>CM060928.1:236768421-241768421 GCA_030765085.1 Allium cepa
GTAATGTCAAAGTCTTCGGCCAAAGCAAATAGGTTAATCGATAACTGTTATCAAATTAAACAATAGACTTGAGTGTTGGACTTCACAATTAACTATGGATATTAATAGAGTTTTGAACATTGATCGAACTTTGGATATCGTTGCTTAACGGTGTCGCTTTAATGGATAAGAAATTGGATTTCACTTAGGTAATCTATAAGCACCTAAACTCTTATCAAACCACTTTGCTTTAGCTAAACCCATATAGGCTTTAATATTTAAATTGTCTAAATATTACTGACGGCTGAGCTCACATGTAGGAGTCATACAATGCAACTCTCAATTTCGATCAGAAATAATTTATTCAAATTATTTATAAAATTTATAAATTATTATTATAGATGAATTGATATATGGTTATATTAATTAATTTATTTTTATTTATTAATATAATAAATTATTTTATTAAATGGAATGTTTCAACAAAAGTTGTTCTTTAATGCATATATATATATATATATATATATATAGACACACACACACATTACATTAAATAAATCTTAAATCAAAATAATAATAATGAAATTATTTTAGTATGTACCACATTCAAGTAAATATTATTTGAATTAATAATAATATCTTAAAACTCAATCAAATTCAAACATCAAGCCTTAAATATGATTTAATGTCAACCATATTATTCATAATAATATATTAATAGATCTAGTGCATAATGAGTAAGAGATTTTCATTAAAATTTACCCCTTCCATCCTGCTCCTAAATGCACCTAATCCAATTGTTATGACAATTTATAGTGCTATTTCGGTTATAGAAGGAGTAAGGACGTTTGAAACATCAATAAATAGTGGTTTATAAACACAACATAATCGACTTCTAATTATTCGAACATGATGGGTTGTTTTTTGAATCGACATTTGTAGTTTATGGCAACCGGAGCTTCAAATCTAGAAAGATCAGGAAGAAGATGATTGATTTGAACGAGCAGTACCCTTTAATATAAAATTTGGCTTTCAAATTGTTGGAGGAACCATAAAAAGTTTGAAGTGAAAGGTTGTGTCGTGGATACGTTATTGCCTTGAAAGCCAAAATTTGATACATTCATAGTATAATCGTTGATTGTCGTTCATTACCTAAAGTCAATAGAAGAATCTTTGAACTTGTACAAGCAAAGTTGAGAATTCGGAGAAATGTATAAAATCATTTGGTTAGGAGTTTTAGAGGATTCTAAGTTATCACACCTCACCCCAAGACCCACATTACCCAAGAGTATTACTGGTTAATACTGTCTGTTGATGCGAAGAATAAGGCTGATTAGGAGCGACCATCTATAGCTTTGTCTTAAACATCTATTAAATACGTCGATTTGGTGCTCTATATTTTTTTGTCAAATGGATCGACATATTCAATAAATTCTTAATACAAAATTATAGTGGCTAACGGATCTAACAGAACAAAATACAACAACAAAATATACATCACAGAACAGTAAACAAACATATATATACACATATACACTGATACATCCCAGTATGATACAAAATGATACCTCATAAGTGGTTCTGGGACCACAATATATATACAACGAGTCAAACATTAGATACACATCATAGTCAATAAAAAAGACTACAAAACTACACAAAAAGAGATAAGCTGATATCCAAGGCGGATGCATCAAGTAAAGTCCAAAAGCAGGCATCTAATCTAAAACAATTCGATCTGACCCGTGTATTCTAGAAGATGAATTAGAATTGCCTATGTGTTTTTTGTTAAATGAATACTAATTTACACATGTAAGTAGAAACTGTAGTCTAGAATACAAAGAGATAAAAAATTTGAATGACAAGTGTAGCATCCTATATTTTGAAGTGCTATAATATGGGAAGTTATTTAAGTTGATAATAAGAAATTACCAAAAGGGTAATTAAAATTATTGAATTAATAGAATTACCCAAGGGAGATTTGATTAACTAAGCGTGGGACACTTTTAAAAAGTAGTCAAATATACCAAGGCTAATTAAAGCAATTAAAGTTGACATAATTAATAAATTTGAATTTTAAATGAAAATGAATCTTTTATTAAGGGGAAAAACTAGTAAGAATAAAGGAGAGGGATTAAAAACCTTTATTATAAATACCCTTCACCATATCTTCCTTCTCTTTTACATTCATTTCTCATTCACAAAACAAAATAAACCTTCACTAAGGTCGGCTACCATTACAAGGGAAAGAGAAAGAGAAAATCAAAATAAAAGGTAAAGCTTTCATCTTTAAAGAAAAAGAGATGATTTAAACAAAGAATTCAAAGCTTATCTAGTTTAAGGTGAGTAAAATTTCCCCTTAAAACTTACAACCTTGTTTGGGTTCGAATGCAATGTTAAATGAAAGTTTTGAGCGATTAATATACATATTTTGATGACAGAATTGCTTTTGTTTATGATTAATAAACTAAATAAAAAATATCAGTCATATATTGGAGCATATTGGGACAAGCTTGATGTTTACCTACTATAGTACTATCATTTTCGCTACACTACTGTATTGTATACATCGGCATTGTGAAGACAGATTGTTCTAGCTGTTTACACTGATGATAATACTTAGGTTTCATAACTCTAAAATTTCTGTATATGGAATAACCCTTTGTCATGTTCCTTTGATATCATATATTATCATTCCGTTGTAAGATTCCGATGTTTTGTTCTTTATTTCTTTTTCTATCTTCGAATTCTTTTATTTTACCGTAACAATTCGTCTTACTGACACTTGAGTGCACAACACATGAATATCATGGATGTAATTGTGTCGATGTTTGGGGTCGAAAAGTAGGGTCACTGCATTTGGTATTCGGGTCGCTAAAACTAATCGAGGAATTTTCGGTTAACTCAATTCCAATTCTCTTAGAAGTAAGTGAAAGTTGGGGACATTTTGTACTAATACTCCTCCATGGGGGTTCTTATTGGTATGAAATCGTGAATCCTTCCAATACTTCTTAAGTCAATATTTGATCAAGTTCAATAGTTGACTAATCGACTATCTAGTCAAAAACAATTTCTTATACAAAGCAATATTTGTATACTTATCTCATTTCCGACTTTCCAACTTAACTATTCCCCATCCAAGTGTAAAACTAGGTAAGTTAGAGTATTGGTTGCAAATCAAAGCCTTGCCTAAACACTTCATTCTTGAATCTCACAAATCGATAAGTCTACCTCGTCGGCTTTTAGTGTTAAGTATAGTATTAATGATTTCCTTAAATAAGTAAGAAATCAACACGATTAACACATTTTTGATATTTTCTGACTTAATTATTCCCTGATCAAGAGGAAAGCTTGTAGGTTGGAGCTTTATTTCTCATATCCCTAGTTGAACCTCAATCTTAACTCTTACAAATAGATAAGCCCACTTCGTCGGCTTTTAGTGTTAAGCATAGTTAATTACTTTTCAAGCAAGTAATTAAACAATTAACCATTTGACCAGTAAGAAATTTTTTACCCTTTTCTAAACCTTTTGTTTACACTTTCAATGCCATTAAAATGATATATATTTATAGTAATTTATTTATAAAACAAGATATTAAATAGACCAATTTTAGAATATATTTATTATATAAGCTATAGAATAGTCAACATATTTTCTAAAAACTATATGTACTTGAAAATTCTTTTAAAATACTTTATCATACTTATAATAGGTTTTTAAAAAAATTCTCAAAATATTACTTGAAAATAAAAACTTCGTAATTTACTTAAAAACTTGAAAAAACAAGTTTTCATTATAAAAACCTCATTTTTAAAATTCACAATTAATTCTTAAAAACTCATAAATATCTCAAACCACTTTTAAAATATTCTAATCATAGTTAATAAACTCTTGTAAAAAGAATGAAACAATATACCTCGGTCAAGAGGAAAGCCGATAGGTTATAGTTTTATTACTCATGTCGCTACTTAACATTAATTTTAACTCACAAATAGAGTAGTATATCTCGTCAGTTTTTATTGTTAAGCCGAGTCAATATTCAAAATTAGATATATATATATATATATATATATATAATTAAATACTTTGAAATTACTTCTAAATATGTTTTAAATATTTAAGTAAAATATTACTTGATAATAACTAATTTATAATTTGATGAAAAACATATTTTATATTATAAACCTCTTGCTTTGAAAACACATATATAATTATTAAAAGTATATTTAAACTACAAACCAACTTCAAAATTCTTCAAAATAGGTTAGAAAACATCTCTAAAAAGAATAGAGAAAATTATCAAATTTAAATATCATTTTCAAGCAATTAAAACCATAAGTGACTTACTACAGCATTTACAAATGTTGTTAAAAGTCTTTATTAAAGAACACAATGAAAAGCACTATTTTTGCGTCTAGTTTTAACCATGATTTAAGATTTCAAATTTTTACTATAAGTACTACCTCTAGGGTACCTAAATACCATGGAAAGAAACCCCTAATCTTCCAATTTATTTATAAAAATTCCCGAAAACAGACTATGTTTACGAAGTGAACTTATATCCACCTTTCTGCTTTAACTCTTACAACTCTGGTTCTTAATTTCTATAACTTTACAAACCATTTCTTTACTGCCCAATACACAAAAGTATGTGTAGAGAACAATCAAATCAAATTCTTCTAAATTAACTTCATAAATATTCCATCTAGACAAGTTAAAGTTATGGGATATCGAAGTGCACTTATAGCGATTATTCTCGCTTCAAACACTTTCAAACATATCTCTATTCAATACAAAATTCAAACAACCATTTAAACATCAAATCGAACCCATACCACATGTTCAAAGACACGGAGTAGTATAACAATAATCACAAAATCAAAGACATGGAGTAGTATAACAATAATGCAGTGGAAACAAGAGAATAGTAATTCATGAAGCTACTATATATATAACAGAGTTAAATTAGATACAATAGAAGTCTCGAATACAATAGTCAAATATAAGATCAAAATACATCAATAGAATCAACTGAATAACCGCATGCTGAAAGATGTTGATAGATCTCCAAACGAAGCTCCAACTCCAAAGGTGAGTCTCAAAAGTTGTATCACTCAGTCTGACCTGAGCGTAAAGCAAAACACAAAACACTCGAGTCAGGATTAACATTCTTATATCAATAAATCCAACTCAAGTGAAATAACAACTGAAATACAAGTAACTCAAAGGATGTTTGGGATGACCATCCTCTAAGGATCCGTTAGACTATTTACTATGTAGTAATATACGCTATCATAATAATGTCTAAAGTAAAGTAAACTTACTTAAAAATAGTGTTAAGGCTTTACATTTTCCACCTTAACACATACATAGTCCCAGTAGTCTATGCAGTATCATAGTCCCTCTTGATCGGAAAGCCATAGAGGATACTCCATAGGTTACGACACAAAATCAAAATCGTACAAGGCACGCTAGGGTAGGTGACACGGCATAACTAGGCAATGCCAAGTTAGATATACCAATTATGCTTCCAGGCCGGTGGTAACGCATAGCAGCCAATACCGCCCACCTCGAGCCACACTGCCAAAAATTAAAGGTGCACCCAATCAATCACAAAGTAATAGAATGGTACCGAAGAAGTGTGTCTAATCAGAGGATGTAATGATCCACTATTTTGGATCATTCAAATCGACAATAAATCCTCACATGTCTGACTTGAATAATTAAAAATAGAAGATTGTGATATATTTGGAGCAAATAAAACCAATCACAGAATCACAGACAAAGATAAAATCAGAATTACTCGCAGCGAAAATAAAAATAACCATAGTGGTTCATGAAACCACTACAACTCGGTCTCAAAACAAGTACCAAAATACATAGTCTGAAAATCAAATACAGTCCTGAAACAAATATATTAGAAAATCCCAAATACATATGTCTCTAATACATGAGCTGAAATGGAAGTACTGAAAACTGAACTAGACAACAACTTGATAAGAAGATAACTCCATGAATCTCTAACTTCCAAAAGGTAGATCCAAGCTGTAACACACAGGCCGACCCAAGCATAAGAAATAAACACAAACACTCGAGTCAGGACATTCGTACATATACAATGTAAACCATCTCAAGTGAACTTTAATATAAATGTACAAGTAACTTAAAGGATGCTTGGGACTTCCCATCCTCCAAAGATCTGTTAAACTATTTACTATGTAGTAATATTTCGCTATTATATATAATGTCTATTTATAAAATAAACTTACTTTAAAATAGCATTAAAGAGTGACCCAATATTCCCCTTAACACATAATAATGCCAATAGTCTATACAGTACCTGCATACCTCCTGATCGGGAGGCTACGAGAAGATACTCCATAGGTACGACACAAATCAAACTCGTACAAGGCTCGCTAGGTTAGGTGACACGGCACAAAGAGGCAATGCCAGGGTAGATATACCAATTACTATGCGGACTGGTGGTGACGCATAGCGCCCAGCTACCGCCCACCTCGAGCCACGCTCCCAGAATCAAAGGTGTGCACCAATCAATCACAAAGTAATAGAGTGACATACGAAGAAGTGTGTTCGATACGAGGAGCGACCTCACTTGCCCAGAATCGCTCCTGTTTTAGCCATCTTATGCCAACTCACGGGAGTCGGGTCCACGCGCATACCTCAACAGAACGTCGCCACCATCTTAATTCATTCTGGAATCTCCACCGCGTACACGGTTGTTAAAGAGGTTTTCGATATCGATAGAGAGTATGTCCATATCCGATCCCGGTCTCTTCAACAGCCAACGTTATAATTACCCGTGGTTATACATTTCAAAAATGGTTTATATTCAAAATCAAAATTTCATTTAAACCATTTACATATGAAGTAGTTGTCCTTCCAAATCAAATAATCAAATTCCAAAATTTCAGCAATTTTTAGGTTCATTTGTTCAATTTCAACATTTTAAACATTGTAAATTTCAAAACTGCAATATTTATAAAGTGTTGCGGTAGGTATATTTAGTGTCTATCAAAAAAATGGTTCAAATTCAGAAACTATAGCATTTCAGAATGCTGTTATAGGCCTTTTAGTGTTTTTTCAACCATAGTTAAATTTCCAGAATTTACAGCACTTCAGAAATGCTATTATAGGTCCTTTAGTGTATTTTGCAAGCCTAGTTCATATTTTTCATAGCATTTCTGAACCGCTATAATTTCTGTTATACCTTTTGAAACAATATATCTTCAATTTTTTCTCCTTTTAACTTATCAAAACTTATTCCACTTTTCAAAAAAATTATTTGGATATTATTTAACTTATAAATTTTAAATAAAATAACATCTTTATTAAAAAATATCCAATTTAGAATAAATTCATTTGTTGAGTCAATACTTTATAAATTGCTTAACTTTCACTTCAAGCAATAATTTAACATTTTATTTAACATACCCATCTCCTACATAAAATAAAATTTCCATTTATTTACCTAATTTAAATTCCGATTCAAACTAAATTTCCCAATTCCAAGTTTAGTCATATTAAAATACACTTTTCCCATTTATTTATTTATACACTTAACTTATGGGAAAATAACTATACATTTATTTAAATCATTTAGTCCCAATTTTTTTTCTAGAATTCCATATTTTATTATTTTAAAATACATAATGCCTCCAAATAATACTTTAAAAATAACCACAGGTCTATATAATGTTTTCTAACCTAGGTCAAGTGGTACGGATAATATATCATTTCGATCCGCAATTTAAAAGAAAATCCGGGTTCTATCATTTCAAACCCGTAATCCCAAGGAAAACAAATGCAATAAAAATCACTCAAGCCTATCATTTCAGCCCATAATGATTTTTCCTTATTCTAAAGTCCGTTCGGATATTTATTATTTCAACCCATAGTGATAAGGGAACTTGCAGTGTGAGATGTAGAAATAAAATAAAAGTTAAATATAACTTCTCATATTAGATGAGAAACAATTTTATAAACAGGATCACACATCATAAAATCACATCACGGGCATATATATGAATAATATATCAACTTATACAGGTCCACTTATCATCATTTCACAAATATATAAGTATATACTATCTAGAGTGAATAACTCACCTTTTTGACGCTAGAGATTGATTCAAAACAAAAATGTCCACATACCGCAGAGCACGAGATGGCACGATAAGGTTTGAGAGGATGTGACAACCAGATTTAAATCTTCAAATCAAATAAATAAATCAAATCTAAGAATAGTCTAATTCACAAAAGAATACATCAACTGAATAAGGCAAAAATGGAAGAATAAGTGGAATACAATGACATGAACAACAAGTGGCTCGGCCACTTCACCATACGACTCAACCAACACCAAAATGGCTCGGCCATAACCAGATCAAGGCTTGAAATGCTCGACAAGGCAGCAGGAAGTTGAAGAGATAGGGGTTGTGATTGGAACAGGAAAGGTGTTGAATGGAAATAGGTTCTATGATTCAGTCCTAGGCATAATATGGCTCGGCCTGGTGCCTAGGCTCGGTCCAGTTAGACCTTCGTCATCAAGAGGTGCGGCCAAAGTCAGTGGCAGTGTCATGGGCTGGAGGAGATGGTTGCGGTGGTGGTGGCTGAGGCTACACTTCATGTTGGAGGAGTTACAGGGGATCAGTTAGGCTATGTTATGGGGTTTTTGTGGTGGTGGTCTGTGCAAGAAGTCACAGCCAGATCTGGTCACATCATGGAGAGGCCGTACAGGTGGTGGTGGAGGGGTTGCTGACCGGTCATGGAGGTGGATAGGTCGAGCGCATGATGGAGAAGCCAAGAGAAATTAAGGAAAAGTGGAAGAAGAAAAAAAATAGAAAATAAAAGGATGGAAGCCATTAGTTACAGCGAAGTTCTTCACGCGACCAAAATGCAGATGAATGAGATGAGATACAATAGGCGGCTAGGGTTTTCTTTTTCTTTTTTTGGAATGCACAACTACATATTAGAATGGCTATGGTATGGAATCAAAAAGGTGGGTATTATAAAGGCAGGAAATGAAAATGAAACGTATGTCCAAAATTAAAAACAAAGTAACGTATCTTAAATTGATTTGTTTCTTATCCATTTATTAAAGACATATGCAAAAGAAACAATTCAATAAATAACATAAAGTTTATATAAACACCATAGACAAATAAATAAGAAGATGAATATAGAAACATATAAAATAAAACGTAGAAATTTATTACTTTTTAAAACGTTGTATAATACCCAATTTACAAAGTATAGATCAGAGTTAAATGAAATAAAAAAATGCAGAACAGTTGTTATAAATATATAAGTTTTTAAATAAAAGATTAGAAATTTAAATTTTAAATTTCAAAATTTTAAATTAAAGTCAAAATTTGACCCAAAATCAAAAATCCCAGAAATTGTATATATTTAATATATTTGGCAAATAATTTATAACCAATTCCAACATCATTCAAGAAAAATTTCCGAAACTCAAATTTAAATAATTAAACACCAAAGTTTAAATAAAATGAATTAAAATACCTTATTAAAAATTTGGGTTGTTAGACTCTCCCTCACTCAAAACTTTTCGTCCTCGAAAAGGAACGAAACAAAGGAAGCAAAGAAAACAAGATAGCAAAAGAAAAGTACCTGAAACAAACAATTCTGGATTCGAAGCACGCATGCTCTCCTCCGTCTCCCAGGTACAATCCCGATCATCAGTGCTCCACTGTACTTTGACCAGGTTGACAGATTTCCTTCTTAGTTGCTTCGTACCTCGATCGACGATACGAAACGACTTCCTCTCAATAGTCCGATTAGGTTCAATATCTAAACTATCAAGGGTAGAATCCTGGATAATCAAAGATGGATCATGAAGATACCGACGAAGATGCGATACGTGGAATACATTGTGTACTCCAGAAAATTCCTCAGCCGAATCCAGACGATAAGAAAGAGAACTAATCCATTCCAAGACATGGAAGGGGCCAACAAACCTAGGAGCAAGTTTCCCCCTACGTCCAAGCCGAATCACATTTCTTAAGGGAGAGACCTTAAGAAAAACCAAATCAGCAACAGCAAACTCCAAACTCCTCCTACGCCGATCAGCATGCTTCTTCTTCCTATCTTGGGCAATCCTCATCTTTCTCTTAATCTCCTCAACCTTCTTTGAAGCCTCTAAAATCATATCAGGACCAAGAACCAAATGGTTACTAGATTCAATCCAACAAGATGGAGATCTACAAGGCCTTCCTAAAGAGCAGCAAATGGAGACATTTCAAAACTAGCCTGATGCAAGATAGAACGAGATAGGTAAAGATTAAGATAAGATCAAAATAGAAGATTGAAAATATACCTGATAACTATTGTTATAGGTGAATTCAACAAGATGGAGGTGATCTTCCTAAGATCCTCCATAATCCAGAACACAAGCTCGAAGAAGATCCTCTAGAATTTGATTCACTCTTTCCATTTGACCGTCAGTCTGCGGATGGTAAGCAGTGCTCAGATTCAGACGAATACCTAAAGATTCCTGAAAAGCCTTCCAAAACTGACTGGTAAAGATAGGGTCTCAGTCACAAACAATGCTGATAGGAACACCATGGAGACAGACAATCTCCCTCATGTAAATCTTAGCCAAACTGGAAGCAGAACGGGTAGATTTGGTCAGTCGATCCACAATAACCCAAATGCTCTCACTGCCCCTCCTAGACCTATGCAATCCATCAATGAAATACATGGAAACTTGTTCCTATATCCAATTGGGAATCTCAAGAGGCTATAATAAACCAGGAGTCTTCTGATGATCTGCCTTGAATTGTTGACAAGTCGCACATCTACTAACAAAGATGGATATATCTCGCCTCATACCTCTCCACCAATAAAGCTTCTTCATGTCCTGATACATCTTCGCCACACCAGGATGAATAGAAAGTCTGGATCAATGATGTTCCTGAAGTAACTCCTGCCTCAATCCATCAACATTCGGGACACAAATCCTATTATTAATCCTCAAAATCCCTCTATCATCGATCTGAGCTCCTTACCATCCGAACTACTACCACCAACTCTGCTACGGACATTCTCCTTCATACTCACATCCTCATCCTGCTTAGCCATGATGCGATCCACAATAGGAAAAGAAGAAACAACAAGATGACACAACATTGTCTTCTTCCGACTCAAAGCATCGGCTACAACATTAGCTTTCTCAGGGATATAGCTAATGTCAAGATCATAAGAGGCAAGGAATTCAAGCCACCGGACTTGCCTTTGGTTCAAATCCTTCTGGGTGAAGATGTACTTCAAAGACTGATGATTAGTGAAGAGCTCAAACTTGGCACCCAAGAGATGATGCCTCCAAAGTTTCAAAGCAAAGACTACAACAAGCAACTCTAAATCATGAGCAGCATAATTAGCCTCATGGGTCTTCAGCTGGCGACTAGCATAGGAAATCACCTTCCTATCTTGCATCAAAACTGCACCCAAACCTTCACGACAAGCATTGGTGTATACAGTTAATCCCTCATTTCCATTCGGAATGGTGAGCACTAGTGCCGAAGTAAGCTTGAGCTTCAACTCATTGAATGCAGATTTACACTTATCATCCCAAATAAACTTAGCATTCTTTCGAGTTAAAGCCATGAGAGGTGCAGAAATCCGAGTAAAATTCTCAATGAATCTTCGATAATAACCGGCAAGGCCAATAAAACTGTGAATATCAGTTGGAGTCCTAGGAGTTTTCCAATCCTGTACAGAATAGGGAGAAATAAGGACCATAGAAGAGATAGAAAGATAAATTAAGGAAGGAAAAGAAGGGGAAAACTTACATTGATAGCAGCGATCTTGACTGGATCAATAGAAACTTCATCACTAGAAACAATATGCCCGAGAAATCGGACTTCATCTCTCTTGAAATGGCATTTAGAGAATTTAGCCTTCTACCGATGATTTCGAGGAGTCCCTAGAACATATTTCAAATGTGACTCATGCCCTTTCCTCACTTGGAGAAGACAAGGATATCATCAACAAAGACTAGAACAAATTTATTAAGCACATCACGGAAGACACGATTCATCAGATCAACAAAGAAAGAAGGTGCGTTGGTCAAACCAAAAGGCATGACTAACTACTCATAAAAACCATTCTCGGTACGGAAAGCAGTCTTAGGAATACTTTCCTCAGCGACTCTGAGCTGGTGAAAACCTGTGGCAAGATCAAGCTGAGAGAAAACAGTGGCTCTATGAAGCTGATCAAACATATCATTAATGTGGGACATAGGATATCTGTTCTTCATAGTGAGCTTGTTCAGCTCCCTATAATCAACACACATCCTTAAAGAACCATCGGACTTAGTGACGAAAACCACTGCTGCCCCCTATTCAAAAAAGCTAGGTCTGATCAGACCTTCGGAGGACAAGTCCTTGATTCGCTTCCTTAACTTAACCTTCTCACGGGGTGTCATCCTTCTCAGAGGAAGAACAACAGGTCGAGCTCTTGGATAAGATCAATACGGAAATCAATTTCCATCTTAGGAGGTAAAGAAGTGACTTCACCAAATACATCGGGTAGAATTTGACTACAAGAGTCGAATGAAGGTCACAAGGAGAAGCATCAAGAGAATAAACAAAACTGCCAGCAAAATCCTAGGGCAAACCACACTGAATCTCCAAAGAATTACCAAAATCATCTTCAAGAGAAACAGTTCGAGAACTACAAGAGATATAGGGAGCATGCCTATTCAACCAATCACCCCCAAGCAAAAGATCAAAAGCGTCAAAACCCAGAACATAGAAATCACCAGAAAATCGATAACTATCAAGGAGGAGTTTCACAACTCTACAAATTCTACTAAGGTTCGCAGGACCACCAATAGGATTTGAAACGCATAAAGGCATAGAAGTAAACTTGGAAGAAAGAAAATTTTCAAATTTATCGCAAAGATCCAAAGAAATGAAGCTGTAGGAAGCTCCAATATCGAACAAAACACGAACAGGAGTTTTAAACAAAGTAAAAGTACCCTGAAGTGTACCTTGGTTATCACTAGGAGCGGGAGTGGGAACATGGGTAGGTGCAGGAGCTGGAGAAGATGCAGAAGTAACAGCAAAGATACCCTATGATTTGTCCTTCTTTTGAGTAGGACAATCCTTCTTGAAGTGGCCAGGCTGCAGACAAATGTGGAAAAGGTCACGCCTGGTCAGCTGAGCTGGAGGAATAGCAGCACCCAAGGTAGGACAACTATTAGCAAAGTGTCCCTTCTGATTGCATCGATAACAATTAATGACAGATGGGTCAATCGACTACCTCTGAGATGAAGAAGATGATCCCAACCCTGGAGTCCTGTTCTGGTTCTTCTTATTGTGGAAGTTGGGCTTTCCCTTATTTGGATTTCTAGAAGACGACTGAGATGAAGTAGATTGAGCAGCAGGAGGATCCCTAGAGGTAGGATTCTCGTATCTGATGGCCATATCCATTAGATTGGTGAAAGACCTGTGCACATGTGCTACGAGACGATCATAGTATTCCGGATGTGCACCAACAATAAACTTCTCATTCTTCTTGAGAGGAGTGTCTATCAGATTAAGGCCAAAATTCGATAGCTCATTGAACTTCCTCTCATATTCAGCAAAAGACATATCACCTTGCTTCAGATCTATGAATTCCTGATACAGTTGAGATTTCCCTGCCTCGAGCATCCATTTTTCAAGAAAAGCCTCCCTAAAGCACGATAAGGAGCATTTGACAGTTTTAAAAGGGGAGAAACTGAACCAATTTTGGAACGACAGAAGAGGATACCTAAATTGTTCCCAAGAAAGTCAGCCTTGAGAACTATGACAGACTACCACCAATCCAAAGCTGCTCCTTTCAGTTGCCAAGCTGCCAACAGACACTGCTAGGCATTAGTGATCCCAAGAATAGAGAAAATTATCTCCAAGTCCCTCAACCACTGTTGAGCTTCAATAATGCTCTCAGATCCTATGAACTTGGTGCCAATAAGCTCGGTGTATTCTTTGCAAAGCTTAGTGAACCTAACTGGGGCAGCCTCACGTCCCCTACCTCTTGCATTTCTATGATCCATCCTAAAAGATCAAGAATGAATTTTTAGGATGGAGGTAATTGAGATACAAAGACAAGATAGATAAAACCAGATAAGATTCAGCGGGAATTAAATATCCCGAACAATGAAATTTCCAATAAGTTGGATAAGAAAGGAAGAAGTTAGAAAAATTTGCAAAACAAGAAGATCTTTTACATCAAAATACTCTTTTTAAAATTCTTTTGAAAAATCATTTGAAAAATATTTTTATTCTTTAAAATACGTTCTCTCACAAAGAACGGATTCTAAGATTGATTTTACTCATTCTACGGTATTTCTACCCTATCTCTAATGAGTTTTTTCTCCACATGCTAAGGTTTGCTTAAAATCTGGCTCTGATAACAAATGTAACGATCCACTATTTTGGATCATTCAAATTGACAATAAATCCTCACTTGTTGACTTGAATAATTCAAAACAGAAGATTGTAATATATTTTGGGGCAAATAAAACCAATCACAGAATCACAGACACAGATAAAATCAGAATAACTTGTAGCAGAAATAAAAATAACCAAAGTGGTTCATGAAACCACTACAACTCAGTCTCAAAATAAGTACCAAAATACATAGTCTGAAAATCAAATACAGTCCTAAAACAAATATAGTAGAAAAATCCCAAATACATATATTTCTAATACATGAGCTGAAATGGAAGTACTGAAAACCGAACGAGACAACAACTTGATAAGTAATAACTCCAGGAATCTCTAACTTCCAGAAGGTAGATCCAAGCTGTAACACCCAGGCTGACCCGAGCATAAGAAATAAACACAAACACTCGAGTCAGGACATACATACTTATACAATGTAAACCAACTCAAGCGAACTGTAATATAAAGGTACAAGTAACTTAAAGGATGCTTGGGACCGCCAATCCTCTAAGGATCTGTTAAACTATTTACTATGTAGCAATATTTCGCTATTATATATAATGTCTATTTATAAAATAAACTTACTTTAAAATAGCGTTAAGGAGTGACCCAATACTCCCCTTAACACATAATAATGACCGTAGTCTATACAGTACCTGCTACCTCCTGATCGTTAGGCTACGAGAAGATACTCCATAGGTACGACACAAATCAAACTCGTACAAGGCTCGCTAAGGTAGGTGACACGGCACAACGAGGCAATGCCAGGGTAGATATACCAATTACTATCTGGACTGGTGGTCACACATAGCACGCCGCCCACCTCGAGCCACACTCCCAAAATCAAAGGTGCGCACCAATCAATCACAAAGTAATAGAATGAAATACGAAGAGTGTGTCCTATAGGAGGAGCTACCTCATTGGCCCGGAATCGCTCCTGTTAAAGCCACCTTATGCCAACTCACGGGAGTCGAGACCACGCACATACCTCTACAGAACGTCGCCACCATCCTAATTCATTCTAGAATCTCCACCGTGTACACGGTTGTTAAAGCGGTTTTCGGTGTCGACAGAGAGTATGCCCATATCCGATCTCGGTCTCTTTAACAGCCAACGTTATTATTATCCGTGGTTATACATTTCAAAAATGGTTTATATTCCAAATCAAAATTTCATTTAAACCATTTACATATGAAGTAGTTGTCCTTCCAAACCAAATATTCAAATTCCAAAATTTCAGCAATTTCTAGGTTCATTTGTTCAATTTCAACATTTTAAACATTGTAAATTTCAAAACTTCGGCATTTATAAAGTGTTGCGATAGGTATATTTAGTGTCCATCAAAAACATGGTTCAAATTCAGAAACTACAGCATTTCAGAATGCTGTTATAGGCCCTTTAGTGTTCTTTTAGCCATAGTTAGATTTCCAGAATTTACAGCACTTTAGAAATGCTATTATAGGTCCTTTAGTGTATTTTTCAAGCCTAGTTCATATTTTTCATAGCATTTCTGAACCGCTATAATTTCTGTTATACCTTTTGAAACAATATATCTTCAATTTTTCTCTTTTTAACTTATCAAAACGTATTCCACTTTTCAAATGTTTTATTTGGATATATTTAACTTATAAATTTTAAATAAAATAACATCTTTACTAATAAATATCCAATTTAGAATAAATTCATTTGTTGAGTCAATACTTTATAAATTGCTTAACTTTCATTTCAAACAATAGTTTAACATTTTATTTAACATACCCATTTCCTACATAAAATAAAATTTCCATTTATTTACCTAACTTAAATTCCCATTCAAACTAAATTTCCCAATTCCAAGTTTAGCTATATTAAAATACACTTTTTCCATTTATTTATTTATACACTTAACTTATGGGAAAATAACTATACATTTATTTAAATCATTTAATCCAAAAAAAAAATCTTCTAGATTTCCATATTTTATTATTTCAAAATACATAATGCCTCTAAATAATACTTCAAAAATAACCAGGGTTTGTATAATATTTTCTAACCTAGGTCAAGTGGTACGGATAATATATCATTTCAATCCGTAATTTAAAAGAAAAATTCGGGTTCTATCATTTCAAACCCGCAATCCCAAGGAAAACAAATGCAATAAAAATCACTTGAGCCTATCATTTCAGCCCATAATGATTTTTCCTTATTCTAATGTCCATTCAGGTATGTATCATTTCAACCCATGGTAATAAGGGAACTTGCAGTGTGAGATGCAGAAATAAAATAAACAGTTAAATATAACTTCTCATATTAGATGATACACAATTTTATAAATAGGATTAAACATCATAAAATCACATCACAGGCATAGAATAATATATCAATTTATACAGATTCACTTGTCATCATTTCACAAATATATAAGTGTATACTGTCTAGAGTGAATAACTCACCTTTTCGACGCTAGAGATTGATTCAAAACAAAAATATCCACACATCGTAGAGCACGAGAAGGCACGATAAGATTTGAGAGGATGTGACAACCAGATTTAGATCTTGAAATCAAATAAATCAATCAAATCTAAGTATAGGCTAATTCACAAAAGAATACATCAACTGAATAAGGAAAAAATGGAAGAATAAGTGGAATACAATGAAATGAACAACAAGTGGCTCGGCCAATTCACCATACAACTCAACCAACACCCCAAATGGCTCGGCCATAACCAGATCAAGGCCTGAAATGCTCGACAAGGCAGTGGGAAGTTGAAGAGATAGGGGTTGTGATTACAACAGTAAAGGTGTTGAATGGAAATAGGTTCTATGGTTCGGTCCTAGGCATAAGATGGCCTGGCCTGGTGCAAAGGCTCGGTCCAGTCAAACCTTCATCACCAAGAGGTGCGGCGAAAGTCAGTGGCAGTCTCACGGGCTGGAGGAGATGGCTGCGATGGTGGTGGCCGAGGCCATACTTCATGGTGGAGGAGTTATATGGGATCGACTAGGTTATGCTATGGGGTTTTTATTGTGGCGATCTGTGCAAGAAGTCACGGCCAGATCTGGTCACATCATGGAGAGACCATACAGGTGGTGGTGGAGGGGTTGCTGACCGGTCATGGAGGTGGATAGGCCGAGCGTATGATGGAGAAGCCAAGAGAAATTAAGGTAAAGTGGAAGAAGAAAAAAAATAGAAAATAAAAGGACAAAAGCCATTACTTACAGCAAAGTTCTTCACGCGAAAAAACTGCAGATGAATGAGATGAGATACAATAGGCGGCTAGGGTTTTCTTTTTCTTTTTTTGGAATGCACAACTACATATTAGAATGGCTATGGTATGGAATCAAAAAGGTGGGTATTATAAAGGCAGGAAATGAAAATGAAACGTATGTCCAAAATTAAAAACAAAGTAACGTATCTTAAATTGATTTGCTTCTTATCCATTTTATAAAGATATATGCATAAGAAACAATTCACTGAATAACATAAAGTTTATATAAACACCATTGACAGATAAATAAGAAGATGAATATAGAAACATATAAAATAAAACTTAGAAATTTATTGCTTTTTAAAACGTTGTATAGTTCCCAATTTACAAAGTATAGATCAGAGTCAAATTAAACAAAAAAACACAGAACAGTTGTTATAAATATATACAGCTTTTGAATAAAAGATTAGAAACTAAAATTTTAAATTTCTAAAATTTAAATTAAAGTCAAAGTTTGACCCAAAATCAAAAATCCCAGAAATTGTTTATATTTAATATATTTGGGAAAATAATTTATAGCCAATTCCAACATTATTCAAGAAAAATTTCCGAAATTCAAATTTAAATAATTAAACGCCAAAGTTTTAAATAAAATGAATTAAAATACCTTATTAAAAATTTAGGTTGTTACACAGAAGCTACTTCATTAGCCCATCAATTGCTCCTGTTTTAGCCACCTTATGCCAATTCATGGGAGTTGGGTCCACGTATATATCACAATAGGACGTCGCCACCATCCTACAACATTTTGGAATGTCTACCGCGTACACGATTGTTAAAGTGATTTTCGGAGTTGGCAGAGAGTATGACAACTTTCGATCCCATTCTCTTTAACAACCAAACATTATTATTACACCGCGGTTATTTCAAAATAATTTATACTTCAAAACCAGAATATCATATCCATTTCAAAACCATATAAATACGATATCATTTCCATTTCAAAAACCAAATCAATATGATATCATTTCTACATCAAAAACCAAATCAATATGATATCATTTTTATTTAAAACCAGTTCAATATAATATCATTTTTATTCCAAATATATTCACTTCCAGAATCATAGTACTTTCAAAGTTATAATAATTTCAAAACCAAACACTTGAAAATATGACATTTTCAAAACATAATACTTTGAAATTCATAACTTTGAAACATAACTTCCACCACTTAAACTGTTTAGATATTAAAATACTTTATATTATAGAATAGCTTCCTTAAATTTCACAAATCAATTCCAAATCAATCTCAAATTTCAAAATTCAAATTCAATCAAATCTCAAATCATCAATTTCAATTCAAATCAGTTTCTCAATAAACCATTTAAATTATATCGATTTCGAATATAGATTTGAACCACAAATAACCATTTAAATTTCAGTATATTTAAAACCTTTAAATATTCCGCAATTTCAAAACTAAATTTGATAATTTCATATATATTTTAATTCAATTTACTAATATTTATTTTTGAAATATTTACTTAATAAATTCATTATCCCTTTAAATAAAATCCCCAGATTACAAATAAACTAAATAGTTCCTTCAATTTATTTAAACTTGAAATATTTATTTAAGTCACCTTAACCAAAAATCAAGTTAAAAAATAGTATCCTTTAAAATTCCAAATTCCATTAGTTTCAAAGCAATTTAATTAAATAAATTCCTAAATAAATACCATTTCAAAAATCAATTTCAAATCTAACCTCCCAATCTTAATTTATAAAATCATTATAAACTCTATATTAAAATATAAGTTAAATAAATACTTAACCGTATTATATTTTAATAAAATCAAACTTCATTATTAAACTTATTTTATATTAAAACAAATTTATACGTAGCTTAAAATCAAGAATATAATTATAACTTTTATATAATATGTAAAATCAATATTTTTATAAAACCATATATTTCTTTCCAAAAACCATAGAAATCATTTTCAAAAAATTTATATATAGACTAACGGTGTCTGTATATAATTTTCTATCCTATGGTCAAGTGATACGAATATTTTTCATTTCAATCCGTACATTAAGTATATATATAAGGGTGTATATCATTTCAACCCGCAATCCCAAATTCAATTCAATGAAAATCACTTGGATCTATCATTTCAACCCATAATGATTTTATCCTATTTTAAAGTCCGTTCGGGTATGTATCATTTCAACCCATAGTGATTTCTATACTAACAGGAAACATGCAGAGTGATAACAGATATGATAATAATATAACAAGCATATGTCATTAATATAAATAACAGATGATGATGTCAGATGTCACAGGTGAACTGATATAGATAACAACATGTATATAACAATGTAAATGACTAGCAGAAGCATATTTCAATTGTTGTTTCAATTGAAATCAAATTTGATAAATATAAGAACATTAATCGTGAGTGATTGGTCACCATTCAAGGCTAGAGATGAAGGAGAACGAGACGAGTTACGAAATGCAAGAACCACTTTCAAAGCACAGCTAAATTGGAATGAATTGACGAACAAAGCTAATAAATCGGAATTGATGAGATCAAATCAGAACTGGACCGATGAAACAGATTGAATTAGTTTAGATATAAACTGAAAAATATCTACAGTATTGTTGTAATATATGTATTATTTGCTTTCTAAAATAAATTTCAAAACATATATCTACTAATCCATATTATATTCCAAATTTTCAATTTAGACATAACGCAAATTATGTATAGGTTTATTGCGACTAAATAAATTCAAAAATACTTGAACCCAATGAATAATTACTTGAACAAATAGAATACCGTAACTAATATTTGAAAACATTCACATTGAGACTCTTTAAACATAAAATAAATATATCAATACACATATATGTGAAGCCTATAGCTTACATTATAAATTAACTATTATAAATACCATAATTTTTATGAAATGTATATATATACTAACGTATAACAGCAATATACACAGCCTTGAGAAAAAAAATTCAATACATAGATCTCATAATCAGTCTATCTTTTCTATATATAAAAACCTATCAATACTGTTCAAGAAATCATATCCTGAAACTAATATTTATACTATATTTATATAAACTATAAATTATACAATTCTTATAAAAGCTATGCATATAACTCTTTTTACACTAAATAGAAACAGAGCATATATAACGTTCTTATAATTGAACAAATCTCAACTCTTATAAAAGTTATATTTGAAACTGCAGCATACATAAACTATAAAATAGAAACTAATGTATACAACCTTACATATACTTCTAACTAGACAAAGTAGATACACATAACTAATATATACACACACACACATACAGTAAAATAAATGTTATATACACTAAATATATAATCTATACAGTAAACTTACTAATACATATGATTGTTATTATATAAATTAATAACCAGAAGTCATCAACTTTTGAAAATAATATAATTTACATACAGCAATTAAGTATCAACATTTATAAACATATATAGCTTAATTAAATATATATATATATATATATGTATGTTAACATTTATAAGCCAGAACAAGTTATACTAAAATATATTACTGACATCTCAAATGAAAACATATATATCATAATCTATAAAGTAGATAACAGATGATACTCTAAGATATATAAACTATATAATATATATATATATATATATATATATATATATATATATATATACCTGAGAAGAGGCAAGTTGTGATCGGTAAAGCAAAAGTGCTCGGTTGCGGAGTCGAGTGGCTACAGCTAGGCGCTACAATGGTCCTGGGTGGAGATGACTGGCCACGGTGGATCATGAGGCACGACAAAGGTAGGTGGAAGCGGAAAGGAAGGGTCGGCGCGCTGTTCTCGTTTGGCAAAAGGCTGAGGTGGCAAAGAGTGCACGCGTGGAAGGACGAGAGGCATTCTCGGCAGAACTACAAGCAAAAGGAAGAAGGCGTGGTGGTGTTGGAGAGGGGTTTGTTAAGGATAAGACATTGTGCGTTGGGTTCAAAAGATGATGAGGCTAGGGAATATGAAATGAAGAAGAACAGTGGCAAGAGAATAAGTAGGCAAATGAATTTTTAGCGAAAAAAATCGAATTTATAGTTTCTATTTCTAAGAACAGAATGAAACAATAGAATAATTTGGAACCATTGGGAAATACCAAAAGCCAGCAATTGATTTCAAAGAGATAACATAGTCTAATGGTTGTTTGTTTCGTTAGGTAGGTAAATGAAAGGATGATGGAAACCAAAAGGTTTTACAACCGGTAACGATACGAAATCGTTTTTCATGGATTCCGATGTGTACCGGAGTTCGAAACACAGAATTGTATATACCATAGAGATCAGCCCGACGAGACGATCAACACAGTATACAGATATTGGTGATACGACCATCATATCAAAAGTCGATGCGGACACTGATATACGTTGTTATTCCGTACGAAAAAATCCAAATGGAGTTAGAAATGTCCAAAATTTGCGAAACGAATTACACGCTATATTCAAAGTGTTTTAAATAAATTTTCTCATGTTGACATATTTAGTTTTCGAAACACATATAAATTCAACTGTTATTAAATGATTTAAATTGAAATAAAATTACACAAGAAAATAAACTTTCATATTATCAGATGAAATTTTACCAGTTTCTATGTTCAAACAGACGTATTCCAATTTTTTATTTCAAAATTTTATTATTTAGAATTTCACAAAATTTCAATTAAATATATTATTAAAACTATTAAAATTTACGGATCATTACACTCTTTCCCACTCAAAACTTTTCGTCTCCGAAAAGGAAGGAGGTAGGAGAATAGAAACAACTAGAAGAAAATAGATTGAACACAAAATAAAACAATAAATTTTAAAACCATATAAATTTCAATTTAAGTTAATTAATATTTAACAATTTGATTAAATCCATTTATATTAAGGCAATAAATAGTTATTCAATTTAAATTTGTGAGTTCAAACTATTAATTCTAATAATATAAATTTCAATTTAAATCGATTGATATTCAATAATTGATTTTTTTTATTCAAGGTATTTCATTAAGTTGAATCAATTGTTAATTTATTGATTTCTTTAACGCAAAATTTTATTTAATTTTTCTCATTTATTTATTTTCTTATCAATAATTTAGGTAAGTTATATATGAAATGCAATTGAGTATCATACAAGTAAAATTTTCTTATTCAATTTGCTTCAAGTTTAGATATTTATTCAAAATTTTGGCTTTATTTATAATTGAAAATATTCTTTAACATAAATTTAAGAATTAAATTTTCGATTAATCTTCAAACAATTTAGATATATATATATATTATATCAAATCAAATTTATAATCATATATATATATTGTAATTCAAATCATACTTTACGAAATTCAAATCAAATTTAACTTCAAAACAAAAGTGTAGCAGAGCTACAGAATGGTCTCTTCACTTCGAAACTCGAAAATGAATGTCGATGATGTGGCCGCCATTACCAAAATTATTTTCCAGCGACAAAAGAGAAAAGCGCTGATTTAAACATTTAAAATTTATTTGAAAACCATTTCCATTCGAAAATACTTTTAATAACATACACTTAAAACTTTCAAACCAAAGTTTGAAATCACCAAAAATTAAATTCTCAAATTCGTAATTTAACTTCTTTTAAATTCCAAATCAATTTATAACCAAGATTTATAGTTTCATTTATTCAAATGGTTTACAAAGAAATAAATTCATTTAACTATTCAGTTTCAAAAAATTATATTTATATATATAATCATACAAAATTATATCCCTTACCAGGTTTGAAAAACAATATTGTGTCAGCTTGCACTGTTAAAGTGTTTTGGAAATTCTATCGATAGCGTTGATCAGACGAATCGATCGAAAACCCAAATCAACATCAACAACTCAAACAATATAATATAAATATAAAACATGTTAATATTAATTTACAAATACACTTCCTCGCTCGACAGTTCTAGAATGGGTTTCAAAGCAAGGATAGAGATCCAAATTTGATGGACTCAGATCAAAGAGAAATTTTGATTCGAAGATAAGTTCGAAAAAAAGATAAGATGATTAAATAACAAAATGGGGTGATGGATAAGCTTATATAAATCACGAGCAACTTTAGCCAGGTCAACCGTGACTTCAAGAATTAGATCGATGTAGATTTTTAAAGCAAATCGACCTTCGATCTCAAGAGATAGAAGTCGGCATAACAAGAAATATTAGCATCTAAACCGAGGATATATAAATCTCTGGTGAACCGATGCTATTGTCAAGGAGGTTCACCTCTTTATAAATCATATCGTAAAGCTATGGGATGCTTCAAAATTCAGAAGAATACGAATAGTGAGGGACAAGAATGGATTTCAGAACTGAGGGAAAGTTCCAAAATTCAAAATAAATTCAAATAAAAGAGGAAAGAATTCAAGTTCGAACGAAAGTGATTCCGTAGTTAAATTTCCATACATGCAAAGTTTGCCTACAGCCAAAGGTCCGATACCAACTATAACGACCTGATATTTTCAACCATTCCAATCCCAACATGCCGAAATTGATTTGCTCAAAATATCAAGTTTTTAATTTAAATTTGGCAAAACTCAGCATGTACGGTAAATAAAACAATCACAAAATCACAGACACAGAGTAATATAACAATAATGCAGCGGAAACAAGAGAATAGTAGTTCATGAAGCTACTATATATATATATATATATATATATATATATATATATATATATATATATATATATATATATATATATAACAGAGTTAAATAAGATACAACAGAGGTCTCGAATACAATAGTCAAATATAAGATCAGAATACATCACTAGAATCAACTGAATAACCGGAAACTAAAGATGGATCTCCAAACGAAGCTCCAACTCCGAATGTGAGTCTCAAAAGCTGTATCACTCAGTTTGACCTGAGCGTAAAGCAAAACAAAAAACACTCAAATCAGGATTAACATTCTTATATCAATAAATCCAAATCAAGTGAAATAACAACTGAAATACAAGTAACTCAAAGGATGTGTGGGATAACCATCCTCTAAGAATCCGTTAAACTATTTACTATGTAGTAATATACGCTATTATAATAATGTCTAAAGCAAAGTAAACTTACTTAAACATAGCTTTAAGGCTTTACATTTTTCACCTTATCACATACATAGTTCTAGTTGTCTATACATTATCATAATCCCTCCCGATCGAAAAGCCACCAGAGGATACTCCATAGGTTACGGCACAAAACCAAAATCATACAAGGCACGTTAGGGTAGGTGACATAGCACAACTAGACAATGCCAAGGTAGATATACCAATTACACTTCCAGGCCGGTGGTAACGCGTAGCTGCCACTACCGCCCACTTCGAGCCACACTCTCAAAAATCAAAGGTGCACCCAATCAATCACAAAGTAATAGAATGGTATTGAAGAAGTGTGTCCGATCAGAGGAGCTACCTCATTAGCCTGTCAATCGCTCCTGTTTTAGCCACCTTATGCCAACTCGCAGAAGTTGGGTCCACGTATATACCTTAATAGGACATCGCCTCCATCCTATGTCATTCTGGAATCTCCACTGCGTATACGGTTGTTAAAGCGGTTTTCGAAGTTGGCAGAGAGTATGACAACTTCCGATCCCGGTCTTTTTAACAACCAAAAGTTATTATTACACCGTGGCCTATTTCAAAATAATTTATACTTCAAAACCAGAATATCATATCCATTTCAAAACCATATAAATACGATATAATTTCCATTTCCAAAACCAAATAAATATGATATCATTTCCACTTCAAAAACAAAATCAATATGATATCATTTCTATTTAAAACCAAATCAATGTAATATCATTTTTATTCCAAAATATTCACTAAAAAATCATAGTACTTTCGAAGTTACAACACTTTCGAAACCAAACACTTGAAAATATGACATTTTCAAAACATAATACTTTGTAATTCATAACTTTGAAACATAACTTTCACCACTTAAACAGTTTAGATATTAAAATACTTTATGTAATAAAATTGTTTCCTCAAATTTCATAAATCATTTCCAAATCAATCTCGAATTTCAAAATTCTATCAAATCTCAAATCATCAATTTCAATTCAATTCAATTTCTTAATAAACCATTTAAATTATATCGATTTCAAAATATCGCTTTAAATAAATGCCCCAAATTACAAATAAACTAAATATTTCCTTCAATTTATTTAAACTTGAAATATTCATTTAAATCACCTTAACCAATAATCAAGTTATAATATCGGATCCTTTAAAATTCCAAATTCCATAAATTTCAAATCAATTTAATTAAATAAATTCCTAAATAAATACCATTTCAAAAGTCAATTTCAAATCTTACTTCCCAACCTTAATTTATAAAATCGTTATAAACATTATATTAAAATTTAATTTAAATAAATACTTAACCATATTATATTTTAATAAAATCAAACTTTATTATTAAACCTATTTTATATTAAAATAAATTTGTACATAGATTAAAATCAAGAATATATCTATAATTTTTATGTAATATCTACAATCAATATTTTTATAAAACCATATAGTTCTTTCCAAAAACCATAGAAATCATTTTAAAAATATTTAAATATAGACCAACGTTGTCTGTATATAATTTTCTATCATATGGTCAAGTGATACGCATATTTATCATTTCAATCCATAATTTAAATATATATACGGGTATATATCATTTCAACCCGCAATCCCAAATTCAATTCAATGAAAATAGCTTGGGTCTATCATTTCAACCCATAACGATTTTCTTCTATTCTAAAGTCCATTCGGGTATGTATCATTTCAACCAATAGTATTTCTATACTAACAGGGAACTTGCAGAGTGATAATCGATATGATAATAATACACCAGGCATATATCATCAATATAAGTAACAGATAATGGTGTCAGATGTCACAGGTGAACTGATATAGATAATAACATGTATATAGCAATGTAAATAACTAACAACAGCATATTTCAATTATTGTTTCAATTGAAATCAAATTTAGTAAATATAAGAACATTAATCGTGAGTGATTGCTCACCTTTCGAGGCTGGAGATGGATGAGAATGAGACGAGTTACGAAATGCAAGCACCGCTTTCAAAGCAGAACAAAATTGGCACGAATTGACGAACAAAGCTGATAAATCGGAATTGATGAGATCAAATTAGAACTGGACTGATGAAACAGATTGAATCAGTTCAGATGTAAACTGTCAGGACCCGATTCTTCGTCTTCCGAAAATTCGACATCGACACTCACTTTATCGACTGCCGAGAAATCGAACGACGGAAAACCGAACACTGAGGGTTTTTAAAAAGATTTAAGAAAAGAAAAGAAGAATAAAAAGAGAAAAAGATAGAAAATTTAGATAGGGAAAAGAAGATAGAAAATTTTAAAATTGAAAGAAAAGAGAATAGAGGAAAAAGAAAAACAGAAGAAAATAGGACGGAACAGAAAACAACAGAACAACATCAGAATCTCACAATTCGCAGCGGAACAACATATAATAATAAATGAATAATCTTTAAACAAAGAACTATATCAGTTATTACATTACATCACATTATATTATATCATCAGAGTGTACAACAACAACAAATAGTGCAGCGGAAAAAGAAATACTATATAAACTAGTAATACGCCATGCATCCAGCTTGCCTCCAGCAACTCCAGAATATCCAGAATATCCTGATAAACCTTAACTCTTGACTGCCCGTGTGAAAATTGGTGGGCACCCAGAGTTTAGGAAGGAAAACAATAAACTCCAAGTCAGTCATGTGACTGGTGTGAGAACTCAAAACAGTTTATTTATCTTTAAAATCAAAAATAGAGGAATATTTTTATTTCAATTCGCAATGCTTTTAAAAAATGAGACTACCATAAGGCCTCCCGCACGCACACACAATGCAAACGCAGAATCGGAGGAGATTTCTCCTTATGATAGTCAAAGATGCTTGATACGCATTTAAAATAACATTTGATATTATTACTAGTGCATAGTGTAGAAGAAATTCATTTCGAAAGTAGAATATAAATCTTAGCCAACATACGACCATTATCGTATGCCTACTATAGCTAACTATGTTCAATAGCAGGTTACCGCCACATTCCATAGCAGGTTATACAACTAAAACCGTACAAGTCACGTATTGTTTCTTTGGATTTCCAAACAAATGGTCAGGCCAAGGAACTTCCCATTGCCACATGAGAATGCCTCTGGAAAGACATCCCCGAGAACCAAACCGGAACTCTGCCAACACAAGGCCGGGTTACCCCTAACTGGGTAACTACTGACACGAGCACGCCATTCCCCGATCGTAAACGACCTTTCTCACGGGATCCCGAAAACCAACAACCACAAAGTAATAAATTCGTAGTAACCACATAGGTTAAATATCTGGGCTTCATACCATGATACCACCTCTATCCAGAAGGAAATGTACATACCCTAAAGGGTGCTACCCCTCATAACCTTGCTGCATCTTTCCTGTTTTGACCATTTCCGGGGTGTGAGGTTCGACGAAGTCACGTCCACAAAAACATACTTTATACAAAAGCCATGCTTTGGGTCAACAAATGATCAACACAATGATCACTAAGATAGACGATCAAATAAACGATCCTATCACAATAATCAACACAATGATCATTTCAGCATCACTCAGCATATCACATTACCAAATTGGGAATATATCGTTGATAACTTCAACTATATAACCTCTGAGCTCGTATGTCTCAGAGAAGGGTGTTAAGCTAAAAGAATAAATTCTCCGCCACCACAGAAATATATTTGAAAGAAATCGGCTTTATATCTCAACTTGTAATGTCAGACATACAATCCATACAAGTCTGTTCCGGGCTCGAACAAAACCGAAGGCACTTACAAAGAAGTCCTTGCAATCCGGATATTCACAATCCTGATCGGATTTCCCATCACTTAGGGAGTCTCTATACCGTTGCAACTCAGTGCAGAGACAATCGATAGGTCATCCTATCGCTCTCGCAAATACCGGGTCTTCAACACCGATCTTCAATGCAATTCACAACGACGTATCACATATTCGGAATGGGTTATACGACCCCATGGTCTTTTCCCGGTTAACCCGAATAGTGAGCGCTTATTTAAAAATAAGTGTAGCATTCACATTCAACCAATTCACATCAATTACCCATTCAAAGGGGAATATTGATAGTCGGTTATTGAACTATCACTGGATATGCACACATCACCAGATTCCAAATAATTTTCCAAATTATTTATTTTCCAAAATATCTTCACTAGATATATAATTTCAATATTTCAAAAATAAATCAATATTTATTTTTCTAAACAAATTCCACTTGCTTTTATAAATTCAATAGTGAATTTATATTTCAAAATATCCATGCATATACGATTTCAATTATTCATTTCAATTTATCTTCAAAAAGATAAATTCTCTAATATTCACTTTATATTGGAAAACATTTCCATACTTACTAATTTATAAGTAATTCACAATTTTTATTTATTTTCAACACTTAGAAAATATTCAGTATACTTAAATCGAGATTAAGTATATATTTCATTTTATTAAGGAAATCATTCTCTTAAACATATTTATTTGGGCCAAAACGAATGTTGCGTAAAACATCGTTACGACAACCCAAATTCCACTAGTATAGGGATTCGAAATTAAAATAGATATATAAATCCCAATACTATACAAAATATTTCCTTTCGGAAATCATTTACTATAACAACAGTGTTATAGTCCATCATCTCCTTCTATTTCTCGAAAACGTCTATTTCAACAATAAATGTTGAAATCTATGGTTTCGAATCTCAACACATTTAAAACATCGTTAGATCGTTTTAATTCTATTTAAAATATCACATTCAAAACAATTTCTTTAACATCTTATTCACTATTCAAAAACGTGAATATTCTTTGTTAACAAATTTCATCCTTTTATTCATTTTAATTCAAAGGATTATTCACTATTCAAAAATGTGAATATAACTCCATTAATAGGTTTCAACAAATTTTCTTGTCAAAATAAATCATTTGCAAATTTATAAAACAACGTTTATAAATTCCATTTCTATTTATTTATAAAACTTCCTTTTTATAAATTCTTTGATTAACCTATTCCAGTTTATAACTCGATTATAAACTAAAAGTTCATATTATAAGTTAAATACTTATAAAACGATTATTTTACCAAATCGTTCTTTTAAAGACTTTCCAATTTATAAATCTTATAACTTATAAGATCCATTTATTTAACCAATCTATTCTTCAAATAACTTCACAAATTTATAAATCTTACTATTTATAAATTTTATTTATAACTTCACAGTTTATAATTCCATAAATTTCATTCATTTACAAAATTCATTTTCACTTCATTCAAACACTTATAAAAACTCGTTTTATAATGTCAATATTTCAATTTATAAATATCCATTTATAAATCTCTTAATATAAATCAATTTATATTATTCTTTAAAAACGTCTTTAATCTTCTTTATAAAAACTTCATCATTTTGATTTATAAAATAATCAAATTTTATAAATCCTAATTTTAAACTTTCAATAATAAATTCAAAAATCCCAATTCAAATTACTTTATGAGATCTTTAGTCCATATTTCTCAAAATCAACTTTTTAACTATATTTCTCAAAAACCATAATTTTTATAACATTAAAAATTATAACGTTTATTTATTTAAAATGGATCAATTCCAAAAATAAAGTATATTTTCAAAAATCACTTTAAAATCATTTTAAAATCCCAAAATCTGGGTCCAATGATGCTACACACCAAATAGTCAATCACGACAACAACGATATCATATATCAATATGAAAATCCATCAAATATCAAAATATCTGAAATCAAATAAAAACTGTTGAGGAATCCAGTTGGATCCCTCCAACCTGTTTTCCTGCATCCACAAACATTAGCACAATACCAATTTCGCTCCAGTACGAAATTATCGCGGTATATGTTCTTATTAAATATTATCCGCTTAATAACGGCGTAATAGGGTCTCATCCGCTAAACAAAAAATGCGGGAAATCAATAACTCCAATATATACATATGCCAATATATATATATTGCTATTATATATAATACCAATTTCACTGTTTATGAAATATTCGCGGTATATGTTTTTATTAAATAACATCCGCTTACTAACGGCGTATAATGTCTATTTTAACAATCAATAGATATCAATCAACATTCAAACATGCATTCAAATATTTTAAATCTAACTATTTAAAATAAAATCGAAACTGATTCGATTGAGTGAGAAGTTCTCACCTTGGTTTAAATTTCCGTTTTAGCGATTTATTTCGAATAAAATTAAACGGACGTTTAATTTTACCCAAAATTCTCACTAACTCCAAACGACTCCAAACCAACTCCATCGCGTAGTTCTCGTCCATACGATTCCAACGCAACTGGTTTCGCGCGTTTTCGACCTCGTATGAAAAAGTTATGCATTTTTGAAGTTTACACGATTTTAATTGAAATTAATTTACAATTTCTTATATATATTATACAACCTTTGATCTGGGCCGCATGATCCTTGCCCCCCCCCATCTACACCGTACGTTTCATCTTCCCCATCCTTCGTTCCCACCCTGTATCGGCCGAACCCAACATCCTAGATTAGGGTTAGAAATTTCGATCACCTCGCTCAACTAAACTCCATCACGTCGCCACCACATCGAAGCTCGTCACGAGCTCCATGCTCGGCCTGAGTGGCTTGAAACTCGGCCCCCCCATCAGCCCTAAAAACGCGTGCGTTCGGCCTAAGTTCCAGGTGAAAATCCCACCACCACGTCGCTCCGATGATCATCATCACCGTATGGATGCGAAGCCTACACCATCCCCTTCGATTTCCTAGTTGAAAGTTTCTCACGAAAGGTTGTGGATGGAGAGAGATTAAGGGGAAAAGCCTGGAAGATTTCGGCCATTCACCAAGCAAGTGGCGGCTGCTGTTTCCCCAAACCCTAATCATTTTTTTTCTATTTCTTTGATTTGTGAGCCTATTTATAGAAAATATCAAACACTATTCATCCGGGTTTTCTAAACTCCGATTTACACGCCGTAACCAGCGTTTCTAGGGTTTACCCTGCGTTTCGGACACAATGGAACAGGTTTCGGAAGCTAATTCGGACATCTGTGCGAGTTATGGCTGTAAACGCTCAATTTGAATTAAACCGATTTAAGTCGATTTCTAGGCGTTTTAATTTGTACCGGACAAACGGTAAATCCAATTGACTTGAAATTTGAAACCTTACAATAATATCACATTACGGATCCGATGAAACCGGTTTCGTCGAAATCCGAGACATTTTGAAAAATGGCTATTTTAGCTCGCCAAATTTAAATTAAAAATAAATCAATGCGTTTTGAGCTGCCACGATCAAACGGTAACTCCGATTGACACGAAAATTAAAATCCGGTAATAACTAACTATTACGGATCCAATGAAACTGGTTTCGTTCAATTCTGAGACTGTTCAAAAATTGGCTATTTTCACTAGTCGATTAAATTATTAAAATATTCAATTTTCACAAATTAACTTTTAATTCGATTTTAAAAGTTCTAAAATATCGTTCTAACTTCCATATGATAAAATAAAATTTTACAAATCATTTTCAATCATATTTAACTCAATTTTCAATTATTTCCATAATTTAACTTATTAAATTATCGATTAAATTATCCAATTAAATCCAATAATTCAAATAAAAATTTATTCGACTTATAAATTCACTTATTAATATTTAAAATTAATTAAATATTCAAATTTTAATTTCTAAAAATCCTGGGTCATTACATAAACTGAAAAATATCTACATTATTATTATAATATATATATTTTTCTTTCTAAAATAAATTTCAAAACATATATCTACTAATCCATATTATATTCCAAATTTTCAATTTGCACATAACACAAATTATGTATAGGTTTACTGCGACTAAATAAATTCGGAAATATTTGTACCTAACGAATAATTACTTGAACAGATAGAATACCATAAATAGTATTTGAAAACATTCATATTGAGACTCTTTAAACATGAAATAAATATATCAATACACATATATGTGGAGCCTATAGCTTATATTATAAATTAACTATTATAAATACCGTAACTTTTATAAAATGTATATATATACTAATGTATAACAGCAACATATACAGCCTTGAGAAAAAAATTCAATACACAGATCTCATAATCTGTTTAACTTTTCTATATATATAAACCTATCAATACTATTCAAGAAATCATATCCTAAAACTAATATTTATATTATATTTATATAAACTATAAATTATACAATTTTATAAAAGCTACGTATATAACTCTTTTTACACTAAGTAGAAACAGAGCATATATAATGTTCTTATATTTGAACAACTCTCAAATCTTATAAAAGTTATATTTGAAACTTCAGCATACATAAAGTATTAAATAAAAACTAATGTATACAACCTTACATATACTTCTAACTAGGCAAAGCAGATGCACATAACTAATATATATATAGTAAAATTAATGTTATATACACTAAATATATAATCTATGTACAGTAAACTTACTAATAAATATGAATATTATTATATAAATAAATAACCAAAAGTCCTCAACTTTTGAAAATAATATAATTTACGTACAACAATTAAGTCTCAACATTTATAAACTTATACATCTTAATTAAACAAATATATATATGTTAACATTTATAAGCCAGAACAAGTTACTAAAATATATTACCGACATCTCATATGAAAACATATATAACATAATCTATAAAGTAGATAATAGTTAATACTGTAAGATATATAAACTATATATACACACACACCAAAGAAGCGGCAGGTTATGATCGGAAAAGCGAAAGTGCTCGGGTGCGGAGCCGAGTGGCTGCAGCTAGGCGTTGCGATGGTCGAAGCTGGGTGGAGATATTGGCCGCGGTGGATCGTGAGGCACGACAAGGTAGGTGGAAGCGGAAAGGAAGGGTCGGCACGCAGTTCTCGTGTGGCAAAAGGCTGAGGTGGCAAAGAGTGCACGCGCGGAAGGACGAGAGGTATTCTCGGCTGAACTACAAGCAAAAGGAAGAAGGCACAGTGGTGTTGGAGAGGGGTTTGTCGAGGTTAAGACATTATGCGCTAAGTTAAAAAGATGAGGAGGCCAGGGAATATGAAATGAAGAAAAACAGTGGTAAGAGAATAAGCAGGAAAATGAATTTTTAGCGAAAAAAATAGAATTTATAATTTACATTTCTAAGAACAGAACGAAACAATAGAATAATTTGGAACCATTAGGAAATACCAAAAGCCAGCGATTGATTTCAAGGAGATAATAAAGTCTAATGGCTGTTTGTTTCGTTAGGTAGGTAAATGAAGGACGATGGAAACCAAAAGGTTTTACAAACCGATATCGATACTAAATCATTATTCACGGATTCAGCTGTGTATCGGAGTTCAAAACACAGAGTTGAATATACCATAGAGATCAACCCGACAAGACGATCAAGATAGTATACAGATATTGGTGATATGACCATCCTATCAAAAGTTGATACAGACACTGATATACGTTGCTATTCCGTACGGAAAAATCCAAACGGAGCTAGAAATGTCCAAAATTTGCGAAACGAATTACGTAGTTATATTCAGAGTGTTTTAAATAAATTTTCTCATGTTGACATATTTAGGTTTTGGAACATATTTAAATTCAACTGTTATTAACTGATTTGAAATAAAATTACACAAGAAAATAAACTTTCATATTATCATATGAAAATTTACCGGTTGCTATGTTTAACAGACGTATTCCAATTTTTTATTTCAAAATTTTATTATTTAAAATTTCACAAAATTTCAATTAAATACATAATTAAAACCATTAAAATTTATGGGTCGTTACAAATGTTATAAAATATAAAGTTGTCATTTTCTTTCAAAAGCAAGAGGGGTCTAAAGTTTATAACTTTACTTAGTTAATGTCACATTAATTTATATTTCAAACATAACATATATATACACAATCCATACAAACAATATAGTGAGAAAACTCACTTATATTCAAGCCAAACACATGCTCAAGCACAACCAAACTCAAGAACACTTCTTACCATCACCAAACTCCTAAAGATCCAACTTCTAGCACTCCCAAAACAAGGCAACATCTCCCCACCTCTTCCATTGCACACATCCCATCCAAGATCCTCCCTTATCCTTCACTTTTCTTCCTTTTTAACTTTATATCCAAGCTTTCTAATGTGTTAGTGAAAGTTTGTGGAGTTTAGAGAAGATTTGAGTTGATTAGAAAAAGTTAGTGAAGAACAAAATGGATTAGTTCTAATCCACTTACATCATTTTCAAGTTTTTATTTCATTTCAAGCTTATGTAAATTGTGAAACCCTTAAAGGTGTATTTATAGGTTTTTACAAGAGGTCATTAACACGTTCTACCTTTCACGAAAGGTGATAAAGGAGACTCCCTTTCAAATGCTTCTATTACACCTCATTTTTCATTTCTTAAAAGCTGATTTTCAAAATATCTTCTATGACATCACCCAATACATCATCAAAAAATTTATTTCAATAAACGGTATTTCATTTTAATGATTTCCTAAGTAAATAAATGTATGTAAAAATTGATTGAACAACTTTTGGTGAGTAAAAAGCTGTTTATCGATAAAACGATTTTCGGTCACATTATCGATATTTCTTCAAAATGTTTATTTTTGAAAAAAACAATTCAAAAACAAGTTTACTATCATTTCTTATGATCTAAAAGGGGTTAAAAATGTTTTTTAATCATTTTAATAACATTTAAACTCGGATTCAAATATTTAAATAGTTTAAATATTTAAATACGACATGTCCAAAATTTCAGATCGTTATATTCTCCCCCACTTAGAGTATATATCTTCTAAATTCCAACACAAGCAACAAAAGAAATAATCATATAGTAATACTAAATAGTATTCAAAATTTTCTAGCAAGCATAACTCACCGTTTGCCTAAGTTCAAAAATCCTCTTATCGCACAAGGACGATAAACAATCTACTAAGCGTACTTTATGCTGAACAGTCATAAGTTGTTGCTTAGCCAACGATTCATGCTACCTTATAACAAACCGAAGAGTCATCACCTAAACACTCAATAAACAAAATATGCAAACATAAAAAGGTCATACAATTCACATGGATCATCTGCATGCAATATCCGATCTGATCACTTGCTTGATCACCATAAGTTTCACTTCCAAACTAGCATAGATCACTTGACCTCTTTAGTGCGGACTCCAAACTGGTCCCTTAGTTAGAAACCTCCATCTTTATTACATAGCTATATACTATGATACAGAACATTAGGATCATACCAAGAATCCATATCAAGTGTTCGCCTTCAAAAATCTGGTGCAAAATCCTTATTCGAACAGGTGTAAACCACCTTTGAATCATTTACTTGAATAATGTATCAAGAACAGTCATGCGAATAAAAAAATATAAATACAACTTACATATTTATCATATTGGTTTCTTAAATATACCAATATCTTTTAAATCACCTTCTTCTACATAAATAGTATATCACTACATACTAAATTCATTTATGAATTATTTCATAAAAGCATAACTTTAAGTTATTTAACATTTTATAACTTAAGTTCATATTTGTATAATACTCCACTATATCTTAAGAGTATATACAAAAACACCAAATTAATTTTACTTAACAAGCATGTTTATTAGAGCCTAAATTGGTCGCTAACACCCAAACGTCATTGAAAGCACCAAACAACGGTCACAAATAACAAATAGAATATATGTAGAGAGTATAAATATGAAGAACAGTAAAAATTAAAAAAAGCAGTAAGAACAGAGGATTTATAGTGGTTCTTCTGACTCCGGCCTACGTCCACTCCATAAATTTCCTTTTTCTTGATGTTAGAATCAATTACAGTCACAATCTAGAGTTTTCAAAATAGTAATTGTAGAGTAGCCTTAATAAGGAAGAAGATGAGAAACAGAATGAAGATCCCTTTTCTGAAGCCTCGCCTGCTATATTTATAGGCAAAACCGGAGTTGCTGGGCTTCCTGCGTGGTATGGGCCCACCAAGACTCAGCCTTTCCTTCAATATACCAACTCCTTATTTTCTTTGCCGACCTAGGGTAAACCTATCATTGGCCCGAAGTAACAGTCTCACTGACTCGAAGGAGCATGTTCCATGACTTCGAGCACAATCCCTATGGCCGAACCCTCTCCATAACCGACCCGAAGACAAGAAGCTGCCGACCCAAAGCACGAAGTCCACCAATCCAGAACAAACCAAAGTCATCGATCTATCTAAATGCCAAGCCACACCACTACCAACCCACTTCCATCATCGATCCACTCCACCGAGACTGGCTCACTTCAATATGCCGAACCACCTCAGCCTAACCATCTCAGTCGACCCGCACATGGCCAATTCTGAGTAGTGCAAACACAACGAACCTATACAATATGCCGACCCAGTGTGTTTCCCTGGGAGCGACTTGAAGCGAATGTATGTTGGATTCGAAGTAACTCACGCCAAGACTCGAAGTAACATTGCACCGATCCCAAATTTTCACTATGTCGATCCATTGAAATGCCAATCCACTCTAGTGCCGAGCCACTCACGCCGATCAACTTATGCCGACCCACCTTGACCGAACCACTTTAACGCCGAACCACTCCATGTTGATCCACTTTAGCCAACCGACTTATGCCAACCCATCTTGACTGAACCACTTCAATGTCGAACCACTCCATGCTGATCCACTCCAATCGAACGACTCAGGCTGAGCCATACTCACCAAGCCAGTTGCACCGAGCCACCTTGGCTTAAGCACCATGATCGAACCATGCATGATTTCATCTCCTTGACTGAGCCATGTATGACCGAACCACCTTGCTTGAAAGACCTGCACCAAACCATCCATCTGGTCAACTCAAACCTATCATATTCCAATCTCGACAAACGAGTTGTCAATTTAGTTAAATCCACCTGTCCACGGACTTGCCAAAAGGCGGGTTAACATTTGCCCCCCAAAATATGCCTTGCCGTAGGAAGGTGCATTTTTTATAGCCTCAAATCCGATATCCAAGGACTATATGTTATCCATAGCCATTCTTTCCGATTCATAATCCAATCCATTCTATCCCAGTGTTATTCCCGTATCCTTATCTGAATCTATGACTGCTCTGAGTCGACGCCCGATTGCTATCCAGTAACTAAATCCTCATCCAATTCCGCATCCATCCGAAATCAAGTATGTTCTCCGACCTCGACTCTCCGATCGAGGACTTTTATATTCTTCGGCCTCGGCTCTCTAGCCGAGGACTTTAATATTTTACGACCTTGGCTCTCCGGCTGAGGACTTTAATATTCTCCGGCCTCGGCTCTCCGGTCGAGGACTTTAATATACTCCGGCCTTGGCTCTCCGGCTGAGCATAAAAATATTCTCTGGCCTCGGCTCTCCGGCCGAGGACTTTAATATTTTGTTTTAAGTCCAATCCATCGCTCTCCGGCGAAGGGACTCGCAACTTGCGATCACTGCCCCGTCTCTCTACTCGGAACAGTAATCGCGAAACCTATATTATTTATTACAATAATGCAAATCCAATCATTTAAAATAGATTTTTTTTACAGCCAGGGAAACCAAATAAATGTCTGCACATCCAAGGGAGAAAACAAAGTTTTCAGGGTAATGAAAAGAAAAACAAGATTTCGTAGACTCAAGCAACACGGTTCATCATCGTCTCAGAGCATGCCTAGAGGCCATCCTCGATCCCATACATGTGTAAGCGACATATCTGTATCATTTCGAGTTCTATTACTTATTCAAAGCCATAAATCTATTTAGTTGATAACAAGATGATGTTGCCTAGGTCCAGTGCCATCTTTGTTCGAGGTGGGCGGTGGCCGCTCCTATCCCACTGCCACATCTTGATTCCTTACATACTGCTGTAGATGACCATTCCTTACATGCTCCTCAACGATATCTTTCAAATGCTTGCAGTTGTTTGTGTTGTGTCTATCCTGCTTATGGAATAGGCAACGCTTTCCCGATGCCCTCTCATATTCAGAAGGTTCCCTCCTTACCGACCTTCAACACTGGAGGTCCCCTCAAGTATCCAAGTAAATCCTTTCTAGATTTCTCAGTTAAATCCGTGTAAGAAGAAAATCTTGACTCCCTTTGAGGCCTTTTCGAAGTGCTACGATTATCATTCATTTTCCATTTTCCTTTAACATCTTTACTGGGATACTCCCTGGGTGGGCCTCCATCCCTTAATGCATAAGCTTCATCCTCTCTCCCTTCTCTCTCAGCCTGCACGTCTTCCAACCTTAGGAACCTTTCTGCCTTATTGTAGAACTCCCCGAGATCCCTCGGTGGGTCCCGTTCCAATGATATCTTGTAATCCGATTTGTCTGCAATTCTTGAAACCGCCGCCATCAAAACCATTGATGGATCAGGACGATCCACCGAAGCCACTGCCATATTGAATTTGGTTAAGAAATCCCTGAGAAACTCTCCTTTCCATTGTTTCATCAATGTTAAATTCATCACATTCTTGGGTTTGACTATGTGGACTCGAAATTGCCTCATAAACCTTTCAATAATCTCAGTTCATGTGCTGATAAAGCCACTCTCTGGCTATCTGAACTATAATGCTGCAATATTTATCAAATATAAAGGGAATCATCATGCCATGGCCTCCTCTGTTGCACTCGGCACTTCCGTATGCCTCATGTACCTCGTCAAATGAATGGTGGGATCCGTTCTCCTGCCATACATCTCTAACATCAATACTTTGAAATCTGGCGGGTTTCTAGCTTGCCAAATCATAGGAGAAAAGGGACTCCTATTTACATCTTTCATGTCTCTATTTACCAATCTACCGCTCGTGGCTTGCCTAACCATTTCCACCAACTTATCACTGTCGTTGAGTTGTAGTCCTTATCCTTTGCCTCCAACCTGCCCCACGAGGTCACGAGGGAATCCTGGGACCTGCTCTTCTAGATAAGCATTCATTCCTATATCGACATCGTGTTGTACCGCTCCACCAGGTACTCCACCCGGGATTGGATCGACATGCTCCAGGGGAGTGCCCTCTAGTCTTGGTGCTGCTCCTGATGGTCCTGCTCCGTTCTGAATTCTGGTTGCTCCTTGCTCCTGACTCCTACTTCCAGCATCTCTTGTAGTTGCATTCCTTTGACTCTGCACTCCAACTGGTGCAACTTGTCGAAGTAGGTTCTGCATCATCTCCTCTTTCTTTTCAGCATTGTTTCCATCTCGTCTCTGGTGATGAAAATCGAGGCCTGATTAGCTACCGAGGAAGCCCCCTGACTACCCTCATGCCGAGTCCTTTCCGTCCTCTGTCTCCTGGTTGATTTCCTTGCCATACTCTTCAAAATCCAAGTTCCTAAGTGTTCAAATCCAAAATCCAAGTTTCAAAATCCCTGAGTGGTAACGTTCTCAGTGAAAGCACCAAAATGTTGGAGCCTAAATTGATCGCTAACATCCAAACGTCGTTGAAAGCACCAACAAGCAGTCGCATATAACAAATATAATATATGTAGAGAGTATAAATATGAAGAACGGTAGAAATTAAAAAGAAAGTAGTAAGATCAAAGGATTTATAGTGGTTCGGCTGACTCTGGCCTACGTCCACTCCAGAAATTTCCTTTTAATGGATGTTAGAATCAATTACAGTTACAATTCAGAGTTTTCTAAACAATAATGGTAGACTACCCTTAATAAGGAAGAAGATGGGAAACAGAATGAAGATTCCTTTTCTGAAGCCCCGCATTCTATATTTATAGGCAAAACCAGAGTTGATGGGCTTCCTGAGTGGTATGGGCCCACCAAGACTCAACTCTTCCTTCAATATACCAACTCCTTATTGTCTTTTCCGACCTGGAGTAAACCTATCGTTGGCCCTAAGTAATAGTCTCACTGACTCGAAGTAGCATGTTCCATGACTCCGAGCGCAATCCCTATGGCTGATCCCCTATCTCCATAATTGACCCGAAGACAAGAAGCTGTTGACACAAAGCACGAAGTCAACCGATCCAAAATAAACCAAAGTCTTCGATTCATCCAAATGCCGAGCCACACCACTACCAACCCACTTCCACAACCGATCCACTCAACCGAGACCGACCCACTTCAATATCGAACCACCATAGCCTAAGCATCTCGGCTGACCCGCAGATGGCCGATCCTGAGTAGTGCAAAACACCGAACCCAGATAATATGCCGACCTAGAATGTTTCCTCGGGAGTGACTCGAACCGAACATATGTTGGCCTTGAAGTAACTCGCACCAAGACTCAAAGTAACATTGCACCAATCCCAAATTTGCACTACGCCCACCCACTAAAATGTCGATCCACTCCAGTGCCGAACCACTAACGTCGACCTACCTTGACCAAACTACTTTAATGTCGAACCACTCCACGCTGATCCACTCCAACCGGCCGACTTATGCCAACTCACCTTGACCGAACCACTTGGACGCCGAACCACTCCATGTCGATCCACTCCAGTGCCGACCCACTCCCGCCAAACGACTCAGGCCGAGCCATACTCGTCGAGCCATTCGTGCCGAGCCACCTTGGCTTATGCACCATGACCGAACTATAACGACCCAGAATTTCCGTCATTCGATATTCGTATATTCAATTGATTTTAAATATGCACAAGTAAATTTAATATGCTGAATAAATTATATTTCGAATTTCCGAATTTAATTGGATAATTAAATTGTTAATTTAATATTTGAAATTACTGAAATAATTGGAAATTGAATTAAATGTGAATAAAAATGATTTATAAAGTTAAAATAAATCTTATTCGATTTAGAATGATGTTACAGAACTTTTAAAATCGAATTAAAAGTTAATTTGTAAAAATTGAATATTTTAATATTTAATTGACGTGTAAAAATAGGCATTTTTCAAATAGACTCGGATTTTGACATAACCAAATTCATTGGATCCGTAATATTATATTATTGTAGGATTTCAAATTTCGTGTCAGTCGGATTAACGGTTTGTCCGGGACAAGCTAAAACGCGTAGAAATTCGTTGAAGTGAATTTTAAATTTAAATAAGTCGATTTGAAAATCTATCTTTCAAATACGATCGAATTAGCTTTCGATATAGTTCCGTTGCGTTTAGAATAGGAGTAAAACATTATAAACACCAGGCGGCACGCTTCGTTTGGAGTTCGAAATTTTTTCGGATGAATAGTGTTGTTGAATTTCCTATAAAAGCCCACCATTTTTTCATATTTTCATCAAAACCCTAATAAAACTAGGTCACAGACGCCATTAGCATTCCACGGCTAGAAACTTTCATCGTTCCACCTTGATTATATCGCAATCCATTCATCTCCAAGTCTCGACCTCTAAAGAAATATTGTAGAGCTCGGCACGAGTTTCAATCTAAATGGTGGTGATGGTCTGAAACATAATGTAGAGAGAAATTAACCCGTGTTCGTGCCACGTTTGGGTTCGCTTTGCTCGGCCATGGATGCACCGAATTCGACGCTATCCAAGGTGGGGGAACCTGGTGGCTAGGGCTACGACAAGGTGATGTCTGATCGTCGTCACAATCAAAAACGTGGTCGCATTAGGTTTGGGCATACGGCGGCTTTGGGTTTCTTATTCGTGCGTGTAAGCTGGGTGGAGAGGAAGAAGAAGGGCACGGTCCTGATGTAAAGGAGTGAAATCAATGGCCAGATTTAAAGCTAGGGTTTGTTAATAAAAGAATAAGTTGTAAATTGATTTATATAAATTCGTTTAAACTTTAAAATACTATAACATTTTCATACGAGGTCCGTTTCACACGAAACGAATTGCGTTGGGTTCGTTTTGATGAGCATTACATTATGAACCTGGATTGGGATTTATTTGAGCTAGTGAAACTTTTGGTTGAAATTAAACGCTCGTTTAATTTTAATCGGAATAAATCGCTATCGCGACGACTACAAGCAATGTGAGTACAACTCACTCTTTCTGACTCGCTGATATTTTTATATAAGTGATAAATAATTTATTTTATGATGATTGATGATTGTTTGGATGATATATGATATATTGATTGGTATTAGATATATACCTGCCTAGTGGAGCGGATGACCCTATACGTTCTCGTGTATGAGCGGATAACTCTTTGTACGCGCGGCTGCCTCGAAGCTGACATTGTACACATATTCTAATATGTATATTTGTTGTAGGTGACAGGTTGGAGGGATCCAACTGGATTCCTCACCCGTATTGATTCATTTACAGATATTGTGATATATGATGTTATCATATGATGTACGATGTTTTGGATGCCATGATTGTTGTATCTGGTGAAGTTGCAGCATTGGGCCTATTTTTGGAATTTAAAAAATGTTAAAGTAACGATTTCGAATTTAAAAGAATTTTAAAAGTGATTTTGAAAATAAATGTTTATTGAATTTTTGAATCGTTAAGAATTGATTTATTTTGAATAAATAAATGTGATAATTTTTATGTTATAAAAATTATGATGTTTTGGGAAATATAATTGAAATTATGATTTTTGTGAAATATAATCAAAATGTGATTTTTGAAATATTGAGTTAATGATTTGGTAAATAGTTTAAATTGAGAATTTTGAATTATTATAAATGGTTTATATACAAGATTTATAAAATTGAATTTTTATAAATCAAAATTATGGAATTTTAAAAGGAGTTTTGGAAGTGTTAAAATGAGGTTATAAATGGGTTTTTTAAGTAAATAAGATTGTGAATTTGTGAAGTTATAAAAAGGATGATTTTGTAAATAAGAGAATTATAAGTAATTTACTTATAAATTGGATTTGGCATATAAATGAGATAAATGGAATTGGATAATAAAGGAGATTTATAAATTGAAGTTTTTATAAAATATAATTGTGGATTTATAAATATTGTTCATAAATTCGAATTTGATTGAATTTGATAAGTTAAATATAGAAGTATATTAAAGGAATTATATCCACGATTTTGGACAGTGGATAGTCCTTTAATAAATAAATGTATAGAAATATTGAATTTGGTAAACGATTTATATTCACGATTTTGGACAGTGAATAATATATTAAAGAAATGTTTTGAAAAGTGATATTTCAAAATGGAGTTAAATGGTTTAAAGTTGTTTTAAAATGTGGTAAGGATCGAAACCATAGATTTCAACATTCATTGTTGAAATAGACGCTTTCGAGAAGTAAGGAAATGATGGACTATAACACTGTTGTTATAGTAAATGATTTCCGAAAGGAAATGTTTTTGTATAGTATTCTGGATATATATATCTATTTTATTTTCGAATCCCTATGTAATGACCCGGATTTTTTTCAATGTTTAATTCGAAATATTTAAATGGTTTTAAATATAGAAATTGAATTATAAATTGGTTTTGAATATGGAAAACTTGGATTTATCGATTCAAAGTGCAGATACAGCAATTTGTTGGATAATATAATTATTCAATTCAATAATGGGAGATTGAGTAAATATTTAATCTTGAGTTACAAGCTTGTTAAAAATAATTTAAGGGCTTGTAAAATTTATATTGATAGTTCTGAAGATAATAAAGCTTTTAAATTGAAATTAAAAGTGATTCGTTCGGTTTTAAAAATATATCGTTTAAATTGATATTTAAAAATAGCCTTCGGAGGCACAGTATCAGAATTCGACGAAACCAGTTCCATTGGATCCGTAATAGTGTAATATTATCGGATTAAAAATTTTGCAGCATTTAGAGTTGTCGCACGATCGTACAGTAGATAAACGCGCTTAAATCTATATTGAAAATTCAATTTAATAACTAGATCCAAAAGGCTATCTTCTCCATACGATCGAATTAGGACTCGAAACCCTTTCCATTGCGTTTGCAATAGGGTATAACATTATAAACGCCTAGCGGCACACCTCGATAGGAAGTCAAGATTTAAAGTTGTGGATTCAAGTCAATTTAAATTTAAATTTTGAAAATTTAAAGGTAAAATATATATGGTTGACTAATATTCTTTCCATCAGCTGAAATTCATTCAGCATCAAAGCTTTTTGGTCTCCTCTGCAAATCACTGTAGCTCATCTACTACACGCGACCATCGCTTCCTGTCTCCCTCGGTTCTTTTTTTATATCCATGCATCAGAGCAAGGTTTAAACAATGAGAAGAAAGAAAAATAAAAAGCATGGCCGCCTCGTTTTAAATAATTCAGCCGCTTATCCCTTTCTTCTTTAAAATCGATTTCAGTCTCGAAAAAAAAGAGCAAGCAGATCGAGAAATAAATGGCCGAACTTTACCAAAGGAAACCTCGTTCTCCCTCCTCTCTTCATATGCAACAAAATCAAAATAGAAATTAAAAATGGCTAAAAAAAGGGAAGCTCAAATTCAAATTCATGGCAAATCGTAGAGGGTATGGCCGCATCCACTCGCAGTCAAGCGTCGATCGATTTTGATCGCGAGCAGTGGCATAGGGTTTGGAAATCGGGGAAGCAAAGGGCGGCGCTGTTACTTCGAGCGTCTGGTGGCATCGCGATCGAGTTCGGCTCGAGTTCATTGGGGTTTTAAGGCACACGAGGTGTTGATGTGGTGACGAGAGGGACTTGGCTAGTGGGGAGTCATCGATTTATTGGGGAGGCTGCTGTTGGGTGTGCCGATGTCAGTAGTGTCGTCTAGAGTGGGAGCCTACCGTGTCAGGGCAAGGTCGTGGAGTTCGCCATCGATTGGGGGACGGTCAGGCTAGTTTCGAATTGAGCAGTGAGGTATAGTGTTTATTTTAATTTGATTTTGTAAAATATAAGTACAGGGAAGTTTATATATATAAGTACACTTTAAGTTTGCAGAGCGTATGGAATAGATTTTTAGTTTCAACTTAAATTTGGTATGTGTATAAATATTTGTAGGTAAACAGAAAAATATGGATAAGTAAGGAGAAAACAGGGAAACTATATAGACTATTTCGTAATTCTATATGTAATTTCTGAAAAATATATAATAATAAATATATATATCCATATTTTAATCTAGTCGTTATTTCAAAATAATATAGTAATAGAGATTAATTTGTTTAACAAACTTATTTAATTATTTTGTTCCTAAAAATATTTATTGAAAGAAAAATTATTTTAAAACTACTAGTTAGAATTTAATTATTAGTAAATTAAATTTTTTAAATGGAAATAAATTGTTTCGGTTAATTCAAATATAAATAAATCTTGAATTGTTTGTTCAAGGTCTAAAATCATGGAGTAACAAGTCGAGAGGGATTGGATTTGCAAACAAAAATCAAAGGTGAGTTAATCTCACTCTTCTGGATTGCTATTTAAATTTAAATGGTTAAATTTAAATAATTGGTTGAATGATTGAATTGATTTGATGTGATATATTATATATAGTAGTATATAGTATATATTGGAATGATTGATTTCACGCATTATATAGCGGATGAGACCCTATGCGCCGCATAATAGCTGACGATATTATATAAACCCATATACCGCGATATTCCAGCTCGAAGTGGAATTGGTATTGTGCTAACATCTATGGATGCAGGGAAACAGGTTGGAAGGATCCAACTAGATTCCTTAAATTTATTTAGATTAATTAATACTCTGTGATATGGTTTATGTGATAATCTGTGATAAATTATATTGGTGATTCAAATGTTGAATGCTATGGTTTGATTGAATATATTTGGATATATCGAGTTATCAAATTGTGTAGATTTGGATTTTTTTTGGAAGAAAATAAAGGAGAGAATTTTAAGCAAACAATTATAGGAATTTGAATAAATTAAAGAATGAATTAGAAAAGAATAGAAGTTGATTTTTGAATTCTAATAAATGAAATTCCAAGTATGGAGATAAGTGATTTTTTGAATAAGTGATTTTTCTTAAAAACTTATGTAAAGGAATGACGAATTTATTTTAAACAATTCAAGGTTTGAAATTTAAAAGGATAAAGAAGGAATTTGGGAAATCTGAAATTGAGGTTTTTAGTTAAAAAGATTTTAAATCATAATTAAGGAATAAAATCTGAAGTTAATGGATTTTGAAACAAATCGGTAAAGAAATTTATTTCAAAATGGAGTAAGTTGGAATTAATTTGGAAATTGATCTAAGTGTTTGGAATCGGAATTTTAAAGGAAGTTGAGTCTATGAAACTTATAAACTGGGTTTATAAAAGTAAAGCAATATATCAATGGATATTTGGAAGAATAAATTCGCTTATCCCTTTCTTCTTTAAAATTGATTTCACTCTAAAAAAGAGCAAGCAAATCGAGAAATAAATGGCCGAACATGACTAAAGGAAACCTCGTTCGCCCACCTCTCTTCGCCTGCAACAAAATCAAAATAGAAATTAAAAATGGCCAAAAAAATGGAAGCTCGGATTTAAATTCACGGCAAATCGTAGAGGGTATGGCCGCATCCGCTCGCAGTCAAGCGTCGATCGATTTTGATCACGAGCAGTGGCCTTGGGTTTGGAAATCAGGGAAGCAAAGGGCGGCGCTGTTACTTCGAGCGTCTGGTGGCATCGCAATCGAGTTCGACTCGAGTTCATTAGGGTTTTAAGGCACATGTGGTGCTGCTATGGAGACGAGAGGGACTTGGCAAGTGGGGAGTCATCGATTTATTGGGGAGGCTGTTATTGGGTGTGCCGATGTCAGTAGTATCCTCTGGAGTGGGAGCCTACCGTGTCAGGGAAAGGTCGTGGAGTTCGCCATCGATTAGGGGATGGCCAGGCTAGTTTCGAACTGAGCAGTGAGGTATAGTGTCTATTTTAATTTGATTTTGTAAAATATAAGTACAGGGAAGTTTTTATAAATACAATTAATTTTGCAAAGGGTATGGAATGGATTTTTAGTTTCAACTTAAATTTGGTATGTGTATAAAAATTTGTAGGTAAACAAAAAAATATGGATAAGTAAGGAGAAACAGGGAAACTATATAGACTATTTCATAAATTTATATGTAGTTTCTGAAAAATATATAATAATAAGTATATATCCATATTTTAATCTACTGGTTATTTCAAAATAATATAGTAATAGAGATTAATTTGTTTAACAAACTTATTTAATTATTTTGTTCCTAAAAATATCTATTAAAAGAAAATTGGTTTTAAAACTACTAGTTAGAATTTAATTATTAGTAAATTAAATTTGTTAAATGGAAATAAATGGTTTTGGTTAATTCAAGTATAAATAAATCTCGAATTGTTTGTTCAAAGTCTAAAATCATGGAGTAACAAGTCAAGAGGGATTGGATTTGCAAACAAAAATCTAAGGTGAGTTAATCTCACTCTTCTGGATTGCTATTTAAATTTAAATGGTTAAATTTAAATAATTTGTTGAATGATTGAATTGATTTGATGTGCTATATTATATATAGTAGTATATAGTATATATTGGAATGATTGATTTCCCGCATTATATAGCGGATGAGACCTTATGCGCCGCATAATAGCAGATGATATTATATAATCCCATATACCGCGACATTCCACCTCGAAGTAGAATTGGTATTGTGCTAACATCTGTGGATGAAAAGATGCAGGTTTAAGGGATCCAACTGGATTCCTAAAATTTATTTAGATTGTTTAGTACTATGTGATATGGTTTATGTGATAATCTGTGATAAATTATATTGGTAATTCAAATGTTGGATGCTATGGTTTGATTGTATATATTTGGATATATCGAGTTATCAAATTGTATAGATTTGGATTTTTTTAGAAGAAAATGAAAGAGAGAATTTTAAGTAAACAATTATAGGAATTTGAATAAATTAAAGAATGAATTGGAAAATAATAAAAGTTGATTTTTGAATTATAATAAATAAAATTCGAATTATGGAGAAATGAGATTTTTTGAATAAGTGATTTTCTTAAAAACTTAAGTGATATTATGTAAAGGAATGAAGAATTTATTTTAAACAATTCAAGGTTTGAATTTATTTAAAAAGGATAAAGAAGGAATTTGGGAAGTCTGAAAATGGTGTTTTCAGTTAAAAAGATTTTAAATCATAATTAAGGAATAAAATATGAAGTTAATGGATTTTGAAATAAATTGAGTAAGTAAAGAAATTTATTTCAAAATGGAGTAAGTTGGGAATCAATTTGGAAATTGATCTAAGTGTTTGGAATCGGAATTTTAAAGGAAGTTGAGTCTATGAAACTTATAAACTAGATTTATAAAGCAAAGCAATATATCAGCGGATATTTGGAAGAATAAATTCACGGTGGGAATTTATTAAAGGAATGGGTAAATTTGTTTAAAAATAAATAGTGGTTTATTTTTAAAAGCTGTGAAAGAGAAGCACATTTCCCTGGATAGCCAAGTACGTTTTCAAAACAAATTTATGAGTATAAGTTAAAAGTTTAAAGTTGTTTTAAAAAAAAGGTATGTTTTAGAAAATTAATTATTTTTAAATGCTTAAATTTAAAGTAAGTCTTTTTTTCAAATTTACTATAGCAGTAATTATTTAAAAGTGGCTTGGTACTATGTTTCTAAAAGAGAAAATTTTAGTTTTATATTTTATAAAGTAGCTTTATTTTAAATATTCTTTAAGTACATATTTTTTGAATAAGGTATTAAAGTAGTTTTTATTTTAAATGTTTTAATGTATAAGTTATAATGAAGTGTTTTAAATTATTTTAAAAATCTAAAGTATTGTACTTGGTGTTTGCAGTAGAAATAAATATTTGGGAGAAGAGTGTGGTTTGAAAACTGTTTTCAAAGGGTTGAAAAGTGGAAATATATCTTGTGAAGATATTTTGAGATTAATAAATAATTTGGTGAAATTATTTATGTCCGATGGTTGTTTGTGAATGTTATTTGATAGTTAAATAACCGACTATCAATATTGGCCAATGCGTTGATCATTTCGAAGAAACCGGGGGTTAGGATTTATTTCCTGAAAACCACTTTGATCCGGTTTGAACATTTTCATGTGGAAAACCAAAGTTTGGATTCAATGGTAGAGTAGTGAAGTGCAATGGCTAGTCACCACTAATCCTGAGGTGATTCCAAAATGGATGTAGTAGGAGTAGTGCTTGCGGTTCCATTCGAATCCGGAACGGACTTGTATGGATGAATGCTTTCAAAACATCGTCAGGAGGATGATGAGCATTCTAAGTGATATGTTCTAAAAAGGTAACGCTCAGCCTCGAGCCTCATCAACCGGGAATGACTGAAAATCAGAGGATATGCAGCTAGGCTAAGTGGGTAGCACCCATTAGGGTAAGGTCATCCTTGTCAAGATGTCCCTTTTTATTTTGGCTGTGTGGGCGGTTGCTGATCCCAACCGCAGAGTGATCTTACTCGAGATTATCCAGTAAGAGGTAGTACCGGTCTTGTGTTGCAGAGGATCGGAAGGGATCGTCGGCACGGTGATCTACGCCATGTACTGTGACAGGTGGTACCCTAGTGCCTAGTCATTAGTTGGAAATCCATTCTCCCTACGCGCCTTTACAGTTTTGATTGTGCCCAACTATTGCTGAAATGTGAGATGCAAGCATTTCAGCTAGATTCTATTTTACTTTCTATAGACACTATTATAATATCAGACGGATTTGATAAAAAGTGTTTTGGCTATCGTAAGGTAAAAACCGGACATGTTTATTTATGGCGTGGTCTTACGAGATGCTTTTGTTTCAAAGGATTTTGAAACTTTAATAATCAAATTGAGTGTGATTTTCTCACACTGGTATTCTAGACTGACTCGGGTGTTATTTCACTATAATGCTCGGATTAGACCGAGTGTTATAAAATACAAGAAATGATGCGGTGGATCTCAAGAGACGGGCTGGATGGCGATACGTACTTCCGTACTTGTATAAAATATTCCGCTGTGTTGATTAGCTGTGCATTTAGTTTTGTGAGGACAGGTTATGATTACTGTCCGGCTGTGTGTTATGTATACTCTGATGATGTAATATATAAACAAATTTTTTTGTGTAAAGATCATTTATTATCTATTATAGTTTATTCCGCTGCGATGGTTAGATTCTAATATTGTTTTCTATTTTCTTCTTCTACCTACTTCTTCTTTAACCCTAACGGTTCGTATTTCCGTTCACCTTGAGTTGATATGTTGGAAAATAGCGTTGACTTAAAGGGTATGGGTTTGCGGGTCGTTTCACTTGGTATCAGAGCTGAAAGGTTAAGCGAGAACCTTGGCTCTAGTAGGGATTACTTATTTGAGATAGAGTCAGTAGTACTCCAGAATGAGTTTGAGCGTTTTAATAGTTATGAGCACGTATTTGTTAGTAGATATAAAAATGGTTTATATTTTGTTGATTGATTTATTGAGTGGCATATGAACCTTCGTCGGCACAGTCTAGACAACTGTATCAAAGGGGTTTCTAAACACTTGAATAGAACAATTCGACACAATATTGTTTTCGAAAGCGAGTAAATGGAATAATTTTACCCAAAAAATAAATTTTGATATAAAAGAAATATTTTCTTAAATTGTTATATAACTTGGATGTTTGGATGATAATATTTTAACAAATAAGATTATAAAAATTGGAATGACTTGTATAATCAAATGGAAATTTGTATGAGCATAAATTATACAAATGAATTATAGATAAAATTTGATTTAAATCAAATATGTAAATTTAAAATCCCAAAGATTTTGGAAGTGTTTTTCGAAGTGTTTTGAAGATAAATAATAGCATTATTATTTTGGAGGGATTTTTGGAAGGAAATTGTTTCAAATAAATTTTGGAAAGGAATATAGCATTGAGCTCACTTCAGTCGCTGGAAAATAATCCTGGTGATGACTGTGCAGCATCATCAGTATTCATTTTTGAGTTTCTAAGTGACGTATTGCTGCCAAATCGATTTGTTCAAAAGAACTAGTTTTTTTTGAAATTTCTAAGGAAATTTGTTGGGGATAAAAACCAGGATTGGTTTAAAAATTTGAGAAGTGTGATTTTGAGATAATGGTCATTTCAAAATGATTTGAAAACCAAAGTCGGGTGTTTAAAATCCTGAATCCTTATTTGAAATGAAAATCCTGATGAGATAAGTTATAAACCTATAAATTGAGATGATTTTTAAATAAGGAAGGAAAATAGGAGATGTGAATATTGGAATTAAAATTTAAAGTGAAAAAAAGAAGAAAGTTAAAATAAATTTAACTTGGATAATGGTGAAGGAATTAAATTGTTTAAAATTTAATTGATTGCGGCTTGAATGGAAAAATTTTAACAAAGTAAATGGATTAAAATTTTTGGACATAAATTTGAATTGATTGGATGGAGGAATAAAATTAAGTTGAAATGAATGAACTTAAGCTAAGTTTATTATTGGGTTGGATTTGAACTAAAATGAAGATAAAATTTAGTTGTATCTGAATAAAATGGAATGGAATTGAATTAAAATGAATTCAGAGAGTTATTGATAATATAGAATGAAATAAAAAAAAATCTTACTTGAATAAATGGAAGTAAGTTGAATTGGATTGGAATAAATAAAAATATGCTTGGGTTAAGTAAGGACCTCGAGTTAAAATGAAATGGGGATGTGCTTAATTATAAAAGGTAGGAAATATGAAATGTTGTTTTGTTTTTGTTTTTCCAACCGTGTGGGTCGATGTATATATATTTATATCTCTTGTCAAATTGCAAAAGCTCCCTCCGTACAAAGGAGACTTTGCCAAAAAAAATCGAAAATTTTGGGAGTTAGAAAATTTTCAAAAATTTTTGGAAAATTTTTGTTAATGACAATTGATTTTCAAATTGTAATGAAAATGTAAGATTTGAAGTAGAAAATGGAAACCAATTGTTTTGATTAAAGTTAAAAAGATTTAGAAAAAGTGAATATCGAGTTTTCACTGAGTGGGTTTTAGTAAGTAATAGGTTTGGGACATTCTTCTGCCTTAGCAATTTCAGGGACGAAATTCTTTTAAGGGGAGAGGAATGTAACGACCCGGATTTTTTTCAATGTTTAATTCCGAATATTTAAGTGGTTTTAAATATAGGAATCGAATTATAAATTGGTTTGGAATATGGAAAACTTGGATTTATCCATTTAGAGTGTAGATACAGAAATTTGTTGGATAATATCATTATTCAATTCAATAATGGGAGATTGAGTAAATATTTAATCTTGAGTTTCAAGCTTGTTAAAAATAATTTAAGGACTTGTAAAATTTATATTGATAGTTCTGTAGATAATTAAAGCTTTTAAATTGAAATTGAAAGTGATTCGTTCGGTTTTAAAAATATATCGTTTAAATTGATATTTAAAAATAGCCTTCCATGGCACAGTCTCGGAATTTGATGAAACTGGCTCCATTAGATCCGTAATAGTATCGGATTTAAAATTTCGTAGAGTTTGGAGTTGTCGTGTGATTGTACGGTAGATAAACGCGCTTAAATCTATATCAAAAATTCAATTTAATAACTAGGTCCAAAAAGCTATCTTCTCCATAAGATCGAATTAGGACTCGAAACACTTTCCATTGCGTTGGAAATAGGGGTATAACATTATAAACGCCTAGCGGCACACCTCGATAGGAAGTCAAGATTTTAAGTCGTGGATTCAACTCAATTTAAATTTAAATTTTAAATTTTAAATGTAAAATATATATTATTGACTGGTCAAATATTCTTTCCATCGGCTGAAATTATTTCAGCATCAAAGCTTTTTGGTCTCCTCTGCAAATTACTGTAGCTCATCTACTACACGCGACCATCGCTTCCTGTCTCCCTCGGTTCTTTTTTTAGATCCATGCATCAGAGCAAGGTTTAAACGATGAAAAGAAAGAAAAATAAAAATCATGGCCGCCTCGTTTTAAATAATTCAGCCGCTTATCCCTTTCTTCTTTAAAATCGATTTCACTCTTGAAAAAAAAGAGCAAGCAGATCGAGAAATAAATGGCCGAACTTTACCAAAGGAAACCTCGTTCTCCCTCCTCTCTTCATATGCAACAAAATCAAAATAGAAATTAAAAATGGCTAAAAAAAGGGAAGCTCAAATTCAAAGTCATGGCAAATCGTAGAGGGTATGGCCGCATCCACTCGCAGTCAAGCGTCAATCGATTTTGATCGCGAGCAGTGGCATAGGATTTGGAAATCGGGGAAGCAAAGGGCGGCGCTGTTACTTCGAGCGTCTGGTGGCATCGCGATCGAGTTCGGCTCAAGTTCATTGGGGTTTTGAGGCACACGAGGTGCTGATGTGGCGACGAGAGGGACTTGGCAAGTGGGGAGTCATCGATTTATTGGGGAGGCTGTTGTTGGGTGTGCCGATGTCAGTAGTGTCGTCTAGAGTGGGAGCCTACCGTGTCAGGGCAAGGTCGTCGAGTTCGCCATCGATTGGGGGACGGCCACGCTAGTTTCAAACTGAGAAGTGAGGTATGGTGTTTATTTTAATTTGATTTTGTAAAATATAAGTACAGGGAAGTTTATATATATAAGTACACTTTAATTTTGCAGAGCGTATGGAATAGATTTTTAGTTTCAACTTAAATTTGGTATGTGTATAAATATTTGTAGGTAAACAGAAAAATATGGATAAGTAAGGAGAAAACAGGGAAACTATATAGACTATTTCATAAATTTGTATGTAATTTCTAAAAAATATATAATAATAAATATATATATCCATATTTTAATCTACTGGTTATTTCAAAATAATATAGTAATAGAGATTAATTTGTTTAACAAACTTATTTAATTATTTTATTCCTAAAAATATTTATTGAAAGAAAATTGGTTTTAAAACTACTAGTTAGAATTTAATTATTAGTAAATTAAATTTTTTAAATGGAAATATATTGTTTCGGTTAATTCAAATATAAATAAATCTTGAATTGTTTGTTCAAGGTCTAAAATCATGGAGTAACAAGTCGAGAGGGATTGGATTTGCAAACAAAAATCAAAGGTGAGTTAATCTCATTCTTCTGGATTGCTATTTAAATTTAAACGGTTAAATTTAAATAATTGGTTAAATGATTGAATTGATTTGATGTGCTATATTATATATAGTAGTATATAGTATATATTGGAGTGATTGATTTCCCGCATTATATAGCGGATGAGACCCTATGCGCCGCATAATAGCGGACGATATTATATAAACCTATATACCGCGATATTCCAGCTCGAAGTGGAATTGGTATTGTGCTAACATCTGTGGATGCAGGGAAACAGGTTGGAGGGATCCAACTGGATTCCTTAAATTTATTTAGATTGTTTAATACTCTGTGATATGGTTTATGTGATAATCTGTGATAAATTATATTGGTAATTCAAATGTTGGATGCTATGGTTTGATTGAATATATTTGGATATATCGAGTTATCAAATTGTATAAATTTGGATTTTTTTTGGAAGAAAATAAAAGAGAGAATTTTATGTAAACAATAATAGGAATTTGAATAAATTAAAGAATGAATTGGAAAAGAATAGAAGTTGATTTTTGAATTCTAAAAAATGAAATTCCAAGTATGGAGATAAGTGATTTTTTGAATAAGTGATTTTTCTTCAAAAACTTATGTAAAGGAATGACGAATTTATTTTAAACAATTCAAGGTTTGAAATTTAAAAAGGATAAAGAAGGAATTTGGGAAATCTGAAATTGGTGTTTTCAGTTAAAAAGATTTTAAATCATAATTAAGGAATAAAATCTGAAGTTAGTGGATTTTGAAATAAATCGGTAAAGAAATTTATTTCAAAATGGAGTAAGTTGGAATCAATTTGGAAATTGATCTAAGTATTTGGAATTGGAATTTTAAAGGAAGTTGAGTCTATGAAACTTATAAACTGGGTTTATAAAAGCAAAGCAATATATCAATGGATATTTGGAAGAATAAATTCGCGGTAGGAATTTATTAAAGGAATGGGTAAATTTGTTTAAAAACAAATAGTGGATTATTTTTAAAAGTTGTGAAAGAGAAGCGTATTTCCCTGGATTGCCAAGTACGTTTTCAAAACAAATTTATGAGTATAAGTTAAAAGCTTAAAGTTGTTTTAAAAAAAAGGTATGTTTTAGAAAATTAATTATTTTTAAATGCTTAAATTTAAAGTAAGTCTTTTTTTCAAATTTAATATAGCAGTAATTATTTAAAAGTGGCTTGGTACTATGTTTCTAAAAGAGAAAATTTTAGTTTTATATTTTATAAAGTAGCTTTATTTTAAATATTCTTTAAGTATATATTTTTTGAATAAGGTATCAAAGTAGTTTTTATTTTAAATGTTTTAAAGTATAATTTATAATAAAGTGTTTTAAATGTTGATACGCTATATTTTGATCATTGACAACGTGCTTCAACAAAAAGGAAGAGAAATGTGCAAAGCTAAAGGAAGGGCTATGAAGACCAAGGATATCATGAGTAATTATTATATATAGGTCTTAGTCTTAGTTTTATTGTTAAAATCTATCCTCAAGAAGCTTGCACAAACACAAAAAACACGTAACACAACTTCATATTTCAGTTAAGTGTTCATTATGCATAACCTACCAGTTCAGTCGACTGGACAGGATATTTCAGTCGACTGAACCTATTACACATTCTACAACATGCACAGTTCCAAGCGACTGAAATCCCTGTTCAGTCGACTGAATTTGAACCTACAAATTTTTCCTGAAGAGACACCTTCTTCTTCCCAAGAGTTGCAGCCATTCTCCAATGGAAATGGATGCATCTCTTGCCTGCACCTTTTACAAATGGTTACACCTCTTGTACACATATAAAAACATGTTTCTATCATTTGCAAAATCACCAATTCTAATTGCTTTAATGTCTCTATTATATTTTCAGATTACTCAAGTTTTCAAAAGCATTCACAAAACACTTCAATTGCTTGAATCTCCATTTTATTTTTAATACGCTTTTGATTCATAGCTATTTATATTTCCTAAATATTCATAATCACATTTCATATTCTTAAGGATTAGATTATAGGAAAGTTGTACTCAATTAGACTCATTAGTGTTATCAAGAACACAACAAGTCAAAAATACTCTTTGTACCTAGTTGAAGTCCTCTTCGGTAGTTGAGGCAAGAAATCCCGTTCGGTTGTTCGGGACAGTTGTAAACCTATTCCTCCGGGTTAAGTGAGGGTTGTTAGTAAGAATTCCTAAGAGGAGCTCAGGGACTGGACGTAGGACAAGAGGTCCGAACCAGTATAAAGTCTTGGTGTCCACTTTAGTTATTGCTTACTGCTATTTACCTATACCATTCCACTATTCCATATTATACGATCCTACCGCATAGCTTCTTTCAATTGGTATCAGAGCAAGGCCGTCCTATAACCATAACACCGTCATTTGACATACTGGTAATATGGAAAATAACACAAGCACAAGCACAATAACTGCCTATAGCTCTACATTTGTAGAAGGACAATCTACCCAAAGACCTCCTCTATTCAATGGATTAAACTATAATTATTGGGCTACAAGAATGAGGATTTATATGCAAGAAACGAGTTTTGAAGCCTGGAATGCAACTCAAACAGAGTTCGTTATACCCACAACTGATTATCCTACATGGACACAAACTCAGAAGAATGAAGCCAGTGCAAATGCCAAAGCTATGAATATGCTATTTTGCTCTTTAGATAGAAATGAGTTCAATCTTGTTAGCATTTGTACTACTGCACATCAGATATGGGATACACTTAGAACCATACACGAAGGCACAAACAAGGTCAAACAAACAAATATTTCCATGTTAAAGAACCAGTTCCAAAACTATAGAATGCGATAAAATGAATCTATCAATGACATGTACTCGAGATTTCAAGACATTCGTCATGCCTTAATAGGATTAGGAGGAAAATTTACGGATTTTGATATTTCCTAAATTCACTCACTGATGAATGGGAGAGAAAAGTATTAGCAATCGAGGAAGTAAATGATCTGTCTACAATGAAACCAGAAGAATTAATTAGAAACCTTATGTCTTATGAAGTTAACATGCAAGCTAAGAAAGACCAAGCACAGGAAAGGAAAAATGTGGCTTTTCACGCAGAAAAGGAAGAATCGAAGTCTGAAGATGAGGATTTAGCATTTATTGCCAAAAATTTCAAGAAATTCTGAAAATATAGAAAATAAAATAAAAAGAATTTCAAAAAGAATTTCTTGAACAAACCTTCATCTTCAAATATAGAATGCTTCAATTGTCATAAGAAAGGACACATGCACAAGGATTGTCCGGAACAAAAGAAGGAAAATCAAAAAATCTTCAACAACAAAAATAAGAAGGATAAACTCAAAAAGAAGGCGTTTTCTGTAACATGGGACGACTCGGATTCTTCTTCATCCGAAAGTAATAGTGATAGCGACAATGAACAAGCAAATGTATGCTTTATGGCTCAAGAATCTGAGGTTTGTGATTTATCTTATGATGATTTAATAGAAGTAAACACTGAATTTTTAAATACTACAAAGGTTCTCGAAAAGAAACTTAAAGAGACACGTGAAAATCAGAACAAAGCTGAATTTGGAAGAGATATGTTAAAAGACGAGAAAAAATTATTGGAAGAAGAACTTGAAAAAGTTCAAGAATCTCTCTCAAACTCAAACAGTCAACTTTTACTTTTGAGCCAAGAAATTGAAACTCAAAAGACAAAGAATGATAAAATTATTTCTGAAAATCACAATTTAAAAAATAAAATAAAACAAGTTGAATTAGAAAATACTAGTCTTCAAATTAAATTAGACAACATTACTAAAAATGTTTCTAATTTTAACAAAGGAAGAGAAAATTTATCTAAGATTTTAGAAAATTCTCAATCTTGCTCAAATAAACATGGATTAGGTATAAAAAGGAGTCAAAAATTTCTCAAAAGAAAAATACTAATCTTAAGAAGAATAATGATTCAAAACATAATATATCATTAAGAGCACCTACTAAAACAAAAGTAGAAACTAAGATAATTAAAATTTGGGTTCCAAAGACTAACAATAATTTAATTAGGAACAAATATGTTAAAACATTTACGAATACCGATCATAAAAACAAAAATTATATTTATAAAAGGGATACTAAACCCACTTGGGTTTGGTTTCCTAAGATCTAACTCTTAGGACCCATTTAAACGGTGGGTACCAATGTATTTATTAATATTTTTTACAGGTCCCACTTAAGAAAAGAAAATGTATATGTAGAACAACCCCCCTTATTCACTCATGAAAAATATCCAGATCATGTATATAAATTAAATAAAGCCTTATATGTTCTCAAACAAGCACCTCGTGCTTGGTATGAGAGACTTAAGAGCTATATACTAGATTCGGGATTTCAAATTGGAAAAGTAGATCAAACTTTATTCATTAAAAACACTACTAAAGATATTTTAATAATACAAATATATGTAGATGACATTATATTTGGTTCAACTAATGAAAAATTGTGTAAAGAATTTTCAAATATAATGACTAAAGAGTTCGAAATGTCACATATGGGAGAACTATCTTACTTCCTCGGTCTTCAAATTAAACAATTAACAAACGGAATTTTCTTAAACTAAGAAAAATATCGCGCTACTCTAATTAAACGCTTTGGAATGGAAAACACTTCTGGTAAACCTACTGCTATGAGTACCACAGCTCATCTCGATCGAGATGAAAATGACAAGAGTGTAGACCAAAAATTGTTTAGAAGTATGATAGGCTCTTTATTTTACTTAACCGCTAGTAGACCAGACATAATGATGAGTGTATATTTATGTGCATTTTTCAAGCTAATCCAAAAGAATCACATTTAAGAGCCGTAAAACGAATTATACGATATCTTAATAATACTAAAGATTTTGGTCTTTCTATCCAAAAGATTGTCCATTCAAGTTAGTTTCATTTAGTAATGCTGATTTTGGTGGATCTTGAATAGATAGAAAAAGTAAAAGTGGTACGTGCCATTTCATTGGAAAATCACTTGTATCATGGTTTAGTAAGAAACAAAATTATGTCTCGCTTTGAACCTGTGAAGCGGAATATATATCTGCCACATTAGCTAGTACCCAAGTCATATATATGCAACATACACTTAAAGATTTTAATATAAATTTAACAAACTCTATAATATAATGTGATAATACAAGTACAATAAATTTATCTAAAAACCCAGTAAATCACTCTCGTACAAAACATATTGATATTCGTCACCATTTTCTACGTGATAATATCAAAAAAGGAATTATCAATTTAGAATATATTTCTACCAAAAATCAAATTGCCGATGTATTTACTAAACCGTTACTAGAAAACTCATTCATAAAATTACGACGAGAATTAGGAATAATTTCTTTCAAGGATATTTAATAACAAGAATTATAATGGCAAGGAACCTAATACATGAGTAACATATCTCTTACTTTAATTCACTTCATTTAAAAGCCAGACATTATTTTTTACATAACTATAGGTTTGAAAAACTTAATCATTTATACATTTGAATTAGCTAAAATTTCATACACTAAAACATAACCATCCATTTCAAAGCAAATTATTAACCATTAATTTAATTTCTGGTTCTAAATCCTTAATGATTTTACACCACATTTTGTTTACTTAACTCCAAACCTATATATACATGTTAAAATTTTAAACAAAATACAAATTCTTTTTCAAAACAATTAATCTCTGTAGAAAAATGTCTTCTAACAAATCGAACTCTCCCATCATCATAACTTTTTCAACCGATAGCTCGGCTGATTCACCTCAACTTCCTACGCCAACACCAACACACGAGCCTGTGTATAAATGGGAAAATTACCGAACCAGGTATACACCGGATTCCAAGAAAGACAAACGTTCGCTGTTTATTTCTCCCGATACGAAGAAAAAGATCGATGAAGTTCATCATTATCAACAACAATAACTAGACCTTCAACGAGAATTGTATTTTGAACAGAAAGTTACGGCTAAACGCATAAGCTTTCTTGAACAAATTGGTTTTAAATTTTGTAGCTCGAAGAAAAAGGATGTGAGTGAAGCTTTACCACGGCCAGTTAATCCGTATGACCCATCTTCGTCGTATCGTACATCAAACGATCCAATACATCCTTGGGTCTCGCCTCAAAGACATCACTATAGTCCAAATTCATGGGACAAAAACTATATGGCGAATGAAAGATATACAACACAAAAGAAGAAGACTCCAGCCCACAAGACTCCAACTCCCAAGAAATGATATTTTTTTAAGGTTAAAATAAGGATGTTGTATTGTAATATTATTATACAATTGTAAAAATTTCATTAAATAAAACATTTACATATATTTTCAACATAAAACTAAAAAATGCAAAATTCAGTCAACTGGATTTTTCTGCTCGGTCAACTGAAATTAACACAGAAACTTTCAGCCAAAAATTCAGTCGACTACAAATTTCTGCTTAGTCAACTGAACTTTACACAGAAACTCATGAATTCAGTCGACTAAAAACTATGTTCAGTCGACTGAATCTTACCCAGAAAATTTTCGGGTACCTTTTCAGTCGACTGAACGTCGTTTCCCAGATTACTTTTCTCTTTTTACCCATCAGTTTTGTCACTTTACCTTTTACTTTTACCATTCACCAAGCTTCATCAACTTTTCTCCTAAAACCCTAGCTCTGAATCTTAACTTTTTATTTCAATTTCTCCTCCATACTTCACAAAAATGCCTCACAAACGATCAAGAGCTTCTACTTCAACATCCTCCGAGCCAATTGATGCTCAAATTGCTCAATGGCTTTACGATGGAGTGGCCGTCACTAGATGGAATAAAATGAAGAATTCAAGGATTTTCGAACACTCGTTCGTCGATTTCCAGAGTCTTCAAACTTACAACATTCAAGCCTTGACCGATCAAGCAGGTTTGACATCCCTACTAGATATTAAACGCAATGATCTTGCCATTTGTAACAGCCCATAATCCGTACCCCTTGAGTCAACACTAATCTACCTAAATCAACTCAAGTTGTGTAGAAATACGAACCATTTGGGTTAAAGAAGAAAAGGTAGAAGAAGAGAAAACAGAAAACAACAACAGAATCTAACCAACGCAGCGGAATAAAATATAATATATAATAATAGATTTTTACTCAAAAGAAAACTATATCTGTTTTATACATACATCATTAGAGTACATCATCAGCGTTTCGCATCAATAACATACAACTGGATACACAGCGGAATAATAATCAAATACGGAAGTACGTATCGCCATCCAGCTCGTCTCCTGAGCTCCACAGTGTCATATCCTGTATTCCATAATACTCGGTCTGACCCGAGAATTATAGTTAAATAACACCCGAGTCAGTCTGGAATACCAGCGTGAGAAAATCACACTCAGTTGATTATTAAAGTTTCAAAAAAAAAATTGAAAACAAAAGCATCTCGTAAGACCACGCCACAAATAAACATGTCGGATTTTTACCTTACGATAGCTAAAACAATTTTTATAGAAATCCTCTGATATTATAATAGGGTCTAAATACAAATACTTATAAAATAGTCGAAATTGTTACATGATTAAATTCCAGCTACTAGCCACAGAGTGGGTAATACAAACAAAACTCATACAAGGCTCGTAGGGAGAATGGATTTCCAACTAATGACTAGGCACTGGGGTACCACCTGTCATAGTACGTGGCCTAGATCACAGTACCGTGGAGTACGCCCGCTCTCCTGCAACACAAGACCGGGATTACCCCTTACTAGATAATCCCGAGTGATATCACCACGCGGTTGGGATCAGCAACCGCCCACTAAGCCGAAATAAAAAGGGACATCTAGACAGGGATGACCTCACCCTGCTTGGGTGCTACCCACCCAGCCTTGCTGCATAACCTCTGATTTTCAGTCATTTCCATTTGATGAGGCTTGAGGCTAAGCGTTACCTTTTTAGAACATATCCCTTAGAATGCCCATCGTCCACCTGACGATGTCCCGAAAGCATTCATCCATAAAAGTCCGTCTCGGGTTTCAACGGAACCGAAGGCACTACTCCTACTACATCCATTTTGGAAATATCCTCAGGATTAGTAGTGAATAGCCCTTGCACTTCACTGCTCCATCTTCGAATCCAAACTCGTTTTCCACGAAAACGTACAAACCGAATCGAAGTGGTTTTCGAGAAATTAATCTCGATCTCAGTCTCTTCGAAACGATCAGCGCATTGGCCAATATCGATAGTCGGTTGTTTAACTATCAATTAATATTCACAAACAACCATCAGTCAATTAATAATTTCCCAAATTATTTATTAATCCCAAAAAAATATCTTCACAAGATATATTTTTACTTTTCAAACCTTTTTGAAAGCAATTTCAAACCATTTCTCTCATAGAGTAAATTCCCCAAATATTTTCGATTCCCATTGAAATCACCAAGTACAATTACTTTAGATTTCAAAATAATTTTAAATCACTATATTATAAAATATACCTTAACGTTTAAATTTGAAAACTACTTCAATACTTTTTTTAAAATATATTTATACTATAGGAATATTTGAAAATGAGGTTACTTTATAAAATATTAAACTAGATTTTCTCTTTTAAACAAAACCAAGTCACTTTTAAATAATTAATACTATAATAGATTAAAAGAAAATACTTATTTTATAATTTAAATATTTTAGAAATGATAAATTTTCCAAAACATGCCTTTTTAAAACAACTTTAAAAATTTAGCTTATGTTTAAAAATTTCTTTGAAAACCATACTTGGCTATCCAGGGAAATACACTTCTCTTTCGCATCCTTTAAAAATAAATCACCATTTATTTTTAAACATATTTACCATTCAATAAATAAATTCTCACCTTGAATTTATTTCCCAAATCCACTTCGTTCTTATAAACTCAGTCTATAAATTCCAAAATATCACTTTACTTTAAATTTTAAACACTTAAATAAATTTACAATCGATTTCTAATTTTACTTCACTTGAAAATAAATTCCTTCACTTACTTCATCTATTTCAAAATCCATTAACTTTAAGATTCTTATTTCTTTATTATGATTTAAAACCCTTTTAACTGAAAATACTAATTCAGATTTCCAAATTCCTTCTGTATCTTTTAATTAACTTTAAATCATGGATTTTAAAAATAAATTCATTTTTTTTTTTAATTTTCTTTTAATAGTATCACTTAAGCTTTACAATTTATTATTCCTTTGGTTATTCAAATTCCCAATTCTATATATTTTTAATACTCAGTGTGCCGAAATATCCTCAAGTAATCCACAGCATTCAATATTCCAACCATCAATAATATTCATCACAGAATATCGCATATTCCAAAACAACGAATATTAAACGACATAAATAATTTTGAGGAATCCAGTTGGATCCCTCCGACCCGTTTCCCTGCATCCACAGATGTTAGCACAATATAAAATACCAATTCCACTTCAAGGTGAAATATCGTGGTATATGGGATTTATATAAAATCATCCGCTATTATGCGGTGCATAGGGTCTCATCCGCTATAAAATACGGGAAAATCAATCATCACAAGATATATTATATACTATAATATAGCACATCAAATCAATTCAACCATTCAACTACTTATTTAAATTTAAACATTTAAATTTAAATTAAACCAGATGAGTGAGATTAACTCACCTTTGATTTTAGCTTGCAGTCCACCTTAACCCGGCTTGATTTCTTCATGATCTTGACCTTGTATAAACAATTTATGGTTTATTAATTTATTAACATTTGAACTAATCGGTCAATAATTTCATTTAACAAATTTAATTTAATCCAACAAATTTTATTTAAACTAATTTCCCTTTTATAAACTATTTTATTTTATTTTTTAAAATTCCTGTTTACTTTCTTTTTTTCACTTTTTTTTATATATATATGTAAATCTGTAAAACAGGAATTTTTTTCTCTCTGTGAAATGCTTACACTATATTTTTCTTTGTTGTAACTACACATATAAAAATCAAATTAAAGGAAATACCTCGCAGTAAACATCGACCGCCACTACCCAAAAACCCGAAGCCATAACCTCCTTCTGCCTTCGTGAATAGAGTTGCGATGACCAACTTCCAGTCCCTTCGATCGACACCCACGCCATCCCTACTGCTCACGAACGAAGCCACCACCATCGAAACCCTGCCCAAGCTCCTCGCATATGTGAACGACGCGACCTCCTGCCCCCACGCACGAACATCCAGGTCGAACCTTCCCCTTCATCGTGGTAGCCCTTACACCGCGTGCGCGAGCATGTCTTCGCCATGACGACCTCGCTGTCGCGATTGAATTCAAGGGGAACACGAGGTGTTGATTTCTCGAGAGGACTGAATTCGATTTGCCTACCGTTGATTATTAAATCTCGATTTGTTTTAAACAGAGGAAGCGGCCCCATTTTTTTGATTTCGAACGAAAATGAATTTCGTTCTGTTGATTTTCTCGGCCATTTATTTATATTTTTTTTTCTTTGTTTTTGGTTTCGTTCTGGACTGAAAAAGATGGAAGTAAAGATGCGTGATTTAATGAAGAGGAGGAGACAACTTGGGCGACGGAAAACGGATGCTAGGGTGGCTCATAGCTGATGAAAAGAAGCGACAGATGTGAAATAATTGGAGCTATGTATGTTTACTAAGAGATATTTTTATTTAGATTCCAAACGTCCCGATAAAAGCAACCTAAAAACTTGAACTCCTATTGAGGCATACAGCTAGGCGTTCCTAATGTTATACCTCTATTTCGAATGCAATGGAAAAGGTTTCGAGTCTTAATTTTATCGTATGGAGAAAATAGCTTTTTGAATCCAGTTATTATATTGAATTTTCGATATAGATTTCAGCGCGTTTATATAACATACGCTCATACAACAACTCCGATCATTACGAAATTTGAAATCCGATAATAATACAATATTACAGATTCAATGGAACTGGTTTCGTCAAATTCCGAGACTGTGCCTCGGAAAGCTATTTTTAAATATCAATTTAAACAGTAAAATTTTAAAACTGAACAAACCACTGTTAATTTTAATTTTACAACTTCTATTATCTTCAGTGTTATTAATATAAATTTTACAAGCCTTCAAATTATTTTCAACGGGCTTAAAACTTCAGATTCAACATTTAGCTCAACTTCCAATTATTTGATTCAATAATTAGTGATATTTGAATTCAAGTTAAAAAATTTACTTTTAAATATTAAAATCAATTAAATATTCCGATTTTAAAGGCTTAAAAATTTTGGGTCGTCACATTCCTCCCCCCTTAAAAGAATTTCATCCCCCAAATTACTAGTTAAGAGGAATGGTCCAATACTCGTTTACTTTTCCCAAACCAAACAATTCAACATCATACCAACTATCTTTTTATAAAAGACCCATTACCATTCTTACTAACTTACCAAACTTCTTCCATTAGTTTCAAACAATATTACTTACTCAATCATTCAAATTTTAAATTTTAAATTATCAGAGTTTTCTCAAAAAATTTCTAACTCTCTAAATTTCCAAAAAAATTCCTAGCGTCTCCTTTGCGCGGCTAGCTCGGTACAACTACAAAATGCCTCCACGGGCTCCCAATTTCAAAATGAAAACGAAAAGCCAAGTGGCTAGATCCAAAAACCCAATCAAATTTCACACAGAAATTGAAACACATACCTTTTGTCAAGCAATTCAAATTTATCTTCTGAAAACAAAACCAGTATATCCTACATAGAATAATATCCAATCACAACATTCAAAATCATTTATTTGACCCCTTTTCAAAATTTCAATATTCATTCCATTTAAGTCCGTACGATGTACCTATATCATTCGTACGCAATATCGAATTCGATTGCCTGCTCGATCACACAATTTCACTTCCGAACTAGTATCGTCCACTCGACTTACTAGTGCGGACTCAGATCTGGTCTCATGATCAAAAACCGTCATTCTCCTTGCATAGCTGTAAACTATGATAAAGAATTTCCAGAATCAACCAAAATTCCATATCCAGGGTTTGTCGTCGAAAATCGAGTGAAAAATCCTAACTTGGATCGATAAAATTATCTCGAAATTATGTGCTCGAATCTGGATCAAATAGCTATCCGAATAAATAATATATGTACATCCTACGTAATTAGCCCAATTTATTTTAGCTATACCAATTCTCTTTTATTCACATTCGTTTTGATTGTTATTCACTTTTCCCACAATCCTCACAGTCGCAACTATCAATTTCAACCTTAATTCAATTATTCACTTAGCATACTTTCAAAACCAAATTGACTTAAGAATTCACTATTCATTTTTAAGTTCAATATAAATATTTTACACACTTCTTATATTTATTTTCACTTTACTATTGAAGTTTATACTCAAATTGAATTCCAATTCCATAAAAATTCAATTTGCTTCAATTTGCAAATTAATTTCAAACCTCAATACTTTTATTCTCATCTTTTATCCAAATTTCATTTTCAATCTTACTTGAGTTTAATTCACCTTCCAATTGAAAATATTGAGTTCAATTCATCTCATTTCAACAATTATTCGTTTAATCATTCCTTAAATTAATTCCACTTACTAATTTGTTTTTATATCTCAAATAAAAGTTGTTTGCAAACTTTTGTTTCTTTAATTTCTTCAAACTTTTCTTCGCTTTTACCTTACACAAATGTTAAATTAGATTTCAATAGTCAGTTTCAAATCTAATTGCTTACCAAATTTAAATCATATATTGTTAGTGGAAATTTTAAAAAAATTCTAACTTCCAAAAATTTTGAAAATTTTTGGCAGAGTCTCCTTTGTACGGAGGAGATTTTGCAATTTGACAAGAGATATAAATATATATACATCGACCCACACGTCGGAAAACAGAAAAACAGTTCATATTTCCTATTTTTATTGCGTAGGCGTACCTTATTTAGCATTTTTAAGCAAACAGCTTATTTGTTTTAGCAATAAACACAACCAAATCCAGCCACGCGGCTTCCCTATACATGTACTTACTCAATTAAATATGTAAGTGACGAATATACAAAGTTTATCAACATTTCAATTAATTTCAACAGCTAAACATCTGTATAACACAAGCAATATACACTAAATGCTGTCCATAAGTAAATTTATAAAGTTTCGACACAAATTTAAATGCTTTCAACCCATTCACCCAGCATCTCACTTAATTCATTCTTATTTTGTTCCATTTAAATCGCTTACACGCCATTTCGTACATTCAATTCATTTAATCCAAATGAACGCATTACATAATATATTTACAAGCCAAACATCTGACGCATCAAATTGGTATTCAACTGGCATTAACTAAACGAGTTTTATTTAAGATCATTTCATTAAACTCGACACAATCATTGCTCAATTTTGCCTAAGTCAAGCCTTTTATCCAAATATTACTTCAGATATTTATTTCCTTCAAGAAATTTCAACTTCAAAACTCAAGTTATATATTTTTTTTTAATAAGCACTTCCCAATTTGAATTATTAATTTGATTTTCAATTATCAAACCAATCTCATTTACTAATTAAATTAGTTTATTCAGTCATTTCTTTTAAACTTCAAACTTCCATACTTAATTCATTCTGAATCTATTGTTACCAATAACAAGGAAGGTTTTAAATTTATGTCTACTTGGATTTTTATCCACCAATTCAATCCATCATTGTTATAATCCAATTCTATTTTATTCGACTACACTTCAAATTACATTTAATTCACCAACAATCCAAGCTGAATTCATTTATACTCGAGTTCATTTCCAATTTCATTAACTAATTAATTATCTATTGGTTTATTCCAATTTTATACCCAATATTTGATTTTATTTCAAAAATCACTTTAACTATTTTATTGGAGTTCAATCTATTTTATAATTTAAGTTTTGGATTTTATTCATTCCCCAAGATACAAAACAAATTGTTTTGGCTTATTTATTCCACTTCTAAATTTTATGAGTCACAAACTTATTTATATCCATTTTTTTATCCATTTATAATCAATTCCATTCACATTTTACCTTTAACTCAGAATTACACATTTTATTTAGCCAATATACTTTTATTATTCCATAAACATTTAAAGTAAGATTCCAGAGTTTAAACAATTTCCCAAAATTTCAAAATCACTTTTGATATCAACTACATCCAGAATCTTTTGGCAAATTCAATTATCACTTTGAATTTCAAAACCAAACCCGGTTCGCAAACAATTCCAATTTAAAATATTCAGGTAGCAATTCCTCTCTTGGAAACTCAAAAATAAACACCGATGATGTCGCGATCATCATCAGAATTATTTTCCAGCGACCGAAGGAGTTTAGTGCTTTTATCTCTTTAACAACATTTTATTTTTAATTTCCAAATCTCACAATATTCCAAATACAACTCAAAATATTTCCAAAACAATACTATTATTCCTCCAAACCTTTTGAAAACTATTTTCAAACCCCAAGTGATTTAAATTTTTCCCAAAAATTCCAAGTTGTTATTCCTTTAAATCTACATTCAAACGTTCTCTGGAATTTTATCTCATTTCAATTTCAAATGTTTCCCTGGAATTGTATTTCAAATTATAATCTCTTTTATATCCGAAGTTTATTTCAATTTACAAATTACGTTTATAATCAATATTTCAAATTCCATTTTGTTATATAAATTTATTCTTCAACTTCGGTTATAAGTTTTCAATTTCTTATTCAATTTCTACATAATGGTGTTAATAATTTAATATTATCATTCCTTAACAATCAAGCATCCAAATACTATAATACTTTACAAAAATTTATATCTTTTATATACAAAAATAATTTGGGTAAAATTATTTCATTTACCCTACTTTGAAACAATGCTGTGTCGAATTGTTCTATTCAAGCGTTTAGAGATCCCTATCAATAACGTTAATTACACGTATTGACCAGAATCCATAAACTACTCAATAAACCAATCAACACAATATAAAATCATTTTATATTCACTAAAAAATACGCGCTCATATCTATTAATACGCTCAAACTCAGTCTAGAGTACTATTGACTCTATTTAATGAGTAATCCCCACCAGAGCCAAGGTTATCACCAACCTAAGCTCTGATACCACTGTAACAGCGCGCTAATCTGTACCCCTTGAGTCAACACTATTCTACCTAAATTAACTCAAGTTGTGCAGAAATACGAACCATTTGGGTTAAAGAAGAAAAGGTAGAAGAAGAGAAAACAGAAAACAACAACAGAATCCAACCAACGCAGCGGAATAAAATATAATATACAATAACATATTTTTACTCAAAAGAAAACTATATCTGTCTTATACATACATCATCAGAGTACATCATCAGCGTTTCACATCAATAACATACAACTAGATACACAGCGGAATAATAATCAAATACGGAAGTACGTATCGCGATCCAGCTCGTCTCCTGAGCTCCATAGCATCATATCTGTATTCTATAATACTCGGTCTGACCCGAGCATTATAGTTAAATAACACCCGAGTCGGCCTGGAATACCAGCGTGAGAAAATCACACTCAATTGATTATTAAAGTTTCAAAAAAAAAATTGAAAACAAAAGCACCTCGTAAGACCACGCCACAAATAAACATGTCGGGTGTTTACCTTACGATAGCTAAAAGAATTTTTATAGAAATCCTCTGATATTATAATAGGGTCTAAATACAAATACTTATAAAATAGCCGAAATTGTTGCATGATTAAATTCCAACTACTAGCCACAAAGTGGGTAATACAAACAAAACTCATACAAGGCTCGTAGGGAGAATTGATTTCCAACTAATGGCCAGGCACTGGGGTACCACCTGTCACAGTACGCGGCCTAGATCACAGTACCGAGGAGTATGCCCGCTTCCCTGCACACAAGACCGGGACTATCCATTACTGGATAATCCCGAGTGAGATCACCTAGGTTGGGATCAGCAACCGCCCACTAAGCCGAAATAAAAAGGGACATCTTGACAGGGATGACCTCACCCTGCTTGGGTGCTACCCACCCAGCCTTACTGCATAACCCCTAATTTTCAGTTATTCCCATTTGATGAGGCTTAAGGCTAAGCGTTACATTTTCAGAACATATCCCTTAGAATGCCCATCGTCCACCTGACGATGTCCCGAAAGCATTCATCCATACAAGTCCGTCCCGGGTTCGAACGGAACCGAAGGCACTACTCCTACTACATCCATTTTGGAAATATTCTCAGGAGTAGTAGCGACTAGCCCTTGCACTTCACTACTCCATCTTCGAATCCAAACTCGTTTTCCACGAAAACGTACAAACCAAATCGAAGTGGTTTTCGAGAAATTAATCTCGATCTCGGTCTCTTCGAAACGATCAGCGCATAGGCCAATATTGATAGTCGGTTGTTTAAATATCAATTAATATTCACAAACAACCATCAATCAATAAATAATTTAGTAAATTATTTATTAATCCCAAAAAAATATCTTCACAAGATATATTTTTACTTTTCAAACCTTTTTGAAAGCAATTTCAAACCATTTCTCTCATAGAGTAAATTCCCTAAATATTTTCGATTCCCACTGAAATCACCAAGTACAATTACTTTGGATTTCAAAATAATTTTAAATCACTATATTATAAAATATACCTTAACGTTTAAATTTGAAAACTACTTCAATACTTTATTAAAAATATATTTATACTATAGGAATATTTGAAAATGAGGTTACTTTATAAAATATTAAACTAGATTTTCTCTTTTAAACAAATACCAAGGCACTTTTAAATAATTACTACTATAACAAATTAAAAGAAAATACTTATTTTAGAATTTAAGTATTTTAGAAATAATAAATTTTCCATAACATGCCTTTTTAAAACAACTTTATAACTTTTAGCTTATGTTTAAAAATTTCTTTGAAAACCATACTTGGCTATCCAGGGAAATACACTTCTCTTTCGCATCCTTTAAAAATAAATCACCATTTATTTTTAAACATATTTACCATTCAATAAATAAATTCTCACCTTGAATTTATTTCCCAAATCCACTTCATTCTTATAAACTCAGTCTATAAAGTCCAAAATCTCACTTTTCTTTAAATTTTAAACACTTAAATAAATTTATAATCGATTTCTAATTTTACTTCACTTGAAAATAAATTTCTTCACTTACTTCATCTATTTCAAAATCCATTAACTTTAAGATTCTTATTTCTTTATTATGATTTAAAACCCTTTTAACTGAAAATACTAATTCAGATTTCCAAATTCCTTCTGTATCTTTTAATTAACTTTAAATCTTGGATTTTAAAAATAAATTCTTTTTTTTACTTTTCTTTCAATAATATCACTTAAGCTTTACAATTTATTATTCCTCTGGTTATTCAAATTCCCAATTCTATATATTTTTAATACTCAGTGTGCTGAAATATGTTCAAGTGATCCACAGCATTCAATATTCCAATCATCAATAATATTCATCATATTCCAAAACAGAGAATATTAAACGATATAAATAATTTTGAGGAATCCAGTTGGATCCCTCCAACCTGTTTCCTTGCATCCACAGATGTTAGCACAATATAAAATACCAATTCCACTTCAAGGTGAAATATAGCGGTATATGGGATTTATAGAAAATCATCGGCTATTATGCGACGCATAAGGTCTCATCCGCTATAAAATGCGGGAAAATCAATCATTACAAGATATATTATATACTATAATATAGCACATCAAATCAATTCAACCATTCAACCACTTATTTAAGTTTAAATTAAACCAGATGAGTGAGATTAACTCGCCTTTGATTTTAGCTTGCAGTCCACCCTAACCCGGCTTGATTCCTTCATGATATTGACCTTGTATAAACAATTTATTGTTTATTAATTTATTAACATTTGAACTAATCGGTCAATTAATTTCATTTAACAAATTTAATTTAATCCAACAAATTTTATTTAAACTAATTTCCCTTCTATAAACTATTTTATTTTATTTTTTAAAATTCCTATTTACTTTCTTTTTTTCACTTTTATATATATATATATATATATATATATATATATGTCTGTAAATCTATAAAAAAGGAATTTTTTTTCTCTGTGAAATGTTTACACTATATTTTTCTTTGCTGTAACTACATATATAAAAATCAAATTAAAGGAAATACCTCGCAGTAAACATCGACCGCCACTACCCAAAAACCCGAAGCGCTAACCTCCTTCTGGCTTTGCGAATAGAGTTGCGATGCCAACTTCCAGTCCTTTCGACCGACACCCACGCCATCCCTACTTCTCACAAACGAAGCTGCCACCATCGAAACCCTGTCCAAGCTCCTCGCGTATGCGAATGACGCGACCTCCTGCCCCAACGCACGAACATCTAGGTCGAACCTTCCTCTTCATCGTGGCAGCCCTTACACCACGTGCGCGAGCATGCCTTCGCCATGACGACCTCGCTGCCGCGATTGAATTCAAGGGGAACGCGGGGTGTTGATTTCTCAAGAGGAATGAATTCAATTTGCCTGCCGTTGATTATTAAATCTCGATTTGTTTTAAACAGAGGAAGCGGCCCTTTTTTTTGATTTCGAACGAAAATGAATTTCTTTCTGTTGATTTTCTCGGCCATTTATTTATATATATATTTTTTCTTTGTTTTTGGTTTCGTTCTGGACTGGAAAATATGGAAGTGAAGATGCGTGATTTAACGAAGAGGTGAAGACAACTAGGGCGACGGAAAACAGATGCTAGGGTGGCTCATAGCTAATGAAAAGAAGCGACAGATGTGAAATAATTGCGGCCGTAATATGTTTACTAAGAGATATTTTTATTTAGATTCCAAACGTCCCGATAAAAGCAACCTAAAAACTTGAACTCCTATTGAGGTGTGCCGCTAGGCGTTTCTAATGTTATACCCCTATTTCGAATGCAATGGAAAAGGTTTCGGGTCTTAATTTGATCGTATGGAGAAAATAGCTTTTTGAATCCAGTTATTACATTGAATTTTCGATATAGATTTCAGCGCATTTATATAACGTACGCTTACAGAACAACTCCGATCACTACGAAATTTGAAATCCGATAATAATACAATATTACGGATTCAATGGAACCAGTTTCGTCAAATTCCGAGACTGCGCCTCGAAAAGCTATTTTTAAATATCAATTTAAACAGTAAAATTTTAAAACTGAACAAACCACTGTAATTTCAATTTTACAACTTCTATTATCTTCAGTGTTATCAATATAAATTTTACAAGCCTTCAAATTATTTTCAACAGGCTTAAAACTTCAGATTCAACATTTAGCTCAACTTTCAATTATTTAATTCATAATTTAATTATCAATAATTAGTGATATTTGAATTCAAGTTAAAAATTTTACTTTTAAATATTAAAATCAATTAAATATTCCAATTTTAAAGGCTTAAAAATTTCGGGTCGTCACACCATTAATCATATTATGGTAAAATTGTTCTATACTAATCTAAATCTTGGACACCAAACTCCACGAAATCCAAACGATGGTGTTTGGAGTATGGTGTGCGGTAAAAAGGTATGGCTTTCTCTAGACCGCATTGCACATATTCTAGGATCTTCTAACATTGGTAGAAAGCTTGAGGAAATAGAATTTAATCCTCATATTCGGTACAACATCAATCATCAATTTTTTGGATGATAACATTAATATCCAGGATATCAAATCAACTTCTTTACGACCAAGAGCTAGGCTTCTACACAAAGCTCTTATGTGTACCATCACTCCTCGCACAAGCTCATATGAAATCGTATACCCAAATAACTATCGGGCACTTTATGCCATTTGGGGTAATATTAAAGTTAATTGGGTTCAATTAATTCTTGATGAATTTCTTACATTCAATAATGAAAAAATGAGAACAATATACTATGGCGAGTATATCATGCGACTAGTCCTCTGCGTTGATTCGCCACTACCAGAGTCCGAATCTACAATAGTTCACTATCAACCAACGGGCTATAAGCCTCATGCAACTCCCGGCAAGACCTCCTCGCATCATGTCTCTAGCCGAATGGGAAGCACGTAATCAACAACCTCTCTAATCTCCTCAGGACCAACAAAAAGAACCTCATATTCAAGATGATGATATTCGGATTGTTCAACCGGATTATACTACAAATCAGTCATTAGGAATTCTATCAAGAAATCAACAAATTCTTGATAATCGCCTCAAAAATGTTGATCACAAACTTGATAGAATAAAAAGTTTCATCAACAAGCTATGGGATGCCATCTCATGCACAAGCTCCACTTCTGCTTCGACCTCATGCGGAAGCATCCGGCTCCAACATTCACATGGACATCTTCCAAAGAAAATCCAAGCAGCAGCACTAGTGGTAACAGTGGTGGTCAAGGAAGTAGAGCTTTTCAACAACCAACCGGTGGCCCGGTTATTCGAGAACCAGAGGGAGGACGTGAAGGATCTTATGTTTGGGACAAGAATCAGTGATCATTTTTATTGGTTTAAATTCCAGAAACTTTATTTATTCTCAAATATTTCTGATAAGACTTGTATAAATAGCCTTCTTTAATGAAACTCTGTGGTTTGTTTAATTCATACTGTGGTTATGCCTGTATGAGATTATTTTTTCTTGACAATTATATATATATATTACTTCCTTTTTGTCGATGACAAAGGGGGAGAAAGGTCACTAACTTTGTTTTATAGGAAAAATAGTGCATATATTCAGGGGGAAGAAACATAAATTACATCTCTACAAAAATAGGTTTTGTCATCAATCAAAAAGGGGTAGAATGTTGATATGCTATATTTTGATCAATGACAATGTGCTTCAACAAAAGGAAGAGAAAGGTGCAAAGCTAAAGGAAGGACTATGAAGACTAAGGATATCATGAGTAATTATTATATATAGGTCTTAGTCTTAGTTTTATTGTTAAAATCTATCCTCAAGAAACTTGCACAAACACAAAAAACACATAACACAACTTCATATTTCAGTTAAGTGTTCATTGTGCATAATCTACCAGTTCAGTCGACTGAATAGGATATTTCAGTCGACTGAACCTGTTACACATTCTACAACATGCACAGTTCCAGTCGATTGAAATCCCTGTTCAGTCGATTGAATTTTGTCGATGACAAATGGGTAGAAAGGTCACTAACTATGTTTTATAGAAAAAATAGTGCATATATTCAGGGGGAGGAAACATAAATTACATCTCTACAAACATAGGTTTTGTCATCAATCAAAAAGGGGGAGAATGTTGATACGCTATATTTTGATCAATGATAATGTGCTTCAACAAACTGGAAGAGAAATGTGCGAAGCTAAAGGAAGGACTATGAAAACCAAGGATACCATGAGTAATTATTATATATAGGTCTTAGTCATAGTTTTATTGTTAAAATCTATCCTTGAGAAACTTGCACAAACATAAAAAACACGTAACACAACTTCATCTTTCAGTTAAGTGTTCATTGTGCAATATCTACTCGTTCAGTCGACTGAACAGGATATTTCAGTCGACTGAACCTGTTACACATTCTACAACATACATAGTTCCAGTCGACTGAAATCCCTGTTCGATCGACTGAATTTTAACCTGCGAATTTTTCCTGAAGAAACACCTTCTTCTTCCCAAGAGTTGCAGCCATTCTCCAATGGAAATGGATGCATCTCTTACCTGCACCTTTTACTAATGATTACACCTCTTCTACACATATAAAAACATGTTTCTATCATTTGCAAAATCACCAATTCTAATTGCTTTAATGTCTCTATTATATTTTTAGATTACTCAAGTTTTCAAAAGCATTCACAAACCACTTCAATCGCTTGAATCTCTGATTTATTTTTAATACTCATTTGATTCATAGTTATTTATATTTCCTAAATCTTCATAATCACATTTCATATTCTTGAGGATTAGATTATAGGAAAGTTTTACTCAATTAGACTCATTAATGTTATCAAGAACACAACAAGCCAAAAATACTCTTTGCACCTAGTTGAAGTCCTCTTCGGTAGTTGAGGCAAGAAATCCCGTTAAGTTGTTCGGGTAAGTTGTAAACCTATTCCTTCGGGTTAAGTGAGGGTTGTTAGTTAGAATTCCTAAGAGGAGCTTAGGGACTGGACGTAGGACAAGAGGTCTGAACTAGTATAAAGTCTTGGTGTCCACTTTACTTATTGCTTACTGCTATTTACCTATACCATTCCACTATTCCATATTATACGATCCTACCGCATAGCTTCTTCCATTAAATTTATTTTAAAACTCTAAAGTAGTGTACTTGGTGTTTCCAGTGGAAATAAATATTTGGGAATTCATTCCATGAGAAGAGTGTGGTTTGAAAACTGTTTTTAAAGGGTTGAAAAGTGGAAATATATCCTGTGAAGATATTTTGAGATTAATAAATAATTTGGTGAAATTATTAATGTCTGATGGTTGTTTGTGAATATTATTTGATAGTTAAATAACTGACTATCAATATTGGCCAATGCGTTGATCGTTTCAAAGAGACCGGGGTCGGGATTTATTTTCTGAAAACCACTTCGATCCGGTTTGAACGTTTTCGTGTGGAAAACCAGAGTTTGGATTTGAAGGTAGAGCAGTGAAGTGCAAGGGCTAGTCGCCACTAATCCTGAGGTGATCCCAAAATGGATGTAATAGGAGTAGTGCCTTCGGTTCCGTTCGAACCCGGAATGGACTTGTATGGATGAATGCTTTCAGAACATCGTCAGGAGGACGATGAGCACTCTAAGAGATATGTTCTAAAAAGGTAACGATTAGCCTCGAGCCTCATCAACCGGGAATGACTGAAAATTAGGGGATATACAGTAGGCTAAGTGGGTAGCACCCATTAGGGTAAGGTCATCCCTGTCTATATGTCCCTTTTTATTTCGGCTGCGCGAGTGGTTGCTGATCCCAACCGTAGGGTGATCTTACTTGGGATTATATAGTAAGGGGTAGTCCCGGTCTTGTGTTGCAGGGGATCGGGAGGGATCCTCAGTACGGTGATCTAGGCCACATACTGTGACAGGTGGTACCCCAGTGCCTAGTTATTAGTTGGAAATCCATTCTCCCTACGCGCCTTTATGGTTTTGATTGTGCCCAGCTATTGCAAAAACGTGAGATGCAAGTATTTTAGCTAGATTCTATTTTACTTTTTATATACACTATTATAATATCAAACGGATTTGATAAAAAGTGTTTTGGCTATCGTAAGGTAAAAACCCGACATGTTTATTTGTGGCGTGGTCTTACGAGATGCTTTTATTTCAAAGGATTTTGAAACTTTAATAATCAAATTGAGTGTGATTTTCTCACGCTGGTATTCTAGACTGACTCGAGTGTTATTTCACTATAATGCTCAGGTCAGACCGAGTATTATAGAATACAAGAAAGGATGTGGTGGAGCTCAAGAGACAGGTTGGATGGCGATACGTACTTCCGTACTTGTATGAAATATTATGTTGTCTTGATTAGCTGTGCATTCAGTTTTGTGAGGACAGGTTATGATTACTGTCCAGCTTTGTGTTATGTATACTGATGATGTAATATATAAACAGATTTGTTTTTGTGTAAAGATCATTTATTATCTAGTATGGTTTATTACGCTGCGACGGTTAGATTCGGATGTTGTTTTCTATTTTCTTCTTCTACCTCCTTCTTCTTTAACCCTAACGGTTCGTATTTTCGTTCACCTTGAGTTGATATGTTGGAAAATAGCGTTGACTTGAGGGGTACGGGTTTGCGGGTCATTTCGCCCTATACCAGTGATTTTGGGTTGTCGTAACGATGTTTTACGCAACATTCGTTTTAACCCAAATAAATGTGTGTAAGTGAACATTTTCCTTAAAGAATAAAATATATGCTTAATTATGATTTAAGTATATGCAATATTTTCTAAGTGTTGAAAATAATTGAATTGTGAATTACTTATTTTTATATAAGTATACGGAAATTTTTTCCAATGTTGAAAAGTTGAAATGGTTTGAGAATATATCTTTTTAAAGATAAATTGAAGTGAATATTAGGCAAGTGATTTAATTAATAAAAGATTAATTAAAAGGGCCTAGTGATTGTTACGGTGCTAAATGTTTGTTTGTTTGTTTTGACAGTTAAATAACCGACTCTCAAACTTTGCCAAATTTTAGTTCCTCGACTTGATGTGGGAACTATTTAGTCGTAAATTTAGTACGTAGCCTTCTGTGTAGGCTTGATTATCATTTGTGTTGAGGATGCTGATTCGTATAGTTCGGAGTATTACTCCAATCTATCGAGCTTCCTCTTGGCCCGAAGGATAGAAAGTTGAAAGTTGGAGACGTGATAAGTCTATGAGACTTAGTTTCTGTGTGAGATTGAGAAACGCTTTTGCGTTGTTAGTGCGAAGAGACCGGGATCAGATTTATCTGAAAACCACTTCGAACCAACATATATGTGATGATTGTGTAGGTTGCTTTGTGATGATATTGATATTCCGGATTTTCATAGTGGGGGTCTGCTTGTTGATCATTTGGGGTTAAAATCCCAATATACATCCGGTAGCAGTGGTCTCTTCATTATGAAATATCCAATGCGAGGACTATTCGCTACTAATCCTAGGGATTTCTCGACAGGATGTGGTAGGAAAGTACCTTCGATTTGTCCTGTTCCTGGACAACTCGTATGGATGTTTGTCTGACATTGCATTTTTATAGATTACGTACATTGGTTTTTACAAACGTACATCAGTGGTGGCGGAGAAGGCAACTTCTCTTAGCTTAACACCATCCTTGAGACGTATGAGCTTAAGGGTTGTATTTATTGTGGAAGGCAATTAGTAGTCAATAGAAATGGCCGTATGGCAATCTAAGTGATGTGATATGTGCTTTGTGAAAGGTAATCGTTACCTCTAGCCTTATCTACCGGAAATGACCAAAACAGGGTTAGATGCGGCAAGGCTAAGTGGATCATTCCCAAGTAGGATATGATCATCCTCTTCTAGATATAATTTTGCACGCTATGACGTCATGTATCTGATTATTGTGGTTTGTATGCTAGAGGGCCCTCGGTAAGGTCGGTAACGACCGGAGGATGACATATTCGGTACCATTTAGTTATAGAGGTGAGTCGGTCTTGTGTTGGTAGAGAAATTTGTGATGGTTTCTCGGTACATTCTTCTAGAGATGTACTGCCGGAAGGTAGTCCCTTCACCTGGTCGTTTGTATGGAAATCCAAACTCCACTACGTCCCTGCCATTTTGATTGTATTACCCAATTAGGCTATATGCTGGAATTAAATCAATGTAACAATTTCGGCTATGATTAATATTATTTGTATATAGTAGACACTACTATAATATAAGAGGATTTGATATGATATGTTTTAGTTATCATAAGGTAAAAACATGTCCGTGTTTATGTGTGGACTTGTCTTACGACATACTTTTGTTTTGATAAAGGAAAAGTTTGGTAATTTAATAAATTCAGTTGAGTGTGTTTCTCACGTTGGTTTACCAGACTGATCTGGGCGTTCTTCCCTTTCAATGCTTGGGTCAGACCGAGTATACTTACAGGTTATGCTTTAGTGCTTAGGAGAGCTGGAGATCTTCATTTTCGTATACACGTACTTGTTTTGATTATCCGCTGTGCTTTGTTTGTTGTTGTATATTATCGGCAATTGTGAGGACAGGTTATTATAACTATTCAAGCTGATAACTATTGATTGATTGTTGAACTCTGATTGATGTGTGTATATATACACAGTTTCTGTTTTGTAAAGATCATTGATATGAAATTAAACATTTTCCGTTGCGATGTGAGATTCTGTATTGTTCTGTTTAGTTCTTTCTTCTCTCTTTCTTCTCTTCTCTTCTTCGCTCTTCCTTTCTTTCTCTGACTTTTCATCAGTCTGTGCTTTTTGGGTCGGACATGTGTGGATTATTGTCGATTCAAAGGGTACGGATTTGCGGGCCGTCACACGTGGTATCAGAGCTTAGATTTTGTATATTCCTAATCTTTGATTTGTACTCAGTATAGATAGGGACAGTAGCACCCTAGATTGTGTTGAATGTATTATATATATGAGTGCGTGTTTGTTAGTGATATAAAATATTTTATATTGTGTTTGCTTATCCGTTGAGCTATTTGTGAATTCTGGTCGGTATGTGGGACGCCATGTTATCGATAGGGATTTCCAAACACTTAAACGTGGCAAGTCGACATAGTATTATTTTAAATTGGGTAAATGAAATAATTTTACCTCGATTATTTTGTATATAAAGAAAATAATTTGTTAGGAATTATTAAAGTGTTTATAAATTAATTGTTTGAATGTTTGAAAATGTAAATATATATAAGTTAATAAAAGCTATTTGAATAATCTGAATAAAAGCAACAATTATAAAAGAATAAATTATATAAGCAAATAATTATAAAGTATGGAATTATAATTAATATGATTTACAATTGTGAAATAATCTTATATATAAGAAGTAGAACTATATGAATATATTTATAGATATGAGTTATAAATAAAAATGAATTTAAACTAAGAATTTGAAAATTTGAATTCTGTTGACTTTGGGAGTTATTTTTCAAAAGTTAAAGAGATTATTTATTATAAATCTAAATAAGATAAGATAAACGAATTTGGAATGATTTTATATAAGTAAAGTAAAATTAGTGAAATTATACAAGTATAAGTTTATAAATGTGATTTATAAATTAAGAAATGTTTGAAAGAATATAAAGCACTAAATTCACTACTGTTGCTGGAAAATAATAAGGGTGATGACTGCAGCATCATTAGTATCATTTTCGAGTTTCTATGTGATGGATTTGCTACCTATAGTAAATTGAAATTGAAGTTTTGTTTTGATAAACAAATTTGAATTTAAAATCCAAGTTAAAATTGATAAAAATAAGTGAAACGAATTTTGGACTTATAATATGAAGTAAGAATTTACTTTAATAAAGTAGTTAAATGAATATAAATTTGAGTTACTATAATTAAATATACGATTTGAAATTTAACTAAAGGAAAGTTAAATAAATTGAATTGGATTTTAACTGAATTAGATGAGTTAATAAAGTGAACTGGTTTTGAAATTATAAAGAATGAGTTTAGTGAAGGGAAGTGAACTTAGGTCGATGTTCACGGAATTATGAATAAATAAGTTTTGTAACTTATAAAGTGAGAAAATGTAAGTAAAACCAATTGTTAAAATGGTTAAACTATTTTGTTAAATAAAACAAGATATGAATTTAAATAGTGAGATGAAATTTGACTTAAGTAAAAGTTAAATAAAATATAATTTGAAATGATTTAGATATGAACTTATGTTGTATGATGAAAGTGAAGGTAAATGAAATTGAAATGAAACATAACTTAAGTGATGTTGAATGAAGTTGATTTTGGTATCGAAGTAAATTAATAAAGTGAATTAATGAAACGAAGTCACTAATGAATATGAACTTGAGTTATATTATGAAATTCAACTTTAATTTAAAAATGAATTAGGGAATAAACATGGATTAGAAAATGTTGTTGTTAAGAATTGAATAAAACTTTAAGTTAAGAAGTTGAGAATTAAATAATTGAGTGAAATTCAATTGAATGTTAAACCAATTTGAAATTAAAAGTGTTGAACCAAAATGAATGTTGAATGTAAATTAAATAAATTTGATTATGTTGGTTATGCATTGATTGTTAGATTGTTGTTAGTTGATTGAATAGAAATTCATATAAAATTAAATTATTAAAATTGAAAGCTGAATAATTGAATTCTAATAGGAAGTTAAGTGAATCTAAATAGAATTGATTTGAATTTGAAAGTGAACTATCTTGAATGTGAATTAGTGAATGTAAACTAATTGAATATGAATAAATGAATGTTAGTAAAATCCAATGTTAATGAATCAAATGTGATTTAAATTGAAAACCAATTCATTGAATATTAATGAAAAGTGAATGTGTATTGATTTGTTTATGGATTGATTGGATAGATGTTGATTTGTTGGATGTTAGTTGGATGATAGTTGTTTGATGGTTGGATTTGTTGCTTTTGATTGCATTTGCTATATTGGTATATATAGTAATTGTAGTGGAATATGTTGTATATTGATATTACTTTCTCTATACATGTTTCTCATTTATTTTTGAGTGTTTAGTAGATGCGGATGGCGCTTGCTTCGCTTTTGGAGCTCGCTTCCGTGCTATATTAGCCGTATATGCTCGCTAATAATATATAAGGTACATATCTCGAATTACATATCGTACTTTTACACTTTTTTCCTTCGAGATGCCTCATCCTTGATGATGAGATGTATATTTATGATATATATTGCTTTTTTTGGGATCGAACCGCGCAAAGGAGATGCTGGCGAATTTTTTTGAAAATCTAAGGCGTTAGAAAATTTTCGAAAAAATTGAAAATTTGTGGTAACTAAAGTTTTGGTTTTTGAGTTAAAAGTTAAACGATATTAGTTGGTTTTGAAAGGATAACTGAAAATGGATTTGAAAACCTAGAAAAGTTTTCGTAAGAAGTTTAACTAATGGATTTTTAGAAAAGTTAAACATTTAAGAGATTTAGTAAATCTAGTTTGAATGAACTGTTTTGAAAAGTAATGGATTTTATGACTTTTTCTTACTTGGTGTTTTCGAGGACGAAATTCTTTTAAGTAGGGGAGAATGTAATGACCCTGAATTTCCGTCATTCGATATTCATATATTTAATTGATTTTAAATATGCATAAGTAAATTTAATAAGCTGAATAAATTATATTTTGAATTTCTGGATTTAATTGGATAATTAAATTGTTAATTTAATATTTGAAATTATAGAAATAATTGAAAATTGAATTAAATGTAAATAAAAATGATTTATAAAGTTAAATTAAATCTTATTAGATTTAGAATGATGTTACAGAACTTTTAAAATCGAATTAAAAGTTAATTTGTAAAAATTGAATATTTTAATATTTAATTGACGTGTAAAAATAGACATTTTTCAAACAGTCTCGGATTTCGACGAAACCTATTTCATTTGATCTGTAATATTATATTATTGTACGATTTCAAATTTCGTGCCAATCGGATTTACGGTTTGTCCGGGGCAAGCTAAAACGCGTAGAAATTCGTTTAAGTGAATTTTAAATTTAAATAAGTCGATTTGAAAACCTATCTTTCAAATATGATCGAATTGGCTTCCGATATATCTTCTGTTGCGTTTGAAATAGGGGTAAAGCATTATAAACGCCAAGTGGCACGCTTCGTTTGGAGTTTGAAAATTTTCCGGATGAATAGTGTTGTTGAATTTTCTATAAAAACCCACCATTTTTTCATATTTTCATCAAAACCCTAATAAAACTAGGTCACAGCCGCCACTAGCGTTCCATAGCCAGAAACTTCCGTCGTTCCACCTTGATTACCTCGCAATCCATTCATCTTCAAGTCTCGATCTCTAAAGAAATATTGTAGAGCTCGACATGAGCTTCAATCGGAACGGTGGTGATGGTCTGAAACGCAACGTAGAGAGAGAAATTACCCGCGTTCGTGCCACGTTTGGGTTCGCTTTGCTCGGCCATGGATGCACCGAGTTCGATGCTATCCAAGATGGGGGGATGCGGTGGCTAGGGCTACGACAAGGTGACGTCTGATCGTCGTCACAATCAAAAACATGGTCGCGTTAGGTTTAGGCATGCGGCGGCTTTGGGTTTCTTATTCGTGCGTGTAAGCTGGGTGGGGAGGAAGAAGAAGGGCATGGCCCTAATGTGAAGGAGTGAAACAAACGGCCAGATTTAAAGCTAGGGTTTGTTAATAAAAGAATAAGTTGTAAATTGATTTATATAAATTCGTTTAAACTTTAAAATATTATAACTTTTTCATACGAGGTCCGTTTCGCACGAAACGAGTTGCGTTGGGTTCGTTTTGATGAGCAATATATTATGGAGCTCGATTGGGATTTATTTAAGCTAGTGAAACTTTTGGTTGAAATTAAACGCTCGTTCAATTTTAATCGGAATAAATCGCTATCGCGACGACTACAAGCAATGTGAGTACAACTCACTCTTTCTGACTCACTGATATTTTTATATAAGTGATAAATAATTTATTTTATGAATATTGATGATTGTTTGGATGATATATTATATATTGATTGGTATTTGGATATATACCTGCTAGTGGAGCAGACGACCCTATACGTTCCCGTGTATGAGCAGATGACCCTTTGTACGCGAGTCTGTCTCGAAGCGGACATTGTACACATATTCTAATATGTATATTTGTTGCAGGTGACAGGTTGGAGGGATCCAACTGGATTCCTCACCCGTATTGATTCATTTACAGATATTGTGATATATGCTATTATCATATGATATATGATGTTTTGGATGTCGTGATTGTTGTATTTGGTGCTGTTGCAGCATCGGGCCTATTTCTGATTTTTTAAAAATGTTAAAGTAACGATTTCGAATTTAAAAGAATTTTAAAAGTGATTTTTAAAATAAATGTTTTATTGAATTTTTGAATCGTTAAGAATTGATTTATTTTGAATAAATAAATATGATAATTTTTATGTTATAAAAATTATGATGTTTTGGGAAATATAGTTGAAATTATGATTTTTGTGAAATATAATCAAAATGTGATTTTTGAAATATTGAGTTAATGATTTGGTAAATAGTGTAAGTTGAGAATTTTGAATTATTGTAAATAGTTTATATACAAGATATATAAAATTGAATTTTTATAAAGCAAAATTATGGAATTTTAAAAGGAGTTTTGGAAGTGTTAAAATGAGGTTATAAATGGGTTTTTTTTAAGTAAATAAGATTGTGAGTTTGTGAAGTTAAAAAGAATGATTTTGTAAATAAGAGAATTATAAGAAATTTACTTATAAATTGGATTTGGCATATAAATGAGATAAATGGAATTGGATAATAAAGGAGATTTATAAATTGAAGTTTTTATAAAATATAATTGTGGATTTATAAACATTGTTCATAAATCCGAATTTGATTAGTTAAATATAGATGTATATTAAAGGAATTATATCCACGATTTTGGACAGTGGATAATCCTTTAATAAATAAATGTGTTGAAATATTGAATTTGGTAAACGATTTATATTCACGATTTCGGACAGTGAATAATATATTAAAGAAATGTTTTGAGAAGTGATATTTCAAAATGGAGTTAAATGGTTTAAAGTTGTTTTAAAATATGTTATGGATCGAAACCATAGATTTCAACATTCATTGTTGAAATAGACGTTTCCGAGAAGTAAGGAAATGATGGACTATAACACTGTTGTTATAGTAAAAGATTTCCGAAAGGAAATGTTTTTGTATAGCATTTGGGATTTATTTATCTACTTTATTTTAAAATCCCTACACTAGTGATTTTGGGTTATCGTAACGATGTTTTATGCAACATTCGTTTTAACCCAAATAAATGTGTTTAAGTGATCGTTGTCCTAAAAGAATATAATTATGATTTAAGTATATGCAATATTTTCTAAGTGTTGAAAATAATTGAATTGTGAATTACTTATTTTTATATAAGTATATGGAAATGTTTTCCAATGTTGAAAAGTTGAAATGGTTTGAGAATATACCTTTTTAAAGATAAATTGAAGTGAATATTCGGCAAGTGATTTAATTAACAAAAGATTAATTAAAAGGGCCCAGTGATTGTTACGGTGCTAAATATTTGTTTGTTTGTTTAGGTAGTTAAACAACTAACTATCAAACTTTGCCAAATTTTAGTTCCTCGACTTGATGTGGGAACTATTTAGTCATACACATAGTACGTAGCCTTCTGTGTAGGCTTGATTATCATTTGTGTTGAGGATGTTGATTCGTATAGTGCGGAGTATTACTGTAATCTATCGAGCTTCCTTCTTGGCCCAAAGGATAGCAAGTTGAAAGTTGGAGACGTGATAAGTCTATGAGACTTAGTTTCTGTGTGAGGTTGAGAAACGCTTTTGCGTTGTTGGTGCGAAGAGATCGGGATCAGATTTATCTGAAAACTACTTCGGATCAACGTATATGCGACGATTGTGCAGGTTGCTTTGTGATGATATTGATATTCCGGATTTTCATAGTGGGGGACTACTTGTTGATCGTTTGGGGTTAAAATCCCAATATACATCCAGTAGCAGTGGTCTCTTCATTATGAAATATCCAATGCGAGGACTATTCGCTAATAATCCTAGGGATTTCCCGACAGGATGTGGTAGGGAACACCCTCCTTCAGACGTATGAGCTTAAGGGTTGTATTTTTTGTGGAAGGCAATTAGTAGTCAACAGAAATGGCCGTGTGGCATTCTAAGTGATGTGATATGTGCTTTGTGAAAGGTAATCGTTACCACTAGCCTCGTCAACAGGAAATGACCAAACAGGGTTAGATGCGGTAAGGCTAAGTGGGTCATTCTCAAGTAGGATATGATCATCCTCTTCTTGATATATTTTTGCACGCTATGACGTCGTGTGTCTGATTATTGTGGTTTGTATGCTAGAGGGCCCTCGGTAACGTCGGTAACGAACGGAGGATGACATATTCGGTACCATCTAGTTAAAGAGGTGGGTCGGTCTTGTGTTGGTAGAGAAACTTTGTGATGGTTTCTCGATACATTCTTCTAGAGATGTACTGCCGGAAGGCAGTCCCTTCACTTGGTCATTTGTATGGAAATCCAAACTCCACTACGTCCCTGCCATTTTGATTGTATTACCCAATTGGGCTATATGCTGGAATTTAATCAATGTAACAATTTCGGCTATGATTAATATTATTTGTATATACTAGACACTACTATAAAATAAGAGGATTTGATATGATATGTTTTAGTTATCATAAGGTAAAAACATGTCCGCGTTTATGTGTGGACTTGTCTTGCGACATACTTTTGTTTTGATAAAGGAAAAGTTTTGGCAATTTAATAAATTCAGTTGAGTGTGTTTCTCACGCTGGTTTACCAGATTGATCCGGGCGTTCTTCCCTTTCAATGCTCGGGTCAAACCGAGTATATTTACAGGTTATGCTTTGGTGCTTTTAGAGCTTCAGCAGGAGAGCTGGAGATCTCATTTTCGTATACACGTACTTGTTTTGATTATCCGCTGTGCTTTGTTTGTTGTTGTATATTATCGGCAATTGTGAGGACGGGTTATTATAACTATTCAAGCTGATAACTATTGATTGATTGTTGAACTCTGATTGATGTGTGTATATATACAGTTTCTGTTTTGTAAAGATCATTGATATGATGTTATATATTTTCCGCTGCGACGTGAGATTCTGTATTTGTAACGACCCGAAAATTTCGTTAACTAAATTTGTCATATTTTCCATAATTTTTAATAAAATGAATGTTAGGAATTTGGTGTTGCCATTTGTTCTTATTAAAAGTTAACAATTTAAAATGAGATTTCCAATTCAATAAAATAATGTAAATATTGTGGTTTAAATTTGAATGGAATATGTGAAAACAAGAGTAATTATGGAATAATATGTTATTTATTTAGAGTATTGAATAAAAAAAAATTAAGCCTATTTTAATCAATGATAATAATGCGATATAAGCTAATAAATTTGATCTCAATGCGATAACCATTTAATGAAGGTAATGAAACAGGATTTAGAAAAATGTATACTAGGTATAAATCAAATAGAAGGAAACAAACGTATATATCGAATTGATTTATGAATAAATACTTTGGATAGTAATTGAATGTACAGTAATGGTAATTTAAAACTTATTATAGGAAGACTGCATAAGATTCAGTAAATTAAGTGGTGGAAAGATTTTTCGTAGATATACTTTGAAGATGTGAAATTAAAGGTGGATATTAAAATTGGTTAATGTAAAATAACATTGGTTTACCGTAAATGGGAATAAATTTGAAAATAAAAATTTATGTTAATACAAGTGGATCAGTTATAAACTTAAATGAAACATTCCAATTTAATAAGAGGTATTCGAATGTTATGTTTTATTTAAAGGTAATAATTGGATTTAATTGAAATTTGTGTATGTTGGATTATATAGGAAAGAAGTATACAAAAGAAACTGTGAATAGTAGAGTAGCAACTGAAAAGGAAGAAATTGAAATAAGGGCAATAAACATTGTATAAATTAATAGTAATAAATGTCAACATTGAATTGTAATAAATATAATTAATATTACAAGTGGGTGAACGTAAAGATAAGGGTTAAGAGTGTTGGAATAGGTATATTAGAATAACTATAAAGTGTAAATGTACGTATTTATAGCAACATGAATTATTTAAGGAAAATAATTGGTAAACGGGGTTTGGGCTAAGGAAATGTTATTGATTATTTTGAAACCTTATTTATTATGGGAAATTAATTTAGCATAAGAAAAACCAATGCAAATATCTAATTTATCAGTAAAGTAATAATAAATAGTAATCAATGCATTAAATTAGGTGTAACTAAATGCATGTAAATAATTTTGTAAGAATAAGTTATAAACAATTTATTTGTGCATACTCGATTTAATTGAAACAACAGAAAAGACAAGAACTTGATTTGCCTAGGTATATATATATTTATAAACTATAACTAAATAGAAAGATTGGTAGTAAATAGGATATAAGAAGACAAAGGCAACTAGTAAATTAATAAATGAATTCATGATAATAAGTAGTAATTAATGCATATATATTTGGCATTAGTGATAATTACAAAACTTTACCCATTTATCTAATTTATTTAATTAAATCTAAATCTATGGCAACATTGTTGTAATGATGGTTGTAAGTGAATTTGAATGTAAAAGGGTAACAATTATTTAGGTTAACCATTTTGAGTATGTTAAGTTAAGAATGGCAATCGATTGAAATAAATCTAAATTAATTATTTTGTTTTGGTTAATGTGTTCTAGTTAATAAAGGGGAGTTTATAAGAAATGAAGCATGCACTAATGACATGTGTTATAATTCAAATGTTATTTATACCCATAAAATGTCTATTTACTGAATAGAAAGATTTTAAATCAATAAGCGAATTTATTGAGGTTCCAATTTATAATTTATAACATTTAATGTAGACTCAATTACAAAATTGACTTATCGTGCAGTTAGCGTAGATTTGTTTTGTAATTGGAGTAGTTAATCCTATAAGATGAAGTTAATGCTAATTCTATTTATAATTGGACCATTTGTTGATATAGATTATAGAAAGCAAGATGTATAAATTTAATTAAAGTATCAACATTCAACAATTGTAATTATTGAAAATTAAAATGGAAGTTGAGGATAATAAGGTGAAACCATGAACAAATGTTAATGCATCCTTATTACTGGTAAAAGATGAGTATATAAAAGTTTGAAAATCAAAAATAGGTTTTTGAAAACTTAATTTATAATTTCTAAATATAAGGAAGTGGAGAAATTAACACTGCAATGGATAGACTTATCAACTTTTAATTTACATCTAAATTTGTTTAGATCAATTTGGAAATTAATAAAACTGTGGATATATTTTGAAACGTCAACGAAACGTCTAGATTTACATTTGTATATACGTTAAAATAAAATGTAAATGATAAGGAATTTATTTATTTCCTAAATCTGTAACGTGTGTAATTAATATTATTTATCTTTTGGGACCACTTCCGTTTGCACGTTAAAATTCGTGCACACCTATTCTTTTGCAATCTATCTATAAATAGACGATCAAAAACCCTAGCCTCCATCTTCTATCATTTGTCTGTACGTTCTTTTCTTCGACTCCTTCTCCTCCTCAAATGGATGCAAACCTAGATCTATTTCTATTCAAATTTCAAATGAAAATTCAAACATCTCAGAAAAATTCCAAAAAAAAAATATGTTGTAGATTTCATCCATACGAATCTACGCGCAGTCTCTGTTTTCGAAACCTAAGTCAATTTGGGCGTTTTGATTTGGAGCGACTATTTGCAAATTGGTTTCTGGGTATTGGACAGCTCGGCTAGGGAAGTCGTAATGGTGGAGGCGCGTCACCATCTGGTGGCCTGGGGCGGTCTAAAGGCACGGTCAAAGATGGGGAGGGCGTGCGTTGAAATGGGTTCATTCCCTGGACGAGCATACGTGAGTTGAGAAGAAGCTTTATGACGTGGCAAGCTTTAATTAGGTTGTTGTTTAATTTTGTTTTATTTAATTTTTGCTTCAACTCATTAAAATTGAACAACTTTTTCATACGTTACCCGGTTCGCGCGAATTTTTTTTTGTTAGGATCGTAATTAAATTCCGGATCTGATGACGCTAGTTTGGACAGATTTGGAGACCGTTGGATTTTTGAGTTTAAATTGAATTTAAATTCAAAAGGTGAGTGTTTTAACCCACTCACAACTTCTAAAAGTTTTATGTTTGTTAAATTTATTTTAGATATGAGTAGAAATTTATTTATGATTGTTTGGCATGTTTTATTCAGCATATCGGTTAATTCGCATTTATTTAATTCAACTGTCAATTTAATTCATTTATTGCATATTAATTGACAGTTAGAATTTATTTATTTGCATATAAACTACTAGTTAAACAGTTATAAATTTAATTGAATATAAAATGTTAGTTAATAACTGTCAATTATTTCTTGTTATATTGTATATATATTGATGGTTGTTAAACTGATGATGTTTGAAATAATTTTGATTGATGATGGGTGAATGGATGTTTTATTGTATATCATTAAACTACAAGTTATCATGCATTTTTCATTTCATTCGGGATTGTGGTTTGAAATGATATACAACCGCAAATTTTATTTTTAAATTGCGGATTGAAATGATAAATATCCGTATCACTTGACCATAGGATAGAAAATTTTATACAGGCACCGTGGTCTATATATAAATTATTTTAAAGTGATTTCTATGGTTTGGATGGGATACGGTTTATAAAAAATTTTAATTTTGATATTTTATAAATGTTATTCTTCTATATATATACATATGAAGTTAAAAATTTTGAATTTAAGATGTGTATAAATCTATTAAATAAAAATGGGAAAATTGAGAAATGGAATTTGATAATTCATATTATATGTTTAACTTTGGAAAATTTTAAGGTATGATATTTATAACTGGATTTTTCCAAGATAAATTTAAAATGAATATTCTAGTATAATTTAATTGAAGAAAATATTTAAATTGCTAGAAATTGGAGTTTTATTTATGGATTTTTATGTAAATATTCAAGACTAAATAATAGAACATTTAATTTGGTTGAAGGAATAAATTCCAACTTTAGTTTTGAAATATTAATACTCCAAATGGATATATATATATATATATATATATATATAGAAACTGAAGTGGTTTTGGAACTTGAAAGTGATATTTAAATTTTGGTTTAGACTTTAAATAAAGAAATATATTTGTAAAGCCATGGAAATTATTTTCTTTACAAAGTAACCTTAAAGTCAAACCATTTATTTTATATACCGTTGAATATCCAAACCATTCAAGTTTTAGAAGTTATTGTTTTAAAATATATGAATTTCGAAATATTATGCTTTGAAAGTATAAGTCAAATATTTGGTTTCCAGATATTTTAAATTTTAAAGCAGTATGATTTTGGAAAAGAAATATATTTGGATAAAATGATATCATATTGTTTTGGGTTTTAAGATGATATCGTATTCATAGTTTTGAAATGGAATTTTATTTCTGGTTTTAAAGTATAAACTATTTTAAATGACCGTGGTGTTATAATAACGATTGGTTGGCAAAGAGACCGGAATCGGATATGGACATACTCTCTGTCGATACCGAAAACCACTTTGACTAACCGTGTACGCGGTGGAGATTCCAGAATGAAGTAGGTTGGTGGCGGCGTTTCCTGTAAGGTAAATACGTGGACCCGACTCCCGTGAGTTGGCATAAGGTGGCTAAAAAAGGAGCGATTCTCGGGCCAATGAGGTCATTCCTCTGATCGGACACTCCTCTTCGATATTATACTTTGACTTTGGATTGTTTCAGTGGCCACTTTTACTTTGATTTTTGGGGGAGTTTGTTCGAGGTGGGCGGTAGCTGCGGCTATGCGTTTCCATCAGCCCGGATAGCAATTGGTATATCTACCCTGGCATTGCCTAGTTGTGCCGTGTCACCTACCTTAGCGCCTTATACGATTTTGGTTTTGTACCATACCTATTGAGTGCCCTTTGACGACGCCCAGTACGGGGGAGATTACGGTACTGTATAGACTATGGGAATATATTTTGTGTTAAGGGCTATATGGGTAACCCCTTAACGCTATTTAAAAGTAAGTTTATTTTAAAAATAGACACTATTATAATAGCGCAATATACTACATAGTAAATAGTTTAACGGATCCTTAGGAGATGTAAATCACGAGCAGCTCTTGAGTTACTGCACTCATATTTATTTCTGTTAATTTAACTCACATAAGATCTTTTAGTTCTGACTCGAGTGTTTTGTCTTTTCAATTCGCTCGGTTCAGTCCGAGCATTTCAGGATTTGAAGCTATAGCTCTGGAGGACGAAGACGAAGATTTATATTATTATTATTTATCTAGTGCACTACACACTGTTCCACTGCATTGTTATTGGTATGTGTAACTCTGATATGTATTATATAAATGGTTTTGTAAACAGATTTATAAACTGTATATTTGATTATTATATTTTATCCTTCCGCTGTGAGATTTTGTTTAGTTTTTTTTTCCTTCTCTGTTTTTTTTCTTATTTACCCCATAACAATTCGCCCTTCCGTATGGTTTGAATTGGCACGTGTGTCGATTTAAAGCGTGCGAAAAGGCGGGACGTTACAGTATTGTTCTGTTTAGTTCTATCTTCTCTCTTTCTTCTCTTCCCTTCTTCTCTCTTCTTTTCTTTCTCTTGACTTTCCATTGGTCTGTGCTTTTTGGGTCTGACATGTGTGGATTATTATCGATTCAAAGGGTACGGATTTGCGGGCCATCACACCAAACCATGCATGATTTCCTCTCCTTGACCATGCCATGTACGACCGAACCACCTTGATCGAACGACCCACACCAAACCATCCATCCAGTCGACTCAAACCTATCGTATTCCAGTCTCGACGAGTAGTCAATTTAGTTAAATCCGCATGTCCACGGCCTTGCTAAAAGGCGGGTTAATAATGTTTAATAAATTTAAGCTTGTTTTAATTTATTATCTTTTCAACTCAAGTGCTACATAAACTCACCTTCTATATTTTCACAAAATACATAGTTTCAAGTTCTATAATGATTCGAAAGTTTCCAACTGCACAAAATCATCAAAAAGTCTTATTTCATGTTATCAAATGAAACTTATCTACCAACATATCATACATGATGCACAAACCAAACTATCCTAATGCATAAGATATACGTGTCCCTAAATAACTTAACAAATTTCAATAATTTGTTAAAAACACTTACCCAGAAAGGGAAACCATGAAAATGTTTCATCATTTATTTTGGGCTATGCCATAACCACTCGGGCATTCTATACAGCACACATACAAAACTTCTTTACATAAAAAGTTCATACTAAATTTCTTTTAAAAAAAGATTTAGAACTAAACACCGGGTTTTATTTCAAACCATTTTGAAATAACAATGCATTCATATATCTTTTTTATAACAAATCATACTTATGGAATCAAATTGAAATCTGGTTTAATAAAACAATTCGGTAGAATCCCCCACTTAGAAACCCAAAAATAAATGCTGATGATGTTGAATTCATCACTAGAATTATTTTTAAGCGATAGAAATGAGTTTTGTACATCTAATTCATGCCTTTCAGACTCAACCAAAATCATTTCAAGACGGTCTCATATACTTTGTAAATATTGCTAAGTATCATGATCTCAATTTTATAAACCAATTTCCTAAATATTTACTTTCAAATAATACTATCATTATTTCTCCAAAATCTTGAAAAATATTTTCGAAGATATCGGGATTGACGTTCTCAAAATATAATTTAATCCTTCTTGTTTATAAATCATATTTTATAAACCATACTTATATAGAATAAAATCCTTTCATAAATATTTATTCCTAAAATAATTTATCTTTCCAAGATTGAAATAAACATCCTTTACCAGTTTAACTTAACATTATCACCGGATGCATTATAGTCAAATTGTGAAATTAAATTTATAAGGTATTTGTTTTAAAGTATCTACAGTTACTATCTAACAAACCCATGCAGCAGAAGGTAAAAATGCTCATAAACTGATCGAGCATAAATCAACAATCAACAAATGATAGTCAATGCAATAAACTGGTCGAGCATGGCTAAACAAATTAATGAGGTGTAACAAATGAACATAATTAATCCTTACATTAATCGAACTATACTACAACAATTCACACCTATATAAGTTACCTTATATAAGGTCTTTAATTTACGTAGTCATAATTACCTTTAAGGTATACATTAATAACAATTACAAATACACTCTCATATATATAATACACTCAACTCATGCTAGGGCATTCCATTATCCTATCTCTTAATGAGTCATACCCAACCAAAGCCAATGTTCTCGCTTAACCTTCAACTTTGATACCAACTTCAATGACCCACCCTTTTTCAAGCTGTTACTATGGAGGGTACATCATATCTGATTTTATGGCCAACCTCTCGATTGCACATCAACCCGTAAAGGGACATGTAGTGATAACAGTCTAAGCTTCGTCATAGTTCACAAAGCGAGAGCCTCTATCACGTATACCCGACACTCATCAGAAATGATCACTTATCGAAATCACGAGTTGTATACTGAACTCGCTTTTGACATTCCAAATTAACTATTTCTTGTCCAGGAGTGAAGCAAGGTAAGTTAGAGCAATAGTTGCATATCAAAGCCTTTCCTAGACACTACATTCTTGAACATCACAAATAAGCAGTGTTAAGTATAGTGTTAATGACCTTAATAAATGAGTAAGATAACAATATGATTAACACATTTCTGACATTCTTGACTAAACTATTCTTCGGTCAAGAGGGAAGCCGGTAAGTTAAAGCTCTAATTCTCATATCCCTACTCGAACATCAATCTTAAATCTCATAAATAGAATAACCTACTTTGTCGGCATTTAGCGTTAAGAAAGGTTAATTGCTTTTCAAACAAATAATTAAACAACGAGATTAACACATTCTCAACATTTCAACTTAACTATTCCTCATTCAAGAAGGAAGCCAGTCAATTAAAGCTCTATTTCTCATATCCCTACTCGACTTCAATCTTAACTCTCACAAATAAAGAAGTCTACCTCGTCAACTTTTAGTGTTAAGCCTAGTCAATTACCTTTTCAAAACTTATATATAATTAAACACTTTAAAAAATGCTTGTAAATAGGTATTAAATATCTATGTATAATATTGCTTGAAAATAAGTAATCTATGATTTGATTAAAAACCTGTTTTGTATTTTAAAACCTTTTACTTTGAATATATATATAAATATATAGTTATTAAAAATAAATTTATACTTCAAACCAACTTTAAAATACTTCAAAATAGGTTAGAAAACATCTCTAAAAAGATTAGAGAAAAATAAAAAAATTTAAAATATCATTTTAAAACACTTAAAACCGTAAGCGACTTACTACAACATTTATAAATGTTGTTAAAGTCTTTGTTACATAACACATTAAAAAGCACGCTCTTTGTGACAAGTTTTAACCGCTTAACAAAATGATTCAAGACTTGAAATTTGTATATTAAGTATTACCCTTAGGGTACTCAAAAACCATGGAAAGAAACCCTAAAGAATATCTTTCAATTTATTAATAAAAATTCTCGAAAAATACTATATTTACATAGTGTATTTATAACCACCTTTTTATTTCAACTTTTACAACATTGGTTCACAAATTATATAACTTTACAAAACATTTCTTTACTATCCAATATACCAAAATATGTGTAGATAACAAAAAAAATCAAATTATCGCAAGTAAAGTTCTAAATACTTCTTCTACACAAGTTAAAGTTAAGGGATATCGAAGTACACTTATAGCAACTATTCTCACTTCAAACACTTTCAAACATACTTTAATTCAACACACAATCCAAACAACCATTTAAACATCAATTCAAGAGCATTCTACATATAGAAGTGATCTTATCAATATAAAGGTTGTCATTTCCTTTCAAAAGCAAGAGGGGTCCAAAGTTTGTAATTTTACCTAGTTAATGTTATTTTAACTTTATATTTCAAACATAACATAAATATACACAATATATATGAACAAGATATTGATAACTCACTTAGATCCAAGCCAAAAAATGCTCAAGCACAACCAAACTCAAAAGTACATCCTATCATTACCAAACTTCTAAAGATCAAATCTTTAGCACTTCCAAACCAAGGCAATATTTAACAACCCTAGATTTTTTGCATATAATTTAAACTTGACTTTATTTGGAAATTATTTTAAACTTTTTTATTTCAAACATTTAATTTTTAAATTTAAATATTGATTATTATATGAATTATAATTTCAAACTGGTATAAATTGAATATTTTCCTGAAAAATGGATTTGTGGTCAAAACTGGTCAAACTTTGACTTTTAAATTTTAAATTTAAATATTTGAATTCTTGAATTTTATCTTTTATTATGAAAATATACTTAATATCATGAATACTGCTTTTCATTTCGTTGAAATTGGATTTAAATTGTGAAAGTTATACCCTTTACAATAGTGTGTGCGTGTATAGGGTTATTTAGCGATATTCTTTGTTTTAATTTATATAAATAATATTTGTACTTGATATATCTTATTCTAATTTGTATACTTATGTTATATTATGTATATTTTGACTTTTAAATATTTTTAAAGTGATGTTTGAATTTTTCCAAACCTAATTGAATTTATTTTCTATTTTTAAAGCCTAGTTTATATTTTCTTTGCTATTTTCTTCATTTAAATTATATTTAATTAAAATTTATTTATTTATTTTGTGAATGAATTTTTATTTTATGTTATTATGTTTATTTATAATTATTTTCTAAGTCCATATAATTTTTCCAAAATTTATTCTGTTTATTTTCAAATTTTATTGACTAGTTTGCATTTTCTATGCTATTTTCCTATTTTTATCATATATAATTATAATTTATTTATTTATATTTTATATTTTGTTGTATTTTCGAAATTTAAACTCTAAATATTATTATTTTCAGTAATTTGAACTTATATAAATAAATCAAAGGTAATTTGAAAAGGTTATGACTTTTGATTTTTCCTATGGCTCTTTATCTTCCACCTTTTCACATTTAACCGAACTTTTCATCAATTAGCCACAATTTCTCACAACTTTCAACCACATACTCTTCTTCACATTCACATACTTTCTTTTCTCATTCCTGAACAAAAAAAATTTCGGCCACTGCTATTGAGGAAAGTTTGGGTAAAAAAAAAAATTCTTTTCTTTTGTTTTGCTTTTATTCTGCTTCGATAATGATTTGCACTTCATCTCCTTCATCATAGGTTCGGCCACCTCCATCACCATGCCCTGCCGCCTCCACCATCACCTGAGAACACCTCCATCACCACCTCCTCTTTGTCCAAAACCCAAGCCGTGCCTCCTCGTTGATTGATCCATCACCTAAAGTTCACCAAAACTCCACTTTTTGTCCTTAGCCGAGCACTACCATGCATACATCCACTTCCACCACCCATGGCCGCCACCAACACCACCTCCAGCACCACCTAGACTCTCGGCCACATCATCATCTTGGACCCCACAGTGAAGGCCGTGACCTTTATGCCCTTGGTCGAGCCAAACTATTGCCTTGAATCCTTGTATATTGCTTTGTAGTGTAGTTCCATCACCACCACTTTGCATCACCTTCAAACCATGATAGGCCGACCCCTAGCAACCCAAACCTGACCCAAAAACCTTGCCTTAGCCTTGATGTTCACTTATGGCCGAACCCAATAGAAGTTGGAAGCAAGTGCAAAGCAGTTTTGTATTGATTTGTGTAATCAATTCTAGCTCAGTTTATCGTATTTTGCATTTGAAAACTTATGTATATGATATTGTTATGTGTGACTTGTATTCAAGGGAATTGATACTTTGGCTCTCCCACTCATCTCTGTGTCGTGTTATCATTCTTTTTTTGGATCTCATTCGTGCATTCATTGTTGTGTCTCCATCTCAAACCAGTGAGTTATTCTCACCAGACAATTTTGTACTTATATGACTTGTGAACTGATTTCATTTGAATCTGTAAAATGCATCACCATATTACACCTGCTATATTACGATCATATGATGTTCACCCATGCTTAAACACCTGTTATATCATCTGTTACTGTTATATTATGTTGTTCTATAAATTTTATCAGTTTATAACACTGCAAGTTCCCTTTAGATTAGAATCACTATGGGTTGAAATGATACATACCCAAACGGACTTTAGAATAGGGGAAAAATCGTTATGGACTGAAATGATAGGCCTGAGCGATTTTCAATTTATTTCATTTACTTGGGACTGCGGGTTTGAAATGATAAAACCCGGATTTTCTTTGTAAATTACGGGTTGAAATGATATATTACCCGTATCACTTTACCTAGTCTAGAAAATTATATACAGACCCGTAGTTAAAATATATTTTTCTAAAATTTTAAAAATATGTTTGAAATTGTAAATATTATAATATTTTGATTTAAAGCTTAATTAAAAATGATTTTTTGTAAAGTATTATTGATTTTCTGGAAATTTATAAGTTAAATAAATTATGGAAAAGTTAGAAAATTTGAATGTAAGTTATTTTGGAAATTTGATTTAATTATAATTGGAAATTAAATTAAATATGAAATTATGATAAATTTATGATAATTTGAATTTAAAAATGAATTTAAAGTGATTTTATAATATATTAATGATGTTTGAATAAAGTTAAAATGTGGAATGAATGATTATTTAAGTTGAAATTTTGAAATATAACCAGAATGGGATTTTGTGAATTTGGCTTAAAAGTGAATTTTAAGTTAAATAAATAAAATTGAAATTAAGTTGTATTTTGAAATTTTAAACTTAAGTGTTAAGTTGAAATTTAATTCAATGAATTTAAAATTTAATGTTCAAATTTAATAAGTGAAATTTTATTAAATCTTGATTTTTGAATGAAAATTTAACTTTATAAAATCATGAACTTAAGGAAAATTAAATGATGTTTATAAATGTGAGAATTTGTGATTTTATAAGTTAAAAATTTTTAAACAGAAAAAAAATTGGTTGTGAAATTTTATTGAATATTTGAAGTTAATTAACTGCATCTTTGAAATGCTATTAATTGTAGTGTAAATGATATTACAGCCTTTGTAAATGTTGTAGTTGATGATAATGAACTAAAAAGCTAAATTGAATTAAAGGCTATTAAAGAATTTTTGTAAGTGCTATAATTGTTGAATTTAACTAAGTTTATTTGAAATTTAAGTAAACCCTATTACAGCATTTTAAAAATGTCTTTTGTTAAATTGACCTGTTTTGAATGTAACTTTCCGTAGCGTTTTCTAAATGCTGCGAAAAGTGAATTTTCACTGTTTTGATAAACTTAAGTGAATAAACGAACTTTGAAAGTTGAAAATTTTGGAAATTTAATAATTTAATTATTAAATATAATAACTTCATTTTTATGATTTAAAATGAAGTAATTTGTTTTGAAGTATAAACTATTTTAAAATGTGTGTTGAAATGGTATTAAAATAAAATGAATGTGGTTTCGAAAAGATATGATATTTTGATATATTAAAATGATTTGAAATGTGGTTTCGAAATGAGATGATATTTTGATATATTAAAATGATTTGAAATGTGATTTTGAAAAGATATGATATTTTGATATATTAAAATGATTTGAATGTGGTTTCGAAAAGATATGATATTTTTATATATTAAAATGATTTGAAATGAAGTTTTGTAAAGATATGATATTTTGATATATTAAAATGATTTGAAATGGAGTTTTGGAAAGATATGATATTTTGATACATTAAAATGATAGGAAGTGAAGTTTTGAAAAGGTACGATAAATGAAGTTTTGAAAAGGTATGATATTTTGATACATTAAAATGATTGGAAATGAAGTTTTGAAAAGGTATGATATTTTGATATATTGAGATGATTAGAAAGGAAGTTTTGGAAAGATATGATATTTTGATATATTGAAATGATTTGACAGGAAGTTTTGGAAAGATATGATGTTTTCGAAATGGTTTGGAAATGATAAGATCTTTATTTTGATAAAGATTTGAATTTGAAATGATACTTCATTTTGAAGTATAAACTATGACTTTTAAATTATAACTACGGGTTATAATAATGATTGGTTGTAAAAGAGACCGGGATCAGATATGGACATACTCTCTGTCGATACCGAAAACCACTTTAACAACTGTGTATGGGGTGGAGTTTCCAAAATGAAGTAGGATGGTGGCGACGTTCTTGAGGTATATTACGTGGACCCAACTCCCGTGAGTTAGCTTAAGGTGGCTAAAACAGGAGCGATCTTGGGCCAAAAGGGGTAGCTCCTCTTGTCGGACACATTCCTTCGATACTATACTCTTACTTGTGATTGATTAAATGGCCATCCTTCGATTTTGATATGGGAGTGTGTTCCGAGGTGGGCGTATGTGGCTGCTGCGTTACCACCAGCCCGTGTGCATAATTGGTATATCTACCCTGGCATCGCCTTGTGTGTCGTGTCACCTACCATACCGAGCCTTTACTACGAGTTTGTTTTTCTTTCGTAGCCCGTGTGGTATCCTCTGACAGTCACCCGGTCTGGAGATGTCATGATATTGGATGGACTGCTGGGACTATTATGTATGAAGGGTGATATGGGTAGCCCGAAACGCTATTTAAAAGTAAGTTTATTTTACTATAGACATTATTATAATAGCGCAATATTACTATATAGTAAATAGTTTAACGGATCCTTAGAGGATGGGCGGTCCCAGGCATCCTTTATGTTAGTTGTACCTTATTATAGTTCACTTGAGTTGGTTTACATTATATAAGTATATATTGTCCTGACTCGAGTGTTTGTATTTTTATTTACGCTCGGGTCAACCTGAGTTATTCACACATTTGGATTCCACTTTCTGGAGATTGGAATCGCTGAAGATTATCTGCTTATCTAGTTTTATCTATTCTATTTCCGTTGTTCTATCCAACTTGTACTTGGTTATCATCTTGAGACTTCTATTGTACTTTATTTATTCTGTTGTATCTTATTTAACTCTGATATTTATATAGTAGCTTCATGAACTACTATTTCTTTTACTTCCGCTGCATTATTAAATACTCTGTGTTTGTGATATGTTATTATTATTTACTATATATTCTAAGATTTGCCAAATTTTATTTATAACGCGGTATTTTGAGCAATTCAAGTCCGACATGTGCGGATGCGAATGGTTGAAAATATCGGGCTGTTATACAACACCTTCCCTACTCTTCCTTTGCTCTTGGACCATCTGAAATCCCTTCTTCTCCTTCATTTTGTTTCCACTTTTACTTTAGATATAATCTTACTAAGGAGTTCTAAGGTGTTGGTGAAGGTTTGGTGGAGTTCGGAGAAGATTTACAGAAAATAGAGAAAGTTAGTGAGGAACAAACTGGATTAGTGCTAATCCACGTCCACCATTTTCAAGTTTTTATTTCATTTCAAGCTTATGTAAATTATGAAACCTTTATGGGTGTATTTATAGGTTTTTACAAGAGTTTGTATCACCTTTTACCTTCCATGAAAGTTCACTAAGGATCCTTTCCCTCACATGCTACCTTTATACCTCATTTTCATTTCTTAACACACAAGATTTTCCTTAAAGCTCATTTTCAAAATATCTCCTTTAGCAGCACCCATGACATCATCAAAAAGTTTATTTTCATAAATGATAGAATATTTTCATTTTATTTTAATAATTTCCTAAGAAAACAAGTGTATGCAAAAAAGTTTGAACAACTTTTGACGAGTAAATAGCTGTTTATCGATAAAATGATTATTGGTCAAATTATTGATATTTCTTCAAAGTGTTTATTTTTCTAAAATAATTTCACTAACAAGTTTACCATCATTTCTTATGATTTAAAAGGGGTTAACATGGTTATTTAATCATTTTAATCACATTTAGGCCAAGATTCAAATATTTAAATATGAAGTGCCCGAAATTCTAGGTTATTACACATATGCTATTAAAACATGGTATGATATTTCTAATGATAAAATAAAGATTGGTATTTAACTTCATAATTTTTGGATGTAATTGATTAATTATGAATTTTCTACGTGGAGAATAGCTTATTTCAGAGGTAAATTAATATTTAAAAATATCAAAATAAAATATTTTGTTACGAAATGTTTAATAAAGGTAGAAGAAAGTGTTTTAGAATTTTGGTGAATTTTTTGGAATTTTCCAATTAATTTTTGAATTAATATGGATCAATTGGCAGTATAAAATATACCTTAATTAACAAAGAAATTAAGGAAATGATTAATAAATGGAACTTAATGTTGACCATGGTCATAAATTTATATTACCAAACAAAAGTAACTAATGAATAAATGAAATGTGTATAGTTAAGTAAAAAAGATAATAATTTATTAAGGAAAAATATCATTTTCCATTTAATTTCGAATTTGCCACATTGACATGAAATATCCCTTCTCGACATGTAAGTAGCCCTTTTTAATATGCGATAGCACTGAACCTTTAACATGTGATAGGTTACAATGCTTGACACTCGATAGCCTTAAAACTATGACTCTCGATAGGATATGAATCATGACACTCAATAGCCTTTATGTTGTAGCTCTCGATGGATTGCGTGCTAGAACTTTGATGGCTTAAAATGTGTGGAACATGGTATCTGTAAAGTTAGACATGAGATAGCTTTATTGCAATAAGTTGACCATGTCTTCTTTATAATTCGATAGATTTGATGCATGACACCTTTGGGTAGCGATAACTTTGGGTTGTGATACCTTTGGGTTGCGGCAGCTTGATCTTCGATATCATTATAATTAAGAGACGTGATAGCTATGTTAAAGTTGACACCTGATAACTACTAAACTAGACATGCGATGGCTAGTGAAGATAAGTTCTTTAAATAAAATAAGAAAGTGTTTAATGATATTTTGGAAGCCGGATTCTAAGATGTTGGTTTTACAATTTCATAGGAAAGAAATTATGAAACAAAATTTATAAGTTAAATTGGGTTAAGTTATTTAAAATTCGAAATGAAGTAAGCTTAGGGAAGTTTGGAAATGATGGTTGCATCATTTAAATCAAGAATAAAAAGCGTTTTAGCTAAAGAATGTGTAGGGTACACAACAAATAAATGGAAGAAATGGATTGAATCTAAGATTATATATATACATACTCTTAGAGTTATAATGGTTGGATGCTAAGAGTAATGACGTCTAAAAATCAATGGTATATAACAAGGTACCATGACATGGAAATTTTATAGGGCTCAATTCAGTTAAAATGAACTTTAAAGTAAGTTCATGGTAGGGTGCCAAAATAATCAAGATGGATCTTATAAATGAATCGACAACGTGGAATAAAGGCGTTTCGGGACTAAGAGTAGTTATTGGTCTTAGTTAGGACGCTTGTTATAATGTATTCAGAGTGCTTACATTCAACCTCTTAAGAGAGTCGGGGTGGCCCTAGTCAAGGGGTCATCTATGGTGAAATGAGCAAGCATTTTAGTAGGTGTAATTGTTCGGATAAAGATCAAATAGTGGTAAGAAGTCCTAGGGAGGTAATCACAAAAATAAGTGACGGTAATTTTAAGTTCAACATGTAAATAAGAGATTAGGTGATATTTGTGAAGGACATTAATGATTGTTGACATGGTTCATAACAACTTAGATTATAAATATAAGGTATGCTTAAATTAATGGATAAATATGAATATTACATGGTTCATACTTGAAGATTAAGTATAAGTTATAATCATGACTAAAATGATGATATATCAATGCTCGTGTTGTAATGATTATTTACATGATATGATGTAATTACTCTGATGCATGTATAAGTGTGGCAAAAATTATTTAGCAGCATGATTTCACCATATGTATGTTTAAGATAAAGCTATACTCATACCAGGCCTTCTGTTTGACCTATGATTTTATTATTTCCTATAAACTCATGGATACACTTTTGAGTGGGCTGAGTTTGTGGGCTTAAACGGAGAAAATTTGGGGAAATATGAATAAAGAAGCCAAAGGCAAAGCAGTAGGCTTTTAGTGAATAAAAGTTATTTTGTATTCAACTTGTAAAACCAGGGTATATAACCAGTTTCTGTGTGAGGTTGAGAGACGCTTTTGCGTTGTTGGTGCGAAGAGACCGGGATCAGATTTATCTGAAAACCACTTCGAACCAACGTATATGCGACGATTGTGCAGGTTGCTATGTTATGATATTGATATTCCAGATTTTCATAGTGGGGGACTGCTTGTTGATCGTTTGGGATTAAAATCCCAATATACATCCAGTAGCAGTGGTCTCTTTATTATGAAATGTCCAATGCGAGGACTATTTGCTACTAATCCTAGGGATTTCCCAACAGGATGTGGTAGGAAAGTACCTTCGGTTTGTCCTATTCCTGGACAACTTGTATGGATGTTTGTCTGACATTGCATTTCTATAGATTACGTACATTGGTTTTTACAAACGTACATCAGTAGTGGCGGAGAAGGCAACTTCTCTTAGCTTAACACCCTCCTTGAGACATATGAGCTTAAGGGTTGTATTTTTTATGGAAGGCAATTAGTAGTCAACAGAAATGACCGTATGGCATTCTAAGTGATGTGATATGTGCTTTGTGAAAGGTAATCGTTACCTCTATCCTCATCAACCGGAAATGACCAAATAGGGTCAGATGCGGCAAGACTAAGTGGGTCATTCCCAAGTAGGATATGATCATCCTCTTCTATATATATTTTTGCACATTATGACGTCGTGTGTCTAATTATTGTGGTTTGTATGCTAGCAGGCCCTCGGTAAGGTCGGTAACGATCGGAGGATGACATATTCGGTACCATCTAGTTATAGATGTGGGCCGGTCTTGTGTTGGTAGAGAAACTTTGTGATGGTTTCTCGGTACATTCTTCTGGATATGTACTGCCGGAAGGTAGTCCCTTAACCTGGTCATTTGTATAGAAATCCAAACTCCACTACATCCCTGCCATTTTGATTGTATTACCCAATTGGGCTATATGCTGGAATTTAATCAATGTAACAATTTCGGGTATGATTAATATTATTTGTATGTAGTAGACACAACTATAATATAAGAGGATTTGATATGATATGTTTTAGTTATCGTAAGGTAAAAACATGTCCGTGTTTATGTGTGGACTTGTCTTACGAGATACTTTTGTTTTGATAAAGGAAAAGTTTTGGTAATTTGATAAATTCAGTTGAGTGTGTTTCTCACGCTGGTTTACCAGACTGATGCAGGCGTTCTTCCCTTTCAATGCTCCGGTCAGACCAAGTATATTTACGGGTTATGCTTTGGTGCTTTTGGAGCTTCAGCAGGAGAGCTGGAGATCTTCATTTTGGTATACACGTACTTGTTTTGATTATTCGCTGTGCTTTGTTTGTTGTTGTATATTATCAGCAATTGTGAGGACAGGTTATCATAACTGTTCAAGCTGATAACTATTGATTGATTGTTGAACTCTGATTGATGTGTGTATATATATAGTTTCTGTTTTGTAAAGATCATTGATATGATATTATATATTTTCCGCTGCGATGTGAGATTATGTATTGTTCTGTTTAGTTCTATCTTCTATCTTTCTTCTCTTCTCTTCTTCTCTCTTCTTTTATTTCTCTTGACTTTCCGTCAGTCTGTGCTTTTTGGGTCGGACAAGTGTGGATTATTATCGATTCAAAGGGTACGGATTTGCAGGCCGTCACACCGAACCATGCATGATTACCTCTCCTTGACCAAGCCATGTATGACCGAACCACCTTGATCGAACGACCCACACCCAACCATCCATCCAGTCGACTCAAACCTATCGTATTCCAGTCTCGACAAGTAGTCAATTTAGTTAAATCCGCCTGTCCACGGTCTTGCCAAAAGGCGGGTTAATAATGTTTAACCAATTTAAACTTGTTTTAACTTATTATTTTTTTCAACTCAAGTGCTACATAAACTCACCTTCTATATTTTCACAAAATACAAAGTTTCAAGTTCTATATTGATTCCAAAGTTTCCAACTGCACAAAATCATCAAAAAATCTTATTTCATGTTAACAAATGAAACTTATCTACTAGCATATCATACATGATGCACAAACCAAACTATCTTAATGCATAGGATATACGTGTCCCTAAATAACTTAACAAATTTCAATAATTTGTTAAAAACACTTACCCAGAAAGGGAAACCATGAAAATGTTTCATCATTTATTTTGGGCTATGCCACAACCACTCGGGCATTCTATATAGAATACATACAAAACTTTTCTACATAAAAAGTTCATACTAAATTTCTTTTAAAAAAAGCTTTAGAACTAAACGTCGGGTTTTATTTCAAATCATTTTGAAATAATAATACATTTATATATCTTTTGTGTAACAAATCATACTTATGGAATCAAATTGAAATCTGGTTTAATAAAACAATCCGGTAGAATCCCCCACTTAGAAACCCAAAAATGAATGCTGATGATGTTGAATTCATCACTAGAATTATTTTTAAGCGATAAAAATGAGTTCAGTGCATCTAATTCATGCCTTTTATGCTCAACCAAAATCATTTCAAGACAGTCTCACATACTTCGTAAATATTGCTAAGTATCATGGTCTCAATTTTATAAACCAATTTCCTAAATATTTACTTTCAAATAATACTATCATTATTTCTCCAAAATCTTGAAAAACATTTTCGAAGATATCGGGATTTACGTTCTCAAAATATAATTTAATCCTTCTTGTTTATAAATCATATTTTATAAACCATACTTATGTAGAATAAAATCCTTTCACAAATGTTTATTCCTAAAATAATTTATCTTTCCAAGATGGAAATAAACATCTTTTACCAGTTTAACCTAACATTATCACCGGATGCATTATAGCAGATTGTGAAACTAAATTTATAAGGTATTTGTTTTAAAGTATCTACAATTACTATCTAACCAACCCATACAGTAGAAGGTAAAAATGCTCATAAACTGACCAAGCATAAATCAACAATCAACAAATGATATTCAACGCAATAAACTGGTCGAGCATGGCTAAACAAATTAATGAGGTTTAACAGATGAACATCATTAATCCTTACGTTAATCGAACTATACTACAACAATTCACACCTATATAAGTTACCTTATATAAGATCTTTAATTTTCGTAGTCATAAACCTTTAAGGTATACATTAATAATAATTACAAATACACTATCATTTATATAATACACTCAACTCATGCTAGGGCATTCCATTACCCTATCCCTTATTGAGTCATACCCAACCAAAGCCAATGTTCTTGCTTAACCTTCAACTTTAATACCAACTTTAATGACCCACCCTTTTTCAAATTGTGACTATCGAGGGTACATCATATCTGATTTTATGGCCAACCTTTCGATTGCACATAACCCCGTAAAGGGACATGTAGTGATAACAGTCTAAGCTTCGTCATAGTTCACAAATCGAGAGCCTCTATCACGTATACCCGACACTCATTAGAAACGATCACTTATAGAAATCACGATTTGTATACTTAACTCGCTTTTGACATTCCAAATTAACTATTCCTTGTCCAGGAGTGAAGCAGGCTAAGTTAGAGCAATAGTTGCATATCAAAGCCTTTCCAAGACACTTCATTCTTGAACATCACAAATAAGGAGTGTTAAGTATAGTATTAATGACCTCCATAAATGAGTAAGAAAACAATATGATTAACTCATTTCCGACATTCTCGACTAAACTATTCTTCGGTCAAGAGGGAAGCCGGCAAGTTAGAGCTATAATTCTCATATCCCTACTCGAACATCAATCTTAAATCTCATAAATAGAATAACCTACTTTGTTGGCATTTAGCGTTAAGAAAAGTTAAATACTTTTCAAGCAAATAATTGAACAACGAGATTAACACATTCTCAACATTTCAACTTAACTATTCCTCATTCAAGAAGGAAGCCAGTCGATTAGAGCTCTATTTCTCATATCCCTACTCGACTTCAATCTTAACTCTCACAAATAAAGAAGTCTACCTCGTCGACTTTTAGTGTTAAGCCTAGTCAATTACCTTTTCCAAGCTTATATATAATTAAACACTTTAAAAAATGCTTGTAAATAGGTATTAAATATCTATGTATAATATTGCTTGAAAATAAGTTATCTATGATTTGATTAAAAACCTGTTTTGTATTTTAAAACCTTTTACTTTGAATATATATATATATATGGTTATTAAAAATAAATTTATACTTCAAACCAACTTTAAAATACTTCAAAATAGGTTAGAAAACATCTCTAAAAAGATTAGATAAAAATACAAAATTTAAAATATCATTTTAAAACACTTAAAACCGTAAGCGACTTACTACAGCATTTATAAATGCTGTTAAAGTCTTTGTTAAAGAACACATTGAAAAGCATGATCTTTGTGACTAGTTTTAATCACTTAACCAAATGAGTCAAGACTTGAAATTTGTATATTAAGTATTACCCTTAGGGTACTCAAAAAATATGGAAAGAAACCCTTAAGAACATCTTCCAATTTATTAATAAAAATTCTCGAAAAATACTATATTTACATAGTGTATTTATAACCACCTTTTATTTTAACTCTTACAACTTTGGTTCACAAATTATGTAACTTTACAAAACATTTCTTTACTATCCAATATACCAAAATATGTGTAGATAACAAAAAAAAATCAAATTATCGCAAGTAAAGTTCATAAATACTTCGTCTACACAAGTTAAAGTTAAGGGATATCGAAGTGCACTTATAGCAACTATTCTCACTTCAAACACTTTCAAACATACTTCAATTCAACACACAATCCAAACAACCATTTAAACATCAATTCAATAGCATGCAACATTTAGAAGTGATCTTATCAATATAAAGGTTGTCATTCCCTTTCAAAAGCAAGAGGGGTCCAAAGTTTGTAATTTTACCTAGTTAATGTTATTTTAACTTTATATTTCAAACACAACATAAATATACACAATATATATGAACAAGATATTGATAACTCACTTAGATCCAAACCAAAAAACGCTCAAGCACAACCAAACTCAAGAGTACATCCTATCATTACCAAACTTCTAAAGATCCAATCTTTAGCACTTCCAAATCAAGGCAATACCTTCCCTACTCTTCCTTTTCTCTTGGACCATCCAAAATCCCCTCTTCTCCTTCACTTTGTTTCCACTTTTACTTTAGATCTAATCTTACTAAGGAGTTATAAGGTGTTGGTGAAGGTTTGGTGGAGTTCGAAGAAGATTTACATAAATTAGAGAAAGTTAGTGAGGAACAAACAGGATAAGTGCTAATCCACGTCCACCATTTTCAAGTTTTTATTTCATTTCAAGCTTAAGTAAATTATGAAACCTTTAAGGGTGTATTTATAGGTTTTTACAGGATTTTTTTTTATCACCTTTTACCTTCCATGAAAGTTCACTAAGGATCCTTTCCCTCACATGCTACCTTTATACCTCATTTTCAATTCTTAACACTCAAGATTTTCCTTAAAGCTCATTTTCAAAATATCTTCTTTGACGTCACCCATGACATCATCAAAAGCTTTATTTTCATAAATGATAGAATATTTTCATTTTATAATAATGATTTTCTAAGAAAATAAGTGTATGCAAAAAAGTTTGAACAACTTTTGACGAGTAAATAGTTGTGTAACAACCCGCATATTTATCGATTTTATATTTAAATATTTTATTTAAAATATTTTATCGTTAGACGGATTTTAGTCCGAAAAGCTACTTTTTGCATTCGGTCGAATTAGGACTCGGGACCACTCCCATTGAGTTTAAAATGCCATTTGCGACCTTTTTAGTATAAGCTTCGATATGTTTGGAGAAAGTTGATTTTTGCTACTTTTCACTTTGGGTTTGGTTTTGGGCTTAGCCCTATGTTTAACTTATGCTCAAATCTAAGCCACTCTTCCCCACTCACCCTCATTCTCTTCTCTTTTCAGTTCTAAAACATCAATGGTGGGAGAGATGGGAAATTAAAACTCCAAAACCCTAGTTTTCTCTTGCAAATCAACTCTAGCTCCAAACTAATAGAAGAACCCATTGGTAAGCTTCTCTTCTTCTTCTCCAACTTATTCTCTTACCAATTTCATAAATTCCTAAACCTAATTTTGGGAATGTTCTTGTTTTGAGCATAGATTCAAGCTCATTTGGGTTGTGTTGAAGAGAGGTTGATTCTCCTTTGCTTCTAAGCTTCTTTTTCGATCGTTTGGGTTCAAAGGTGAGATTTTTATCTCACATCTATGCTTATATTTATCTTCGAATGTTAGGTATGAATTCCTAACACTTATTCGTGTGCATTTGCTTTTGGTTTGGATTGATTTGGTGAATATTCCAATTTTTGGTGTTTTGAGTTCAATTCGTTAAAAATCCTAACTTTGATGTTTGAACATGTTTTTGGTGATGCATCGAGGAGCATATAGGGCCGGTAGTCGATAGGCATAAACCCTTAGCGCCGTTGCTCGAGCGAATGCAATTTGGTCGAGGTTGGACCTCATTTGGATGGGCTGGGAAGGGACTGGCAACAGGTCTGGTCGACCGAGCTCTGTAGCCGGCCGACCGACCTGCTGCCAAGTGCATAAGCACCTCTTTGTTTAAGGTTCGGTCGACCGAGTACAGGGTTCGTCCGACCGACCTGCTTCCCGAGGAATTTTTAGAACAGGGTCCGGTCGACCGAGCTCTGTAGCCGGCCGACCGACCTGGTGCATTTTTGCCTATTTCGCCTAGTTGTTTGAATTTCCAACTTTAATCGATTCGTGTTGTTTCCTATGTGTTGTTATCATTTGTTATGACTTTGATGACTCCTTTTTAAGGATTTTTGAATATCCATTTTGATGGATTCTTTATCGGTTTCGTTGGGTTTTTATTCACATCTTCGTACGTGAATTTTAGTGATTGATTGTTCCTACAATCTTCTTTGTGATTTGTCACTTTAAAAATATAAAGGTTTCTATACTAGTAGTAATTATCAAAACTCTTTCTTCAAATGATTTCAACACTATTTTATTACAAAGCTCGTTTTCTCAAACCGATTTCCAATCTATTAGTATATACAAACCTTTACCTCACTCGTATGAGAAATCTAATTAAACTACTTAGTAAAACGAGTGGTATGAAACGCTTGCGTTTACTTCGTCGGTTAATTCTTGGACTTGTTCGATTGAATCTCTTATGACAATTTTCTAGTGGAGATCTACAGTTTGTTCGTAAATATTTAAGTTAAGCAAGTGGTTATGGGACATGAAGCTAAACTCATATATTTACTAGCTTAGTATAATTGACACTTCTCGTTGATCATGACGATCATCTTTGTGATTTAGACTAGCAATGTGCGATGTTTCTTTGTCTGCGAGGGAGACTAAACCCCGTTTTGTGGAGTTTCGACTCAAATTGGTGGGGTAGCAACCCATGGTCTTCGGGCCGTTTGTGGAGCTTCGGCTCAATTTGTGATGGTTAGCAACCATGGAATTAGCGTTCCGTTTGTGATACACGTGTTGGTGAGCTTTATGCTCCCGTTTGTGATAGGCCTCCCCCCCTTTTTGTGATTTCTGGATTTCTTGAGATGATTTCTAGAATTTGTGTTTCACCAATTTTCGTGATTTCCATTGATAAGTTTTATCAATATTTGTGCACTGGTGAATTTGTGTGTCATTGACTTTTGTGATTGACATTGATACAATTGTCAATATTTGTGGTTTGATGAACGAAATAAGGAGTATGACAATTCTTTGATTCTTGTGTAGATTTTTTGATATTGATTAATCTCTTGTTGATTTTCAATTACTTATATATCACAGCTTGGCATTGTGATTATTATGTGTTTAGTCATAGCTCTGATTCTATATCGTTTCATCTGATATTTATAGCTAGACTGATCTGTTTATTATTTTCTTATTAAATAATACTCGGGTCAGACCGAGATGTTACAAGTGCTTCTGCTTAACTTCTCATCCAGGATTATTACTCTGACTTTTGGCTAACTACTTAGATTAGTAGTTCATTTTGTTGTATACATTTGAGATATAGACTCCATAATGTATACTTATTCTTTTGTGTAGTTCGTGAAACTATTCTTTTGTGATATTGTGGATCTTTTTAGACCACTACTCTGATGTACACTTCCTAGTGTAATATTCATATCTATTTCCGCCTTTGTGATATGAATTGTCTGTGACTGATTTATGTTATGTTTATTTCTATATTTATTTCCGAAGATTATTATAGCCACTGTGTAGTAGCTTTGTGTTTGTATTGGTATGTCGAATTTTCCCCTTGAAATAAAAATGCATGTTATACTATCTGACATATCGGTGCTCGCGCAAAGCAATTACACGGATGGTCGCTCCTCAACAGCCTTATTCTCCGTGCTAGTTGACAGCATTACTCCGTAGTGTTCTTGGCTAGCGTGGGTATAGAGGTGGGGCGTCACAGCTTGGTATCAGAGCCAAAATTCGGAACAATATGGAATAATATAACAAGGATCATCGTCCTAAGTCCATCTTAGGAGTCGTGCTTTAGGATTTAATTCGAGTCTTCGTACCGATTCATCCTATTTTCCTTATGATTCCTTGTTTATCTATCAAGATTTCTTGATATTCAATTTGGTGAATAACCTTTTTCTTCTTCTTCTTTCTTTCTAAAGGGAGAGAAATGTCTAGACCAGGCCGCCCCAGAGCCGTACCTTCTAGCACTCCACCCCAAGATGGAGTTTTTATGACTGCTCAACAGCTTCTTGATTTAGTGACAAATGCTCAAGCAGCTGGAGCTAACCCGGAACCTACGCACCCAAAGTCGGGATTTGCACGCTTGTGCAGCGATTATACTAATTTGGGTGGGGAGCCATTCAAAGGTTCCGAAACTATTATTGAAGTACAGGCTTAGCTAAGGTCATGCGATCGAATCCTTTCTCGCATGAATCTTATTGACCTTCACCGAGTTCAGGTGGCCTCTAGTATGCTCCGAGAAAGAGCATTGGACTGGTACGAGCTTCTTATTTCTGAGATTAATGAAGCGGATCTCATTTGGGAGCAATTACGGGAACGCTTCGAGTTGAAATTCATACCAAAAGCTGAGAAGGTGACTTTGGCTCGCCGTTTTATAGACCTTGTTCAAGGTGAATCTTCCGTGGCAGATTATGTCGCGTCTTTTGAATCTCTCTCCAAATATGGGGTTGAATACATCAACACCCCATTGAAGAAAAATAAGAGGTTTGTCTATGGCTTAAACAAAAATCTCAAGAAGCCATTACTTCTAAAATTAGAAGTTTCTTTAGACCAACTCATTGATATCGCTCTTCGTCTTGAAGAGGCGGATAGGGAGAATGATGTTGAAGTGGTGGGTTCCAAACCAAACTTCAACAACAACAAGAAAAGGCCCAGTAAATTCAAAGGCCCTTATCCCAATAAGAAAGGGAAGCAAGCGACCTCCGTGGCAAAGACTTCTTCCTTTGGTCATGGGGAGTGCTATAATTGTGGTTCGAAGGACCATTATGCGAACAAGTGTCCCAAGTCTATCTCTTGTCGCTACTGCAAAGGTCCCGGTCATGTTATATCTTCATGCCCCAAGCTTCAGGGCAGGAAGGAGGGAAAGCTTAATGTTGCTCAAGCCCCTAGCAACACATCTCGTGGCCAAGGTATTTCTCATTCTATTCTGGATGGAATTATTTTATTTCGTGATCGTCCTATTCGAGTTCTTTTTGATACGGGTGCGTCCCATTCTTTTATATCAAAAGAACTTGTTGATACTTTTTCTTTGGATGTTTTGTGTTTAATGACTTCTTTGAGAATTGCGAATCCGGTTGGTGGATACGCAACAATCAGTTTATTGTGTAAACATGTCGAGATTATTTTGTGTGATTTTCCTTTCCTAGCCGATTTGCATGTCATGCATTATTTAGGCTTTGGAATGATTTTGGGAATGGATTGGCTTAACCGTTATGAAGCACATATCCTATGTCCTGAGCGAACTATTCATCTTCGACATCCTCAATCTGTTAATCAGGTTTCTGTTATTCTTAAAGGTTCGGATTCTGCTTTGGTTGCATCTTTATATTCTTTAAACCCTCGAGATGACGACGATGATGATGAGGGTGATATTATTTCTCTTATTCACGTCATTCGTGAATTTTCCGACATATTCGAGCCCGTTTTAGGATTACCACCTAAGCGAGCAATTGAGTTCAGAATTAATCTCATTCCTGGAGCTCAACCTATCACTCGCCCTCCTTATCGTATGTCTAATAAAGAAAACGAGGAGATGCGTAAACAATTATCCGAATTGGAGACGAAGCAATTTATTCGCTCTAGTTCCTTGCCTTGGGGAGCTTCGGCTATTTTTGTAAAGAAATCCGATGGTACACTTAGGCTTTGCGTTGACTACCGCAAGCTTAATGATCTTACTATCAAAAATAAATATCCTTTACCTCGGATTGATGACCTATTTGATCAACTTAGTGGTGCTAGAGTCTTTTCGCAATTAGACTTAGCTACTGGATTTCATCAGCTTCGTATTGCAGAGGATAGCATTCCTTTGACATCGTTCCGTACTTGTTATGGATCTTATGAATGGCTTGTTATGCCATTTGGTTTAACGAATTCTCCGGCTTATTTCGTTGACCTTATGAATAGAGTTTTCAAAGACTTCCTCGATCGATTTGTTCTCATCTTTATTGATGATATACTTGTGTATTCAAAAACCGAGGAGGAGCATGAAAAGCATCTTCGGATTGTGTTGGAAACTCTTAGGAGTAATCAATTAAAAGCAAAATATTCTAAATGCCATTTTTGGCAATCTCGTGTGAAGTTTCTCGGTCATATTATTTCCAAATCCGGAATTTCCGTGGATCCTTCAAAGATTGAAGCGATTCAAGATTGGAAGAGACCGGAGAGTGTGACAGAGATTCGTAGTTTTCTTGGATTGGCGCGATATTACCGCCGTTTTATCAAAGACTTTTCTAAGATTGTTGTGCCTCTCACTAGCTTAACGAAGAAAGGTGTTAAATACATTTGGTCGGACAAATGTGAAACGTCTTTTCAGAAACTAAAGGAACTCTTTCTAATGCTCCTATTCTTGTTATCCCCGAGGGGAATCAAGATTTCGTTGTTTATACCGATGCTAGTCGCGTTGGTTTGGGTGTCGTTCTTATGCAAAAAGAACGCGTTATTGCTTGTGCTTCTAGGCAATTAAAGCCTGCTGAGACTAGATATGCCACTCATGATTTAGAGCTCGCGGCTATTGTTTTTGCTCTTCGGATTTGGCGTCATTATCTTTTGGGAGAGAAATTCGTTCTTTATACCGATCATAAATCTTTGAAGTATTTATTCTCTCAAAAGGAACTTAATTTGCATCAACAGCGTTGGCTCGAATTTCTTGCACCATATGATCTTGATATTCTTTACACTCCCAGTAAGGGTAATCGTGTCGCCGATGCTCTTAACCGTAAACAACAAGCTGTTGTTTCTATGATGATATCCGAATGGAACGATCTCGAGATCTTATCCACTTGTGAGATTCGAGACCGCGTATCCGATTTGTGCTCATCATTTGTTTTATGTAGCCTTGAGGCTCATCCTTCTCTTTTTGACCGCATTCTTGAAGCTCAAAGGCTAGATCCTGAATTGGCTCTTCTCGGCCAAAATATTAAGGATAAAATTGATATTGAAGGTTTGAAAGACTTTGATATCGATTCTCGTGGCGGCATTCGGAAATTTGGTAGACTTGTCGTGCCAAGTATTGGTAATCTTCGTAAAGATATTTTAGAAGATTCTCATCATTCCAAATTTACCATTCATCCCGGTAGTAGTAAAATGTACGCGGATATGAAGCGACTTTATTATTGGGAGGGAATGAAACTTGACCTCGCTAACTTCGTTAAGCGTTGCACGACTTGCCAACTCGTTAAGGCCGAGCATCAAAGGCCCGGTGGGCTATTGCAACCTTTAGAAATTCCAATTTGGAAGTGGGACCAAATTTCCATGGATTTTATAGATGGCCTTCCCCGTTCTCCTTCGGGTCATGATAGCTTATGGGTGATTGTTGATAGGCTTACTAAATCTGCCCATTTTATTCCCGTTCGGTCTAACCGAGCCGTTCCTCTTTTGGCCAAACTCTTTATCAAAGAGGTTGTTAAATTACATGGAGTTCCTACTTCTATAGTTAGTGATCGTGATCCATTGTTTACTAGTGGATTTTGGAAGAGTCTTCAAAAAGCTTTGGGAACGAAGCTTAATTTTAGCACCGCTTATCACCCCCAGTCCGATGGACAATCGGAGCGTGTGAATCAAACTCTTGAAGATCTTCTTTGTGCATGTGTTCTTGATTTTGGTGGAAGTTGGGAAGATCATATTTCTCTTGTCGAATTTTCCTATAATAATAGCTTCCAATCTAGTATTGGTATGGCACCTTTTGAGGCACTCTATGGTAGGCCATGCCGATCTCCTTCTTGTTGGCTTGAGGCCGGTGAGAAGCTGGTTTTAGGTCTAGATTTTATTCGTGATTCCACAGAAAAGATTGATCTTATTCGTCATAGGATGAAAGAAGCCCAGAGTAGACAAAAATCCTATGCCAATAACCGAAGAAGGAGGTTAGAATTTTCTGTGGGAGATCTTGTGTTCATTCGTGTGTCACCTATGAAGGGTGTTGTACGTTTCAGTCGATCGGGAAAATTAGCACCTCGATATATTGGGCCATTTCCTATCGCTGAACGTATTGGTTCCATGGCTTATCGCCTTTTATTACCGGCTCAATTTTCTACTTTCCATGACGTGTTTCACGTTTCTCAACTTCGGAAGTGTCTTCGAGATTCCGATTCTGTTCTTGAGCCCGGTGTTGTGGAAGAGAATGAAGTTTCACCGAATTTAACTTATGAGCAGCATTATGTTCGTATTATTGCTTCGGAAGTCAAACGTCTTCGAAATAAAGATGTTCCGCTTGTTAAAGTTCAATGGTCTTCAAATCCTAAGGATTGTTCTTGGGAATCTAGAGAGTACATCGAGCGAACACATCCGGACTTACTTTCTCGTGCTCTTTGAGGTGAACTTCTTATTTCAAATTTCTTTTGTGTTGAATATGCTTTTATGGTTGTTACTACATATCTTCTTCTTAAATATTGCATGGACACAATTTCTTTAAGGAGGGGAGTCTGTAACAACCCGCATATTTATCGATTTTATATTTAAATATTTTATTTAAAATATTTTATCGTTAGTTGAATTTTAGTCCGAAAAGCTACTTTTTGCATACGGTCGAATTAGGACTCGGGACCACTCTCATTGAGTTTAAAATGCCGTTTGCGACCTTTTTGAGTATAAGCTTCGATATGTTTGGAGAAAGTTGATTTTTGCTACTTTTCACTTTGGGTTTGGCTTTGGGCTCAGCCCTATGTTTAACTTATGCTCAAATCTGAGCCACTCTTCCCCACTCACCCTCATTCTCTTCTCTTTTCAATTCTAAAACATCAATGGTGGGAGAGATGGGAAATTAAAACTCCAAAACCCTAGTTTTCTCTTGCAAATCAACTCTAGCTCCAAACTAATAGAAGAACCCATTGGTAAGCTTCTCTTCTTCTTCTCCAACTTATTCTCTTACCAATTTCAGAAATTGCTAAACCTAATTTTGGAAATGTTCTTGTTTTGAGCATAGATTCAAGCTCATTTGGGTTGTGTTGAAGAGAGGTTGATTCTCCTTTGCTTCTAAGCTTCTTTTTCGATCGTTTGGGTTCAAAGGTGAGATTTTTATCTCACATCTATGCTTATATTTATCTTCGAATGTTAGGTATGAATTCCTAACACTTATTCGTGTGCATTTGCTTTTGGTTTGGATTGATTTGGTGAATATTCCAATTTTTGGTGTTTTGAGTTCAATTCGTTAAAAATCCTAACTTTGATGTTTGAAAATGTTTTTGGTGATGCATCGAGGAGCATATAGGGACGGGTAGTCGATAGGCATAAACCCTTAGCGCCGTTGCTCGAGCGAATGCAATTTGGTCGAGGTTGGACCTCATTTGGATGGGCTGGGAAGGGACTGACAACAAGTCCGGTCGACCGAGCTCTGTAGCCGACCGACCGACCTGCTGCCAAGTGCATAAGCACCTCTCTGTTTAAGGTTCGGTCGATCGAGTACAGGGTTCGGCCGACCGACCTGCTTCCCGAGGAATTTTTAGAACAGGGTCCGGTCGACCGAGCTCTGTAGCCGGCCGACCGACCTGGTGCATTTTTGCCTATTTCGCCTAGTTGTTTGAATTTCCAACTTTAATCGATTCGTGTTGTTTCCTATGTGTTGTTATCATTTGTTATGACTTTGATGACTTCTTTTTAGGGATTTTTGAATATCCATTTTGATGGATTCTTTATCGGTTTCGTTGGGTTTTTATTCACATCTTCGTACGTGAATTTTAGTGATTGATTGTTCCTACAATATTCTTTGTGATTTGTCACTTTAAAAATATAAAGGTTTCTATACTAGTAGTAATTATCAAAACTCTTTCTTCAAATGATTTCAACACTATTTTATTACAAAGCTCGTTTTCTCAAACCGATTTCCAATCTATTAGTATATACAAACCTTTACCTCACTCGTATGAGAAATCTAATTAAACTACTTAGTAAAACGAGTGGTATGAAACGCTTGCGTTTACTTCGTCGGTTAATTCTTGGACTTGTTCGATTGAATCTCTTGTGACAATTTTCTAGTGGAGATCTACAGTTTGTTCGTAAATATTTAAGTTAAGCAAGTGGTTATGGGACATGAAGCTAAACTCACATATTTACTAGCTTAGTGTAATTGACACTTCTCGTTGATCATGACGATCATCTTTGTGATTTAGACTAGCAATGTGCGATGTTTCTTTGTCTGCGAGGGAGACTAAACCCCGTTTTGTGGAGTTTCGACTCAAATTGGTGGGGTAGCAACCCATGGTCTTCGGGCCGTTTGTGGAGCTTCGGCTCAATTTGTGATGGTTAGCAACCATGGAATTAGCGTTCTATTTGTGATACACGTGTTGGTGAGCTTTATGCTCCCGTTTGTGATAGGCCTCCCCCCTTTTTGTGATTTCTAGATTTCTTGAGATGATTTCTAGAATTTGTGTTTCACCAATTTTCGTGATTTCCATTGATAAGTTTTATCAATATTTGTGCATTGGTGAATTTGTGTGTCATTGACTTTTGTGATTGACATTGATACAATTGTCAATATTTGTGGTTTGATGAACGAAATAAGGAGTATGACATTTCTTTGATTCTTGTGTAGATTTTGTGATATTGATTAATCTCTTTTTGATTTTCAATTACTTATATATCACAGCTTGGCATTGTGATTATTATGTGTTTGGTCATAGCTCTGATTCTATATCGTTTCATCTGATATTTATAGTTAGACTGATCCGTTTATTATTTTCTTATTAAATAATACTCGGGTCAGACCGAGATGTTACAGGTGCTTCTGCTTGACTTCTCATCCAGGATCATTACTCTGACTTTTGGCTAACTACTTAGATTAGTAGTTTATTTTGTTGTATACATTTGAGATATAGACTCCATAATCTATACTTATTCTTTTGTGTAGTTCGTGAAACTATTCTTTAGTGATATTGTGGATCTTTTTAGACCACTACTCTGATGTACACTTCCTAGTGTAATATTCATATCTATTTCCGCCTTTGTGATATGAATTGTCTGTGACTGATTTATGTTATTTTTATTTCTATATTTATTTCCGAAGATTATTATAGCCACTGTGTAGTAGCTTTGTGTTTGTATCGGTATGTCGGATTTTCCCCTTGAAATAAAAATGCGTGTTATACTATCTGACATATCGGTGCTCGCGCAAAGCAATTACACGGATGGTCGCTCCTCAACAGCCTTATTCTCCGTGCTAGTTGACAGCATTACTCCGTAGTGTTCTTGGCTAGCGTGGGTATAGAGGTGGGGCGCCACAAGTTGTTTATCGATAAAATGATTTTTGGTCAAATTATCGATATTTCTTCAAAGTGTTTATTTTTCTAAAATAATTTCAATAACAAGTTTACCATCATTTCTTATGATTCAAAAGGGGTTAACATGGTTATTTAATCAACTTAATCACATTTAGGCCAAGATTCAAATATTTGAATATGAAGTGTCCGAAATTCTAGGTTATTACACATATGTTATTAAAACATAGTATGATATTTCTAATGATAAAATAAGGATTGGTATTTAATTTCATAATTTTTGAATGTAATTGATTAACTATGAATTTTCTACGTGGTGAATAGCTTATTTCAGATGTAAATTATATTTGAAAATATCAAAATGAAATATTTTGTTGCGAAATGTACTAAAGGTAAAAGAAAGTGTTTTAGAATTTTGTGAATTTTTTGGAATTTTCCAATTAATTTCTGAATTAATATGGATCAATTGGCAGTAGAAAATATACCTTAATTAACAAAGTAATTAAGGAAATGATTAATAAATGGAACTTAATGTTGATCATGGTCATAAATTTATATTACCAAACAAAAGCAACTAATGAATAAATGAAATGTGTATAGTTAACTAAAAAAAATTATTAAGGAAAAATATCATTTTCCATTTAATTACGAATTTGCCACATTGACATTTAATAGCCTTTTCCGACGTGCAAGTAGCCTTTTTTGATATGCGATAGCACCGAACCTTTAACATGTGATAGGTTATAATGCTTGACACTCGATAGCCTTAAAACTATGACACTCGATGGGATATCAATCATGACACTCGATAGCCTTTATGTTGTAGCTCTCGATAGGTTGCATGTTATAACTTTGATGGTTAAAATGTGTGGAACATGATATCTGTAAAGTTAGACATGAGATAGCTTGATTGCAATAAGTTGACCATGTTTGCTTTATAACTCAATAGATTTGATGCATGATACCTTTGGGTAGCGATAACTTTGGGTTGTGATACCTTTGGGTTGCGACAGCTTGACCTTCGATATCGTTATAATTAAGACACGTGATAGCTATGTTAAAGTTGACACCCGATAACTATTAAACTAGACTTGCGATGGCTAGTGAAGATAAGTTCTTTAAATAAAATAAGAAAGTGTTTAATGATATTTTGGAAGCAAGTTTCTAAGATGTTGGTTTTACAATTTCATAGGAAAGAAATTATGAAACAAAATTTATAAGTTAAATTGGGTTAACTTATTTAAAATTCGAAATGAAGTAAGCTTAGGGAAGTTTGGAAATGATGGTTGCATCATTTAAATCAAGAATAAAAAGCGTTTTAGCTAAAGAATGTATAGGGTACACAACAAATAAATGGAAGAAATGGATTGAATCTAAGATCATAAATATACATATTCATGGAGTTATAACGGTCGGGTGCTAAGAGTAATGATGCCTAAAAATCAGTGGTATATAACAAGGTACCATGACATGGGAATTTTATAGGGCTCAATTCAGTTAAAATGAACTTTAAAGTAAGTTCATGGCAGGGTGCCAAAATAATCAAGATGGATCTTATAAATGAATCGACAACGTGGAATAAAGGTGTTTCGGGACTAAGAGTAGCTATTGGTCTTTGTTAGGACGCTTGTTATAATGTATTCAGAGTGCTTACATTCAACCCCTTAAGAGAGTCGAGGTGGCTCTAGTCAAGGGGTCTTCTATGGTGGAATGAGCAAGCATTTTAGTAGGTGTAATTGTTCAGATAAAGATCAAATAGTGATAAGAAGGCCTAGGGAGGTAATCACAAAAATAAGTGACGGTAATTTTAAGTTCAACATGTAAAAAAGAGATTAGGTGATATTTTTGAAGGGGATTAATGATTGTTGACATGGTTCATAACAACTTAGATTATAAATATAAGGTATACTTAAATTACTGGATAAATATGAATATTACATGGTTCATACTTGAAGATTAATTATAAGGTATAATCATGACTAAAATGATGATATATCAATGCTCGTGCTGTAATGATTATTTACATGATATGATGTAATTACTTTGATGCATGTATAAGTGTGGCAAAAATTATTAACGGCATGATTTCACCATATGTATGTTTAAGGTAAAGCTATACTCATACCAGGCCTTCTGTTTGACCTGTGATTTATTATTTCCCATAAACTCATGGATACACTTTTGAGTGGGCTGAATTTGTGGGCTTAAATGGAGAACATTTGGGGAAACATGAATAAAGAAGCCAAAGGCAAAGCAGAAGGCTTTTAGCGAATAAAAGTTATTTTGTATTCAAATATTGTAAAACCAGGGTATATAACCAGTTAAGTGTTTGTATCAGCATCCTCGTATGTTGGGCACAACACTATTATTTATGTTATTATATTTTACACTTATGTGGGCATGATTTGGGATTTAAAAATGTGAAGATAATTATATGTAATGAAGTTTATTTAGTTGTTCTGTTTACCTAATGTTGAGAAAAAATACCGATCTCTCTTTATCGCTTGAAAATAATTCCAATGATGACTACAGTAGCATCAAATTCATTTTTGAATCTAGATATAAGGGATGATACAACTTGGTATCAAAGCTTAGGTTAGGGGACACTTAAGTAAAGTAGAGCTAAGTAGAAACTAGATGCTAAAAAACAAACAGCTTTGGCAAAGGTATACAATATATATAACGTATTTATATATAAATTATATAAGTGGATATATATATCCCTCTATTATTGTTCTCACTCTCTTTACTTCTATTTCTTGCAAATGCTTGCTTACATAGAAAGCAAGAATTAATCTACGAAGAGGGCATTTGACGTTAGGAAGTGTAAGAGAATGCTAGTAGAGGAACTGTTAGTGCGTAAAATAACAACCAAGGAGAGGAGGTAGCTCCGGTAGTTTAATTTGGTGATCAAATGTTTGCCCTGGGTGCTTGAGGAATGGATATGAATGCTTTATTCTATCAGTTTATGACTGAAATGATAAAGCAACAACTAGCTGAAGTTGTTGCGCCAAGGTCGGTGGTGGCTAGAGGCACAGACTTCCTTAACATTAATAATGATTACAAGAGTTGTAGAGGAATGGTGTTTATGGGAAAGGAGTTTGATTTAGAGGTGTTGAATTGGCTGAGGGTGTGTAAGTGCATCTTTGGAGACTTATATTATGATGACACTCAAAAGAGGAGGTTGGTTTCCCATCAGCTTTAGAATGATGCTTTAGAATGGTGGGAGGTTGTGATCGATGATGTTCTAAAAACAAAGATAATATGGAGTAGTTTAACAAGCGATTCGAGGATTAGTTTATACTTGAATCACAGAAGCATGCTTTTTCTAGGGATTTTTCCTTTACTTGAAGTAAGGAAATATGACTTTGGCAGAGTATATCTGATGCTTTAATGATTTGTCGAAGTATGACAGGGTGCATATTAATAGTCCGCTTGAAACGAATGATAAATTTATTAAAGAATCAAAGAAGGGGTTGAATCACAAGGTGATGCTGCACTTGTTGTTTCCTTTTGAAATGGTGGTTGAAATGATGAGGAGATGCGATCGCTTATTTCAGAGGAAGAAAAGAATAGTTGTTACGCCCAAGGATTGGCAAAAGAAGAGAATCAACCAGTATCAGAAGCATAGAAAGAATAGAAAGGGAGGAAAGACCTCAGGAAGACGAGTGTAGAAGCTGAAGGTGGCAGATTTTACCTATTTTAATTGTGGGCAGAAAGGACACAACTCTACTAAGTGATCCCAACCAGAGAACTAGGATTTGACTAAGTGGTTTATCTATAATAGGCATAGCCATAAGCAGGTAAAGGTTTATGCTTTTGAGGGACATTCACCTGGACCTATGGTTGAAGAAGAAAAAAGTGTGTTCTTAGAGGTATGATTTTGATTTATAGTGTTTCAGTTAGAGTTCTATTTGATAATGGTGCTATGCATTCTTTTATTTTGAAAGACTTAATTGATAGGTTAGGACTAGGTACTACCTATTTGATAATGTCCTTGCATGTAGTTAATCTGACCAATAGGTACTGACCTTGATTTTGGACATTTGTTTTCTTACGGCCCATATGTGTTTAACTTCGTAGGGAAGAGGGTAACTTTGGGTATGGATTGGTTAGTGCATGATGACGTTAGGATTTATTGTGCTGATAGAGTTATTGCTTTATGAAATCCAAGGAGTGAAGAAAGGATCATGGTAGCGTTGGACTTCGATGTAATACTTTTGTTTGACTCTGATAGCTCTATGTAAGATGTAACCTTTTGTGTTCGACTACGCCTTCGCTGTGTTCGACTTCGCCTTTGCTTTCGCTGTATTCGACTTCGCCCTTTTCCTTTTCATTCGTGATTTGGTGTCGATTGCTTTAATTTAGGGCTCGTTCGATTTTACAATTTTTTTTTTTCGCCTTATAGCCGAAACCGAAGTTTTGCCCTAATCTCGGCTCGGTGGTGGTCGAAACCGGTACGGTACCTCCAAAATTTCGGGGTACCGGCCGATACCTTAAACCATGGTTCCAACTCAAAGCATTGAATTGGAAATGGTGAGTCCTATCTCTTTATCCTTTCGTTATTTATTTTAATGGTTAAATAAATGGTTATGAATGCATCTTCAAATAAATAATCAAATAGACATACTTTGTCATAAATTTTTGTCAACATTAAACGCAGAGCAATTTATGTAATCTATGGTGTCAAAGCTTCAGTGAAAAAGATACAAAATAAAGAAATTAAGTTTCTTTTGCACAACAAATTGATTCGTGTGACTCATTCCATTCCATTTTGAACCACGTATTCATTAATTATCATAATTTTTTGTCAGCATTAAATGTAGAGCAATTGGTGTAAATTACACTGTCAAAGCTTTAGTGAAAAAATGTGACGACCTACATTTCTGACCATTAGGAACGACAACTAATACCTTCTTGATATTCGTGTGTCGTTATCCAAGCATTCGAAAGATAAGTTGTCTTGGGGTAAAATAAAGAATAGAACAAGACAGAATAGAAATACCTCACAATGAGAAGGCTACATATAATACAAAATGATATAGTACAAAAGGCTACATCTTACATAGAGCTATCAGAGTCAAACAAAAGTATTACATCTAATAAATTTGTAGCTATACATTTTGACTTTACATTTTTTTCAGATACCAAATATACCACCAAAATCATACAACGGAAATAAATAATTAGATAACTAAGGAGCCACTTGCTCGATCACCCTCTTCAAAGAGCACCAAATAAACTATGATATTCTCGGGCTACCCAAATATAATTGAGTACACGAGAGTATGGGGAAAATAAACAGCTCAGGTCGGACAAAATGTTTAGTATGAGTAAAACTTTGAAAGAAAAGGAAATGTATTTAACAATAATATATGGGACCATGCCGCTAACGCGGAATGGGTTTTCTCCCTCATAAACAACAACAAAATACAAGAACAGAAAAGAACAATAGGAAAAAAATCCAACATAGATGATAGGAAAAAATAGTATGAAGATCCATGCTTAAAAGAATGGAAATAGTCTGAAGAAAATCCAAACTGGACAGAATAGATAAAACAAGATAATAGTCCAAACTTGAAATAATGGACAAAAGCAATAATTAAACATCGTGAAGAGTGGTTGACTCTTCCTGTTGCAATTACGGAAAAACAATTTGAAGGTTCGAATCAAATAAGGAAAGGAAAATTTTTCAGTAATGACTAGGATGGTGCACCCTCCTGAAGTATATCTCTAGTAATATACCCCTGAGAAACTCATTTACTCTGTGACACTTCTCGAACGATACCAAGTCGAACCCCGCCAACCTTACCGAGTATTCGAATATTTCACATCTAAATCTTAACCGTTTTTCACATGACGAAACACACATAGTTTGGCTTCCTCTCATGCTTTTGGTTTAGTCATTTCCTATAAAGGATAACAAAGCTCAAAAGAGCATCAAATTGTCTTTGAATGAAGATAAAAAAAAGTTGATGTACCAGTAGCTGAAAAACCAACTATTGAGGATATAAAACGATCATATATGGGAATTAACTTCTATATACTTATCACAACTCATTGAATTCAAACTTGTATTATTTCTTGGTTAACTATAACACCGGACAAGTTAAGGTAGTGTTACCTCAACGTCATGTCTCACGGTTATTCTTATCTTTCGAAATAGCAACCAGTCTACTTCTTCGATGTTTAGTGCTAAGTATACGAATAAATCGTTCCATATAAGAGAATTGCTTTATGGAAATTAATTCATTTCCACAAACAAATCAAACTTTTTTTCTACTTAAAAAAAACCGAATTCATGCTTGGCCTCACATTACAAATATTATCTTAAAAACACTTTGTTTATAAAGTTTACTAACACTAAAACATCAATTTAAAAATAACTTAAAAAATCCTTATTACATTGATTAATTAATTTAAACTTCGTCGTAGAATTTTATTTTTAAACTTCAAATATCTTTGAATAATAAAAAGGGTAAACCACATTTAAACCTTATTAATTCAATTAATTAGTAAAATATAATTAATTAAATTAATAATTAATTAATTATCGTTCACTAAATGAATAACAAAGTCAAACATTCTTGTTACTTTGATAAATTCACTTTTGAAACTTCATAAATTAAGTTAGTTAATTAAATTCGATAACCTTTAATTAAAATGGTAGATCAACTTTAAAACATCATTAATTCAATTAAATAATAAATGTAAATATAATTAATTAATTAATTAATTCTCATTATTCAAAAATGATTTATTAATTATAAACATCAATAAAGGAAAGATTAATTAGAGTCGAAACAAGTTGACAAATTTTAAAAATTATTTATTAAAAAGATTTATTAATTTAAAATCATTATTTACAAATTGAATAATTAACTTTAATTCATCATTATTGGTAATTAATTATCCTCGGACATCATTAAATAAAATGATAATTAAATTTAAACATTATTAAATAAAATGATTATTAATGAAACAATCATTAACCAGGTAATTAGTCAAATTTAAAATACATCATTAACTAAGTAATTAGTTAACCTTAATTTTTATTAATTAAGCAATTAATTAAATTAAATAATCATTATTAAAATGGTTAATTACTTTTTAAAGAATCTTTAACCAAAATCTTGCTTAACTTGTAAAACAATTCCAAGCACAAAGATGAAACCAAACAGTTTCGATAAAAAGTGATTTTGCGAAAGTGCAGATATAGCGATTATCGCTATATGGGCAGTTCGGAGAACAAGTTTATGATATTGTCATTCAAACAAACATTACTAGAAAGGGTATGAATACATATACAAGGTAATTAACTATGAAACAACATGTAGAGAGCATTTACTTACAAATGATTAACTTTAACTACCAATTTTACATTTAGAATACTATATGTTTACTAACTTAATCGAATTTGCACCTCAATTTCAGTGATTGTGATTTTCGAAATTAAAAATATCGTAAACATAAAAGTTGTAGTCCTTTGAATTCGCTTTCTGGAGCATTAAAGATATCTAAATTCCGATTAAATTTGCAAAAATTATGGCCGAATTACTAAGGGGTATTTAAACAATTCCGAGCCAAACATCATCAGTGCTAACAATTTATTATCGTATTATGGAATAACATATAAACAAGTACATAAAAACACAAGAATGTTACTTTCCAAGAAATAATCAATAAAATTATTACCAACAATTAAGGTTTAAACTTTGCATAAAGGAGTGAACTTCATTCACATAGTCGCCACCAAAAGAAGTCGAATTGCTATAAGCGCTAGCCTAACACCCAAAATGTAACATCCCGCCTTTTCGCACGATTTAAACAGACACACGTGCCAATTCAAACCATACGGAAGGGCGGATTGTTATGTGGTAAATAAGAAAACAGAGAAGAAAGAAAAAAAACTAAACAGAATCTCACAGCGAAAGGATAAAATATAATAATAAATATACAGTTCATGAAACTGTTTACAAAACATTTGATTCTTCTTTATACAATAAATATCAGAGTTCACATACCAATAAATCTCATTGCAGCGGAATACAGTGTAGTGGAACCATATAATATATAATAATAATAATAAAATCTTCGTCTTCTTTCTCCAGAAATAAAGTCTTCAAATCCTGAAATGCTCGGACTGACCCGAGTGAATTTGAAAGACAAACACTCGAGTCAGAACTAAAAGATCTTATGTGATTTAAATTAACAGAAATAAATATGAGTGTAGTAACTCAAGAGATGCTCGGGATTTGCATCTTCTAAGGATCCGTTAAACTATTTACTCTGTAGTATATTGCGCTATTATAATAGTGTCTATTTATAAAATAAACTTACTTTTAAATAGCGTTAAGGGGTTACCCATATAGCCCTTAACACAAAATACATTCTCATAGTCTATACAGTACCGTAATCTCCCCCATACTGGGCGTCGTTAGAGGACACTCCATAGGTATGGTACAAAGCCAAAATCGTATAAGGGGCGTTAGGTTAGGTGGCACGGCACAACTAGGCAATGTCAGGGTAGATATACCAATTACGCTTCCGGGTCGGTGGTAACGCATAGCCGCAGCTATCGCCCACCTCGAGCCACACCCCCAAATCAAAGAAATCAAAAGTGGCCACCGAATCAATCCAAAAGTCAAAGTATAATATCGAAGGGATGTGTCCGATCAAAGGTGCTACCTTATTAACCCGTCAATCGCTCCTGTTTTAGCCACCTTATGCCAACTCACGGGAGCCGGGTCCACGTATTTACCTTAAAGGAAACGCCACCACCATCCTACTTCATTCTGGAATCTCCACCGCGTACACGGTTGTTAAAGTGGTTTTCGAGGTTGGCAGAGAGTACGACAACTTCCGATCCCGGTCTCTTCAACAACCAAACGTTATTATAACACCCCGGTCATTTTAAAAATAATTATACTTTCAAAACCAGAATATAATTATCCATTTTAAAACCCATAAATACGATATCATCTCCTTTTAAAACCCAAATAATATGATATCATTTTATTTCAAATATATTTCTTTCCAAAATCATGCCACTTTTAAAATTTATAATATCTCGAAACCAAATATTTGAATTATAGCTTTCAAAACATAATACTTCGAAATTCATAGCTTTAAAACCATAACTTCTAATACTTAAGTGGTTTGGATATTCAACGGTATATAAATAAAACGGTTGAATTTAAAATTTCTTTAAAAGTAAATAATTTCCACACCTTCACTTTTTTTTCACTTTAAATTCAATCTAAAACCATAACTTTTAGATTCACTTTCAGTTTAAATAAAACACTTCGATTTCAACATTTCAAAACTTCGAGAATTTAATGAATTTCAAAACTAAGGTTGGAAATTTCAAAACAACAATTCATTTTCCTATTATTTAGTTTGAAAGGTTTATATGATAAATCCATAACCATTTAGAATAAACAAAATTTATTAACACTAGAATTTCCTTTCATTTATTTATACTAGAATTATTCATTAAATCCAGTTATAAATATCATACCTTAAAATTTCCCATTTTAATAAGTTAACATCAACTTATGGAGTTAATTTTTCAAATAAGCTCAAATCAAATTAAATTTTCAATTTATCTTTCAATCTTAATTGATTTGAATCATTTAAAACTCTATATATATACAAGATCTTAAACCTGTACTTAATCATATAATATAAATTATCAAATTCCATTTTTCAACTTATTCATTTTTTTTTAAAAGATATATGCATAGCTTAAATTCAACAATTTAACTATATATGTATATATAAAATATATTTATATCATATCCAAATTTACTATTTATTAAACCGTATCATATCCAAACCATAAAAATCATTTCAAAAATAATTATATATATATACCGCGGTGCCTGTATATAATTTTCTATCCTATGGTCAAGCGATACAGATATTTATCATTTCAATCCGCAATTTAAAAATAAAAATGAGGTTTTATATCATTTCCAACCGCAATCCCGAATGAATGAAATACATGATAACTTGCAGATTTTAAAATATAGTACACATCATCCATTCACCAAACATCAATCATCAATCATTAATTATAATCATCATCCAATTTAAACAAACATCAATATATAACAGATGATAAATACAGGTATCAATTTCAGTTTATACTCAAATAAATTTAAAAACTGTTAACTGGCAGTTTATATGCAAAATAAATATAATATAACTGGCAGTTAATATGCAATAATGAATTAAATAACGCGTAAATTAAATGAATGCAATTTAACTGAGAAATTGATGAAATATACACCAAACTGCTATAAATAAAATTTTAAACACATCAAAAATCAATTTAATAAACATAAGAAATTTTAGAAGTTGTTAGTGGGTTAAAACACTCACCTTTTGAATTTAAATCGAATTTAACTCCGATTTAAACCCAAAAATTCAACGGTCTCCAAATCTGTCCAAACAAGGGTCAAAATCTCCGGAATTTTATTACGACCCTAACAAAAAAATCTCACGTGAAACGGAATTCGTGTGTAAAAGTTATAGCGATTCGAATCGTTTGAAACAAAATAAAATTTAAAATAAAACTAACCAATAATTAATAGCCACGTCACCCTGAGTACGCGTCTTCTCCCTTGTTCAGGAAACACGCTTGCGACAATTAACAGGGATCGAAACCCTAAACAAGCCGCCACCATCCTCGAATTAAACCCGTCTCCACGACGAACTTTCCCCCGATCGAACGTCACCACTAGCCTAGTTAGCCTCGGCCGAACCATCCCCTGGCTCGCGGCCACCTCCTGTTCGCCCTGGGGCCCCCCGCCGCCTCAAGCAACAACGCCCATTTCTAGCGATTTCAACCCACATCTCGATGAACTAACCTCATAGATCGAATCTACTCGACGTCCTCTACGCAACCATGCCCCCCGATCGACCTAAGAACGTAGATCCACCGTTGGATCTATTAAACCCCACTACGAACGGTCGGAACTACTTCAATTTTTATGGGTAAACGGTGCATCGACTGGAAAAACGAACAGCACCAGAATATTTTGTTCATTGAGGGCTTTAACATATAATTTTTCCGGAATTTTCTGTGAACTTTGATTTTTTGACATTTGATTTGGATTTAACTCGATTTAGGGTTTGCAACCATTGGAAAGGAGGAGTTGAGGGAAATAAACGCACAAAGAAAAGAAGATAGATGGAGGCTAGGGTTTATAATTGGGTTTATATAGGTATGTTAGAAAAAATAGATGGATCGGGTTGATAGATATACGCTCTACCACTAACGTGGCCCAAAAAGCCCGTTCTGACCCCAGAATGAAATTGGGTAAACCCATATATCGAAATAGGTATTTTAAAATATTCTGAACGCGATGGAAAAAGTTTCACGTCCAAATTCCATCGTATGAAGAAGTTATTCTGAAAACAATAATTTCAAATTGATTTCATATTGATTTCAATAAAATCGATTTCAAGGCGTTTCGCGTTCGTACGATCAAACGACAAGTCCGATCGCTACGAAAATTGAAACCCTACAATAATTCACTGTTACGGATCCGATGAAACTGGTTTCGTCGAAATCCGAGTCCATGACCAAAATGGCTATTTTTATATTAATTAAATAAATTCAAAATAAATAAATAAATTCAATTTTATATTTAGATTCTAAAATTTACCCATTTTATCACTTTTAAAAATTCTTAATCATTTAAAAAATTCCAACGAGTTTAGATGTCAAATTTAAAGAAGCTAAATTTATAAATTTCAATATAAATCCTTAATTTCATTAAATACCCAAATTATAAATAATATCCTAAAATTTCGTTTAGTTAAATAAATTAATTAGTATTCCATTCATTCCTATCAAACAGATGGATTAAATATTGGATTCTATATTATCACACAAATTTCTCATATTATTCTTATTTCAAATAACGAATTATTTAACTATATCCAATCTCGTTTAATTGCAATTAAATTCAATTATTAGACTTTAAGCTTCCATATAAATAAATAAATCCTGATTCTCATTCTTCAACTCACTATTGATCATATTACCATCCTGGGTACCATTTATTTTAATATATATATGCAGATACTTTAACATTTTCCAATTGTTTATCTCAATTGCATAACATTAAATTTATATTTATTGCAATTACTTCCGATTTAATTGAATGAACTGTGTATAACTCATAAAAATTGTTGTAAAAATCTCAAACCCACATTTATAAGTTTATTATTTCCACTCAAATATTATAGATATTTACAGGTATAGGTTTTTATTCAATCATTACTTATTATTATGTATAAATTAAATAAATGCACTATTTAAGTCCGTTCAATTTTATTACTAAGTACCCATTTACTTTTTTTTCCAATAAATTTGAATTCCATTCATTTAATATAAACAATCAAATTTTCATCCATACTTTATTTTAAACCTAAAATTTGCACTTCATCATCTGGTATTAATGCCATCCAATTTCTACTTATTATTATTACTTACTTTACATTTTATAACCTATTTTGTATATTTTTCTTATTAATTTCTAAATTATCAAAACTTAAACTTTATTTCCCAAAACCACAAATTATTACTTACCATAAATCTATTCTTTTATTACTTTACGTTCACACTTCCGTTACTATCAAATTAATCACCAGTTACGTTATCATCAAATCAACATTAATTAATATTTTATATGCTTACATTTGTTTCTCTTATATGGTTATTATTTATCCACTTGTGCTAACTTTTATTACCTAAATTTTCCGTTATTATAAGCCTTTAATATTTCCATTTAAATTTAATATAGATTTCAATTCAATCCATCCTCTTCAACACGCAACTTATAGTAACAGCTTACAAGTACGAATGGAATTATCATTTATTATAATATTTTCTCAATTTACATTAACATATAAATAAATCTCCTTTAAATGAATTTTATATCCAGGTATAATACTTACTCTATTTCATTTATTGAAATTTATTCATACTACTATTTTTTTTTCTACTAAATTTTATTACAAAACCCATAAATTTTAACCGAATTAAATTCCCGAAATTTACGGGTCGTTACACTCTCCCCCACTCAAAACTTTTCGTCCCCGAAAAGGGAAAAGAAAGGAGAAGAAGAAATAAGAAAACAATATATCTTTCTTAATTAAATTTATAAACAAATAAGTTTACAAAATAAAATAATCTAACATGAAATATACCAATTTATACCCATTTAAATCCTTTATACATAAATTGTTAAAGTTTGTAAACATTTTCAATTTTTTCTAAGTCCAAAATTTACGGAAAATTTTGACAGAGTCTCCTTTGTACGGAGAGGCTCGGAAGAAAATAAAATATAAATATTACCATATACAAAAATATTTTCCAAAATAATATATATCCCTACACGTGAAAATATATAAAATAGCGTTATAACCGTAATCCGAAAACGTACCTATTTGTCGGGCAATTTACGCTAAATTTATGGAACTAAAAGCAGTAGCAATTGCTTCCATAACCTGTATTTCACTTATAAAATCTAAAGGGTTAACAATTTGTATAAAGTGAAATAATTAAGTATTTTCAATCACTAACAACCAATCAATACAACAACCATCAATTTCAACAAACAACATACACAACAAATACAAAACAACCATACAATCAAACAAACAAATAGTTGTTCGGGTTCAAAACTTTTAATTGTACGGAATGAAGAATAAACTACTAGCGCATCATTTACTCAACAGTCATAGATAAAACTAAATAGATTATTCATCCTCCCAAACCCAATTTTTGTAAAGTATCTTACCCAAACAACCATAACCAATAACAACCGATTTGAACAACAAATTTTGTTTATCATTATTAATTTCATTCATACATTTGTTGTTAAATTTCTCTTTTTATTCATACCACATAAATTTTCCTTTTACAATTTACATTTATTTCTAACAAACTTTTAATTTCATTTACTCATTCAATGTTTGTTTCATTTAATTTCACTTATTACTTACAATTATTCATTTCCATTAACTCAGGTCATGCCTGTTCTTTTTATTTCATTATAATTATTCATTTATTGCATGCCCTCATTTACTTACATTTGTTTATCAATAGTATTCATGTCCCATTTAATTTCTTAGCATTTTCATTTTATTTACTTAAGTTGATATTCATCTATTTGAATTACTTACCCTTAATTATATTCACTTATAGTAAAATTTCAATTGTAACTTAAGTTTATAACATTAAATTCTCATTTAATAGCAAATTCATTGAATACTTCATTACCTACTTTTACTTGTACAATTTTCATTACATTAAACATTTCAACTTTTCATATTTGGTAAGTTATATATGTTAAAGAAAGTGCAGATGAACTTATACAAGTTTTATCTCAATTCTTTTAATTCATTCATTGTTCAATAAATCTTTACCTTTTTCTTATAAGTTACAATTTTAACTTCCTTTTTATTTCCTTTATAACTTAGCATTAAATCTCTTACCTAAATTAGTGGTTTCAATTATTAATTACTTACTTTTCATTCACTACACTAATTCGAAACAAATTAATTAATGGAAATTTAAGAATTTAATACCGGGTTAAATTTCAATTTATTTTAGAACAATAGATAAATATATCCTTACAACTTATATATCTCTAATTATTTTTAAAACAATTCAAAATTTATATATATTCAAAAATGAATCTGCAGTAGAACTACCACAGTGGCCTTTCCCCTTCGAAACTCGAAAATGAAAGTCGATGATGCGGTCGCCATCACCGAAATTATTTTCCAGCGACAGAGAGGAAAGTACAAAACTTATTTTCTCCAAAATCCTCTTTAAACAATTCTTCTGAATTTTATACTAAATATTTATATCAGAAAATACTTATAAACAATATTATTATATTCCAAAATTTATTCGAAAGAAATTTCAAAATCCTGGATCTTAAGTTCTAAATTTCCAAATTTTATTTATTTATTTTAAATCTCATTTCAACTATTATTATAATTTTTATTACCTATCAACCAATCTATTTCAGCCAAATATAGATATCATTTGAAAATTTTTATTTTATATAGAAAATATAATAGGAAAAATTATTTCATTCACCTATATTAAAACCAAATATTATGTCGGTCTGTCCTATTAAGTGTTTAGAAATCCCTATTGATGTCATAGCGTCCCATGCATCAACCAGAATTTATAAATACAAAACGGAACAGATTAACACAATATTAAAATCTTTTTATAACACTAACAAATACGCTCTCTCATATATATACACTCAGCGACTCCCATCGGGTATTACTACCCTATTAGTAAAGAGTCAAACCCCACAAAGCTAAGGTTTATTGCTAAACCTGGCTCTGATACCAACTGTAACATCCCTCCTTTTCGCACGATTTAAACAGACACACGTGCCAATTCAAATCATACGGAAGGGTGGATTGTTATGGGGTAAATAAGAAAACAGAGAAGAAAGAAAAAAAACCAAACAGAATCTCACAGCGGAATGATAAAATATAATAATAAATATACAGTTCATGAAACTATTTACAAAACATTTGATTCTCCTTTATACAATAAATATCAGAGTTCACATACCAATAAATCTCAATGCAGCGGAATACAGTGTAGTGGAACCATATAATATATAATAATAATAATAAAATCTTCGTCTTCTTTCTCCAGAAATAAAGTCTTCAAATCCTGAAACGCTCGGACTGACCCGAGTGAATTTGAAAGACAAACACTCGAGTCAGAACTAAAAGATCTTAGTGAGTTAAATTAACAGAAATAAATATGAGTGCAGTAACTCAAGAGATGCTCGGGATTTGCATCTCTTAAGGATCCGTTAAACTATTTACTATGTAGTATATTGCGCTATTATAATAGTGTCTATTTATAAAATAAACTTACTTTTAAATAGCGTTAAGGGGTTACCCATATAGATCTTAACACAAAATATATTCCCATAGTCTATACAGTACCGTAATCTCCCCCGTACTGGGCATCGTCAGAGGGCACTCCATAGGTATGGTACAAAGCAAAAATCGTATAAGGCGCGCTAGGGTAGGTGACACGGCACAACTAGGCAATGCCAGGGTAGATATACCAATTACGCTTCCGGGTCGGTGGTAACGCATAGCCGCAGCTATCGCCCACCTCGAGCCACACCCCCAAATCAAAGAAATCAAAAGTGGCTACCGAATCAATCCAAAAGTCAAAGTATAATATCGAATGGATGTGTCCGATCAAAGGTGCTACCTTATTAATCCGTCAATCGCTCCTGTTTTAGCCACCTTATGCCAACTCACGGGAGTCTGGTCCACGTATTTACCTTAAAGGAAACGCCACCACCATCCTACTTCATTCTGAAATCTCCACCGCGTACACGGTTGTTAAAGTGGTTTTCGGGGTTGGCAGAGAGTATGACAACTTCCGATCCCGGTCTCTTCAACAACCAAATGTTATTATAACACCGCGGTCATTTTAAAAATAATTATACTTTCAAAACCAGAATATAATTATCCATTTTAAAACCCATAAATACGATATCATCTCCTTTTAAAACCCAAATAATATGATATCATTTTATTTCAAATATATTTCTTTCCAAAATCATGCCACTTTTAAAATTTATAATATCTCGAAACCAAATATTTGAATTATAGCTTTCAAAACATAATACTTCGAAATTCATAGCTTTAAAACCATAACTTCTAATACTTAAGTGGTTTGGATATTCAACGGTATATAAATAAAACAGTTGAATTTAAAATTTCTTTAAAAGTAAATAATTTCCACACCTTCACTTTTTTTTCACTTTAAATTCAATCTAAACCCATAACTTTTAGATTCACTTTCAGTTTAAATAAAACAGTTCGATTTCAATATTTCAAAACTACGAGAATTTAATGAATTTCAAAACTAAGGTTGGAAATTTCAAAACAACAATTCATTTTCCTATTATTTAGTTTGAAAGGTTTATATGATAAATCCATAACCATTTAGAATAAACTAAATTTATTAACACTAGAATTTCCTTTCGTTTATTTATACTAGAATTATTCATTAAATCCAGTTATAAATATCATACCTTAAAATTTCCCATTTTAATAAGTTAACATCAACTTATGGAGTTAATTTTTCAAATAAGCTCAAGTCCAATTAAATTTTCAATTTATCTTTCAATCTTAATTGATTTGAATCATTTAAAACTCTATATATATATACAAGGTCTTAAACCTGTACTTAATCATATAATATAAATTATCAAATTCCATTTTTCAACTTATTCATTTTTTTTATTTAAAAGATTTATGCATAGCTTAAATTCAACAATTTAACTATATATGTATATATAAAATATATTTATATCATATCCAAATTTACTATTTATTAAACCGTATCATATCAAAACCATAAAAATCATTTCAAAAATAATTATATATATATATACGGCGGTGCCTGTATATAATTTTCTATCCTATGGTCAAGTGATACAGATATTTATCATTTCAATCCGCAATTTAAAAATAATAATGCGGTTTTATATCATTTCAAACCGCAATCCCGAATGAATGAAATACATGATAACTTGCAGATTTTGAAATATAGTACACATCATCCATTCACCAAACATCAATCATCAATCATTAATTATAATCATCATCCAATTTAAACAAACATCAATATATAACAGGTGATAAATACAGGTATCAATTTCAGTTCATACTCAAATAAATTTAAAAACTGTTAATTGGCAGTTTATATGCAAAATAAATATAATTTAACAGGCAGTTAATATGCAATAATGAATTAAATAACGCGTAAATTAAATAAATGCAATTTAACTGAGAAATTGATGAAATATATACCAAACAGCTATAAATAAAATTTTAAACACATCAAAAATCAATTTAACAAACGTAAGAAATTTTAGAAGTTGTGAGTGGGTTAAAACACCCACCTTTTGAATTTAAATCGAATTTAACTCCGATTTAAACCCAAAAATTCAACGGTCTCCAAATCTGTCCTAACCAGGGTCAAAATCTTCGGAATTTTATTACAATCCTAACAAAAAAAATCTCACATGAAACAGAATTCGTGTGTAAAAGTTATAGCGATTCGAATCGTTTGAAACAAAATAAAATTTAAAATAAAACTAACCAATAATTAGTAGCCACGTCACCCTGAGTACGCGTCTTCTCCCTTGTTCAGGAAACACGCTCGCGACAATTAACAGGGACCGAAACCCTAAACAAGCCGCCACCATCCTCGAATTAAACCCGTCTCCACGACGAACTTCCCCCCGATCGAACATCACCACTAGCCTAGTTAGCCTCGGCCGAACCATCCCCTGGCTCGCGGCCACCTCCGGTTCGCCCTGGGGCTCCCCGCCGCCTCAGACAACAACGCCCATTTCTGGCGATTTCAACCTACATCTCGATGAACTAACCGCATAGATCGAATCTACTCGACACCCTCTACGCAACCATGCCCCCCGATCGACCTAAGAACGTAGATCCACCGTTGGATCTATTAAACCCCACTACGAACGGCCGGAACTATTTCAATTTTTCTGGATAAACGGTGCATCGACTGGAAAAACGAACAACACCAGATGATTTTGTTCATTGAGGGCTTCAACATATAATTTTTCTGGAATTTTCTGTGAACTTTGAATTTTTGACTTTTGATTTGGATTTAACTCGATCTAGGGTTTGCAGCCATTGGAAAGGAGGAGTTGAGGGAAATGAACGCACAAAGAAAAGAAGATAGATGGAGGCTAGGGTTTATAATTGGGTTTATATAGGTAGGTTAGAAAAAATAGATGGATCGGGTTGATAGATATACGCTCTACCGCTAACGTGGCCAAAAAAGCCCGTTCTGACCCCAGAATGAAAATGGGTAAACCCATATATCGAAATAGATATTTTAAAATATTATGAACGCGATGGAAAATGTTTCACGTCCAAATTCCATCGTGTGAAGAAGTTATGCTAAAAACAATAATTTCAAATTGATTTCAATAAAATCGATTTCAAGGCGTTTTGCGTTCGTACGATCAAACGACAAGTCCGATCGCTACGAAAATTGAAACCCTGCAATAATTCACTGTTACGGATCCGATGAAACTGGTTTCGTTGAAATCCGAGTCCATGACCAAAATGGCTATTTTTATATTAATTAAATAAATTCAAAATAAATAAATAAAATCCAATTTTATATTTAGATTCTAAAGTTTACCCATTTTATCACTTTTAAAAATTCTTAATCATTTACAAAATTCCAACGAGTTTAGATGTCAAATTTAAAGAAGGTAAATTTATAAATTTCAATATAAATCCTTAAGTTCATTAAATACCCAAATTATAAATAATATCCTAAAATTTCGTTTAGTTAAATAAATTGATTAGTATTCCATTCATTCCTGTCAAACAGATGGATTAAATATTAGATTCTAAATTATCACACAAATTTTTCATATTATTCTTATTTCAAATAACGAATTATTTAACTATATCCAATCTCGTTTAATTGCAATTAAATTCAATTATTAGACTTTAAGCTTCCATATAAATAAATAAATCCTGATTCCCATTCTTAAACTCACTGTTGATCATATTACCATCCTGGGTACCATTTATTTTAATATATATATATATATCCAGATACTTTAACATTTTCCAATTGTTTATCTCAATTGCATAACATTAAATTTATATTTATTGCAATGACTTCCGATTTAATTGAATGAACTAAGTATATAACTCATAAAAATTGTTGTAAAAATCTCAAATCCACATTTATAAGTTTATTATTTCCAGTCAAATATTATAGATATTTACAGGTATAAGTTTTTATTCAATCATTACTTATTATTATGTATAAATTAAATAAATGCACTATTTAAGTCCGTTTAATTTTATTACTAAGTACCCATTTACGTTTTTTTCCAATAAATTTGAATTCCATTCATTTAATATAAACAATCAAATTTTCATCCACACTTTATTTTAAACCTAAAATTTGCACTTCATCATCTGGTATTAATGTCATCCAATTTCTACTTATTATTATTACTTACTTTACATTCTATAACCTATTTTGTATATTTTTCTTATTAATTTCTAAATTATCAAAATTTAAACTTTATTTCCCAAGACCACAAATTATTACTTACCATAAATCTATTCTTTTATTACTTTACGTTCACACTTCCGTTACTATCAAATTAAACACCAGTTACGTTATCATCAAATCAACATTAATTAATATTTTATATGCTTACATTTATTTCTCTTATATGGTTATTATTTATCCACTTGTGCTAACTTTTATTACCTAAATTTTCCGTTATTATAAGCCTTTAATATTTCCATTTAAATTTAATATAGATTTCAATTCAATCCATCCTCTTCAACACGCAACTTATAGTAACAGCTTACAAGTACGAATGGAATTATCATTTATTATAATATTTTCTCAATTTACATTAACATATAAATAAATCTCCTTTAAATGAATTTTATATCCAGGTATAATACTTACTCTATTTCATATATTGAAATTCATATTGCTATTTTTTTTCTACTAAACTTTATTACATAACTCATAAATTTTAACCAAATTAAATTCCCGAAATTTACGGGTCGTTACACAAACTATCTTCACTTCACCAAAGCCCAGACTTTTAGGCCCTTGATAGGCTGATTTGGGTTTGGTCGTGGCACTATAGGCACGACCTAGGTGGTTCCAAGGAGATGTGGGGTACGTATTTGTGTAGATTGATTTTGGAAGTGAAGTATGGATGTTTTAGACTAGTTTTAAGTGGATGGACTATGTAACGACCCGAATTAATTATCCTACAATTCCATTCAAGCATCTATCCTTAATTTACTTCCCAATATTACTTATACTTAACCAAAAATCAATAAGTAATCTCAATTTCTTCATGAACAATTTAGCTATTTTAGTTACATTAACCTTTAATTACTTATATTAAATTCACATAAGACACGAATTAATGATTAATCAATCTTAATTAATCAATCCTTAATTACGTCATTGATTATATAAAGTAACGATTTCCAATTATAAATTAATTTATCCTAATCTAAATTAATTTCATTAAACAATTAATCATTAATTAAACCACAAATGTTAATCATTCTTGATTTCTCTCAACCTTTAAAATAACTATCTATTTATTTACTCTTTTAAATAAATCAATTTCCTCTTAATTAATCGTCTTAATTCTTCTCTTGATTAATTACACAAAGTAGTTATATTTTATTTTAATTTAATTAAGTAATTATTCATCAAACCATCCGTTGATTATTCTGAATTAATTAAACTTCATTAATTAACTTAATCCATAATTAATTAATTCCAAACCCTTTATTACAAAATTAATTAACCCAAATTATAAATTAAACGAACTAATTAATTATTTGTCTTAATTACGCTTCAAATTTGATGAACCTGAAATCATTAAGCCCTTAACAACATTAGGATGAAAACATTCTCTTATTTAAAACATTTAATCTAGACAATTTTAAAAACCCGAACACTTCGAGTCAACCACAATTAACTCGAGAAACAACCAAATCTAAAATCACTAGATCATTAGTACACATCCATATAATTCAATCATTCATCCATTTATTTAAATTTAACAATTTAAATCTAAATAAATAAATAAAAATCAACCAGAGTGAGATTTACTCACCTTTGATTTGTGCAATCCACTTCTCAAATTCGGTCTCTTCATGATTTAAGACCCTTGATTTTTTATTTTTATTTTGAATTTGTTATTCATTCCAATCCCAGATTTATTCCATTGCAAAGTATTGTTGTCCTGAGTCCAATGTGACTTGTTATGTAATTTTAGACCTCGTATAAACGTTATACAATTTATTAACATTTGAAATAATTTAAAACTATCATTAACATACTAATTTAAATTTAAATTTAATTTAACAACTATCACTTGCCTGGCTTAAGAAAGCAATCCATGAACTCGCTTCCTTTACGCCGACATCTCCTCGACCCCGGCCTGCTTTGCTTCCAGCGGTCACGTGCGCGCCTTGAGGAAGACATGACTATTGACCCTCGCTTCAAACACCATCGATCCTCTGCCCATCACAAAGACTCATCACACCAAACACAGAAAATGTGTCGTAGAGCACGCGACTCCTTCTATCACCGTGACCTGTTCGATCGCGTTCGATCCCTTCAGCTTGACTTTAAATCGAAATCTCCCAATACCTTTCCCCTCGCTCGCGATTTGCCTCGATCGTGTTCGAGCCCTCCAGCCGCCTCGCCTTCCGACTTGCTTCGCGCGCGCGACAACCCCGAGTTCTCCAAGCACGAACAGAAGAAACCCTAGCGTGCGCGCGACGCCACTCCCCTCTCCTCGCGTCGATCGTGACCTAGCTTGCGAGCTTGAGCTTGCGCGGCTCCTGATCGGTCGCCATAATTCTTAAAAAAAAAAATTCAATCTCGGCTAATTGTCTGAAAGAACGAAAGCATCAGCCATTTTTTTTATTGATTGAGTTCGATTCCTTGCTTGAGAATAGAGAGAGAGAGAGAGAGGAACGGCTGATAAAATAGATTTGGGTAGCTTCTAGTGTACGCATTTATTAAATAATTTAATATTTAAAAAAAAATCTTGTTGCATAACGTGAAATCTCGAAACCCGAATCAAACATACCGATAGACGTTCATAAGGTTATACCCGCATTCCGAACACAACGGAACGTGTTTCGAAAGCTGATTTAATCGTATATGGAAGTTAGCTTTATAAATCAATTTAAAATATTAAATTATTGATTTTAGTTTCAACGCGTTTCTCACCCGTACGAGTAAACGGTAAATCCAAACGTTACGAAAATTGAAATCCGATAATAACTAAATATTATGGATCCAAAGGAACTGGTTTCGTCGAATTCCGAGATTGTGCCTCGGAAGGCTATTTTTAAAAATTTCAATTTAAACGATATAATTTCAAAACTGAACAAATCACCTTTAAATTAAATTTCAACCATTCTATTATCTTCAGTGTCATCTTTATAAATTTTATAAGCCTTCGAATTATTTAAACAGGTTTAGAAATTTCAGATTCATCAATTTACCCAATTTCAATTATTAAATTCAATATTTAAACAATATAATTCGATGATTTAATTATCCAGAAAATATTGATATCTTGAATTCAAGTTAAAATTAACTTTTAAGTAATTTAAAATCAATTAATTATTCCAATTTAAATTGTTAGAAATCCCGGGTCGTCACATTCCTCCCCCCTTAAAAGAATTTCGTCCTCGAAATTACTGGTTGGGAAGAATGGACCAATACCCGTTTACCTCTTTCCAAAACTCACTATTCAACATCCTACCAACTTCCAAAACCTTTCATGGTTTCCAACAATCCATTTTTACCTAATCGTTTAAATTTCAACTTCAAACCAAATTTGGAATTATCAAAATTTTCTAAAAAAAATTCTAGCTCTCTAAATTCGCAAAAAAATTTGCCAGCGTCTCCTTTGCGCGGCTAGCTCGGTACAACTACAAAAGGCCTCTACGGGCTCCCAAATTCCAAAAGAAAACAAAAGCCAAGTGGCTGCATCAAAAACCGAATCCAATCTCATCTAGAAATTTAAATACGTACCTTTTGTCGGGCAATACAAATTTATCTTTTGAAATCAAATCCAATTTTCTTTTTCCCCTTTTAATACCTGCATATCTTGTTTAGCAACAATATTCAATCGAAACTTTACAAATCATTTCATACATTTTCCTACATAAGTTTCATACCCACTTTTATTCAAATTAGTTTTCCCCACTTTCATACGAATTCAATTTATTTTAAATTTTTCATATTGAATTTTTATCTTTCAAGTATACTGATTCATATTAGTTTCATTTACTAATTTACTTAAATTTTCAATTTGAAATTGTTTTGTCGTTAGCAAAAATTTTCCCAAAAAATTTCAAAAAATTTCTAACTCCCAAAATTTTGAACTTTTTTTGGCAGAGTCTACTTTGTACGGAGGAGCTTTTGCAATTTGACAAGAGATATAAATAAATATAGATCGACCCACCCGGTCGGAAAAAGCAAAAACAGTTCATATTTCCTAATTTTATTGCTTAGGCGTACCTTATTTAGCATTTTAAGTAAGCAGCTTATTAATTTTAGCAATTAGTGCAATCCAAATCCAACCAAACGGCCTTCAGATACCTGTACTTAATTTAAATATGTAAGTGCCATATATAGAGTATTTATCAGCATTTCATTTACTTTAATAGCAAATCACAAGCGTTTCACTTATATTCAATAGCTAAACACATATATATCATAAGCAACAAGCACCAAAACGCTTTCCGTAAGCGATTTATATAACTTTTAAGCTAATTCAATTGTTTTCAATCAATGTATAAGCCATTTCATTCAGTTTCAATGGTTTGCAACTCAATTTCGTAGATTCCATTGATTTTTAATCCAAACGAGCTCATATTCACTCCAAATGATCCAGAATCAATTTTATTTAATCTTTATCAACTCATAGAATTTTAAATATTTTTTTTCACGCCAAACGATAATTATTTTATGCAATTTTGACGGTATTCACTTAATAGAGTATTTATTTTAGTTTATAACTATTTTAAATTAATTTCAACTCATTCTGCATTACATTTCCGCAATTGTTCCAATCAAAACAATTTATTAAACTTGGCACATCCAATACTGATAAATTAATAACCATTTTCCAAATTAATTATATCCAAGTTTTTATTGAATAGGCTTTCACCCTTATTCGAAGCCAAGCTTCCGTAAATTTTAAACTTAAGTTAATTTACTTTAATTTATTCCAACATCAACTTAAGTTTACTTCTATTTGATTCTCATTTAAGCAACTTCCATTAAATTCAGTTATCCCATCCATTTTAAATTTTAATTTCAAATTCACCTACTCAATTTATCAAAGTAATATTCACGCACATATTACACTTGAATTTTGTTTGTAATTCAACCATCACTATTCCGATCCAACTCTAATTTATTTTTACAACTTCTCCACCTATTTATTTCATTATCAAATCCAAGTCGAATTCTATTTACAGTTCGAATTCATTTCCAATCTCCATTATTATCTTACAATCCATTTATTTAACCGAGTTAATTTTATTAACATATTCTATCAAATAATTATTTAGCTAATTAGCTTACCTCCAACTTTCATTACAAAAATTACTTCATTAAATTTTCCCAAGTTAAATCTTATTTATAATTCCAGTTTGGATTTTCTTTCATCTTTCAAAATTCCAACACCTTTATTTAAAAATTTAGAAATGCTTTTAAATTCAGATAATACTATTTAAAATAGCTTTTAATAAAAATACTTTTATAACTCGATGTCTCAACCAGTCCAGCCTTGTTCTCATAGAAATTCAGTCATACGTTGATCAGGCGTAGGACTGAAAATCTATAAGTACTTAGCAGACCCATTTTCAACATCCAGTGAAAATACCTTTGAAAATAATTTTATTGAAAATAATGAAAACAGTTTTTGAAAATAAAGGAAATAACTTTGGTGAGAATGCTCTGAAAATCATCACCCCCATCCATGGCCGCAATTAACCCGATGGTTACGTTGTCATCCCGACAAAATCCATAGATAACTGTAGGCCTCCGCGCCCCTCGATTACACCATGGAACCCACGACAAATCGCAGCTACAACTGGGGTTACGTAGCTATCACAGCAAAAACCCATATAACTGTAGGCATCAGCGCCATCGAATTTCGCTGCCAAAAATGAAACTTCTCCACTCCACTTGACCATAGATCGCAGTCTACCGATGTTAAGTTGCCTTCCCGGCAAAATCAAGTGTAGACTATTGGCACTCATCCTCCACACGATTTCGCTATGGTCCCCACGGTAGATCGCAGCGACATCGAGTTACACTGTCGTCACAGCATAACCCAAATGCCTCTGTAGGCATCAGAGCCCTCGACTTTCGCTACCCAATAATCCTCAGGAACTAGTTTTGTCCGGACTCCTCACAGGATCAACTTTAGAACCCCCCTTGAGGCTCAAGGAAGCACCACCTGGTGGCACTCCTGAGAAGTTCATTTCAAGGGAGCGTCTTTTTCCCCAGAGCCATCATCAAAACATTTTATACTATACACATATAGTATCTTCAAATCATACACCTAGTATGATCTCATACAAAGCTCATTTATACAAAATCGATTATTCCAAAATCGATAATTCTCAAACTAGGCTTTCTAAATTCAATATTGATTTTACCCAAAATCAAAAGCCTTTCTCAATCCAAAGGTTCCCAAAACCTTTTTCAAAATTCCTCATAAGATCCTTTATATATATTCAGATATATAAAATTTTAAGAAAAACTTTGGATCTTTTTAAACTGGTATAAAACTCCTTTATACTTCAAATACCTTCAAATATCCTTTTCCTCCAACAATAACTTTAACAAGGGGAGCTTAATTTTATATATAACAAAGATATATAACTTTGTTTATTTAAAATCAAATATTCAAATTTGATTACTCTTTCCAATATCAATTTCATTCAAATCCGTACGATGTACACATAACATATGTACGCTATACCAATCTGATCGCCCACCCGATCACACAATTTCTCTTCCGAACTAGTATCGTCCACCCGACTTCCTAGTGCGGACTCAGATCTGATTTCTTGATTAGAGACCGTCATTCCCCTTGCATAACCATAACTATGATAGAGAACATCCAGAACCAATCAACAATCCATATCCAGGTTCGCCGTAGAAAATCGAGTGAAAAATCCTGACTCGGATCGATAAACTATTTTGAAATTCTGTGCTCGAATCTGGATCAAATCACTATGCGAATAGAATAATATACGTACATCCTACGTATTTATTTCCATTGATTATCGACCATATCAATTTTCCTTTCTATTCACATTTCCTTAAATTCCCTTTACTTATTTACAATTGCCTTAATCCCCATTTGGATTATCACTTCAATTCTTATCTCAATTGGGTATTTAATCAATAACAGTTTGAACTCCGACCAGTTTATTTTTAGAAAAATAGCTTGAAAATTTAAAAGTAGATAAGTAATTGAAAAATAATTAATAGTTTGCAAAATAGCTATATAACAGTTAACTAATAATAAAATAGTTGGAAAATAGTTAAATAGTTTCAGAAATTTTAGATAATTGCAAAATAGTTGTGAAATAGCAATTTATTTGTAAAATAGCTGAAAAATAGCAAAACAGTTGAAAAATAAATAAATAGCTTCAAAAATAATTGTAAAACAAGTATAAACAATTTGGCTTTAAGAAAGAAAGGTTGTATATATTTAATAGCTTAGAAAAATAAGTTTATATCAAAACGCTTTATATTGAAACTAGTCAAGAGTCAACTGTTCACTTCCCCAACAATCCAATGTAAATTTACACTTCCATTTAATTGACTCAATTCTAACTTGAATAACTCCAAATTCCATTGGACTTGATTTATTCCCAATTCAAGTTGAATCAATCTTGATTCCTTTCCCAATTTAAATCAAATTCCATTTGATTTTAATCTTGTTCAACTTTAACCCATCCCGAATTATATAAATTCGAGTTGAATTCTCAAAGGTTGGTTTAACTCTTTAAACCAAATTAACTTTTATTTAAAGTTTTTAAACAATTTAATTTCTAAGTTCAATTCTCAAAATTCCATTTTAAATTATCTTAACTTATAAATTTCAAGGTTCAAATAAGAGTTCAATACAGTTTTATTTTAAAATTTTAATTTATTATTAAATTTTATCTCCCAGTTTGAAGCCAGTTCTTAAACAATTTTAATTCACAAACTCAATTATTCAAATTTATTTTATTTATACAATACCATTCTCAATTTAAAGATTTTTATTAACAATAGGTTGATATCATCCAATTTTTTTTAAGAAGTCCATCTATTTTCAAATTTTAAATCTCAAACCCGTTTTGAGATCACACAAATCCCCAATTCAAATCAACCATTTAACTTTCCAACTTAAATTCCAATTTCATCTTGAGATTTCCAATTCAGGTTGCTTTTTTCTACATTTACTTAACTTTCCCAAAGTTAAATTCCAATTTACTTAATCCAATCAACCTCATTCAATCCTTAAACTTCACACTAATAATCTTCCCACTTAAAAACTTATATCACTTTGGGCTTTTACATCACACTTCAGAGAAAAATTAAAACTAAACCTCTTAGAGTTTATTTCAAATTATCTTTGATATCATGTATATCCATACATATATACATATTTATTTCTTGGCCCTCCCAACCATGTTTTAAAATTTTAAACCAACCCTGGTTTTAAATTCAAATCAAATTTCCAACAACCCAGTGTTTGCAACAAGTCCCAGTTATTTAAATACTACTTATTTATTATTTTCATTACTTTTGAATTTAAAAGTTACTCTTCTTATATATGTACTTCATTTGACTTACTTAATAACAAATATCTCATTATTAAATACAACAACTATTTATGATAATACCCAAGGTTATCATATCTAGATACCCATTTCCTTTTTACATTATTCTTATTTCCATAAATTCAAGATTGAATTTTAGTCGAATCCCATTTCAACTTACCTCTATTTAAAGCTTTTTAAACAATTTAATTTCTGAATTCTAATTTTAGAATTTCATTTCAATTAATTTAATTTTAATTTGGTTGAATTTCTATTACCACTTACTTTAATTCCATTTCAAGACTTCCATTTGGTTGTATTATATTGCTTCTTAATTTTACTTTCAATAATTTAACAACCAATCGCCTTAATATTTATTAGAAGGAAATATTGCTTTATATATCAAAATATATCTTATATAAAATCATTTAAAATCTTTATATAAGAAAATAACAAGCACGCTCTCATATATATACACTCAACTCATTCTAGAGTACTTTAGACTCTATTTCATGAGTAATCCCCACCAGAGCCAAGGTTCTCGCTTAACCTTTCAGCTCTGATACCAAATACAACGACCCAAATTAATTATCCTTCAATTCCATTCAAGCATCTATCCTTAATTAACTTCCCAATATTAATTATACTTAACCAAAAGTCAATAAGTAATCTCAATTTCTTCATGAACAATTTAGCTATTTTAGTTACATTAACCTTTAATTACTTATATTAAATTCACATAAGACACGAATTAATGATTAATCAATCTTAATTAATCAATCTTTAATTACGTCATTGATTATATAAAGTAACGATTTCCAATTATAAATTAATTTATCCTAATCTAAATTAATTTCATTAAACAATTAATCATTAATTAAACCACAAATGTTAATCATTCTTGATTTATCTCAACCTTTAAATTAACTATCTATTTATTTACTCTTTTAAATAAATCAATTTCCTCTTAATTAATCGTCTTAATTCATCTCTTGATTAATTACACAAAGTAATTATATTTTATTTTAATTTAATTAGGTAATTATTCATCAAACCATCCGTTGATTATTCTGAATTAATTAAACTTCATTAATTAACTTAATCCATAATTAATTAATTCCAAACCCTTTATTACAAAATTAATTAACCCAAGTTATAAATTAAATGAACTAATTAATTATTTGTTTTAATTACGCTTCAAATTTGATGAACCCGAAATCATTAAACCCTTAACAACATTAGGATGAAAACATTCTCTTATTTAAAACATTTAATCTAGACAATTTTAAAAACCCGAACACTTCGAGTCAACCACAATCAGCTCGAGAAACAACCAAATCTAAAATCACTAGATCATTAGTACACATCCACATAATTCAATCATTCATCCATTTATTCAAATTTAACCATTTAAATCTAAATAAATAAATAAAAATCAACAGAGTGAGATTTACTCACCTTTGATTTGTGCAATCCACTTCAATCTCAATTCGGTCTCTTCATGATTTAAGACCCTTGATTTTTATTTTTTTTGAATTTGTTATTCATTCCAATCCCAGATTTATTCCATTGCAAAGTATTGTTGTCTCGAGTCCAATGTGACTTGTTATGTAATTTTAGACCTCGTATAAACGTTATACAATTTATTAACATTTGAAATAATTTAAAACTATCATTAACATACTAATTTAAAATTAAATTTAATTTAACAACTATCACTTGCCTGGCTTAAGAAAGCAATCCATGAACTTGCTTCCTTTACGCCGACATCTCCTCGACCCCGGCCTGCTTTGCTTCCAGCGGTCAAGTGCGCGCCTTGAGAAAGACATGACTATCGACCCTCGCTTCAAACACCATCGATCCTCTGCCCATCACAAAGACTCATCACACCAAACACAGAAAATGTGTCGTAGAGCACGCGACTCCTTCTATCACCGCGACCTGTTCGATTGCGTTCGATCCCTTCAGCTTGACTTTAAATCGAAATCTCCCAATACCTTTCCCCTCGCTCGCGATTTGCCTCGATCGTGTTCGAGCCCTCCAGCCGTCTCGCCTTCCCACTTGCTTCGCGTGCGCGACAACCCCGAGTTCTCCAAGCACGAACAGAAGAAACCCTAGCGTGCGCGCGACGCCACTCCCCTCTCCTCGCGTCGATCGCGACCTAGCTTGCGAGCTTGAGCTTGCGCGGCTCCTGATCGGTCGCCATAATTCTTAAAAAAAATTTCAATCTCGGCTAATTGTCTGAAAGAACGAAGGCATCGGCCATTTTTTTTATTGATTGAGTTCGATTCCTTGCTTGAGAATAGAGAGAGAGGAACGGCTGAAAAAATAGATTTGGGTAGCTTCTAGCGTACGCATTTATTAAATAATTTAATATTTAAAAAAATCTTGTTGCATAACGTGAAATCCCGAAACCCGAATCAAACATATCGACAGACGTTCATAAGGTTATACCCGCATTCCGAACACAACGTAACTTGTTTCGAAAGCTGATTTAATCGTATATGGAAGTTAGCTTTATAAATCGATTTAAAATATTAAATTATTGATTTTAATTTCAACGTGTTTCTCACCCGTACGAGCAAACGGTAAATCCAAACGTTACGAAAATTGAAATCCGATAATAACTAACTATTACGGATCCAACGGAACTAGTTTCGTCGAATTCCGAGACTGTGCCTCGGAAGGCTATTTTTAAAATTTCAATTTAAACGATATAATTTCAAAACTGAACAAATCACCTTTAAATTAAATTTCAACCATTCTATTATCTTCAGTGTCATCGTTATATATTTTATAAGCCTTCGAATTATTTAAACAGGTTTAGAAATTTCAGATTCATCAATTTACCCAATTTCAATTATTAAATTCAATATTTAAACTATATAATTCGATGATTTAATTATACAGAAAATATATCTTGAATTCAAGTTAAAATTAACTTTTAAATAATTTAAAATCAATTAATTATTCCAATTTAAATTGTTAGAAATCCCGGGTCGTCACAGACTAACTTTTAATCTAGAAATGCATGGATAGCCATGAATGGATATATGAAGATAGAAAGGAGCTAGAAATGGAAAGTAAAGAAAATGAAGTAAGGGAATAAAATGAAGAAGTGGTTAGGGTATTTATAGGCATAGGAAAATAATTGAATTACTAAACTACCCGTGTATTAATTAATATAAACATGTCATGTCTTAAAGTCAGATTACCATACTCCTCCCTTAGCTCGTGCAAATGTGTACGTAATTTATTCTAAAGAGGAGACATGAGAGTATGGAAACATACACACACACACAGTTGCCAAAATATCAAAGCTAGTCTCCCCTAATGTGACTATTTTCTATTTATCTTTCTATTTAGTTGCCAAAGTGTCACATCATCATTATCTTAAGTTAATTAACTAAACTTAATTAAATCTAATTATACTATCTTAACCCATATTATATAATTATTCTATGTATTCATATATATAAGAAAGTGTGCACAATATTTCAAATAACTTTTATAAGATGCAACGTCGAAAATTTAGAAAATAGTTTCCGGTCACATTTTCTGTTTTTCATCGAACTAAATATTTTTGTAAACTAAATTAAAAAACTATTTTATCTTCAATATTTATTATTTAGAAGTGTTTTTATTTTTATTTAAAAAACCTTCTATTTGAATATCTAAAATTAATTAAATATTTAGAAATTGATGAGGTGAAATTCTGAGTCGTTACACTCTTACCCCTTAAAAGAATTTCATCTCCAAAATTTATAACAATCCTATACTAGAAAATATACAATCCTACGAATACCTAACACATTAATCGGATGTAACTTATACCGCAAAAACTAGTATGATATAAATCTATATGCAACGCAATTCAGAGAATACACTGAAATAAAATACTGTGCATACAATCATATCAAAAGGTAAATTTAGAACAAAATGACCGGGCTCTTATATCCAAAAATTTATTTCAATTTTTTTTCAAAAGGAAATATATTAAAACCAAAACAAAAAATAATTAGGAGGGAGGTCCTCCTACCAAAACATGTAAAACTCTAGAATCAAAACAACATGAAGCATCAAGTGGTATTCCGGTTCCTCCAAATACTATAACTAGAGTGAACAATGATTATCTCTTTCCCAATTTTTTTCCAAAATCACATTTGCAAAAAGCACCAGAATTTAAGTCCTAATAAACAATTATAAAAAAATTTAACTTTATAAACTATGGTACATTAAACAACACAAACAATCAATCAAATTCAATTAAATCAAATCGATCAAATGCCGTAAAGGAATAGACTAACACTATTAGTCATCCAAATTCCATAAGGAGAAAAAAATCTAGCACTCAGCATTATTTAAAACGTCAAAAATATTAATAATAGACTTCTAACTTAGGTTCAAAACTTTATTGATTGTCCAAAATATAGATAATTATCTAAGCGTACCATTCTTTGCTCATTATCCTTTAGTTATTGCTTAAAAGATTATCCAAACTTGCTCGAACAAAACTGAAAGTTATACTCTAAAATTATTCGTTTCTTGACTACACACATCTTTCTAAAGCACATAAATTTGTAAGTTTAAAAGTATTTTATAAAGTCATTTCTTTATTAAACGCAAAATAATAACTTATTCCACTTTATTTACTTGTATAATACCCTTCTAAATCCTGAAAGTATATACAAAACACAAAATTTATTTTGCTTTTCATAATTTAGGTGAAGATCAATTCCAAATTTGAGTCTTTAAAACTGAGTCGACGTCTCGACCTCTTTAACTTAGAGTGTTAAGATCGACAATGTCTATGAGTTGACTCAAAATGAAAAAAATAGTTTATACTACTTACATGTTTTAAACAAAAGCTACGGTTTTAATAAAACGATGTCTATTAAAACCTTCCTACTTTTTCACATTAAGGTGTTATAATGAATCATGTTTATGGACTGACCCAATAACACCAATTTGTTTACACTACTTAGATACTTAAATAATATCTATGGTTATCAAAACCTCCATATCCAATCTTACCATTTAAACCAATGTTAAATTACCTTATACATTATTTAATGGGAAAATTCATTTATTAAAAGAATCTCTTATCAAGAATACTTTTTATATTGGAAATCAATTCTCTTTTAAGGAACTTAAAAATTGAGTTCCCGGTTTTTAGTTTCAAAACTCGTCTTTGAAAGTATACTCCTTACTTTTTCATTATAAAATAACTTCAAACAATTTGTTTATTAAAACTCACTTTGGCTTCGTTCGGATTTGAATTCATTTCAATCGCACAATGATAAAGAGGATAATTTACTAAGTACTTCACAAGATTTGCATAAGGAACATCTGATCGTCACGTAGAAGATTATTCAGATTACCACAAACTACCGAAATATTTTTCTCCGAATTACTCAAAGCAAAAGCATTTTACTTAAAATTTCTTTTTCAAGATATTTATACTTTAGAAATATTTCCAAATAATAACGCTAATAATTTTCTCAAAATATTTTGAAATCATTTTTAAACAAATCCGGGATTTAAATTTTCCAAAACCTCTTTAAATGTTATTTGGAAAGACAAATTTATAATACTAAGTGTATTAAAACAAGAGTCAAAAACGAATGTCATTTACAACATGTTTTACTGTAAACCTAAAACAATTTAAACTTAGCTTTATTTATAAACAATTCTATTTAAAAATTCTCTTATTTCAAACCACTGTTTATAAATTTATAACAATATTTATTATCCCCAAAAGATAATAAAATAATTTAAATACCTTTTATGAATTTAAAACAATGTTAATCGTCTTGGGGGACGATTTATAATATTATTTTCTAAACCCTAACACCATATAAGTTTTCCAAAGAAAATAAATCATTTAAGTTCTTTTATTAAATTAAAAATAACATTAATTATCCTGAAACATAATAAATCACATTTATAATCTCTTTTGTAAATATAAAAAAATATTAACTATCCAAAAGATAGTTAATCAATTTACAAATTTTCTTTAATAAACTAATTAATTATCTTTAATAAAATAGTTAATTACTTCCAAAACACTTTCATCAAATCAATTAATTTATTTTAAACTCACTTATTAAATCCATTAACCAACTTAAAATATTATTTATCAAATGATTTATTAAATTCAAATAATCATTAATTAAATGAATAATTACTTATATATATCATTAATTAAAATGATTATTATTTTTCAAATATCAATAATTAAATAAATTCAAATATCAATGATTAAAATGACTAATTAAATTCATATCTCATTAATCAAAAGGATTAATTAATTTTAAACATCATTAGTTAAAATGATTAAATAATTTAAAATATCATTAATTAAAATGATTAATGAATTTTATCATCTACTTTTGGGAAAACACAAGCTCAAGTTCAAACACACATAAGGGTTTAGAGGATGATATTTAATAAATGACGGTATAACAAAGATTGCTATAACGACATTTAAACAGTTTAAATGGAATATCTAGGTTAATTTCAATTAATTAATTAAACAAATCTAACTATCATCCAAGAAATCAAAAATAGTTTATAGCATCATAGATATGATATAGCAGTGGATGTGAGTTAAACTTACATTCAAATGATTCTCCTTTATTATAATTAAATTTTCCCAAATATTTATCCTCTAAAATTTTATTTTATTTTATTTTATTATTATTAATATATATTTTTCTACAATTTAGATTATGTTAGACAACTTTTTATTACAAGCTTACTTTTAGGTAAACATTATTAAAAGTTGACTTTTAACTTAACCCTTTCGCTGAACACCTTATAATCAAACTGTGTAACTTAATTCACAAGGCGTTCGTTCCAAGATTCCCTAACTGCCATTTACTTGACCTATATTTTACTAAGTAAAATTCCTTACGAACTATTCGACAATAGTTAATGCTCAAACTGGACGAGCATAACTAAATAAATCCTAAATGATAACGATAAAATGTTATCATTTCTAAACAATCAACTCAACTTTACAACTACATTAATTTTGAAAATCATTCTTATATATATATATTCCTGGGTAAAATTATTTTACTTACCATTTTAAAACAATATTGTATTAGTAAGCATGTACAAGTGTTTAGGAATGCCTATCAATAACACAGATCAGACGCATCGATCGGAATTCATATACCACTCAATAGATCAAAAAACACAATATAAAACATTTTTATAACACTAATAACTGCACACTCATTATATATTTATACTCTCAGACTTATCCTTGGATATTTCTAATCCAATCCTTGGAGAGTTTACTTCACCAGAGCTTAGCTAAGCCTAAGCTCTGATACCATCTGTGACGACCCACCTTTATGATCCTTGGGAACGACACTTAATAAATCCTTGGTATTTGTGTGTTGTTGCCCAAGAATCCAAAAGATAAGTTGTCTTGGGGTAAAATAAAGAACAGAACAAGACATAATAGAAATACCTCACAATGGAATAGTTACATATAATACAAAATGATATAGTACAAAAGGTTGCACCTTAAATGGAGCTATCAGAGTTAAACAAAAGTACTACATCTAATAGATTTGCATCAGACCTCTAAAATTCCAAAAAATCACTGACATTAAGATTTAGTAGCTTTGCTCCTTGTCATAGGAGAAGAAACCACTTTAGTTGTTATTAGGTATTTTCTCTTTACCTTTCTCAAACTGCTTAGTGTATTCTGTGTTTTGGCTATGTATACTTTCCAATAACCTCGTCCTTTCTTTCTTCGTCAGAAGTATCAAGTTGTATATTTAATTTTTGAATTTCTTCTGAAGTGGTTAGCAATTCCTCCTCCTTTTCATCAACAGTACTTTCAGGCTCAGGAACCTTTGTCAAAAGTTGGGAAGTGCTTAGATGTCTACTCATGAATGTGGACTTGACTTTAAGACTTTACAGGCACATCTAGAATAGCTATTTCACTAACTTTATGTGTTCGTGTGTGTAAATAAGGACTTTAGGGGTAGTGACTGTAGCATTTTGTATATCATTTTTTGTAGCTATAGTGTTTTTTGGGGAAGTAACGATGGGGTTGTGCATATTAGAACTAGCAGATGTATACTGCTACTTGAATGTGCATAGTTAGTAGGAACTTTGTTATTGCTTTTTGATTACTCTACCTAGATTTATTTTGGCATTTCTACGGCTAAATTGCATTGTTAGGTTGTTATAACTAAACTGTTGACGCTCACCATATCATGGTGGCACATAATCATACTCCAGATCTTGCATTTACTCATCATGTTTGTCTATGGTTACGACCGCTTTGGCTAAATCAGATGTTGCTTCTAGTTCCACCAAGACCTTTGCATAGTTGATTTTTGACCAATCTAGTGTTCTCATCTATGTTTATTGGTTTTCCAATTAGGCCAGCAAGTTTTCTAATACATCTCATATTCCATAATGCAAGATTCAAGTTATTCAACCTGACCCATACTGGGTATGTAATCAGCATATCACATTTAAAATTGAAATTAGCATCCTATTTCCTCATAAAGATTAACTTACTATCCACAAACCATGGGTCTGCTTTTAATATTCCTTCATAATCCTCCTCTCTCTCTCTCTCAAAATTTATCAGATAAAATTCATTTTCTCTAGGTTAGACGTCCCATGATCCTTTCGGACACCATACTCACTTGATGTAGGCATTAAAACACACAAAGATGGTCTTTTACCTGCCAATAAACATAATTGAATTTTTCCATATAGAGTTAGCCTCAGCATAATCTTCATCACCTATAAATTGATATGATTCCTTCCAATCATTAATAGGTTGAAAGAAGTTAACTTTGCCTTTAATTTCAACCCTATTTCCCAATGCTTTGACCGAGGATCTGGCTTTTTCTCTAGCCTTAGATTTTCCGGTTTATTATTTTCTTTTAGAGCCACGATAAAACATTATTTCCCCTTCTATCTAACATCTTCCCACTACAACAGAAATGTCATTTTGCAACGGTTCTTAGCCGTTGCAAAATGATTTAGCAACGGCTTTTAGTTATTGCAAAATTGGCAGTGGTAAAAAATTGACAGTGGTTTTCGAGCATTGCGAAACTAAAATTAGCGATGGCGCAAAGCCATTATAAGGCCTTACTTTACAGCGGCTTAAAGCCATTTCTAATTTTATTTTCGCAATGGTTGAAAGCCGTTGTAAAACCTTATTGTACAACTTTGTTTATTTGATTTTGCAACGGCTCAAAACCGTTGCTAATTTAAATATATTTTTTTTTTAAAATATGTTGCTTTTTTAGCCCTCCCGTAGTACAGTCATTTCATTATCATACTGAACATAAACATTTTCAAATTTAACATAATATCATAAAAGAAAGATCATTGAACCAAATATTTTTCATAGATTCAACACAAAAACCAAACATAGCAAATCTTTTAATTACAATGTTCAACAATAATACATAACATTATATAGTTCAGCAGCAGCAGCAATATTATATTATACAATACATAGTTTAGTAACACCTTCCTCCAGTCACGTGATCATCATTGCCAATACTCCAGATCTATAGAACAAAAAGAGACGGGGAAAATTAGGCTATCTTTGGTAAATATGCAGAAAATCAGGCATTATATCTTCTCTTTGGCTTAAGATATCTTGAACCTGGTTGACAAATTTTGTACTTTCGGTAGTATAATTTCTTAAAACGTGACGTTATAGGGGAAACACAAAACGATAGACCCTATTCCAATTTCAAATAAAAAGCAAACAAAAAAGATGATCATTAAAAGAATGTATGCATGTTAATCTACAATAATTGTGCTGCTTTTAGGTAAGGCTAAAAATGTAACTAGAAATTTATTACAATTAAGGAGGATTTAAAAATTACAGGATGTCAAGCGATAGAGGTAGCCATTGGTGCATAATATATGAATAATTCTCATAATATTTTTTCAGCACGTGAATCCTCATTCACTATAAGCATGTTATGTTTTCATTATGAAATGACAGATGTGATGCATACATCCTTTGCATTTTCTTAGTAAAGTTAATTGGTTATTTAAGTTTCAAATTCTGTTTAGTGGAAGAAAATGATTAAATAAGCCCACAGCTTGTTAAAAATGGTTTTTTCCTTTTTGATGACAGAATTCTCTGTTTCTGATTTTCTATACAAGAGAAATAGTTCATAGTTTTGTATCATCGTTCAATAATTCTTTGATAGGTCTGCAGATTTTTGTTATCCTGCTAGTGTAATGCATGTAAATGAGCAAAAATTGACTAAGAATGAGTATCCTTACGAGTTACAAGAATGAGTATTCATACAGGTTACAACTTCAGTAGTTTATTGATGATAACGTGTAGTAAATTTGGCAATAATAGAACAAATTATGCAATATGAAAATAAAAATACCTATATACATTCTTCAAAATTAAAGAGAACTGCCATCTAAAATATGAGAAGCATCAACTCAATCTAGTTAATCACCATATCTTCCAAGTTGAATATTTTTAATGGTTATTGTGATCATGTCTCAGGTCAAGTTTTAAATGTTGGAATATATGTGGATCATACTGCATACACCATGCTTATAGGGCATGTCACTTTATGTGATCTTTAATCGGCCAATAATTCCTCAATTTATGCTTGAAAATTTGCCTATAATCACATTAAAAGCGACGTATAAGAACCTGTTTTCTAAATAAAATTCAGTGTTATTCTCAAAAAAATTGTTCTTCTAAGAAACATTTCAGTGCCGGAGGAACATTTTAGAAAATAAAATTGCAAAGAAGACACTTTTAACTATTTAATTTTATTCAACATTCAATAACAAATCCATATACATGTATCATCACCATAGGTCCATAGCAAAACAGAAGACAAAGAGTTACCTATGATTGCGGCTTCTACTAGAGTAATGGCATATTAGTAGTAAAAAAAATGTTATCTAAGATAATTATATTGTAATATTATTTCACAATTTTAGTTTTGTACTGTTTATAGTAGGAAAACAATAAATCATATTGTACACTAAACTTATTCGCATGAATCACGATCTATTATTCAATAGAATGTTTACAGTCAACATTCAGTGAATGAAATGAAAAGAAATAGCTAAGTTTACTTTTTCAGCCAAAACATATGACACAATTTAATGATTCACTGTACTAACAAATTATGTAAAATGGTATTTGAATGAATATGATTCAAATTAAAATATGCACTCACCTTCTCTATGGAGCCAAACTGAACCACGCCAAAGCATGAAAGATAAATTATAACAATAGTCTACAAGATGAAGACCGGCTTTTAGTGTAATCGGTGTGATATGCCTATGGATAAGAATTTGTTATTACACTGTATGTTTTTTGTTTCTGCGTGATAGTTTAATGCATGATATGACGAATTATAAGCTAAAAGCGAAAATTTAAAAGATAATAAAAATCAACAAAAACCTTTTTTCCAGCCAAAAATTGATGCTGCCACTCAGAGTTTCCCTGAAAAAAGACAGAATGAAGTCACATAAATATCGGTAGCATATTGCATTGACTGTAGATATACACTAGAAACCAATTGCACCAAAAGGGACCACTTGATACTTGACTACATAAGTGAGTTGAAGATTTAACATACTAGATTTTTTCATAGAATAATAATACAAGCAATGTTGCATTGAAGGAGAAAAGAAAATGCATGTATAAGTTATTAACATAAACAGTAAATGTATACCTGATTTAATAGGATAAGTTGTTTTCCTTTTTTCTATAATTTTTTCAGCAATATCAGTATGCATCTCCCCTAAGCAACATATTACATCACATATAAATCCTTAAATTAGACTATAACCTGCTCTTGCTTCTAAAGATATCGAATTGAAATCTTTGGATGATACACAAAACCATCGATTCCAACTTCACCAATGGTCGTAGCAAAATGATGATTTTGTTTGGCTGTGTTCTCATCTGGGAGTAGTATGTTGTCCATAGCCAACTTCTCATGTGTCAGAGGTACAGGTTTCCCATATATTGTGGATACCGTCGAATCTCTGCATACAGAACCTATTGCAATGACCTCTAGATCAAAGTTCATGATTTCACATTTTTGATTTGCCAAACCAGATGAACACAATGGATTATTAACTTTATTGTTTGACAATCTTCCAACACTTTCCTAATGTGTCCCACTTCCTCCTTCATTGGAGGGAATTCCTGGTATGTGTTTTCCGTTATCCATGTATCCCTTGAACAAATTGACCAATGACTTCAAGGTGCCCTCTATATTGTACATCCAAGTTTTCAAGTCTTCTGAATCTACTTTGGTCATTTTGAGTTGTTTACGTGCAATATTAGAAGCCTTAACATGCGTTCTTGATATCTTGGTTTCAATACTACAAGTCCGGCCCCTTGTATCCTTGCCAAGCACTTGTGACAAGATGTCTTCATCCAATAGCATATCTTTTTCATTATTATCATTGATTGTTTCCTTCTTTTGCAATTTCACCCAAAAATATGATAATACTTGAGATATTATTATTAATATACATGTTACTGATTTAAAACAGTAGACTGATAAAACATGTAAATATATATATCATAATAAATGATTATTAATTTATCATTTAAAAAAATAGATTGTTTAACTTATGAAGTAGGAAGAAGTCGAATCTAATATGATACCATCCATTTTCGTGTGATTTTTCTCCCATACTTGATGACGTGTGATTTTTTTCTGGATTTGCACCGGCCTGCAACCAAAAGGAAATGTTATTATACTTGTAATGATCATAAAGGAAATAATACTAAAATAGAAGAAATCAAACACTTAAGCAAAATAATATACCCACATTCATTTAGCACATTTATAAGAATAAAACTGTAAGAAAAATGAATGAAGAATCCGACTAAGTAATGCATATAAATTTTCATATTACCATAAAACACCAACATTGGGAGATAGATCTCATCACTGTAAGAATAAAACCGTGTGTTCTGCAAATTTAAAATATAAACAAAATGAAGTATGGATAAAAATAAGTTCACCTAACCATCAGAAGATCAAAGTATCAAATAAGCTCCCTGACTATTAGTAAAATCTTTATCTTGTCAATTATATAAATTAAAGACCTTATACAGAGTACATAACTCTTTTGAAGTTTCTCCATCGAGTTGCAGTTAACCCATTATGTAACTTATATCATACAAGATTCAAAATAGATGTAGAAATTTCAAGTTTATATTCCAGTGGTTTAACATGGTACCATTCTATTTTTTTAGGACCCGTTACCATCATTTATTACAAATGCTACAAAACTTAGCTCATATTATGATTGTTATCTCTTATAAAAATTGAGATCACATCAAAATTTCTAACCTCTTTGAAATTTTAAGTTAATATTAACCACTGAGATATCTATTTTAACCATTGATTTAAAGAACCAAGTTCCTTGTGCTAGAAATACTCAAATCTATTTTAACCATTGATTCTATGTTCAATAGTTTATATTTAATTGTTCGATTTAATAATTAAATTTATTAACTTGTCACATAAACTGTTATGGAGCTATTATCATGCATAGCTCTCTTATAAAAGGAAGTAAATTGCTTTTTGTGGCATATTTTCTATGTCTAAAATAAAACTTATTACTCCTTATATAGTTCATGTTTTTAAATTTATGGGGGAAAAGAGTTGTTACTCTTTACATAGTTGATGTTATTGAAGTTATGTTGCCTTGTTTCCCCCTCACCATAATTTCCATGTATGCATAATTTATGAGGGAAAAGTGTTTTATGGAAGCAACGAAGCAAATATTTACATGTGTGCATAATATGAAAATCTTGGATAGTTATGCATTTCTTATTTGAATTCTGTAAAACGTCCAAAGATTCCAGGTTTAAATATTTACATTAGATTGTCAAGTAAAAGCCAATATTCGAAATATGCACATGTATCCATTGAACTATAAAAGAAATTTTGTTATAACGGTCCGCGGTGTGTGTATTTCTATGCTAATAAATAACAGGCACTGCATGCACTACTTTAATCAACAGTCTTATAATAAAAAAAGACGAAACAAACGTACGTAGCATTTTACGTTCTACTACAGCGTTACTTGTACGACCAGTGTGATGGCTATAGTTATATAATGCTCTATGTTTTGCCTATATCCCTTCTTTCGCGTGCACTGGATTTTGCTTTTTTTATAAGAATCAATCCAAATCTTCTAGGCTAATTTTTGAAGGACAATTTTTCATCATCTCTTCATCATTATCAAATTTGTCATAGTAACTTGTCCTCAATTCGCTCTTGTATCTCCTAAATGACTTGGACATTTTTTTAAATAAAAATCCTTTGCATCTAACTTAGTTTTAAAAAAATCTATGAAAATTAAGAGTTGTTTACTTAAAAAAGCAACGTGGACAGAGAAAACTGAAACTGATATATTTTAACTTACCTGTAATTCAGACCAACGTCATCCTTACATTTTTTGGGTACTTTATCCCAACTTTCATATGAGATCGGCACATGAATTCGTACCAATTTACAACTTGACTGCATATTCATCCAGCATTATCTAAAATTGGAGCACCAATGTGTTTGCCTCAACTTTCTCGGGATGTACAAATGAAGATTGCATAATTGAATGGATTGAAGCTTCAGTGGCTTCTGACATTGTTACTCTCTTCTACAGCACTATCAGCAACTCCTTGCATATACATAAATGATTGAAGTGTTAATATCAATCAAGTTACAATGCCTGTAGATTTTGAAACAAACTGCAATGGTTTTCGTTTAATGCTGAAGGTATATGAGAATTCAATTCAGTATTTATCATCGCCATAAGTCCTGTCATAAATTGCAAATAAACACAGATTTCAGAATGGTGAAGATGATATAAAAATTATAAATAAATGAACTAAAATAGAAATATTAAGGTGAGAAACATAATGTTAGAAAACATCCTGGTACAGAAAGGAAACGTGGTTATTTAAGTTTATCCTTTTCATATGAATTTTGAGACATAAGTCAGCTTACATTAGTTTGATGCTGAAGTGTTGTAGATTGATCATTTTACTTTTAATTTTCTTTTAAATAAAGAACTTGGTTCATTGTATAATATTTACAAAAACATTAAATAAAGAGCCTGAATTTTGGTTCTTCGATCGGATTCTTCCATCCACTGTTTGTCTATCCTAGAAGGCATATTGACCTTTTATATCATATATGATATGTTGTCAATTATTTTTCTATCAGTTCATTATATTATCCTATGACATACATAAACACATAACATAACTCAAACCAGTTTGATGTATAAATTCTCTCATGTATATGATATCATTTACACAGCTAGAAAATTAATTGTATATTAACTGATTTAAATATATATAATTTATAAGAAAAATAATTCATGTGCGAAGTGTGTGCCATAACACTCATATTCATAATTAAACTGTAATTATAGCCAAATATATGACAGCAACACCCATAAAAATCATGGATACATCCAGCAAAAGTGGAAGCACTTTTTTGATAATTTTAAATTGTCAAATGAACTAAAGAATTTGAGCAAACAACTAAATATTGTTTCTGATGATACTAAGAAATAATTTATGGCAGACTATGAAAAGAAATGTTGTTGAAAACTGCAAAATAAGATAATCAGAAATTACAGAGGAAAATAGTTTTCCTGTGTAACCTTACTAAGTACCAACTTAGTGTCTTATAGCAGCAAGCTTGAAAGCATCAGCAAATAGTTTAAAATATTAATTACCCAATTGCTCCATAAACCAGTATTGCAATATCAGAAAAAATAACTCTTTAACATGCTTAACAGAAAATTTGATAAGAATCGATGGATCAAAAATATATGTATAATCAAAAGTAGTCAGATACAAAATTGAGTATAAAGTTAAGATCATTTTCTGTGCACATATGTGGAAAGTTGGGCATGCATGTAGAGTTGGAACAATGTGGCACTTTTATGTTTCTATTCTAGCATTGAATATATTAGCCGGTAAAGATCATTTGAGACACTTTTTTGTTTGTCTTCATAACCGGTTTTTATTGAGCACATTGTAAATCTAAGGAAAAGTTAACCACTAAAATCAGTAGAGAAATCTTAAGAAAAACCACGGACAAACACAGCAGAAAACCAAGAAAAAAATAGTGACAAGTCAATTTAAGCCTTTATGGTAAGTTATAACTCTAACTACTTTTAACATTAGAAAAAAAATTATCTTCTAATTTACAAGTTTTTTATTAAGTTTTTATCAGTCGTGGCTCTACTAAAGTTTTATACCTTCTCATTTTTTCCCTTTATTTCTCTGTGATTTACATCACATTCCTTATTGTTTATATTTATAGTTTTCTTCTTTAGAACTTCTCGCTAATATTTTTATACCACAGTTGGTTTGCTATATTGCCTTTTGACTGTAGTAAACAAATATCACACGTCATATTTACTGATTTAATATATTCTGAAACCATGAGTGTATCCAGCCAATGATTTCTATGGAGTGCCAATATAAGCTTGACACATCGCATTTATACTTTATATATGTACATATACTGGTGTAAATACGCTATTGAAATCAGCAATGGAAAAATGCCTTTGCTTAGATGTTAGTACCATGTGGCTAATGGAAACTTTATATTTCAAAGGACCATGGTGCAAATCTACGGAATATAGAAACACATTAATCTATACTGAAACACATTGATCTATACTACAGTACCAATGTTTGATTGTAACTGATTAGAAAATATCATTTTCCTGACTAAAACATCAGGCACGCTATACTTTGTTTCCCTGTCATGGTCCTTCGATTGAGACTTGCTTGTTTTTTTAATCAACTTTCTTAGAATTATTATTAAAGTATTGATACATGCACTAATATAACCATTATTTACTATGCTGCTTTTGCTTATTGTGTCTTGTACATAAGTGATAACATTGTGTGACTTTCACTTTTCTAGGTTAATTTTGTTCAGTGCTCTCACTTTAAGAATCAAAACGGCCAAGGTTTCTACACAAAATGCATTTACCGTTCTCAAAATAACTCTTTAAAACAAAACCATGAGCTTATTTATTTTTTTGATTCAAAATAAAGATAAACAATATTCTATTAAAAAAAGATCAAAATTTCAAGAAGACACTTCATCGAAGACTTTTCTCACAAGCTAAAAGTGATACATTCAGAAATTCCAAAATAGTATTGTGAATAAAACAAACAAAATAGAAAAGTAGCACTACTACTGCCTATAAACTCGTTTGCTCATCTACTTCCATTTGATAAATGATACAACCAACAACATGTAACCAAATACAAACCATAAACCATGAGATGCAACAACTTAAATCACTTAAAATGGGTTCGCATTCATTTAAAATGTGAATCGTATAAACAAAGACCATATATTTACCATATATTTATTCTTCTTCTTAGAAATTTTTTATGAAAATATTAATATTGGATAAATTTTAAAATACTTGAGTTATTTTATTTTTAAAAAAATATTAATCGAAGGCGTTTATAAGTTGCATGTTCACATACTAATATTCCCATAAAAGAAACAATATAGTATAAAGGTATTTACATGGGTAAAAATAAAGAACCATAAAGATGAACATGTAATATGTACCTTTTTCTGCTTACATGTAACCCATCAAATGTCTTTAACTAATCCCATATTATACAATCAACTCCTTCATGCAGTTCTACCTCCTCTGTCTTCTTGCATATATGTGACGACCGCCCATGACTCCCGCACCAAAACAAGAGAAAAGTGCGCTGAAAGGTGTGCAAGGCAGCCATGGACGATAGTCAGGGAAAAATAAAATCGCAGAATCTCTACCGTAACTCACAGCGCATGGATAAAATACAATAGAGAAATATATATAGTGGAGTCTCATAACAGAAAAATCATCATATAAGCATCACAGAAGTTTTATACAATCATCTCAACAAATCCATACATCAAGACCTCACTACAAACACTCATCAAATACAGCAGCGGATACCCAGTACATATAAGAAAATAATATGCATAGCCTCCTGCTCGTCTTCGTCATCATCAGCGGAAAACTCTAAGCACAGCACCTGCCACCTGCTACCTAGTCTGCCCATCCCAAACATGGATGAACAGCCCAAGGTAATAAGAGGAGACATAAAACCTTGAGTCAGACAAAGTCTTAGTGAGCAGTAAATTAACAATCAAGCATACCAAAAGAGCATAAGGAAATAAAGGAATAGGAACCAAACCATCCCACTCCACCTCTTTCTACAGTGATAGCCCCCAGACACACACTAAGGAGAAGTAAGCATAACATAGCAAATAAGTAAGGTAAAGCAATAATCACTCGAGTCAAGGACGATGTTTTCCAAATACAAACCCCCAAGGCCTAAACCAAGATCAGATAAGCACCCAGAAAACACCGCTCTTGAAGCCGAATGATGATACAACCAAACATCCAAACATCCATGACTCTGGCTATCACTGTTATCTTTGCCTTGATTTCACCGTTAGTTGAATGACCGCCTGTCAAGGGCTAATGGTAACCCCGGTTTAGCCATAACTCCGCACGTCATCGTGACCCGTGCCTAAGCCGAACGCATCAGCCCAGAGTACTAGCACGTCATCATGACCCGTGCCTGGAACGTCATCGTGACCCGTTCCAACGTACTCTTGCTTTGAGTATGCTAGAACCTTCAACAACGATGAGATCTAAGCCTCCAAGTCATCCTCCTCGACGACCACTTCCATACTAGCTCAAGCGCCTCTCAAGCTAACCATTATCCACCCCAACCCGGACCGCATCACCGAGTTATAACTTTGCACGTCGTCATGACCCGTGCTTGGAACGTCTTCGTGACCCGTCCCATCACAACATATGTCTTGCCTCATCACATCATAGCAAAGTCTCTCAACTTGGAACGTCATCATGACCCGTCCCATCTCAACACAAGCCTTGCCTCATCATATCATCGCAAAGTCTCTCAACTTAACCATGCTTTGCCTTCTCGCATCATGGCAAGATCCCACATCCTCGAATCCATCCATATGAGCTTCCACATCCGCTTCATATGCTATCGGCAGCTTTCACCATTCAAGAGCCTTTCCACTTAGCTTTTGAATCATCTTCAACCATCTTGTTCCAAATCAACTACAAGCTAACTTGGAGCAATCAAATCTAACATACATTCAAACATTCAACCATTCAAACAAGATCTATTGAGTAAAATCAACTATAATGGCAATTTCGTAATTAAATGAGCAAAAGTCCAACACATATAAAATCATGGTTTTTAGCATAGATCTATCAAATCTAGAACATGGGTTTTGTCTCTAATACTTATTAAATAACTTTCATAAGTAAACATCTTCAAAAATGATGGATCTACATGCAGACTTAAGGAAAATGCGAGAAAACGCTAACTTTAACACATAAACATATCACCAATCCACTACACTCCTTTGGGTCCGTGTGAGAGATAACTACCACTCACCAAATCACCAAAACAACCTAAAATGAATCAACTACAGATCTGGACAGCAAGGACTTGGACTTGATCCGGAGAAATTTCACTTGAAACGGTGAAATCTAGCCTCTTCGGATGAAAATCTTCAACTTTGGCTCTTGATCTTTGATCTTGATCTTCAATCTTCAATGGATGTTAGCACTTGATAGAAGTAGAGAAAGAAGTGATGAAAATACTGTAGTCGAGTTTCCAAAATGGCAGCACTTCGTCGCTTCGAAATCCGGTGCCAAAAAGTGAGCCGAACCCCTCTATTTATAGGCTGAATCAACCATAGCTCGGCTGTCCCTTAGGTCGTCGCCGACCCAACACTTGAGTCGCCCCCGACTTATCTACACAACCGACTCACCAGGCAGCCGACCCACACTAAGTCGTACTAAGGTCCTATTTGCCACACGACTCACGACCTATAGCCTCACCGACTCAGAGACCTAACGACTCAAAAGCCTAAGTCCCTAACGACTTATCCACTAAGTCGGCCCACCGACCTAAGCCTTAGCCGACTCAACATCTACCGACCCAACTCCCTAAGTCGGTCACTTCCTTAGGTCGGTCTAAACTACTGGATCCCTAACACTATGAGTCGGCAACGACTCATTTTGCTAACCCTTAACCCGCTGACTCGGCCTAGACCATGAGTCGTTCCTCTCTTGACTCGGTCACATACTAACTCGGCCACACCTACACTCGCTCCTTCTCTAAGTCGCTCTAACACTATAGGTCATTAACTCTCATGAGTCGGCCACCATGAGTCGGTAACGACTCAAGCCTTAACTCGGCTATGACTCATCACCTGACCCACTAACTCGTCCAAACGACTTACCTAACTTAAGTCGGTTGCTTCCTTATCTCGGCCAACACTCCAACCCGTAACCCCTCCTTGAGTCGGTCCCCTATGAGTCGGTCACGACTCATCCCTTAGCTCGGCAATGCTCATGAGTCGGTCACAACTCATACTCCACCCGGGTTAACTTCTAAACGACTCAAGCTAGAGGCAACACAAACAACACTATCGACCTGCAAATTCTACGATCCATCGACACGTAAAATACGGGTCGTTACATTCTCTCCCCCTTAGGAATTTCGCCCCCGAAATTCCAAGCAAACAATCAGAAATCAAAGATATTCCGCATGCCTACCATCCAAAGCAATCAACAAACCATGCAACCAATTCTAGCCTAGCATGCAGAATTCTAAGACTCAGAACAAGCTACAAATTCATGAGATGTCACGACACTTTAGGGCCATACCTCGAAGAGTCCGGGATGAGCTGCCTTCATCCTCTCTTCCTCCTCCCATGTACAGTCGTTAACATCATCACTCCATTGTACCTTGAGCAACGTAATCGTCTTCCTCCTAAGCTGTTTCGTATCGGTTTCAACAATACGAAGCGGCTTACGAGGTCTCGAAACAACTGGATAAACCTCCAAGTCTTCACAGCTATCAGCAGAAACCACAGTAGTTGGGTCGTGCACATACTTCCGTAGATAAGATACATGAAAAACATTGTGCACACCCGCCATCTTTTCCGGTAACTCCAATCTATAAGCGAGCTTTCCAATTCGCTCGATAATCGGGAATGGTCCAACAAATCTCGGAGTTAACTTTCCTTTCTTTCCGAATCTAATGACACTCTTCAGAGGAGAAATCTTCACAAAAACCATATCACCTACGTCGAATTCCAAATCCTTTCGACGATTATCTGCATAACTTTTCTGACGATCTTGGGCTGCCTTCATTCGTTGCCGAATGATCTCTATACAATCCGAAGTCTGTCGAATCATCTCTGGCCCAAGTATCAGCTTTTCTCCAGTTTCCAACCAACATGTCGGAGAGTTACACGGTCTTCCATATAATGCCTCATATGGTGCCATACCAATGCTCGACTGATAACTGTTATTATAAGCAAACTCCACCAAATGAAGGTGATCTTCCCATGATCCTCCGAAGTCCAAAACACAAGCTCTAAGAAGATCTTCCAAAACCCGGTTGACTCTCTCAGTCTGACCATCTGTTTGAGGGTGATAAGCTGTACTCAAACACAACTCAGTTCCCAAAACTTCCTGGAAGCTCTTCCAAAATCCACTAGTGAACAATGGGTCTCGATCGCTCACTATATTCTTCGGAACACCATGGAATCGAACAATCCACTTCACATACAACTCAGCCAGTTTCGATGCAGTCCTAGTCGATCGAACGGGAATGAACCTTGCACTCTTGGTCAAACGATCTACAATGACCCAAATCCCTTCATTCCCTGCCCTGGTTCTAGGTAGACCATCAATAAAATCCATCGACACTTGCTCCCATTTCCACGTAGGAACCTCTAATGGCTGAAGTAATCCACTGGGCTTCTTCTGCTCAGCTTTCACCAACTGACAATTCATACATTTGGAAATAAAACTTCCAACATCATTCTTCATACCTTCCCAGTAGTAAGCTCTCTTCATATCCCGATACATCTTATTTCCTCCTGGATGAATTGTCAACTTCGAGTGATGACTTTCCCTTAGAACTTCATCTCTCAATCCATCTACATCGGGAACAACCAATCGTCCTTGCTTTCGAAGCCAACCCTCTCGATCGACCTCGAATTCCTTATCCTTCTCTGGTTCCAATCCAGATTCCAAATCACGGATAATCTTGACAAGCTTATCGTCTTTCTTTTGGCTCTTGCCAATTCTTTCCACAAGAGTAGGCCTTATTGATAAGTTTGCCAACATTTCAGGTTCCAATTCACATCTAGGCCTGAAATCAAATCCAGCCAAATACTCAAGACTCTTCCATTCCGAAAACATGGCTCCCAATCCTGCATGTCTTCGACTTAACGCATCAGCCACTGCGTTTCCTTTTCCCGGAGTATAGGCTATACCAAAATCATAAGATGCTAGAAACTCTAACCACCGTTGCTGTCGAAGATTCAGATCCTTTTGGGAGAACAGATACTTCAACGACTTATGATCCGTAAACAACTCGAATCTAACTCCCAATAGGTAGTGTCTCCAAATCTTCAAAGCAAACACAATCACCGCTAACTCCAAATCATGAGTCGGATAATTCCTTTCATGCGGCTTCAGTTGTCGACTAGCATACGCAACAACTTTATCCTTCTGCATTAGCACCGCTCCCAGTCCAGTGCCACATGCATCGGTGTAAACCACCATCTCATCATTCCCACTCGGAATAGTCAAAACAGGAGCACTTGTCAGTCGCTCTTTCAGGATTACGAAGGCTTGCTCACACTTGTCATCCCATCTGAACACTTGGTTCTTCTTCGTCAATCCTGTCAATGGTGCAGCTATCTTGGAAAAGTCTTTGATAAACCGACGATAATATCCTGCTAATCCAAGAAAACTTCTCACATCAGATGCATTCTTAGGTCTAACCCAATCCTGGATCGCTGCCACCTTAGCGGGATCAACCGCTATTCCATTTCCAGAGATAACATGGCCTAAGAACCTCACTTCATTCTTCCAGAAGTGACACTTCGAAAACTTAGCCTTCAGCTGATGTTTCCGCAAGATTTCCAAAACAATCCTCAAGTGCGTCTTGTGCTCTTCCTCAGTTCTGGAATAAATCAGAATATCATCAACGAACACAAGCACGAACTTATTCAACTGATCTCTGAATACTCTATTCATAAGATCCACAAAATATGCTGGTGCGTTAGTCAATCCAAACGGCATTGCCAGCCACTCATAAAATCCGGATGGTGTCCTGAAAGCAGTCTTCGGCACACTATCCCTCGCCACTCAACTGGTGAAATCCCGTTGCCAAATCCATCTGAGAAAACACCTTAGCCTCGTGAAGCTGATCAAACAAGTCATCTATTCTCGGCAATGGATACTTGTTCTTCTTAGTCACCTTATTCAGCTCACGATAATCCACACACAACCTCAACGATCCATCCGCTTTGGTTGCGAACACAACGGGCGCACCCCATTCGGACACACTCCTCCGAATGAATCCTTTCCGTAAAAGGTCATCAACTTGCACCTTCAGCTCTTGCTGCTCCCTCGGTGCCATCCGCCTAAGAGGCATCACAACAGGTCTGGCTCCCTCAACTAGATCGATACGAAACTCGATCTCCCTATGCGGCGGCAACCCTTTGACTTCGTCAAAGACATCCTCAAATCCATTCACAATAGGCACCGATGACAGTCCATCCCGTGGAACAACCAGCGAATACATGAAGCTCATGAAGACGCCTTCCTCATGCTTACATCGTATCACAACCTTTCGCCCTTCCACATTCCCGACTGTCACCTCCAGCCTCTCACAATCAATCCTAGCCGCATACTTCCTAAGCCAGTCCATACCCAAAATAATTCCGAACCCCGCAAAGTTCAGAACAAAGCAATCACAAACAAACGAGCAATCATGACTCGAAACAACTAGACCACGGCATATCATACACAAACATGACGAACCCCCAACTGGATTAGTCACAACCAATGGCCTATCAACAATATCCGGTTTCAAACCCAACCGGCCTACCAAATCATCACAAACAAAAGAATGCGACGCTCCAGTATCAAACAACACTCTAACTGGAACACCACAAATGGAAAGAGTACCTTGAACCACCACACTCTTCCCCTTCTCTACAGCAGTAGGGACTCTTGAAGACGACGGCACAGCTTCCAAAGCATAGGCTTGCACAACCTGCCTATCTTTCCTCGGTTCTGGACAGTCCTTCTTAATGTGTCCCAGCTTATCACAGTTGTAACACTTCAACTGCACCTTCGGATTCTTGCAATCCCGAGAAAGATGACCCTTCTGACGGCAGTTATAACAAGTCACCTCGCCCTTTGGCTTCTTCTGACCATCCTTTCCCTTCTGTTGCTGCTGCTTCCTCTTCTTATTCCCACTCTGCTGTGGTTTAGATCCTTCCCTGGTTACAGCAACAACAGAACTTTCCCTAGGAAACAAACTCTCATGCCTCAGAGCTTTCTCCACCAGCTTCTCAAATGGATCGTCCAGATGATCCACTAACTGCCTTCCTAGATAAGCATCCAGACCAGTCACAAACTTTTCATTCTTCTGGTAGGGAGAATCAATATATGATCTGGCATACTTAGACAAAGCTTCGAACTCAGAAATATACTCCAGAACAGGCCTTCCGCCTTGTTTGAGCTCCACAAATCTCTTGAACAAAACAGACCTCTGAGCAGTAGAGATGAACTTGGCTTCAAATCTAACTTGGAACTGCTCCCAAGTAATCTCTTCTTCTGGTGTATCTATGGTGATAGAATTCCACCAATCCGCAGCCCTCCCTTGAAGCTGCCTCGATGCAAGCTTTCTCTTGGTTGCATCCTCAATCCCTAGATCACCAAAAATCCTTCGGCAAGCATCAATCCACCTCTGTACCTCAATAGTCGACTCCGTCCCTAAGAAAGCTTTTCCTCCAAGAGAAGTATAATCCTTGCAAAGCTTAGCAAAATCTACTGGCCTCGGAGCTTGGACTTGAACTCCCACATCCACTGATGATCCTGAAGCTGGTATCCTTCTCATGATCGAAGTCATCATCGCTTCGAACATAGTTCCATAATTAACAGCTCCTTCATCAGCACGGCTTTCCCTTGCAGCTGGTCTCCCTCTTCGACTCATCCTTAATATCTGTAATAAGAGTGATTAGAACACCTTAAGAAACAACTACATAAGGAGTTCAAATCCTTCTAGGCTACTATATTATATATAGTAATCATCCATCAAATTACAATTACGTCTCTCTTACGTAGTTACATCAGCGAGCGTTGGCTAAAATCGATTAACCAAAGCTCTGATACCAAATGTGACGACCGCCCATGACTCCCGCACCAAAACAAGAGAAAAGTGCGCTGAAAGGTGTGCAAGGCAGCCATGGACGATAGTCAGGGAAAAATAAAATCGCAGAATCTCTACCGTAACTCACAGCGCATGGATAAAATACAATAGAGAAATATATATAGTGGAGTCTCATAACAGAAAAATCATCATATAAGCATCACAGAAGTTTTATACAATCATCTCAACAAATCCATACATCAAGACCTCACTACAAACACTCATCAAATACAGCAGCGGATACCCAGTACATATAAGAAAATAATATGCATAGCCTCCTGCTCGTCTTCGTCATCATCAGCGGAAAACTCTAAGCACAGCACCTGCCACCTGCTACCTAGTCTGCCCATCCCAAACATGGATGAACAGCCCAAGGTAATAAGAGGAGACATAAAACCTTGAGTCAGACAAAGTCTTAGTGAGCAGTAAATTAACAATCAAGCATACCAAAAGAGCATAAGGAAATAAAGGAATAGGAACCAAACCATCCCACTCCACCTCTTTCTACAGTGATAGCCCCCAGACACACACTAAGGAGAAGTAAGCATAACATAGCAAATAAGTAAGGTAAAGCAATAATCACTCGAGTCAAGGACGATGTTTTCCAAATACAAACCCCCAAGGCCTAAACCAAGATCAGATAAGCACCCAGAAAACACCGCTCTTGAAGCCGAATGATGATACAACCAAACATCCAAACATCCATGACTCTGGCTATCACTGTTATCTTTGCCTTGATTTCACCGTTAGTTGAATGACCGCCTGTCAAGGGCTAATGGTAACCCCGGTTTAGCCATAACTCCGCACGTCATCGTGACCCGTGCCTAAGCCGAACGCATCAGCCCAGAGTACTAGCACGTCATCATGACCCGTGCCTGGAACGTCATCGTGACCCGTTCCAACGTACTCTTGCTTTGAGTATGCTAGAACCTTCAACAACGATGAGATCTAAGCCTCCAAGTCATCCTCCTCGACGACCACTTCCATACTAGCTCAAGCGCCTCTCAAGCTAACCATTATCCACCCCAACCCGGACCGCATCACCGAGTTATAACTTTGCACGTCGTCATGACCCGTGCTTGGAACGTCTTCGTGACCCGTCCCATCACAACATATGTCTTGCCTCATCACATCATAGCAAAGTCTCTCAACTTGGAACGTCATCATGACCCGTCCCATCTCAACACAAGCCTTGCCTCATCATATCATCGCAAAGTCTCTCAACTTAACCATGCTTTGCCTTCTCGCATCATGGCAAGATCCCACATCCTCGAATCCATCCATATGAGCTTCCACATCCGCTTCATATGCTATCGGCAGCTTTCACCATTCAAGAGCCTTTCCACTTAGCTTTTGAATCATCTTCAACCATCTTGTTCCAAATCAACTACAAGCTAACTTGGAGCAATCAAATCTAACATACATTCAAACATTCAACCATTCAAACAAGATCTATTGAGTAAAATCAACTATAATGGCAATTTCGTAATTAAATGAGCAAAAGTCCAACACATATAAAATCATGGTTTTTAGCATAGATCTATCAAATCTAGAACATGGGTTTTGTCTCTAATACTTATTAAATAACTTTCATAAGTAAACATCTTCAAAAATGATGGATCTACATGCAGACTTAAGGAAAATGCGAGAAAACGCTAACTTTAACACATAAACATATCACCAATCCACTACACTCCTTTGGGTCCGTGTGAGAGATAACTACCACTCACCAAATCACCAAAACAACCTAAAATGAATCAACTACAGATCTGGACAGCAAGGACTTGGACTTGATCCGGAGAAATTTCACTTGAAACGGTGAAATCTAGCCTCTTCGGATGAAAATCTTCAACTTTGGCTCTTGATCTTTGATCTTGATCTTCAATCTTCAATGGATGTTAGCACTTGATAGAAGTAGAGAAAGAAGTGATGAAAATACTGTAGTCGAGTTTCCAAAATGGCAGCACTTCGTCGCTTCGAAATCCGGTGCCAAAAAGTGAGCCGAACCCCTCTATTTATAGGCTGAATCAACCATAGCTCGGCTGTCCCTTAGGTCGTCGCCGACCCAACACTTGAGTCGCCCCCGACTTATCTACACAACCGACTCACCAGGCAGCCGACCCACACTAAGTCGTACTAAGGTCCTATTTGCCACACGACTCACGACCTATAGCCTCACCGACTCAGAGACCTAACGACTCAAAAGCCTAAGTCCCTAACGACTTATCCACTAAGTCGGCCCACCGACCTAAGCCTTAGCCGACTCAACATCTACCGACCCAACTCCCTAAGTCGGTCACTTCCTTAGGTCGGTCTAAACTACTGGATCCCTAACACTATGAGTCGGCAACGACTCATTTTGCTAACCCTTAACCCGCTGACTCGGCCTAGACCATGAGTCGTTCCTCTCTTGACTCGGTCACATACTAACTCGGCCACACCTACACTCGCTCCTTCTCTAAGTCGCTCTAACACTATAGGTCATTAACTCTCATGAGTCGGCCACCATGAGTCGGTAACGACTCAAGCCTTAACTCGGCTATGACTCATCACCTGACCCACTAACTCGTCCAAACGACTTACCTAACTTAAGTCGGTTGCTTCCTTATCTCGGCCAACACTCCAACCCGTAACCCCTCCTTGAGTCGGTCCCCTATGAGTCGGTCACGACTCATCCCTTAGCTCGGCAATGCTCATGAGTCGGTCACAACTCATACTCCACCCGGGTTAACTTCTAAACGACTCAAGCTAGAGGCAACACAAACAACACTATCGACCTGCAAATTCTACGATCCATCGACACGTAAAATACGGGTCGTTACAATATACATCTAAACATGTTTTCACTCACAGATAATTCAATTTTAAACATAAAAACAGTCAAACATAGTGAAGTAGCGGCACCCTTATGAGTAAAGGCATATTGCTATAACAAACATATTTATCACAAAAAGGACATCATTTGAAGTTAAGAATGCGAAAATTTGAATCTGATACGCGTTTATTTGGTAAATAAATTCAAAACCGGGATGTTAAATAGTAAGTAATGTCCCATTTTGACAGTTGAAAGTGAAGGAATTCATTAAACAGTAAACATGGAGCTATCAAATGCATATCAAACTTGTATTTTGATCGAGTTGTTTGCTTGCACCATCATGTTCTGGCTTTTTCTATAATTTTATGTAGGTACCCTTTTAGTAAATTCCTGTGTTGATAATATTATTTGTTTGTGATTGGAGATCAAGAAGACATTAATCATCGGATGCGTCGTCGTTGATTATAGTAGAGTACATGAGGTAGGTATCTTTTATCCTGGATTTTATGTATGTTTAATGCAATTTATAAATGATTGATCAGCTGATCTCATTATAATTATTTTTTCATGAACTCTTGCAATATGTCAATGATCAACTTGGGATGCACCCTGAAGTAATAATCCACCATATAGATTGATTGTCAAACTGTATTTTTTGGATAAAATTTCAGTTTCACATAAGTTAACAAAATTTCAATTGAAATACTCCAATTATGGCAACTAATACTCATAAAAATAGAATTTCATCTAAACCAAAGGCAAGAACAATCTTGATTGAAGCTAATATTTCCTTTGAGTGTTTGAATTCATATTACATACAAGTTAGTTAAATAGTGGTACATTCGAGCAATGGGCACTACCTAACCTTCACCTATACCATTTACTTATCAACATGTCAACTACACCAATGTAAACTATTCAAATATCATAAAAACAAGTAAAAATAAATAGAAGAGATTGGCAGAGTGACAAAGAGGAAGAGAACTACTCTTGGGTCAAGCCATAGAAATCAGCATTTGCTCTTTTTAATTTGATTTTAATTTTCACTTTAGTGGCATTATTAATGACTTCGGTAAATCATACAAAAAATAATAATTCAGATATTTGTTTTTAATCAAATGATAATGTAACTCATCTCTTACTATCTAAAATAATTCCAAACAAACAAGCAGTAGCACCAAAAAAAAGAATAAAAAAGAAACAATAATTCACCTAAGATTCTTTAAAATGTTTTTTAAAAAAGCAAGTTCAAATGTTAATTAAAAGAACCTCACCTATAATTAGTACCAAAACCAAAACATAACTGCAACATGTAAATATGGCACAAATCAATACATACAAATTCAAAAATGTCATCCAATCAAAGGGAATTTCAGTACATCAGATCTATAAACAAAACCCATATACATTAAGAAAAATACATTACTCATACAGTCTTACACGATTATTGTATTTCTAATGACAAAAATCAAAATAGAATGAACCTTATTGCTCAATTCGAATAGCCGAGTGTTCCAACGCTTGATCTTGATGATGATTTGCAGTTGCTTAGTCGACGATGATTGTGCACGGTTAGGGCAAATGAAGGGTAGTGGGGGCAATTAATTAGGGAAAATGCATGGAGAAGGGAAATGAAATTAAGAGGCGTTTAGTTTTGGGAAGGGGGGTTATGTACGTAAGTGTTGTCGACAAATGAAAAACAATGGAAAACTACACAACAGCTTTGCGCCATTGTAAAATTAAAACAGCCCTTAACCGTTCCTAAATGGTTTACAACGGCTTCAAACCGTTGCTATTAACAACGTCTCAGAACCGTTGCGATTCTTCCGCATGGGGTGTTACAAAACTGCCAATATGGTATATTATGCCAGCCTTCTTCTTCATCGGTCTCCTCGTCATTTAGGGTTTCAAGAATCGCCTTTGTTGTCATCATTTTAAAAAAATTCACACTGTATTCAATTTTATTTTTAGTGTGCTCATTTATATATATATAGAGAGAGAGAGAGAAATTTATTCTTGATTATTGAACTTTATTCAAGATTCAAAATTTGAATGTATGTTAATTTACCATATCAGCATTTTAAGGAATTAATTGCTTGGGATATTCAATCAATTTTACATTAATTGGCATTAGTGGAAGTTAATTTATTTAATCTCTAGTTATCGAAAATAGAGGGGGGAAGAATCAAAATAAATATATTCCTTCCTTCCTCTTTCCTCTTACTTTCTTCTAGCGTAACTATCATTTAAATATTTAAGAATCCCAAAAAAATAGGAGAAAGAAAGAAAAATGAGGAAAACGAAAACCGAAGTTTTGTAGAATGGGAAAGAAAAAAACCTTGATGATTGAGGAATAATGGGATAAAACTTTAAATGCCATGGTTAAGCAAGACCTAGAAAATTCAACAACAAATTCAGTGGTAACCTATGCGAGATTATGGGGGGATTTCGGTTGAAACCAAGGAAGGCGCTACTCTTTGTTGCTTTATTGACATAAATATATTTTTATAATGATTAGTTCAATATTTTTTTAAAGAAAAAGTGAAATTTTGTTTGGATTTATATTTTTGGATGCTTAATTAGAACAAATTCTTTGATTTGGATTGCAAAATAATTAAATAAAATGTATAATAATCAAAAGAATAGGTAAATAAATAATAATTAAGGTTATTTACATATTTTAGATTGTATTTGTAAGTAAATATGATTTAACAAACTTTACTGAAATTAAAGGATGGAATTTAATAAGGTTATTATTTATGACTTTTCGGGGAAATCACAAATAATAATTGAAATTTTTATTTTAAATTTATTTTTAGGAAAGTTTATTATTATTTATAAATTTAAATAGGATTTTAAATAATAATATGAATTTTAATGAAAAGAGTAATGTTTTGTGCATATGACATAATGATTGATTTTACGGTATTCTGGAAGGAAAATAATAATTATTGGTTAAGAAATAAAATAAAAGGGTATTTTCTGAAGAATGATAATGGAAATAGTTAAGATGTTTTCCAAAAGTGTTTTTTAACTATGTTGAGATAAATGGAAATAAAAAGGTATTTTGATGATTTAAACTAGAATATTGAATTATTGGAATAAATTGTAATAAATTGTAATAAATTAATTTTTTAAAGTACTTAAAGATGTTTTAATATATATATATATATATATATATATATATATATATTATTTTGATATAAAATAATAATACTACCATTTAAAAAGCAATTTGATGAAGATTACCTCCATTGACATAATGTAACGACCCATATTTTTAGCCACCGGATATTGGGGTAATTAACCAATTTTGATTATTGAAATATTGATTTTTATAAGTCGAATAAATAAATTTCTGATTATTAAAATACTTGAATCTGTATATTGAATAAAAACATATTAAATTTTAAATTATATATTTCTGGATATGGTAAATTTTATAGAAATAATTATATAAACTTCACTATTTAAAATTTATGATGGAATATCCATATATGTGTATATGTACAAGTGTATAAAAGTTATGATGTTTAAATATATATATATATATATATATATATATATATATATATACACATATTAAGTTCATATGTGTATACAGGTTATAAAGATATGGTATTTGTAGGTAAATATATATACATAAATGTATAACTTCATAATGACGAGATCCATACTTATGTGTATATGTGTATACGTTATATTAAAGGGCGAACATGTAAATGTATAGAACATGTGTATATTTAAAGGTACATAGAAATGTGTAAGTGTGTGTGTGTGTGTGTGTGTGTGTGTATGCATGATGACAAATATATGCAAATGTGCATATATATATATATATATATATATATATATATATAAATGTAAATATATATGTATATATAACTATATATATGTAAATGAAAATATGTATGAGTATAAATATATATGTGCATGATGATGACAAATACATATGCATATGGAAAAAATATATATATATATATATATATATATATATATATATATATATATATAAAAATTATGCATATCTAATGTATAAAATAAATATGTACAAATTCTAGTATAATAGGGTAAAATACATATGCATAACTACATATATACACATATAAATATATACATGCAAGGAGACATCATCATGACCAAATTTCAAATTCAAGTCACACACAAATCAATTATAGCTCGATTCATATGAAAAATCAAATCATCTTATATGAAAAATCAAATCATCTCAAAAATCAAATCACTCAAAAGAAAAAAAAGAAATGAAATAAAAATTGTGTGAAATGAAAGCCTGTTCAAAGCTTTAGCCACCCTATGGCTTACCCTGTACACTTTACATCCTCTTATATATATAAGCTCTATAGTTCAAACTCACGCAAGAAGAAAAATTATTAAATAAAACAAAGTATATAGTCTGCCATTATATCAGAAGTCTGAAGCAGGGCAAGATAAAAGAGTACCAGTTCATTTCTTTATAACAGTGAGTAAACACTCCCATCTTGTTAACAGGATGTTACCTATCTTATATTATATATGTAAGTAAGTAAATATCATTGATCTATGTTAAATGTTATGTGATTTGTTAGGTTAATAGTACATGTATGAATGTGTTAGATATAGATAATTCCACCTACAGCATAAAGAAATCACTGTACTTCTTCCCTGGCTTTGGTTCGAATGAAAATATATAAGCCTCTTCAACTTTGAAAAATCATTAACCGTCATCTATGCAGTTTTAAAACAAGACATCAAAACCAAAGTAGTTTGTTTGTGAGTATAGAACAATTCAAAATTTGTTTCTCGGAATTTCATTAAGTAAAGGGTGGAAAAACCCCATTTTACAGTGAATGGGTCAGAAATAGTCGAGATTCGGCTATCATAATTTAACAAATAAATCAAACAGCTTGAATCATGATTGAAACATAAGAATTTTAAATCTGGTTTGAAGATTTTTTAAGGAGGTATGCATAGAGAATTGGTGGGTCAAACGGAGTTGGGTTTTTGCCAATTTTTAGTGATGAAGTTAATTTCATGGCACTACATGGGTCGCTGGGGAAGCTCGGTCGAAGGCGCATACGAAAAAATGACGTGGCTATTTTTAAGGAAGCGTGGTGGCCTGACGTGCGTGGTTTTAGGGCTTTAGAGTTGTTTTTAGTGGAGCTCGGTTTTAAGGAAAATGCGAAGTGGAGGAGGGAGGCGAGGAGTGCGGTCCGGGGAAGAAGGAGGAGTGATCGATGGCGGGTTTATTGGTGTAGTTTGGTGGTGAATGGGATACGGTGGTGGCATGGCAAGGCGTTGGATGACATTGGTGTAAGTTCCAGGATAGGGGGTTCGAGTTCGAAAATTCAAACCAGGAGATGGATGAGGATTCTGGGTGGATGGAGTTAACTTGATGACTATGGGTGGTTTGTGTGGTCGATCGGTGGTGAACCCGGTGGGTCGGCGTTGGTATGCAAGTGCGTGGTGTCGCGCACACTTTTTCATGTAATTAGAAGTGAGAGGAAAGAAAAGAACTTGAGAAGGAAGAAGGGAAAGAGGAGCAGCTTGTTTCCTTTTTTTCCTTTTGGGCCGAACTAAATTGGGCCGGGCAGTTTATGTTTGTTTAGGAAATTGCATAAGTATTAGGTTAACATTTTTTAACTTTGAATAAATATATATTCTCTTCATTTAAAAAAAATCAAACCAACATGATATCTTGTACTGAAGTCCTACCACCCAAATATTCAGTCTAAAAGTTATGTTGATAATTTTCTGTGATATAAAGAGCAATTATTTTAAAATAATTAAAGTAAGTTATTAATTAAATTATTAATTGACTTAATCTTATGTAATTAATAAAATTAGTTATTAATTGGATTATTTAACCCAAACAAACTGAAAACAAATAATTTTATGATCCCTTAAATTTGTAATTAGTTTGGATTAAAATATAAATGGATTCGGTCAATTTAAGTAAATTAAATCGTGTTTGTGAATTATTTTAAATATAAATTATAAATCGACAATTTAGTTAATGCTCTATGCCCCAGGTTATTGTTATTTGTTATTTATTTCGATTGTTCTTGTCTGTACCATGAAGGGGTCAACGAATTTAAATGTTGGAATAAAACGTTAGTATGTTATATATTGAAATAAGCATTTGAAATAAATTCCCATATGTGTACTTTTGAACTCTAGATATAGTGTTATTGTAAACCATTTGGCATTATAAAGTTCATCGTTTTGATTCAAAGAAACCAAAATCGGATGCTAGTGTTATTCGGAACCACTTTTATTTAATAATCACTACGAACCGTTACGGTTTTTATTCTAGAGTCTAATATGTTGGAATTGGATTAATTTAACGAAGTCAAATATTTTAAATAAGTGTTGTACTTTGACACTATTATAATACCAATGGATTTCCATAAAGGTGTTTTGGTTATAAAAAAATGAAAAACTCTTTGTGTTTGTACGAGTTACCTTGGTTTCAAAGAAGTTTATAACTTCGGTATTTCAATTTAAGTGGGTTTACTCATGCTTCCAACCTGACTCGGGTGTTACTTTATTGCAATGCTCGGGTTAGACCGAGTATTATAGTTTTAGGTTAGGATACTTTGGAGCTTCGGAGACGAGCTGGATGACAAAGATGTATTGCACATATTTTGTTATATTCCGCTATGTACTATTAGCAGTTGTGGACAAGTTGTTATAACCGTCCAGGTTTATTGTTGATGATTGTATTTTGATAACTTGTATATATATGTGTGTGTGTGTGTGTGTATATATATATATATATATATATATATATTAACAGTTACAGCTTTTCTTCGTAAAAATGCCGTTATGGTATATTATAGTTTATTCCGCTGCGATTGTGAGATTTTTTGCTGCTATTTATGTTTTGTTCTTCTATCTCTTTTTCTTCTCTACCCTAACAACCTAGTATTTCTAGCACTCGATTGCTCGACATTCTATACAGTGAATGCGTTAGTGTTGATTTTTAGGGGTCGAAAATAGCCCGGTCGTTACACATGGTATCAAAGCAGAAGGTTAAGCGAGAACCTTGGTTTTGGTGGGGATTACTCATTAGAGATAGGGTCAGTAGTATCCTAGAATGAGTTAAGTGTAGTATATATGAGGGCGTACTTCTTATTTTCATATATAATAATTTTAAAATAATTTTTATATAAGATTATATTTTGATATATAAAGAAATAATTTTTTAAATTATTATAGTATACTAAGGTGACTGGTTATAATTATTATAATCAAATAAGATTATAAGATTTAAGTGGTTAAATATGTATATAGCCAAATAGAAATTTGATAAGAAAGAACTATACAAATGAGTTAAGCTAAAAGTAGACTCAAACCAAAATTTAAAATTTCGAAAATTGCAGAAGTGTTTTTCATGATGTTTTGAAATGAAATAAATTTACCTTGATTATATTTTATATATAGAAATTATCTCTTAGGAGATTATGGTGAAAAACATGGTGTGTTTGGTTTCTAGATATGAAAGAGTTATTATCATAAATTGGTTGATGTGTCATAATAAAGGATGTTTATTACAGAATAAACAATCATAAACATGGTGTGAAATGTTTTAAGAAAGTGAAATTATATAAACATAAGTTATGAATACGAGTTATAAATTAAAATGGATTTAAGTTGGGAAATTTTGAATCTTAGTCCCGAAGATTTTGAAATTTGTTTCACAGTGTTTGAGGAAATAATAAATAATATTATTAGAATATTTTGACATAGAAAAAATGTTTTGGATCAAAAACCAAAGACGGTCTACAGTTTAAAGTGTGATTTGGTATCAAAATAGGATATATCTGTATATATGTATGATTTCAAAGTTGAGTTGAAATAAATGCTGGTATTTGAATTCTAGAATCCCCTCAAAACAAGAAGTATAACCCAAAGAATAGTAAGTTTTTGAACATATAAGTGGGAAATGATATTAATAAAAGTTGAATTTGGAGTGTAAAATTTAAATTTAGTAGGTTTAAATGGATTTAACAAATTGGGAATTAACTTAGGCCAAGTTAAATAAGTTTTAAACTTATAACCCGAATTGAAAATTTCAAGCTGAGATTAAAATTTTACTTATGGAAGTTAAATGAATTAAATTGTAAATAAAAAGAGTATAGATTTGATAAGAAGTGCAAAAGAAGGTATGCATGCATGAATGATTTCAAACGATTTTTGAAACAAAATGGGTTTCAAATTCGGGAAATTTGTGAAGGATTCTATTGATTGATGTTTTAGATGATTTGGATGTTTATTTACCTTGATATATCCTGCTATCATCCTGTTTGTTATTTACAGTATCTAAAACTGTAAATTGGATCATTTTGAATAAATTAAGGAGTGGATTGAAATAATATACATCCAACCCTGAAATTGAATAGAAATGAAATTGAATTTATGAAGATGGAATCATTTTGAAACTTAAGTTTGAAATTATAAAAAATGAACTTGTCAACCGTAATTGTTTAAATAAAAATCAAGTTTGAAAATTTGAGATTATAATTGGGAAATAAATTGATTTTGAAAATTGATTTGTTCTAAAAAGATTTGAAGTCTCACTCGAACCTTGAAATAAGTTTAAGTAGAGGTAATTTAAATGAATATTTGAAATTTGGGCTCAGAATGGAATTATTTTAAAGACCTGGTTTGTCAAATTAAATATTGAGGGTTAATTTGATTTAAGTATTTTAAATCGGTATTTTGAAAACCGAACTCAAATTTATAGATGGTTAAAGATTGAGAACGGAATTGAAATTAATTCAAATTGGAATTGAATTGAATTAATCGGAATTGTAATTGAAGTTGAATTAGTTGGAAGTCGAAATGTGTATTGATTTGAATTAATATTGGAATTGAAGTTAATTCAAATTGAAATCGAAATTGAATCAATGGAAATGGAAATTGAAAATTGATTTGAACTGGAGATTGGAAATTGAAGCAGTTTGACTCTGAAACTACTTTCAAATAAATTATTTTGATATAAACTATTTTAAATCTATCTTCTTAAATATTCAGATTATTTTTTATTTTCTAAGCTACTTTACTATACAAACAATCCTTTTAAAACGCAAAACTATCTTATATTAACTATTTAACTATTTTATAACTATTCAAGCAATTTTCTAAATTCAAACTGGTCAGAATGGAAATTGTTTATATTTAAATCGTGGATTTAAATACGAATTGGGATAAATTGAAGTTACAACCCAAATGGAAACCCGAAGCAATGCTGAATTGGAATCGAAATCGAGACCTTAAGGTCAAAAATGATTTTGAAGTATAATAGTATATTTTGAATAAATATGATGATTTAAAAGTGAAGATTTAGTAGTTACTATAACTGAAAACTTACTTTATAAGAAGTAAGAAATGTTACAAATAACTTTGAAAGGTAATCGAACTTGGAATTTGATTTGGCATTATATAAACGTTTGTTATATATTCAAACTCCCCTTATTGAATTTATAACTAGAACAAACAATCTTTAAAAGATATTTGAAATGCTAAATAAAGTGTATATAAGTATGAAGTGGACTCAGAGCCGATTGATCTGAAAAATTATTCGGGTGGGAAAGAATAATTTTATATATGAGAATGAAACTAAAAAGGTTTTGGAACCCATTGATTTCAAAAGACTTTTGGTTTTGGCAAAAGGTCAATTTTGGAAAATTTGTAAACCAAATTTGAAAACTATCGATTTTAAAGATATCGATTTTGCATTGATAAAGTTTGCTTGTGATACATATAAAGAGTATGATTTTGAAAGGTACTATATATATATATATAGTACGATATGTTTTTAGACAAAAGTATGGAAAGACACCCCCATGAAAGTTGAAACTTATCGTAGGAGATCCATTGGGTTGCTCTGCCTAGGAATCCTAAGGGTGGATTCAATGAAATTGGGATCCTAAAGGACGTCCAGACAAAACTCATGAGTTCCCCATGATCATTTGTTGGTTAGCGCAAGTTGAATGGTGATAATGCCTACAGTTACATTGGGTTTTTCTGTGATAGCAATGTAACATTTACTGTAACTGCGATCTATCGCAGTTCCATAGCGTAAGTCGAGTGGCGGTGACTGCCTACAATCTACATTTCATTTCGCTGGGATAGCGACGTAACATCGATAGATTGTGATCTATGTGGTTTGGCTCCACAGCGTAATTCGTGTGGCAGCGAGTGCCTATAGTTTACATTGGATTTCACTGGGATAGTGACGAAACCTTTGTGTAGCCTGCGACCTATGTGGTAAAGTTTCATTTGGCAACGTAATTCGAGGGGTGGTGATTTCCTACAGACTACTTACGGTTTTGCTGTGATAACAGCGCAACCTTGAGGTAGCTGCGATCTGTGGTGTTCCCATGGAGAAAGTTGAGAGGTGCGGATGCCTACAGTTTTCTTATGGATTTCGCAGGGATGGCGACGCAATCATCGTGTTAACTACGATCCATGGTGGTGAGGTGGGTGATACTTTCCTTAGCATTTTTGAAAGGTGGGTTTTCAAGTATTTTCACTAGGTGTTGAAAACGGGTCTACTAAGTACTTAAGATCTTCAGTCCTACGCCTGATCAACGTATGAATAAATTTATGTGAGAACAAGAATGGACTTGTTTAGACATCGAGTTATGAAAAGTATTTTTATACAAAACTAGCTATATAATTGGAAGTGTTTTAAAAGGGTAAAATAAAAGAGTAAGAGTTTAAATGTATAAAAATGATAATACACATCAAAATTTAAATTCCCGCTTCGTTTCTTTTCGAGGACACAAAGTTCTAAGGAGGAAGGAATGTAACGACCCAGATTTTTAGCCACCGGATATCGGGGTAATTAACTGATTTTGATTATTGAAATATTGATTTTTATAATTCGAATAAATAAATTTCTGATAATTAAAACACCTGAATCGATATATTGATTAAAAACACATTAAATTATAAATTATAAATTTATGAATATGATAAATTTTATAGAAATATGTATATAAACTTCACCAATTAAAATTTATGATGGAATATCCATATATGTGCATATGTATAAGCGTATAAAAGTTATGATGTTTAAATATACGTATATAAGTTCATATGTGTATACAGGTTATAAAGATATGGTATTATAGGTAAATATATATACATAAATGTATAACTTCATAATGACAAGATCCAAACTTATGTGTATATGTATATATGTTATATTAAAGGGTGAACATGTAAATGTAAGGAACATGTGTTTACTTAAAGGTACATAGAAATATATAAGTGTATATATGTATGTACATATGTATGTATGTATGATGACAAATATAAGCAAATGTGTGTGTGTGTATAAATGTACATATACATGTATATATAACTATATATATGTAAATGAAAATATGTATAAATATATATAAGCATTATGATGACAAATATGCATATGGAAATCTATATATATATATATATATATTGTGTATATCTAATGTACAAATGCTAGTATAATAGAGTAAAATGCATATGCATAACTATATATACACATATAAATGTATACATGCAAGGAGACATCATCATTACCAAATTTCAAATTCAAGTCACACACAAATCAATTGCACCTCGAATCATATGAAAATCAAATCATCTTATATTAAAGATTTCATGAGCTTAATAATCAAATCACTTAAAAGAAAAAAAAGAAATGAAATAAAAATTATGTGGAATGAAAGCCTGTACAAAGCTTCAGCCACCCTATGGCTTACCTTGTACACTTTACCTCCTCTTATATATAGCCCTATAGTTCATACTCACGCAAGAAGAAAAATTGTTAAATAAAAACAAAGTATATAGTCTGCCGTTAAATCAGAAGTTTGAAGCAGGGAAAGATAAAAGAGTAGCGGTTCATTTCTTTATAACAGTGAGTAGACACTCCCATCTTGTTAACCTATCTTATATTATATTTATAAGTAATGATCATTGATCTATGTTAAATGTTATGTAATTTATTTGGTTAATATGTACATGTATCAATGTTATAGATAGATAATTCCACCTACAACACAAAGAAATCATTGTACTTCTTTCCTGGCCTTGGTTTGAATGAAATAGATAAGCCTCTTTAACTTTGAAAAATTATTAACTCATCATTTATGTAGTTTTAAAACAAGGTGTCTGAACCAAAGCAGTTTGTTTGTGAGTATAGAATAATTTAAAATTTGATTCTTCGAATTTCATTAAGTAAAGGGTGGAAAAACCCCATTTTACAGTGAATGGGTAAGAAATAGTTGAGATTAGACTATCGTAATTTTATAAATAAATCATACAACTTGAATCGTGATTGAAAAATATGATTTTTAAGTTTGGTTCGAAGATTTTTAAGGTGGTATGCATGGATAATTGAGGGGTTGAATGGGGTTGGGTTTTTTTCCAATTTTCGGTGACGAAGTTAATTTCGTGGCACGACATGGGTCATGGGGGATGCTCAGTAAAGGGCGCATATGAGAAAAATGGCGTGGCTATTTTTAAAGAAGCATGGTGGCCTGACGCGGTGGTTTTAGGGCTTTAGAGTTGTTTTTGATAGGGCTTGGTTTCAAGGCAAATGTGAAGTGGAGGAGGGAGGCGAGGAGTGTGGTCGTGGGGGAGAAGGAGGAGTGATCGATGAGGGGTTTATCGGTGTAGTTTGGTGGTGAATGGGATACGTGGTGGCAAAGCGAGGCGTAAAATGGTGTTGGTGTTCGTTCCAGGATGGGGGTTTCGAGTTTGAAAATTTGAACCACTATATGGATAAGGATTTTAGGTGGGAGATGGATGAGGATTCTTGGTGGATGGAGTTAACGCGATGGCCATCGGTGGTTTGTAAGGACGTCGATGGTGAACCCGGTGGATCGGCGCTGGTGTGCAAGTGCATGGTGTCGTGCACACTTGTTCGTGTAATTAGAAGTAGGAGGAAAGAAAAGAACTAGAGAAGGAAAAAGGGAAAGAGGAGCAGCTTGTTTCCTTTTTTCCTTTTGGGTCCAACAAAATTGGGCCGAGCAGTTTATGTTTGTTTAGAAAATTGAATAAGTATTAGGTTAAATTTTTTAACTTCGAATAAATATATATTCTCTTCATTTAAAAAAAAATCAAACCAACATGATATCTTGTACTGAACTCCTACCACCCAAATATTCAGCCTAAAAATTATATCGATAATCTTCTATGATATAAAGCGTAATTATTTTAAAATAATTAAAGTAAATTATTAATTAAACTAGTAATTGACTTAATCTTATGTAATTAAATAAATTATTTATTAATTGGATTATTTTACCCAAATAAACTAAAATAAATCGTTTTATGATCTTTTAAATTTGTAATTAGTTTGGGTTAAAATATAAATGGATTCAGTCAATTTAAGTAAATTAAATCCTATTTGTGAATCGTTTTAAATATAAATTATAAATCGATAACTTACTTAATGCTCTATGTCCTAGGTTATTGTTATTAGTTATTTATTTCAATTGTTCTTGTCTATACCATGATGGGGTCAAACGAATCTAAAAGTTGGAATAAAACGTTAGTTCATTTTATATTGAAATAAGTATTTGAAATAAATTCTTATATATGTATTTTGGAACACTGGATAAAAAGTGTTATTGTAAACCGTTTGGCTTTATAAAGTTCGTCGCTTTGATTCAAAGAAACCAAAATCAGATGCCAGTGTTATCCGGAATCACTTTGATTTGATAATCACTATGAACCCTTACGGTTTTTATTCTAGAGTCTAATAGGTTGGAATTGGATTAATTTAACGAATTCGAATATTTTATATGAGTGTTGTACTTAGATACTATTATAATACCGATGGATTTTTGCAAAGGTTTTTTGGTTATAATAAGATGAATAACTCGTCGCGTTTGTACGAGTTACCTTGGTTTCAAAGAAGTTTATAACTTCAATATTTCAATTTAAGTCGGTTTACTCACGCTGGTTTCCAGCCTGACTCAGGTGCTACTTTATTGTAATACTCGGGTCAGACCGAGTATTACAGTTTTAGGGTAGGATGCTTTGGACCTCCGAAGACGAGCTGGATGGTAGAGACATATTGCACGTATTTGGTTATATTCCGCTGTGTATTATTGGCTGTGTAGTCAGCAGTTTAGGACAAGTTATTATAACTGTCCAGGTTTATTGTTGATGATTGTACTATGATAACTTGTATATATATTAACAGTTATAGCTTTCCTTTGTAAAAATGTTGTTATTGTATATTACAGTTTATTCTGCTACGATTGTGAGATTTGGTGCTGCTATTTTTGTTTTCTTCTTCTATATCTTTTTCTTCTTTACCCTAACAATCTGGTATTTTCGACACTCGATTGCTCAGCATTATATACAATAAACGTATTAGTGTCGATTTTTGGGGGTCGAAAATCGCCCGGTCGTTACACATAAAATATGATGTTTTGATGTATTAGGGGAAATAAAAGCATGGTGAAGAGAATTTGAAGTATATTACCATGTTGGAAGAATTAATTGTTTTTGGGATGAATAAATAAAGGTGGCTTTATAATAAAAAATAATAAAGTAATTTTATACTTAAGAGAATAATGGAAGCGAATATATTATTTGGATGGTTGTAGAATTTGTGATTATTATTGATGGTAAGTATCATATAAATTTGATGTTAGATGGCAATATCACCTTTTGATGAATGTGCAATATTTTGCCCTTATTACCACTAGATGATGGGTAGTTAATTATGGTTATTTTATGATTGATGTTGTGTCACAGATGTTGATTGGATTAGTATAACAGCCTGATGTTGAAAGCAATTAATTAAATTTGATGACGAAGTTACAAATGAATAAATGAGTTTCTAATAATAAAATATGAATCTTCAGAATTATGATGATTTGAAAATGGGGAATTTGGTTGGGATTTATTAATGTAGTATTTTGTGAAGATGAGAATTTTAATGATAAAATATTCAATGGTGTGATTTGGTAAATGGATGTTTTAATTAGTGAAATTTATTTATATTGGGGGAAATTATTTGTTAAAATGATTATCAAATGAATTATTTTGGTAGTAAATATTTCTAAAGTTATGAATTAATAAAAATGGTAATTTTGACTTTTTGATGTTAAATTGATAATTATTAGCATATAATTATTTTTAACAGGTTAAAAGTGGTTAATAATTTTATAAATTTAAATAATAATAAGTAAAATGGAGTTTAAAAATGTATTTTAATAAAAGAACATTTTTTATTTAATTCATAAGTGGAATTGGGAATTTATTTAAAATAGGCTTAATAATGTAATTTTGAGATAATTACTTTATAACGAGGAAAAATTATGAAATATAATAATTTTGAATATATATACAGTGTTGTGTAAATACTAATATTAAGTGAATATGATTTTTATTTGGAGATTGAGATAATTTGAATAAGAAGAAAAATAGGTTTGTGGAGAAAAAGAAGAGGAAAGAAGAAAAGAAAACTATTTAATTGAGCCCATTAGACCACTAAACCTTAACCAATGAGAATGTACATCCTTATCTCTCTTGAGATACCCAGAACCTTTACTTTTTCTACATTTTTTTCTTTCGGTAACTCATTTTGCACCTAGAGGAAAAATATTTCAACTTCCTTCAAAATATTCAAAATCTAGTCATCTCCTCAAAAATTAATATCTAATCAAATAAATTTCTAAAAATTATGAAATTTTAAACAAAGTTTCTCTACATGATTCTACACCCCAAGGAATCTTCAAATTCTAGTTTTGAGAAAGTCCTAGTTAGGTGGAAATTGGGGAGATATTGGAAAATTAAGTTTTGGTGAAGCAATTAAGTGCTATAGGAAGAATAGAACTTCTCTTAGCTAAGATGAATCTATGTCTAAATTGTTTGATTACATGATTGGATGAAATGTTTGGAATTGTTTGCTTGTTTGTTGTGTGAACTAATTGCTCGTCTCCTTCTTATTACTCATATTGCATGATTTTTGTTATATCGGTCATGTTATGGATGCTAGAATGAAGTGTAATAGGTACCATTGAATTCGACTTCAGAGCGGAGGCCGAAAAACATCGAAAATGATGCACTACCTGGATAGATGTCTCCCCAGGTCGTGACATTGGTGGACTGGTCTAGGTCAGACTGGTGCACCGGTGGGCATGCCTGGAACCTGCTCCAAGTGATGAATGTTCTATGTTCTATTTTAAAAAAATAGTAGAAGAAATATTGTTTCTTGAAAAAGTAAATAAAAGTTTAACTTTGGAAATAGAGAATTGACACATTGCAAGTATGAAATTATTTTTGTGAATAAGTTTTATTAAAATTAATATTAATATATTGTTAAAGATATTAATTTGCTAAAGGGAAATTTGATTTTTGACTTCAACTAATTGTTTAAAACTCCGTTCCATAAAAATATGAAATGGTTTCTAATCAAAATCGTGGAGTTATTAATGTATATTTCATTGATTTATGAGTATTAACAAGAGTTTTGGAAGATATATTGTACGGATTCGAGATACAAGGAAATTCATTTAGTGTTTATAAACCTAATTAAAAATCGTATTTTATTACAGTAAAATTATGGAATGATTTTTGTAAGAAACATTTGGTTATGAAAGAGGTTTCTAATGATTTAAAATATAGAAAAGAGCTTTGAAAGTTATTTGTAGGGATTAAAATCCTTATTTCTGGTTTACACCAATAGGAATAAAATTAGTATTTTAAATTTTAAATTTATTTAAAGGCTTTCTCTATAAATCAACATCTTTTCTAAATGAATTATGTGCTTTGTTTGATTATATTTTCTATGTGATGAAGTCATTAGATAAATGGATTTATAATACTATCTAGTATGAGACTTTTGCTAATATCTCTTTGGTTTTTCTTTGGACATGTTCCATAGAATATTATCGAGTGTAGTTTACGAGAATTGAGCGAGTAATACCAGGTGTTATGGGATGCATGGGCTGATATTTGTTCGATTACTTTCTATGAGTAAATGTCACTTTTTTGTATCATGGGTTAGGAATTTACGAATTCATCTAGAGGTGACTCTTTTATAGAGATTGGTAGTCGAAAATCTCTTACTCTCCATGGGCTACAAGTTGGATTATATTAGGATTTATATATTTATCATCTAAGCAATGAATAGTTGGGTATTATTATTTACTCTTAGGGTTGGTAGTTAAGGATTTATTATGTTAAGATATACATATTTGGACGCATGGAGTTGAGATTACTTATTATTATTCTCATTAGGACTCATCTAGTAGAGAATATTCATTAGGAATCTATGTCATAGGGTTTATGCCACTATGGAAAGCGCATGATTAAGAGCCTCCAGATAGACCAATATCCATCCTAGTGGTCCTGATTGCAGGGGCATGCCTCGGATCTATGATGTCACTTTGTTAAGTTTGTAGGTTGAGAGTTATTAAACTCTCATTAGGGTCATTTCCTAGAGGTCACTTAAGGACCAATAGTCTTTTACAAAGGGAAAGTAGGAGTCTTTACCAACGCACAACATAGACTTGCACCATGTTTATGAAATGCGATGTATGTGAGTATCACAATTCTAGGAGTAACTAAGGGACTAGAGGAAAAAGGTTGTTGGCATTAGCGTTTCATGGAGTAGTGCTACGGTGCGTTGACCTCCTACTTGTATGACTTAGGTAGATCTAATATTTATGAGATGTTTGATGTTATCATCTAATTAAAGATGATGATTATTTGACATTAGAGACTAGCTTCATGCTTGTCAATCAATTAAGATAGCCTAACCCAAGAAAGCTGTGTGTTGTTCTTCTATGACATAGAGACTAGTTGTGTGCTCGTCTGTCATTCTCTTTAGAACCTCTGGTTAGGAAATATATTGATGTACTGTATATTCATATATCTCATAGGGCAATTCAGTTGAGAATACCTTCTCTCATTAGAACTGCTGGTCGAGATAGAACTTTGCATTTGACTATGTGTTATATCATGTTTATATGTTATAGTAGGTGTCTGCATATCATACAGTTTCTCATATCTGTTAGGACCATGCCGTCGATTGTTATTGTCTCTCACTAGCACTGGTGGTTGAGATGTACATTAGAGATTGTTGTGATTGTTAGATGTTTGATTATTAGCCGACGTTCATCCATTCATTCTTGTGCCATTTGATATGATGATTGATTGTTCATTTTGATAGGTGACATTACGTGTGCATGGTTTTGAATATCGTAGATTCACTTGAGATACTGATGTTATTTGTGATATACTTATGTACATCATGCTAGTTGTTACTGTATAGTGTCATCTAGACATAGTATGACTTGTATGTTATTTATGTAGTACTTGGGTCAAAGTGAGACTTTTCAGGTTCAGGGACAAAGCGACCAACTTATGATTGTTCGGATTAGTTAGAGGCTAAATTATTGGTGGTGTTGTGTATCGTTGTATATTTATATGGTATTATGTATTTATATGGATCGTATATATTGGACCTGTCTTGTATATATTTGAAAGATAGTGGGTATTGATTCTTTTTATTATATAGACCTGTTGGTATTTGTATATGCTAATGTATTATCTATTATTGCTGCATTGATAACTTTGTGTTATCTATTTCCTCTATTTGTATTGTTTATTATTTTATCCTGGAAATGCATGTGTTTATTGCTATATGTCGACGTTGAGTACATATAGATGTGTTATATGAGATTTTAATATGTGATGGTGTTAGCCCAAGGGAATATTTATGTATGATGGCCTGTATCGCCTTATCAGACAGTATTACTAGTATTACTCTTTGGTAGTATAAGTATATAGGTGGGGCGTTACCGTTGGTATCAGAGCAGGGTTAGAATAATACAAAGTATAAGAGACACGAACGTTGACCTTAATTGAGACTTAGAATCCCTTACTCCATTGGTTTGTGGTAGATCAATGTATAGACTTAAGTGATAGTAGGAGAATATGATGGTTACTGGCGTAATCATCTAGGGATGTATTAGCATTTTTCTTATTATGTAATATATTTCTTCTACCTTCTGAGAGTTAAACTCTGCATGAGATATAGAGTGTTGATGACGGTAGCAATGGTGGTAGTGGTTGTCTAACCAGTAGGGTGGCTTTGTTGATGGATATTAGACCTCTATGTGGTCTTAAATGGAGCAATCTGATTCATTTGGGATCAAAGTGCACAACAGAAGCTAATAGTTTGCTTTCCGTTGAACATTTTGGTTGTTTGGTTTTTTTATTGGTTGATTGATGTTCGAACTTTATTGTGTGAATGCTTTAATTGCATGATCTTTGTTGTATCAACCTTGATGTGGTATTCGGTAGGAGCTATGAATTAAGGTGACTATTTCACTGAAATCTTAACATTTAGAACTTGTGGAGTCATCAATTTTGGAGTTACCGCATGGGGTATTAGGAAATTGTTTCTTTTATATAACTTATTATGGATAATTAAATTGAATATGTTGAGATAAAATTTTAAATTGAAAATCTTGCTTGTTTATATGCATGAATGTTAGATGAGTGGTCGTTGGATTGTCGTAAATAAATTATTATTTGATTTGTTTATAAAGATTATTTTGCAAATATTTCTAATACAAGCAAGCATATGTTGAAAAAAAATCATATTGGTAAAGTACATGTGCACATGCATGTGTGTGTTATTATATGATGTTTCAATGTAATTAAATAAATTTTTTTACGAAGCCGGTTTATTAGAATATATATAGTTTTGGAAAGATGTTCTAGTAGAAGCAAGAAATTGTCTTTACAAAGATCAGGTTAAAATTTATTCCGATCAATGCGACGAATAACATTATCGATAGGGATTCCTAATTAGTATGATGAGACATGTGGACACAAAGTTTTGAAAAGTGATGTAGTATTGTGAAAGAAGTGGAATATTTGGAGCTATACCAAAATCAAAGTTTTGAATTAATGTTTTGACTAAAGTTTATTTAATGTTTCGGAAAGACTAGAATGATAAGAAGAATATTTTGAAATAAATATAATGTTTTAGAAAGTGAAGAATTACAAATTTGAAAGAAGTAGACATTTTGAGGAAAAGTACATGTGATATTTATGAGAAAAGAATTTTGAAAGGGAAGTATATCTTAAAGAAGTATTTTGTGCAATATTTTGAAAAGAGTATCATATAATGGTTTGAAAAATAATATAAAACATTTTGGTGAGGGAAAATTATATATTATTCGATAAAATGAAGCAATGTTTTAAAAGATGTTTTAGTAAATATTTTGATGTGAGAATATAGATGTATTATTTTATAAATTAAATTGTTTGGAAAATAATAAAGATATTTTCATAAGTTTGTGTTTTTATATGATGAGCAGTCATCCATTATTAGTGGACGGCTGAGATAGATGGCGAGGCAATGTTGATTACATGGTTAACACTACAGCTAGTCGGCAAATTAATGCACTAAAATTCATAGAGATGCATCATCGTTAAATAATAGATATTTTGGAATTTGAAATTTGTATGGTATGTCATGTAATAACAGTATGTCTGCCATATTGCATATTTGATTACAACTTGGATGAATATTGTGAAATGTAGTAAATTATGTTACAAAAATTTATATATATGCAAGTTTTCGAGTTAAAATAATCTGTGGAACTAATATTGTGTCTTAGAGTTTGAATAAAGTATTATTAGTGAATTATTTTGGTAAAGGACAATTTTATAATAAATAAAGTAATAAATATTTCACAGGATATGGAAAAGGTATTTTGAAAATTTGTAAACATGAGGTTGAAAAGGATTTTTGTGATGGCCTGGATTTTTCGATGCTCGAAAATTAACATCAATACGTTCACTGTATTACATGTCGAACAATCGAATGCCGGAAATATCAGAGCGTTAAGGAAAGAAGAAAGAGGTAAACGAAGAAATAGAACAACAAAGCAGAATCTCATAATCGCAGTGGAACAATATACAATAGATAACAACTGGTCTTTATACAAAAAGAAGTATAACTATTATTTATACATTACATCATCAGAGTACAACACACCAATAAAAGAATACCGGATAGTTATAATAACTTGTCCTTACAAAGCTGAGTATACAACCTATAATACACATCGGAATAAAAATCAAGTACGTGTGATACGTCTTCGTCATCCAGCTTATCTCCTAAGCTCCATGGCATCCTATCCTGTATCTGTAATACTCGGTCTGACTCGAGAATTATAATAAAATAACACCCGAGTCAGTCTGGAAAATCAATGTGAGAAAACACACTCAATTTGAATTATTAAGTTATCAAAATCCTTTGAAAATCAAAGGTATCTTGAAGACCACACCAGACATAAACACGACATGTTTTTACCTTACGTTAACCAAAACATTACATATCAAATCCTCTGATACTATAATAATGTCTAAGTACAAGTACTTATTCAAATAGCTGAAATTGTTACATTAATTAAATTCCAGCATACTGGCTCTATAACCAGAACCATAAAAGCATGTATTGTAGAATGGATTCCATACGAGTGACTAGGCACTGGGTACCTATCATAGTATACATGTAGAAAAATATAACGAGGACCAAGCTGGGATCCCCTGCAACACAAAACCAGACTACCGCTAACCTAGATAAACCGAATATGTTGTCTCCTTAGATGTTCCCACCCTTTCCGAGCTCCTTCCATGTATGGTAGTAATAATATCCGAGGGTATCTAGAAATGTGATAAACATACCCTAATTGGGTGTGACCCACTTAGCCTTGTTGCATCCCCTCTGATTTTCTGTCATTGCCGGTTGATGAGGCTAGAGGCTAAGATTGCTTTTTTAAGGAATTTTCACTTAGAATGCTCATTGTCCTCTAATGACAATATACTAATAGCATTAATCCATACAAGTCCCTTCCAGGTCCGAACGGAACCGAAGGCACTATTCCTACTACATCCATTTTAGAATCATCCTCAGGATTAGTAGCGATTAGCCCTTGTATTTCACTGCTCCATCTTCGACTCCATGCTCTTGTAAATAGGTAAATCTGGAAATAAATGTATATTAAAATGATTTCTAAAAATTTATTTTAGTCTATATGTATTTGAATTATAATATTGGACTTCTGGATGGAGTTAAAAGTCAACAAGTTAGAATTTCGAATTTATATATCAATTTAACAGTGATATGGCAATAGGGTAAATAATGAAATTTTGAATTAATATAAATCGAAATGATTTCTAATATGAATATAAATTCTATTTGAATTATAATGGAGTTAGCAAAATTTAAATATTTGAATTTTTAAACAATTCCGTCGATTTTGATAATCGCTTGATAAATTCGACGAATTAAAACAGCCTTCGGGGGCACAATTTTGGAATTAGATGAAACTAGTTCCATTGGATCCGTAATAGTTTATTATTGTCGGATTTCAAATTTCGTTGCGTTTGGTGTTACCGTTTGATCATACGGGATTGAACGCGTTAAAATAAATATAAAAAATTTAATATTTTAATTTGATTCAAAAAGCTATATTCCACATACGACCGAATCAGGCTTCGAAACATGTTCCATTGTGTTCGGAATATGGGAAAAACATTATAATTTCAAGACGGCACATTTTGTTTGGAGTTCGTTTGAAAAGCAAATTAAAATTGAAAATAATATTAAAATAATATTGTATACGCACATATATACACCGTGAACAGTAGCCCAAACCCTAGCAAATCAACACAGCCGCCATATCTCATTTTAATGGCTGAAAACTTCTATTTTTCTCTTTAATTGATCTCCCCATCCATCAACTTTTAGATCAATCTTTCAACTAGGAAGTTGTAGAGTGCGTTGACCTCTACTTATTCAAAGGCGGAGATCAAAATTAGCGTGATGAGGAGGGAGGGATTACGGCTCAAGCACCGGATGTTCGAGTGCAAAATACAAGATGATGGGGAGCTCGAGTTCATCGGGGTTAGGCATGAAGGTAGAACGTGCATAGGCAGTTCGAGTGGTGGTCGCCGATCAACTTCCGGTGTCCTGTAGGGGGAAGCGGCGGTCGGTTTTAATCGGTGGTGATGTGTTTCATGCGTTCGTAACCAGCCTGGAGTCAAAACGAAAATGAAAGCAAGGTTCGGCCTTGATTTGCTATAACAAAAAAATGAACGGCCAGATCTGGTAATAATACAAAAAAGGGAAGTTTATTTATATTAATATATATTCATAACTTATAAATTTCATATCTTGGTCATACAAGGTCGGAACCAGACGAAACAAGCAGCGTCGAAATCGCAACGACGAGCATTACGTTTTGGTGTCAATATGGAGTCGATCTGAGCTAGCAAAATTTTTAGGTTAAATCGAACATGTTCGATTTAATTTAAAATTTGAGCGTTTCGCGAATCTGTAGGATCGATTTCACCCTAGAGGGGGTGAATAGGGTGATACTATCATTTATAAAAATTTATTGCGAAAGTATATAAAATAATTTCAGCATGGATAATAGTCGAATAACAGCAGCACAGATAATAGCAGAATAATAAAAATGCAGAATTAGAACAACACATAATTTACCCACCTTTGGCAAAACCCTGCCTATGTGCTGCCCCTAAAGTTTCTACTAGAAATTAAGTAGTCAGACGCTTACACACGTAAACTCGCGACACCCGCTATCGACCAACATTAAATCTATGCTCAAAACTCTTCCACAACTCAGCCACTGAGTTGCGACTACACCACCGCAGTTTGTCCCCTAGTCACACGACTAGAAATTACAATGTTTAAAAGAGAAATTAAAAACACTTTAAAAAAATAAAATAAATAAACCCTAATTTTCAAATATTTAGCCCAATAGAAATAAGACCGACCCAATTAAAAATAAAATATGAATCCCCTTTTTCTTTCTTTCTTTTAACCAGCTTGTATCCTTCTTTGTTCTTCAATGGCTGCTCGTTCGTTTCCTCTTTAACAAAAATTAGGGATTCCTTTATCGAAGCTGCCTACTTCTGTTGATTGATTGAATAGGTGATTTTGCTCCTTGCTCTATCAATCAACCATCTCCTTGTAGCTTGCTTCGGCTACTTCGATGATCGAGTTCATTTCATAAAATCTAATATGTAATTTATGTTTTTCTGCTTTTACTCGTTAGCTAGCTTGAACTCGATCTTAATTCGAATTGAATGATTATTCCTTTTTTCTTGGACTCGAATAATGAACTTCTGATGATGTTAATTGTTTATATAGGGTTCGAATCCCTTTATTTTCGTTCATCTGATAATTTGCTTGACTATTTGATTTCTTATGGATGAACGTAATGATTTCTGACCTTTTCAAATTCGTATTTTTTTTGTTTACTTGATAATCACGTCTTTGATTGATTTCGTGGCTACCACGGCATGACTTGATTTGATGATGTTGATTTCGTTCATTTTTTGACTTCGACCATGACTTTATTTTGAAATCCCTTGCGACATTATTTCGATTCGAACTACTGTTCTTTTCTTTGTTGGCATCGGCTCTTGATATTTTTGGGATGAAACTGTTGATCCATGATTTGTTCGAATTTGCTGTATATCATTATTTTGGAACCGCTACATGATGCTTGTATTCATCTGGAAGTTTTGCGTTGCTTTGTCTTTTACATTGCCTGACTATATGCATAAATTTTGTAGCTAAAGTTTGCACGTGAGTGTTGCTTCGAGTTTTATTGATGTATGTGTATGTCACACTGTTTTTATTTGAATCTGTAGTGTTATCTCGAAGTCTGGTCTAGACATATAATTACTTTGATGCATTCCATTTTCACCATGCTCGATTATTCTTGTGTGCTTGCGCATGTGTACTTGAGTCTGATTCATGTAGTCTTGCTTCCATACTGATATGATGTATTGTGTTGTCATGTTGTTTGACCTTTGTTGCCTTTGATATTACTTTCAAGTTGACCGATCTTGTGTAGTTGCTCATTGGAGCTGCTGTGTGATTCAATGCACCTGCATATGTTATTATTTGTACTCGAGTATTGCCTCTGTTCATTGTGATTTTCTTGAGTCTGATTTCAAGACCCGTTTGCAGTCTTGTGTCATATGCATGTTGTATCATTGAGTCTATACATTCATTGTATTTGCATTCTGTCGAATTTTGGTTTCACTTAAACCTGGTTTGTGTTGGGTTAATGTGCACTGTGTTTCCAGTCATCATTTCTAGATTTTGTAGCTCGCATTGGTTTCCACATGTATACATACATACAGTTATGTATGTATATAGGTGTGCGCATATGGAGTCTTTCGATAGTTGCTGTGCACCCTGGTTTCGTGATGTATGACTTGAGATTTGGTTTGTTCGTTTTCATCATATTATTTATTGGCTTCGGCATTGCATTTCTCAATTTAAAACTTTTATTTTAAATCTTTTCTGGTTGTTGTAAAACCTGCTACTGACTTCGGTTATTTTAAATATGTAATTTTTATCACCTGGCTTTATCATGTCTGCATATGGACTTGTGCATGCTTTGGTGCCTCTGTGCCTTCATGAATCTGGTTTCAATGCTTTGTTGTATTGAGTCAGATGTATTATTCATGCATGTATATTGGTATGGTCATTATTGAGTTCCTAGTTTTTACTGTTCTATTTTGCATCGAGCATTTTCACTTGTACTTGACAAATTTTTATTTCACCTACGTTGAATCCAGTTATAGTTCGGGTTTGACCTTATGCTCGTGTAGTGACTTTCACCTGAGTTGAACTCGGCTTTTGATTTGGCTTTGACCTTGTGCTCACCTATGCCTGTAGATTTATAAAGTGTTTATCAATGTACACGGCCTTATGGCATGTATATTGATACATTGTGCATGTCACAAGTTGTTTGTGTATGATAAATTCAAATTTAAATGATGACAAACAACCCAAATAACTGAGGCAAATAATATTTTCAAAATCACATTTCATTTTACACTGCAAAATATTTTCTTTTCAATTTTACTGTGTTGGTGTTTATTTTGCAGATTGCACAGATGCTGGATTCAATCTGGAATAAAGTTGAATATAAATACGAGTGAATGAGCGATATGTAGTGAGGTGCATTTGTAAATTAGAAATTATGATGTAATCAAAATTGTATTATCATTGAATTTGAATATATATAGTGTGAGCTTGAATTTGTACTATTTAAAATTTTAATAAATATTTGTTTAAATAAAATACCTGTTTGAATTTAAATTCTGTGTTATTTATTTAATTTAGAAAATGTTTGTTTAGTTATGTGAAAAATAAAATAGTACATTAACAAATACATTTAAATGAATATATATATATATATATATATATATATATATATATATGTTTATGATCATCAAATAAAAATCACATACTTGCATATTCAACAATCTCGCCCTTTTGATGATAGCAAACATATATTTAAGATTTTGAATTTATTAAATGTATTTGATTATTCAGTTTACTCCCTCTATTTGAATGCTCCTCTCTACAAAATGCTCCCCCTTTATATATGCATGTAAATAAATAAAAATGAACCTAGATGCATATCGAAAATAAAAAATAAAATATTTGACATTTATTTGCTTTTATTTGACAAAATCTTAACTTTTCTCTTCCCTTTTATTATCAGCAAAAGAGTAATAGTGTTAGAAAAATAGAGATAAAGTGATAGACATTAATACAACATTAAAATTCAATCAAATATAAATATTAAATTTCAATAAAAAAATCAAACAAAAATCATGAATACTCTATTAGGCGCATATTCCACTTTAGAGTGACAGGGGTGATGTCATCATATAAAATCATATAGTTGTGTCTATTTGTGGTATATTTATTTCAGGGATTAGAATATCTAATAATCATGCATAACCATTAGGACTTTTAAATGAGATTAGTAGTATTCCAAAAAATTTATTAAAAAATGAATTCATGTATCTTCTAACGATGCATAACCGTGAGGACTTTTAAATGGGATTAGAATCAACTTGCCTATTTAATCAATCAATTTTGATATGTGTTCCATACATGCATAACCGTGAGGACTTTTAAATGAGCATGGAAGCACATAATCAAAAATTCCAAGTAATTCACCAATGCATAACCGTGAGGACATTTAAATGAGAGTAAATGCTTTGGGTGTTTTTGAAAAAAAAATATATAATGAAAAAAGAATGATTTTCTATTTAAAATAACACATCTTGACAAACTATGTTGAATTTGGATGAGTGATGGTTGTTAGAAATATGATAGAAATAGAGATAGTCAGGGAATTTTTACCAACAAAAGGTTTTTGTAACTCTTGTTCAAATTTCTGTAGAAATTTACTAATACCATCTCAAGTTATAATATATGATTAATATCAACACTCATCACTTTTTCAATCACCATTTATCTTTTCGATAATTAGTAGGGAGTCAGATTAGTCAATGTAATCATTTAAGATCAAATCCAAAAATAATTATAAAATCAAATATTTTTAGATGACAAATCTGAAACAAGGTCAACGGAAAATATTTTCTGGAAGGGGTTTTTATAGGAAAAATGTCTGCTGTTTGAAAATTATTTGAAGTGAAAAAAATGCAGATATTTCCTTTGAAAAACGATGCAGTTACTAAACGTCTCAACATAAATCACGTTCCACTAGTAATTTTTCTATCAACTAGATTACCAATGTAATCTACATCTGAATTTCTTTTCACTCAAAATTATTATTAGTTGAATGTTATAGACATATCATGAAGTGTGCAACAAAATATCTCAAAATCATTTTTAACAACTTTTTAAATGAAATTATCTTGTATTTCAAACAATGACCATAGTGTTAGATCTAGAGGCTGTAGGATAAACAAATATGTTCATGTGTAACATCATCATTAGTTCAAGCAAATCTATAGTTCAAAGATGACTGGTCAACATTTTGAATAAGTCAGAATCAAAATCATCATTCATCTCTTTATAACATAACTGGCCGATTTAAATTCAAATTATGGTGTAGATTATCACATTAAATAATTGTTCAAAAATAATTATACCATTACCTATTTTACCTTTGTCGATAATATTTCGTTGTTGCCCATTGTGATTCTCTCATATTTATACTACGCTAAGGAACTTCATTTGACGCCCATTATGTTTCTGGAACAACCAGAATCCAGATAACACTGTTGTTATTCCTTAGCCTGCCACCATACCTACACGAGAGAAGATTTTTGTGACCTATTTGTTTTTATAGGTCCATGATTGTTAGTGGCAATGAATTTTGAAAAATAATTTTGTGGAAACCCAAAACTATTTATATATATTCCTTTCGGCACCCAGATTTGTTTAAATTTAAGGGATTTTATATTTGTGCCTTTTGGAACCCAAATTGGAATGGTTTTCACGTGTTTGGGTCTATACCAACAACTATTTTGATTGCGTCCAAATTTTCTACAAATTATGCACATAGAATTGACTTGTTTAATTACTTTTTTAGCACGTTCAGATTTATTATACCTAAGTCCTTGTCTAGCACTACTAACGGTTTGTTTCCCTAATAGCATATTCAATGATTTTTCACTTTTGGAAATTTTTTCTAAAGTAGTATACAATTGTTGGACTTGTGTTTTGAGAGATTCATTTTCATTCAATAATTATGTGCACTTTTTAATAGAGTTTTCTCTCCCAAAAGTTTCACTTTTCTTCAAAATCAAAATTTCATTTTCAAGCGATTTAACTTTAATTTCTGATTTTTTAATTTCTTCTTCGAATAATGGACACTTATCACACTTAGGGATCTTACTTTGATAGTTTTTAACTAATTGATCAAGCTGCTTATTTAAATCTATCAAAGTATCTCTTTGTGATTCAATTTTACTGTATCTCTCCCTAAGTCGTTCAAAACAGCCATTTACTTCGTGGAAATACAAAAGTAATTCTAAGTGAGTAAGTTTTGATACCTCGCTTGGCTCGTCATCATCGCTGTCAGTTGTATTACCTCAATGGCACAGATCAGCTTTCTCACTCTCACTGCTGGTGCTTTTATTATCATCATCACTTTTATTCCACGTGGCTGCAAAACTTTTCCTTCTTGAATTCTTTTCTTGGCCGTGTTGAAGTCGAGGACAATTGGGCTTGATGTGTCCGTCTTTGTTGCACTTGTGACAGATGATCTCCCGTTCTTCTGAGTTGTCTAGTACTTTGAATATTCTGCTTATCAATTTTTTATTTAGAGCTGGATTTCTGTATTTGTGGTTCCACTTTTTGAATCTCTTCATTAGTAATACCAGCTCAGTTGCTCCATCATCATTATCATCACTACTTCCTTTTTCAAATCCTACTAAGCACGTATCTTTAATTCCTGATTTGATTATGGATGATCTCTCATGGTTGTTGACTTTTGCATCATATATTGCATCAAAAGTATTCCAGATTTCCTGTGCACTTTCACAATGAGAGATAAAGTTAAAATTATCTTGATTAATATGAGAATATATTATATGCGTAGCAAGAGCATTAATCGAAGTAATTTTCTCATCTATTATATCACACGTATTTTCAATAATATCCCAACATTTAAAATTAACAGATTTTCAGTAAAATTCCACTTTTAATTTCCAATTCAAAAAATATGCTTCGTCAAAAATAGAAGGGATGATACTGGACTGACCCACAGTAAAAACATTATTAACAGAGGCCATTTTAAAATTCAAATTAGAAAAATTGGTCTTCGAAAAAATCAAACGTTTTAAAACAAAAATGGCTTTTGTTCCTAGCTTTGATACCACTTGTAGGATCGATTTCACCCTAGAGGGGGGAGGGGTGAATAGAGTGATACTATTATTTATAAAAATTTATTGCGGAAGTATATAAAATAATTTCAGCACGGATTATAGTCGAATAACAGCAGCACAGATAATAGCAGAATAATAAAAATGCAAAAATAGAACAACACAGAATTTACCTAGCTTCGGCAAAACCTTGCATACGTGCTACCCCCAAGGTTTCTACTAGAAAATAAGTAGTCAGACGCTTACACACGTAAACCGCGACACCTGCTATCGACTAACATTAATTCTGCGCTCAAAATCCTGCCACAACTCAGCCACTGAGTTGCGAATTCTTGAACTGCACCACGGTAGTTCGTCCTCTAGTCGCATGATTAGAAATTATAATGTTTAAAAGAAAAATTAAAAACACTTTAAAATGATAAAATAAATAAACCCTAATTTTAAAATATTTAGCCCAATAGAAATAAGACCGGCCCAATTTAAAAAAAAATGAATCCCTTTTATCTTTCTTTCTTTTAATCGGCCTATATCCTTCTTTGTTCTTCGATGGCTGCTCGTTTGTTTCCTCTTTAACAAAAATTAGGGCTTTCTTTATCAAAGCTACTGATTTCTGTTGATCGATTGAATAGGTGATTTCACTCCTTTCTCTGTCGATCGACTGTCTCCTTGTAGCTTGCTTCGGCTGCTTCGATGATCGAGTTCAATTCATAAAATCTGGTATGTAATTTATGCTTTTCTGCTTTTACTCGTTAGCTAGCCTGAACTCGATCTTGATTCGAGTTAAATGATTATTCCTTTGTGCTTGGACTCGAATAATCAATTGCCGATGATGTTAATTGTTTATGTAGGGTTCGAGTCCCTTTATTTTCGTTCATCTGATAATTTGCTCGGCCATTTGATTGCTTATGGATGAACGTGATGATTTCTAACCTTTTCAAATTCGTATATTTCTGTGTTTACTTGATACCGTGGCTTTGATCGATTTCGTGGCTACCACGGCTTGGCTTGATTTGACGATGTTGATTTCATTCATTTTTTGACTTCGGCCTTGACTTTGTTTTGAAATCCCTTGCGACATTATTTCAGTTCGAACTACTGTTCTTTTCTCTGTTGGCGAAGGCTCTTGATATTTTTGGGATGAAACTGTTGATCCATGATTTGTTCAAACTTGCTGTATATCATTATTTTGGAACTGCTACGTGATGCTTGTATTCATCTGGAAGTTTTGTGTTGCTTTGTCTTTGACATTGCCTAACTATATGCATAAATTTTGTAGTTGAAGTTTGCACGTGAGTTTTGCTTTGAGTTTTATTGATGTATGTGTGTGTCACACTGTTTCATTTGAATCTATAGTGTTATCTCGAAGTCTGGTCTGGACATATCATTACTCTGATGCATTCCATTTTCACCATGCCTGATTATTCTTGTGTGTCTGCACATGTGTACTTGAGTCTGATTCATGTAGTCTTGCTTCCATACTGCTATGATGTATTGTGTTGTCCTATTGCCTGACCTTTGTTGCCTTTGATATTACTTTCAAGTTGACTGGTCTTGTGCAGTTGCTCATTGGAGCTGCTGTGTGATTCAATGCACCTGTATATGTCATTATTTATGCTCGAGTATTGCCTCTGTTCATTGTGATTTTCTTGAGTCTGATTTCAAAGACTTGTTTGTAGTCATGTGTCATATGTATGTTGTATCATTGAGTCTTTACATTCATTGTATATGCATTCGGTCGAATTGTGGTTTCACTTAAACATGGTTTGTATTGGGTTGATGTGCACTGTGTTTCCAATCATCATTTCTGGACTTAGTAGTTCGCATTGGTTTCCACATGTATACATACATACAGTTATGTATGGATATAGGTGTGTGCATATGGAGTCTTTGGATGGTTGTTGTGCACTCTGGTTTCATGATGTACGACATGAAATTTGGTTTGTTCGTTTTCATCACATTATTTATTGACTTTGGCATTTCATTTCTCAATTTGAAATTTTTATTTTGAATCTTTTCTAGTTTTTGTAAAACCTGCTACTGACTTTGGTTACTTTAAATATATGATTTTTATCACCTGGCTTTGTCATGTCTACATATGGACTTGTGCATGCTTTGGTGCCTCTGTGCCTTCATGACTCTGGTTCCAATGCTTTGTTGTATTGAGTCAGATGTATTTTTCATGCATGTATGTTAGTATGGTCATTATTGAGTTCCTGGCTTTTGCTGTTTTGTTTTGCATCGAGCATTTTTCACTTGTACTTGACAATTTGGTATTTCACATGCGTTGAATCCAGCTTATAGCTCGAGTTTGACCTTGTGCTCGTGTCGTGACTTTCACTTAGGTCCCTGCTTTTGATTTGGGTTTGACCTTGTGCTCACCTGTCCCTGTAGATTTATCAAGTGTATATCGGTGTGCACGGCCTTGTGGCATGTAAAGTGATACACTATACATGCCACAAGTTGTTCGTGTATGTTAAATTCAAATTTAAATGATGACGAACAACCCAAATAACCAAGGCAAATAATATTTTCAAAATCACATTTTATTTTATACTACAAAATATTTTCTTTTCAATTTTACTGCGTTAGTTTTATTTTGCAGATTGCTCAGAAGCTTGATTCAATCTGGAATAAAGTTGAAGATAAATACGAGTGAATGAGCGATATGTGGTGAGGTGCATTTGTAAATAAGAAATTGTGATGCAACTGAAGTTTTATTGTCATTGAATTTGAATATATATAGTGAGAGCTTGAATTTTTACTATTCAAAATTGTAATAAATATTTGTTTAAATAAAATATCTGTTTGAATTTAAATTCTGTGTTATTTATTTTATTTAGCAAATATTTAATTATATGAAAAATAAAATAGTACATTAACAAATACATTCAAATGAATATATATATATATATATATATATATATATGTTTATTATCATTAAACAAAAATCATATACTTGCATATTCAACAGAATCAGGACTCAAGGTCAGTTAATCTCACTCAATTTTGGACTGCTGGCTTTAATTTTAAATACTTAAAATTAAAAAATGATTGATTGGTTAAATTGGTGCATTTTTATTAGTTGGATGTGATATTATATATAGTAATATATATATATATATATATATATATATATATATATATATATTGGAGTGATTGGTATTCCCGCATATATATAGCGGATGAGACCATATGCTCCCCGCATAACAACAGATGACCCTATATACCGTGATATTCCGCCTTGAAGCGGAATTGGTATTTTATGTTGGGATAACATCTGTGGATGCAGGGAAATAAGTTGGAGGGATCCAACTGGATTCTTCAAAAATGCTGTGTTAATATATAGTGATATATGTTTTGTTGGAATAATCTGCGTCAGATTATTGTGGGATTTATATTGATTGGATGTTGTGGTTGTTTGGCCTTGATTTTTGGCATTTTAAAATACCAATAAAAATATGGTTTGGAATTGAAAGAATTTTTAAAAAGGATTTTGAAGTAAAAAGGGTTATAGAGAATTTTGGGTTAATCAATTGGATAGAATAAATGGTTTGAAATTGTGTACTTAACAAATTCGGGATATTGTAAACAAGGATTTTGGAATGAAGTTTATAAAGGATTTTTAAATAATACATTCTTAAGTGGCACCAGTTTAAAAAAATAAAGGCGGTTTAAAAAAATAAAGGCGATTTAAAAATAGATATTTTTAAATAAATCGAAAGAATAGAAGTGAATTCGAAAATAAGTCTAAAATTGGTTATACTGGAGTTCAAGTAAGATTTTTCCAAATTTACGAAGTGAAATTAGAATCGAGAAATTGGGCTTGTTTTAAAAACGGATTTTTATTTAGTACTTTGGTAAATTTGGAAGTGTTAAAAATATTCTAGAAATTAGTTATTAAATTACTTTAAATTGTTTGAAGCATACTTAATCATTAATAGTTACTTCATAATGATTTTTTAAAGATTTATTATTATTTAAGAAATGGTCAGCACTTTTGTTTTTAAAAGATAATATTAATATAGCTTTGTATAATAACTTTTATTTATGTATATTGCCTAGATTAGACTTGAAATTTATTTTAGAACTTACAAGCATTATTTTGAGATAATTTTTAAAATAAATTTTTCGAAAACTAATGGTATACTCGCACGGCGTAAATCAAAGGAAGTAAGTACCTGCAGTTATGTTTTGGATTTCTTTTGGATAGAGACGTAACCATTGAGCTGTGATCCATGGTTTGATACCCAATGGTACTTTCCACATTATTTTAAAAAGGGTTTTCAAATATTTTTGAATAGATATTGTAAATTTACCGAATTCGATAAGATAAGTACGTAACCTTTGGTAAAAGATTTAATTTATTTAAAATTTAATTTAAATAAGGCTTGGTGTTTTTCAGTGGAAAATGGAATATTTGGTTGAATTGATTGTTTATTTGACAGTTAAATAACCGACTATCAAATCTGGACCTAAATATAACTTTTGAAATATCTAGAAGAAGTACGGGAATTATATGGTACAGTTACCGTTCGATGTTCTATACTGTACGTATAAACTCATTTCATTCTTCTAGGACATTATTAAGGAAATTTGTCCACTAACGACTAGGAGGTGATCTCTGATCTTATTTTAGTCTGTTTATTTCAAGAGAACTAGGATTGAGTTTACAAGGAAATTTTGAACGTTGTATCAAAGAGACCGGGATTGGATTTGTTATTTGAAAACCATTTCGATCCAACGAGTACGTTTTTGAAATGAAGACAAGAGAATGGAGTCAAAGACAGAGCAGCGAAGTGCAAGGGCTAATCGCGACTAATCCTGAGGGTGATTTCAAAACGGATGTAGTAGGAGTAGTGCCTTCGGTTCCATTCAGATCGGGAACGGACTTGTATGGATGAATGCTGTCAGTACATTGTCATTGGAGACAATAAGCATTCTAAGTGAAAATCCTTTAAAATGTAATCTTAGCCTCTAGCCTCGTCAACTGAGAATGATTGAAAAATCAAGGGGGATGCAGCAAGGCTAAGTAGGTCACACTCAAGTAGGGTATGTCCATCACCTTTTTAGATACCCATGGATATTATTACTACGATGCATGGATGAAGCTCGAAAGTGGGTGGGAACACCCGGGTGATAGCATATTCGGTCTATCCAGGTTAGGGGTAGACCGGTCTTGTGTTGTAGGGGATCCCAACATAGTTCTCGGTACGATGTTCTAGACGTGTACTGTGATAGGTGGTACCCTAGTGCCCAGTCATCGTATATAATCCACTCTCCAATATGTCCCTTTACGGTTTTGATTGTAGAGCCTAGTATGCAGAAATTTAATTAATGTAACAATTTTATCTATTTGAATTAGTATCTGTACTTAGACACTATTATAATATTAGAGGATTTTGATATGAAATGTTTTGGTTATTATAAGGTAAAAACCCGTCATGTTTATTTGTGGCGTGGTCTTACGAGATACTTTTGATTTTCAAAGGGATTTTAAAAACTTTTATAATTTAATTTGAGTGTGTTTTCTCACACTTATTTTCCAGAGTGACTCGGGTGCTATTTTACTATAGTTCTCGGATCAGACCGAGTATTACAAGTTCAGGTTAGGATGCTATAGAGCTCAGGAGATGAGCTGGAGACCAAGACATATTCTCGTACTTGTTTTATTCTGTTGCAGTGTTTTTTTGAAATTATTAGCAATTGTGAAACATGTTATTATAACTGCCAAGGCTGGTAATTATTGATTTGTGTACTCTGAAGTGGGATAAGTATATTACAGTTTTGATTTATGTAAAGTACTATTCATATTACATGTTATTCAGTCTACTGTGAGATTCTGTTTTGTTTAATACCTTCTTCCTTCTACCTACTTTCCTTTCCTCCAACAATCTGTCTTTCTGGCAATCGATCTTTTGGCATGTTATACGATGGTTGTATTTATGTCGATTTTTGAGGGTCGAAAGGGCGGGTCGTGACACACTGGATTGAAGTGCTTTTTGGATAACTTATCCAATCTAGGTCTCTTCGAAACAATGTTCGATAGTTCTGGTAAACTCAACCCCAGTTCTTTTGGAAATAACAGACGAAAATAAGATCGAAGACCTCCTAACCGTTAGTGGATGGATTTCCTTATTACCGTCCTAAAAGAACGAAATGAGTTTATACATACAGTATAGCACCTCGAACGGTAACTACCATATAATTCCTGTGTTTCTTCTAAATATTTCCAAAGTTATATTTTGGGTCCAGATTTGATAGTCGGTTATTTAACTATCAAATAAACAAACAATCAACCAAATATTTCCTTTTTCCACTGAAAATGCCAAAGTTCTTTCAATTTAAATTTCCAGTTACTTAAATTTCTTTATCCAAAATATATATTTATCCTATCGAGTTTAGTATATTGACAAACTATTCTTTCAAAAATATTTGAAAACCCTTTAAAATAATAAGGAAAGTATCACTGCGGCATCAATCATGGATTCATAGCTCAATGGTTATGTCTCTATCCTAGAGAAATCCAAAACTTAACTGCAGGCACTCTCTGCCTCCGATTACGCCATGAAAGCATACCACACTTTCCGAAAACTTTATTAAATAATTTTTCAAAATAATACTTATAAAATTCCTATATAATTTTTCAAGTTTATTTTAGGCAAATACTCTTTTATAAAAGCTATTACAAAACAATAATATTAATAATGATTAATTTTTAAAAATAATCGACTTAATATAAACTATTTATGAACTACACAATCAAAAATTAAATATACTTTAAAAAAAATTAAACAACTACTTGACTAATTTTTATGAAATATTCTCAAACACTTTTTTATTAAAATTAACCAGTTAAAAACTAAAATCCTCCTTTTTTAAACAACTCAATTTCTCGATAAAACTATATTTTCTAATTTCAATATAACTAGTCTAACATTTATAAATCTCTTTCAATTTATTCCCGATTTGATTTACATCCTGATTCCGTAAATCACCTTTTTCACATTTTCAAAAAAAAATCTATCTTTTCTTTCTAAACCGAATTACCCATCTCCTTATAAATTCTCACCATGAATTTATATCTTAATTTTGTCCACTGATAATCATTTCATTTTATTTATAAACCTTGTTTACAAAATACATAGTCTCATTTTCTGTTTATAACGGTTTCGCAATATTTAATCGATTATAACCAATTTCTAAATTGAATCCCATTTTTAAATCAATTTTCAAATAACTCAATTATATTCCAAAACCCAACTAAATTCCGATTCCACTTTCATTTCATAATTTAGAATCTTATATAAGAACTAGTGAACAAATTTTAAAATCAAAATATTTATTTTTACCAAATTCATTTCTTTTCAATTAATCCAATTTTCACTATAAATATTTTTACTTCCAATTCCCTTTTTATTTTCTTTCCAAATTTCAAACGTTTGTTATTCGTATTTAAAAAATACAAAAATCTAGGCCAAACCTAGCTTAGAATCCAATAAATTCAAATCACATTATAATCTACCAAAGATCATTTTAACAGTTTATATATCAATATATATGAAATTAAATTCAACATTTTTAAGGAATCCAGTTGGATTCCTTCAACCTGTTTCCCTGCATCCACAGATATTAGAAAATAAAAATACCAATCTCACTTCGAGGGGGATATCACCGTATATAGGGTCATCGGCTATTATGCGGGGCATATAGGGTCTCATCCGTTAAAATATACAAGAATTATCACTCCAACTACTAATATATATACTACTATATATAACATTACGTTCAAATGATAATAACATATCAATTCAACCAATCAATCAATAATTAATTTTAACTATTTAAAATTAATTGCATTAATTAAAAATTGAGTAAGATTAACTCACCTTGACTTATTTTCTTTCCGAACATCCAGATTTTGAATAATCAAAAATCTCGAGTGACTTCAAAAATCTCCAAACTAATTTTATTTCAAAGCCTACTCCATTACGAATACAACACCACTTTTTTAAAATTTTCAACCTCGTATGAATAATTTATGATATTTATAAGTTAATGATTTTATTTTAACAAAAATTTATATAACTATAACATTATTTTTTAAGAAAAAATATTGAATTTACCCAGTAAGAAGTTTGGCCCAAAAGAGGCTTCTTCCCCAAATTTGCATTCGACTCCCTATAGCTCCCAACTTCGTGCACGCTCATGCACTGACACACCTTCCCGACCCATGACGATCGACGCCGCCATCACCAACCTCCCCCTCTCGACGTTCCCTACACATCTATGCCCCCAAAGACCAGCTCGACGCTTCAAATAAAAACGTGACTTCGCCTAAAGTACTACTATTGTGATGGCCAAACAAGCATCGTGCCATCCAAAACTCTTCCTCCAGCTGCTTCTTGCTTCATTGAAACAAATTCCAGGCTTTGCTCGAACCCATCCTCCCTTGATTCCACGAATGCGCCTAACCTAGATTTGCTGCTTGTTCGCCCCCTTCCCTGCCGCAATACTCACCGCTCACCGCTGCCCCGACCATCCTCCACCCATGCATGTACTCACGCGACCCGAAATCACGATGCCTCCCCTTAAACGCATTTCTGCCCGTCCCAGTTGAATGTGCGTGTACGAGCCGTGATTTATTTTCATGCTTCCTCATTTTTTTAGTGATTGACTTCATTCTTTTTTCCAAACTGGTAAGAAGAAAAGGAAATAACAGGAATCCAAAAGAAGAGGGGTGTGTGTGTTATAAAGGAAGAAGAAAAAACACATTTTTTATATTAAATTCTCGGCTGCTTAATAACAGAGACAAGGAAAACGTGTTTGAATGAAAAAGGGTACATTGATTGAGTGAAGGGAAAAAGCTAATGTGAAGGAATTACAGCTGAAAGGTTGACTAGAATCTAAATATATTAATTAAATTTCAAACGTCTCGTTATATGCAACTCAAAATCTCGAACCTCTATCGAGGCATGCCGCTAGGCGTTTATAATGTTATACTCTATTTCAAACGCAATGGAAAAAGTTTCGAGTCCCAATTCGATCGTATGGAGAAAATACCTTTTTGGCCCTAATTATTATATTGAATTTTTGATATTAATTTCAACGTGTTTATATCCCGCACAATCAAAATATAACTCTAAATGCCATGAAATTTGAAATCCGATAATAATATACTATTATGGATCCAATGGGATTGGTTTCGTCAAAATCTGAGACTGTGCCGCTGATGGCTATTTTTATACGTTAATTTAAACTATATATTTTCAAAATTTAACAAATCACTTTTAAATTCAATTTAAAAGGTTTTATATCTTCAGTATTATTAATATAAATTTTATAAGCCTTTAAATTATTTTTAACAAGCTTAAAAACCAAGATTCAATATTTTAACCGATTTTCAATCATTATCAATAATTAAATTATCCAATAATAGTTATATTTGAAATTCAAGTTAAAAATTAACTTTTAAATATTTAAAATCAATTAAATATTTCAATTTTAAATAACCAAATTCTAGGTCATTGCATTCCTTCCCCCTTACAAATATTTCGTCCCCAAAATTGCTAGGTAAGAAGAATGGTCAAAACCCATTTACTTTTCCAAAATCCAGTCAGTTTAAACAACTTTCCCGAAAATAATTTTTATTGAAAACACCCTATCACTTTTAGTGATTTCCAACTTCATCCACAGATACCAAATAATATATTTTACTCAACCGTTTCAAGTTATAACTCAAATCCAATTTCAAATTTCAGTTATTACAAATTTTCTTCCAAACTTTTCCAACTTCTTAAAGCTTCAAAAAATTTCGCCAGCCTCTCGTTTGAGCGGCTAGATCCGAAAAACTACAAAATGCCACCATGGGCCCAAATCATCAAAAGAAAACAAAAGCCAAATGTATCAATCATAAAATCATCAATTTCAAACACAATTTAAACTCGTACCTTCTCGTCGGGCTATCAAATTTTATTTCTGAAATCGAAGACATCAATTTAGCCTTTTGCTTTTAATACATGCATCTTACTTACCAATAATACCCAAATCATACAATTCAAAAATCATTTTATTCAACATTTTAAATTTCCAATATTTATTTCATCCAAACCTGTTTTATGTACATATACCATTCGTATGCAATACCAAATTCGATCGCTTGCTCGATCATACCATTTCACTTCCGGACTAGTATCGTTCACACGATTCTCTAGTGCAGACTCAGATCTGGTTTCTTGATTAGAAATCGTCATTCTCCTTGCATAGCTATATACTATGATAGAACATCTCAGAATCAACCAAAAATCCATATCCAGCGTTCACCGTCGGAAATCGAGTGAAAAATCCTAACTCGAATCGATATAAATCACCCCGAAATTCCGTGCTTGATTCTAGATCAAAACATTATGCGAATAAAATAGTATACATACATCTTACATATTTATTTCAAATTGCTTCTTAGCTATACCAATTCTTTTTATTCTTGTTTACTTCCTTTCCATTTAATTATTCACAATTATCATTTGCACACCTTTTTGTTTAATCTTCATTTAAATATTTACCTAGTATATTTTTCCCATACCAATTTTACTTAAGAACTTCACCATCAATTTCTTAAGTCTACTATAAATATTTTATACAACTTCTTATATTAATTAACACCTCTCACTTGAGTATATACCCATTTTAACTTAATCACTTATATTTCCAAAATTTAATTTATTTACTCCAACTCAAACCAAATTTTCAATTTCACTTTATTTAACATTATTCAAGTTAAATACCATTCCAATATTCAATTTCAATTCCATTTTCTTAATAATTAAATTAATTAGTTTATTTACTAATTTTACTTACAATCTTAATAAATTCTATTTCCAATAATTATTTCATTTAGCCTACTTAGGCTAAATTTTCAAAATTCTCTTTATTTAACTTAATTCAAATTTCAAACTTTTATAAGTTATCAAACTTACTCATATCCCATTCACCAATTTCTTCTAATTTTACATTATTCAATTATTTTACTTTCTAATTTATTTCATTACACCACTCACTTTCATTTATTTAACGACCCGTAAATTTTCAATAATTAAATTTGTTAATTTAATAAGATTTTGGTAAATAAATTTGGAAGAAATGTAAATACTTTATAATTTAATAATAAACCGAATGCAAAAATGAAATGTAACAAAGATAATTCAAGCTAATAATTAATGATTTGAATGAAATTACAATTAATTGAAATAATATAAATTGTTATACCTGGCTATAAATCAATATAAGAAAACAAATGCAAACATTAAAATTTATAAATGAAATAGTACGAATAAAATGACCGTTGAATAAAGATTGGTTATATAAGAATGGTAACATTTGTTTGTGAACAATGAATTCAAAAGTGTGATTAAAAGTTACAGTAACGGTTGTAAGTTACTATTTGATTGGTCTATTAATCTAGTTCTAAATGTTACATTTGGGTATAAAACTGAATATAAGTAGTAAATGTAAGTGTTGTATGGATAAATGAATTAATATATAGTTTATGGTAATTTAATGAATTCAACATTATGTAAGCAATTATGATAATTAGTGGAAATAATAAACTTGAGTGTAATATAAAGATAGTATGTAACTACACGCATATTTTACAATTGTATATTTAAGTATTTATTTAAATATAGCATCGTTAGTCGTATTAAAGTCCGAAAATCTACTTTTTGCAAACAGTCGAATTAGGACTCAAGGCCACTTCCATTGAGTTCAAAATGACGTTTGTGACCTTTTTGAGTATAAACATCGATATGTTTGGAGTTGAGTAGAATTTTGACATTTTCACTTAGGGCTTTGGGTTTGGGTTTCAGCCCACTAACCCAACTCATATTATATCCTAACTCCACCCCCTCTCCTCTTCATTAATTCCACTATTTTCCTAACACTTTAAGTTTTAGCAAAAATGGGGGAAGAGATTGGAAACTAAAATCCTAGGCCCTATTTTCTTTTGCAAATTCAAGTTCTAGCTCGAAAATCAAAGAGAAGCTTAGATAAGCATCCTCTTCTTCTTCATATCAATATCTCTCCAATTTTAGAATCTATAACCTAACTTATCAAATATTTGCTTATGATCTTAGATTGGAGCTTTTAGAGTTGAAATTGAGGAGTAGTGATCTTTCTTTTGTTTTCAAGCTTCTCCTTCCTTGTTTTTGAGAAAAATGTTAGTTTTTGAACTCATATCTATGTTTATAACCTTCTTTGTGGTTAGGTATGAATTCCTAACAACTATTTATGTTCATTTGCTTTGGATTTGAATGGATTTGGTGACTTTCCAATTTTTGATTCTTGTTGTCCAATTTATGAAAATCCGACTATGGATGTTTGGACATGTTTTTGGGGTGTGTCGAAGAGCCTATAAGGCTGGGTTATCGCATGGCATAAATCCCTGGTCGTCATTGCTCGTAAAATCGCCTCCATTTGATTTTCGCCCTTCATTGGGGCTAGGCTGAAAATGCTGAAAATCTCAGTTCAGTCGACTGAACAGGGAAGTCAGTTGACTGAACAGAGCCCAGGAATTTTCCTGAGCCAGTATCAGTCGACTGATCCATATGGTCTAGTCGACTGAACCTGGAAACCGAAAGTTTCCAGGCATAGTTCAGTCGACTGACCACTATGGTCTAGTGGACTGAATCTGCTGTCTCAGCCAATGTTGCTTTTTGTGTGGGTTTTCAATTTTTAATCAATTCTAGAGGATACGATTTGTTGTTATCCCCTTTATTGACTTTGATAACTTCTTTTTGGGGATTTCGGGAATATCCATTTTGATGGATTTTGTATCGATTTCTTTGGATTTAATTCACGTCTTCGAATGTGAATTTTTGGTGATTAATTGTTTCTACAATCATTTCTGTGACTTGTCACTTTGAAATACAAAGGTTTCTATACAGTAGTAAATATCAAAACCCTTTCATCAAAATGATTTCAACGCTATTTTTAATACAAAACTCGTTTACAAAATCATTTTCCAACCTATTAGTATACACAACCTTTACCTCGCTCATCCAAGAAATCCAATTAAACAACTTAGCAAAACAAGTGGTATGAAACGCTTGCATTTACTTTGTCAGTTAGTTCTTAGACTTCTTCGATTGAAACTCTTGTGACAATTTTCAAGTGGAGATCTATAATTTTTTCGTAAATACTTAAGTTAAGCCAGTGGTTATGGGATATGAAGCTAAACTCATTTATTTACTAGCTTAGTGTAATTCACACTTTTTTTGATCAATGGTGATCATTTTATGGTTTAGACTAGAGATATGCGATGTCTTTTTGTCCATGTGGGGGACTGCACCTCGTTTATTGAGCTTTGTCTCATTTCTTTTATGGGCTAGCGGTCCATGTTCTTTTATGGTATTTGGTTCATCGGATGTACGGTTATTGTACTACATCGATGCCCCGGGTTTTCGGTTCATTGGACATACCATTTTGTACTGCGTCGATGTTTCGAATTATTGGAGCTTCGGTTCATTGGACGTACTGTTATTGTACTGCGTCGATGTCCTGGCTTTTCGGTTCATTGGACGTACCATTATTGACTACGTCGATGTTATGAATTATTGGAGTTTTGGTTCATGGAACGTACCATAATTGTACTACATCGATGATTCGAATTTATGGTTAGCGACCATGAGATAGCGACCCATTTATGATGCATGTGTTGGTGAGTTTTCATGCTCCCGTTTGTTATATGCCTCCCCCTTTGTGATTTATGGATTTCTAATTGTTGATTTCTAGAATTTATGTTTCACCAACTTTTTCTATTGGCATTGATATGTTTCTCAATATTTGTGGTTTGGTGAATAAAATGAAGAATATGACATTCTTTTTGGTGTTTGAGATTTCTTGAGATATTGTATGATTCTTGTTGTTATTTAATGTATACTTATCAGTATGGCATTTTTGTTATCATGCTTTTTTTGATATCTTATATCCTATCTCATTTTATATGATATTTACAGTTAGACAGATCCGATTATTATTTTCTTCTTGAATAATACTCGGGTCAGACCGAGGTATTACAGGTGCTTTTACTTGACTCCTTATCTAGGATCATCATCTGACTTTTGGATAACTACTTTAGCTTAGTAGTTTTTGTTGTATACATTCGAGATAGAGACTCCTTGATGTATACATATTCTTTTATCTAGCACTTGTACATATTCTTTTGTGATGTAGTGGATCTTACATGACCACTACTTTTATGTACACTTTTATGTGTTATATTCATATCTGTTTCCGCCTTAGTGATATGAATATTTGTGACTGATTTATGTTATGAATTTTATATTTGTTTCCGAACACCACTTAGCCACCGTATAGTAGTTTTGAGTTTGTACTTGATATGTCAGATTTCCTCTTGAAATGAAATACGTGACCTTCTATCTGGCATATCGGTACTCGCACAAAGCAATTACACGGATGGTCGCTCCTCAACAGCCTTATTCTTCGTGCTAGTCGACGGCATTACCCTGTAATGTCCTTGGCTAGCGAGAGTATACAGGTGCGACGTCACAACTTGGTGTCAGAGCCAAACTTCAGAACAATGTAGAATAATTTATCAAGGATCATTATCCAAAGTCCTTCTTAGGAATCGTGCCTTAGGATTTATCTGAGTCTTAGGACCCGTTCTATCCTATTTTCTTTTATGATGCCTTGTTTTATCAACCATGATTATTTGATATTCATTTTGAGAATAACCTTTTTCCTCTTCTTTCTTTCTTTTTTGAGAAGAAGAGATGGTTAGATTTGGCAGTCCTAAAGCTGGTCAATCCAGTAGTCCTTCTCTGGATGGCGTATTTGTGATAACCCGTGATTTCAAACCCAATTTAGATGTGATAATCTTTTTAATAAATTAATTAAAGATTGATAAAAATTTTATTTTAAATAATAACAATAAATGGGTTGTAAATATATATTGATTTTAAATAAAATTAATATAGACAAGTGGGAATAGATTGGTTAAAATTTTTATTTATACATATCAATTTCTCAAGTTTATAAACATATGTTGCAATTAATTTGAGATTGTAATTCAAAGATAAATATCTTAAAGTGAGTTGGAATAACTAATATTTAAAATAGGATTTAATAAGGTTTATGCTTTCAACATAATTATAAAGTATGATGTAAAACACATATAAAAATGAATAATAAATATAATCTAAAAAAAACTTGTTAAGACAAATGTAAGCCTTATAATACATAAATTAACAATTGTAACTTGGGTTAGCATGCAATGTAACATGTGGCAATGTTTTCTTTAAAATTGAATTTTAATAAAATATTGAGAACCTGACCATTTCTCTTCCGAGTTCAAAAACTTTGAAAACTCAAAACTTATAATCAGTAAGGATGAAAAATTAAGTTATGAAACTAGCCTGTAGCAACTTCAAAACTGGAAATCCAAGAGCATATAACTGAATCATGCCTGCAACTTCAAAACTTCTCAACTTGGAATCATTCAGGAAAAAAAAAAGATCAACAGCAAGTTCATAATCAGTTTTTTTGTAGGATGCTCTGTTCTCTTCAAACTCAGGTGAGTAAACACTTAAAATCTGATTTAACTAAATGTGCATCCTTGAAGTATGATGTGATTATGCTGTGCATGTTACTAAAATGATATTAATGTATATGTATGTGAGTTAGTGGCTGTGTTTATGACTGGGACAGGCAAGCATACCTCTGTTTAAGTCATTACAGGTTTTAAACCTGATTAAAATTCAAATCTTCCACTTAAATGATTTGCTTAGGCGTTGATCGATGAATAAATGTTTGGTATGTGAGTAACTCCAATTGTAAAATTTAATTCAAGTAGAATGTTTGGTAAGTATCTTAGGGAATCAAATGTTTCAGTGAAGTATAAGTTAATGTCAAAAATTAAACTATCTCCAGGAAAAAAAAACTAATCTGTTTCTAATATAACAGTGAGTGAACTTCATTTCAAAAGCTAAATTTTCTTATTATATTCTGTTGCATATAAAAATCTTAGTAGTAATGACATGCAGATGTTTTATAGAAATATATAAATATGTTGTGCCTGGTTTACATATACATCTGCATGTCTGTACATTCACATCACCTCTGTTCTTAGTTTCAGTCCATAAAACTCATTAAAAATCAATCTCTCTTTACACAAATCACTTGGGGTTGTGATGTTTAAGTGATATATGTTTGATATAACTAGATTTTTATTTTATTTAAAAAAAATGATTTTTAAGTGAGCATGGTGAGGGGTTTTACTGGGGAGTGGAATTCCAGCAAAAAAATAAAAATAAAAAAATAAGTTAAATCTAGAAAACAAATCATTTAAATTTTTTTCAAATTCGCATCTTGAATTGCATTTGAAATCTTGATTTTTGATGAAGACTGCATAACTTTTTATTTTGGGAATGTCGAGAATTTTGAGATGGCCAGAAAATGGAATTTCGTCGAATTATTGACAATCGGATAAATATCAGCGGCCGTGATTTACGCTGGAGGAGCGTTAGGGGTTAGAGATGATAGGAAAAATAGCGCGAGATTTTTTCTGATCTATGGTGGTCGCACAAGGGGAGGTTAGGGTTTAAGGGTGTGCGTGGGTGGTTTTTCGGTCGAGTGTAGAGGGCGTGATGATTTTGCCAAAGGAAGCGTGCGCACCTGGAAAATATTGAGGAGGAGGATTCTCTAAAGCTTTGGGTGAAGTCTGGGCGAGGATGGGGGTTACTGGAGTCGGAGCGATGAATATTTGTGGCCATGACCTTCGTTCCAGCTAAAATCAGGAAATTTCGAATTTCTTAATTAGAAGTTCATCGGCCTTCCAGGAGTTAAGGCAAGAAGTGGAGAATGGAAGTGACATGGTGGGAGGAACGTTGTCGAGTTTTAGGTTGGGAATTACTTATACATGTGCACGGCAGCATGCACATTTAGGTGAAGATCGGTGTGAAGACGAGGAAGCATTAGGAGAAAGAAGGGAAAGAAAAGTATTGGCCCGAAGTTTGATGATGGGCCGTAAACGGAGGAACTAATGAGTTTTATAGAAATAAGAATAGTAAGGAGAAGATGATGGGCCAGGGATTTGTTTGGGGCGTGTTCTTGTTGAAGTAATTAATCTGATTTTCAGGAAGACATTTACAAGTTTAATTAAAGTTTCAAAGTAAATTATTGAACAAATGTTTGTGCTTAGTTGATAAGTAAATCCAGTTTAAAAGTTGATCAAAAAGAATAAGTTTCAAAAGAAAGATAATAACGAAGTTCTAAATAAAGTATTGATAAGTTTTAAACAAGTTTTACAAAGTTAATGTTAACGTTGTTTGTTAAAGTAATTTTATAATAGGTAAATTCTTATATGTTTTCAAGGTAATTTTTAAGTATTGAAATTAAATCAAAGATTAATTATTTAAGGAGGGGTAATTAACTAATGAAGTCAGTTAAGGAGTAATTTATTTATTTATTTATTTACTAAGATAATTAATTAAGGGTAATTAATTTGAGTGATCGGTTTAAAGGATTTATTTATTAATTCATTAAGGTAATTAATTAAAAGGTGATTAATCTATTAAAGGATAATTACTTAATGTAATTAATTGAAGATAGTTATTTAATAAAAGTAAATAAAGAATAATTACTTTATGTCATTAATTAGAATGGGTAATTAATGGACAAATTACTAAATATGATTTATTAAATGATAATTTCCGAATGGAAGTAATTAAAGGAATTTACTTGATGGAAAGTAATCAAAGAATAATTATTTAATGAAAGAAATTAAGAATTAATTACTTTGTGTAATTAATTAAAGGATTGATTAATTAAAGAAATTAATTAAGAGTTAGTTAATTAATGAGTGTGATTAATTAAAGGATAATTAATCAAGGGTGATTAATTTAGATGGACAATTATTGGATGATTAAATAATTGATTTGTAATAAATTAATAAGCAGGATTTAAAAGTAATTGAAGTAATTAATTTTATTCATTTGTGATTAATTAAATTAATTAAATATGGTGGGGTTGATTAATCTTGCTTATGAATAATTGAATGTTATTGTATGCCTTAGATTAGTTGATATCTCTGGTATGCTATGTGTGATGCTTTGTGATATAGTATGTTGGGTTAAAATAGTGACATCCTGTATTTAAAGTTTGAATTGTATTTCGTTTCAATAATTTAGGTTAAGATGACATGAGATTCGAAGAGACCGGAGTCGGTATAAGTTAATACCCGAAACCACTTCGATTCCTTATAGATTGATATGTGTAACCATTAGGCTGGTTTGGGAAGATTTAAGTAAATTGGACCTTTTAATATAAGTTTTGACACTTAGAAATTGATGTGTGAAATTTGTGATATCTATAACAACTTGTGAAGTTGTAAATTGATATAAGTTACCCGGGTTTATATATGTTGTATGCCTTTGTATTCTTGTTAGATGGGTTTACTCACGCTGGTTTCCAGCCTAACCCGGGTGTTACTTTGATGTAATGCTCGGGTCAGACCGAGTATTACTGATTTTCAGGTAAGGACGTTCTGGAGTTCAGGAGGCGAGCTGGATGGCAGGGACGTATGGAGAGTTTCCACTATGATATTATATATATGAGACATGTTAAATGTATTTATCCAATGTTGTATAAAATTGTTGTAACTCTGATATATTTAAATGTAAATTGATAGATACAGTTTCTTTGATATAACTATTATTGATATTATATTTTATCCGCTGCGTCTGTAAGTTTGTGTGTTTCTTTTCTGTTCTTTTTCTTTCTCTTTCTTCTTTTCTCTAACTATCTGAAATTTTCGGGATCGAAAATTTCCGGGTCGTTACATTTGGTATCAGAGCCAGGTTAAGCGAGAACCTTGGATCTGGTGGGGGATACTCATTAAGGACAGGGTCAACGGTACCCTAAAATGAGTTGAGTGAATATATATATATATATATATATATATATGAGTGAGCGTACTTTTATTTTCTTATATAAAGATTTTAAATGATTTTATATAAGAATATATTTTGATATATATATAAAGCAATATTCCTTTCTAATAAATATCAAGATAATTGGTTGTTAAATTATTGGAATTAAATTAAGTAGTAATAGAATTACAACCAAATTGGAATTAAATTAAAGACAAGTTTGAAATGGATTCAAACTAAAATTGAAATCTTAAAGTTAAGAAAGAATTTCAAAATAAGATGTATTAGAATTGATTCCAAACCAGAAAATAGAATGGATATTGTGTTTAATAATGGGATGTTTGTTTCAGATAATAAAATAGTTTAAGGGAATAACCATTTGATGAGAATAACTTGTAAATTAGAAAGGATGGAAATTGAAGTGGATTTAAAATTGTGAAGTTTTGAATTCTAAATTTAAACATTTAAATTGATTTCAAAATGTTAAAGGAGATAATATTATTCAAACTATTTTGAATATGATCTTATTTTAAAATAAGAGATGTTATTTAATATTTTCAAATGAAAGGGTCCTATTTCAAACAAGGGTTGTTTGAAATTTTAAAAGAATTTGTTTAAACTAAAAACCAAAGGTGGTTTAAAATTTTAAAGTATAACTTGGTATGTAAAAGAAGTTAATATGTATATATGGGATATACATAATATCAAATATGGTTTGAAATAAACTCTAAATGTTGAGTTTTTAATGTGGAATAAGATGCGATGCCCGAAGTGCTAAGTTTTTGAACTTAATAAGTGGGAAGATTATTTATGAGAAGTTCAAAATTTGAAATGGGAGTTCAAACTAGGTAAGGTTGACAGGATTAAGTGAATTGAGTTTAACTTGGGAAAAGTTAAATATGTTGGGATGTTCAACCTGATTTGTAAATTTTAAGATTAAATTAAGATTTAACTTGGGAAGTTAAATGGTTGATTGTAATTGAGAGTTTGAGTGATCTCAAATTGGGTTTGAGATCTAGAAATTTAAAATGAATGGATGTTTTAAAATAAATTAGATAATATCATCCTATTGTTGTTAAAAATCTTTAAGTTGTGAATTGGAATTATTTAAATGAATGAGAGATGGTTCAAATTTGAAATTTGAACTAGTTCAAATTGAAGTTGATTTGAATTAATTGAAATGGTGGTTGAAGATGTATGAGTATAAGATTCAAATGGAAGATTTGAATTGGATTAATTTGTAACGATTTGAAATTAAAGTGGATTCAATTTGAAATTAGTCCAAATTTATTGGAATAATTTGGAATTATAATTAATGATTGAATGGTTTTAAATTCAAATGGAATTTGAATTGAATTTGGGAAGAAATCAAGAATAATTCAACTTGATTTGGAAATGGAGTATGAAATTGGGATTAATTCAAACGGGAGTTGAAATGAATTAAAATTGAAACTAGCTAAATTGAAGTTTATTTGATTCAATAGAATTTGAGATCAAGGTTGAATAAAGTTAAATTTGGAAAGAAACTAAGGTTAATTCAACTTGAATTGGGATTGAATCAATTTCAATGGAAATTGAAGTTATTTAAATTGGAATTGGGTCAATTTAAAGGGTAGGGGAAATTTAATTTGAATTGATGAGAATGGAGATTGGGAAGTGAATAGTTTTGACTCTGGACAATTTTTAATATAAAATATTTTAATATAAACCTATTTTCTTCTTCAAGATATTCATTATATAAACAACCTTTCTTTTAAAAGCCAGACTATCTTATACTTGTTTTACAATTATTTTTGAAACTGTTTAACAATTTTCTAACTATTCTATAAACTAATTACTATTTTCAACAACTAATTACTATTTTATAGCTATTTCGCAATTATTTAAAATTTCTATGACTATTTAACTATTTTCCAATTATTTTACAATTACTGAACTATTTTACAGCTATTTTACAAACTAATAATTATTTTTCAACTACTTATCTATTTCTTTAACTTTTCAAGTTATTTTCTAAATTTAAATTGGATAGAGTTTAAACTGTTATTGGTTGAATACCCAATCGAGATAAGAATAGAGGTGATAATCCAAATGGATTGAAGTAAATGTGAGTAAATGAATGAAAATCAAGTGGATGTGAATAGAAATAAAATTAATTTGGCTAATAACCAATAAAGACAAATACGTAGGGTGTACGTATGTTATTCTATTCGCATAGTGATTTGAACCAGATTCGAGCATAGAATTTCGAGCTAGTTATATCGATCCGAGTGGGATTTTTCACTCGATTTTCGACGACGAATCTGGATATGGATTGTTGATTGGTTCTGGATATTCTCTATCATAGTTATTACTATGCAAGGAGAATGACGGTTTCTAATCAAGAAACCAGATCTGTGTCCGCACTAGGAAGTCGGGTGGACGATACTAGTTCGGAAGTGAAATTATGTGATCAAGTGAGCGATCAGATTGGTATAGCGTACGGATGATATGTGTACATCGTACGGATTTGAATGAAAATGGTATTGAAAGAAGTAATCAAATTTGAATATTTGATTTTGAGTAAACAAAGTTAAATATCTTTGTTTTATAAAATGAAACTCCCCTTGTTGAATATATTGCCAGAAGAAAAGGATTTTTAAAGGTGTTTTGAAGTATAAAGGAGTTTTATACAAGTTTGAAATGATCCAATGTTTTGAAAGATTCTATATATCTGAATATATATAAAGGATCATATGAGGATTTTGGAAAAAGGTTTTGGGAACCTTTGGATTTGGAAAGGCTTTTGATTTTTGGGTAAAATCAATATTGAAATTTGGAAAGCCTAATTTGAGAATTATCGATATTGGAATAATCGATTTTGTGTAAAGGAGTTTTATATGAGATCATACTAGGTGTATGATTTGAAGATACTATATACGTATAGTATAAAATGTTTTGATGATGGCTCTGGGGAAAAAGGCGCTTCCTTGAAATGAACTTCTCAGGAGTACCACCGGGTGGTGCTGCCTTGAGCCCCAAGTGGGGTTCTAAAGTTGATCCTGTGAGGAGTCCGGACAAACTAGTTCCTGAGGATTATTGGGTAGCGAAAGTCGAGGGCGCTGATGCCTACAGGGGCATTTGAGTTATGCTGTGACGACAGTGTAACTCGATGTCACTGCGATCTACTGTGGGGACCATAGCGAAAATCGTGTGGAGGATGAGTGCCAACGGTCTACACTTGATTTTGCCGGGAAGACAACGCAACATCGGTAGACAGCGATCTATGGTCAAGTGGAGGCAGAAGTTTCATTCTTTCTGCAGCGAAATTCGAGGGCGCTGATGCCTACAGTTATATGGGTTTTTGCTGTGCTAGCAACGGAAAGCCCGGGTATAGCTGCGATCTGTAGCGAGTTCCATGGTGTAATCGAGGGGCGCAGAGGCCTACAATTATCTATGGATTTTGTCGGGATGGCAATGTAACCATCGGGTTAACTGCGACCATGGATGGGGGTGATGATTTCCAGAGCATTCTCACCAAAGATATATCCTCTATTCTCAAAAACTGTTTTCTATATTTTCAATAAAATTATTTTCTAAGTATTTTCACTGGATGTTGAAAACGGGTCTGCTAAGTACTTATAGATTTTCAGTCGTACGCCTGATCAATGCATGACCGAATTTCTATGGGAACAAGGATGGACTGGTTTAAACATCGAGTTATAAAAAGTATTTTTTTATATAAAACCATTTTATAATATTATGTAGATTTTAAAAGTGTTTAAAAATGTTTGAAAGAATAATTTTTCTAAAAATAAGCATTTTAATTCTGCTTTCGTTCCTTTTCGAGGATGAAAAGATTCTAAGGGGGAGGAATGTGATAACCCGTGATTTCAAAACCAATTTAGATGTGATAATCTTTTTAATAAATTAATTAAAGATTGATAAAATTGTTATTTTAAATAATAATAATAAATGGGTTGTAAATATATATTGATTTTAAATAAAATTAATATAGACAAGTGGGAATAGATTGGTTAAATTTTTTATTTATACATATCAATTTCTCAAGTTTATAAACACATGTTGCAATTAATTTGAGATTGTAATTCAAAGATAAATATCTTAAAGTGAATTGGACTAACTAATATTTAAAATAGGATTTAATAAGGTTTATGCTTTCAACATAATTATAAAGTCTGATGTAAAACACATATAAAAATGAATAATAAATATAATCTAAAAAAACTTGTTAAGACAAATGTAAGCCTTATAATACATAAATTAACAATTGTAACTTGGGTGGCATGCAATGTAACATGTGGCAATGTTTTCTTTAAAATTGAATTTTAATAAAATATTGAGAACCTGACCATTTCTCTTCCGAGTTCAAAAACTTTGAAAACTCAAAACTTATAATCAGTAAGGATGAAAAATTGAGTTAAACTAGCCTGTAGCAACTTCAAAACTGGAAATCCAAGAGCATATAACTGAATCATGCCTGCAACTTCAAAACTTCTCAACTTGGAATCATTCAGGAAAAAAAAGATCAACAGCAAGTTCATAATCAGTTTTTTTGTAGGATGCTCTGTTCTCTTCAAACTCAGGTGAGTAAACACTTAAAAATCTGATTTAACTAAATGTGCATCCTTGAAGTACGATGTGACTATGTTGTGCATGTTACTAAAATGATATTAACGTATATGTATGTGAGTTAGTGGCTGTGTTTATGACTGGGAAAGGCAAGCATACCTCTGTTTTAGTCATTATAGGTTTTAAACCTGATTAAAATTCAAATCTTCCACTTAAATGATTTGCTTAGGCCTTGATCGATGAATAAATGTTTGGTATGTGAGTAACTCCAATTGTAAAATTTAATTCAAGTAGAATGTTTAGTAAGTATCTTAGGGAATCAAATGTTTTAGTGAAGTATAAGTTAATGTCAAAAATTAAACTGTCTCCAGGAAGAAAAACTAATCTGTTTCTAATATAATAGTGAGTGAACTTCATTTCAAAAGCTAAATTTTCTTATTATATTCTGTTGCATATAAAAATCTTAGTAGTAATGACTATGCAGATGTTTTATAGAAATATATAAATATGTTGTGCCTGGTTTACATATACATCTGCATGTCTGTACATTCACATCACCTCTGTTCTTAGTTTCAGTCCATAAAACTCATTAAAAATCAAATCTCTCTTGACACAAATCACTTAGGGTTGTGATGTTTAAGTGATTTTTATTTTTATTTAAAAAAAATGATTTTTAAGTGAGCATGGTGAGGGGTTTTACTGGGGAGTGGAATTCCAGTAAAAAAATAAAAATAAAAAAATAAGTTAAATCTAGAAAACAAATCATTTAATTTTTTTTCAAATTCACATCTTGATTTGCATTTGAAATCTTGATTTTTGATGAAGACTGCATAACTTTTTATTTTGGGAATGTCGAGAATTTTGAGATGGCCAGAAAATGGAATTTCGTCGAATTATTGACAATCGGAGAAATATATGAGTAGCCGTGATTTACGCTGGAGGAGCATTAGGGGTTAGAGATGATAGGAAAAATAGCGCGAGATTTTTCTCCGATCTGTGGTGGTCGCACAAGGGGAGGCTAGTGTTTAAGGGTGTGCGTGGGTGGTTTTTCGGTTGAGTGTAGAGGGCGTGATGATTTTGCCAAAGAAAGCGTGCGTACCTGGAAAATATTGAGGAGGAGGATTCGCCAAAGCTTTGGGTGAAGTCTGGGCGAGGATGGTGGTTACTAGAGTCGGAGCGATGAAGATTTGTGGCCGTGACCTTCGTTCCAGCTAAAATCAGGAAATTTCGAATTTCTTAATTAGAAGTTCATCGGCCTTCCAGGAGTTAAGGCAAGAAGTGGAGAATGGAAGTGACATGGTGGGAGGAACGTTGTCGAGTTTTAGGTTGGGAATTACTTGTACATGTGCACGGCAGCGTGCACATTTAGGTGTAGATCGGTGTGAAGACGAGGAAGCATTAGGAGAAAGAAGGGAAAGAAAAGTATTGGGCCGAAGTTCGATGATGGGCTGTAAACGGAGGAACTAATGAGTTTTATAGAAATAAGAATAGTAAGGAGAAGATGATAGGCCAGGGATTTGTTTGGGGCGTGTTCTTGTTGAAGTAATTAATCTGATTTTCAGGAAGACATTTACAAGTTTAGTTAAAGTTTCAAAGTAAATTATTGAACAAATGTTTGTGCTTAGTTGATAAGTAAATCCAGTTTAAAAGTTGATCAAAAAGAATAAGTTTCAAAAGAAAGATAAATAACGAAGTTCTAAATAAAGTATTGATAAGTTTTAAACAAGTTTTACAAAGTTAATGTTAACGTTGTTTGTTAAAGTAATTTTATAATAGGTAAATTCTTATATGTTTTCAAGGTAATTTTTAAGTATTGAAATTAAATCAAGGATTAATTATTTAAGGAGGGGTAATTAACTAATGAAGTCAGTTAAGGAGTAATTTATTTATTTATTTACTAAGATAATTAATTAAGGGTAATTAATTTGAGTGATCGGTTTAAAGAATTTATTTATTAATTCATTATGGTAATTAATTAAAAGGTGATTAATCTATTAAAGGATAATTACTTAATGTAATTAATTGAAGATAGTTATTTAATAAAAGCAAATAAAGAATAATTACTTTATGTCATTAGTTAGGATGGGTAATTAATGGACAAATTACTCAATATGGTTTATTAAATGATAATTTCCGAATGGAAGTAATTAAAGGAATTTACTTGATGGAAAGTAATCGAAGAATAATTATTTAATGAAAGAAATTAAGAATTAATTACTTTGTGTAATTAATTAAAGGATTGATTAATTAAGGAAATTAATTAAGAGTTAGTTAATTAATGAGTGTGATTAATTAAAGGATAATTAATCAAGGGTGATTAATTTAGATGGACAATTATTGGATGATTAAATAATTGATTTGTAATAAGTTAATAAGCAGGATTTAAAAGTAATTGAAGTAATTAATTTTATTCATTTGTGATTAATTAAATTAATTAAAGATGGTGGGGTTGATTAATCTTGCTTATGAATAATTGAATGTTATTGTATGCCTTAGATTAGTTGATATCTCTGGTATGCTATGTGTGATGCTTTGTGATATAGTATGTTGGGTTAAAATAGTGACATCATGTATTTAAAGTTTGAATTGTATTTCGTTTCAATAATTTAGGTTAAAATGACATGAGATTCAAAGAGACCGGAGTCGGGTATAAGTTAATACCCGAAACCACTTCGATTCCTTATAGATTGATATGTGTAACCATTAGGGTGGTTTAGGAAGATTTAAGTAAACTGGACCTTTTAATATAAGTTTTGACACTTAGAAATTGATGTGTGAAATTTGTGATATCTATAACAACTTGTGAAGTTGTAAATTGATATAAGTTACCTGGGTTTATATATGTTGTATGCCTTTGTATTCTTGTTAGATGGGTTTACTCACGCTGGTTTCCAGCTTGACCCGGGTGTTACTTTGATGTAATGCTCGGGTCAGACCGAGTATTACAGATTTTCAGGTAAGGACGTTCTGGAGTTCAGGAGGCGAGCTGGATGGCAGGGACGTATGGAGAGTTTCCACTATGATATTATATATAAGAGACATGTTAAATTGTATTTATCCAATGTTGTATAAAATTGTTGTAACTCCGATATATTTAAATGTAAATTGATAGATACAGTTTCTTTGATATAACTATTATTGATATTATATTTTATCCGTTGCGTCTGTAAGTTTGTGTGTTTCTTTTCTGTTCTCTTTCTTCTTTTCTCTAGCTATCTGAAATTTTCGGGATCGAAAATTTCCAGGTCGTTACAGTATTCATGTATGCCCAACAACTTTTGGATCTTGTAAAGAATCAATGGTTTATCTATGCCTTGAGTAAGAACCCTAAAAAGGTTTTACCTCTGAAACTAGAAGTTCCTTTCGATCAGCTTGTATATATCACTCTACGAAAAGAAGAGACAATAAAGGAGGTAATAGTGATGTTGGAGGTTCTAAAAGGAGCCTCAATAACAACAAGAAGAGGCATATTAAGTTCAAAAGCCCTAATCCCGACAAGAAATGGAAGCAGGAAACTTCGGTAGCAAAGACTCCAATCCCTAATCGTGGAGAATGCTACAATTATAGTTCAAAGAATCACTATGCAAATAAGTGTACAAAGCCCCTTACTTGTCACTATTGCAAAGGTTTGGGTCATCTTTTATCTTCATCTCCCAAACTTCAAAGTAAGAAAGAGGGAAAGCTGAATGTTGTGCAAGCCCCTAGTAACCCTTCTCTTGGTCAAGGTATTTTTCATTCTATCCTTGATGACATTATTATGTTTCGTGATCATCGTATTCAAGTTATTTTGATACGGGTGCATCCCATTCTTTTATATCAAAAGAACTTGTTTATACTTTTTCTTTTAGTGTTATGGCTTTGATGACTTCACTGAGAATTACGAATCCGGTTGGTGGATCCGCAACACTCAGTTTGCTTTGTAAAGATGTCGAGATTATTTTATGTGATTATTCTTTCCGAGCCGATTTGCATGTAATGCGTTACTTAGGCTTCGAATGATTTTTGGAGAAGGATTGGCTTAATCATTATGAAACTCCTATCTTGTGTCCCGAGTGGACTATCCATCTTTGACGTTTTCAATCTGTTAAGAAGATTTCTATTTTTTTTCTAGACGATTTTGACTCCAATTTGGTGGCATCATCTTATCATTTAGACCTACTGGTTGAGGAAGATGTTATTCTCCTCATTCAAGCAGTTCGTGAATTTCCCGGTACCTTTGAGCTTGTCTTAGGATTATCACCTAAACAATCTTTTGAGTGGTACTAAGCTCTTTTCAGCTCGACCTTGCCATCGATTTTCGTCAGCTATGAGTTGCGGAGGATAGCGTTCCACTTACCGCATTTCGCACTCGTTATGATTCTTATGAGTGACTCTTGATGTCATTCAAGTTGTCCAGCTTATTTCATCCATCTTAAGAATTGAGTATTCTGCGAATATTTCGATGTGATCATCCTTGTAATTGTATAGAAGCATAAGTGATAGCATGTTCCCTTAGCATGAGAACGACACCCAAACTAACACGACTAGCATTGTTATAAACAATAAAGTCTTGGTTCCCTTCGGGAACCACAAGAATAGGAGTATCGGAAAAGAGTTCTTTTAATTGATCCTCTGTCCCTAGAAAGCTAAGACTTTCAAAATTACAATTAACTTTTTGTAATTATATTTCTAGAAAAATTTACTTATTCCAAGTCAATTTACTGTGTCAGATTGTCTCATCATAGTGTTTAGGAGATTCCTATCAATAACGTTGATCAGCCGCATGGAGCAAAATTCTTAAAGCACTTAATGGGCAATACAACACAAAATCATCTTCTATATGATAAAAATATTTCTTAAGAACTTTACAAATATTCTTTGCTCGTTTTAAGAACAAAATCCGATTATACTTATAAATATCTTATGAAAAAGATGTGCAAATTATAAATTGTTGTTTTCATCCAAAATCAATGACTAGATGTGCCACTCATGATTTAGAGCTCGCGGCTATTGTTTTCGCCCTTATAATTTGGCGTCATTATCTTTTGGGAGAGAAATTTGTTCTCTACACCGATAATAAATCTATGAAGTATTTATTTTCTCGAAAGGAACTTAATTTACGTCAACAACGTTGGCTCGGGTTCCTTGCATCTTATAATTTTGATATTCTTTATATTCCCAAAAAGGGAAATCGTGTTGCTGATTCCCTTAGCCAAAAGCAATAAGCGGTTGTTTCTATGATGATATCTGAATGGAATGATCTCGAGACTTTGTCCACTTGTGAGATTCGAGATCGTGAATCTGATTCATATTCATCTCTTGTTTTATGTAGCCTTAAGGCTCGTCCTTCTCTTTTAGACGCATTCTTGATGCTCAAAAGCTAGATCCCGAATTAGCCCTTTTTAGCCAAAATTGTAGGGATAAAATTGATATTGAAGGTTCGAAAGACTTTGATATTGATGCTCATGGCGGTATTCAAAAATTTGGTAGACTTATCGTGCCAAACATCAGTGATCTTCGTAAAGACATTTTAGAAGATTCTCATCGTTCTAAATTTACCATTCATCCCGGTAGTAGTAAAATGTACGCGGATATGAAACGACTTTATTATTAGGATGGAATGAAATTCGATAATGCTAACTTTATTAAGCGTTGCATGACTTGCCAACTCATAAAGGCTGAACATCAAAGGCCCGGTGGGTTATTGCAACCTTTGGACATTCCAATTTTCAAGTGGGGTCAGGTCTCCATGGACTTTATTGACGGACTTCCCCGTTCTCGTTCGGGCCATGACAGTTTATGGGTGATTGTTAATAGACTTACAAAATCTGCCTATTTTATTCCCGTTCGGTCTAATCGGACCGTTTCTCTTTTTGCCAAACTCTATGTTAGAGAAATTGTTAAATTGCATGGAGTTTCTACTTCTATTGTTAGCAATCTGATCCATTATTTACCAGTGGATTTTGGAAGAGCCTTCAAAAAGCTTTGGGAACGAAGCTTAATTTCAGCACCGCTTATCATCCTTAGTCCGATGGACAAACCGAGCGTGTGAATCAAACTCTTGAAGATCTTTTTCGTGCATGTGTTCTTGATTTTGGTGGAGGTTGGGAAGATCATATTTCTCTTGTTGAGTGTTCCTATAGTAATAGCTTCCAATCTAGTATTGGTATGTCTCCTTTCAAGACACTCTATGGAAGGTCATGTCATCTCCTTCTTGTTGGCTTGAGGCCGGTGAGAAACTGGTTTTAGGTCCAGATTTTATTCGTGATTCCACATAAAAGATTGACCTTATTCACGATAGGATGAAAGAAGCTCAAAGTAGACAAAAATCCTATGCTGATAACCGAAGAAGGAAATTAGAATTTTCTGTGGGAGATTTGGTGTTTATTGTTTCACCTATGAAGGGTGTTGTGCGTTTCAGTCGATCGGGAAAATTAGCGCCTCGATATATTGGTCCATTTCCCATCACCGAACGCATTGGTTCCATGGCTTATCACCTTTTATTACCGGCTCAATTTTATACTATTCATGACCTATTTCACGTTTTTTAATTACGGAAATGCCTTCGAGATTCTGAATCTATTCTTGAGCCCAGTGTTGTGGAAGAAATTGAAGTTTCGCCTAATTTGAATTATGAGCAACATCCTATTTGCATCATTTCTATGGAGGTTAAACGCCTTCGAAATAAAGATGGTCCGCTTGGGAGGGTTCAATGGTCCTCAAATCCTAAGGATTGCTCTTGGGAATGTAGAGAATTCATCGAGAGAACACATCCGGACTTACTCTCTCGTGCCCTTTAAGGTGAACTTCTTATTTCAAATTTTCTTTTGTATTAATATGCTTTTATGGTTGTTACTCTTTATTTTCTTCTTCAGTAATGCGAGGACGAATTTCTTTAAGGAGGGGAGTCTGTAACAACCCGCATATTTTACGATTGTATATTTAAATATTTTATTTAATATAGCATCTTTAGTCGGATTAAAGTCCAAAAACTACTTTTTGTAAACAGTCGAATTAGGACTCAAAACCACTTCCATTGAGTTCAAAATGGCATTTGCGACCTTTTTGAGTATAAATATCGATATGTTTGGAGTTGAGTAGAATTTTGACATTTTCACTTAGGGCTTTGGGTTTGGGTTTCAGCCTACTAACCTAACTCATCTTATATCCTAACTCCACCCCCTCTCCTATTCATGCATTCTATTATTTTCCTAACACTTTAAGCTTTAGCAAAAATGGGGAAAGAGATTGGAAACTAAAATCCTAAGCCCTATTTTCTTTTGAAAATTCAATTTCCACCTCCAAAATCAAAGAGAAGCTTAGCTAAGCATCCTCTTCTTCTTCTCCATCTCAATCTCTCTTCAATTTCAAAAATTTCCTATAACCTAACTTAGGAAATATTTGCTTATGATATTAGATTGGAGCTTTTAGAGTTGAAATCGAAAAGTAGTTGATCTTCCTTTTGTTTTCAAGCTTCTCCTTCCTTGATTTTGAGAAAAAGGTGAGTTTATAAACTCACATCTATGTCTATAACCTTCTTTATGGTTAGGTATGAAATCTTAACATCTTTTCATGTTCATTTGATTTGGATTTGAATGGATTTGGTGAACTTTCCAATTTTTGATTCTTGTTGTCCAATCTATGAAAATCCTACTATGGATGTTTGGACATGTTTTTAGGGTATGTCGAAGAGCATATAAGGTTGGGTTGTCGCGTGGTATAAATCCCTAGTCGTCATTCCTCGTTCGATCGCCTCCGTTTGGTTTTCGCCCTTCATTGGAGCTAGGCTGAAGTGGAAATCTCAGTTCAGTCGACTGAACTGGAAGTCAGTCGACTGAACAGAGCCCAAGAATTTTCCTGAGCCAGTATCAGTCGACTAACCCATATGGTCCAGTCGACTGAACCTGGAAACTGAAACTTTTCAGGCATAATTCAGTCGACTGACCACTATGGTCCAGTCGATTGAATCTGCTGCCTCAGCCAATGTTGCTTTTTGTGTGGGTTTCCAATTTTTAATCGATTCTAGAGGATCTGATTTGTTGTTATCCCCTTTGTTGACTTCGATAACTTCTTTTTCGGGATTTCAGGAATAACCATTTTGATGGAGTTTGTATCGATTTCTTCGCATTTAATTCACGTCTTCGAATGTGAATTTTTGGTGATTGATTGTTTCTACAATCATTTCTGTGACTTGTCACTTTGAAATACAAAGGTTGCTATACTAGTAGTAAATATCAAAACCCTTTCATCAAAACGATTTCAACACTATTTTTAATACAAAGCTCGTTTACAAAACCGATTTTCAACCTATTAGTATACACAACCTTTACCTCACTCGTTCGAGAAATCTAATTAAATGAATTAGCAAAATAAGTGGTATGAAACACTTGCATTTACTTTGTCGGTTAATTCTTAGACTTGTTTGATTGAAACTCTTGTGACAATTTTCGAGTGAAGATCTATAATTTGCTCATAAATATTTAAGTTAAGCCATGGTTATGTGACATGTAGCTAAACACATTTTATTTACTAGCTTAGTGTAAAATTGCACCTTTTTATCAATGCTGATCATTTTATGGTTTAGACTAGCGATATGCGATTTCTTTTTATCCACATAGGGGATTGTACCTCATTTATTGAGCTTCGTCTCATTTCTTTTATGGGCTAGCGACCCATGTTCTTTTGTGGTGTTTGGTTCATCGGATGTACCGTTATTGTACTACATCGATGTCCCGGCTTTTTGGTTCATTGGACGTACTGTTGTTGTACTGCGTCGATGTTTCGAATTATTGGTGCTTCGATTCATTGGACGTATCGTTATTGTACTGTGTCGATGTCCTAGCTTTTTGATTCATTGGACGTACCGTTATTGTACTACGTCGATGTTCTGAATTATTGGAGTTTCGGTTCATGGGACATACAGTTATTGTACTGTGTCGATGTTTCGAATTTATGGTTAGCGACCATGGGATAATGACCCATTTGTGATGCACGTGTTGGTGAGTTTTCATGCTCCCGTTTGTTATAGGCCTTCCTTTTTTGTGATTTATGGATTTCTAATTGATGATTTCTAGCACTTGTGTTTCACCAACTTTTGCGATTGGCATTGATATGTTTGTCAATATTTTTGGTTGAATAAAATAAAGAATATGACACCCTTTTGGTGTTTGAGATTTCTTGAGATATTGTATGATACATATTGTTATTTAATGTATACTTGTCAGTATGGCATTTTTGTCAGTTAATTCTTAGACTTCTTCGATTGAAACTCTTGTGACAATTTTCAAGTGGAGATCTATAATTTTTTCGTAAATACTTAAGTTAAGCCAGTGGTTATGGGATATGAAGCTAAACTCATTTATTTACTAGCTTAGTGTAATTCACACTTTTTTTGATCAATGGTGATCATTTTATGGTTTAGACTAGAGATATGCGATGTCTTTTTGTCCATGTGGGGGACTGCACCTCGTTTATTGAGCTTTGTCTCATTTCTTTTATGGGCTAGCGGTCCATGTTCTTTTATGGTATTTGGTTCATCGGATGTACGGTTATTGTACTACATCGATGCCCCGGGTTTTCGGTTCATTGGACATACCATTTTGTACTGCGTCGATGTTTCGAATTATTGGAGCTTCGGTTCATTGGACGTACTGTTATTGTACTGCGTCGATGTCCTGGCTTTTCGGTTCATTGGACGTACCATTATTGACTATGTCGATGTTATGAATTATTGGAGTTTTGGTTCATGGAACGTACCATAATTGTACTACATCGATGATTCGAATTTATGGTTAGCGACCATGAGATAGCGACCCATTTATGATGCATGTGTTGGTGAGTTTTCATGCTCCCGTTTGTTATATGCCTCCCCCTTTGTGATTTATGGATTTCTAATTGTTGATTTCTAGAATTTATGTTTCACCAACTTTTGCTATTGGCATTGATATGTTTCTCAATATTTGTGGTTTGGTGAATAAAATGAAGAATATGACATTCTTTTTGGTGTTTGAGATTTCTTGAGATATTGTATGATTCTTGTTGTTATTTAATGTATACTTATCAGTATGGCATTTTTGTTATCATGCTTTTTTTTCATATCTTATATCCTATCTCATTTTATATGATATTTACAGTTAGACAGATCCGATTATTATTTTCTTCTTGAATAATACTCGGGTCAGACCGAGGTATTACAGGTGCTTTTACTTGACTCCTTATCTAGGATCATCATCTGACTTTTGGATAACTACTTTAGCTTAGTAGTTTTTGTTGTATACATTCGAGATAGAGACTCCTTGATGTATACATATTCTTTTGTCTAGCACTTGTACATATTCTTTTGTGATGTAGTGGATCTTGCATGACCACTACTTTTATGTACACTTTTATGTGTTATATTCATATCTGTTTCCACCTTACTGATATGAATATATGTGACTGATTTATGTTATGATTATTTTATATTTGTTTCCGAAGACCACTTAGCCACTGTGCAGTAGCTTTGAGTTTGTACTTGATATGTCGAATTTCCTCTTGAAATGAAATACGTGACCTTCTATCTGGCATATCGGTACTCGCACAAAGCAATTACACGGATGGTCGCTCCTCAACAACCTTATTCTTCGTGCTAGTCGACGGCATTACCCCGTAGTGTCCTTGGCTAGCGTGAGTATAGAGTGGGGTGCCACATAATGATAACATTTATTGCACGTTATATTTTATTTAGGCTGCTAAATTTAAAGTAGGAAATCAGTTACATTTAAATGTAAGTAAATGTTCATTAATATGAGATAGGACAGTAATTGTAAAGTGTGAATGTAATGAAATAAATGGAAATTTATATTTTATTCATTGATAAAAATAAAAGAGTAAAACCAAGTTGAATAAATTGATTAAGGTTTTAATTATAATAAATGTATATATTTGACAAATTCAATATAACTGAAAATAATAGTTTATACATAGGAAAGTTGGAAATTTGAATATATTAATGCAATGAAATGTGAAACAAGTGTTAACTGTGTTACAAAGTAATAATAGACTTAATAAAAAGATTGAAATTGAATCTAATTAGTTTATTTGGAATTAATAAAAAATTAATTAGAATTCAATCTATAATAAATGGCTTTATTGTAAGTAAACGTAATTAAATACTACGTAAATTGAATAAAGATGAAATGGGAAAGTATTAATGTAATCAATACAAATCCATGGTAATGACACTATGAGATGACAATTGGTCAACAGGATTTAAAACCAAATAAATGTATTTATTGGAATTTCAATTAATAATTAATGAATTTATTAAAATTGAAATTAAATACGGTAATGAGTAAATTGATTAACTTTAAATCGATACCTAAATTATATAAAGTATTGTAATTGTTTAAGAAATCAGAAATGATAAGATTTATTAATGTAACGACCCGTAAATTTTAATAATTTTATTAGTTTTATTTATATATTTAATTGTAATTTTGTGAAATTATAAACGATAAAATTTTGAAATAAAATTTAATATTTGGTATGCGTCTAATTAAACATAGCAACTGGTGAATTTTCATCCGAAAATATGAAGTTTATTTTCGTGCGTAAATTTATTTCAATTTAATCAGTTAAAAATCGATGAAAATAAAACGTTTTCGAAACCTAAATATTTTTAAATAGAAAACTTCTAAATAATCTTCTTAGCAAAACGACATTTTTCGTTTTTCCAAATTCGGACTTTTTTTATCTCCGTCGATCTTATTTTCTGCGATTTTTATGCATTTTCCGCTAGTAGAAAATTCGAATTTTTATAATTCAATCGAATCACTAATATCTGTATACCGTTTTGATCGTCTCGTCATGCCGGTCTCCGCAACTTATCCGTACCTGTATTTCGGAGTTTCAGTACACGATGAAATCGGTAAAATGGATTACCGTATCGGTACTGTGACCATTATTTTCTTTTCATACTTTGAACCATGACTACCCAAATTCCTACTGTACAAAATCAATTGCTGCTTCGAGCGAACGCACTTCTTCGTAAACTACTCGTTACTTGTTATTGATTGGTTCACCCTCGTAATTTTGGGAGTGTTGTTTCACGGTGTTGCGATCGTTGCGGCGATGCGTTCTCACCAGTCCGGATCAGGAAAACGGTAGTTTCACTACCTTAGGTATTGCCTCATGTGCCTTGTCATACTTGTATCCCTATATACGCGACCACTACGTATTTGTTTTGTGTTGTACCTATGGAGTACTCTCTGATATCCCACTAGTTTACGTTGGAGTTTACAGTGCTGTATAGACTATAACGCTTATATAAAATGTGTTAAGGGGGATAATGGTAATGCCTTGACACTATTTTGATACTTTATATTACTAATAGGCATTATCTATTTAGCATATAGTACTATATAGTAGATAGTTTAACGGATCCTTAGAGGATGGTTATTCGAACATCCTTTGAGTTACTTGTATTTCAGTTGTTATTTCACTTGAGTTGGATTTATTAATATAAGAATGTTAATCCCGACTCGAGTGTTTTGTGTTTTGCTTTACGCTCGGGTCAGACAGAGTGTACCAGTATTCGAGACTCGCCTTTGGAGTTGGAGCTTCGCTTGGAGATCCAGTTATCTATTCATCTTCAGATATTCGATTGATTCCAGTGATGTATTCTGATATTGTATTTGACTATTGTATTCATGTAACGAGCCGTAAAATTTCGATAATTAAAAATGTAAATTCAATAAGATTTCATGGTTTAATTGTGGAAGAAATAAAAAAAATTGTAATTTATGTATGGTAATAATAACTAGAATGAAATGCAACAAATTTTATCTAAGTTAATTATTTATGAATTGAATGGAATCCCAAATCAATTGAAATAATATGTAGTCAAAGGTAATTGAATGAATTTGTATTGTATAGGTAATTGTGAAACTTGTTTGTAAATAATAAACTTATAAGTAATTAAAAGTTAACGGTGATAATTATTTAAGTTACCTACTCATTTAGTTAGTCGAATTGAATTTGTGAACCAATTACAATTGAAATGAAAGTTTATATATTAGTTGAGTGCATTATCTCTAACTGTAGTTAAATAATAATGTGGAATTCATTTGATGTAATATAGTAAATCAACTGGTAATGAAATTTTATATAAGAATCCAATATTGAAATCCGTCAAATATTGAACAATTAAATTGTTTAAATTTAATATTTGGAATTTATTGAATAATTGAATAACGGGAGTTGAATAACTGTTTTAATGAAAATGGTTGTTCTATAATTTGAATTTGTTAAATTTTATAAGTTCTTTTCGAATATTTCAAAAGATAGTGATTTAAGAATAATCAAATTGTTTAAATTTAATATTACAAATGTTTGAATAATTAAATTCCGAATTTGATATGATTAATTTGATATTGAAATTTAATATATGAAAATAGAGTTAATAATTGAAATTTGATTTAATATGATTCAAATTGGTTTCCAAAGTGAATGTAAGTTATATTGGGATTATAATAGAGTTAATAAGATTTTAAAATTTGAATTTATTGGATAATTGAATAACGGGTTTAATATGATTAAAAATGATTTGTAAAATTTTAATATATCATATTAAAGTTAGAATGATGTTGTAGAACTTTTAAAATCGAATTGAAAGTAAATTTGCGAAAATTGAATATTTTAACATTTAATTGACGAGTTAAAATAGCCATTTTTCAAACAGTCTTGGATTTCGACGAAACATGTTTCATCGGAGTCGTAACGTGATATTATTATAAGATTTCAAATTTCATGTCAATCGGATTTACCGTTTGTCCGGAGCGAGCCAAAACGCATAGAAATTCGTCTAATCGGTTTAATTTAAATTTGATCGTTTATTTCCGTAACTCGCACAGACGATTGAATTAGCCTTCGAAACACGTTCCATTGTGTTCGGAACGTGGGGTAAACCTTAGAAACGCCTGTCGGCATGCTTCGTTTGGAGTTCGTCTGAAAAAGTCGATAAAAAAATATTAAAATAATTTGTATGCGTATATATACGCGTTTACAACAGAAACCCTAGTCCATTATTCGTGGCCGCCTCCTTTATGTTTCGATGGCCGAAAATTCACGACCTTCCACCCTCAATCTCTCCTCATCTATGCCGCTTTAGTCTAAACCTCCAACACGAATATCGTAGAGCTAGGTGAGATCTCTCCATCCAACGGCAGATTTTATTTATCGTCGCCGTTTGGAGCCACGGTGGGGCTGTGAGCATGGGCCGTTCGTTCGTGATTTCGGGTGATGGTGATAGCCGAGCTCGTTGACATTTATGCCGAAGATGGAGGTGGTGATGGGCTTCGAAACGTCACTCGCTGATCATCTGAAGCTTGCTCGAGGTGGGCTGCGAAAATTGCGTGAAAACAGCGGCTATGGGTTCTTGAAACCCTGGGCACGAACGCGTGAAGATGGAAGAAGGCTAGTGCGGCCCAGATCCTCAGGCAAGAAACGAACGGCTGTGATGGAGGTTAGGTGAATAAATAAAAGAAATGTAAATTAAATTGTAATTTAAATCATGTGATGTTTGAAACGTTGTATCTTTGTCATACGAGATCGAAAAATTGCAAAACAAGTTGCGTTGGAATCGTATGGTCGAGCACTACGCTATAGAGGTAGGTTGGAATCGTTTGGAGCTAGTGAAAATTTCTGGTAAAATTAAATGCTCGTTTAATTTTATTCGAAATAAAACGCTGGAACTACATTGAAATCAAAGTGAGTGTTTTATAACGCTCACAACGTACTGAATATCTTTATGGTAGTTAAGTTTAATATTATGAAGTAATATGAATTTTTATTTGTCGTTGTTTGATAAAATTTAATTGTCATATAGATTGTCATTTGAATTAATCATTGAAAATTAATTTGACAGTTAAATTGAAATTAAAATTGAATTGCGATTAAATTACCTGACATTGATAACTATGAAATTGCCATGAATTGTATTATCTATTGGATGATGTATTTCGATGGATGCTATTGGTTGATATTTAAATGTTTGGATGTTTATTTGCTTATATATATCCTGTTATACATACATATGACCATGTGATTGGTTTACGTGATATATATTCATCCCTGACATTTAATTGAAATAAATAATTACTTGGCCATAGGATAGAAAATTATATACGGACACCGGATTGGCTAAATTAATAATTTTTAAAATCGTCGATTTGTAATTTATTTAAATGTTTTGATTTAAAAGTTATAAATAGAAATCAATTTATAGAAATCGAATTTATCGGAAAATTTGAGTTTCGAATGTTGAAATAAAATTTTGGGTTAAAAAAAATTGTTAAATAATTTAAGTTGAGACTTTGTAATTTGAAATATGGATATGATTGAATTTTGAAAATTTATTTGTTTTAAAGATTGAACATTACTTCGAGCTTTGAGTATTACTAAGTAAAAACGATATAAAAAGATATTTTGAAATTGAGCTTGAAATTGAACCATATTGTAATTGGGTTTTAAATTTGAATATTGAAAGATAATTTTGTTAAGTGTTATAAATTGATATTTTGAAAAATCAAGCTCCGAATCGATATAAATTGAAATTTAATTAATGAAGGTGAATGTAGAATTGAATTGATTTGATGTCAAAGTTGACATTGTTTTGAATTGAAATCGAAATTGAATCGGTAGAATGGAAATTGAAATTGATTTGAATTGGGAAGTTATAATTGAAATGGTTTGGTTTTGAAGCTGTTTTATTTTGTTTTCCAAATTACTCAGTTATATAAACCATTTTTGAATACTTAAACTATTTTAAATCTACTTAACCCAATTTAAATTATTTTAAACTAATTTATCTATTTTAAATCCATTTTAAGACTTTAAGTATTTTTAACTGCTTTAATTATTTAAACTACTTTTAAATTACTTAAAACTATTTTTCTAAAATTTCAAGCTGGTCAATAAGGTGAAATGTTTATGTTCAAATCTTGAATTTAAATACGAATTGGGTTAAATGAAGTTGCAACCTAAATTGAAATTCGAAATGATTTGGAAATCGAAATGAGATATTGAGGCGGAAAATGATTTTGAAACGGAACCTTACATTTTAAATAGATATGACGATATTTGAAATGGATTTGATTTTTGAAGCGAATATGATATTTTGATATCAATTATGAATCGATTTGTAATGTAAAAGAGCCAACGGTGTAATAATACGTAGTTATTAAAGAGACCGGGATCGGATATGGACATACTCTCTGTCGATACCGAAAACTACTTTAATAACTATTATACGCGGAGTGTTGATCCAGAATGAAGTGGATGGTTTGGTGAACGCGTTGACTGAAGAAAGAGAACGATATTGGATGACCCCTGACATGACTAAAACAGGAGCCGCGCCGGGCCATTGAGGTTCGCCATCTCTAGCGGACACACTTCTTCGATACCATATTTATTACATTTGTGATTCGATTTGGGTGCACCCCTTGATTTGGGAGTGTTGTTTCGCGGTGTTGGTGTAGCTGCTGGCTATGCTCAACATCAGTCCGGATCACGCAACTACTAGTATCCTAGTTGGTATCGCCTCATGTACCTTGTCATACTGATTATCCTATTCGCGACCACTACCTTTTGTTTTGTGTTATACCTATGGGGTACCCTCTGATAACCACTAGTTTACGGTGGGGCTTACGGTGCTGTATAGACTATGGCATTATAAAAATGTGTTAAGGTGGATTATGGTAACGCCTTAACGCTATTTTGATACTTTATATTACTGATAGGCATTATCTACTTAGCGTACATTACATAGTAGATAGTTTAACGGATCCTTAAGAGATGGAAAATCCCGTAACATCTCTTGAGTTATTGCATGCACGTTGACACTGGATATGAGATGTCAAACCCCGTAAACATCTCTGACGCCGTTACACTCATATTTATTTACTATTGATTTAACTTTCATAAGGATATTTTAGTCCTGACTCGAGTGTTTTGTCTTTTCATTACGCTCGGGTCAGTCCTGAGTTTTTCAGATTTTTGAAGATCTATTTTGGAGGATGAAGACGAAGATTTGGTATACTATTGCTATTATTACCCTTGCATCATGCTATCTACTGCATTATTTTAATTGTTCCGTTGTATATGTATAACTCTAATAAATGTTGTATAAATAATTGTCAAAGTATAGTAAGCAGCTTCATGAACTGTTTATTTGACTATTATATTTTATCGTTCCGCTGCGAGATTCTGTGTTATTTCATTTCCTTTATTTCTCTTTCTTTTCTTTTCTTATTTACCCCAATAACCATCTGCCCTTTTGAATGGTTTGGAATCGTCATGTGTATTTGATCGTCGGTTTAAACTGTCCAAAAAGGCGGGTCGTTACAATTCGAGACTTCTATTGTAACTTATTTAACTCTGTTATATATATAGTAGCTTCATGAACTACTATCTTTTGTTTCCGCTGCATTTATTACTCTATGTCTGTGATCTGTGATTATTTATTTACTGTATATGCTCAGTTTTTGCCGAATTTAAATTAACAATTCGGTATTTTGAATTATTCAAGTCCGACATGTGCGGATGCGAATAGTGCAAAACAGCGGGTCGTTACAGTTGGTATCAGAGCTTTGGTAGCTCTAAGCAAAACTTAGCATACAGGGTAAACGTATTTACAGAATCACTTTCATTCGAGTTTGAATCTCTTCCTTTTGACTCGATTCCCTTGAATTTTGGAATGTTCTCCTCAGTTCCGAAATTCATTCGTGTCCCTCATTATTCGTCTTCTTTCGATTCTGGAGCATCCCATAACTCCACTACGAATGATCTTTATAGTGAATCGGCGGTCTCGCCAATCGTCGAATAATTTGTAAACGGGTGAAACTCCTTTACAATAGGCATTGATTTACTGAAGATTTATGTATCCTCTGTTTGCGATGCTATCTGTCTCCTGCTATGCCTGAATTCTATTTCTTAAGATCAAATGTTGATTTGCCTCGGAATTCTGCGTTGATCTAATTCTTGAAGTCACGGTTGACCCGGAAGGTTACCCGTAAATTAAATAAGCTTATCCATCTCCCGATTCTGTAAATTGAATCATCCTATCTCTCTTTCAAACTTGTATTCGGATCAGAATTCTCTTTAATTTGAGCCCTTCAATTTAAATCTCTATCGTTGCTTTAAAAATCATCCTTGTATCGTCGAGCGAGAAAGTTTATTTGTAAATTAATATTTAAAATGTTTATATATATTGTGTTGTCTGAGTTGTTGATGTTGATTTTGGTTTCCGATCGATTCGTCTGATCAATGCTATTGATAGGATTTCCAAAACACTTGAACAGAGCAAACTGACACAATATTATAATCAAATTTGGTAAACAAAATAGTTTTGTATGATTATAATATATAATATAAGTTCTCTAAAGTTAAATTGTTAATGAATTTGTTGTCAGAAATGATAATATTTGATTTTCATTTATTGTTTTGTAAACCATTGACTAGTGCATAATGTAAATAAATGAATTTATAAACTTGGCTATAATTTGATTTGAAATTTGAAATGTATTTAAATCAAGAATTTGAGAATTTAAATTTTCGGTGATTTCAACTTTGGTTCTTAAGTTTTTGAAAGTATATTATTTCCGAATAGAAATTATTTCAATGAAATTTTAAAGTTCTAAATCAGTGCTCTCTTGTTTTGTCGCTGGAAAATAATTTCGGTGATGATGACTGCATCATCGACATTCATTTTTGAGTTTCTAAGTGGAGAGACCATTCAATGGCTTTGCTACTCTTTTGTTTGGAAAATGAATTTGATTTGAACTTCTTAAGAATGGCTTGATTTATTGTATATATTATATATATAATATATGATTATAGATTTGATTTAATATATAGTATATGTACATTTATCTATAAAATGGTTTGAAGTTAATCGAAATTTATTCTTAAAATTTTGATTTAAGGATGATTTTTAATGAAGCCAAAACTTTGACTAAATGCTTAACTAGAATTAAGTAAATTGTAAAATTTTATTTGGATAATACTCAATTGCATTATATATATAACTTACCTAAATTCTCAAAAGTTAACTATATAATTGAATATTATACAATATAAAATGATATTAAAGGAATTTTTAAATAAAATTTGAGTAGTTACAATAAATGTAAATATACTTAATATATATGTGATAGGATATATTAAGTAGAATAAATTTAATAATAATTTGGAATAAAGAAGAATTAAATTTGTCGAATAAAGTATGATTATAATAAATGACTATTCAAATTTATGATCTTTGAAATTTTTAATTTAAGAAAATTGGATAATATTCAATATAAATTGTCTTTATAAATAAAATGTGAGTGCGTATAATAAATGTTATTCACTTAAATTTTAATAATAAAATGTTTATGGAGATAAATAGAATAATAAGATAAATAAGTAATAGGTGTGATTAATTGAAGAAAAATTTGTTTTGAAAGTTAATAAATTGAATTAAATCAACTTAATGAGATATCTTGAATTAACTGAATTTAAATTTAATTTCGTTTGGAAGAAACCTTTTGTATCTAACATTAATAAATGAGAAATCAAGTCAATTTGATGGAAACCTTGATTTTAAAACAAAATTGTTGAATATAAATTTATTGAAACTTATATGGTTTGAACTAATTGTTTACTTTGTATTTCAATCTATTTTCTTCTAGTTGTTTCTATTCTTCTACCTCCTTCCTTTCAAGGACGAAAAGTTTTGAGTGAGGGAGTATGTAACGACCCGTAAATTTTTAATAATATTATTTGTTTTATTTATATATTTAATTAAAATTTTGTGAAATTATAAACGATAAAATTTTGAAATAAAATTTAATATTTGCTATGCGTCTAATTAAACATAGCAACCGGTGAATTTTCATCCGAAAATATGAAGTTTATTTTCGTGCGTAAATTTATTTCAATTTAATCAGTTAAAAATCGATGAAAGTGAAACGTTTTCGAAACCAAAATATTTTTACATAGAAAAATTCTAAATCGTCTTCTGAGCAAGGCGTCATTTTTCGTTTTTCCAAATTCGGACTTCTTTAGCTCCGTCGATCTTATTTTCTGCGATTTTTATGCATTTTCCACTAGTAGAAAATTCGAATTTTTATAATTCAATCGAATCATTAATATCTGTATACCGTTTTGATCGTCTCGTCGTGCTGGTCTCCGCAACATATCCGTACCTGTGTTTCGGAGTTTCAGTACGCGGTGAAATCGGTAAAACGGTTCACCGTATCGGTACCGTGACCTTTATTTTTTTTCATACTTTGAACCGTGACTACCCAAATTCCTACTGTACAAAATCAATAGCCGCTCGCCATAATTATTTTCAAACTTTATGGTTCCAACGTATATTGGTTCCAACATATAAATCAAAATTTATGGTGACTTTTTCAAAATTTACGGTGACTACCCAAATTCCTACTGTTGCCTTCTCCACTACCTTTTTCTTTTTCTCTTTCTCTGTTCCCACTTTCCACATTTTCTTCTTTCTGTTGCGTTTCTTCTTTCCAGAGAAGATTACACTAATTGACAAAGCTAATATACCTTTTGCATAAAAAGTTTTCTCCCCTTGAAATTGCATCCTTCAGCCTCGACCCTCCGCCGTGTGCCTCCTGCCACCTTGCTACCTGACGCAGCCACCATCGCGGCCCTCAACCCGCGACCAAAACCCTCCACCATGGCCAAGCGAGACCCCTCCCGCGTCATCACCTCCGAGCCTGCCTCTAGCCGTTGTCATGCAACCACACCTGACCTCCTTCCTTCACCTTATTCCATGCGACAATACACCGGGCCTTCCACCTTATTGAACAACACACAGACCCGCCGCCTCCGGCCGCCACTACCCTCCAGCACCGTAGTCTAGCAGTGCGTCGTCCATCACCATTTCTCCCACTTCGTCCCCTCGTCCTCTCTGACATACACCGAAACTCGAGCTCGAGCTTGGCCACGTCAATAACCCCTCACCCGAACGCTTTGCTCCTTCCCTCCGCAAGACCGCGCCTAGCTTCCTTCAAGTAAGCACGACAACCCATGGCCGAACCCAATTGACGACTCTCCAAGCTTTGGTTTGCATGTTTTGGGTAGCTTGTCCACATTCTGAAGTTTATATATATATGTTAATTTACATATTTGAGTTTATATATTTTACATATATTTATAGATTTAAACATGTACTGTGTTTTCATATAATAGTTTGCGTATGGGTTATATACTATATATTAGTTTCCTAAAAAAAAGAGTTTTATAATTTAGTCCACATCCGTGCTATATATGTTGAAACTTTGGTCAGTGGAGATTTTATGGAGGAAAGCTTATATTGAATATATTTTTCAAGTTAAACGAGTCAGTTAGTGTATATTAGATGATGTATTATGAGTTATATTCATAAGTTATGTAACTACATGTTAAAAGGGACGTTTTGTTCAGTCTGTTATTTTAAAGGAAGGTTGTAAATACAAGTTTATACTACATGTTTTCAGAGAGCATTTTATAAAATATAATAGAATCTGCATTTGTATAGTGTTAAAAATATGATTTACATATAATATATATATAGTTATTTGTGGATAAGTATGTTTAGAGTTTTATATTTAAAATAATTTTGTTTATATACGATAGTCCGGTATGTATAGGTTATAAATATATATGTTTTATGTATGTTTTAGTTTAAGTATTATTTATATATATCTGGATTAGCTTGTATTTGAAAAGATAAGATTTTGGAACAGTATATAAGAGTAGTTGAAGGCTATTTATCTAAGTATGCATTTTATATAAGTAGTATGTATATAATATATTAAATAATGATTTGAGCTATGTATATACTATATATGAACTAAATATAGGTATTTATAATATGTTGTACATAGACATTAGATTTTTTTTATTAGTGTTAAAGTTAAAATATTGTTTTGATATATTTATATATATACACGGGTGTGTGTGTACACTTTGTTTCAATATATCAAGATAGTTCTGATTTGTATCCATCAATCTCTATTTATCAGCCTTATTCGTCGAATGAGTATCCATCTAGCTTTGCTTTGAAATTCGGGCCTGGATCCGTAACTCAAATTTTTAGTGTCTGTATCAGTGTCCATGTCTGTGTCATCTCCTATTCTCTCTAGCCTCGAAAGATGAGCAATCACTCACGATTAATATTCTTTTATTTATTAAATTTGATTTCAATTGAAACGACAATTGAAATATGCTGCTGTTAGTTGTTTACACTGTATATGTTATTACCTGAATCAGTTCACCTGTGACATCTGACACCATTATCCGTTACTTATATGATGGTAATCAAGTTGGTTGATAGATGATTGATGGTTTGATGTTGACATTGTACGTTAAATTGTTAATGTAGCTAGTGATAAAAATATGAAATTAAATTTGACGTAGGATAGTTAGCGACTTGAAATTGATATATATGTTGAATTTAATTAGACAAATTTGTACAATATAACCCCTTTAAATGTTTAAACTAATTGATACGTAGAAAAATAGTTAATTACCTTTGAACCATTTGAATTTATGTCGTATTAATTGATTAGGTATGAAATTGAGATTGATGTCAAATGTAGAATTGCATAGAATAATAAGTGTAATAATCTTTAATCTACATGAAATGATAGTGTAGATTCTAGAAATAATTAAATTAATTTGCATAAACAACAATGTGAATTAATACAATTATTTCAGGATTATTTGAATTAATTATTGGATTGTTATTGATTGTTGTTATTGCTTGTTTATTTACTTTGACACCATCTCAGTTATCACCCCGCAAGTTCCCTTTGCTATGCTTTGATTTTTGAATTGAATTGGAATCGGGTTGAAATGATAAATACCCAACTGAACTTGACTTAGGATAGAGAAGTAAATAAAAACCGATTGGTTAATAATTTGATTTAAAAATAAAATAAAGATTTTATTGAAATAAATAATAAGGATTTGAAATGAAGTTGGAATTTGAATTTAATGAAAGGAAAATGTTAATGTTTAATAATCTGAAACAAAAATATTAACATAGTAGTTGTTGAGAGAACGTTGTTTTAAAATAAATCATTTGACAATAAAATTTGGAATTATTCATTAAATTGAGTTGAAATGATTTAATAATTAAGTTTGAATTTAGAATTAAGTTTGAAACTATTCAGTTTGAAATTATTTAATTAAGATTTGAAATTATTTAATAATTAAATAAAATTGAATTATTTGATAATTAAATAAAAATTTGAATTCTTTGATAAGAGAAATTGAATTTTTGAATAAGTGAATTTGAACTACGTTGATAAATGAAATTGGGTTTCTTTATTAATTAAGTTTTGGAAAATTTAAGTAAGTTAATAAATGAAATTGAACTTCTTGAATATGTGAAATTTAGTTTCTTTATTTATTGAGTTTTGAAATTTGTAACGAAGTAAAGAAATAAGTGGAATTGAATTTCTTTAACAAGAAATAAAATGTGATTTATTGGAATAAAGATAAGGCTTGTAATTTAAAGAACTTGATTGACGAATCTAATTTGAATTCAATTTGTAAGTTGATATAATGAAGTTGAACTTAAGAAATTGATTTAATGAATTGGAAATTTAATAGAAATTGTTTTGAATGATAAATTAACTTAACGAATATTTAATGAAATCGATCAATGAATTAAAATTGATTTGAATGTTAAACTAAATTAATTGAAATGATTTCGGAATGAAACTTATATACGAACTTGAATAAATATTCGAATTGTTTTAAGTAAAAATTTGAAATTGAATTATAAGATTCTGAAATAGTAATTTGGAAGTTTGAAGCGTAAATTGTGGAAATTGAGATAGAAAGACGAATGAAATGTTGGTTCACAAATTCTAATTGAAATCGAATTTGATTGACTTTTGAAATATATTAAACGACCAATCGGTTTAATAATTACGAAGGTTATTAAAGAGACCGGAATCGGTTATGGACATACTCTCTGTCTAAACCGAAAACCACTTTAATAACTATACGCGGAGTGTGATCCAGAATAAAGTGGTTGGAATGATGTACGTGATGACTAAAAAAGAGAACGATAATGGATAGCCTAGACACTTGTGTCGAATTGGAAATGACTAAAACAGGAGCCGTGTCGGGCTAAATGGGGTTAGCCACCTCGAGCGAACGCACTTCTTCGTAAACTACTCGTTACTTGTTATTGATTGGTTCACCCTCGTAATTTTGGGAGTGTTGTTTCACGGTGTTGCGATCGTTGCGGCGATGCGTTCTCACCAGTCCGGATCAGGCAAACGGTAGTTTCACAACCTTAGGTATTGCCTCATGTGCCTTGTCATACTTGTATCCCTATATACGCGACCACTACGTATTTGTTTTGTGTTATACCTATGGAGTACTCCCTGATATCCCACTAGTTTACGTTGGAGTTTACAGTGCTGTATAGACTTTAACGCTTATATAAAATGCGTTAAGGGGGATAATGGTAATGCCTTGACACTATTTTGATACTTTATATTACTAATAGGAATTATCTATTTAGCGTATAGTACTATATAGTAGATAGTTTAACGGATCCTTAGAGGATGGTTATTCGAGCATCCTTTGAGTTACTTGTATTTCAGTTGTTATTTCACTTGAGTTGGATTTATTAATATAAGAATGTTAATCATGACTCGAGTGTTTTGTGTTTTGCTTTACGCTCGGGTCAGACGGAGTGTACCAGTATTCGAGATTCGCCTTTGGAGTTGAAGCTTCGATTGGAGATCCAGCTATCTATTCATCTTCAGATATTCGGTTGATTCCCGTGATGTATTCTGATATTGTATTTGACTATTGTATTCGAGACTTCTATTGTAACTTATTTAATTCTGTTATATATATAGTAGCTTCGTGAACTACTACCTTTTGTTTCCTATGCATTTATTACTCTATGTCTGTGATCTGTGATTATTTATTTACTGTATATGCTCAGTTTTTGCCGAATTTAAATTAACAATTCGGTATTTTGAATTATTCAAGTTCGACATGTGCGGATGCGAATAGTGCAAAATAGCGGGTCGCTACACTTAAATATGGAATTGGAATTTAAAATTTTGGTTTTATTGATTTAATATTTATTTAATTAATTAATTGGAAAATAGCCATTTTGGCAACTGACTCGGATTTCAACGAAACCAGTTTCATCAGATCTGTAACAGTGAATTATTGTAGGATTTTAAGTTTCAAAACGATCAGGCTTATCGTTTGATCATACGGGCTTGAAACGCCTAGATATCAATTTAATTGAAATCAATTGAAATTAATTTGAAATAAGTTAATTTTTGCATAACTTCTTCATACGATGGAAGTAGGACTTGAAACCTGTTCCATTGGGTTTAGAATATTCAAAAATATCTATTTTGATATATGGGTTAATCCAATTTCGTTCCGGATTCAGAACGGGCTTTTCGGGTCATTTATCGTTCAACTGCCCAAACCAATCGTCTCCATTTCTCTATCTTCATCTCTACCTATATATATCATTATAAATCCTAGTAGTCTTTCTATTTCTCATTTACGTACGTACAAAAATTTCTGTTGCTCCTCTTACTCAATGGCTGAAAACACTAAATTTCCTAATTTAATTCCAATTCAAAATTCAAATCCAAAATCCAACTCCACAAACTTTATCGATTTGAAGCTCTCAATGAGAAGATCTTAGATCTGTAATTTATTTTTAAATTTGAACCTCTTACTGTCCAGAATTTGCTGAACTACTCTTGGCCGTTCATTGATCGTCGATGAACTTCGACGGATCGAAGATTCGTTAGTATCGTATTATGGAGAGGGGTGATGGGATCGCATCCATGTGATTTTTGAGACGAGTTGACGGCCAGATCAAGGCGGAAAACTCGCTAGGGATTTGGAAATACGGCAGCTGCCGATAGATATCTGGCACCAATGGCCCGCAACGCGAGGCAAGGGGAGACGTGTGAATGGAGGCGCTTCTGGGGGTTGGCTGTGCGTCATTTAGGCGGCGGCGGCGTGCGGTATGGGTTAAGAAAGGGCGTTATCAGGTAGGGTTTGGTGTTAGCCTGGGATGCGTGCGTGATTAGTTTCGTGAGGAGGAAGAAAGTCTATTGTGTAAGTGTTTTTTTTTTGTTTTTCTTGTTTTGTTGTATTTTATATAAATTTTTATTTCGAACGTTCTAACAAGCATAACTTTCACATACGAGGTCCAATTCATGCGTGGTTTTCTCCGCCAGGATCGTATCAGAATTCCAAACATTTTAACACTTGTTTAGATAAATTCTGAGATCGCTTGAATTTTGGGTTTAAATTCGATTTAAATTCAATTTTAATCCAAAGGTGAGTGTTTTAACCCACTCACAACTTTTAAAATTTCTTATGTTTGTTGAATTGAATTTATAAAGTGATCAGAAATTTATTGATTGCTATTTGTTGTGTTAAATGGTCATTCTGATTCAAAATGAATTTTATTGCATCTAATTATCATTTAATTTAGTATTGAATTTTAAAGTGTCAATCTAATACCTATATTGATATTCAGTTTTATATTGATGTTTATTAATTGAATTGGATGATGTTTGTGATGAACGCTTAATTATTGAATTTGATGAATGAATGTTTTATTTATATCGGTATAAAATGCAAGTTCGTTATGGATTTTATTTATTAGTTCGGGATTGCGGTTTGAAATGATATATAACCATAAAATATTAAATTGCGGATTGAAATAATAAACATCCGTATCACTTGACTCTAGGGTAGAAAATTACATACGGACACTGGATTGGTTAAATTAATGATTTTAAAATCCTTAAATTTTTGAATTTAATTAAATGATATTTTGAAATAAAATTTGATTTATATAAATTGAAATGTTGTTGAAAAATCAAATCTTACGTTAAATGCGAAGTGGTTTAAAAGAATGGTTTAAGAAATGAATTTGAAATTTTAAAAGCCAAATTTGAGATATAAGTGAAATTTTTTAGAATTGCGTTATTTGAGTTGTGGAAAAATATAAGTTTTGAAATGTATCGGAATTGGAATAATATAAAGTGACATTTTGAACATGGCTTGGAAGCGATATTGAATTGAATGATTTTTGAGAATTGGAATTTTAAATGGAGTTTGAGAAATTGAAATGGTTTGAATTTGTTGAAAGAAATAAATAGTTTTCAATTGATATAAATTACAAATTCATGTTTTCAAATATAAACTGTTTTAAATTATATTATGTTTAAATTCTAAATTTATGATTTTCAGATTTATAAACTTTTTTAACCTATTTTAGAACCATTAAATTTATTTTAAAATTAATTAAACCATTTAACTCATATTAAATCTAATTAATCTATTTTAAACCTATTTAATCTATTTTAATTATATTTAATCTATTTTAGATCTATTTATAACTATTTTAACTATTTATAACTTTTTTAAACTAATTTCTAAATTTTCAGACTAAGTAAAAGAGGAAGTGTTTTATTCAAATTCATTGGTTTAAAGACAAGAATGATGAAATGACCTAAATTGGGATTTGAATGTATAATAAATTGAATTGATGATTTGAAGTAAGAATTCAACCTGTTTTGAAAATATGAATTTTGGAAGAAATTGTGATTTTGGACGCTAATATGATTTGAAAGCTAATATGATTTAGAAGAGAATATGATTGGAAAGTGAATATGATTTCGAAAGTATTATGGGTTTGAAAATATGATATTTTGATATCTATTGTAAATTGACTTTTTGAAATGTAAAAGAACCATCCGGTGTGTAATAAGCAATTGGTTGTTAAAGAGACCGGGATCAGATATTGTCATACTCTCTGCCAACACCGAAAACCACTTTAACAACTGTGTACGTGGTGGAGATTCCAGAATGAAGTAGGATGGTCTGGTGAACGATTTCTGTATAAGGTATGGCGTGACCCTGACTACCATGGGTGAGCTTAAATGAGACTAAAATCAGGAGCTACACCGGGCCAAGTGAGGTCATTCCTCCGATCGGACATGCTTCTTCGATATTATATTCTGATTTGTGATTGTTTTGCTGGTCACCCCTCGATTTTAATTTGGGAGTGTGTTTCGAGGTAGGCGGTAGTAGCTGCTATGCGTTACCACCAGTCCGGTTCTGCAAACGGTATATCTACCCTGGAATTTTCTCGTGTGCTGTGTTCACAAGCCCTAGCGTGCCTTTTACGAGTTTATTTTGTGTCGTACCTATGGAGTGCTCCTTGATAGCCCACTTGCGAGTGGAGTTCACAGTATCTGTATAGACTACGACATTATAAAAATGTGTTAAGGGGGATATGGGTAACCCCTTAACGCTATTTTAATACTTTACTTTATTGTAGACACTATTATAATAGCGTATTATAATACATAGTAGATAGTTAGACGGATCCTTAGGAGATGTGAATCCCGAACATCTCTTAAGTTATTTCACTCACGTTAGACACTGTATAGGAGATGTCAAACCCAGTAAACATATCTGATGCCGTTTACACTCATATTTATTTATCGTTGATTTAACTTACATAAGATCTTTTAGTTCTGACTCAAGTATTTTGTCTTTTCAATCGCTTGGGTCAGCCTGAGCATTTCAGGATTTGAAGACCTTATTTCTAAAGGACGAAGACGAAGATTTATGCTACTATTACTTATTATATTTTTCCACTGCATTCATACTGTTCCGCTGCATTTTTTATTATTTTCTAGTATGTGCAACTCTGATCTGTACTGTATTAGTATAATCAAATGTTTTGTAAAATAGCTTCATGAACTATTTATTTGATTATTATATTTTGTCATTCCGCTGCAAGATTCTATTTTGTTTCTTTTTTCTCTACTGTTTCCTATTCACCCCAATAACAGTCTGCCCTTTTATATGGTTTAAGTCGACGTGTTTGTCTGCCTAAAATGTACAAAACGGCGGTCCGTTACAGTTGGTATTAGAGCTTTGGTTTAGCGATAAACTTTAGCTTTGTGCGGGTATGGCTCATATTTAATAGGGTAGTAATACCCTATGATGGGTCGGTGAGTGTATATATATGAGAGAGCGTATTTGTTAGTGTTATAAAAGGTTTTTATATTGTGTTAATTGGTTCCGTTTTGTATTTATCAATTCTGGGTTATGCATAGGACGCTATGACATCGATAGTGATTTCTAAACACTTAATAGGATAGACCGACACAATATTTGTTTTGAAATATTGGTAAATGAAATAATTTTTTCTATTATATATTTTTATATATAAATAATAATTTTATAAATGATATATTTGGTTGTAATATATATTTGTTGCTAGGTAGTGAAATTTATAAATATTGTTTGTAAAATAAAATTTACAAATGAAATGAGAATAAATTGGAAATTTTAGAACTTAAGTTCTGGGATTTTTTGAAAATTTCTTTTGAATGATTTTAGAATATAATAGTAATATTATTTAGGAGTATTTTCTGATATAAATATTTCAACATGATTAGAAAGAAATTGTTTTAAAGAATTTTGGAAAGAAATAAGTTCTGTACTCCCCTCTCTGTAGCTGGGAAATAATTTAGGTGATGAGTGCGTGCATCATTGACATTCATTTTCGAGTTTCAAAGTGGGAAGGCCATTGTACTAGTTTTACTACAGATTTATTTTGATAAACAAATATAAATTTCAAATTGTTTTAAATATAATTGGATATATAAATTGTAGGTGTATACATCTATCTATTATTTTAAATGATTTGAAACAGAACCAGGTATTTAGTTCTTAAATTTCTATAAATTAGAAATTTTAATTATTGTAATGAAATAAATTTTTTATCATTTAATTATTGGAAATTCTAAATGAAACTAAGAAGATTTAAATGCTAAGTTATAACTAAAATATATAAGAAAGTTGAAATTTATAACCTATAAAACAAAAGATATGATTATTGAACATTAAGTTAATTAAAAGAAATAAGGTAAACTTGTGTAACTTTCAATTATATCCTTAAAAGCATATATATAACTTACCAAATATTAAAAGTTGTGATCTTTAATAAGAAAATGCAATGGAATATTATACAAGTAAAACTTAAAGTAATGAAAGTATTCAATGAAGTCCTTTAATAAATAAGAACTGATGATATATTGTTATAAACTTAAGTTATAATTGAAATGTTACTATAAGTAAATATAATAGAAAGGCAAGTATTATAAATAAATGATTATAAACTTAAGTAAATGAATTGAAATACTAAGAAATTGAGTGGACCATGAATATTATTGATAAATGAATGTAAATAAATGAAATTAAGTAATGAATGAATGCAATGCAATAAAAAGAAAATTTACATGATATGAATAAATGAAAATGAATTTATGTAAGTATAAATGAAAATAAATGAAATAAACACTGAATGAATAAATGAATGGGAATAAAATTATGTAAGAAGTGAGTGTAAAATTTAAGAAAGAAATCACTGAATGAAAAAAAAAGTATAAACAACAAATGTTGTGAAAGAAAATTTATGAGAATAAACATAAATAATGTTAGAATTTGTTATTGTTTTGGTTTATTAATTGTTTGGGCAAGGATACTTCAAATTGTTTATATGTATGAATAATCTATTTATGTAACAACCCGCATATTTAACGATTTTATATTTAAATATTTTATTTAAATATAGCGTCGTTAGTCGGATTTTTTGGTCCGAAAAGCTACTTTTTGCAAATGGCCGAATTGGAACTCGAAACTACCTCCATTGGTTCCAAAATGGCGTTTGCGATCTTTTTGAGTATAATCTTTGATATGTTTGGAGTTTGTGAAATTTTGACCCTTTTTCTATTGGGTTTTGGGTTGGGTTCAGCCCACTAGCTTAACTAAATACCCTAGCTCAGCCCCTTCTCTTCATTCATCTCCTTTTCATTTTCATTTCTCAAGCTAAAACTGAAATGGTGGAAGGGAAAGAGAAATAGAAATTTGCAAGCCCTAGTTTCAACTTCCAACTTGATTTCTTGCTCCAAAATCAAAGAGAATCCATAGGTAAGCTCTTCTTCATCTTCTCCAACTCTTCTCCTCTTCAATTTCAGAAAATTTCCTAAACCTAAATTGGGAAATATATGTTTTATTCTTAGATTGAAGCTTGTTGAGTTGAAGTAGTGTTTGGTTGGTCTTCTCCTTGTTATTGAGCTTCTTCTTCATCTTCTTTGTTTTGGGTAAAAGGTGAGTTTTGAGCTCACATCTACTTCTCTTGATTTCATTGATGTTGGGTATGAATTCCTAACACCTTGTTCATATGCATTTGCCTTTGGTTTGAATTGAAATTGGTGAACATTTAACTTTTTGGTGTTTTGGAGTCAAATCCTTGAAAATCATAACTTTGATGTTTGATAATGGTTTTTGGTGGTGAATCAGAGTCAATGGTGTTGGGTTATCGATTGGCAAAATCCTCTTAAGTCCATTACTCGATATGTTGCAAATGGGGTGAGTTGCTCCTCCATTTGCTAGGCTGGAAAACATTTCCAGCTACAGCCAGTCGACTGACCCCCTGCAGTCAGTCGACTGACTACAGAGAGTAAAAACTCTCGGGTTGTGGTTCAGTCGACTGACTGCAGTAGGCCAGTCGACTGACCTGCTTCATTTTGTCCAGTATGCCTATTTGTTTGTGATTTTTACTTTTATCGATGTATATTGATTCTAACTAGTTGTTTATGCATATTTGACCTTAATGATTCCCTTTTGAATTCATTCACGAGTTTTATAAATGATTTCTTTAAATCGTATTAAAAGTTCGCTTCTCCGGTTTATAAATTCTATTTAAAATACACGCACAATTTCGTACTTCGAGCGAAGTGGAAGGGTGATTAAATGGTTAGGCAAAACACGGACCATGAATCTGTGTGTTTATCTTTCCGATTAGGCCCCGACCTATTCGATTGATCGTTTTGACCTTCGGGTTTGGTTTATCGATGATATGAGGTAAACTTTGTACTGCTTTGAGTGTGAAAGTGGCTGACGGATAGTAAGCCGTTTAGTGCAAACGAGTGGTTATGGGACATACGTTAACACTTTTCGGATTCCTTCTCGAGAGTTGTGACACATTCCGCCAGTTAGTGGTGTCCAGTACTGGGTCTCTGACCTTCACCACTACGGTTTGTTGCCTTCGGGTATGTTGCCTTCGGGTTTGTACCTTCGGGTTTGTGCCTTCGGGTTTGTTGCCCTTTAGTATCGCTTCCGATGTTGGTCGTTATGAGTTGCATGGGTGATATTGGGTTGCCCTTTAGTATCGCTTCCGATGTTGGTCGTTATGAGCCGCATGGGTGATATTGGGTTTGGAGTCTTCGGGCTCATGGATCCTTGTTTGTACAGTACTGAGCTCGAGCAAATTTTCTGATGTTTCATTCATATGTATATTACCTTGGTATTGCCCTTCGGTGTTGGTCATTATGAGCCGCACGATGCGTAGCGTTTACCTTGCGGAACTTGTATACCTTATTGGTATTTGTTATTGCCTTTTTGGCTTGATTTAGGATATTTGCATCCTTTGTTTCTATATGTTGCCGATGATATGAGGCTTGTTCTATATGAGTCATCTTTTGTTAGATGATTGTGTTATCTCCTTTAGAGATATCTATTATTCTTTGTAACCTTGCAGGTTTATTGTTGTTCAGTTTATCTAACTGGTTTGTTTAGGTAGAATGACCCGTGTATTTTATACTCGGGTCAGACCGAGATGTTTCAGGTTAGGTGCATTTGGACTTAGCCTATTTTGCTTCCGCATGGACTACTTCGCTAGCTTCTTTTTGTCACAGCTTTTTGTGTAGTCCCATTTTGTAGTAACTCTGATATTTATTCTATTAACTCGTCTGTATATTGTGGTCTGCTATACCACCTGACTTGTATTGTTTTGTAAACTCTGTTGTGTATCGATATATGTGTATATGATGATTACTGTTCTGTGATGTATATTACATTTGAGTTATTATATTCTATTCTGATAGATCCAACCACCTATGGTTTTGTTTTAAGTATTCATTGGGTATGTCGACCTGCTTAGTAGTCTATTGTCGATGTATTCAATAGATGATTAGAGCAAGGCTATAGATGGCCGCTCCCAACCAGCCTTATTCTCCGTGTTAGTTGACGGCATTACCTTGTAGTGTCCTTGGCTAGCATGGGTATAGAGGTGGGGCGTCACAGCGTGGTATCAGAGCGAGGTTCAAGACAAAATATGATAAACACAGAATAGATGCACATATTACGGTACATCAAAGTGTACAAGTGATACAAATCTTTGAATCATCGTGTCTCTTTATTCCATCAAGGTTAGATAGAATTTGGGAATACGTCTAGGAATGCATTTTACTCCGTAGTATTCCGTAATGAAGTATCTACCTTGTGAATAATCTTGTTCTTATCTTACTTTCAGCGTATGGCTGGAAGAGGCAGGGGACGACGTTCGGATGCTGGGCAATCCAGTGGCTCACATCCGGATGGCGTTTATATGGCTGCTGATCAGTTTTTGGAATTGTTTAGTAACACTCAGCCTCCAGTTCCTCCTCGAGTGTCTCCACCTCGCAAGTCTGCCTTTGCACGTCAGTGCAGTGATTTTGCTCATCTTGGAGGAAAGCCGTTTAAAGGCTCTGAATCCGTTCTCGAAGTCTAAGCTTGGTTTCGCACATGCGAGCGTATCTTCTCTCGTATGGATCTTTCTGACCATGATAGAGTTCTTGTAACTTCTAGCTTATTACAAGAGCGTGCTCTTGATTGGTATGAGCTTCTTGTAGCCGAGATTGATGAGTCTACTCTTTCTTGGACTCAGTTCGGGAGCGATTTGAACTCAAGTTCGTTCCTGAATCTGAAAAAGTTTTATTGACCCGTCGCTTCCTTGAGTTGAAGCAAGGGAAGTCTTTTGTTTCTGAGTATGTTGCATCATTCGAGGCTTTATCTAAGTATGGTCTTCAATTCATTAGTACTTCATATAAGAAGAATTTGAAGTTTGTTTCTGGTCTTAAGAAATATCTTAAGAAATCTTTGTTGCTCCAACTTAAACTTTCTTTTGAGGAGTTGGTTGATTCTGTGCTTCATCTCGAGACCGTCGAGAAGGAGTGTGATAGTGATGTTGATGTTGAGGTTTCCAAGAACCCCAACAAGAGGCCGTTTCCAATTCAGAAGAAGCCTTTTCCTTCTAAGAAGAAGAAGACTGGTGGTCCTAGTTCTCAGCCTCAGTCTTCCGGAACACCTTTCGTTCGAAAGTGTTTCAATTGTGGTTCTCCGGATCATATTATTCGAGCTTGCCCTAAGCCTCTCTTCTGCCGTTATTGCAAGAAGGAAGGTCATCATGTTTTAGCTTGTCCTACTGTTCCGGCTGGTGCCAAGTCTAGCAATCTTTATGCTACCAAGGCTTCAAAAGGTCCTTCTCAACCCAAAGGTATATCTCCATCTATTTTGGAAGGTTCTATTTTATTTCGTGATCATTGTATACGAGTTCTTTTCGATACGGGAGCTTCACATTCTTTCGTATCGAAGAAGCTCGTTGATAATTTATCTTTGGATGTTTCTTGTATGGTTACTTCTTTAAGGATTGCGAATCCTATTGGGGGATCCGCGACCCTTAGTTTGCTTTGTGATGATGTTGAGATTGTTTTATGTGGTTTTTCTTTTCGTGCGAATCTGCACGTTATTTCTTATCTGGGATTTGATTTGATTTTGGGCATGGACTGGCTAGTGAGATATGATGCCAGGATTATTTGTTCGGAGAGAATCTTATATCTTCGACATCCGGATTCGCCTACTCAGCTGTCTCTTATTCTTCGGGATGTGGATAATTCTGAAATGGCTTTATATTCTCTTGATTCGCGAGATGGTGATGATATATCTCGTATTCCTATTGCTTGTGACTTTTCTGATGTTTTTGAACCTGTTTTGGGTTTTCCACCCAAGCGGGCAATTGAGTTCCGCATTGATCTCATTCCAGGCGCGCAGCCAGTTAGTCGTCCTCCCACGAGGATGTCTACAAAGGAAAATGAGGAACTCAAGAAGCAGCTTTTAGAGCTTGAGTCCAAGAAGTTGATTCAATCTAGTTTTTCTCCGTGGGGATCCGCAGTCGTCTTCGTGAAGGAGTCTGATGGAACTCTTAGGCTTTGCATTGACTATCGCAAGCTTAACGAGTTGACCATTAGTAATAGGTATCTGTTGCCTAGGATCAATGATATGTTCGATCTATTGAGTGGTGCTAAGGTCTTTTCTCAGCTAGACCTTGCCACAGGTTTTCATCAATTACGAGTCGCGGAGGATAGCATACCTCTTACAGCTTTCCGCACTCGATATGGTTCTTTCGAGTGGCTCGTTATGCCGTTCGGTTTGACGAACGCTCCTGCTTTCTTTGTTGATCTCATGAATCGAGTATTCCTAGAATATCTCGATAAGTTCGTCCTTGTCTTCATTGATGATATCCTTATTTATTCTAAGTCTGAAGCTGAGCATGCTAATCACTTGAGAATTGTCTTGAGTACTCTCCGTCATCATCAGCTTAGAGCCAAATTCTCCCAGTGCCACCTTTGGGAGAATAAGGTTAAGTTCTTAGGCCATGTTCTATCTTCCGATGGCATTTCTGTCGATCCCTCAAAGATCGAAGCCATGCAGAATGGAAGAGGCCTGAGAATGTGCATGAGATTCGTAGTTTCCTTGGATTGGCGGGTTATTACCGTCGATTCATTAAGGATTTTTCCCATGTTGTGCTTCCTCTTACTTGCCTTACTCGGAAAGGCATTCGTTTTATTTGGTCCGACAAGTGTGAAGCTTCCTTTCTGACATTGAAGGAACTTCTCACTAATGCTCCTATTCTTGTGGTTCCCGAAGGGAATCATGATCTTGTTGTCTACATCGATGCTTGTGGTAGTGGTCTCGGTGCTGTTCTTATGAAGATGGATCGGGTAGTTGCTTATGCTTCTAGGCAACTGCGTCCGAATGAAGTCCACTATGCCACTCATGATCTTGAGTTAGCCGCCATTGTCTTTGCCTTGAAGATTTGGCGACATTATTTGTTGGGCGAGCGCTTCATTCTCTATACCGATCATAAATCCTTGAAGTATTTGTTCACTCAGAAGGAACTCAATATGAGACAACAGCGTTGGCTCAAGTTTCTTGCTTCTTATGACTTTGATATCCAGTATACCCCTGGTAAGGGTAATCGTGTTGCAGATGCGCTTAGTCGCAAACATTCGGCTGTTATTTCTATGATGCTTGCCGAATGGAATGTTCTTGAGACTCTATCTTTTTGTGAAATTCGTGATCGAGGTTCATCTTCTGATTCTCCTATTCTATTATTTAGTTTGGAAGCTCGACCTATTTTATTGGATCGTATTGCCGATGCCCAACGGCGTGATCCTGATTTGTTGCATTTTATTCAGCTTTGTGAGTTTGGATCTTGTGATGAGGCGTTGCAAGATTTTAGCATTGATTCTCATGGGTGTCTTCATAAGAAGAACCGTCTTTTTGTGCCTTCTGACTTTGCACTTAGGCGTGACATTCTTGATGATTGTCACCGTTCTAAGTATACCATTCATCCCGGTAGTAGCAAGATGTATGCCGATATGCATCGTCTTTATTATTGGGAAGGCATGAAGCGCGATGTGGCGAGTTATGTGAGCAATTGCATAACTTGTCAGCGTTTTAAGGCCGAGCATCAGCGTCCTTCGGGTCTTCTTCAGCCTTTAGAGATTCCATTGTGGAAATGGGATCAAATATCTATGGATTTTATTGACGGCCTACCTCGTTCGAGATCAGGCCATTCTAGCATTTGGGTTATTGTTGATCGTCTCACCAAGTCTGCTCATTTTGTCCCTATTATGTCAAATAGAACTGCTTCGCTTTTGGCTAAGTTATATGTCAAGGAAATCGTGAGACTTCACGGTGTTCCTAGTTCTATTGTGAGTGATCGTGATCCTTTATTCACGATTCATTTTTGGAAGAGTCTTCAGCAAGCTTTGGGAACAAAGCTTAATTTTTCTACAGCTTATCATCCGCAGTATGACGGACAGACTGAACGGGTGAATCGTATTTTGGAAGATCTTCTCCGTATTTGTATTTTTGATTTCGGTGGAAGTTGGGAGGATCACCTACCTCTTGAAGAATTCTCCTACAATAATAGCTTTCAATCTAGTATCGGTATGGCTCCTTTCGAAGCCTTATACGGAAGACCATGTCGATCACCTTCATGTTGGTTAGAATCTGGAGAGAAGCTTATTCTTGGTCCATATTTTGTTCGTCATTCTTCCGAGAAGATTGATCTTATTCGATTGAGAATGAAAGAGGCACAGAGTCGCCAGAAATCCTACGCGGACAACCGTAGGAAGCCTCTCGAGTTCTCGATTGGCGATCTTGTTTTTATTCATGTTTCTCCTTTGAAGGGGGTTATGCGTTTCAGTACGACTGGGAAATTGGCTCCTCGTTATATAGGACCATTTTCTATTACTGAACGTATTGGCCCTGTGGCTTATAGAGTTTCACTTCCTGCTCATTTATTTGGTATTCATGACGTGTTTCACGTCTCGCAACTTCGGAAGTGTCTTCGGGAGTCGGATTCTGTTATTACTTCTACTGATTTGCAAGAGCTTGAGGTCTCACCGGACTTATCTATTGTAAAGCAACCTATTCGCGTGCTTGACACGGAGGTGCGACACCTTCGGAACAAGGACGTGCCGCTCGTTAAAGTTCAATGGTCCGCTAATCCCAATGACTGTACTTGGGAAACCAGAGAGTTTATTGAGCGATCTTATCCGGGTTTTCTTTCTTAGCTTGAGAACGGTGAGTATGTCTTTTCAACTCAAGCTTATTTTCTTTTCTTTTGATTGATTGTATGTATGTAGTTGTTACAAATATCGTCTCTAGGAATTGCGGGGATGCAATTTTGTAAGGAGGGGAGATCTGTAACAACCCGCATATTTAACGATTTTATATTTAAATATTTTATTTAAATATAGCATCGTTAGTCGGGTTTTTGGGTCTGAAAAGCTACTTTTTGCAAATGGCCGAATTGGAACTCGAAACTACCTCCATTGGTTCCAAAATTACGTTTGCGATCTTTTTTAGTATAATCTTTGATATGTTTGGAGTTTATGAAATTTTGACCCTTTTTCTATTGGTTTTTGGGTTGGGTTCAGCCCACTAGCTTAACTAAATACCCTAGCTCAGCCCCTTCTCTTCATTCATCTCCTTTTCATTTTCATTTCTCAAGCTAAAACTGAAATGGTGGAAGGGAAAGAGAAATAGAAATTTGCAAGCCCTAGTTTCAACTTCCAACTTGATTTCTTGCTCCAAAATCAAAGCGAATCCATAGGTAAGCTCTTCTTCATCTTCTCCAACTCTTCTCCTCTTCAATTTCAGAAAATTTCCTAAACCTAAATTGGGAAATATATGTTTTATTCTTAGATTGAAGCTTGTTGAGTTGAAGTAGTGTTTGGTTGGTCTTCTCCTTGTTATTGAGCTTTTCTTCATCTTCTTTGTTTTGGGTAAAAGGTGAGTTTTGAACTCACATCTACTTCTCTTGATTTCATTGATGTTGGGTATGAATTCCTAACACCTTGTTCATATGCATTTGCCTTTGGTTTGAATTGAAATTGGTGAACATTTAACTTTTTGGTGTTTTGGAGTCAAATCCTTGAAAATCATAATTTTGATGTTTGATAATGGTTTTTGGTGGTGAATCGGAGTCAATGGTGTTGGGTTATCGATTGGCAAAATCCTCTTAAGTCCATTATGTAACGACCCAGAATTTTTAGAAATTAAAATTTTAATATTTTATTAATTTTAAATATTAAAAAGTGAATTTATAAGTCAAATAAATTTTTATTTGAATTTTTGGATTTAATTGGATAATTAAATCGATAATTTAATATGTTAAATTATGAAAATAATTGAAAATTGAGTTAAAAATGATTGTAAATAATTTGGAAAATTTTATTTAATCATACTGGAGTTATAGAAATATTTTAGAACTTTTAAAATCGAATTAAAAGTTAATTTGTGAAAATTGAATATTTTAATATTTAATAATCGACTGTAAAATAGCCAATTTTTGAACAGTCTCAGAATTGAACGAAACCAGTTTCATTGGATCCGTAATAGTTAGTTATTACCGAATTTCAATTTTCGTGTCAATCGGAGCTATCGTTTGATCGTGGCAGCTCGAAACGCATCGATTTATTTTTAATTTAAATTTGGCGAGTCAAAATAGCCATTTTTCAAAAAGTCTCGGATTTCGACGAAACCAGTTTCATCGGATCCGTAATGTGATATTATTGTAAGGTTTCAAATTTCAAGTCAATTGGATTTACCGTTTGTCCTATACAAATTAAAACGCCTAGAAATCGACTTAAATCGGTTTAATTTAAATTGAACGTTTTCAGCCATAACTCGCACATACTTCCAAATTAGCTTCCGAAACCTGTTCCATTGTGTCCGGAACGCGGGATAAACCCTAGGTACGCTGGTTACGGCGTCTAAATCGGAGTTCGGAATTCCCGGGATGAATAGTGTTTACGCTTGCTTTTTTCTATAAATAGAAGTTAAAATCTCAAAATTTTATAAAATTAAAAACCTAACCCTAGCTAATATTAACAGCCGTCACTTTAGAATAAAGGGCCAGAATTCAATTTCTTTCCTCCCTCAATCTCTCTCAATCTACAATGATTTAGCTAAGATGTTCAACATGAGAGTTGTTGAGAATCTCGAGGGCTTCACATCCATACGGATATGATGTGGTTTGGAGCTATAGAATGGGAGTTATGGGGGGCCGACTGTTGATATTTGCGCACGCATTTCCATGCGTTAGGAGCAGCCGAGCTTCACCTAGGGGGGGCCGAGTGTAGTGGAGGAGGAGGCCTTCGCAATGGAGCAAGTTGATCGACCTAAAGCTCGTTGTGGTGATCGAATTTATTAACCCTAAATCTACATGTTGGGTTCGGCCTTGAATTCGTTTCCTGGAGATGATAACGTGAGGGATGGAAGAAGCAAGGGTGCGGTGGTGATGAGTTGGAGCATGATCCTAAGGCCCAGGATGCTTTGGGTATAAAATAAATTAGTTAATGTTGAAATTAAGTTATATAAATCGTGTACAATCTTGTAAAATTCATAACTTTTTCATACGAGGTCGAAAAAATGCAAATCCAGTTGCGTTGGAATCGTATGGACGAGCACTACGCGATGGAGTTGGTTTGGAGTCGTTTGGAGTTAGTGAGAATTTCGGGTAAAATTAAACGCGCGTTTAATTTTATTCGAAATAAAAGCTTAAACGGAATTTAAAATCAAGGTGAGAACTTCTCACTCAATCGAATAGATTTCGATTTTATTTTAAATAGTTAGATTTAAAATATTTGAATGCATGTTTGAATGATGACTGAAAATTATTGATTGTTAAAAATAGACATTATGCGCCGTTAGTAAGCGGATGTTATTTATTAAAAACATATACCGCGAATATTTCATAAACAGTGAAATTGGTATTATATATAATATCAATATATATATATTGGCATATGTATATATTGCAGTTGATTGATTTCCCGCATTTATTTGTTTAGCGGATGAGACCCTATTACGCCGTTATTAAGCGGATAATATTTATTAAGAACATGTACCGCGATAATTTCGTACTGGAGCGAAATTGGTATTGTGCTAATGTTTGTGGATGCAGGAAAACAGGTTGGAGGGATCCAACTGGATTCCTCAACAGTATTTATTTTATTTCAGATATTTTGATATTTGATAGATTATCATATCGATATATGATATCGTGGTTAGTCGTGATTGACTATTTGGTGTGTAGCATCATTGGACCCAGATTTTGGGATTTTAAAATGATTTTAAAAGTGATTTTGAAAATATACTATATTTTTGAAATTGATCCATTATAAATAAATAAACGTTATAATTTTTAAAGTTATAAAAATTATGGTTTTTGTGAAATATAGTTAAAAAGTTGATTTTTAGAAATACGATCAAAAGTCGATTTTTGAGAAATATGAACTAATGATTTTATAAAATAATTTAGATTGGATTTTTGAATATATGATAAAAGTTTAAATATAGGATTTATAAAATATGATTATTTTATAAATCGAAATGATGAAATTATAAAGGAAATTAAAGACGTTTTAGAATAATAATATAAATTGATTTATATTAAGAGATTTATAAATGGATATTTATAAATTGAAATATAGACATTATAAAACGAGTTTTTATAAGTGTTTGAATGTAGTGAAAATGAATTTCATAATAGAATGAAATTTATAGAATTATAAACTGTGAAGTTATAAACGAAATTTATAAATAGTAAGATTTATAAATTTGGTGAAATTATTTGAAGAATAGATTTATTAAATAAATAAATCTTATAAGTTATAAGGTTTATAAATTGAAAAGTCTTTAAAAAGAACGATTTTGTAAAATAATCGTTTTATAAGCAATTGACTTATAATATGAACTTTTAGTTTATAATTGAGATATGAAATCAAATATGTTAATAAAGGAATTTATAAAAAAGGAAGTTTTTATAAATAAATAGAAAAGGAATTTATAAACGTTGTTTTATAAATTCGCAAAGGACTTATTTTGACAAGTTAATTGTTATAACTTAGAAATGGAGTTATATTCACATTTTTTTAATAGTGAATAATCCTTTGAATTAAAATGAATAAAAGAATGAAATTGGTTAACGTAGTTTATTCACGTTTTTGAATAGTGAATAACACGTTAAAGAAATTGTTTAGAATGTGAATGTTTTAAATAGAATTAAAACGATCCAACGATGTTTTAAAAGGTATAGAGATTCGAAACCATAGATTTCAACATTTATTGTTGAAATAGATGTTTCGAGAAATAAAAGGAAATATTGGACTATAACATTGTTGTTATAGTAAATGATTTCCGAATGGAAATGTTTTGGTTTAGTATTGGGATTTATATATCTATTTTAATTTCGAATCCCTATACTAGTGATTTTGGGTTGTCGTAACGATGTTTTACGCAACATTCGTTTTGGCCCAAATAAATATGTTAAGTGAATGATTTCCTTAAAGAAAGAAATATATACTTAATTCGGTTTAAGTGTATTGAATATTTTCTAAGTGTTGAAAATAAAAAGATTTGTGAATTACTTATTTTTAATAAGTATGGAAATGTTTTCCAATATGAAGTGAAAAATTAGAATTTATCTTTTTGAAGATAAATTGAAATGAATTATTGAAATCGTATATGCACGAATATTTTGAAATACAAATTCATTATGGAATTTATATGTGAAAAGTGAAATTGGTTAAAAATAAATATTGATTTATTTTTGAAGTGTTGAAACTATATATCTAGTAAAGATATTTTGGAAAATAAATAATTTGGAAAATTATTTGGAATCTGGTGATGTGTGCATATCCAGTGATAGTTCAATAACCGACTATCAATATTTCCCTTTGAATGGGTATTGATGTGATTTGATTGAATTTGAATGCACACTTATTTTTTTGAATAAGCGCTCACTATTCGGGTTAACCGGGAAAAGACCATGGGGTCGTATAACCCATTCCGAATATGTGATACGTCGTTGTGAAATTGCATTGAAGATCGGTGTTGAAGACCGGTATTTGCGAGAGCGATAGGATGACCTATCGATTGTTTCTGCACCGAGTCGCGCCGGTATAGAAACTCCCTAAGTGATGGGAAATCCGATCAGGATTGTGAATATCCGGATTGCAAGGACTTCTTTGTAAGTGCCTTCGGTTCTGTTCGATCCCGGAACAGACTTGTATGGATTGTATGCCTGACATTACAATTTGAGATATAAAGCCGATTTCTTTCAAATATATTTCTGTTGGTGGCGGAGAATTTATTCTTTGCTTAACACCCTTCTTTGAGACGCATGTGCTCAAAGGTTATATAGTTGAAGTTATCAGCGATATATTCCCAGTTTGGTAATGTGACATGCTGAGTGATGCTGAAATGATCATTGTGTTGATTATTGTGATAGGATCATTTATTTGATCGTCTATCTTAATGATCATTGTGTTGATCATTTATTGACCCAAAGCATGGCTTTTGTATAAAGTATGTTTTTGTGGACGTGAATTCGTCGAGCCTCACATCCCGGAAATGGTCAAAACAGGAAAGAAGCAGCAAGGTTATGAGGGGTAGCACCCTTTAGGATGTGTCCATTTCCTTCTGGAAAAGGGTGGTATCATGGTATGGAGCCCAGATACTTACTCATGTTGAAAACACTTTGTTATGATTGTGTGAATTGATTAGAGAGCGCTCTCGGAAAAAGGTCCCAAAGGACCGGGGGATGGCATATTCGGTCAGTTGTTGCTCAGTTAGGAGTAACCCGGCCTTGTGTTGGTTGAGATCCGGTTTGGTTCTCGGGGATGTCCATCCAGAGGCATTCTCAGTGGCAATGGGAAGTTCCTTGGCCTGACCATTTGTTGGAAATCCAATTCCCAATACGAAACTTGTACGGTATTAGTTGTAGAACCTGCTATTCACTTATGGTGGTCACCACTGTTTGGATAGTAGCTATAGTAGGCATAGTTCGAAATGTCTATGTTGGCTAAGATTTATATTCTACTTTCGAAATGAATTTTTCTCTACACTATGCACTAGTAATAATATCAAATGTTATTTTAAATGCGTATCAAGCATCTTTGACTATCATAAGGAGAAATCTCCTCCGATTCTGCGTTTGCATTGTGTGTGTGTGCGGGAGGCCTTATGGTAGTCTCATTTTTAAAAGCATTGCGAATTGACTTAAAAATATTCCTTTATTTTGATTTTAAAGATAAATAAACTGTTTTGAGTTCTCACACCAGTCACATGACTGACTTGGAGTTTATTGTTTTCCTTCCTAAACTCTGGGTGCCCACCAATTTCCACACGGGCAGTCAAGAGTTAGGTTTATCAGGATATTCTGGATATTCTGGAGTTGCTGGAGGCAAGATGGATGGCATGGCATATTACTTGTATAGTATTTCTTTTTCCGCTGCACTGTTTGTTGATGTATGTTGTTGTACACTCTGATGATATGATGTAATAAAATGTGATGTAATGTAATAACTAATATAGTTCTTTGTTTAAAGATTATTCATTTATTATTATATGTTGTTCAGCTGCGAATTGTGAGATTCTGATGTTGTTCTTTTTGTTTCCTTTCTGTCCGTTCTATTTTAAAATTTTCTATCTTCTATTTTTTTTAAATTCTCTATTTTCTTTTCTTTCTCTGTTTTCTAAAAAAATTGTCTATCTTCTTTTCCCTCTATTTTTCTTTTTCTTTCTTCTTTTTCTCTCTTCTTTCTTTTCTTTTCTTTTTAAAACCCATAACATCTCGGTTTTTCGGCAACGAAAATCCGTTTGTTACATTTGGCATCAGAGCTGATGGTTAAGCGAGAACCATGGTTCTGTAGGGTATTACTCGTTAGAGATAGAGTCAGCAGTACTCTAGAATGAGTTTGCGTGTAATAATAGCTATGAGAGCGTATTTGTTAGTGAATATGAAATTGTTTTATATTGTGTTAACTTATCGGTTGATTGTTTATAGATTCCCGTCGATCTAGTCTAGCTAACTATCGTAGATAGGGGTTTCTAAACTCTTAAACAAGATAAATCGACATAATATTGATTTTAAAATTTGGTAAATGGAATAATTTTACCTTAATTATATTTTGAATATAAAAGAATAATTTTTCAAAATTATTAAATTGTATATAAGTGATTGTTAGGTTGTTTGAATAATCTAAATTAAAGAACAATTGTATAAGTAAAAGAATTATAAGAATCAAATTATAACTAAAGTGTTTACAATTGTGTAATAAACTTATATATCTAAAAAGTGAAACTATATGAATATAACTTAAGAGATATTGAATTAAGTTGATTTTGGTATCGAAGTAAATAATCAAGTGGATTAAATGAATATGAACTTGAGTTATGTAATAGGATTCAACTTTGTAATTGAATTGAATGAATGGATTGAATGTTAAAACAATTGAATGTAATTTAAGTTGATAAGGAATAATTAATGAAAGTGTTAATTCATTGAAACCTAATGTTATTGAAAGTTGAATAATTGAATGAAAAATCAATTTAATAAAACCAATTGGAAAGTAAAGATATTAAACCAAAATGAATGTAAGTGAAGCAAAGAAATTTGGTTGTAATAAATAAACATTGGTTGTTATTTGATTGTTAGATGATTGTATATAATTCATTAAGGAATTAATGAAATTGAAAACTATGAAATTGAATTCAAATTAGAAGTAAATAAATTTGAATAGAATTGAATGTGAATTAGATTTAATTAGTGAATGTTAACAAATTGAAACTAATTAGAATTGAGAATGAATGTTAGTAAATCCAATGTAAATGAATCAAATATGATTTAAATTTAAAACCAATTCATTGAATATGAATGAGAATATGAATGAATGTTTATTGGATATAGATTATAGTTGGTTGATGTTTGCATTTGTTGTTTAGTTGCATTTGCGATGTTAGCATATATAGTTATTATGTTGCTATATGTTGTATATTGAGATTATTTGCATATGTGCATGTTCTCATGTTGTTTGTTGAGTTTAGTAGGTGCGGATCGCGTTTGCTTCGCATTTGGAGTTCGCTTTAGCGCTATATTAGCCGTATATGCTTGCTAATAAAATATAAGGTACATATCTCGGATTAAATATCGCACTTTTATACTTTTTTCCCTTCGGGATGCCTCATTACTTGATGAGATGTATATTTGTGATATATATACTGTCATTTTTTTTCGGATCGAGCCGCGCAAAGGAGACTATGGCGAATTTTTCCGAAAATTTAAGGCGTTAGAAAAATTTTGAGAAAATGGGAAAATTTTGAAAACTTTAACTTTGTTTTAGAGTTGAAAGTTAAACAATAGTAGTTGTTTTTGAAAAGATAACTAAGTATGATTTGAAAACTTAGTAAAGATTTGTAAGAAGTTTAATTATGAATTTTGGAAAGTTAATAGATTTTGTAACTTTTCTTACTTGTAATTTCGAGGACGAAATTCTTTTAAGTGGGGAAGATTGTAACGACCCAGAATTTTTAGAAATTAAAATTTTAATATTTTATTAATTTTAAATATTAAAAAGTGAATTTATAAGTCAAATAAATTTTTATTTGAATTTTTGGATTTAATTGGATAATTAAATCGATAATTTAATATGTTAAATTATGAAAATAATTGAAAATTGAGTTAAAAATGATTGTAAATAATTTGGAAAATTTTATTTAATCATACTGGAGTTATAGAAATATTTTAGAACTTTTCAAATCGAATTAAAAGTTAATTTGTGAAAATTGAATATTTTAATATTTAATAATCGACTGTAAAATAGCCAATTTTTGAACAGTCTCAGAATTGAACGAAACCAGTTTCATTGGATCCGTAATAGTTAGTTATTACCGGATTTCAATTTTAGTGTCAATCGGAGCTATCGTTTGATCGTGGCAGCTCGAAACGCATCGATTTATTTTTAATTTAAATTTGGCGAGTCAAAATAGCCATTTTTCAAAAAGTCTCGGATTTCGACGAAACCAGTTTCATCGGATCCGTAATGTGATATTATTGTAAGGTTTCAAATTTCAAGTCAATTGGATTTACCGTTTGTCCTATACAAATTAAAACGCCTAGAAATCGACTTAAATCGGTTTAATTTAAATTGAACGTTTTCAGCCATAACTCGCACATACTTCCGAATTAGCTTCCGAAACCTGTTCCATTGTGTCCGGAACGCGGGATAAACCCTAGGTACGCTGGTTACGGCGTCTAAATCGGAGTTCGGAATTCCCGGGATGAATAGTGTTTACGCTTGCTTTTTTCTATAAATAGAAGTTAAAATCTCAAAATTTTATAAAATTAAAAACCTAACCCTAGCTAATATTAACAGCCGTCACTTTAGAATAAAGGGCCAGAATTCAATTTCTTTCCTCCCTCAATCTCTCTCAATCTACAATGATTTAGCTAAGGTGTTCAACATGAGAGTTGTTGAGAATCTCGAGGGCTTCACATCCATACGGATATGATGTGGTTTGGAGCTATAGAATGGGAGTTATGGGGGGCCGACTGTTGATATTTGCGCACGCATTTCCATGCGTTAGGAGCAGCCGAGCTTCACCTAGGGGGGGCCGAGTGTAGTGGAGGAGGAGGCCTTCGCAATGGAGCAAGTTGATCGACCTAAAGCTCGTTGTGGTGATCGAATTTATTAACCCTAAATCTACATGTTGGGTTCGGCCTTGAATTCGTTTCCTGGAGATGATAACGTGAGGGATGGAAGAAGCAAGGGTGCGGTGGTGATGAGTTGGAGCATGATCCTAAGGCCCAGGATGCTTTGGGTATAAAATAAATTAGTTAATGTTGAAATTAAGTTATATAAATCGTGTACAATCTTGTAAAATTCATAACTTTTTCATACGAGGTCGAAAAAATGCAAATCCAGTTGCGTTGGAATCGTATGGACGAGCACTACGCGATGGAGTTGGTTTGGAGTCGTTTGGAGTTAGTGAGAATTTCGGGTAAAATTAAACGCGCGTTTAATTTTATTCGAAATAAAAGCTTAAACGGAATTTAAAATCAAGGTGAGAACTTCTCACTCAATCGAATAGATTTCGATTTTATTTTAAATAGTTAGATTTAAAATATTTGAATGCATGTTTGAATGATGACTGAAAATTATTGATTGTTAAAAATAGACATTATGCGCCGTTAGTAAGCGGATGTTATTTATTAAAAACATATACCGCGAATATTTCATAAACAGTGAAATTGGTATTATATATAATATCAATATATATATATTGGCATATGTATATATTGCAGTTGATTGATTTCCCGCATTTATTTGTTTAGCGGATGAGACCCTATTACGCCGTTATTAAGCGGATAATATTTATTAAGAACATGTACCGCGATAATTTCGTACTGGAGCGAAATTGGTATTGTGCTAATGTTTGTGGATGCAGGAAAACAGGTTGGAGGGATCCAACTGGATTCCTCAACAGTATTTATTTTATTTCAGATATTTTGATATTTGATAGATTATCATATCGATATATGATATCGTGGTTAGTCGTGATTGACTATTTGGTGTGTAGCATCATTGGACCCAGATTTTGGGATTTTAAAATGATTTTAAAAGTGATTTTGAAAATATACTATATTTTTGAAATTGATCCATTATAAATAAATAAACGTTATAATTTTTAAAGTTATAAAAATTATGGTTTTTGTGAAATATAGTTAAAAAGTTGATTTTTAGAAATACGATCAAAAGTCGATTTTTGAGAAATATGAACTAATGATTTTATAAAATAATTTAGATTGGATTTTTGAATATATGATAAAAGTTTAAATATAGGATTTATAAAATATGATTATTTTATAAATCGAAATGATGAAATTATAAAGGAAATTAAAGACGTTTTAGAATAATAATATAAATTGATTTATATTAAGAGATTTATAAATGGATATTTATAAATTGAAATATAGACATTATAAAACGAGTTTTTATAAGTGTTTGAATGTAGTGAAAATGAATTTCATAATAGAATGAAATTTATAGAATTATAAACTGTGAAGTTATAAACGAAATTTATAAATAGTAAGATTTATAAATTTGGTGAAATTATTTGAAGAATAGATTTATTAAATAAATAAATCTTATAAGTTATAAGGTTTATAAATTGAAAAGTCTTTAAAAAGAACGATTTTGTAAAATAATCGTTTTATAAGCAATTGACTTATAATATGAACTTTTAGTTTATAATTGAGATATGAAATCAAATATGTTAATAAAGGAATTTATAAAAAAGGAAGTTTTTATAAATAAATAGAAAAGGAATTTATAAACGTTGTTTTATAAATTCGCAAAGGACTTATTTTGACAAGTTAATTGTTATAACTTAGAAATGGAGTTATATTCACATTTTTTTAATAGTGAATAATCCTTTGAATTAAAATGAATAAAAGAATGAAATTGGTTAACGTAGTTTATTCACGTTTTTGAATAGTGAATAACACGTTAAAGAAATTGTTTAGAATGTGAATGTTTTAAATAGAATTAAAACGATCCAACGATGTTTTAAAAGGTATAGAGATTCGAAACCATAGATTTCAACATTTATTGTTGAAATAGATGTTTCGAGAAATAAAAGGAAATATTGGACTATAACATTGTTGTTATAGTAAATGATTTCCGAATGGAAATGTTTTGGTTTAGTATTGGGATTTATATATCTATTTTAATTTCGAATCCCTATACTAGTGATTTTGGGTTGTCGTAACGATGTTTTACGCAACATTCGTTTTGGCCCAAATAAATATGTTAAGTGAATGATTTCCTTAAAGAAAGAAATATATACTTAATTCGGTTTAAGTGTATTGAATATTTTCTAAGTGTTGAAAATAAAAAGATTTGTGAATTACTTATTTTTAATAAGTATGGAAATGTTTTCCAATATGAAGTGAAAAATTAGAATTTATCTTTTTGAAGATAAATTGAAATGAATTATTGAAATCGTATATGCACGAATATTTTGAAATACAAATTCATTATGGAATTTATATGTGAAAAGTGAAATTGGTTAAAAATAAATATTGATTTATTTTTGAAGTGTTGAAACTATATATCTAGTAAAGATATTTTGGAAAATAAATAATTTGGAAAATTATTTGGAATCTGGTGATGTGTGCATATCCAGTGATAGTTCAATAACCGACTATCAATATTTCCCTTTGAATGGGTATTGATGTGATTTGATTGAATTTGAATGCACACTTATTTTTTTGAATAAGCGCTCACTATTCGGGTTAACCGGGAAAAGACCATGGGGTCGTATAACCCATTCCGAATATGTGATACGTCGTTGTGAAATTGCATTGAAGATCGGTGTTGAAGACCGGTATTTGCGAGAGCGATAGGATGACCTATCGATTGTTTCTGCACCGAGTCGCGCCGGTATAGAAACTCCCTAAGTGATGGGAAATCCGATCAGGATTGTGAATATCCGGATTGCAAGGACTTCTTTGTAAGTGCCTTCGGTTCTGTTCGATCCCGGAACAGACTTGTATGGATTGTATGCCTGACATTACAATTTGAGATATAAAGCCGATTTCTTTCAAATATATTTCTGTTGGTGGCGGAGAATTTATTCTTTGCTTAACACCCTTCTTTGAGACGCATGTGCTCAAAGGTTATATAGTTGAAGTTATCAGCGATATATTCCCAGTTTGGTAATGTGACATGCTGAGTGATGCTGAAATGATCATTGTGTTGATTATTGTGATAGGATCATTTATTTGATCGTCTATCTTAATGATCATTGTGTTGATCATTTATTGACCCAAAGCATGGCTTTTGTATAAAGTATGTTTTTGTGGACGTGAATTCGTCGAGCCTCACATCCCGGAAATGGTCAAAACAGGAAAGAAGCAGCAAGGTTATGAGGGGTAGCACCCTTTAGGATGTGTCCATTTCCTTCTGGAAAAGGGTGGTATCATGGTATGGAGCCCAGATACTTACTCATGTTGAAAACACTTTGTTATGATTGTGTGAATTGATTAGAGAGCGCTCTCGGAAAAAGGTCCCAAAGGACCGGGGGATGGCATATTCGGTCAGTTGTTGCTCAGTTAGGAGTAACCCGGCCTTGTGTTGGTTGAGATCCGGTTTGGTTCTCGGGGATGTCCATCCAGAGGCATTCTCAGTGGCAATGGGAAGTTCCTTGGCCTGACCATTTGTTGGAAATCCAATTCCCAATACGAAACTTGTACGGTATTAGTTGTAGAACCTGCTATTCACTTATGGTGGTCACCACTGTTTGGATAGTAGCTATAGTAGGCATAGTTCGAAATGTCTATGTTGGCTAAGATTTATATTCTACTTTCGAAATGAATTTTTCTCTACACTATGCACTAGTAATAATATCAAATGTTATTTTAAATGCGTATCAAGCATCTTTGACTATCATAAGGAGAAATCTCCTCCGATTCTGCGTTTGCATTGTGTGTGTGTGCGGGAGGCCTTATGGTAGTCTCATTTTTAAAAGCATTGCGAATTGACTTAAAAATATTCCTTTATTTTGATTTTAAAGATAAATAAACTGTTTTGAGTTCTCACACCAGTCACATGACTGACTTGGAGTTTATTGTTTTCCTTCCTAAACTCTGGGTGCCCACCAATTTCCACACGGGCAGTCAAGAGTTAGGTTTATCAGGATATTCTGGATATTCTGGAGTTGCTGGAGGCAAGATGGATGGCATGGCATATTACTTGTATAGTATTTCTTTTTCCGCTGCACTGTTTGTTGATGTATGTTGTTGTACACTCTGATGATATGATGTAATAAAATGTGATGTAATGTAATAACTAATATAGTTCTTTGTTTAAAGATTATTCATTTATTATTATATGTTGTTCAGCTGCGAATTGTGAGATTCTGATGTTGTTCTTTTTGTTTCCTTTCTGTCCGTTCTATTTTAAAATTTTCTATCTTCTATTTTTTTTAAATTCTCTATTTTCTTTTCTTTCTCTGTTTTCTAAAAAAATTGTCTATCTTCTTTTCCCTCTATTTTTCTTTTTCTTTCTTCTTTTTCTCTCTTCTTTCTTTTCTTTTCTTTTTAAAACCCATAACATCTCGGTTTTTCGGCAACGAAAATCCGTTTGTTACACATTACTCGATATGTTGCAAATGGGGTGAGTTGCTCCTCCATTTGCTAGGCTGGAAAACATTTCCAGCTACAGCCAGTCGACTGACCCCCTGCAGTCAGTCGACTGACTGCAGAGAGTAAAAACTCTCGGGTTGTGGTTCAGTCGACTGACTGCAGTAGGCCAGTTGACTGACCTGCTTCATTTTGTCCAGTATGCCTATTTGTTTGTGATTTTTACTTTTATCGATGTATATTGATTCTAACTAGTTGTTTACGCATATTTGACCTTAATGATTCCCTTTTGAATTCATTCACGAGTTTTATAAATGATTTCTTTAAATCGTATTAAAAGTTTGCTTCTCCGATTTATAAATTCTATTTAAAATACACGCACAATTTCGCACTTCGAGCGAAGTGGAAGGGTGATTAAATGGTTAGGCAAAACACGGACCATGAATCTGTGTGTTTATCTTTCCAATTAGTCCCCGACCTATTCGATTGATCGTTTTGACCTTCGGGTTTGGTTTATCGATGATATGAGGTAAACTTTATACTGCTTTGAGTATGGAAGTGGCTGACGGATAGTAACCGTTTAGTGCGAACGAGTGGTTATGGGACATACGTTAACACTTTTCGGATTCCTTTTCGAGAGTTGTGACACATTCCGCCAGTTAGTGGTGTGCAGTACTGGGTCTCTGGCCTTCACCACTACGGTTTGTTGCCTTCGGGTATGTTGCCTTCGGGTATGTTGCCTTCGAGTATGTTGCCTTCGGGTTTGTACCTTCGGGTTTGTGCCTTCGGGTTTGTTGCCCTTTAGTATCGCTTCCGATGTTGGTCGTTATGAGCCGCATGGGTGATATTGGGTTGCCCTTTAGTATCGCTTCCGATGTTGGTCGTTATGAGCCGCATGGGTGATATTGGGTTTGGAGTCTTCGGGCTCATGGATCCTTGTTTGTACAGTACTGAGCTCGAGCAAATTTTCTGATGTTTCATTCATATGTATATTCCCTTGGTATCGCCCTTCGGTGTTGGTCATTATGAGCCGCATGATGCGTAGCGTTTACCTTTCGGAACTTGTATACCTTATTGGTATTTGTTATTGCCTTTTTGGCTTGATTTAGGATATTTGCATCCTTTGTTTCTATATGTTGCCGATGATATGAGGCTTGTTCTATATGATTCATCTTTTGTTAGATGATTGTGTTATCTCCTTTAGAGATATCTATTATGCTTTGTAACCTTGCAGGTTTATTGTTGTTCGGTTTATCTAACTGATTTGTTTAGCTAGACTGACCCGTGTATTTTATACTCGGGTCAGACCGAGATGTTTCAGGTTAGGTGCATTTGGACTTAGCCTATTTTGCTTCCGCATGGACTACTTCGCTAGCTTCTTTTTGTCACAGCTTTTTGTGTAGTCCCATTTTGTAGTAACTCTGATATTTATTCTATTGACTCGTCTGTATATTGTGGTCTGCTATACCACCTGACTTGTATTGTTTTGTAAACTCTGTTGTGTATCGATATATGTGTATATGATGATTATTGTTCTGTGATGTATATTACATTTGAGTTATTATATTCTGTTCTGATAGATCCAACCACCTATGGTTTTGTTTTAAGTATTCATTGGGTATGTCGACCTGCTTGGTAGTCTATTGTCGATGTATTCAATAGATGATTAGAGCAAGGCTATAGATGGTCGCTCCCAACCAGCCTTATTCTCCGTGTTAGTTGACGGCATTACCTTGTAGTGTCCTTGGCAAGCGTGGGTATAGAGGTGGGGGATCACAATTTAGTTTCATCTAAGACTGTTGAGTAAATGGTGAACTTGGTAGTTTATTTAGCATTCTATGCAATTTAAAAGTGTCTAAGCCCGAACAAGCTATTTGTTTTGGTTGATATGGATGGATAGTTGATTGGTATTTGATTTCATATGATGACTATATGTTGGTTGCAAATGAATATTGTTTATATTGATTTTTTTGTCAGTGGTTGAAACAACTTTCAATATTTCATTTTATACAATTATTAACTCTTTTTGGGATTATATAAGTGAAGTATAGGTTATGGAAGCAATTTCTACTGCTTTTGATTTCATAAAATAAGCGTTAATTGCCCGACAAATAGGTACGTTCTCGGATTACGGTTTTATAGCGTTATTATATTGTTTTTCCCGTTGTTGGGATATATTATTTTGAGATATTGTGATATATACTATTATATTTGATATTATATTTTCTCCTGAGCCTCTCCGTACAAAGGAGACTGCCGAAATTTTCCGTAAATTTTGGACTTAAAACAATTTTGAAAGATGTTTTCCAAACTTTATTAATTTGAGTATAAAAATATTTAATGGTTATAAATTGGTATATTTTCTTTAAATTAAGTAATTTTGTAAATTTATTTGTTTATAAAGTTAATATTTTTGAATAAGATGTATTGTTTACTAAATTCTTTCTTTTCCCTTCTTTTTCCTTTTCGGGGACGAAAAGTTTTGAGCAGGGGAGGGTGTAACAACCCGTAAATTTCCAATAATTAAATTATTTTAACTTAATAAGATTTTGATAAATAAGTTTGGAAGAAATAAATAAACTTTGTAATTTGATAATAAAGTGAATGCAAAAATGAAATGTAGCAATGATAATTCAAGCTAATAATTAATGATTTGAATGAAATTACAATTAATCGAAATAATGCAAATTGTTATACTTGGCTATGAATCAATGTAAAAAAACAAATGTAAACATTAAAATTTATAAATGAAATAGTATGAATAAAATGACCGTTGAATAAAGATTGGGTATATAAGAATGGTAACATTTGTTTATGAACAATGAATTCAAAAGTGTGATCAAAAGTTATAGTAACGGTTGTAAGTTACTATTTAATTGGTCTATTAATCTAGTTGTAAATGTTACATTTGGGTATAAAACTGAATATAAGTAAATAAATGTAAGTGTTGTATGGATAAATGAATTAGTATATAATTTATGATAATTGAATGAATTCAACATTATGTAAACAATTATGATAATTAGTGGAAATAATAAACTTAAGTGTAGTATAAAGATAATGATAATATTTATTGCAAGTTACATTTTATTAAGGCTGCTAAATTCAAAGTAGGAAATCAATTACATTTAAATATAAGTAAATGTTCATTAATATGAGATAGGACAGTAATTGTAAAATGTAAATGTAATGAAATAAATGGAAATGTATATTTTATTCATAGATAAAAATAAAAGAATGAAACCAAGTTGAATAAATTGACTAAGGTTTTAATTATAGTAAATGTATATATTTGACAAATTCAATATAATTGAAAATAATAGTTAATACAAAGAAAAGTTGGAAATTTGAATATATTAATGCAAGTAAATGTGAAACAAGTGTTAACTATGTTACAGAGTAATAATAGACTTAATAAAAAGATTGGAATTGAATCTAATTAGTTTATTTGGAATTAATTAAAAATTAATTGGAATTCAATCTATAATAAATGGCTTTATTATAAGTAAATGTAATTAAATACTACGTAAATTGAATAAAGATGAAATGGGAAAGTATTAATGTAATAAATACAAACCCATGGTAATTATACCATGAGATGACAGTTGGTTGAACAACAGGATTTAAAACCAAATAAATGGATTTACTGGAATTTTAATTAATAATTAATGAATTTATTAAAATTGAAATTAAATACGGTAATGGGTAAATTGATTAACTTTAAATCGATATCTAAATTGTTCAAAGTATTGTAATTCTTTAGGAAATCAAAAATGATAAGATTTGTCAAATTTGGAATTGGAATTGAAAATTTTGATTTTATTGATTTAATATTTATTTAATTAACTGGAAAATAGCCATTTTGGCAACTGACTTGGATTTCGACGAAACTAGCTTCATCGTATCTGTAGCAGTGAATTATTGTAATATTTCAAGTTTCATAATGATCGGGCTTGTCGTTTGATCGTACGGGCTCGAAGCGCCTAGAAATCAATTTAATTGAAATCAATTTGAAATAAGTTATTTTTTTCATAACTTCTTCATACGATGAAATTAGGACTTGAAACCTGTTCCATTGGGTTTAAAATATTCAAAAATATCTATTTTGATATATGGGTTAACCCAATTTCGTTCTGGAGTTAGAACGGGCTTTATGGGTCATTTATCGTTCAACTGCCCAAACCAGTCCTATCTACTTCTCTATCTTCGCTCTATCTATATATCGTTATAAATCCTAGCAGCCTTTCTGTTTCTTATTTCTGTATGTACAAAAATTTATGTTGCTCCTCTTTCTCAATGGCTGAAAACCCTAAATTTCCCAATTCAATTCCAATTCAAAATTCAACTTCAAAATCAAACTCCACAAACTATATCGTATTATATATTGATTTGAATCTCTCAACGAGCGCATCTCAGATCTGTAATTCGTTTTCCAATTTGAACCACTGACTGTCCATAATTTGGTGAACTACTCTCGGCAGTTCGTTGATCGTCAATGAACTTCGACGGATCGACGATTCGTTGGTACCGTATTGTGGAGAGGGCCGATGGGATTGCATCCATGTGATATGTGTGACGAGTTGACTGTCAGATCGAGGAGGAAAACTCGCTAGGGTTTTGGAAATATGGCGGCTGCCTATAGATCTCTGGCATCGATGGCCAGCGGCGCGAGGCACGGGGAGACGTGTGAACGGCGACGCTTTTGGGGGTTGGCTGCGCGGCATTCAAGTGGTGGCGGAGGCATGCGATATGGGTTAAGAAAGGGCGGTATCAGGTAGGGTTTGGCGTTAGCCTGGGATGCATGCGTAATTAGTTTCAAAGGAGGAAGAAAGTCTATTGTGTAAGTGTTTTTTTGTATTTTATATAAATTTTTATTTCAAACGTTCTAACAAGCATAACTTTCACATACGAGATCAAATGCACACGCGGTTTTCTCTCCTAGAATCGTACCAGAATTCCAGACATTTTGATCCTCGTTTGGAAAAATTCTGAGATCGTTTGAATTTTGGATTTAAGTTGGATTTAAATTCAATTTAAATGCAAAGGTGAGTGTTCTAACCCACTCACAACTTCTAAAATTTCTTATGTTTGTTGAATTGAATTTATAAAGTGATTAGAAATTTTTTGACTGCTATTTGTTGTGTTAAATGGTCATTCTGATTCAAATTGACTTTTATTGCATCTAACTATCATTTCAGTTAGTATTGAATTTTAAATTGTCAATCTAATACCTATATTGATATTCAGTTATACATTGATGTTTATTGATTGAATTGGATGATGTTTTGATGAATGCTTAAGTGTTAAATTTGATGAATGAATGTTTTATTTTATATCGGTATAAACTGCAAGTTCGTTATGGATTTTATTTATTAATTCGGGATTGTGGTTTGAAATGATATATAACCGTAAAATATTAAATTGCGGATTGAAATGATAAACATCTTTATTACTTGACCCTAGGGCAGAAAATTGTATATGGACACCGGATTGGTTAAACTAATGATTTTAAAATCCTAAAATTTTTGAATTTAATTAAATGATATTTTTAAATAAAATTTGATTTATATAAATTGAAGTGTTGTTGAAAAATCAAATCTTATGTTAAATGCGAAGTAGTTTAAAGGAATGGTTTAAGAAATGAATTTGAAATTTTAAAAGTCGAATTTGAGATATAAGTGAAATTTGTCAGAATTGCATTATTTGAGTTGTGGAAAAATATAACTTTTGCAATGTATCGGAATTGGAATAATATAACGTGACATTTTGAACATGGCTTGGAAGCGATATTGAATTGAATGATTTTTGAGAATTGGAATTTTAAAATCTGAAATGGAGTTTGAGAAATCGTAATGGTCTGAATTTATTGAAAGAAATAAATAGTTTAAATTGGTATAAATTACAAATTCATGTTTTCAAATATAAATTAAATTATATTATGTTCAAGATTCTAAATTTATGATTTTAAGATTTATAAACTATTTTAACCTATTTTAAAACCATTAAATTTATTTTAAAACTAATTAAACCATTTAACTCATATTAAATCTAATTAATCTATTTTTAACCTATTTAATCTATTTTAATTATATTTAATCTATTTTAAATCTATTTATAACTATTTTAACTATTTATAACTTTTTAAACTAATTTCTAAATTTTCAGACTAAGTAAAAGGGGAAGTTTTTTATTCAAATCCATTGGTTTAAAGACAAGAATGATGAAATGACCTAAATTGGGATTTAAATGTATAATAAATTGAATTGATGATTTAAAGTAAGAATTTAACCTGTTTTGAAAATATGAATTTTGGAAGAAATTGTGATTTTGAAAGCCAACATGATTTGAAAGCTAATATGATTTGAAAGCGAATATGATTGGGAAGTGAATATGATTTCAAAAGTATTATTGGTTTGAGAATATGATATTTTGATATCTATTGTAAATTGACTTTTTGAAATGTAAAAGTGTGTAATAAGTGATTCGTTGTTAAAGAGACCGGGATCGGATATTGTCATACTCTCTGCCAATATCGAAAATCACTTTAATAATTGTGTACATGGTGGAGATTCTAGAAATGAAGAAGCATGGTTTGGTGAACGATTTCTGTATAAGGTATGACGTGACCTTGACTCCCGTGAGTCAGCATAGATGTGACTAAAATCAGGAGCTACACCTGGGCCAAGTGAGGTCATTCCTCCGATCGGACATGCTTCTTCGATATTATATTCTGATTTGTGATTGTTTTGGTGGCCACTCCTCGATTTTGATTTGGGAGTGTGTTCTAGGTGGGCGGTAGTAGCTGCTATGCGTTACCACATGTCTGGTACTGCAAATGGTATATCTACCTTGGCATTTCCTCGTGTGTCGTGTTCACATGCCCTAGCGTGCCTTCTACGAGTTTATTTTGTGTCGTACCTAAGGAGTGCTCCCTGATAGCCCACTTGCGAGTGGATTTTATAGTATCTATATTGACTACGGCATTATAAAAATGTGTTAAGGGGGATATGGGCTATTTTAATACTTTACTTTAGTGTAGACACTATTATAATAGTGTATTTTACTACATAGTATATAGTTTAACGGATCCTTAGAAGATGTGAATCCCGAACATCTTTTAAGTTATTGCACTCATGTTGGACACTTGATAGGAGATGTCAAACCCCGTAAACATCCCTGATGCCGTCTACACTCATATTTATTTACCGTTGATTTAACCTACATAAGATCTTTTTGTTATGACTCGAGTGTATTGTCTTTTCAATTCGCTCGGGTCAGTCTGAGCATTTCAGGATTTGAAGACCTTATTTCTGAAGGACGAAGACCAAGATTTGTGCTACTATTATATATTATATTTTTCCACTGCATTCATACTGTTCCGCTGTATTTTTTATTATTTTCTGGTATGTGTAACTCTGATCTGTATTGTATTAGTATAATCTAATGTTTTGTTAAACAGCTTCATGAACTGTTTATTTGATTATTATATTTTGTCATTCCGCTGCAAGATTCTGTTTTGTTTCTTTTTTTCTCTGCTTTTTCTTATTTGCCCCAATAACAATCTGCCCTTTTATATGGTTTAAGTCGACGTGTTTGTCTGCCTAAAACGTACAAAACGACCGTCCATTACAATTTATCTTTTCTTAAGTTAAAGTTTATTCTCCGTTTCCACATTCAATTTTATCATCTCTATTTAGCTTACCTTAAGGTAAGATTCATTTCAATTTTGCTTTCCAGATTTTGTAGATCCATTTTCATATTTCCAAATAAACAATTCCAATCAAAACCCAGAGTTTACAAACTTTATTCTAAGTTTTTCAAGTCATTTCAGAAATCATATATACATATACACAAAATTCCACTAATATATCAAGTCGTACCTTTGAATTCCAAAACCAAATCTAGTTTTACCAAACAATCCCAATGGTAGTAATTCCTCTCCTGGAAACACGAAAATGAACACCGATGATGTCGCGACCATTGTCGGATTTATTTTCCAGCGACTGAAGTGAGTTCAATGCTTTTATTTCCTTTTAAACCATTTTTAAATATTTTTATTCCAAATCTCAATAGATTGCATTTCCAATTCAAAAATATTTCCAAATAATATCACTTTTACTTTTCCGAGACTTGAAAAAAATTTCAAAACCAAAGGGAATTAAATTCCCAAATTTCCATGTTTTAATTCCTTTATAAATCGTTTTTATCACCATGTCAATTTAAAATATTCCTATGGAATTTCATTTCATTATAAATCACATTTACAAAACCATGCTCACAAAACCACATTTTCATAATTCCATCTCGTCATATGAAATTATTTCTTAACTTTGATTATACTATCATTTTTTATTCAATCACACAACAATAATTGACAATAGTTTAATATTATCATTTCCTAACAATCAAGCACGCCATATGTAGTATAATAATTTCTAAAATTTATTCCTACATATATAATGTAGGTAAAATTATTTCATTTACCTCATTTAAACAATACCATGTCGAATTGTTCTGTTATAGTGTTTAGAGATCCCTACAAATAATGTTAATTACTCGTATTGATCAGAATTCATAAGCCACTCAATAGATCAATCAACACAATACAAAAAAAGTTTTATATTCACTAACAACTATGCGCTCGTATCTATTAATACACTCAAACTCATTCTAGGGTGCTACTAACCTTATCTTTAACGAATTACCCCATTAAAGCCAAGGTTCTCACTTAACCTTCAGCTCTAATACCAAGTGTGACGGTCCGTATTTTTCGACGCTCGAAAATCGACATCAATACGTTCACTGTATTACATGCCAAGCAAACGAATGTCGGAAATACCAGATTGTTAGAGAAAGAAGAAAGAGGTAGAAGAACGAATAGAACAACAACACTAGAATCTCACAATTGCAGTGGAACAATATGATATATAACAACTGGTCTTTATACATAAAGAGTCATAACTATTGTTTATACATTACATCATCAGATTACAACACACCAATAACATAATACCAGACAGTTATAATAATTTGTCCTCACAAAGCCGAATATATAGCCTGCAATACACAGCTGAATGAAAATCAAGTACGTGTGATACTTCTTCGTCATCCAGCTCGTCTCCTGAGCTCCATAGCATCCTATCATGTATCTGTAATACTCGGTATGACCTGAGCATTATAATAAAATAACACTCGCGTCAGTCTGGAAAACCAGCGCGAGAAAACACACTCAATTTGAATTATTAAAGTTATCAAAATCCTTTGAAAATCGAAGGTATCTCGTAAGACCACGCCACACATAAACATGACGGATTTTTACCTTACGATAACCAAAATATTTCATATCAAATCCTCTGATATTATAATAATGTCTAAGTGCAAATTCTTGTTCAAATATCTAAAGTTGTTACATTAATTAAATTCCAGCATATTAGGCTCTACAACCAAAACCGTAAAGGCATGTACTGGAGATTGGATTCCAAATGAATGACTAGGCATTGGGGTACCACCTGTCACAGTACACGTCTAGAAAAATGTACTGAGGACCACGCAGGGATCCCCTGCAACAAAAAACCGGACTACCCCTAACCTGGATAGACCAAATATGCTATCACCTGGGGTGTTCCCACCCTTTTAGAGCTCCTTCATCGTAGTAATAATATCCGAGTGTATCTTGAAAGGTGATAAACATACCTTAATTAGGTGCGACCCACTTAGCCTTGCTGCATCCCCTTGATTTTTAGTCATTCTCGGTTGATAAGGCTAGAGGTTACGATTGCCTTTTTAAGGAATTTTCACTTAGAATGCTCATTGTCCTCTAATGACAATGTACTGATTGCATTCATCCATACAAGTCCGTTCTGGGTCCGAACGGAAACGAATGCACTATTCCTACTACATTCATTTTGGAATCATCCTCAAGATTATTAGCGATTAGCCCTTGTACTTCATTGCTCCATCTCCATGCTCTTGTTTTCCCTTCAAAAACGTACTCGTTGGATCAAAGTGGTTTTCAGATAACTTATCCGATCCTGGTCTCTTCGAAATGATGTTCGATCTTTCCGGTGAACTCAACCCCGGTTCTTTAGAAAATGAACAGACAAATATAAGATCGGAGATCACCACCTAACCTTTAGTGGACGGATGTCCTTATTACCATTCTAGAAGAACGAAACGAGTTTATACGTATAGTATAACATCTCGAATGGTAACTGTACCATATAATCCTGTGTTTATTCAAAATATACCCAAAGTTATATTTTGGGTCCAGATTTGATAGTCGGTTATTTAACTATCAAATAAACAATCATTCAACCAAATATTTCCTTTTTCCACTGAAAACGCCAAATCTCTTTCAATTTAAATTTCCACTTACTTAAATTTCTTTATCCAAAATATAAACTTATCCTACCGAACATAGTATATTCACAAACTATTCTTTCAAAAAATATTGAAAACCCTTTAAAATAATAAGGAAAGTACCACTGCGACATCAATCATGGATTCATAGCTCAATGGTTATGTCTCAATCCCAGAGAAATCCAAAACTTAACTGCAGGCACTCTCTGCCTCCGATTACGCCATGAAAGTATACCATTACTTTCCGAAAACTTTATTAAATAATTTTTCAAAATAATACTTATAAAGTTCCTATATTATGTTCCAAGTTTATTTTAGGCAAATACTCTTTTGTCAATGTTATTACATAAAAATAAAATTAATATTGAATCATATATCCTTTTAAAATAATGACACTGATTAATTCTTAAATAATAATTGACTTGATATAAACTCTCTATAAACTACTTAATTAAAAATTAAATATACTTAAAACAATTTTAAACAACTAAATAATTAATTTTTCTGAAATATTCTTGAACAATTTTTTCTAAATTACCCAGTTAATAATTAAAATCCTTCTTTTTTTAAACAACTCAATTTCTTGATAAAATTATATTTTCTAATTCCAATATAACCAGTCTAACATTGATAAATCTCCCTCGATTTATTCCCAATTTGATTTACATCCCAATTCCATAAATCCCCTTTTTCACATTTTCAAAAGAAAAATCTCTCTTCTTTTAAACCGATTACCCATCTCGTTATAAATTCTCACCGTGAATTTAAATCTTAATTTTATCCACTAATAATCATTTTATTATATTTATAAACCTTGTTTATAAATTCCATAGTCTCATTTCCCGATTATAACGGTTTCACAATACTTAATCAATTATAACCAAATTCTAAATTGAATTCAATTTTCAAATAACCCAACTATATTCCAAAACCCAAGTAAATTCTGATTCCACTTCCATTTCGTTATTTAGAATCTTATATAGGATCTAGTATACAAATTTCAAAATCAAACTATTTATTTATCCCAAATTCATTCTTTTTAATTAATCCAATTTTCGATATAAATATTTTTATTTCCAATTCTCTTTTTATTTTCTTTCCAAATTTCAAACATTTATTATTGGTATTTGAAAAAACCAAAATCTAGGCCAAAACTACCCCAGCGTCCAATAAATTCAAATCACATTATAACCTACCACAAATTATTTTAACAGTTCATATATTAATATATATGAAATTAAATTTAACATTTTTGAGGAATCCAGTTGGATCTGTCTAACCTGTTTCCCCGCATCCACAGATTTAGCACAATATAAACATACCAAACCCACTTCGAGGGGAATATCGTAGTATTAGGGTCATCCGCTATTACACGAGGCGCATATGGTCTCATCCGCTAAAATATGCGGGAATAATCACTCCAACTACTAATATATATACTACTAAATATAACATTACATTCAACTGATAATAATATATCAATTCAACCAATCAATGAATAATTAATTTTAACTATTTAAAATTAATTACAGTAATCCAAAGTTGAGTGAGATTAACTCACCTTGATTTATTTTCTTTCCGAACATCCAGATTTTGAATAATCAAGAATCCCTATTGACTTCAAAAATCTCCAGACCATTCATTTCGAAGCCTGCTTTATTACGAATCCACGCCACCTTTTCGTTATTTTTCAACCTCGTATGAATAAATTATGATATTTATAAGTTAATGATTTTATTTTAACAAAAATTTATATAAAAAAAAATTTCGAAAAAATACTGAATTTACCCTGTAAAAAGAATGGACCAAAAGAGGCTTCTTCCCCAAATTTGTGTTCGACTCCCTATAGCTCCCAACCTCATGCACGCTCGTGCACTGACAAACCTTACCAACCCACGATGATGGACGCTGCCATCACCAACCTCCCCCTCTCGATGTTCTACACATCTATGCCCCCAAAGCCCAGCTCGACGCATCAAATAAAAATGCGACTTCGCCTGAAGCACCATTGTCGTGATGGCCAAACAAGCATTGCGCCACCCAAAATTCCTCCTCCAATTGCTTCTTGGCACTGAAACTAATTCCAGGCTTCGATCGAACCCATCCTCCCTCAATTCCACGAATTTGCCTAACATAAATTTGCTGCATGTTCACCCCTTTCACTGCCGCACTACTCACCGCTCACGCCGCACTGACCTTCCTCTACCCATGCGTGCACTCGCGTGACTCGAAATCACGACGCCGCCCTTTGAACGCGCCTCCGCCCTTCCCAGATGAATGCGCATGTACGATTCGTGATTTGTTTTCATGCTTCCTTCTTTCTTTTTCGAGTGATCGATTTCATTCTCTTTTTTTCGAACTGGTAAGAAGAAAAGGAAATAACAGGAATTCAAAAGAAGAGGGGTGGCGTGGGTTATAAAGGAAGAAGAACGAACGCTTTTTTTCTTTTCTTTTTTTATATTAAATAATCGGCTGCTTAATAAAAGAGATAGGGAAAACGTGTTTTGAATGAAAAAGGGTACAGTGATTGAGTGAAGGGAAAAAGCTGACGTGAAGGAATTGTAGCTGAAAGGTTGACTGGAATCTGAATATACTAATTAAATTGCAAACGCCTCATTATACGCAACTCAAAATTTCGAACCCCTATCGAGGTGTGCCTCTAGGTATTTATAATGTTATACCCCTATTTCAAATGCAATGGAAAAGGTTTCGAATCCCAATTCAATCGTGTAGAGAAGACAGCTTTTTAAACACAATTATTATATTGAATTTTCGATATTAATTTCAGCGCATTTCATCCCGTACGACCAAACGGTAATTCTAAATGCCATAAAATTTAAAATCCGATAATAATACACTATTATAGATCTAATGAAACTAGTTTCGTCAAAATCCGAGACTGTACCCCGGATGGCTATTTTTATACGTTAATTTAAACGATATGTTTTCAAAATTTAACAAATAACTTTTAAATTCAATTTGAAATCTTTTATTATTTTCAGTATTATTAATATAAATTTTATAAGCCTTGAAATTATTTTTAACAAGCTTAAAAATCAAGATTTAATATTTTAACTGATTTTCAATCATTAATTCAATAATTAAATTATCCGATAAATAGTTATATTTGAAATTCTGGTTAAAAACTAACTTTTAAATATTTAAAAATTAATTAAATATTCCGATTTTAAATAACCAAAATTCTTGGTCATTATAATTTTGCAAGAATTTTTATGTTATGATAATTGCATATATCGATAAGGTTTTCCTTAAGTGATAGATAAAAGCTATTTGTAGAAAAATGAGTTTTTGAAGTATATACCATTTGAAAAATATGGTGAAAGCAAATAATATGACTTTAGTATTATGAAATTGTAAGAATTTTATAAGTGAAAGAAATTGTTTTATTCAAAATTATATTTTGCTAGTATTTTCTATTAAGGAGTTGCAATTTTATTTTGACTTATGGAAACTTAAGCTTTTGAAAGTAAAAGAATATTTTGGGTGATTGAGCTTTTGAATTAAAGGGTAATTTTGAAGTTGTTTTGTAAGCTTTTTCGAAATAAAGTGGAAAGTGAATTAAAATGGAATAAAATTTTAGATGGAATTTTGAAGTTTGAATTTTTATTCCTATGTTAAATCAACTATAACTTTTGATCCCGTGTTTATCCCGTGTTTAGATTTGGATAATTGTTCTTTCGTATGAAAGGTCTTTCCATAAAGAACAAATTTTATGTTAATCACCTTTTGAGATTTTGAAGTATTGTAAATGTTAGGAAAAATTTGAGTTGAAATTTTAAAGTTGTTGATCATAATTTTAAACCAACCTATTTTGATGGTTTATAAATTTAGAGAAGTTATAATTAAATCACAAATTTTGTTTCAAGTGCTTTACACAATTTTGAGATTTGTTTTATGGAATCGAGATTTAAAAATGAGGACATGTTTTGTAAAAATAAGAGTTTTCGAGAACTTGAAGTTTTCAGATTTGTGAATATTTTTGGATCCTTCATATTGTCTAATTGTATTGAAAAGGTTTGAAAAGTAATAAATAACTAGATGTTTAAACCTTGAAGTTAACTAAAAGACTTTGCATTTATAAACGTAATTATGTTTTTAATTTGTTTTGTGTTATGGATTCTTGGAAGACTCTTCGTGCCTAAGGGATTACTCCGAAATTTTTGAAAATTCCGACACCAAAGTGTATTTTGGGTTTTGGTATCGTCCAAATTGTGTTGTTCGACTCATAGCGCATAGGCACAGACGATGGGCAAGGGATGATAATCCACTGTTATGAGAAGCAACTAAAGGGTCTAATAATTGTTTTTGTATTAGGTGAAATTTTTGTAGGATGTTTTTGCTTGATTTAGTTGATTATGTATTTGTTTAAGTTATAGATAGTGTAGTAAGCTAGAAGTGGATTAGCTTGTTATGGATTTTCCTTATAGGAAATTGTGAGGATGCAACTTTCTTAAGGTGGAAGTCTGTAACAACCCGACATTGAAAAGCGATTATTAAATTTGATGATGAAGTTATAAATGAATAAATGAGTTCTTAATAATAAAATTTGAATATTTATATTTATGATGATATGAAAACAAGAAATTTATCTAGGATTTATTGATGAAGAATTTTGCGAAGATGAAAATTTTGACGATAAAATATTTATATATCAAATATGGTAAATGGATGTTTTAGTTGGAGAAATTTAATTATATTAGGAGATCTTATTTGTTAAATCATCATGAAATGAATTATTTGGGTAGCAAATTTTTCTAAAGTTATGATTTAATAATAAATGATAATTTTGAAGTTAAATTGATAATTATAAGCTTATAATGACTTTAATAGGCTAAATGTGGTTAATAATTTTATAAATTTAAATAATAATAAATAGAAAGGAGTTAAGAAATTTATTTTAATAAATGAATGAATTTCTATTTGATTAATAAATGGAATTGGGAATTTATTTATAATGGGCATAATAATGTAATTTGAGATAATTATTCTGTAATAAGGAAAAATTATGAAATACAATAATTATGAAAAGATAAAATGTTATGTAAATATAAATATTAAGTGAATATGAGTTTTATTGGGAGATGTGAGTTAATTTGAATAAGAAGAAAAATAAGTTTGCAGTGAAAAAGAAGGGGAAAGAAGAAAAGCAAGTATTTAAATGAGCCTATCAGCCCAACCAACTAAGCCTTACCCAAGGTAAATATGCATCCTTATCTCTCTTGAGATGCTTGGAACTTCCCTTTGTCTACTAATCATTCTTCCCGTAATTCATTTTGCACTTACAAGAAAATATTTCATCTTCCTTCAAAATATTAAAAGCCTAATTATCTACTTTAAAAATTAATATCAAATCAAATAAATTTCTATAAATTATGAAATTTGAAATCAAGCTTCTCTACATGATTACATACCCCTGGGAATCTTCAATTTCAAGTTTTGAGCAAGTTTTTGTTTGGTAGAAATTGGGAATAGACAGGAGAATTAGGTTTTGGTGAAGCTATGAAGTGTTATAGGAAGAGTAGAGCTTCTCTTAGCTAAGGTGAGTAATCTCTACTCACGAATCTAAGTCCAAATTGCATGATTGCATGAAGTGTTTGGAATTTTTTACTTCCTTGTTGCATAGACACATTGATCATTCCCTTCTTATTACTCATACTAAATGATTTATGTGATATTGATCGTGTTATGGATGCTAGAATGAACAGTAGCAGATACCATCGAAGATGGGATCAGAGCAAAGGTCGGAAAACGTCGAAAATGATGCATGGCGCTCCAGATCTTGACTCTGATGGACAAGTCTAGGTTAGACCAGCACACCGGTGCTCATGCCTGGAGCTTGCTTCAAGCAGTGAATATGGGGTGTTTTTTCAAAAAAAAATAAAAAAATTATTATTTTTGAAAAAGTAAATGAAATTTGATCTTCGAAATAGAAAATTGACGCATTGAAAAGATGAAAAAAAAATTTGAATTTTTTTTTAAAGTAATATTTAATATACTATTAAAGATATTTGTTTATTAAAGAAAATTTTGATTTTTGACTTCAACTAATCGTTTAAAAATCCTATAAAATTATGTACAAATATGAAACGGGTTCTAATCAAAATATTGGTATTTTTAAAGTAAGTTTGATGATGTATGAGTATAAATAAGAGTTTTGGAAAATATATTATATGGATTTGTGATAAAAGGAAATTTGTTTTGAGTTTATAAACTCAATTAAAAATCATGTTTGATTATAGTAAAATTATGGAATGAACTTTGTAAGTAATATTTGGTTATGAAGAGGATTATAATAACTTAAAATATTGAAAAGATATTTGAAAATTATTTATAAGGATTAAAATCGTTATTTCTAGTTTATACAAATGGGAAGAGAAATAGTATTTTAACTTTTACATGTATGTAAAGGCTTTCTCTATAAATCAACTTCTTTTTTAAATGAATTATGTGCTCTATTTGATTATATTTTCTATGCGATGAGGATATTAGATAAATGGAGTTATAATATCATCTATTATGAGACTTTTGGTAGTATTTCTCCATTTATTCTTTGGACTTGTTACATAGAATGTTATCGAGTGTAGTTTATAAACATTGAGTAAATGAGCGAATAAAACCAAGTGTTGTGGGATGCTTGGGCTGATATTTGTTCGATTACTTTTTGTATGTAAATGTCACATTTGTTTGTATCGTAGGTTAGGAATTTACAATTTCCTCTAGAGGTGACCCTTTTATAGAGATTGGTAGTCAAGAGTCTCTTACTCTCCAAGGGCTGCTAGTTGGAGTACATTAAGATTTAAGGATTTATCCTTCAAGCACTGATTAGTCGAGTATTATTATTTATTCTTAGGGTCGGTTGTCAATGATTTATTATGTTGAGATACCCTCATTTAGATATATGGAGAAGAGAGAACATACTACTACTCTTATTAGGACTCATCTAGTCGAGAGTATTCTTTGGGAATCTACGTTATAGGGTTCAGCCACTATGCAATGTGCAGGATTAGGACCCACCAGATAGGCTAGTATCCATCATAGCCTTCTTGATTATAGGGTCACACATTAGATTTGTGGTTTCACTTTATTGAGTATACCCCTCATTAGAGTTATTTTCCAAACGTCACTTATGGACCGAAAGTCCATTTCTAAAGGCAGGTAGGAGTCATGACTAATGCACAACATAGATTTGCAATGTGTTTATTGATGTGCACGTAAAAGTGTATATTTTTGCTTTCATATTTAATCTACTTTTAATTAATAAATGAGCATATTATGCTATTTTATACGTTTAAACCAAAATTTAAATTGTTTTCAAATCATCATTTATTCATCTTTATTTGGGGGTAAAATGGTAATTTTGTGTATGATTCAATTTGGGAAACTTTATTTGCACATTTTTATTTTATTTGTAGGAAATGAAGTGAAAATATGAAGATTGTTCATTGAATAAATGCATGCACATATCTTTAAGGCAAATAAAGATTGGAAATGAATTCATGCAATATGGAGGAGCCCACTAACCCACTATTAAATTGTTTACAATTAAAAGCACATGCATATATTAAATGAAGTTTAAACACATATTAGTGGGGATTAATTAATTCCCTAATTATTACTTGCAGGTTACACTTCCTAAAAGGCATTTTAGGTAGTCCCCTAAAATATGAATTAGGGTTTTAAGCATGTATAATACCCCTTATGTCTTATGTAATGATCTTCTTCTCCTTTATGCAAGTTGTAACCACAAAATCAAATATAAATAAAAGTTTCTTTCATGGCTTCTTAAGCCTTTTTTTTACTTTCATACAGTTTTTAATTGTGCTCTTTTTAATGTTCTTTTATTCTCTTTGCTCTCTTTTAATTTATCCAATTAGTTTAGATTTATTTCATGGAAGTAATTTGTTCCGTCTTCTTTTAATTAGCACTTCTCTTCATTTATGTTTATGTTAAAATCACTTCATGTTAAAATATTTTCAAATATGAGTAGCTAAACCCCTCCAATCTAGGGGCGATGAAGCTCTCACGAAACATATTAAATTAACACGATGATTTCATTTGTGATTTCTCTTATTTTGCCAAATGGAAAATATGAATGATGATGGTTTATGTATCTATTTTATTGAATTTTGATAGCCTATGTTGACATCTCAAATAGGCTATGCTTATTCCATTCTAAACATAAGCGATTAGTTCATTTGCCTAAGTGGTTTCGATAATGAAAATTAAGCTAGAATCTAAATTTGATGGTCTATTTTACTAATTAATAGTAAATAGATCATACTTAAAATAAATTTTATTTTTAATTTCATGTCATGATCATGAGAGTTGATAAGTGATTTGAATGATGTGTTAGAGTTTGATGGTTTAAATTGTGCTAATTAAAAGCTCAAATAAACCATACTTATAATAAGCACATTAATCATTTCTACTTAATATTTTTAAAGTGAGGTTACAAGTGAATTTTGCTGATTTATGTGAATGATTGGAAGTGGGTTTGCCTCTAAATTGTTCTTATTATCATAGTTTATTCACCTTTGCTCTAGTCTAATTTTTGCTATTTTTATTAATTTAAAATAAGCTTGAAAACTTGGGTTAATTTGATTGAGTAGAATTTAAAATTAATTCATTTCCTTATAGATCGATTCGTACTCGCATACGTACTACAATTATACACCGTGCGCATGAGGTTTTTAACGATAATATTTTTAACGCCGATTTTCTAACCGATAGAAAATCCGTCGTTATTAATAAGTTTTTGGCGTTGTTGCCGGGGAATAGCAATTTAATTTTATTTCTACTCTTCGAGTTATTTTTGCTTGATTTTACTGTGCGTTCATTTTGTGCATTGAGTTGCATTTGAAAAAAAGAGTATTTATTTTGTGTGATTTTTTCTCTTATTTGATTTGTGTGTTTTTTTGTTTTTCATTTGAATTTGCATTTCTAAAAAAATATACACAATTTCATTTCAAAGCAAAACAATTTTTTTCCATTTACATTCTCATTCTCTTCAATTGCATATATTCACTGTAAAATTTCCGTTCACCGTTACATTCAGTTTGTACATTTACATTCATTGTTCTATTGCATATAGTCAGTTGTTTTGCATACATTCAACATACATTTCAACGTGCCTCTCCCTACAAATAGCCACTACATCCACATCAAAACCAATACAAACTCTTTTCATACGACTGACTACATACTCTTTTATCCCATACTTCACCACTGGCACCACCTGTAGCTGCACATCTTCTCCCCCTGCATACCATCCCTCAAACCATCAGCCTACAATTTCCACTGTCATCCTCCTTACTTCATATCATCTTCTCAACCACCCACTTACTAACATCCCTTGCCATCCTCCTTGATTCACAACATCTACACTGCCAACCCTCTGTTATTTACAACATTCAAACACTCTTCACCATATAATCTCATACAAATTCCAAACACTTGTTTAATTGGGTAAATCTCTATCGGATTAGAAAAATAGCCGAAAAATTTTAAATTAAAAATAACCGCAAGCGAAAGACGTATAATTTTAGTACGTGGCAAGTATGGGTCGATCCGTAGGGAATTGTTTAGATTTTAAAATTTCTGTTTAACCAAATTAAACCAAGAATTTGAGATTGTGTTATTCTAAAAAATGTAGAAGCTATTAGAAGCTAAAATGGATAAAAATATGAGAGTTTGAAGGCAATTTAGAGACAAATCCCTTCTCATGATCACACAAATCACAACATGAATTACGATCTCTATTTTTATCATTAGTGAATTTAACTGATGTGTTTATCATAAGTATGGAATATTTATGCTATTAAATAGCCCAATATAAACCATCAAACTATAACACACCCATTAAAGCACCTCTTAACTTTCATGAAAATGAAAATGAACTTGAAAATAAAATCTATTCTAAGCATAATTTATTAACCATTGATTAGAAATATAGACCACCAAATTTTGATTTTAATATTCACTTCATCACCATAATCATGTGTAGATGAAGAGGTAATTTGTGTTTGTGTTACTTTAAGCATAGTCTATCTGGTGTCAACATCATAGGCTATCAGATTCAAATCTCAAACAACAAAGTTACCCATTCAAACATTTCCATTAAGCATAAATTGAGATAAAAAATTATCAAAATGTTGAATATTCATGATTAAGAGAGCGTCATTACCCTTAAATTGAAGGGGTTTAGCGTCTCATATTTATTATCATTTCAACAAATGTAAATTGCAATATGAAACAAAAACAAGAAGAAAATGCAATCTAATTAAAAAGAAAGCTCATTAAAATGAAATAAAAGCTAATCTACTTGCATAAAAAAATGAAACTAAGCTACTAACATAAGAGGAAAGAGAACGTGTAAATAAAAAAGATCATGAATTAACATTGCATAAAAATAAATTACATAAAAGGAAAAAATGGCTAAGTAGCCATGAAATAAAAGAAGAGAGTTTATGTTTATTTTTGAGCCTAAAACTAAACTAACTGAAGAGGAGGCTTAAAAGTAGACTAAGAGATTATTACATGAAACATAAGGGGTATTTATACATGTTTGAAACCCTAATCATATTTTTGACGACTACCCAAAATACCTTTGAGGAATTGTGGCCTCCAAGTTGTTATTAACATGAGCTTAATCCGCCATTTCATGTGCATGTAACTTTAATCTCTATTAGCATGTGTACTAGCTCCTAATTGTACATCATGGTAAGTGGATAGGTGCCGTCCTCCATGTTACAAGAGTTTGAATTATTTCCATCTTCATTTCTTTGTTTTCTTTTGTGCATGCATATTTTCCATGAAGCCTACACATATTTTCATCCAATTTCCTACAAATAAATATAAAATATGCAAATAAATATTCTAAAATTATAATATGCACAAAAAATACCATCTTTCCCTATATGAAGGTGAATAAATGACGATTTGAAAATAATTCGAATTTTGATTTAAACATGTTAAAATACCCTATATGCTTATTTATTTAATTAAACTAAATTAAATATGGAAGTAAAAATATGCACATTTACGTGCACATCAAATACCCTCACACTTGTCTTTTTATTCTTCCTCGATAAACTAAAACTAAGGTAAATCCCTTTTGTGAGAAGCATGATTGCATTGAACGTATGCAACAAGCCGTTAAACCTTTAGGTGTCCCTAGTAGGACGAGTGTTGTCTCATGAGGGTTTTCAGCAGATACTACCCACAAAATCCAAATGCGAAATGAAAATTTCTAAATGCAAGATTTATTTAGAAAAAGATGAATGCAAGTTTTTTGAAAATATTTACAAATAAAGAATTTACTTCTAAATTAACACGAATAAGTTAAATATAAGTTCTGCTTATTATCAAGAAATTTAGGTCATTTTACTCATCAAAATTTCCAATAAAAAATAAGTTATCTTAACAAATAGACTCAAGTTTGGCTAGTTGTTTCGGTTGATAACATAATGCAACTATGAAATGGATCCTTAGTTGATTTTCTAAGTTTATCAAAGTGGTATTTTAATTTCTTTTGAATTACAAGTCAAATTAAGTAAAAATAGTGCTTGGATTTCAATTGCTTACTCTCTCTATTTTTGAAAATTTTATTGATATTAACAATATTTACATATGCCTAACTCAGAAAACTGAGGCCGGATATATGACCCATGCACTGCCTTTCGGGCTTACGTGAGGGGAACACAGAGCGTGGCCAGTGAACAGACAACTGTGTACACCGATCGACTGTAGGCAATATTAATGAAATAATTTTTTATATACATATACCTAACTCAGATAAATTGAGGCTAGATATATCGATCGTGCACTGCATTTTAGGCTTATGTGAGAATGGTACATAGCATGGCGAGTATACACATTTGCGTGTGAACACATATCTCTAGGTGTTTATTAAAATATATACATATACAAATATATAATTTTTTCTTTTGTTATATGTTTTTCCTTTTTTTTTGAAGAGAGGGTTTTGCAAAATCATCTTAGCACCATTTAACTTATAAGTTAAAAAAAATGTTATATCATTTTCTTTAAATTAACCACTCTTTAATTAAAGATTTCAATTAGGATATACATCATAATTATCACCCATGAACCTTCCTATATATTAGTTAAACCAACGTTACTTATAATCAAACTTAATTTTTTTGTTAAGATTAAATAAATTTTCAAAAATTTCAATTTAATAACCAAAATCCTATACTTATCCTATAGTGCTTCTTCAAAAATAAATCAAAATGCTAAAAAGAAGAAAAAAATTGAAAATTGTTTTTTTGTTTTTAAATTGTTTTGAATTTTTTGGAAAGAAAATGAAAAAATAAACCTTGTAAAATCAAAAAAAATAAAGATGAGACTTCCTCCACACTTAATTTTGGTTGTGTCCCCACAATCAACCCAAGTGAAAGGAGAAAAAAAATGACCTATATTTATATGAAAATGAAACGCTTATTATTTACACAACATCGAAAAATATATGTTAAAGAGAAAATGAAGCAGTCTTTCAAAGACCAATTCATTTGTCAAGTCAAGTATAAGAGACGTAGCTTAAGCACAGAAAACCAAACCATAAAAGATTTCAAAGTTGAATGTTGATTTGGAAAAATGAATGTCGTTTTATTAAAAATCGTATGAGTTGTTTTATTTTCAATGATTTTTGGGGTAAATAGAACAAGTGGTTGAAATTCAAGTTTATTTTCACTAAATTGAAATTCAAACTTATCATTGAAAACTTCTTCAGAATAATTGATTTCAAAATCGAAATGGTGATTTAAATCTTCCCCTTTGGAATTCAACAACTCATCTTCGAGAAGTACAAAAAAATTATGTTTGCTAAATTCATATTCCTTTTTTGGATTATCAACAACTTCATTGTCTGTACTAATTTCAAAATCTAAAGTTGTCGCATTCAAATTTTCAAAATCAAAAAAGGAAGATCAAATTTTAAATCGAGTTTCTCACCCTTAAAAGAATTGAAATCCAACTCAGTTACCGTATTTTCAACAACTTCATTAAGATTGCCGTTTTCTATTTCAAAAGTTGTTATTTGAAAATTGTCAGTTTTGGTAAAAGGTGGATTATTACTTGACTCTTCATATGTTGGGATTTGATTATATTTCTCACATTGTTTCATATATGTTTCAAACAAAAAATCTGTGTGATCATTGTAAATTTCATCCAATTGCTCAACAAAATCAATTTTATAATTATTAATTTAAGGATTTTCAATTTGAAATTGTTGAGAACAAAATTTGTCCATGGAACCATAGTCCAGATTATTCTCATTGCCAAAATTATTTGAAAAGTGATTTCCATTTATGTTTCGACTTTGAAATTCGTTTTGGAGTTCGAAATTGTATTGGCATGAGTTATAATCGAAATCATTTGAACTTTGAAGTGAATTCAAATTTTGATTATCTTGAAAACTTTGACTTGAGTTATTGCATAAATATAAATTACACAAACCATTTATCCTTTGATCATTTTGTGTAGTGAGTTCAAGTAAAGACGAAATCGTTTCAATGCTATTTTCAAGATTTGAGGGTTGGTCATAATTTTGAAAATTTCATTCCAAATTCGAATTGTTTGTATAACAGTTTTCAATAAAATATCCATAAGAGTTTGATATGAAACAATATGGATTATATTGATTTTTATAACTATTTTAAAAATCTAACGAATGGGGAAATTCAGACATTTTCAAAAACTCTTTTTTTTCCCTTTTTATAAGGGAAAACTGTTTACCAAACGGAATTTTTTTTTTAAAAAAGTGAAATTTGATTTTTGTTATGTTTTTTGGATTTTCAATATTTTTGTTTTGAAAAGGTTTTATTTATTTTTTTAGATTTTTGCTTTTCTAAAAAAAAAAAAATACTAACTCAATTTTTTTTTTGGATATTTAGTCTTGATTGAAATATTTCCAAAGGATTTAAAAACTAAGTGAAGAAATATTTACAAATTTTTTTAGTTTTGGCATTTTGAATTTTTTTTAAAAATATGCATGAAATAATGCAACTAAATGAATGCGACGTTTTAATTCTATCCTAAGTAGCTCCTAACCCAAAATTGTATGATAACACTTTGTCGTAATTCAACAAGATAGTTCTAAGTCAGGTAACGGGCAGGATTTATCGGTGCACCATGAATCACCGTAGCAACGCAACCGAAGCTTTAAGTGCATTTAGAAAACAACCACTATAATATTTACGAATCACCGTAATATTTATAAATGATCATTTCTCTACCATAGCCTAGACACCAAGAAATTAAATTGTCGAAAGAGGAAAACTTGTAAATATACAATTAAGCCCTAGGTGAGCTCATGATACCCTTAAAATGTTTAACCGTTATTATTAACAAATTCTAGGACAAAATGCAAAACTGAAATTAAATGTTTATTGGCAATGCAACTACAATGAAATTTGTTATTGTTTTTTTTTTTTTTGGAAATTTTATTTTTAGAAAATGGAAGCAACCAACAATGAAATGAAAAATAACAATAAGTGATGAAAGCACGATACTAGAGCATGTAGAATTATTAGCAAATTATTTTAAAACGACGATCTTTTTATTTAAGAAAGCAAGCAGAATTGAGCAGTTTATCACAGCAACTTCTTTTTATTTCCTGTAACCTGAAAATTAAAAACAAAATATATATATATACAGTTATATATACATATATATATATATATGCATATATACATATATACATACATATACATATGCATATATATATATATATATATATATATATATATATATATATATATATATATATATATATATCAAAGAAGAAACTAAAACAAAATAAACAACAAAACAAACTAAAACAACTGAAAACAACTCTATTTGAAAACAACTCTATTTATTATATATATATATATATATATATATATATATATTCTTTTTTTTCTTTAAAAAAGGTAAATCTAAAACTTAAAACAATAGAAGAACTAGACAAAACCAAAACGAACTAAATTTTTTTATTTTAATTTAAGGATAGAACTTAAATGGATTTAAAACAAAACAAATTAAAACCATATAAAACAAGTTCTCAATTTAAAAAAAAAAAAAAAAACAAAGTTACTTTCACCTAACAAAACAAACCCGGCCCAATAAAGATATTCCAACACAATTCCTTAAACACTTCAATAACGCGGTGCTTCTCTGCTTCAAAACAAAACCTTCGACATTCTCTTTTTTTTACGTGATTCACTTCTTCTTTTTACGCAATTCAAAAATCCCTTATTGGTTTGAAGGTTGGTTGATCGTGCTTTAGAAATCATTGATTTAGAAACGATTTAGAAATCATGGTACAGGTTTGGGGTTTTTGCGTTCGCAGAATTGAATTGGTGCCTGTTATGGGTCGTGGCGATTTGTGGGGTAGTTGTGATTTGAGAAGTTTGTATTGGCAGTGGATTTTGGTTCGGTGATGGAGGCGATCGCTTTGGTTGCTGTTTTGTTCGAGGCGGTTGTGGTGATTGGGGATTCGTAGGAGGTTCAAGCGTCGTGGTCAGCTGAAGGTGAATTTTTTTCCATGATTGGGGGTTTGGATTTGTGGTGGAGCGAGGAAGTGCTGCGGAATTTAGGGATGAGTGTAGTGAATTTTCAATGGGGGTAGGTAGCAAGGATGATGGAGGAAGGATGTGCAGTGGGTAGCAAGGTAGAATTGGGGCAGTGGTTTGAAGGGGTTGCAGGTGGTAATTCAGTTGTATCTGGTGGTGTGATAATGGTGGTGGTGAGTTGATGAATGCAGAAATGCAGCAATGTGCAAGATGATAGGATGGATGGATGATGAATGCAGGCAGTAATGGAGTTTGCTTGTGGTAGAAAGGAGCAGAGATTGGTGGTCAATGTGGTTTGCAGCAGGGGATGTTTTGGCAACGGTGACTGTGCAGATGTTTGCGAGATGATGGCTGTGAGTAGCAAAATGTAGTTGTTTATGACAGGGGAAGTTGATTTGGTAAATATTTTGTTATTTTGCACTGTCTTGTATTTGGAGTGTGGGGGTATGGCATGGTGCTTGAATTGTAATGATATGGTAGGGTAAAGTGCTTGTATTGGTGGCTTGATGTCGAGGTGGAATGAAGCAGGGTAGGCTTGTATGAAGTGCAGGGGATGGGGAGAATGTGCACTGTATGGTTGGCTTGCTTGTGTTATGTCAGTGGCACGTGTATGGGTTAAAGTGATGTTTCAGCGTGTGATAGTTGAGCAGTGATATGACAAGGGTTGTATGTTGGCAGAAATGAGGTAAGGAAGGTGTTGTATACACTGGTGTGGGTTCAGGGAGGGTTTGGTGACGGTCTGAAGGGATGTAGTAGTGATCGAAGTTTTGCACAGCAGTTTTTTTTGGTAGAGGGGTGTGTTAAAGGTAGTAAGGGTATGTTTGTGTATGTTGCTGAATGATGAAAATTTTGGCAGAGATGTATGTAAGTCGTATTGCTATCAGATGGTTGACAGGGCATGTAGCTGTGGTTTGATGTGCACAGTTGAAGGAAGTGTAGTGTGCACTGTTGACGGGGGGTTAGTTTGGTTTGGTTGAGAAATAAGGGGAGGAGCAATGCGGATTTGATATGATGTGATGTTATGATGTGTGGTTGTGAAGGCACGGTAGCAGGGTGATAATGAGTGGCGATGAAGATGGTTTGTGATATATGGTGGCAGCAGTGGATAGGTGGGGGGTGTGGTGGTGGTAGCAGGGAAGGCACAGCGAAGTGAATAATTGTGATGACAAACAAAAGAGGAAAAAAAATGTATGCAATTGTAAATGGAAATGTAAAAATATGTAAATATAAATTGAAATGCAAAGGAAATGAAATAATGTTTTTGTTTTTGAAATTGTGTATATTTTTTTCATTCCTTTTTCTTTTATAGAAATGCAAATGCAATTGCAAATAGAACAACAAGCACACAAATCAAAAGGCAAACCAAATTAACACAAACACACAACATAATTTTTTTAAAATGCAAATTAACACGGAAAACAAGCACAAGCACGCAATAAAAATCAAACGACAAATAATTCAAAGAATAGAAATTAAAATCAAAGCAGATTCCCCAGTAACGGCGCCAAAAACTAATTTAATCGGTTAAATTTCTATCGGACTAAAAAAATAGCCGAAATTTTTTAAATTAACACAAGCACATGACATACAATTTTAGGATATGGCGAGTACGGATAGATCCGCAGAGAATTGGTTAGATTTTAAAATTTATATTCAATCAAATTAAACCAAGAATTTGATATTGTGTTAAGCTAAAAATGTAAAAACTAATAAAAGCTAAAATAGATAAAAAAAAATATGAGAGTTTGAAAACAATTTAAAGGCAAATCTCTTCTCATGACACATAAATCAACAACATGAAATTATGATATCTCTTTTGATCATTAGTGAATTTAATTGATATATTTATTATAGTATGAATTACTTATGTTATTAATTAGCCCAATATAAACCATCAAACTATAACACGCCCATTAAACCACTTATTAAATCTCATGAAAATGACTATGAACTTGAAAATAAAATCAATTCTAAGAATGATCTATTAACTATTGATTAGAAATATAGACCATCAAATTTTGATTTTAATACTCACTTCATGTAACAACCCGATATTTTTCAGCCATTCGCATCCGCACATGTCGGACTTGAATTGCTCAAAATACCGCGTTGTAAATAAATTTGGAGCAAATGAAATACAATCACAGAATCACAGACACAGAAATATCAGAATAACTCGCAGCGGAAATAAAATACATAGTAGTTCATGAAGCTACCACGGCAGAGTCTCAAACCAAATACATAATACAGTCTGAAAACAACATAATAGAAATCCCAATTACATAGAAGTTCACTAATACATGAGATAAACTAGAACAGCTGAAACAGAGAGTAGATATAAATGTAAATAAGCAGAAACTCCAGCAAAGACTAGCTCCAGAAAGAGAATCCAAAGCTGTGAATACTCAGGCTGACCCGAGCGTAAAGTAAAACACAAAACACTCGAGTCAGGACAATATATACTTATATAATGTAAACCAACTCAAGTGAACTGTAGTAGAAGTACATAATAACTTAAAGGATGTTTGGGATCGCCCATCCTTTAAGATTCAGTTAAACTATAAATTAATTACATCCCGTGGTTAAAATTTCAAAATGGTATTTTATACTTCAAAATAAAATGTAATTTCAAAATTCAGTATCATTCAAAATATCATATCTTCCAAACCACATTCATTTTTATTTAATTTAAATACCATTACAAAACACATTTCAAAATAGTTTATATTTCGAAACAAATTACTTCATTTTAAATCATAAAACGAAGTTATTATATTTAATAATTAAATTATTAAATTTCCAAAATTTTAGTCTTTCAAAATTCGTTTATTCACTTAATTTATTAAAATAGATGAAAATTCAACTTTCGCGGCATTTAGAAATTGCTACGGAAAGTTACATTCAAAATAGTTCAATTTAACAAAAGATAGCATTTAAAAATGCTGTAATAGGGTTACATTAGTTTCAAATAAAACTTAGTTAAATTCAACAATTATAGCATTTACAAAATGCTATAATAACCTTTAATTAAACTTATCCATTTGGTTCATTATTATCAACTACAACATTTACAAATGTTGTATTATCATTTACATTAGAATTAATAGCATTTCAAAAATACAGTTAATTAACTTCAAGTATTCAATATAATTTCACAAACAATCATATTTTTATTTAAATCATTTTTAGCTTATAAAATCATATAATTTCACTTTTAAAACAGTCATTCAAATACCCTTATATTCATTATTTTATAAAGTTAAATCTCCATTCAAAAAAAATCAAAATTTAATAATAATTCACTTATTAAATTCCAACATTAATTTTTAAATTCATTAAATTAAATTTAACTTAACATTTAAGTTTAAAATTTTCAAATATAACTTAATTTCATTTTTATTTACTTAACTTAAAATTCACTTTTAAGCCAAATTCACAAATTTCCAATTTTTAGTTATATTTCCAAATTTTAACCTAAATATTCATTCATTTCACATTTTAACTTTATTCAAAAATCATAAATATATTATAAAAATCATTTTTAATTCATTTAATTCAAAATATCATAAATTTATCATATTTTCATATTTAATTTAAATTCTATTTATCATCAAATTATAATTTCCAAAATAACTTACATTTCAGATTTCCTAACTTTACCATTTATTTATTTCACTTATAAATTTTCAGAAAATCAATAATGCTTTACAAAAATTATTTTTAATCAAATTTAAATCAAAATATTATAATATTTACATTTCTAAAATAATTTTAAATTTTTTAGAAAAACATATTTTAACAACGGGTCTGTATTTCATTTTCTAGCCTAGGTAAAGTGATACGGGTAATATATCATTTCAACCCATAATTTACAAAGAAAACCCGAGTTTGATCATTTCAAACCCGCAATTCCAAGTAAAAGAAAATAATTGAAAATCATTCAGGCCTATCATTTCAGCCCATAACGATTTTCTCCTATTCTAAAGTCCGTTCGGGTATGTATCATTTCAACCCATAGTGATTCTAGTCTACAGGGAACTTGCAGTGTGATAAACTGATGAAAGTAACAGAATAGCATGAAATAATAGTAACATATGATATAACAGGTGTAAATATAGGTGTGAACATCATATGAACATAATATAGCAGTTATAACAAGATGATATGCAATTTACAGATTCAAAAGGGTCAATTTACTATTTATATATGCACATATTGTCTGGTGAGAATAACTCACTTGTCAAAGCTGGAGATTTGCCAACAAAGCACACAACATAAAGACTACGAAGGCACGACAACTCGAATACGATTTGAGTGTGGAGAGCCAACACTAATTGCCTTGAATATATTTACACAAAAAAAAACATGAATTACAAACCAAAATATCACAAACAATGCTAGGAATAACTACACAATTCAAAGCTAGAGCTTTTGCACTTGCATTCAACCACTTATACTTCAGCTATGGCCTGGAAAGACACTGTAATGGGATGGTTTTGGATTAGGTTTGGATCAGGTTCAGGTCATACAGGCGTTGTTCATAGCAATATAAAGAGGAAATGAAGGATATGTGCTTGAATTTCAAAACAAGGCAACACAACTACAAGCAACAACATAGATTTCAAGGCCTAAATGGGTTCGGCCAAGGGACTATTGGGCATGGACTGATCTGGAAGGATCAACTACAGGTGCTACAAAGGTCCAAGACTCAGGTTGTCGCTGCTGGTGGTGGTGTTTGGCCAGCCAAAGTGGAGGAGAGAGGTGGTGGAACAAGTTCGGCTAGGCTATGCGCATTTTCAAGGTGGATATTGCAATTTAGGTGGAGTTTGATCAATTAGTGGTGCATGGCCATGGATGGGCAGTGGGATGGAGGTGGTGGTAGCCTGATGTGGTGGTGGTGGAGGTGGCCATGGTGAAGGAGGAGCAAGGGCTGAGCAAAATAGGTGAAGGCAAGTGCACAAAATCAACATAAACAAGCAGAAAAACAATGGAAAAAGAAATAAAATTTACCAAACTTTTTCCCAAAGAGAGTGGCCGATTTTTTTTTTCAGATTTGAGGAGAAAACATTCACGTGAAATGTTATGGGAGTGGTCGGCTGAAGAGAATGATGTAAGGCAGCCAATTGAATGAAAAGTGATGGTAGAAATGTGAAAAGGTGTGAATACAAAAGGACTTAAGCAAATTAATGGTCACAACTCTTCAAATTTCTCTTATTTCTTTTGGAGTTTTTAATAACTGAAATATATTTATAAATACAGATAAAAACACGAAAATTTAGTAAATAAAAAAATAAAAAATAAATAAATATTAATCAAATATAATTAGATTAAGAAAATAGCTTAAAATTACAAACTAGTCTTGGAAATATGAAAATAAATGGAACAAACTTTGGAAAATTTCTATGTACTTGAAAATATTTATAAATAAAGGTAAGAACATAAAAATAAAATGCATACATAAAAATGAATAAATAAATTTTAATTAAATATAATTTAATGAAGAAAATAGCAGAAAAATGAAAACTAGCCTTTAAAACTAGAAAACAAATTCAATAAATTTTTGGAAAAATTCAAACATCACTTTAAAATATTTAAAAGACAAAAAATATATAATATAACATATTACACACATATATAAAAAAAATAAAAATATTTTTTTATATAAATTAAAATAGACAATTTTTTTATTAAATAAATCAATTTACGTACAATATTGTAAAAAGCATAACTTTCATAATATAAATCGGATTTCAACGAAACGAAAAGCAGTATTCTTAAATTTTAATATATTTTCATAATAAAAGATAAAATTTAAGAATTTAAATAATTAAATTTGAAATTTAAAAATCAAAGTTTGACCCAAATTGACCAAAATCAACATTTCAGGAAAATATTCAATTTATACCAGTTTGAAATTATAATTCACATAATAATCAAAGTTTATATTTAAAATGAAATGTTTGAAATGAAACAAGTTTAAAAATAATTTCAAAATGAAATAAAGTCAAAATTAAAATATACATAAAAATCTAGGGTTGTTACACTCTCCCCCACTCAAATCTTTTCGTCCTCGAAAAGGAAGGAAGCGGAGAAACAACAAGAAAGAACAATAGGTTGGAATACATCCCCTAAAGGAGGTAGGGAAAAAAGATAGCTAGGAGGTAAAGTAGGCTGAAAGGCAAGGATGAACCTTATTTGAACCACTATACATTTCATTTCAATTTAATTTTTTTTTTTATGATGAATAGTCATTTGATTCAAATCTGATGGTTCAAAGTAAACAATATTTAAAACATTTTAAATTTAAAGGGAAAATAACTGATCAAAATATTTTTTTTATATAGTACTTTATCAAGATACTTTTATCAAAATACTTTTATAACTCGATGTCTTAACAAGTTTACTTTCGTTCCTATAGACTCTGGCTATGCGTTGATCAGGCACAAAGCTAGAATTCTTCAGGTACTTGGTAGACTCGTTTCAACACCTAGTGAAAATACTGAAGACACTTTTAAAAACAGATATGGAAAGTACAATCCAAACAAATCGACCAAACCGAAACAGTTGTCTAACCATGGATCGCAGATACACAATGGTTACGCCTGGATCCCCCAGGAAACAATCTGTATCCGTAAGCTTTCTCATCCCTGCGAGTTACGCTATGATGACGAGTAGAATGCAGGATACACAATGGTTACGCCTGGATCCCCCAGGAAACAATCCGTACCCCCAGGCAAGACTCAGCAAGGCACTTGCGCTACTATTCGCGACCTACACAGATTGCAGGATACATAATGGTTACGCCTGGATCCCCCAGGAAACAATCCGTACCCCTAGGCAAGACTCAGCCAGGCAGTTGCGCTATGTAGTCGCGATCATAAGACCATGGAGATCGCCATGGAATTCGATGGACACTCGAGTATCATATCCGGAAAACCCAAATCAAAGAGAGAGAATAATATCGATAGAATGAATCCACAGTGTGGCCACAAAGCGGATATCAAGCAGAAGGCACTTTCCATATCTTTACTTCGAAAATATGTATCATATAGTACCTTTCAAAATCACTTTCAAATATCATACTTATATAAAGTCCATTTTATATAAGATTTCATTTCAAATCAAATACTTTTCAAAATAATAGTATATCAAATCACACTTATATAAATTTCGATTATATAAGATTTCATTTTTCAAAATTGAGTACCCTTTCAAATCAACAGTTCTCAAATCAATGGTTTACTTATACAAATCATTTTTATATAAGTTCGATAGCTCCCAAATCAAGTATTAAATAAAACAGGTTCTAAATTTTAATTCATTTCAATAGTATTTCAGTTTAAAAATCATATATGATTTCACCAAATCATTTCTTTCAAGTTATACATATTCAGTTTCAAAATTTCTTAAAACAATAGGTTTAGAAAATAACCCAAATTTCCAAATCAACAAAATTTAGGTCAAATAAATTCATTTCCATTTCAAACATGTATTCACTTCAAAAGTCATAATATTTTCAAAGTTATGAATCTTTCGAAACCAAAAAACTTGAAATCATTTCACTTTGAAAATCATAACATTTTGAAATCATACATTTGGAATCATGAAACATTCCCTTAATTCTTTACATTTCAAAAATTTATTCAATTAAACCAAAATCTAAAATTTCCGATTTTAATTCAATTCAAACCATCAGTTTCAGTTCAATTTAGTTTTCCAACGAACCATTTCAAATATTATCAAATTTCAAATATAGATTTGATTTACAAAATAAACTATTAAATCTTAAATATGTTTCAAGGCTTAAATATACCATATTTCCAAACTAAATTTTATAATTTCATATATCTCAAATTTTACTTCATTATTACTTAGTAATGAAATATTTATTTCATAAATCCATTATTTTTAAATAAACTCAAATTACAGGTAAACCAAATATCCTTTCATACTAATATAAGCTTCAATTATTCATTTATTAAAATCAACTGTTTTCAAAATCATCTTATACTTACATAAAGTTTATCTTATATAAGGATCAAAATTTTCAAAAAAATAAATAAATTTCGCTGCATGAAAAGCCATATGGGATTGAACATCTTTGCTTACTAATAGATTTTTAATTAAGAACAATTTTGTATATAAAATAGTTTGTATAAAAAATAGAATAAAACAGTTTGTTTAAGAAGAATAAAAGAAAAATAGTTTTGAAAAATGGTTTTAAATTTGATAGTAGTTTTTCGTAAAAGAAAATTTTCAATTAAATTACAAAGATAACCAACCCAACAACTTTCAATTTCAGCGTCAAGTATACCAATGATATTAGGATATAAGATGTACATATGTCATCATTTCGCAACATTACATTCAATCACTCGCTTGATCACACAAGTTCGCTTTCGAACTAGTATTGCCCATTCGACTTCCCTAATGCGGACTTCGATATGGTTTCTCTACTAGAAGCCATCCGTCTCCTTGCATAGCCATATACTATGATAGAGAATTCTAGAATCAAGCCCAAAATCCATATCAAATATTGCCCATCAAGAATCAAATGAAAAATCCTAACACGAAATGGTGTAATTCACCTCGAACTTGTGTACTCAGACTTGGATCAAATTAATTATGCGAATAAAACAACATACGTACAACTTATGTATCTATTCCAACTTGTTAAATAAATAGTTTTATAAAGATGTTACTAAGTTAAAACATTTAAAACCAAATTTTACTCAAACATTTGAAGACTAATTTTTATCCAAAACATTTCAAAACTAAATTTCATATTAGTATAATTCAAAATAGTCTTATTTATTTACTTAACAAAACAGTTTCAACTTATACAAATCATATTATTTCATACTTGAAACATACAAACTACACTTATATTCTTTATCAAATAACTTATACCTTTCAAATATATTAGCTTTGAAAAGTTAACCCTGATTTGGAAGTGCTCGAATCTTAAAATAGTCGAAGAAATCATATTTTCAATCCAAGAGTTGGAAGTCAACAACAAATTAGTAAACCAATTTCAAAAGATAGTGTTATACCAAAACAAATCTGAATCTCGAGGACTGAACACCGGCTTACTTTAAATCATTTCAAATGTGTGTGTATATATATATATATCTTTCGAATATCAAACCATACTTCAAAATCAAAAATCAAAAATGGTTTTACAAAATCACTCGCATAGCAAAGCTACTAGAGTGGCCTCTCCCCCACTCAGAAACTCGAAAATCAATGTCGATGATGCATGCATTCATCACCGAAATTATTTTCCAGCGACATAAGTGGGTTCTGGACTTTTACTTTCTTGAAACTTCTTTAAAATCTCTTCAAAATCTTTGGAATTCATTCAAATACATTTGAAATATTTCTTATTCAGATAATATCTTTAAATCATATTATTATTATATATTTTCCAAAATCTTAAAACCGATTTCAAAACACCAGAGTTCGATTCCTTGAAATTCAAATTCAAAACCTTTCGGTTATAAATCATTTTATATAAATTTAAATTTCTCATATATTTTCAAAATTTCAAATCCTTTCGAAATTTCAAATTTTCATTTTTGAAAGGTATATAATCCTTATCAAAAACATTTCACTTTTATATATAGAAAAATGGCCATCCTTAATAATTTCGATGTATGCACAATATCAAAATACAACCAAACACAAATTTCCAAAGGATGATTCATGGAAGGATTTCAAACAAACAAAGATTCAAAATTAGAGGAACTCTAATCAAATAAAATTCTAGTTCGAAGATAAACTCATACAAGATGAGATAATTTAATTACCAAATAGAGGATAGATAAGCCTATATAAATCGCGGGCGACCTTAACCGGTCAACCGAGACTTTAGGAATATAACCAATACGGAAATCTAAGGCAAATCGACCTTTGATCGCCAGAGATAGAATCCGGGTAGAGCAGGAGATAGATAGCATCGACATCCGAGGATACAGAAATCTCCAGTGAATCAAAGCCAATTGTAAAGGAGTTTCACCCATTTACAAATCATTCAACAATTTACAGAATCACCGCCCTTTAGAGGGGTCATTCCAAAGTAGAGTTACAGAATGCTCCGAATCAAAAGGAAAAATGAGGAAAACAAGACTGGATTCCAGAACAAGTGGGAGTGTTCCAAAGTTCAAGGAATCCTAATCGATAAGAATCTTAACCAAGAGATTTCTAACAGGGTGGATATCGAAGAGATGAAGTTTAGAAAATCTTGATTTCAAAATAAGAACATTTTTATACCAAAATAATCTTTGAAAACCCTTTAAAAATCATTTGGAAATCATTTTATACTTCGAAAATACGTTCTCTCACAAAGAAAGGATTCTGAGATTGATTTCACTCATTCTAGGGTATTTCTACCCTATCTCTAATGAGTTTTTGCTCCGCAGGCTAAGGTTTGCCTAAAACCAAAGCCCTGATACCAACTGTAACAACCCGATATTTTTCAGCCATTCGCATCCGCACATGTCGGACTTGAATTGCTCAAATTACCGCGTTGTAAATAAATTTGGAGCAAATGAAATACAATCACAGAATCACAGACACAGAAATATCAGAATAACTCGCAGCGGAAATAAAATACATAGTAGTTCATGAAGCTACCACGGCAGAGTCTCAAACCAAATACATAATACAGTCTGAAAACAACATAATAGAAATCCCAATTACATAGAAGTTCACTAATACATGAGATAAACTAGAACAGCTGAAACAGAGAGTAGATATAAATGTAAATAAGCAGAAACTCCAGCAAAGACTAGCTCCAGAAAGAGAATCCAAAGCTGTGAATACTCAGGCTGACCCGAGCGTAAAGTAAAACACAAAACACTCGAGTCAGGACAATATATACTTATATAATGTAAACCAACTCAAGTGAACTGTAGTAGAAGTACATAATAACTTAAAGGATGCTTGGGATCGCCCATCCTTTAAGATTCAGTTAAACTATAAATTAATTACATCTCGTGGTTAAAATTTCAAAATGGTATTTTATACTTCAAAATAAAATGTAATTTCAAAATTCAATATCATTCAAAATATCATATCTTCCAAACCACATTCATTTTTATTTAATTTAAATACCATTACAAAACACATTTCAAAATAGTTTATATTTCGAAACAAATTACTTCATTTTAAATCATAAAACGAAGTTATTATATTTAATAATTAAATTATTAAATTTCCAAAATTTTAGTCTTTCAAAATTCGTTTATTCACTTAATTTATTAAAATAGATGAAAATTCAACTTTCGCAGCATTTAGAAATTGCTACGGAAAGTTACATTCAAAACAGTTCAATTTAACAAAAGATAGCATTTAAAAATGCTGTAATAGGGTTACATTAGTTTCAAATAAAACTTAGTTAAATTCAACAATTATAGCATTTACAAAATGCTATAATAACCTTTAATTAAACTTAGCCATTTGGTTCATTATTATCAACTACAGCATTTACAAATGTTGTATTATCATTTACATTAGAATTAATAGCATTTCAAAAATACAGTTAATTAACTTCAAGTATTCAATATAATTTCACAAACAATCATATTTTTATTTAAATCATTTTTAGCTTATAAAATCATATAATTTCACTTTTAAAATAGTCATTCAAATACCCTTATATTCATGATTTTATAAAGTTAAATCTCCATTCAAAAAAAAATCAAAATTTAACAATAATTCACTTATTAAATTCCAACATTAATTTTTAAATTCATTAAATTAAATTTAACTTAACATTTAAGTTTAAAATTTTCAAATATAACTTAATTTCATTTTTATTTACTTAACTTAAAATTCACTTTTAAGCCAAATTCACAAATTTCCAATTTTTAGTTATATTTCCAAATTTTAACCTAAATATTCATTCATTTCACATTTTAACTTTATTCAAAAATCATAAATATATTATAAAAATCATTTTTAATTCATTTAATTCAAAATATCATAAATTTATCATATTTTCATATTTAATTTAAATTCTATTTATCATCAAATTATAATTTCCAAAATAACTTACATTTCAGATTTCCTAACTTTACCATTTATTTATTTCACTTATAAATTTTCAGAAAATCAATAATGCTTTACAAAAATCATTTTTAATCAAATTTAAATCAAAATATTATAATATTTACATTTCTAAAATAATTTTAAATTTTTTAGAAAAACATATTTTAACAACGGGTCTGTATTTCATTTTCTAGCCTAGGTAAAGTGATACGGGTAATATATCATTTCAACCCATAATTTACAAAGAAAACCCGAGTTTGATCATTTCAAACCCGCAATCCCAAGTAAAAGAAAATAATTGAAAATCATTCAGGCCTATCATTTCAGCCCATAACGATTTTCTCCTATTCTAAAGTCCGTTCGGGTATGTATCATTTCAACCCATAGTGATTCTAGTCTACAGGGAACTTGCAGTGTGATAAACTGATGAAAGTAACAGAATAGCATGAAATAATAGTAACATATGATATAACAGGTGTAAATATAGGTGTGAACATCATATGAACATAATATAGCAGTTATAACAAGATGATATGCAATTTACAGATTCAAAAGGGGTCAATTTACTATTTATATATGCACATATTGTCTGGTGAGAATAACTCACTTGTCAAAGCTGGAGATTTGCCAACAAAGCACACAACATAAAGACTACGAAGGCACGGCAACTCGAATACGATTTGAGTATGGAGAGCCAACACTAATTGCCTTGAATATATTTACACAAAAAAAACATGAATTACAAACCAAAATATGACAAACAATGCTAGGAATAACTACACAATTCAAAGCTAGAGCTTTTGCACTTGCATTCAACCACTTATACTTCAGCTATGGCCTGGAAAGACACTATAATGGGATGGTTTTGGATTAGATTTGGATCAGGTTCAGGTCATACAGGCGTTGTTCATAGCAATATAAAGAGGAAATGAAGGATATGTGCTTGAATTTCAAAACAAGGCAACACAACTACAAGCAACAACATAGATTTCAAGGCCTAAATGGGTTCGGCCAAGGGACTATTGGGCATGGACTGATCTGGAAGGATCAACTACAGGTGCTACAAAGGTCCAAGACTCAGGTTGTCGCTGCTGGTGGTGGTGTTTGGCCAGCCAAAGTGGAGGAGAGAGGTGGTGGAACAAGTTCGGCTAGGCTATGCGCATTTTCAAGGTGGATATTGCAATTTAGGTGGAGTTTGATCAATTAGTGGTGCATGGCCATGGATGGGCAGTGGGATGGAGGTGGTGGTAGCCTGATGTGGTGGTGGTGGAGGTGGCCATGGTGAAGGAGGAGCAAGGGCTGAGCAAAATAGGTGAAGGCAAGTGCACAAAATCAACATAAACAAGCAGAAAAACAATGGAAAAAGAAATAAAATTTACCAAACTTTTTCCCAAAGAGAGTGGCCGATTTTTTTTTCAGATTTGAGGAGAAAACATTCACGTGAAATGTTATGGGAGTGGTCGGCTGAAGAGAATGACGTAAGGCGGCCAATTGAATGAAAAGTGATGGTAGAAATGTGAAAAGGTGTGAATACAAAAGGACTTAAGCAAATCAATGGTCACAACTCTTCAAATTTCTCTTATTTCTTTTGGAGTTTTTAATAACCGAAATATATTTATAAATACAGATAAAAACACGAAAATTTAGTAAATAAAAAAATAAAAAATAAATAAATATTAATCAAATATAATTAGATTAAGAAAATAGCTTAAAATTACAAACTAGTCTTGGAAATATGAAAATAAATGGAATAAACTTTGGAAAATTTCTATGTACTTGAAAATATTTATAAATAAAGGTAAGAACATAAAAATAAAATGCATACATAAAAATGAATAAATAAATTTTAATAAATATAATTTAATGAAGAAAATAGCAGAAAAATGTAAACTAGCCTTTAAAACTAGAAAACAAATTCAATAAATTTTTGGAAAAATTCAAACATCACTTTAAAATATTTAAAAGACAAAAAATATATAATATAACATATTACACACATATATAAAAAAAATAAAAATATTTTTTTATATAAATTAAAATAGACAATTTTTTTATTAAATAAATCAATTTACGTACAATATTGTAAAAAACATAACTTTCATAATATAAATCGGATTTCAACGAAACGAAAAGCAGTATTCTTAAATTTTAATATATTTTCATAATAAAAGATAAAATTTAAGAATTTAAATAATTAAATTTGAAATTTAAAAATCAAAGTTTGACCCAAATTGACCAAAATCAACATTTCAGGAAAATATTCAATTTATACCAGTTTGAAATTATAATTCACATAATAATCAAAGTTTATATTTAAAATGAAATGTTTGAAATGAAACAAGTTTAAAAATAATTTCAAAATGAAATAAAGTCGAAATTAAAATATACATAAAAATCTAGGGTTGTTACACTTCACTACCATAATCATACGTAGATGAAGAGGTAAATTGCGTTTGTGTTTGTTTAAGCATAGCATATTTGGTGTCAACAACATAGGCTATCAAATTCAAAACTCAAACAACAAAGTTTAACCCATTCAAATATTTCCATTAAGCACAAAAGGAGATAAAAAATTATGAAAAATGTTGAATCTACATGATTAAGAGTGTTTAATTACCCCTAAATTGAAGGTGTTTAGCCTTTCATATTCGTTATCATTTCAACAAACGTCGATTGCAACATAAAACAAAAACAAGAAGAAAATGCAAGCTAATTAAAAAGAGAGCTAATTATAGTGAAATAAAAGCTAATCTACTGGCGTAAGAAATGATATCAAGCTACCAACATAAGAGGAAAGAGAGCATGTAAATAGAAAAGAGTATGAATTAACATTGTATAAAAATAAACTACATAAAAGAAGAAAATGGCTAAATAGCCATGAAATAGAATATGAGAGTTTATATTTATTTTTTAGCCTAAAACTAAACTAACTAAAGAGGAGGCTTAAAAGGAGACCGAGAGATCATTACATAAAACATAAGGGGTATTTATACATATTTGAAACCATAATCATATTTTTGGGGCCTACCCAAAATACCCTTGAGGAAGTGTGACCTTCAAGTAGTCATTAGCATGAGCTTAATTCACCATTATATGTGCATGTAACTTTAATATCTATTAGCATGTGTATTAGCTCTTAATTGTACATCATGGTAAATGGGTATGTGGGGTCCTCCATGATACATGAGTTTGAATTACTTTAATCTTCACTCCTATGTTTCCTCTTGTGCATGCATATTTTCCATGAAGCCTTCATCATATTTCCATCAAGTTTCCTACAAATAAATATGAAATGTACAAACAAATTTTCTAAAATTAATATATGCACAAAAAGACTATTTTACCCCTATATGAAGATGAATAAATGACAATTTGAAAATAATTTAAATTTTGATTTAAACATGTTAAAACACCCATATGCTCATTTATTTATTTAAACTAGGTTAAATATGAAAGTAAAAAATTTGCATATTTACATGCACATCACTTAGTATCCCTGCCATACAATTGCATTTGTGGAAATTGGTATGAAGGGCCTAATTATACAGCCCAATTTTTTTCCAGGACACAGGTTTGAAATTATTATTTTCGAGGACAAGTATGTGCGGCGTGCGTCTTGATCTTCTCAAACAACTAAATATCTTCTGAAATCGATCATGGAAATTAGACGCGTTCGTCTTCATCTTCTCAAACAACTACGTGTCATTTGAAATCTGCCGATCGTGAAAATTAGGCGCGTGCGTCTTCATCTTCTCAAAGAACTACGTACCTTATGAAATTTACCGATCTTGTAAATTAGGCGGTCGTTTCTTGTTCAATCAAAGCGGTTGTTTCTTGTGCAATCGAAGCGGTTGTGAGGCGTTAGTTTCTTCTCAAAAAAAAATCGACTTTAATTGTGGGAAATCGTGAGGCGATTTTCTTCATTTGGTGAGTCTCCATTTTATTTGCTGTTTTTCATTCTCAATTCTATTTTTTATGATGTTCATGATGTTATTGTATGTTTCTTTTCAGACGAGACTGTTTTCATCCATTGGAGGAAGGTTTTGTTTGATGTAGTTGGAATAATGGCTTCTGAATGGTATTGTTTTATTCTGATAACACACGCACTGTGTATTTAGCCTCGTTTGTTCTTTTGTTTGCAATTAAACTCTGATTGTTTAGATGTTTAAGAATGGTGTATCAAAATTCCATTCTGGCTCTAGTAATAATTTGGCAGCCATCGAATGTGATTATGTGTTTTAAAGACCATATTGATCTTAGTGCGTGTTTGTTATGATAATTTTTTAGCTCTTCCTTTTCACCATTAAGTATATTTTTGCAGATCATCTTTTTCACTTATGATTTTTCAACAATGTAAACTTGAATTGGTACAATCATGACGAATGTTTTTCTTCCCCATGTGCCAATTTTTTTTGGTTGATTTTAAGTTATGTACCATGCTGGATTTGAAATTGTAAACATAATCCCAATATACTTGGTTAAAAGAGGATTAGACAATTGGTATTTATGTACTAGACTATGATAGGACAGTAGTTATTGTTAGCTGTTATGTTGGAATGTTTAATGTGGTAGGTGTTGAAAATTTAGTTGGTAAGGGTTAGAATGGAACTCAACGTTTTTCCACTGTTGTAATCAGGTTAACCCAAAGAGTGATAGTGATCTGTAAAAGATAAATTATTTTATCTTTTTTCAAAGTGTGGCATAGAAAATGATTTAAACATTTTTATGCTATTAGTTTATATTTAAGATCAGTTTCACATAGTTATATTTTCCACTGTTGTAATCAGGTTATCCCAAAGAGTGATAGTGATCTGTAAAAGATAAATTGTTTTATCTTTTTTCAAAAAGTGGTATAGAAAATGATTTAAATAGTTTTATGCCATTGGTTTTTATTTAAGATTAGTTTCACATAGTTCTATTTTTTTTACATTTTTTTTGCAGGTGTGATTCATCTGTTATAGTTGTGTTTGATTTCAATAACAATTGTTTTAGTGCTCCTTTTGGATTGGATGCTTCTATTTCTTCTGTTAGGAATAGGATATGGGGGGAGTGGAATAATTTTACTCCATTATGCTTTGATATTTTTTAAATTCGAGAATCAAAGACTACCTTTATTGAAACGGATAGTGATCTTCAAGCTATATTGTGTTTGTCTTGGTGTAAAAAGGAAGAATTTTTTGTTTTTTTTCTACGGTTGAAGAATGATTCAATGGATAATTTTGTTGGTGAAAGTAGCAAGTCTGGTTCAGTTGTTGGTGTTGAGTCAAGTAATAATATGTTAGGTTATGATGATGATTTAGATTCTGGTTTTACTCAACAAAAGGATTTACATGAGTTGTTGAAGAAGAATTCAAATATGGAATTTTTTACTGGCGTTGGTCAACAGTTTGATTCTGCTATTGGATTCCTTAGAACAGTTAGTGCTTATTGTTTGAAGAATGGATTTAAAGTACAGTATATTAAGAATTGTAAAGAACGATTGACAGTTCGATGTGCTGTAGCTAGCTGTCCTTTTAGGATTCATGCTTCTTGCAAACTGAAGCAATTGGACCAACTGTTTGTTAAAAACATTAACTTGATTCATACTTGTGGTGATGGATTTCGTTCCCTTAGTAGTCCAACCATTAATAGTGATCTTGTGAAAAGTTTAATCGTCAATCAAATTCGTGATGAGCCAAAAAGAAAAACCAAGGATATCATTAGAAGTTTTAGAAGAGATTATGATGTGGAGCTAAGCTATTACTTTGCTTATAAGGGTAAGAAATTGTTGAATATGCGCTTATATGATTTTTGTTTGATGATAATAAACATATACATACATTCGTTTAAATGTATTTGTTAATGTACTATTTTATTTTTCATAGATTAAATAAATATTTGCTGAATAAAATTAAATGCACAGAATTTGAATTCAAACAGAAATTTTATTCATACAAATATTTATTACAATTTTGAATAGTACAAATTCAAGCTCTCACTATACATATGCAAGTTTGATTACAAATACATCACAATTTCATATTTACATTTAACCTCACTACACATCACTCAGTCACTCAATTCGTATTTCATCTTCAACTTCATTCCAGTTAGAATCCAGCATCTGAGCAATCTGCAAAAATATTCACTAACGCAGTAAAATTGAAAAAGAAATATTTTTGCAATATAAAATAAAATATGGTTTTTGAAAATATTATTTGCCTCAGTTATTTGGGTTGTTCGTCATGATTTATATTTGAATTCATCACACACGAACAATGTGACATGCACAGTGTATCACTGTACATGCCACAAGGCCGTGCACACCGATATACACTTGATAATGCTACAGGGACAGGTGAGCACAAGGTCTAACCCAAATAAAAAGACGGGTTCAACTCAGGTGCAATATAAATAAAATCTCGACACGAGTACAAGGTCAAACCCGAGCGTTTAAGCTGGATTCAACTCAATGTACAAATCATAATACAACAATGCGTAGAACAACAGTGCACAAGGGTAGATCAATCTTAACCAAATCAGTGATGAAGTCGCATTCTCAAAACCACGACCATGCTACTGCACAAAACTGCAAATACCCATGTCTAGAGCTCAATGCATTTAAACTCAGTGACAATGCAAATGAATCAAAGCATGGTTCAAACCAGAGACAAATGAACAGTGCACCGAACAACTCATAAATATGGAACCAGACCAAAATGGCACTATCAAAATATGCCACAATAAAGACAGTAAAATGTACAAAGCAAAGAAGGCTGCAGTAAAGCATGTACATGAGTGGACAGGACTGCAACAGCCAATTGAAAACAAGTATAACTGATATATGGTGATGCAGTCAACAACTACTCAAGACAACAATGCAGTGCATACTTAAGTACAAAAGTGCAGACGACCAAATATACAACCAAACAAGTATACATAAGCAACTTTGAGCTACAGACCGAGCAAGTACATATATACAAGCAACTGAAGACAACATGGCCAAGGTCAATGAAGCCATAACAATCAGATGCCATCAAAAACCAACAAAGACCAAGGCTACGGCATAGTGCACCAGAGGAATGCAACAGTATAAAGAAACAAACTCGGCAATGCTCAAGACCAATACACATGAATGCATAGGGCAAACAAACTCACCAAGTAAGTGACAGCAAAACCAAAATGAAATCAGGGATTCACAGAAGCAAGAAAATGCAAGAAATCAAATGGCTGAAGTAAACACTCAAGTCAAGGCCAAAGCAGTAGCAATCAAGAAGCCAACCAAGTCAAAGCCGTAGTCAACAACGTGATGACCAAGGAGTCAAACTATACCGTACAGGTTATAGTGATACCAAAATTCATGTACATAGACATGTATCAAAGCCGTGTTTTTTAACAAGTCAACAGAAGAAGGAACGGAGTGGAAGCCGTGGTCATCACGATAATCAAAATCGAAGCCGTGACCATCAAGCAACGAAAATATACGCATATGAATAAGTCAGTGAAATCATAAACATCCATACGAAAATCAACGATCAAAGCAATATCAGTTGACAAATTCAAATAGAGAATATACGACGCAAATCTAGGGTTACAAACCCTATATAAACAATCATCATCGGCAATTTCAATTTGATTCGAGTTCGAGCTAAATAGAGAACAGTAATCAATCAACTCGAATCATCGGTCGAGAAAGAGCAAGAACATAGTAAAGCAAAAGGAAATAAAATACATACCAAATTCACAATTAATCTCGATCACAGTTGAAGCTGAAGCAAGAATCAAACTGAGTTTCACTCAAAATCTCGATTGACCGATCAAAAAAGTCGCAGCTTCAAAGCCCTAGTTTTTGGAAGGAAGAAAGGAGCAACGGGACAGAGATAAAAAATAAAAAGGGGCCGACAATATAAGAATACTAATGGGCCACTTTATTTTTGCTCCTTAAGTCTATCAATTAGGGTTTTGTTTTTGTTTTGTTTTTAAATTTGTTTTTAGAATTCTCTTTTAAAACTGTTGTAATTACTAGTTGTGTGACTAGGGGACAAGCTACGTGGCGTAGCTTGAGAATTCGCAACTCAGTGGCTGAGTTGTGGCAGGGTTCTGAGCGTAAAGTTAGGTTTAGTCGATAGCGGGTGTCGCGAGTTTACGTGTGTAAGCATCTGACTAACTAATTTCTAGTAGAAACCTTGGGGGCAGCACGTAGGCAGGGTTTCGCCGAAGCTGGGTAAATTCTGTGTTGTTCTGTTTTCGTTGTTTATATTCTGCGATATCTGTGCTGCTATTATTCTGTTTTAATCTGTGTTGAAATTAATTCTATAAACTTCCGCAATTAATTTTTATAATTAACACCATCACCCTATTCACCCCCCCTCTAGGGTGAAATCGATCCTACAGAAATTGGCTATGAATGATATTTTTGGTGATGAAAAGAAATCTTACAATGAATTAGTTTGGTATTTGAAGGCATTGGAAAGAAATAACCCAAATAGTTATTCACGTATGGATGTAGATTCTGAAACAAATCAATTTGAGAGAGTTTTTGTATGTTATGAGGCATGTATATTTGGATTTAACTATTGTCGTCCTATGGTGTTTTTGGATGCTACCTTTTTGAAAGGGCGAAGTGGTATTTTGATGGCTGCCACTGCGAAAAATGGGAATCAAGGTACTGATTTTGATTTTTTGTTGTTGTTGTATTTATGTTACATAGTACTGTTTCTTTAAGTTATTGTTCTAGTGAATTTTGTTGTGTACATACTGCATTTTGTTCAAGTGATTAGTCTACTGTTATATAGTACTGTTTCAAATATAGTGCATTTGGTTGTTTCAAATGTAGTAATATGCTGTTCAATTCATTATATTTTCTTCTGCGTTAGGGATTAGCATGTGAAATTATTGCAAAAATGAATTCAAACTCACAATTTAGTTCAACTGAAAATTAACGATGATTAATGTTGGTTGTTTTTTTATTTTTATTTTGATAGATACATAATCTAGATGTTTTTTTTCTTCAGTTTATTATGATACCTACTGCTTATGCTGGATTTACCAGAATCTGTCATATTTCAAACAATAAATGCATATATGTTTTTATCTCTAACATATTCAATCTAGTTGCACTAGTTACAAAGTAGGTACAATTATTCAATGGACAACCATGCTCTTCTTATTGTAAATTTGATCCAAAACAAATACGGTAAAAGATTTAATGTTCTTTAATTTGATATACAAAATGTTACTGTATATAGGAGTTAAAAAAGATAAATGCATTTACCTTTTAATATAAAGAATTAAACAACATATTAAGCCGTACTTATATATCATAGATACTACTACATGTTGAACATATTTATCATTTTTCTCTTTATTTGAAGTTCTTACATAAGGTATATAAATGATTTAAACCGCATATAGAAAAGATAAAAGCATATATGTTTTAGATGTTTGAATATAATTCTTTGTATTGTATGCATGAATTATGTATCATATCTTTGCAATTTCTACCCTTTATGCGTAGACTACACATTCAAATAGAATTTTTTTTAAAAAAAAGGATGAATTGCCTCTAGGAAATTGATTTTTCCTTTTTTATTTGGGCTGAGGGTATAGTGTTCATGTGACTGTCTACTATTAGATAATAATGTTTCAAATATAATGCATTTTGTTGTTTCAAATGTAATACATAAATAGTGAATTAATTTTATTTTTTTTTCCAGGTTTTTTCCCATTAGCAATGGCTCTTGTTCCCAAAGAAAATGAAGAGTGTTGGAGTTGGTTTTAAAACACCTAAAGAATGCTCTCAGTTGTGATAGAATATTAATTTTTTTTAAGTGATAGACACTAGGGTTTATTGTTAAGTATTCCAAAAAAATTTCCAAATAGTCATCATTCTTATTGTTTGCATCATATGCAAAATAATATTGCTAGCATTGTGAAAAGTGGAAGGGGTGTTGGGGTAGCTCATTTACTTGAGCGTTGTGCTATAGCTTCTAATCATCATGAGTTTGAAAAAGCCATGTCCAAGTACAAAGAAATTGGAGGTGCCAAAGCTATAGAGTACTTGAATGATAAACCATATGATCATTGGGCTGATTTGTTTTTTCCGGGGAAGCGATATGGTGAAAATAAATCCAGTGTAGCTGAGAGTTTTAATTCTTGGATTTTGGATGAAAGAAGTTTGCCTGTTACTGCTTGTCTTGATGGAATTAGGGTAAAACTGATGATGCAAATGTCTAATCGTAGAGAAGAGGCATCAAAGTGGACTAGTGTGCTATGTCCAAAAATGGAAGCTCGTTTGTTGAAATTGAAGGAAGAAGGATTTGGGTGGAGTGTTTCTAAATCATCTAGGTATGTATTTCTACACTTTTACATGATGTTCATAGTTTCTGAAAAAAATGATAAATGCATTTATCTTTTTTCAACTTGCTATGTAGCCTGTGTTATGATTTCATTTTGTTGGTATTTATAAATTTTAAACCCCTCTGGATCTTTTGAATCTTGACAGTCGCGGCATCGTAATTAACACCGTATGTAATTCTTAGCTCTTTCATTATTTTCGTCTGGATGAGTCTGTACATTTTACCTATGGTATATTAGTTCTTGACTTGGACAATCCTGTTGATCTTTTTGGAAAAGTCAAATCTGGTGCATCAAGGCAATGTTCCAGTCAATTCCACTTAATCAGTGGACGCCTTACCCATTGAAATCATTGTCAAGGTTTACAGGTTTTAATTCTTACTATAACCTTTATGCTTTCTTTTTTCTAGATTGGTTATCAGTTTTTTTAAAAAGAAAATTAAAATCAAAATCTACATAAGATATACTTTCTCTAAAGAATATGAACAGTATGCCTGTTGTTATTTGTTTTGGTTTATGAGTCTTATTTTTCACTATTAGTTCTATGCACATGAATTGGGTCTTATTTATTAGATAGATTAGAGAGAATATATATAGTGCTAATAATCATTTTTTGGAAATGCAATCTGTGTATATATTTTAACTGTTTTTAATTTTACATTTTGTAGGTATATTTTTGAAGTTCATTCTCCAACATCTCAAAAGGTTGATCTTAAAAATCGAATTTGTAGTTGTAATCAATGTAAAGTGACAGGTTTTCCTTGTGTGCATGCTTTGAAGTGTATTTCTTTAACCAGAAATTATGTTTATGAATATATTGAGAATTACTTTACTGTTGAATATTATCGAGCTTCATATTCACATTTGATCAATCCTACTCCAACTTTTGATAAGGAAGCAATTGAAGATGAAGAATCATCTATTGTTCTTCCTCCTAAGCCTGTTCGTGGAGATGGTAGGCCTAGGATGAATAGGATTGAAGGGGCTGACTTTCATGCTAAGCAAAACAGATGTGGAAAGTGTAAAAAACTAGGACATAATAGAAGATGATGTTCTTTGAATATTTGAGTTGATTGTTTTAGTCCAATGTATTTGATTGGTTGTTCTATGAATACTTTGAGTTGAATAATTGAGTTGATTGTATTAGTCCAGTGTATTTGATTGATTGGTTGTTCTATGAATATTTGACTTGAATATTTGGATTATTGCATATGTTGAATTGGATATAATCTGATTTTGATTACTTTTGGTTGTATGCAATTGTTTATGAGTTTCTGCTTTTCTGGTAGGCACTGTGATGGTTGCCGGTAGGTAGTCAGTGTGGAATTGGTAAGATGATGGTTAGTGAAGAAGAATTATGGGTTGTGGCTTCTCTGACAGTGTTGAGTGTGGAATGTTGCTGCAGTTTGTATTGAATGAAGTAGTGGTGTAGTAGTATTTGCTTGTATGGCTAGAGAACTGTAAAGTTTATAGGTTGTGAATTGTTTGGGATGGAAGTATGGTTAGTAAGTGAAGTATGACAAAGTGGTATTGGGACTTTTGTAAAGGAGGAGGTGTTGTAGTTAAAAAGTGAGGCAGTGGAGGTTGGCAGTGGAGTAAGGAGTAGTCAGAGGCACTTGAAGTTGTGAATGATGAAGGTGGTAGTTGCTCTTGTAACAGGAAATGGAAAGTATGGAAGAACTATTAGTTCCAATTGTTCTGTTAAAAAGGTTAAATTGATATATCATTGGCCTCAAACAAGCTTAGGACTTAAGTATATTGCGGTCATTGATTTCAATTTTGTTTGTGCAGAAATATTTGTTCAATTTTGTTTGTGCAGAAATATTTGTTGATTTTTCATAACGGTGGAATACCTATCCATCTCCAATAGTTATTTATCTTTTTCTAATAACTTCTTTTTTCAAGAAAGCAGTATTCAACTTGCGTGCAATTGTGGTCAGTTGATGCTGCTAATGCTGTAGGAAATTGGTTTGATTTAGTGTGTTTTGTTTTGTTTTGTTTTGTTTCCAAACATATATCAAAAAATACCGTTGTTACACATTTGCAATTGTTTAAAAACTAACTGAAATTGTACTTACGGCCCATAACAAAAGTTTATCTTCACGAATTTCATATATTTATTCACTAGATATCCAAATATTTTACTATGACTTTCTCTGATAATCAACAAATGTGCCTTCTGCACATGCATGTCTTAAGTTTTACTTTAGCTTGATGTTTTTCATCAGGTAAAATATCACTATTTTGATCCATTATTTTTTTTAAATGTTAACATCATACCATCTTGTTTCAATTTTTGTTTTATATCACTAGTTTGTTAATCATACTTGTGAAGGAACTATACAGAGAAAGAGAAAGAGTATGATGTTCCTTTTGTTCATATGCTTTGTTTATTTCTATGAATTTGCCATTGCTTCAATCCCTAATTTGCAAACATATATCAAAAAATACTGTTGTTACACATTTGCAATTGTTACAAATTCTTCTCTATTTTCAATACATTCTAAGGTTTCTGCATACAATTCAATTCTGTTCTCATTCACGTATTACAGTAAATTATCATTACATTTTCTGTTTTACCCAATCTCATTATTAACCACTCTTTCCATCAACATCTGCTAACTACTTGCAAAATCCGTCTACAAACCATTCAAATCTTCCCTCTACGAAGATCTGCTCAATAATCACTAACCAAACGTCACCAATCCATGTCACCAGCATTCCTTCTTCCCATTCTCAGGCATCATCACTTTCATCATTCATTTCCACCAACATCTACCCTTCTGCCTACAACTGACCAACCTTGCACTTGCCACAACCTAAAATAGCTCACAGGACTTCCATCAACTCTTGCTGCACTGCAATCCAATCACTATCTTCAAACTTCTGTCATTTGACATACAACATCCTCAACACCAACAGAAATGACCTCTATAACCTGAAATTCACAGCAACCATCAACACTAAATGCATAGCACTTTCATCCACACTATCTTCCTCATCCTAAAAAATTACTCAACATCACAGTAACCTTCACATTACACAACATACTCTGCATTATACGGCCCAATTTTTTTCTAGGACACAACATGAATGTATAGTCAGATTCAAAAGTGACAGTGCAAACAAGTGCACAGCATACACATAAACAAACTCAATTCTACGACATCTGTAAGTAGGTTTTACAGTTCAAATAATATGGCCTAAGTCAACCATTACAAATTCATCAGTCAAAGAATTTGTTGCTATCATTGTCAGTTCACATCTTTTGTTGCTGAAGCTGAACTGCAGAATTTTTCAATTGTCCATCAGTATGGTTCATCAGAGAGAATTTGTGCACTTATCTGTGCTCTAAATACGTTTACTTGTTCTAGACTGATTTTTGATGTTGTGTCCATTCCTTGTGCTAACTTTTGGATAAACATCATTACGAAAATTCCATAGTCGAACCTGCATTTGTTAAATTTTAGTTATTGTGTAACATTCATCGTTGTATAAAAATCTCCAGTATCAGTGATTATGAAAATATAACTAAACATGTACTTAAATCCATTACATCAAAAGATAAATGCTTCTATCTTTTTTAATAGTTGAATAAAGTAAGATCTGACACTTAATAGTTGAATAAAGTAAGATCTGAAACCAGAGTCCAATGCAGACATGTCGACAAGATGAGAATGCAAGTGCAGACAAGCTACATGATAACTGACTGCATATAAAGCAACAACTCAAGTCAATGCACATCAATCCAATACAAAATACATGAAGTGAATGCAGAAACATACACACACACACGCGCATGTATACGTAAATGTAGTGACAGAATAGTAGACTAACCAAGGTAAACAATGTAAGCTCAAAAAATTTAGCTATTTTTTTATTTAAAATATGGAATCTAGATTCCAATTTATTATGTATATACAAATTGAAGAGTAGAATTAAATATTGTGGGAAACATAAGTATGAAAACAATTACCAATGGAGTTGTAGATAATGATGGTCTTTGGCTGTGTTCATTGCAGAATGGACTGGATATAGGTCTTATGTTTATGCATTGGGTTCCACCTTCGTTTATGAATATGCAGGTAGTTTTTCGAATGAATATCTTTGACTTAAAAGACCTTGTTTGCATTTTTACGCTACATAAAAATTGTCATATATAATGAAATGTTAGACAGAGTGAAGAACTATTAATTAATATCATTTAACAATAAACCATGTCCAAAACAACAAACAACTTAAATCATTTATATAAAAACATAAATGCTTTTATCTTTTTTACCTAGGGTTTAACATATCTGTCTATTTTAAGTAATAACTAATATCATGAGAAAAACATCAAATACCTTGAATGCATTAGATAATATACCATTTGTATCAGTGATTATGAAAATATAACTGAAAATGTACATAAATCCTTTACATCAAAAGATAAATGCTTCTATCTTTTTTAATAGTTGAATAAAGTAAGATCTGACACTTAATATTTTATATAGAACTCGTTAATTAGTATCATTTAACAATAAACCATCTCCAAAACAACAAACAACTTAAATCATTTACATAAAAACATAAATGCTTTTATTTTTTTTACCTAGGGTTTAACATATCTGTGTATTTTATGTAATAACTAATATCATCAGAAAAACATCAAATACCTTAAATGCATTAAATAATATACCATTTCTATCAGTGATTATGAAAAATAACTCAAAATGTACATAAATCCTTTACATCAGAAGATAAATGCTTCTATCTTTTTTAATAGTTGAATAAAGTAAGATCTGACACTTAATATTTTATGAAGAACTCTTTAATTAATTTCATTTAACAATAAACCAGCTCCAAAACAACAAACAACTTAAATCATTTACATAAAAACATAAATGCTTTTATCTTTTTTACCTACGGTTTAACATATCTGTATATTTTATGTAATAACTAATATCATGAGAAAAACATCAAATACCTTGAATGCATTAGTTAATATACCATTTGTATCAGTGATTTGAACAACCTGGGGCATTTTTTCAATATTTTAAACTTGCTATGAGATGCAGTGAAAAAATTGCTCTGTCATACAAATAAAAAATAATTTCATTTTTGCCCTCATCGTGCAATTTTTAATTTTTTTGGGGAGCTGCTGCAGTTTTGTGGTTATTTTTTCGATTAGATCTCTTTGGATTTAGTTTTAAGTGGACCGTCTTTTCTTAGATGTTGTCGAATTTATTTTGAATGTTGGTAAAACAGTAAATCATCTGATTTTGTCCCATCTATCATGTTTCTTCTATAAAAGAAAATATTTTTGGATGGATTCTCGCCTAAAATATACCCATTTATCCAAGTTGAATTCCCTTTAACCACGTTTTTTTTAATAAAAACAATAATGTGACTGTAGAACATGAAAAGAAAACGAAAAAAGAAAAGAAGAGCCTTATATATTATTGACATCTAGAAACACAGAACTTAATCAATAGCATCTACTATGTAGGCATCTATTTAATAGATACGAATGCTTTTATATAGATGTTTAGCAAATATGTTTACACTTGTTGAGGCAAACTATTCCCTCACGGGACAAACTAAACTTAAAGATTACACCTCATAATATGTTGGGAGATGCTTTGACTAGCAGTACCTACAATCAGATTCTAATCAAAGTATCAAGTAAGATCACATGTCTGAGTAAGCCTATCAGCTCTACTATATCAGCTCTATAATCAGATTACTTACCTAACGATTAGTTTTGAAGATATATATTCATTGCACTCTATTTTCACTTTCTACATGACAATCAATTAGATCACAGTAATCACCCAAGTGAACTGAAATTGTGGTACTTGGTGTTTTCCAATCCACTCTTATGCCCATATTAATTTCATTTAACAATAAACCAGCTCCAAAACAACAAACAACTTAAATCATTTACATAAAAACATAAATGCTTTTATCCTTTTTACCTAGGGTTTAACATATCTGTATATTTTATGTAATAACTAATATCATGAGAAAAACATCAAATACCTTGAATGCATTAGATAATATACCATTTGTATTAGTGATTATGAAAATATAACTAAACATGTACTTAAATCCTAGGTAAACATTTTTAATCAGTGATTATGAAAATTACCCGTTGCTTTGTTGAGCACAGTTAACATTTTTTATCAATAAAGACTTTCCCAGAATTGTTTTCTCGTCTGCTCTTGTAAGTCTTTATTGATTTTGTTTACCGCTGCTTTCTGCCAAATATATATACATAAATTTTTTATAATAATGATAAATCTGTTTATCTTTTTTACTTTCTGTTTATTTTACGTACCACATTAATAGCAAACCTTGAATGTCCACTTCTTAGTGTCTTCGATCTTGCGGTCAAGTGTAGAGAATCATAATGGTTCCATGAACATGATTCCACTACTAGCTCTAGCAAGCTCCAATGTTCGTTGCCATGTATAGAAAATAATATATTGCAACATAATGGATTTAGAAGTGCTTGTTTAATAAAAGGATTAAACATATTTGTTTTGATATTTTCTAGGTTTCCATCTGTTGCGCTTTTCTGTTAAAAAATAATTTCAGAAAGTTTATCTTAGAAAGAAATTAAATTTTACATTATAGTACACTTACTGTCATTGTTGTGTTCACATATATAATGCTAGAACTTGCTTCTAAAAAATTTGTTTTTCTGAACCAAAACCAATCAATAACCTACATTTCCAAAAAAATATATGGATTAAGTATAGATTTTATAATGAAGCAAAGAATAAAATTTATAATGACGCAAAGTATAGTTTTTTGTACTTACTTGACCAGAAATATATTCTCCATAGAGAATTTCTTCTATCACACTTTTTGTGATGGTGATGAAGTTTCCATCATCACAAATAAATGCTTCATCACTAAAAAATTAAGATTAGTATGTTCTGTGTTGTATGACACTTACAGTATAAAAGAAAATTAATTAAAATTGGTATACTGAAAAATTAAGATTAGTATGTAATGAAATATTTTTTAACAAAAGAAAATAACAATAGTTGTAGAAGTTTGTATGAAAAGATAAATTAATTTATCTTTTTTAGTTTAGTTTGGTTTTTTTGATGTCTATATGACAAAAAAACATGGGTATTAAATCAGTCCTGGTTTTATGGCACTTACAGTATAAAACACAGATTTGATCTCTATATGACAAAAAAACATGGAGAATATTTATATGCATATCAACATGACAAAAGTTCTGCTATAATTTATATGTATATCTTATTGGAATAAATATATATTTAATTCAATTGAGTCAAAAGTAGTTTAGTTACTTACTTGTTTCCTCCAAGAATTTTGAATTTTTTTTTGACAATTTCTTTTTGTTCTTCGGTAAGATATTTGAGTAGTGGACATTTGTCAACATTCTTTGGCTTCTTCTTCTTTTTTGGTTCTTTTAGGACAATATCTTCAACAACAATAGGATCTTGAGCAGGCTCTTTCAGATTGTCAGATTTTAAATTATCTTGTGTTTGCTTTTCTAGTATGAAATCTTGAGTTTGCATAATATCAAAAGTTGGAAAATTAGTAGAACTGTTTATGTGAATCATACCAACAATTTTTTTTGTTACCTTTTTCAGCTTCAGTTTTTTTGTTCAAATTATCTTTTTCTCCACATCATGCTTTTCTACATTTTCCAATTTCTGAAGCTTCATTTCAAGAATATGGATTCTATTTTTAGCTGCTTCTCTTAAACGTCTTTCCTCCTTTAATTGTTCTTCAACATTTTTCATCTCAGAACACAAAAAATTGACTTTTGACCGTAGCTCCATTATGTTATTAGCAGATTCTTTGGCATATTTTCTCAAACTTGTGTCTTCCTGGTACTCATCTAATTTTCTTTTGTTGTTTCGGTCTGCTTCCACTTCAATAGCTTTTATTTTATTGGAAATAAATTCTTTCTCTTCTTTTGTTACAGCTGCAATTTTTTTTTTAAAATCTGCAATGAATAAATTTAAAGTTAAGCTTGCACATATACTGTAATTGAAGTACTAGACAAGTTAAGCTTGCACATATACTTTCTATACTCATTTGGTTTTCTATTATTTAAGTTACCAACATTCTAAAAAATTGCTTTCGAAAAAATCAAAAAAAATGTACAGTTAAAAAAAAATAGCATACTTTGTCATTGTCAACCTCGGTGAGGTCCAAATCTTTCAATTTCGATAAATCCCATTTCCCCATTCTTGGGATTTTTGTTTGCAGATTTTCCTTCTCATCAATTATTTGTGTTCATTCACAAATCCAGTACTGCAAGAAAAAGATAAAAGCATTTATATTTTTGTATTAAATATAGATTTAAATATATTTATATTTAGTTAAAATTATGAAAGCATACCAGTAACACCATAGTACAACCTGGTGTACTTCTAGGGTCAGCATGATACTTTTTAACATTTTTCAAAACATTTTCACATATTGCTCGCGACCAAGAAATTGAATTTAATTTTTTTAAATTCAGCAACTTCGGCAAGAAACCCCATTGCATATAGCTTTGGTTGTTTGGAAAAAGAAAAGTTATAACCAACAACAACAATAACAATTTCACTATATCTTCATTTCCTTTTTCTTCTTCTAACAGTGTATTCAATCTTTTTGTTACTGTTTTTTTGGCTAATTATGTCTTCTTCTTCAAAATTGGCAGTTAAAAAACTGGAGAAACTTTCCATGGCTGAGGCTTTGTTAGAAGCTGGTATAGGAAATAAGTCTTCTCCAGCTAATGGCATTCCAAAAATTAGACTGACTTCTTCAGGAGTAATTTTGAGTAATTTGTTTTCAATTGTGAAAGCATTTTCATTTTCATCAAAAGAAGTAATGATATCATCTAAATTTAAAGCACTTTTCCTTAAATCTTGTCGTGCTATTGAGTCACTAAGAAAAACGTTGAAAAAGTTTTTGAATGGCGTTTTTTCTAAAAAAGCTTTTGCTTCAGGTGAAAGAATGTGTTTCTCCTTTATAATTGACATCACCTTATAGATTGCATCCAAATTACATCTATAAGTACCTGTGTACTGCCTTTTTTGCTTCTTGGCTATTTTCTTAATTTCATACAAATCTACATCATCCAAATCAGTACTGTCTTCAGTTAGTTGCTGTGAAATCGTTTTTTCATCATCAGATATGAAGTCTTCTTTTTCATTCACATCAGGTAATTCTTGCGTTGGTGCACTCTGATTCTATATTTAGGAAAATCAAAAAATAAATTAGGAGGTAAAAATAACAAGTTTATCAAAAAAATATCTTACTACACAAAAATTGGAATAAAAAGATAATACATTTTATCATTTAAATTATTTTATATTTTTTTGAGATTAAGATAATTTTTAGTACATAAAGTACCTCTATTTAAAAAAATAAAAGATAAAGCACTTTTTTAGTATATAAAGTACTTCTTTTTTTAAAAAAAACAAAAGTAAAAATTAAATCCAATAGGTTTTGTTGTAAATAACAAATGTTTGAAATTCTTTTAGACCTATTTCAATATTCACAGTTTGAAAATTTCGCATTCTCTAATTTATAATTTAGATCAATAAAAGATAAATGAACATTCACAACTAAAAATCAACAAGAATTATTTGATGAAATGAAAATTTACATTTACAAAGTTTCAAAGTATATAAAGATAATGTGCTTTATCTTTTTTAGTTGTTCAAGTAATGGTCAATTATATGTTTGAATAAAAAGATAATATGTTTTATCATTTAAATTATTTTGTATTTTTTTTTGAGATTAATATACTTTTTAGTATATAAAGTAACTTTATATAAAAAAGTAAAAGATAAAGCACTTTTTTACTATATAGAGTACCTCTTTTTTTTTAAAAAAATTACAAATTAAATCTAACAGTTTTTTTTGTAAAAAACAAATGTTCGAATTTTTTTTGACCTATTTCAATTTTTACAGTTTCAAATTTTCACATTTTGAAATTTATAATTTAGATCAATAAGAGATAAATGAACATTCACAACTGAAAATGAACAAGATTTATTTAATGAAATGAAAATTTACAATTAGAAAGTTTCAAAGTATAGAAAGATAATCTGCTTTATCTTCATCATCACAATAGCCTTGAAGTAATAACATGTACAACATATATGAATGCAACATGAAAGCTACAACATCAATGAATATTCAAATTCAAAAGTGACAGTGCAAACAAGTGCACAACATACACATAAACAAATGCAACATGAAAACAACTCAAGATCAATGCAAATGAAGTAACCAAACCTGACTGAAGTGTTCGAACATTACATATATACATCTGTGAAACATCAAGTGAATTTGCAACATCATACACATTGAAACCAGAGTCCAATGCAGACATGTCGACAAGATGAGAATGCAAGTGCAGACAAGCTACATGATAACTGACTGCATATAAAGCAACAACTCAAGTCAATGCACATCAATCCAATACAAAATACATGAAGTGAATGCAGAAACATACACACACACACGCGCATGTATACGTAAATGTAGTGACAGAATAGCAGACTAACCAAGGTAAACAATGTAAGCTCAAAAAATTTAGCTATTTTTTTATTTAAAATATGGAATCTAGATTCCAATTTATTATGTATATACAAATTGAAGAGTAGAATTAAATATTGTGGGAAACATAAGTATGAAAACAATTACCAATGGAGTTGTAGATAATGATGGTCTTTGGCTGTGTTCATTGCAGAATGGACTGGATATAGGTCTTATGTTTATGCATTGGGTTCCACCTTCGTTTATGAATATGCAGGTAGTTTTTCGAATGAATATCTTTGACTTAAAAGACCTTGTTTGCATTTTTACGCTACATAAAAATTGTCATATATAATGAAATGTTAGACAGAGTGAAGAACTATTAATTAATATCATTTAACAATAAACCATGTCCAAAACAACAAACAACTTAAATCATTTATATAGAAACATAAATGCTTTTATCTTTTTTACCTAGGGTTTAACATATCTCTCTATTTTAAGTAATAACTAATATCATGAGAAAAACATCAAATACCTTGAATGCATTAGATAATATACCATTTGTATCAGTGATTATGAAAATATAACTGAAAATGTACGTAAATCATTTACATCAAAAGATAAATGCTTCTATCTTTTTTAATAGTTGAATAAAGTAAGATCTGACACTTAATATTTTATATAGAACTCGTTAATTAGTATCATTTAACAATAAACCATCTCCAAAACAACAAACAACTTAAATCATTTACATAAAAACATAAATGCTTTTATCTTTTTTACCTAGGGTTTAACATATCTGTGTATTTTATGTAATAACTAATGTCATCAGAAAAACATCAAATACCTTAAATGCATTAGATAATATACCATTTCTATCAGTGATTATGAAAAATAACTCAAAATGTACGTAAATCCTTTACATCAGAAGATAAATGCTTCTATCTTTTTTAATAGTTGAATAAAGTAAGATCTGGCACTTAATATTTTATGAAGAACTCGTTAATTAACATCATTTGACAATAAACCATCTCCAAAACAACAAACAACTTAAATCATTTACATAAAAACATAAATGTCTTTATCTTTTTTACCTAGGGTTTTAACAATAAGCCAGCTCAAAAACATGTACCTAAATCGTTTACATAAAAAAAATAGTACATACTTGTAGACGAATCGATGAAGAAAAATTGATGTTTAACTGAATAATGGCAGAAATCTTCGATCACAAATTGTCTAGTCGTTTAGAAAAACCTACTTTCCGATTTTATATTTGATTTCATTTTGCTGGGTTCTGAAAAAGGAAAAAGAACAGGAGAAAAAGTAACGGAATGAAGGGATAAAGTAACAGACGTAACGTGTATTAACTTTTGTCCTACAAACTAATTATTTTAAACCTGTGTCCTAGAAACTTATTGTTTGATGGAAAGAGGCCCTTATGGTAAAATTTCCCATTGCATTTTAACTACACATCAGCTTCTTACTCCACCACAACATCCACAACTGCAACCAAAACTCCAAACAACCTCTGCTCCAATTCATCCAAAACTATCACTATCAACCACTGCAACCACACTTGCAAACCACCGCTTCTTCAACTTCATCACCCATTTGCTTGCTCTCTCCTTCCAGTTCACCAACTTCCAATTCACCAACCTCAGCCACACGTCATCCACTGTCCAACTGCACTATTTCATTACCATAACCCCCCACACCTTGTTGTATATCACCGTATCCTTCTCCTCACAACAAGAAACAACTCACACTAAAATAGTACCATACAACATCCAACAACTCTACATCCTCCTCTGCCAACTGCCTCGATCACTGCCTTCCACTTTGACAATACTTCATCACTTAATCTCCTTTCCACACTTCAACAAATACTCTGCCTTGTTCCACCTCAATCGTCAAACATGAACCAACCTGCCATCACCATCACCCCTTCAATCACCTCCCACCACAACTTTTACTGCCTCACTACATCACAATCACCTCCTCGCTACATCGTACAATCTTATAAACCCGAACACAAATCCCTAATCTACAGACCCATCTCTTTGTCAATCGCTATCTACCTCTGCAAATCGCCAAACACCGTAACTTCAACTAAAATCGCCAAAATTCCTACTGATTTCTTCAACCGTGAACCAATTTCTTCAATCGCGACTAACGATTATGTTTTGAACACTAAATTGAATGAATTTTATTTTGAGTTTTAGTTTTTCTTAATTTTGACCTGATTTCGATTACGTTTTGCTTTGATTTTGATTACGCTATGTTTTTTTTGAGGTAAATCAACGTTGAAAGGATTTAGGGTGTGTTGGGCTATGAATATTCTTTCCATTTTTTTGAAAAAAAAATTTTGTGTTAAAAAAAGAAAAAGAAGAAGAAGAAAAGAAAGAAGAAAAAAATTTCGTTGCGTTTGATTTTTGTCTTTCTCCTTTCTAACGGAAAAAAATTAAAACGATAAAAAACAAAATAAAATTTGACTGCATATATATCTTGTTCACACTTTTTAGGTTGAAAAAGCAGAAATTGCATGAAACTGAAAGGAATTGCTCGCAAAACTACCCCGCTTGCTAGCTTGCGAGCTAATTTTTTTTTAAATAAATTGCTAATAATATTACACGCTCTAGTATCGTATTCTTATCTTGTTCTTAGTTTCTTTGCATTGTTGGTTGCTTGCATTTAAAAAAATAATGGTAGTTGCATCGTTAATGCACATTTATTTTCAGTTTGCATTCATTATCATCTTTATTTTATTTTCTTAGGGCAATAACATAATCCACGTAAGGTGTGGGATTTCATCACCGCTTTATTGGTCCAAAAATTGCATTTTATCTTAGAACTAGAAAAATAATAACGGGTAGACTTTGGACTTAAAGGAGTCACGAGCTCACTTAGAGCTTAATTATATCTTGACAATTTGTCTTCTTTGAACAATTTATATTCTTGGTATCTCGCATACGTGTAACGACCCAGAATTTTTATTTATTTAAAATTTGAATATTTAATTAATTTTAAATATTAATAAGTGAAATTATAAGTCGAATAAATTTTATTTCGAATAATTGGATTTAATTGAATAATTAAATCGATAGTTTAATAGGTGAAAATACAGAAATAATTGAAAATTGGGTTAAATATGATTGAAAATGATTTGTAAAATTTTATTATATCATATTGAAGTTATAATGATGTTATAGAACTTTTAAAATCGAATTAAAAGTTTATTTGTGAAAATTGAATATTTTAATATTTAAATCGACTAGTGAAATTAGCCAATTTTCGAACAGTCTCAGAATTGGACGAAACCAGTTCCATTGGATCCGTAATAATTTGTTATTACCGGACTTCAATTTTCGTAGCAATCGGAGTTATCGTTTGATCGTGGCAGCTCGAAACGCATCGAAATTGTTTTTAATATTAATTTGGCGAGTTAAAATAGTCATTTTTCAAAAAGTCTCGGATTTCGACGAAACCAGTTTCATCGGATCCGTAATGTGATATTATTGTATGGTTTCAAATTTCAAGTCAATCGGATTTACCGTTTGTACGGTGCAAGCTAAAACGCCTACAAAATTGTTTAATCGGTTTAATTTTAAATCGAACGTTTATTGCCATAACTCACACAGATGACCGAATTAGCTCCCGAAATACGTTCCATTGTGTTCGGAACGCGGGGTAAACCTTAAAAACGCCAACCGACACGCTTCGTTTGGAGTTCGGAAAATCCGGGATGAATAGTGTCGCGTGAATTTTCTATATAAGCCCCCTCTCTTCATAAATTTGCAAAAAATTAAAACCCTAACCCTAATTTCAATGGCCAGCCGCCACTTACATTTCAAAGGCCAGAAATTCATCATTTTCTTCTCTTAATCTCTCTCAATCTATATACAATTAGAAGAAATGCTCAACTACAAAGTCGAAGAGCTCGATGAGAGCTTTGATTCTATACGGTGATGATTGGAATTGGAGTGACGGAGTGGGGGCTACGTGCCCGCTTCACCATCAGGTCGGAACGCAATTCGAGACGAAGGGGGAGGCCGAGTTGTAGGGGGTGGTGGCCGAAGGTAGAGGAGGAGATGGCGGTCAAGATGGAAGCTTCTGATCGTGTTCATGTTCGTCGTAGAGGTCGCAAAATCAAACTCTAGTTTGCTTGGAATGGGTTTCTTCTTGCGTGGTGTTGCCTGTACATGAGCGTGAGTGAGAAGAAGGTGGGGTGCGGTCACGATTGCAGGGAGCAGGATCCAAGGGCTGGGATCTATTTAGGTTTAAAAATAGTAAATATATGTTGTAAAATTATGAATAAAAATTCGTGTAACTTCTAAAATTCATATCTTTTTCATACGAGGTCGAAAACGCGCAAAACCAGTTGCATTGGAATCGTATGGACGAGCACTATGCTATGGAAATGGATTGGAGTTGTTTGGAGTTAGTGAGAATTTCGGGTAAAATTAAACGCGTGTTTAATTTTGTTCGAAATAAACCGCTAAAACGAAATTGAAATCAAGGTGAGAACTTCTCACTCAATCGAATCGGTTTCGATTTTAATTTTAAATAGTTAGATTTAAAATTCTTGAATGTATGTTTGAATGATGATTGTTATCTATTTATTGTTAAAATAGACATTATGCGCCGTTAGTAAGCGGATGTTATTTATTAAAAACATATACCGCGAATATTTCATAAACAGTGAAATTGGTATTATTTATGTACTTGGATTTGATTTCCTACAGTATATAGCGGATGAGACCCTATTGCGCCGCCTATTAAGCGGATAATATTTTAAATCCCATATACCGCGATAATTTCGTACTGGAACAGAATTGGTATTGTGCTAACATCTTTGGATGCAGGAAAACAGGTTGGAGGGATCCAACTGGATTCCTCAACAGTATTTATTTGATTATGGATATTTTGATATTCGTTGATTATCATATCGATATATGATATCGTTGTTGTCGTGATTGACTATTTGGTATGTAGCATCATTGGGCCAAATTTTGGAATTTTAAAAGGATTTTTAAAGTGATTTTTAAAGAGTATACGTTTATAAAATATTTTTGGAATTGATTCATTTTAAATAAATAAACGTTATAATTTTAATGTTATAAAAATTATGATTTCTGAGAAATATAGTTAAAAGTTGATTTTTGAAAATATGGGGTTAATGATTTTATAAAATAGTTAAATTGGGATTTTTGGATTTATTGTAAAAAGTTTAAAAAATAGGATTTATAAAATTTAATTATTTTATGAATCAAAATGATGAAGTTATAAAGGACTTTAAAGACGTTTTGAAATAATAATATAAATCGATTTATATATAAAACATTTATAAATTGATAATTTGTAAATTAAAATATTTGAATTATAAAAACGAGTTTTTATAAGTGTTAGAATGAAGTGTAAATGAACTTCATAAATGAATGAAATTCATAGAATTATAAACGGTGAAGTTATAAATGGAATTTTATAAGCAGTAGTTTTATAAAATTTGTGAAGTTATTTGAAGAATAGATTTGGTTAAATAAATGAATCTTATAAGTTATAAGATTTATAATTTGGAAAGTCTTAAAAAGAACGATTTTGTAAAATAATCGTTTTATAAGCATTTAACTTATAATATGAACTTTTAGTATATCATTGGGATATGAAATTGAATAGGTTAATAAAGGAGATTTATAGAAAGGAGTTGATATAAAATAAATAGAAATGGAAATTATAAACATTGGTTTATAAATCCGCAACGACTTAGTTTGATAAATTAATTTGTATAACTTATTAATGGAGTTATATTCACATTTTAGACAGTGAATAATCCTTTAAAATAGAATGAATAGAAATGATGAAATTGGTTAACAAGTATATTCACGTTTTTGGATAGTGAATATTATGTTAAAGAAAATGTTTTGGATGTGATGTTTTAAATAGAATTAAAACGACCTAACGATGTTTTCAAAACGTGTTGAGATTCGAAACCATAGATTTCAACATTCATTGTTGAAATAAATGTTTTCGAGAAATAAAAGAAATGGTGGACTATAACACAGTTGTTATAGTAAATGATTTCCGAAAGGAAATGTTTTGTATAGTATTGGGATTTATATATCTATTTTAATTTCGAATCCCTATACTAGTGATTTTGGGTTGTCGTAACGATGTTTTACGCAACATTAGTTTTGGCCCAAACAAATATGGTTAAGAGAATGATTTCCTTAAAGAATGAAATATATACTTAATTTCGATTTAAGTATATTGAATATTTTCCAAGTGTAGAAAATAAAAAGATTGTGAATTACTTATTTAATAAGTATGGAAATGTTTTTCCAATGAAAAATGAAACGTTTAGAGAATTTATCTTTTTGAAGATAAATTGAAAATGAATAATTGAAATCATATATTCATAAATATTTTGAAATATAAATTCACTATGGAATTTATAAAAGGAAAGGGGAATTTGTTTAAAAATAAACGTTGATTTATTTTTGAAATGTGGGAATTAATTTACGGATTTGGAACGTAAATATAAAGTAAATCGTTAAGGATTTATTTAATTGGTTTAAATGAACCATGTTGAAATGAAAGTATTTCCGCGTAAGGAAAATGATTGAAATTTGTTTTCAAAAGTGGTAAGGATGAAAAGTGATTTGAAATTTATTTTCAAATGGTTGAAGTGTGAAAATTTTATATCTTGTAAAGATATTTTTGGGAAATAAATAATTTGAAAAATTATTTGGAATCTGGTGATGCTGTGCATATCCATTGATAGTTCAATAACCGGCTATCAATATTTACCTTTGATAGGTATTTGTTGTGATTTGTTTGAATTTGAATGCCACACTTATTTTTGAATAAGCGCTCACTATTCGGGTTAGCCGGGAAAGGACCTTGGGGTCGTATAACCCATTCCGAGTATGTGATACGTCGTTATGGATTGCATTTGAAAAGACCGGGTATTTGCGAGAGCGATAGGATGACCTGTCGATTGACTCTGCACCGAGTTGCTCCGGTATAGAGTTCTCCATATGTGATGGGGAATCCGATCAGGATTGTGGATATTCGGATTGCAAGGACTTCTTTGTAAGTGCCTTCGGTTATGTTCGAGCCCAGAACAGACTTGTATGGATTGTATGTCTGACATTACAAATTGAGATATAAAGCTGATTTCTTTCAAGTATATTTCTGTTGGTGGCGGAGAATTTATTCTCTTAGCTTAACACCCTTCTCTGAGACGTACGAGCTCAGAGGTTATGTAGTTGGAGGTATCGGCAATATATTCCCAATTTGGTAATGTGACATGCTGAGTGTTGCTGTGAAATGATCATTGTTTGATCGTTTGCGATATGATCATTTGTTTGATCACTTATCTTTGTGATCATTTCTATGATCATTTGTTGACCCAAAGCACGGCTTTTGTATAAAGCGTGGCTTTGTGAACGAGACTTCGTCAAACCTCACACCCCGGAATGGTCAAAACAGGAAAGATGCAGCAAGGTTATGAGGGGTAGCTCCCTTTAGGGTATGTGCATTTCCTTCTGGAAAAGGGTGGTATCATGGTATGGAGCCCAGATACTTACTCATGTTGAAACACTTTATTATTATGGTGTGATGTTGATTACGAGCGCTCGGATAAAGGTCCCAAAGGACCGGGGGATGGCATACTCGTGTCAGTAGTTACCCAGTTAGGGGTAACCCGGCCTTGTGTTGGCAGAGATCCGGTTTGGTTCTCGGAGACGTCCTTCCAGAGGCGTTCTCATGTGGCAATGGGAAGTTCCTTGGCCTGACCCTTTGTTGGAAATCCAAAAAAACAATACGAGACTTGTACGGTTTTAGTTGTAGAACCTGCCATTTAATATGGTAGCTATAGTAAGCATACTATAATGGTACCTATGCTGGCTAAGATTTATATTCTACTTTCGAAATGTTTCCTACACTATGCACTAGTAATAATATCAAATGTTTCTTTTTAATGCGTATCAAGCATCTTTGACTATCATAAGGAGAAATCTCCTCCAATTTTGCGTTTGCATTGTGTGTGTGTGCGGGAGGCCTTATGGTAGTCTCATTTTTAAAAGCATTGCGAATTGACTTTAAAAATATTCCTCTATTTTGATTTTTAAAGATAAATGAACTGTTTTGAGTTCTCACACCAGTCACATGACTGACTCGGAGTTTATTGTTTTCCTTCCTAAACTCTGGGTGTCCACCAATTTCCACATGGGCAGTCAAGAGTTAAGGTTTATTAGGATATTCAGGAATTCAGGAGTTGCTGGAGGCAAGCTGGATGGCATGGCGTATTTACTAGTATATAGTATTTCTTTTCCGCTGTTTGATGTTGTTTGTTGTTGTATACTCTGATGTAATGAAATGTAATGTGATGTAATGTAATAACTGATATAGTTCTTTGTTTAAAGATTATTCATTTATCTATTATATGTTGTTCCCCTGCGATTGTGAGATTCTGATATTGTTCTGTTGTTTTCTTTCTGTTCTGTTCTATCTTTTCCCTCTTCTTCTACCTCTTTTTTTTTAAACCCTAAGTGTTCGGTTTTCCGGCATTCGATTGCTCGGCAGTTGATACAGTGGAAGTATTGATGTCAGTTTTTCGGAAGTCGAAGAATCGGGTCCTTACAACGTGGTATCAAAGCATATGGTTAAGCGACAACCATGGTTCTGTTGGGTATTACTCATTAGAGATAGAGTCAGTAATACTCTAAATTGAGTTGAGTGTAATAATAGATATGAGCGCGTATTTGTTAGTGAATATAAAATTATTGTATATTGTGATGATCGGTTTATTGAGTGTTATATGAACCTTCGTCAGCACGGTCTGCACAACTATGCCGAAGGGGTTTATAAACACTTGAATAGAACAATTCGACACGATATTGTTTTAAATTGGGTAAATGAAATAATTTTACCTTGAGTATATTTTATATATAAAGGAATAATTTTTCAGAATTATTAAAGTGTATATAAGTTGATAAGAAAATGTAAGAATACATATATAAGTTATTAAAAGGTTGTTTGAATAATCTAAATAAGAGAATAATTGTATAAGTAAAATGAATTATAAGAATTGAATTATAATTAGTGATTTACAATTGTGAAAAAATCTTATATATATAAGAAGTGAAACTATATGAATATATTTGTGAATACGAGTTGCAAATAAAAATGAATTTAAAGTTAAATGGAAATTTACTTTAGAATTTGGAAGCTTAATTGATTTATAAGTGGGAATTTAAGTTAAGTAAAAACAAATAATGTTTAAATGGAATATAACTTAAGTGATGTTGAATGAAGTTGATATTGGTATCAAAGTAAACTAATAGAGTTAAGTGATAGATATGAACTTAAGTTATGTAAATGAAATTCAACTTGAAATGGTTAAATGAATTAGCAATTGAATTGAATTAATGAATTGAATGTTAATCAATTGAATGTGAATAATTGATAAGAAATAATGAGTTTAAGTTTTAATTCATTAAAATCTAATGTTATTGGAAGTTGAATAATTGAAGGAAAATCAATTTAATTAAACCAATTGAAAGTAAAGGTGTTAAACCAAATTGAATGAATTTAAGCAAAGGAATTTGGTTGAAATTAATATACATTGGTTGATATATGATTGTTGGTTGATTCTATATAATTCATTAAATATTAATGAAATTGGAAGCTAAAGTAATTGAAATCCAATTGGAAGTTAAGTGAATCTTAAATAGAATTCAATTTGATTTGGAAGTGAACCAACTTGAATATGAATTAGTGAATATAAACTAATTGAAAATGAATGTTAGTAAAAACATCCACTGTTAATGAATCAAAGGTGATTAAATTGAAAACAATTTCATTGAATATTAATGAGAATATGAATGAATATTTATTGGTTATGAATGTTAGTTGGATGATAGTTGGTTGATGGTTGAATATATTGTTTTTACTGCATTTGCTATGTTGGCATATATAGTTATTATGTTGCTATATGTTGTATATCGATACTATTGTCTATATTCATGTTCTCATTTGTTTGTTGAGTGTTTAGTAGGTGCGGATCGCGTTTGCTTCGCATTTGGAGCTCGCTTTCGCGCTATATTAGCCGTATATGCTCGCTAATAAAATATAAGGTACATATCTCGGATTAAATATCGTACTTTTACACTTTTTCCCTACGGGATGCCTCATTACTTGATGAGATGTATATTTGTTATATATATACTGTCATTTTTTTTTCGGATTGAGCCGCGCAAATGAGACTCTGGCGAATTTTTCTGAAAATTTAAGGCGTTAGAATATTTTTGAGAAAAATTGGAAAATTTTGTGAAAACTATAACTTTGATTTGGAATTGAAAGTCAAACAAGATCGTAGTTGTTTTTGAAAAGATAACTAAGTATGATTTGAAAATTTAGTAAAGTTATTGTAAGAAGTTTAACTATGGATTATGGAAAATTAATGGATTCTGTAACTTTTCTTACTTGGTAATTTCGAGGACGAAATTCTTTTAAGGGGGGAAGTATGTAACGACCCAGAATTTTTATTTATTTAAAATTTGAATATGTAATTAATTTTAAATATTAATAAGTGAAATTATAAGTCGAATAAATTTTATTTCGAATAATTGGATTTAATTGAATAATTGAATCGATAGTTTAATAGGTGAAAATACAGAAATAATTGAAAATTGGGTTAAATATGATTGAAAATGATTTGTAAAATTTTATTATATCATATTGAAGTTATAATGATGTTATAGAACTTTTAAAATCGAATTAAAAGTTTATTTGTGAAAATTGAATATTTTAATATTTAAATCGACTAGTGAAATTAGCCAATTTTCGAACAGTCTCAGAATTGGACGAAACCAGTTCCATTGGATCGGTAATAGTTTGTTATTACCGGATTTCAATTTTCGTAGCAATCGGAGTTATCGTTTGATCGTGGCAGCTCGAAACGCATCGAAATTGTTTTTAATATTAATTTGGCGAGTTAAAATAGTCATTTTTCAAAAAGTCTCGGATTTCGACGAAACCAGTTTCATCGGATCCGTAATGTGATATTATTGTATGGTTTCAAATTACAAGTCAATCGGATTTACCGTTTGTCCGGTGCAAGCTAAAACGCCTACAAAATCGTTTAATCGGTTTAATTTTAAATCGAACGTTTATTGCCATAACTCACACAGATGACCGAATTAGCTCCCGAAATACGTTCCATTGTGTTTGGAACGTGGGGTAAACCTTAAAAACGCCAACCGGCACACTTCGTTTGGAGTTCGGAAAATCCGGGATGAATAGTGTCGCGTGAATTTTCTATATAAGCCCCCTCTCTTCATAAATTTGCAAAAAATTAAAACCCTAACCCTAATTTCAATGGCCAGCCGCCACTTACATTTCAAAGGCCAGAAATTCATCATTTTCTTCTCTTAATCTCTCTCAATCTATATACAATTAGAAGAAATGCTCAACTACAAAGTCGAAGAGCTCGATGAGAGCTTTGATTCTATACGGTGACGATCGGAATTGGAGTGACGGAGTGGGGGCTACGTGCCCGCTTCACCATCAGGTCGGCACGCAATTCGAGACGAAGGGGGAGGCCGAGTTGTAGGGGGTGGTGGCCAAAGGTAGAGGAGGATATGGCGGTCAAGATGGAAGCTTCTGATCGTGTTCATGTTCGTCGTAGAGGTCGCAAAATCAAACCCTAGTTTGCTTGGAATGGGTTTCTTCTTGCGTGGTGTTGCCTGTACATGAGCGTGAGTGAGAAGAAGGTGGGGTGCGGTCACGATTGCAGGGAGCAAGATCCAAGGGTTGGGATCTATTTAGGTTTAAAAATAGTAAATATATGTTGTAAAATTATGAATAAAAATTCGTGTAACTTCTAAAATTCATATCTTTTTCATACGAGGTCGAAAACGCGCGAAACCAGTTGCGTTGGAATCATATGGACGAGCACTACGCTATGGAAATGGATTGGAGTCATTTGGAGTTAGTGAGAATTTCGGGTAAAATTAAACGCGCGTTTAATTTTATTCGAAATAAACCGCTAAAACGAAATTGAAATCAAGGTGAGAACTTCTCACTCAATCGAATCGGTTTTGATTTTAATTTTAAATAGTTAGATTTAAAATTCTTGAATGTATGTTTGAATGATGATTGTTATCTATTTATTGTTAAAATAGACATTATGCGCCGTTAGTAAGCGGATGTTATTTATTAAAAACATATACCGCGAATATTTCATAAACAGTGAAATTGGTATTATTTATCTACTTGGATTTGATTTCCCACAGTATATAGCGGATGAGACCCTATTGCTCCGCCTATTAAGCGGATAATATTTTAAATCCCATATACCGTGATAATTTCGTACTGGAACAGAATTGGTATTGTGCTAACATCTTTGGATGCAGGAAAACAGGTTGGAGGGATCCAACTGGATTCCTCAACAGTATTTATTTGATTATGGATATTTTGATATTCGTTGATTATCATATCGATATATGATATCGTTGTTGTCGCGATTGACTATTTGGTATGTAGCATCATTGGGCTAAATTTTGGAATTTTAAAAGGATTTTTAAAGTGATTTTTGAAGAGTATACGTTTATAAAATATTTTTGGAATTGATTCATTTTAAATAAATAAACGTTATAATTTTAATGTTATAAAAATTATGATTTCTGAGAAATATAGTTAAAAGTTGATTTTTGAAAATATGGGGTTAATGATTTTATAAAATAGTTAAATTGGGATTTTTGGATTTATTGTAAAAAGTTTAAAAAATAGGATTTATAAAATTTAATTATTTTATGAATCAAAATGATGAAGTTATAAAGGACTTTAAAGACGTTTTGAAATAATAATATAAATCGATTTATATAAAAGATTTATAAATTGATAATTTGTAAATTAAAATATTTGAATTATAAAAACGAGTTTTTATAAGTGTTAGAATGAAGTGTAAATGAACTTCATAAATGAATGAAATTCATAGAATTATAAACGGTGAAGTTATAAATGGAATTTTATAAGCAGTAGTTTTATAAAATTTGTAAAGTTATTTGAAGAATAGATTTGGTTAAATAAATGAATCTTATAAGTTATAAGATTTATAATTTGGAAAGTCTTAAAAAGAACGATTTTGTAAAATAATCGTTTTATAAGCATTTAACTTATAATATGAACTTTTAGTATATCATTGGGATATGAAATTGAATAGGTTAATAAAGGAGATTTATAGAAAGGAGTTGATATAAAATAAATAGAAATGGAAATTATAAACATTGTTTTATAAATCCGCAACGACTTAGTTTGATAAGTTAATTTGTATAACTTATTAATGGAGTTATATTCACATTTTAGACAGTGAATAATCCTTTAAAATAGAATGAATAGAAATGATGAAATTGGTTAACAAGTATATTCACGTTTTTGGATAGTGAATATTATGTTAAAGAAAATGTTTTGGATGTGATGTTTTAAATAGAATTAAAACGATCTAACGATGTTTTCAAAACGTGTTGAGATTCGAAACCATAGATTTCAACATTCATTGTTGAAATAAACGTTTTCGAGAAATAAAAGGAAATGGTGGACTATAAAATTGTTGTTAAAGTAAATGATTTCGGAAGGAAATTTTTTGTATAGTATTGGGATTTATATATCTATTTTAATTTCGAATCCCTATACTAGTGATTTTGGGTTGTCGTAACGATGTTTTACGCAACATTAGTTTTGGCCCAAACAAATATGGTTAAGAGAATGATTTCCTTAAAGAACGAAATATATACTTAATTTCGATTTAAGTATATTGAATATTTTCCAAGTGTAGAAAATAAAAAGATTGTGAATTACTTATTTAATAAGTATGGAAATGTTTTTCCAATGAGAAATGAAATGTTTAGAGAATTTAACTTTTTGAAGATAAATTGAAAATGAATAATTGAAATCATATATTCATAAATATTTTGAAATATAAATTCACTATGGAATTTATAAAAGGAAAGGGGAATTTGTTTAAAAATAAACGTTGATTTATTTTTGAAGTGTGGGAATTAATTTACGGATTTGGAACGTAAATATAAAGTAAATCGTTAAGGATTTATTTAATTGGTTTAAATGAACCATGTTGAAATGAAAGTATTTCCGCGTAAGGAAAATGATTGAAATTTGTTTTCAAAAGTGGTAAGGATGAAAAGTGATTTGAAATTTGTTTTCAAATGGTTGAAGTGTGAAAATTTTATATCTTGTAAAGATATTTTTGGGAAATAAATAATTTGGAAAATTATTTGGAATCTGGTGATGTTGTGCATATCCATTGATAGTTCAATAACCGGTTATCAATATTTACCTTTGAAAGGTATTTGTTGTGATTTGTTTGAATTTGAATGCCACACTTATTTTTGAATAAGCGCTCACTATTCGGGTTAGCCGGGAAAGGACCTTGGGGTCGTATAACCCATTCCGAGTATGTGATACGTCGTTATGGATTGCATTTGAAGACCGGTGTTGAAGACCGGGTATTTGCGAGAGCGATAGGATGACCTGTCGATTGACTCTGCACCGAGTTGCTCCGGTATAGAGTTCTCCATATGTGATGGGGAATCCGATCAGGATTGTGGATATTCGGATTGCAAGGACTTCTTTGTAAGTGCCTTCGGTTATGTTCGAGCCCGGAACAGACTTGTATGGATTGTATGTCTGACATTACAAATTGAGATATAAAGCTGATTTCTTTCAAATATATTTCTGTTCGTGGCGGAGAATTTATTCTCTTAGCTTAACACCCTTCTCTGAGACGTACGAGCTCAGAGGTTATGTAGTTGAAGGTATCAGCAATATATTCCCAATTTGGTAATGTGACATGCTGAGTGTTGCTGTGAAATGATCATTGTTTGATCGTTTGCGATATGATCATTTGTTTGATCACTTATCTTTGTGATCATTTCTATGATCATTTGTTGACCCAAAGCACGGCTTTTGTATAAAGTGTGGCTTTATGGACGAGACTTCGTCGAACCTCACACCCCGGAATGGTCAAAACAGGAAAGATGCAGCAAGGTTATGAGGGGTAGCTCCCTTTAGGGTATGTGCATTTCCTTCTGGAAAAGGGTGGTATCATGGTATGGAGCCCATTGAAACACTTTATTATTATGGTGTGATGTTGATTACGAGCGCTCGGATAAAGGTCCCAAAGGACCGGGGGATGGCATACTCGTGTCAGTAGTTACCCAGTTAGGGGTAACCCGGCCTTGTGTTGGCAGAGATCCGGTTTGGTTCTCGGAGACGTCCTTCCAGAGGCGTTCTCATGTGGCAATGGGATGTTTCTTGGCCTGACCATTTGTTGGAAATCCAAAGAAACAATACGAGACTTGTACGGTTTTAGTTGTAGAACCTGCCATTTAATATGGTAGCTATAGTAAGCATACTATAATGGTACCTATACTGGCTAAGATTTATATTCTACTTTCGAAATGTTTCTTACACTATGCACTAGTAATAATATCAAATGTTTCTTTTTAATGTGTATCAAGCATCTTTGACTATCATAAGGAGAAATCTCCTCCAATTCTGCGTTTGCATTGTGTGTGTGTGCGGGAGGCCTTATGGTAGTCTCATTTTTAAAAGCATTGCGAATTGACTTTAAAAATATTCCTCTATTTTGATTTTTAAAGATAAATAAACTGTTTTGAGTTCTCACACCAGTCACATGACTGACTCGGAGTTTATTGTTTTCCTTCCTAAACTCTGGGTGTCCACCAATTTCCACACGGGCAGTCAAGAGTTAAGTTTTATCAGGATATTCAGGAATTCAGGAGTTGCTGGAGGCAAGCTGGATGGCATGGCGTATTTACTAGTATATAGTATTTCTTTTCCGCTGTTTGATGTTGTTTGTTGTTGTATACTCTGATGTAATGAAATGTAATGTAATAACTGATATAGTTCTTTGTTTAAAGATTATTCATTTATCTATTATATGTTGTTCCCCTGCGATTGTGAGATTCTGATATTGTTCTGTTGTTTTCTTTCTGTTCTGTTCTATCTTTTCCCTCTTCTTCTACCTCTTTTTTTTAAACCCTAAGTGTTCGTTTTTCCGGCATTCGATTCCTCGGCAGTTGATAGAGTGGAAGTATTGATGTCAGTTTTTCGGAAGTCGAAGAATCGGGTCCTTACAATACGGCAGAGCAATAATCATATATAAATATTATGGTGATTCGTAAATATTATAATTATTATTTCTCTAAAGGTAATTGTGACAACCCACATTTTGTAAGGTTTAAATCGACAATAATCCAAACATGTCCAACTCAAACAATCCGAAACATAGATAATCAATAGGTAAAAGAAAATAAGAAAAGAAGAAGAAAACAAACACAGAATCTCGCAACGGAATAACAACATATAATAATCAAATAAATAGTTCATGAAGCTGTTTACTATATATTTGATTATAATCATACTATATATACACACACACACACACACACAATAGGGATAAATAGATAATGCAGCAAACAACATGATGCTGGAATAATAATAGTAATAATATACCAAAACTTCGTCTTCGTCCTACAGAATAGATCTTCAATAAGCTGAAAACTCAGGGTTGACCCGAGCGTAATGAAAAGACAAAACACTCGAGTCAGGACTAAAATATTCTCATGTAAGTCAGATCGATAACATATAACATGAGTGTAATAGCGTCAGAGATGTTTATGGAATTTCACATCTCATATCCAGTGTATAACGTGCTTGCAATAACTCAAGAGATGTTATGAGATTTTCAATCTTTTAAGGATCCATCAAAATATCTATATATAATCGAATACGCTACATATTAATGTCTAGTTAGTAAAATGATATTTTTCTTAGCGTTAAGGCTTTACATTGATCCGCTTAATGCGTTTTTAAGCATTGTTGTACAGTTTGCATTTGACACCGCTAGCAGCACGTCGGTAGTCAGTGATGCACCGTAATGCGACACCACTAGACCAAAATCATAGGGCTCTCGTATAAGGATAAAAGTATGACAAAGCATGTGAGGCAATACCCAAGGCAGGATACTACCAGTTTACCCTTCCCGACTGGTGGTAACGCATCATAGCTATGACCATCCACCGCGTACATCCATCCCATATCGAGTCAAGGGGAGATTATCCCAAAATCGAGGTGCACCAATCGAAACAAACAAAAAGAGTAATAATATGGACCGAGTCTAAGAAAATCAAAGAACGGATGTCCGCTCGGTGTAGCTAGCCCTCTTGGCCGTACGGCTCCAGTTTTAGTCATTTCAAATTGGCACAAGTACCAGGCTAATCCATCATCGTTATCTTTCTTCAAATCCAACAAAATCCAACCATTCATTCTGGATCATCACTCCACGTACACAGTTGTTAAAGTGGTTCCAATATTGACAAAGAGTATGCCAATAAGAGGCTCCGGTCTCTTTAACAACGAAACGTCCTTTCACATATCAGTTGGTACTTCTACATTTCGAAAATTGATTCATACTTGTTATCAAATATCATATTCGCTTCAAAATCAAATTCATTTCAAAATATCATCAAATTCATTTCAAAATATCATATTTACTTCAAAAATTATATTTTATTTCAAAATGTCAATTCAGTTCGATATATCGATTTGACGTCAAAATTTTGATTCGAATTACAATTTTGGTTATAACTTCACTTTAACCCAATTCGCACTTAAATCCAAGATTTAAATATAAACATTTCACCCCTTTTTAACCATTTTTTTAGAAAATAATTTAATTAATTTTAAAATAGTTAAATAGTTAAAATATTTTCATAGAAAATAGTTTGAGTATTAAAAATGGTTTATATAGGAAGATAGCTTGAAAGGTCAAAATAATATGTATATTGTTCACCCGTATTTTGGCAAGGCTATAGACAAGCGGATTTAACTAAATCGATTGCTCGTTTGTCGAGGTTAGAATATGATGGGTTTGAGTCAACTGGATGGAGAGACGGTCAGTCATGTATGGTACGGTATATATGGCTCGGCCTATGTGGATCGGTAGGTGCCGATCGGTCAAGGATGGGAGTTCATGCATGGCTTGGCCTATGTGGATCGGCAGATGCCGCTCGGTCGTGGTGTTAAAGTCGAGGTGGGTCGGTCAGATATGGTTCAGCTTTGGAGTGGATCGGCATCGGTGGTTCGGCCTCGAAGGGGTCGGCCTTGGTGGATTGGTTTTATGGGAACAACATTGGTGGTTTGGCCTCTATGGGATCGGTCTTGGTGGTTCGTCATGTTTTGGTTCGGTCGTACTGAAGTGGATCGAAGGATGTGGCTCGGATTGCCTGGGTTGGTCATGTTGAAGTGGTTCGGTAGGAAGGTGGTTCGGTCTTGATGGTGTGGGTCGGTCTGGATGGTTCATGTTGGCAAGAAGGGTATGGTTCAATACAGTATGGATCGGGATGAAGGCTAGGGCTCGGCGTAGAGTGGGTCGGCATTGGAGTGGTTTGGTTCTGGCCTCAAGAGGATCAGAGCATGTGGATCGGCCATATGTGGTTCAGCAATAGTGGGTCGGCCATGCGTGGTTCAGCCGTAGTGGGTCGGTTGTGATGAAGGATGTTGGCTCGGCTATGGTCTTGATGGGCCTGGACTACTAAGGAAGCCCAGTAACTCAGGTTTTGCCTATAAATACAACATGTGGGGTTTCAGAAAAGGGGGTCTTCATTCTGCTTTCCTTCTTCTTCCCTATTAAGGCTACTTTACCATTGTTGTTTTAAAATCTTTGGATTGTAAGTGTAATGGATTCTCATATCAATAGAAAGGAAATTTTTGGAGTGGAAGTAGGCCGGAGTTAGCAGGACCACTATAAATCCTGTGTTATTGTTGCTTTCTTTTTAATTTTTAGTGTTCTTCACATTCATACTCTCTACATACATACTATATGTGATCTGTGAATGTGATTTGGTGCTTTCATATGGATTTGGATGTTAGTGACCAATTTTGGCACTAACATTTTGGCACTCTCACCGAGAAAGCTAGCACTCAGGGATTCAAAAGCTTGGAGTCTGGATTTAAGGGCTTATGAACTTGGATTCTGGAGCCTAAGGCAAAGCAATCAACTAGAAGACCGAGGATGGAAAGAAGTCAGCATGAAGGGAGTCAGGAGGCTTCCTCGGGAGCTAATTAGGCCTTGATTTTCATCACCAGAGACGAGATAGAAACAGTACTGAAAAGACAAGAAGAGATGATGCAGAACCTACATCGACAAGTTGGACAAGCTGGACCACAAAGTCAAGGAAATGGACCAACTGCGGCTGCTGGCAATGCAGGACAAGGAACTAGAGCTGTAGAAGTTTCTGGAGGTCAAAACTAGAACCAGACTGGAGAGCTTGAAGGAAATCAGCAAAGGCCTAGGGAGAGATCTCCGGAAGTGGATACTAGAAGAGTGGTGAATGAAGCTCATTGAGCAGGGACCAATGTGAACGTAAATGGCCAACAAGAAGAGTACTACCAAGAGTACCCTCTAGGACATGGGGAGCAAGGTAGAGATGCGAACAAGGGACTACCTCCGGATGGAGAAGAGCGGATGGCTGGATTAATAAGAAGGATTATGAGAGGAGGACTACCAAGCAGAGGCTTGGAGGAAATCAGTCGAAGTCCGTTCCCTCTGGAAATCAGGAATGCAAGGAACCCTCCAGAATTCAAACTGCGAACACTGGAGGCCTATGATTGAAAATCTGATCCAACTATTCATATAACCAGATACATCAGACATATGGAAGTGCTGGAGGCACCTAAGGAGGAGACGGCAAGATATTTCCCTTTGTATTTGATGGATTTGGCTGCACTTTGGTTCAAGCAGCTGGAGAATGGATTGATCGGGACATGGGGCGAGCTAGTAGAATGCTTCATGAGACAGTTCAGGGTCCATGTGATGCGACCTAAGAATGTAATGACACTGGCATCGATAAAGTAGAGGATAGGAGAGTCCGTGAGAGATTTTCTAATGCGATTCAATGCGGTTGTGGCCTCTGTAGATCGTCCGAATCCATCAATGATTTTGATGGCGGCGGTAGCAGGGATTGCGAAAGGCACGGAACTCAAGGATTCATTAGCACGGGATCCACCATAGGATCTTGGAGAGTTCTACCATGAGGCGGAAAGATTCATTCGGTTAGAGGATTCACGTGCCGAAAGGCAGGAAATAAATGTCGTGCAAGGCGAAGGAACGTTTGATTAAGGACAAAGACTAGATAAAGGAAAGCGTAGGCTGGACGATGGACCTAGTGGTTCAGAAAAACGGAGCAGAGGTCGAGAACCCAAATTTGTGACGTACGAAGAATTAACAGATAATTTGGAACGGGTTTACTTGAACACTCAGGGGCAGCTCCCCTATCGGAGACCACCCAGAAAGGACCGCATTAAATGGAAACGCAGGAGCGGGAAGTACTGTCTATTCCATGAGCTGGAAGGGCACTCCATGGATGAATCCCGTCACCTGAAGGATGTGGTGGAGGAACATGTTAGAAATGGCAGGTTGCCATAGTATGTGAGGAATCAGACAAGAGCTGTAGAACACGAACAGCTATCGCTTGGATCAAACAGGAACGACCCTGGAATGGGGTCACGACTCGTCATCCGCTGATCGCGATGGCAAGGATCGAGTTCAGGATTTGGACTTTGGTCATCGAATATTCTTTTTTGATTTTTCTTTAAAAAACATAAACAACAACTATGCCACTTACACATGTAAGGGAACCAGAGTGATCCCCAGGCATGCTCTGAGATGGTAATAGGCTGCTTTGGCTAGAGAGGCAGCCCTTAGCTTTTTCTATTTTTCTTATTGGACGTTTGGACCTTGGATTTGATAAATGGATTTTGGTTTAATGCAACGAACACCTAACCGGAGAGTTATGGGACGTATATTGGAAGTCAGTTGGAAATTAATCGCTTTTTGTGTTCAGGGACACTGAACAAAAGTGCAAGGAGCGACGCCGGTTCGCCGGAGAGTGATAGTATCAGCTCGCTCGTCATTGTTTCCCCTTCACTAGAGAGTGACGGGATGAGATCCAACAAGAGACCAGAGAGGCTACAATCGGTCTAGGACTTAGGACATGGCATCACTTAATGTTCAAGGATATTGAGTCGGAGTGCAGGGAGTGACGCTGCTTCGCCGGAGAGCGATAGGATCGGCTCACTCAACGCTATTTCCCCTTTACCAGAGAATGACCAGATGGGATCCAGTATGAGCGCGGAGAGGCTGATATCGGTCTATGAGGATCAGGGCATCTCTTAATGTTCAGGGATCCTGAACCGGAGTGTAAGGGATAGATTACTTCGCCGGAGCGCAATAGGATCTGCCTACTCAATCATTAAGTTTGGTTCGAGCTTAGCAAGAGTCCGGAGATGTCGTCAACGATCTAGATAGATCATAGGATTAGATTACCGACTTCCAAGGTGTGAAATGGATTTGGATAGCAGCTTCGAACAACTATAGATTTGGATAAGGGCCCGGCGAGGTCCTGGATATGGGTTTTAGGACCCGATGAGGTCATGGCTTAGGATTTGGATCCAGCAAGGTCCTCGATTTGGACTAACAAGACCCGAAGAGGTCCCAGACTCGGATAAAATGATCTGGAGAGATTGTGGATTTGGTTAGTTGATTTCGGATGGATGTGGAATTGGATGAGGATTTATTCACTGATAGGAATTGGATATCAACTCAGGGAAGTTGTAGATTTGGACAAGGACATGGCAATGACACTTGGATAAAATGGATTGGATTATGAATCGAAAAGTATGGCTATGGATAACATATGGACTTTGGATATCAGATTCGAGGCTGTTCAAAACACACCTTCCAATAGCACGACATGTTTTGAGAGGTAAATGTTAACCCACCTTTTGGCAAGGCCATGGATAGGTGGACTTAACTAAATTGATCGCTCGTTTGTCAAGGCTGGAATATGATGGTTTTGAGTCAATTGGATGGATAGACGGTCAGTCATGGATGGTTTGGTGTATATGGCTCGGCTTAGGTTGATCGACAGGTGCCAATCGATCGAGGATGGGAGTTCGTGCATGGCTTGGGCTAGGTGGATCGGTAGGTGCCGCTCGGTCATGGTGTGAAAGTTGAGGTGGGTCAGCTAGATATGGTTCGGCTTTGGAGTGGATCGGCATTGGTGGTTCTGCCTCGAAGGGATCGGCCTTGGTGGATTGGTTATGTGGAAACATCATTTGTGGTCCGGCATCTATGGGATCGGTCTTGGTGGTACGTCATGTTCTAGTTCGTTCGTACTGAAGTGGATCAGAGGATGTGGCACGGATTTCCTAGGTCAGTCATGTTGAAGAGGTTTAGTAGAAAGGTGGTTCGGTCTTGATGGTGTGGGTCGGTCTGGATGGAGCGGTTCAGGTTGGCAAGAATGATATGGTTTGATATAGTATGGATCGGTAGGAAGGCTAGGGTTCGACGTAGAGTGGGTCGGCATTCGAGTGGTTCGGCATGAATGGTTCTGGCCTCAGAAGGATCGAAGCATATGGATCGGCCATATGTGGTTCACCAATAGTGGGTCGTCTATGTGTGGTTCGGCCGTAATGGGTCGGTCGTGATGAAGGATGTTGGCTCGGCTATGGTCGTGATGGGCCTGGACTACTCAGGAAGTCCAATAACTCAGGTTTTGCCTATAAATACAGTATGTGGGGCTTCAGAAAAGGGGATCTTCATTCTGCTTTCCTTCTTCTTCCCTATCAAGGCTACTCTACCATTATTGTTTTGAAAACTCTGGGTTGTAACGGTAATTGATTCTCATATCAATAGAAAGGAAATTTCTGGAGTGGACGTAGGCCGAAATTAGCCAAACCACTATAAATCATGTGTTATTACTGCTTTGTTTTTAATTTTTATTGTTCTTCACATTCATACTCTCTACATACATATTATCTATGATATGTGACTGTGATTTGGTGCTCTCATCTGGATTTGGGTGTTAATGACCAATTTTGGCACTAACATATATTTAAAAAGATAGATTTTAAAATAGTTTATAATAAAATAATTTATTTAAAAACAATTTTAAAGTCAAACAGATCTAATTCTAATTTTTTCAGTTTAAAACAACTTAATTTCCATTTCAATTTAACAGACATTCCGATTTCAATTTGGATTAACTTCGATCCAAATCCACATTCAAATCAATTTCAGTATCAACTTTCATTTTTAACTTCAAATTCAATCCAACAATTCGAGTCAATGATTTAAATTTCAGTTCAAATCTAATTTTAAATCAGTTCAATTTTATATTAATTCCAAGTTCAATTTCGAAATATTGATTTAAATCATTTATATCAAATTTAACTTCAATATTCACTTTAAGATTCAAACCTTCAAAGTAATTCAATTCCGAGCTCAATTTTGAAATATCATTTTAAATTATGTTCATCTAGCATTTGAATAAAATCCAAAGCTTTTGAAACAAATAAATTTCCGAAACTCAAATCATATTTCAACTAAAACTTTGAAATCTCAAATTTCATTTTTAAACAATTTTGTTTAACATAATAAAATTTCACATTTTTGAGACCAAGTTCGAGAAAGGTTAATTTCCATAAATTTGATTTTATTTCTTTTGATACAAATAATTTTAATAATTTCAAATCAAAAATTTAATATCATTTAATTTAGCTAATCTGATGTCCATATATAATTTTCTATCCTATGGCCAAGTGAATTAGTTATTTCAATTTAATTTAGAGATAGACATATATCATTTCAAATCCAAAATAAGTGTCATAGGTATATATCATTTCAACCTACTTCTTAATTTATTCGAAATAATTCAATTTACAGTTTTGTACACTGTAAATAATGAATGGAATGATAACAGGATATATCGAAATAAATAACACCTAAATCATTGAAAATATCAATCAATAGCATCCATCACAATCGACATCCAAACAGTCAATATACTTCGCAACAATTTCATAGTTATTAATATCGGGTATTTTACAGGCAATTAAATTACGATTTCAAATTTAACTGTCAATTTCAGATGACAATTAAATTTATCAAACAACGATCAATAAATTATATCACTTTATAATTTTAAATTTAACTAGCATAAAAATATCTAGTATCTAGTGAGCGTTATAAAACACTCACATTGAATTTTCAATTGTCGCTTTTGCAATTTAGTTTCGATTAAATTCGAATGCGTTCGAATTTAACTGAAAATTCTGCAAGCTCTAAATTCAACCAATTTGATTCCATAGCAAAGATCTCCTTGATACGAACCCAACGCGACTGACCGCGTTGGATTTGGACCTAAAACGGACGAGGTATGAATTTTATAAGAATTTATTAAAACAACTTATATTCATTTAATTTCATTTTTAATTCACTAACAACTTACACTAACCCAGCCTTTCACGGTCTAGGCCTACTTGTAACCTTCTGCCCCAGTCCCTTTTGCCTGCACACAAAAGAAACTCCTTGATCATGCATGTTTGCAAATGATACGGAGCTAGGAGCTTCCAATCGACATTCCGACATCACCAACTTTATCCTCTCCTCGTACTCGACCAATCAATCCCTTCATGCCTCGACTAAGCCCTTCAATTGAAAAGCGATCTCTAGGAAAATCGCATGGCAGCAGGTGTTCGTACCCCCCAAACGATGTCGCACGCTCCCAAACTCCACTCGAAGCTGCTAATTACCATGTCGAACTCGAATATACACTCAGATCCACCCATCATCGACCAAAACTTCGTATAACCAAAACCTTAGCTCACAGACTTATATTGTACATGATTTCGAGCAACGACAACCATGGCCACACCCCACAATTTGTATACCAGATCGAAGCACCCATCAATTCGAGAATTTAGAAGCAAGTTTCGCATTTTTTTTGTATTTCAAGAGAATTCCATTTTTAAAGTTTCCATATTTCTTTTTCCTTTTTGTTCTGTGTATTTTAGAATGTAGAGAGGGAAGGACAGCTTTTAAAAAGAAGGTAGGTACATCATAGGGTGGCTGATGTAGGGTGGCTTGTGGGCTGAGTGAAAGAAAGTGACTACCGTGTCAATTCGATGAAAATAAATTATTTAAAATTCCAAAATATCTAGATATTAATTTCGAACCCCGACCGAGGTATGCCGCCAGGCATTCATAATGTTATACCCCTATCTCGAACGCAATGGAACTTGTTTGGGGACCTAATTCGATTTTAAGGAGAAAATAGAGTTTTGAATCTAATTAAATTATTAAATTTTCAATATAAATTTCAACGTATTTCTATTCCATATGATCAAACGATAGCTCCAAATATATCAAAATTCGATAATAATACACTATTACGGATCCAATGGAACTAGTTTCATTGCAATCGAGACTGTGCCCCAGAACGATATTTTTACTTGCCAATTAAACCCAGAAATTTCCAATTTCTTATTATTCAATTTTAAATCCATTTCAAATGTTAACACTCATCATTCATATTTAAACATGACTTAAATCAATTGCTGATATCATTTTCATTCACATTAAATTCAGAATTAAATTATTTAAAAAATTAGAACATTAAATTTTAACAATTTAATTTTCAATAAATCACTACTTATAATAGTCATTTTATTATCATCTAAATAATTCAACATTCATCTTCCAATTACAGACATCGGTTACAAATACATTCAATAAATAGAATTTTCAATTCAATAGTTGTTATTCCTAATTCTTTGGAATTTACCATTTCAAATTTTGTTTTCAAGTTCATATTCAGTAACTACACTAATAATTCATTAAAATTTATTTTTAACCATTTTTATTTAATAATTTAAAATAGCTAAAAAAAAGGATCGTTATAGTACTTAAACCTTCGGCTGCATTGCTATGATGATTCGTGGTACATCGATAACTTCTGTCCTTTACCTGACTAGGAACTATTTTGTTGAATTACGACAAAATGTGATTATGGAATTTTGGGTTAGGAGCTACTAAAGATAGAAAATTTGTAATTAAGTCCTTGCAATCATTTAGTTCCATTAATTCATGCATATTTAAAAAAAAGGAAAAAAATCAAAAAGTAAAAAAAAAGTGTACATTCTACTCAACTTATTTCTTTTTTAAAAAACCAAAAAAAGTTTTCTTTTTTATAATCAATTTTTTTTCAAACAACATCAAAAAAGCATTTTACTTGAGTTAGTTTTTTTTTAGAAAAACAAAAATCCAAAAAAACAAATCTTTTAAAAAACAAAAACAAAAGGCAAAAAAAGAAAGCAAAAACGTATGAAAAAAGAAGAAAATTCAAAAAATAAAAACAAAATAAAAATCAGTCTTCCATTTGAAAAATAAATCCTTTTTGATAAATATTTTTCTTTTCAAAAAAATATAACTAATTTTTCACATCATTTTCCAAACCTTATTTCATTCTTTTAATTCGATTCTCATTTCTTTCTCTTCTTGACATTTTCTTGTGCATGAATGCTTGGACTCGTGACACAACTAATTGTTTAACTCGGATAAACGATAGTCCAACAATGATGAATGAAAACAACTCTCGAACTCTCATGGATAGAATCTTCACCGATAGAGTTTCTATTCTTTCTTACATCATGCTACCCACCCCAATGGGTAACCATTTCAAAATTTATTCCAATCATACTACCACACTCCTAAAATTGGAAATTTTGAACACGATGACACATACATCTTCTTAATGAAGTTCTAATAAGTTTGCACAACAATTAAACTCCAACAATTTTATGATGACGGAATCAAGCTTCGATAAATTCCGTTCGCCCTTGTCGATTACGCTGAAAAATGGTTGTATTGTTTACCATCTAACTCAATCAAAACTTAGGAAGAACCTATTAAAATTTTCTTAAAAATGTTCTACCCCTTGGTAAAAACTACTAAAATTCAAAAGAAATTGTCAATTTTCATCAATTCAGAAGTGAACCTGTCAGAAAATATTTTGAAAAGTTTAAAGAACTTTTGAGAAAATGTCCACATCATAATTTCAAAAGTCAACTCTTTTCCAAATCTTATATGATGGATTTGAAAACAGCTCACGAACCATTCTTGAATCGATGTGCCAAGGCAATTTTCTCGCCTAACATCGACTATGCTTGGAATTTCTTGAAAACCTAGCCGAAAAATCATCCTATGGGTACATTCTAACGAAAAATGCATTTACTCATGATCGAGCGCACACTCGATAGGATCATCTTCCAACCAAATGAACTAAGCTTCCCAACGAATGTGTTATAAGTGCAACGATCCGAATCACATAGCCGATCAGTTCACTAATTCGGTGGAAAAACTCAATGCTTTCAATAACGTTAAGAACGAACAATTTTCTCCCACGTACAATCCTAGTTGGAGAAATCATCCTAATTTTGCATAGAACCAAAAAAAATTCCAACACGAATTTGGTTCGTTCCAATTTTCAACCTTTCTCGAATAATGCTTCGAATCCTCCCTTTCAAGCTGATCATTTCAATAAAAACTTTATGCCTTCGTCTCAAAATTAACCGCAAAAATCTTTTTCTCCTCAAGGCGATAAACGATCAAGTTCACTTGAGAAACATCTTGAAACTTTGGCTAAAGCAATTACTCAAAGCCTCTAATCAAATAGCAATTTACAAAATTTGTTAACCTCGTACATTCAAAATACGGGTTAATCAATTGCTTGACTTGAAATGCAAATGATTCAATTAGCCTCGTCCGTAAGTGAACATGAACGAGGCACATTCTCAAGTCATCCAATTCCGAATCCTAGAAATCAAAACACGAATTCAAATCTAGCCGATGTTGTTTAAGACAGCAACGTAAACCAAATGAATGCTATCACGACTTTGCATTTCGGTAAACAAATCGGTAATCAAGTTGTTAATCCAAACGATTTATCGAAAACTCCTCTTGACACTTCAAAAACGACAAGAGAATCTAAAAAAAACATGGAGCTAAACATTGAATCAAATTCCACTCCAAATTCTTCTTCTACTCAAGTAGACCGACCTACTAAGTATCGTATTCCATTTCCACATCGCCTTGGACCCAAGAAACACTCTGATCAAATGGAAAAGATGTTGAAAATTTTTAACAGGTCAAAATTAACATCCAGCTTCTTAATATCGCTCGATAAGTCCCAAATTACGCTAAGTTTCTCAAGGACTTGTGCACCCACACTCATGTACCCCAGAAAGTTTTCTTAGCTGCTGGACTTAGTGAAGTCTTGTCCCAATCAACTCCTATTAAATACAAAGATTCTTGATGTCCGACGATCTCGTGCACAATAGGAGACAAAACGATTAACAAGTGTTTACTATATTTGGGTGTGAGTGTCAAATTGATTTCTTATTCAGTTTACCAACAACTTGGCTTGGGTGGACTAAAACCGATAAAAGTGACTCTTCAATTTGCCGATCATTCGATAAAGAATCCCGTGAGAGAAATCAAGAACGTACTCGTCAAAATCGGTCAATTCATATTCCCCATTGATTAATCATTTTAGAGACTCAACCCGTAAGTAATCCAATGAGTCAAATTCCTTTGATTTTAGACCGACTTTCTTGGCTACTTCAAATGCTTTAATCAATTGTCGAAACAGTTCGATGAATTATTTTTTTGGAAACATAAGTTTTGAATTAACATTTTCAATCTTGAAAATCAATCAATCGAACCAACTAAACGTTGGATGTTAATCCATTCAAGAAAATTTGATAACGAAACAGTTGACTAAACCCACAAACGGGAGATCGAATACAAGTAACTTTTTCAAGACGAGCCTAATGAAATTGAAATGCACTTCCGTTTGAAACCCTTACCGTTGAACCATACTTTCTACTTAATCCTTTGATTGAGCAATCCCTAAGGTTGGACCTTAAACCCCTTCCCGATCAACTTAATTATGCATACTTAGGTGGCAACGAAATGTTTCCCATCATAATCTCTTAAACGCTCTTTCTTGATTGAGAAGCTTCCCTTCTTTCAATTCTGTCGAAAAACAAAGAAGCAATTGGATGGTTGATCACCGATATAAAGAAAACTAGTCTTGCTCTTGTTCAACATCGCGTCCTTTTGATCGATGATGCCAAGCCCATTCGTGATGCGCAACGATGGCTTAACACAAAAATGAAGGATGCGGTTCGTGATGAAATTCTTAAACTCCTCGATGATGGAATCATATATCCAATCTCTGATAGTTCATGGGTTAGCCCAATTCACGTCATTCTGAAAAAGTCCGGACTTAACGTTATTAAGAACGACTCAAACAAACTCATTCGATCTCGTACTCAAATGGGTTGGCGTGTTTGCATTGATTTTCAAAAATTAAATGCTGCAACACGTAAATGTCACTTCCCTCTTCCTTTCATCGACCAAATACTAGAACGTTTAGCCGACCATGAATTCTATTGCTTTCTTGATAGTTATTCCGGCTATAACCAAATTCCATGCGCTCTTGAGGATTAAGAGAAAACAATTTTCACGCATCCCTTTAGAACTTTTGCATATCAACATATGCCATTTGGCCTTTGCTACGCTCTTGGTACGTTTCAAAGATGCATAGTTAGTGTAGGATCTAGATTAACCCTAGAGGGGGGGTGAATAGGGTTATAGCAAATTTTCTTGATTTAAATACAGAAATAAACTGCAGAAATAAATATGCTGAAAAGTAAATCACATACAAAATTTACCCAGCTTCGGCAACCCCGGCCTACTGCTGCATTCCTAGATTTCTATTAGAATTAAACAGTATCCCGCTTACAAACACTCTAACAGACTCGCAAACCCTTGCTCCCGCTCACAAACACTCTACCAGACTCGCACCCCCTGCTCCGCCTATAGAGCTTTGCAAACTCGCAAACTCTGCTCCCGCCTATAGAGTTTTGCAAACTCGCACACCCTGCTCACTGAACTAATTCTAACTAGACAATCTGACACTACCTACAACTTAGGTGGTGATTTACCAATTCTTTGACTCGAAAAAGAAAAACAGACTTCAAAAATAAAAGCAGGAGCAAAAATTAAAATACAACCTTGACTCCATAATTTTTCTCAAATAAAACTAGATTTAAAACTTAAACCCTATTGAAAAATAAACTTAAGCCTCTAAAAATAAAAACCCCTTTTATAAATCAAGGCCGGCCCTCTTTTATTTCTCTATCCCGATCCACTTTTATTTTCTTTGAGAAAATGATGGCGGCTTTGATTTTTCGTTCAATCTCCTTGAAATCCAAATTGGGGCTTTGACTGGTTTGTGATGCTCTTGCGCGCTACTTCTCTGATGATTAATTGTCTTATTTGCGTTGCTCTTACTTCTCCGATGGTCAATTTTGAAATTAGGGCTTCTGGAGTTTGGCTTCAGTTTGGTATGTAACTTTCCTTTTTGCTTTTCTGGATTGAATACTTGAATTCAATTGTTGCTCACTTGCCGATGATGAACTTGGGTGAATATTTGGATTTGATTCGATTTTCTCACACCCCCACTTTCGATGATGGTTTGGGAGACGTATTTATATGAATTCTGAAACCCTATAATTCGTTTGTATCAAATTTCTGCTTTCCTAATGTGCACGACTTTCCTGATATATTTTCAACCTTGATGCTCACGGCTTTAACTTGAGAGCGTTCGATCCTTCTTGTGTCACACGGCAAAAGCTTTCCCTTTTTAATTTTCTTTGACTGTTTCAAAGATACGTTTTTTATTTTTTTTATTTTTATTGTACACTGTCATGAATTCGAATTCTCTGGTCCTTCCATGATTTCGTCTTCACTGTGAATTTCTCTGTACTTGTTGAACTTCGTTTATCTTGTAGTCTTCATCTCTGGTCATCTTCTTTGGTCGGTTTAACATGAACTTCACTTGAGCATTTTGTATGTTTCATTTTTATTCACTGTTGCATAATTGATTCTGTTGCTCGGCTCTTGACTTTGGTTGTTGCATTTGTATCACTACATACTGGTGTGTTTGCCTTTGTTAAACTTTGGCCTTTGCTGGATCATATGTTTTTAACATATTGCTGTGTTGATCTTGTACTTGTGTACTTTACTTGAGTTTGCCTTGTTAAGTTCCTATAGTTGCATTCATGTCATGTAGTTGCGTTGTAGTTGCACACTTTGACTTCACTGAGTCTCTGGATGGTGCATTGCCACACTGAACTTGATTCATTAATTTGCTGCATTCATTTGTTTGTTGCAGTCCATGTTGCTGTTGGTCTTGATCATGGTTGATACACTTTACATGCTCAGTCATGTGCTGTTGAGTTGTTGTTTGGATAATTGCTTGTATGATCTTGAGTTTCTGGTTATTAGTGCACTGTCACTTGTGTATTGCCTTTGACATCCATGTTCTTCACTGTTTACATCACTGGACTTTGTTGTAGTTGCTATGCCTTTGTGCATTGTGTTTATTTGAGTTGTCTGCACCTCTAGTATGCTGCAGCTTGGTCTTTGTTGCATTCATGTTGATTTTTGAAATTTCACTTGAGTTGAATCCAGTTTCAAAAACTCGGGTTTGACCTTGTGCTTGTGTCGTGATTTTAAATATATTGCATGTGAGTTGAACCCGGCTTTTCATTTGGGTTTGACCTGTTCTCACCTGTCCCTGTAGCATTATCAAGTGTATATCGATGTGCACGGTCTTGTGGCATGTACAGTGATACACTGTGCATGTCACACTGTTCGTGTGTGATGAATTCAAGTGTGAATGATGACGAACAACCCAAATAACTGAGGCAAATCATATTTTCAAAAATCATATTTCGTTTTATATTGCAAAAACATTTCTTTTTCTATTTTATTGCGTTAGTGAATATTTTTGCAGATTGCTCAGATGCGGATTTAAACTGGAATGCAGTTGAAGACAACATACGAGTGTGAGTGATATGCGGTGAGGTTATCAATGTAAATTGAATTGTGATGTATTCAAAAATGTATATGTATAGTGAGAACATGAATTTGTACTATTCAAGATTGTAATAAATATTTGTTTGAATAAAATTTCTGTTTGAATTCAAATTCCATTCAAATTTTGTGTAATTTATTTTATTCAATAAATATTTATTTAATCTATGAAAAAAAAATAGCACATTACGAAATACACTTAAATGAATATATATATATATATATATGTTTATTATCATCAAACAAAAATCATATACTCGCATATTCCACAATCTCCCCCTTTTGATGATAACAAACATATATTCAAGATTTTGACTGAGTTAAATGTATTTGAACAATGATATACACTAATTGCTCCCCCTATTTAAATGCTTCCTCTCTACATGATGCTCCCCCTACATATATGCATACAAATAGAAATATATAAATGAGCCTAGATGCAAATGGAAAATTATTTGACCTTTGCTTGATTCTATTTGACAAAATCTTAACTATTCTCTCCCCCTTTTGTTATCAGCAAAAGAATAATAGTGTTAGAGAAAATAGAGATAAAGTGATCAATATCAATCCAACATTAAACTCAAATTGAATATAAATATTTAAACTTTAATAAAAATCAAACAAAAATCATAACTACCCTTGTTAGGCGCATATTCCACTTTTAGAATGATGGAAATGATATTCTCATATAAAATCATACAATTGTATCAACTTCTGGTACATTTATATCAGGAATTTGAATATCTACTAATCATGCATAACCGTCAGGACTTTTAAATGAGATTAGTAGTATTCCAATTTAATTTTAAAAAATGAAATCAAGTATCTTCTAACCACGCATGACTGTGAGGACTTTTAAATGGGATTAGAATCAACTTGTCTATTTAATCAATTAATTTTGATATGCGTTCCATACATGCATAACTGTAAGGACTTTTAAATGAGCATGGAAGCACATAATCAAAAATCCAAGTAATTCACCCATGCATAACCGTAAGGACTTTTAAATGAGAGTGAATACTTTGGATATTTATTTATTTTTACAAAAAATTGTGACATGAAAAACAAATGATTCCTGGTTATAGTACCACATATCGACAAATTATATTTAAGCTTTGATAAACAATGGTCGATAGAAACATGATAGATATAGAAATGATCATGGAATCTTTACCCAACAAAAAGTTTTATAACTCTTGTTTAAATTCCTAAAGAAATTTTCCAAATATACTCTCTTGAGTAATGTATGTTAAATATCAACACTTATCACCTTTTCAATCACTATTTATCTTTTTCGATAATTAGTAGGGAGTCGGATTAGTCAAAATTTGTCATTTAAAATCAAATAAAAATGACTAATCTGAAAATATGGTCAAAAAATGATTTTCTTGAAGGGGTTATATGAGAAAGAATTTGTGCTATTTGAAAATTATTTCAAGTGAAAAGTATGCAGATATTTTTTTTGAAAAAACGATGTAGCAAATGAATGTTTCAAAGATTAATCACGTTCCACTAGTAATTTTTCTTTCAACTAGATTACCAGTATAATCTGCATCTGAATTTCTTTTTCACTCCAAAATATCACTAACTAAATTTGATAGACCAGACCATGAAGAAATTTCAAACCCAATTTTAGCAACAATTTAAATGACATTCTTTGAATTTGAATTGAAGCCGTGTAAATAATCAGAAGACCGTGAATATAGAGTTAGCCAATATTATCATCCAACAAAACACTATGTTTAATCCAAACAAATATGTATGAAGTAATTCAAAGAAGTGTTTTTGGCATAAATGTAATTGGCCAACTATGTTGAACAAGTCAGAATCATAATCATCATCACATCATTATCACAATTTTGGCTGATTTAATTCAGAATATGGTGCAGATTATCACATTTAATATACCTTCACCCGTTTTACCTTTACGATAATTTTTCGTGGTTTCCCATTGTGATTCTGTCACCTTTGTACTAGGCTAAGGAACTTTTCTTTGTTGCCCGTTGTGTGGAACAGCCAAAATCCAGAGAACACTGTTGTTGTTCCTTAGCCTGCCACCATACCTACACGATGAAAGATTTTTGTGACCTATTTTTTATAGGTCCATGATTGTTAGTGGCAGAAGTATTGTGAATAAACAATCCCTTTGGAACCCAAACTTGTTTAGTCCATTCATTCTTGTTCCAATAGACATGAAATTTGTTTGTAGAATTCTTAGGAACCCAAACTTGTATAAATTTTGTGTTCTTGTTCCTATGACTACAATTTTCAACACGATGTCCAATTATTTCAGATCTAGCAAAGACGCTCTTTCCTATTGCATCATCATCAGCTTGTGTTTTCCCAAAACCTAGTCATTTTCTGTTGTTAGCAAAAATTTGATTTCCCAATAACATGTTGAATGATTTTTCTCCTCTTGAAAAGTTATTCAGAGATTTCTCAAGATTTTGGACTTTGGTTTTTAGTGTCGTGTTTTCAGTGACAAGTGAGGTGCATCTATTTATAAAATCCTTTTTCCTAGTGTCAATGATCTCCTTAAGACTCAAGTTTTCTTTTTCAAGATTCTCAAAGCTATTCTTAAGTCTTGTTAATTCTGAATTTAAAATTTTACATTTTTTACATTCTAGGTTTTGAATATTTTCAAGTTCAGTTTCTAACCTAAAATTTTCACGAGCAAGTTCTCTCCTATCAGATTTCAGTTTTTCAATTTTAGATTCAAGAGAATCAACTACTTTAGTAAGATCAAGACACATAAAAACAAGATCTTTATAAGAATAGTCACCTGCCTCACTAGATTCCTCTGAGCTTGCTTCTGAATCCGATTTTGCCATAAAACACAAGTTAGCCTCCTCTGAGCTACTATTCGAAACTTCCTCTCCTCCTTCATCATCCCAAGTTGCTGCAAAGGCCTTCTTCTTCTTTTTCTTTCCTTTTTTGTTTTTGAGAAGTGGGCATTCTTGTTTAAAGTGGCCTAGCACGTCAGTTCATTATCGGAATTGTCAGAATCTTTTGACCTATTACCCTTTGTTTTCTTCTTGCGTGGCTTAAATCTTGACCATTTTCTAAGATTATTGACAGCCATTGCAAGCTCTTCAATTGTATCTTCTTCTATATCGCTTTCTTCTTTGCTCTTTAAGGCAATCGTCTTCTTCTTTGGTTCGGAGTTGTTGCGTTCCTCCTTTGCTCATATGTCATCAAGTGTCCAATCAACTCCTCCATGCTTAGTTTACTCAGATCTTTCGATTCTTGTATTGCCGTGACTTTTGCCTCAAAGTTCATCGGTAAAACTCGTAGCACCTTCCTTACAAGCTCTACCTTAGTGAATACCTTCCCAAGCGCTCTAGCATTGTATACCAAAGTTGAAAAGCGTCCAAACATGTCCTTTATGCTCTCGCCTTTGTCCATCACAAAGTTCTCGTATTCATTGCTGAATAGGGCTAGACAAGACTCCTTGACTTGAGAAGTTCCTTCGTGTGTCACCTCCAAAGTGTGCTAAATTTCCTGTGCTGTTGTACAATGAGAAATTCTATTAAATTCATTTTTATCAAGAGCACAGATCAGAGCGTTCATTGCTTTGGCATTTGTAGTTTTTAATTTCTTATCGTTAGCATCCCACCTATCCTTAGGTTTAGGAATCTCAGTATCACCAACGGTTATAGTGGGAGATTTATCGCCAGTTTCAATAATATCCCAAACATCATAATCAACAGAACCAAGATAAATACCCGTCCTAACTTTCCAATAAGCATAATCATTCCCGTTAAACATGGGTGGGCTAACAATAGATTGCCCCTCAGAAAAAGCATTATTTGATGAATTCATGACTCTAGAGTTAAAGAAAAATACCATGCTCTAATACCACTTGTAGGATCTAAATTAACCCTAGAGGGGAGTGAATAGGGTTATAGCAAATTTTCTTAATTTAAACACAGAAATAAACTGCAGAAATAAATATGCTGAAAAGTAAATCACACACAAAATTTACCCAGCTTCGGCAACCCCTGCCTACTGCTGCATTCCCAGATTTCTATTAGAATTAAAAAGTATCCCGCTTACAAACACTCTAACAGACTCGCAAACCCTTGCTCCCGCTCACAAACACTCTACTAGACTCGCACCCCCTGCTCCGCCTATAGAGCTTTGCAAACTCGCAAACTCTGCTCCCGCCTATAGAGTTTTGCATACTCGCACACCCTGCTCACTGAACTAATTCTAACTAGACAATCTGACACTACCTACAACTTAGGTGCTGATTTACCAATTCTTTGACTCGAAAAAGAAAAACAGACTTCAAAAATAAAAGCAGGAGCAAAAATTAAAATACAACCTTGACTCCATAATTTTTCTCAAATAAAACTAGATTTAAAACTTAAATCCTATTGAAAAATAAACTTAAGCCTCTAAAAATAAAAACCCCTTTTATAAATCAAGGCCGACCCTCTTTTATTTCTCTATCCCGATCCACTTTTATTTTCTTTGAGAAAATGATGGCGGCTTTGATTTTTCGTTCAATCTCCTTGAAATCCAAATTGGGGCTTTGACTGGTTTGTGATGCTCTTGCGTGCTACTTCTCTGATGATTAATTGTCTTATTTGCGTTGCTCTTGCTTCTCCGATGGTCAATTTTGAAATTAGGGCTTCTGGAGTTTGGCTTCAGTTTGGTATGTAACTTTCCTTTTTGCTTTTCTGGATTGAATGCTTGAATTCAATTGTTGCTCACTTGCCGATGATGAACTAGGGTGAATATTTGGATTTGATTCGATTTTCTCACACCCCCACTTTCGATGATGGTTTGGGAGACGTATTTATATGAATTCTGAAACCCTATAATTCGTTTGTATCAAATTTCTGCTTTCCTAATGTGCACGACTTTCCTGATATATTTTCAACCTTGATGCTCACGGCTTTAACTTGAGAGCGTTCGATCCTTCTTGTGTCACACGGAAAAAACTTTCCCTTTTTAATTTTCTTTGACTGTTTCAAAGATACGTTTTTGATTTTTTTGGCTTTTATTGTACACTGTCAGGAATTTGAATTCTCTGGTCCTTCCATGATTTTGTCTTCACTGTGAATTTCTCTGTACTTGTTGAACTTCGTTTATCTTGTAGTCTTCGTCTCTGGTCATCTTCTTTGGTCGGTTTAACATGAACTTCACTTGAGCATTTTGTATGTTTCATTTTTATTCACTGTTGCATAATTGATTCTGTTGCTCGGCTCTTGACTTTAGTTGTGGCATTTGTATCACTACATACTGGTGTGTTTGCCTTTGTTAAACTTTGGCCTTTGCTAGATCATATGTTTTTAACATATTGCTGTGTTGATCTTGTACTTGTGTACTTTACTTGAGTTTGCCTTGTTGAGTTCCTATAGTTGCATTCATGTCATGTAGTTGCGTTGTAGTTGCACACTTTGACTTCACTGAGTCTCTGGATGGTGCATTGCCACACTGAACTTGATTCATTAATTTGCTGCATTCATTTGTTTGTTGCAATCCATGTTGTTGTTGGTCTTGATCATGGTTGATACACTTTACATGCTTTATGTTGCAGTCATGTGCTGTTGAGTTGTTGTTTGGACAATTGCTTGTGTGATCTTGAGTTTCTGGTTATTAGTGCACTGTCACTTGTGTATTGCCTTTGGCATCCATGTTCTTCACTGTTTACATCACTGGACTTTGTTGTAGTTGCTATGCCTTTGTGCATTGTGTTTATTTGAGTTGTCTGCACCTCTAGTATGCTGCAGCTTGGTCTTTGTTGCATTCATGTTGATTTTTGAAATTTCACTTGAGTTGAAACTAGTTCCAAAAACTCGGGTTTGACCTTGTGCTCGTGTCGTGATTTTAAATATATTGCATGTGAGTTGAACCTGGCTTTTCATTTGGGTTTGACCTGTTCTCACCTGTCCCTGTAGCATTATCAAGTGTATATCGATGTGCACGGCCTTGTGGCATGTACAGTGATACACTGTGCATGTCACACTGTTCTTGTGTGATGAATTCTATTGCTTTCTTGATAGTTATTCCGGCTATAACCAAATTCCATTCGCTCTTGAGGATTAAGAGAAAACAATTTTCACGCATCCCTTTGGCACTTTTGCATATCAACATATGCCATTTGGCCTTTGCTACGCTCTTGATACGTTTCAAAGATGCATAGTTAGTGTAGGATCTAGATTAACCCTAGAGGGGGGGTGAATAGGGTTATAGCAAATTTTCTTGATTTAAATACAGAAATAAACTGCAGAAATAAATATGCTGAAAAGTAAATCACATACAAAATTTACCCAGCTTCGGCAACCCCTGCCTACTGCTGCATTCCTAGATTTCTATTAGAATTAAACAGTGTCCCGCTTACAAACACTCTAAAAGACTCGCAAACCCTTGCTCCCGCTCACAAACACTCTACTAGACTCGCACCCCCTGCTCCGCCTATAGAGCTTTGCAAACTCGCAAACTCTGCTCACGCCTATAGAGTTTTGCAAACTCGCACACCCTGCTCACTGAAATAATTCTAACTAGACAATCTGACACTACCTACAACCTAGGTGGTGATTTACCAATTCTTTGACTCGAAAAAGAAAAACAGACTTTAAAAATAAAAGCAGGAGCTAAAATTAAAATACAACCTTGACTCCATAATTATGCTCAAATAAAACTAGATTTAAAACTTAAACCCTATTGAAAAATAAACTTAAGCCTTCTAAAAATTAAAACCCCTTTTATAAATCAAGGCCGGCCCTCTTTTATTTCTCTAGCCCGATCCACTTTTATTTTCTTTGAGAAAATGATGGGGGCTTTGATTTTTCGTTCAATCTCCTTGAAATCCAAATTGGGGCTTTGACAGGTTTGTGATGCTCTTGCGCGCTACTTCTCTGATGATTAATTGTCTTATTTGCGTTGCTCTTGCTTCTCCGATGATCAATTTTGAAATTAGGGCTTCTGGAGTTCGGCTTCAATTTGGTATGTAACTTTCCTTTTTTCTTTTCTGGATTGAATGCTTGAATTCAATTGTTGCTCACTTGTCGATGATGAACTTGGGTGAATATTTGGATTTGATTTGATTTTTTCACACCCCCACTTTCGATGATGGTTTGGGAGACGTATTTATATGGATTCTGAAACCCTATAATTCGTTCGTATCAAATTTTTGCTTTCCTGATGTGCACGACTTTCCTGATATATTTTCAACCTTGATGCTCACGGCTTTAACTTGAGAGCGTTCGATCCTTCTTGTGTCACACGGCAAAAACTTTCCCTTTTTAATTTTCTTTGACTATTTCAAAAATACGTTTTTGATTTTTTTTTTTATTGTACACTGTCATGAATTCGAATTCTCTGGCCCTTCCATGATTTCATCTTCACTGTGAATTTCTCTGTACTTGTTGAACTTCGTTTATCTTGTAGTCTTCGTCTCTTGTGATAACCCGAATTTCAGGGCATCTGTTATTTGGAAATTAACAGGATTAAAATTTGTTAAAATACTTATTTGTTAATTGAACAAGTGAAATTCTGATGATTAGAATATTTGAATATGTATACAGATAAATTTGAATTTCAATAAATGGTTGGCTATAGTTTAAATCCAATATTAATCTTCAAAGCTATTTAAGATAAAAATCTATATTTCTATGACAACAAGGATAATATATATATATATATGTATGTATTTGTTAAGGAATAAAAGCTCAAGTTTAAAATAGGATTTAATAAGATTTATACTTTCCTCAAATATATGTATAAGATGTATATATATAAAGTATTAAACATATAAAGCATAATATAAAAATTTAACAAACAAAAGAAACTTAGAAAATTTTATTTTATAGGTTTAAAAACATGTGTAAACACATCGTTCTTGTATTTAAACATTTGTAAACAAAATGGTTCATATACTAACATTTGTAGCCTATACATGCCATACAATTTACAAATGGAATAGGTTCTCCTCAAATTGAAAAATAATGTTATTATGTAAAAATGAAAAAAGTTAATAATAAGAAAAAAAGAGAAACTAGTTCCATGTTTCATTTCAAATTTGAAAACCAAAATAAAATCAAAACCTGTAGTTCAGTTTCAAGCTAAAAGCAAACCTGTAATTCATTTTCAATTCAAGATTGCAAAGCTTCTTCTTCAAACTTGAGGTGAACCAGCATGCAACTGCAGTTTTTTTTTAAATCAAAGCATTTCAAAGCAAACATGCATTCATTCAACCTGAGTTTCCAAATGCAATCTGGAATTGGCTTCTGCATGCAAACCTGAGATGATTAGTCCTGCATCCTCTTTTGAGCTGGGAGCATGCATGTAGCCTGTACATCAGGAAGCAAAAGCATTCCAGCAAAATCAAGTTTAAAGTCTCAAAGCATCAGCAACTCAAAATTTTTAAACAAAGTTCAAAGTTTTCAAAGGCTTTTCTAATTAAATGTGCTCTGTTCATCAAGCTTTAATAGTTGAGTAACTCCTCTTTTTAAAAATTTAAGTAGGTACAGGTTGATTGCATGTTTTTAATTTGAAGTAAATATAATTTATGTATGTGAACATATGACAGTACATATTGATGCTTTGTTCTCTGTTTGATAAAACCCGTGACTCTTGTTTTGAAAAAAAATCCAGATCTTCCAACCTATACCTTATTTGAACTTGATGATTAAATGAAAATTTCATGTTAATGTTAGATAGTAAATTTAAAAATTGTTTCTGTAATTTTTAATTTACAAATAACTGTAAAAGGGGTAAACACTGTTTGTAATCATACTTAATTTTAAAAGAAAAAAAATCTATTAATCCCTGTTGCATGCTGAAAAAGTAGTTCGAATAGGCAATAGTGGCTTGTATGATTGAATTAAATAATGTAATGTATACATTTATCAGGTTATCTCTGTGTGCATGCCTGAAAATTTAAGTTTATGCTCTGTTTTTTTTTTACTGTTGGATGTAAATAAGATCCAAAATTTAGTGTGTTGTCTTTGATTGGTTTTAGGTTGAAATGTTTGAACCAAAATTGTTTATACTAATGAAATTTAAGTTTTAAAAGTATATGTGGCAAGAATTGATGATTGTATCAACCTGGATGCTTAGATGTTAGTAAAAACTTAATTTATTAAAATTTCAACATGAAAAATTAGCAAAATTTAAGTTCAAAATTAGATACATCTAAGAAAGGTAGGATTTTAACAACAGGAATCATGATTTTTCATTGGGTATTTTCGAAGCAGGTAGAAGTTGAACACGAAAGGGATTTCGACCTTTTTCCGATGAATGACGAACTACAGGGTGTTCGGATTTTTGTCAAAGATGAGTTTACGTTTGGTGATGTCAGGAAAAATAGTGGGAGTGGCTATCGATCAACGAGGGATTGGGATTTGATTAAACTAGTGTTTAGAAACCAAGATGGTCGAGGTTGATTTTGTGGTCGATATGGTGTCATGGGTGATCGAGTTTCACCTGGGTTCGAGTGATGGCAGCATGGAGGGTAGCGAAGGTGTGGACGGAGTTGGGAAGGCTCCGGCAGTCGGCTTCGATGGTTCGTAGGGATTTTTTTTGGTGATGTTTAGGTACAGGATCGCTTGAAAATGCTCGTTTTTGTTTTAGCATTCAAGGCGATGGATCAAGGGTCGGAATTGACAGTAGGGTTGATCGTCGACTTGTGGAGGGGGTCGAAGGTGGTTGCGACGGCGTGGTTGGGCTGTGCACGTGCACGACGAAGTTCGTGTGACAGAGGATAGGGTTCATATTCAACTCGAGGTTATACTCGAATTTTTCATTGGGAAAGCGATGGTTGTTCTCGGGTTTGAGGAGTTTTCGTCTTGGGTTGTTCGCGTGTCAGTAGTTAGAGGTAGGTCGCTGTAGTTTGGGAAGATGTTATTGTGTCGAGTAAATAGGATAGTGCTTGGGTTTTAGTTCGTATAGGATAGGTTTTTTTTCGGGCTAAAGTGTGAAGGTCAGCATGCTTTTGTATGCAGTTCGAAATATTAATAAAGAAGGAGAAAAAAATAAATAAGTGAAGGAACTCGAGTAAGTACCGGGTTTACCCGAAGTAGGAAATCAGGCAGTTTGTTTGGAGTTTAAAATGAATTAGGTTTAAACTTCTTCTAAGCAAATTTCCTTTAATATAAAAAGTGACTTAACATATGTGATTAGAAAATCAGTAAAGCTGAAATTTTTTTATCTTAAAAATTTAATTTAAGTTTGGAAAGTGATGAGGTAATTAGTTAATAATTAAGAATTTATTTATTAACACTTAAGGGTTTTAAGTTAATTAATTAGTGGTAAGTTAAACTATAATTAAGGTTAATAAATTAATAATTAGAAACAATTAATTAATGATTTGTGGTTAATTATTAAGTAATTAAGGAAAATTAAGATTTATTAAGTAAGGAATTAAGATGTAATAAGAATAAATCAATTGGTTTATAGGTAATTAAAGGATAAATTACCCAGTTGAATTTGATAAGGAGAATGTGGTTAGTTAATCTATTAATTAAAGATAGTCGTTTGGAATTTGATTAAGTATAATTACTTAATGAGTTTGATAAGTGTATTACTTGGTGAAGTAATGGATGGATAAATTACTGGATGTAATTAAATAAAGAGAATTTACTTAATGGGAAGTAATTAAAAGATAATTATTCGGTGGAAGAAATTTTGTGATAATTACTCAGTATAATTAAAGGATTAATATAATTAATCAAGGAGTTAGTTAAATTGATAGAGAAATTAAGGAAGTTAATTTCTGACTGTGATTTATCAGGTTGATTAATGAAAGTAATTAAGTTAAAGGTTGATTTTTTTTTATGAAATTTAAGAATAATTAACTGATGGAAGTAGTTAAAGGATCATTAATTAATGTTATTAATGAAAGTGATCAATCCTGTTTATAAATGATTGAATAACGATAAGTGCTTTTGATTGGTTGATATCTCTGATAGGAGTTGCTTTGTGTTATGATATGTTTGGAAAACAATGGCAATGTGATTATCTATCAATTATGAATTGCTGTGAAAAAAAAAATGTTATTCGACAATTAAAGTTGAATTGTATTTAACTGGATAACATGTGTTAAGATAAACTGAAATCGAAGAGACCGGAGTTGGGTATTAGTTAATACCCGAAACCACTTCGATTCTTTATAGGTTGATATGTGAAATAATAGGCTGGTATGGAAGGATTTAATTGAATTGGACCTTTGATCTAAGTTCTGATAGTTAGAAGTTGATGTGTGATGAACTAGTGTCTATAACAATTTGTGAATTGTAATAGATATAAGTTACCCGGGTTATACATAAGTTGTATGCTTTGTAATTCTTGTTGGATGGGTTACTCACGCTGGTTTCCAGCCTGACCCGGGTGTTACTTTGATGTAATGCTCGGGTCAGACCGAGTGTTACAGATTTTCAGGTAAGGACGATCTGGAGCTCAGGAGGCGTGTTGGATAGCAGAATCGTATGGAGAGTCTCTGCTAGGATATATTATAGTATCTGATACAGATTGATTCATCTGTTATGTGATTGTAAATTTATTATAACTCTGATATATATTAAAGTATAATTTGACAAGTACAGTTTCTTTTGTATAACTATTGTTTATGTGATATTATATTTTATCCGTTGCGAATGTGAGATTGTGTGTTTCTTTTCAGTTCTTCTTCTTTCTCTTTTCTTCTTCACTAACTATCTGGAATTTTCGGGATCGAAATTTTCCGGGTCGTTACATTTGGTATCAGAGCATAAGGTTAAGCGAGAACCTTGGCTCTGGTGGGATTACTCATTAAGGATAGGGTAAGTGGTACCCTAGAATGAGTTGAGTGTGTGTGTGTGTATATATGAGAGAGCGTACTTGTTATTTTCTTATATAAAGGTTTTTAAATGATTTCAAAAGTAAATGAATCTTATATAAGAAATAGATTATCTATTATATTATGGAAATTGGTTGCTAAATTATTGGAATTAAATTGAGAAGTAATAGAAATACAACCAAACTAAAATTTATTCTTGAATTTGGGAAAGGTTTCAGAATAAGGAAAATCAATTAATTTATGTAATTAATTAAACTTTATTTAATGAGGTTAATTAGTGGATAATAATTAGAATTAATTAAAAAGAAGGAGTTACTTAATGAAGTAACTAGAGGTAAGTAATTTAAGGGACAATTACTTAATGAAGGTAATTAAGAAATAAGTTAATTACCGAATGTGATTAATTAATGATGTAATTAATTTAAAGAAATAACAAGCAATATTATTTAATGCATTTGAATGAAATGGTCCTATTTCAAACAAGAGTTGTTTGAAAATTTAAAAGAAATTTGTTTTGAATTAAAACCAAAGGTGGTTTAAAATTTTAAAGTATAACTTGGTATGTAAAAGAAATTAATATGTATACATGTGGATATACATATTATCAAAAATGTTTGAGATAAACTCTAAATATTGAGTTTTAAATTGGGAATGAGATGTGAAAACTCAAAGTGATAAGTTTTTGAACTTATAAATGGGAAAGAATTTTGAAATTTGAATAGGAATTCAAATTGTGTGAATTTGACTGATTAAGTGAATTGAGTTTAACTCGGGAAAAAGTTAAATAAGTTGGAATGATCAACATGATTTGGGAATTTCAAGATGGAATTGGAATTTAATTTGGGAAGTTAAATGGTTAATCTGAATTGGGAGTTTGTGTGATTTCAAAATGGGTTTGAGATCTGGAAATTGGAAATTGATGGATGTTTTAAATGAATTGGATGATATCATCCTATTGTTATTAATAATCTGTAAGTTGTGAATTGGATTTGTTTAAATGAATGAGAAATGGAGTATGGTAATCCATTGTTCGGATAAAAAGGTAAATTGATTTAAGGGAATTAAATCAACATTTGATGTATTAACTCGAGTTTATATAATTCGAGATGGTTTAAAATTTGAAATTTGAATTAGTTCAAATTGAATTTGATTTGAATTAATTGAAATGTTGATTGAAGATGTATGAGTATAAGATTCAAATGGAAAATTTGAATTGGATTAATTTGAAATGATTTGAAATTGAAGTAGGTTCAATTTGAAGTTAGTCCAAATTGATTTGAATAATTTGGAATGGTAATTAAAGATTGAATAGTTATAAATTCAAATGGAATTTGAATTTAATTTGGGAGGAAATCAAGAATAATTCAACTTGATTTGGTAATGGAGTTTGAAATTGAGATAAATTCAGACTCGAGATGAAATGAATTGAAATTGGAACTAGTTCAATTAAAATTTATTTGAATTAGTAAATTTTGAGATCAAGATTGAATGAAGTTAAATTTGAAAAGAAACTAAGGTTAATTCAACTTGAATTGGGATTAAATAAATTTCAATGGAAATTGAGGTTATTTAAAAATTGGAATTGGGTCAATTTAAATGTAAAAGGGAATTTAAATTGAATTGATGAGAATGGGGATTGGGAAGTGAGCAGTTTTGACTCTGGACTATTTTTAATATAAATTGTTTTAATATAAACCTATTTTTCCAAGATATTCATTATATATATACAACCTTTCTTTTAAAAGCCAAATTATCTTATGCTGGTTTTACAATTATTTTTGAAACTGTTTAATAATTTTCCAACTGTTTTATAAACTAATTATTATATTTCAACTATTTTACAAAACTAATTACTATCTTACTATTATTTTGCGATTATCTAAAATTTCTATAATTATTTAACTATTTTCTAACTATTTTACAAACTAGTAATTATTTTCCAACTACTTATCTATTTTTTTAAAAAAAATTCAAACTATTTTCTAAACAAACCGGTCAGAGTTCAAACTGTTATTGGTTAAATACCCAATCGAGATAAGAATAGAGGTGATAATCCAAATGGATTGAAGCAATTGTGAGTAAGTGAATAAAAATATAGTGAGTGTGAATAGAAATAGAATTGATTTGGCTAATAATAAATGAAGTTAAATACGTAGGATGTACGTATATTATTCTATTCGCATAGTGATTTGATCCAGATTCGAGCACAGAATTTCGAGATAGTTATATCGATCCGAGTGGGATTTTTCACTCGATTTTCGACGGCGAACCTGGATATGGATTGTTGATTGGTTCTGGATATTCTCTATCATAGATATGACTATGCAAGGAGAATGACGGTTTCTGATCAAGAAACCATATCTGTGTCCGCACTAGGAAGTCGGGTGGACGATACTAGTTCGGAAGTGATATTGTGTGATCGAATGAGCGATCAGATTGGTATGGCGTACGAATGATATGTGTACATCGTACGAATTTGAGTGAAATTTATATTGAAAAGAGTAATCAAATTTGAATATTTGATTTTGAATAAACAAAGTTATATATCTTTGTTATATAAGATAAAACTCCCCTTGATGAATCTTTTGCCGGAAGAAAATGTTTTTTTTGAGGTGTTTGAAGTATAAAGGAGTTTTATACGAGTTTGAAATGATCCAAAGTTTTAAAAATTATATATATCTGTATATATATATATATATATATATATATATATATATATATATATGTAAAGGATCATATGAGAATTTTGGAAAAAGAGTTTTGGGAACCTATGGATTTGGAAAGGCTTTTGATTTTTGGATAAAATCAATATTAAATTTGGAAAGCCTAGTTTGAGATTTATCGATTTTGGAATAATCGATTTTGTGTAAAGGAGCTTTGTATGAGATCATACTAGGTGTATGATTTAAAGATACTATATATATATAGTATAAAATGTTTTGATGATGCACTGGGGAAAAAGGCGCTCCCTTGGAATGGACTTCTCAGGAGTGCCACCGGGTGGTGCTGCCTTGAGCCCCAAAGGGGGGTTCTAAAGTTCATCCTGTGAGGAGTCCGGACAAAACTAGTTCCTGAGGATTATTGGGTAGCGAAAGTCGATGGCGCTGATGCCTACAGGGGTATTCGGGTTATGCTGTGACGATAGTGTAATTCGATGTTACTGCGATCCACTGTGGGGACCATAGCGAAAATCGTGTGGAGAATGAGTGTCAACGGTCTACACTTGATTTTGCCGGGAAGGCAACGCAACATCGGTAGACTGTGATCTATGGTCAAGTGGAGTGGAGAAGTTTCATTCTTTTGGCAGCGAAATTCGAGGGCGCTGATGCCTACAGTTATATGGGTTTTTGCTGTGATAGCTACGTAACCCCAGTTGTAGCTGCGATCTGTAGCGGGTTCCATGGTGTAATCGAGTGGCGCGGAGGCCTACAGTTATCTGTGGATTTTATCGGGATGACAGCGTAACCATCGGGTTAACTGCGACCATGGATGGGGGTGATGATTTCCAGAGCATTCTCACCAAAGATATTTCCTCTATTTTCAAAAATGTTTTCAATAAAATTATTTTCCAAGTATTTTCACTGGGTGTTGAAAACGAGTTTACCAAGTACTTATAGATTTTCAGTCCTACGCCTGATCAACGTACGACCGAATTTCTTTGAGAATGAAGATAGACTTGTTGAAACATCGAGTAATAAAAAGTATTTAAAAAAACTAATTTGGTAATATTATATAGATTTTAAAGTGTCTTCAAGTTTGAATAAAAAGAAGTTTATGATTAAAAGGGTTTAAAGGATAATTTTAATAAATTCTGGCTTCGTTTCTTTTTTAGGACGAAAAGATTCAAAGGGGGGAGGAATGTGATAACCCGAATTTCAGGGCATCTGTTATTTGGAAATTAACAGGATTAAAATTTGTTAAAATACTTATTTGTTAATTGAACAAGTGAAATTCTGATGATTAGAATATTTGAATACGTATACAGATAAATTTGAATTTCAATAAATGGTTGGCTATAGTTTAAATCCAATATTAATCTTCAAAGCCATTTAAGATAAAAATCAATATTTCTATGACAACAAGGATAATATATATATATATATATATATATATATATATATATATATATATATATATATATATTTGTTAAAGAATAAAAGCTCAAGTTTAAAATAGGATTTAATAAGATTTATACTTTCCTCAAATATATGTATAAGATGTATATATATAAAGTATTAAACATATAAAGCATAATATAAAAATTTAACAAACAAAAGAAACTTAGAAATTTTTATTTTATAGGTTTAAAAACATGTGTAAACACATAGTTCTTGTATTTAAACATTTGTAAACAAAATGGTTCATATACTAACATTTGTAGCCTATACGTGCCATACAATTTACAAATGGCATAGGTTCTCCTCAAATTGAAAAATAATGTTATTATGTAAAAATGAAAAAAAAATAAGAAAAAAAAAGAAACTAGTTCCATGTTTCGTTTCAAATCTGAAAACCAAAATAAAATCAAAACCTGTAGTTCAGTTTCAAGCTAAAAGCAAACCTGTAATTCATTTTCAATTCAAGATTGCAAAGCTTCTTCTTCAAACTTGAGGTGAACCAGCATGCAACTGCAGTTTTTTTTAAATCAAAGCATTTCAAAGCAAACATGCATTCATTCAACCTGAGTTTCCAAATGCAATCTGGAATTGGCTTCTGCATGCAAACCTGAGATGATTAGTCCTGCATTCTCTTTTGAGCTGGGAGCATGCATGTAGCCTGTACATCAGGAAGCAAAAGCATTCCAGCAAAAATCAAGTTTAAAGTCTTAAAGCATCAATAACTCAAAATTTTTAAACAAAGTTCAAAGTTTTCAAAGGCTTTTCTAATTAAATGTGCTCTATTCATCAAGCTTTAATAGGTGAGTAACTCCTCTTTTTAAAAATTTAAGTAGGTACAGGCTGATTGCATGCTTTTAATTTGAAGTAAATATAATTTATGTATGTGAACATATGACAGTACATATTGATGCTTTGTTCTCTGTTTGATAAATCCCGTGACTCCTGTTTTAAAAAAAAATCCAGATCTTCCAACCTATACCTTATTTGAACTTGATGATTAAATGAAAATTTCATGTTAATGTTAGATAGTAAATTTAAAAATTGTTTTTGTAATTTTTAATTTACAAATAACTGTAAAAGGGTTAAACACAGTGAGTAATCATACTTAATTTTAAAAGAAAAAAAATCTGTTAATCCCTGTTGCATGCTGAAAAATTAGTTCGAATAGGCAATAGTGGTTTGTATGATTGAATTAAATAATGTAATGTATACATTTATCAGGTTATCTCTGTGTGCATGCCTGAAAATTTAAGTTTATGCTCTGTTTTTTTTTACTGTTGGATGTAAATAAGATCCAAAATTTATTGTGTTGTCTTTGATTGGTTTTAGGTTGAAATGTTTGAACCAAAATTGTTTATACTAATGAGATTTAAGTTTTAAAAGTATATGTGGCAAGAATTGATGATTGTATCAACCTGGATGCTTAAATGTTAGTAAAAACTTAATTTATTAAAATTTCAACATGAAAAATTAGCAAAATTTAAGTTCAAATTAGATACATCAAAGAAAGGTAGGATTTTAACAACAGGAATCATGATTTTTCGTTGGGTATTTTCGAAGCAGTTAGAAGTTGAGCACGAAAGGGATTTCGACCTTTTTCCGATGAACGACGAACTACAGGGTGTTCGGATTTTTGTCAAAGATGAGTTGACGTTTGGTGATGTGAGGAAAAATAGTGGGAGTGGCTATCGATCAACGAGGCATTGGGATTTGATTAAACTAGGGTTTAGAAACCAAGATGGTCGAGGTTGATTTTGTGGTCGATGCGGTGTCATGGGGTGATCGAGTTTCACCAGGGTTCGAGTGATGGCAACATGGAGGGTAGCGAAGGTGTGGACGGAGTTGGGAATGCTCCGGCGGTCAGCTTTGATGGTTCGTAGAGATTTTTTTTGGTGAGGTTTAGGTACAGGCTCGCTTGAAAATGCTCGTTTTTGTTTTAGCATTCGAGGCGATGGATCAAGGGTCGGAATTAACAGTAGGGTTGATCGTCGACTTGTGGAGGGGGTCGAAGGTGGTTGCGACGGCGTGGTTGGGCCGTGCACGTGCACGACGAAGTTCGTGTGACAGAGGATAGGGTTCATGTTCAACTAGAGGTTATACTCGAATTTTTCATTGGGAAAGCGATGGTTGTTCTCGGGTTTGAGGAGTTTTCGTCTCGGGTTGTTCGCGTGTCAGTAGTTAGAGGTAGGTCGCTGTAGTTTGGGAAGATGTTATTGTGTCGAGTAAATAGGAGAGTGCTCGGGTTTTAGTTTGTGTAGGATAGGTTTTGTTTCGGGCTAAAGTGTGAAGGTCAGCATGCTTTTGTATGCAGTTCGAAATATTAATAAAAAAGGAGAAAAAAATAAATAAGTGAAGGAACTCAAGTAAGTACCGGGTTTACCCGAAGTAGGAAATCAGGCAGTTTGTTTGGAGTTTAAAATGAATTAGGTTTAAACTTCTTCTAAGCAAATTTCCTTTAATATAAAAAGTGACTTAACATATGTGATTAGAAAATCAGTAAAGCTGACTTTTTTTTATCTTAAAAATTTAATTTAAGTTTGGAAAGTGATGAGGTAATTAGTTAATAATTAAGAATTTATTTATTAACACTTAAGGGTTTTAAGTTAATTAATTAGTGGTAAATTAAACTATAATTAAGGTTAATAAATTAATAATTAGAAACAATTAATTAATGATTTGTGGTTAATTATTAAGTAATTAAGGAAAATTAAGATTTATTAAGCAAGGAATTAAGATGTAATAAGAATAAATCAATTGGTTTATAGGGTAATTAAAGGATAAATTACCCAGTTGAATTTGATAAGGAGAATGTGATTAGTTAATCTATTAATTAAAGATAGTCATTTGGAATTTGATTAAGTATAATTACTTAATGAGTTTGATAAGTGTATTACTTGGTGAAGTAATGGATGGATAAATTACTGGATGTAATTAAATAAAGAGAATTTACTTAATGGGAAGTAATTAAAAGATAATTATTCGGTGGAAGAAATTCTATGATAATTACTCAATGTAATTAAAGGATTAATATAATTAATCAAGGAGTTAGTTAAATTGATAGAGAAATTAAGGAAGTTAATTTCTGAATGTGATTTATCAGGTTGATTAATGAAAGTAATTAAGTTAAAGGTTGATTTTTTTTAATGAAATTTAAGAATAATTAACTGATGGAAGTAATTAAAGGATCATTAATTAATGTAATTAATGAAAGTGATCAATCCTGTTTATAAATGATTGAATAACGATAAGTGCTTTTGATTGGTTGATATCTCTGATAGGAATTGCTTTGTGTTATGATATGTTTGGAAAACAATGGCAATGTGATTATCCATCAATTATGAATTGCTGTGAAAAAAAAATGTTATTCGACAATTAAAGTTGAATTGTATTTAACTGGATAACATGTGTTAAGATGAACTGAAATCGAAGAGACCGGAGTCGGGTATTAGTTAATACCCGAAACCACTTCGATTCTTTATAGGTTGATATGTGAAATAATAGGCGGTATGGAAGGATTTAATTGAATTGGACCTTTGATCTAAGTTCTGATAGTTAGAAATTGATGTGTGATGAACTAATGTCTATAACAATTTGTGAATTGTAATAGATATAAGCTACCCGGGTTATACATAAGTTGCATGCTTTGTAATTCTTGCTGGATGGGTTACTCACGCTGGTTTCCAGCCTGACCCGGGTGTTACTTTGATGTAATGCTCGGGTCAGACCGAGTATTACAGATTTTCAGGTAAGGGCGATCTGAAGCTCAGGAGGCGTGTTGGATAGCAGAATCGTATGGGGAGTCTCTGCTAGGATATATTATAGTATCTGATACAGATTGATTCATCTGTTATGTGATTGTAAATTTATTGTAACTCTGATATATATTAAAGTATAATTTGACAAGTACAGTATCTTTTGTATAACTATTGTTTATGTGATATTATATTTTATCCGCGGCGAATGTGAGATTGTGTGTTTCTTTTCAGTTCTTCTTCTTTCTCTTTTCTTCTTCACTAACTATCTGGAATTTTTGGGATCGAAATTTTCCGGGTCGTTACATCTCTGGCCATCTTCTTTGGTCAGTTTAACATGAACTTCACTTGAGCATTTTGTATGTTTCATTTTTATTCACTGTTGCATAATTGATTCTGTTGCTCGGCTCTTGACTTTGGTTGTTGCATTTGTATCACTACATACTGGTGTGTTTGCCTTTGTTAAACTTTGGCCTTTGCTGGATCATATGTTTTTAACATATTGCTGTGTTGATCTTGTACTTGTGTACTTTACTTGAGTCTGCCTTGTTGAGTTCCTGTAGTTGCATTCATGTCATGTAGTTGCATTGTAGTTGCACACTTTGACTTCACTGAGTCTCTGGATGGTGCATTGCCACACTGAACTTGATTCATTAATTTGCTGCATTCATTTGTTTGTTGCAGTCCATGTTGCTGTTGGTCTTGATCATGGTTGATACACTTTACATGCTTTATGTTGCAGTCATGTGCTGTTGAGTTGTTGTTTGGACATTTGCTTGTGTGATCTTGAGTTTCTGGTTATTAGTGCACTGTCACTTGTGTATTGCCTTTGACATCCATATTCTTCACTGTTTACATCACTGGACTTTGTTGTAGTTGCTATGCCTTTGTGCATTGTGTTTATTTGTAACGCTTGCGATTTTTCGTTGCCAAAAAACCGAAATGTTATGGGTTTAAGAAAGAAGAAAAGAAAAAGAAAGAGGTAGAAGAAGAGAGAAAGAAAAACAGAACAGAAAGAAACAACAACAGAATCTCACAATTCGCAGCGGAACAACATATAATAAGTAAATGAATAATCTTTAAACAAAGAACTATATCAGTTATTACATCACATTATATTACATTACATCAAATCATCAGAGTGTACATCAACAAACAATTTTAAAACAGCGGAAAAGAATTACTAAGTACTAGTAATACGCCATGCCATCCAGCTTGCCTCTTGCAACTCCTGAATTCCAGAATATCCTGATAAACCTTAAACTCTTGACTGCCCGTGTGGAAATTGGTGGGCACCCAGAGTTTAGGAAGGAAAACAATAAACTCCGAGTCAGTCATGTGACTGGTGCGAGAACTCAAAACAGTTTATTTTCTTTAAAATCAAAAATAGAGGAATACTTTTAAATCAATTCGTAATGCTTTTAAAAATGAGACTACCATAAGACCTCCCGCCACACACACAATGCAAACGCAGACTTGGAGGAGATTTCTTCTTATGTTAGTCAAAGATGCTTGATACGCATTAAAATAAAACATTTGATATTATTACTAGTTCATAGTGTAGAAAATATTTCAAAAGTAGAATATAAATCTTAGCCAGCATAGGTACCATTATATTATGCCTACTAATAGCTACCATATTAGATGGCAGGTTCTACAAATAAAACCGTACAAGTCACGTATTGTTTCTTTGGATTTCCAACAAATGGTCAGGCCAAGGAACTTCCCATTGCCACATGAGAATGCCTCTGGAAGGACATTCCCGAGAACCAAACCGGAACTCTGCCAACACAAGGCCGGGTTACCCCTAACTGGGTAACTACTGACACGAGCACGCCATTCCCCGATCGTAAACGACCTTTCTCACGGGATCCCGATAACCAACAACCACAAAGTAATAAATTCACAGTAACCACATAGGTTAAATATCTGGGCTCCATACCATGATACCACCTCTATCCAGAAGGAAATGTACATACCCTAAAGGGAGCTACCCCTCATAACCGTGCTGCTTCTTTCCTGTTTTGACCATTCCGGGGTGTGAGGCTCGACGAAGTCACGTCCACAAAAACATACTTTATACAAAAGCCATGCTTTGGGTCAACAAATGATCATAGAAATGATCACCAAGATAGACGATCAAATAAACGATCCTATCACAAATAATCAACACAATGATCATTTACAGCAACACTCAGCATGTCACATTACCAAATTGGGAATATATCGCTGATAACTTCAACTACATAACCTCTGAGCTCGTACGTCTCAGAGAAGGGTGTTAAGCTAAAAGAATAAATTCTCCGCCACCAACAGAAATATATTTGAAAAAAATCGGCTTTATATCTCAATTTGTAATGTCAGACATACAATCCATACAAGTCTGTTCCGGGCTCGAATAGAACCGAAGGCACTTACAAAGAAGTCCTTGCAATACAGATATTCACTAATCACGTTCGGACTTCCCATCACATATGGAGTCTCTATACCGGGGACCAGTCGATGCAAAGACATTCGACAAGAAACCCTTTCGTTTTCGAAAATATCCGGTCTTCAACACCGGTCTTCGAATGCAATTCATAACGACATATCACATATTCGGAATGGGTTATACGACCCCATGGTCCTTTCCCGGTTAACCCGAATAGTGAGCGCTTATTTTAAAAAAAAATAAGTGTGGCATTCAATTTCAAACAAATCACAACAAATACCATTCAAAGGTAAATATTGATAGTCGGTTATTGAACTATCAATAGATATGCACACATCACCAGATTCCAAATAATTTTCCAAATTATTTATTTCCCAAAAATATCTTTACTAGATATATAGTTTTCACACTTCAAAAATAAATCAACATTTATTTTCAAACAAATCCCCTTTTCATTTATAAATTCCATAATGAATTTATATTCCCAAAATATACGATTTCAATTCTTCATTCCAATTTACCTTCAAAAAGATAAATTCTCAAAACGTTTCATTTCACATTGGAAAAACATTTCCTTACTTATTTATTCATAAGTAATTCACAAATTTTATTTATTTTCTATACTTGGAAAATATTCTATATACTTTAATCGAGATTAAGTATATATTTCATTCTTTAAGGAAATCATTCTCTTAAACATATTTATTTGGGCCAAAACGAATGTTGCGTAAAACATCGTTACGACAACCCAAAATCACTAGTATAGGGATTCGAAATTAAAATAGATATATAAATCCCAATACTATATAAAACATTTCCTTTCGGAAATCATTTATTATAACAACAATATTATAATCCACTATTCCCTTTTATTTCTCGAAAACATCTATTTCAACAATAAAATCTATAGTTTCGAACCTCAACATATTTTAAAACATCGTTAGATCGTTTTAATACTAACATCACATTTAAAATAATTTCTTTAACTTATTATTCACTATTCAAAAACGTGAATATACCTTGTTAATAAATTTCATCACTTCTATTCATTTTATTTTAAAGGATTATTCACTGTTTAAAACGTGAATATAACTCCATTAATAAATTACACAATTCACTTATCAAAATAAGTCGTTGCGGATTTATAAAACAATGTTTATAAATTCTATTTCTATTTCTTTTATAACAACTTCCTTTTATAAATTTCCTTTATTAACTTATCTCAATTCATATCACAATGATATATTAAAAATTCATATTATAAGTCAAATACTTATAATTTATTTGTTTATAAAACCGTTCCTTTAAACTTCATAAATTTTATAAATCTTATAACTTATAAGATTCATTTATTTCTCTTCAAAATTCATTCCTTTAATAACTTTATAAATTTTATAAACCTACTGCTTATAAAATTCCATTTATAATTTCACCGTTCATAATTCTATAAATTTCATTTATCTATGAAATTCATTCACAATTCATTCTAACTCTTATAAAAACTTCGTTTTATAATTCCAATATTTTAATTTACAAATGTCAATTTGTAAATCTTTTATATAAATCAATTTATATCATTCTTTTAACATCTTTAAACTCCTTTATAATTTCACCATTTTCTTTATAAAATAATCAAATTTTATAAACCCTATATTTAAACTTTTTTACAATAGATTCAAAAAACCCCAGTTTAAACTATTTTATAAAATCATTAATCCCATATTTTCAAAAATCAACTTTTAATTATATTTCTCAAAAATCATAATTTTATAACATTTAAAATTATAATGTTTATTTATCTATAATGGATCAATTCCAAAAATATTTTATAAACGTATATTTCAAAAAATCACTTTAGAAATTCCTTAAAAATCAAAATCATATTTTAAACTTCCAAAATTGGATCCGATGATGCAACACATCAAATAGTCAATCACGACTTTCAAACATCATATATCACCCATGATAAACAATCAAATATCACAATATATGAAATCAAATAAATATTTGTGAGGAATCCAGTTGGATCCCTCCAACCTGTTTCCCTGCATCCACAGACATTAGCACAATACCAATTCCGTTTCAAGACGGAATATCACGGTATATGGGATTTTATAAATATTATCCGCTTACTAACGGCGCATAGGGTCTCATCCGCTAAACAATGCGGGAAATCAATCAACTGCAATATATACATATGCCAATATATATATATTGCTATATATAATATAATACCAATTCCACTTCAAGGTGGAATATCGCGGTATATGTGTGTAATAAATAACCTCGCTTACTAACGGCGTATAGGGTCTATTCACATCCAATATATATATATATATATATAACAATCAGCATTCAAGCATTCAATCAACACAGTCAATCAATTTTAAATCTAACTATTTAAAATTTAAATAAACAACAAAATTCCTTATGAGTGAGAAGTTCTCACCTTTATTCCCGTTTGCAATCCACTTCCAATTCAACTTGTTTTCTTCATTTATACCTTGTATAAATATTTACAAAATTTATTAATATTCGAAATAAATCGAATAAACATTTTCATTTGAAAATTTCATTTCATCAGCGATTTTATTTTAAACCAATTTTCTTCTTTAAAATTATCTAATCGAAGAATTAAATCTTAAACTAGAATTCCTTTAATAAATTTATTCAACTAATAAATTTAATTTCAAACTAGTGATTTAAATTTTTAACCAAAGAATCTAAATTTTAAACTAATTCCCTATTAATTTTAAACAGATTACTCTTAACAAATTTATCAAATAAAATTTAAATTTCAACTAAATTTACTTAAATAAATTTTATTTAACTACAATTTAATTTTAAAACTAAATTTTCTTCTTTTAATAAATTATTCTTAGTAACACAAAAAATAAATTTAGATTTAATTAACTCACCCTATAATTAAATTTATCCAACTAACTATTAAATTTCCTTTTCTTATCAATTAATAATTTTAATTGACAAATCTTAAATTTATACAAATTTTCTGGTTTCAAACTAAAAATCTGAATTCAAACTGATTTTTCTTTAATTAAATTTGTTTAACTAAATAGTGAATTAAAACTAAACTTCCTTTTTAATAAATTAATCAAATACATATATTTAAACTCTAGGATTTTTCCTTTTCTCAGTTTTATCCATATAAATAATTCTCGTTTATAAATTTATTAAAAAATTAAATCTTAAACTACATTTCAAGAACTTACAATTAATTAAGAGGCATATATAAATTTCTCTTTACTGCAAATTTCTCTCTTTAACCTTACTGTATTATTATTTTTCTATACATATACTTTTCTATTTTATAAACAGGATTTGCTTTACTGTAAACATTTTTTTTTCTTTAAACGTTTATATATCTATATATCCTAAATTTAAATAATAAATAAATAAAAAAAATTAGCAAATAACTTACTGTATTTCGCGTGCCCTAGTTTCACCGTGCGCCGCCCCTCCATCGCTTCGCGTCGCCCACGCCTGCGCACCAATCTTCAACCGCGCGCCACGACGTTGCTGCCGCGCCTCCACGAAATCGCGCTCCCCTTCCTACGCGCGCACAACCCCAATTCATCTCGCGATCCCCACCGCGCCTCGAGCGCGCGCTACCACCTCCACCATTAATCGCATCCACCTCTCCACGCGGCCATTATTTCTTTTTTTTTCGATCTTGAAGTGAATTCGATTTGGGGCTTCGGCTGTTTTCAAATAGAAGGAATCGAAGATGGAATTCGATTTTTATTTCTGTACGTGGCCATGATTTTGAATTCGAAACTCAGTTGTGATTTCAACTGATTTAATAAAAGGGGGAGAACGTGATTTATCAGAGAATACGTGCTTGCACGATCCCTCAGTGATACTAGCGCGATTTTAGGCTAAAACAAAGGGATGTTGTCTGTTAAAAAATATTTAAATTTAAATAAAATTTGTTCAATACAATTTTTTTTTAACGCGTTTAGGTGTCGTATGCTCACACGGCAATTCCGAAAATTATGAAACTTGAAATCCGGCAATAATTCAATATTACGGACCCAATGGAACTGGTTTCGTCGAATTCCGAGACTGTGCCTCGGACGGCTATTTTTAAATATCGATTCAAACGATTAAATTTCAAAACTGAACAAATCACTTTCAAATTAAATTCTGAAGCTTCTATTATCTTCAATATTATCAATATGAATTTTACAAGCCTTTGAAATATATTTTTTAATCGGCTTAAAATTGAAGATTCAAATTTTTTTATTCAACTCTCTATAGATTAAATTCTATAATTTAATCGCTAAATTCATTCTGATAATTTGAAATTCAATTCAAACCATCATTCAAATATTTAAAATTAATAAAATATTTTCAAATTAAATTGTTCAAAATTCTAGGTCGTTACATTATTTGAGTTGTCTGCACCTCTAGTATGCTGCAGCTTGGTCTTTGTTGCATTCATGTTGATTTTTGAAATTTCACTTAAGTTGAATCCAGTTTCAAAAACTCGGGTTTGGCCTTGTGCTCGTGTCGTGATTTTAAATATATTGCATGTGAGTTGAACCCGGCTTTTCATTTGGGTTTGACCTGTGCTCACCTGTCCCTGTAGCATTATCAAGTGTATATCGATGTGCACGGCCTTGTGGCATGTACAGTGATACGATGTGCATGTCACACTGTTCGTGTGTGATGAATTCAAGTGTGAATGATGACGAACAACCCAAATAACTGAGGCAAATCATATTTTCAAAAATCATATTTCATTTTATATTGCAAAAACATTTCTTTTTCAATTTTACTGCGTTAGTGAATATTTTTGCAGATTGCTCAGATGCTGGATTCAAACTGGAATGCAGTTGAAGACAAAATACGAGTGTGAGTGATATGCAGTGAGGTTATCAATGTAAATTGAATTGTGATGTATTCAAAAATGTATATGTATAGTGAGAACATGAATTTGTACTATTCAAGATTGTAATAAATATTTTTTTGAATAAAATTTCTGTTTGAATTCAAATTCCATTCAAATTCTGTGTAATTTATTTTATTCAACAAATATTTATTTAATCTATGAAAAACAAAATAGTACATTACCAAATACACTTAAATGAATATATATATATATATATATGTTTATTATCATCAAACAAAAATCATATACTCGCATATTCCACAGTTAGCATCTTTTCTAACATGATTGAACGATTTCTTGAAGTGTTTACGAATGATTTTTCCATCTTTGAAAACTCTTTTCTGAGCGCTTACACCATCTTGAGTTGGTTCTTAAATGATGCAAGGGAAAACACTTAACGTTAAATTGGAAAAAAATGTCATGTTATGGTCAAACACGGTATTGTCCTTGGGGATGTCATTTCAAATAAAGGCATTGAGGTAGATAAAGCGAAAGTTGATGTAATTGTGAACCTACCCATTCCCAAATCTATCAAGGACATTAGTTTATTCCTTGGACACGCTGGTTTTTATCGACGCTTTGTGAAAGACTTCAGTAAAATCGCTCAACCTCTAATGACCCTTCCTGGAAAAGACATTCCATTTTACTTTGATCTGACTGTGTTTCTTCTTTCAAACGTCTCAAAAACGAACTCATTTCCTTTCGTAATATTTGCTCACTCGATTGGGATACTCCTTTAGAAATAATTTATGATGCTTCTAACTTTGTAGTTGGTGCTGTCTTTGGACAATGCATCAACAAAATTATTCATGTGGTCTACTACACTAATGTGACTTTAAACGATGCTCAACTCAATTACATGACCACTGCAAAAGAGCTTCTAGAGGTAGCCTTTGTGCTCGAAAAGTTTCGACCTTATTTGATTGGCTCACACATTACTGTTTACACTGGCCACTTCGCTCTTAGATACCTTTTCGTTGAAAAAGGATGTTAAGTCTCATTTGATCCATTGGATCCTTTTACTTTAAGAATTTGACCTTACGATCAAAGACAAAAAGGGATCCAACAATGTCATCGTTGATCATATGTCGTGTCTTCCAAACACACCATCTTCTTTAACGATCAACGTGAACTTTCCTGATAAATAACTCCTTTCCATTTCTGTCGATCCATGGTACGCCGATATAGTGAGCTATTTAGACACTAAGGAAATTCCTTCATTTTGGTGGAAACTAGGTAAATATAAATTTCTTTCTTAAGTCAAGTACTTCTATTGGGATGATCCATACTTGTTTAAGTACTCTTCTGACCAAATATTTTGACATTGTACCCCGGATTGAAAAATCTAGAGTGCTCTTTCATTTTCTCACCACCAAGCTTGTGGTGGTCACTTCGATCCTAACAAAACTGCAGAAAAGGTGCTTCAATGTGGTTTTTACCGGTCGATGCTTTTCAAAGATGCATTCGAGTAAAACTTGTGATCGCTACCAAATGTTAGGAAGAATCTCTCGATGAAATATGATGCCTTTGAACCTCATTCTTACGATCAAAATCTTTGATGTATGGGACATTGACTTTATGAGACCGTTCTCTAACTCTTTTAGAAATTTGTACATTCTTCTTGCGGTTGATTACGTCTCTAAATGGGTAGAAGCCATTCCTTCTAAAAAAAATGACCATAAAATTGTTCTGAAATTCATAAAAGAAAACATCTTTTCGAGGTTTGGAGCACCTCGCACAATAATAAGCGATAAATTGGAACCCATTTCTATGATCATTCATTTGAACTCTAATGAAGAAATACTCAGTAACCCACAAGTTATCCACTTCTTATCATCCTCAAACTTTTGGTCAAGTTGAAGTTTCAAATCGTCAAATCAAACAGATCTTGGAGAAAAGTGTGAATAAAAATCGAAAAGGTTGGTCACCAAAATTGGAAGACGTGCATTGGGCTTACAGAACGGCGTACAAAACCAATATTGGGATGTCTCCTTTTAGGCTTATATATGGTAAAGCATGTCGTTTACCTATCGAATTTCAACATGAAGCATTGTGGGTGATTAAGGACATAATCTTTGATCTTGAAAGAGCCGGCGAAAACAGAAAATTGCAACTCAACGAGTTGGAGAAGATTAGGAACGACTCATATGAAAACGAAAAATTTACAAAGAAAGAACAAAAGTTTTTTTATGACAAGTCAATCCTAAGGAAATAATTTTCGCCAAACCAAAAAGTTATTTTGTATGACTTTAGACTTCATTTATTCCCTAGAAAATTAAAATCAAGGTGGACAGGACCAAACATTCTACGTATTGTTTTTCCACATGGTGCTATAGAAATAGAAAACCCTGGAGACGGATCAATCTTAAAGTCGATGGTCATCGTTTAAAGATTTACTTGGAGGTGAAAACTGATCGAGAGGAGGGGCTCATGACTCTTCATGAGCCATACTATGTCTACTAAGAAATGTTAACCCTCTCTCGTAAATATGTACATATTTTTCCCCGTTACACTCGTTATATCATGCATTGACTGTGGGGACGGTTAAAATTAAGTATGGGGGAGTCTCATGTTTATTTTTGATTTTTTGTGGTTTATATTTTGCATTTTCTTTCCAAAACTCTTCATAAGTGAAAAAAATCCCAAAGCAAAATTTCTTTTTAGCACATTGATTTACTTTTGAAAAACACTATAGGATAATTATATATTTTTGGTTAGTAAACTAAAATTTCTAAAAATTTATTTGCCTTAACAAAAATAAAAATAAAGTTTGATTACAAGTAACTATGGTTTAACTAGTATATAGGAAGGTTCATAGGTGATAATTATGAAATATATCCTAATTGAAATCTTTGTTTAAAAGAGCAGTTGATTTAAAGTAAAGGCGATAACATTTGGATCTTCTAAGTTAAGTAGTGCTAAGATGATTTTGCAAGAATTATCTCTTTATAAAAAAAGAAAAAAAAATCTTTTATAAAAATTTAAAAAAACACCTACAGTCAGGTGTCCACAACAAGTGTGTACACTCGCCATGCTCTTTGTACCCTTCTCATGTAAGCCAGAAAGGCAGTGCATGATCATTATATCTGACCTCAGTTTATCTGACTTGGGTGTATGTAAATTGATTTAATAAAAATAACCACATAGAGTCAGGTGTTCATACACAAGTGTGTACACTCGCTACGCTCTGTACTCTTTTCACGCAAGCCTGAAAGGTAGTGCATGATCAGTATATCTTGCCTCAGTTAATCTGAGTTAGGTGTGTAATTAATAATAATGTTAATACTTTTCAAAAAATAGAGAGAGCAAGAAATTGGAAATCCAAGAACTATTTTCACTTATTTGATTCGACTTGTTATTCAAAAGAAATAAAAATACCACTTCGAAAAACTTCTATAATCAAATAAGGATCCATTTCGTGGTTGCACTATCTTATCAGCCAAAGCAATTAGTTAAACTAGAGTCTAATTATGATGGCAACTTAATTTTTGTTGGAAGTTTTGATGAGTAAAAGGACTTAAATTTCTTGACAATGAGAGAAATTTATATTTAACTTACTTATGTCAATTTAAAAGTAAATTCTTTATTTGTAAATATTTTTGAAAACTTGCATCATATAGAATCTGGATATTGCACTTGGGTTTTGTGGGTAGTATCCGCTGAAAACCCTCACGAGACAACACTCATCCTACTAGAGACATATAGAGGTTTGTGGTTTGTTGCATACACTCAATGCAATCGTGTTTCCTACGAAAACAGATTTATCTTAGTTTTAGTTTATTCAAGGACGAATAAAAAAAATAAGTGTGAGGGTATTTGATGTGCATGTAAAAGTGCATATTTTTACTTCCATATTGAATCTACTTTTATTTAATAAATGAGAATATTAGGGTATTTTACATACTTAAACCAAAATTTAAATTGTTTTCAAATCATCATTTATTCATCTTTATTTGGGAGGGGGTAGAATGGTAATTTTGTGTATGATTTAATTTGAGAAAATTTATTTGCATATTTTTATTTTTTATTTGTAGGAAATGAAGTGAAAATATGAAGATGGTTCATGAAAGAATGCATGCATATATGTTGAAGGCAAATGAAGATTGAAAATAAATGAATTCATGCAACATGGAGGAGCCCACTAGTCCATTAGCCCACTAACCCACTACCATATGGCCCACAATTAAAAGCACATGCACATGTTAAATTAGGTTTTAAGGCATGTTAGTGAAGAGTAATTAATTCTCTAATGATTACTTGGAGGTTACACTTTCTAAAGGGCATTTTATGTAGTCTCCTAAAATATGAATTAGGGTTTTAAACATGTATAAATACCCCTTATATCTTATATAATGATCTTCTTCTCTTTTATGCAAGTTGTAGCCACAAAATCAAAGATAAATAAAAGTTTCTTACAGTGTTTCTTAAGCCTTGTTTATACTTTCATGCAATTTTTATTTATGCTCTCTTTTTATGCACTTTTATTCTCTTATGCTCTCTTTTAATTCATGCAATCATTTTATATTTATTTTATGCAAGTAGTTAGTTCCTTCTTCTTTTGATTAGCACTTCTCTTAATTTATGTTTATGTTGAAATCACTTTATGTTAAAATATTTTCAAATATGAGTAGCTAAACCCCTTCAATTTAAGGGCGATGAAGCCTCAATGAAACATATTAAATTAACAGAATGATTTCATTTGTTATCTCTGTGAGGACCCGCAAATCCGTACTCCTTGAATATACACTAATCTCCATATATTAACTCAAGATGAACAAAAATACGAATTCTCAATGTTTAAGAAAAAGAGAAAGGTAGAAGAAGAGATAAGAAGATAGAAAATAGAGAGAAAAGAAAATAGAACGGAACAGAAAAACAACAGAACAATATCAGAATCTCACAATCGCAGCGGAACAACATATAATAAATAAATGAATAATCTTTAAACAAAGAACTATATCAGTTATTACATGACATCACATTTCATTACATCATATCATCAGAGTGTACAACAATAAACAACATCTAATAGCGGAAAAGAAATACTATATACTAGTAATACGCCATGCCATACATCTAGCTTGCCTCCAGCAACTCCAGAATTCCAGAATATCCTGATAAAGCTTAACTCTTGACTGCCCGTGTGGAAATTGGTGGGCACCCAGAGTTTAGGAAGGAAAACAATAAACTCTGAGTCAGTCATGTGACTGGTGTGAGAACTCAAAACAGTTTATTTATCTTTAAAATCAAAATAGAAGAATATTTTTAAAGTCAATTCGCAATGCTTTTAAAAATGAGACTACCATAAGGCCTCCCGCACACACACACATGCAAACGCAGAATCGGAGGAGATTTCTCCTTATGATAGTCAAAGATGCTTGATACGTATTAAAAAGAACATTTGATATTATTACTAGTGCATAGTGTAGGAAAAATTCATTTCGAAAATAAAGATATAAATCTTAGCCAGCATAGACATTCCGAACTATGCCTACTATAGCTACCATCCAAACAGTGGGGCGCCACCATAAGTGAATGATAGGTTCTACAACTAATACCGTACAAGATCGTATTGTTTCTTTGGATTTCCAACGAATGATCAGGCCAAGGAACTTCCCATTGCCACATGAGAACGCCTCTGGAAGGACGTCCCCGAGAACTTAACCAGCTCTCTGCCAACACAAGGCCGGGTTACCTTTATCACTAGGTAACTACTACACGAGTATGCCATCCCCCGGTCCTTTGGGACCTTTAACCAAGCGCTCTTCACCATCATCACACAATCATAAATAAAGTGTTTCAACATGAGTAAGTATCTGGGCTCCATACCATGATACCACCCTTTTCCAGAAGGAAATGCACATACCCTAAAGGGAGCTACCCCTCATAACCTTGCCGCATCTTTCCTGTTTTGACCATTCCGGGGTGTGAGGCTCGACGAAGTCTCGTCCACAAAGACACACTTTATACAAAAGCCGTGCTTTGGGTCAACAAATGATCATAGAAATGATCACCAAGATAAATGATCAAATAAATGATCCTATCACAAATGATCAACACAATGATCATTTCACAGCAACACTCAGCATGTCACATTACCAAATTGGGAATATATCGTTGATAACCTTCAACTACATAACCTCTGAGCTCGTACGTCTCAGAGAAGGGTGTTAAGCTAAGAGAATAAATTCTCCGCCACCAACAGAAGTATATTTGAAAGAAATCTGCTTTATATCTCAATTTGTAACGTCAGACATACAATCCATACAAGTCTGTTCCGGGCTCGAACAGAACCAAAGGCACTTACAAAGAAGTCCTTGCAATCCGGATATCCACAATCCTGATCGGATTCCCCATCACATATGGAGAACTCTATACCGGAGCAACTCGGTGCAGAGTCAATCGACAGGTCATCCTATCGCTCTCGCAAATACCCGGTCTTCAACACCGGTCATCAATGCTATCCATTACGTCGTATCACTATTCGGAATGGGTAATCCGAATAACGAGCGCAATAATTTAAAAATAAGTGTGGCATTCCAATTCAGCAAATCGCAACAAATACCTTTCAAAGGTAAATATTGATAGTCGGTTATTGAACTATCAATGGATATGCACACATCACCAGGTTCCAAATAATTTTCCAAATTATTTATTTCCCAAAAATATCTTTACAAGATAAATAATTTTCATACTTCAAAAATAAATCAATATTTATTTTTAAACGAATTCCACTTTCTTTTATAAATTCCATAGTGAATTTTCATTCCAAAATATCTATGAATATACGATTTTAATATTCAATTTCAATTTATCTTCAAAAAGATAAATTCTCAAAATATTCACTTTATATTGGAAACATTTCCATACTTACTTAATAAGTAATTCTCAAATCCTTTTATTTTCAACACTTGGAAAATATTCAATATACTTAAATCGAAATTAAGTATATATTTCATTCTTTAAGGAAATCATTCTCTTAAACATATTTATTTGGGACAAAACGAATGTTGTGTAAAACATCATTACGACGTCCCAAAATCACTAGTATAGGGATTCAACAATAAAATAGATATATAAATCCCAATACTAAACAAAACATTTCCTTTCGAAAATCATTTACTATAACAACAGTGTTATAGTCCACCATTTCCTTTTATTTCTCGAAAACGTCTATTTCAACAATGAATGTTGAAATCTATGGTTTCGAATCTCAACACATTTAAAACATCATTAGATCGTTTTAATTCTGTTTAAAATATCACATCCTAAACATTTTCTTTAACATATTATTCACTATTCAAAACGTGAATATACTACGTTAACCAATTTCATCATTTCTATTCATTCTATTTTAAAGGATTATTCACTGTCTAAAACGTGAATATAACTCCATTAATAAGTTATAACAATTTACTTATCAAAATAAGTCGTTTGCGAATTTATAAAACAACGTTTATAAATTTCTTTATTAACCTATTCAATTCATAACTCAATTTTAAACCAAAAGTCCATATTATACGTTAAATGCTTATAAAACGATTATTTTACAACATCGTTCTTTTTAAGACTTTCCAAATTATAAATCTTATAACTTATAAGATTCATTTATTTAACCAAATCTATTCTTCAAATAACTTTACAAATTTTATAAACCTACTGCTTATAAAATTCCATTTCTAACTTCACCGTTTATAATTCTATAAATTTCATTCATTTATGAAATTCATTCACAATTCATTCACAGTTCATTCTAACACTTATAAAAACTCGTTTTATACTTCAAATGTTTTTAATTTATAAATATCAATTTATAAATCCTTTATATAAATCAATTTATATTATTATTTTAAAACATCTTTAATCTCCTTTATAATTTCACCATTCTCTTTGATTTATAAAATAATTAAATTTTATAAATCCTATTTTTAAACTTTTTACAATAAATCCAAAAAATCTCAATTTAACTATTTTATAAAATCATTAACCCCATATTTTCAAAAATCAACTTTTAACTATATTTCTCAAAAATCATAATTTTTTATAACATTAAAATTATAACGTTTATTTATTTATAATGGATCAATTCCAAAAATATTTTATAACGTATACTTTCAAAAGTCATTTTAAAATCCTTTTAAAATTCCAAAAATGGGTCCAATGATGCTACACACCAAATAGTCAATCACGACAACAACGATATCATATATCGATATGATAATCCATCAAATATCAAAATATCTGAAATCAAATAAATACTGTTGAGGAATCCAGTTGGATCCCTCCAACCTGTTTCCTGCATCCAAAAACATTAGCACAATACCAATTCCGTTCCAGTACGAAATTATCGCGGTATATGGGATTTAAAATATTATCCGCTTAATAGACTGCGCAATAGGGTCTCATCCGCTATACAATGCGGGAAATCAATAACTGCAATATATACATATGCCAATATATATATTGCTATTATATATAATACCAATTTCACTGTTTATGAAATATTCGCGGTATATGTTTTTAATAAATAACATCCGCTTACTAACGGAGCATAATGTCTATTTTAACAATCAATAGATAACAATCATCATTAAAACATGCATTCAGGTATTTTAAATATAACTATTTAAAATTAAATCGAAACCGATTCGATTGAGTGAGAAGTTCTCACCTTGATTTCAATTTCGTTTTAGCGATTTATTTCGAATAAAATTAAACGCGCGTTTAATTTTACCCGAAATTCTCACTAACTTCAAACGACTCCAATACAATTTCATAGCGTAGTGCTCGTCCATACGATTCCAACGCAACTGGTTTCGCGCGTTTTCGACCTCGTATGAAAAAGATACACAGTTTTAAAGATTACACGAATTTTAAATATAAAATTTACAACTTAAATTTAATTTTCTTAACCTAAATCTCTACTGGCCGTTCGATCTTCTCCCCCCCCCCCCCCCCCCAATCAGGCCGTGCGCTGCTTCTTTTCCAACACTTGCGTTCTACAGGTCGACTTCACGTAAGAAACCCACTCATCCAATTTTAGGGTTGAATTATACGACTTCCTCGCTTGATGATAATTCGATCAGGGACTTCCATCTCGAAGAGCACGACACGAGCAACCTTCGGCTGTGACAGGGTTGAACTCGGCCACTCCTGGAGTCTCGAAATGTGTGCGCAACCGAGCACCTTCCAGCTCCGATTGACGACGATCCATGCAAGTAAAAACGATCACTTCCGTATGGATTTGCTCGTCTCTCCTAGATCTACAAGGTTCATGTTGGAAGATTCTGGAATCGTTGCACGGATTTGAAAAAAAGAGAGGGGGAAGAGGATTCAATGTCAGCCATTTGTTTTGACTGAGGCGGCTAGGGTTTGCAAATTAGGGTTTTATTTTATTTTTATTTTATTGTGAAGAGGATGGTCTATTTATAGGAAAAATCGAACACTATTCATTCCGGAATTCCAAACTCCGATTTACGCGCGGTGACCGGCGTTTCTAGGGTTTACCCCGCATTCTGAACATAATGGAATAGGTTTCGGAAGCTAATTCGGTCATCTGTGTGAGATATGGAATTAAACGATCGATTTAAAATTAAACCGATTAAACTAATTTTCTAGGCGTTTTAGCTTGCACCGGACAAACGGTAAATCCGATTGACATGAAATTTGAAACCATACAATAATATCACATTATGGATCCGATGAAACTGGATTCGTCGAAATCCGAGACTTTTTGAAAAATGACTATTTTAACTCGCCAAATTAATATTAAAACAATTTCGATGCGTTTCGAGCTGCTACGATCAAACGATAACTCCGATTGCTACGAAAATTGAAATCCGATAATAACTAACTATTACGGATCCAATGGAACTAGTTTCGTCCAATTGTGAGACTGTTCGAAAATTGGCTATTTTCACTAGTCGATTAAATATTAAAATATTCAATTTTCACAATTAAACTCTTAATTTGATTTTAAAAATTCTATAACATCATTCTAACTCCAATATGATAAAATAAAATTTTACAAATCATTTTCAATCATATTTAACTCAATTTTCTATTATTTCCATAATTTAACATATTAAATTATCGATTTAATTATTCAATTAAATCCAATTATTCGAAATAAAATTTATTCGACTTATAAATTCACTTATTAATATTTAAAATTAATTAAATATTCAAATTTTAGTTAATAAAAATTCTGGGTCGTTACAATCTCTCTTATTTTTATTAATGTGAAAATATGAATAATGGTGGTTTATGTTTCTATTTTATTGAATTTTGATAACTTATGTTGACATCTCTAATAGATTATGCTTATTCCATTGTAAACATAAGCTATTTGTTCATTTATCTAAGTGGTTTTGATAATGAAAGTTAAGCTAGAATCAAAATTTAATGGTCTATATTACTAATTAATAGAAATAGATCATACTTAAATTAGATTTTATTTTTAATTTCAAGTCATGATCATTTCTACTTAATATTTTAAAGAGAGGTTACAAGTGAATTTTGTGCTGATTTATGTGAATGATTAGAAGTGGATTTGCCTCTAAATTGTTCTTATTATCATAGTTTATTCACATTTGCTCTAGTTTAATTTTTGCTATTTTTCTTATTTAAAAACAAACTAGAAAAATTGGGTTAATTTGACAGAGTAGAATTTAAAATTAATTCATTTCCCTACGGATCGACTCATACTCGCATACGTTCTACAACTGTATGTCGTGCGCTTGCGGTTTTTAATGATAATATTTTTAGTGGCAATTTTCTACCGATAGAAAATCCATCGTTATTAACATTTATGACATAGGGTGGATATGAGTATCACGATTCATGGAGTAACTAAGTGATTATAGGAAATGGGTTGCAGTCATTAACATTTTCTGTAGCAGTTACGGTACGTCAGCATCCAATGGCAGTTACGGTACGTCAGCCTCCCATTGGATGACTTAGGTAGATCCATTATTTATGAAAAATTTAATGTCATCGCCTCAATAGAGATGATGATTACCTGACATCAGGCACTGGCTGCATGCTTGTCTATCATTTGAAATAACCTAACCTAAGAAAGCTACGTGTTGTCCTTATATGACATTGGAGACTAGTGTGTGCTCATCTATCATTCTTTCTTAGAGCCTCTAATTGAGAGATCTATTGATGTACTACATATTTGTATATCTCTTAAGGCCATTTCCATTGAGATTACTTTATCTCATTATAAATGTTTGTCGAGATAGATCTTGCTTTTATTTGTGTCTCATACTATATTTATATGCTATATTAGGAATCTACATATCATATTGTTTTTATATCCCTTAGGGCTATGGAAGCGAGAGTTAATATCTCTCACTTGGAGTGGTGCTCGAGATGTACATTAGAGATTGTTCTGGTTGTTAGTTGTTTGATTATTAGCTAATGTTTTATCCATTTCATTCTTGTGCCATGATGTGATGATTTATTGTTCGTTTTAGTGGGTACCATTTTATGTGCATGGTTTTGAATGTCATAGATTCACTTGAGAAACTTAGGTTATTTATGGTATAATTGTATACACCATGCCAGTTGTTATTATATATTGACATATATATTCTAGACATAGTCTGACCTATGTGTTATTTCTTTAATATTCAGGTCAGTTTGAGACTTTTTAGGTTTAGGGACAAAGAGACCAGCTTCTGATTGTTGGGATTAGTCGGAGACTAGATTATTGGCAGTATTATGTATCATTATATATTCACACGGTCTTACGTATGTATATGAATTGAATGTATTGGACCTGTCTTGTATTTATTTTAAATATTATGATTGTTGACTCTTTTTTTATTTATACCTACTGGTATTTGTATATGTTAATTCGTTATATATTATCACTATGTACTCTGTATTCACTATTTCTTATATTGTGTATTGTTTTATCCTGGAACGCACGTGTCTATTACTTTGTGCTGATACTAAGTACGTATGGGAACGTTATATGAGACTTTAATATGTGTCAATGTTAGCCCAAGGGAATATTCATGTATGACATCCTATTATTGCCACATTCTTACCAAGTACGTATGGGAACGTTATATGAGACTTTAATATGTGTCAATGTTAGCCCAAGGGAATATTCATGTATGACATCCTATTATCGCCACATTCTTCGTATTACAAATAACATTATCTAATAATACTCTTTGGAAGTATATAGAGGTGGAGTGTTAAACTTAGTACACATTTGTTGAACTATATTTACATTTGATTATATTGTATGTAACTATATTAATGATGTTGTTATTTTCTTAATTGATGACCGGGGTCCGCATTCCATATTGTTAATCACTAAATGCGCTATTATTGTTGTTGCCATATGATGATTTGTTGTGATGGATAAGTAAAAATACTATTTTCTTCTTATGCTATTTACATTGGTTGCAATGGTTTCATGAATGCTATGGTTATTATATATTAACATTTATTTGGATGTAGAAGAAGAACAGAAAACATAACTATATGGGATTGATCCCTTAAAATGGTACATAGTCAGCTTTTTCCTATGCAATAGCTATCGAGTATATGGTTGTAATATAGAATTAGGCGCAGTCCAAACATAGTTGCAGCCTTTTTCTCCTTTATCATATATACATTTGTGTATTTGTAAGTTTATACCTAAAAGAAAAGAAGGGAACAAAGGATCTGAAATAGGTCATATCCATGGTATGAATTGTTACATCTCTTGCATCGTATTTATGCAGTTCTTATTTTAAAATTAAGTGGTTAATGTATTTTTCTGATGTATTAAACTTATGTAATATTAGTATTTATGTTTAAATTCCGTAGTGAGCTTTTCCTTTTATGTTCACAGCTTTAGACTCTTTCAGTTTTTATATACACACGATCCACTATCTTTAACATTTAAAATTAGTAATAAGCATATTTTGTCGACATTTATAATTATTTCTATATGTTAAAGATGGCGGGTCAGCGCATTGCAATAATGCATTTTTTTGTGATTATTGATGATTTACATTAGTAGGGTACTAGCAAAACCTTTTGTACTTGTATGCACTTATGTGATGATGACTTTACACTTTTAGGTGTTAATGTAATTTTTATTCTTCCTTATTTGAATTTCTAGGACAAAATTTCTATAAGGAAGGAAGACTGTAAGATCTTATATTTTGAAGTGTCATACTATAAGAAATTAAATTAGTAATAAGAAATTATTAAAAGGGCAACTAAAATAATTTAATTGTAAGAATTACCTGAGGAGATTTAATTAGTTAAGTATGGTATAATTTTAAAAAGTTAACTAAATAGACTATACATTTAGAGAATTGAAGTCCACCTAGCTAAATAAAATAAATAAATTCAAATATTAAACGAAAATAGTATCTTGTAATAAGGGAAATAGATTGATGAGAATAAATGAAAGAGATTCAAACCTTCAATATAAATACCCCTTAACTTACCTTCCTTCTCCATTACATTCATTTTTCATTTACAAAATAAAAACAAAACCCTTTATCAAGGCCAACCACCATGCAAGGGAAACAGGGAGAGAGAGAGAGAGAGGAAATAAAAATAAAAATCAACGCTTTCAACTTTAAAAGAAAAGAGAAGATTTAACAAATACTTCAAAGATTTTCTAGTCTACGGTGAGTAAAATTTTATCGAAAAACCTTCTAAGCTCGTCTGTGTTCAAATTCAATGTTAAATAAAGGTTTTTAATAATTGATGTACATTTTCTAATGGCAGATTTTCTAATGATTAAATAAAGGCTGGTTTTTAATTTCATAATTTTGGATGCAAAAATTAATTAATTACAAGTTTTCCAAGTGGAAAATGACTTTTTTCAATTGTAAATTAATATATAAAATTAACATAATTAAATATTTTGTTTTAAATTTTTAGTAGTGGTGTAGAAGAAAGTATTTCAGAATTTTGTTGAGTTTTTTGGAATTTTTCCATTAACTTTCGAATTAATATGAATTAAATTGCAATGCAAAATATACCTTAATTACCAAAGTAATTAAGGAAATGATTAATAAATGAATGTTAAATTTTGGCCACAGTTAGAAATTTCTATTACCAAAAGCAACCGGTGAGTAAATTACATGTGTATAGGTTAAGTTAAAAGATACTACTTTATTAAGGCAAAATATTATTTTCCATTTAATCATGGATTTTCCACTTTGACATGCTATAGCCCCGAACATTCAACATGCAATAAGTTACAAAGCTTGGCACTCGATGGCATTAAAACTATGACACGCGATAATATATTAATTATGACACTCGATAGCCTTTATGTTATAACCTCAATAGCTTGTATGTTAAACCCTCAATAGCTTAAAATGTATGGCACATGGTAGCTTTAAAGTTAGGCACGCAACATCTTGCTTGCGATAAATTGACTATGATAGCTTTATGACTCGATATCTTCGACGCATGATAGGTTAGCATGCAACAACTTTATGTTGTAATAGCTTGACCTTCGTAGCATTGTAATTGAGACATGGGGTATGTAACAACCTGCAATTTTAACAATCGAATATTTAAATGATTAATTTAAGTATTTAATCGTTAATTGACGGAATGCCCATTATACTCAATTTTTCAAAGACGGATGAACTGGGGTCGAGACACTAGCCATTGAGGCGCTACTTTGTCGTGAGAAAAATGAGTATAAGCCGACTTCGTTTGGAATCGATAAGTATTTGGAGTAAATAGCAATTTCTTGAGAAAGAAATGAATTTGAGGTAGGCTCATAAGTTAGCCTATAAGTTAACTTACTCTTCATTATTTCTCATTCACTTTTCATTTTATGTTACTTTTCCACTTCCTCTCCTAATCTTTCCCTAATTAATTTCTTAATCCCTATACCCTAAATCTTCAAATCAAGCTTAAATAAAATCCCTAAATCAAAACTAAAATCACAATAATTCCTCTCATCAAATTCCTTAGTTAACCCATTAAGGAATTAAAATGAAGTGGAGATTGGAGCAAAATATCAACTTTAAAGAGCACTTGAGAATGAGTTTTAATGTTTAAATCTTGATTTATTGAAGAAAAAGGTGGGTGGGATGATTCTCTACTCATATTTATTTGCTATAATTCATTAATTTGTTATATATGATTATGAAGTTATATGTGATGATTTAGAGAATTTTATGTTATGGTCTAGGCCAATATTCATATTATAAACATGAGTGTATTAACTCATTATTTAATAAAGACCTTAATTACTAATTTGGAAAGGTTAGTAAGCTATGAATTTGTTTTATTGTTAATTGGATGATTTGGTGCGATTTATGGTTTGATTGGTGCTTAATTAAGTGATATAATGATGTACATATCATTAGTAAGTAATAATCAAACCAGTTGAATAAGTATTAGAGAAGTTAGTGATGAACTCTACAGTTATTATGAAAAATTATAGGCTTAACGAAGCTTAATTATTAGTTATAAATATTATTTAAGAGAAGGAATGATTTTGTAAATAGGTGAAATATTTTATAGAATGAAGTGAGTAAGCTAATTAAGTGAGTTATGAGCTCTACTCTTATTATTAAAGGGATTAAGCTTAATTAGTACTTATAAATATTATTTAAGTACAGAAATAATGTTATAAGTGTGTGATATATTTTGCAAAATAAGATACTTTATAAACCAATATAAATTATATTTTATTAAATAGAATGTGATTTTATAAAATGGTATAAATGATATATTGTATAAAGTGGAATGAGATTTTATAAAATAATTTTTTTTTTTAAATTATGAGAATTTATAAAATAGTACGAAGGAATTATTTTGAAAAATGGTTATAAGATTTCATAAAATAATCACAATATGAATATACTTGATATTAATGAAGAAGTTATGTATTATAAAGGCTTAAAATGATTTATAAGCTAGTTTTTTATTTTATAAAATAATGGAATGATTTAATAAAATGGTAGAAAAAGCAATTGGACTTTTATAGAAAAGATCTGATAAATAAAAGTATGATTTGATTATTAAACAATCGAATTACTTTTTTAAATATACGTGTATGTATATGTATATAGGTAAGTATACGCATACATGTATTTGAAATTATATAATAATTAATACAATTCTCATAGTGTAATTAGAATTTTTGCATTTGGTTGTATGTATACATATATAAATATATTGGTGTAAATAACAATATATGTATGTAAATGTGAATATCCATATTTGTACACATATTATGAGCAATCGCATGTAGCCATAGCGACTATCGAGTGTGCTAAGTTGAGTGAGGGAAAACAAAGTTGAGTGATCTCTCTGGTGAAGCATGAAACATGATTTGTGTAGTGAAAGCATATATGCAAGTATGTATGTGCATACGCATTTGCAAGTTGGTGCATTGACACACGTATAAGCATCACGTCAGATGAGTAGATCAGTTGTTGTAACACCCTAGATTTTTGATAATATTATTTAGGAGATTTAGTTAGATAAACTAAATAAAAGAATGTGATGATAAGGGGATTGAGATTTGATTTAATTAAGGTAGCCGTGCCTTTTAACTAATAAATTAAATGAAGGTTTAAAAATGAATTAGAGAAGGGGTATTATGGAAAAGAGGTCATTCTTATATCATCTTCCTTAGACCGTGTATTTCAAAACACATGTTCATTCTCATTTTTAAAATTAAAAGCTTGGCCGATCACCATTAATATGGGAAGAAGAGGAAACAAAAGAGAAATTAAGGAAAGCAAATTCAAATCAAACTCATTTAAATCTTAGGCTCCTTAAATCATTAAAGCAAATGGTGAATGTTGTTTATATCTCTAAATTTTATGGTTTAGGTTTTCAGGTTTTAGCAGATTTTGGCAAATAAAGCATCCGAAGACGAGCAGGTGGTTGACAGATAGCTAATTTAGAAAATTCTGTTTTAAAATTCTTTCCGCTGTATATTAAGACAACTATGTCAATATTGCTTTGATCATCCAAGAGGGCATCTTCATATGTCGCTCTTAGCATATTGTTGTAAATTAATATTTGGTCAATTTCTGGGATTACATTCGGGATTTTTGTAACTTGAATATGATTTATTTTGAAGTATAATCATCGAAATTGTTTTTTTTAAATCTGTGATTTTTTTCATATTCAAGTGCTTCTGATACTATGAATACCATTAACATTGTCGTATTTCGTCACCAGAAGTTAATACCGTGGATGACTGCAACATCCATAGCGCTTAGCTTTTGGCCTCCAAATACGGGATGTTACAGTTGTGTTCATTTTGCAGAGTTAGAGGAGGCTGGGTCGTTGAAATCTCCTTGGGCAAACTCTATGGAAAATAGAGTGGGATTCGTATCGAAATCGATTTTCGATTACATAAGAAACCACTTTCAACAGATCAACCAATGAACTTCGAAAGAAATTCGATGTGGTGGAAGCAGGCTAGACGAGCCATGTGACTTATAAGGAAAAGTGATAAAGAAAACGGAGCTTGAATTGACGGTCGATCGGGCTCGATTAGAACCTGCCCAGGCTTACTACCTAGAACAGGCCACTATTGGTCCATTGGTAGCTATACCACTGATGCACCGACAAAGCACAGGCCTGAGTTGTAAGCCTTCGTAGTGTGTAAGAAGATTGGGTATTTTCCCTAGTTTAGAATGCAGGTTTGTATGAAGTTTTCGCGCTACTTTTGGAAGACTTTGGGCTACTCGAGAAAGTGAAATGCAAGGCGAAGCTTGGGATTCAATGTAATGTACAATAATACATACGTGATCATTAGAGATCAGATGCGATATCAGTGCAGTGATTAGTTTCACGGTCACATCTGTAGGATCATTTTCACCCTAGAGGGAGGGTGAATAGGGTGATACTAATAATAATAAAAATTAATGTGGAAATAAAAACAACAACAATAAATAATGTAGAAGAGATCACAGACAAATTTACCCAACTTCGAAAAATTCTGCCTATGTGCTGCCCCCAAGGTTCTACTAGAAATTAAGTTGTTAGACGCTTACACACGTAAACTTGCTACACCCGCTAAAGACTAACTTAATTCGACGCACAAAACCCTGTCACAACTCAGTCACTAAGTTGCGAATTCTCAAACTATGCCCCATAATTTGTCCCTAGTCACACGACTAGAATTTACACGATTGAAAATAGAAAAAAAATTAAAAATAAAATAACAAAGAAAAACCCAAGTTTAAATAACTTAAATCCAAATTAAAAATAATATAACCGACCCAACTGTAAATAAAATAAGACGTCTTCGCTCTTTTATAATTGCAGCCCAAATAGAGAAGTTCGTATCCACTGGCCGATAATATCTTCGTTCCTCTCCCAAAAGTTAGGGTTCTTCAAATTGAAGTACCGCTTAATAATTATTCGATTGATTTGAGGAGTTTTCTTTGCTTTGCTTCGTCAATTAACTTCTAGCTTTGACTTCACTCGGCTACTTTAATTTCTCAAGTTCGACTGAATAGAAATTGGTATGTGAATTTTTCTTTGGTTTCCGTTTGATATGCTTGAACTCCATGAATTCCAATGATGATTTTGGGTTTAATTTATAGGGTTCGAACACCCTATATTTTCATTCGTATAATCGTGTTTGAATTCTTCAGTGATTTTTAATTGGTCGTTCGATTTTTCTTGAATACTTGTGATAAATCTGACTTGTTCAATTCGTATTTGCTATTCAATGATTTTGAATTTTGCTCCGTTGCTTAGGGTCGGTTTCTTCTTTTGCTCCTATTATTTTGGCATTTTGAAATTTGTGATGACTTGATGAATTTTGAATTGTCATCCACTGTTCCATTTTTTCGAGACTTGTTTATCTGACGTTTCGTATACATACGAACTTGAAATGAGTACGATTGACCTCTGTTGGTTTTTATCGCGGCCCTGCTTCTGTTTATTTTCATTTTTGAACACTGCCTTGTATGTCTTTATATGCCATTGCTTTATCCAACTTGTTATCACACACATTGTCATATTGTTGTCCTTAAACTTGTTCGAACTGAACTGTTGTTGAATTGCTTGGTTGGAGTCTTCACTTGTATGTTACTTAGTCTGATTAAATGCACTTGCATTGCTTCGACTGATATGCATTTCTTCGAGTCTCCTCCGTTATGCATTTATGGTTGGTGTCTTATTGTCACCACTGCTGTGTTTGGTTTTCATGTGAGCTGGTCTGTATTGGTTGAGTCATTTCATGTGTGAGTTTTTACAATCTTGGTTCTATTTCATTTGAAGTTTTCACTGCTGTGTCCATGTAGTCTGGTCGTGATATCTTCATGAATGTATTTTCCTTTGCGCCATGTCACTATTTGTCAGATATATTGTGTGGTGGTCTTGTTCAGTTTTGGAACTGCCTGCAAATCAGTGTGAACTGGTTTACATGTTGTATGCATGTGACTTTGATGTTGCACATTTCCAGTCTGGCTGCTTTATACATGGTTGCATATGAATTTGTTGTTGCATTTCATCGTTCACTGTGTATATACATGTATACATGCATGTATAGATGTATGTTGAGGCATTGTAGTTGCATGTGTGGCTGTGTCCTCTTTGTGTTTGGTATACTTATGAGGTATTGTTGCCTTTGGTCATTGCATGTGTCAACTCCATTTATACTTGAGTTTTCTCATTTTAGAGTGGTATTGTTTCATTTTTGTTTGGTTGCTCTTGCCTTGAGTTTGAAAGGTTGAGGCTGCTCTGAGTTACTGCATATATATGTGTATACATATGTATATACATGTATGGTAGTTTGATATTGAATCTGGTTATAGTGCAATTTGGTCTGGACTTCATTTACTTCAAGCCAGTTCATTTACCTAATCTGGTTGCATCCCATACCTGAACCAATGTCACACTGAGTCTTTTTGTAGCTTTCTTGTGCACACTTGAGTTTGTACTAGTTCATGGCCCTGGTCTGGTCTGTGTTGTTTTGACTTGAGTCTGTACTGACCATGTGTATATTTGAAATGTTGTATGTTGTGTTTGCATGCATCTGAGTTGAATCCACCATTTAGTTGGGTTTGACCTTGTGCTCACATGTCCATGTAGTTTTAACACGCAAGTGTATATCGGTGTGCATTGCTTTATGACATGTACAGTGATACACTGTGCATGTTACAAGCTATTCGTGTAAGATGAAGTCAAAAGACAAATGACGACGAACAACCCAAATAACTGAGGCAAACAATATTTTCAAAAACACACTCATTTTATACTGCAAAAATATTTCTTTTTCAATTTTACTGCATCAGTGTTTGTTCTGTAGATAATTCAGATGATGGATACAAACTGGAATAGAGTTGAAGATCAAATATGAGTGAGGTGAAATTGTAAAGTGAAATTTTTTTGTAATTGAAATTGAATTGTAATTGAAAATGTGTAAATGTATAGTAAGAGCTCAAATTTGTACTATTTAAATTTGAAATAAAATATTTGTTTGAATAAAATATTTGTTTGAATAAAATATTTGTTTGAAATTCTATGTTATTTAGTTTGTTCAAAAAATATTTAGTTAATTATGTGAAAAATAAAATAGTACAATAAAAATACATTTTATTGAATATATATATATATATATATATATATGTTTATTATCATCAAACAAAAATCTTAGGCTATTGTATTCTACAATCACCCGCTTTTGATGATAACATACATATATTAAGATTTTGACTCTATCAGATGTATTTGACCTTGATGAATTCTATTAACTACCCCTATATCAAGCCTCCCCTTTCACATATGCATGAATGAATAAAATAATATGCAGATGAACCTAGATGGGGATTGGCAATAAAAAATATGACTTGACCGATTTGCCCAAAATCTTAACTTCTCTCTCCCCCTTTTGTTATCAACAAAGAGTAATAGTGTTAGAAAATAGAGAAAAAGTGATAGACATTAATACAACATTAATACCTAATCGACTATAAATATTAAATTTCAATAAAAAATCAAATAAAAATATAAATACTCTGTTAGATGCATATTCTACTTTAGAGTGATAGGGGTGATGTCGATATACAAAATCATATAGTTGTATCTATTTGTGGTTATTTATTATAGGAAATTTAATATCTACTAACCATGCATAACCTTAGGACTTTTAAATGAGATTAGTAATATTTCCATTTTAAAAAAATAAATGGAATTTCAAGTATCTTCTAACCAGCATAACCATAAGGACTTTAAATGGGATTAGAATCAACTCGTTTATTTAAGAAAAAATCTTGATATGTGTTCCATATATGCATAACCATAAGGACTTTTAAATAAGCATGAAAGCACATAATAAAAAACTCTAAGTAATTCACCCATGCAAACCGTGAGGATTTTAAATGAGAGCGAATATTTTGGATGTTTTTATTGCCAATTAAATTAAAAAAATGAATAATTTCCCATTTATAATACCACAATTTGATATACTATATTGGATTTTGATGCGTGATGGTTATTAGAAATATGATAGAAATTGAGATGGTCATGGAATTTTTACCAACCAAAGTTATTACGAATTCTATTTAAATTTTTAAAGAAATTTACTAAATATATTATCTAAAGTCATAATACACGATTAATATCAACACTCATCAAATTTTTTCAGCCACTATTTTCCTTTTCGATAATCTGTATGGAGTCATGATTAGTTAATATAGACATTTTAGATCAAATCCAAAAATATAGATTCAAATTTCTAAAATGCCTAAATTGAGATGTAGTCGACAAAAAAAACTATTTTCTAGAAGTGGTTTTGTAAAAATTTCTACCAATTGAAAATCGTTGAAATGAAATTTATGCAAATAATTTCTTTGTGAAAGTGATATAACTAATGAATGTCCCTACATAAAACACATTCCACTAGTAATTATTCTATCAACAAGACTCCAGCATAATCTGCATCTAAATACCCCTTTAAATCAAAGTTATCATAAGTTGGATACCATAGACCAAATCGTGGTGTGTGCAACAGATACCTTATAATCCTTTTACAGCTTTTGAAATGAGATTCTTTTGGATTTGATTGAGACCATGTACACAAGCAAGCAGAGAACATGTTGTCTAGAAACAGTAAGATAAAGAAGTAATCAATCATACCTTGATATTTCATTTGATCAACTACCTTACCTTTTTCATCATTGTCAAATTTAATTATGGTGCTCAAATTTTCTCAGTTGATCGTTGGCTGATTGAAATTTGATTATGGTGCACATTTTCAACATATAATACACCATTTGTTGCCCATTTTGACTCTACCACCTTTGTCGGCTAAAGAACTTTGATTTCTCATCCGTCATGTGCTTGGAATAGCCAGATTCCAGTACCACTCTTGTTATTCCTTTGCTTGCCAACACACCTACACGAGAAAAGATTTTTTGTGACCTATTTGTTTTTATAGGTCCATGCTTGTTGGTGACAAACGATTTTGAAAAAAAAGTTTGCGTAGTACCAAAATAGTTTATGTTTGTTCCTTTTGGCACCTAGATTTGTTTGTCATTAAGGGATTTTACATTCATGCCTTTAGGAATCCAAATTGAGATGGTTTTCGCATGTTTGGGTCTATACCAGCAATTATTATGATTGTATCGAATTTTTCCACAAATCGTGCACCTGGAATTTACATGATTAGTTTCACCTCTAACTCTTTCAGGTTGAGTATACCTAAGTTCTAGTCTAACAGTATTAAAAGTGTAACATCCCGGAATTTTTAACAATATCAATTTAATAATCTGTAATTAAAATTAAATTGATATTGATGTTCTGATGATAATTATTCAGATAAATTTAATAATCTTTTTCAATAATTATTTAAATTGGTTATTTTATCTTTTAAAAATAATAAATTGATTTCTATTTACAATATGAATATATGGTTTATATTTTAAATAGATTGGTATAGTTTTAAATTTAGAATAAATTCAATAAAATGATTTTAATTTAATAAGAGATATTTATAAAAACAATATTGATTTGGTATTGTCTTTATAAATAAGTTTTGAATAAGATTTGTAATGTTTATTTCAAATTGTATTTTTATTTTTAACTTAATTTGAATTATTATTATAACTTGATTTGAAAAATATTTGATTTTGAATTTAGTTGAATTTGAATTTAAAAGTATAAAGTCTTTAAATTGTTTGTATAAATTTCCTTTGTAAACATGGGTTGTTTTCTTTTATAATTCATACACATATTCAAATTTACATTAACAACTTAATTTAAGCTAATATAACATTAATTTATAATTAAAAACTAATTATTTTAAATGAGAAAACAAGTGTTTGATTTATATGTATTCTTTTGACAAGTGTTGTTAAATTGACAAGTGTTAAAATTGATTTTTATCTTTCTTTTATTTTCATAAAATCTGAAATACATTAGTATGCATCTTTACTTCATATTGCATGCTCATTTTATTTTCCTTCATCAAAGAGAAGCTTCAAATTTTGAATCATCTTCATATTAGAAACAAATCTGCATTCCACAATCAAATAGATAAATCTGCATACCCCAAATTCATATTCAAATCTGCAAAATTCCTCAAGCATAACTCTGTATGATTCAAAATCTGCATGTTCAAATCCTTCATTTACACACCACAAATTCAAATCTGCATCTATTAACCCAAAAATCTGCACTCCAAAAATCTGCATGCTCCCCTCATCAAAGAAGCAATTTTGCATGTTCCTCCTCATAAAAAATCCAACCTCTGCATATCCAGAACTAAGATCAGAATACTGCATTTCATATTCTAATTCAAAGAAGAGCCTGCACATGCTTGTTTCTGCATAAATGAACATTTGCATGCAAACATCTTGGTCTTGGAAAGCATGAGCAACAGAGAGGAGCACCTGCATTTTTTCATAAAGCCTGCATTTTTGGTTTTCTGCAAATCCAAAACAGGAGCTAATCAGTGGTCTGCATTCATCAAGTGGTGAGTAACAATTTATTTTAAAAACTAAATTAAAATATAGTTGCTTAAATCTATTGCTTGTTGAGTATGATGGATGTGCCTGTGTTTGTGTATGAGATGGAATGCCTGCATTTTGAGTTTTCTGCATATTCAACTGAGCTTTGTATTTTCTTTTCAAAAGTGAGAACATTGAAACCTCAAAATATATTAGATTGCTTGATATAATGATTGAGATAAAGAAAAATTATGTTGTGTTCATAAAGGTTTGGTTATATGTTTGTGAATGCATGTTGATATGCTCTGCCTTTGAGTTCATCTTCCCATTTAAATGAATCCACCAAAATCTGTTAAAACCTTTGTTACTATCTGTCTTTAAGAAATTTAATTTGTTAGCTTACTTTAGATTAGAACCATAATATTTATATGATAAAATGTTGTCTGTCTGAGGTTAGCTAAACTTAAGTGAGTATAAATAGAAACAGTTTGTTCTTGAATAAAAATATAAATCTGTGCCTATACTTGCAAACTGTAACTTGAGGAATGTTAGAAATCTTCTGTATCATTAAGAATGGATCATAGATTCTGGAAAAAAATAAAAATCAGAGAAGTGATTAAACTGATTTGATTTAGTGTAGTTTTTAGTTTCTTCAGTTAAACCTAGTTTAGTAATGGGGTGTGAGCATGGATCAGTGTGAAGTGATGGATTGACCGAGTGTTATGGTGTTTGGGGTATGGATAGTTGGTGTGTAGAGGAGTGTGGTGCCGGAGAGGTGGTGATCAAGATGGTCGGAGGTGAACATGGTGGCTGTTGACAGGTTTAAGTATAACCTGTAGACATTTCCAGGTTTGTAAAAATTGGGTGTAGCTTGAATTCTCAGATTTCTATTTGATCTGGGTTGATGTTTGAAGTTATGATGGGTTTATGGTTGATGTTGGATCTTCACTGAGGGTCATCAGAGGTGGTGGTCGCCGTGCATATGCACGGCGACGTGTTTTCAGGCATACTGTGTGATTTTGGATGTTGCAGGGAAGATGTGGAATCTAACTCGAAGCAAGGAGGTTAGAGACTCGAAGCAAGTCAGGCAGAAACTCGGAGCAGTGGTGCATATGACTCGAAGTAAATTTAAGTGTACTTGGGTCACTGTAATTTACAGGTTTTAGAAACTGTTTTTTTTGAAATCTGGTATTAAACTTTTAAATAAAAATCTGTAGCTTTTGGGTAGATTAAGGTTTAGGTTTAAAAATCAAATTCAGGTTGAAATTTTGAATTTAAATTTGTATTTGATTTGAATTCAAAAATTCCAGATTTTTGAAAACCCTGTTTTCTGTTTTCTGGGTTTTAAAATTTTGAATCTGCAAATTTATATTTAAAGCAAAGATTGAATTTAAATGCAATTCAAGTTTGCATTACTGATTTGAAATTCAAATTTCAGTTTTTAAAACAGAAACTTAAGTTTTAAATTTAACTTAATTAACTATTTTATTTTGTGTAAAATAGTTGAAACTTTGGTAATGAAGTTTTAAAATATGATTAAGATTTAAGAATTAAATTTAAACTGTAAATCTGAGTTTAAATGAAGTTCAGCTTCAAATTTTAAAAGAAGATTCAAATTTGAAAGTCTTAAAATATAAATGATTTGAAACTTCTAGAATTTTGAAATAGACTTAACTTCAAATTCTTATAATTTCATTTTAAGTCAAACTTTTGTTTGGACTTGTAAATTTAAATAAGTTTAAGTTTATTTAAAACTTTGATAAGTTTAGAATTATTTTATTTTAAACTTGAAATTTAAATTGAAATTTAAAGTAAATTTCAAAAGTACTTTGTTTTGAATCAAATTGTTTAAACATAACTAAGTTATGTTTTATTTTGAAATTTAAATTTAAATTTATGTTTTAGAATTAATTAATAAGGTAATTAAGATTTATTAATTAATTTAATTAATTAATTAAATTTGGAATTAATAATTGATTAAAGATAATCTAATTGGTAATTAATTTAAGTTAATTACTTTAATAAATAATTTGAGAATGGTTAATGAAGGTCATTAACCATGATTATTTAACAATTAATTAATTTGGTTAATTTTTATTATTAATTAGATTAATTAATTTAATAATAATCAATTATAAATGGTTTGAGTAATTACTTGATAAAGTAATTAAGAAATTAATTACTTAACGTAATTAATTTAATTTAATATGATTGTTTATTTTTAATTAATTAAGTTTAATTAATTTTAAACATTTGGGTTAAGAATAATTACTTTATGTAATTAAGGATTTGGAAATTACTAAGTTAAGTAATTAATTAATAATTACAGACTGTAATTAAGTGGAGATGTTTAAGTGTGAGATAATTTGGATTAATTATTTAGTAATTAATCAACTAATTAATTAAGAAATTAATTAAGGATAATTAATTTGGTTTAATATAGTAATTAAGTTTGTTAATTACTTAGAGTAATTAATTTAAGAAGTAATTAAGATCATTAATTATTTTAATTAATGATGTAATTAAAGTTGATTAATTATGATTAATTAATCAATAATAGGTAATTAAAGGTAATTAATTAATGTAATTAATTAAGGATAAATGTAATTAATTATGATTAATTAATTAGTTGGAGTAATTAAAAGTTAATTACTGTTTAGTTGAGGATAATTAATTTTGTAAAATTAATTGAGGATAATTACATGAATGTAATTAAGAGTAATTAATCAAGAGTGATTAATTAAGGTAAGTTATTTTGAATGATTGATTAATTGATTGAAATCAATTAAATGATTGAGTAAGCAAGATATTTTGGTAAAGCAATTAATTTAATTTATTTTAAATTAATTAAAGATGAAGGAATTAATTTAATTCATTTTAAATTAATTTGAGATAGAGATGATTAATTTAATTCATTTTAAATTAATTATATTGTGATGAGTGAATCTTTGCTTATGGATGAATGGTTTGACTTGGATGCTTTGTAATCTCAGTAATGAGATAAATGATATTGTGTGGTATGGATGTTGGTTATATTGTGATGATAACATAGGTTATCTATTGTGATGTTGAGATATGGAATATCTATATGATATTGATGATGTGAATTACCTGTTATGTGATAATGTTGATTATCAGTTATGATTTAAGTTATCTATCTGTGTGTATATAGATACTGTAATTGAAATGTTTTAAAACTTTAAAACAACTTGGACCTTAAAAGACACGCTTTGGTTTTCGATGAGACCGGGATCGGGTTTCCATAATTGGATATCCGAAAACCACATCGATTCCAAATAACGTTAGGTCGTGATTCAAAGTGGAGCTTTGTGAAGACTCGAGGTGTAAGGGCTATACGTCAGTATAACTCTGTGGGTGATTCCGTAATGAGTTTGACGGAATAGACCTTATAGATTCGAGATGGTGAATCAGAGTGCAAGGGTTATTGTCGTTAACTCTGAGGGTGATTCCAATACGAGTGTAACGAGATAATGCCTTCGGTTTCGTTCGAACCCGGAACGAACTTGTATGGATTGAATGCTTTCAGAACATCGTCAGGTGGACGATGAGCATTCTAAGTGATATGTCCTATAAAGGTAATCGTAGCCTCAAGCCTCATCAACCGGGAATGGCTAAAACAGGGGAGGTGCAGCAAAGCTTCGTGGGTCGCGCCCACTGGAGAGAAAGATTGATCCCTGTCTAGAAGTCCCTTTATATTTCGGCTGTGTGGGGCGATTGCTAGCTAGAATCGCCGGGGTTGTCTTGTTTGGAACTGTTCAGTAAGGAACGGGTCCGGCTTTGTGTTGCAGGGGATGAAGGGAGTAATCCTCGGTACGGTGATCTAGGCCACGTACTGTGACGGGCGGTACCCCAGTAGCCCTGCCATTGTATGGAATCCATAATCCAATAAGTGCCAACGGTTTTGATTGTATTACCCACTTTTGTGGCTAGTAGCTGGAATTTAATCATGTAACAATTTCGGCTATTTCTTATTTATTTGAAAACCCTAGACACTATTATAATATCATCGGATTTCCTATCAAATGTTTTGGTTAGCGTAAGGTAAAAACTTTTCCATATTTATGTGTGGGAAGTCTTACGTGATACCTTTCTTTTCAAAGGTTTTTGAAAGTTAAGCAACTTTAACCTGTTACTCACACCAGACCCATGTCTGACCCGGAGTTTATTTTTGTTTTCATAAACTCTTGGGTACTCAAATTTTTATGAGTAGTCAAGGGAATTCAGGTTAGGATTCTGGATTAGCTTCGACGACTTGTGGAGGAGCAATGGAGCAGGAGGCTTCTGCGGGTAGATATATATAGAGTATTCCGCTGTGTGTTCTCTGAGAGTTTGTTGTATTATGTTGTATAATTAGACAGGTGTCTATAACTGTCTAGTATGAGTTGTTTATGCTGTGTATCTCTGATGCATATGATACTATGTAAAGTATTATGTTATTAATATAATTTATTCGTTCCGCTGTGTTAGATTCTGATGTTGTTTCTTCTTCTCTTCTTTCTATTCTATTCTCTATCCCTTTCTTTCTTAATTCATGACGCGATTTTCTGGGAGTGAAATTCGGGTTGTGACATTGTGGTATCAGAGCTTTAGGTTGAGCGAATACCTAGGCTCTGGAATGAATCTTTCTTTAGGGAGCATTAGGTTGAGTGAATACCTAGGCTCAGTAGTGGTGTCTTTCTTGAGAGAGCGTATTTGTAATTTTTATATATAACTATATATTTCTACCTATCTGTTGGGTTACCCGTTCAGGTTTTCCAATATAAGTTATGAAGGTAGATGAGGTAGTATTGTGTGTTACACGATTACTACCATTGGTTGGAGTTTGAATGTTTGAGGTTGGAAGTGTTTTGTTGAGACTGTAGACCTAATACCGTCTCGAGTGAGTCCTGTAGTGATGAAGAACTTCATTAATCTCTGAAGGAAACCTGTTATGGTTCAGAGTTTATTTCTGAAGTTGATGAGTAGTGTTTGGATCTGTTTGGTTGAGCTGAAGCAAGTGATGGTATTTTGATACCTCCGGAAGTAGTAGCTGCGTGATGAGATGCAGTGACTATGGATGTTCCCGAAGATGTTTTCGTTGGAACAAGTTTAAGAAGGTGAGTCTGCTTCAGTGTTGTGGCTGTGTTCAGCCGGAGTTTCTGTTTGCTTTGAAGTCCGAATTTCTCGGAGAGCTTTGTTTTGGAATTCTTTGGCATCTGTGGCAGCAGTGTAGTTTGGGGTGTTCTCGGCATTGGCAAGAGATCTTTTGATTTAGTAGTTTTTCTGAAGTAGAGTTCAGGAGCAGTTTAGTAGACCCGTTACTTCGATGGGTTGACTAATTAAGTTTAAGTTGTTATATTTGGTTAAGAGAGAACGGTTTTCCTTGGATTTGGTTTGGGTTGATCGCAAAAGTGACTTGCGATTGATGGAGTGTTCTCTTGGGTTATCTGAGTTTTCCTGAATGTCTTCAGGAAGTCAGAGTTTGGTTTGCATCTGGAGATTGAGCTTCCTTATCGGCTGGGATTCCAGAAGTGGTTCGGGTGGTTCAGCCTAATAGTAGAATGGTTCTAGGAGATTGAGTTGGTGTAGCAGCTTGGAGTTTTTGGAGGAACTCCTGAATGATTCTTATGGATTTGTTGAACCATATCTTTGGGGTATGTTGTTGAGTTGTGCTTGTGTTCTTCTTCAACAATTCTCTTCTTCGGATCAGAGTTGAGCAGCGGAAGCAGTTGGGGAGTGTATCTGCTTTTCTTTCTGGACAGGAGAAGTAAGTTGTTGTTTTCTGATGTTGAGGAGTTGAGTTTGAGTTCTTGGTCTTGGTTGATCTTGAGGAGATCATTTTGTTGAGTTGATTGGTCTGGTTTGTTTCTAGAAGCATCAGCGTAGGTTGAGCTGAGCGGGTAGGCTGTAGGTAGCTCAAGATCGTCCGAAGAGATTTTGTGGATAAGAGTCGAAGAGATTTGGACTCTGAAGACGGAGATTTATTTTGGATAAGTTTTCTCTGATCGTAACTGAGCTATAAGTTTGGGTAAGTCTGTGAAGTAGCTCTGTAGTGTTTTGGATCTTTTCTGTGATCTTGGAGAATAAGTGATGGGTCTACAGGATTGAGTTGCCAGTTTGGATAACTGGGAATCGATGAGTTTCACGTATCTCTGAGGGAGTACGTGTATGATCTATCTTTGGTTGAGGAACCAGCAGTTCTGGAGTTTTGGTTGTTGAGTCAGACTCGTTTGTAGTCTGATATCTTGTCTAGTGTTATAGATATAGTTGTATAGGAACTTTGTAGCTTCATAGTATTGTTTGTTTGGATTTTCTAGGGCAAGTATCCCGGTGGATATATATATACACCTGGGGAAACTCGATAAAATTCTATCCAGATTTTGTCTGGATCATTAGATTTGTTTGATTGGTTGTTTTGGTTGTTAGCATATGTTTGATATATGCTTGTGTTTTTAAAATTAAAATTTAATGAGATTATTAAATTACCTTTGTTTTAAATTTCGAGGACGAAATTCTTTTAAGGGGGAAGGATTGTAACATCCCGGAATTTTTAACAATATCAATTTAATAATCTGTAATTAAAATTAAATTGATATTGATGTTCTGATGATAATTATTCAGATAAATTTAATAATCTTTTTCAATAATTATTTAAATTGGTTATTTTATCTTTTAAAAATAATAAATTGATTTCTATTTACAATATGAATATATGGTTTATATTTTAAATAGATTGGTATAGTTTTAAATTTAGAATAAATTCAATAAAATGATTTTAATTTAATAAGAGATATTTATAAAAACAATATTGATTTGGTATTGTCTTTATAAATAAGTTTTGAATAAGATTTGTAATGTTTATTTCAAATTGTATTTTTATTTTTAACTTAATTTGAATTATTATTATAACTTGATTTGAAAAATATTTGATTTTGAATTTAGTTGAATTTGAATTTAAAAGTATAAAGTCTTTAAATTGTTTGTATAAATTTCCTTTGTAAACATGGGTTGTTTTCTTTTATAATTCATACACATATTCAAATTTACATTAACAACTTAATTTAAGCTAATATAACATTAATTTATAATTAAAAACTAATTATTTTAAATGAGAAAACAAGTGTTTGATTTATATGTATTCTTTTGACAAGTGTTGTTAAATTGACAAGTGTTAAAATTGATTTTTATCTTTCTTTTATTTTCATAAAATCTGAAATACATTAGTATGCATCTTTACTTCATATTGCATGCTCATTTTATTTTCCTTCATCAAAGAGAAGCTTCAAATTTTGAATCATCTTCATATTAGAAACAAATCTGCATTCCACAATCAAATAGATAAATCTGCATACCCCAAATTCATATTCAAATCTGCAAAATTCCTCAAGCATAACTCTGTATGATTCAAAATCTGCATGTTCAAATCCTTCATTTACACACCACAAATTCAAATCTGCATCTATTAACCCAAAAATCTGCACTCCAAAAATCTGCATGCTCCCCTCATCAAAGAAGCAATTTTGCATGTTCCTCCTCATAAAAAATCCAACCTCTGCATATCCAGAACTAAGATCAGAATACTGCATTTCATATTCTAATTCAAAGAAGAGCCTGCACATGCTTGTTTCTGCATAAATGAACATTTGCATGCAAACATCTTGGTCTTGGAAAGCATGAGCAACAGAGAGGAGCACCTGCATTTTTTCATAAAGCCTGCATTTTTGGTTTTCTGCAAATCCAAAACAGGAGCTAATCAGTGGTCTGCATTCATCAAGTGGTGAGTAACAATTTATTTTAAAAACTAAATTAAAATATAGTTGCTTAAATCTATTGCTTGTTGAGTATGATGGATGTGCCTGTGTTTGTGTATGAGATGGAATGCCTGCATTTTGAGTTTTCTGCATATTCAACTGAGCTTTGTATTTTCTTTTCAAAAGTGAGAACATTGAAACCTCAAAATATATTAGATTGCTTGATATAATGATTGAGATAAAGAAAAATTATGTTGTGTTCATAAAGGTTTGGTTATATGTTTGTGAATGCATGTTGATATGCTCTGCCTTTGAGTTCATCTTCCCATTTAAATGAATCCACCAAAATCTGTTAAAACCTTTGTTACTATCTGTCTTTAAGAAATTTAATTTGTTAGCTTACTTTAGATTAGAACCATAATATTTATATGATAAAATGTTGTCTGTCTGAGGTTAGCTAAACTTAAGTGAGTATAAATAGAAACAGTTTGTTCTTGAATAAAAATATAAATCTGTGCCTATACTTGCAAACTGTAACTTGAGGAATGTTAGAAATCTTCTGTATCATTAAGAATGGATCATAGATTCTGGAAAAAAATAAAAATCAGAGAAGTGATTAAACTGATTTGATTTAGTGTAGTTTTTAGTTTCTTCAGTTAAACCTAGTTTAGTAATGGGGTGTGAGCATGGATCAGTGTGAAGTGATGGATTGACCGAGTGTTATGGTGTTTGGGGTATGGATAGTTGGTGTGTAGAGGAGTGTGGTGCCGGAGAGGTGGTGATCAAGATGGTCGGAGGTGAACATGGTGGCTGTTGACAGGTTTAAGTATAACCTGTAGACATTTCCAGGTTTGTAAAAATTGGGTGTAGCTTGAATTCTCAGATTTCTATTTGATCTGGGTTGATGTTTGAAGTTATGATGGGTTTATGGTTGATGTTGGATCTTCACTGAGGGTCATCAGAGGTGGTGGTCGCCGTGCATATGCACGGCGACGTGTTTTCAGGCATACTGTGTGATTTTGGATGTTGCAGGGAAGATGTGGAATCTAACTCGAAGCAAGGAGGTTAGAGACTCGAAGCAAGTCAGGCAGAAACTCGGAGCAGTGGTGCATATGACTCGAAGTAAATTTAAGTGTACTTGGGTCACTGTAATTTACAGGTTTTAGAAACTGTTTTTTTTGAAATCTGGTATTAAACTTTTAAATAAAAATCTGTAGCTTTTGGGTAGATTAAGGTTTAGGTTTAAAAATCAAATTCAGGTTGAAATTTTGAATTTAAATTTGTATTTGATTTGAATTCAAAAATTCCAGATTTTTGAAAACCCTGTTTTCTGTTTTCTGGGTTTTAAAATTTTGAATCTGCAAATTTATATTTAAAGCAAAGATTGAATTTAAATGCAATTCAAGTTTGCATTACTGATTTGAAATTCAAATTTCAGTTTTTAAAACAGAAACTTAAGTTTTAAATTTAACTTAATTAACTATTTTATTTTGTGTAAAATAGTTGAAACTTTGGTAATGAAGTTTTAAAATATGATTAAGATTTAAGAATTAAATTTAAACTGTAAATCTGAGTTTAAATGAAGTTCAGCTTCAAATTTTAAAAGAAGATTCAAATTTGAAAGTCTTAAAATATAAATGATTTGAAACTTCTAGAATTTTGAAATAGACTTAACTTCAAATTCTTATAATTTCATTTTAAGTCAAACTTTTGTTTGGACTTGTAAATTTAAATAAGTTTAAGTTTATTTAAAACTTTGATAAGTTTAGAATTATTTTATTTTAAACTTGAAATTTAAATTGAAATTTAAAGTAAATTTCAAAAGTACTTTGTTTTGAATCAAATTGTTTAAACATAACTAAGTTATGTTTTATTTTGAAATTTAAATTTAAATTTATGTTTTAGAATTAATTAATAAGGTAATTAAGATTTATTAATTAATTTAATTAATTAATTAAATTTGGAATTAATAATTGATTAAAGATAATCTAATTGGTAATTAATTTAAGTTAATTACTTTAATAAATAATTTGAGAATGGTTAATGAAGGTCATTAACCATGATTATTTAACAATTAATTAATTTGGTTAATTTTTATTATTAATTAGATTAATTAATTTAATAATAATCAATTATAAATGGTTTGAGTAATTACTTGATAAAGTAATTAAGAAATTAATTACTTAACGTAATTAATTTAATTTAATATGATTGTTTATTTTTAATTAATTAAGTTTAATTAATTTTAAACATTTGGGTTAAGAATAATTACTTTATGTAATTAAGGATTTGGAAATTACTAAGTTAAGTAATTAATTAATAATTACAGACTGTAATTAAGTGGAGATGTTTAAGTGTGAGATAATTTGGATTAATTATTTAGTAATTAATCAACTAATTAATTAAGAAATTAATTAAGGATAATTAATTTGGTTTAATATAGTAATTAAGTTTGTTAATTACTTAGAGTAATTAATTTAAGAAGTAATTAAGATCATTAATTATTTTAATTAATGATGTAATTAAAGTTGATTAATTATGATTAATTAATCAATAATAGGTAATTAAAGGTAATTAATTAATGTAATTAATTAAGGATAAATGTAATTAATTATGATTAATTAATTAGTTGGAGTAATTAAAAGTTAATTACTGTTTAGTTGAGGATAATTAATTTTGTAAAATTAATTGAGGATAATTACATGAATGTAATTAAGAGTAATTAATCAAGAGTGATTAATTAAGGTAAGTTATTTTGAATGATTGATTAATTGATTGAAATCAATTAAATGATTGAGTAAGCAAGATATTTTGGTAAAGCAATTAATTTAATTTATTTTAAATTAATTAAAGATGAAGGAATTAATTTAATTCATTTTAAATTAATTTGAGATAGAGATGATTAATTTAATTCATTTTAAATTAATTATATTGTGATGAGTGAATCTTTGCTTATGGATGAATGGTTTGACTTGGATGCTTTGTAATCTCAGTAATGAGATAAATGATATTGTGTGGTATGGATGTTGGTTATATTGTGATGATAACATAGGTTATCTATTGTGATGTTGAGATATGGAATATCTATATGATATTGATGATGTGAATTACCTGTTATGTGATAATGTTGATTATCAGTTATGATTTAAGTTATCTATCTGTGTGTATATAGATACTGTAATTGAAATGTTTTAAAACTTTAAAACAACTTGGACCTTAAAAGACACGCTTTGGTTTTCGATGAGACCGGGATCGGGTTTCCATAATTGGATATCCGAAAACCACATCGATTCCAAATAACGTTAGGTCGTGATTCAAAGTGGAGCTTTGTGAAGACTCGAGGTGTAAGGGCTATACGTCAGTATAACTCTGTGGGTGATTCCGTAATGAGTTTGACGGAATAGACCTTATAGATTCGAGATGGTGAATCAGAGTGCAAGGGTTATTGTCGTTAACTCTGAGGGTGATTCCAATACGAGTGTAACGAGATAATGCCTTCGGTTTCGTTCGAACCCGGAACGAACTTGTATGGATTGAATGCTTTCAGAACATCGTCAGGTGGACGATGAGCATTCTAAGTGATATGTCCTATAAAGGTAATCGTAGCCTCAAGCCTCATCAACCGGGAATGGCTAAAACAGGGGAGGTGCAGCAAAGCTTCGTGGGTCGCGCCCACTGGAGAGCAAGATTGATCCCTGTCTAGAAGTCCCTTTATATTTCGGCTGTGTGGGGCGATTGCTAGCTAGAATCGCCGGGGTTGTCTTGTTTGGAACTGTTCAGTAAGGAACGGGTCCGGCTTTGTGTTGCAGGGGATGAAGGGAGTAATCCTCGGTACGGTGATCTAGGCCACGTACTGTGACGGGCGGTACCCCAGTAGCCCTGCCATTGTATGGAATCCATAATCCAATAAGTGCCAACGGTTTTGATTGTATTACCCACTTTTGTGGCTAGTAGCTGGAATTTAATCATGTAACAATTTCGGCTATTTCTTATTTATTTGAAAACCCTAGACACTATTATAATATCATCGGATTTCCTATCAAATGTTTTGGTTAGCGTAAGGTAAAAACTTTTCCATATTTATGTGTGGGAAGTCTTACGTGATACCTTTCTTTTCAAAGGTTTTTGAAAGTTAAGCAACTTTAACCTGTTACTCACACCAGACCCATGTCTGACCCGGAGTTTATTTTTGTTTTCATAAACTCTTGGGTACTCAAATTTTTATGAGTAGTCAAGGGAATTCAGGTTAGGATTCTGGATTAGCTTCGACGACTTGTGGAGGAGCAATGGAGCAGGAGGCTTCTGCGGGTAGATATATATAGAGTATTCCGCTGTGTGTTCTCTGAGAGTTTGTTGTATTATGTTGTATAATTAGACAGGTGTCTATAACTGTCTAGTATGAGTTGTTTATGCTGTGTATCTCTGATGCATATGATACTATGTAAAGTATTATGTTATTAATATAATTTATTCGTTCCGCTGTGTTAGATTCTGATGTTGTTTCTTCTTCTCTTCTTTCTATTCTATTCTCTATCCCTTTCTTTCTTAATTCATGACGCGATTTTCTGGGAGTGAAATTCGGGTTGTGACAAAAAGTTTATTTTCCTAATAGCATATTTAGTGATTTTTCTCCTTTGGCGAATTTTTCTAAAGTTGTAGACAATTTTTGGACTTGTGATTTGAGGGATTCATCTTCATTTAATAACAAAGTGCACTTTTTAATAGAATTTTCTCTCATAGTATTTTCACTTTCTTTCAAAATCAGAATTTCATTTCGAGCGGTTTAATTTTTATTTTTTATTTTTTATTTCCTCTTCAAATGATGGACACTTATCACACTTAGGGCTCTTATTTTGATAGTTTTTAACCAACTGATCAAGCTGCTTATTTAGGTCTATCAAACTATCTCTTTGTGATTTAGTCTTAGCATACTTCTCCCTAAGTCTTTCGAAACAGCCATTTACTTTATGAAAATATATAAGTAATTGCGAGTGAGTAAGTTTTGATACCTCGCTTGGATCATCATCATCGCCATCACTTATTTCTCCTCGAAGACATAGATTTGCTCTTTCATTCACACTGCCAATAATTTTATCATTTTCATCACTTCCATCCCAAGTTGCCACAAAGCTTCTCCTTTACTATTTCTTTCCTTTGTTGAATTGATTTTTGAGGACAATTTGACTTGATATGACCAGGTTTATTGCACTTATGACGGATTATCTCCTGCTCTTCTGAGTTGTCTAGAACTTTGACAATTATGTTCTTCAGTTGTTGATTTAGGGCACGATTTCCATATATGCGGTTCAACCTTTTGAATCTCTTTATTATCAGTGTCAGTTCAGCTTCTCCATCATCATCACTTTATATTGTTCCTTTGAGAGCTATTGATTTCTTTCGAGTATTTCCTCCTTTATGTTCTTCCTTGAGTTTGATTTCTAGCTCACAAGTGGTGAGATTTCCGATGAGTTCTTCGACTTTTACCTGTTTAAGATCCTTTGATTCTTGAATGGCAATCACTTTTGCTTCGAAATTTCATGGAAGAATTCTGAGAATTTTTCTAACTATTTCCAGCTCCGTGTATGGTCTTCCTAGAGATTTTGATTTGTATACGAGATTGGAAAGCTGTCCATACATTTCTTTGACACTTTCATCCTTTTCCATTGTGATGCTCTCATACTTGGTACTAAGCATGGCAATGCGAGATTCTTAACCCGGAAGGTTCCTTCAGGAGTCACTTCAAGTGTGTGCCAATTTTTTTGCACAGTTAGACAACGTGAGACACGATTGAATTCAATTTGATCTAATGAACAAATAGTAGAATTCACAGCTTTAGGACTAGCATTTTGCAGTTTATTTTGAAGATCTATCTATTGATCCATAGGTTTTTCAACTTCATGATTATCTACATTATTATTGGTGTGCTATATCCTATCTCAACAATATCCATGCATATATGGTTTTTAGAAAAAAAAATTCATTCTGTTTTTCCAATATGCATATTCACCATTGAACATGGGTGGTCTAACTATGGATTGACCTTCAGCAAAAGCATTATTAAAAGAAGCCATTTTAAAAAAAATCAAATTTTTTGAAACAAAAATTGGTTTTTTTCCTAGCTCTAATACCAATTACAGGATCGTTTTCATTCTAGAGGGGGGTGAAGAGGGTGATACTAATAATAATAATAATTAATGCAGAAATAAAAACAATTGCAGTAAATAATGTAGAAGAGATCACACAAATTTACCCAGCTTGGGCAAAACCCTGCCTACGTGTTGCCCCCAAGGTTTCTACTAGAAATTAAGTAGCCAAACGCTTACACATGTAAACTTACGACATCCGCTAATGACTAACAAAAATCTACGCTTAAAACCCTGCCACAACTCAGCTACTGAGTTGCGAATTCTTAAACTACGCCCTGTAGTTTGTCCATAGTCACAAGACTAGAATTTAAATAATATAAAATAGAAAAGAAAACTACAAAATAAAATAAACAAAGAAAAACCCTAGTTTAAATAACTTAAGCCCAATATTAAATATAATATGACCGGCCCAATTGTAAATAAAATAAGACGTCTTCCCTCTTTTATAATTGTGGCCCAAATAGAGAAGTTCGTATCCGCCGGCAGATACTATCTTCGTTCCTCTTCAAAAAGCTAGGGTTCTTCAAATTGAAGTGCCTCTTGATAATTATTCGATTGATTTGAGGAGTTTTATTTGCTTTGCATTATCAATCGATTTTTGGCTTTGACTTCACTCGGCTGCTTCAATTTTTGGAGTTCGACTGAATAAAAATCGGTATGTGAATTTTGCTTTGATTTCTTTATTTGTTAAGCTTGAACTCCACGACTGCCAATGATGATTTTGGGTTTAATTTATAGGATTCAAACAACCTATATTTTCGTTCGTATAATTGTGTTTGAATTCTTCAGTGATTTTTGCTTAGCCATTCGATTTTGTTGGAATACTTATGTTAAATCTGACTTGTTCAATTTGTACTTGTTATTCCTTGATTTTGAATTTTGCTCCATTGCATTGGATCGGTTACTTCTTTTGCTCCTATTACTTCAGCATTCTGAAATTTGTGATGACTTGATGAATTTTGAATTGTCATCCACTGTTCCATTTTTTTGAGACTTTTTCATCAGAAATGAATACGATTGACCCTTGTTTATTTTTATCTCGGCCTACTACTTCTATTTATTTTCAGTTTTGAACACTACCTTGTATGTCTTTGTATGCCATTGCTTTATTCAACTTGTTGTCACACACACTGTCACGTTGCTGTCCTTGTTCTTGTTCGAACTGAACTGTTGTTGAATTTCTTGGTTGGAGTCTTCACTTGTATGCTACTTGGTCTGGTTAGATGTACTTGCATTGCTTCGGTTAGTCTGCATTTCTTCGAGTCTTCTCTGTTATGCATTTGTGATTGGGGTCTTGTTGTCACCACTGTTGTGTTTGGTTTTCATGTGAGCTAGTCTACTTTCGTTGAGTCATTTCATGTGTGAGTTGTCGCAGTCTTAATTTTATTTCACTTGGAGTTTTCACTGCTGTGTCCATGCATCAGGTCTTGATTTCTTCATGTATGTATGTGCCTTTGTGCCACGCCACTATTTGTCCGATAAATTATGTGGTGGTCTTGTTCAGTTTTGGAACTGCCTACATATCATTGTGAACTGTTTTACATGTTGTATGCATATGACTTTGCTATTGCACATTTCTAGTCTGGCTGCTTTACACATGGTTGCACATGAATTTGCTGTTGCATTTCACCATTCACTGTGTATATACATGTATACACACATGTATATATGTATGTTAAGGCATTGTAGTTGCATGTGTGGTTGTGTCCACTTAGAGTCTAGTATACTTATGAGGTGTTGTTGACTTTGGTCATTGCATGTGTCAACTCCATGTATACTTGAGTTTGTCTCATTTTAGAGTAGTCTGGTTTCATTTTTGTTTGGTTGCTCTTGCCTTGAGTTTGAATGGTTGAGGCTGCTATGTGTTACTGCATGTATATGTGTATACATATGTGTGTATATGGCATGTGTGTATACATATGTATATATATATGGCGGTTTGATATTGAATCTGGTTGTGTTGCAATTTGGTCTGGACTTCATTTGCTTCAAGCCAGCTCATTTACCTGATCTGGTTGCACCCCATACCTGAATCGATGTTGCATTGAGTCTTTTTGTAGCTTGCTTGTGCACACTTGTGTTTGTTCTAGTTCATGGCCCTGGTCTGGTCTGTGTTGTTTCGACTTGAGTCTGGACTGACCATGTTTATATTTGAAAAGTTGTATGTTGTTTTGCATGCACCTGAGATGAATCCACCATTTGTGTGATGACCCGGATTGTTGGGACAACTAATATTGAATGATTAACCGATGTAATGAATGGAATATTAGATTGAATTAGTCAAACAAATAAATTTCTACTAATTAAAAAATATACATATCCATATATATATATATATGCAATCTTTTGGTGTTTGATATATAGGTATATAAATGTGTATAGATGCCTGTATAAAATAAAATATAGGAAAAGTTTATATAAATACATACATGTAATTAAGTAATGTATATAAATATACAACTATAAAAAGTATTTGTACTAAAGAGGAGAAAACATCATGGAAATTTCATTTCAAGCCTACGAAATATTTTATCAATAGAATATATACTTATGGACATTTGTAAGCTTGGAGAGATACATGCACACAAGTGTCAAATTGTTTTCTTCATTTAAAAAAAATAAAAAGAAACATAAGGCTGTACAGTTATTTTCTCATTTCTCAAACTTTCTTTCTTCCATTTTTCTAAAAAAAAGGAAAAAAAATCCAAAAATAAAATAAAGGAAAACTAAATCAAACTACTTCAAGCCTTCAAACCGAACAAGCATAACAAAGCTAGATTCAAGTACAAATTCAAGCTCAACTAACAGTAGATCATCATATCAAAAAATCAAACTAGCAGCTTTCCCAAAGCAGGATATTGTCTCTGTTCAATTAATTAAAGTGAGTAAACTTATCTTTTGAAAAGCTAAAGCTTCTTATGTATGTGTGCATGTAAGATTTGATAGTAGAATGCCTTGATTTCTGCTTGCATGGATGAAATAAATTGCCTCGTATAAAAGTTTGATTTGCTGTGTATCTGTATATGCATATCTCTATTCTTGGTTTACAGACTCGAACCCTTTCAAAAAATTTGTACCTCTTCACTCAACCGCTTTCAAGCTTTGATGATTTAAGAGATTTTGATCTTAAACATTATATCTCATTTTTAAAAATGTAGGCAAGTGAATTTATTTAGTAATTATTTGAAAAAAAATAATTTACAGTGAAAATCAAATTCAAATCAGAAAATGAATTGTTTAAATTTCATGTTTGATTATACAACTTGATTCATTTTTAGAAATGATGATTTTTGGTAATAAAATTATAACTTTTAAGCTTGTGAATTAAGTGAAATTTTGGGTTGAACGGAAAATAGTCGTGGAGGCTTTTCTGGCGATCGCGTGGGTTATGAACTTTGGGGTTCTTGCCAGAGGGGAATGAGGTGATGGGGAACAAGGGAAAAATAAGATCGTATTTTTCTGAGCATCGGTGACGGCAGCGCGATGATTCTTAGAGTTTAGTCGATGTTTTGGTCGAGACTGGATTTCTCGGTGAATATGACATCGGGAAAGTGTCGAGATGGATAGAAGGAAGGGAAAAAGGAAGGTGGTTGTGTGGCGAGGTTCCAAGCATGAGCAAGTGGGCTCTGGTTATCAGAGGCGACGGCATGAGGTGGAGTTATCAGTTGGGGTTTTTCTGGTTTTGGCATTTTTCCGCTCGATTTTGATCTTTGGGTCGTGGATTTCTGGGTGGCTTGGAGGGTCGAGATGGTTGGCGGCGACTCAGGGGTAGCGTCGACATTGATCATAGTGGCACCAGTCGCGTTTGCGTATGCACAGTCCACAGGTGTTTGTATGTCTAGGTTGTTGTTCGTGGTAGAAGTAGAAGAGAAGGAATGCTTCGAGAAAGAAGAGGCTTTTTTCGGTTTGGTTCGCAAGTTTTATCCAGGGAAGTAGAGTGGGAAGAGATAGGAGTTGGATCGGGAGTTTTTAGGATTGGGCCCAAGCATTTTAGTAAAAATGATTTTAAACAAAGGTTTAAATATAAAAGTAATTAATTTATGTAAAGAAAAGTTTTCAAAGTAAATGTTAACCAAGTTTTTAAAAAGCAAAAGTAAATTTGTTAAACAAGTTTTTAAAAGCAATAAAAAAAATGGAAGCAAATTTAGTTGATAAAGTTTAAAAGCAAATGGTTGAACAAAGTTTCAAGCAAAAAAAAGTATTTATCAAGTTTTCAAGCAAGTTCAAAGATTAAATATTTTAATGTTAAATGTTTTAAGATAAATTGTTTTGGTATTGAATAATTAAATATTAGGTTAATTATTTAATTAAATCGCTAAGTGTTTTTTAAATTAAAGGATGACTACTTAATGTAATTAATTAAAGGATAATTGATTAGTTAATTAAAGGACATTTACTTAGTGTAAGTAATTAAAGGATAATTAATAAATGTGAATAATTAAAGGATAATAAATTATTGTGAATAATTAAAAGATGATTAATTAATTTCATTAATTAATTAAAATAATAATAAATGGGTTGTAATTAATTAATGTTAAGTAAGTAGGATTTTAAAAGTAATTAAGTAATTAATTTAATTTATTTGGAGATTAAATTAAATACATTAGGAATTGTATGACTATTAATCTTGCTTATGAATGATAAAATTGAATTGAGTGCCCTGGGTTTGTTGATATCTCTGATTTGTAATTTGTGATGTGCTGTGATATGAAATGGTTGGATTAATATGTTAATAAGTGTGAATCATTTATTTAATTAAATATCTGTGATAGATTTCTACGTGAGTATGTTATTCTGAATTTAATTAAATTGTTTGCTTAAACAACTTAGCTTAAAGGATGACATTGGATTCGAAGAGACCGAGGTTGGATATCAGCAATATTCGAAACCACTTCGATTAGTAACTATCTGTAATTTTTTTATAGATTTGATTATAGAATCAAGTAGGCCGGAATGGAATAAATTAAGTAATCTGGACCATTGAACTAAGTAACGATACTTAGATATAATTTTGTGAAATAAGTGTTTGCCTATAACAAGATAAGAGCTCGTAGTGAGGTACGAGTTACACCGAGTTTCAAATAAGCTTTATAACTTAGTATTTCAAATTATATGGGTTTACTCACGTTGGTTTCCAGCCTGACTCGGGTGTTACTTTAATGTAATGCTCGGGTCAGACCGAGTATTACAGATTTTCAGGTTAGAACGTTTTGGAGCTCAGGAGGCGAGCTGGATGGCAGGAATGTATGGAGTATATTCCGCTATGTGTTTGAGATTGTTTTGATATTAGTCAGGGACAAGTTATTATAACTGTCCGATTTATTGTAAATGATTGTACTTTGGAATATTTGATGTAAACTGACAGTTACAGCTTTTCTTTGTAAATGCTATTATTTGATATTATATTTTAATCCGTTGTGAATGTGAGATTTTGTGCTGTTGTTTTCTGTTTCTTCTTCTACCTTTTTTCTTCTTTACCCTAACAATCTGGGATTTTCGACGTTCGATTGCTCGGCACTTCTACAGTTAGTGTAGAATTTTCGGGGTTGAAAATTACGGGTCGTTACATTTGGTACCAGAGCAGGTGGTTAAGCGAGAACCTTGGCTCTGGTGGAGGTTACTCATTAAGGATAGGGTCAGTAGTACCCTAGAATGAGTTGAGCGTATTATATGAGAGCGTACTTGTTATTTTCTTATATAAAATTTTTAAAACGGTTTTAAAATTAGTTTTTATACAAACTTATATTTCTATATATAAACAGTATTTTTTCTAACTATTATAATATATCAAGGTAACTGGTTGTTGGATTATTGAAATTAAATATAATAGTAAGAATTAAGTGGTAATATATATATATATATATATATATATATATATATATCCAAATAAGATTTGGATAATATGAACTATATAAATAAGATAAGCTTGAAATGGATTCAAACCATAAATTAAAATCCTGAAATCTATAGAAGTATTTTCAGAATGTGAATCAAGTTACCTTGGTTTTATTTTCCAACAAATTATGAGATAATATATAGTGAATTGGTTGCCATATATGATAATATTGGTTACTATCATAAAATAGTTATTGTGTCTAATAATGGGATGTTTGTTTTCTAATAATAATTAATGATAAAGAAAAATGGAATGTTTTAAGGAAGTAAACATTTAGATAAGTAAGACTTGTAAGTTGGAAGGGATTTAAATTATGAAGTTTTAAAATCTAAATCGAGAAAATTTGAAATTGTTTCAAAGTGTTAAAAGAAATAATAAATAATATTATTCAGAATATTTTTTAATGTAAAATTAATTTAAAACAAGAGATGTTTTAAAAATTTGTAGAGGAATATTGTTTGAATTAAAAACCAGGAATGGTTTAAAATTTAAAGTATGACTTTGTGTGCAAAGGAAATTAATATGTATATATGTGGGATATACATAATATTAAAGTTGTTTGGGAATAAACTCTAAGTGTCGATTTTTGAATTTTCCCCTAAAATGTGATGTAAACCTAAAAAGAAATAAATCTTTGAACTTATAAGCGAGAAAGGATATTCATAAGAAGTTTTAAAAAAAATTTGAAATGGAGAATTCAAATTTAGTAAGGTTGACTGGATTAAATGAATTAAGAAGTAGATTGAGATATTATATATCCATTACTGAAATTAAATGGAAATAAAACTTTAATTGAAATTATTTAAAAGATTTTGATTTTTAGAGATAAAGATTGAACTTATGAAATGAAATCACTTTGAACTTAAGATTTAAATGTTAAAAATGAATTTGCTAATTAAAATTGTTAAGAATTGGTTTTAAAGTTAGAAGTTAAAATTGGGTAATAAATTGGATTCTGAAGATTAAATTGTTTAAAAGGCTTTGAACTCTTACTTGAACCTAGAAATAAGTTTATGTAGAAGTAAAGGTAATTTAAAATGAAATTTTGAAATTTGGACTCAGAATTAAACTGCTTGAATATATAGGTTGTTAATTTAAAAGTAAAGGTTAATTTGATTTAAAGGATTAAACCAACATTTAAAAATGTAACTCTATTTATATAATTCGAGATGGTTTAAAGTTGAGATTGGAATTGAAATTAATTCAAATTGAATTAGAATTGAATCAATTTAATGGGATGGGAAATTGATTGGAAGTGGAGAATGGGAAATTGAACCAGTTTGACTCTAAGACTATTTTTAAAATAAATTATTTTAATATAAACTTTTTTAAATCTATTTTTCTATCTATTTAATATACAACCTTTCTTTTTAAAACCCAAATTATCTTATACTTATTTTACAATTATTTTGAAAACTAATTACTATTTCACATCTGTTTTACAAACTAATCACTATTTTACAACTATTTTGCAACTATCTAATTATTCTACAACTATTTAACTATTTTATAACTATTTTACAACTACTTAACTATTTCAGCTATTTTTACAACTAATAACTATTTTACAACTACTTATCTATTTTAAAATTTTCAAGCTATTTTCTAAATTCAAGTTGATCAGAGTGCAAACTGTTTATAATTGAAGCAGTAACCAAAATGGAAATTGAAGCAATTGTGAATAAGTGAATAGAAATCAGAAATAGGATTAAAAAGGAATTGATTTAGCTAATACTCTATGAAGATAAATACGTAGGATGTACATATATTATTCTATTCGCATAATGATTTGATCCAGATTCGAGCACAAAATTTCGAGATAGTATGTCGATACGAGTTGAGATTTTTCACTCTATTTTCGACGGCGAACCCTGGTATGGATTTTTGATTGATTCTAGAAATATCTATCATAATTATGTCTACGCAAGGAGAATGACGGTTTCTGATCAAGAAACCAGATCTGAGTTTGCACTAGGAAGTCAGGTGGATGATACTAGTTCGGAAGTGAAATTGTGTGATCGAGTGAGCGATCGAATTTGATATTGTGTATGGATGATATATGTACATCGTATGCGCTTGAATGAAATAGATATTGAAAATTTTGTAAAGAAGTCCAAAAACAATTTTTGAAATCGAAAAATATATTTTGAAATATATGATGAATAAGAGTGGAAATTATATATCACTATAACTGAAATTCATTTTATAAAAAGTAAGAAATGTGGCAATTTACTTTATAAAAGAAATCAAACTTGAATATTTGATTTGGCATAATAAAAATTATATATATATATATATATATATATATATATATATATATATATATATTTGTTTTAATTGATAAACTCTCCTTATTGAATCTATAATCAAAAGAAAGATTTTTGAAAATATTTAAAGTATAAAAAGGGAATTTATATAAGTATAAAGTGATCCAAAAATATTTTTTTCCAGTTAAAAGGATAAACTTATATATATCTATATATATAAATGATTTTATGAGAATGATTTTTGAAAAAAGGTTTTTGGAACCCACTAATTTGGAAGGCTTTTGATTTTTGAGAAAAATCAATTTTGGAATTTGGAAAGCCAAGTTTGAGAATGATCGATTTTGAGATATCGACTTTGTGTAAAGGAGATTTATACATGATTCATATAAAGAGTATGATTTTAAAGATTCTATATATATAGTATAAAATATTTTGAGAATGGCTGTAGGGAAAAGGCACTCCCATTGAAATGAACTTCTAGTAGGAGATCCATGGGGATGGTTCAGCCTTGAGCCCTAAGGGTGGTTCTAAATATAATCCTGAGAGGAAGTCCGAGCAAACTGAAGTTCCTGAGGATTGTGGTTGGGTAGCGAAAGTCGAGGGCGTTGATGCCTACAGAGACATTTGGGTTATGCTGTGACGACAGTGTAACTCGTTGTCATTGCGATCTACTACGCACCAAAGCTGAAGTCGAGGGGCATCGATTGCCTATAGTCTACGTTGATTTTGCTGGGAGAGCAAAGTAACATCAGTATACTGCATCTATGAAGACATAGCGAAAGTCGTGTGGCAATGAGTGCCTACATGCTACATTGGGACTCGACGGATGTAGTCTACGATCTATGTGGTCTGTGTGGAGAAGTTTCATTTGGCAACGAAATTCGAGGGCGCTGATGTCTACAGTTACATGAGTTTTTGCCGTGATGGCGATGTAACCCTGGGTGTAGCTGCGATCTGTGGCGGATCCATGGTGTAATCGAGGGGCGTGGAGGCCTGCAGTTTTCTATGGTTTTGCCGGGATGGCGACGTAATCATCGGGTTAACTACGACCATGGAGGGGGTGATGATTTCCAGAGCAGTCTCACCAAAAATGTTTTCTATATTTCCAAAAATGTTTTCTTTACTTTCAAAAATGTTTTTCAAGTATTTTCACTGGGTGTTGAAAACGGGTATGCTAAGTACTTGTAGATTTCAGTCCTATGCCTGATCAATATATGATCGAATTTCTATGAGAACAAGGATGGACTTATTGAGACATCAAGTTATAAAAAGTAATTTTATAAAAACTATTTTGATAATACTATGTAGATTTTTAAAGTGTTTCAATATTTAAATAAAAAGAGTTAAGGGTTAAAAATGTTTAAGAGTAATTTAATTGATAATAAGCATTTTAATAAAATTCTGGCTTTGTTCCTTTTCGAGGATGAAAAGTTCTAAAGGGAGAGGAATGTGATGACCCGGATTGTTGGGCCAACTAATATTGAATGATTAACCGATGTAATTAATGAAATATTAGATTGAATTAGTTAAATAAATAAATTTCTACTAATTAATATATATATATATATATATATATATATATATATCCATACATATATACATATATGTAAATATATGCAAGCTTTTGGTGTTTGATATATAGGTATATAAATGTGTATAGATGCCTGTATAAAGTAAAATATAGAAAAAGTTTATATAAATACATACATGTAATTAAGTAATGTATATAAATATACGCCTATAAAAAGTATTTGTAATAAAGAGGAGACAATATCATGGAAATTTCATTTCAAGCCTACAAAATGTTTTACCAATAGAACATATACTTATGGACATTTGTATGCTAGGAGAGATATATGCACACAGGTGTCAATTGTTTTCTTCATTTAAAAAAAATAAAAAGAAAGAAACATAAGGCTGTATAATTATTTTCTCATTTCTCTAACTTTCTTTCTTCCAGTTTTCTAAAAAAAAGAAAAAATTCCAAAACTAATATAGAGGAAAACTAAATCAAACTACTTCAAGCCTTCAAACTGAACAAGCACAGCAAAGCTAGATTCAAGTACAAATTCAAGCTCAACCAACAGTAGATCATCAGATCAAAGAAATCAAACTAGCAGCTTTTCAAAAGCAGGATATTGTCTCTGTTCAATTAATTAAAGTGAGTGAACTTATCTTTTGAAAAGCTAAACCTTCTTATATATGTGTGCATGTAAGATTTGATAGTAGAATGCCTTGATTTCTGCTTGCATGGAAGAAATAAATTGCCTCGTATAAAAGTTTGATTTGCTGTGTATCTGTATATGCATGTCCCTGTTCTTGGTTTACAGACTCGAACCCTTTCAAAAAATTATACCTCTTCACTCAACCGCTTTCAAGCTTTGATGATTTAAAATATTTTGATCTTAAACATGATATCTTATTTTTTAAAATGTAGGCAAGTGAATTTACTTAGTAATTATTTGAAAAACTAGAATTACAGTGAAAATCAAATTCAAGTCAAAAAATGAATTGTTTAAATTTCATGTTTGATTATACAACCTGATTCATTTTTAGAAATGATGATTTTTGGTAATAAAATTATAATTTTTAAGCTTGTGAATTAAGTGAAATTTTGGGTTGAACGGAAAATGGTCGTGAAGGCTTTTCTGGCGATCGTGTGGGTTACGAACTTCGGGGTTCTGGCCAGAGGGGAATGAGGTGATGAGGAACAAGGGAAAAATAAGGTTGTATTTTTTGAGCATCGGTGACGGCGGCGCGATGATTCTTTAGGTTTAGTTGACGTTTTGGTCGAGACTGGATTTCTGGGTGAATACGACATCGGGAAAGCGTTGAAATGGACCGAAGGAGGGGGGAAAGGAATATGGATGTGTGGCGAGGTTCCAGGCGGGAGCACGTGGGCTCTGGTTGTTAGAGGCGACGACACGAGGTGGAGTTAGCAGCTGGGGATTTCCTGGTTTTAGCATTTTTCCGCTCGAATTTGATCCTCGGGTCATCGTGGATTTCTGGGTGGTCGGTGGTCGGTGGTCGGTGGTCGGTGGTCGGTGGTCGGTGGTCGGTGGCGACTCAGGGTTAGCGTCGACGTTGATCGTAGTGGCACCGGTCGCCTGTACATATGCACGGTGCACAGGTGCTTGTATGTCTGGGTTGTTGTTCATGGTAGAAGTAGAAGAGAAGGAATGCTTCGGGAAAGAAGAACCTTTGCTCGGTTTGATATGCGAGTTTTATCCAGGGAAGTAGAGCGGGAAGAGATCGGAGTTGGCTCGGGAGTTTTTGGGGTTGGGCCCGAGCATTTTAGTAAAAATGATTTTAAACAAAGGTTTGAATATAAAAGTACTTAATTTACGTAATGAAAAGTTTTTAAAGTAAACGTTAACCAAGTTTTTAAAAAGCAAAAGTAAATTGTTAAACAAGTTTTTAAAAGTAATAGAAAAAAATGGAAGCAAATTTAGTTAATAAACTTTAAAAGCAAATGGTTGAACAAAGTTTCAAGCAAAAAAAAGTATTTATCAAGTTTGCAAGCAATTTCAAAGACTAAAATTTTTAAAGTTAAATGTTTTTAAGATAAATTTTTTTGGTATTGAATAATTAAATTTTAGGTTAATTATTTAATTAAATCTCTAAGAGTTTTTTAAAATTAAAGGATGATTGCTTAATGTAATTAATTAAAGGATAATTGATTAATTAATTAAAGGATGTTTACTTCATGAAAGTAACTAAAGGGTAATTAATTAATGTGAATAATTAAAGGATAATTAATTAATGTGAATAATTAAAGGATGATTAATTAATTTCATTAATTAATTAAAATAATAATAAATGGGTTGTAATTAATTAATGTTAATTAAGTAGGATTTTACAAGTAATTAATTTAATTTATTTGGAGATTAAAGTAATTAGGAATTGTATGACTATTAATCTTGCTTACGAATGATAAAACTGAATTGAATGCCCTGGGTTTGTTTATATCTCTGGTTTGTAATTTGTGATATGCTGTGATATGAAATGGTTGGATTGATCTGCTAATAAGTGTGAATCATTTATTTAAATAGATATATGTGATAGATTTCTGTGTGAGTATGTTATTCTGAATTGAATTAAATTGTTTACTTAAATTGTTATTCTGCTGTGTGTTTGAGATTGTATTGATATTAGTCAGGGACAAGTTATTATAACTGTCTGATTTATTGTGAATGATTGTACTCTATTATATTGGATGTAAACTGATAGTTACAGCTTTTCTTTATAAATGATATTATTTGGTATTATATTTTAATCCACTACGAATGTGAGGTTCTGTGATGTTGTTTTCTGTTTCTTCTTCTACCTCTTTTCTTCTTTACCCTAACAATCTGGCATTCCAATGTTCAATTGCTCGACACTTCTACAGTGAACGTATTAGTATCGAATTTTTGGGGTTGAAAATTTCGAGTCGTTACAATTTGGTTGGGTTTGACCTTGTGCTCACCTGTCCCTGTAATTTAACGCGCAAATGTACATCGGTGTGCATGGCCTTGTGACATGTAGAGTGATACACTGTGCATGTTACAAGCTATTCGTGTAAGATGAATTCAAAAGAAAAATGATGACGGACAACCCAAATAACCGAGTCAAACAATATTTTCAAAAAAACACTTCATTTTGTGCTGCAAAAATATTTCTTTTTCAATTTTACTGCATCAATATTTATTCTGTAGATAATTCAGATGCTGGATACAAACTGGAATAGAGTTGAAGATCAAATATGAGTGTTGAGTGAATATATAGTGAGGTGAATTTGCAAAGTGAAAATTGTTGTAATTGAAATTGAATTGTAATCGAAAATGTGTAAATGTATAGTGAGAGCTCAAATTTGTACTATTTGAATTTGTAATAAAATATTTGTTTGAATAAAATATTTGTTTGAATATAAATTCTGTGTTGTTTAGTTTATTCAACAAATATTTATTTAATTATATAAAAATAAAATAGTACAATAACAAATACATTTATATATATATATATATATATATATATATATATATATGTATGTATGTTTATTGTCATCAAAAAAATCATAAGCTATTGTATTCTACAACATCTACTGAGTGTGCCCGATTGAGCGGGGTTACTCCATACCTCTTGACTTTGACTTGGTAGTAGATATATTCAGATGAATAATATTGGTTTTATATTAGTGACCGTACACCGTATTAGTCTTATATTAGTGACCATATATCATATTGGCCTTATATTAGTGGCCATACTTATTATTGTCTTTATAGTAAAGGCCATCCAAGTAGATAGACGATGATTAGATATCAACCTTCATTTGTGATAGGCGTATTTGGTTACGTGACATTATATTTTATTAATAAATGCACACACACGGCATCAATCTTCCATTATGATTTCGATGGCATAATATATGGGATACGACCGTCATTCTCTTTTGTAGAGGTGTTATGCGGATTTGTTAAGAAATCCATGATGTTTGAGGAGGAGACGATGACAGTCATCTACGAGTGGACATATATCACTTATGATCATTGTTGGGTACATTGAGATTCATGACGGTTTCAAGTAAATAGAGTAGGTCATATATCACTTATGCTCATTGTGGGGTATGGTGAGATCTACAAGAGTTTTATCACTAAGGATGCGGCTCAGGATCTATGGTTCAATTTGGTACTGACTCTATTTATTTTGGTCCCTCTACAAGAGTTCTATCACTAAGGATGCGGCTCATGATCTATGGCTCAATCTATACCTCTTGACTCTATTTATTTATTTTGGTCCCTCGGCTTAATTAGGTTTTGGGACTAAGATAGGCTATTCATGCTCAGTGAGGACGTTTGTTAGAACGTATTCAGGGTGCTTACATTCAATCGTTTAGAAAAGTCAGATGACTCTAGTCAGGATGGCTCCCATGGTGGAATAAGAGGTCATTTCATCAGGTGAATGAAATTAGTGATAGGAAAGTCTACGAAGGTAGGCACTAAAATAAGTTAACGATAACTTTAAGATCAACACCTAAATAAGAGATTAGGTGATGTTTGTGAATGTAATTGATGACTGTATGACTTATTCATAATAACTTGATGATAATTATAGAGTATACTTAAATTGTAGGATAAATATGAATATGATATGGTCGTAATTGAATGGTTAAGTATTGGGTAGTGATGATTCTATATGAATGCTTATGTTGTGATGATCATTTACATAATATGATGTAATTGCGATGACGTATAAGTGAAACGAAAACTCGTTCCGTGTATTAGCAGTGTGGTCACTCAGTGTATGTTTATGGCAAAGTTTCACTCGTACTAAGCTTTATGTCTAATCCATGTATATTTTTATTTTGCATAAACTCATTGGTAGTCATTCGAGTAGGTCAAATTTGTGGTCTTAGACATGTTACATTTGTGAAGATAAGCAAAGAAACGAAGGCAAAGCAGAAGCAACGGACTTTAACTAATAAAAATTATTTTGTATTCCCCTGTTGTAAAACCAAGGTATATAACTGATTAGGTGTTCGTGTCGTATTCTTGTATGTCGGACACGACACTATTATTTATGTTATTATATTTTACCTTTGCATGGGTCTGATTCGGCTTTTGAAAGTGTAAGACAATTATGTGTAATGAGATTCATTTAGTTGCTTTGTTTTTCCAATGTTGCGAAAAAAATATTGAACTGACTTTTTCTTATGAAAATAATTTTGGTGATAACACCGTTATCGGTGTTCACTTTCAAGTGTCTAAGTGGAGTTTGTTACGGCGAGATAGTTCTTTAATATAAACATAACTTCTAATTATTACAATTATAAGGTAGGAGATTTGCCTTATCGGTTTAAATACAATCAGAATAAATCCAAAAAAAAGGGGAGAAAAGCAACAATATAGACCCCAGCATGCATGTGGGATCTCGTCTAAGCATCCATACTAAACGCACTTTAATCAAACAACAGTGGAAATAAAGATACATATAAAGAGCAAAATATTACATGATGTGAAACAGTACAGTTTTACTGTGGTTATCCAGTAGCATTCATACTTGTATTTGTGGTGGTTGATATTGGGAAGATTGTAATACTACTTGTCCCACATGGGCAAATAGTATGAAATATTTCTCCTTATATAGAAGAAGCTTACATTGAACATTGTGATTTGAAATAACATGGGCTTGGAAATGGACTCAATGATAAGGGATGATGGGCTTGGGCCTATAAAATATTATACGGGTCAAAGATAGGCACTTGGGTACTTGGGGCACGTGGGCGCGTGCGTGATCGTACGGCCTGGGTTCGACTGTTCCAAACAGTCGCATTTTTTGAACGAGTGGACACAACTGTCCCCAACGGTCACACCCTTTCGCCCTGTATAAATACATCTCATCTTCTTCCTGCCCAGATCACTTTTCGAATTCATTCTTCTTCCCTATTCTTCTCTGCTTCTGTAAAACACGGTACTTGTTGTATCCTGGAGGAATTTTGCTGCCGTTACTACTGCAAATTGTGGGGGCGAATAATTCCTTAAGGACAACGTTTTTAACGTGCCTCAAGCAACTTCTCCTGCTTCATTCAGATCAACGAGGTACTCAACAATCTTAAGGAATTATTATGGCATCCTTTGAATCGACCTACCGGATAATGAATCAGGAGTTCACCAAGTTAGATCGTTTTGATGGCACTAACTACACCCGTTGGCAAGATAAGATCCTCTTCCTTCTGACTACTCTTAAAATTGCGTATGTGCTTGATGAAAACCTGCAGCCGATTCCACCACATACTGACAAGGATAGTGCAGAAGTTGTTGCCCAAAGGAAAAAGCGCGAAGAAGATGAAATTGTTTGCAGAGGGCATATACTCAACACTCTATCCGACCGACTTTATGATCTATTCACTTCTGTCAGGTCGCCGAGAGAAATATGGAAAAGTTTAGAAGCAAAGTACAGCAACGAAAAACAAGGCGCAGATAAGTTCTTAATTTACGAGTTTTTCGAATTTAAAATGCTTGACAACAGTTCTGTTCTAGATCAGATTCACGAGTTACGGGTTATTTTCAACAAGTTAAAGGATGTTAAAATTAACATTCCTGAACAACTCCAAGTTGGGGATGTTATGGCCAAACTTCCGCATACATGGACTGACTACAGGAAAAAGCTTATGCATTCCACTGAGGATTTCTCTATGGAACAACTTCTAAAACATCTTCGTATTGAAGAAGAAACAAGAATTCGTGAAAAAAGGGTATTTGAATCTGATTCAAATATACATAATGTAGTCACTGATCATAAAGAGAATAACCTAAATGGGAAGTGGAAGAGGGATAACAACCGGAAAAAACCCAATCAAAAGGGGAAGAATTGTTATTTCTGTGGAAAACCAGGGCATTTCAAAAGAGATTGCAGATTCTTTAAGAGGCAAAAGAAGGAGCACGGACAGACTTCGACTCAAGGAAAGAAGAACTCGGATTCTTCTCAGAAAGCAAATATGCTTCAACAGGACGAGTCAGAAATTGTTGCAATGATATCAAAGTTAAATGTTGATATGGTGACAGAAGTAAACATGGCCGATAATGCCAAGGATACTGATTGGTGGTATGATTCTGGCGCTACCATACATGTTTGCAACAACCGATCAATGTTCAAATTCTATAAGGCAGTTTCCGATGATAATAAAGTACTAATGGGAAACCATAATACATCAAGTGTCATTGGAAAAGGAACCATAGAATTAGAATTCACTTCTGGAAAGAAACTCGTGCTTGTAAATGTTGTACATGTTCCAGACATTAGGAAGAATCTTGTATCTGCAAGTCTTCTTTGTAGTAAAGGCATCAAATGTGTCCTAGATGGTAACAGTCTCATATTGTCAAAAGGAGGTATATTTGTTGGAAAAGGATATGCTTGTAACGGGATGTTCAAATTAAGTATTAATAAAATGAATGAATTTGCTTATGTCCTTGATTCATTTGATTTATGGCATGCTAGATTAGCGCATTTAAATTTTAAATCTTTGAAGTTTATGTGTAAAGAAGGTTTTATCTCATATGAAAGTAAATTATTATCTAAATGTGAAACATGTATTGAAGCCAAAATGTGCAAAAAGCCATTTCCCAAATCTGAAAGAAATACAAAATTACTTGAATTAATTCATTCTAATATATGTGAATTGAATGGCGTATTAACTAGAGGAGGGAATAGATATTTTATTACTTTTATAGATGATTATTCAAGATATACATATGTTTATCTAATGAAAACAAAAGATCAGGCTTTTGATATGTTTAAACGCTTTAAAGTCACAGTCGAAAATCAAAAAGAAAGAAGAATCAAAGTATTGCGCAGTGATAGAGGTGGAGAATATTTCTCTACAGAGTTTTCCTTATTCTGTGAGGAAAATGGAATTATACATCAATCAAGCGCACCATACACCCCGCAACAGAATGGTTTGGCTGAACGAAAGAATAGAACATTAGTGGAAATGACTAATGCTATGATTTTAAATGCCAAACAAAATATAAATTTATGGGGAGAGGCACTTCTAACAGCATGTCACTTGCATAATAGAATTCCATCAAGAAAGACAAAAGTATCTCCATATGAACTATGGAAAGGTAGAAAACCAAGTTTGAAATACTTGAAAGTTTGGGGTTGTTTGACCTTTTATCGAATAACAGACCCAAAAAGGAATAAACTAGGTCCAAGGGCTTTAAAAGGTGTATTTGTAGGATATGCCGAGAATTCCAAAGCATATCGAGTGCTTGACTTAGATTCTAATGTCATCGTAGAATCAAGAGATGTGGAATTTATTGAAAATAAGTTTATATGTGATTCCAATCAAGTGTCAGATCCTACTCAAATTATCTATGACAAAGATAATGAAAATTCTGAACAAACTTCTTCTAACAAAAGAAAATCTTCTAATATACCAGAAGAACCTAGAAGAAGTCAAAGAACAAAGAAGGCTAAAGAGTTGGGACCTGATTTTGTCTCACCAGATGATGTAATACATCTTGTTATAGGTGACAGAAAAGATGTCATCGATGATATAATTTATGTACTAGGTACGGAAGGTGATCCCAAAACCTTTAAAGAAGCAATGACTTCTAGGGATGCTTCTTTCTGGAAAGAAGCAATACAAGATGAGATGGATTCAATTCTATCTAATAATACTTGGGAATTAACCAACTTACCTGGCGGATCAAAGCCAATTGGATGTAAATGGGTATTTCGTAGAAAATATAATACAGATGGATCAATACAAACTTTTAAGGCAAGATTAGTTGCTAAAGGCTTTAGGCAAAAAGAAGGTATTGATTTTTTCGATACATATGCTCCTGTTGCAAGGTTAACATCCATTAGAACTCTATTTGCACTTGCCTCCATTCACGGATTGTATGTACATCAAATGGATGTTAAAACTGCATTTTTAAATGGTGATCTAGATGAAGAAGTATATATGGAACAACCAGAAGGTTTTATTATGCCTGGAAATGAACACAAAGTTTGCAAACTTGTTAAATCATTATATGGATTGAAACAAGCACCTAAACAGTGGCATGAAAAGTTTGACTCTATGATCTTGTCCAATGGTTTTAAACATAATAATGCTGACAAATGTATCTATTCTAAATTTACGGATAGATATGGTATCATTATATGTTTATATGTGGATGATTTACTTATATTTGGCACCAATATGGAAGGCATTAATGATACAAAGAAATATCTAACTTCATGTTTTAAAATGAAAGACTTAAATGAAGTTGATACTATATTGGGAATTAAGGTAAAGAAACACAGTAGTGGTTATGCATTATGTCAATCTCATTACATAGAGAAGTTGCTTCTTAAATACAAACATTTAAATATTAAAGAAGCAAGCAGTCCTTATGATTCTTCCATTAAACTATTTGCAAATACTGAAAGGACAGTAGCTCAATTAGAATATGCAAGTGTTATTGGAAGTCTTATGTATGCAATGCATTGCACTCGTCCAGATATTGCTTTTGCTGTGTGTAAACTGTCTAGATATACGCACAAGCCAAGCACTGAACATTGGAAAGCAATATGCAGAATTCTAGGTTACCTTAAAAGAACCATGGGACTAGGACTTAGATACGAAGGTTTTCCAGCAGTTCTAGAAGGATATTCAGATGCAAGCGGTTCAACGCCTGAAAATGAAAATAGAGGAACTACTGGATGGATTTTTACTCTTGGAGGCGGTGCTATATCTTGGGCTTCCAAGAAACAAACAGTCATATCACACTCTACAATGGAAGCTGAATTCATTGCCTTAGATGCATCGGGCAAGGAGGCAGAATGGCTAAGGAATCTGTTATTAGATATAGAGTTGTGGCCACAACCAATGCCAGCCATTTCTGTGTATTGCGATAGCGAAGCTACATTGTCTAGAGCCTATAATAAGATCTATAATGGAAAGTCTAGACATATAAGTTTACGACATGCATATGTCAAGGAATTAATTGTAGATGGTATCATTACTATTATATATGTTAGATCAAAGGAAAATTTGGCAGACCCACTAACTAAAGGATTACCAAGAGAACTGGTGAAAACTACTAGTAGTGCAATGGGTCTGAAATCATTCTAATCACCTGTAATGGAAACCAAACCTTAAATTATTCAAGGTTTAAAGGGTAAAAACAAGTTACAGAAATGTGATTGTATTGTTACGTGGTGGTGTTCATTTGTCTATAGTAACAGAGACGGAAAAAAATAAAAATAAAATAGACACCTATATGAACATATGACTTTGTATCTAATAAAGTTAGTTGTAACTTTGTAAATGTTCACGAAAACCAGGAGGAAATTAATAACCAATTAGTGGTTATGATATTTACAGAAGTACTATAAATATTTATGTGTTCATATATTTCGTTTCATCGCATAGGATTTTGGTTTAAAGTATTAACTACCAGATATTCTGTTGAAACTTAAACATATGGACGAAGAAGAAAAGTTTAAACTGAAAGGTACTTTCTTGTATGCATAAATAATATTACAATCTTGTGGGGGATTATTGGGAAGATTGTAATACTACTTGTCCCACATGGGCAAATAGTATGAAATATTTCTCCTTATATAGAAGAAGCTTACATTGAACATTGTGATTTGAAATAACATGGGCTTGGAAATGGACTCAATGATAAGGGATGATGGGCTTGAGCCTATAAAATATTATACGGGTCAAAAATAGGCACTTGGGCACTTGGGGCACGTGGGCGCGTGCGTGATCGTACGGCCTGGGTTCGACCGTTCCAAACAGTCGCATTTTTTGAACGAGTGGACACAACTGTCCCCAACGGTCACACCCTTTCGCCCTGTATAAATACATCTCATCTTCTTCCTGCCCTCTTCTTCTCTGCTTCTGTAAAACACGGTACTTGTTGTATCCTGGAGGAATTTCGCTGCCGTTACTACTGCAAATTGTGGGGGCGAATAATTCCTTAAGGACAACGTTTTTAACGTGCCTCAAGCAACTTCTCCTGCTTCATTCAGATCAACGAGGTACTCAACAGTTGATGTGTTTGTAATGTGATGGTTTGAGTAGGAAAATATTTATATGCAAATGATAATTGCAAGGAGTATACAGCATGCTTTAGTTTTTAATTTAAAGATGACGATTTAAAAAGTTCAGCACAATTGATTTTTTTTTTTTTTTGTTTTGTTTTAGGGTGGATAGCCGGTTCATAGAAGTGGATTCTAGGGTTTTTTCACGGTTTTATGGTTGGGCTGCAAGTTCACAAATGTGCAAGTTTATTCTGTTTTCGGAACCGCAATACTTCCGGCTCCAATGTTAAATGTGGTTGGACCGCTGTTAAGTCCAGTGCTCTCACGATTCTATTCTATCCTACCTCGGTTCGACCTCGAATAATCCTGAACTTGAAGCATCATTGTCCACTCAATCGGATCTCATTCATCCATGAATCTTAGTCGGACCTTCAAACCAAAGGTTCAGCCGTTAAACCACGGTTCTTTTGATTTTTTTTTTCTCATCGTGTAATTCTTTCTCATTTTCATCTTTTGCATTGCTTTGAAGAGAATAAGTAAATATGTATATTTCACCAAAATCTAAACCACCAACTTCATCACTTTGTTCTTAACTACTGCAAACTCTTCTAATACAAATTCGTCAAGTTCGTTGTCGTTAAATTCTATCATTATACACTACTCTACTATATACGAAGCTGTAGTTGTGCACTGCAATAACGCACAACTTCTGTAGCAGACCTTGAAGGTCATCTGCAGCTTGTATATATAACATTATTATTTCAATATTTTTGTATATAGTTTGTAGTTAAATGTTTAAATTCCACGTAAAAATAAATCACAGTTTCAGCGGTTCGATCGGTTGGACCATCAAAACCTTAAATCTGCAATTGTCACTGTTCGAGGCAGTTGTGCAAAATACCGATTAACGTTGTCAATATGAAAACGAAAACATTCAGAGATAAAAATGATGCACTACACAACTGATTTCATTTCACCTCTTGTAGTTCATTAATACACAATTCACAATCACTTGCCAATTGTTTCCTAAATATACTGTTTTATCCATGCACAAGAAGTAGAAGATGAAGCTAGGTGTAGCTGCTGACGAAGTTACCTTCTTTTTATCAATCAAGGTGCAAGATGTATCTCATCATCCGTCCTCTTTACAAACCGGCCCTGTATACAATTCGGCTTAAAATAAGACCTTCCTCATTAGTCACAAACTCAAAATTCAAGGAAATCAGGTAGCGTACCTTGATCCGTGGCCGTTTCTCAGCATTGAGCTTCCGAACTTCATACCTAATCCTCTTAGAATAGAGCCTGCTCTGCCTCTTTTCCCTGTATCTCATCACCCTCTCCTTCCTATCCCAACAGCCATTGCCGCTGCTCTCTCTTCTACACATTTCAGGTACTCTCCATCCTCCTCCATTTCCTACATCCACCAATATCTGCATCTATCAAAAATAAAACATATTCATTCACCTTCTACGTACACTACAACATAAAAGCATCATCCAATGATAATTAATTAAAATATATTACATTAGGCTCCATAACATCAGTCTCAAGAAGCTCAGGCACGACCTGAGGCCCTTCCCCATCAATGTACAGCGAGCCTTTATCCGACCAAGCAGTCAAAACCTCTTCATGATCCAATTTAAGCGACAGAACCCCTTTACCTGTGTCAGAATGATCAGAAGATGCACAGAAGACCAACCTCTCCCTTCCTCTGAGAGCCCTCCTGGCCAGGCCATCCCCGTCGCACTCCACGGAGGGCGATCCTGGGAACGGAACGGAGGATGACGAGCATGACGATCCAAATATGTCCGTAATGGTCGGGCTGTCGGTTGACTCGTCATAGCTTTGCTGGAGCAGGCACGCGACTTGCATGTCGGTTATTACATCGTGGTCGGGATTGTCTTGGTACAAGAGTTGGCTCAGTAGCTTCTTTTTTTTGGACTTTTTCGGCATTGTTCAATTGGGGAAGAAGAAGAAGAAATGGTGAAATAGTGTGCGTTTTGAATGTGTATGTTGGAAGCACTTTTTGGTGAATAGGATAGGTTGCGGATTGCATGGCACATGTGGCTGGGTTTGATTGGTGGAGAGGTGGAGATTTTGGTGTTATCCAGATTTTGTTATTTTATCTATATATCTTGTGTACTGGAAAGGTCAAAGAAGAGTGAGCTCACGGGTTGGTTCATGGTGTTTTCTTTTTTTAGCTTTTTATTAAAAAGTTTAGGTGCGTTTGGTGAATTGGCCTGGATGTCCAACTGTTTCTGAGTTTCTGTTAGGAAAAAAGAAAAAAAAAAATCTTCTTTCTCTTCCTCTTTATTATTTATTTATTATTATTATTATTTTACTTGGGTAAAACTAGTGCACATGTGCATGAATTTTGTGACATGTGGTGTCTGATAACAGTTTTTTCTTTAATGTTAGCATGGTGATGCTTTGGATCTGTGCATATGTGTCCATTTCACTTAGGAAACATGTAGAAACATGTTGGAAGGAATTATTAAACACTTTGTGGAAAACTTTGAAAACCAATAATGATTTGTTTTGAAGAAATGTTTGTATTTTATATTTCTTTCATTGCATTAACGATATTTGTGTAGCACATCTAAACAAGGTCGAGAAGATTATTCTTCATTTGTGTATCTTCTTCAAAGAAGTTTGTGGTCTTATTTTATTATTGATTATTCCATTTTGGAGCGTAGTTTTGGAAAGTAAGAATTAAATAAAAGTGAAGTTAAATTCTAATCATGATGGTGGAAGATGAGCGACCACTAGTTCATGGTTATGGTGATACATAAACGCACATACATTGGAGTTATACACTAATGTGCACTAGTTGCTAACCCACGTTGATATAACTTTAGACAATTAAATTTATGTGTGGTAATTTTAGTTCAATTGGTTAATTGTTGGAACGCAGAAGGGAAAAATAGATAACTAGATAAAGATTTTTCTTATTTTTTTTATATTAAAATGGTACGTCCTTTATTGTATTATTAAAATTGCATGGCCTTTGTGAAAAGACATATTCTATTCCAATACATATAATTACTCAGTAAACCCCTTCTCCTTCAAAAAAAATAAAATTTTAAAGACTAAAAAACCTTTAAAAAGTTGTATACTTTCTTTCTTCTCAATTTCATTATCTTTTATATGGTTTCTTACCGTTTAAACTATTGCTTCCTCAAAATCCTAATTTGTAAATTAGTGGAAAAAAAATTCAATTTTTCAACACTAAATTAATTTTTGAGATTACAGACTTTTTTAGTTGTAGTTTTGAAGAAAATATGAATTGGGTTTTAAACCAGTGAAGAAAAAATTCAATTTTTTACTAGTACGTTATTTTTTGGGTTTATAAACTTTTTTAATTTGTGGGAAGCTCCTAAGTAAATACTTGAGTTGAAATAGAATTTTCCTTATGAGAATGACCTTTGTAAGAATGACGCGGGAAAATTTAACCCATTTTTATAAACAGGAAATTATTGTCAAGGACAAAATTTCACAGCTTTTTAGCCTCAAAAACAGACCTTCAATATTTTATCCTGAAGGACAACTTTCTGTAGGTATAGTTTTTAGTTGTTGATAGCAGTTTTTAGGTATCAGATTGTAGTTATCGGTAGCAGTTTTTAGGTATCAGTTTTAGCTCGGTAGCAGTTTTGTTGTCCTTATGAATAATTTTGGAAAATGTTTGTCCTTATGAATAATTTTATAAGAATGTTTGTCCTTGTGGTAAAAATATTGAGGTCGTGTCCTTAAGGCAAAAAATATACAAATCTTTGTCCTTTAAAATAACCTCCCGTAAAAAAAATAGAACGTGAATTATCAATATTGTTAACGAATACAATCACACAAAGATTTGTATAAGTTTGATTGTATAAGTTTGATTATTTATTTTAGAAGAATTATTTGTATAAGCTTGAACCTAAAGTGTTGTTAGTATTTCGATATTTCCAAATCTACCCTTACATGATTGTTATTGTTGCTGTAAAAGCTTAATTAAATATATAATTTTGTGTAATTTAGGGCTATATGTTTTTTTACATAAACAGAAACATCGACTAACAAATAAATTTGATAAGTGGAGCATTAAATTGAGTGATACAATATTGTATATGTACATTTCCGTACAGCATTGGTGAATCGTAAGTAATCAACTAATGTAAACCCGTGCGTTGCACACGGGTGTGGTGAATATATTGTAGTTACACACCAAATGAAAGAACAGGAAAATCAATGACGTAAGGAATATGAAGTAAATAAGGTAAGAAACAAAGCATGTAAAAAGTTAGGAATCATTAAACTACAATTTTTTGTTATTGAAAAGAAGCATAGTGAAATATACACGAAAACAACAACCAAAGCTACACAAAGTAAGTCTACTTTCAAATGTAAATTTAAATACTGGATTAATTTAACAATTCAGATTTAGCACCTTATTAAATTCTGAACAAAGATATAGGACTTGGCAGCAACATTGTAGCTTAATAAGTACATCTTTAATTATCAATATTAGTTTGAGAAAAAAGTAGAAGAAATAGATGGTGGCACAGGGAGTTCGATTAATCCCTTTGTAAAAGTAATAAATGTAAATCTCTATTAAATTATTTGTATCAGTTGTTTATCTGTTGGCCGTTGGCTATCAATTTTTTAATTCTTCTGTACCTGTTTTTTTTGGGTATGAAAATGTTGAATACATCGAAGCACAGTAGTGAATCATGCTAGATACAGTATTGTATACCAAAATTATTTTGAAATTTTGAATTACTTATGTTATAAAACACACAGAGTAGCCAGTGCAGAAATATATCATTAAAAAGTTCTCTAAGAATATAACCATATATATACATTATTATTTACTTGGGAAAGAAAGCACTTCATTTGCACTTAGTTACAACCGAATGTTAATTTCACACATTATGTACCTTCTATTCCTTGATATATGAATGCATGTGTCAAAAACCAACACCAAATAAAGACTACAAAAGATGTCCACTGGTTAAACATCAGATATTATAAAATTTAATCATCCACTTACATCCAAATTCCATGCATGTTTTGTAATAAAACAAACCACATTACTGTAAAGACGGATGAAATAAAAAACAACAACAGTCCTTCAAATATATCTACGCTTTTCAACTATATATATATATATATATATATATATATATATCACGTGGTATGACTAAAATTCAAACTGGTTAAATATATTTGTATATAAATTGCCAAATTGATAATCCCGTGCATGTCCTTAAAAAGTATCTCCAAGTGTAGGTGAAAACGCGGGAGTGTAAAGAAAGTAAACCATAAAACACTGCAAATTTAAGCAATGAAAAATGCGTACACTAAGTGGCTCAGCAATAGATGAATGTGTGTGTGTGTGTGTTGTGTGTGTTCCATAATATTACATTATACTAATCATTTGATTTTGTAAATCATGGGTTAAATTATTTCATATAATTGGAAATTAAAAATGTATTGAGAATACATCTTATAATCAGTAACAATATTTCAACAAATATGCCACTGTATGTATATGCTGATATTCAAGATTGGTTGATGGAACTCATACAAATATATAAGAGTAAAGCATGTCAAAATTAAAATGAGGTAAGTCAAGTATTATTTCTTTCTGAGTATGTTACGCCCATCCAATTTCATCAATACTGACATGGCAAAGCATTTCAATCATGTGCATATTTTGGAAATGTCTTGCTAAATATTCCACTGCAGTTGCTTTATCACATTAATAAAATAATGATAAAAAAATAACTAATTTGTAATAAACGAAAATTTAGTCGAAAGTCAAGGCGAACAATGCTAGTGCTTGATACTAATTGAGGTTTTATAATTTTGTTGATATAGAACATAGTAATGGAAAATTAGCATAATGTATGAATATCAAGCACAAAGGTTTCATATTTATAGCAAGAGGACACAAATTTCTACTTAAAAGATTATCACAGGTTTAATATACATTGCAAGTTCATAGTTTAAGATTTATCCACTGCACGAATAGCAATCCATTAGTCCATCGACCTACAGCTGGAACTTTCTATTTTTGATGATAAATAGCGCAACAGTTGAACGAAAGTTGGAAGATGGAACTAACCTTTATAAATAGCACGTGTCACTCCAATTACATCTCTTGTGGAGAAAAATCCAATTCCAATTCCGTAACAATAGGAAAAATTAAATCGTATTACGCATTAAAAATGTTATTTCAATATGATATCAATGGAATGATGAAACACAAAACATGCTAAAAAGACGCTGAGGTGGAGTAAAACATTATAAATCCATGACAAATTGAACCTTACATGCTACAAATTTATCTTAAAATACAATCCACTTTTCATGCTTAAAAGTTGCAGTCGTAGTACATTTATATTTCAATTAAGAAAATAAAGAATTCTAGAATTTAGGAAAAAAAACATGTAGAAACTGCGTACATAGCGGACTGTACAGATTATACCTTTTTATGGTTTTTTATCCCAACATTTCCTTTCAATTAACATAATAAATCATAAAGTTAGATAATCTTAAATATGTATATTACGTGGTTTTTTTTGTTTCAAAAAGTAGTTCGGCAATGAGTGATGTAGTAACTTTAAATTATAACACAGTATTGCCCTTCTAGTCACATGGATGGGGATAAAAATCATGCCAGCCTTGATTGAATTGACAACCAAATGCTTCCATGCACGGTTGATAGTATTCTGTGTTTGTGCAGTAGCACAATCATTTTGTCATTTGCATAGCATATTATTTATATTTTAGAATGTTACTTTTGAGTCAAAATGTTATAACGTACGTTTTAAGACATAAGATTTTCCAGCTCATTCATATATATTTGTTGATTACTTTTCTATTAGATAACACTGTACATGATACAGTGAACACGTATATGTCAGTGCAGTAAATAGTTATACATGAGATTTGTAGAACGTGACATCAATATTGCAGCCTATTAGAGCCATCTTCAACCGTTAGGACATCAAATGTATGTTAATGGTTAAAATAACTAAACTAATGCCAAATAAAAGTTGGCGTGCATTGAAGTATGAAGACGTTAAAAACTTATAATTGAAATACACAACTTGAGCTTAAACATAACAGAACAGCCGAACATTAAAAAGAAGCTGGATATAATAATAGGTAAAACAGCAACCGATATAATAACAGGTAAGGCAAAGAAATTGATACGAAACAAATGTTTGAAGTTAATTAATATCGCATACATGGATGTGATAAAAAATAGCAACTGCTGAATGAAAAACAGTACATTAGATAAAAGGGTGCAAAAACGCAGGACATGAGGCCTTGAAGAACAAATGTACCACAGAAGCAAAGTAGGTGCGAAAATAGTTATACAATTTTCATTCAATGATGACAGACGTTAAGAAGACAAAATCTGAAAATAATTACTGTCCTGCATCTTCACAATATGAGTTGGACACACGTGCAACCTGAAACATGCTGAATATAATATGAGTTGAAAAGGCAGACAAAAGGTCAAAAGAAACCTGTTGAAAAGAACAGTGTGTGCCAACACCTCATGACCTTAATTAATACAATTACGGTACATGCAAGGACAGTAGCAATAACATGCTGAATATAATAAGAAGCATACCTGAAACAATGTTGCTTCTTTTTTGGTGATGTTGTATTTTATAAAACATGAATGGAAACATTGATAGTAGAATCAGCGGCTGCCAATGATCAAAAATTTGAATGTCATAGATTAGTTCAAAAGAAGTCAAATTGTTAAACTTCAATAGGTAATGCAGTGACCAAGACAGTTGTTATTTGTAGGGTATGCCTGAGTCTGCAATCAAAGGAAAACCATGTCTTATAGGTACTGCAGGTAGTGAAAAGTATAACCCTCAAATTATGAAAGTTCACATACCAAATGTATTTAGGTTAAAACCGAGTTCATGTGCAATATGAACTGCATTAGTTTATATGTCATATTAAAAAACGGATAGTCATGTAAAAATGTTTGAGTTTGAAGATATTGAATTTGTATGAACTGCAGATATAATTTTCCAACAGTGGAGAAAAGTATTAGAAAATAAATGTAGAAGCATAATTGAAAACTTGTTTTTGGTTTTTTTTGACTATTACCTACCGAAAAAAGGTTTTTCCCTAAGCTTTTCCGGACAGAAAAAAAGACAGGAAGTGTGAAGGTTTTTTATGTGCACAGACTCAATTTCACCAGACAGTTTCAGGCTTAATTTACGGTTAATATAATTTTAAGTGTAAACCCACCTTTGTTTGAAACCGAATGCAGTGGTAAATTTGGTGAAGGATGAATTTTCGGTTGTAAACTTATGATTGCTAAGAACAGTTAGCAAGTCTGAACTTGTAATGTACACACCAGCAAAGGAGTTGTTTAGTCGTACTGTAACCTGGTAAAAGATGAGGTAATGTTATTTCATTTAATTAGAATGACAGGACAGATAGTTGTTATCTAAGTTAGTTGTATTACCTTATTGACACCATTGCCCGATGGGTTAGTGTGGAATGGAAGGGAGTGTTCTATGTTTTTAATTTTTTGGTCCAAAACTTGTTCCGAGCACATGTATTTATGGACCTATATCTCAATTGTAAAAGAGCAGAACGTAATTTAGCACACGCGTTGACAGGGAACATGCAATTCAGGCGGTGGATGGCATCTACCTTTTTTGAGCAGATTTGTTGTTTCAGATGGTTAAGACGTCTTTTTTCAATCCTGGATCGCTCTAGGGTAGAAGTCAGTTCTTGTGGGGCCTACAGTGCAACAGATGATAGGATGAGTATAATGCTTTAAAAAAAGGTGTAGTTGCTATGTTTCTGTTATATGTAACCGGAGGAGATAACCATTAGTGGGGATATATGTTAACTTGGATTCCCCTAGAGCGCAAATTGGATTGAAGTAGCGTTATATCTTCATCGACCTTTTGGGGACAGCATGGGAAAAAAGTTGCCCGAATAAATGTAATATTAGTGAGTGTAGGAAGGATAATAAGAGGATATGATCGTGACGTTACCTGTCCATGGATGTCAACCTAGGGTGAAAAATAAATGCGTTAGGGTAATAAGGAATTTTGAAGGTGGAAAAAAAATTAGGAGGTTAGAATATAAGTTTAATTTTTGGGTAATCACAGGCATGAAATTAATACCTTAAGTATTGGAAATAAAGACTTGTTGGCCTCCATATGTTGGTTAGGGACAGTTGATTGTCTGAGACGATTGTTCGAGACAAAGAGTTCATAACCCCAATTCCGTGCATGTAGTATGTAAGTGTGACCTACGTAAAATTTGGCATAATAAATGTGGATATGTATGCAAATGTAACAGAGCGAAAAGTTTGAATGTTTGTGCTGAGTTAAAGAGAGCTGAAATGTTAGAACCATATATTCAAGACTCGTTGATGGTATTTGTCTACGTATAGTGGATACTGAATGGGGACATGAAGAAAGAGGGTAAAAATTATATATGTTGGAATTGTCATTCCAGACTGGAGCACCGTTTGTAACATTGCGACATGTAGTTAATATATAGTTTTAAATTGGTATTGTTTGTTGGGTAGGTTTTGCAGATGTGATGAATTTATACAGTTGGGGGAAGATGAAATTGTAAAACTGCTAATTATGAAATATTAACTGTATTTGCACGAAAGGGGTGCGGCGAATATAAGTTTTTTGGATATTTAAAGATATGCAGTGGGCACAAAGTTGAAATGCTTTATTTCAAACCAAACAGAGTACATGCAATAGAAGACGGACAACAAAGAACAGAAGAAGTAACTGCATTACAACAATCAACATATCTGGAGATACTTAAGAAACAACGCAGAAGTTAAGCGGCAGCCGTACGATTTTTCTTTCGGGGATTTCCTTTAAGCTGAGTCACCTTGTTGTCCGAAGAATATGGAAGCTGCAGTGTTAAAGTGTGTTAGTTAATGTAATAGTTTTTTGAGAAAATAATGTATGCAGGGCTAAATTGAAAAAAATGCAGGTATAAATGTAGTTTCGTGGACATAAGAGTTGCTTGTTGAAGGACGTATATACATGGATGGTGAAATAGGTACCTTAGCATTGCTTTCTTCAGGGGGCGTACTTATGCTGTCGGCAGAAGGAGTAGTAATTCTAGTTGCATTTAATTTTTTCTTTCCAGCAGACTTTGCATATGTGTCAAGTTTGGCTTGAAAATTTTCTGTTTTACCAATTAGATGTTCGAGAATGGTTCTGACTTTCTTCTCACCCCCGACCTTAACGCAAAATTTAATTTTTTTTCAGTGGCAATATCTTGTATAACGTTGCAGCAGAGAAGGGAGATTAATTTTTATACAGTGAGTTGTAATAGATATACGATGACTGCGATGAATCCAAAAGTACCTCATTTCTTTGAATCCTGTACAAAGCTTCGGCCTTTTGTCTCAGAACAAACTCAGCCACCCTGTCAAACATCACAATTGGAACAGATGCAGTGCCGTCATCAACAATTACTTCCAAACGAAACCTAGTAAGGGAGAGAAGACAAAGGAAGCTTAGTGGTCAAGGTAGAGCTATGCGGAAGCTAAATTGTGATCTCATTACCTATGCAATGGAAATTCGATATCTCTATCGCACTTGCTGCAGTAATTCTTATGTCCTGATGTGGTCATACTGGATTTGCAAATGTTGCAGGATAAGTATTCCCATCCGTTGTCGAGAGAAAGCCCTGTTATTTTTGCGTCAAATGCAAATATTTTTCCCTAACAAAGAGAGGTTGTTGTTGTGAGTTTACGAAATATGAAGGTAAATGAAGGTTGATAGTCAAATGCAGTTTTGCAGTAATTATCTTGAGGGTTAAATCAAAGCTAAAAAAGATGTATGAAGATAAACATATCAAATTGCATGTAAGATTTATAAAGGTGATTAGAGGAATAAGAAACAAATCGCACGACTTGAAGAACAGAGTATAAATTTTGATTTTCGAATTTTTAAAAGAACATTTAAAAAGGAAAATTATGTATTTTAGGTGAATATTATAAATTGTTGCTGCAATAAAACCTAATAAAGTTAATTTCGAAGCTGAAAATTATGGTTGTCCATGCACAATTTGGGCAAACAGTGTAAGATCGTTTATGCAAGAATACAGGCATCACCCAGGAAAAGGGCAACTGGTCGGACAACCGTACTGTTAAAAACAATTCGTTAGATAGCAGTTGAAGGAAGCGTAATGTATTGAAATTAAAAAAAATTCCAATTAAGGCAGTTAGGCAGGCAGGGAGGAGTAGTGTACTTACGTCATACACAGATGGGAGATCCGAGCTTATTATTTCTGATATGCACCTATCAGTGATTATCCCACTTGGTTGTTTAAACTGCATGTCTTCAGATGAAAACGCAGGCAGCTTCCTTTTGCGGAAGCTGGAAAAATTGTAAAAAATAGGAGGGTTAGTATGAGGCTGAAATAATTTATTTTCCCTCCTGTTAAATAGAGAGACATAAAATAGAGCAAATGTTTTGTTATTTATGTTTCCTATTAACATATTTTCTATTTACGTAGCAAGTAATATTAATATGCGGTTAGCAGGGTTGACCTCTTCAGTAGATCAGATCCCTCACTAATATCCAAATCGGTGTGAATAAAAGTTGCAGTAGTTGAGCTCAGGCTTGGCTTAGCTGCACGTCAAAGCAGAAGCAATGTTTTTATACTAACAAATAGATATACAAAGTATAGGAGGATATGTGGATATAGGAAACATACCCCGGTAGTTCTTTACGGTCATTGATGTAAGGATAATTGTTTTAGTGGTGTCAACGATAGCGGAGTCGTCTATCAAGGCTGCTTTGTTGCCCCACAGTGTAGCAGCAATCCGGTTACCACTGAAGTTGAGATAAAATAATGGTCATCCAAGAATACTGTAGAAATTCAATGGCATGTATGGCGAGGGATGAAATAGTACAGAAGCTACAGATACCAGTTAAGATATAGGATAAGCTCACGCTTAGTAGTTACTGAACCTTTCCCGACAGATTGATTTACGACATCACCAACATGGTGGAGGACCCCAATGACATCTGATTTAAGTGGTTGATTTGTAATGGAGTTGTAAATGGGTAAATGGCAGGCTAATAAGATGAAATGAAAAGAAGATGGGATGTAGCATACTTACCAGTTAAGTATTTTACGGTATCGGTCCTATTAATTATGGATTGATAGTCTGCAAATGAAAACTTATGAGCTGGTATGGTGTCATCATCGTTGTCAACTTCAGCCACGGTTGTCAAAGCAGTGAAGTCGATTTTAATGGCTTTGTTCAGCGGAAGATATCTGTCACCAGCAGGGATGATGTTGAATTCACCTATGTCGTAGAGCAACCCTTCTTTTAGCTTGCCAAGGAATAGTGGCATGAAACGGGGCCCTACAACTGCATGTATTTCTCCATCCTGAATTAAGAGAAAGCATTAGTTACCGAATACGTATATATTTTCATTCTGGAAATGTGAACCACAAATACCGATATTCATATGAATGTACTTGAAATGATAAAACTTAATGATGATAATATATGATATATAAATATTTGCAATGAGTTAACGTGTTGCAGCTCTTGCCAATCTATGATGGTAAGCTATGCAAAAGTTAATATCATTAGTTGCTGAAACTACCATACTTTACAATCAGTATTCAATGTGAAACAAACATACAAATGAACGAATTTTACGTCAAACGCATAATGCTTTGTAGCAAAGCGTAAGCACAGTAATTATGTTCATTAGAAGCAATTTCGTACCAAGTGTTTAATAGATTATAAGCTTGTAAATTCACAATTAGACAAAGGTATGATATGTAATTTGCAGTCGCAACTGAAAACTTTTTGCGCTATTATCAATATATGTATGTATATTTTGTACAAACAGCATTAGCAACCTACGGTTCATGGAAAAAATTAAAATCAGATAGTGATAATTGATTTAAAAATATAGATAACTCGAATTAGTACATATTGTATTGGATTAAACAAATCCACATCTTATGCTGTTATCCCTAAAATAATTTGTGTTTGTAAATACTAATTAAGTTTTACAGTACATATTTAATTCCTTAATAAAGTTATGTAAATGTTTTATAGAATTGTGCACAATTATTCCCTCCCCCTAGCTATATAGGTATAGTTAAAAAACGTTTTAGCACTAACATGAAGAAAGCATACTGTTGTACAATGTTTTGTATTTCAGTGACAGCCCTTTCGTAGTTTGGACAGTGAAAGCATTAATAAACCGTAAAGTCAAAGGCATAAATGTATAAGGGGAAAGAATGACAGAAGTGTTGCAAAATGACAAAATGTCGTTAACTTAATGCAGACCTAGAGAAGCCAAAAAGTTGTAATAAATGTAAATATTAAATGGAAATATACTCCTTTGTAATAAAATGGATAAAGCAGTATTGGATGTATTTGTACCAGGTGCGATTTAAAAAAATTTGTGTATTGTACATTAAGAAATGGTAGATCTTAAACTGCAGTAGTTAGTACTACCCAAATTTGCGAAGAAGAACGCCGCGAAGCATTTAATTTCATAAGAAGTAATATTATTTGCAGATTGTAGGCTACCTAATAAAACGACAAAATTACAAACATTAAGTAAAAAGACGGTAACAGCTTCACTTGGACTATGGAAATTAAGTAATATATTAGCGTACAATTTTCTGTTGGAACCAAAGCCCTTAGTGCATCATTAATAAAAAAAATTAAACCTTGGTTCTCTGTGTAGTAAAAATTATTGTGAAATATAACCATTTACTTTGAAGTCCCAAGGTCATTTGTGTTTCTATATGGTTGGGTCTAACCATAATATTTTGAGAGACATAATAACAAATACAGTTGATATTCCATTTTAAACACTAGAAGTTTAAGAAATTCAATGGACATTGTAACATAAATTTGCTATCCATGAAGAATATAAGGATATGGTGAACATTCAAACATTCGGAGTAAAATATTAGAATTTACAATGTTTTAAATTTTTGATGCTTAGACAACCGTTATACAGTTGCGTTAGTTTGATAATATTGAGCATCGAATAAAAGTGTTGTAAAACCGCTAGAATGTCATAATAAGTAGAAGAATGTGGTACAATATGTGAAACCCAAAGTGGTTAAAGCAATACAACGAAAAGAAAAACATTCAAAACTTATGTAGATTGTTAATAAAAATTAACGAAATACTGTACAACAGTAAGTAGAGTCTTAGGGGAAAAAGGCTAAAATTAATACATTCACACACGTAGACAGGCAACGTATGGAAAATAATTGAGGGTGAGAAGAGAATGTTTGCGTGAAGAACTTAAAATCTAGTAGTTAAGAATTTAGATTAAGTAAACTAAAGGGTATAGCACGTCACCAACAATTTATGTATATAAAAGTTAATTTAACAGTGTAATCCTGACTTGTACGGACAGTAGTTTGTAAAACATAGAAAAGAAAATGAATATATGAAATCTAAACCTGTAAATCAAGAAGAGAACTAAACTTAGGAGATGATAGAGAAATAAAGTGTTGACATAAAGAGTACGCACGCAGGCGCATAACAGTGTGAAAATCTTGTTAAACGCAACAAACGTTAGCAAAAAAATGGAGGGACAAAAAAAGAGGGTAGAAAACAAACAAATTCAAAAACGTGTGTAAGGCTAACCTTGTTATCTAGCAACTGCATGTTAAAACCGAAAACATCGTTGCTCTTCAGGTTGATGGAGTCCCACATCCTTGCAACACGGACTCGGATTATTGCTCCAACACTGTCAACAGTCAGCGAATTTATAGATGAGTGTGTAGTTTCCATGACTGTTTGAAGAGGAGAAAATATGTTGTGATTAGCTGATTTGCGTATGAGCAAGAGATAGCCTGCAGGTTATAAAGGATTGGATTTATAATATTGGGTGTCTTTTCGTTATCTGTCGCAATAAATGTGAGGCAGTGTAAACAATCATAAAACTGATAAATTAAAGTTATCTTATAGTGTAAATGACAGGAGGTACGTAATATAAACAGACACCATTATAAATTCTAAGCACAATAACTAAGGTTAGCAATCCAGAAGTCATAGTTAAGACAGTATATTATCATATTCTAATTTGTTTTTATGGTAAAGAAGTAAATGTACCTGCTACTGCCTTGAGTGTTTTGCTATTCCTCAGTATTTGTGTAAAGGTCAATGTCATTTTATTGGTATGTATTTGAAACAGCAGTTTCGTTTCCTGGATAAAGCAATAAAGAATAAAAATTAAAAACCGTTATACTTATAATGCCCATGATCTGTTCTTCCTGGTAGAAAATAAAAGTAAAAATACTTTTAAACATCTGTTTTGAACTAAAAAGAAACAGATATGAAAAAATAGGGTGCAGTTTACTTAATAGTAAGTTATTGCTTCGAACATGCATTAAATCGTCGATTATTATAGGCGTATCGATGGGCAGCTGAAGAATATGAAATCCAACGTATATAGTATAGCGGTTATATGTCGTTTTGGAAAGTGAGAAATTGCCGTTACATGAAAATAATTATGTGACCAGCTTAAAACAATCATTATAGCATATCTTTTATATTTTGAACATTTTGAACAAAAATTGTTGAATCTGCACAACATATAACATGTAGATATTGATGATGAAAAGGAAAAATCCACACGCAGAGCATTACCATGTTGTTTTGCATGTAGTCATTGTAAATGTATATTAAATTTCACTTACACATAAAGATCACTCATAAACTTCAATTTGACGCAAAAGAGATTCAGAGTCAACTAAGTGGGTCCGTAGTTTTTACATCTCAATCTAACTTTGCTCTATTATAACAGACAGTACTTGCAATCAGATGGTACAAAATTAAACTATGGCTAACCTACACCTAAAGATATTCATCCTTCAGTATTGGAAAATAAACAAATCGTGTTTCGCAAACAAAATGATTGGTTGATAAAATAACGTGTACTGTAAAATTATCAAATCAAATGGCATAATAGCTCAAAAGCATAAAAATTCAAATGTGATTTTTGTAATCGGATCTGAGGCAGAAATTAATCAATAAAGAAATTAAATCTGTTTCTTATCAATATGCATTTTTTGCCCATAAGAACACCATTATATCATTGTGTTTAAAAACAACTATAAAGTAATATTAAGTATGCAAAAACTAAGATATTTCAAACCCCGTTTAGCATACATTTTACCACGGTGGCATTTTCAGTGAGGAGTTTTTTTTTATAATTTAACTCTATGTAAATTTTGCTAAATTTCCCATTGATCTAATGTTGAGTCAGTAGACAGTGTAATGACTTATTTGTATGTCAACTAAATTCCAGCAGGAATTTGGAACAATATGTTGAATATACGATATATATTATTATTTTAAAATACTTTGTCATAATAACAGGGGGTAAAAAATTATATTTGGCAAATATAAATGTAATTGAAAATGTACCTATGAGTGAAACCGGATGCATGTGCACTTTGCCTGTTGGAAGAAGGTTCGTTGGTGAAGTTGTGAGTGCTGAGGAAATTCAGCAAGTTTGCACTGTAACAAAAAAATAAAAACACCTAAAAAATGCGTAGGTATGTACCAAGCTCCCAAGCTTCAAATTCACAATCTTTAATGCTGACCAACAAAATCATAGCTTCAGTTTACTATCCCATAACCCTACAACAAAGCAGGGAAAAAAAATTACGGAACAATGATTTTCATGTGAACTACAATAGACAAATATGTAGCCAAAATCAGTAGAACAAATCTACAAAGTAACAAAAACAATTTTATCCAATAATGAAGAAAAAATACTACATTGACAATTACATCCAAACTTATCAATTTGAGGAATCGAGGAGTCGATTTCAGTATAATAATAGAAGCTTCATTATTTGTTATTGCCTTGTGGTAGGAGTCAACACCTACTTAGGTTAAAAACCGATAATTTTATGCCATTAGAGGATGAAATTTTGATGCACGTGACAGCGGGTAGGAAATGTTATAACGGTGCAAGAGAACCGGAGGCAGTGAGCTATTTTGGCAGAATGCCACAACTCGGTACAAAAAAACCAAGCAACCAAACTTGTAAGTCAGGTGATACTCCATAATCTTTCAGCTGATAATGGTAGCACGAAGGATATCTGTACCACACTATGTTAGAAAAGAAAGATTTTTTCAATCACATATGTTTTTGCCCTCTATATATAGTTGTAACGATTAAATGCTACTGCCGTTGTAAATAATCCAATGATATATAAAAAAGTCAATTATAAAAAAGAATTATAAACTCAAGCTGAAATTATTGCCCTGCAAACAATTGCATTCAATACTTCCACTGAGCAACTTTATCAAGCAACGATAGTAATAAAAGTTAGTATACAGTTTAATGTAGTGAAGAATTACTTTATTGTCTTTCCTATTTCATATAGGCTCTTTCATTGTAATTGTAGATAAAGGATCTAAAAAGCGAGTCCATAAATGGACATGGTTCCACCTATCACCATCGTTTGGAAGAACACGACCTCAAACGACAGGAGAAAAAACCATTTTATTCATTATTTTAATTTGATGAACAAAAATTCATTTGAACAGTTGATGATGATGACAAACACATAAGAAACAAAAAAGTATTGTAGCTACAAAAGTACATGCAGCAAATAATATTCCCTCCCTATTTTAACATTTGAAAATATAATATTAATCATAAATTGACATCCTAAGATGATAAAAGCTTATAATATGCACATCATTTGATACACCGTCATAAATTTTAAAATATATTAGAAAAAACTATGATTAGTAAACCTTATACTATAACAAACAATAAACGAATAAGAGTCTACTTATGTGTATAAGTAATAATAATACTTAATTTTATTCATATATTTTAACACAAAATGTTGAACAAATAATTAAGTCTATAAGAATCAGAAATATACCATTCAATTACTGTAAACTGACATTACATGCACAATGAATCTGTAAGCCATTTATGTGGCTCTCCACTTGACAAAATATAAATTTGACCATTTAAATGAACGTGTGGCCTTCCATATAAGCATTCTTTGAAATAAGGAGCACAGTACAAAATATATAGGAAAGATTTGAAATTAACATAAATTTGCTAATTCGGTATGAGCTCAATTGTTGAGTATGCACTGCAATATTATAATATATTATAGGTGAAGGGAAGATAAATGTTTTAGCACAAGCATAAAAAAGTTTAAAACCTACGGCTCAAGTCTAATGTAGTAAAATGTAATAGAAAAGTCAATATGGGGCTTAAAAGATACGAAAATCTACCCACTGACACATCAACAAATGCAAAATCTAATGAAAAAAAGAAAGAAAAATAACTGCACCTCTATTAACATGTCATTGAAACCACCTCTCTTGCTTTTGCATAGCGCAGATCAATGGTATCTGAAACTATACAAATTGAATCGTTACGAATAAATCATGAAGGATAATAATAGGCCTGATAGCATCTATAAATTAGAGCGCATGATAATAACTTGCATCTTAAAATGATTACTATAAATCATGAAGCAATTGACAGATTTCATGAAGAAACAAATTTGTATGTTTAATTTACATGTTGTGACATGACTTTTTTTAGAAAGAACATGACAACTAAGTGATTATGTCAATTTGGTACTTGGTATTTAATGCCTATACATTATACAAAGTTCAATTTGTAACCATATAGTTTGAATGGACAAAATTTTAATATAACATAGTAAGGAATTACAGAAATAATGCTTTGGAATATGAGTTCACCCAGAAATGTTGCAAACCTGCATCAGAGCATAAGCAGTTTTTTACTTCCATCTTCGCCATATCCTAACAGCCTCTAGGATATTCGTACAATGCAAAACATTGTCTAGACACATCCCCAAATATCTTACCGAATGAATTGATCAGTGGTGATGTAAATTAGATATGATGTCATGGGAGTTCGCCTACCTTTCCATCTTAATTAGCTTTTTCAAGCCATCGTCGTCTTCATTGTATGCTTTGCAAATAAACCATGAGGCATTGCATACTGAATTATTATATTAGTGTTATGATCTGCCTACAAATTCATACCCTAATAATCTTGAATTTCAAAACACAGAAACATATGAAAAAATGATATGTAAATCAAGAGACCCTTTTTAGCTCCTTCTCTATTTTTTTTGATGATTTGAAATATACCCGTTCACTACCCTTTTTTGGGGAAGTTGGTCAACATACTTGCTATAATTGATGAAATGATTCATAAGGTATCAAATTTACTTTTCAACTGACTGTGGTTCAGAGATCAAAAAATAAGGAGAAAAAACTTTACCAACAATAATGTTTTAAATTGACAAATCATAATACCTTCACTTGGTTATATTATTTTCTGTAGTAAGTGATGGTGTATAAATACCAGGTAAAGTGTAATTAAAAATTTCTTACCTTCGTTACCTATGTGTTAGAATAGTATATTTTTCATGTCTATTTTACTCTAGTGCTTTTGTATTCAAACAGAGAAGCAACAACTATGAAAAAAAGTAGAGATGTTTTTCAGAAAATCGAGTATGATTAATAGGTTACTTGAGTTTTTTTTTGTAATACATCAGTTAAAATGTAGTACTAAAAAATAAGTAGTTATTATATGAGTGGAAACAACATCCTGAAGTGAATGAAAAATAATAGAAGATGTTAGTATTACTGCAAAGAAACTGAAATAGCACAAAAGTATCGCATCAAGAGGGCAACGAAAGCAATAACATTCTGTTGAATATAATTATGCAGAGAAGCATAAGTTGAAATTTGTACAATACTATTTATCATTTGTAAAATATTCATAGAAAAGGATAAAACTGATCTGAATACTTTCTTGTTCAGTATCGTTAGAGAATCATAATTAATAAATGAAGCAAAAAACAATGGCAGAACTATAAATAAGGAAGAATGGATAGTGAAAACTGAAGTATTGATCGATGAAAGATTAAAATGTGCCAAATTATATGATTTATTTTTCAACTTCCGCATGGGAAAAAATGGTACGATGCTAAATGTGCTTAAACATTTGGTATAGTCAAACAAATTTATGCGTTTGGACAATGAACATTTTTTTTCCGTCAAATCTAGCAAAATCAATTCAAGGTGATTCGATCAAATAGTTTGTATGTCTTTTTTGCTTTGTTCTATGAATCGCATTGACATATTTGGATGCATGTTATGTCGATCATTATGTTCACTGTGAGGGGGGAAAAAGACCAAGAACCTTTTACGCGAAACAAAGGAAGAACATAAAATAAAAATCATACATATCCACATTTAAGACGGTATAGACATGACGCAGTGGAAATTGTAGTGAGTGAGGGAAATTGTGTAAAAGCAGGTTAAAAATTTGCTGGCAAACGGTTAGCACCAAATTAATGGGTAATAATTAAGTATTAACTGTTAGCTGGACAAATAATTTATACAGTATTATATGATTATTTTTGTAGCATACCATTAAAAATGTAATACTAAAATAAGTAGTTATTATATGATTCGAAACAACATCGTTAAGCCTATGAAAAATAGTACAAAATATTTGTATTACTGCAAAGAAACTAAAATAGCAGAAAAGCATCGCATGAAGTGGGCAACGAAAGCAATATCATCATGTTGAATGTAATTATGCAGATAAACATAAGTTGAAATTTGTACGATACTATTAGAGAATCATAATTTATAAATAAAGAAAAAAACAACGGCAGAAATATAAATAAGGAAGAATGCAAAGTGAAAACCGAAGTATTGATCGATGAAAAGTTTAAATGCGCCAAATTATATGATTTCTTTCTCAGGTTCTGCATGGAACAAAATGGTATGATGCTAAATGTGCTGAAACATTTGGTATGGTCAAACAAATTTATGCGGTTAGACAATGAACAATTTTTTTTTCGTACAATCTATCAATATAAATTCAATCTGATTCAATCAAATAGTTTGTACGTCGTTTTTGCTCTGTTCTATGAATTGCATTGACATATTTGGATGTATGTTATGTCGATCATTATTTTCACTCTCAGGGAGGAAAAAGACCAAGAAACTTTTAAGCGAAAGAAAAGAAGAACAGAAAATAAAAATCATACATATCCACATTTTAGACGGTATAGACAGGAGACAGTGGAAATTATAGGGAGTGAGGGAAATTGTCTAAAAGTAGAAAAAAAATCTGCTGACAAACTATTAACAGAAAATTAATGGGTAATAAATAAGTATGTACTGTTTGCAAATAATTTATACTGTAGGAGAAACAAATACGGCTGTAGTTATGTTGTATATTTAAGAGATCATAGTGGAAAGAATAGTTACAAACCTTGTAATTTCAGCAGGGGCAAGGATTAAAAATATATTGCAGTGGAGGTGATCCACTACAAAGATCCATGTTGAAGATAAGTGGTAACATAAATCTTATATGTTAAGCCACTCAGCAGATAGATTGAGTAATGAAATCAATTAACTCATTAAGAAAGGAAGAAATGTAAACAATTTTTTGTGACTGGACAGAAAGTCTAATGATTTTTCAAGTAATGGTAAAATCGAGATTTCAAAAGAGTCTCCTATATCGTATCCAATGAAATGCAAAGACCAACTTGTATAAGGAGTAAGACGATCAATGTATGAAGGGAATTTGTGGGAAGAGTATTATTGTTGCAAAAATTAAGTTGACTGGTAAACATGAACAATCTTTACAATACGGCAGAAAATATAGTGCGGTTGAGTAAATTACGTACGAAGCAATTTCTGTGCATGGATTTAAAAACGGAATATTCAACTAAAACAAAGTGAAGGTAGCTACAAATCGTCAAATATTTCGTGAAATACAATATTTTCAGTATAGCCGACTTCTTCCGCTCCTTGTTGCGTAATTAGCAATTTAAGACCGCGGTGTGATGTTGTTCTTGATATAGCTACGTACAATTGACCATGGGAAAACACAGGTCGTGGCAAATACACACCGACATGATCTAAAGTCTGTCCTTGACTTTTATTAATTGTCATAGCGAAGCAAACTTTGATTGGGAATTGCAACCGACGGAGAATAAATGGCCATTTTGTATTTGCCGATGTATGGACAATTCGAGGAATGAAAACTTTATTTCCTACATAGGTCCCAGTTATAATTTCAGCTTCAACTACTTTTGCTGCCAGTTGGGTAACGATCAAACGTGTTCCATTGCAGAGGCCTATACTTTGATTTATATTTCGAAGAAGCATTATCGGAATCCCTACTTTAAGGTTGAGTTTATGGCTAGGAATACCTGAAGGGTGCAAAGTGTTCAAAAATTCAGTAGGAAACAAAAGATGTTGATCCTCAATTCCTTCAGAGGCCGGGCTTATTGTGTCTGCGCTAAGGTATGTAGTTAAAGATCCTGAAATAGTTGATGTTATGTAGCTATTAATTTCTTCCACGCAATCATTAGTTGGAGCCAAAATGCATCGTAGACGTAAATAATTTGGCTCTTTCAATCGTTTTTCTAAGTCTGGGTACGTATGATCTACTATTGCTGCAATTGGATTTGAAGCTTCTTTGATTAACAAATCTTGTGGTATCTTTATCCATGTTGGCTCAGCTCCTTGTTGCAATGCAGTGGCAGGAACTTTTCCATCACCCACAGCGAGGACCCATTTTGTAAAATTCTCCAACTTTTTAATTTCAGTACATGCACCATCCGTCGACCTTAGCCGCATGTTAAGGTTTAGTTTGAAAACATGACATTTGGACCATAATGGAGATTTGTTTATGGAGGATTGGACGATTGCATTTCTCGATCCTTTTGGTATAACAGGAAGTACTTGTCTAAAATCTCCTCCCAAAAGAACAGTTTTTCCACCAAAGGTATGTTCATGTAAACAGTTGACGCCGTCGTCCATCAAGTCTCGAAGAGTGCGATCAAAAGCTTCTAAAGAATTTCTATGTACCATAGGAGCCTGATCCCAAATAATTAAATCTGATCATATTATGAGCTTTGCAAGATTTGATTGCTTTGAAATGCCGCATGTCGTGTCTTCTCCGACGTCAATTGGTATTTTAAACCTAGAATGGGCAGTTCTACCTCCTGGTAGTAGTAGAGATGCTATACCAGACGATGCAACCGCTAAAACAATTTTACCCTGTGAACGCATTGTTGTAATTATTGTATTCCATAGGAAAGTTTTTCCAGTGCCCCCACTTCCATAGACGAAGAAAAAACCTCCTGCTTTTTCGTCTACTGATGCAGAGACAACATCGAAAACATTTTGCTGCTCTACGTTTAGTTGAGACAACATCGTACTTGCTTCCTGTTGTAAAGTAGAACAATCATAGCTTAGCTCCTCATCTATTAGTCTATTGTGATGTGGACGGTGTAATGATAAATTTGGCATTGGAATAAGAGGAAAGTCAGCTAAAGAACGATTGTTTAAATTAAGTATATTTTCAAGTTCTATCAAACAATAGTTCTTTAGTTCTTCTTCTGTTAAGAACAAATCTGTGTTATTTCTGATGCGACGTTGTTTCCATTGTATGTCGTCGGAGAGCATTTTCCAGTTGTTGTTCCAAAGCTCAAATGGGTTCCAAATTTCGCAGAAAAGTAGCATCGTCGCAAACATTTGACGTAAGTTATTTCCAGAAGACCAGTTTTCAGCCTCTAAGAGTGCAGTATTCCATTCGTTGTCATTTTCTAACAATCCTAGAGCGACACATGCAGATTGAAAGTCTGAATATAACGTACCATTTACAGTTCGAATGTCCTCATAGGAGGTTGGGCCTTTAACAACGGTTAAAAGCATTCGTAAGTAGAACCTTTCCCCGGAAGTTGGATGCGCGTAGTATATTCTGCCTATTTTATCACCTTGTTTCCTTCTTCTCCATTGCTTCTGTTTTTCGTACCATACCCAATTTGACGGAAAATCCACATATGTCAAACATCTTGCATCAACATGTAGCATATTAGTTCTCATCCATTCTGTGAACATAGTTCGTTCAATATTTCGCCTGCCTACAATTTCAGATATGCTATCATTATCGGTGAAAGTAACTGTATGCTCTCCTGGAAGATGAAAATTTAGTCTTTGTACTGACGGTTTACGATATTGAACCTCAAATTCAAAGATACGCCAGCATGCTTCAGAAGCAGACACATATCGACAATCAAGATACCTTTTGATCTCATCATGTTGATAAGTCGATATTTCTTTATTTCTAACATTTTCTTCGATGATTATTGTTGCTCTATCATGTCCCTTATTGATATATTTGAACAAATATTTAACAGATTTAGTTTTATTACATACCTCGACATTTATATGCGCATTATATTTAACCAATAAGTCAACGTTATGAGGTACAATCCAGCTACTGTCAACTGTAATTTCCAAAGATGTGCGTATGGAATGGCCATTTTTTCTACGTTTATAAATTGGAAAACCGTCTTTGTCAAAGCTTGTATCATTTGCAAAAGATTTTGGATAATGTTTTCCACATACACTACCTTCCATACACTGTGCATGTTATAAGCCACTCCACAGGGGCCATGAACCATGAATTGTCCAACTGCATCATAACCGATGGGATCTACGGCAGGGTCTGGCACTTCAGCGCTTACAATCCGATCAACCTGCAATGTGGTCTTTGGTTTGTCATCGGAGTGCAAAAACAGTAAGATATGAGCATGTGGTAGGCCTCTTTTTTGAAATTCTACTGTATAGATAACTGTATAGGAAAAGAAATCGTAAAGTTAGAGATCGATCAGTACGAACATAATTGAAATGTAGATGGACAGTGCAGTGCATATATGTCTATATGCAGAAAGGCATGATGATTGTACCTGCTTTAGCTCGTCCAAAATGTCCGTTTTTAAATACATCATTGATAAATTGTTTAAGTTTTATGTGGAAGACACGGGCAATGATGTCAGGTCGATGATGAGGTTGTTGACCTGGAATTAATTCAAGCATATATCTGATTTCTGGCCACTTTGAATTACAGGTAAACGTTATAAACAAATCTGGACATCCACCCCATCGACAAATAGCTACCGCATCTTGATAATTTTGAACCATATATCTAGGACCGCCGGTGAAGCTGGAAGATAAGATTGTTCGTTTACCAATCGATCTAGCGGACGTATCCCCTGCAAGCACGGCATCTTGTAAATCTTTGTAAAGGTCTGATCGTATGTTCGATTGATTATTTCTAATCCATCTCAATCTATCTTCCTCAATGCTTGTGTACGCGTCAACAATAAACTGTTGAAGCAAACGACCTCCTCTAAGTAAAGTTTTCCCTTCATTCTGTCTATTATGCAGGTGAAACGCATAGTACTCACGAATTGTTAGAAAAATTCTTTCACAAGCAGAGGCAAGCTGAGCACCGCGATATTCAATACATGACCTATATCCATCTTCAGCATAAGGAAAGAGAATTGGATACTGCATTGCCATGAAGCTGGGGTGCTTTTCGTTTATACGACACAGGATGCCTGTTTTCTCTTCCAACACAATATCTCTGTGGGCACCCGGTTCGCTGTCATTACCAACTATTAAAGCAGCTATCTCAGAAGAAGTGGGTAAATTATATTGCCTGCCATCATTGTTCCTTCCAGAAAGAATTCTAATGCTAACATCATGTAAAATGCCAACTTTGAATCTATCTCTTGCCATTCTGAATACCTTAGCAAGTTCATTTGTTTCATCAAACAAGTGTATTAGTTGTTCTACCAAATTTGGATCCACATCTGTAGTCTTGTTTTTGGAGTAAATGCGTAGCCTATTTTCTTTTTCATTTTCTGTGTCATAAATGTACAGCTGTGCAAATTTGGGAACGCCATCAACGGGTAGCAAAGATCCGATTTTATGATGATTTTGGCCATTTAATCTAAATACATAAACTCCCTTACCATCATTAACGCTATTGTCCACATGTCCTCCCATTGATGTGAACGCAAACATAGAATTATACATTCGGATTTGTTCTCGGAAACGGGAAGCCCCTCCACCTTGTTTATAATCTAATAATTTTTTCAGCAGAGGTGGGGTTTCTTGTAACAGAGGTAAGCAAACTTTTCCACCTTGACAACAGACCGAGAAGTTTGCAGAGCTGGGGATATCATCCTTTCGATTTCTCTCCTCGAACCAAACAGTAGCACCGCAATAACGGCATGTGTTAGTAGGAGGGCCGAAATCCCATGATTTAAAGATACAACCTAAGATATGTAAATGACGGGAATGAAAATAAGTTCACATGATCAAGTAATGGGACAACACGTTTAAAGTACCGAGGATTACCTACGTTGGTGTATGTTATTTTTTGCTAGGTTAGGGTTGGCAAGGAAAACATTTGCCAAGGGACTACAAAACCAAAGGCTGGAGTTGGATATGCCAGTGTTTGTTGTATTTTGTACGCCTCTATGCCTCATCGTGCTTGCGATTGAAGAACAAAACTGAAGAGTGCACACTATAGTGAAGAAATTGTTAGTAAGTTAGGGGACTTCGCATTCAAACTTGGAAGGCAGGGAAAAAATATATAGGACTTGGACGAATGAAAAAATTGGTCACCATTGCTTAAATTTGTTGAGTTGTAGATTTTCTTCGATTGCAACACAAAAACTCGATTACGTCGTTTCCTCCATTTACCTACAGGGACATTATGATTGGTCAAGATGTTTAATTGAACAGGAGCGTATGGATGGAAGACAAATTATTAGTTGAAACAACACTTATATCTTGAAGCAGGTAAACCGGACGCAAAGAACTTGTCGATCTACTTGTCGCTGGTTCATCCAAACTATTAGTCGTAGGAAACGTATTTAGTTGGAGAATGGGAGGTGCACCTGCAACGTGATGTTGTCAGACCAATTCAACATATTGAAATGAACAAATAGGAAGAAACAATTAGATTATGGTTTTGTAAAGCTATGCAACAGCCGACAATGGGATTATTTTGTAAAAAAAGAAAGATGGAAAATACATAACAGAAATGATGCGAAAAAAATGATTGTTTGTACGGTCTAGAAGAAAACAAATTTTTGAAAAATTTAGGAATGATTTTGAGACGGTGGGGCACATTTTATGCAGTTAGGATTTACAATGTTTAATTAGTAATTATGAGAAAGATGTGATGGAGGGGAGATAAGTGAGAAATGGTACCATTATTCTTTGAAATGGATGAATGGTTTGTTTGGTTGTTGCATCGTTCGTCAGGAACAGAGCTTAACGGATTTGAAGTAAAGGAAGGTACAGAAGCGGAGGCAGAAGATGGTGCTGAAAGCGGCGACGGAGAACAATCTTCGTCATCAGTCGATGTATGTAGATTGTACGTTCGATGATATGCAACACCAGAAACATCGGGTGTTGCAGAAGTGAATTTCTTTAGATTTGCTGCCAGCGAGTTTTTACCTGACTTATTGTATCTTCGTTTCACAGTCGAATTAGCAAGGCCCGCATCCGATGCACGCACCGGCTATTAGAAAAGAGAAGGTAGACATGTCAAGTAATATGGGTCTGTAACAGAGAAAGGAAAAATAAGGATAAACCATACTTACAGTAGACGGGGGTAAGTCTAATTGGGTAATATGTGTACTGGATGACGTTGTTTGGGGAAGAAGGCTGCTCCGGTGTAGACCACTAACACAAAGTTTGGCCGCAGGTTCAAACAACGGGGTTGAATTGTCAGAAGGAGAGGTTGTCCTGCTGATTGATTTCCTCTTTCTAATTTTGTTGTCTGCCTCCATCCCCAAAATTATATCTGGTACAAACAGAAAAGTTAGGAAATCACGGTTGCCATTTTCATTATACTAAACCACTGTTGCATTAATTATGTTCCTAACGATTGGAAATGAAAAAACGGGTCTAATATATGCGCAGTTCATTCTCACATATATCCAAATGTGTCTTTACATTTACAACCTTAACTTTTGCGTGTGGTTACTGAAATATAATAAAATATAGGGAGCGGATGAGATAAAGTGATATATGTACAAAGCATGTATACAGACTGTAGATGCCTGGTTAAGTATTATGTGTTGCCTAAAGCGAAGGTTTGTAAAACAGATAAGCAAAGATTAGAAGCATGGTAGTACAATGTATTTAGGAACGAAGGAGAACTATTTGTTGGTTTACGCACGAGGAGCTTGGATGCGAAACGTTGGAGAAAATGGGACTACAAACTGTAAGTTCACAGCATTTTACGTAAAGTCGCACCTCTATCAGTGGACTGGGAAACAAATGAGATATCTTGGAATATGATCACAGAAAGAAGACACCTTGCCATCATAGATTTGAGCGAGCCAATTTGTTATATGTTGTAAGTAATAAGATAACATGTGTATAAGTTCATGCATATGTCTAATAAGGAAAAAAAATACGCCTTCGGAACACAACACGTCTTATCACCACCATCATGCTTGACAGTTTAAAATATGGAGTCGAAAGAGATATGTAGTTAGACATACAGTGGAAAATGATTTCATGTGTCAGACAGATGCAGTTTTCAAAATTATGCAATTATTACAATGTGAAGAGGTAATAAGAGCAGACCACTCGTTAAGTACTATTTACTATATCCTTTACGGCGCACCAGAAATGAAGTGTTCCAAAGATCAAACAAATAAGTTTGTGACTAAAGAACATATTCATTGCAACTAATATCTCTAGCTTGTGCATACACTGGCTGGTCTCATATAAGAGGGGACTTAAGGTAGTAATGTTCCTATGGTTGTTATTAAGGGCAGCGATTTGTTTAAAGTCGTCAAAATCTGACTGAGATGCACCATAAATACAAATTGTAATATTCAAACATTTGATTTAGATCTGATTATGGAAGACGGTGGTTCTTTTCTCTCTCCTCGTTTGCCTGAGAGAAGACATTATCCGACATTTTTCTTTCTTTTTTTTCTGTTGGTTTGATGTTTTATGTTGTAACATGTAGTGGCATTTGGTTTTTATTGTGTTATTTCTAGTGCAAGCTGTTCGTACGGATGGTTTTGAGTACCCATTAACTCGTTTTTACTCCTCCATCTGTTTGATAGCTTGGCACAGATTTGCTTGTTGTACTGTTAATATACGGAAATGATATGTACTCTTTTTCCTCTTCAACGCACCCACTTAGGTTAGGGGGGTTGAAAGGTTTTAATGAGGCATATCATGGAAGTATATGCTATCTTGTTAATAAAGTACCTTTTTTTCAAAAAAAAAAAAGTGCCTTTGTGATGGGAAATGCATATAATTCTTACTACTGAAAGGATTAAAAATTATACCAATTTCAAATAAGAAAATATATTAATAAACTTTATAGCTAAGAGAACAACTTTCTAAATCATGAAAATATAACATAATTATAACTTTTTTATTTTGCCAACGTATGTTAGCTTGCACGATGAAACATGTAATTGTACATGCATATATTTTCAATCAAGAAGTATGACATAAAAGAAACCCAAATAAACTCATGTTTTGTAGCAAAATAATTATTTGCATAAGCCATAAGAAATATAAATGCATTGTCTTAAACACTATTTGTAATACTTAGTAACCTTTCAAGAAGAATTATCCTATACTATTGCTTCCAGTACTTTAAAAATACAATGTATTTGCAGTTTAATATTGATTTAATCCAAGAAACAAACAAAACTTGATCAAGGAGAACACATAAACTTTACGTGCCTCAATTCATCATATTATAAAGGGAAGATAGATAAACTGAGAATTGAATTAATGATATTAAAATATAGATATACCTATCCAAAATAATATCAAGTAATGTATAAACATCATAAGGAACGATAACGCCAAATGAACCGCTGATAAAAAAGGGTCATTCGGGAAAGCATTCTCATCATTATAGTAGGTGGAACAAACAATTACGTTAACCATACATTACGTTAGCACCAAAATTATAACTTGAAACTCACATTATGTAACGTCGGTAAAACTCCTTAAATTATGCTGAAACTGAAGACGCTTTACAATGAACAGGGAGAGAGCGATCATTTTGATTGCACAGAGATGAATTACTATACCATGTTGATCAAATTAGCTGGATTAGAAAATTATGTTAGCCATTAAATTGCATAAGCTATAAAATTAGAACCTAAAACCTTATATATTCTAATGTCGAAAGACTCCATGAATTAGGCTGAAGTTTAAGAAGCTAGTAAAGGGGTGGTTATTTTGATTACAAAGAGGCACCGCTACAAAATGTTCACCTACAACTTGCTTAGAATCACTATTTATCTATGAATATAAACTAAACTTTAATAAAAAACCCAAATTAAGTACATGAAATAAAATAAAAAATCATACCCTTGAATTCTTTAAAACATGTTTAGGCTTCAGAACAAATTCTGCCTTTACCCCATTTGAAATATTTACCAATATAGATAAACTCTTCAAATTTTGAACTGATGAACACGAATAATTATATCAAATAGCCTAATAAAATATGTACAAATATAAAGAGGAAACAAACAATAAAAGGATAATATTTATAGATTGTATATATTAGTTAACGAAAGTGGCTATGATTACTTAATAAATATAATATCAAAGAAGTGAGTTTCTAAGTACAGTAGATAATATATTAAATTATTATGAATTCAGCAAACAGCATAAAAAGCAAGGCAATGGAGTTCCTGTTTTCCTTGGCTAACCGCTCAAACAGACAATATTAACAGCAACTGCGTTTACTATTAACCTATTGAGTATATAACAATACAATTATCGCTCTTCCAAAAATTCAAAAACAATTGTGGTAATTTTTCTTTCAAAAAGGTCAATGTGTCACTCCTATATTTGTCTACAGACACAAAAGAGTAATATAAAGAATTAGCAAGAATTCTTGTTGTTATAATGTTGAGTTATGTGGCATCTACAACATCACCTACGTATAACTATCTTAAATGTGTAATTGACAATATAGATAATTTAGTGAAACATTACCACTACAGATTAAAGAAAAAACACATAATAAATAGGGTATATAAATCAAATTGGTAATAATATGCAATATTACAGACCTGCATTTTCTAACAGAATTGTGTAACTGATGATTAGTCATGCGTCTTTTGGGGTGATTTAAGACGACCAAGTCATTAGAGTCCGAATGTATATAATGCATCAATGCTAGAATCAGTACCTCTGCATGGTTTAAAATTAAACTGGGCAAAAACACATTACATCGACATACTAACAAACATACTAATTATATTTTGAGAAAATAACTTCCAGGGTTCAACCCTAAATTACTGATGCACAATAAGTATTCTGCAAATTACTGGCAGAGCAGATAATTGCATTGTAGCCATGTATAGAACCATATGCCAAATTGGAAGGTGTGATCGAATAAGCAGCACAAAAGCTCATTATTTCGACCGACAAAGACATCAGTAAGCTAACAACGATGTAAATGAAGGGTTTTTACCTCAAAGTGATGAAATTATTATGAATTCAGCGGACAACACAAAAAGCAAGGCAATGGAGGTCCTTTTTTGCTTGGCTAACCGCTCAAACAGACAATATTAACAGCAACTACGTTTACCATTAACCAATTGAGTATTTAACAATACAATTATTGCTCTTCCAAAAATTGAAAAACAATTGTGGTAATTTTTCTATCAAAAAGGTCAATGTCGCTTCTATATTTGTCTACAGACACAAAAGATATTTATAGATTGTATATATTAGTTAACGAAAGTGGCTACGATTACTTAATAAATATAATATCAAAGAAGTGAGTTTCTAAGTACAGTAGATAATATATTAAATTATTATGAATTCAGCAAACAACATAAAAAGCAAGGCAATGGAGTTCCTGTTTTCCTTGGCTAACCGCTCAAACAGACAATATTAACAGCAACTACGTTTACTATTAACCTATTGAGTATATAACAATACAATTATCGCTCTTCCAAAAATTCAAAAACAATTGTGGTAATTTTTCTATCAAAAAGGTCAATGTGTCGCTTCTATATTTGTCCACAGACACAAAAGAGTAATATAAGAAAAGCAATCACGAACCTTAAAAGGAGTTCCCACGCAAGTACCTTTTTTGATGAAGTTCCAAAGCAAGTATTGAGTACAGTAAATCGACTTGCTCGATCTATGAAAAAGGAATTTTAGTATCTGAATGATTAAAATAAAAACCGTTGGAAAGAAGGAAAATCATACCTGAAAGTCGTCTGAAGGTAGGCGGAATCGATGAGGTCGGCTATCAACCTAGGCGGTTGCAGCAAATGAAGAAAAGAAATGAAATTAAGTTAGTCAAATGAAGATACTCAAAAATTCAATTTGGGCAGAAAGCATACCAAAAAGGAAATTAGACTACATTCAGAACATCAAATACGGTGGCAACGATCAGTGCGAAGAGAAATATAGAAGGGGGGAAAGGGAAAACCGAAAGGGGGCTGGTTGGGGGAGAATCGAACCGGAACCGGGTGTGAGAAAGGAGCAAGCACGTACGTTTTAATTATTTGTAGAGAGAAGAGAGGAACGGCAGAAGTGGAAGGAAAAAAAAAAAAAAAGACTGTTCATTTCCAAAAATTAGTGGGGGCTTCTGTGAGCTCGAAACTGAACTCACTATTAATATAATAGTATAGATAATTGCTTCATCAATTTCTACTTCAAAACTATTTTTGCAAGATGAGTGATCAATGGTTCATGGTTATGGAGATGCATGCACACAAATGCATACAAATACATTCCACTTATACAATAACGTGTGTACTAGTTGTTAACCTATGTTTCTCATTGGATAACTTTATATTGTCAAATTTATGTATGGAAATTTAAATTCAATACATTAATTATTGGATCAAGTGCGTTTAAACTGCAAGATAAAAAGAGATGATTTTGAGAGAAGAAATCTGTTTTGTAAAATTGTGCTTCTTTTATTCCTATCCACGTATTGTTGAGACCAGCTCTCTTGCTTTTATTAGGTACCCTTTCGATCGAGCTACTAACTTGTTGCTTCAATTATTCAATTAAGAATCGGGGAATGCTGACGAGAGTCCCAATTAATATACTGGGAATATGAATCTAATTCGTGAACAAATAACTTACGCTATTTGTAGTATACGGGAGGCACAAAAAAACTGGAAAAGCGAGGCAGCGTAGTTGGTTATTTAGAAGGGTCGGAACCTTACATAATCAAATTTATGTGTGGAAATTGAAATTCAATCGTTAAAGTTTGATCGCGTAGAAAGAAGTAATTTCAAGATACACAACTTTTTACTAAAATCGTGCTCTTTATTGTGTTATTATGTATAAAGTTTGTTTATATTAACTCATATTTATGTATTTGAATTAACCTAATTTGATTTTTAAATAATATTATTATACTAAATAATATTTAATCATATTATATAATATTTATTTTTATATAAATCATGAACATCAAATGTCCCCTGGTGTAAATAAAAACGATTTTACATTAGTGTATAATGTTGAAAAGTGCGTCCTTGCAAAGGTGAAATAATATATGCAAACATATAACGGTTACAAACATACGTATACACACATACATATAAATACATACATGCATACATACATACATATTATGACTATCCGAAAATTTTAATGATTTAAATAACGTAACTAACTAAATTTTTTATGAAACTAAACAATAAAATTTTGCAACGAAATTTTGGTATTTGAGATACGTCTATTTAAACTTAGCAAGAGGTAGATTTTCATCGGAAAATTTGTAAGTTTGTTCAGTTGCGAAATTATAATTTAAATCAGTTTGATGGAAATAAAATATTTTCGAAATCTAAATATTTTTAATAAGAAAAATGTAGAAATTTTTTTGAGCAAGTCTCATATTTTGTTTCGCCAAATTGGAATTTCCCTAACCCCTTTTAAATCATTTTCGGCAATTTAGCAGCGAAAGTGGAGTTTTGATAAGAAGGCTATGTCGCCAGTATCTGTGTACATATTGCTCGTCTTATCGCGCTGATCTCTATAGTATATTTATTTGTTCATTTCGACGTCTGATACACGGCGAAATCTGCAAAACAGTTAGAGGCATCGGTATCCATTTTGAGACTTTTGGGTTTACCTATTTCCTTTCAATTATCCCCGGGGACAAAATAAATAGTCACTGTTCTTATTATTACAGAATTCAACTTATGACTTTTACCCGTCCCATTGTTCTGATTTATATACTGGTTCGTTTCCTCCAACGCAATTTTTCCGTCCCCTCCTTTCTTTTCGTCTCTGATTCGTGCATTAAAAAAAATAAAAATATAAAAGCATATATGGATCTGAGAAAACCAACTCATTCTCTTTCCTGTTGCAACCCACCTCTCCACCCTCCAACCTCGTCCGCCCACTTTCCCTCTCCGCCGAAGTTTCCCCAGCCTTGCACCCTCCCTCCGACCTCAGCTCCGCCTCTCTCCTCCTCTCCGCTTTGCCCTAAACGCCACACAGTAGACCCGCCTCCAACCCATTTCCCTCCACCGAGCAACCGCATCACCCTTGCTCCACCCACTATCGTGCCCTCCGCCATTTCCGCCCCTCCACCACAACACCTCCAGTCGACCCAACCTCCACCGTAGCACCTCTCCACCCAGCACGCAGCCGGCCTTCCCTCCTACCTGACCCTCCACCAGCCGCGCACGCAGCCATCCCCTCGGCCAGCCGAACACCGAGCACAGCACCCCTTCTCCCCGTAGCATCCTACTCCACCACAACACCAAACCTCGCTTCACCCTGTCCTTTGTTCCCCACCTCGAAACACAGCCTCCTCCTCCACCGTCCAGCACTCCACAGCCGAACCCGACCACGCAGCAGCCGCCATGCTTCGCCCAGCCAAACTCGAGCATTGCCGCCTCCTTCTATTTTCCTCCACCGAACGTAGCATCTATCTCCGCTGTCCGGGCCAGTCGCCGCAACAGCTTCTTGCTTTGTTTCGCCGCTGTCCAGATTAGAGCAGCTCTTTGGCTTGTCGTTGTCCTGCTACTTCGATCCGTTGCATGTCCGTATCCGTTTGCATCTTATTCTCATTGTTTCCATAGCCACGATAAGTGAGCGATCATTCACGATTGACATTCATATGTTTAGTAAACTTATCTCACATGAAATAATGATTGAAACGTGTTGTTAAAATTGAGTTGGTTAGTGATTAAATAGTTGAATATGATATGTTATTATTTTAAAATAATTTCACCTATGTTAATTGGCATATGACACCTATAACACGTTAGTAAATATATTATATTTAAATTGTTAATTATGATATGTGTTTGTCATTGACATGTTATGCCATTTTATGTTATTATTTTATTATTTTCACATTGCAAGTTCCCTGCTAGTTAAGAAAATCACCGTGGATTGAAATGGTACATACCCGAATGATCTTATAGACGAAGGAAAATCGTTATGGGTTGAAATGATAAACCTGAGCGATTTTATTAATTTGAAAATTTTGGAATTGCGGGTTGGAATGATATATACCCATAAATTTTAAATAATTACGGGTTGAAATGATAAATATCCGTATCACTTGATCATAGGGTAGAAAACTATATACGGACACTGTTGGTCTATTTTTAAAAAGATTTTCAAAAATTTTGAAAAATGTGTTTTAATAGATGTTGATTTTTAAAATATAATATAAAGATTTTATTTTAATATGTGCGTAACATTTAAATTTAAGTTATATGTTTATGAAATTTTAAAATTATAAGCTAAGTTTTGAAAAATGTAAATTATAAAATTTTACCTATAAATTTTTTTAAATATATAAAATAATATTTAATATAAAATAAAATGAATTTAATAAAATAATATTTAATTTAATAACAACTAATATAATAAAATTTAATTTGATAAATATATATATTGTGTTTAAGTTATTTATTTAGAATTTATGTTAATATTACAAAAAAAGATTTTTTAATAACGTTAATAAATAAAGGTTGGAAAGATAAATTAAAATTGATTTGTAATTTAATTTTTTTAAGAATTGTGTTTAAATAGGAATTGATTTGAACTTACTGGTTTTGAGATTTTAAAAGACATGATTTTATAATTTGATTTGATTAAAGGAAAGTAAGTGAATATTTTCAGAATTAAATAAAATTGAAGTTGAATATTTAATTTTGATTTAAATTTGTGATTTGAGATTTTATTTAAATGTTTATAATAGTGATTTTATAAAATGACCACGGTGTGAAATAAATGTTTGGTTGTTAAAGAGACCAGGATCAGATATTGTCATACTCTCTGCCAATATCGAAAACCACTTTAACAACTGTGCATGTGGTGTTGAATTCAGAATGAAGTAGGATGGTTTGCCAAACGCTACTGGAATGAAGTAAGAGAATGATGATGGATAGCTTGACCTTCGGGTCATAATTAAAATGACTAAAACAGGAGCCGCTTCAGGCCAAACAGGGTGCTCCTCCAATCGAGCATGCTTCTTTGAAACCATATCTATTACTTTGTGATTTGATTAGTGCGCACATTTGATTACGGGACTGTGTCTCGAGGTGGGCGGTAGTAGCTGTTATGTGTTACTACCAGTCTGTATCAGCAAAACGGTAGTATCCGACCCTGAACATTGCCTTGCGTGCCTTATCATATTTATCCTAATGGTTCCCACTACGAGTTTGGTTTGTGTCGTACACTATGGAGTGCTCTCTGATAGCCCTTCAGTTTATGGAGAAATTACGGTATTGTATAGACTATGATGCTTACACAAAAATGTGTTAAAGGGAATATGAGTAACGTCTTAATGCTATTTTAATACTTTATTTTACTGTAGACATTATCTATGTAGTGTATTGTATTATATATGTAAATAGTTCCATGGATCCTTAAAGGATGGAATCCCTAACATCCTTTAATTTATATTGCATTTCACTTAGACATTTCACTTGAGTTGATTTACTTACATAAGAATGTTAATCCCGACTCAAGTGTTTTGTGTTTTGCTTTATGCTCGGGTTGTCTTGAATATCACAGCATTTGAGACTCACCTTTGGAGCTTGAAGTTTTGCTTGGAGATCTATCTTTTATGTACGCATCTTTCAGTTGTTTCCAGTTATTTATGTTCAGACTTGTCATTTTCTTATATATTAGTCCTTTTATTTGGGATTTCTATTGTATTTGTTTTAGACTCTGATGTTTATGTAGTAGCTTCATGAATTTCTATTTATCTGTTTCGCTGCGTATTGTTTTATTACTTTGTATCTATGATTCTGTGATTGATTTATTTACTATATATGCTAAGTTTTGCCAAATATAAATAACAATATTTTGTTTCGAGCAATTCAAGTCAGACATATGTGGTTTATTGTCGATTTGAATGGTTCGAAATGATAGGTGATTACATTTGGTATCGGAGCTTTGGTTTAGGCAAAACTTGGCTTATGGAGTAAAAACTCATTAGAGATAAGGTAGTAATGCCCTAGAATGAGTAGAGTTAATTATAGAATCATCTTCATTCGATCTTAAAGTTCTTAGTTAGGATTCTCTTTGATTAGGATTTTCTTTTAATTTTGGAACTTTTACATTTGTTCTAAAAATCCATTCTTGTCTTTTCCAGATGAGTAACCGTAGGAACCTTCGAGGTAGGGGCCATGGAAATGCCCCCACACCACCAGTTGTTGCACCCGTTCCACCAACTTAACCAGTTAGGTTCACCACTCTTTGTAAGGAATACTCTCAGCTAGGAAGTATTAAGTTCATTGGAGCAGAGATTATTATTGAGGCTCAGTAGTGGCTGAAGAGTTTAGAGAGGATTTTCACTGGACTTGAGATTACTGATGCTCATATGCGTTAGTTATCTACTTGGCAGTTGTGGGAGTCTGCTGAGGATTGGTGGGAGTTAATTACCGTATAGATTATCGAGGCGAATATCACTTGGCAACAGTTTAGGTGAGATCTTTAGTTGTCCTTTTGCTAGGTTATCTTTTCGGAATTTATCTCTTGGACTTTATCTTATCATGGATTCGTATTTTCAAGGATGCTTTTGTGGCTAAGTGAATGCCCGAAGCCGGGAAGTCTCAGTTATATAGGGCATTTATGGACCTTGAGCAAGGGGTTATGACTTTTGCAGAGTATCAGAGGAAGTTCAATGAGTTATCTAAGTTTGGGCCCAGTTTGATAGACACCCCACTCAAGAAGAATGAGAAATTTATCCATGGTGCTCGTTCGGAGTATTATGATCGTTTTATTAGTCATGTTTATAGCTCCTTCACTTCTCTTATGGATATGGCCATCGCATTTGAGAATCCTAATTCCAAAGGAAAGCAAGTTGTGTCAGCGTCTCTAGTAAATTCCAGCAGCTCGAAGAAGAAGAAGCCCAACTTTCATCAACAGAAGAAGAATTTGAAGAATTCTCAGGGTATTGGATATTCTTCTCAGCAGTGATCTCTTGACTTATCTTCCATCACTTGATTCAAGTGCAACCAACATGGTCATTATGCCAACAGTTGTCCATCCTCTACTAGAGCTACCATTCCTCCAACCCAAACGACTAGGAACAATTTTGTCACACTTATTTGCAGGCAGGTCACTTCAAGAAGGATTGTCCCACTCAACAAAGAGGCAAGACATCTGATGTCTTTGCCATGACATCTTCCACTCCTCCTTATGCTAGTGATACCTAATGTACTCTTTAGGGCACCTTTTCTTTGCATGATTTTCCTATTCGTGGTCTTTTTGATATCGGGAATACCATAGCTTTATTTCTGTTGATCTTTGTAGTAAATTTAAGCACATCTTGCAACCTCAATTGGCAACTGAATTCTTATGTGTGACTAATCCCATCGACGATCTCGCCAACATTAGCATGGTTTGGTGAGGGGTGAAACTCCTTTACAAAAGGCATCGATTTACCGGAGATTTCTATGTTTTGGGTTTCGATGCATTTGATATCTTACTTGGAGGTGATTGGTTAAAGCGATATGATGCAGTCGTTTCTTGTAAGGACCGAATGGTTTCTTTAGTAAGCAAGTTAGGCGAGTCTTTAGTAATTGGATGTCGTATGCCTCAGGATTATGCAGGTAGTTTTATCTTTTCGCTTGATTCTCAGCCTAGTGATCTTAACTCCACCACGATAGTCAGGGATTATCCTGATGTTTTTGATGAAGTCACTTCTCTATCTCCCAAGCGAGAAATTGAATTCCACATCGATCTTATTCCTAGAGCCCGACCTATTGTTCTTCCTCCCAGATGGATGGCACCTAGAGAGAAAGCCGAGTTAAAGAAGCAGACTGAAGGCATGTTTTCCAAGGGTTTGATTAGACATAGTTTTTCAGAATGGGGAGTAGCTGTGGCCTTTGTCACCAAATATGATACTTCTTTAAGGATGTGTGTTGATTATAGAGAGCTGAACATGCTTACTCTTAAGAATAGATATCCTATGCCTCGTATCAATGATATGTTCGATCGGCTCCATGGGGCTAGAGTTTTCTCTTAGCTTGATCTTGCTACCGGTTTTCACCAGCTTCATGTAGTTGAGGAGGGAATTCCCAAGACAACTTTCCGAACAGAGAATGGTTTCTATGAATGGTTCATCATGCCCTTTGGATTAACCAATGCTCCTGCCATCTTTGTCAATCTCATGAATCGTGTTTTCCATGATATTCTCAACAAGTTTGTTCTATTTTTCATTAATGATATTCTCATTTTCTATAAGTCAGATAAGTAGCATGAAACGCATTTGAGCTATGTCCTCCAAACTCTTGGGAGACATTAGTTTAAAGCTAAATTTACTAATGCCATTTTTGGAGGGATGAAGTCCGATTCCTTGGGTACATTGTCTTAGAAAATGGAGTCTCGGTTGACCCAGCAAAGGTCGCCGCGATTAATGTAAGTTTATCCACCTTTTCTCTTTTGTAATTTATTCATCTTATCTTCTCTAGAGCTCATTCATCCTATTCTATTTTAGGATTGGGAGACACCTAAGAATCCTTTCGATATTCGTAGCTTTTTGGGCCTTGCTAGTTATTATCACAGATTTTATTGAGAATTTTGCTCGAATAACTGCACCTCTTACTGCTTTGACTCCTAAGAATGCTAAGTTTGTTTAGACTGATAAGTGTGAAGCTACATTTAATGGGTTAAAGCAAAAGCTTACTTCTGCTCTTATTCTTACCATTTCAAATGGGAGTGAAGGATTAATGATTCATACCGATGCTAGTCGAGAAGGATTGGGTGCTATCTTGATGTAGGATAGGAAGGTCATCGCTTATGCCAGTCGTCAGGTGAAGCCCTATGAAGCCAACCGTGCCACTCATGATTTGGAATTTCTTGCTGTTGTGTTTGCTTTGAAGTTATGGAGGCACCATCTTTTAAGAACCAAGTTTGAGCTTTTTACAATCATCGGTCTCTTAAGTATATTTTCACCCAAAAGGATTTGAACCAAAGGCAGTTTAGATGGCTTGAGTCCTTAGCATCTTATGACCTCAACATCAACTACACTTCCGAGAAAGCCTTGTGGTCGATGCCCTAATTTGGAAGAGAGCCGTGCTATGTCAGATTTTAGCTTCTTTGTCTCTTATGGATCGTATCGCGACTAAGCAGGATGAATATGAAATGCTTAAGCTCATGATGGAGAATATTTGGAATAGGGAAGGTGATAACCAAAGTGAGTTAGGAGCACAAATTGATCAAAATGGAATTCTGAGGATTAATAACTGAATTTGTGTTCCAAATGTCGGTAGATTAAGGCAAGAGATACTTAAGGAAAAACATCAGTCCAGACTCTCTATCCATCCAGGTCTCAAGAAGATGTTTCATAATATGAAGAGGCTGTATTGGTGGAGTGGTATAAAGCAGGATATCACCATTTATGTTAGTAGATGGGCCACTTGTCAACAGGTTAAGGTTAACCACCAAAAGACCGTTGGATTGCTGCAACCTCTTGAGATTCCCATTTGGAAGTGGGATCAGGCTTCTATGGACTTTATTGATGGATTACCGAGAACTAGAAGGGGAAACGAAAGTATATAGGTAGTTGTCTATCGATTAACCAAATTCGCTCATTTTATTCCGGTCAAGTCAAATCAAACCGTTTCAAGCTTAGCTGAGGTTTATATGAGAGAGATTGTTTGACTCCATGGTGTTGGTCTAGTATTGTTTGTGATCATGTAACTATCTTTACCAATAAATTTTGGAAAGCTTTTCATGAAGCTTTGGGTACCCATTTGAACCTTAGTACGACTTACCATCCTCGGACTGATGGTCAGACGGAAAGGGTGAATCAGATTCTGGAAGATCTTCTTCGTGTACGTGTTCTTGATTATGGAGGATTTTGGGAAGATCATTTCCATCTCGTTGAATTCACTTATAATAACAACTATCATGTATAACTTTAATTTGAAATTTAAATCATCTTAAGCTTAAATAAATTAAACCTCATTCTGTTGAATTTAGGCAAGTATCGAAATGTCTCAGATTGCCGCTCTTTACAGACGATCTTGCAAATCTCCATCCCGCTAGATCGAATACGGCGATCTCTTAGTTCTTGGGCCTAATATGATTCCGGAAGCATCCGAGAAGTTCGAGGAGATTAGGAGGAAGATGAGGATTGCTCAAGATAAGCAGAAGAAGTATGCTGATAGGTGAAGGAGGGATTTGGAATTTTCAGTGGGTGATCAGGTCTTTCTTAAGATCTCACCACTGAAGAATGTGGTTCGCCTTGGTTGGAGAAGGAAGCTTGCTTCTAGATTCATTGGTCCTTTCCGTATCTTGGAAAGAGTTGGTCCTTTGGCTTATAGAGTAGATTTGCCGGAGAAGCTATTGGGTGTGCATAACGTGTTTCACGTATCTCCCCTTCACAAATATCTTCATGATCCATCCTTGATTGTTCAGCCTGCTTTATTAGAGAATTTGGATGTCGAGCCAAATCTCACTTTCGGGAGGAAGCCACTTCGTATTTTCGATAGAGGTACGAAGCCGCTTAAGAGGAAATCTGTCAGTCTGGTTAAAGTATAGTGGAGCACAGATGATCGGGTTGCACCTAGGAGAATGGGGAGTCTATGCGCGCTTCGAATCTTGAATTGTTTGTCTTTGGTAGTATTCGTTTGAATCTATCTTACCTTTCTGTTTGCTCTATTCTCCTATCTCATTCCTTTTTGGAGACGAAAATTTTTGAGTGGGGGATAATGTAACAACCCAAAAATTATACGAATTAAATAACGTAATTAACTAAATTTTTATGAAAATAAACAATAAAATTCTACAACGAAAATTTGATACTTGAGGTACGTCTATTTAAACTTAGCAAGAGGTATATTTTTATTGGAAAATTTATAAGTTTGTTTGGTTGTGAAATTTTAATTTAAACAAGTTAAAAAATTTGATGGAAATAAAATATTTTTGAAAACTAAATATTTTTACATAACAAAAATGTAGAAAATTTTCTAAGTAAGAGTCATATTTCGTTTCGCCAAATTTGGATTTCTCTAACCCTATTTAAATTATTTTCGACGATTTAGCAGCATTTTTGACAACGAAAAGTTTTGATAGGAAGGCCATGTCGCCAGTATCTGTGTACCATCTTGTTTTTCTCATTGCACCGATCTTTACAGTATATTCATTTGTGCATTTCAACGTTCGGTACACGGCGAAATCTATGAAATGGTTAACTATATCGGTATCCATTTTGAGACTTTTGGGTTTCCCTTTGTCCTTCCATTTATCCACCGGGAGAAAACAAATAGTCACTAGTCTTCTTATTCTCAAAATTCAACTTATGACTTTTACTATTCCCATTGTTTTGATTTATATACTGGTTCGTTTCCTCCAATGCCATTTTTCTCTCCCCTCCTTTCTCTTCATTTCTGATTCGTGCATTATATATATATAAGCATATATAGATCTGAGAAAACCAATTCCTCATCTTTCCTGTTGCAACCCACCTCTCCACCCTCCAACCTTGTCAGCCTACTTTCCCTCTCCATCGAAGCTTCCCCAGCCTTGCACCCTCATTCCGACCTCAGCTTCGCCTCTCACCTCTTCTCCGCTTTGCCCTAAACACCACACAGTAGACCCGCCTCTAACCCATTTCCCTCCACCAAGCAGCCGCTCACCCTTGCTCTGCTCACTACCATGCCCTTCGTCATGTTTGCCCCTCCACCACAGCACCTCCAGTCAACCCAACCTCCTCCGTAGCACCCCTCCACTCAGCATGCAGCCGACCTTCCCTCCTCCCTGACCCTCCACCAGTCGTGCATGCAGCCATCCCTCTGCCAGCCGAACCTTGAGCACAACACCCTTTATCCCCGTAGCATCCTCCTCCACCACAACACCAAACGCCGCTTCACCTAGTCCTCCATAGCTTACCTTGAAAAGTAGCCTCCCGCTCAGCCGTCCAACACTCCATAGCTGAACCCTACCACGTAGCAGCCTCCATGCTTCGCCTAGATAAACTTGAGCACCACCGCCTCCTTCTATTTTCCTCCACCGAACGCATCATCTATCTTATCTATCCCGACCAATTTTGCCTCAGCAGCTTCTTGCTTCGTTGCACTACTGTCTGAATTACAACAGCTCTTTGGCTTGTCGCTATCCCGCTTGTTCGATCCGTGTGCATGTCCATTTGCATCTTATTCTCGTTGTTTCCGTAGTCATGAAAGGTGAGCGATCATTAACGATTGACATTCATACATTTGGTAAATTTATTTCACACAAAATGACGATTGAAACGTGGCGTTAAATTTTAATTGGTTAGCGACTAAATTGTTGAATATGATATGTTATTATTTTAATTTTTTTCCACTTATGTTAATTGGTATATGACACCTATAACATGTTAGTAAATATATTATATTCAAATTGTTAATTATGATATATGCTTATCATTGGGATGTTATGTCATTTTATGTTATTATTCTATTATTTTCACACTGCAAGTTCCCTGCTAATTAGGAAAATCACTGTAGGTTGAAATGATACATACTTGAATAATCTTATAGATTAGAGAAAATCATTATGGGTTGAAATGTTGAACTTGAGCGATTTTATAGATTCAGAAATTTTAGGATTACGGGTTGAGATGATATCTACCCATAAATTTTAAATTATTGCGGGTTGAAATGATAAATATCCATATCACTTGACCATAGGGTAGAAAACTATATACGGACACCGTTGGTCAATTTTAAAAATGATTTCCAAAATTTATGAAAAATATGTGTTTTAATAAATATTGGTTTTTAAAATATAATATATAGATCTCATTTTAATATATGCGTAAAATTTATTTTTTTAAACTATATGTTTTGGAAATTTTAAAATTATAAGCTTAGCTTTTGAAAAATGTAAATTATAAAGTTTTGCATATAATTTATTTTTTTAAATATATAAAATAAGATTTAATATAAAATAAAATGAATTTAATAAATTAAGATTTAATTTAATAATAATTAATATAATAAAATTTAATTTAATAAAACTTAATTTGATAAATATATATATTGTGTTTAAGTTATTTATTTAGAATTTATGTTAATATTATAAAAATAGATTTTGTAATAACTCTAATAAACAAAGGTTGGAAAGATAAACTAAAATTGATTTGTAATTTAATTTGTTTAAGAATTATATTTAAATAGGAATTGATTTGAATTTATTGGTTTTGAGATTTTAAAAGACATGATTTTATATTTTGATTTGATTAAAGGTGATTAAGTGAATATTTTCAAAATTAAATAAAATTGAAGTTGAATATTTAATATTGATTTAAATTTTTGATTTGAGATTTTATTTAAATGTTTGTAGAAGTGATTTTATGAAATGACCACGGTGTGAAATAAGCGTTTGTTTGTTAAAAAGACCAAGATCAGATATTGTCATACTCTTTGCAATACTGAAAACCACTTTAACAACTGTGCACGTGGTGGAGAATCCAGAATGAAGTAGGATGGTTTGGCGAACGCTACTGAAATGAAGTAAGAGAACGATGATGGTTAGCCTTGACCTTCGGTTCATAATTAAAATGACTAAAACAAGAGCCATGTCGGACCAAGTGCACATCTTTGATTATGAGAGTGTGTCTCGAAGTGGGCAGTAGTAGCCGCTATGCATTACCACCAGTCCGAATCTGCAAAACGGTAGTATCCTACCCCGGCCATTGCCTCGCATGCCTTATCATACTTATCCTGATCGCGCCCACTACAAGTTTGGTTTGTGTCGTACACTATGGAGTGCCCTCTGATATCCCTTCAGTTTAGGGAGAAATTACGGTACTATATAAACTACGATGCTTGTATAAAAATTTGTTAAGGGGGATATGGGTAACGCCTTAATGCTATTTTAATACTTTACTTTACTGTAGACATATCTATGCAGCGTATTGTATTATATATGTAAATAGTTCCACGGATCCTTAATAGATGGAATCTCAAACATCCTTTAAGTTATATTGCATTTCACTTGGACATTTCACTTGAGTTGATTTACTTACATAAGAATGTTAATCCTGACTCAAGTGTTTTGTATTTTGCTTTATGCTCGGGTCAGCTTGAGTATCACAACATTTGAGACTCACGTTTGGAGCTTAGAGCATTGCTTGGAGATCTGTCTTTTTGTCTATTCAGCTTTTAGTTATTTTTAGTTATTTATGTTCAAACTTGTCATTTTCTTATGTATTAGAAACTTCCTTGTATCTGAAATTTCTATTGTATTTGCTTTAGACTCTGATGTTTGTGTAGTAGCTTCATGTATCACTATTTATCTATTCCACTTCATATTATTGTATTACTCTGTGTCTGTGATTTTGTGATTGATTTATTTACTGTATATGCTAAGTTTTGCCAAATATAAATAACAATATGTTGTTTTAAGCAATTCAAGTCAAACATGTGTGGTTTATTGTCGATTTGAATGGTTCGAAATGGTTGGTGGTTACACTCACAGAAATATATATATATATATATATATATATATATATATATATATTCTTTATTAATGATGTATAATGGATGACGTTGGCCTCGCCTCCTTAAAAATAATTTACCAGAGTAGTTAGGAAAAAGAATGCGGTGACCAACGCTAAATACAATTAGCACACATGATACACCAATAAAAAAAATTACATATCCAAACACATGAATGCTCCATCACTTCTATCATGGTTCTGCCTGATCCCGCCCAATATATTGAAAAATGAATTACCCTAGATGCACCCCCATAATCCATTATCATTTAGCTCAACTCCCCATCTCCTCATCACATCCTTTTCTTCTTTGCTGTACTATTTACTATCAAACGTTCTCATCATCAAACATACTACCTCCTTTCCTATAAGCTTCAATCACTTGTATTATGTTTAATTGTTTGGTAAATTCGGAATATAATATTTATTTTAAAAATTAAAATACTTAGAAATTAGGATCTACACTACAATAAAATACCCTTTTTTTACAACGGACAATGCCCGTTATAATTGGGGTTTCGTAATGGGCCAGCGTCCATCTTATTATGCCATATTATAATAGATCCAAAAGATTTTACAACGATTTAAAACCATTGTAAAAGCCTATTGTACTAAACATTTTTACAACGGTCCAAAGCTACTATAATAGAGTCTTTTACAACGGACATAAAACATTGCAATATGCTCCGGCCACAACAGGCATTAACCCTTGTAATATATGTCATTTACAACTGTTTTGCCCGTTAAAAATGGAAAATTAAAGAAAATTAAAACGTTGGTGCAGCATGTATGCAGATCATACTCACAATTGCTGAAAAGCCAAAACGAATTATGCATTCACATCATTTATAAAGTTTTAGTACAATTACAAATCATTATCGTTCAAGCCAAAATTAATATAATAGAAGCTGAATATAAACAATACAAATGGTAATTACAATGGAAGCATGATCATCTTCTGTACTAGAGTAATCAATATTAAAGGTTAATGACTCAAATTGAATAATGGATACCACATTGATGGCAGATCTCGTATCCTGTTTCAGTAGTTTGCTCATTACACACTTCTTAATATGAAACCTCCTGTGTTATTTGGTTTCACATCAAGATTCTACTAGCACTCAAGCTTCAACCTGCACCTTAGCTTCAGTGTTCATGCTTCACTATCTACTTGCACTTAAGAAAAAGTTTTCAGTCCTCAATGCAATTGCTTTACTAGTGCTCATATGAAACTAATGCTATTATGAAACTACTACAATCATTATCCACCTGCACATATGAAACTAGAGATTAATTAATAACAATTAACAATACTAGCTATACATGATTAAATTAAAACACGCAATTAACATACATGCAAACTCAACTCTAACCAAATTTCTGTTACTTTAAAATAATAATGCTTTGTTGTTGTAATTGATTGTGTCAATTTCTTTGGCTCTGAGCTGAACTTGAACTATATAATTCTTTGAGAGTTAGCTTATAGACTAGGTGAAACTCTCTGGGGGATAATATAGAGCTTGTAGGTTAAATTATCGCCAAACAAACAACTTTTTATTTATGCATGACTACTCTAATCCGGATAAAACCATCTAATTTTATAATATATTAACAAATGAAATCAATGTAAGAGAAAAGTAGGCAATAACCTGGACTGCTTGATGTGAAATTCCATCGAGTCATGATCCTAGTAGACAAATAAGGTTAGAAGACCTTAACGGAAAGATGCAGTCTCTAATCATTCACCGCTTGAAACTCATAGACATTTTATTACGAAGCCAAAACTAGCTGTCCTGGAAACAACAACAACGAAACTTAAATATCTACTAACAGATAAATTGAAATTAATACCACACACGAAGAATTGCATAACGATGTTTTAATCATAAATAAATGATAGTGAACTTTAGTTTAAAAAGAAATGTCAGTTTTGTATAAGGGCATTGATAACTGCCTTAAGTCATACATAATGAATCGTCTTATCCCAAAATTTCCAGATTGTTGAAATCATTGAACTGATTATTCTTACTAACATACTTATTTGTTGTGTGTGGTTTCAATGCCTCTCAAAATTTATCATTGAACTGAACTGATGTCCTAGCCCATTTCTAACCTCTCTATTCTATTACATGACTGCTAAAATTTATAAAGCTCATGAATCAAAACGAGTTGTCAATGTACGTGTAGTGTGAAACTAAGATCAATCATCTTAAGGTAATTTGTACTTGTTAGTTCATAATAAATCATACCTAGGATATAATCATAGTAGCAATCATACGTGATGCTACATTTGGTTATCTCTAGGCCTCTTCATGGGTGAAGAGTAATTATTATCTGATAAAATAGGAGATTCTTCCCATGAATTCACATGATTATATCCAATACCCATTGATTCACTCTCCATTTCTGAGATCTACTACATTACTGAAGATTATTATAACAGAGGACCTGTATATCTTCACTGGCATCCAGTAAAGCACTTCTTCAACTTCTAATTCTCCTTCTGGTCTTGTAGCATAGATGTCCTCGCATATTGCTATTAGCCTGCACACCAAAAAGTAAAGGAAATAAACTTTCCAGTTCATGGTTGAAAATAATGTATATGCATTAAATCAGTTGTCAGAAGAAACAATAAGATAATGTAGTTGAAAAATCAAAAAACAAACCGTCACAAGAAGGAAAGTTCTCAAAAGGTATTCTTATTCGAAGATCTGAGCATAGAAGTCTAATAAAACGTCCAACCGCTAGCACAAATGTTATGTAAATACCCCAAATGCTGACCTTGCTCAACTTCTCACCAAGAATACCCTTTGAAAAAGGCATCACATTTTATTAAAATTTCGATGATATGGCCAAATACTATAAACCAGATTCTTCAATTATGTTCAATACTTGCAACAGAAAACTGAGTGATCATATGTACAATAAGCACATATATGTTAACAATTTATCCTTATGTGGACTAATGCTAATTTTCACCTAACCATGAAGGTTAAGGCCATTACCATCCAATCTTATATATTCATTACATTTTGATTTTTTTGCCAACGTGATCAGTGTCCCCGCAACTAATTATTCCTTTACCAATTGCACACTGAATCAATCCTTTGTTGGACAAGACATATGTGAGAGAAAATAGATTTATCTGTTGGAATTCCTAATACAAGATTGAATGAAAATACATAAGTTTCACATCGCAAAAATTGCTAAGCTATACTAGTATATATATGGCTTTGCAATGAAGGGGTTGGGGCCTAGGGGCACCCAAATGTATGCTTCGTTGTGAGGAGGGAGATCATGCATCACCACCACACGCGCGCGCCGCCGTCCGTCCGACCAACCGAACCAGGCCGGACCCGGGTTCGGGCTCGGGTTTGGGTCTAATATGATCCTAATTTTACTATAAAACTAGATGGGTTTTTTAACAGTTGCAGGCTATACGAACAGACACGACTGTTCATAAGCGGACGCGCGGATTAACTAAGGAGGTGCGACTTCTGAAGCGGGCACGAACCGTTAGACGCGAGCGGGTGCGACCTGACTGAAGAAGCGTGGGCGAACAGAAGCAGGTGCGGCCTGACTGAGGAGGCGCGGCCGAACAGATACGAGGAGCAGACGGGTGCGACCCATTAACGAACAGCAGCGTTCAAAAGGCAGCGGGTGCGACCCGTCAAGCGGACGCGACTGTTTGAAGGGATGCAGATGAAATTATAAATAGAAGAGAATGCTGATCACATTCTCATTCAATTCCAGTTCTAATTTCTTCTCTTCTCCTCTAAATAATATATCACAGAGTTGACATACTCATTACAATCTCGTGCAGATTACGTCTGTTGTATCTTGGGAGAATTTTGAATAAAAATTCTTAAGAAAATTGTTACGGCAAGTCTCAGACGAAAATTTCCTATGTTAACTGGTCAGATTCTACTCTATTCTTAATCTTTCCAGTTTCTACATTGTTCCGTTTTTAACAAAATCTACAACGTTGTTGTTGTAATTATTTACAACGTAACTTATTGTTGCCAAAATGTCTAATACAGAATTCCAGCATAGTGGAAATCTAGTTTATAAACTTGTGCGATGAGTTTATTGTAGCGTGCTATCGGTTTTGGTATACTAGACGTTTAACATCTTAAGAATTTTTATTCAGTTTTTTGCTAAAACAGAGATGGCAACAGTAGAGCTCTCAACAAAAGCTACTACACACAACAAGCCTGATCTTTTTAAAGGAGATGGTGACGATTTTCTAACATGGCAGAATCAAATGTTATTTTATCTCACTACACTCGGTCTGCAACGGTATCTCGAAGAGGAGGAACCAATTCCTACATCAGGCAAGGAATCAGATATTGATATGTGGAAGCATTCCGATTTTCTATGCAGAAACTATATTCTGAATTGTCCCGACAAGGTGCTATACAAAGTATATCAGCCCCTAAAGACAGCAAAAGCACTCTGAAATGCACTTGCCACGAAGTATAAGAAGTAGAATATCAGTCTTAATAAATTCAATGTAGACAAATTCATGGACTACAAGATGGTTGACTCCAAACCGGTGACTGCTCAACTGCATGAACTGCAAATCATCATTCATGAACTCGAAGTGGAAGGTCATAAGGTTGGAGAATCGTTTTTGGTTGAAGCCATCACAGGAAAACTGCCGCCGTCATGGAGAGATTACCACAATTATCTAAAGCATAAGAAGAAGGAAATTTCTTTACAGGATCTCATAGTTCGACTGAAAATTGAGGCAGATAACCGTGGAGTTACAAAAAAAAACGAGGAGGCATTTGTGACTGAAGGTTCAAAGACCAAAAACAAAAAGAAGAATTTCCAGAAGAAAAGGAAAGCTCCATACAACAAACCAAAAGACAACAAACGAACTAAAAAGTTTAATGGCGAGTGTTGGGTTTGTGGAAAAGTTGGACATGCCGCTAGAGATTGCAGACTCAAAAAGGACCGCAACAAAGAGGCAAATATAGCAGACAACATGGAAGTGGACGAGTCCAACTTCTCGGCAGTTGTATCTGAATGCAATATGGTTCAGAATCCTAACCAATGGTGGGTAGACACAGGCGCTACTCGTCATGTCTGCTCTGGCAAATCCATCTTTTCTACATACCAGAAATTCAATCACGAAGAAAACTCTACATGGGTAATTTTGCAGTATCCATGATCGAAGGCAGTGGCACAGTAATCCTCAAGTTTACTTCTGGAAAAACTGTCAAGTTGAGTGACGTGCTCCACATTCCAGACATACGCAAGAATCTCATCTCTTGTGCAGTACTATCAAAGAAAGGATTCAGAATGGTGTTCGAGTCAGACAAGATGGTTCTGTCCAAAGATGGAATGTATATCGGAAGGGGTGGTTTATGTGATGACCTATTTAAGGAAAATGTAGCCGTTATCGGTAATAAAACTATGTATTCTGATTGTGCTATTAATTAAATTGAAGTTTCTTACTTGCTTGAGCACGAAATTTTACTATGGCATGATATATTGAGACACATAAATTTTCAAAAAATGAAAATATGATCAAACTTGGGATTAATTCCGAAATTCCAAGTAGATAAGAACTACAAATGCGAGACATGTGTAGAAGCAAAAATGGTTAAAAGACCATTTCAATCTGTTGATAGAAGCACCGAACCACTTTGTTTGGTTCATACAGATTTATGTGATTTTAAATCATTACCTACAAGAGGTGGGAAAAAGTACTTTATCACGTTTATTGACGATTATACGAGATATTGCTATGTATATCTTTTGAATAGTAAAGATGAAGCAATTACATCATTTATAAAGTACAAGGCTAAGATAGAAAATCAGTTACATAAAAAGATCAAGATATTGAGATCCGATCGAGGTGGAGAATATGAATCACCATTTGAACAGTTCTGTGCCGAAAATGTTATAATTCATCAAACAACAGCTCCATATTCACCACAACAAAATATTGTAGCCGAAAGGAAGAACAGAATGTTAAAAGACATGATTAATGCCATGCTTTTAACTTCTGGTCTGTCAACGAACTTGTGGGGGAAAGCCTTAAATATGTCTAATCGCATATTAAACAAAGTCACTCACAATAAAACAGGAACAATTCCATATGAGTTATGGAAAGGACACAAACCAACTTTTAAATACCTCAAAGTGTGGGGTGCCTAGCAAAAGTCCCAGTTCCGCCTCCCAAGAAAGTCAATCTTGGACCAAAAACAATAGATTGTTACTACTTAGGGCTAGCCCAAAATAGTAGTGCATACAGATTTTTGGTATTCAAGTCTGATATAGCTGATGTTCATGTGAATACAATCATGGAATCCAGAGATGCCTCATTGTTTGAAGACGTGTTTCCGCACAAAAGGAATGAAGGGAATAATGTCCCTAAAAGGACAAGAGAAGAATCAAGCAATTCACATGAAGATGACACTCATCATGAGATTGAGAAAGTTGAACCAAGAAGAAGCGTAAGGGCTAGGACTTCCAAGACATTTGGTTTGGATTTTTTCACTTATGTGTTAGAACACGAACCTCAAACGTACAAGGACGCAATGTCATCTTCTAAATCTTCATGTTGGAAAGAAGCAATCCAAAGTGAGATTGATTCAATTCTAAGTAATAAAACTTGGGAAATTGTTGATATTCCACCTGGAATAAAAACCTATTGGCTGTAAATGGATTTTCAAGAAGAAAATGAAAGCGGATGACTCTATCAACAAGTATAAAGCCAGATTAGTAGCCAAAGGATATCGTCAAAAAGAAGGAGTAGATTTCTTTGGTACATATTTGCCAGTAACACGAATAACCTCTATAAGAATGCTAATAGCAATTGCATCGATCTATGATCTATAAATTCATCAAATGGATGTAAAGACAACATTCTTGAATGGAGATCTCGATGAGGAGCTCTACATGGAGCAACCTGAAGGTTTTGTTTCCAAAGGAAATGAAAACAAAGTCTGTAGATTAGTAAAATCATTATACAGACTTAAATAAGCTCCAAAACAATGGCACGAAAAATTTGATAGTGTCATGATGAGAAATGGTTTTCGTATAAATGAATGCGATAAGTGTGTTTATTATAAACAAATTGGACAATCATATGTGATGATTTGTTTATATGTAGACGATATGTTAATATTTGGTCCAAATACTCAGGTAATAGAGACCATAAAGAAGATGTGAATTAGCAATTTCGATATGAAAGACTTAGGAGTTGCAGACGTTATTTTGGGAATCAAAATAATAAGAACACCTAATGGAATTGAATTATCTCAGTCACACTATGTAGACAAAGTGATTGAAAAATTCCAAGACTATGGAATTAAAGGAGTGAGAACACCTTTTAATCCATCAGAAGTACTGCATAAAAACACTAATGAGAGTGTAATGCAACTGGAATACTCTCGTATAATAGGATGTCTCATGTATCTAAAGAATTGCACAGGACCAGATATAGCCTATGCAGTAAGTCGACTGAGCATGTGTACAAGCAATCCAGGAAAGCACTAATGAGAGTGCTTGGATATTTAAAAAATACCACAAATTATTCCTTACATTATGGAAAATATCCTGCCGTCTTAGAAGGATATAGTGATGCAAACTGGATTGCTGATTCAGAGGAATCAAAATCAATGAGTGGTTATGTATTTACCTTAGCAGGGGCAGCAGTGTCATGGAAATCTACTAAACAAACATGCATAGCTCGATCCACTATGGAATCAGAGTTCATCGCTTTAGGTAAAGCAGGCGAAGAAGCAGAATGGCTTCGCCATTTTTTAGAAGATACTCCATTTTGGCCTAAACGTGTACCGGCCATATGCATACACTGTGATAGCCAAGCTGCGCTAAGAAGAGCACACAACTTTGTGTATAATGGAAAGTCACGACACATTCGCCGACGCCATAACACAGTTAGGCATTTACTCTCAAATGGAACAATTTCCATAGATTATGTGAGAACAAATGATAACCTAGCGGATCTATTTACTAAAGGTTTATCAAGAGAGAAAATTGACTGCGCATCGAGGGGAATGAGTTTAAAAGCCTAAACCACCAAAGGTTATCTTATACGGAAACCTATCCTAGCGACTGGAGATCCTATGGACTATGATCAATGGGAAACCAGTTCTGAGTGACTCAAGACATAATGCATTTGCTTGTACATAGTCCAACTCCATTCCTATGGTGCACAATATAAATGCATGCCTACAGAAGTATTTAAAGGTTAAAACTATGTTTTTTAACGATGACCATATCTTAGAAATAACAAGTGGGGTATATGCAGGATACTCTTAATGGTTGCGATCACCAATGTTACTGTGAGCTGGGTCGGTTCTATGAGAATATTAAAAGGCTTTTATTCTCTAAAAACGCTCGCAGAACCAAAAATTATTCAGGACCAAAATGAACACAACCAAGAGATTGGATGAGAAGGGAATCAATGCTTTGTAAAACTTATTGTCCGGATATACAATAAAGACCGACGGTTCAAGATGAAATAATTCACCAATTAGCCAAGTAGATCCGATAAGTTTTAACTAGGGACAGTTCAAAGTGAAATATCTACTTATCCATGATAAAGCATTATTCCATATGTACTCTGTGATATTTCACTTTGTGTGGGGGGATATGTATATTATCATTCATGTGAGGGATTGTTGGAATTTCTAATACAAGATTGAATGAAAATACATAAGTCCCACATCACAAAAATTGCTAAGCTATACTAGTATATATATGGCTTTGCAATGAAGGGGTTGGGGCCTAGGGGCACCCAAATGTATGCTTCGTTGTGAGGAGGAAGATCTACATCACCACCAAACACGCACGCGCGCCGCCGCCGCCGTCCGTCGGACCAACCGAACCGAACCGAACCGGGCCGGGCCGGGCCTCGGGCTCGGGTTTGGGTTTGGGTTTGGGTCTAATATGATCCTAATTTTACTGCAAAACTGGGACGGGTTTTCTAACAGTTGCAGGCTATACGAACAGACGCGACCGTTCATAAGCGGACGCGTGGATTAACTGAGGAGGTGCGACTTATGAAGCGGGCACGAACCGTTAGACACCAGCGGGTGCGACCTGACTGAAGAAGCGCGGACGAACAGAAGCAGGTGTGGCTAGACTAAGGAGGCACGGTCGAACAGACACGAGGAGCAGACGGGTGCGACCCGTTAACGAACAACAGCGTTCAAAAGGCCCGGGTGCGACCCGTCAAGCGGACACGACTGTTTGAAGGGATGCAGACGAGATTATAAATAGAAGAGAATCCTGATCACATTCTCATTCAATTCCAGTTCTAATTTCTTCTCTTCTTCTCCGCTCCTCTAAATAATATATCACAGAGTTGACATACTCATTACAATCTCATGCAGATTACGTCTGTTGTATCTTGGGAGAATTTTGAATAAAAATTCTTAAGGAAATTATTACGACAAGCCTCAGACGAAAATTTCCTACGTTAACTGGTCGGATTCTACTCTATTATTAATCTTTCCAGTTTCTACGTTGTGCCATTTTTAACAAAATCTACAACATTGTTGCTTTAATTATTTACAACGTAACATATAGTTGCAAAAATGTCTAATACAGAATTCCAGCGTAGTGGAAATCTAATTTATAAACTTGTGCGACGAGTTTATTGTAGCGTGCTATCTGTTTTGGTATACTAGATGTTTAACATTATCATCCTTCTAACAAATGTACCAACTGAATGGATTTGCCATCTTGTAAAACAAGACCTTAAGCAAAAAACCGCTGGACCAGCTTTTATTGGCCATAGGCATACTAGCCTCTAAAAATTAAAACCTTCTTATTTCTGTTATTTACCATCAATACAACTCAAAAAAGACACTAGTCGACACTATAAATTAAACCTACGCTTGTTACTACAATAATAACAGCCTTTTTCTTCAGAAGTATAACAGCTAACGTGAATTTCAACTAAGTTTAAAATCATATGTGGTGTTTCTTCAGATACAACAACAACCATTGGTCTGGTTAATCCATCACACCAAAAAATCTAATCCATTGACATGAAAAGACCACCAAGGTGGAAAATCATGATATAGAGAAAGGTTGCCACCCATAAAATCTACCTACAGAGGGATTTAATTTATTATTAAATAATTTTTTATATGTAGGATGAACTTGGGAGTTTAAAACCAAATTAAGCTACAATTTGATATCAAACACATGATCATATCAAGACATAAGAAATTGAAAAGGGAGGGAAAACACAGTTCAACAAAGAATAATCCATGGAATTCAAAAAATCTTACTTATTGTAGAGTCCGTGACAGAGCCTATGGAGGTGGCGACAGTGGAGGTGAGGAAGCGGGAGGAACCGAGAAATAAGATAGGAAGTGGGATTGAGGAGAGAGAATGTGGATCTTGGTTTAGGAAATTTAATACTAATCTGAGGGGTGAAAAAGAAAACGGCAAAGAAATGGCACTAAAGGTTAATTTTGGGGATGTAGACAAAAAATTTGGCTTTGAGGGAAAATTTCGAGAGAGTCAACATTTTGGTAATTTAAAGGCTAAAATACTTTTATCTTTTCCATGTCAAAGACAATACTTTCGAAAGTAAACATCCAAAACCATATGACAATAAGAATAATTTACAACATCATGTTAATATTTTCCGAATTTCTAATATTTTTTTTTAACATTTTCGAGTTTTATGAATTTTTGAATATCTTTTAATTTTTTTTAATTTTTATGAATAATAATTAAACGGTTATTACTAATACAATAAATAACAATTAACATTTTCTTTAGTATATATTTGATATTTTAATTCATTTTAAACTTCAAATTCAAAGACACACGAGATATACCATTTTTTGGACGAGGCACCGCCCCACATCCCAGCAAGGGGCGTTGCCTCCCGGACCCTCGGGACCCCCTCGACCTGACCGACCAGGTTGACCGCCGTCCGTAGGGCTGTTGCCCCCACACTCCCGCTTAGGGGATTATCACCTCCTAGACCCCGTTTATGGCAAACATTTTGAAAAGACTAGTTCTTCGTTGAGGGAAAATGTTTAGTGCGTTGGACAAATTCCTTGAAAAATACTGTAATATGAACTTGTATTACAGGTTGAAAAATACGTTAACTAGAACAGGTTAAAGGAAAATGTTTAATACTTTGTACAAATACCTTGAAATCATTACTTTTAATTATTTAATAGTGATTATTAATTGTTAATAATTTAATAGTAATTATTAATTATTCAAATATTTAATATTCATTATTTAATATTATTTGTTATTTCTTAATTATTTAATAGTAATTATTAATAATTAATTATTAGTTATTAATTATTAATAATTTAAAAGTAATTATTAAATGGAAATTATCAAACATCAAATATTAAATATTAGTAGTAATTATTTAATATTAAAAATTAATTATAAATTATTTAATTGCCAACATTTCTGGTTGCCGTTAATTTTTCTTGAGTCGTAGTAGAATTTGTACAAAAATTTGTAAAAATAAATATTCTAAGTCAGAATTAACAAGTGAAAATTTATATTACATATGATATGAATTTATTCAAAAATTTAAATAGTAATTCTTAATTATTATTAATTATTATTTCTTCTTTTAACTCAACCCAAAGCCCTGATTAAATTGAAGGGATAGGATGAACTCCCCCCTAGCTTGGTCCGACCATAAACATGAGGGTTTTTCAACTAGCCCAGCTTAGAGATTTGATGCCCCTACCATTTTGATAGGTTTTCTGGGAGCCCACCTCCACGCCTTGAATGGAAAACACAACTCAATCTACTGGGACTCGAACCCACGACCTCAAGGAACTTTGTTCTATAGTCGCTAAGTGACCCTAACCAACTTTAAATATTTATTAAAAGTTAATTATTATTGACATGTTAAAATTATTAATTATAAAATATTTAATATTAATTATTAAAATCTAATTACTATGTATTAATTATTACTTATTAAGTATTAATTATTTAAGAGTAATGAAAAACACTATTATAAATTTTACTTTTGATTTTAAAGTTTCAAATTTTGTTTCCAAATTTTATGAATTTTTTAAAATAAATAATTTTATATTTTTTTTGAAATATTAAATATTATTATTAATTATAATTATCAAATAAAAATACTAAATAGTAAATTATGTTTCTTAATTACTAAATATTAATTGCTTATTAATTGTTAATTACTAAATATTAGTCTTAGTTAGATATTAACCACCAATTATATAATAAAATTACCTTATAGTAATTATTAAAAATTACGTTCTATTTGTTAATTATTAATTTTTCAGTTGTTACCTATTACTCTTAATTAAATTAAATATTAATAATTGAATATTTACTGAATATTAAATATTAAGTATAAGTACTTAAATATTAATTATTAATAGTAATTATTTAATATTAATTTCTAATTATAATTTTTAATTTATTATTATCAATTATCAATTATTACTTATTAAATATTATTTATTAATTATTTAATAGTAACCGTTATAAATTGTTAATTATTAATTATTTATGATTTAATAGTAGTTATTATAAATATTAACTATAATTAATAATTTTTTTCAATAATAGTTATTTAATGTGAATTATTGATTTGATTGATTTTATTATTATTATTATTATTATCATCATGGTTTATATTATTATTGTAATTATTATCATGGTTCTTTCCCTAGCCGACTATCCCTACTTGTTTGGGATTAATGGTTTAGTTGTTGTTGTTATATGAAATATAAACTAATTATTAATTATAGATAATGATTCGTAATCATAAATTATTTATTAATAATCACTGGTTATAAATTATAAATTAATAATGTTCTTACAATTATAACAACTGCTAAACTAAAATGTTTGTAATATGTATGTATTACAACTAGCAAAAAAACAAAGAATTGTGAAAATTGACATCTATTACAATGGGCAAAAGAAAATAGTTGTAATAGGCATCTATTACAATAGATAAATAGATATGAAAACTGGTATCTAGTACAATGGTCCAAAAACCGTTGTAATAGAACCATATTACAAGCAGTTGTAATATGACTATATTACAACGAGCAGAAAATGGTTGTTATAGAACCATATTACAAGCCATTGTAATATGACTATATTACAACGGGCAGAAAACTGTTGTAATAGAACTATATTATAACGGGTCAAAACCGTTGTGATAGAGCTGAAACTATGTACTATTACAACAGATCGAAAATCATTGTAATAGGACCATATTCCAACGGGAAAGTTGACAACACTGTAATAGGTGTAATAGATGATGAAAAGTTGGATCTATTACAACGGACTTAAGAAAACCATTGTAAAAGATTTCTATTACAACAGTTTTTTATGTTCCGTTGTAAAATAGGCATTGTAAAAGGATAGTTTTGTCGTAATGTTTTAAATTTAAAATACACCTAGGAAATAGGATCTACATTTTGAATTCAAAATAAAATATGTAAAATATTATTTATATATTTTTGAGATAGATTTAATATCTACATATTAGACTTATTTTGGAATTTAAAATTATATATATATATATATATATATAATTTTAAAAATCCATTTACTAATTATTATATTAATTTATTTTTGAAACAATTATGAATAATCTTATAAAATATTTACAAATAGAAATCTAAACATTTATCGTATGTGTATGTATATATATAATAATATTATAAAGTTAGTTTTATATTGATTTAATATATATATATATATATATATATATATATATATATTAAATACAAAATCCTAAAATAAACTTAATAATTGATCCTAATGGTTGAAAATAAGTTATATATATAATATTTGATTTTTAACAAAATACTAATAATTTAAATTACTTTTTCTTTAGAATTTGAATTATATATATATATATATATATATATATATATATTTGTAAATAAAAAATTAATTGTTTTGAAATCTTATACGGTCAAAATGGTCTATAATAATATATTAAATAAACTAAAATAAATAAGAAATTATACCTTCTAGACGAGCATGCTAGTAGTGATCATGTTGAACCAACATTCTTGTCTTCGAGAACCTTTTCTCAATCTCCATAATAGAGTTGCAAAAGCTACCATTGAGATATAATTTTGGATGGAGATAATGAAAAAGTGTTAAATGAATAATAGACTTGGGGATAGTTTATAAGAGAGAATAATAAAGGTAGTTATTTTCTTTAATCCTTAAAAATTTCATCTAAGTACCGGAAAATTCAACCATCCGACTTTTTTTCCCTATATTTTTTACAATATATAGCCAAAATTAATTGACAAACCAACACTATGAGAAATAACGTCATTATCAATGCCGAAATGGCATAATAAAGGCATCGTAAACATGTTTTCCAATGCCACGACCAACCTTAAATGTCGCTAAAAATAGGTTGTGGATTTCCCATGCTTTTTCTACGTGGGTCATGGGCGTGGTTACAATGTCACCCTTGCCAAATTTCTGAAGTTACTTTGATGACTAATTTTTGAAGTTACTCCCATGCTTTGTTTCCAATGCAATTCCCACACCATCTTCTAATGGTGTAACTACGTCATATATACGACTTTTTAAAATTTCCAAAACTGGATTTTTAGATGTCGTACATATATCATTCCTAGTGAAATAACTCGCTCCATTTCACAACCGGTAAAACGGGTAGATTCCAAAACAATTCCTATTTGAAAAGTTTAATGGGTTTCTTCAAATCCAATCTAGCTATTTTTAATAAAATCGTATTTTATTAATATTGTCTTACTCTTATTGATTAAATTTATGTTGATTTAGTGTGAAATTTGAAAGTGTATGAAATATCAAATATATTCATAATTCAAAAGATGCGACAAACATGTGAAACATATAGTGTATATTTGTTTGATGTTTAAGGATGATAACAAACTTGAAATTAGACTAAATATAATTTTATCAAGATCTAAAAGGAAAGAGATAAAGAATGCATCATCAATTATCCGACCTTTCATATTTTGCAAACATTTAATTGACACTACATCTAGTCAATTCACAAGGGATGATATATTACAACAATATATCTAAAATGACAGAAGCACCAAACAATAACATGGTCAATATATACATGTGTAATATTAGGAATTATATCTACAATGTATATATTAGATATTTTTATGTATATACTATTGCATCAATTTTAAACCATTCTATAAAAAATAAATTTATGTATATAAAATATGTTCCTAAAATATAAGACTTAATAGTAACAAAATATGAATACAGATTTATAAACATGCACATATGATGATTAACCTAAAATGATTTCAAATTAATTTAAATAAATATTCGTATTACATTTAATCTTTATGAAGCATTTGTAAATACACACACATAAACAGATACATACTTACTAAATTTTGATTTTTAAAAATCAATATACTATAAAAATAAAAACTGTACATCAAATTAAACAAGAAATTACCAATATCTATGTTTTATAATTGATTAAAAAGTTGAACGGATGCAGTAGTCAAATGATTCGTATAATATATTTGATAACTAAGAATATAAATTTATAAGCTAAACCATTTTTCCACGGATACATAGATTCTGGTTATTACGCTTAAAACAAATCAAATCATTTGACAAGTTTTATAAATTATATTACTAATTCTAGATCATGATAAGACAATGATATATACATATAGAATTATGATAAATATACTACATTTAAGAAAGAAAATTAATTTTATAGTAGAACTTTAATGTCTAGCCAATAACTGACATTTTAATGCGGAATTCCCTCCTTAGTCCCTTGAATCTATACCCAACTTTGCAGGAGAAGGATGAATCATGTAGCCTTTATATTTATTTGATGTTTTATTTGTTTTGGAGTTGATTTTATCTATAAGAGAAGGAAGATAATTTTGGTCATGGCAATGAGAGAAGAGGAGAAAAAGAAACAATTAAGGTAGTGGATTTGTTTTAATTGAGAGATTGTAACCTTTCTCATTCTTTTAATTAAAATTTACCTAATTCATCATTTAATTTATCACTCCACCATTCTCTCTTCATATATGGTCGGCCATTATTTATTGTTTATGTAAAATTTCCAAAAGCCCTTCATGCAATTATCTCTTACCTAAACCCGTTTAAAATTTACTGATATCGTATAGCGATGCGTGTGAATATAGCTTTTATATATACATTCAAATTATCACAAACAACTCCAAAAACATCAAATAAATTAATAATAATTAATATCTATCAAATATCAGTTAATTTAATTAATTTATAAATTTTTATAAACTAAATAAGTTGTATGGTTTTTAGAAGAATTCAAAAATACATTTGTGAGACTTAAAGGTTTAAATTCAGTATGCAATTAGTTTTAACAATTCAAACATTAACATTTGCACATAAACTTAGCTAGCGGTAACCATTTGGCTGAATTTATCACTTATAGATCTTTTGGTAAAACCCAATTTTATTTCTTTCTTAAGTGGTATCTTTTAATAACAATAATTTACAAATGTTCTCTTCGTCAACATTATATCACTTTACAATTTATATAATTTGGTTTTGGTTAAAACTCCAGTATCATCCTCATTCAACTTAGTTAGTCCATAAAATGGTTTCTTGGCTCAATAATAACATTTATTACTAGTCATACTATTCAGGTTGGAGGTTTTGACTTTGAGTTGAATAATTTGACAGTGATACTAATCACACATAACCGATGAGACAAATTCTTTATTGAATAGTGTTTTACTCTCAATGCTTCAACTCAGACTCAACTATATTCACTTGTTGGATCGCCATGCCATGCTTTCACTATAGTCAAAGTGGGGTAGCAATATTGAAATTCTGCAGCATTCTCAATTCGAGCAAACTTTGTAACATCATTACACTGAGATATCTTATTTAGTCTTATTGTTATCAACCAATATGAAACTCTCGAATGGATCATTCAATAGTTATCCAATAACTATATGTACGTAATCCCTTGATCACCCCATCAGCCATGAGTAATGCACTACCCAATATTTGGAGAGCATTACGCACTTTGTCTCAACAGATGAATTATTATGCTTTTCTCAAAACATCTTGATTGGTAATATTTAAAATAAAATGTCTTTTCATTTTGTGATTAGTTACTCACGGTTGCAACTATTTGCAACTATAATCACATAACATTTTATGTAAGGATTTTCCTATTGTATACTCTAAATTAATTACTTAACTAACTATGTTAAACAAAGTATATAAAAGAAAATAAACATTGATACGAACAAAATTGACTATAAAGTTGTATACAAATTACATAATTGCCTTAGAGTATAATACCAACGCTTTCAATCTTTCACTTGCACTTTGGATAAGTTATGGAATCTTAATCACATTTCTTTGATTATTTTCGAACTGATCGAGCTAGTCTCTTAGTAAATGGATATGTTATATTATATTACTATATACATTATCAGCCAACATCTCTCCATCATTGATAAACTACCTTTTTCATATGGAACTTTTGAATTATTTTTCTAGACATTTTATAACCCTCAGTTGCCTTTATGATATGTAACACGACACTGTTTCGCAAAATAATTTTCATAGGATTCTCAACATTTGGAATCTCCCATAGATCTGCTATAAATTTTTGAAATTATATTTATATTATTTTCATTGCACGCTAGTCAAAGAAATGTACTTAGCCTTTTGATTGAATCACCCACCACTATTCGCTTGGAACATTTATGTAACAACCAGCTTTTTGATCCTTTTATTTTACACCTGAATCGACGTTCCAACTATGATGAGCTGAGAAGATAAGTTATTTGTAGATGATAACAATTAAACGTGATTTCTAATTATGAACTTCCTGAATCTCGCAGAAGAAGGAAATAAAATATTATATAGAAATAACCATTGTTATTTTATAACACCATTATTAAAGTTACTATGTACATATGTCTCTAGAAATCTAATAGAACCCAATCCACACACAAGTAAAGTCATGTATAACTCATATTTATAATATTTATAATATATACATTAGAGTCCATGTCTCTTGTTCCATCATGACCCAAAGCTCCATCAACCTAATGATATAAATAAAAAGAAAAAATTAGAGCGGGTCAAACATAAGTCCAAGTAAGTGAGTCATGCCTACTCCACATATAATACAATACTATTTTAATATGATCAATGTCTAATAGGTAAGTAGATACATCTTGAACTAGCTCAAGGCCTTACAGGATCATACTACTGGTGGCTATCTAACTTACGGGTAAATACATCATGGACTGGCCTAAGGCCCTATGGGATTGTATTACCATCATTTATCTAACTTTGGACCCATAAGGTCACTTAATGTCCAGCCCACCCTAGACTAGTCCGAGGCTCTATAAGGTCACTTAATGTCCAGCCCTTCTCTATGATTAGCCCGAGGCCCTATAAGGAAGCATTATATCATGGTTCGTCTTATGCCATAGGTTTATACATGAATGTATTGATACCAAACAGTTCTTTTACAAATAAATATATCAATCCATCTTTATACAACAATCAATATCCAAGGATTTATTCTTGAATTTGTAACATCCATTTCCAGTGCAATATGCTTCGAGTATATTACAGCTTTAGGGTCAATCCTTGTAGGTTGTGAAGTTTATTTAGTTTAGTGATAAATCTTTAAACTACTTCATATATAGGCTCCTAATCCTTATTAAGGCGTTACCAAAATTGTATGATGAATATAGAAAGAATCACTCATTATTCTAACTATATTCATATATGTTGATTTTACTTACTTTTTATACTATGTCTATCCAATCCCATGATTTAATCTCTTAATTCTAGCATTTAATGCATAATTATTCAGATTATAGACGACAAAACATTATCATGATACTATCCATGCATTATATCTCAAGTAGAATGAACCACTCACAAAATCTCTTGAAATGATCTAAACCACTTATGCCTTCCATTGTCTTATCCTTTAGTGCATTTAAACCTTTATAGTATTCCATGATTCTTTCAGCAGATCGTAGTACTAGTCTACGTGATCATTTTTGTGAGTAGATGGTCAAAATCCATTGCAAATTTAGAGAGTCACACCATTTTAAAGTTGTACAATGAACAAGAAAGAATGGTGATGAAAAGAGAAAAGATAGATTAATTTTTTTTCTCCTAAAAAGTGCTTTTATAATGCTAAATTTGGTTTAAAAATGGTACCCATCGATTCAAATAACCAACTTGTAATTTGAAATTTAAAAAATAAAACCGTCGTTGATATGTCGACATATATCAAATATATGTTGACATAAGGATGATAATAGGATGATATGTGGGACATAACATTCATGTATGTTGACATACAAACTAGATTTTTCACTTAGCTACTAATTCACTTATGTCTCCTTCATTTGACCTCCAAATCAAACAAACTTATATACCGCATAGATAAAAAAAAACAATCTCGTTACAACGGCGCAAGTCCCATTGCCAAATTCCAAAGTTGAAAAAATGATCATTTTTCCGTTTATTAATTTAAATAAGATTATTTACCAATATAATCCAATTAATTATTATTTTTATATTATTTAATTTTTAATTATATTATATCTTGAATTTTCAAAGTATTACATTATCTATCCCTAAAAGAATTTTTGTCCACGAAATTTCTAAAGAACGAAAAATGTAATATAATGCTCACATTATGTGTTTACAAATATGCAACAACCAAGTAAACAACTACAACATCAAGTGTTTCCAATAAGATTAAACGAGTCGAACATCATAACATGCATAGGAACATACAAACATACATACATACATACATATAGAAATGATGCCATGTAACTTGTAGTTATATAGTTATAATGTAGAAATGCAGCTAATGCATTCTATATAAATCTGATAAGATGACATATCACACACAAATTCATAACACCCTAATATAAGCATATACTTCTATATGAATTTAACAGCCATGTCATAACAATCAAACACATATTTGTCAACCTAAATCTTAGGTAACTTATTCTAGCAATCAAATCATTTAGTGCATCCAAATCTAATCTAAAAGCAGTTTAATCCTAATAAATTAGACTAAATTAAGGAATGTATTGGGAAAGAGTTAAGGATGGGAAGCTTTCATCTTCTCTTTAGGCTTCCATGTACTCTTGTCTAGGTTGTTTCCCCGCTGCACTTTAACCAACTTTACCACTTTATTCCTAAGTTGTTTCACCCCATTCTCGGCAATGTAAGCTGGACCATGAGATGAACTTAGCTTGGGTTCTAATTCCACTCCTTCAATCGACTAGGCTCAATTATAGTGGTCAGATCATGTATCCATTTTCATAAATGTGATATATGAAATACATTATGGACTCATGCAATCTTCTCCAAAAGCTCTATCCTATATGCTAAGTTTCCTATCCTACGCAACACCGAAAGTGGATCAAAAAATCAAGGCGTTAATTTTCCTGAACCTTCAAATATCACTATTCCCTTCAAAGCTGACACATACAAAAAAAAAACAAATCTCCTACCAAAGACTCCAAACCCATTTGTTTCTTATCAGTGTGTGACATCTTTCAATCCTGTGCAGCTTTCATCCTCTTCGTAATAAGTTCCACTTTTCTATAGCATCTCTTACCATCTTTGGCCCGAGTATAATTTTGTTCGCTACTTCTCATCAACACGAAGGTGACTTGCATGGCTTCTGGAACTCTAGAAATGGATCTACAAATCAAGGTGCTAGTGTTTTCGAACATCCAAATCACACTACTCCGTTTAAACATGAAACCCTTCACAAAAGCCAAAACTCTAGCTATAAACTCTAAACAAGTCTGTCTTTTATCAGTGTATGACTTTTTCCAATCCCATGCAAATTTCATCCTCTTCCAAATAAGTTCCACCTTCTCTATAACATCCTTTACCATCTTTGGCCCAAGTATAATCTTATCGCTAGACTTCCATCAACACGAAGGTGACTTGCATGGCCTTTCATATAATGCTTCGAATGTGGCATGTCTACATTAGCCTGGTAGCTCTTGTTATTTGCCAGTTCCATCAAAGGTAGGTGATCAAGCTCCTCTAAAATCCAATATATACACCCTCAACAATTTCTCTAATATCTTGTTCACCCTCTCGATCTGTCCATTGGTTTGCAACTGCTATATCATACTTAATTTTAGCTCAATCCCTAATCATCTTGTAGGCTTCTCTAGAATTCAATCATGAAAAGTTAGTCTTGGTCACTAACTATATTCGTCAGAACTCTAATAAGTCGAACAACTTCCTTGATATACAACGTCGCTAGTGTCATTATTATTCCTACACTCTTCACTAGAATAAAGAGTGTGATTTTCATACGTTGATCAATTATAACCCAAATACTTTCATTCCTTCTCCTACTCTGAGGCAGTCCGCCAACAAAGTCTATAGATATACATTTATGTTTCCACTATGGTATGTCTAACAGAAGCAATAGCCTACTTGACTTCTCCCGCTTTGCCTTTATCCTTGGCATGCTAAACATCTTATACGTACCCTGCTACTTGAATCTTCACCCATGGCCTATAGAATACTCTTTAGTGTCCCAATACATATTATCTCCTCGTAGATGAATAGTCATCCTAGAGTGATGACACTCACCCAAAACCTCATTTATCAACTCCTTCATCTATAATAGAGGCAATTTCTTATGACGCCTCAGATAACCCTTTTAATCTTTGAAGTAATGTCTAAATGGCTCGACCATTCATCCTTTCCTAATTTCTCCATGATATTAACTAATGATGTGTCTTTCGCTCGATTTATTATAATAAAATCCATTAATCGAGGCCTAACCTCCATCGCTACTAGTAAACTAGGTGCATATGACAACTGGGATTGAAAATTAAAATCTGAAATAAATTCCAACCGCTTCCATTCTGATAGCATAGAATTCAACTCAGCATGCCTCTTATTCAAAGCTTCGGCAACTATATTTCCCTTTCTTGGAATATAAGTAATCCTAAAGTCATGTGATGATAAGAAATCCGTCCATCATTGTTGTCTTAGATTCAATTCTTTCTAAGAGAAAAGGTGCTTAAGTGACTTATGATCTGTAAATAGCTCGAAGCTCTCTCCAAATAGATAATGCCTCCATGATTTAAATGCAAATTCAAAAGCAGCAAGTTCAAGGTCATGTGTCGGGTGATTCCTCTCATGGGCCTTAAGTTATCGACTCAAAAATGCCACTACCTTCCCTTCTTACATAAGGACAACATCGAGGCCAGTACCGTATGCATCGATATATAAAGTGAAAGGTTTGATACAATCAATAATTCCTTTAGTCGGATGAGTCAGAGGTGTTGAAATCTTTGCAAAGTCTTCAATAAACTTCCTATAGAATCCCTCCAATCGCAAAACACTATAGACCTCTGAAGAATTCTTCGGCATTTTTAAATCTCTAACAACCGCTACTTTAATTGATTCCTCTTCAAAACATCCAACATTTCCCTCAAATAAGCTGTGCTCCTCCTTGTTTCCAGAATATATTAAATATCATCCACGAAGACTATTACAAACTTATTTAGATGCTCCTAGAATACTTTACTCATTAAGTTAACAAAATACACCGGAGCATTAGTCGGTCCATACGGCATGACAATCCACTTAAATAATCCCCTCGGTTAACGGAATGTAGTCTTCACGATATATCTTCAGCCACTCTCAGTTGACGAGATTCATTGGCCAAATCATGATAAGTGAAAATGTTTTCCCGAAATTTTGATCGAAGAGATCGTTAATGCAAGGTAAGGGATAGTGGTTTTTCCTTATCAATTTATTTAGCTCTCGATAGTCGATGCATAACCTGAGGGAATTGTCGGCCGTAGTGGCGATAACAATAGACGCTCCCCACTCTAATATACTTCTCCCAATAAATCCTTTCTATAATAGTTTTGAAACACTTTCTTATCCAACTCTCTCCCCTCCTTCAGAACCATATGTCTAAGCGACATTACATCTCATTTAACGTCTTCCTTGAGGTCGATTCTAAATTCAATTTCTCTTTGGGGGACGTGGACCATAGACATTTTCGAATACATCCAAAAAATCTTTCACTGTAGGGATGGATAACAAATCTGTTAGTCCTTAAGATGATGGTTTTGATGACAATAACCTTAGAATAAAACATAAAACATAAATAACAAAGTATAATTTAAAATTAAATCAAAATAAATCAATTAATAAATTTTTAAAGGACCATGTCGACATATCCCCTATGACCATGTCGACATGTACTGGTCAGAAATGACACTTCATTTTGAATTTGAAATTTGAATAACTACCATATGTATATTCATCCACACCCATAAATTCCTATTTCTTCCAGAATTCATCACTGGGTATTATTTCTTATCTACTCTATCTCTCATTCTTCTCACAAATCCAAATATGGCTAATCCAATTCAGAATTTATCCGAGAATTTTGAAGAAATTCTTAACTCGTTCAAGAATATTCTCTCATTCATTCTTCGTAACCAGTGACACTTAGAATTGAGTCAAATGCAGATGATCAAGGAGCAAGAAAGACATTTCGATGCAATACGATGGATGATTTCCTCCCTACACAAGGATGATAACGAAGCACATCCTCCAGCCTCTCTCACCAATGACAATGAAAATTGGGATGCTATTAAAGCAGACCCTATTTTTGGAGAAGAAGGATGGGTGGAAGTTCCTCGTAACGTTTAATTCTATTGCTTTGTTTGAATTGTTTGCTTTGATTGGTTTGATTTCATTTACTTTAATTTGGTTTGATATGGATTGATATTTAGTGTGGATTGATGATTGTACAGAACTTGTATAAATATACATTTGATCCTTGTTTGATTATCAAGTCTATCAGTTTAAATTATCTCTTAATATATCTATTATATACTCCATTGTATAGTTTATTAATGTAGATATTTTAGTCCAAGAATAAGGGGGATTTATATAGTTTGGAGATGGTTTTTTTGGTTGATGACAAAGGGGGAGAAGTATAAAATAGGGTAGTTAGGCATAGATTACGGGGGAGTTATTATGATAGAAGTAATATTTTATAAAAAGGTTGTCATCATCAAAAAGGGGGAGATTGTTAGTCCTTGAGATGATGGTTTTGATGACAACAACCTTAGAATAGATTATAAAATATAAATACTAACAGTATAAGTTTAGATATATATGTATATGCAAGATTTAATCATGCAGGTACCATGAATGAAGACTGTACGGTATAGAGATTCAACATATCAAGATTGAAGACTCATGAGTATCAAGATTATCAAGAGTTCAAGTAATTTATCTTTTAATTTAATTAGAAATTTTGTTAAAACTCTTAGAAAAGCACTGACATCTTAAAATCTAATTTATTCGTGGAATGGAATCCATTTTGAGCCTGTTAAAGGGATGGAACCCTAAGTAGGATGGAACCTACGAAAAATCTAGTGGAACATTGTTTTGTATCCGCTAATTTTTATTCAAAATGATTTTCATAAAATTATATCTTGTTTTCAAAAAAATTTCAAAACCTTCCTTTTAAAAGCATCAAAAACATCTATCCTGATTTCAAATACTTTTAGCCTCAAAATAATCTTTAATTTCAAAATCAAATTATCCGTAGTTTTAACTATCTTTAATAATAATATATTTAATTTTTAAATATTTATGCTTAGATTTAAATATAAAATTATAGTAAAATTTTGTATATATTATTCTATATATTTACTTATGTATTTTAACTATAGAAAAGTATATTTATAAAGTTTAAAATAGTTTTAATATAAAATAGAAGTTATTTTCAAAGAAAAACAAATCACCAAAAATTCCTTGTGGATGTCGTCATGCTCAACCTACCCATGTCGATATAGTGTCAGTTGGTTTCAAAATTTAAATTTCAAAAGAAGTGTCTATACGTTATATCTCTTCACGAATGGACATGGTTGTTGTTCTTCTATAAATAGGGGATGTTTTCAACGAATTTTAACACATATTTTCTAATTTTTCACTCCTCTTCTTCTTCCACATTTCTTACACATATTCATACCATTACTCTGCCGAAATCAACATTGAATCTAACTAGATTATCTCCGGTTTGATTCTCTATCACTATCTCAACAAGATTCTCAGTGCTATTCAGAGTTATAGGCTTCTTTGTAATCAATTAAATGAGAAAAGGTGTGATTGTGGCCTTGGAAATCAGTCAAGCGAGATAAGGTGTGATTGTAGCCTTGGAAATCAATTGGATGAACTTGTCGCCCGAGAAATCAAGTATCTATACCCAGAGAATTGTGAATCTGGAGGGTGTACCTCATTGCCTTGAAATCGAGGATGTAATTATAAAGATTGTTTTTGAAAGGAAATCCATACTTGTGTGCGGGACTGGATGTAGGGTAACTCCGAACCAGTATAAAATCCTATAACAATCCGCATATTTTAAGATTGAATATCTAAATATTTTTGTTTAAATATTTTATCGTTAGTCGGATTTTAGTCCGAAAAGTTACTTTTTGCATATGGTCGAATTAGGACTCGGCCACTTCCATTGAGTTCAAAACGCCGTTTGCGATCTTTTTGAGTATAAACTTTGATATGTTTGGAGTTAGTGGAATTTTGCCACTTTTTCACTTTGGGTTTTGGGTTTGGTTCAGCCCATTAGCCTAAACTATTAACTCTAGCTCAACCCCCTCTTCTCTTCATTACTTCACTTTCATTTCCTAACACTCAAGCTTCATAAAAAATGGAGAGAGGAATGGGAAATTAAAACTCCAAGCCCTAGTTCATTTGTAAAATCCAAACTCTAGCTCCCAATTCTATGAGAAGCCATTGATTCAAGCTTCTTGTGTTGAGATTGAAGTGTGGTTGATTCTTCCTTTGCTTTCAAGCTTCTCCTTCATTGATTTTGTAAAAAGGTGAGATTTTTATCTCACATCTAAGTCTATGATTATCTTTGATTGTTAGGTATGAATTTCTAACACTTATTCATGTGCATTTGATTTTAATTTGGATTGGTTTTGTTAGTATTCCAATTTTTAGTGTTTTGGGTTCAAATCTTTAAAAATTATAGCTTTGTTGTTTGATCATGCTTTTGGTGATGCATCAAGGAGCATATAGGGCTGGGTAGTCGATTGGCATAAACCCTTAGCGTTGTTGCTCGACCGATTGCAAATTGAGTGAGAGTTTGCACTTCTGTTCCTTAGGTCGCTCGGCCTGCAATGTGTCGGCCTGTTAGGTCGCTCCAACTTAGGTCGCTCGGCCTGTTAAGTCACAACCATTTAAGTCACTCGACCTGCTATAGGTCGCAACCACTTAGGTCGCTCGGCCTGTTAAATCGCTCCAACTTAGGTCGCTCGGCCTGTTAAGTCGCAATCCACTTAGGTCGCTCGGCCTGCAGTTAGGTCGCGCCATGTTGGGTCGCAACCATTTATGTCGTTCGGACTGCACCAACTTAAGTCGCTCGCCCTGCTTTAAGTCGCACCCACCTTAAGTCGTTCTGAGGCTTAGGTCGCCTATGTCGCTTACGTTGCCCATGCCTTAGGTCGCTTGTTTCTTATGCCGCTAGCTCCTTAAGTCATTCACTTATGCCGCTATCTTCTTAAGTCGCTCTGTTAGGCCGCATGCTATTCCTTAAGTCTTAGATCCCTTAGGTCGTATGCCGTGGAGTCGCATGAGTTGAGCCGCTGATTTCTTGTGTTGCATTGTTGTTAAGCCGTAAATCATGGCTGTTGAGTTGCAAGGGTATTTCCACCTGGATGGATTTGGAATCGAATTCTTTGGATTTTATTCACGTCTTCGAATGTGAATTTTTTTGTGATTTATTGTTTCTACAATCATTTTTGTGATTCGTCACTTTAAAAATATAAAGGTTTCAATACTAGTAGTAAATATCAAAACTCTTTCATCAAAACGATTTCAACCCTATTTTATTACAAAGCTCGTTTCTTAAAACCGTTTTCCAATCTACTAGTATATACAAACTTTAACCTCACTCGTATGAGAAATCTAATTAAAATACTTAGTAAAACAAGTGGTATGAAATGCTGCGTTTACTTAGTCGGTTAATTCTTGGACTTGTTCGATTGAAACTCTTGTGACAATTTTCAAGTGGAGATCTACAATTTGTTTGTAAATATTTAAGTTAACTAGTGGTTATGGGACATGAAGCTAAGCTCATATATTTACTAGCTTAGTGTAATTGACACTTCTTGTGATCAATGATGATCATTTTGTGATTTAGACTAGTAATGTGCGATGTCTCTTTGTCTGCGAGGGAGACTAAACCCCGCTTTTGTGGAGTTTCGGCTCAATTTGGTGGGGTAGCGACCCATGGTCTTCGGGTCGTTTTGTGGAGCCTCGGCTCAAAATAAATGGTTAGCAACCATGGAATAGCGTTCCGTTTTGTGATACACGTGTTGGTGAGTTTTCATACTCCCGTTTTGTGATAGGCCTCCCCCTTTTCGTGATTTTTGGATTTCCATTGATGATTTCTGGAATTTGTGTTTTCACCAATTTTCGTGATTTACATTGATAGGTTTTATCAATATTTGTGCATTGGTTAATTTGTGTGTCATTAACTTTTGTGATTGGCATTGATATTATTGTCAGTATTTATGGTTTGGTGAATATAAATAAAGAGTATGACATTCCTTTTGATCTTTGAGAAGATTCTTGTGATATTGATTAATCCCTAGTTGATTTTCAATTGCATACTTATCATTGTATGGCATTTTGGTTGTATTATACTATTTTTTCATATCTCTTATTCTATATCATTTCATCTGATATTTATAGCTAGACTGATCCGTTTATTATTTTCTTATTAAATAATACTCAGGTCAGACCGAGATGTTACAGGTGCTTCCACTTGACTCCACTTCTGGTGTTTGCTATTCTGACTTTTGGCTAACTACTTAGATTAGTAGTTTTTGGTTGTATACATTTGAGATATAGACTCCTTGATGTATACTTATTCTTTTGCCTAGTACTTGTATCTATTCTTTTGTGATATTTTGGATCTTGTTTGACCACAACTCTGATGAACACTTTTATGTGTTATATATATATTCGTACCTATTTCCTCCTTTGTGATACGGATGCCTGTGACTGATTTGTGTTATGCTTATTTCTATATTTGTTTCCGAAGATATTATAGCCACTGTGCGGTAGATTTGAGTTTGTATCGGCATGTCGGATTCCCCCTTTGAATGCAAGTGAGATTTTTATCTGGCATATCGGTGCTCGCACAAAGCAATTACACTGCGGGTCGCTCCTCAACAGCCTTATTCTCCACGCTAGTTGACGACATTACCCGTAGTGTCCTTGGCTAGCGTGGGTATAGAGGTGGGGAGTCACAAATCCGGTGTGTTCTTTCCTTTACTTCTTTTACTTTATATTTGTATCTATGTTTGATTTTGTGATCATATCTGTGTCTGAATATTGCATACATTTATGTTCAAATTAACAAAAACTCAAAAAGATTTAACAATTCTCTAAAACACTATTCACCCCCCTCTAGTGTTTATCCTAGCCTTAAGATCCTTAATCCGCATTTCTCATAAAATCCACTTAGACAGGCCACACAAATACAAACAAGTCTCTATAACATAAATATCGAGGTCACAACATAAAATCAAGTCGTTCCCTTCGTCACTCCTCTATTGAACCATTCTCCTATCACAATCTAATACTACCCTACAGCATGACATCCATTTCATTCCAAAAATCAACCCGTACCATGGAAAACTCATACATATGCATTGAAAAGGAACTACATACCAAGTATGACCAATTTTAAATCATGGCATATCATACGTAGATGGTTCAATCCCTTAACAAGATTTGACACTGAAATGGATTCAGGTATGATGCTAGGTTTTAAGGCTAAACTATCAACTAATGCACTTGGTATGAATGGATGTGATGCATCAGTATAACAAAATACAAACATGACTATGATAATATCAACACACCTTCCATGGCGATCTTCTTTCCATTTCCCTAAGCTGATGGTAATGTAATGTTTGTGGTCAGAGTGACATTCAAAGCATATGACTAAACCACTTGACCTTCCTTCTTTGGAGTTGGGCAATCTCTCTTCATATTATCAAATTGATTATGTCTAACACTTCATCTTCTCTAAATCCAATCTACATTTCTTCATCATATGACCCAATCGATTAAAGTTAATGCACTTGAACTTCAAAAAATTTGTTATGGTATGACCCACCTTTCGACACCCAACAAGTGTTACATGTTTCTTGCCTTATCCTCCTATGGTCCATTACCCTTATGTAACCCTAATGATGATTCTTTTCCATCCCAGTCCTTTCCATATTCACCCCTCTATTAATTGAGCTCAACTAAGCCATCTACCGGGCCTTCAAAAGTAGCACTATATGGGATCTGATTCAATGCCAATTCCTTTAGTGGTGAGTTCAATTCTTTTCGCAAATTTTATCACCTTTTTGTTTGGAGTATTTTCAAGTCAAATCCATGCATTTCCAATTCATTAAACTAGTTTGCATTTTTTTTCGACGGTCATGTCCTCCTTTAAATTTATAAAATTCTCTGATAGCAAACCCTTTTCTACACCCAAGAAAACATTGTTTCAAAATTTCTTTTAAACACTACCTAAGTAATACTATCATCTACCACCTCTACCATAATCATTTCCTACCAATTTGCATCCTCACCTTGTAGATGCCATTTGCCTCTTAGTAATGTCACTAAGTCCTGAAAGATTGAAGATATTTTCATAAGAATTAAGCCATGCTCGAATTACTGCATATTGTTCTGTTCTAATATATAACTTCTCTTTTATGCTAGAAAAGTCCCTATATAGTTTGGAGAAATCCACGGCTGGTGGTGCTCGAATATGAATCACTTCTTGGGTATAGTAGTAACTACGGGTTTGTTAGGGTTGGCACTAGTTTGGCTCATTATTTGTAGATAACATCCGAACCATATAGGGATATTCGCTGCTGGGATATCCATTACATCCGCTCTAGTACTAGTCCCGGCTCTAATTTCCACACCACCATTATTGGTCATTGTTCCAACTTCAACTAAATTACTCATTTTTAACTATTTGTAAAATGGAATTCATTAGCAACTCCCCAATAGATGTAAATGAAGTTGGAATATAAAATGGTGCATAGATATGTACTTAACTCTTATATATAATATGAACCGTAAAAATAAAAATATGCTATCCAAATACAAATATGCACTCCCAATATATAACATAAATTATCTTAAGGAAGAGCTTTCTCTAATGCAAAATGTAATAACCCCCCTTTTCGACCCACTGATTTAACGCCCAAATCGATGTTCAAACCATGGTAAGATGAAAATACAAGTCGTTAGGAGATGATAATGAAAACTAAACAAGATTTCTAACTATAAACTTACTGAATCTCGTAGTGGAAAGAAATAAAATACAATATAAGAGTAAAAGTTATTTGTTTTCATAGCACCATAGTGTATTACCATTGTCATATACATATTACTTTACAACACTAATCAAACCCAATCCACACACTATATACATTAAAGTTCAAGTTTACTATTCTATCATGAGTCTGAGCTCTATCAACCCAGTGATAAAGAAAAAGGGAAAGTATGAGTTTGGTTAGACATAAGTTTGAGTAAGCGATTCATGCCTACTCCACATATACTATGAAGATACTATTATAACATGATCGTTATCTAACAAGAAAGTTGATATGTCCTGGACTAGCCCAAGGTCCTATAGGATTATATTACCATCATCTATCTAACTCTAGACCCATGTACTATACTAGATCAAGGCCTTGTAGGAACGCTTACCCTCTAGTATCAAAAACAAAATTTGACTCACGCCTTAGACTAGCCTGAAGACCTACATGATCGCTTGACATCCAGTACTCCTCCTCGACTAGCTCGAGACCCTACATGGAAACATCATATCTTAGGTCACCTACTTGCACCGTAGGATCTTACACGAACATACTGACATCAAATAATTCAATCGCAAACAAATATATCAATCCATCTTTATACAACAATCAATATCCATGCATCATATCCTAAGGTATTTTACTTTTTTCAGTTTAAGGGTCAACCCTCCTAGGTTTCAAAGTTTATTTAGTTTAGTAATAAATATTTCAATTACTTCATAGTTCCTAATCATTGTTAAGGCATTAATGGTGTATGGTCAAAGAAAATAATCACTTATATTGTAATTATATTCATATATTTTTATTTTTCTTACTTTTTATCTTATTTCTACCCAAACCAATGATTTAATCCCTTATTCCCAGTATTGAATGTTTAATTAGTTAGATTATACATCAAATCATTATCATAGTACTATCTATACATTATATTGCAAGTAAAGAATGAATCACTTCAAAATCCTTGAAACGCTCCAAACCATTTATGCCTTTTGATGTCCTATTCTTTTAGTGCATTGAACCTTTTGCAATTCGCCTGAATTCGTTCATTAAATCGTAATAGTAGTCTCCATTTTTTTTTGATGGATAGATCGGTAAAATCCATTGAATATTTAGAGAGTTACGCCACTTTAAAGTTGTGAAATGAAAAAGGAAGAATGGTGATGAAAAGCGAAAAGATAGATTAATCATTACGGTCCAAAATAATGCTTTTATAGTGCTAAATTCGGTTTAAAAACCATTCCTACCAATTTAAATAACAAACTTTTATTTTGAAATTGAAAACATGATACTATTGTTGATATGTCGACAAATATTAAACCATAGGGTGACATATATGTGATAATTGGATTTATGTCAACGTATCATTTCATGTTTGTCAACATATAAGCCAAATTTCCACTTAGCTATTAATTCACCTGTATCTCTTTCGTACGACCTCTAAACTAATTTTTTTTATATACTATGTAGATTAGGAAAACGATTAGTTCACAATGGCGCAAGTCCCATCATTAAATTCCAAAGTTGGAAAAATGATCATTTTGCCCCTTAATTTAAATAAGATTATTTACCAACCTAATCCAATTAAGTATTATCATTATATTGTTAAAATTTTAATTATAATATGTCTCAGACTATCGGGGTATTATAATTCAATGTCAGAGCTTCTTAATTAAGGGTGTACATGAATTTAGGGTTAACATATTATATTCTTTATCGCTTATAATGTTCTTGTCCAAATACTTGTTAAAACCATATTTGTGGTATTTTGATGATAACAACCAAACGAGAATGCTACTAACAATTTTATTGAGTACATTATAGATTTAGTAAGCATTCAATATAAGCGACGGAAATATAAGCACGTATTAGAGAATATTTTGCTTCAAAGAATACTAAAGAAGTACATGAGTTTTAGAAGACTTAATATGGTGTTAGCAATTCTATCGGAATTCATCAAAGCTAAAAATGCACTTGACTAAAGACTAAAGAGCTCAAATGTAGTTATTATCAAGTCTTGTAGAACCTTTTTAATACCAACCAAACATACTCTAAATCACTCCAAACTCTACCATAATCCCTTAGACCTCATCACATATTTTGAGATGTTTTGGAGATTTTTTGAATCTACATACGATCATCAAAACATGGGTTTTCTAGCACATTTATTATGCTAAAAACACAACATTCGATGGACAAATGGCATAGGATCGATGCACCGATCATCGTATTTCTTAAAGACAGCGACTGGTTTCTCAAAGGTGTCTGTTTGCATCCCTTCACTCCATAAGTTTCTTCTCTTCATCAATGGAAAATCTAAGAGGTTTCACTCCTATTATAGCACCCTTACAACACCTATAAATATCCCTAATCATCCTTAAATCAATACATAACTCAATGCTATGAAATCTATGACTAAACTTTAAAACCTTAAAGCATTTACCATGTCCTTCAAAATATTCATTTGATTTGGATATTTTTGAGTAGCGTGCTTCATTTCCACATCGTATATTCTAGTCAAATAAACTTCTTAGCATCTAATCCTTCACTCAATATCATTTCATTTGGTAATATGAGTCTTTGTACTGAAAAGAAATAATCTATACATTAAGATACGCCGTGTCTAACATTGTTTACTGAAGTCCCATTCTTCTGCTTGGGAAAAGTGTTGAAGTCCAGTTCTGTGGATCTGGAAAAAGTCTAATTTCTATAGATTCAGTCAGCTGTTGTAAATTTGTTCCTTTGGGTAAGGTGAGGGTTGATAGCGAAAATCCAAGCGAGGAATTTTGGGACCAGATGTAGGATTAGAGATTAGAACCGGTATAAAATCGATTATGCAATCTACTCTACTATTTCCACTACTATTATATTTATGTTGCAACTATTGTGATTACCATGTTTCAATTCTATATTTATATATTTGGCCATCATCGATTATGTACGTAGCACCTTACAAGTAATAGTGATCGATGCTACATGACTAACAATACACCTTTATAAGAATTCATTGTTGTGACACCCTATAAAATAAATAGTATTTAATTAAAATAAATTAATAAATAATTATTAAAGCTCAAAAAAAGAATTTTTACAAACGTCATAATTGTACTATGAAACTTGCACCATTATGTTTGTGGCGATTTACTGATCAACTTTCATATATGAAGTTTTACGATCAGAGCTCAAACAAAGAAGTTATTGATGTTTGAAGATTTCAGATCAAAAATAACCAAAATTGTATTAAGGTAATAATATCACTAATTTAACATTAAAGAAACCGTTAAGTTTGAACGTTAGCAATTGTCAGTGAAAATCTAATTAAATCAATATTAAAGGAAATAAATAAAAATAGATGCAGCAACAAGTATTTGTTAATGGTGAATAGCCACCAGTCACAGTAAATATCAACCAGTCGACCATTAATATCAAAATGGTCGATTGGTTTCTACTCTGGCGACTAAGAATGAACCTCGATCTAACTGCCTAGATTTAAATAATTTAATATAACGAATCGAACTGATTCGAACGCCTGTAAATACTGGCCTAACCTTTCACTTTATTTCTCATATTTTCCGAATCAACAACAAAGCTCTATATTTTCTTTTATCTACTAATTCTATGAGTTATAAAATATTAAACACACACACATATATATATGCATGAGTGTGCGCATATGTGCGTATGCGTGTGTGTGCATGTGCATGTGTATATGTGTGTGTGTGTGGAGATTAGTTGAAAATAAAAGAGAAGAAGAATATCGTTGAATCAATTCCGCGAAAAGAGATAAATTCCATAATTAAAAATTTATACTATGCTTAATTAAAATATGTTCTTAGATCTATAGTTCTAATAAGTATGTATTTGTTTAGATACATATTTTTATTGAAAAAGAGGAAGAACGAGAATAGATTTAGATTTGGAGATTTCAAAGTGTAAATATGATTGTAAAATTATGTGTTTTATATAATGTTGAATTTAAATCATTTGTAAATCTATTTCTTTTATGCCTATATATAATCATGAAATTATAGGCTTATATATATAACAAATTTGAGATTATTGCCTACATATTTTGTAGATTATTAATTTTGATTAAATGTTGTATAAACCTAGATCTTAAATGTAAGGGTGAAATGGTCACTAAAATTATAAAATAAGTTATACACACACACACACATATATATATATGAATGTGTATTAATTTCAGATTTTGTTATATGAATGTTATCAGTTGTTAAACTTGAATTTAAGATGTTTCTAATTAGATGTAGATTTAAGTTTATATTTTAATTCATTAGAACGAAGAATGTTTTTATGTGAATTTCTATAAATTATCCAACTTTAAAATTATATATGAAAGTGTGTCGTTTGAAATAATAAGGAATATGCCCAAAGGAAATAGATGTATAAAATCAGGATGTTACCGTTTTTGTACTGTCTTTTTCCATAAAAATAGAAAAGTTAATTTCTTTTAATTCCGAACACAACATAATTCCTTTTTAGATAATTTAGGGTAAATTACAGTGATAAGATTTCCTTGTCGGGGAGAAAACAGTTCCAATGCATTAAAATCTAGAAATCCCAAAATATAGAACTAAAATGTTATAAACATAAATAATAAAAATTCCGTATCGATTAATTATATGTGATTAAATATAGGTTAGAAAATAAATAATAAGCGCTAAACATGAATAAAACAATGAATTAAAGAATTAGAGAGGCTATAATAATCAATATACAATGTGTGCTAATTAAAAAGAAGCAACAAAGGACACTTAATGTATTAGTTGGAAAGAATAAGTAAATTGTACTCAATTGTATTAATTAAAAAGAAGTAGTAATTGATAATTAATTATATTAGTCGGAAAGATGCAGCAAATAATACTTAATTGTATTAATTGGACAAAAGCAATAAATGGTATTTAATTTATTAATTGAAAAGATGTAGTAAAGGATATTTAATGGCATTTATGAAATAAGAAGAAAGTTTATGTAAAGTAAATGAATACTAATAATTGAGATTAGGTAGCATAATAATTTTCCAATTGAAATTATATGGTCTCAAGAATACGTTTATGACAGTTGTGGATTATTAGGTCTAGCCTAATATTTAGATTAATTATAAGTGACATGGTCACTACTATAGGATGGGATGCGAGGTCGATAATAATACACAATGGAAGTCTACCCTCTATAAAGGGCTACCGACAGTTGTGTATACATTATACTTATGTGGGACATCTTCAACTACAAGACTCAAGGGGATATACGTTCGCGTATACGCTTGGGGAATGTACCAAGTGTTTGAAGTCTTAAATGGCTAATTGGGGTCTGCTTCAATTCTAATATAAGGTATTTAGTAACCATATAAGCATTTTATTGATTTGCAATAGGCGATCCAAATTGGATGGTAGGCTAAAGCTCGGTGCTATGTCAGTACTCTTGGTACCATATATTTAATGAGTAGGGTTGTACATATTAGGTCAATAGCACCATCAGTCCTGAGAGGTCATTAGAAAAACTAGTTATGCCTTCTACTTCCCATTAGTGTATGTTTCGTATGGGATACGCAACTGCCGCAAAGTTTGTTTATTGTTGTTTATTAGGAAATGGGCTAGTTAACCCTTAGATAAGTCTTTGAAATGAGTTAATAACATGACTTGTTGGTTGTAATGCCGTTATTAGGCATCAACTGAAGGTTCCTTAAAGAACGCAAGGTGTAGTATATAGTTACAAATACTAGCGGGGGATGTTTTATTGTCTATTGGTGACATCGATGCTTATACATATATAAACATTCATACCTCGGGGTAGGTTAAACGTATCGTATGCGCATATGAAGTCAAATTGACTAATTTATGAATAATAGACATAAAACATAATGGAAACCAATCGACATATACTAGTGTGTGGATAAAAATATGTAATTTACCGGTCACCAAAACATTGTTCAAACCCCCTCCTTATTATAATCCATGGGATAGATTTAGAAGGATAGACACTGGTACAAGGCGGGAACGGTGGAAAGGCGGATTCTCTCATTTGTGCTCTGCATTGACAGGGGTACTAGATATTCGAGGAATGTTATTGGTTTCGAGGTATTATCCGTAGTTGGTATGTATATGTTGCAATATATTTTATTATTCCACCATGAGTTCATATAGATAGCTCTTTGATATACTTAAGTTTATGACATGACACCAAACCAATGATCTATACCCTAATAGACTTTGGTTTTTGGATTTAGTCGATATATCGAGCCCACTATGGTGCGGATTGTTATATCTGGTACCAAAGCTTAGGTTAGTCGATCATAAAAATTAGGATATGCTTGGTGAAGGTATTTATATTATATATATATATATATATATATATTACCTGCCAGACTCTATAAATTTTGACTCTAGAAGTGGCTGCGATCATATTCTTAAAACATGAACAAGGCAACTATGAGTTGGAACAATAAATACAATTAAAAATATACACCTGCCTCGATTATCCCGCGGGATGTTGGCCGCATCATAAGGTGTTGACTTAAGAGGAGTACGAGCACTATATATAGAAGGGTCTCTGAAGCTGGATGGTATTTTACACCTTTGTTGGGCCTAGATTGCCCTATGCTTGTGGTTCCCCGCTGGATTTTCGATTATTGATGTACAATTTTTCTCGACAGATGAGGCAATAAAAAATCAACATGTTGCAGGTATCAAAAAGTAAGCATTGAGCAAGTTCCCGAAAGAAGTTGTGTAATAATCACCGTAAGATGATATTTGGATTTATTTTAACATATTTTGAATAAAAATAAGTGAAAAGAAGGAAAGTCCAAATGAAAGGAAAAATAAAATCCATTTCTGAGTACTACCCCATGTGAAAGAATTTAATAAAAGGTTTTAAATTCTCTTCAAAATATTTGAAATTTTTTAAGGAGTTATTTAAAAGTAGAAAAACCCCTGTTTTTGAAAAAAAGTAAATGTTAAAATTTTTCTTATATAAAGTACTTTTTTATTAGATAGAAATTTATATTTGAAATTAAGATAATTTAGACTAAAATTTTTAACTAAAGGGTTTTACGTAAAGAGATTTTTCCTTTGGAATAAATAAAAAATAGAGCATATGTATAGTTCGATAGATTTTTCTAATTTTGTGAACTCGAAGTTATAAAAAAAAATTCTACCAAGGGTGGATGATTGGAAATGGTAATAGATTTAAATAGAGGTAAAGAGAATGGCAGGTTAAGAACACCGGATAGTAAGATAGGAAAAATATTCCTGTATCAGGAAAATATAGAGAAAAACAACTGAAATAGATTTATACAAAAAGCAAACATTTCCATGTTAATTAAGAAAATCCTAGTGGCTAAAGCAGTAGGTGAATGCACTGCAATGAAAAAATCGATCAAAGAGAAAGAGATCTATATATTGAGAAGTTATTTAAATAAGAGTAACTTAGGTGGAATAAATTTAAATAGTAGCAACAATAGGAAATATAAATAGAAGAGACGTTAAGAATTTATTTAAAAATAAAGTTATTATTCTATTTAGAAACAACGTAGGAAAACAAAGGAAAATTGAATAGTTTCTAAACATATGTGTAGTAATTGGACATATCTTTTAGAAGTCTCCCTAATACAATATTAGAGTCTTTGCTAAGATTGAAGGGGGATATAGTACGAGTAATAGAAAAATAATTAAAATAAAGTTGTCATTTGCAACGAACCGGATTTTCGACCCTCGAAACCAACACTAATACATTCACTGTATCTCACGCCAAATATTCAAATGTCAGAAAACCGATTTGTTAAGTTGAATGTAAAAGGTAGAAGGTAGAAGAGAACTAAACAACACAGAATCTCATAGCTGAATGAATAATCTATATTATTTTAAAAATCTTTACAAAAAACAAAACTATAATTTATATGTATACAGACATTAATCAAAGTATAGTAAACTATTCAGCATGGATAGTTATAACAACCTATCCACACAATTTTGGAATAACATAAAATAATGTATACATCAGAAATATGATCATCTATGTGAATACGTCTCCATGCCTCCTGCTCCTCTCCTGAAGCTCCATAATATCCATCTAAACCTGGAAATATGCTCGGCCTGACCCGAGCACTATAAGAAAACAACGCCCAGGTTAGTCTGGTAAAACCAGCATGAGAACTTAAATCACAAGGAATTTTATAATAACTTTTAAAATCCTTTAAAATCTAAGGTATCTCATAAGGCCACGCCGCATATAAAGACAGACAGGTTTTTACCTTACGATAACCAAAACCTTTTATATCAGAAAATCCAATGATATTATGATAATGCCTAAAGGTCAAAGTAAAATATGAAAATAGCTGAAATGCTTGCATCTCACATTTCAACATAGTTTGGCACAATCAAAACCGTATGGCGCTTATTGGAGCATGGATTCCATACAATGACTAGGCACTTGGGTACCACCTATCACGGTACACGTCTAGAAAATATACCGAGGACCTCGCCAGGATCCCTTGCCAACACAAGCCCGGCCTACCCCTTACTAGTTAGGATCGAATATGTCATCACCATGGTTTCTTTGCAACCCTTTTATCGAGATTTCATGCAGAACCAATCCATAAATATGTGGATGTATCTAGAAGGGTGACAACATACCGTAATGGGTGCGACCCACTTAGCCTTGCTGCATCTCTCCTGATTTTTAGTCATTCCCGGTTGTTGGGGCTTGAAGCTACGATTACCTTTCAAGAAATTCACACTTAGAATACTCATTGTCCTCCAATGAAAATGTGCTGATAGCATTTATCAATACAACTCCGTTCTGGGACTGAACGAAACCGAAGGCACTATTCCTACTACATCCATTCTGGAATCACCCTCAGGATTAGTAGCGATTAGCCCTTGCACTTCACATCTCTATCTTTAATTCCACGCTCTTCATGATGTTTTCACTTTGAAACGCATTTGTTGGATCGAAGTAGTTTTCGGACAACATATCCGATCCCGGTCACTTTGAAACAATGTTCGATAATTTCCGGTAAACTCAACCCGGTTCTTTAGGAAATAAGCAGATAAATGATAAAAGCTGAGTTCACCTCCTAACCATTAGTGGATGGATTTCATTATCCTTTATCCTAGAAGAAGAAATGAGTTTATACGTACAGTATAGCACCTTCGGCGGTAACTGTACCATATAATTCTTATGCTTCCCCTAGATATTTTCAAAGTTACGTTTTTGGTCCAGATTTGATAGTCGGTGATTTAACTATTAAATTAAATAACAAGATTCAATCCCATATGGGATCCTTTAAGCCTTTATTAATTAAACTTTAATTAACAAAAGCACTTTAAAAAACTTGATCAAAAGATCCCTTCAAAAACACTTTTTCCAAAACCCATAACATCCTTTTATGCTTAAAAGCTTTTGGAAAACGTTCCTCTTTCAAAATTCCATACTAAATGGCCAAGTAATTCCCTTTCAAAACATCTTTTACTATAAAACACATTTAACTATCCCTTATAAAATTAATTTTATAAGTTCACTTCACATTTCAAAACTATTATAAATTTTCAAACTAGATTTAAAAATTCTTTTAAAATCTCTAAAATGGTTTATAAAATCTCTTTCTAATTCAAAAGTATTTATAAAACTTCTTTATAAATCTTTTATAAAATACCATTTACAAAATATCTTTTGTAACCACATTAAGTAAACTCTTTAGTAAAACCCCTTTGATAAACAAGATATTATTCAAAAATAACTTTATAAAATAACTTAAAATCATTCATAAACTTTAAACCCAAATTGATCAAAGAACTCAGGTTGATTCAAAAACACACTTTATAATTTCAAAAGGAGACTTAGCAATCCCAATGGTACTAACTTAAGTTACCATTCAATTTCAATTCTAATTCACTTATCAGTTATTTACATAGATCAACATATACATAAATACAACTCACATCCAATAAGGGAATAACATGTCAATATGAACAAAATAACATATACATGTCCAAATAACATTATAGCAGGATGGTAATTTGTCCTGCTAAACAGATGTCCAAACAATTCAATCAATTCATAGTAGAATGGGGATGTATTCTGCTAACATATGTCCATACAAACACACAAACAAGCCAACCATCAATTTATAGCAGAACGCAGATTTATTCTGCTAACACATGCCCACATAATCCAACAATCCACATCATAGCTCATTCACATTTATACGATTCCTTAGTTGTATCGACACTTGAATTCCTTGAATTCAAAACCATCTTTGGAAAATAAGTTTCTTTAAAGCAATTTGATTCTTGGAAAAACAAAGGATTTAAAACTTTAAACTCTTTTATAAATAATAAATTATAAGTTAAATCTCTTCTTAAATATAATCAATCATTAATAAATCTGAACTCAATTTACTTAATTAATTTAACCTTTAAATAAAAAAACAATAATTAATTATTAAATAAATAATTATATCTCAAATAATCCTTTATTAAATTTTTAGATATTAATTTAAACCTTAATTAATAATTAAATATTAATTAATATCAATTAAATAATTAAATAACATTTAATTAAAACTTAAATAATAATTTAAATCCTTTTAATCATAATTAATTAAAATTTTAAAATTGACTTTAACTAAGAAATAATTAAATAAATAATTAACCTTTAAATAATAACTAAGTAATTAATTAACTTAAATAAATAGGTAATATAATTAAACATGAGTAATTAAAAATTAATTACCTTTTTAAAACTTAATTAACTATTAATTAATTTCTTAATTAATAGACGATTAACTTACTTAAATAATATTAATTAATACTAATTATGTAACCTTAATTAATAATTAATTAATAATTAATTATCGTTAATTAATAAATTAATTTGTTAATAGAAACATACTTAATTAAGTTATAATTAACTTAAGTGTCGCAAACTTAGTCTGGAAAGATTTCCAAAACATTTTTATAGAAATTTAAAACTTAAATTATTTTAAAATCTGATCTACATCCATAGCGACTATCGCTATAGATACTTGTAATTTCCAACTTCTTTTCCACTTCTATATCACAACCAATTTAAAGACTATTGAACCATAATCATCACATAAGCAAGCACATATCTTTCAAACCAAATATAATCAACATCACAACTTTTATAACTAACATATCCAAACAATACCACAATCCAAGCCAACCAACCATACATACATACATACATACATACATACATACATACATACATACATAACCACATAACCAACATATATAAACACATATATGTTTATAATTAAATTATTTCCAAAATGTTAAGAAGTCTACTTACTAAAACATTTGAAAACTTGAAATACTTTAGCATTCAGAAAGCTTGGAAAACCACCAACCCTTCATGAAAATAGGTCATATTACGTTCAACTTTTGGACCTTTTACTCTCTGAATTTGGTAAAGTGGTAAAAAGGAAAGTTTTAGATTCTTTTATTCTATATCATGTAAAAAATATTTACTCAAAAATATTAAATTTTGAGGAAGTTACGGCGAAGCCAGGATGACCATTATCAGACTTATTTTCTGTTTTCGAAAATGGGTCTAAAAATTTTCTGGAATAGATACACTCAAATTTTAAAGAAATAGTCTAAAAGAGGTTTCTAGCCATGGGAATGTAACATACTTTGACAAAAATAAAACCATAATTTGAGTCATAAATGAAGAAGATATGGCCGAAACTATCTCGGGTAAAATGGAAGAATTTATAGACTGAAAAGAGGAGTTTAAATATGGACTTTGAAACATGTAAAGATTTAAACTTTAGATTTAAGAATTTCAAACCCTAAAACTAGGAAAAGAATCCATGGAAGAGTTAAAAAGGTTAAGGAAGAAGGAAAAGATTTTGAAGAAAAATGAAAATAAGCATGGAAAAGAATTAGGAAATTCTTTTATATAAAATGTATTATATAAATTACCTAAATGCCCTTGGAGTACAATACCTCCATTCAAATCTCTCCACATTATCACCTTGTCTTTACATGCCTTAAGATACATGAAAATTACATGTCCCCTCCTTAACTCAACATGCCAAAACATGTTCAAGTACTTTTCGTACTTTTTGTCTGTCCCGATGTGACATTTTTCCAGTTTTTTCACTCTTTCAAACCTTATAAATATAAATACATGCATACATGCACAATTAAATACATGAATATATATACTAACTACTTTATAAATGTGTATATTTACCCTAAAAGTCCACAACATTTTCGATAACTTTTAGCCGATGAAAAGTCGAAATTTCGAAAAACGAATTCCGGTCACATTTTCAATTTTTTTTCGAACTATATATTTTTGTAAATAAATTTTGAAGAACTATTTTACCCTTATTATTTATCATTTAAAGGATATTTATTTTCATTATAAAGCTATATATTTAATGTCTAAAATTAATTGAATGTTCATAAATCAAAGTAGTGAAATTCCAGGTCGTTACATCATTGTCTACTTTATTTTTTATTGTTTAAAGTTATAAAAGATGTTTAAGAAACACTGTAGTAGAGCATTTTTGAAAAATGTTTTGGTATAACAATTGAGTTTTTAAATGCAAGACTTAACAAATTGTTTGAGTTAAAAATCCAACTATTTAAGTAGAAAATCTCTATCGTAAAAAAACCCTAAAGAGAGAATTGATGTATTATTTAAAGAAAAAGATATCTTTAAGGATTTAATCGCTAACATTAGCTTTTGAACTTAATAACTAGGCTTACTTCATAAATCCTAAATTATAGTTTTAAAAGTTATTACACTTACAATGAGGTTGGTTTAAGTAAGGAGTTTTCGCGGTTCCTTTTGGAAACGAAGCACTTACTGAGTTAGATAAAATCTAATTTGATATTTTCAAAGATAAAAATTTGGGTAAAGTACTACATGATTATGAAGCTCGATGATTTTATGATGGGCAGTGAAAATCAAACCAACTTTGATATGAAGTAGATAGGGATGACTACATAGGTAAGATGGGGTAAAGGTTAAAGCTATGAATACAATAGATGTAGAAAGTTGTAAAAATCGCTAGGCAAATGCTTGACATTAAGCCTGGACTAGGGATTAATCGAGGATTAATCGAAGCCAGGCGTTTTCGGTAAACTCTATGCATTTTGAAAAAAAATTAGTATTTGGTTAGTATTAACCAATCCATAATAGGATTATAATGGATTTGGATGGGTTTGGAAGCAGCTATGGAGACAAAATCATTTGAGACAAATATTTTGATGCTTATAAGAGGCATCAAGCCTAAATTTGTGCATAGATGGTGCACACGAACTAGTTTATAGGTTTAGATAACATAGTAAGTCTCATAGAAGTGGACTAAGCAAATACCTAGGAGGTAAGGCTAGCTTAGCATCTAGGCGGGGCCTAGATAGGAGCCCAGAAGGATTTTTACAACAAAGGTGATAAATGCCCATAGAGTAGTAACTAGAAGTCCCCATAGAATATAAGGAATATTGGTATGAACTTTAGGAATGTTTTATTAGAAATGTGCGAAAGCCATTAAAAGAACCTAAAAAGGAATGAGGAATGATATCAAAGTACACTTATGTGAGTTGTAGAGTATATGCCGCAAGAGAGATCAAAGGCAAAGAAAAATATCAGAATTTGAGAATACTATCAAGAGATTTGGATTAAAAGAAGATAACAATATAATTGGTTGTGATAATTGAAGTAATGGATGGACCTTATTTGTTAAAAGCCAAAAAGGGTAAGCTAAGACACGTAAGTATAGTAGATTGACATATTAGAAGTGTCCATTTATTTATGTAATAAGTGATAGGGCCACAACATCATTAATGCATGTTGATGTTGAAGGCAACTTTCAACAATAGTTCTTTTCGGTTAATTGGGTTGTAATTGCTAGTTGTCTCATTTTGGGTATAGAAAATGCATATGATATGAGATGTGTTTATTATTGTGTTGATTTTCTGAAAGAGCATTGACCATTACATGTATTAGAAAATTGTATAAATAAGAAAATCTCATAAGGACACTTAACTAGCGATGAATGTAAAGTAAAGCTAGAAGTTTATAAAGTAAATTAGGAAATTTATTAAATTAGCTACTAAAAGTAAATAACGCTAAGTCCCAAAAGCATTAAAATTTTGGAGAAATAAATTTTAGCAAGCGAAAGATAGAGAAATGTTGTTCCAAAACTATGGGTCACTGCCTTAAAAGCTAAAATTTATAAATGTAGTTGTGTGTTGAATGTTGTTCCAAAATAATAAAAAAAAGTTTTCAAAATTTAAATATTAACCGTGTGATAGGCTCGGATAAATCATATGTGTTACTCTTTGACTGAATCTTGATTACAATAGGATGTGGCTTGATTTATTTTGAAAATGTAAAAACAAATACTTTTGAAATTTTTTGTGCAAAAATCTTCGACTTCTAAAATAGAGAAAAGTTTTGAAAAGTTTCGAAAGTGGGTTTTATTATAAAATTTTCTAACTATTTCATTAATTTAATTGAAAAGGTGTTTTGAAAGGCAAAAACCCATATGCTTAGCATAGAGAAAACCTATAAGTTAGCGAATATGAATTTTACTGTTCAATAAGTATGTCAATATATAAAACTAGATAATAAGAAGGGAAAAGCTATTTTAGCTTTGGAATTTCTATTTCCATACCCCCTTGATAGTAAACAACACTAGTTTTTAAAAATAATAATTATGTTTTAAAATTTTAAAGATAAATTTCCATATGCGAACTCTACTTGGAAAAGATGGAAAAGATTTGGGGGCAAAGGAGAAGGTTCCAAGGTATAGTGCAATGAGTACACAAAAAGAAGGATGGAAATATAAATTCTTCATCTAAATTTCTTTTTCAGCATAAGAGTATAGATTTAGGAAAACTGGGTTTGCATTTTTAAAAAATGCATTCACATAGGAGGCCCGATTCAGTATTATTCTACATACATATCATATGTATTGTGATACACCATGCACTTGTACACGACTGGCTGTAAAATTAATTATACACTAATTAGATGAATATGTTAGAAATTGTTACGCGTTATGCTATGTGATTCAGTTCTTGAGAAATTTCGAGGATGGAATTCTTTGAAGGGAGGGAGAATTTAACACCTTATAAAATAAATAGTGATTAATTGAAAAGAATCAATATATAATTGTTAAAGTTCAAAAATAGAATTTTTAGAAACATCAAATTTTGACTATAAAACTTGCACAATTGTGTTCGTGGTAATTTTCTGATCAATTTTCATATATAAAGTTTTATGATTGGGGTTCAAATGAAGAAGTTATTAACATTTAAGAATTTTGGATCGAAAATAATCAAAAATGTACTATGGTAATAAATATCATTAACTTAGCATCAAAGCAACCATTAAGTGTGAATCTTAACAATCGTCAGCAAAAATCTAATTAAATAAGTGTTTAAAGGAAATAGACAAAATAATCACAGCAACAATTATTTGTTAATGATGAATAGTCATAGGTCGACAGCAAATATCAACCGATCGACTGATATCAAGCAGGTTGACCGGTTACGGCTGTGGTAGCAGAGAATGAAGCTCGGCCTAATTCCATTTGAGATTTATTTATCCGTAGCAACCACTAAGCCTCACAACATATCTTTTTTTAATAAATCTCTTTCAAACATTCATATACTTATCTTTCTGATATAAGTATATTCACAAAACATTTGTAAGATTTTCCATTACCAAATCTCTAAAAAGGATTTAGCTACATTATTTAAATTGAAGAAAAGGATAACTCTAAGTACAGTTCCTTGGGTGTAAAATGTGGAATGGATGTTCCACACCACCTTTTTAAAAGGGCAGCCTCGAGAAACCCAAACCTCGATATCTTATTGTAATTATTTTCAATGAATTATTTTAAGAATTTCCTTTACGCATGAAATACTTTTCGATTTAACCCAAACTGATCTACAAAAAATTTATCAATCTCCATACTCATTTATGCAACTCTTTATAAGTATTCAAACGCAGTTATATAAACTTCTTTATAAACTTTCAAACCTTGTATAAAACTTCCCTTTGTAGACATCCAAACCCATTTTTAATATCTTTTTGTAAACATTCAAAACTATTTCTAAAACTCCTTTTATGAATATCCCAAAATTATTCACAAACTTCTTTACATATTCAAAATGATTATCAAATCAATTTTAAAATAGAATAACCTTGAAGTCCATTTTGAAAGAAAATGAAATATTAACATTTCAAAACCAAACGGAGGCTTAATGACTACAATGGATCATTAAATTTGGGTTTACTTATCCAAGTTATATCATGGATACACATAACATACAATAAATCATTGGTAGATGTCCAAGTGACAAATATAAATACATCCATTATCAGTGAAAATGTACATATAGAAGTATATTTTATATGCTTAAGTTATCTTGACCCGCTTATTTAAATTAACTTCCTTGTGCCTGTCACGTTACTGATATTCGGCATTTATGCTAAACATAAGTCAACTTACTTCCCATAAAACGTGTAACTTTTTATAATCACTACTTTAATTAATTTGGCTACTTGATGGTCCAGACGAGAGATCTTTTGATTTAAAATCAATTAATATGAAAAAGAAAATTGATTAAAAATATAACCGATTGGGTTTTAATACAACCTTTAAAAAGATTAAAGAATACTTAGTTGGCTTAACCCTAATTATATCTTAATTAATCATAACTAAATCAAGATTAAATCATAATTAAACTTTAATTAACTTAATGCATCTTAGTTAAGGTTTAAACAATTCATTATTAGTTAAACCCTAATTATTTAAAAAATTAATTTAATAATCACTTAATTAAATAATATTTAATTAACATACTCAACTTATTAACCATTTAATTACTTCCTATCTTTATTAATCATTAATTAAAACCTTATTAATCACTAATTAGTCATTAACCTTCTTTAAGTGTTACTTAACCCTAATCACTTAATTAATTACTAATTAAGTGCTAATTACCTTTAATTATTTTATTAAATAAATTATTGAATAATCTAAATTTAATCTCTTTTTATGTTACTAATTAAGTTTGGAAAACTTTTTCAAAACAATTCCAAAATGAATCACTTAATGATGGAAATCGTGGATTTTTGTCGAACTGCATCCATAGCGACTATCGCTATGAGCGCAGTTCGCTTAAACATATTTTAAGCGAAAACACTTGCTTATTATTTTCTATTTCATGCTTAGAAATATAACTTTTAAAGTTTTTGAGACTTAGAAACAAAGATAGAAACTTTGAAATAATTTCCAATCTTTAAGAGAAGAGAACATAGTTTTTGATTTTGAATCGGATCTCACGTCCCTCGCAACACACAAAGTTATTGACTTTGTTTCAACTCAACATACTTTGGTTCTTAGATCACAACCATACATCCATATTACCATATTTTTAATATCACAATGAAATACATATATAAACATAAGTTTATATGCTTAATAGCTCGACAACATCACATTCAAATCTCAATTTCAATACCTGACATAACATCCATCAAATCACCATCGACCAACATAATAACCATTCTGTTATTTCGTTTCATTATCAGCATAACATCACATCATAGTAAAGTCAATTTTTTTTCAAAACAAAGTAGTTTTACTCACTGAAAATCTTTAAAACCTAAAATGCCTTAGATGCACCAAAAATCACCCCAAAAATATATCATCTTCCAATTGATTTTTTGACATAGTGCTCCCGAATTTTGAAAAAGTGATCAAAAGAAAAGTTTTGAAAAAAATTTTCTCTACGGTTTAGAAAAAAGAATCACTTAAATAAGATTTTTTTTTTGAGGTAGATATGGTCAAAAGAAGGAGAGTTATTTTTGGACCTGAATTTTTGAGTTTAAAAGTACTCTGTAAAGAAATGAGATTTTGACAAACCTAAGATTGAAATTAGAAAAAGTAGTAAAAATGAAAGTTGTAGATACTAAAATTTTATATGGTTTTTGTAAAGGAAAATCTTGATTTGATGTAAAATAGAGGAAGTTATGGCCGAATAAGGGGGAAAAATGGAGAAGAAAAAGCCTAAAAACAAGAATGCATCTTTAAAACAATTTAAATCTTTTGATTAAAAATAATAATTAAAACTAGCATAATAAGCCATGAAACATTAAGAAAGGTTTAGGTAAATGGAAATGGAGAAGTAAATCAAAATATGGTAAAGAGGGTGTGTATTTATAGATGAAAGAAAATAGAAAAATTACCATTTTAACCTTAGTTTTAAAATGTCCTAACATGTCATTATTCTGATAGGTCACATCACAACCATCCTCTCCATCATATGTCCCTCCTCTCTAGTCACATCCACTAGTTCATGATGGATAATGATGATAAGGCTAAGATATGATAAGAGATAACAATATATACTTATATATAAGTTATTATTTTTAAAACCATGACTTATCACATCACTTGCTAAATATAATTAACGTAAGATAATATACAATTAGTATATTATTATTGTTTTGTTACTTATCTCTTATATAAATATACATATAGTGCAGAAAGATGAACAACATTTCCGACAACTTTCTTGTGTCGAATAGTCGAAATTTCGAAAAACATTCTTCAGTCACATTTTCTATTTTTCTACGAACTATCTATTTTGGTAAATAAATTTTAAAAACTATTTTACCATTTTTATTAAATGATTAAAATAGGTTATTTATAAATAAAAACCCTTTTATTTAATATTTACACTTAACTTGAATTTTCAAAGAAAGATATACAAAACTGTTAATATCAACTGTCGATGTTATAAATGCATTTTATTTTCCAAAAATAAAATAAAATATTTTATCTCATAATATTGTTTGAATACATATGTTTATGTATGTATCTAGAGCCATGCAAGATCCTTATTGTTTAAAAGCAGTTTTATAAAAAAAACGATTTTCGGCTGTTTTATCGATATTTTATCTAGGTCGATATTTACAAATTTTCAATGTTTTACCTCGGTAATTTGTCCATAAATAATTTTCCCCAAACAAATTGACTATTATTATTTACCACTTAAAATGTGATTATTTCTTACTTTTAAACCCATATCTAAATATTTTAAAAATGAATATAATTTATCAAAGTGACAAATTTGCGGGTCTTACATAAAGTGTTATAAAGACAAATTGTTAAAGTAAAATAAAAAAATAAAAAAAAATAAGGAAGAAGGAAAATAATACCAGAACCTTACAGTGGAATGATAACATATAATCTAAAATGAGTAACAAAACCGTCACTCTAAGATATATAGTATTCATAGTTACAATTCTGAATACTATCATCGGTCTGGACAGTTATAGTAGCCTATCCAGACAAATGTTAATATGTACAACATAGTAATGCAGCAGAAATAATAATTCTATGGTAGGTGAAACATCCAGCTCATCTTATCAAGCTCCAGTGTACATCAACAAAAACTGCCTTTCTCAGACTACTAGAAAGAGCATATGAGGAATTTAGGGTAAAAAACCATGCGTTAGACATCAATCTGGTATGAGAAACTCAAGAAATATGTGATCGACATCTAATAATACTTCTTAGACTGCATGGAATGCCACAATGGTTATCCCTTCAAAAAAACCATCATCTAATAAGTACACAAGGTGATATAATAAATAATGTCTAGAGTGTAGAATATAAATATATAAGATAGCCGAAATGGTTACGTTGATTACATTCGATAGCAAATTAGTGGGTACAATCAAAACTGATAAGGAATGTTTGCGTAATGGATTTTCCATGGGTATCCCTTCGGTCAAGCTAAAATCCAATCTCCATACACATGGATCAGAAAACACCTTTCGAGTGTCGTATGTCGTTAGATAAAATGTACCATAAGGTAAGAAAAAAGGCTCATGCCCGAATATAAATACGAACCATATGGAACCAAATATAATCAACTCTCGGTCCTAACATATCGATAAGCGTACTCCAGATCTGGAGTTGATAATACCCAGTCGTGGGATTGCAAAACCCTAGATTGTGCATCCTACTTTGTATTCAGCCATTTCCAACATTGAGGCCGCGTTCGACATCTTTCACATAAGTCTTCATCGCTTGAATAGAACATGAATCCCCAATTGGATTTCCACATGTCAAACAGATCTCGAAGCCACACATGGATTCCAACACCTCAAACAGATCCACTTTCAAGAGATAGAATACATATCTCAGTCTTGAAGTATTTTTTGATAAGTAAACACTTACCAATCCTGGTCTCTTTAAAATTAAATTGACGAATTTGGTCATATTCAAAAATAATGAGAATGATCGCATGTGGAAACCAAGTCTCGTATACTTATCACGTTTCCGATATTTTCATCTCACACTATCCCTTGGTCAAGAGTGAAGCAGGTAGGTTAGAGCTCTATTGCTTATATCCCTACTTGAATACCAGTCTTAACTCTCACAGATAGACAAGCCTACGTTATTTGCTTTTAGTGCTAAATATACAACTAAATATTTTCCATAATTGAGTAAACACACAAAGCATGATTAAGTCACATAAGGGACTTCTAATCCTCTTTTGTTTTAGTTTTTCTTTTATTAATTAAAACCTCTTTTATTAGTAAAACTTCTTATATATAAAAAAACTTCATTTATCAATCCCTACTATTCATTTGTACTCATTCAATGCTTTGAAAAGTATTCATATATACATTAACAAATCATTAACAAGATTTCTTACTTTAAACCTTTAGTTTTTTATCTTTTCCCCAAAGATTCCATACTTGTAATTCCCTTTAAAATATCTATTTTAAGGATCTAAGTACTTTCACAAATCAATTCAAAAGGTTTAGGACTAATGTTGCTTAAAGCCTTAAACATTGTCACTACAAACCCAAAACCATTTCACTTATGCATATCTTTAATTCATTCTTTTAAAGATCTACATACATTTATGAGTATTATAAAAAAGGGTTAAAGGCGAACGTTAATAACACATTGTCACAACAAAAACAAAAGCATTACATGCATATTACTATCTTTAAAAACATTCTTTTTTAAGATCTAAGTTAATATTGGGTTAAGCTCGATAGTCAACTAATCTACTATCCAGTTTAAAAACGATCACTTATAGAAGTCAAGATTCATATACTTAACTCGCTTTCAACATTCCAACTTATACTATCCCTCATTCAAGAGTGAAGCTAGGTAAGTAAGAGCATTGGTTGTATATAAAAGCCTTGCCAAGACACTTCATCCTTGAATTCCACCAATAGATAAGTCTACCTCGTCGGCTTTTAGTGTTAAGTATAGTATTAATAAATTTCATAAATGAGCAAGAAATCACCACAATAAACATGTTTTTGACATTCCCGACTTAACTATTCGTTGGTCAAGAGGGAAGTCGATAGGTTAGAACACTATTGTAATGACTTGTCTTCTCGATCCTCAGAAGATGACACTTATACATCTAAGGTATTCACATGCCAAGCATCTGAGTCGGAAAGACAGGTTGTTGGGGAAATGAAAGAAAGACAGAATAAAATCTCTTAAAGTGAAAAACAATCTATAATATAACCATGATCTTTACAAAATAAAACTGAATTTATACATATATTAATCAGAGTCATCTGATCAATTAACAAAGTCGGTCAGTTATAACAACATGTCCTCACAATTGCTGATGAATATAAACAACCACTGCAATGGAAAATAGAATATGCATGAATTCGACTTTAAGGCATCCAGCTTGCCTTCTGAAGTTCTAAGCATCCAAATTGAATCCGTAAATATGCTCAGTCTGACCCGAGCATTATAAGAAAAATAACGCCCGAATCAGTCTAGTAAATGAGCTTGAGAAACACATCTCAATTGAATGATGTCATAAAAATATTTTACAAATAAAGGTATCTCATAAGACCACGCTACACATAAACATGGATGAGTTTTACCGTGTGATTACCAAAACATTTCTATAAGAAATCCATTTATATTATATTAATGTCAAGGGTTTTAAATAAATATTGAATATAGCTGGAATGCTTGCATCTCACCTTCCAGTAAAGTTTAGCACAATTAAGTCCATCAAGCACTTATTAAGAATGGATTTCCATACAATGACAAGGCAATGGGGTACCTCTTGCCGTAATACACCTCTTGAAAATGTATCGAGAGCCTCACATGGACCCTTTGCAAATCAGGACCGACCCTACCCCTTACTGGATAGTTTCGAATATTTCATCACCCTAATCGCTTTGCAACCTTTTCCAAGAGCTCTCATGCACAACCAAATCAATAAATGTATATATATAGAAAAGTTGATGACAATACAATACCCTAATAGGTGTGACCCACTTAGCCCCGAGGCATATCCCATGTTTTAGTCATTCCTGGTTGATGAGGTTAGAGGCTACGTTTTACCTTTTATATAGCATACCCACTTGAAATGCTAACGCTACCCTTCAGACTACAATGTAGTGCCAATATTCATCCATACAAGTTGTTTAGGATATGAACAAATCGAAGACCGTACTTGTACTACATCCATTTTGGAATCACCCTCAGGATTAGTAGCAAGTAGCGCTTGCACTTTAAAGAACTCCGTCCTCGACTATCTTTGAGATATTCTAGTTCGAAATACAAATGTCGGCTCATAGTGGTTTATGGATAATATATCTGATCCCGTTCTTTCCAAACCAATAACGATAGTTTGAAAACTAGCCAACAATTGATAGTTGGTTATTTAACTATCACATAACAAACATTTCAACCAGAGATTTAGTTTCTAAAGGAAAATAACACTGGTTAACACAAAGCATCTATTAACCTCTTTAATTAACCACTTCATTAACTAAAACCAATTTGTAAGTACTTGCATCAAAGTACTTTAAAAAGATATATTTCACAAACCTTTCTCTGCACTTTTCCATATTTTGAAAATATTCATATATTTATCTCAACTGCATATATTCACAAACCATTTCATTTTTAAAACTTAGGAAATTTTTTCCCATATATTTATTTTAACAGTATAAGTATATTCACAAAGCACTGCATTTTCAACACTCATATACTTATCTCAATAGTGTAAGTATTTATAAATCTTAATAAAGATTTTTATTTCGAAACCGCAATTAAAATTGGGTTAAAATGGAGTCATCAAAAACAGAGATAAAATTAATCCAAACACTATTTCTTCGGTGTTATGTAGGGAAAAATATTATTCTGTAGTACCATAATTAAGAACGTCAATTCATGGAGTCAAATCTCTATTACCAAATAACTCTTTTATAAAATTCCTTTTGTAAACATCAACTATTTTTTTTATAGAATTCCTTCCATAAAATATTATCTGTAAATCCGTTTATAAATATTTCAAAAACATGATTTTAACCTCTTTTATAGATGCTCAAATTTATTTAAATAACTCCTTTAAAATCCTCTTTTATATTCTTTCAAAAATCGTTTATAAAACTTCTTTTTATAAAATATGAATTATTAACTTATTTCATAATTTTTCAAATTATTTACATCTCTTTTACAAACTTCAAATTCATTTATAAAATTCTTTTTATAAATTTTATAAATATAATTAAAAACCCTTTATTTTAATAAAACTCCAAACATAACCCCGAAAAACCAAACCCCGGTTATAAAGCAAACACAAGGCAAACTTATAAAATCCATCTTTTCATATATTAAATAAAAACACAGCTGGAATTAATCATTCCAAATTATCAAAAGGATATTGATTTCCTTTTTATAAGATATTACTTATATAAATCTTATAAATATATCTCTACTTATAAAATTTATAAATCTTAAATATTTTATTCAAACAATTCACAAATATTGTTTCAAGTATTTCTATTTTCTTTAAACCTGCACCATCCGCTTGAAGCCCAAGCCAACTAATAATATCGTGACCTGGCCCCCTAGCTGTGACTATTGTGCGGCATCTCACACCCTAAATGACGGCCGAACCACCCAAAAACATGGCCGAAGGTGCTAAACTCCTCCATGGATCTGTATACAACCTCCATTTCGACAATTGTTGCTTCCATCATTTGAAAATGTAAACCCTAGTTCGTACCACCCAAAGCTTGAACCGTCGAACTTCACTAAAGAATACACACCCCCTAAATTTGATGTCAAACTGTAGAACTCAACTCTATGAACCCAAAGATACAAGTTTAAGGATTTTTCATTTAGTATGTTTTGAGATTTTGATTTTAAAAATTTAGATCATTTTCTTGTTTTTATTTTTCTTTTCAATGGAAGGGTACATGTAAGAGAGAGGAGCGAAAAGTAAAGGATGAGTGAAAGAATGTGTGCTGATTGGGAAAGTTCAGTTGTTGACTTTAAACACATTTTGCAGATTCCGGCATTTCGCCACATAGATTTTTGTTCGCGTATGAACTCCAAATGGCAAAATAAAAATACGATCGTGCTCAAAAAGCGACGCGACTCTAAAGAAATAATAACATACATTGCTTACTGGATTTTGGAAGATCACAAAAGGACTATCATTTGGTAGTGAATCATCAAACGATAAATTACATAATTTTCAAATTAAAAATTATGGAAAAATCAATAAATTAAATTAAAAGTACGTCAACAAAAATTGAGTTGATATATTAAAAATAATTTTTTTGTTTATTCGAATCATTATTATTGCAATTTTATAAAATAAATAGACCATTATTATTTAAAATTCGAAAGGAGTTAAATAAGACCAATAAATCCAATATATATATATATATATATATATATATATAGACACACACACACACAATTCAAAATAAGATATTTTAAGTCATTATCTAAATATTAAGTTCACAATTCAATTATTTATATAACCTCTATATTTGAATTCAAGTTTAAACCTTTAAAAACAATATTTTAAAATTTAAAATAAATTAAATGCTCAAAATCGAATGACCAAAATTCTGGGTCGTTACAACTATTGCTTCTGTCCCTGCTTGAACATTAATCTTAACTTTCTCAAATAGATAAGCCTCCTTCGTCTGCTTTTAGCGTTAAGCATGTTTAATTTCCTTTTCAAAAAAATAAGTAAATAACAATACTAACACATTTTTGCATTCCAACTTAACTATTCCTTGGTCAAGAAAGAATTCTGTAGGTTAGAGCTCCATTGCTCATATCCCAACCCTAACCTCAATCTTAACTCTTACAAATAAAGAGATCTACCTCGTCGTCTTTTAGTGTTAAACATAGTTACCAAAACTTATATATATATAAATACTTTAAAAATAATTTTAAGTAGGTTTTAAGTATCCATGTAAAATATTACTTGAAAATAACTAATTTATAATTTGATGAAAATCAAAGCATGTTTTATATTAAAAACCTCTTTACTTCCTAAATTCATGTATAAGTATTAAAAATATATTTAAACCTCAAACCAACTTCAAAATAATCAAAATATGTTCAAATACATCTCTAATAATATTAGAGAAATACAAAATTTAAATATAATTTTTATACACTTAAAACCATAAGCAACTTACTATAGCGTTTTATAAGTGCTGTTAAAGTCTTTGTTAAAGAACAACATTGAAAAGCACCATCTTTGAGATTAATTTTAACCACTTAAACAAATTACTGAAGGCTTAAAATTTTTATAGTAAGTACTACCCTTCATGCACTTAAAACCATGGAAAAAATCCTAAGAATATCTTCCAGTTTATATACAAAAATTCCCAAAAATAGGACATTTCAAAGTGCTCATATAACGACCTTCTTCTCGCTATAACATTTTGCAACTTTGATTTTCAATTCTATAACTTTCCAAACCATTTATTTACTGTGCAAAGATAACAACCAAATAAAATCATCCTAAGTTAAGTTCATAAATCTTCACTTTACACAAGTTAAAGTTTAGGGATATCAAAGTGCACTTATAACGACTATTCTCACTCCAAACACTTTCAAACATACTACAATTCAACACAAAAGTTAAACAACCTTTTAAATATCAGGTTAAAGCCACGTCACATGTTTAAAAGGATAATAGAAGTGTTGTTATCTAATATAAAATTGTCGTTTTCTTTTAAAAGTAAGAGGGGTCTAAAGTTTATAACTTCATTTAGTTAACGTCACTTTAATTTTATATTTCAAGCATGCAACATACATACACAATATAAACAAACAAGATAGTTAGATTTAAGTAAAATACATGCTAAAGCACAACCAAACTAAAGAACACTTCCTACCATCATCGAACTCCTAAAGATCCAATCTATAACACTTTCAAACCATGGCAACAGCTCCACTCCTCTTCCATTGCTTACAACCTAAGCCAGACCCCTCATCTACTTCACTTTTCTTCCACTTTGACTTTTGATCTAAGCTTCCAAAGGTGTTCTAAGGTGTTGGCGAAAGTATGGTAGAGTTTATAAGAGATTTGAGTTAATTAGAGAAAGTTAGTGAAGAACAAAGTGGCTTAGTGCTAATCCATTGTAACCATTTTCAAGTTTTTATTACATTTCAAGATTTTGTAAATTATGAAACCATTCAAGGTGTATTTATAGGTTTTTACAAGAGATCATCACTGCCTTTTACCTTCCGTGAAAGGTCATAAATGAGGCTCTCTCTCACATGCTACCTTTACACCTTTACATATCTTACTTAACACTTATGATTTTCCTTAAAAGCTCATTTTTAAAATATCTTCTATGACATCACCCATGAAAACATCAAAAACATTTTTTCCATAAATGGTAAAATATTTTTATTTCATTCTAACGATTTATTAAGTAAATAAGTGTCTGCAAAAAAGATTCAACAACTTCTAACGGTTAAAAAGTTATTTATCGATAAAACGATTTTTGGTCACATCACCGATATTTCTTCAAAATATTTATTTTTGTATATATTTTTCCAAAACAAGTTTACCATCATTACTTATGATTTAAAAGGGGCTAAGAAGGTTATTAAATTATCTAATAACATTTAATCCAAGATTTAAACATTTATAATTTATATATTTAAATACAAAATGTCCAAAATTATGGGTCATTACATTCTCACCCAATTAGAATATATTTCATCCTCGAAATTCCGACATAAGTAACAAAAAAAAAACAATAACAAAGAAATACATAACAATATTCAAAATTATGAGAAAACATACCTCTCAGATAGTCCAGGTTCAAAAACCCTTTCATCACACAAGGATGATAAACAGTCTACTAACCACACCTTGCACTCAAAAGCCTTAGATTATTACTTAGTCAACGATTCATAATGCCTTATAATAAATCAAAGAGTCATCAACTAAACTCTCCATAAGCCAATAAAACATAGTATGTAAGCATATAAAAGACCATACAGTGTACATGGACCATTTGTATGCAATATCCAATCTGATTACTTCCTCGATCATATAAATTTCGTTTCCTAACTAGCATATATCACTTGACCTCTCTAATATGGACTCTAATCAAGTTACTTGATTAGAAACTTCCATTTTCCTTATATAGCCATATATTACGATAACTTTGGAATCATATCAAGAATCGGTATCAAATGTTCATCATTAAGGATCGAGTGAAAAATACTAGTTCGAACCAATGTAAATCACCTCAAAATCATGACTCGAACACTGAACCAAGAACAGTCATGTGAATAAAATGATCTACGTATAGCCTACGTATTTATCATATTGATTTCTTAACTATATTAATAACCTTTTTGTCATATCCATTTATCCAAAAAATATATCATTTTAATACTAAAATCGTTTATGTAGTATTTCATAAAAACATAACTCAAGATTATAAACATTTTATAACTTAAGTTCAAATTCGTATAATACTCTAGTATATCCTAAGAGTATATACCAAAATATTAAAATCATTTTACTTAACATGTTTAATAATCAATTTTTTTAACTTATCACCTTCTCAATTCAAGAGTTGCCAAAAAGCTCAACTTTTATATTTTCACAAAAATACCGAGCTTCAAGTTCTATTCGGAAGTTTCCAACTGCCCAAAATCGTTGGAAAACCCATTTTATTTTAATAAATGAAAACTACCAAACAACATGTCATAACATGATCCATATATCATATAATCCTAATGCATAGGCTACATGTGTCTATAAATATCTTAACAAAGTTTTACTTATTTATCAAACACACTTTACACCACAAAGGGAAAACATGAAAATGTTTCATCTTTTATTCCGGGCCGAGCCACTACCACTTGAGTACCCTATCAGTTCATATCAAATTTCTTTCCAAAGAAAAGCTATAGAACTAAACACCGAGTTTTATTTCCATTCAATTTAAAATACTAAAATATACATATCTTTTGTATGTCAAGTCATACTTTCGCGATTAAATCAAAATCATTTAAAAATGGTACCAAATACTTCTTAAATATAACTAAGTACCATGATCTCAATTTCATAAACCAATTTTCCAAATGTCTGCTTTCAAATAATACTACTATTATTTGTCCAAAATCTTGAAAAACATTTTCAAAGACACCGGGATTTAAGTTCTTAAATTCTTAGTTTAAATCCTCTTCATTTATAAACCATATTTTATAAACCATACTTATATAAAATCACTTTCTTATATAAATTCTTTCATAAAATTTTATTTTTAGAATATATTTCCTTTAGATTAAAATAAACATCTCTTATAAATCTAAATTTTAATACAACATTATCGTTGAACGTCTCATACTCAAACCTTGAAACTAAATTCACAAAATGTCTGTTTTAATGCATCTACAAATACTATCTACCCAACCCTTGTAGTGAAAAAGAAAAACTGCCCATAAACTGGTCAAGCACAAATTAACAATCAATAAATAATAGTCAATGCTCATAAAATGGTAGGGCATGACTAAATGTAACAACCCAAAGATTTTCGACCCCAAAAATTGACACTAATATGTTCATTGTATAGAGTGTCGAGCAATCGAGTGCCGAAAATACCAGGCTGTTTAGGTTTAGAAGCAAAGAGATAGAATAAGAAACAGAACAACAACACAAAATATCATAATCGCAGCGGAACAAAATATAATAGCAGCATTTATACAAAGAAAAGCTGTAACTATTAATATATATACAAGATATCAGAGTACAATAAATCTGGACAGTTGTAATAACTTGTCCCTAAATACTGACCATACAGTCTATAATACACGGTGGATATATAATCAATACGTCCCTGCCATCCATCTCCTCTCCGAGCTTCAAAGCGTCCTAACCTGAAAATCTGTAATGCTCGGTCTAAGCCGAGCATTACAACAAAGTAACACCCGAGTCAGGCTGGAAACCAGTACGAGAAACACATTTAACTTGAAATATTAAGTTCTGAAAGTCCTTTGAAACCAAGATGACTTGTATAACCCGATGAGTTTTTATGTAATTAACTAAATACTTGTTACAAAGTCCATTAATATTAAAAATATATCTAAGCACAATTACATATTTAAAATAGTCAGATTTACTTAATTCATTCAATTTCCAGCCTATTAGACTCTAAAATCTACCCGTAAAGGTTCAAATCGAAGTGATTTTCAGATAACGCCGATATCCAATCCCGGTCTCTTCGAATCCAAGTGATACATTTAAGGGAAGTAAATTATTAATTTTTTTTTATCATTTTGAGTGATAATAATTAAATATGGGAATTTATTACAGATTTTTATTCGAGGTTAACGTGTTGTCATTTTAGTCTAACTGTTTTAATCTATCTGACCATTTGATGGCATAAACAGGAATAATTTGAAATAAATGTCAGATAGGAATATGTCGAGATATGGATTTGTTAACCAAGCTAGCAATCAATAATCAATACAATAACGATTCTCTCATCATTTTTCAACTATCTTTGATTAACCGTATTCATTTACCTTTGAATCCCAATTAATTTCAAATTCAACAATTTATTAATAATAAATTACAAATATACCATTAATAATTCATAAGTTTAAGTTAAATAATAATAATATTATTAATTTCCATTAAATTGTAGAATATCCTTGAAACTTTAAATTACGGTTTTAAAATGAAACTAGAATTTTAGTAAAAGATGGAAATGCAAGTTATCATATAAATGTGTGTGTGTATGGATTCCATTGCTTTTCTTCTTTTCTTTATTATTTTTCTTTCTTCCATTTTCTTTTTATTTTTCTCTTTTTTTGATTTCTCTTTTTTCCCCTATCATTTACCTTTTCATTTCTTTTATCTTTTACTCTCCCTTATTTCCTTTTTCGTTTTCCCTTACTTTTCCTTACGGCCCAACCCAGCCCATTCCCTTCTCTTTTCGTCCTCCCTCTCCTCTTTTCACATAGGAGCACATAGATGTACACGCACATGCACGTTCACCTGCACACGACGCCGACCACCTCGTTCTCGATGCCGACTATCCACTCACATCACATTTTTCCACCCGAGCCCATTCGACCATCAGAACCATGCTAAAACACTCCGGTTTGCAAATCGACCATTCGACTCAAAAAAAACTATGCACCCAACCACCTCCAATCACCTCGCCGCGACGCCTCAAGCCATCATCCTTCACCAAAGTTTACCACAAGCTCCACCTCAACCGTCCATACCTAATCCCCCTGGACCGCGCACCCATCAAATCGCATCTCCGACGTCATTTGATGCCGAATCAAAACCCAAAAAATCCACTGTTAAACCATACTTCTTCCGTGACCGGCCACCACGACCATTAAAAAATGTCATGCCATTATTTTCGAAATTGCCACCACCTCGGCCACCTCTCCTATGAACTCGACGCCTCGAAATCGACTCCGCCGCCCGAATTTGACCAAAAGCCCAATTCTGATCAACCTCCCTTTCCTCGATAAATACTTGCCTAAAAATCGCCAAACCTTCTATAAAAATCATTGTATCCAATAGCGATCGAGTTTCCATAAGTAAAAACATAAATCGCGATAATCGATTTTTTTGAATTTTGGTTAACTAGCCGTAAATTATATTTTTTCTCTTTACTTGATAATAACTTATAGAACAATTTTTGGAACAAAGTATAGATAAAATCAAATGTTTCTCCTTTTAACATCATAACCAGAATCTAAACAGTTTGCACGGTAGGAAATTTTGAAGTTGGATATATATTTCCTTTCAACCTGCAGAGCAGAAAAATGTACATGCTTGGGTTTTCCTCTGGCTCTAACTCTGGAATACATGTATGTATGTATGTATGTATATACACCCTGTTTCAAGTATACCTATCCACAACTTTTATGTACACATTCAATATATATATATATATATATATATATATATACACAACATGTTCCACAGTATGAAAAGATTGTGCTGTACGACCTAGAATTTTAGATATTTTGAATTGTAATATTTAATTATTTTAAATATTTAAATTTTTAACTTGAATTTCAAATATCACTATTTGTTGGAAAATTTAATTATTGGATTTAATAATTGGAAATTAGATAAAATATGAAATTGGGAGTTTCGAGCTTGTTAAAAATAATTAGGAGGCTTGTAAAATTTGTATAGATAATGTTGAAGATAATAGAAATTTTAAATTTGAATTTGGAAGTGATCCGTTCAGTTTTGAAAATATATCGTTTAAAGTGACATTTAAAAATAGTCTTCCGAGGCACAATCTCGGATTTCGACAAAACCTGTTCCATTAGATCCATAATAGTGTATTATTATCGATTTCCAAATTTCGTAGTGTTTAGAGTTGTCGTGTGATCCTATGGTATATAAAAGCGCCGAATTCTATATCGAAGATTTAATATAATAACTGGGTCCAAAAAGCTATCTTCTTCATATGATAGAATTAGAACTCGGAACCTTTTCCATTGCATTCGGAATAGGGGTATAACATTCTAAACGTCTAGCGGCATACCTCGATAGAAGGCCAAGATTTTAAGTTGCATTTATCGAGACAATTCAAATTTAATTAAAAAATATATACATTTATGCCCTGGTCAACCAACAGAAATACTTTTCACATCAAAGCTTTTTGCGCAAGCAAGGTAACATCGCATCGTGTTCCCCCCATTTTCATTTTTAAACTCACGCAAACCAAATAGATCAATTCAAAAACTTAAGAAAATAATAAATAAAGCAATTGCTTTGAAAATTTAATTGCCGCTTCCTGTTACACCGTGAATCCTTCCTTTTCTCGTCTTCTTGAAAATAGATTCGAATTCGTTCGAATAAAAAGAAAAAAAATGGCCGCTTCTCTGTTAAATCATGAGTCCTTTTTTCTTTTTCTTCTCGTCTTCCTGAAATCGAATCCAAAAAAAGGATCGCGTATTCCTCCTATTCCTCCACCTCACGATGCCGCTCTCTCTTCAAATCTCACGGCTCCACAGTTTAAACTTGATTAGTCGAATTCATGTAAAGGAATGAACGAATAAATCAATTCGTTCGTATAGGTATTATGTACGAAGTGCGTCCTGCTTTCCTTTTCTCTGATCGAATCACGAAATTGCAAAATCGAGTTTCGCAACTTGGAAGATGTTGTCGGCTTCCTTGGCTAGGGTTCAATCAAGGGAGAGGGAGTCTCGCGAATGGGGTTCTCTGGCGATGGGGGTGTTCGACGTGGAGGTGGCACCGTCGATGTCAGGAAGGGGGAGTTTCATGTGACGTGGGCAAGAGCGATAATGTGTTTTCATGTTCGAGCTGGGCTGTAGCAGTGAGGTATATAAACATTTATTTTGAAATGTTGATTTTTTTTTGAAAAACAGTAAGTTTAAAAATGTTGGTTTCAAAATAGTAAAGTTTAAATGTGATTTTTGAAAGCAGGAATTTTAGAGGCTAGTTTGGAAAGTTAAAATATATATGTACACATAGGATACAGAGAAAAATTAATTTCATGTTTAATTTAAATGTGTACAGATAAACAGAAAATGTATGTATATATATATAAGATTTTGGGAAAATATAGCGATTTAAAAATATCATGGAGTTTATACAAAAACAAGATTTTAAAATGTAAATGGGCTATTTTTAGTACATGTAGTTTCAAAGAAAGCAAATAAAATAAATATACTTATACACATATGAAACGTACTATCTAATTTTAAAATAATGGATAAGGGTGATTAACTTGTTTAAAATAACTTATTTAATTATTTTAGTTACAAAACTTATTTATTATAGGAAATTAGTTTAAAACCAAATTATTAGTTAAATTCATCTATTAAATGGCAATTGATTTTTGGATTACTTCAAATATTAATAAACCGTATGAATGTTATACGAGGTCTAAAGTCGTTGTGAAATCAAGACGAAATGGAAGTGGATTGCAAACAAAAATCTAAGGTGAGTTAATCTCACTCAAATTGGATTACTAGCTAATTTCAATAGTTAAAAATTTGAATTACTGATTGGTTTCTTAAATTGATAATTTATTATCAGGCTGGATGCGTGATTATATATATACATGTATGTATATTTATGTATGTATGTATGTATGTACATATTGGAGTGATTGATTTCGCCGCATTACATAGAGGATGAGACCTTAAGCGCCTCACATAATAGCGGATGACCCTTTATACCGCGGTATCCCGCCTTGAAGCAGGATTGGTATTTTATTTGTTGACTAACATCTGTAGATGCAGGGAAACAGGTTGGAGGGATCCAACTAGATTCCTCAAAATGTTGAATTTATTTTCTTATTCAATTATATGAAATGTTGAATAACCTAAGATATATTATGTTGGAAAATTATTTTATTTGATGCTAATATATTGCTGGATATATTGTGGCATTTTAAAAATATAAATATTGAATTTTAAAAGGGAAATAAAAGGGAATATTTAAAGAAGGAAACTTATAGTAAACATGGATAAATTTAAAAGGGTAAATTAGGAAAAAGCAAATAGTTGATTTTAAAAATCATACTTAATATATTCCGAAATATGGGAAAGGAATAATCTTTGAATAAATGTAAATAAAAAGGGTTAAAATTAAGGACTTAAGAAATATTGATTTTTAGGTATAAAGAAAATATTTTTAAATTTATGTTTTAATGGGTTGGAAAAAATTAAAGGAGAAGTTTGAAATAAAGTGTGAGAATGATATTTCAGATTTGGATAAGGTTTTAAATCATAATAAAGAAGTGAATCTGGAATAAATGGATTTTGGAATAAAATTTGGGATAAATTTAGAAATAAATTCTAAAAGGGGATTTAAATCAGAGAATCGATTGAAAATCGATTAAGTGTTTTGAAATAGAAATTTAAAATGAGAATGAGACTATGGAAGTTATGAATGGGGTTTATAAATAAGGTGAAATAAATATTAATGGATATTTGGGATTTTTAAATTCACGGTGGGAATTTAAAAGGAATGAGTAAATCATTTTAAAAATAAAAGAGTAGTTTTATTTTTAAAAGAGTGGAAAAGAATATCTATGGGATTGGGACGTAAATTAAAGTGGAAATAAATGAAGATGGATTTATAAAAGATTAGATGGGCTATGTTGAAGTGGAAAGTGTATTTTCCTGAAAGCCAAGTATAATTTTAAAGGAGAATTTTAAGTATAGATTAAAAGTTGTAAACATGGTTTTGAAAGAACGTTTTAGAAAATTATCATTTAGACGTTTTAAAATTATTTAAGTAAATATCTATAAATTTAATTATAGTAGTAATTATTTTTAAAGGTTAACTTAGTATTTTGATGTAAAGGATAACTATTAAATACTATACCTTATATTATAGTTTTATTTTAAAAGAACTTTTGTCTAAAGCTTTTCTTAGGAAATTATTATAGAATTTCATAACGATTATTTTGATTAAAGTGATTTAAGTAGTTTTATTTTAAATGTTTTAAATGTATATTTTTTGGATAAAGTGATTTAAATTATTTAAAAGCTAAATTTAGTAAGGATTGGTGTTTTCCAGTAGAAATAAAATAATTGGTTAATTGATTGTTTAATTTGATAGCTAAATAGCCGACCATCAATATTTTGGCCAATGCGTTGATCGTTTAGAAGAGACCAAAATCAGGTTTAATTATCCGAAAACCACTTCAATCCGGTTTGAATGTTTGCAAATGAAAACCATGAAGATGATGAAGACGATGATTAAGTTTGTCAAGATCCAGGGCAACTTGTATGGACAAATGCAATCAGATCATCATCAGGAGAACGATGAGCATTCTAAGTGAAATGTGTTCTATAAAGGTAACACATAGCCTCAAGACTCAATAAAAGAAAATGGCTAAAACAGGAGAGGTGCAGCAAGGCTAAGTAGGTAGCACGCAAGTAAGGTAAGGTCATCTCTATCTAGATGTCCCTTTTTGATCTTGGTTTAGTGGGCGGTTGCTGATCCCAACCGCGGGGTGATCTTATTCGGACTATCTAGTAAGGGGTAGCTCAGATCTTGTGTTGCAAGGGAACATGAGTAGTCCTCGGTACGCTGATCTAGGCCAGGTATTGTGACGGGCGGTACTCCAGTAGCCCTGCCATTGTATGAAATCCAATCTCCAATAAGCGCCTGTACGGTTTTGATTGTGCCCAACTATGCTGGAACGTGAGATATAAGCATTTCAGCTAGATTCTATTTCACTTTCTATAGACACTATTATAATATCAAACGAATTTGATAAAAGTGTTTTGGTTATCGTAAGGTAAAAAACTGGCATGTTTATTTGTGGTGCGATCTTACGAGATACCTTTGATTTCAAAGGATTTTGAAAACTTTAATAATCCAATTGAGCGTATTTTCTCACGCTAGTGTTTCAAACTGAATCGGGTTTTATTTTATTATAATGCTCGGATCAGACCTAGTTTTACAGATTCAGGATAGGAGTGCTATGGAGTTTAGGCGACAAGTTGGATGGTGAGACGTATCACACGTACTTGATGTATATTCCACCGTGCAGTGAAGCTGTATAGTCAGTTTTTGTGAGGACAAGTATTATAAATGTCCAGTTGTGTGCCATGGATTGTGTTGTATTCTGATGATTATAAGTATTATACAGTTACCGATTCTTTTGTATAAAAATCTATTGTTATATACTATATGTTGTTCCGTTGCGATTGTGAGATTTTAATGTTGTTTTTTCTTTCTATTTCTTCTTCTACCTCTTTCATCTTTAACCACAATGGTTTATATTTCTGTCCACTTTGAGTTGAACTGATGGAGAATGTTATCGGCTCAAAGGGGTATGGATTTACGGGCAGTTACAGTGGTATCAGAGATGAAGGTTAAGCGAGAACCTTGGCTCTGGGGGGGATTACTCAATAGAGATGTGGTCAGCAGTGGCCTAGAATGAGTTTGAGTGTATTAATAGATATGGGCACGTATTTGTTAGTGAATATAAAATTGTTTTATATTGTGTTGATTGGTTTGTTGAGTGGGTTATGGATTCTGGTCAATACGAGTAATTAATGTTATTGATAGGGATCTCTAAACACTTGTATAGTATAATTCGACACGGTATTGTTTTAAATAGGGTGAACGAGTTAATTTTACCCAAATTATTTTTATACATGAAAGATTTTTTTTCTTCCGTAAATAAGTATATTATTGCTTGGTTGTTAGGAAATGATAATATTAGACTATTATCATTGTTGTGTGAAACTGAATAAGGAATTGAAATCATAACCAAAAGCTAAGAAATAAATTCATATATAAAATGGAATTTGAAAATGTGAATTATATACATGATTTAAAATTGAAATGGTATAAAATTCTGGAGTAATGTTTGAATATAAATCAGAAGGTTTTGAAATTCAAAAATTTGGGAAAATTTAATTTCCTTTGGGTTTGAAAAGGATTTTCAAAGGGCTTTGAAGGAAAAATAATGATATTTTTTCAGAAATGTTTTGGAATCGGATATGAAATCTGGCGGGATTCGGAATTAAAAATATTGGAAAATGTTTTAAAGGAAGTAAAAGCACTAAACTCTTTTCGGTCGCTGTAAAATAATTTCGATGATGACTGCAGCATCATTGATATTCATTTTTGAGTTTCCAAGAGGGGAGTTGCTGCGTAAATGTTATGAATGTTTTGAATTGGGATTTCTTTGCAAAAACTGTTTTGATTTTGAAATTCAAAGAAATAATTGGATATACCAATGGATTTTGATATAGTTGATTTCAAAGATGATTTTGAAATGTTGAGGAATTGCTTAAACTCTGTAATCTTATTTAAAATGTTTATGGAATATAAATGAGTTTGAGAACTTATAAAATTTGAAATATTTTGAGTAAAAATTTAACTTGGAAAGAGTTAAATTAAAGTAAGTGTGAAAACGAAATTAGTTAGAAAGAAATCTAGTTAAATGAAGTAAATTAATCAAGGTTAGCGAATGGAATGTAAATAAGTTGGAAAGCTTATAGAAGTTTAAAATTTGAATTGAAATGGAATTTAACTTGTATTAAGTTGGATAAAAGTGAATTTGGAGGAGAAAGTAGGCTAAATGAATGGACATTGAAATAAAATTTATTGAGTTGGAAATGAATCTTTAAATGAATAAATTAGAAGAAATGGGTGAATACAATATTGGTAAATTTGAACATATAAAATTTGAATTCGAATGGGCTAAATATTAAAGGTTTGGAAATAAAAAGTGTTTGAGATATGAATAAATTAGTGAATGGAACTAATTAAAGGAATTCGTTAATTAAGTATGGTTTGAGGTAAGGTGAATAGAATTCAATATTTAAAAATGAAAGGTAAATTGCATTCAAAGGGAATTGAAATGCAAATGAATAAAAGCGGATATAAAGCTTAAGTGGTAGCGTGAAAATAAATGTAAGAAGTATATAATATATTATATTAGACTTAAGAAAGAAAACGATGAAATTCTTAAGTAAAATGGGTATTGGTAAGGCATACTGAGTTAATATTTGAACGAAGGTAAAGAAAAGTTGTGAAATGGGATAATTGTGAATAAGTGAATGAAAACCAAAATTAAATGTTAATAAAAAGAGCATTGATATAGCTAATAATCAATTGAGATAAATATGTAGGATCTATGTATATTATTTTATTAGCCTAAAGATTTGATCCAGATTCGAGCACATAATTTCGAGATAGTTATATCGATCCGAGCCAGAAATTTTTCACTCGATTTTCGATGGCGAACCCTGCATATGGATTTTTGATTGATTCTGGAAATTCTCTATCATAGTATATGGCTATATGCAAGAAGGATGACGGTTTCTGATCAAAAAGCCAGATATGAGTCCGCACTAGGGAGTCGGATGGGCGATGCTAGTTCAAAAGTGAAATTGTATGATCGAGTGAGTGACCGGATTTGGTATTGCATACGGATGATATAAGTACATCGTATGAGCTTGAGTAAAGCAAATACTGAAAACTTTATAAAAGAAATGAATAAAATGATTTTGAACTCAGTGATTGGATATTACCGCTAAATAGGATACATGTATTTAAAAGCAAAGGGAATTGATATTTTTGATTTCAGAACATAAATTTGAATTGCCCGACAAAGGGTATATATTTAAATTGTGATATGAAATTTGATTATTTCCGATTTAGCCACTTGGCTTTAGTTTTCTTTTGAAATTTAGGGTCGGTAGAGGCATTTTGTAGTTCTTCCGATCTAGCCGCGCAAAGGAGACGATGTCGAAATTTTAAGGAGTTTGAAAAATTTTGAAATTTAAACTTTAGGTTAAACTGTAATTTGAATTATTAAGAGGATAATATTATTTGGGACCTAGGGATGAGTTAGGAAAGTTAGTAAGGGTGATAATGTATCTTTAATAAAAAGATTGTTTTGGAAAGTTGTTTGGGACTGTTTGGTTTTGGGGAAAATAGTTAACGGGTATTGGACCATTCTTCTTAACTAGCAATTTCAGGGACGAAATTCTTTTAAGGAGGAGGAATGTAACGGCCCAAAATTTTATATATTTGAAATTGGAATACTTAATTAATTTAAATATTTAAAAGTTAATTTTTAACTTGAATATCAAATATCACTATTTATTGGAAAATTTAATTAGTGGATTCAATAATTGGAAATTGGGTAAAATTTAAAATCGGGAGTTTTGAGCATGTTAAAAATATCTAGGAGGCTTGTAAAATTTGCATCGATAATGCTGAAGATAAAAGAAGTATCAACATTGAATTTGGAAGTGACCTATTCGGTTTTGAAAATATATCGACATTTAAAAATAGCCTTCCGAGACAGTCTTCAATTTCGATGAAACCGGTTCCATTGGATCCGTAATAGTGCATTATTATCCGATTCTAAAATTTCATAGTTTTTGGAGTTGTCGTGTGATCATATGGTATATAAACGTGCTAAAATCTATATCGAAGATTTAATATAATAACCAGGGTCCAAAAAGCTATCTTCTCCATACGATGGACTTAGGACTCGGAACCTTTTCCATTGCGTTCAGAATAGTGATATAACATTATAAAAGTCTAGCGCCATGCCTCGAAAGGAGGTCAAGATTTTAAGTTGTATTTATCGAGACAATTCAAATTTAATTGATATATATATTTATACCCTGGTCAACTAGCTGAAATACTCGTCACATCAAAGCTTTTTGTCTCCTCTTCAGAATACTGTAGCTAGTATTGCATAGGGTTGCAGGCAAGGTAACATCGCATCGTGTTCCCTCCATTTTCATTTTTAAACTCATGCAAACCAAATAGATTAATTCAATAACTTAAGAAAATAATTGTAACGACCCAAAATTTTTGGTGATTTTATTTATTAAATTAATTGAAATTTTATGAAATTTTAAACAATAAAATTTCAAAATAAAAAATTATCATTTGGAATACGTCTATTTAAACATAGCAACTGAAAATTTTTCATCTGATAATATTGAAGTTTATTTTATTATGTAATTTTATTTCAATTTAAATCAGTTAATAACAGTTGAATTTAAAAGTTTTCTGAAACCTAAATATGTCAACAAGAGAAAATTTATTTATAACACTATGAATCAGACTGCGAAATTCGTTTCGCGAAATTTGGACGTTTCTAGCTCCGTTTAGATTTTTCCGTACAGAATAACAACGTATATTGGTACCGATTATCGACTTTTGATCGGATAATCGTACCACTGATATTTGTATACTGTTTTTATCCTCTCATTGTGCTGATCTTTGCGGCATATTCATGTCTGTATATTGAAGTCTGGTACGCGATGGACATAATAAACTTTTCGTTGTACTGGTACCGTAAATTTTGACTTTATACTTTTCTCCCGTCCAATCAGCCCATTAATTGCTTTAATAATTTTTCCAGAATCAATGCTTCTGACCATTTTTATTTCTTTACTTGCATAATTGGTAACGTTAAAGTAATATATATATATATATATATATATATATATATTTGAGCAGGCTCCATCTTTTTTTTTAGAACTGAAGCTTTCTTCTTCCACCATTTCTTTTCGTCCATCAAAACCCAAGCTTTGTTCCTCCCCTAAACATCTCCACTGCCTCCGCGCCTGCATGCTCCGACCTTGTCCCTTCATTATTTTATGGCCGAAGCATACTCGACCACACCCTCATCCGCCTTTTCACGCTCGTTTCCTCCCACTACGAAGCCCATGGCCGCGCCCAGCAGCCTCGCCGAAACCTCCTTCCCTCCGCCTTTATCCTCCACACAGCCTCCGCCCTAGCTCAGTCAAGACCATTTCTCCCCGCCAAACCTTCTGTTCCCCTTGTCTTTGAATGGCTTGCATATATATGTAAGTATTATATATATATTATTTTTAAGATTTGGTTGTGTGTTACAGTATTATTTATATACAGTGCAAAGTTTGTTTTTATTAGCATATATTTCACATAGTAATTTTTATAATATGATCGTATATATGAATTATATATATATTAATTAATTTGCAAGTCTGTTGTCTTCTTTTGTTTTAAAGCCGTAGCACTACTTTATTCTGGTTATATATTACGAAATATGGAAAGTGTCTAAGTTTATATACATATACCAGCTTCTATATTTGTTGAATTTATCATTCCAATGTATATAATAGTTTGTTACAATTTAAAGTATACATGTGTGTGTGTGTTAGTATGTGTACGTGTATGTATACATGGGAGTTTATAAATATATATATATATATACACACACACTCTTTACTATTGCTATTATATGTTAGTCTATACTACCTATATTAGTTTATATATACCGCTTGGGTTTAATCTTCAAATTTTAATATTTTATGTATATTTTAGTATAGCAATTATTTATGTAGTTAGTTAGCCTATATATATGAGTGTTTATAAATTTTGATTCTTAATTTTATTAAGTATATTTGTTTTTCTGTATATGATATAGTCACGGTACATTTTCAACGGTATGTTAGTTATAATATAAAGGCTGATTTCATATTGTTACAGTATATATATTTTATACAGTGTGTGTGTGTGTATATATATATATGTGATTAAATAAAATTTTATGATATGATAATAAGTATATTGTTGTCTAATTGTATGATACCGTGATGATAATTTTGCAGTGAATAAAATAAATACATGGACACTCTGATTTTAAGATATATATGGATTTTTAAATTTTAATATAGACATTTTGATTTTATTTGTGTTTTTAACAACTATTGATATATATATATATATATATATATATATATATATATATATATGGAGACTTATTTTAATTTGTGTTTATTGGAATATTAATTTTAAGGGAATATAATATATTTTATATTTTGTTTCAGTATATATCAAACGGATTTTCTCATCACTTCCAATTCATCAGTCTTGTTCATCATATTCTTGCCATCTTGACTTACGTTTCTTTATCGTATCTATCACAGTGATTCCTTGCAACGACCCTGAATTTCAATCCAATTTTAAATTTTAAATTCATTATTTCTAATATAAAATTTGAAATTTAATACGATCTAAATTAACGTCCAAACTTCGTTTATAAGATACGTCCAGTTAGTTATGGATATAGAAAAAGTTTCCTCGCAAATTATTACAGTAAATTTCGTTCGCGTATTTACTGTATATCAGTTCATTTTAAACAGCGAAAAATTTATCTTCCGAATCCAAATATTTTCACACAGTAATGTTGTAAAAATTTATCTGATCAAGACAATGCAATTCGTTTCGTCTAATTCCATCGTCGCCTGCTTCATTTAAATTGTTTTGTTAAACGAACAATTTAGTAGGCATAAATTTCGAGTTTTTATAAACTGTCGTATCGCAATTATCTATGTACTGTTGGAAGCGTCTCGTCGCACTGATCAAAACGGTATATTTTTTTGTGTGAATTGGAGTCCGACGTAAATCGTTGCGTTAATTTAACCGTTTCGGACGGACCGGTTAAACCGTATTCAGCCCAAACTAAAAACTACTTGTACCCATTCAAAAATTTAAAATTTATTTTAGTTGCCGTGCATTCATTTGGGGGGTTAGTGGTTGGTGGTTGAGACTTGGGAATGGGAAGGACGTTTGGGGTTTCAAAGCAATATTTATTCCTACTTGAGAATTTATAAAATTTAAAGGAAGCACGTACTGTTTCACTTTACAAAATTTCTTCAGGTACGAACTCACCCTCCCTTCTTCTTTTTTATCCTTTCGTTCTTTACTGTCAAATATAAAAATAAAATAAAAGTAAGCTGATGAACAAAGTTCGCCCTCCCTTGCGCACGCAACCAACTTCCACCTTTCACCGCCACTTCCACTCCACCCCTCAGCCACCTGAAAACGCACGCGCCATTTCCTCCATTGTCCGCCACACATCCACCTGAACTTCCCTTCCCAGATCTGAAGCGCGCACATCCACCGCTCCTCCGCACGCACGTGTGCTCAATGACACCAAACCACCAATCTCTGGCCGCGAAACCCTCATACACCAAAACCGAAGCCTGCATCCGAGCCACCTTCCCTCCTCGTGCGCGCGTGTTGTGCGGTGAATAGGGTGTGCTTGAATATATGCGCGTGTTGTGTGTATAGGGGTGTGGAAGGAGGAAGTCACTATGTTGTGGAAGGGGAAGTCACTGTGTTGTGTGGGTGGAAAACAGTGCGCGTGCATGTGTATTGGTGTGTGTGTGGAAAATAGTGTGCGAATGTATGAAGTGAAGGGTGTGCGTGTGTTGATGTTGTTGCCGAACCCATTGAGATAGCAGTGGGGACACTGTTTATAAAAGAATGTGAATGTCTGAAGAAAAAAAAGAGGGGAATGGAGTCTCTTTTTAATAAAAAAGAAACAGCACGTTTAAGGAAGAAAAAAAAAGAATGGGTTAATGTTAGAAAAGTGGAAGAAAGCGAAGCAAACTTTGTTTGTGGAAGTGAAAGTGAAAGTGACAGTGTACTGTTGCTTTATGCAATAGTGGCAGTGCACTTTAACTTTCAAATTGTTGCTGAAAGAATATATTCGCAGCATCTATTTTATTATTGAAACAGTAACCACTTTTCTCTTTCTTGTTTTGTGTAGAAACAACCGATTGAGTCCCTTTTTGCAGCAGCATCGGTTTCTCAGCTTTCGTTCTTTTCTTTGTCATCGGTAAGCACACCTATATAATTTTATAAATTATATATGAACGTTCACTTAAATTAATATCGTCTCTCTTTTGTCGATAATTGCAGTGTTCCGTTTGGTCTTATTGTACCATCTATTCGTGCTTCTCGTTCTTCGCCGTTCATTCTCTAACCACGAAAGGTGAATTAATTTTCACGACTTATATTCTTATACGATAATAATCCAGTTTGATTGATAATTGATTGATTCTTAATGTTTACATTGGACGTTAAATTGTTAATTGTTTAAAGTGATAAATAATATGCAATTGAATTTGATATAGGATAGTTAATAATTTAAATTGATATATATATGTGATGAATTTGACTAGTTAAATTTGTATAATATGACCCCTTTAAATATTAAATTAATTGACACGTAGAAATTGGTTAATTACACCTTGAACCATTGAATGTATGTTGTATAATTGATGTAGTATGAAATTGAATAATTGACATCAAGCGAAGAACCGTATAAATATTAGTGTAATAATCTTTAATCTACATGAAATGATAGTGTAGATTCTGGAAATAATTATATTAATTTGCATAAACAACAAATGTAGATTAATACGATTATTTCAAGATTATTTAAATAAATTATTGATTGTTATTGATGTTTGCAATTTCTTGTTTATTTACTTTGACACAATCCCAGTTATCACACTGCAAGTTCCCTTTGCTATGCTTTGACTTTGAATTGAAATGGAACCAGGTTGAAATGATAAATACCAAAATAAAACCATTGACTTAGGATAGATAATTAAATAAAACCCGATTGGTTAATAATTTGATTTAAAAATAAAATAAAGATTTTATTTGAATAAATAATAAGGTTTTGAAATGAAGTTGGAATTTGAAATTTAATGAAAAGAAAATGTTAATGTTTAATAATCTGAAACAAAATATTGACATAGTAGTTGATGAAAGAACGTTGTTTTAAATGAAATTATTTAATAATTAAAATTTGAAATTATTTAATAATTAAGTTATAGATTATTTAATTAAGTTTTGAAATTATTTAATAACTAAGTTTTGAAATTATTTGATAATTAAATAAAATTGAATTCTTTAATAAGTAAAATCGAACTTCTTGAACAAGTGGAGTTAAGTTTCTTTATTAATTGAGTTTTGAATTTGCAACCAAGTAAATGAATAAGTGAAATTGAATTTCTTTAACAAGAAATAAAATGTGATCTATTGAAATTAATGTAAGACTTGAAATCTAAAGAATTTCATTTGACGAATTTAATTTAATTCAATTTGTAAGTTTTGATATAATGCAGTCGAACTTAAGTAATTAATTTAATGAATTGGAAATTAAATAGAAATTTATTTGAATGATAAATTAATTTAACGAATATTGAATGAAATCGATCAATGAATTTAAATGTTAAATAAATATATGATTACGGAGTGAAATATATATACGAATTTAAACAAATATCTGAATTGTTTAAATAAAAATTGAAATTGAATTATAGAGTTTTGAAATGGTAAATTTGGAAGTTATGAAACGTAAATTATGGAAATTGTTTTAGAAAGACAAATGAAATGTTGGTTGCAAATTCCAATTGAAATTGAAACCGATTTTGGTTTTGAAATATATTAAATGACCAATCGGTGTAATAATTACGGTAGTTATTAAAGAGGCCAGAATCGGTTAGGGACATAATCACTGTCTAAACCGAAAACCACTTTAATAACTATACGCGGAGTGTGATCTAGAATGAAGTGGTTTGAATGACGTACGTGATTATTGAAGAAAGAGAACGATAATGGATAGCGTTGACACTTGTGTCAAATTGGAAATGACTAAAACAGGAGCCGTGTCGGGCCAAATGGGGTTAGCTACCTCGAGCGAACACACTTCTTCGTAAACTACTCATTACTTGTTATTAATTGGTGAGCACACTTGAATTTGGAGTGTTGTTTCGCGATGTTGCGATCGTTGCGGCGATGCGTTCTCACCAGTCCGGATCAGGCAAACAGTAGTTTCACTACCTTGGGTATTGCCTCATGTGCCTTGTCATAATTGTATCCCTATATACGCGACCACTACGATTTTGTTTTGTATTATACCTATGGAGTACTCCCTGATATCCCACTAGTTTACGGTAGAGTTTACAGTGCTGTATAGTCTATAATGCTATATAAATGTGTTAAGGGGGACAATGGTAACGCCTTAACACTGTCTTGATATTTTACTTTACTGCTAGACATTATCTACTTATCGTACATTACTGTGTATAGATAGTTTAACGGATCCTGAAAGATGTTATTCCATTCATCTTTGAGTCATTGTTATTTCAACTTGAACCATATTATCTATATAAGAATATATGTCCCGATTCGAGTGTTTGTTTGCATATATGCTCGGGTCAGTCTGAGGATTTCTGTTGCTGTGTTGCTTGGAGATGAAGGCTTGAAGATTATCATTTTCTTTATCTTATCAGTATTGCTCTTCTTATTTGGATATTATTGGACATCTATGTTGTTCTATTTCATTTACTTGAGACATTGTTGTATTTTCTTAGTAGCCTCATGAACTACTATTTTGACTATGTTGTAATTTCGCTGCACTATTCTGTTTTGTTATATTTTATGTGATTCTGTGATGATTCTCATTTATATACATATACTCCATTATGATTTGTGTTTTGTACTATTTAAGTTGATGTATGGATTATTGTCAATTTAAATGGTCCAAATATACGGGTTGTTATATTCCTAACCTGTTGTTGTCCCGCTAGTTAGTATCTGTATCAGTATTCATATCTGTATCATCTCATTCTCCTTCATCTCTTGCCCTGAAAGGTGAGCAATCACTCACGATTTAACGTTCTTATGTTTATTAAATTTTATTTCAATTGAAACGACAATTGAAATATACTGCTAAATTGAACTGTAATTGTCTGAATTGTTATGTATGGTATATGATATGTATTTATATGAAATTATTCACCTGTGGGAGATCATACCATATCCTGTGGTTTATATTATATTGTTATTGATGATATATGCGTGTTATTATTATAATCATATCTGTTATCACTCTGCAAGTTCCCTATTAGTATAGAATTCTCTATGGATTGAAATTATACATACCCGAACGACCAGTAGAATAGGAGAAAATCGTTATGGGTTGAAAGGATAAATACAAGCGATTTTCATTTGAACTGAATTTGGGGTTGCAGATTGAAAAAATATATACCCGTATATATTTAAATTACGGATCGAAATGATAAATATCTGTATCACTTGACCATAGGATAGAAAATTATATGTAGACACCGTGGTCTATATATAAATATTATGAAAAAAATTTCTATGGTTTCGGAAAGAAATATATGGTTTTAATAAATATTTAATTTAATTAAGATTGATTAAATTAATATATAATATGTTTAAGTATTTATTAAAATTTATATTTCAAAAATAGATTTTTGTAATAATTTGAATAAGTTAAGGTTGGGAAGATAAATTTGAATTTATTTGAAATTGTATTTAATTAAGAATTTTATTCAATTAAATCGATTTGAAACTATTGAATTTGAAATTTTAAAGATGTGATTTTTATAACTTGATTTCGATTTAAAGTGATTAAATGGATATTCCAAGTTTAAACAAATTGAAGGAAATATTTAGTGATTGTAATTTAAAGCTTTATTTAAATAATATTGATTGACTAAGTGAATTGTTTAATATTAAATAATGGTAAAGTTGAGTTTGAAATATAAATGAATTTAAGCTTTGAAATCTTTTAAAATTGAAATGGTTTAAATTGTACTTTATATATGTATTTGTAATCGATATAAAATTTGAAAGAGGCTGAATTGAATTTAAATTGATGAATTGAGGATGAATTAAATTGAATTTTTGGATTTGAATTGATTTGAATCGATTTGTGAACTTTGAGCAAACTATTTTAATATAAACTACTTTTAATATAAACTATTTTATCATCCTAATTATTTTAATATAAACTACTTTATTTTATGTACTATTATTAAACTGTTTAGGTGGCGGAAGTTATGATTTCAAAGTTATGGTTTTCCAAAGAATTATAATTTCAAAGTGTTTTGGTTTTGAAAGTGTTGTAACTTTGGAAGTGCTATAATTTAAATAGATATATTTGAAATGGAAATGATATTTCGGTTTTGAAGTATAAATTATTTTGGAATGACCACGGTGTTATAATGACGCTCGTTTGTTAATTGCGTATATTTCTACATTGTAGATAGTTCCATGGATCTTTAAAGGATGGGTATCCCAAACATCCTCTAAGTTAATCGTATTTCGGTTGATATTTCACTTGAGTTGGATTTTGATATAAGAATGTCAATCCTGACTCGAGTGTTTTTTTTTTGCTTTGCACTCTGGTCAGACTGAGTAATTCAGCATTTGAGACTCACCTTTGGAGTTTGGAGCTTCGCTTGGAGATCCAACTAATGATTCAGCTTTCAGCTTTTGCAGTTGATTTATTCAGAGATGTCATCTGTTTGTATTCGAGACTCGGTGTATTTGAGATATTCTACTGTATTTTATTTCTAACTCTAATGTTTATATAGTAGCTTCACGAACTACTATTTATCTATTCCACTCATTATTACTATATTACTCTATATCTGTGATTCCATGATTGATTTATTTACTGTATATGCTGAGTATTGCAAAATTTAAATTAATAATCTGTTATTTTGAAAATTCAAGTCTGGCATGTGCGGATGTGAATGGTTGAAAATGCTGGGTCGTTATAGTTGGTATCGTAGCCAGGTTTTAGGCAAAACTTAGCATATGTAGTAGATCTAATTAAGAATCACTTTCGTTTGTGCTTGAATCTCTTCCTTTTTGATTCGGTTTCCTTTGAATTCTGGAATGCTCTCACTTGTTCTGAAATGCATTATTGTCTCCCTCTATTTGTATTCTTTTGATTCTGGGGCATCCCATAATTCCACTTCGAATGATCTCTATAAAAATCGACGATCCCGCCAATCTTTGAAAGATTTGTAAATGGGTGAAACTCCTTTACAATTGGCATTAATTCACCGGAGATTTCTTTACCCTCGGTTTAGATGCTGCTTTCTTTTGCTATGCCAAATTCTATCTCTAGCGATTGAATGTCGATTTGCCTTAGAATTTCGCATCGATCGTATTCCTGAAGTCATGGTTGACCTGATTAAGGTTGCCCACGATTTAAGTAAGTCTATTTATCTTCTATTTTGTAATTTAATTATCTTATCTTTGTTCGAGCTTATTTTTGAATCAGAATTCTATTTGTTTAGCATTGCTCTAATTTGAATCTCTATCTTTGTTTTGAAATCCATTCTTGAATCATCTTTTGAAAAATCTTGTTGGTTTGCATATTAAAAATTGTTTTATATATCGAAATTATGACAAATATGATTATATTCTATACATAAAAGCAAAAATGTTTTTGATAAGGATTATCTACCTTTTTAAAACGAGAATTTGAAAATTTTAAAATTTCATAAGAAATTGCTTTATATAAAAATGATTTATAACTGAAGGGTTTTAAATTGGAAATTTGTGAAATTGAATTTTGAAATTTTGAAATAGATTTTTAAAAATTTGAAAATGTATAATAATACAATTTGAAAGTATTTTTCGAATAAGAAACGTTTAAAATGACCTCAAATGAGTTCCAATGATTTCGAAGAAATTTGAAAGAAGTTTTCAAGAAAATAAAAGTCCAGAACTCACTTATGTCACTGGAGAATAATTTCGGTGATGAGTGCAAGCATCATCGACATTGATTTTCGAGTTTCAGAGTGGGGAAGAGGCCACTTTAGTAGCTTTTCTATACGATTGATTTTGTGAAACCAATTTTGAGTTCAAATTACGAAGTATGATTTGATATTCGAAAGATATATGTATATACATTTGAAATGATTTGAAGTGAGCCTGGTGTTCAGTCCTCGAGTTTCGGATTTAACCCTATCTATTGAAACTGGTTTACTAATTGGTTGCTGATTTCCAACTCTTGGATTTGAAATTTGATTTCTCCGGCCATTTTGAATGTTCGAACACTTCCAAATCAAGGTTTATATTTTAAAACTAACTAATTTCGAAAAGTATAAATTATTTGATAAAGTATATAAGTTTGAAACTATTTTGTTTAGTAAATGAATAAGACTATTTTGAATTATACTAATATGAAATTTAGTTTTGAAATGTTTTGAATAAGAAAAATGTAACGACCCTGAATTTCCGACCAAATTTAAAATTTTAAAACCCATCGTTTAATATAAAAATTTTGAAATTTATAAACGATCTCAATTAGCATCCAAACTTTATTTATGACACGCGTCTAGTTAGATATGAGCATAGAAAATTTTCGTCGGAAATTATTACAGTAAACTTCGTTCGCGTTTTACTGTATATCAGTTCATATAAAGCTGCGTAAAATTTATCTCTCAAATCCAAATATTTTTACACAGTTATGTTGTAAAAATTATTCTGATCATGATTATGAAATTCGTTTCGTTAAAAACTGTCATCGCCTGCTCCGTTTAAATTGTTTTGCAAAACGTTCAATTTTAGCTGCGTAAACGTGAATTTTATAAAACCATCATATCGCAATAATCTGTGTACCGTTGGAAGCGTCTTGTCGCACTGATCATAACGGTATATTCATTTGCACGAATCGAAGTCCGGCATAATTCGTCGCGTTAATTAAATTGTTCCGGATGGACCAGTTAAATAAAAAAAATTCAGCCCAAATTTTGACCCGTTTACAAAGAAACAAATTTATCTCAGCCGAGGCTTTGAAGAGGGGTAGTTGAAAGTTAAGAGTTGCATGGAAATATGTGTGGACGTTTGGGAATTTGGTGAGCAATTTGGAAATTCACGTGACTCTTGGGAAGCTCGGAAATTTATTACCGTTACTCAAAAATATAAAGTTGAAATTTGGAGGAACTTTCCATTTTCATTCACTGTTCAGTTCCATCTTTTCGTCAGGTACTTTTTCCCCTCCTCCCTCTTGTTTTCTTTCTTCTGCGAAAAAAAAGAAGCGCATGCACGTTTGCCTCTCCCTCTCCCCTACCATCGGCCGACAATCATTCCCTCTAGATCCATGCGCACACCACTCCTCTCCCAATTTCTTCTTCTAACTCTTTTGAAACAAAAAAATGAAGTAAGGACGTGTTGATGGGAGGTAGCAGGTTGAAGAAGTAGTAAATGTTGGGTGCGCATGGGATTTCCATGCATTTTTCAAAGAAATGTTTCTGTTTATAAAGCAATGGAGCTGGATGCAATTGCAGTGGTAGTTGGAACTGCTATTTTGTTAAAAAAAAATGGGGAAAGAAAATATATGCGAAGTTGGAGTTACAGCAAATACTGAAATAGAGAGGAGGTTGGATGCATGCGTACAACACTGTACATGCATGCATGAGTAAATGTGGGAGGTTGGATGCATTTTTGGTCTCGGTCGAAAAGAAAAAAAAATGAAACTGAAATTTGTAAATAGCGTTGGATTTTGCAGTAGAATATTTTCGCCAATATCTATTTTTGGTTGCCGAATAGTAACAAAATTTTCTTTTCTCTGTTGTTGCAGCAACCGACTGAGTTTCTTTTGCGGCAGCACCGATCTTCAGCTTTTGTTCTTTTCTCCGTCGTCGGTAAGCGCATTTATATAAATTTATAAATGATATACAAACGTTTATTGTATTAATATCGTTTTCTTTTGTCGATATTACATTGTCCGTTGTTCGCATTATACCGACTTTATTCGTGCTTATTTTTGCTTTGGGTCCATTTCTTTATCCACGAAAGGTGAATTAATTTTCACGACTATATTCTTATACAAGTATGGTTGTTGAATGATTTCTATGCAATGTTGAATTGGATGTTAAATTGTAGTGTTAATTGATAATAATTTGCAAGTTAAAGTGACATAGGATAGTTAACAAAATAAATTGGATTATATATGTCGAACTTTGATTTGTTAAACTTGACCCCTTTATATGTTAATTTGATTAGATAAACTTGACCCATTTATATGATGAATATTGATTAGTTAATTTACACGTATAATTTGATAAATGTCACTTTGGACCTTTGGATGTATATTTGATTAATTATTGTAGAATTGAAATTGAAATTTAACGACAAGTGAAAACCGTAATACAATAATCTTTAATCTACATGAAATGATAGTGTAGATTCTAGAAATAATTATATTAATTTGCATAAATAAAAAATGTAAATTAATATGATTATTTCGGGATTATTTAAATAAATTGTTAAATTATTGTGAATGGATGCTATTGCTTGTTTATTTACTTTCACACTATCCCAGCTATCATACTGCAAGTTCCCTTTGTATGTTTTGATTTTGAATTGAAATGGAATCGGGATGAAATGTTAAATACCCAAATAACTTGACGTAGGATAGAGAATTAAATTAATACTGATTGGTCAATGTTTTGATTTAAATAATATAAAGTTTTATTTGACAAATAACGAAGTTTGGAAATTTAATGATTAAGTTTTAAATTATTAATAAATTAAGTTGTGAATTATTAATAATTAAGTTTGAAATTATTATGAATTATGATTAATAACGAAATTGAAATTATTAATAATTAAGTTTGAAATTATTAATGACTAGGTTTTAAAATGTATTAATAATTAAGTTTGGAATTATTAATGAATGAGTTTGAAATGATAATAATTAAGATTTAAAATTATTTGATAATTGAATAAGATCGAATTGTTTAATGATTAAACTAAAGTGAATAGATTGAATTATTTAATAAATAAGTTGAATTGAATATTATTTATTAAGAGAAATCGAATTTTTGAATACGTGGAACTAGTTTCTTTAATTGAGTTTGAAATATGTAACGAAGGAAATAAATGAATGAAATGAATTTCTTTAACAAGAAATAGAATGCGTTTTATCGAAACAAATGAAAGGCTTGTAAATTAAAGAATTGGACTCGACAAATTTAAATTGAATAAATGTGTAAGCTTTGATAATGAAATTGAACTTAAGAAAGTAATGTAATGAATTAGAAATTTAATTGATATTGTTTAATGATAAATTAATTTAATGAATATCGAATGAAATCGATAATTGAGTTTAAATCGATTTGACGTTAAATGATTTTGGAATGAACTTATACATGAAATTAAATGAATATTTGAATTGTTTTAAAATTGAACTTTGAAATTGAATTATAGAAAATCTGAAATGAAGTGTGAGTTATGAAACGTAATTTTGGAAATTGATTTAGAAAGACCGACGAAATGTTAATTTACGAATTCTAATTGAAATTGAAATTTGATTCCGTTTTGAAATATATTAAGCGACCAATCGGTAAATTAATTACGAAGGTTATTAAAGAAACCAGAATCGGTTAGGGACATACTCACTGTCTAAACCGAAAACCACTTTAATAACTATACGCGGAGTGTGATCCAGAATGAAGTGGTTGGATTGGCGTACGTTGATGATTGAAGAAAGTGAACGATAATGGATAGCCTTGACACTTGTGTCAAATTGGAAATGACTAAAATCAGGAGCCGTGCCGGGCCAAATGGGGTTAGCTACCTCGAGCGAACACACTTCTTCGTAAACTACTCATTTACTTTTGTGACTGATTGGTGCGCACCCTTGAATTTGGAGTGTTGTTTCGCGGTGTTGCGATCGTTGCGGCGATGCGTTCTCATCAGTCCGGATTAGGCAAACGGTAGTTTCACTACCTTGGGTATTGCCTCATGTGCCTTGTCATACTTGTATTTCCGTATACGCGACCACTACAAATTTGTTTTGTATTATACCTATGGAGTACTCCTTGATATTCCACTAGTTTACGGTGGAGTTTACAGTGCTGTATAGTCTATAATGCTATATGAAATGCGTTAAGGGGGACAATGGTAAAGCCTTAACACTATTTTGATATTTTACTTTACTGTTAGACATTATCGATGTATCGTACACTATTATGTATAAATAGTTTAACGAATCCTTAAAGATGTTATTCCATTCATCTTTAAGTTATTGTTATTTGAATTTGAACCATATTATCTGTATAAGAATATATGTCCTGATTCGAGTGTTTGTTTGTGCATATGCTCGGATCAGATTGAGGATTGCTGTTGCTGTTTCTACTTGGAGCTGAAGACCGAAGACTATCATTATCTTATCTTATCAGTATTGCTCTTTCTATTTCAGACTATTGGACATCTATGTTGTTATATTTTATTTTATCCGAGACATTGTTGTATTTATGGGTAGCTTCATGTATTTATGGGTAGCTTCATGAACTACTCTTATGACTATGTTGTATTTCCGCTGCACTATTCTGTAATGTTATATTTCTGTGATTCTGTGATGATTCTCATTTATACACACACACACACACACACACACACACACACACTCTCCATTAATGATTCGTGTTTTGAGTTATTTAAGTTGACAGGTATGGAATATCGTCAATTTAAATGGTACAAATATACGGGTTGTTACAAAAAATAAAATTTAGTTTTAAATAACTTAGTAACATTTTTTATAAAACCATATATATACAATAATTTTCAAAAGGTAAATTGGATCTTTCAAATAGAAGTAAATGATTTGAAGGTTTTAAAGGGATGGTTATAAACTTGGTAATCATCTTTGGGTATAGCTGATTTTTTGAGAAAATATTTGGTTTCGTAAATAGATTTGAAATTAAAAAACCAGTATTTATATAATGATTTTGGAAATGAATTTGTTTAACCTAAACATATTGATTTGGAAACTAAGATTATTTTCTAAACCTATTATTTTAGAAACTTTGAAACTGAGGATATTTAATTTGGAACAAATAATTTGGTGAAATCGTATATGATTTTGAAACTAAACTGATATTGAAACGAATTGAAATTGAGGACCTTATTTTACTAAATACTTGATCTGGGAGTCATCGAACATATATAAAATTGATTTGTATAAGGATGAAGTTGATTTAAAAACTATTGATTTGGAAAGGTACTCAATTTGAAAAGTGAAATCTTTTATAATCGAAGTCTATATAAGTGTGATTTGATATACTATTGATTTTGAAAAGTATTTGATTTGAAAATGAAATCTTATATATAATGGAATTTATACAAGTATGATATTTGAAATTGATTTGAAATGGTACTATATGATACATATTTTCAAAGTAAAGATATGGAAAGTGCCTTCTGCTTGATATCCGCTTTGTGGCGACATTGTGGATTCATTCTATCGATATTATTCTCTCTGATTGGATTTTTCAGATATGATACTCGAGTGTCCTTCGAACTCCACGGCGTTACCCATGGTCGTTTTGGTAGCGTAATCCGCAAGGCAGAGATTGCTTAAAGGGTACGGATGTTTCCTGGGGGATCCAGGAATAACCATTGTGTATCCACGGTCTACCAGTTTTGTTGTCGTAGCGTAATCCGCAAGGCAGAGATTTCTTAAAGAGTATGGATGCTACCTGGAGAATTTAGGCATAGCCATTGTGTATCCGCGGTCTACGGTTTTTTGTTATCATGGCGAAATTCACAAGGCAGTGATTGCTTAAAGATACAGATGTTTCCTGGGTGATCTAGGCATAACCATTGTGTATCTGCGATCCATGATTCAGTTGGTTTGTTTGGCTTGTACTTTCCTTATCGGTTTTGAAGGTTTTCAAGTATTTTCCCTGGGTGTTGAAATAGGTCTACTAAGTACTTGAAGAATTCTAGCTTTGCGCCTGATTAACGCATGGCCAGAGTCTACAAGAACGAGGATGAACTTATTGAAACATCGAGTTATAAAAGTATTTTCGAAAGGAAAATTTATTCCGACATAAAAGTATTTCCAACAAAGAAATTTTATATTAATATTTAAAATTCAAATTCTTTTGGTTCGAATTAATTATTCATGCCTGATACTATTCTTCTGAATCTACCTTCTTTCCTTTCTGACTATATCCTTTTTAAATATTGTTTATTTATATACTATATGGTTTAATAAAAAAATTGGTGTTATAAATATTTTAGAAGTTATTAATTAAATAAAACATATTTAAAGTAAATGATTATTCATTTGTTAATAATATTTGAAAAGTATCTTGAGATGGAATTTACAAATTTATGAATTATGGATTTAATGTTTTCAATAGCTTCTTTGTAAATATAACTAATGATGTAAATAATTGCTTTCAAATAGTTTTCATATATTTATAAAAGTGTTATTTAAACATATAAATGGTATTTATAAAGGAAGCAAGAAATTTTACAAATGGGTTTTGAAAGGTATTAAAGTATTAAAGAAAACCGATTTGCAAATTAAGTTTTCAAATGATTATTTCAAGTAAAATTTATATAGTTCTAAATTAATTGTTTAATCTTGACTTTCGATCTACTTTTATTTCTAGTTGTTCTATTCTCCTACCTTCTTCCTTTCGGGGACGAAAAGTTTTGAGTGGGGGAGAGTGCAACGACATAATTTTTTTAATGTTTTTATTTATTAAATTAATTGAAATTTTGTGAAATTTTAAACAATAAAATTTGAAAATAAAAAATTATTATTTGGAATATGTCTATTTAAACATAGCAACTAGAATTTTTCATCTGTTAATATTAAAGTTTATTTTATTGTGTAATTCTATTTCAATTTAAATCAGTTAATAATAGTTGAATTTAAAAGTTTTTCGAAACCTAAATATGTCAACATGAGAAAATATATTTAGAACACTTTTAATTAGACTGCGAAATTCGTTTTGCGAAATTTGGACGTTTCTAGCTCCGTTTGGATTTTTTCATACGGAATAGCAACGTATATCGGTACCGATTATCGACTTTTGATAGGATGATCGTACCAGTGATATCTGTATACCGTTTTGATCGTATCGTCATGCTGATCTCTACAGTTTACTCATTTCTGTATTTTGAGGTCCGGTACGTGATGGAAATAATACACTATTCATTGTAACGGTACCGTAAGACTTTATACTTTTCTTCGGTTTCAAAATTCGAAGCGTGCTGTCCAATCAACCCATTAATTGCTTTAATAATTTTTTCGAAATTAATGCTTCTGACCGTTGCTATTTCTTTACTTGCATATATTGGTAATATATATATATATATATATATATATTTGAGCAGGCTCTATCTTTTCTTTTTAGATCTTAAGCTTTCTTCTTCCACCATTTCTTTTCATCCATTAAAACCCAAGCTTCGTTCCTCCTCCTCAACCTCTCCAATACCTCCACGCCATCGTGCTCCGACCTCGTCCCTTCATTATTTTATGGCCAAAGCATGCTCGACCACAACCTCATCTGCCTTTTCACGTCCGCCTCCTCCCACCGCGAAGCCCACGGCCGCGCCCATCAGCCTCACTGAACCATCCTTCCCTCCACCTTTATCCTCCACACAGCCTCCGCCCTAGCTCGCTCGAGACCATTTCTCTCTGCCAAACCTTCTCTTCCCCTTGTCTTTGAATGGCTTGCATATATATGTATATATATGTAAGTATTATATATATATATATATATTATTTTTAAGATTTGGTTGTGTGTTACAGTATTATTTATATACAGTGCAAAGTTTGTTTTTATTAGCATATATTTCACATAGTAATTTTTATAATACGATCGTATATATGAATATTAATTAATTTGCAAGTCTGTTGTCTTCTTTTGTTTTAAAGCCGTAGCACTATTCTATTCTGGTTATATATTATGAAGTATGGAAAGTGTCTAAGTTTATATACATATACCAGCTTCTATATTCGTTGAATTTATGATTCCAACATATATAATAGTTCGTTACAATTTAAAGTATATATGTGTGTGTGTTAGTCTGTGTACGTGTATGTATATATGGGAGTTTACAAATATATATATATATATACTGTTTACTATTGCTATTATATGTTAGTCTATACGAACTATATTAGTTTTTATATACCATTTGGGTTTATTGTTCAATTTTTAATAATTTATGTATATATTAGTACAGTAGTTATTTATGTAGTCAATTAGCCTATATATATATGAGTGTTTATAAATTTTGATTCTTAATTTTTTTAAGTATATTTGTTTTTCTCTATATGATAGAGTCAATGTATATTTTCAACGGTATGTTAGCTATAATATAAAGGCTGATTTCATATTGTTATAATATATATATTTTATACGGTGTAACATCCCAAAAATTTTAATTTAAATATGGCAACTTATTTGAACTTTTAAAATTTAATTTGAAAAGTTACAAAAGGAATAAAATATTATTAATATTAATATTACAAGGATATATGGATATAGATAAATATTTGGTAGTTTAAGCTTTATATAAAAATATATAACAAACAAGAATTTTGTTAAACCATAAAAATAAATATATGTGATAAATCAAATGTTTGAAAGTTAAATTACAAATAGAAATGAAATTAAGAAGCTATGCTAACAATAACACAAGTGTTGCTGTGTAATATAGGTATGTGCAATGCAAAAGAAGACAAACCATTTATATGCAAAATATCTTTGTACTGGAAAAAAATAACAATATAAATATCAGCAATAATAATTAGATGTAAACTAATGGGGAGACATATGCATTTAATTAGCATAACATTTTGTCAATTCGAATTGCAAGAAAATCTTTCAGCCTCCACACAAAAAAAATCAAATCTGAGCAAAACAGGGTGAAGCTGTACCAGTTGTAGCCTACCACTATATAAACTTGTTTCTATATAAACATCATCTTATTTTAGTTCGTTCCATAACTTACCAAACCTGAAGAAAGAAAAAGAAAATAAACATCTTATTTACAAACTTAACTTCATTCAACAAGGCAAAACAGATTTTCAAGGACAATCAAAAACTGTAGCTTTTCAACAACCTTTGTTCTCTGTTTCAAAAATCATTTAGGTGAGTAAACATACCGTTTTCAAAATTTAAACTTGTGTATTTGATTTTTGAATGATATGTGCTTGCTGTATAGTTTAAACAAACAACTCTCTGTATTTTCTGTTTGCACTGGGAATTTGTATATGGTCTGCTATTCCATATATTTGGTTTTTGAGCAAAAAAAGGTAGAACAAATACTTCTTGGTCATATAAAACATTTTAAACTTAGGATTTTTTAAACTAAATAAGTCTGTTTAACTTAAAATCATAGCCTGGAATTTGTTTAAAGCTTGATAGTGGAACATGGCTTCTGTTTAGTCAAGTTTACAGTAAAAAGAAATCATATGTGTAAAATTCGAATATTTTGAATTGTTAATTTGATTTCATATCTTGAATAAACATACAAAAGTAAAAAATTTAAAACAAGAATGATGATTTTTAGATAAGTATACAAGGTGCAGTTTATAAAGGAACCAAAAATGCATTTTTATCAATTTCTGTTGATTCAACGAATATTAGATGTTGAAATTCGTTGTGAAGCTAGTGTGATGATTTACAAATCCAGGAAAAATGTTAGAAAAAATTTCTAATGCAAGATTTGTTGGGTCGAAACGAAAATAGGGTTTTGGGTTCGAATTTTCTATGGTCAGTAAGCTTGTTGTTTTCGTCACCGTGGGATGATCGAGCTGCGTGAGATTTTAGGGGATGGTAGAAGAGGGTCTGGCCGAAGTGGAGTCGCCACTGGTGATCGGCGTCAGTGGTCGTGGCAATTTTCTGTTGGGGTGTTCGAGTTGCAGTTCGAAAAAATGAGTGTATTTTTTATTTCAAATTTTTCGTGTTGAATTGAGTCTTGCTATCGAGTGTGAGGACATTTCGTGACTTGTCGGAGGCGTTGTAGTTCGCCAGAACGTTGGCGAAGCGCCGTGCACGTGCATGGCGTTGTATGATGTCAGCAGCTTGAATGATGATCGACTCGAGTGATACTCGAGTAGGTTGGGAAGTTGCTTCGGGTTTTTCCCTAGTGCGTGAGTGTGGTAAAAATACTGCAGTTTATAACTTAAACTTAAATTAAAAAAAGAGAAGAAGAAAGAATAAGTAGAAGAAGAAGAAACGTAGGAGGAGAAGGACTCGGGAAAAGGTTAGGGGAAACTCGAGTTTTACTCGAGTAAACAAGGTGTTTGCCTCGGGTTCCCTTTTTATGGGGTTAAGCCTAAATTCTTTTAAGTTATTTTGTATAACAATGTTCAGTATTAATTAAGTAAACAATGTTGGCAAGTTTTAAATTAAGATTTGATTTTAAAAAAATTATTAAGAAAGGTTTGCAAATATAAGATGTTTAATTAATTTGAAGTGTAAGTTGATTAAGAATGTAAATTAATTAATAATTATAATTAACTAAGTAATTAAAGATTTATATGGTAATTAAAAAATTTGTTAATTAATAGTTAAGTGTCTAATTAATTTGTAAATTAAGAACTGTTAATTAGATAATTTAAGTTAATCAATTTATAATTAGTAGTTAATTAAAATAATTAATTAAGGAATAAATAATTAATCAAGATAATTAAGATTTAATTAATTAATCATTGATTTTAAAATAATCAATAAAAATAATTATGTGGTTATTTTATTGAATCACACTCACATTGATTGAAAATAAGTAACTATTGTTGCGCACTGGATTGATATTTCTGTTTTGGTTGTGATACTGTGTGATGTAGATTGCTCTGTGCTGAACTGTGATTTGTGATTTAATTGTGTATTGATGTGAAAACCCTGTTGCCCATAAAACGACATTTAAACTTCGATGCGATAGGGAGTCGGATTTCAGTTAGTTATCCGAAACCCACATCGAACCCTGAATGTGAATCTTTGTGATTGATATATCCATGTGTTTCAAAATTAAATGCTCACTATTCGGTTTAGCCGAGAAAGGACATTTGTGTCATATAACCGATTCTGAATTGTGATACGTCAAAATTAATAGCATTTGAAGACCAGTGTTGAAGACCGAGTGTCTTCGAAAATGATAGGATAACCTATCGATTGTCTCTACACCGAGTAGCTACGGTATATAGATTCTCTAAGTGATGGGAAGTCCGATCGGGATTGTGGATACCCAGATTTGCAAGGGCTTCTCCCTTTATTGGACGAAATGCCTTCGGTTCTGTTCGAACCCGGAACAGACTTGTATAATTGTGTGTCTGACACTACACTTTGAGATATAAAGCAGATTTCTTTCAAGTATATATCTGTTGGTGGCGGAGAATTTATTCTCTTAGCTTAACACCCTTCTCTGAGACATACGAGCTTAGAGGTTATGTAGTTGAATGTTATCAACGATATACTCCTAATTTGGTAGTGTGGCATGCTAAGTGCTGCTGTGTGTTGATGATCATTTGTTGATCATTGGTGATCAAAGCATGGATTTTGTGTAAAGCGTAGCTTTGTGAACGAGACTTAATCGGACCTCACAACTCGGAAATGGTCGAAACAGGAAAGACGCAGCAAGGTTATGAGGGTCGCGCCCTTTAGGGTATGTCATTTCCTTCTGGAAAAAGGTGATGTCATGGTATGGAGCCCAGATATTTACCTATGTGGTTGCTTCAATCTCATTTTCTGTGTGGTTGTTGCTTTGTGGCAGAGGGCCCTCGGATAAAGGTCCCAAAGGACCGGGGAGTGGCATATTCGTGTAGTAGTTACCTAGTTACAGAGGTAACCCGGCCTTATGTTGGCAGAGAGTTGGTTAAGTTCTCGGGACATCCCGCCAGAGGCGTACCCATGTGGCAGTAGGAAGTTCCTTAGCCTGACCATTTGTTGGAAATCCAAAGAAACAATACGAGCCCTTTACGATTACAATTTGTATAACCTGCCACCTCAGGTGACACCTATAGTAGGCATAGTATAATGGTACCTATGCTGGCTAAGATTAATATTATACTTTCGAAATGTTTTCACACTATGCACTAGTAATAATATCAAAGGATTTTTCTCGTATTAAGCATATTTGATTACCATAAGGGGAAATCTCCCCCAAGTGTGCGATTGCATTGTGTGTGTGCCGGGGGCCTTATGGTAGTTTCATTTTCCAAAAGCATAACGATTATTCCTTTATAAATCTTGTTTTATTTAAAAGCAATTTTTTTTTGCTTACTCATACCAGTCCCATGACTGACCCGGAGTTTATTGTTTCTTTTCTAAACTCTAGGTGCCCATAATTTCCACACAGGCAGCCTAGTAGCAGGTTTCCGTGTTATGGTGTTAGCAGTATTTTGGAGCTTTTGCTTTGGAGATATTTTGGAAGCTTTGGTTATCAAGGTGTTTAGTTTCTTGGAAATTCGCCATCGCTTCATTCCTTTGAAGACTTTTTGGATATATGATCACTTGTTTTACTATCATGATGTTTTATTAGGAGTTGTGATATATGTATAAAAATACTCTGATGTATTATGGATATTATGATGATGTTATATCTGTGATGTAATGCATGATATTCATTCTGTTTCCGCTATTTTATATTCATCTGATGTTGTTATAAGCTCCATCCGAATAGAGTTCGATGTTTGAATCTTTGGCAGTCGAATACAAGTGAGGTATTTAGTGTTAATTTTCGAACATTGAATTTCGGATCGTGACATACAGTATATATATATATATATATGATTATATAAAATTTTATGATATGATAATAAGTATATTACTGTCTAATTGTATAATGTTGAGATGATAATTTTGCAATGAATAAAATATATACATGGACACTCTGATTTTAAGATATATATGGATTTTTAAATTTTAATGTAGATATTTTGATTTTACTTGTGCTTTTAATAACTATTGATTTAAATATATATATATATATATATATATATATATATATATGGGGACTTATTTTAATATGTGTTTATTGGAATATTGATTTTAAGGGAACATAATATATTTTATATTTTGTTTCAGTCTATATCAAACGGATTCTGATTTTTTTCCTCATTAGTTCCTATTTATCAGTCTTGTTCATCGTATTCATGCCATCTTGACTTACGTTTCTTTGTCGAATCTATCGCAGTGATTCCTAACCTATTGCTGTCCCACTAGTTAGTATCTGTATTAGTGTACGTATCTGTATCATCTCATTCTCGTTCATCTCTAGTCTCGAAATGTGAGCAATCACTCACGATTTAACGTTCTTATATTTATTAAATTTGATTTCAATTGAAACGACAATTGAAATATACTGCTAAGTTGAACTGTTAATTGTTTAAATTGTTATGTATGATATATGATATGCATTTATATGAAATTGTTCACCTGTGGGATATGACACCATATCCTGTTGTTTATATTATATTATTATTGATGATATACATCTGTTATTATATTTATCACATCTGTTGTCACTCCGCAAGTTCCCTGTTAGTATAGAATTCCCTATGGGATGAAATGATACATACCCGAATGATCTGTAGAAATAAGAGAAAATCGTTATGGGTTGATATGATAAATCCAAGCGATTTTCGTTTGAATTGAATTTGGGATTGCGGATTGAAAAAAATATATACCTATATATATTTAAATTACGAATTGAAATGATAAATATCCCTATCACTTGACCATAGGAAAGAAAATTATATACAGATACCGTGGTCTATATATAAATATTTTGAAAATAATTTCTATGGTATTGGAAAGAAATATATGGTTTTAATAAATATCGATTCTTAAAATATTATATATAAAGGTTATTTTATATATAAATTTAATAATAATATTTAATTTAATTAAGATTGATTAAATTAATATATAATATGTTTAAGTATTTACTAAAATTTATATTTCAAAAATAGATTTTTGTAATAATTTGGATAAATTAAGGTTGGGAAGATAAATTTGAATTTATTTGAAATTGTATTTATTAAGTCAATTTGAAACTATTGAATTTAAAATTTTAAAGATGTGATATTTATAACTTGATTTCTATTTAAAGTGATTAAATGGATATTTCAAGTTTAAACAAATTGGAGGAAATATTTAATGATTGTAATTTAAAGCTTTATTTAAATAATATTGATTAACTAAGTGAATTTTCTAATATTAAATAATGGTAAAGTTGAATTTGAAACATAAATGAATTTAAGCTTCGAAATATATTGAAATCGAAATGGTTTAAATTGTAGTTTATATATGTATTTGTAATCGATATAAAATTTGAAAGGGTGTGAATTGAATTGAAATTGATGAATTGAGGATGAATTAAATTGAATTTGTGAATTTGAACTGATTTGAATCGATTTGTGAACTTTGAGGATACTGTTTTAATATAAAATTATTTTTAATATAAACTATTTTAATATCCTAATTATTTTAATTAAAACTACTTGATTTTATATACTATTATTAAAGTGCTTAGGTGATGGAAGTTATGATTTCAAAGTTATGGTTTTCCAAAGAATTATAATTTCAAAGTTTTTTGGTTTCGAAAGTGTTGTAACTTTGGAAGTGCTGTAATTTGAAACAGACATATTTAAAATGGAAATGACATTTTGGTTTTGAAGTATAAATTATTTTGGAATTACCACGGTGTTATAATGACGCTCAGTTGTTAATAGCATATATTTCTACATTGTAGATAGTTCCACGGATCCTTAAAGGAAGGGTATCCTAAACATCCTCTAAGTTAATCGTATTTCACTTGATATTTCACTTGAGTTGGATTTATTGACATAAGAATGTTAATCCTGACTCAAGTGTTTTGTGTTTTATTTTACGCCCAGGTTCAGGCTGAGTAATTCCGAATTTGAGACTCACCTTAGAGTTTGGAGCTTCGCTTGGAGATCTAGCTAACGATTCATCTTTCCGCTTTTCCAATTGATTTGTTTAGAGATGTCATCTGTTTGTATTCGAGATTCAGTGTATTTGAGATATTATACTGTATTTTATTTCTAACTCTGATGTTTATACAGTAGCTTCATGATCTACTATTTATCTATTTCGCTGCATTATTATTATATTACTCCGTGTCTGTGATTATATAATTGATTTATTTACTGTGTATGCCGAGTTTTGCCAAATTTAAATCAACAATATGATATTTTGAACAATTCAAGTCCGGCATGTGCAGATGTGAATGGTTGAAAATACCGTGTTGTTACAATAATAAATAAAGCAATTGCTCTGAAAATTTAATGGCCGCTTCCTATTACACCGCGAATCCTTCTTTTTCTCGTCTTCTTGAAAACAGGTTCGAATTCGTTCGAATAATAAGAAAAAAGGGCTGCTTCTCTGTTAAATCATGAATCCTTTTTCTTCTCCTCTCCCTAAAACGAATTCAAAAAAAAAAGGGATCGTGTATTCCCTCCTTTCCTCCTCCCCATGATGCCGCTTTCTCTTCAAATCTCGTGGCTCCACAATTTAAACTTGAGCAGTCGAATTTGTGTTGAGGAACGGACAAATCAATTCGTTCGTATAGGTATTCTGTATGAAGTGCGTCCTGCTCTCCTTTTCACCGATAGAATCACGAAATAACGAAATCGAGCTTCGCAACCAGTAAGGTGTTGTCGGCTTCCTTGGCTAGGGTTCGATCAAGGGAGGGGGATGCTCGCAAATGGGGTTCTCTAGTGATGGTGGTGTTCGACGTGGAGGTGGCACCGTCGATGCCAGGAAGGGGGAGTTTCATGTGACGTGGGCAAGAGCGATAATGTGTTTTCCTGTTCGAGCTGGGTTGTAGTACTGAGGTATATTAACATTTATTTTGAAATGTTGATTTATTTTTTCGAAAAACAGTAAGTTAAAGATGTTGGTTTCAAAACAATAAAGTTTGAATGTTATTTTTGAAAGTAGGAATTTTAGAGGCTGGTTTGGAAAGTTAAAATATATATGTACATATAAGATACAGAGAAAAATTTATTTCGACTGTAAACTGTTTAATTTAAATATGTATAGATAAACAGAAAATGTATGTATGTATGTATATATATATATATATATATATATATATAAGATTTTGTAAAATATAGGGATTTTAAAATGTATATGGGCTATTTAGTATACGTAGTTTCAAAGAAAACAAATAAAATAAATATACTTATACACATATTAAACGTGCTATCTACTTTTAAAGTAATGGATAAGGGTGATTAACTTGTTTAAAATAACTTTTTTAATTATTTTAGTTACAAAACTTATTTATTATAGGAAATTAGTTTAAAACCAAATTTTTAGTTAAATTAATTTATTAAATGGCAATTGATTTTGGGATTACTTCAAATATTAATAAACCATATAAGTGTTATGCAGGGTCTAAAGTCATTGTGAAATCATGACGAGATGGAAGTGGATTGCAAACAAAAATCTAAGGTGAGGTAATCTCACTCAAATTAGATTACTAGCTAATTTAAATAGTTAAAATTTAAATTACTGATTGATTGCTTGAATTGATAATTTATTATCAGGCTGGATATGAAATTATATATAGTAGTATATATATATATATATATTTGAGTAATTGATATTCCTGCATTATATAGCGGATGTGACCCTATGTGCCCCACATAATAGCGAATGACCCTTCATACCACGATATCCCGCCTTGAAGCGGGATTGGTATTTTATTTTTTGACTAACATCTGTGGATGCAGGGAAACAGGTTAGAGGGATCCAACTGGATTCCTCAAAATGTTGAATTTATTTTCATATTCAGTTATATGAAATGTTGAATAATCTGTGATATATTATATTGGAAAATTATTTTATTTGATGTTAATATATTGCTAGATATATTGTGGAATTTTAAAAATATAAATATTGAATTTTAAAAGGGAAATAAGAAGGGAAAATTTATAGAAGGAAACATATAGTAAAGATGGATAAATTTAAAAGGTTGAATTGGGAAAAAGCAAATAGTTGACTTTAAAAATCCTACTTAATAAATTTCGGAATATTCGAAAAGAATAGTCTTTGAATAAATGTAAATTAAAAGGTTTTAAAATTAAGGACTTAAGAAATATTGATTTTTAGGTACAAAGAAATTATTTTTAATTTAAATTTTATATGGGTTGGAAAAAATTAAAGAAGAAGTTTGAGTAAAGTGTTAAATGATATTTCAAGTTTAAATAAGGTTTTAAATCATAATAAAGAAGTGAATCTGGAATATATGGATTTTGGAATAAATTTTGGGATAAGTTTAGAAATAAATTTTGAAAGGGGATTTAAATCAGAGAATCGATTGAAATTCGATTAAGTGTTTTGAAAAAGCAATTTAAAACGGGAATGAGACTATGGAAGTTATAAACGGGGTTTATAAACAAGGTGAAATAAATATCAGTGGATATTTGGGATTTTCAAATTCACGATGGGACTTTTATAAAGGAATGAGTTAATCGTTTTAAAAATAAAAGAGTATTTTTATTTTTAAAAGGGTGGAAAAGAAAATTTACAGGATTGGGACATAAATTAAAGTGGAAATAAATCGAGAAGGATTTATAAATGATTAGATGGGCTATATTAAAGTGGAAAGTGTATTTTCCTAAAAGCCAAGTATAATTTTAAAGGAGATTTTTAAGTATAGATTAAAAGTTTTAAAAATGGTTTTGAAAGAATGTTTTAGAAAATTATCATTTAGTTGTTTTAAAATTGTTTAAGTAAATATCTATTAAGTTAGTTATAGTAGTAATTATTTTTAAAGGTTAAATTAGTATTTTGACGTAAAGGATAACTATTAAATATTGTACCTTATATTATAGTTTTATTTAAAAGTAGTTTTGGCTAAAGCTTTTCTTTGGAAATTATTATAGAATTTCATAACGATTATTTTGAGTAAAGTGATTTAAGTAGTTTTATTTTAAATGTTTTAAATGTATATTTTTGGATAAAGTGATTTAAATTATTTAAAAGATAAATTTAGTAAGGATTGGTGTTTTCCAGTGGAAATAAAATAATTGGTTAATTGATTGTTTAATTTGATAGTTAAATAATCGACTATCAATATTTTAGCCAATGCGCTGATCGTTTAGAAGAGATCGGGATCAGGTTAATTATCCAAAAACCACTTCGATCCGGTTTGAACGTTTGCAAATGAAAACCGTGAAGATGATGAAGACGGTGATTCGGTTTGTCCAAATCCAGGGCAACTTGTATGGACGAATGCTATCAGATCATCGTCAGGAGGACAATGAGAATTCTAAGTGAAATGTGTTCTAAAAAGGTAACGCATAGCCTCAAGACTCATTAACCGAAAATGGCTTAAACAGAGGATCGACAGTGGTCCTCGGTACGCTGATCTAGGCCAGGTACTGCAACGGGCGGTACCCCAATAGCCCTGCCATTGTATGAAATCCAATCTCCAATAAGCGCCTGTACGGTTTGGATTGTGCCCAACTACGCTGGAACGTGAGATGCAAGCATTTCAGCTAGATTCTATTTTACTTTCTATAGACACTATTATAATATCAAACGAATTTGATACGGATTTGATAAAAATGTTTTTGTTATCGTAAGCTAAAACCCGGCATGTTTATTTGTGGCGTAGTCTTACGAGATACCTTTGATTTCAAAGGATTTTTGAAAACTTTAATAATCCAATTGAGTGTGCTTTCTCAAGCTGGTTTTCCAAACTGACTCGGGTGTTATTTTATTATAATGCTCGGGTCAGACCAAGTATTACAGATTCAGGATAGGAGTGCTATGTAGTTCAAGAGATGAGCTGGATGACGAGACGTATCACACGTACTTGATGTATATTCTGCTGTGCAGTGAAGCTGTATAGTTAGTTTTTGTGAGGACAAGTATTATAACTTTCCAGTTGTGTGCCATGGATTGTGTTGTACCATGATGATTGTAAGTATTGTACAGTTACATATTCTTTTGTATAAATATCTGTTGTTATATATTATATGTTGTTCCGCTGCGATTCTGAGATTTTGATGTTGTTTTTTTATATTTCTTCTTCTACCTCTTTCTTCTTTAACCCCATGGTTTGTATTTCTGTCCATATTGAGTTGAACTGATGGAGAATTTTGTCGGCTCAAAGAGGTACGGATTTGTGGGCTGTTACATGTGTTTGCTCACTTTCTTTCTTTTGAACAAAGCAGTATCTGTTTCCTTCTTCCCTTTAGACACAGAATCTTGCTTCCTATCTTTTCTTTTCTTTTTTGTAATGTAAGCCTCTATTATATTTCCATACCTTTGTTCGAATGCCATATAGTAAACAAAGGCAGAGCTTACTTATACTAGAAAAAGATAGCTGTAGCTTCCTTTGTACAATAAGCTTCATTTTATTTTTATTATATATATTTCTTTTCTTTGATTTTATTTCTTATGAAAAGTTTTGATTTATTATATGACTTTACTTTGATTTTGACATTGATTTAAGGTTTTGTAAGCTAGAAGTGATGCCTTACCATGATGTTGTTCCGTTGCACACATACATATCCTTTCATGTATGTGTATATATATGTTTCTCTCCAAATTTTACAAATACACACACATACAACCATTCATGCAAATATTGTTGTCATCATGACTATGTATATTTATCTCCTACATGTTTTCGTATGCTTATATACATACATAGTTACATATACCTCTATGTTTACGTATTTATTTTCTCACATATCATATACACACATTTTTACTTTTACATGTTTTAATATACATTTCATAGTATATTTTGATATTACATATATTTTTATTCCTATTTATACAAACTTTCCTCTATTTTACTTCATATTGGCACATATGTGTATATGTATACAATTATATACTTATGTATTATCAAACACCAAAAAAATAAAACTTGTATGTATTTATATTTATATACAAGTGTATTTTACCTTGAATTCTAAATGGTGGAGTTTTATGTATATATTTATATCATACTAATATCCAGGAATTTATATTTAACTTTGAATATAGTTTTAAATCAATTTTATGTGTTCAGATATTTTAAATATTCTAAATTTATCATATCCAAAAATTTAAATTTTAATACATAGATGGTATTTTAACATTAGAAAATTTATTTATTCGACTAATCAAATTTAATATCCCAATGATTTAAGCCGAATAATTTTCCAGAGGTTAAAAATTCGGTTCGTCACATTCCTCCCCCTTTAGAACTTTTTGTCCTCGAAAAGGAACGAAGCGAAAATTCCAATTTATGATGTTTATTATTAGTTAAATCCTCTTAAGCATTTTAACTCCTTCCTCTTTAATTATACAAATTTAAAACACTTTAATAATTACATAATATTACCCACTAACTTTATATAAAAATACTTTTCATAACTCGATGTCCCAACAAGTCCATCCTTGTTCTCATAGAAATTTATTCATACGTTAATCAGGCGTAGGACTGAAAATCTATTGGTGCTTAGTAGACCTGTTTTTAACATCCAGTGAAAATACTTGGAAAAACTTTTGTGAGAATGCTATGGAAATCATCACCCCCTCCATGGGTCGTAGGTAGCACAATGATTGCGTCGCCATCCCAGCGAAATCTATAAGAAAACTGTAGGTATCCGCACCTCTCGATTTTGCCATGGAACTGCCACAGATCGCAGCTACACCCAGGATTGCATTGCCATCATAGAAAAAACCATATAGTTGTAGGCATCGGCGCCCTCGAATTGATCTGCCAAATGAAACATCACCACATAGACTTCAGACTACACAAAGGTTGCGACACTACCCCAGTGAAACCCAATGTAGATTGTAGGCACTCATCGCCACACGAATTTTGATATGGAACCACATAGATTGCAATCTATCGATGTTACGTCGCTATCCCAACGAAATCAAACGTAGATGGTAGGCAATCATTTCCACTCTACTTATGCTATGGAACAAAGTAAATCTTAGTTACACCAGAGTTACGTTGCTGTCACAGCATAACCCCAATGACTCTATAGGCATCAACGCCCTTGAATTACGCTACCCCAACCACAATCCATAGGAACAACAATTTTGTCCGGACGTGCTCTAGGATCAAATTTAGAACCCCCTTAGGGCTCAAGGTAGAACCACCCGTGGATCTCCTACTATAAGTTTCAACTCTGAATGGGGGCGCCTTTTTCCCTATACCATTCTCAAAACATTTCGTACTATACACATATAGTACCTTTCAAATCATACTCTTTACATGTATAACATATAAACTTCAAAATCGATATCTCAAAATCGATAGTTCTCAACTTGACAATTCCTAAAATTTGCTTTTTGCCGAAACCAAAAGCCTTTCAAAATCAATGGGTTCCAAAAACCTTTTCAGTTCCATTCTCATAAAATCGTTCTTATATATATAAGTTTATTCTTTCAACCTGAATAATTTTTTGATCACTTCATACTTAAAAAAATTCCACTTTATCTTTCAAATATCTTTCAAAGAAGTGAGTTTGAATATATAACCAGCATTTATAATCTCATTAATACCAAACCAAATTTTCAAGTTCGATTTTTCAAGGTCATTTGTACAATCCTTACTCCTTATTAGTTATGGTACTTCATTATAAATGATTATTACTTAAAATATACTCTTTTACTTCCAAAAGCATTTTTTCCTTAATATTCGATTTCGGTTCCTATGTCAAATTTTTTTGCTTCAATTTCCATTGTGGTTATAACTTCAATTTATCTCAATTAATATTTTAATACATGGTTTAAATATAAACAATTTCCACTTTGACCAGTTTGAATTTAGAAAATTGGTTGAATAGTTTTAAACTATTTAAATAGTAAGTATAAGATAGTTTCGTTATTAAAAAGAAAGGTTTGTATAGTAAATAGCTTGGGAAAAATAGATTTAAGACAGTTTATATTAAAACAATTTATTCGAAAATAGTTTTATGGTCGAACTAATTTAGTTTCCAATTTCCAGTTCAAATCAATTTTCAATTTCCACTTTCATATAAATTGATTCGATCCAGATTAACTTCGATTCTTATCCTAATTCAAATCAATTCCCCTTTTGATTTCAATTTAGCCCAACTTCACTTACACTTCGAATTAATTCAATTCAATTCCTACATTAATACTTAAACAATTATAATTTTTTCGTTCAAATTAAAAAGTGATTTTATATTAGATCGTACTTCTACAAAATATACCACATTGATATACTACGCACTAGTAGGTTCAAAAATTACATCCATTTATCCATAATAAAAGCCTTACAAAAGTCATAAATCTCGACGCCTTCACCACCACCTAGGTGTTTAGAAAAGAGTAGAGCCCTACCATTCATTATAAAACCTTCTTACAGACTTCCTATCAATGCGCAAAGTCCGTACAGGCAATTTTTAACCGGATGTCCCTACTTATAGCATTTGCCACAAAAAGTCTTTACCCTTCCATCTGTCTAGATAACTTCCACGCCTTCCGCAGGACGTTCCACAACCTTTCTTTTCTTTCGTCTCTTGGGACAGTTCCTAGCGATGTATCTCTTCATTTCACAATGATAGCAAATACTCGACTCGTTGATTGGTAATTTGGGTTTACATTTTCCTTTCCTCACTTTAGGGCAATGATTTAGAAAATGTCCTCTCTCATGACACTTAAAGCATAAGATCTCAGAGCGAAACCGTCTGACTATACCTTTCAATTCCTTCCTTGTTTTATTTGCACGTAGCTACGTGATGACCTTTATTGTAACATCTGTACAATATGACATTGTCATAAGGCCCTGGTCCATCCCTTTCCTTAACTCATTTCTCATACTCCAATATTGCTTCTTCTCGTGCCTTACGTGCAACTGCTCTCCACTCCCTACGTCTTGCCTTCCGTTCTTTTCCTTTTGCCCTCTCTTGAGCTAAATTTTAGTAGGACTTCCTAACATATAATTAAACCTTGATTAGTTGAATTTTCAGCATTATTCTTATTTTCAAATATTCTTTTATTTTTTCCCGGTCATTTATTTATAATTTAATCCACTAGTTTGATAATCCAGTTCATTCTAATTTATAGAATTCAAAACCGTTTCATTCCTTTTAAACTTACTCCCAATTTTAAATTCTTATCAATATCACTTTCTACCTATGAGCTCAAAAGCTTACTTTCTTCTAGGTTATACTTCATATTCTCAAGGGGATTTAGGAATTCAAACACCAGTATTTATCTCAAATCGCTTTGAAACCATGTATACTTACCTATATATATACACATATATCCCATTCACATCAAGTCATACTTTTTTAATTTTAAACCATCTTGGGTTTTTACTCCAAAACAAATTCATATTCAAACAACTCTTGCTTTTAAAACAAGATTTCAATGTTCAAAAATATTCTAAATAATATTGCTTGTTATCTCCTTAAACTCTTTGAAACAGTTTCAAAACTTCCCTGGGACTTAGATTTAAAACTTCCCAATTTAAATCCTTTTTTAATTCCATTTTTAAATTTTATAAGTCACACTTATAAATTCGGCTTATAAAATTTCCCTTTGTTTCATCATCGTTTATTTGGTTAGAAACATCTTTTATTAAGACATAATACCCAACTTTATGATACTTATCATACCTAGAAATCATACGCACCATATATTTCTTCATAATTCATTGGAAAAATATAATCAAGGTAACTTATTTCAAATACTTCGAAAATTCATTTATTTTCCGAGATTTAAATTCAGGTTCGAATCCATTTTTAGCTTAACTTATTTGTATAGTTAATCCTTACCCCTAATATCTGTTTGGTTATATATATTGCCACCTAACTTTTTATAATCTTATTTGAATTCAATAACAACAACCAATTCAATTAATCAACTACAATAATTAGGAAAGTACGCCCTCATAAAATCCTCAAATCATTATATAAGAAAATAACAAGTACGCCCTCATAAAGTCCTCTCAACTCATTTTAGGGTACTACTGACCCTATCTCTAATGAGTACTCCCCACCAGAGCCAAGATTCTCGCGTAACCTTCAGCTCTAATACCAAATGTAATGGCTCGAAGATTTTCAACCTCGAAAATCAAACCAAAAAGTTCACTATATAGAGCGTTGAGCAATCGAGTGCCGAAAATACCAGGCTGTTAGGGTTTAGAAGCAGAGAGATAGAATAAGAAACAGGACAACATCACAGAATCTCACAATCGCATTGGATCAAAATATAATAGCAGCATTTATACAAAGAAAAGCTGTAATTGTCAATATATATACAAAATACCAGAGTACAACAAATCTGGATAGTTACAATAACTTGTTCCTAGACCATACAGTCTATAATACCCGGTGGAATATAATCAATACGTCCCTACCATCTTGCTCGTCTTCGGGCTCCAAAGCATCCTAACCTGAAAATATCTAACACTCGATCTGACCCGGGCATTACAACAAAGTAACACCCGAGTCAGGCTGGAAACCAACTTGAGTATACCCATTTAACTTGAAATATTAAGTTCTAAAAGTCCTTTGAAACCAAGGTGACTCATATAACCCGACGAGTGTTTATGTAATTAACCAAACACTTGTTACAAAATCCATCGATATTAAAAATATATCTAAGTACTGCTACATATTTAAAATAGTCGGATTTACTTAATTCATTCAATTTCCAGCCTATTAGACTCTAAAATCTAATCCGTAAAGGTTCAAATCGAAGTGGTTCCGAATAACGCTGATATCCGATCCCGATCTCTTCGAATCCAAGTGATACATTTACGGGAAGTAAATTGTAAAAATAACAATTTATCATTTTGAGTGATAATTATTAAATATGGGAATTTATCGCAGATTCTTATTCCAGGTAGTCATTTTAATGTAACCGTTTTAATCCATTTGACCATTTGATGGCATAGACAAGAATAATTCGAAATAAATGTCAAATAGGAATATGTCAAGATATGGATTTGTTAACCAAGCTAACGTTCAATAACCAATTTATTAACGATTCTTTCATCAATTTTCAACTATTTTTGACTAACCATATTCATTTACCTTTGAATCCCAACAAATTTAAAATTCAACAATTTATTAATAATAAATTACAAATATACAGTTAATTATTCATGGGTTTAAGTTAAATAATAATAATATTAATTTACATTAAACTATAAAATATCCTTGAAACTTTAAACTACGGTTTTAAAATGAAATTAGATTTTTAGTAAAAGAAGGAAAAACAGGTTATCATATAAATGCGTGTGCATGTGCGTGTGTGTATATTTTATATAAATATGGATTCCGTTACTTTTCTTCTTTTCTTTGTTATTTTTCTTTTCTTCCATTTTCTTTTATTTTCTCTTTTTTCCTTTCTCTTATTTTCCCCTATCTTGTACCTTTTCTTTTCTTTTATCGTTTTACTTTCCCTTATTTCTCTTTCCTTTTTCCCTTACTTTCATTTTTTTTTTCTTTTCCTTACAGCCCAACCCAGCCCATTCCCTTCTCTTTTCTTCCTCCCTCTCCACTTTTCACCTGGGAGCACACAAACGTACATGCACATGCATGTTCACCTGCACAGGACGACGACGACCTCGTTTTCGATGCCGACCATCCACGCACATCACATTTGTCCACCCGAGTCCATTTAACCATCGGAACCATGCTAAAACACTCCGGTTTGCAAATCGACCATTCGACTCAAAAAAAAGTTACACCCACCTGCCTCCAATCACCTCGCCGTGACGCCTCAGGCCATCATCCTTCACAAGAGTTGACCATAAGCTTCGCCATAACCGTCCACACATAGTCCTCCTTATCGCACACCCATCACGTCGCCTCTCAGACGTCATTTGACTCTGAACCGAGACCTAAAAAATCCACTGTTAAACCCTACTTCTTCCATGACCGGCCACCACGACCATCAAAAAAATGTCATGCCATTTTTCTCGAAGTCGCCACCACCTCGGCCACCTCCCCTCTGAACTTTATGCCTTGAAATCGACCCCGCCGCCCTAATTCGACCAAAAACCCAATTCTCATCAACATCCCCTTCCTTGATCAATACTTGCCTAAAAATCGCCGAACCTTCTTTAAAAATCAGTGTTTCCAATGGCGATCGAGTTTTCATAAGTAAAAACATAAATCATGATAATCAATTTTTTTCAAATTTTGGTTAACTCACTGTAAATTATATTTTTGCTCTTTTATACTTGATAAAAACTTATAGAACAATTTTTGGAACATAGTATAGACAAAAACAAATGTTTCTCCTTTTAACATCATAACCAGATTATAAACAGTTTGGAAATTTTGAAGTTAGATATATATATTTCCTTTCAACCTTCAGAGTAGAACAAAAATGTTCAGGCTTGGGTTTTCCTCCTGCTCTAACACTGGAATACATCTACATATGGGTGTATATACACACCATGTTTCAAGCGTACCTATCCATAAATTTTATGTACACATTCAATATATATATATATATATATATATATATATATAAGATGTTCCAAAGTATGAAAAGAATGTGTTTACTCACTTTCTTTCTTTTGAACGGAGCAGTATATGTTTCCTTCTTCTCTTTGGACACAGAAGCTTGCTTCATCTCTTTTCTTTTTGTAACTTGTAATGGAAGTTTGTATTATATTTCCTTACCTTTATTCGAATGCTAGAAAGTAAACAAAGGCGGAGCTAACTTATACTAGATAAAGGCAGTTGTAGCTTCCTATGTACCGTAAGCTTCATTTTATTTTATTTATTATATATTTTTCTTTGATTTGATTTCTTATGAAAAGTTTTGATTTATTACATGACTTTATTTTGATTTTGACATTGATTTAAGGTTTTGTAAACTAGAATTGATGCCTTACAATGATGTTGTTCCCTTGCACACTTACATATCCTTTCATGTATGTGTATACATATGTTTCTCTCCAAATTTTACAAATATATATATATATATATATATATATATATATATAACCATTCATGTAAATATTGTTGTCATCATGACTATGTATATTTATCTCCTACATGTTTTCATATGCTTATATACATACAAAGTTACATATACCTCTATGTTTACATATTTTTTTCTTACATATCATATATACACATTTTTACTTATACATATTTTAATATACATTGCTTAGTATATTTTGATATTACATATATTTTTATTCCTATTCATACAAACTTTCCTCTATTTTGCTTCATATGGGCACAACATATATATATATATATATATATATATATATATATATATATATTCACACGCATTTATATACTTTTGTATTATCAAACACCATAAAACTTGTATGTATTTATATTTATATACAATTGTATTCTGGCTTGAATTCTAAATGGTTGTGTTTTATATACAAATTGCTATCATACTAATCATATCCAGGAATTTATATTTTACTTTGAATATAGTTTTAAATCAATTTTATGTGTTCAGATATTTTAATTATCATAAATCTATCATATCTAGAAATTTAAAATTCAATACATATATTCAGGTATTTTAACATCAGAAAATTTATTTATTCAACAAACCAAATTTAATATCCCAATGATTTAAACTGATTTATTTTCTAGACGTTAAAAATCTAGGTCGTCACACTAAACTACTACGTTTACAAATGATAATAATGCTCATAAACTAGCCAAACATGTAAAATCATTCTACAAAGGATAGCCATGCTCATAAACTGGCCGAGCATGGCTAAATAAATTGATAAGGGGTAACAAATTAACATCATTAATACCTACATTGATTAAACTACTGTACAACAATTCATACTTGTATAAGTTACCTTAGATAAGATGTTTAATTTTTGCAGTCGTAATTACCTTCTAGGTACATGTTTATAAAAATACAAATACGCTCTTATGTGTATAATACACCCAACTCATGCTAGGGCATTCCATTACCCTATCTCTTAACGAGTTATACCCAAACGAAGTCTGGTTCTCTCTTAACCTTCGGCTCTGATACCAACTGTAATGACCCATCTTTCCGATCTTTGAATGTCGACACTATACATTCTCGGTATTCATGTGGCAAACACTCAAGTGCCAAAAAGACAGATTTTTAGGGTAAAATAAAAAGGAAAAGAAATGGAACAAGGAAGAAGGAACACAATACCAGAATCTCACAGTGAAACAATAACATATCGTATCAAAAGATAGTAATAAAACCGACAATTTAAGATACATAACATTTCTGAGTTACAATTCTAAATACTATCATCAACTTAGATAGTTATAAAAGCCTATCCTAAAAAATGCTGATATGTACAATATAGTAATGCAGTGGAAATAAGATCACTATGGTAGATGAAAAATCCAGTTCGTCTTCTCGGGCTTCAATGAACATAAAAAACTGTCATTATAAGATATAAAGTATTTTAGAGTTACAGTAGTCAGCCAGGACAGTTACAACAACATGTGCTTACTAACGCTGATGATATAATAGTAATGCAATGGAAATAAATTATACGGTAGGAAATCATCTAGCTCATCTCCAAAAGCTCCAAAGCATCTACGGCTAAATATGGAAGTATACAAGGGGGTGATCTGCGCATTATAAGAAAATAACACCTAGATCAATCTGGCAAACCAACGTAAGAAAATCAAGGAATATAAGTGACATGTAATAGTAAATATTGAGACCGTACAGATTACCAAAATGGTTTTCCCATCAAATGAAACCAATTATGCATTAAGTCTAACATATAATGATATGCTAGATATTCTCTAAAGTGTAGCACACAAATCATATCAAATAGTCGGTATGTGAATGCCACAATAATAACAGGCATACAATCATTACCACTACAACGAGCTCGCATAATGGATATTCCTACGGAGATCTCGTCGGTCTGACGCATCTAAACTTCATGACAAGGATCAAAAATTACATTTTGAGCATCATATATCTCTAGAGAGGATTTACTCTACAGTAAACATACCGGATCAACCTAGGTGTGTGATCGGGAACATATCAACTCTCGCTTGCAACAATCGATAAGCATACGCTAGATCTAGAGTTGATATACCCTTAAGGTAAGCTAAACCCCCTGTCGATGCCCTTTCTTTATTTTATGTCATTTTCCCAATTTCAAGCTTACGTTCATCATCTATCATATGAGTCTTCATCACTCAAACAAAACACCAATATCCAATTGGATTCATCATCTCAAACAAATCACGAATCAGTACATGGATTCGAGCATCTTGAATAGATCTCGGACCTCCATATTGATTCCCATCATAAGTCTTCTAACGAATGCTAATTATATCCTCTCTTTTGAAATAATCCTCAAGATAAATAGTCCCACATAGAAGCATCGTTTGAAATGTTAACGCTGACCTTTCCCTTGGACTTAATCTAAGGATAGACAGTTGAACTCTACAACATTCCACTTCACAACCGCTTCCAGAACATAGATCACTTATATAGTTTTGAAGTGGTTTCGGGTTTAATTCATCTCATATAAGTACACTCTTCCCACTTACTAGACTCTACAAACCAATTGATAAATTTTCTGTATACTCAACTCTGGTTCTTTCAGAAATAAATAGGCAATATATAAGAGAGGAGATCACCTCCTAACCATTTAAGCGGATAGATTTCCTTATCATTTGTCCTAGAAGAGCAATATGAGTTTATACATACATTATAGCATCTCTGAAGATAACTGTACCATATAACACTCGTGTTTCTTCCAGATATTCCTAGAGTTATATTTGGATAATTTTGATAGTCGACTAATTTACTATCTAGTACAAGATGTTTGTTCGTAATGGAAACCAAGTTTAGTATACTTTCTATAAACAAATGAATATAAAAAACACTATGAAGTCACACAAAGTACGATCAAGCCACACAAAGTTTGGTTAAGCTACTTAAGTACCACTTGATCCCTTTTATTTAATTATTCTTTTTATTATAAAAAACTCCTTTAATAGTGAACTTCTTTTACCTAATGAACTTCTATTTTTTTTCAAAAGATTCCATACTTATAACTTTCTTCAAAATATCCATTATAATGATCTAAGTACCTTTTCAAATCCATTTAAAAGGTTTAAGAACAATATTACTTAAACCTTGTCACTAGAAACTCAAGACGATTTTTCTATGCTTATCTTTAAATCATCCTATTAAAGATATATTGACATCCAGAAGTACAATCAAAAAGGGTTAAAGATGAATGCTATTAACACATTGTCACAACAAACCTAAAACTATTCCATACTTGTGTTATATCGAATTTTTTTTTAAAGATCTAAGTTCATATTCGGTCAAGTTCAACATTTGACAAGTTCACTATCAAGTTCTTAAAATGATTTCTTATAGAAATCACAATTTGTATGCTTAACTCGTTTCCGACATTCCAATTTAGCTACTAATCATTCAAGGGTGAATTTAGTTAACTTAGAGCACTGATTGCATCATTTCATGGACACTCCATTTTTGTATCTCATAATTAGATAAGTCTACCTTGTTGGCTTTTAGTGCTGGTATAATATTAATGATTTCAATAAACAATAAGATATCAACACAATTAACATGTTTATGACATTTTCTGACTTACTAATCCTCAATCAAGAGGGAAGCCTGTAGATTAGAGATTTATTGCTCCATCCTTACTCGACATCAATCTTAACTCTCACAACTAGACAAGTATTACTTCGTCAGCTTTTAATGTTAAGCATATTTAATTACTTTTCAAGCAAGTAATTAATCAATCAACCATTTGGACATTTAGCAATTCTAACCACTTTTTGAAAAACATTTGTATATACTTTTAAAATACTTAAAAATACATATAATAGGTTTAAAGCATTGATCCAAAATATTACTTGAAAATAACAACTTTACAATTTTCTTTAAAAACTTGAAACGAAATATTTTCAACAAAATATCTCTTATTTAAAAATTCATAACTAATTCTTAAAAATTCATAAATATCTCAAACCACTTTTGAAATACTATAATATGAGTTATTGAATACTTATAAAATGAAAAATACTTAAATTTAAATACTTTGTAAACCTTTTAATATCCAAAATTAAGGCTAAATGGGACAATTTTGCACTAGTGATATTTTGGCCACTTTTCGAAATGTTTCTTAACTTTTTACTATTCAAGATTTTGGTAACAACAAACATATAGATAAAAAATTAAAAATAAGACAAGAAATCCCTAAGGATCTCTCTATAAAGTTCCATAGCAATCGCCCAAAACAAGAAAATTCATAACTGCATCTATAGCGACTATTGCTATAAGTACACTTCCAAATGCGAGTACGATATAAACCAAAGTTCATCTATAACCTATGTGCTTTGTTCATGGTCTTATTATAAGTCATACAAGTCCATTCAAGTCCATTCCATTTCATTTAAGTCCATATACATGGATCACATATGTCACTAACTTTTAAAATAAGAATTCCAACCAATATTTTAACATATGTTAACATCAATTCAATCAACATAAAAATAGTCAAACACAATTATATATGTTTTATATTTTTATTCAAAGTGAGGTGTTAACTCACTTTTAACCACATAACAACTAAGATCCAAGAACCAAAGCCAAACCCCAACCTTGCAACCACCTCCTCCTCATCCTCCTCCTTGCTTTGCCTTGACTTTTGCCTCCAAACCCTATTTATTGCTCATGGCCATTGCCTAGGGCAAGAGCATGGCTCCACTTCTTTATGTTTTGGCTTAGTGGAAGGTGTTCTAATATTGTACTAAACATTGTGGCAAAGTTTCAAGTGATTTGCAGCTGATTTTCATTTGAGAACGTTTAGTGAAGAAGGAGATGAAGAAGCCATTAAAGAAGCTTGGTTTTCATTTTTGATTTTGTGATTATACTCTAAGGTATGCATCTCATTATATAGGCAATGAATGGTGTTACATAAAATTGCACTCACCCCCTCCTTACTGTGCCATGCAAGCATCACCTTCCATCTCTTCTTCTTTATGTCACTACTCCTTTAGATTAATTACCATTATACCCTCACTACGATAATATCTCTTATCCTAAAGGAATCTTCTAGAACCTTCCAAGCTCAATGAAGTGGGGGGTGTGTGTTAAGTAGTTGCTAATGTGTTCATTTGATCATTAACCGAGTGCACAAGTATTCGAACAACTTATATCGATCAGAAAGTTGTTTATCGATAAACCGATTTTCGGTCACATTATCGAATTCAATTTGAAGAATGTATTTTTGAAAACATTTTTCCAAAACAAGTTTACCATCATCAGTTGCGATTTAAAAGGGGGTTAATAAGCTTATTAAATCATTTTTATAACATTTAATCCAAGATTAAAATATTTAAATAATTCATATAATTTATACGAAGTATTCGAAATCTCAGATCGCTATTTAGGGAAAAAATCCATGGGTTAGACATAAGTCTATTATGAGAAACTCAAGAAATATGTGATCAACATATAACAATACTTTTGAGACCATATGGAATGCCACGACGGTTATCTCCTTAAAAGAATCACTATCTAATAAGAACATAAGGTCATATAATAGATAATGTCTAGATGTAGAATATAAATATTTAACATAGCCGAAATGGTTACATTGATTACATTCAATAGCATACTAGATGGTACAATCAAAATCGCTAAGGAACGTTCGCAAAGTGAATTTTCTTTGGAGATCCCTTCAGTCAAGCCAAAATCCAATCTTCATGCTTAAGGATCAGAAAACACCTTTTGAGCGTTGTATATCTCTAAATAATATTGTAACGACCCGATATTTTCAACCATTCGAATCCGCACATGTCGGACTTGAATTGTTCAAAATACCGCGTTGTAAAATAAATTTTTGGCAAAACTCAGAATATGCAGTAAATAAATCACAGAATCACAGACACAGATATCAGAAATCTCGCAGCGGAATTTAAAAATACTTAGTGGTTCATGAAGCCACTTATAAACAGTCTCATAAATAAATAAATTTACATAGACTTTAATCTAAAATATAGTTTAAGTCATCAAATAGAAAAATCCAAATATCCACTAGTCTTGATTTCAAAATAAGATAACGGGCTGAAGTTTTTGCCGGTAGCTTGAAAGATCTATAGAAGTCCTAGCTCCGGAAAGAAAGCTGAAACTGCAACTCAGGCAGACCGGAGCGTAAAATAAAACATAAACACTCGAGTCAGGACATACATACTTATATAGTGTAAGCTAATTCAAGTGTACTGTAATATAGAGCAAGTAACTTAAAGGATGCTTGGGACCGCCCATCCTCTAAGGATCCGTTAAACTATTTACTATGTAGTATATTGCGCTATTATAATAGTGTCTATTTATAAAATAAACTTACTTTTAAATAGCGTTAAGGCTTTACATTTTCCACCTTAACACATTTATATATTCCCATAGTCTATACAGTACCGTAATCTCCCCCGTACTGGGCGTCGTCAGAGGGCACTCCATAGGTATGGTACAAACCAAAATCGTATAAGGCTCGGTATGGTAGGTGACACGGCATAACTTGGCCATGCCAGGGTAGATATACCAATTGCTACTCGGATCGATGGAAACGCGTAGCCGCAGTTACCGCCCACCTCGAACAACACTCCCAAATCAAAGGTGCGCACCAAAACAATCACAAGAGTAATAAAATGGCATACGAAGAAGTGCGTTCGATCAGAGGTGCTACCTCATTAATCCGAGAATCACTCATGTTTTAGCCACCTTATGCCAACTCACGGGAGTCGGGTCCACGTATTTACCTTAAAGGAACCGTCACCACCATCCTACTTCATTCTGGAATCTCCACCGCGCACACGGTTGGTAAAGTGGCTTTCGGTATCGACAGAGAGTATGCCAGATATCCGATCCCGGTCTCTTTAACAACCAAACGTTATTATAACCCGTGGTTACAACTTTAAAAATGCTATTTACTTTATAAATCAAAATATGTTTCCAATACTACAATATCAAAATATTGTTTTTAAACATTAATCATTTTAATATACCATTTAAATCTATTCAATTTATTTAGGAATTAAATTTTCTTTTCTCACCTTTTAAAATTAAATTCTTCCATAAAACCCATTCAAAAGAAATCAATTCCTTATTTTATTAATTACATATTAAATTCCAAATTTTAATCCCCTTTTCCCAAAGATTATTTCCACAAATTGATTAAAAATATCAAATTTCAGTTTCTATAGCACTTATGAAATGCTACCTAAAGTTTACAGGTTAAAACAGTCCAATTTTAAAAGACAGCATTTAAATGCTGTAATAGATTAATAACTTAACAATTTAGTGTTAAATTCCAAATATAACTTATTATCAATTATTTTCTTAACTGAATTCTTACTTTTACCAAAACCCAGAATTTCCAAAATAAGTTATATTCCAAAAATTTAGTCAAACATTTATTTATTTATTTAACATTTTTAACTCATTCAAAATCATTATAAATAAAATCCTTTACATACCTTTAAATCGGAATATTATAAACTTCCAAAATAAATTTAAAATATTTCTGAAAAATACTATAGAAACCACGGGTCTGTATATAGTTTTCTAGCCTAGGTCAAGTGATACGGATTTATATCATTTCAATCCGCAATTTACAAAAACCCCGGGTTCTATCATTTCAAACCCGCAATCCCAAGTTAAATATTTAAAATTAAACAATTAAATAAATAAATGAATAAATAATTATCGTACAGGCCTATTATTTCAGCCTATAACGATCTCAATTTACAGGGAACTTGCAGTGATGATTTAACAGTAAATAAGCATTAAATAATATAACTGCAACTATATTACAACAGATAAACAACTGATGAGGTGTCAATTTAAAATGGGGTTTAACATCATACGTTATATTACAAACAGATGACATTTAATAAATAATTTACAAATACACTTGCGATAATTCACATAAATATAGGTATGTTTGTCTGGTGAGAAATACTCACCATAAACTGCAGATAATCAGATTCAAACGATTTTACCACTTGATAAAGGATCGTACAAATGGCACGATTAGGTTTCCGCGGATGCCACGCCTTGATTCAAATCTAAAATAAGATCCAAATACCAAATACGCGACTTTTAAAATTACGGTCAAAGCAAAATTTTCGAAACAACTGGAACGAATAGAATAAAAGAAATTTTGGTTCAGCTTTTGCTCGACTGCCTCACCCCACATCCCGACCCCAACTTCATAGGCTTGGCAATACTATTTATTATTATTATACATTTTATTATTATTATTATTATTATTATTATTTCCACCGGCATACCCTAACTTATTTAGTTTTGAAAAATATGTATTTACACAAACTTGCGTCTCTGCCTAAACTATTCTTCAATGCAAACTCTCTCTGTTTCTTAATTACAACACGTCTCTGCCACTTCAATTTCAAAACATTGTCGAATTCAGAAACATTAAAATTTAAATTTTTAACCATTCTTAACTTTAAAAATCATATTCCTACTTCAGAAAAATGTTCATTTGGATACCATTTATCTTATGATTACATAAAATAAATTTTATAAATAAAATATCCAAATTTACTATGAATCATTTGTAAGTCAGAATTTCCCAGTTTTACTTAACTTGTATATATATTTTTCCAAATAACTTTACACTTAATTTAAAAATACCCACTTCCTAAATAAAACTAAATTCTCATTTATTTACTTAACTTAACAATTTTATTTAAAACCCAATTTCAAATTTTCAAGTTAAGTCATAAATTGAAATTTCACCTTTCCATTTGAAAACAACATTTTCAATTATTTACTTACAAAACACATCCGTTCCATAAATTTTTTTTCCTTTTATAGTTAATATACACTAAATTTTCTTCACAACTTTATTCATTTAGACATCAATTCAACTACGATTCAAGTTAAATAAAAGTTATTCCAAAATGTTCCATTTCAATCGTCTTTCATTTTATCAATTTAAAGTACATTATTTATTATACCAAACATATCCTTTTTCGGAAATAACTTTTATTAAAATTTCTAGGTTAGATTTCAACTCCATATTAAATCAAATTTAATTATTATGTCATTTACCGTAAATAAAATCTTTAAATTCACTTTAAAACTAATTATTAACTTACAAAAATTTAACTTAAAAAAACAAAACACCTTTAAAATTTTAAAGCCTTAAGTCAAATTTTTAGTTGAATTACATAAATTTTATTTCAAAAATACTTAAATTTTTTTAGAAAATATTATAATATATTAACCATGGGCTTGTTCGGGATATAAGCTTGGTTATGAAAACTTAGAGGGACGTGACGTGGTGGAGAAGTAGCCGAGCAAGGCCAAAGGGAAACAGAGAACAACAAGAAGAAGAAAGGGAAAAACTGAAAGAAGAAAAGAAAAAGTAAAACCATTACCTGATAGAGGCTTCAACACAAAAGAAGAAGAAGGCAAATTTTAGATGCAATATAAAGTTTTTGTGTGAGGCTTTATATATATATAAGAAAACAAGTTGAGAGTTATGAAGGCACGTGAGATCTTCTGAGATGCGAGTTGCACAATAATGTATATGGGAGGCTTGCGTGATTATAGGAAAACAGAAATCAAATATAATTTGCTTTGAACTGAATAGACTATACAAAATTTTGATTTAATGAATTCCTAGAATGATGCGTGAATTTAGGCAAGAGATTGATTCTTAATTTATAAAATTCTTTCTTATGTATTCATGGATAAGGCTTGCGAAATATAGGGGACCAAACAAGCAGGCAAGAATGGCAAGTGATAATAAACATTTAGGCAGACCAGAAAGTTGCGTGATTTATTATTGCCAGTTATACGAAAATCTTGATTAAATGCATGCGTTGATTACTTTCCAGTTTCTTTAGTTTGCATGTTATTTTATATGCGTGATTTATGCTGCCAATTTATGAAAATTTGATTTCAACATTTTATACCATTTAATAGTTGCGTGATCAGCTATATGAAATTTTGATCTTTATTAAATGAAAGGCAGGAATTGGCAAAGATTTTGGAATTTAAAGTAATATACAAAATTTAAAACCCAATTGAAAGCTATGAAAAAGAGTTAACGTTTGCTATAGAAACTACTGACTGATATTTTAATCCATATAGATATAAATATGATTTTTACAATACGCCAAACTGACGCAATACAAAACACCCAAAATTTATCCAAAAGTAACGTTTTTAATTTATACGTTTTTACGTTACTTATATCATTACAATGCATGCCCTTTTTAAATGTGAAATTTAATAGTCTGTAAAACACTGAATTTTACAAAGTTATTACTTAAATAAAATTCGCTTACAATTTTTGTATTTTAAATATACAAAATTCATATTTTATTACCATTGCGAATTTGAGTTGGCTTTTAACAAAATTTAAAAACTTCAAAACTTTCAGTTTATGTTTAGACTTTTAGGAAATGATTTAATCAAATTAATATGTATATAAATTGGGAAGTAAATTTTACTGGAAAGAGAAAAATAACGGATTAAAATTCTATACGTTTTCTTATATGTAATCTTATATATATATACACGGTATTTATTCCCTAAATTTACGTGCCCTTTTTAATGCGTAATTTCCCAGTTCATTTATACACTAAAAAAATTCAAAATTTTGACCACGCTGAGACTCGAACTCGTGACCTGTCATGAATAGCCCAGATGTCTTAACCACCTAAGCTATTAATGTTTTCTTAATTAAAACTTGAATTTGCTAGACATTAAGTTATTTACCATCTTTGACAAAACCCCAAATTTCCAAATTAAAGTTAATTCTTAACCATGTCAAAATTTCAGATTTTTTTTTAATCACTTTAAATAAACCCCAAAGTTTTTAAAATACAAGTGAAAAATACTTGTTAAAAAAATTGGGCTGTTACAAATATATAACATAAGGTAAACACAAAGGCCCATACCCAAACATAAAATGAACTACGTGGAACCAGTTACCATCAACTCCCGATATCAACATATTGATAAGTATACTTTAGATATGAAGTTAATAATACCCAATCGTAGGAATGCAAAACCCCACATTTTACATCCTACTCTATCTTTACCCATATCCAATGTTGTAGTCACATTCGACATCTTTAACACGAGTCTTCGTCACTCGAATAGAACATAAATCCCTAATTAGATTCCTACATCTCGAATAGATCTCAAAACCACACATGGATTCTAGCACATCAAACAGATCCACTTCCAGGAGATAGAACATGTATCTCAGCCTTGAAGTGGTTTTCAATAAGTAAAACACTTATTGATCCCAGCCTCTTCAAGACTAAATTGACGAATTTGGTTATGTTTAACAATAATAAGAACAATCGCATATGGAAACCAAATCTCGTATACTTATCACTTCTCTGATATTTGCATCCCAAACTATCCCTCTATTAGGAGTGAAGCCGGTAGGTTAGAGCTCTATTGCTTACATCCATACTCGAACATCAATCTTAACTCCTACAGATAGACATGCCTACTTCATTAGCTTTTAGTGCTAAATATACGACTAAATGTTTACCATAAACGAGTGAACATACAGAGCGTGATCAAGTTATGTAGAAGACGATTAAGTCATATAAGCGACTTCTAACCCCCTTTTTGTTTAATTAAACTTTTATTAATTAAAACCACTTTTATTAGTAAAACTTCTTTTATTTAATAAAACTTCATTTATCAATCATTACTATTCATTTGTACTTTTCAATACTTCAAAAAGTATTCATATACTTTCTAAAATTGTATGATTATATTCATAAATTATTAAGAAAGACTTTATATTTAAGCCTTTATTTTTTCTATCTTTTCCCAAAAAATCCGTACTTATATTTTCCTTCAAATCTTTTTTAAGATTTAAGTACTTTCACAAATCTATCCAAAAGTTTACAACTAATGTTATTTAAACATCGTCACTAAGAACCCAAAACCATTTCATTTATGCTTATCTTTAAAACACTCTTTTAAAGATCAATTTACATTCATAATATAATCAAAAAGGGTTAAAGACAAATGTTATTAACACATTTTCACAACAAATCCAAATCCATTTCATACTTATTACTATCTTTAAAAACATTCTTTTTAAAGATCTAAGTTATTATTTTGTTAAGTTCAATAGTCGACTAATCGACTATCTAATTAAAAATGATCGCTTATTGATATAAAGATTCATATACTTAACTTGTTTCCGACATTTCAAATTATAGTGTTCCTTATTCCAAGTATAGCTAGGTAAGTTAGAGCATTGAATGCATATCAAAGCCTTGCCTAAACACTTCATTCTTGAATCTCACAAATAGTTAAGTTTACCTCATCGGCTTTTAGTGTTATTAATGACTTTCATAAACGAGTAAAAAATCGACACAATTAACACATTCCTGACGTTCGAGACTTAATTATTACTTGGTTAAGTGGGAATCTGGTAAGTTAGAACACTATTGCTTCTAACCCTACTCAAACGTCAATCTTAACTCTCACCAATAGACATGACTACGTTGTCGGCTTTTAGTGTTAAGCATAGTTAATTTCCTTTCCAAACAAGTAAGTAAACAACAAGATTAACACAATTTTGGCATTCCAACTTAACTACTCCTTTGTCAAAAGGGAAGTCAGTGGGTTAAAGCTCTATTTCTTATATCCTTACTCAGATATCAGTCTTAACTCTCATAAATAGAGAAGTCTACCTCATCGGCTTTTATTTTTAAACATAATTAATTAACTTTTTCAAAAATTATATATAAATATATTAAAAATAATTGTAAATAGGTTTTAAATATCTGTGTGAAATAATAATTGAAAATAACTATTTTATAATTTGACGAAAATAATTTAAAAAGCATGTTTTATATTAAAAACCTCTTTACTTCCAAAATTCATAAATAAATATTAATTTTATTTAAACTTCAAATCTACTTTTATATACTGAAAATATGTTTGAAAACATCTCTAAAAAGATTAGAGAAAAATGCTAAATTTAAATATCATTTTTAAACATTATCGAAAAGCATGACCTTTATGACTAGTTCTATCCACTTAAACAAATGATTTAAAACTTGAAATTTTTACAATAAGTTCTATCCATAGTGAATTAAAAATCATGGAAAGAAATCCCTTAGAATATCTTACAATTAATTTACAAAATCGAAAACATGACATTTTAAAGTTCTCATATGAAGACCTTCTTATCGCTATAACATTTTACAACTTTAGTTCACAATTCTACAACTTTCCAAACCATTTATTTACTGACCCGCACATCAAATATGTGTAGAGGACAAACAAATCAAACCATCCCAAGTAAAATTTATAAATCTTCACTTTATACAAGTTAAAATTAAGGGATATCGAAGTGCACTTCTAGCGACTATTCACGCTTCAAATGCTTTCAAACATACTTCAATTCAACACACAAATCAAACAACCATTTAAACATCAATTCATGGCCACACCACCTATTTAAGTGGGTAATATAAGTAAGGTTATACAATATAAACTTATCATTTTCTTTCAGAAGCAAAAGAGGTCTAAAGTTATAACTTTAGTCAGTTAATGTCACTTTAACTTTATATTTCAAGCATATAACATATATACGCAAAATCCACAAACAAGATAGTGAAATTACTCACTTGGATCCAAGATAAATACATTCTCAAGCACAACCAAACTAAAAAACACTTCCTACAATCACGAAACTTCTAAAGATCCAACCTTTAGCACTTTCTAACTAAGGCAACACCTCCCCTTCTCTTCCATTGCTCATGACCTAAGCTAAAACCCCTCATCTGTTTCACTTTTCTTCCAATTTGACTTTAGATCTAAGATTCCTAAGGTTTTTGTGATAGTTTGGTGGAGTTTGGAAGAGATTTAAGTTAATTAGAGAAAGTTAGTGAAAAACAAAGTGAATTAGTGCTAATCCACTTCCACCATTTTCAAGTTTTTATTACATTTCAAGCTTCTGTAAATTATGAAACCCTTAAGGGTACATTTATAGGCTTTTGTAAGATGTAGCTGCCATCTTCTACCTTTCATGAAAGGTCTCAAAGGAGCCTCCCTCTCACATGCTAACTTTACATCTTTACAACTCTTACTTAACACTTAAGACTTTCCTTAAAAGCTCATTCTCAAAATATCTTCTATGACATCACCAATGACATCATTGAAAACTTTATTTCCATAAATGGTAAAATATTTTTATTTTATTTTAATGATTTCCTAAGCAAATTAGTATATACAAAAAAGTCAAAATAACTTCTAATGGTTAAAAAGCTGTTTATCGATAAAATGATTTTTGGTCACATTATTGATATTTCATCAAAGTATTTATATTTGTAAACCTTTCCAAAAAAGGTTTACCATCATTACTTAAGATTTAAAAGGGATCTAAAAAGGTTATCAAATAACTTTAATAAAATTTAATCCAAGAATCAAACATTTAAATAATTCAGATATTTAAATGCAAAGTGTTTGAAATTCCAGCCATTACACTAAGTAACTAGGTAGGCATCTCCTTGTTTTGCATTAGGCAATCTAAATTAGACAGTGGGAAAAGGCTCGATGTTATGTCAGCACCATTGATACCATATATTTGAGGAGTAAGGCTACACAACTTAGGTCGAGAGTACCATCAATCCTTAGCGATCATTAGAAAGACCTGTGTTTTACAGACTTCACTTCCTAATTGTGTAGGTTTCCTATGGGATATGCAATTGCCTTAAAGTTTGTTTGTTGTTGTTTGTTAGGAGGTGGGATACGTAACCATAGATAAGCCTTTGAGTTGAGTTAGTAATATGATTAATTAATTTTAGTGTCATTACTAGGCACCAACGAAAGGTTCCTTAGAGAACATGAGGTGTAGTGTATAATTACGGATACTAGCAAGGGATGTGTCCTTGTCCATTGGTGACAACGATGCTACTATATATGCATATATATCTATATGGTAGGATGAACGTATCTTATGCATATATGAAGTCAAAATGACTAATTATGAATAATAGACATAACATGTAATAGAAACCAATTGACATAAACTAATGTTGTGGATAAAGTATGTAATTTACCAATCACTAGAACGTTTTTCTAACCCCTTCCTCCTTACAACCCATAAGATAGATTTGTAAGGACGGGTACTGGTATAAGGCGGGAACGCTCAAAATGTAGATTCTCTCTGAGACGACCCAACTTCCTTACTCTAGAAAGTCGCACCATCTTGAAGAAAGAAAGGGATAGAAGAAGGAAAGAAAGAAAGGAACAACAACATCAGAGAACTCACAGCGGAACGAATAAAATATAATATATCACATAAAATATTACACAGTAACATATTACATCAGAGTACACAACTTAAACAATACATATTAGACAGTTATAATCATCTGTCTAATTATACAACTCAAGTACAACAGATACAGATACCAAACAAACACTGAGGAACTATAGAATATCTACACGTGGAAGCCTCCTGCTCCATAACTCCTCCAGAATTCGTCAAGCAAACCTGATACACTTGACTACTCATACAAAATATGAGTACCCAAGAGTTTAATAAAACAGAAAATAAACACTCGGGTCAGACATGGGTCTGGTGTGAGTAAACGGGTTTAAATTGCTTAACTTTAGAAAACCTTTAAAAAGAAAAGGTATCACATAAGACTTCCCTCACATAAACATGGAAAAGTTTTTACCTTACGCTAACCAAAACATTTTGATAGGAAATCCAGTGATATTATAATACTGTCTAGGGTTTTCAAGTAAATAAGAAATAAACGAAATTGTCACATTCATTAAATTCCAGCTACTAGCCACAAAAGTGGGTAATACAATCAAAACCGTAGGGTCTCGTAGGAAGAATGGGTTTCCATCAATGACAGGGCTATTGGGGTACCGCCCATCACAGTACGTGGCCTAGATCAACGTACCAAGGAGTACGCCCACTCCCCTGCAACACAAGGCGGAGCCATTCCTTACTAAATAGTCCCGGACAAGACCACCCCATAGTTGGCGCGACCAACCACAAACAAAGTCGAAATAGAAAGGGACCTCTAGACAGGGGTAAATCTCGCTCTCCAGTGGGAGCTACCCACGAAGCCTTGCTGCACCTCCCCTGTTTTAGCCCTTCCCGGTTGATGAGGCTTGAGGCTGCGATTACCTTTATAGAACATATCTACCTTAGAATGCTCATCGTCCACCTGACGATGTTATGAAAACATTCAATCCATACAAGTTCGTTCCGGGTTCGAACGAAACCGAAGGTACTATCTCGTTGCACTCGTTTTGGAATCACCCTCAGAGTCAACGACTATATCCCTTGCACTCTAAATCACCATCTCGAACCTATAAGTACTTTTCCGTCAAACTCATTATGGAATCACCCACAGAGTTATACTAACGTATAGTCCTTACACCCCGAGTCTTCACTTGCTCCACTTGGATTCACGACCTAACGTTTAATTAGAATCGATGTGGTTTTCGGATTATCCAAATATGGAAACCCGATCCCGGTCTCACCGAAACCAAACGCCATTTTAATGTCCAAGTTGTACTTAAGGGTTTCAATAGTTAAACTTATATTCAGGATGATATATAAACAGATAGATGAATCACAATATCACAATAGATAATTCATAACAATCATTCATCTCACAAAGCAGCATATCACATATATCAGAGATATCCAAATCATCCAGTATCAATCAATCACCAAATATCAAACATTTAATATTGATCATCCAATATCAATCAATCAATCCAATATTAACCAATCAACCAAGCAGAATTGATTAACTCTTAATCAAGTGGATTACCCTTAATCCTCCTTTATTTATTTATTACAAATAAATAAATTAATCATCTCTTAATGATCTCCTTAATTAATCTTCTTTGATTAATTATACTGTAATTACATTCAAGTAATTATCCTTAACCATATTCAGTAATTAACCTTTAATTACTATCATTAGTTACAATAATTAATGATCCTTCATTTACTCCCATTAATTAATCAATTATAATTAATTACATTAAACCTTAATTAATTACAATTAATTAATCTCACTTAAATTAATTACATATATTAATCAACCTTGGTTAATTCATTAATTATATTAATTAATGATTACCATTAACTAATAATTCACTTTAATAAAATAATTAACTTGTAATTAATCAACTCATTAACCATAATTAGTATTAACAATTTGGAATCACTAATCTTAATTAATTAACTTCTTAATTAATCTATATTAATACTTGATTAATTAATCTAATTAATTAATCTTTAATTACTTCATTAAGTAATTATTAATCAATTTAAATTAACAAATAATCTTTAATTAATTACCTTATTAATTGATTATACTTTAATTAATTACACTTAGTAATTAATCTTAAATTAATCACATTTCACTAATTAATTAATCTTATTAATTAATTAACTAAAATAAATAAAGTAATTAGCTCTTAATTACTTACATAAGCAATTATTTCTAATTACTTCATTAATAACTCTTAATTACTTTCTTAATTAGTTACCTTATCAAGTAATTAATTCGATCATTAATAATTCTTAATTCATTAATTAATTTATTACTCCATAATTAATTAACTTTAAACAATTATGTTAATCAATTCCTCAATTGATAACATTAAGTGATTATCCATTAATCACTTCCATTTGATTACTCCCATGAGTAATTTCCTATTAATTACTTCCATAAGTAATTTCCATTCTTAATTACATTCAATAATTGACCATTAATTACTTCATTAAGTAATCACACTTAATTAATCCATAATTAAGTGATTATTTAAAATTAAATAAACAATTAACTAATTATTTAAAATTAATTAAATAATTAATTAATTTCTTATATTTAAAGAAATTCCTTTTTTTAAGAAAAACATTTATCTTAATTAAATCCTTTACTTATTAATAGATCATAATAATTAAGTATTTATAAGTTCATATCCAAATAATTTAACATTATTTATCTTCATAAGTTAATTATTTGAATTAAATCAAATTTCAATAACTTAAACCATTTATTCAATTTGGTTTATAAATTTTTTAACTTAACCTTATTTGAAGTTTAAAGCATTTATAATCAAATTTAAAATTTAAAATACTTTAATTATTTAACTTAAACTTATTCATTTTCAATAAAATTTGAAAACTTTGTTTTGAAAACATTATTTTAACTTTGATTTAATAATTGAATTCAAACCATTCTTTTAATTTGAAATCCAAAATTAAATTAAGATAATTACTTTAAAAAAAACAATCATCTTAAAATCCCTTTAAATTTGAAAATACATTCAATTAACATTTATAAAGTTTGATTTATATTTATTTTAAATCAACAAGGTTTTAACTTTTATTTCTTTTATAAACTTGTTTATAATTTAGTGCCCGATTTCTTTTGTTCAAACTCAAGTTCCATTGCAACATATCAATACACAGCATTACCTATAAAACAACGTCCTCTAAAAACTCGAGTACGAACTAAAAAAACACGGGCCAGTCCCAAAGCAAAAACCCAAAACAAAACTTCGAGTCGCCCCTGGATCCAATGCGAGAACCCCTTCGGGACTTCTAACGTCTTCCCCAAACGAAATACTCCAGTGCACACGAATGTGCACGGTGCACATGCGCCACCTTCCATGGCCATTATAGGTCGTCGCGATGATTGCCGTAGATTACCCAACCACTCGTAAGCATCACCGAAAACCCAGAATAAAAATTCCAAACATGAATCCAAATTCGACCCTTAATCTAAAAACTACAGCAACAACTTCGTCACAAGACTACCCACCTCTCCGACCCTACCATCGAGTCGCCACACCCAAGGACACCAACTCCACCAAAAACGATCGAGCTCGATTCATTATACTCGACCCAATGCCACGCCATTCAAGCCGAAAACAATTTGTAAGCTTAAACCCTAATTACTTCGATTCCCATCATTTCACTCCAATGAAAAATTATTTTGCATTTTCCCATAATCTATAACTTACATACAAGCTACGATCCAAGAATCAAATCAAATCACTATGTATAACATCCACAGTTCATAAAAATCCCCAAATCATTCAAACCAAAAATTCAACTTAAATACACAATTAAAAATTATGATACCAACTCTAAAAATCATAACTTTCCTATTGTAATTAAGTTATATATTCAAAACTAGAATTTGAAATCATAAATTTTTGCCTAAATTTTGATTTTCACTGTAAATTTGAAAAATATGAATAACTAATTCATTTAAAACCCTATAACTATTTTTAGATGAGAAATTACTTGATTACAAACAACTTTCATTTACAAATCACAGTCCAATTTGTATTCAAAATCAAGTTATTGATTTTAAAAAGAAAAAAAAACAAACCTGTATAACAACAGTATACATATACAGGCATTCAATATTTTTTTTTTGATTTTACAAACATACATTCAGGTAGACTAAAATACATCATCAAACTCAAATCCATTTGCATGCAACATTCAATCAAAGATTAAATCAAAACTGTTTTTTAAAATAGAATTTACTCACCAATTTTTAATTGCAGAGCAGTTTCATTTTTCTTTTCCAGGCTTTAAAAACTTTGCAGATAAAATTTTGCTTTTGATTCTTGCTGATGAAAATCCCTTTTGCATGCTTTTAATTTGTTGATTAAAAGTTAAAATTGCTGTTGATCTTCATTCTTCCTTTGAATTGACAGAAGATTTGGATTTGCAGTATTTTATTTTGCTTGCAGGTTGATTTTGAACTTCATTTTGATTCGCAGGTGTGAAGTTTGCAGATTGATTTTAGTTTTCAAGTTAAAGAAAATAATTTTCTGGTTTTGAAAAACTTTCTAGTTTGAGTTAAGAAAATGAGAATAAAGAAATGGAAGTGTTATATTTATTAAAATTAAAGAAAATGAATTTCAAAATAAAGACACTTGTCACTATATAGCTAAATTTATCAACACATGTTATTAAATTTGTTTAATTGCTTTAAATAAGTCTCAAACAAGTTAATATGTTTACATTTGTACTTAAGCATTTATTTATTAATTTTTTTCTTAATTTAAATGTAAATATAACTTACATATTTAATTTACTAAATAGATAAATACTTACATATATATAAATAAATTTACTTTTTAAAGGAAATATTCTAAAACTAATTATAATTCAAATATAAATATACATCTTATACATGTTATTTAAAATCTAGAACCTTTATTTTTATCATTTAACCATTTTAATTTGAGCATTTTAAAAGAAACAAAACAAACTTTGTTTAAATCCCTTTTTAAACTATCATATTTTTAAAAACAAACAATTATCTTATAATTGAAAACAATTTGACAAATCTAAATTAACTTTTGAAAATATAAATTTAAAACAATATCAAATTATAACATATACAAATATATATATTAAATTTAAAAATTCATCTTTTATTTAAAACACAAGATATCTCTATTCACAATATATATCAAATATATATTATAAATAGAATAAAATTTCATTAGCTTTTGAAAAATAATTCTATCAATTTTTTCAATTGTTAAAAAGATATTGATCACAATTATCAGAATAAATATTTATTAACCATAAAAAGAATAAATTTATAAGTTTAAATTAAAATTATAAATAAAAATTATCAAACCGGTTAAATTATTTATACAGATTATTAAATTGATATTGCCTAAAATTCTGGGTCGTTACAATCCTTCCCCCTTAAAAGAATTTCGTCCTCGAAATTTAAAAGCAAAGGTAATTTAATAACCCAGCATAAATTTTAATTCTAATCATCAAAGCATACCTATCAACCAGTCACTAACAACCATAGAAATCAATAAAACAAACAAACAAATCTAACTAATTATCCTGATACAAATCAGAATAAATCTCTAATACTATCTCGAGTTTCCCAAGTATGAATCACCGGGAGACTCGCTCTACAAAAGCCAACAAACTAACTACACTACCAAAATCCAGAGCTCCTCTCATCTCTAGATCCTGAACAGAACATCAGATTACTCTCAAGTCTAGCTCAACATCCAACTCCAACTGAACTACAGATTCAATAACCAATGATGAATCATACACGTACTCCCTCAGAGATACGTGAAATACAATGAATTCCAACTATCCAAACTGGCAATTCAATCTCAACTTATCAAAAACATAGATAAGAAATCTTCAAATGCTTCAGAACTCGCCATCCAATCTTACTCAATTACTGCTCTCTTAGCCAGAGAAATCTTAACAACAATGAAGTCTCCAACTTCGAACTCCAAACTCCTTATCTCATATCTGTATAACTCAACAGACAATCCTAGACTGCCAACTCTTCCTGATCAGCTCAACCTATGCTGATGCTTCCAGAAACAACTAGGCCAAAGCAATCCAGTTCCTGGATCCTATTCAATAGAAAAGTCTTCCAAAATCCGTCGAAATCCAGATCTCATGCTCTATTCCAAAGCAATAGCAATCTGAGCTTGCTTCCTTTCTTGCACAGTTGCTACCTTTCTTTCGCTGCGCAACTCTGATTCTGAAATGGATAAGAATACTGTTGATGAACACGAATACAAACTTATCAATATATTCGGAACTTGTTCATCAAATCCATAAAAAAAATCTGAGTGACACATCTGACTCGGTCACACAACCTTATAATAGAATCCAACTCAAAGCAAGACCTAACCAATCCAAATTCCAAAGAATTTCTGAGCTGCTATACCAACTCTCTTTCTCCAAGAACCAACTATATCCAGGCTAACTAGCAAAATTGCTTCTGGAACCAAACAATACGGAGCTCAATTCCAGATGCAGACAAACTTCTGATTACCTCAGTATCTCCTACTTCCATATAAGAATCTTTAGTCTCAAACAAAAGATTGCTCAGATAAATTCCCAAACTAATCGCAAGTCACTTTTGCGATCCTACCTAGTTTGGATTCCAAAGAAACCGTCCTCTCTTTACCAATTAGAACAGCCTTAAACTTTTCCAAACAAAGGTAACCTTCAAGAAAACATCCACCAACTCCCCGGCTGCTGATAGAAGAACCACCAAGATTTCTGAATCACCGGAGAAACGACCAACACTGCTACTTCCAAACTCTACTTCTATGATACAGCAAAGCTAAAAGATCTCCTGGTCAGCACACCGAACACTTTGAGCTGAAACTGCTACCACAGCTAACCCAAGACTTCTAATCCAAAGACTCCTCGAAAACCAAAATATCAACAAACCACACAATGGACCTTCTAGATGGCAGATAACCTCTCAAGAATCTCGGACTCCAAACCAAGCATCAACAACTCGCTTTCCTTAAGGAATAACAAATGAGACCATGCCAAAACGAAACAACTTATAGACCTTAGTCTCAAATTCCAAAACATCCAACATCCGTCCTAAAGATCCAGACAACTATTACACAGACGAATCTTCCCTGTGGCAGGTAAAAACTGCTCCTCAACTCTAAAACTGTTTCAAGAGAAAAAACATATCCTGAAAATATCCATGGATACTGCATCTCATCACGCAGTTATCGAGATATCATCACTTACCTCTGTACTTCCGACAGATCCAAACTCAAGAAAAATTTACTCACCCAAGCGAAATCCAAACTTACACATCAAAGATAAACTCCGAATCTTTAAAAAGATCTCCTTTGGATATCAGAGAAATCCTTACTCCAACTACAAATCTCACTCGAGACGGTATTAGGTCTATAGTCTCGACAAATACACTTCCAACCTCAAACATATGGACCTCTTACATCAGTGGTAGTCGTGTTACACACACACACCACTACTCCATCTACCTCTAAAACTTTGTTGGAAAATCCGAACAGATAGCCCAACAAATTTAGGCATATATATATATATATATAGTTATATATAAAAATTACAAATACGCTCTCTTAAGAAAAGACACCACTCCAGAGCCTAGGTATTCACTCAACCTAACGCTCCCTCAAGAAAGACACACTTCAGAGCCTCGGTATTCACTCAACCTAATGCTCTGATACCAAATGAGACGACCCAACTTCCTTACTCTAGAAAGTCGCATCATCTTGAAGAAAGAAAGGGATAGAAGAAGGAAAGAAAGAAAAGAAAGGAACAACAACATCAGGGAACTCACAACAGAACGAATAAAATATAATATATCAAATAAAATATTACACGGTATCATATTACATCAGAGTACATAAATTAAACAATACATATTAGACAGTTATAATCATATGTCTAACTATACAACTCAAGTACAACAGATACAGATACCAAACAAATACAGCGGAACTATAGAATATCTACACGTGGAAGCCTCCTGCTCCATAACTACTCCAGAATTAATCAAGCAAACCTGATACACTTGACTACTCATACAAAATATGAGTACCCAAGAGTTTAATAAAACAGAAAATAAACACTCGGGTCAGACAGGGGTCTGGTGTGAGTAACGGGTTAAAATTGCTTAACTTTAGAAAACCTTTAAAAAGAAAAGGTATCACATAAGACTTCCCATACATAAACATGGAAAAGTTTTTGCCTTACGCTAACCAAAACATTTGATAGGAAATCCAGTGATATTATAATAGTGTCTAGGGTTTTCAAGTAAATAAGAAATAGCCGAAATTGTTACATTCATTAAATTCCAGCTACTAGCTACAAAAGTGGGTAATACAATCAAAACCGTAGGGTCTTGTAGGAAGAATCGGTTTCCACCAATGGCAGAGCTACTGTGGTACCGCCCGTCACAGTACATGGCCTAGATCAACGTACCGAGGAGTACGCCTGCTCCCTTGCAACACAAGGCCGGAACCATTCCTTACTGAATAGTCCCGAACAAGACCACCCTGTAGTTGGCGTGACCACTACAACAAAAGAGGCATATTACAACGGTGGAACACAGTTGTAAAAGATATATTACAACGGTGGAACCACAGTCGTATTTAAAGAAGTTGTAAAAGACTATCAAATTTTTTACAACTGTGTTCTTTAGTTGCATATAACCGTTGTGATATTGTATGTTACAACTGTTTCTTACCCTTGCAAATAACCATTTTACAACTGTTGGTAACTCTTGTAGATATGTAACATTTTGTGCTGTAGCAGGTATGACAACTGCTGGATAACTGTTGTAGTTATCTACTACAACTGTTATTCACAATTGCAATTAATCTTTTAACAACAGTTGATAGCAGTTATAGATTGTAACATTCGTCATATAGCGGGTATAACAACTACGTGGCCACCGTTGTAGTTATCCCTACTACAACTGTTACACACAGTTGCAGTTAGTATGTTCTACGACCTCCTCCACAGTTATAATATACTTTAATTACAACCACATCAATTGCAATTTAAACCCAAAAATAGAATTTCATGCACCATTTAATAATTTACCAAAACTATAAATATACATAACTAAATCAAATTCATTCATAAATATTAATATTTATATAATTCTAACAAAACACAATACATACCAAATAAAACAATCTAAAGTATTCGTTCACATCACCAACTAAAACAGTACCAAAACAACATTCTCACATAACCATTCCAAAATAGAATACAACACAAAATACATAAGAAAGATAAATTTTTGTATCGCAAAACACATACCCTAAGGAAATACACTAGTCGAAGGCAACGAAGTCTTTATGCCAAGCCACGGTCGATCCAACTGCTTCTCCAATAGTACACATCTCGGAACTCGGCCTCCACAAGAAAGCTTCCGGATCCACCGCCACATAAACCCAAACTTTACAACCATCTGGTCCTAGTTTTTTAAAATGCACCAAACAATCAGGATCAGTGGATACTACCGTTCCTTCTGCAACAACTTGCTTTTGCCAACTCAATATTTTACATTTTCCGACCTCAATTCCAGCATGCCTTGCATCCCGTTTAGGCCGTTCTTCAACAGTCAGAGTATTGCTCTCACGGTGTGACTGCACAAAAATAATTTACGAATACATTAGACTATTTATGGTATATGTATAACATCAACTAAAAATGTGGACTGAATAGTACAAACCTCTGTATAACATCAACAAAAATATGTTTTGCTCCAGAAATTAAACAAGAAGCATAAACACTGAAGGCAGCAGTAGATAACAAGCTTATACACAAAACAGAGGTTTGCAAAACTGTAACTGTGGCATGAAATATCAGGTAAAGTCTTAAAGGAAATGAAAACTGAAGACAGGATAGACAAATACAAACCAATACACTAGCAGAAGCATGAAATATCAGTTAAAGTCTACAACTGAACGTACCCATCTACAATAACCTGAGAACCAGCCATAATCACACCCAAATCAGACCCCATAATCTCCTTCAATACAGAACCGACAATATTGAAATGCAAGCTTGACAAATTGTGCATGTCCAAGGACACAATATGCAAAGCCTTATTTTTAAACAAAAAGCAGTTTATCCCCTGAAATCCAATGCTCAAGCCCATTACTCCACAACTGTTTGAAACAACACTACCTCCAATAATCAACCCACGAACCACATCTTGTTGGTCCTCTCCATACTTATGGTAGGGGATACTGCCCTTGCCTCTTCGAAGTGAACATATACTTCCGAAATCCGATTAGTGAGAAAAAACCTTCTTACCATTATTGTGGTTGTGAAGATTAGCCAAACCAATATCAGACTTCTCCATAACAACAACATCAGTACAAATATCAATCACCAACTCCTCACTACCCAAGACAGAGATATAATTTCCCTTCACCTCATCACCTTTACTTCCCATATGCTAAATAGGCTGAACAACATCAATCTATTTTAAATCCCACTGAGCATCTCCACTCACTCTAACCTAGAAAATTCCGACCAACTCCTCATCAACGTGCACAGTGCACACTTTATCACTACCTGCTTCAAGCAACAAACTGTCCTGCACCACAACAAGCTCCTTTCAAACTCTGTTCCACCAAACCAAAATTTCGTCTCCTCAAATCTTTCATACACCAAACAGCTCCTCCTTCCATCAAAACCACCTCACTAACTTCACATTTCCCGAACACTGCAAGTTAACCAACCGAAAACACTTCATCTTCCCCACTCCATTCAATATTCCATAAAGCAATCCCCCTAAACCATCAGTGGAAAAATCTGTCACCTGGTACCCATCACCTACCTCATATACAACTTCATCACCCCTGTGACTTCAACTTCATTACCCCTACCTCTCCACACATTTAATCACCTTTCTACGCATTCAATCATCTCTCCACCCTACAAAAAAACTTCTCTACACAACATTCAATCAATCCAAACCTTCTGGCTTTCATTCAAATCTCCTCCTCAAACAAACATTATTTCTTTGCAAACCGATCGAATCTTTTATGAAATAGATTTCTTTTTCGCCTAACTAAAACATGCTATCTTTTCGTTTTTGGTTTTTAAAATAGTTTTGATCATTTTTTCCCAATTTTCTTAATTTGTAAATAAATATTTTGTAAAAATAATTTTCCCGCTTTTTAAATGCCAAAATAAATCTGAAAAATAAATAAAAGCAAGTATGCTGCCAAGTTCTATACTATAACTCAGCAACATATGGAAACATATGCGGATGTCCTAGTCAAGTTCTATACTATATCACTAGAAACATACATTTGGAAACGGTACCTGAGGCGTATTAGCAGGAGGAGTCTCTGGATTTTCCTCATTGATTCTTCGCTTTCCTTTCATATCCTGTAAAGATTGTATTATTACATATATAACTAGCAATTTGTAAGGACGTGTCAAATATTCATTAGCATAGCTAATTAACACTTACCAGTATAATCGCAGTAAGCTCTTGTAATTTAGCCTCCATGCCACTAACTTGGTTTCGCAACGCATGTACTTCACCTAAATTAGCCCGATGAATACGCAGATGAGATGGTACAACCCCAAAGCCTAATCCTCTTACACGTCCGCCATCGTCCTGACCAAAAAGCATTGACACTCCATTTTGAGTAATTGATGTTGTTCCCTGAGAACTCTGACTCATGGCATTATGCTCTTTTATCTTAGACTACAAATTCAAAAAACACCGATATTAAGCAACTAAAAATATACTACATTAATAATAACATAAAGCCGCGGTCACTTTTTTTTTTCTTATTTCATATATTTGAAATTATCCTTACTACGCAGTCGGCAACAACTGAATTCGGGAGTTCTCCATTTTTTCTGGTATGGCTTTGCACCACAATTCGTCTCTACTGATATCAGACGCTGCACTTTCCTTTTTCTACAAAAATAGCATAAGAGCTTAAGAACGTACAAGTAATAACAAATAAAAAATGCTTTAGCAATAACCAATATACATCAAATGGGATTGCAATGTTAAAATTTTGGAACTTGTACTGATTAAGTTTTTAATATTTACTTACCATTTCTTCTTCCAATCTTGCATAACCCATTCGACTCATGGTATGTGGAAATTTATTCTTATCTCTCATAGCTTTGAATTTTTGGCTAGTTTCCTATATAAGATAAATTCAATAAATATGATATAAGAAAATGTAATAAATTTAATAGTTGTAATCAATAAAATAAAAATAACCACCTTAAACTTTTCTGACAATTTTTCCTTTACAAAAGCATTCCACTCTTCAACACTCTTTATATTATCTGGGTTTAAGTCTGCTACTCTATAAGTAGAGTCGGGACAAGTGGACGCTTTTTTGATAGCTGCAACTAATCTTGATTTCGACTCCTTCCATCGTTGTCCCAGTATCATTAACAAGTAATCCTTGTACACTTTATCCACCTTGAATCTCGACTGCACAACAAGAATACATAGAATATTAAACAAATACTTCAATGCCATTGTTATCAAGCACACAAATCCTTAAATGTTGCAAATGTCCAAGTGATTGAAAATAATAATTCTGTTCATTGTTCAATGTTTAAAATAAACCAAGTGATCAGTTAATTGGTTAGTTGGGAATAACATGTTAGGTTTTAGCAGAACAAATACTAAAGAAGTCTGAAATCAGTATAAAATGACCGCGATCAGTTACAGAATTATACAAAGGATTTAAACAGTATCTAAGCGATAAACAGTCAAAAAAAAATAAAATGGCAGCACAATGTCTCTATTACAAACAGTTCACATGAGGAACCTAGACATACAACCATACAAAAATGAAACAGCCACCTCCACTTTGTTGTTGTTTTGGGCATTGTACATCAATCAAAATCCAAAGAACTGATGTAAAGATAACAAAGGCATGCAAAAGCAGCAAGTTAAAAAAAATTCGTAGAGGTTAACCATAGCTTAGTCAGTTAATTTGTTACCGACAGTATTGCGAGATATAAATTTTGGATGACAGCCAATTACAGCTTATGGCACAAATTTTGGATGACAGCCAATTACCGACATTAAATACCAAGAAACAGTTCATGACAACAACTTGCATGAATTACCAAGAAACAGAACGCCAATTACAATAAATACTAACGATGAAACCAATTACCTGAATACAAGTCCATAGATCATCCCTCAATTCATCGTCGACTTTCTTCCATTCGCTAATGGTTATTGGCACCATCTCCCTTGCTAGAACACCAATATATGATGACAAATGCTTGGAATTGGGACCTATGGCTTGTCCTCGTTCATTAAACTCTACTTCTGGTTTCTCACTCGGTAACATAGCAAATGATTTCAACATTGTCCTCCCTCTCTTTTTTTATAGGTTTCTTCAATGTATAACCTTCACCAAAATCTGATGGAAGCTGGCTTGGAGTGACATCTAAGGGGGTTGAAGTATGTATAGGGTTGCTTGTGGGTGGAGGAGGGGGTTGTATCGAGTTTGTAGTATGGACAGGGCTGCTAGTGGGTGGAGAAGGAGGCTGTATCGGGTTTGTAGTATGGACAGGGCTGCTAGTGGGTGGAGGAGGGGACTGTATCGGATTCGTAGTATGGCCAAGGTTGCTTCCAGGTGGACGAGGGGGCCATATTGGGTGTTCAGCATGCTTTCAGGGAGATCTTTTTACAACACAATTTAAATCCCGAAGCGAATTAGCAACATCAAGATGGTCACCTTGGATTTCGTTGATTCTAACACCATCAGCCCTCTCATCAGCAGCACGAAAAGCTGCAAGTGCAGCAAGATTTTGCCTCTTTGCTCGTTTGATCGTTGTCTTTGAGCTCTGAAATATCAAAATTGAAGTCAGTGAAATACATGCTAACTTAAGCGTCATATGATAGTACAGAAAGTGCAGTTAATAATCAATAAAAACTGCCAAAGTAAAAAGGATTTATAACAATGCATCGATCCATCAATTTAAATTGCAGCAAAGCAGCCAATTCGATCCATTTTTAAGAGGGAATGCATAAAACTTATGTCCAAAGCAGCTAAGAAGATCATGTTATACTACTGGGCTAGTAAGACTTAAAAATAATAATTTTTGACCATTGTCCACTTATAAAAAGCATATTCATGTTCAAATATTAACCTAATTAGCAAACACTGATTTGTTTAATATAAATTTTGCAGGCAACTCATTTCAATAAACAATGAGGGAAAATTCAAACAAACTATCTCAAGAAAATTCAACATAACTGCAAAGACAAAATATGTATTAATTTTTTTTTCAAACATTTAGATGGATCATTTAAAAATGTACCTGAACGAAATTTGACAATTTTTTTAAAGCAAAAGGGTCAACTATTGTGCTCTGTCACTGACATGAACTTCCCTACTATACATATGCAAGCATAGGAGAAAGATTACAGCACAAAATGAGTGGCATGATTGAAATTGTGTTCTTCATCGGTTCATTTTCATTTGTTATTAAAAAAATTATTTCATTTTCTGTTGTCCTTTTTTTTCGATTTTCGAATGCAATAAAAATTAGGATTACATGTATGATAAGTTCATTAAGAGTTCACCTAGGCAACTAATATTAATTATAAAATAACTTTATAACAAGTAATATGATTCTATAGCAAGATATGTTTCAGGGTCTGTAACTTCAGCCAACCATAGTTAAGAAAGGTTCAAGATCCCAAAAGAAAATATTTAAGAATACTGCAGCTGTGGAACTTATTCTCTATTCCAAATGTTCATATGAAATGGCTCTGAAATAAGCGACACAACATTCAAATTTAAGATGTAATTCGATAATTCTTGTTTAATCACTGCATTTTATAATTTTCAAAGTAACTAATTTAGTCTTATAGGCATCAATACTACTACCAATATAACCCCAAACATATTACACAGAAATTTGAACAAAGCAAATACCAGGTGAGAGAAGATACTTCATGACTTTTGATATGTGCGTATATATCTACTTATATAAAATAAGTATCGATTTTTCAAATACTTGTTATCTCAAAAATTATTTTACTTGTTTATATATTAAATTTACACAACTCCATCAAATTCTAGTTTTCAAATGAGGTAACCATTATATTTGTTTATACGCAGACAACACCCCGTTTTAGGGTGTAATATTTATTTATTTATTTATTTATTAATTTTCAAATATATTATTCTTTATTTACCATTGTAGAAATAATATTCATACTTTCTCAATTCGTTTTCTTGCTTGTATAAAATATTAACATATGGGGTTACTTATGTATACACATCCATTCTTTATTATCAACAATTTGCATTCAACATAATACTCCATGCCATATTCAATTACTTTTAATACAGTTCATATTTAATCTTAAAAAAAATATTTTTACCTCAAACCATTTCATGTACAATATATTGAATTTTCAAAATAATAAAGGAATATTTATATCAATATTTTCTCAACTTGAAAATATTCACATATTTAAAACCTCCTTTTGAATTTAAATTCAAATAATCTAAAATATTTTGAAGATTTTCAATGTTCATATTTTTAAAATATCGTATATAAGAAATTCAAAAATCTAAGATTTTAAATGGATTTTCTCACCCATATCTTGTTTACCATAAACTAAAACATGGTATCTATTATCATTATTTTTTCACGCTTGTATTATTTTCAAAATATCATTTCCTTTTTCCAAAACTTATTATCTATTTTTTTCAAACTATTGTGTCAAAATGCCTCGTTCTAGTCTTTAGGAATCCCAATCATCACGTTGCTCAAACGCATCGGCCAGAATTCTTAAACACATAACGACTAAATTAACACATATACCATAAAAAACTTATATCAAAAATAATTTCACTGTTATTGCAGCAAAGCAGCCAATTGCAGCAAAGCAACCAATTTAGTAGCACGAAATGTATCCTACAATCATTACTTTGCACTATAAAATAAGATATTCTGAATACCTCTCCATCATGTTGCTCCCTCTTCCCCATTGATACTACAAGTTCACTCTTCTTCTACTAAGTGATCGACGTATAAAAAAACATAATAATTTACAAAGAATTACAACATCACACTAAATTAAGAGGGTGCTCTAAATTTGCAAGTTGAAAGTAACAAAGTAACAAAGTTCACTCTAAATTAGTTATCGATCGAGTTTTATGCTTAAACGACCATGCATAAATTAAGAAATCAATAAAGTATGCTTATATCATACCAAAATGCCGTCACAATCCTTCCTTATGTAACTTTCATCCCCAGTATCTACGTCTATATCATCAAGTAGTGACTCATCTAGTGGTTTACTAGTTGATTCTTCATCCTCATCATATTTTTCCAACTCATGAAACCCTCGAGAGGGTGCTCTCAACACAATATACCAATTTGAAGAACTACTTTCTTTAGAAAAGAAGACTTGTACGGCTTGTGTTGCTAAGATGAAAGGGTCGCTTGCAAATTGATTTTGGAACTGATGTAAATTGACTAATGTAAATCCATCTTCAACCTTAACTCCACGATAGATATTTGCCCAATCACACTTAAACAAGGCAACTTGAAATTGACGATAATCCAACAAGAAAATCTCACGCAAGACCCCATAGTATATTACCTTCTCAATGGACCCATTTACACAAACAATACTTGACTCAATGGAAACACCACTATTTTGTGTACCCTTCTCGAAGTCTTTCGTACGAAAACGTCGACCATTAATAATATAGCCAGAATAAGAAATTATTTGCGAACAAGGTCCGTGTGAAAGCCATTTTATTATGTTGCTAACATTGGGTACACGTCTATCATCTTTAACCTGGACAAGTATAATATATTAAATAAAAATTTATGATGATGTAATCCTTTCATCGTTAATAAAATTTTTTAAATATACCTTTCAACCTTTTTTTCAAACCAATAACTAAAAGTCTCTAAATACAACTTTGAAAGTTCCAAATCATCTCGTAAAAGATGAGGATGCAAACATCTTAGCCCCTCTTTGTGCATTCTACATACATAAATGTAATTAAAGATCTAATTTATTTTATAGATCATACTTGAGTTGAACTTATACGTACTCTATATACGGCTCTACTTCTTCCGTATTAAACAAGACATATCGATGAGCAGCATTAATCACCTTCGCGTCGACTGTCATAGGTTTTCCTTTGGAAATAGGACGCCCCTCGAGTATAAAATCATTTTGTTCCACTTCATTTCGATTTTTCCTCTCTCCAATCTGTAACGCATCTTTAATATATCTAGAGCAGTATTTCATGCATTCTTCGGCAGAATAGCGCTCAGCAATGCACCCTTCAGGGCGTGCTTGATTTTTAACATACCCCTTTAATATTTTCATATACCTATAACCAAAATGCATAAAAAAATTACTTTCATAACTGCATATACTATTAACCACTTTAAGTACTGTTAATAAATTTTACCTCTCAAATGGATACATCCATCGATAATGGACGGGTCCACATATTCTTGCTTCCCTCCCTAAATGTATTGTCAAGTGAATCATGATATCAAAAAGGAAGGGGGGAAGAACCTCTCTAGATCGCATAGTGTTAATGCAATTTGATACTCCAGTAATTCTAATTTATCTCTACCAAGCACTCTTTGGCATATGTCATTATAAAATGAACATAGTCGTAGTAGTGCATTTCTTATCCCTATAGGTAGAAGTCCTCTTAATGCTACAGACAATAGTTGTAGCATCAAAACATGGTAATCATGAGACTTAAGACTTGAGATCTTGTCTTGTTTTGCAAAACATTTTCCAATATTTGAGCTATATCCATCTGGCACTTTTAAATTCTTCATTCTACTGTAAAAGATCTCCTTTTCTTGATCTGTTAAGGTGCATGGCGCGGTTGGAAGCAATACTTTATTTCCAATGTCTATGGGGTGCAACTTTTTTCTAATGCCCATCGCTTCTAGATCTTGTCGTGATTTGAGGCCATCTTTCGATTTTCCTTTGATATCAAGAAATGTACCAAGACATCTTTGATGTCAAGTTCTAGTGGTCCAGTGGTTTCGACATAGTGGTTGTTGCTACATTGTGTTGTAGTGGCACCGGATCGATTCCCAGCGGCCACAATAATGAGACATAGTGCACGGCCACTTTAAAACCGGCTTAACCAAAGGTCAGGGCGACATAGTCCCCCTGTCCCCAAAGTTTTCGTCAAGTTCTAGTGGTCCAGTGGTTAAGACATAGTGGAGTTGCTACACGTGGTTGTAGTGGCATCGGTTCGAATCCCATCGGCCACAATAATGAGACATAGTGCACGGCCACTTATAAAACCGGCTAACCGAAGGCCAGGGCAAACATAGTTTCCTTGGCCCCAAAGTTTTTTGTCAAGTTCTAGTGGTCCAGTGGTTTCGACATAGTGGATGTTGCTACATTGTGTTGTAGTGGCACCGGATCGATTCCCAACGGCCACAATAATGAGACATAGTGCACGGCCACTTATAAAACCGGCTTAACCAAAGGTCAGGGCGACATAGTCTCCCTATCCCCAAAGTTTTCATTTATATCATAAAATAGATTTTCCATCCATGGCAGCTCCCGCCCATCCCTCTACCCATACCCCATCTTTTCAAACTGTTCATCCATCTTCTTCATCTGTCCTCCTGCTTCCTCCCCGTACAGCCCCACTACCCAACTCTCCTCCAACCTTACCTCCTCCTGTTCCTCCTCCTCTTGGTCAATCTTTTCTTCCTCCTCTTGCTCCAATTCTTCCAACTGAACCATCTACCTCTTCCTGGTCCTCCCTATTCAAATCCAAGCCGCGTAATGCAGGTCAGTATTGCCCCATCGATATTCCACTTGAGTTCAATGGGCCTGCCCTTGTCCCACCTAGTTCTGTCATTCAAGCTGGCAATTTCGTTTGAGGTGACTGGTTGGTTGGATTCTTTCTCGATAAGTCACTTTCTTACTTAACTTTAATCAATCATTTAAAGAAATTATGGAAGCTTAAAGGAGAAATAACAGTGAAATCTGATGGTATCTTGTTCCTTTTCCATCTGTCTTGTACTGAAGATAGAAGGAGAATTCTTGAATCTGACCCAATATTCATCCGGAACAAGATCTTCATTGTGAAGGCGTGGGATCCATCTATTGGGAACAGCTGCAGTACGATTCGAACTGTCCCTGTTTGGTTAAAATTAAAAAATATTCCAATCTTTGCCTGGTCTTTGGTGGGCATTAATTGGCTGGCATCGAGAATTGGCAGGCTCTTATGTTTAGATTCTTCAACTGAAAGAATGGAGAGGATAGGGTTTGCCAAATGCTTGGTTGATGTGGCGCCGGATGTGGATTTGGTGGAGGAGTTCCCTGTTCAGCTCCTTGATGGGTCAACGCAAATGGTATGGGTAAGCTACCTGTGGAGACCTGATATTTGCACTGTTTGCAAGGAGTTTGGCCATACTACTAGTTCCTGTCTGTTGCATACAGAGGATAGTGGGGGAAATAATGTTGCTGTAGCACCAATGGTGGGAAATCAGGAAGGGGTAGCTAATAACATTGGGATTGGTAGGGAGAAGAGGAATAACAATCAGGTATGGAGGAAGGTTCCAAAAAGAAAAACAAAATTGGTGGAAGGCAAAACACAGATAATGACAGAGCATGTTGAGGTTGGTGTTTTTGGTGGGAATGAGGGACTAACCACTTCTCATCAGCACCAAGATATAAATGGGAATAAAAACGGTAGGACACTTAATGAAATTAATGAGGTTGTTGGTTTGGTTGTGAATCAACAGCACCCAGTTCTGTCATATAATAGATATGATGTTCTTTAACACATGAATGGTGCTTTAGCTGAGGGGAGGGAAAAAAATAATTATTGACAGTGATACTGATGTGGTGGATGAAATGCATATACAGGGAGGCATATTGATTAATGGTTGCATGAATGAAAAGAAAACTGGAGAAATGATAGTACAATGTGCAAATGAGGATAGTCAGGGTTTGTGTCATCAAACAGAGGATTATGCAAATAAAGTATTGCCTGAAACTGAAAATCAGCAGTTGCATGGAAGCAAAGCTGATACAAATCAACAAATGCATGCACATCACCCATGCAATGCACGCACCTTTCAATCTTCACATGCTACCCCTTTGGATCCAAATTGTGAGGATAGTGCAAATAAACTACTGCTTGAAACTGAAAAACAACAGTTGCATGGAAACAAAACTGATACAAATCACAAAATGCATGCACAGCTCCCATGCAATGCACGCAGCTCTCAAACTTCACATGCCTCATTTCAATCTCTTCCCTCTACCCTCTGGATCCAATTTGTGAAGAATTTTTCTGTGCTCAGCTTCAACAACACATTACTGACCTTATTGTTTCTCATCATAAATCTGCACTCTCTTCTCTTCCTTCTTCAACTCCCCCACCTCAATCTTGTCCATCACTTCAACCCTATGTCTGTGCACGAACTATACCTGGGTGGATAACACCACCTTCCTCTCCCAAGCAATCATTAACTGTTACGATCCCTGCTAGGAACGAAAAAAACAAAAATAAAATTAAACCAAAGGTGCACAAACCTAAAAAATCCAAAACTGAGTCTCCAATCACGAGGAGCATGTCAGAGGCAGCACAACACTCCTTAGTTTAATCCATGTTACACAAATTTGGGGCGTGGAATATAAGGGGAGCCCATAACTTCCTCAAACTTGATCAGGTCAAGCTTTTAATAGTCTCCCATCACCTATCTATCTTTCCAATCCTCGAAACTAAGCTAAATCTTGCGTTATCTATCAATGCTTCCAAGTATATAAATCCAATGTGGATCCTTAATCACAATTTGCCTGAAGCCAGCTATGGCCGCATCATGGTGCTTCACAATCCATCTGAACTATCCCTTGAACTGCTTCATGCAACGCCTCAAGTTATGCATTTTCATGCTAAGTACCTTAACCCACCCTCCTCCTTCTACATTTCTTTTGTATATGCTTCAAACTCTGCTCCATCAAGGCAATCTCTCTTCAATCTTATACCAGCTCTCAGACAGGAAACACATCCCTGGGTTATATTAGGTGACTTCAACAGCTGTGTTAACTTATCTGACAAGCAAGGTGGCCTTCCTCTCACGCTTAGGGATATTCAGCCTATTAATACTGCAATTACTGATTCTTCTTTGATTCCTATCCCAAGATCTGGTGCTCCTTTCTCGTGGAACAATCGGTCGAGGGGAGGAACCAGAACATTTTGTAACATTGATCACTCCTTTATCAACTTCAAAGCCCTTACCTCTTGGCCCAACATTACCACTTTCCTTCCACATCCTGTCCTTTCTGACCATTCTCCCCTCATCATTTCCACCGGGTTGCTGCCACGGGAAAAAAAAGAGGATTCAAATTTTACAACTCTTGGGTTAATGACCTAGATTTCATTTCTTCAATACAGTCATCTTGGTTGAATAACTATTTTGGCAATCCTATGTATATTTTTTGCAGAAAGCTTAGGGCTGCTAAGCTTGCTTTGAAGGCATGGGCAAAGAACAAGTATGGCAATGGCACTCTTAAAACTACATTACTAAGGGACCAGTTGAGGGAAGCACAGGAACGGATGATGGTAAATCCTGATAGATCTGATCTTGCTGATGATGAAACTGCTCTATTCAGTGAACTCAATAAAGCTCTGGAGATTGAAAGTGATATGAGGAGGCAACAACTACGAATCAAGTGGGCTGCTGTTGGGGACAGGAATACCTCTTTCTTTCATGCCTCTCTTAAAGTTAAACAATCTAAAAATAACATTACTTCCATTTTTGATGAGGAAGGAATAATGCACTCTACGCCTGATACAGTTGATAATGCATTTCTGAAGTATTATACTGCTTTGTTTGGAAATCAAAGTAATTTTGACCCTGATCTGGACCAACTCACGAGTATAAATCTACCAAGGCTAAATAATGAAGAAGCTTTAAGATTAGTCGAAAAGGTGACTAATGAGGAAATCAAGACCACCCTTTTTGCAATGAAGAGGAGCTCGTGTGGGGGTCCTGATGGTTTTAATGTGGTGTTCTTCGTTACTACCTTGGACATTCTTGGTGCTGATTTCTGCAAATCTGTTCACAACTTCTTTGATAAATGTAAGCTCCTCAAAGCTGTTAATGCAACGAACTTAGTTCTCATTCCGAAGACCATGCCTGCAAATTCAGTCACATCCTTTAGGCCCATCTCCTGTTGCAACGTGGTTTACAAATGCATATAAAAAATTATTGCTACAAGACTTGTCTCTGTTCTTCATAGAATAATATCCAGTAACCAGGATGCTTTCTTGCCTGGTCGAAGCGTTCTTGATAACGTTATGCTTTCCCATGAATTGCTGAAGGGCTACAATTGTGTCAGTGCTTCCCCTGGTGCAATGATGAAACTTGATCTACGTAAAGCATATGACAGTATTCAGTGGAAGTCTATTGTCAGAGTTATGGCACTTATGGGCTTCCCTAAGGTTTTTGTTGCATGGATTTTTGAGTGCATATCCTCTCCCACATTCTCACTGATTATAAATGGTGCAAACAATGGTTACTTTTCTTCTGAGCAGGGAATACGGCAAGGAGACCCTCTTTCTTCCTATGTTTTCCTGTTAATTATGGAAGTCTTTACATGCATGCTAAGGCCTTTGTACCTAAGCAATCAGATTCTCTTTCATCCCAAGTGCAAGAACCTTCAGATCTCCTCCCTCCTATTCGCTGATGATATAATGATTTTTACAAAACCTAACCTTCCTGCCATTCAATTCATTGTTGAGGCTCTTCACAAATTCTACCAAATGACAGGCCTAAGACTTAATATTTCCAAATCCAGTATTCTTTTTGCTGGGATTACTGACTTGCAACGGAATTGCCTTGCTTCCACTGCTGGATTGCAGGACATGACTCATGACATGACTTAACTGGGGTTGCCTTTATGTACTTCTAGAGTGACGCATGCAGATTGCCTTCCTCTCTATCAAAAAATCACTGATGCTATGGACTGTTGGGCCAATAAATTTCTTTCCCAAGCTGGCAGGCTTGTTCTTGTGAAGGCGGTTAGCTTCTCCATGATGGTCTACTGGGCTAGAGCCTATATACTACCACTCAAACTTTTGAGAATGATAAGAAGGGATATGATGAGATTTTTCTGGTTTGGTTCCATTCATTCCAAGAAACTAGTTCCCTGCTCCTTTTCTATTTTTGAGAAACCTAAGAACAAAGGGGGTTTGGGTCTCTGCAACATTGAAGTATGTAATAAAGCAGCCTTCAGTTGTCACCTGAATGCTCTGCTGCAAAGTAAAAAATCCTTATGGGTTGAGTGGGTTCTCATCCATAATGTTGGAGATAAGAAATTCTGGTTTATGGTTGCTGCCCAGTCTTCTAGTTGGATTTGGAGGTGCATATTGAAGTTGAGGAGCTCCTTACTTCCTTATGTCCAAATCTTGCTAAGTGCCACTTGCAGCTGTAGCTTTTGGGACGATCCTTGGATAAGAAAAGGTATCATATTAGGGCAGTTGTTCACTCCCCAGCAAATATATCAATCTGGTATTGGTCTGAATGATTATGCTGTTTATTACATTAATAATGGTGAACTTATGATGCCATATTCTAGCAACCAGGTGGTTAGGGGCTTCTGGAGACAGTTTGCTGTGGGCAAGGTGGAGATGCATGAAGAAAGCAGTGTGCTTTGGAATGGTCAATGCCATTCTGTGGCCAAAATCTACAGTGCTATGATGGGAAATGATGCATTGCCTACGTGCTTTTGGAGCAAGGTCACATGGTCCACTTTCTCTCCTAGTACTGATAATCTGATGCTCTGGAAACTTTTTAACAGAGCCTTGTTAACTAGAGATACATTGAATAATTTTGGGATGACGGTGCTTGCACGGTGTGAATTATGCTATACGCAAAATGATAGTGTCAAACACTTATTTTTCGAATGTGAGTATGCGATGCAACTATAGAAGAAATTCTTAATCTACAATGGTAGGATGTTGGGTGCGAGCTCTTTTGAGGAACAGTGGGGTTTCATTGGTGAAGCAACTAGGTGGAGGGAGGAGGATTGTCTACTTTTCTTTTTTGGATTGAAAAAGTTGCTGAAAATTATATGGGAAGAAAGAAATAACAGATGTTTCCAAGGCAAAAGCAGGAGTCACGATGTACTATGGGCTGCCCTGAGGCATAACATATTGGTTGGAATGAGGGAAAGTAAGCATGCATTTCATGATCATCTGATTCAGCCCTGGGTCAGCTAGTTCTTTTGGCATTCTTTTTCTTTTTCTTTTTTCTTTTTCTCTGATCTCTTGTTCTTCTCTGTGTGGTCTTCACTTGTATAGTTTCTTTGTTTTTAATAAATCTGGTAGGGGTCCAGTTCAACCCCGCTTGCTCTGCAAAAAAAAAAAAGAAATGTACCAAGAATACTTTCACCAATATTTTTTCAACATGCATCACATCCAAATTATGCCGTAAAGGGAGTGCCTACGAAATTGAAAAAACACATATCATTAAGTAATAATAACGTACTATGTAGCAAACATAAATAGAAAATGAAAAACAACTCGTTTCTAGTCCAATTTTACCTTCCAATAAGGCAAATCAAAAAAAATGGACCTCTTTTTCCACATCTTATATCCTTTTTTCATCTCACTCCTTTTCCTTTCACCTTTTTCTTCATCTTTTGATATTTTTCCCCAATCATTACTAATATCTTGAACATCGTTAAAGATTTGAACACCGGTTTGTATTTGAGGCTTTTGTCTATTTTCTACGGTTTCATCAAATAAGTTTTTCCGTTGACGATATTCGTGGTTAGGTTCAAGAAATCGTCTATGAACCATGTATGCACACTTCTTACTAAATGGTAGCCATACTGAACGTGTATTAATGCCACAAACAGGACATGCTCTCTTACCCTTTACAGTGCAACCAACTAAATTTCCATAAGCTGGAAAATCATTAATTGTCCACATCAGAATAGCATTTAATCTAAATTCACTACGAGTATAAGCATCATACACCTTCATCCCTTTATCCCATAATTTTTTCAAATCTTCAATAAGTGGCTGTAGATATACATCAATATCATTCCCCGGCTGTCGTGGTCCAGGAATTAACAAAGATAGCATCATATTATCTTTGTGCATACAAAGCCATGGAGGAAAGTTGTAAGCAACAAGAAACACTGGCCAACAGCTATATGCAGAATTCCAATCACCAAAAGGATTAAAGCCGTCAGATGCAAGACCAAGCCTTAAATTTCGTGGATCGGAAGCAAAAGAAGGATACGTTCTATCAATCATAGCCCATTGAGAAGAATCTACTGGGTGACGCAATTTACCGTCTTCACTCTTATGGCTGCTATGCCATCTTAGTTGTTCTGATATTTCTGGTGATGTAAACATCCTTTTCAATCTTGGTATCAATGGGAAGTATCTCAAAACCTTCACAGGTATTTTGGCTTGCTTCCCATCCTCACTGGTCTTGTTTTTTTTCCAACGAGACTTACCACATTTAGGACAAAAATCACTATGTGCAAGCTCTTTTCTAAATAAACAACAATCATTTACACATGCATGTATCTGCTTATAGCCTAAACCAAATGATTGAAGCAATTTCTTTGTTGCATATGTCGAATCAGGAAGCGTGTTTTCTTTAGGCAACATATCCTTGAGAAGTTTAAGGAGTTCCGTAAATGCTGTGTCAGATATACCATTTCGCGCTTTGTGATTGTAAAGGAGTATTGTAGCAGATAACTTTTTGTGGGTTGCACAACCATGGTACAAAGGAATTTCGGCATTCTCCATCATTTCCTTAATACCTTCCCCATGTCTTTCATTAGCATTAGCTTCTACCTCCTCATCACAGATTTGTGCATCCAAATACATTCTGTATGTATCTGTCGGTTCATCGCTTTTATTTTGCGAAGGGAGTTTTTCTCCATGAAAAATCCATACATCATAAATTGGGTCAATTCCAAAACAAATCAAGTGTGACACAACATTCCTTGATGTTTCCATATTAAACTCCTACATTTACAGCAGGGGCATATAATTTTTTCTGGATTTCCTTTGCTTTCAGCATGCCTATATACAAAATTTCGAACCGCTTGCTTATATTCTTCTGTCATTCTACGAAACAATAAATGAATTAATACTCATTCTAAAATGCTCATAACTATGAAAGTAATAATCAAAATAATGAAACCTTGGCAGGTTGACCCATGTTTTGTCCATTTTGATAAAATGCCTCTAATGCGTGAACCTAATGGAAAGACACAAACAAACACCACACTATTACCATAAAAGATTACAGTAATTACAATGTTATTGTTTATTAAATACTTAATCTGGCATGAAGTAAACGTTAAAACGCCGACCACAAAATTTTGAAGCAATGATAACAAAATTTTATGCAACACTCTTCATGTTATTTTGTTTAGCGTTGAAATTGCAAATGTAATTGCCAAATGTAATTGAAAAAAGTTGAAATAAAGAATGTTGTGAATGATTTGTAATAATGGTTGAAAACATAAGTACAGATCCCTTGGAATATTCCGCATGATGGATCATGTGTTTCTAACCAAAGGCAACAAGTAAAGAAAGCAATGAATGCAAATTTATATGCACGTGTACGAAATGCATGTAAGTATGATACAGAACATTTATGGAAAGCAATAATTCACTTTTTCAAGAAAAAAAAGGCAAAAAAAATTTGGAACGAAGGAATGCATTGTTAATGATAAACAGATATTGGAATACTGGCATGGAATATATTGTACAGATCCAAAATAATGGGAGGGAGTTTGTAAAATGTTCAAGATAACTTTGCATGACTAGTATGTAAAAAAATGTTTAAAAGTTCTATAAAGCGAAAATGACAGATAACAATAATTTGTTTTAAACGTCCCAATATACTCATTTGCCATGATGAATAAGTCATGAAAGCTAGTTATATTTCCTTTCTCCTTTTCATCCAGAACTATATGAGAAGATTAATATCTGAATTCACGAACAAATTGACTACTGAATTATTGAATTAATACAACTTGTTTTAAAAAACTGAATGGGAATTTATTCTCCACTTATCTATTAATGTTTTTTATTATTTTGGAAATGTACAAATTTTAGAAATAAGTAGCATGAAGTTATTGGTATAAAAATACTAAACGGAAACTTTGGCATACATATCCTTGTAAGTAAAAAAATAAGCTCTATGTCCCTACCAATTTTCTTTTATAAAATTTTAAAACCGTCAACTGAACATATCTTTCTGATTCTCAACAAGTACAATATTTTTAACAGTAAATAGAACTATACAAATGTGGCCATTCAATTCTTAACAGTAGAATAAGCAAATAAATAAATTGTTATTGCTTATTCATAATGCATTTAACATGCATTAGAAGTATGAATGGCAGTAAGCAAACTAAATCAAGTATGAATGCAAGTTATATCTACTTGTAATTAAAGAAACATCACACAATAAAATCACTCAAGTAATCAAATTACTTGATGAATGCAGTAATTAAAGCAACAACTTTTCCCCAATTGCAACAATGAAATCACAAATCTGACCAAATTACTTGCTGAACGCAGTAATTAAAGCAACAGTTTTTCCACAACTGCAACGAGAATTAGTATTTGAGGTAATAAATATTAACAAGGCTCACCAAATTGTTACCAACTTGTTATGAAGTATATGGAAAACACTAGCAGTAATGAATGGTTACCGGAAGACTTTTCAAAGACACAAATTCAAAAAATGAGAGCTGAAATAGCATATGAGCTATTTGATAGTAACAAGTATACGCCAAATCAGAATCGAACAACAACCAAACCGATCAAAATCAAAACCAAATCAAAATAATATAATTAATTGTTTGCAGTTTAAAAATTAGAAATAAACGAAAATACCAATATAAGTGGCAACGGAGGCGACGACGATTACGGTTAGGGTTTGCAATCGGCAATGGAGGCGAGCACGATCTAGCTTCGTCGATGGTGACAGCAGCGGGCACAACGGGGTTCAGATGTGACGACGGCGACGACGGCGAGGGCGCTGCGGGGTTTACCTTTCGTTGAAGAGCAGCGAGTGTTGAGCGGGATTGGATTAGGTTTTCCAAATGTTGGCAGTGAATTCTTTTGCACGAGAATAAAAGTTAATTAGAAAGTTCAGCGGGAAGGAAAGAAATGTTGGAGGGAACGTTGATTTTCACGTGACACTCGTTTTTTCTTTTGCACGGACTTGTTACAACTATTCAACAACTTCGGGTCACAGTGGTTACAAACAAATATAACAACTGGTACCGAAAGGGAAGTTGTTCCAGATGTATATTACAACTGCCAAAAATACACAGTTGTTACAAAATGCATATTTCAACTGTCTGCTTATGCCAGTTGTAAATAAAAAGTTGTAATATAGTTGTTTTGTTGTAGTGGACCAACCACACACTAAGCCGAAATAGAAAGGGACCTCTAGACAGGGGTAAATCTCGCTCTCCAGTGGGAGCTACCCACGAAGCCTTGCTGCACCTCCCATGTTTTAACCTTTCCCGGTTGATGAGGCTTGAGGCTGCGATTACCTTTATAGAACACATCTATCTTAGAATGCTCATCGTCCACCTGACGACGTTCTGAAAACATTCAATCCATACAAGTTCGTTCCGGGTTCGAACGAAACCGAAGGTACTATCTCGTTGCACTCGTTTTGGAATCACCCTCAGAGTCAACGACCATAGCCCTTGCACTCTAAATCACCATCTCGAACCTATAAGTACTATTCCGTCAAACTCATTACAGATCACCCACAGAGTTATACTGACGTATAGTCCTTACACCTCGAGTCTTCACTTTCTCCACTTGGATTCACGACCTAACGTTTAATTGGAATCGTTGTGGTTTTTGGATTATCCAAATATGGAAACCCGATCCCGGTCTCACCGAAACCAAACGCCATTTTAATGTCCAAGTTGTACTTAAGGGTTTCAACAGTTAAACTTATATTCAGGATGATATATAAACAGATAGATGAATCATATTATTACAATAGATAATTCATAACAATCATTCATCTCACAAAGCAGCATATCACATATATCAGAGATATCCAAATCATCCAGTATCAATGTAACGACCCGCTATTTGGGACTATTCGCACCCGCACATGTCGGACTTGAATAATTCAAAATACCGAATTGTTAATTTAAATTTGGCAAAACTCAGATATACAGTAAATAAATAATCATAGAATCACAGACACAGAGTAGTAATATGCAGCGGAAGTAAAAGAGATAGTAGTTCATGAAGCTACTATATAAATATATAAGATACATCAGAGTTAAATAAGTTACAACAGAAGTCTCGAATACAACAGTCAAATATAAGAATCAAAATACATCGCTGGAATCATCGAATATCTGAAAGATGGATAGATAGCTGGATCTCCAGGCGAAGCTCCAACTCCAAAGATAAGCCTCGAAAGCTGGTACTCATAGTCTGACCCGAGCGTAAAGCAAAACAAAAAACACTCGAGTCAGGATTAATATTCTTATATCAATAAATCCAACTCAAGTGAAATAGCAATCGAAATACAAGTAACTCAAAGGATGTTGGAATCACCATCCTTTAAGGATCCGTTAAACTATCTACTATGTAGTAGTATACGCTAAATAGATAATGTCTATCAGTAATATAAAGTATCAAAATAGTGTTAAGGCGTTACCATTATCCCCCTTAACACGTTTTATATAAATGTCATAGTCTATACAGCACTGTAAACTCCACCGTAAACTGGTGGGATATCAGGGAGTACTCCATAGGTATAACACAAAACAAATTCGTATTGGTCACGTATATAGGGATACAAGTATGACAAGGCACATGAGGCAATACCCAAGGTAGTGAAACTACCGTTCGCCTGATCCGGACTGGTGAGAATGCATCGCCGCAGCGATCGCAACACCGCGAAACAACACTCCTGGAAAGTACGAGGGTGCACCAATCAATCACAAGTAATGAGTAGTAGTAACGAAGAAGTGTGTTCGCTCGAGGTGGCTAACCCCATTTGGCCCGGCACGGCTCCTGATTTTAGTCATTTCCAATTTGACACAAGTGTCAAGGTCATCCATTATCGTTCTCTTTCTTCAGTCATCACGTACATCATTACAACCACTTCATTCTGGATCACCACTCCGCGTATAGTTATTAAAGTGGTTTTCGATTTAGACAGAGAGTATGTCCATAACCGATTTCGGTCTCTTTAATAACTTTCGTAATTATGACACCGATTGGTCGATCAGTAAATTTCAAAAGCAAATCAAATTCAATTTCAATTAGAATTTATACATCAACATTTCATTTGTCTTTCACTATCAATTTCCAAAATTTACGTTTCAAAACTTCCAAATAACCATTTCAAAGTCTTACAATTCAATTTCAAATTTTATTTAGAACAATTCAAATATCGATTCAAGTTCGTATATAAGTTTCATTCCGAATCGTTTAAATTGTTTAATTTTTATTCAAATCAATTTAAATCTATTTATCGATTTCATTCAATATTCATTAAGTAAATTTGTCATTCGAAACAACTTCTAATTAAATTCCAATTCATTTAAATCAATTACTTACATTCAACTTCATTATATCAAACTTCAAATTGAAATAAATTAAATTCGTCAAATCAATTCTTTAAATTACAAGTCTTACGTTAATTTCAATAAACCCATTCATTTCAATAAATCATATTTTATTTCTTGTTAAAGAAATTCAATTCCACTTATTTATTGTCTTCGTTATAAATTTCAAACTTAATTAATAAAGAACTAAATTTCATATATTCGAGAAGTTTAATTTCACTTATTAACTTTCTTAAATTTTCAAACTTTAATAAATAAAGAAATTCAATTTCATTTATTAACGAAGTTCCAATCCACTTATTTAAAAGTTCAATTTCTCTTATCAAAGAATTCAATTTTTATTCAATTATCAAATAATTAAATCTCTTTCAATTATTAAATAATTTCAATCTTAATTATTAATCATTTCAAAGCTTAATAATTTCAAATTTGATTATAAATTCAACTTAATTATTCAATTTAATTTAATAATTTCAACTTAATTAAAATTTCAAACTTAATTAAAATTTCAAACTTAATTACAATTTCAAACTTAATTATAATTTCAAACTCAATTATTACTAATTCCAAATAATGTATTCATAATTCCAAATTTAATTATTATATAATTAAATTTCAAACAACGTTCTTCATCAATTTCTACGTTAACATTTGTTTCAGATTTCAATCTTTACATTTCCTTTCATAAAATCCCAATTTCTAACTTCATTTCAAACTTATCCTTTGCTCGAAAAAAATTACTATTTTATTTTTAAATCAATTTATTGACCAATCGGATTTTATTTAATTCTCTATCCTAAGTCAAGTTCATTTAGGTATATATCATTTCAACCCGATTCCAATTTCAATTTAAGATCAAGCATAATAAAGGGAACTTGCAGTGTGATAACTGGGATGGTGTCAAAGTAAATAAACAAGCAATAACAATAATCAAACACAATCCAATAATCAATTCAATAATCCCGAAATAATCATATTAATTCACATTGTTGTTTGTGCGAATTAATATAATTATTTCTAAAATCTACACTATCATTTCATGTAGATTAAACATTATTACATTACGTTTTTCCCACTTGTCGTTCAATTTCAATTTCAAATTTAATACTGCAACAATTAATCCGACATACGTTCAAAGGTTCAAAGTATAATTTATCAAATTCTACGTGTCAATCAACTTAACAATCTAAAAGGGGTCATATTATTCAAATTAACTAATCAAATTCAACACATATGTCGATTCAAATTTTTAAACTAACCTACGTCAAATTCAATTGCATAATATTTATCACTTTATACATTACAATTTAACATCCAATATAAACAACAAACAGTCAAACAATTATCAACCAAACTGTATTATCGTCGCATAAATAATTAACAGATAATAGTGTCAGATGTCATAGGTGAACAGATACATAAATGACAGTGCAACAAATAACAGCAGCATATTTCAATTGTCATTTCAATTGAAATCAAATTTAATAAATAAAAGAATATTAATCGTGAGTGATTGCTCACCTTTTGAGGCTAGAGAGGATAGACAATAAAATGACTTGAGAATCCAGCACGAATTCCAAAACAAAACAAGATGCACGAATTTGACAAGCAAAGCTGTCAATAGGAATTGACGAGATCGAATCAGAACCGGGTCGATAAAATAATCGGTATAAGTGAATTGATATAGATATAACATATAAAATCATATATATGTACGAAATCATATTTTATATTTTTAAACATTTATTAATAAAATATATATATACAAGTATTTCAAAACTCTTTGCTTTAAATTTTAAAAAGTCTTAAATATAACAGACCATATATATGAATATAGAACATATTATTAGACTAGGATACTAATCAACATATGTTAGCGTCTATAATGCAATTGTTATATATAAACACATAACTAACAGGTAACCTTTTACAAAACATATATATATCTTCCTTTAAACAACAGCCAGAACATATAAACCCAAAATTCCTATTGTAACAAAATCAAATGCAGATATGCTTACGGAAAGCATCAATATAGCTTTTATAAACAAAATATGCTACATACAACATTTTCTTTTTAAAAAAAAAATCACACAGATTATAAAACTCAACCATCATAAATCCTACATATATTGAAACTTTATATATGCAGAATACTTACATACTTTATGAAAAATATTATTGACGTGGACCATACATTGCTATAACTAACGCGTGCATGTACAGACTTTGAATCAAATTTGTAAGCCATATGCAAACCATACATATATGACTTATATAGAAACACTTATATACAGGCTTACGCATAAATATATATATGTACTAAAACCCAAATACATACACTTGGACCAACAGACATTAACTTATACACCATAGACTAAGGTATTATATGTACAATAGTATATATGCTACTGATATATATAATTTACATGTTGTACAGTGAAACAAAACCTAGATGTCACCTCGTTTATAATACAATATACTCTTAACTTATATATATATATATATATATATATCTCCATTTTACACATCAACAGCCTACTAAACTTAAACAAATTAAAAGTATAAACTGATAAATTTGAACACACTCAACTTTTGTACAGTCTGTACATAAATAAATATTTTTATATAACATACATTTCCGACAGACATAACAAAGCAAAATATGTCATAACTTTAATATATAAATAATACCATATATTTCCTCCCAAGTCAAGTTTCAAACAACAATTTTTTTTTCAAAAACTCAGACCCAAACTCTACAGAAAGCAATTTATAAATAACATGCAGACAAGCTAACACATGCGTATATCACTTTGTATGCACAACATAATATACAACAAGAAAATAAAATTAATACCTTTGCAAAGCAAAGGAGAAGGAGGCTCGGTGCCGGGCAAGTGCATGCGACAGAGGAAGAGACTGTTCACGGTGGAAGAAACGTGGGGAAAACAAAGCTATGGTGGCGGGCTGGTGGCGACAGGGCTGCCTAATGGGGCCGAGACAATGGGCGCGGCCACGGCTTTGCGGTGGGAGGAGGCGGACGTGAAAAGGCGGATGGGAGACATTGTCGAGGCGGCCGGGAGGGTGGTGATTCCGACGTGGGTTGCGCTAGAGGTTGGGTAGACGCGGCATACTGTGAAGGCTCGGGTCGGAGCAAGTAGGGTGCAGTTGCAGGCGAGGTCAGAGGCCTTGCGCATGGCTTTTGGTCGCGTGCGGCAGTGGTTCGAGGAGAATGGGTACTTGGTTTATGGTTGACATGGAGAAGGAGCCTTGAAGTAAAATGGAACAGATCTGGAAAGAAAATAGAGATGGAAGGTAGAAAACAAAGTTTATTTTGTTTGTTTGAAATAGTGAGGAACGTTGTGTCAGGAGCAAAATGAAAAGGGAGATGGTGAATCTGGAGGGAAGTCAGGCTACTGGGTTTCTTTGAAAGCAAGCATACAAGTTAGCTTTTTTTTTTTTTTTTTTTTTTTGCTCTTTATCAAGCTAGAAGAAAACAAACAGAAGAAAGGAGGTGAAGAGATTGGAAATAGATGCAAAAGTCACGAAATATTTTGAACCAATGGAATTTGTAAAAGTCACAAAAGTCAAACATGGGAAATAAATGACAAAGACTGTTGATATTATATATCGGGCAACCGGAAGGTCAGAACCAAAAGGAAAAATGTAAATGGGCGTAGAAATCAGAACGTAGAAATTTCGTAACCGATACGGCTTGCCGTTTCGCGGTTTCACCGTGAACTGGGCACCGAAACGAACCTATAGATATATCATGAAGATCGGTTTGACGAGACGATCAAAACGGCATACGGATATCAGTGGTACGATCGAATTATAAAAATTCGAAATTTTATACAACGGAAAATGCATAAAAATCGCAGAAAAATAAGATCGACGGAGCCAAAGATGTCCGAATTTGGAAAAACGACAAACTGACAACTTGCTCAAAAGATGGTTTAGAATTTTTCTATGTAAAAATACTTTGGTTTTGAAAATGTTTTATTTTCATCGCTTTTTAACTGATTAAATTAAAGTAATTTTACGCACGCAATAAACTTTCATATTTTCGAACGAAAATTTACCAGTTGCTATGTTTGACTAGACGCATTCCAAATATCAAATTTATATTTCAAGATTTTATCGTTTAAAATTTCACAAAATTTCAATTAAATACGTTGCTAAAACAGGTTAAATTTACGGGTCGTTACATTCTCCCCCACTCAAAACTTTTCGTCCCCGAAAAGGAAGGAAGTAGAAGAATAGAAACAACTAAAAGAAAATAAACTTGAATTACGTTATAAACAATTTATTTAAACCATGTAAATTTCAATTTATATTAATTAATATTCAATAATTGACTTTAAATTCAAAGTAATTCGTTAACTTGGTTTATTTTCAGTTTATCGTTGTTTGTTACCAAATTTATTCCAAACAACAATTTATTTTATAAATCCTTTTATTATTCAACTAACCTAGTATTCTATTTATCTTTATTAACCATTTTATAATTAAACTTTAAGTGTATAACATTTATTATAAGCACTCAACATTTTATTTATAAAGACACTTTATATTAAGTTAGTATATAGTCATTCAATTTAAATTTTAGTTTAACTATTAATCCTAATCATACAAATCTTAATTTAAATCAACTAATATTCAACAATTGATATTTGACTCAGGGTACGAAATTAAATTAATTCAATTGTTAATTTATTAATTCCATCAAAGCAAAAGTTTATTTAATTTATCTCATTTATCCATTATCTTATTATCCAATTATCTTAAATTAACAAATTCAAAGATCATAAATTTGAATAGTCCATCATATTTTATTCGACAAATTTAATTCCTCTTTATTCCAAATTATTATTAAATTTATTCTGCTTAATATATCTTATCACCTATATATTAAGTATATTTACATTTATTACAACTACTCAAATTTATTTTTAAACTCCTTCAACATCATTTTATACTGTATACCATTCAATTTCATAGTTAACTTTTGAAAATTTAGACAAGTTATATTAAATGAAATTGAGTATTATCCAAATAAAATTTTGCAATTCAGTTATTTCAAGTTAAGTATTTATATAAAAAGCATTTGACTTCATTTATAACTGAAAATCATCCTTTAACCCAAATTTTAAGAACTAATTTCCGATTAGCTTCAAACATTTAGAGGTAAAATAAATAAATAAATATATATATATATATATATATTCATAATATATCAATCAAATTTAAAATCTTCGATATATATAATAAATCAAGTCATGTTTAAAAATTCAAATTAGTTTATTTTTCAAAACAAGCCATAACAAAGCTACAGAATAGTCTCTCCACTTTGAAACTCGAAAATGAATATCGATGATGCGGCCGTCATCACCGAAACTATTTTCCAGCGACAAAGAGAAGAGCACTGATTTAAACATTTAAATTTCTTTGAAATGGTTTCTATTCGAAAATTCTTTAGATAATACATTTTAAAACATTTAAAACCAAAGTTTGAAACCACCGGAAATTAAATTCTCAAATTCTTGATTTAAATTCATTACAAACTCCGAATCAATTTATAACCGAATTTTATACATTCATTTGTTTATGTTATAAAATAGTCAATGGTTTATAAAACAATAAATGAAAATTAAATATTATTATTTCGGACAACAAATTCATTAACAATTTTATTCTAGAAAATTTTTACACTTATATATTATAATCATACAAAATTTATTCTATTTCCCAAATTTGAAAACAATATTGTGTCAGTTTGCTCCGCTCAAGTGTTTTAGAAATTCTATCGATAGCGTTGATCAGACGAATCGATTGAAAATCCAAATCAACATCAACAACTCAAACAACACAATACATAAAACATTTTTAACATTAATTTACAAATACGCTTCCTCTCTCGACGATACAAGAATAAATTTCAAAATAAGAGTAGAGATTCCAATTTGATGGAAATCAAATCAAAGAGAATTTTGATTCGATGATAAGTTCGAAACAGAAGATAAGATAATTCAATTTACAGAATCGGGAGTTGGATAAGCTTATTTAATTCACGGGCAACCTTTTGGGTCAACCGTAACTTCAAGAATAGGATCGATGCTGAATTCCGAGGTAAATCAACATTCGATCTCAAGAAATAGAATTTAGGTATAGCAGGAGATAGATAGCATCGTAAACCGAAAATACAGAAATCTTCGGTAAATCGATGTCTATTGTAAATGAGTTTCACCCACTTACAGATAAATTTGGGATTGGCGAGACCGCCGACTCACTATACAGTTAATTCGAAGTGGAGTTATGTGGTACTCCAGAATCAAAAGAAGATAAATAGTGAGAGATATGAATGAATTTTGAAACCGCAGAGAACGTTCCAAAATTCAAATGAATTGAGTTAAAAGGAAGAGATTGAAACTCGAGTGACAGTGATTCTGCAAAGACATTTACCCTATATGCTAAGTTTTGCCTAGAGCTACCAAAAGCTCTGATACCAGCTGTAACGACCCGCTATTTTGGACTATTCGCACCCGCACATGTCGGACTTGAATAATTCAAAATACCGAATTGTTAATTTAAATTTGGCAAAACTCAGATATACAGTAAATAAATAATCACAGAATCACAGACACAGAGTAGTAATATGCAGCGGAAGTAAAAGAGATAGTAGTTCATGAAGCTACTATATAAATATATAAGATACATCCGAGTTAAATAAGTTACAACAGAAGTCTCGAATACAACAGTCAAATATAAAAATCAAAATACATCACTGGAATCATCGAATATCTGAAAGCTGGATAGATAGCTGGATCTCCAGGCGAAGCTCCAACTCCAAAGATAAGCCTCGAAAGCTGGTACTCATAGTCTGACCCGAGCGTAAAGCAAAACACAAAACACTCGAGTCAGGATTAATATTCTTATATCAATAAATCCAACTCAAGTGAAATAGCAATCGAAATACAAGTAACTCAAAGGATGTTGGAATCACCATCCTTTAAGGATCCGTTAAACTATCTACTATGTAGTAGTATACGTTAAATAGATAATGTCTATCAGTAATATAAAGTATCAAAATAGTGTTAAGGCGTTACCATTATCCTCCTTAACACGTTTTATATAAATGTCATAGTCTATACAGCACTGTAAACTCCACCGTAAACTGGTGGGATATCAGGGAGTACTCCATAGGTATAACACAAAACAAATTCGTAGTGGTCACGTATATAGGGATACAAGTATGACAAGGCACATGAGGCAATACCCAAGCTAGTGAAACTACCGTTCGCATGATCCGGACTGGTGAGAACGCATCGCCGCAGCGATCGCAACACCGCGAAACAACACTCCTGGAAAGTACGAGGGTGCACCAATCAATCACAAGTAATGAGTAGTAGTAACAAAGAAGTGTGTTCGCTCGAGGTGGCTAACCCCATTTGGCCCGGCACGGCTCCTGATTTTAGTCATTTTCAATTTGACACAAGTGTCAAGGTCATCCATTATCGTTCTCTTTCTTCAGTCATCACGTACATCATTACAACCACTTCATTCTGGATCACAACTCCGCGTATAGTTATTAAAGTGGTTTTCGATTTAGACAGAGAGTATGTCCATAACTGATTCCGGTCTCCTTAATAACTTTCGTAATTATGACACCGATTGGTCGATCAGTAAATTTCAAAAGCAAATCAAATTCAATTTCAATTAGAATTTATACATCAACATTTCATTTGTCTTTCACTATCAATTTCCAAAATTTACGTTTCAAAACTTCCAAATTACCATTTTAAAGTCTTACAATTCAATTTCAAATTTTATTTAGAACAATTCAAATATCGATTCAAGTTCGTATATAAGTTTCATTCCGAATCGTTTAAATTGTTTAATTTTTATTTAAATCAATTTAAATCCATTTATCGATTTCATTCAATATTCATTAAGTAAATTTGTCATTCGAAACAACTTCTAATTAAATTCCAATTCATTTAAATCAATTACTTACGTTCAACTTCATTATATCAAACTTCAAATTGAAATAAATTAAATTCGTCAAATCAATTCTTTAAATTACAAGTCTTACGTTAATTTCAATAAACCCATTCATTTCAATAAATCATATTTTATTTCTTGTTAAAGAAATTCAGTTTCACTTATTTATTGTCTTCGTTATAAATTTCAAACTTAATTAATAAAGAACTAAATTTCATATATTCGAGAAGTTTAATTTCACTTATTAACTTTCTTAAATTTTCAAACTTTAATAAATAAAGAAATTCAATTTCATTCATTAACGAAGTTCCAATCCACTTATTTAAAAGTTCAATTTCTCTTATCAAAGAATTCAATTTTTATTCAATTATCAAATAATTAAATCTCTTTCAATTATTAAATAATTTCAATCTTAATTATTAATCATTTCGAAGCTTAATAATTTCAAATTTGATTATAAATTCAACTTAATTATTCAATTTAATTTAATAATTTCAACTTAATTAAAATTTCAAACTTAATTACAATTTCAAACTTAATTATAATTTCAAACTCAATTATTACTAATTCCAAATTATTTATTAATAATTCCAAATTTAATTATTATATAATTAAATTTCAAACAACGTTCTTCATCAATTTCTACGTTAACATTTGTTTCAGATTTCAATCTTTACATTTTCCTTTCATAAAATTCCAATTTCTAACTTCATTTCAAAACTTATCCTTTGCTCGAAAAAAATTATTATTTTATTTTTAAATCAATTTATTGACCAATCGAATTTTATTTAATTCTCTATCCTAAGTCAAGTTCATTTAGGTATATATCATTTCAACCCGATTCCAATTTCAATTCAAGATCAAGCATAATAAAGGGAACATGTAGTGTGATAACTGGGATGGTGTCAAAGTAAATAAACAAGCAATAACAATAATCAAACACAATCCAATAATCAATTCAATAATCCCGAAATAATCATATTAATTCACATTGTTGTTTGTGCGAATTAATATAATTATTTCTAGAATCTACACTATCATTTCATGTAGATTAAAGATTATTACATTACGTTTTTCCCACTTGTCGTTCAATTTCAATTTCAAATTTAATACTGCAACAATTAATCCAATATACGTTCAAAGGTTCAAAGTATAATTTATCAAATTCTATGTGTCAATCAACTTAACAATCTAAAAGGGGTCATATTATTCAAATTAACTAATCAAATTCAACACATATGTCGATTCAAAATTTTAAACTATCCTACGTCAAATTCAATTGCATAATATTTATCACTTTATACATTACAATTTAACATCCAATATAAACAACAAACAATCAAACAATTATCAACCAAACTGTATTATCGTCGCATAAATAATTAACAGATAATGGTGTCAGATGTCATAGGTGAACAGATACATAAATGACAGTGCAACAAATAACAGCAGCATATTTCAATTGTCATTTCAATTGAAATCAAATTTAATAAATAAAAGAATATTAATCGTGAGTGATTGCTCACCTTTTGAGGCTAGAGAGGATAGACAATAAAATGAGTTGAGAATCCAGCACGAATTCCAAAACAAAGCAAGATGCACGAATTTGACAAGCAAAGCTGTGAATAGGAATTGACGAGATCGAATCAGAACCGGGTCGATAAAATAATCGGTATAAGTGAATTGATATAGATATAACATATAAAATCATATATATGTACGAAATCATATTTTATATTTTTAAACATTTATTAATAAAATATATATATACAAGTATTTCAAAACTCATTGCTTTAAATTTTAAAAAGTCTTAAATATAACAAACCATATATATGAATATAGAACATATTATTAGACTAGGATACTAATCAACATATGTTAGCGTCTATAATGCAATTGTTATATATAAACACATAACTAACAGGTAACCTTTTACAAAACATATATATATCTTCCTCTAAACAACAGCCAGAACATATAAACCCAAAATTCCTATTGTAACAAAATCAAATGCAGATATGCTTACGGAAAGCATCAATATAGCTTTTATAAACAAAATATGCTACATACAACATTTTTTTTAAAAAAAAAATCACACAGATTATAAAACTCAACCATCATAAATCCTACATATATTGAAACTTTATATATGCAGAATACTTACATACTTTATGAAAAATATTATTGACGTGGACTATACATTGCTATAACTAACGCGTGCATGTACAGACTTTGAATCAAATTTGTAAGCCATATGCAAACCATACATATATGACTTATATAGAAACACTTATATACAGGCTTACGCATAAATATATATATGTACTAAAACCCAAATGCATACACTTGGACCAACATACATTAACTTATACACCATAGACTAAGGTATTATATGTACAATAGTATATATGCTACTGATATATATAATTTACATGTTGTACAGTGAAACAAAACCTAGATGTCACCTCGTTTATAATACAATATACTCTTAACTTACATATATATATATATATATATATATATATATATATATATCTCCATTTTACACATCAACAGCCTACTAAACTTAAACAAATTAAAAGTATAAACTGATAAATTTGAACACACTCAACTTTTGTACAGTCTATACATAAATAAATATTTTTATATAACATACATTTCCGACAGACATAACAAAGCAAAATATGTCATAACTTTAATATATAAATAATACCATATATTTCCTCCCAAGTCAAGTTTCACACAACAAATTTTTTTCAAAAACTCAGACCCAAACTCTACAGAAAGCAATTTATAAATAACATGCAGACAAGCTAACACATGCGTATATCACTTTGTATGCACAACATAATATACAACAAGAAAATAAAATTAATACCTTTGCAAAGCAAAGGAGAAGGAGGCTCGGTGCCGGGCAAGTGCATGCGACAGAGGAAGAGACTGTTCACGGTGGAAGAAACGTGGGGAAAACAAAGCTATGGTGGCGGGCTGGTGGCGACAGGGCTGCCTAATGGGGCCGAGACAGTGGGCGCGGCCACGGCTTTGCGGTGGGAGGAGGCGGACGTGAAAAGGCGGAGGGGAGACATTGTCGAGGCGGCCGGGAGGGTGGTGATGCCGACGTGGGTTGCGCTAGAGGATGGGTAGACGCGGCATAATGTGAAGGCTCGGGTCGGAGCAAGTAGGGTGCGGTTGCAGGCGAGGTCAGAGGCCTTGCACATGGCTTTGGTCGCGCGCGGCAGTGGTTCGAGGAGAATGGGTACTTGGATTATGGTTGACATGGAGAAGGAGCCTTGAAGTAAAATGGAACAGATCTGGAAAGAAAATAGAGATGGAAGGTAGAAAACAAAGTTTATTTTGTTTGTTTGAAATAGTGAGAAACGTTGTGTCAGGAGCAAAATGAAAAGGGAGATGGTGAATCTGGAGGGAAGTCAGCCTACTGGGTTTCTTTGAAAGCAAGCATACAAGTTAGTTTTTTTTTCCCTCTTTATCAAGCTAGAAGAAAACAAACAGAAGAAAGGAGGTGAAGAGATTGGAAATAGATGCAAAAGTCACGAAATATTTTGAACCAATGGAATTTGTAAAAGTCACAAAAGTCAAACATGGGAAATAAATGACAAAGACTGTTGATATTATATATCGGGCAACCGGAAGGTCAGAACCAAAAGGAAAAATGTAAATGGGCGTAGAAATCAGAACGTAGAAATTTCGTAACCGATACGGCTTGCCGTTTCGCGGTTTCACCGTGAACTGGGCACCGAAACGAACCTATATATCATGAAGATCAGCTTGACGAGACGATCAAAATGGCATACGGATATCAGTGGTACGATCGAATTATAAAAATTCGAAATTTTATTCTACGGAAAATGCATAAAAATCGCAGAAAAATAAGATCGACGGAGCCAAAAATGTCCGTATTTGAAAAACCGACAAACTGACAACTTGCTCAAAAGATGTTTTTGAAATTTTCTATGTAAAAATATTTTGGTTTTGAAAACGTTTTATTTTCATCGCTTTTTAACTGATTAAATTAAAGTAATTTTACGCACGTAATAAACTTTCATATTTTCGAACGAAAATTTACCAGTTGCTATGTTTGACTAGACGCATTCCAAATATCAAATTTATATTTCAAGATTTTATCGTTTAAAATTTCACAAAATTTCAATTAAATACGTTACTAAAACATGTTAAATTTACGGGTCGTTACAATCAACCAATCACCCAATATCAAACATTTAATATTGATCATCCAATATCAATCAATCAATCCAATATTAACCAATCAACCAAGCAGAATTGATTAACTCTTAATCAAATGGATTACCCTTAATCCTCCTTTATTTATTTATTACAAATTAATTAATTAATCATCTCTTAATGATCTTCTTAATTAATCTTCTTTGATTAATTATACTGTAATTACATTCAAGTAATTATCCTTAACCATATTCAGTAATTAACCTTTAATTACTATCATTAGTTACAATAATTAATGATCCTTCATTTACTCCCATTAATTAATCAATTATAATTAATTACATTAAACCTTAATTTTACAATTAAATAATCTCACTTAAATTAATTACATATATTAATCAACCTTGGTTAGTTCATTAATTATATTAATTAATGATTTCCATTAGCTAATAATTCACTTTAATAAAATAATTAACTTGTAATTAATCAACTCATTAATCATAATCAGTATTAACAATTCGGAATTACTTATCTTAATTAATTAACTTCTTAATCAATCTATATTAATCCTTGATTAATTAATCTAATTAATTAATCTTTAATTACTTCATTAAGTAATTATTAATCAATTTAAATTAACAAATAATCTTTAATTAATTACCTTATTAATTAATTATACTTTAATTAATTACACTTAGTAATTAATCTTAAATTGATCACATTTCATTAATTAATTAATCTTATTAATTAATTAACTAAAATAAATTAAGTAATTAACTCTTAATAACTTACATAAGTAATTATTTCTAATTACTTCATTAATAACTCTCAATTACTTTCTTAATTAGTTACCTTATCAAGTAATTAATTCCATCATTAATAATTCATAATTCATTAATTAATTTATTACTCCATAATTAATTAACTTTAAACAATTATGTTAATCAATTCCTTAATTGATAACATTAAGTGATTATCCATTAATCACTTCCATTTAATTACTCCCATGAGTAATTTCCTATTAATTACTTCCACAAGCAATTTCCATTCTTAATTACATTCAATAATTGACCATTAATTACTTCATTAAGTAATCACACTTAATTAATCCATAATTAAGTGATTATTTAAAATTAAATAAACAATTAACTAATTAGTTAAAATTAATTAAATAATTAATTAATTTCTTATATTTAAAGAAATTCCTTTTTTTTAAGAAAAACATTTATCTTAATTAAACCCTTTACTTATTAACAGATCATAATAATTAACTATTTATAAGTTCATATCTAAATAATTTAACATTACTTATCTTCATAAGTTAATTATTTGAATTAAATCAAATTTCAATAATTTAAACCAAATTATTCAATTTGGTTTATAAAATTTTTAACTTAACCTTATTTGAAATTTAAAGCATTTATAATCAAATTTAAAATTTAAAATACTTTAATATTTAACGTAAACTTATTCATTTTAAATAAAATTTTAAAACTTTGTTTTGAAAACATTATTTTAACTTTGATTTAATAATTGAATTCAAACCATTCTTTTAATTTGAAATCCAAAATTTGTAACGACCCGTAGATTTAACCGGCTTTAATAAAGTTACTAATCGAATTTTTGAAATTCAAACGATAAAATTTTGAAATATAAATTTGATATTTGGAATGCGTATAGTCAAACATATCAACTGGTAAATTTTTGTTCGAAAACATGAAAGTTTATTTCGTGCGTAAATGTACTTCAATTCAATCAGTTAAAAAGCGATGAAAATAAAATATTTTCGAAACCTAAATATTTTTATATAGAAAAATTCTAAATCATCTTCTGAGCAAGATGTCAGTTTGTCATTTTTCCAAATTCGGACGTCTTTAACTCCGTCGATCTTATTTTTCTGCGTTTTCTTGCATTTTCCGATAGTAGAAAATTCTAATTTTTATAATTCAATCGAATCACTGATATTCGTATACCGTTTTGATCGTCTCGTTTGGCTGATCTCTATGGTACATTCAATTCTGTGTTTTGTAGTCCGATAAGCGACAGAATTTACAAAACGGTAACCGTATCGATACACGTTTCGTGCCTTTTTGGCTTGTTTTGATCATTGGTTTATCTATGTGAACTCTGTAGTAATTTAGCATTTATAACTACCTGAACATGACTTTTTGGCTTTCACTATTTTCAAAAACAACCTTTGATCATTCATATTCTATCGGTTCATGAGAAATAATTTTAAAAGCTTCATTTGTTCACTGCCTGTTCAATTCTCTTCACTTCTTTTTTTTCTTTTACTAACGTGCCTTCCATTTTACTTCCTCACAATTGTAACTGCTTCTTCTTCCTCCTCTTTTATTTCGTCCTTCGCCATGTATATAAAAAAAAAGTTCAACAGCCGAAGCCAAGCAAGCAGCCTTCCATGTCACACCTTAACCTCAAACTGCTGTGCGCCTTCCCATCTCTCCGCCATCACCCTAAGCATCCTCCTCACCGCGAGCCTCTAACGCAAGGCCGACACCACCAACCACATCCGTCTTTTCATAACTCACACCTCCAAAGCAAGCACCATCCTCCCCTCAACCACGCGCAACCCAAGGCGTGGCAAGCAACACCCACCACCACATGACGACCGCTCCTCCTCTCTGACATCAAGCCTAGCCGCCGCCTTCAGTTGCCGCCGCCTCCATTCCGGGTTCATCCGCCTCCACCTCACCGGCCTTCCCACCCGAGCACGCCATGCAACCACCGTCCAAGTCGCCACGTCACCTTAGCCTCCCCGTTCGACTTGGCAGCCGCGTGAAACTCCACTTTGCTGAGAACGTGCGCATGTTTTTTTTGCTCTGTTTTTCAAATGAAGGTGCATATATTTGCTAGTCTATTCATATTAAAAGTTGCATTTTTGTTGTATTCTCAAATATGGTTGTATGTATTTTAAGCATTTATATATAGTAGTTATTATTACTTTAAAGGTACACGTATATATATGGGTCTGACTTGTTTTCTTCTAAAAGTATTGGTGCATGTGTATATTAGAGGATAAATTTTATGTATAAAATATGTTAGTTTTATACAAAGATATACAAAAGTATGCTTACCTGATATATATATTATATATAGTGTTGTACTGATGCTTTGAGATAGACTGTATACTTATAGTTGTCTGTTTAATATTTGTATATATTTGATATGAAGTTATAAGTACATATTGATATGTATATAAGTATTGTTTGTACAACCTGAATATAAATTAGCATACAATGTTGCAGCTTCATATACATATAAGAAGAAGATAAACTCTTTACATTGATTTTTTAATGTCCCATACTTTAAACTGTTTGCTGAAGATATGTGATAAATACTGATTTTAAAGGGTTAAGTATATAAGTTATATAAATTTATGTGAGTTTACATTAGTATCATATCAGTTGTATAAAATGAGATTTGAACAATGTAGTTTGTTGGTTATATTTAAAGAATATAATATAAACGTTGTTTAAAGTATAGATTACTGTTCGATTTCTATGTATAAAATATTTACATTATTTTTATAAATTATTATACAGTAGCTTTTATTAGCGAATATCTATATTAATAGATATATGTAGCGGTACGTATAGGTTTATGTTACATGTACCTTCTTGTGTGAGTTATTTGTATTATAACTATTATAAAGCTTGGTTTTATTATGACATACATAATAGTTGTTGTATATATCATTAAGTTTAGTTGATATTTATTATAAAATCTAGACTTTGGGATAACACATACATAAGTTCGATTATATGTTACATATTAATTTGCAGATTTTAATGTTGTTAGCATTTAAAGAGTATTTAATATGTTTTGTTTATATGTATTTAATTCAATTTAGTATGTCCCACTTATATTTATCTTCACCAATCCAGTCATCGTGCCTTACTCTTGTCTCGCCAATGTCCAAGTTGGTCGCGGCACTTTTTTTGATTTCCTCGTGTCCGTATCAGTGCGCGTATCTGTATCATCTTCTTGTCTCTCTAGCTTCGAAAGGTGAGCAATCACTCACGATTAATATTCTTTTATTTATTAAATTTGATTTCAATTGAAACGAAAATTGAAATGTACTGCTGTTAGTTATTTACACTGTTATATATGCTATTACCCGTATCAGTTCACCTGTGACATCTAACACCATTATCTGTTAATTATACGATGATAATCCAGTTTGGTTGATGATTGATTGATTGTTGTTTATATTCGATGTAATTTGAAATGTATAAGTGATAAATATTATGCAATTTAATTTGACGTAGGATAGTTAAAAATTTGAAATGACATACGTGTAAATTTGATTAAATGACATTTGTATAATATGACCCTCTTTGAATGTTATAAAAAAAATTGACACGTAGAATTTGATAAATTGCACTTTGAACCTTTGAATGTATATTGGATTAATTGTTGTAGTATTAAACTTGAAATTGAAATTGAACGATAAGTGAAAAACCGAAATGTAATAATCTTTAATCTACATGAAATGATAATGTAGATTCTAGAAATAATTATATTAATTTGCATAAACAACAAATGTAAATTAATACGATTATCTTGGGATTATTTGAATTAATTATTGGATTGTTATTGATTGTTGTTATTGCTTGTTTATTTACTTTTACACCATCCCAGTTATCACACTGCAAGTTTCCTTTATTATGCTTGATTTTGAATTGGAAATGGAATTGGGTTGAAATGATAAATATCCAAATGAACTTGACTTAGGATAGAGAATTAAATAAAAAAATCCGATTGGTCAATAATTTGATTTAATAAAATAAAATAATGATTTTATTCGAATAAAGAATAAGTTTTGAAATGAAGTTGGAATTTGAATTTTTATCAAAGGAAAATGTAAATATTGAAATCTGAAACAAATATTAATGTAGTAATTGATGAAAGAACGTTGTTTGAAATTTAATTATTTCATTAATTAAGTTTGGAATTATTAATAAATAATTTGGAATTAGTAATGATTAAGTTTTGAAATTATTAAGTTTGAAATCATTTAATAATAAAATTTGAAATTATAATTAAGTTTGAAATAATAATTAAGTTTGGAATTATTATGTTGAATTTATTTAATAATTAAGTTGAAATTATTTAATAATTGAATGAGATTGAATTAATTGATAATTAAATAAAAATTGAATTCTTTGATAAGAGAAATTTAACTTTGAATAAGTGAATTTGAACTTCGTTAATAAATGAAATTGGGTTCCTTTATTAATTAAGCTTTAGAAAACTTAATTAAGTTAATAAGTGAAATTTGACTTCTTGAATATGTGAAATTTAGTTTCTTTATTAATTGAGTTTTGAAACTTGTAACTAAGTAAAGAAATAAATTAAATTGAATTTCTTTAACAAGAAATAAAGTGCGTTTTATTGAAACAAATGTAAGACTCGTAATTTAAAGAATTTGATTGACGAAATTGACTTAATTAAATTGTAAGATTTGGTATAATTAAGTTGAACGTAAGTAATTGACTAAATGAATTGGTAAGTTAATAGAAATTGTTTTGAATGATAAATTTACTTAACGAATATTGAATGTAATCGATCAATGAATTTAAATTGAATTAAAAGTTAAATTAAGTTAATTTAAATGATTTCGGAAATATAAGAACTTGAATTAATATTTGAATTATTTAAATAAAATTGAAATTGAATTGTAAGACTTTGAAATGGTAATCTGGAAGTTTTGAAATATAGATTTTGGAAATTGATATTGGAAGACAAATAAAATGTTGATTTATGAGCTCTAATTGAAATTGAATTTGATTTGGTTTTGAAATTTATTAAACGACCAATCGGTGTAATAAAGACGAAAGTTATTAAATAGACCAGAATCGGTTATGGACATACTCTTTGTCTAAACCGAAACCACTTTAATAACTATACGCGAAGTGTGATCCAGAAAGAAGTGGTTGGAATGATGTACGTGATAACTGAAGAAAGAGAACGATAATAGATAGCCTTGACACTTGTGTCAAATTGGAAATGACTAAAACAGGAGCCGTGCTGGGCCAAATGGGGTTAGCCACCTCGAGCGAACACACTTCTTCGTAAACTACTCATTACTTGTTATTGATTGGTGCACCCTCGTACTTTTGGGAGTGTTGTTTCGCGGTGTTGTGATCGTTGCGGCGATGCGTTCTCACCAGTCCGGATTAGGCAAACAGTAGTTTCACTACCTTGGGTATTGCCTCATATACCTTGTCATACTTGTATCCCTATATAAGCGACCACTACGAATTTGTTTTGTGTTATACCTATGGAGTACTCCGTGACATCCCACTAGTTTACGGTGGAGTTTACAGAGCTAACGCTTATATAAAATGTGTTAATGGGGATAATGGTAACGCCTTAACACTATTTTGATATTTTATATTATTGATAGACATTATCTATTTAGCGTATATTACTACATAGTAGATAGTTTAACAGGTCCTTAAAGGATGGTTATTCCAACGTCTTTTCAGTTATTGTATTTCAATTGTTATTTCACTTGAGTTGGATTTATTGATATAATAATGTTAATCCTGACTCGAGTGTTTTGTGTTTTGCTTTACGCTCGGGTCAGACTGAGTGTACCAGTATTCAAGACTCACCTTTGGAGTTGGAGCTTCACCTATAGATCCAGCTATCCATCCAGCTTTCAGATATTTAGTTGATTCCAGTGATGTATTCAGATTCTTGTATATGACTATTGTATTCGAACTTCTGTTGTAACTTATTTAACTCCGTTACATATATAGTAGCTTCATGAACTACTATCTTTTGCTTCTGCTGCATATTATTACTCTGCATCCGTGATTCTGTGATTATTTATTTACTGTATATCTGAGTTTTGACAGATTTAACTTAATAATTCGGTATTTTGAATTATTCAAGTCCGACAAGTGCGGATGCGAATAGTCCGAAATAGCGGGAGCTACCCACGAAGCCTTGCTGCACCTCCCCTGTTTTAGCCATTCCTGGTTGATGAGGCTTGAGGCTGCGATTACCTTTACAGAACACATCTATCTTAGAATGCTCATCGTCCACCTGACGATGTTCTGAAAAAATTCAATCCATACAAGTTCGTTCCGGGTTCGAACGAAACCGAAGGTACTATCTCGTTGCACTCGTTTTGGAATCACCCTCAGAGTCAACGACCATAGCCCTTGCACTCTAAATCACCATCTCGAACCTATAAGTACTATTCTGTCAAACTCATTACGGAATCACCCACAGAGTTATATGACGTATAGTCCTTACACCTCGAGTCTTCACTTGCTCCACTTGGATTCATGACCTAACATTTAATTGGAATCGATGTGGTTTTCGGATTATCCAAATATGGAAACCCGATCCCGGTCTCACCGAAACCAAATGCCATTTTAATGTCCAAGTTGTACTTAAGGGTTTCAACAGTTAAACTTATATTCAGGATGATATATAAACAGATAGATGAATCATATTATCACAATAGATAATTCATGAAAATCATTCATCTCACAAAGCAGCATATCACATATATCAGAGATATCCAAATCATCCAGTATCAACCAATCACCCAATATCAAACATTTAATATTGATCATCAAATATCAATCAATCAATCCAATATTAACCAATCAACCAAGCAGAATTGATTAACTCTTAATCAAATGGATTACCCTTAATCCTCCTTTATTTAATTATTACAAATAAATAAATTGATTATCTCTTAATGATCTCCTTAATTAATCTTTTTTGATTAATTATACTGTAATTACATTCAAGTAATTATCCTTAACCAAATTCAGTAATTAACCTTTAATTACTATCATTAGTTACAATAATTAATGATCCTTCACTTACTCCCATTAATTAATCAATTATAATTAATTACATTAAACCTTAATTTTATAATTAATTAATCTCACTTAAATTAATTACATATATTAATCAACCCTGGTTAATTCATTAATTATATTAATTAATGATTCCCATTAACTAATAATTCACTTTAATAAAATAATTAACTAGTAATTAATCAATTCATTAATCATAATCAGTATTAACAATTTGGAATTACTTATCTTAATTAATTAACTTCTTAATTAATCTATATTAATCCTTGATTAATTAATCTAATTAATTAATCTTTAATTACTTCATTAAGTAATTATTAATCAATTTAAATTAACAAATAATCTTAATTACCTTATTAATTAATTATACTTTAATTAATTACACTTAGTAATTAATCTTAATTTAATCACATTTCATTAATTAATTAATCTTGTTAATTAATTAACTAAACTAAATTAAGTAATTAACTCTTAATTACTTACACAAGTAATTATTTATAATTACTTCATTAATAACTCTTAATTACTTTCGTAATTAGTTACCTTATCAAGTAATTGATTCCATCATTAATAATTCTTAATTCATTAATTAATTTATTACTCCATAATTAGTTAACTTTAAACAATTATGTTAATCAACTCCTTAATTGATAACATTAAGTGATTATCCATTAATCACTTCCATTTAATTACTCCCATGAGTAATTTCCTAATAATTACTTCCATAAGTAATTTTCATTCTTAATTACATTCAATAATTGACCATTAATTACTTCATTAAGTAATCACACTTAATTAATCCATAATTAAGTGATTATTTAAAATTAAATAAACAATTAACGAATTATTTAAAATTAATTAATTTCTTATATTTAAAGAAATTCTTTTTTTCTAAGAAGAACATTTATCTTAATTAAACCCTTTACTTATTAACAGATCATAATAATTAATTATTTATAAGTTTATATCTAAATAATCTAACCTTATTTATCTTCATAAGTTAATTATTTGAATTAAATCAAATTTCAATAAATTAAACCAAATTATTCAGTTTGGTTTATAAAATTTTTTAGTTAACCTTATTTGAAATTTAAAGCATTTATAATCAAATTTAAAATTTAAAATACTTTAATATTTAACTTAAACTTATTCATTTTAAATAAAATTTGAAAACTTTGTTTTGAAAATATTATTTTAACTTTGATTTAATAATTGAATTCAAACCATTCTTTTGATTTAAAATCCAAAATTAAATTAAGATAATCACTTTTTAAAAGAACAATCATCTTAAAATCCCTTTAAATTTGAAAATAAACAATTAACATTTATAAAGTTTGATTTATATTTATGTTAAATCAACAAGGTTTTAACTTTTGTTTCTTTTATAAACTTGTTTATAATTTAGTGCTTGATTTCTTTTGTTCAAACTCAAGTTCCATTGCAACATATCATTACACAGTATTACCCATAAAACAACGTCCTCTAAAAACTCGAGTACAAACTAAAAAAAAACATGGACCAGTCCCGAAGCAAAAACCCAAAACACAACTTCGAGTCGCCCCTGGATCCAACGCGAGAACCCCTTCGGGACTTCTATCGTCTTCCCCAAACGAATTACTCCAGTGCACACGAATGTGCATGATGCACATGCACCAACTCCTACGGCCATTACAGGTCGTCGCGATGATTACCGTAGATTACCCAACCACTCGCGAGCATCACCGAAAACCCAGAATAAAAATTCCAAACATGAATCCAAATTCGACCCTTAATCTAAAAACTGCAGCAACAAATTCGTCACAAGACCACCCACATCGCCGGCACAATGACGCCGACCACCTCGCCGACCCTACCATCGAGTCGCCACACCCAAGGACATCAACTCCACCAAAAACAAATGAGCTCGATTGATCATACTCGACGCAATGCCACGCCATTCAAGCCGAAAACAATCTGTAAGCTTAAACCCTAATTACTTCGATTCCCATCAATTCACTCCGTTGAAAGTATTTTGCATTTTTCCCATAATCTATAACTTACATACAAGCTAAGATCCAAGAATCAAATCAAATTACTATGTATAACATCCATAGTTCATAAAAATCCCCAAATCATTCAAACCAAAAATTCAACTTAAATACACAATTAAAAATTATGATACCAACTCTAAAAACCATAACTTTCTTATTGTAATTCAGTTATACATTCAAAACTAGAATTTGAAATCATAAATTTTTGCCCAAATTTTGATTTTCACTGTAAATTTGAAAAATATGAATAACTAATTCATTTAAAACCCTATAACTATTTTTAGATGAGAAATTACTTGATTACAAACAACTTTCATTAACAAATCACAGTCCAATTTGTATTCAAAATCAAGTTATTGATTTTAAAAAGAAAAAAAAAACAAACCTGTATAACAACAGTATACATATACAGGCATTCAATTTTTTATTTATTTTACAAACATACATTCAGGTAGACTAAAATACATCATCAAACTCAAATCCATTTCCATGCAACATTCAATCAAAGATTAAATCAAAACTGTTCTTAAACTAGAATTTACTCACCAATTTTTAATTGCAGAGCAGTTTCATTTTTCTTTTCCAGGCTTGAAAAATTTTGCAGATGAAATTTTGCTTTTGATTCTTGCTGATGAAAATCCCTTTTGCATGCTTTTAATCTGTTGATTAAAAGTTGAAATTGCTGTTGATCTTCATTCTTCCTTTGAATTTACAGAAGATTTGGATTTGCAGTATTTTACTTTGCTTGCAGGTTGATTTTGAACTTCATTTTGATTTGTAGGTGTGAAGTTTGCAGATTGATTTTTGTTTTCAGGTTAAAGAAATTAATTTTCTGGTTTTGAAAAACATTCTAGTTTGAGTTAAGAAAATGAGAATAAAGAAATGGAAGTGTTATATTTATTAAATGAATTTCAAAATAAAGACACTTGTCACTATATAGCTTAATTTATCAACACATATTATTAAATTTGTTTAATTGCTTTACATACGTCTCAAACAAGTTAATATGTTTACATTTGTACTTAAGCATTTATTTATTAATTTTTTTCTTAATTTAAATGTAAATATAACTTACATATTTAATTTACTAAGTAGATAAAAACTTACATATATATAAATAAATTTATTTTTTAAGGGAAATATTCTAAAACTAATTATAATTCAAATATAAATATACATCTTATACGTGTTATTTAAAATCTAGAACCTTTATTTTTATCATTTAACCATTTTAAATTTGAGCATTTTAAAAGAAACAAAATAAACTTTGTTTAAATCCCTTTTTAAACTATCATATTTTTAAAAACAAACAATTATCTTATAATTGAAAACAATTTGACAAATCTAAATTAACTTTTGAAAATATAAATTTAAAACAATATCAAATTATAACATATACAAATATATATATTACAATTTAAAAATTCATCTTTTATTTAAAACACATGATATCTCTATTTACAATATATATCAAATATATATATTATAAATAGAATAAAATTTCATTAGCTTTTGAAAAACAATTCTATCAATATTTTAAATTGTTAAAAATATATTGATCACAATTATCTGATTAAATATTTATTAACCATAAAAAGAATAAATTTATCAGTTTAAATTAAAATTATAAAGAAAAATTATCAAACCAGTTAAATTATTTATACAGATTATTAAATTGATATTGCCTCAAATTCTGGGTCGTTACACTCTCATTTATGCTTTGCACTAAGTAAGGCACTAGATATCCGAGGAATGTTATTGGTTCCAAGGTATCAACCTTAGTCGATATTTATATGTTCTAATATATTATTCCAATTTGAGTTCATATAGGTAGCTCTATAATATACTTGTGTTTATTCCAGGATATCGACACCAACAATGATCCGTACCCTAATGGACTTTGGTTTTTCGATTCAGTCAGAATATCAGGTCCGTGAAGGTAAAGGTTTTTCGATTTAGTTGGAATATCTTACAATAAAGTAAGGTTAAATTTGGACTTTTCATTTTTCTAGAAAGGCTTCCACTTGATATTTATATTTCTCAATCCCAAAGAGAAACGTAGAAACCTTTTGATTCCTCTAGTGGGTGTTAAGACTCACTTGCGTTGGGATTTTGACGAGTTTGCTTAACAAATCATAGACCCACAAGCGATTAATAACCCCTTATTGGTTGTATCATATACAACTTCTAACCATGGACTTTTGTTTTTCTCAATAAATTGAAAGTGATTATTCACTCTGACCATCTATTTCAATAACAACCTAAGTATAATGCACATATCTTGAGTTTGTTTAGCAAATACTTGCATGTATCTTATCTCATCTAGCAATATATTAATAGTGGTAAACATAACATTCCTAGCTTGAGTTTGCTCAGCAACTAAAGAGTATGCAAGTAATGTGTGTGTGTGTGTATATAGTTGTAGAAAAATCCATATTAGAGATTCATAATCTTATATATACATTAGAGTGATATCGATTTAAGGAACAATGCATTTCTTATAAAATACCTTCATGATTCAAATGTCGAACAAATCAAAAATCACGGTATACATACCATAGATATGTATTTGCTCTAAAAATATATTTTAGGTTATTTAATTCTAATGTCATTATATTTGTAATATATAGATATATATAAGTATGATTTATTTATAACTATTACAATATAATTAACTTATATAATACTAGTATGGGCCCGTCCTTCGCACACGGGCTGTTTGTGTTATTGTATATGTTGATATTTTGTTTGAGCGCAAATATGTAAACGGAAAGCAAGGGCATTTTTTGAATTTCAAAAAGACACCGAGTAAATTAGTTTAACAAATTTTCTTTATTAGTAGTAGAGATATATGTACCTTTATTAGTTAAATCATATTTAGTTAATATGAATTATTGCTAATTAAATCATATTTAATTAGTTTTTAGATTTACTTAATTAATTAATTTAATTCAATTTTAGAAATTTTATTTATCTTAAACTGTTTAATATCAATAACCCACCGTAACGTTTATAATTTGTTTATATATACATAACAATATATGCAAATATATTAAATAATTAAATTTAATTAATTTATTTATTCGATAAATTATTTTTTTAATCAAACAATTTAATTACAATTTGAGTTAAATCGAAAATTTAACATCATTCATCTTCAGCAAATTTAAGATTGATATATATATATATATATATCAATTATAGTTACATACATAAGTCGATATATATATATATATATATATATATATATATATATATATGTGTGTGTGTGTGTGTGTGTGTGTGTGTGTGTGTGTGTGGGTGCATGTGCACGTGCGCGCGTGTGTTTACATCAATTTAAATTTATTTGATTTGTTTATCAAACAAAATATTCATTTATTTAAAACATTTTTAATTAAATGTTTCAATAAATTCTGAAAGTTTTAGTTATAATTTACCTTGATTAGTTTAAGATAAATACACAGAAACACACACACCCCTCTATCATTGTATATGTTTTTCTAATTAATTAACTATAATTACTTATTTATTTAATTAATCTAATTCATTAAATATTAAATAATTTTATAAAATATTAATTCATTTTCAAAATTATTTTGTACCTGCTATAAAATTTCATTTATATTTTAAACTTAAATTTTAAATTTTCAAACAAAATATGAAAATTAGCCGAAGGCCCAAAAAAATCTAGTCCTTACATCTGAGTCAACCTTTTGGATTTACACCACCAATTGGGTTAGGCAAGTAGCCACCAAGGGGAGAATATTTAATCATTTAACCCTAAGCCTTGATACTTCTATTTTTGACACCTGTCGGATAGCCAGGTTTTATTTATTGGCCCTAAATGTTAGCTAATTTGATTACATTGACCATTTGAGCTTCGATACCACTAAAGGAAATTAGTTCGTTTCGAAGTAGGTAAAACGGGTATATTACAAAAAAATTCCCTACTTGGATCATTCTGGGCCTATGAAGTCTAATACATTTTACATGACCGAATTTGGTTATTTTTAATAAAATCATATTTTATTAATATTTTCTTATTCTTCTTAATTAAATTTATATTTATTAAGTGTGAAATTTAAAAGGATAGAAATATATATATATATATATATATATATATATACAACACATATATATTTATATTTTAAAAGATGTGACAAATATGTGAAACATATAACGGGTATAATTGTTTGGTGTTTAGGATGATAAAAAATGAAAGTAAATAAAGATATAATCATATCAAGATCTAAAAGGAAAGAGATAAATGGGGGCATCATTGATTGATTCCCCCTTTCCTATTTTGACAAACATTTAATTGATACCACATCTAGTTAATCTATAAGATATTATGTATTACACCATGTTTAAAATGACAAAAGCACCAAACGATAACATGGTTAATATGTACATGTATAAGTATTGGGATTATACATACATTGTGTATATTCAGTATTTATATGTACATATTATTTCCTCAATTTTAAAATTTTCAATGAAGAATAAATTTATATAGAAAATGCTCCTAAAATTAAAGCCTTAATAATAAAAATGCAAATATAGATTTTACGCGCACACACATACATAAACGCGCACGCGCACACACACGTGTAGATATAATGATTAAGCTATAATGATTTCCAATTGATTAGAAAGAAACATCCATATTAATTTAAACCTTTCTATAGTATTTGTAAATATTTATATATATATATCCACACACACATATATACATACAAACATACACACATGGATACACACACATACATACAAATAAAATTTCTAACCAAAATAGAATTTGTTTGCTTAACAAATTAAAATACAAAAAAATTGCACATGTCAAATCAAATCAATCTCCATGTTTAGGATTGATCAAAAATTCAAACAGAAACATTTATCGAATGATTTGTAAAATATTTCTAATAATTTAAAACATAGATTCATAAAATAAACCCTTTTTATGCATAAATGAATTCTAGTTTAATTTTTCAAGTTAAAAATAAATCAAATTATTTAACAAGTTGTATAATTGTATTACAAATTCTAAATCAGGATGGGGCAAAGATGTGTATATATAAAATTATGATAAATATATTACATTTAAGAAAACAAATTAAATTTATGCTATACCTTTCAGATGTTGGAAATAAGTGATACTTGACTTGGAATTCTCTCCTTGGACCTTTGAATCTAAACCTTAATTTGCAAAGGAAGGATGAGCCACATAGCTTTTATATTATTTGATGTATTTTTTGTTTTGGAGTTAATTTTATTTAGAAGAGGAGGAATATATATTTGCTTATGTAAAGGAGAGAAGAAGAGAAAGATAATTTCGGCCATGGCAAGGAGAGAAAAGGAGAGGAAAATAAACAACTATAGGAAATCAAATTGGTGGATTTTTTTTAATTAAGAGATTAGACCTTTCTCATTCTTTTAGTTAAAAAATTTAATCTATTAATTTTCTCTCACTCCACCTTTCTCTCTTCATATATGGCGGGCTATTATTTGCCGCTATAGGGTGCAAAATTTCTTAAAGCCCTTCAAGCAATTATCTTTAATTTAAATCCATTTAAAATATATCGATATTGTATATCAATGCGTGCAAATATAACTTTTATGTATGCATTCAAATAATTACAAACCATTATAAAAACAATAAATAAGTTAGTGATAACTAATATTTCTTAAATATTAATTAATTTAATTGATTTACAACATTTTATAAACTTATTTAATCATATGGTTTTTTAGAGAATTAAATTTTTTTGTTATAGGATTCAAAGTTGTGAAGTCAATCAACGATTAGTTTTGAACAATTTATTAACGGTCACAAGTTGTAACAACCCAAAACTCAACCCATAATAATTAATTTGTTAATTAAATAAATGGTAAAATAACTTTGTGAAATTATCATAATTGAGCTATGGGAGTTGCACCATTGTGATCGTGGTAATTTTTTAGTCAATTTCCATATATAGAACGTCAGAATCTATGTCAATATGAAGAAGTTACGATGAAACAAGAATTAGAAAAAAATATAGGAAGGTCGACCTAGAGTTCGACCATCTTAAAGCCTAGGTCGACCTGTAGGTTGATTCGCCTACGGGTAAGAAGCAAAGAAGCTTCTTCTTTATACTATGTTATTTTAATACGTCATTTTTTATTCTTGGCTCCATCCGGTCCTTCCGTGCGCCCATTCGATGTCTCCCATTCAGCCTATGAAGTGGTTGCATCCTATTCAACCCCCAAACCTAACGGTCTGAGATGCACTTCTACCGCTATAAATAAGACCTCAGGCCTATCACTTTTTCCCATTCAAGATTTTCTCCACTTGGGTTCACATTTTTAGGAAGGACCCTAAAAGGAATAATTTTCTAAGGAGAGAATCTTAATAAAAATATTTTAATACCCTCAAATGGATATGGGAAGACCTAAAGGGAAGAGCTTAGGACCAAAGCAGAGTGATTGCAATTATTTTAGATTTCTTCAAGTAATTTAAAATAATATGGTTTTCAATAGTTGTAGATTCACTACGATTTTCGGAATAACCTTTTTTAGTAGTTTACTTATAGTTTTTAAAATTATATTCATTCTATTTCTTCTAGCCATTCTTTTCAATTAATTTTAGTTTACTTCTGCTAACTATAGCTTTTCCATTTATTTACAGTTTATTTACAGTATTTTAATTTATTTACTGTTATTTATGCGTTATTTACATCTTTTTCCTACGCTTTGGATTTTCTTCTATCTTCAGCTTCATTTTATTTCTCCTTCTTCTTCGCGTATGGATTAGAATAGATTAAACCTGAATTTGGATTAAATTATCAGAATACTGAAACAATGAAGGATAAGATGCAAGTTGTAAGGACTATAATAAAAATGGAATTGGACTGAAATAGTGATGTAAATACTAGAATTAGACTAAATTAAAAAGATTGGCCTAGTTATAACTTATAATTTTAACTAAAAGTGAGTAAAAGATAAAGGAAGCTTATTTTCACACTTAAACCTTGGGTTAAGTAATAAGCATGATTATAACGTAGGTTATAATAAGAAAACAGAACAGAATGAGGCTTATTTTAAGACATAGGAAAAATTAATAAGCACGGATAGAAAGAATAATAACAAAGGCTTATTTAAAATAATTTATCTAAGTTAATAAGAAAAATGAAAGTAGGCTCCATACCAACAACATTTCTCTTATGTTATTTAGGGTAGATAAGTGGTCTGTTGTTAAAAGAAAAGATCCGTACCGGCAGCATTTCTCTTATGCTGTTTAGGGTAGATAAGTGGTCAATAGTTTAAAAAAAGATCCGTACCGGTACATTTTCCTTATGTTGTTTGTAGCGACACGTAATTTTCGATAATTAAAATAGTTAGTTTAATAGGATTTTTGGTGATTTAATATTGGAATAAAGAAAAGTTGGAATCTATCAATGAAATAATAACTAAAATTAAATGTAATAATGTTAATTTATGTTCATCATTAACAATTTGAAAGGAATTCCAATCAGTTGCAATGATTTTAATGTTATACTTAGCTATAAATTGAATATAAGAAAAATAGATGTAATTATCGAATTATCTAATGAAATAACATATGGTTAATAGTAATTGAATAAAATCAGTATTATGTAAGGAATTAAAATATTTTTTGTATTAATGTGTGCATTAATTCATAATGGGCTATAAAAAGTAATTGATGATTTAAATGTTGACTTATTAATAAAATAATGTGTAATGAATGGAAATTGAATAAATTTAGTGTAATGAGAGTTGTTATAATATTTTTTTGTAAAGAATAAACTTACAAATAATATAAAATGTATAATGGTGAGCATTGTTGTTGTTACCAATTTAATTAATCAATAACAAGTAAATGTCAATAAAATGTTACATCAATGTGAGATAGGACAGTAACTAGAGTGTGGACGTAATAAAAGGTATAAATATGTAAATTTTATTTCCATGACAATAATTGATGAAATAAAAAGAATAAAACCAAGATAAAAAAATTAATTGGGATTTTAAATTATAATTAATGCGTAAAATCGACAAAATTTCAATATAGTAGAATTATTATAGTTAAGATAAATAAAAGATGGAAATGTGGCATATTAGTGAAATAAGGTATCAACAAATATTAACTATGTTATTTGAGTAATAATTGATTGAATATAAAGTCTTAATATCAAATTTAAACAATTTATTGAAATTAAATTTTAATTAGTTGGTAATTACAGTCAAAATTGAACACTGTAATTAGTAAAAAAAGGTTTAAACACTGAATTGATGTGTAAACTTGTTTTGATTCATTATAAATGTCTAAGTAATCAAAAAAGGATGAAATTTGTTAGTTAATAAATATTGAATTAAAAAGTGAATTGATTAATTTAATATTTATTTATTCAATTAATGTGAAAATAGTCATATTGGTCACTAACTCGGATTTCGATGAAATTAGCTTCATCGGATCCATAAATGTGAATTATTATAGGATTTCAAGTTTCGTAACGATTGGACTTGTCATTTGATTGTACGGGCTCGAAACGCCTAGAAATCAATTGAAATCAATTTGAAATAAGCTGATTTTAACATAACTTCTTCATACGATGGAATTTGGACCTGAAACCGGTTCCATTGAGTTTAAAAATATTAAAAACATCTATTTTGATATATAGGATTACCTATTTTCATTCCAAAGGCGAAACGAGCTTTTCGCGTCGTTTATCGTTCAATCAAATCTTGTCTGTTCATTTTATTTTTAGCTCTGCCTGTAAATAGCATGTTACAAAGACTAGCTCTTTCTTATTTCCATTTGTCTATATGTACATTTCCATCTATTTCTCACTTTCCAATGGTAGACAAATAAATTTCCAAATTCCAAGTTCAATTGCAAATCAAAATCAAAACAAAAATTAAAAATCCTCGAAATATGTCGAATTATATACTGATTCAAAGCCCTCGATGAGCGCAAGTCAAATCTGCAATTCGTTTTTTATTTTGATTCATCGATTGATTGATAAATGTCGAAAAATTATCGGCCGTACATTCCGCCGCGATCGACTGCAACTGATCGTCGAATCGAGGACATTGTGTTGTGGAGATCGTCACATGCAGCTCATTAGTGCTTGTAATTCGTCGTTTTAACAGTCGGATGGTGCGCGAAAATTCGACCTAGGGAAAAATTTGGGCGGTGGCTGTGAAGGTGGAGACTTGATCGGCGTTCGGCAGTAAATCGCAGGGAGAGGGAAGTTGAGAGGAGATCGATGGCGAGCTCCAGTGGCCGTGGCTACGTACCTGGAGGCGCGCGGCAAGGGTCAGGTGGTGACATCTTGTTGATATGCATATGAGTTTTTTTCTGGCAGGATTTCGGTAGGGAGAATGATGTGTCGGCTTCTGAGCGGTACGTTGTTTTTTATTATTATGTTATTTCAATTTCAACTGTTCTAACCTGTATAACTTTCACATACGAGGTTCAATTCACACAAGGTTTATTTCGTTAGGATCATATTTAAATTCTGGACATTTTGACGCTGGTCTAGATGAATTCTGAGATCGTTTGAATTTAGGCCGTAAATTAGATTTAAATTCGACTTAAATTCAAAGGTAAGTGATTTGGTGCACTCACAACTTCTAAAATTTCTTATGTTAGTTAAATTAAATTTATGATGTGATTATAAATTTATTTATGGCTTTTTGGTAATTTGAAATTGCTATTCCTGTTAATTTGTTATATTTTGAATTAAAATGTCATTTAAAGTATGATTGACTTTAATTTACCAGTTAAATACCTGTTATTGAAATTAGTTATTGTTGCAACTAATTATTTGAATTGTATGATGGTTGTGATTGATGTTTGATTTTTGATGTTGGATGGTTGGATGTTGTGTAAATTTATATACTATTGTCACTCTACAAGTTCCCTCAATTATTATTATTTGAAAATCATTATGGGTTGAAATGATATATATCCGAACTAACTATAGATTAGGTAAAATCGCTATGGGTTAAAATGATTGACTCGAGCGATCTTATTGATGTTATTTAATTCAGGATTGCGGTTTGAAATGATATATAACCGTAAAATTTTAAATTGCGGATTGAAATGATAAGCATCCATATCACTTGACCCTAGGGTAGAGAATTATATACGGACATCGGATTGGTTAAATTAAATGATTTTTAAATTCTTAATTTTTTTTTTTGAAGATTAAGCGGGGTTAAATAATCTGGTCCCCTACCAGCTTTATTAAAAACAGAAAACAACTAGAAGAAGTTACATAGGAGACAAAAGAAAAGGATAAAAAAAGAGGAAAAAAACCACAACACCACTAAGCAGAAAAACAAAAAGAAACAAGAAATTCAAGGAGTCCATGGATGAATATGGACTTGAAGAAACTTAACTTATAAGGGCTGAGCTTCAAACCCAAAAGAATATCATGCTTTAAACTAGACCAAAGCGTCTCCTTGCTTCTGCTGGTTCCTTCAAAACATCGGTTATTTCTTTCTCTCCAAATTATGAACATCAATTTCTTCAAGGTAAAGTAAAATAACTGCTTGACATCATCAGCCCAGGATAGGGCACAGTCCATCAAAATCCAGGGTGTAGAGTTGCTTGGAAATGTATAAGCCCTCATTAAACATGAGATAACGTTTGTCCAGATGAAATAAACGTAAGGACAATCAAAATACAAATGAGAAACACTTTCAGGTTGCTGAGAACACAGCTCACACATAGGATAAACAGCCATGCCAAAACGCAGAAGCTTGTCTCTAGTCAAGAGAGCATTCAAAACTACTTTCCAAAACATTAGATTGTCGCTACTACTCGACGCCGCTGACCAAGCAACCTTATTCCACTTCCAAACAGGCATAGCCTCTAACCCATACAAGGCAGCATAAACATTTTTAATGGAATGGCACTGACCATTCCACAAAAGAGTGTCCTGGTCATGAAAATCGTATATGGTATGTTGAAATAAACTCCAAAAAATCCTGACAGAATGGTTACTAGAGAAAGGGAAAACAAATCTGCTATTTTCAATATGATCAACAGCAAGAGCATTGTTACTAATACCATTCTGATATTTCTGCTGAGAAGAGAAAACATGATCAAGAATGATACCCTTGCCTAGCCATGGTTCATGCCAGAAATTGCATAAACTTGACTCAGCAAGATGAAATTGAACAAGTGGCTTGAAAGTGGTTCTTAATTTTAAATTCTTAATTTTTGAATTTAATTAAATGATATTTTGAAATTAAATTTGATTTATAGAAATTGAGTTATTAGTGAAAATCAAGTTTTATGTTGAAATGTGAATTGATTTAAAGGAATTGCTTTAAGGAACTAAATTGAGATTTTAAATTTGAATTTAGAATGTAAGTGAAGTTTATCGAAATTGAGTTATAAAATTTGTTTGAAATATAGCTTTGAAACATACTAAAATTTGATTAATTTAAATTGATATTTCAAACATGGATTGGGTGCAATATTGAATTAAATATTTTATTAAAAATTTAAATTGAAGATTTGGAATTGGGTTTATTGATTTGGAAATTGAAATGGTTCAGATGTGTTGAGAAAAAGATTAAATAGTTTAAGTTGATATTAACTCCAAATTCATATCTTATTATAAACTGTTTAAAAATACATTATTTTGAAATTTCTAACTATTAAGATTTCAAAATTATGAAACTATTTTACCTATATTGACTATATAAATTATTTTTATTTTCCTATTTTAAACCAATTTAATTTATTTTAAACTGATTTAACCATTTAATTTAATTTAAATCTAATTAATCTATTTTAAAACTATTTAATCCATTTTAATTATATTTAATCTACTTTAAATCTATTCAACTATCTTAAATCAATTTAAAAACTATTTTAAATTGTTTTAGAGTATTTTAGCTATTTGTAACTGTTTAAACTATTTATAACTATCTGAACTATCTTTCTAAATTTCAAACAATAAAAAGTAGATGGGTTTATAATCTAGATCCTCGATTTTTAAAGTGAATATGGTTACATGATATTATAACATAAGTTGGATTTTAATTACATATTTGATTTGAATATGAAGTTTTAGATAAGGGTTTTAAACTATTATGAAAATATGATTTTTGGAAGTGATATATTTCGAAAGCGATATGGTTTTGAATTGAATATGATATTTTGATATTAATATGAAATGATTTTGGAAATGTAAAAGAACCATCCGGTGTAAAATAAGCAATTGGTTGTTAAAGATACCAGGATCAGATATTGTCATACTCTCTGCCAGTACCGATAACCACTTTAACAACTGTGTACGCGGTGGAGATTCCAGAAATGAAGTAGGATGGTTTGGCGAACGATTTCTGTTTGAGGTATGACTTGATCCTGACTCCCATGAATCAGCATAGATGCAACTAAGACAGGAGCCATGCTGGGCCAAGTGAGGTCATTCCTTCTATCGGGAACTTTTCTTTGATACCATTCTATTATTTTGTGATTTATTTGATGGCCATCACTGATTTTGATTTGGAAGTGTGTCCGAGGTGGGCGGTGTAGCTACTATGCGTTACCACCATTTCGGATCCAGAATTGGTATATCTACCATGTCATTGCCTCGAGTTCCAGGTTCACATGCCCTAGCGCGCCTTCTACGAGTTTTTTTTGTACCATACCTATGTGGTGCCTCTGTGTAAACCTCTCGAAGGAGCGTATGGTATAATATAGACTATGAGAGTATATAAAATGTGTTAAGGGGGATATGGGTAATGCCTTAATGCTATTTGAATACTTTTACTTTACTATGAACATATTATAATAGCGTATTTTTTTTTGGCAAGGCCAGCCGGTTTTATAGTGGACCGTCCACTTTTTATTACGAACGTAATAAAACTTTAGATACAGGAGTTAGGCAAAAAGACCTAAACTGCTATGAAAAAGAAATTGATAACTGGAGTGTGACCGAACATGTCACAGCAATAAAAAAACCATCGTGACTACGTCTCCTCCAGAGAGGCAGTACCACCATCCATAATCACAGGGGAAGAAGCAGAAGGGCCATTCCCAAAAAGACCAGTGAAGGGGCGGAATAGCGCAGCAAGACAGGGATCAAAATCCACAGCATCAGATGAGTAAATGAAAGAAGGATCCCAAGAAGAATCAGAAAGTCTGACAGAATTCAAAGACGCATACGGCCCATCCAAATCGAGAACTAAGGAGTCGCCAAAAGGCCTGTAATATAGGCAAGGAAGGTCCAACTGATCATCCGAAACAAATCGAAAATAGCAGTCATCCACGGGGTTCATACGCATATCAGAAAAGTGATCAACCCAACATCGCTCAGACTCGTCCCAAACTACTGGCAAACGAGGCGGAACAGAAACCGAAATAGCCGCAGGAGCCACAGGATCTACCAAGGGGCCAGATAGGGGGAAGGGAGAGCAGACCGACCATCAGAACAAGGAGGCGGATCTGGGACAGAAAAAGGAACCGCAGGAGGAGGAGCGACCTGAGAAGAAACCTTGGGAACCCATTTCCTGAGCGGAGGCCGTGGAAGATGGATCTTAGGAGTAGCCGAGGTGTCAACAGTATGCATGCAGGAAATTGCTAGGTGGCCAAAAGAGTGACAGGAGGAACAAATATCAGGAACCCAACCATAGCAAACACGGACAGTAGCTACGGATCCAACAGCAAGCTGCACAGGAATAGAGGAAGGGAGGGGCTTGGAAGGGGTGATCTCAATCAGAGCCTTGGAAAACATCAATTTTTCATGCGCAACTTTATTAGAATCAAAACATTTCAATTTTCCCACATTACAAGCCAGCCAGTTCAAACCAAGAAGTGGTTGGAGAGCAGAGGGAATACGAGAAAAGTAAACCCATACGGGGATAGATAGGACTCGCTCACGAGCACAAGCAACAGTTGGGGACCAAGGAGTAATATTATAAGGTTGCCCACCAAAAAAAGAAGGCTCAGCCTCAAGAACACGACTGCGATCATCGGTGGAGGAGAACAAAAGGAAATACATAGAGTCAATCAACCTAACACGAAGATCCCCACGGAGCTGCCAAGCTCTACGACAAACCGAAGCCGCATCATGCAGATAATGAGAAGGGTCTAGAAATAAACCAACCAAGTAATATGACCAATAATCCAATCCGGCTTGCAAAACATTGGGAGGAGGGATCATCACACCATTTTCTTCAACAATTTCAAATTCAATCGGATTATATACTCCCGCATTCCGAGGCAAAGAAGTGAAAAGAGATGACCAAGATTTCAAAGGTGTTGCAAGTCTGGTAGACTTCACAACAAAAGGCTTATCAGCAGCCGCAGCGAGGGAAGTACTATCAGAACCATCTTCACCCAGATTGGGAGAAAAACCCTCAGCGGCATTATTACAAACACTTGGGGAGCAACGTGCAAAACTCGTCCAAATAGAAGCAGTAACTAGTAAATCACTGCCAGACACAATATTCACCTCTTCCACAACACTTGCATGTACCAAATCAGAACCATGATGCGACAAAACGCAATTATCATATTTACAAGCATCACCAGGCATGGGCGAAGATACCACGGACCGCACGCTGCAGCTCACATTAGCAACTTGAGGAGGAGGCAAGGCAGGCAAGGGGGGATATTCAATGACTGAAAGGACATGAGACATAGGGTTAGATAGGGCAGGGGGCAAAATCCTAAAATCTCGTCCAGATCTGGTGGAAGAAGGAGGCGAGGTCGGAGGAAAGGGGAGAAGGGGGGAGGAAGCGACGATGGCATGCCGGGGGGGACTGGACGGAGCAAACACGATCTGAGCAAGGACGCAGCATCCACGATCTGTGCAAACAGTAAAAGCAAGGTACTATAAATTATGATTGATGCACTGAACAAATTTCCATTCTTTATTTGTTTTAATAGCGTATTGTACTACATAATAGATAGTTTAACGGATCCTTAGGAGATGTGAATCCCGAACATCTCTTAAGTTACTACACCCACATAGACACTGGATAGGAGATGTCAAAGCCTAAAAACATCTCTGATGTAGACACACACATATTTACCGTTGATTTAACTTACATAAGATCTTTTAGTTCTGACTCAAGTGTTTTGTGTTTTCAATGCGCTCAGGTCAGCCTGAGCATTTAAGGATTTGAAGACCTTATTTCTGAAGGATGAAGATGAAGATTGTACTATTATTATTTGTTATATTATTCCACTGCATTCACACTGTTCCCCTTCATTGTTGTTATCACTGTTGTATGTAACTGCGATTCTCTGTTGTATAAGTATAATCAAATGTTTTTGTAAACAGCTTCATGAACTGTAATTTGATTATTATATTTTGCATTCCGTTGCAAGATTCTGTATTTGTTTTATTTCTTTCTCTTTTTTTATTTACCTCAAAAAAATCTGTCCTTTTGAATGGTATGAGTTTGACGTGTGTGTTTGCTTAAAACGTCCAAAAAGGCAGGCCGTTACAGTTGGTATCAGAGCTTTGGTTTGGCGATAACCTAAGCTTTGTGGGGTCTGACTCATATAAAATAGGGTAGTAATACCCTAGAATGAGTTGCTCAGTGTATATATATGAGAGAGCGTATTTGTTAGTGTTATAAAAGGTTTTTATACCATGTTAATTTGTTCCGTTTTGTGTTTATAAATTCTGGTTGGTGCATAGGATGCTATGACATCGATATGATTTCTAAACACTTAATAGGGCAGACCGACACAATATTTGTTTTGAAATATTGGTAAATGAACAATTTTTCCTATTATATATTTTGTATGTAAAATAATAATTTTATAAATTGTACATTTGGTTGTTATATATTTGTTTGTTAGGTAGTGACATTTATGAATATTGGTTGAAAGTGAGATTTGTAAATAAAACAAATATAAATTGGAAAGTTGAGAACTGAAGTTCCGGGGATTTTTGAAAATTTCTTTCCGATGATTTTGGAATATAATATTAATATTATTTGAAAGTATTTTATGATTTAAATATTTCAATGTGATTTGGAAGAAATGTTTTAGAAATTTTTAAAGGAGATTAGTGTTGTACTCCCTTCTCTATCACTGGAAAAATTTCGGTGATGAGTGCGCTCATCATCGACGTTCATTTTCGGGTTTCAAAGTGGGAAGACTGTTGTAGTAGTAACTACACATTTGTTTGATAAATAAATCTTGATTTTTTATGAATATGATTTGATATATAAAAGATGGTCATATATATTATTTTAAATGACCTAAAATGGAACTCGACATTTAGTTCTTAAATTTCTATAAGTTTGAGATTCTAATTATTCAAATGAAATGAAATTTTTACCATTTAACAATTAGAAACTTCTAAAATGAAAATAAGAAATTTGATGTTAAAATGATTAAGGGAATAGATGAGAAATTGAAATTTAGAAAATTGTAAATAAATGGGAAATGAAAATAAGAAAATGTAACTATTGAACATTTTGTTAATTGAAATAAATATGATAACTTGTGTAACCTTCTATTGCATTCTAAAAACATATATAATTTACCAAAATGTAAACGTTGAAACGTTAATAAGAATAGGCAATAGAATATTATACAAGTAAAACTTAAGCAATGAAAGTGTTCAATGAAATTTCCTTTATAAATAAGAATTTTGATATTATAATGGTTATAAATTTAAGTTGGAATTGAAATGCCACTAAAAAAATGTAATAGAAAAGTGAGTACTATAAGTAAATAATTGTAAACTTAAGTTAACGTTTGAAGCTAATTATGATTAAAGTAAATAATAAAATGAATAATGTATTAAACTAAATGGTTAAAACTATAGAAATTGTTGAAATGATTTAAAAAATGGATTTAATATCTAATTACATTATACAAGAAATGATGAATGTAAATTAAAAAGCAAGCAACTTGAGAACGAATTTATGCACTAATGAATATTAATATTCAGTGGAAATCAAGTATATAAATATATAATGTGTACTAAACTATAAAAAAATGTATGAAATATCTAAATAATGAAATCATTGATTATTATAAACAATTTAATGAAAGTAACTTATGTATGAAATGAATGTAAAGAAATGAAAAAGAAATTGACACAATATGAATAATTGAAAAATGAATTTTGTATGTAATGAATGTAAATAAATGGAAATAGGTACTGAATGGATGAATGTGAATTTATTTACAAAGAAAACCTATATAGTAATTTAAGAACTGATTTACATATGTTTAAATAACTACATATGAGTCACACATATAACAAAATCTAAATAAAATATGTAGATAAATGAATGTAAGTGAATGGAATTAAGTATTTTATGAATGAATGGGAATTGAATTTGTGAGAAATAAATGTACATTAAAGAAATAATCATTTTATGGAAAAAATGAACAATAAATGTTGTGAAAGGAAACTTATAAGAATAAATTTAAATAATGTTTGGAATTTGTTGTTCGTTTGGCTTATGAATTGTTGGGGAAAGGATACTTCTAATTGTTTGGGTGTATGGATAATCTATTGAGTTTTATCTAAGACTGTTGAGTAGATGCTATACTTAGTAATTTATTTGTCATTCTACGTGATTAAAAGTGTCTACATTCGAACAGACCATTCGTTTTGTTTGCTAAGAATGGATGGTTGATTTCTTTAACTGCATGGAATGATTATACGGTTCTGTTTGTCAGTGCTTATTGTATGTTGTTTGCAAGTGATATTTTTATGATTTGTTTGTTATAAATTGAAGTAATATAAATATTTCTCTTATATAATTATTAACCTCTTTTGATTATATAAGTGAAATACAGGTTCTGGAAGCAATTGCTACTGTTTTTGCTTTCATAAAATAAGCGTTATTTTCCCGGCAAATAGGTACGTTTTCGGATTATGATTTTCTAGCGATGTTATATTATTTTTGTCGTTGTTAGGATATATTATTTTGAATATGTATGATATATATTGTTATTATTGATATTATTATTTCTCCCGAGTCTCTCCATACAAAAGAGACTCTACCGAAATTTTTCGTGAATTTCGGACTTAGAAAATTTTATGAAATGTTTTTCGAACTTGAGTATAAGAGGATTTAATGGTTATGGGATATTTTATTTAAATTATTTAATTTGTGAATTTATTTGTTTATAAATATAATATTTTGAATAAGATATATTAATTTCCAAATTCCTTCTTTTCCTTTTCGGGGACGAAAAGTTTTAAGTGGGGTAGAGTGTAACGACCCATAATTTTCGATAATTAAAATAGTTAATTTAATAGGATTTTTGGTGATTTTATATTGGAATAAAGAAAAATTATAATTTATTAATGAAATAAAAACTAAAATGAAATGTAATAATGTTAATTTAAGTTCATTATTAACAATTTGAATTGAATTCCAATCAATTGCAATGATTTAAATGTTATACTTAGTAATAAATTCAAAAGAAAAAAATAGATGTAAATATTGAATTAACTAATGAAATAACATATGGTTAATGGTAATTGAATAAAATCAGTATCATGGAAGGAATTATAATATTGTTGTATTAATGTGTGCATTAGTTCATAATGGGATATCAAAAGTAATTGATGATTTAAATGCTGACTTATTGATAAAATAATGTGTAATGAATGGAGATTGAATAAATTTAGTGTAATGAGAGTAGTTATAATAATTGTTTGTAAAGATTAAACTTACAAATATTATAAAACGTATAATGGTGACAACTGTTGTTGTTACCAATTTAATTAATCAATTACAAATAAATGTCAATAAAATGTTACATTAATGTGAGATAGGACAGTAACTGTAGTGTGGATGTAATAGAAGTATAGAAATGTAAATTTTATTTACATGACAATAATTGATGTAATAAAAAGAATAAAACCAAGATAAAATAATTAATTGGGATTCTAAATTATAATTAATTGTAAAATTGACAAAATTTCAATATAATAGAATTATAGTAGTTAATATAAATAAAAGATGGAAATGTAGCCCATTAGTGAAATAAGGTATCAAAAAATATTAACTATGTTATTTGAGTAATAATTGATTGAATATGAAGTCTGAAAATAAAATTTAAATAATTTATCGAAAATAATTTTAATTAATTGGATTTTATTACAGTTGAAATCGAACATTATAATTAGTAAAACAAATTAAACACTGAATTGATGTGTAAACTTGTTTAGAATGATTATAAATGTCTAAGTAATCAAAAAAAGGATGAAATTTGTTGGTTAATAAATATTGAATTAAAAAGTGAAGTTATCTATTTAATATTTCTTCATTTAATTATGTGAAAATATTTACATTGGCCACTGACTCGGATTTCGACGAAACTAGTTTCATCGGATCCATAACAGTGAATTATTGTAGGATTTCAAGCTTCGTAACGATCGGACTTTGTTTGATCGTACGGGCTCGAAACGCCTAGAAATCAATTTAATTAAAATCAACTGAAATCAATTTGTGATAAGCTAATTTTAACACAACGTCTCCATACGATGGAATTTGGACTTGAAACCAGTTCCATTGAGTTTAAAAATATTGAGAACATCTGTTTTGATATATGAGATTACCTTTTCGTTTCGGAGGCGAAACGAGCTTTTCGGGTCGTTTAACGTTCAATCAAATCTTGTCCATTCTTTCTATTTTCAACTCTGCCTATAAATAGCCTATTATAAACCCTAGCTCCTTTTTATTTCCATTTGTCTATACGTACATTTCCATCTGTTTCTCAGATTCCAACGGCAGACAAACAAATTTCCAAATTTCAAATTCAATTGCAAATGAAAATAAAAAATTAACTCTCATCAAAATATGTCGAATTATATATGGATTCGATGCTTTCGACGAGAGCAAGTCAAATCTGCAATTCGTTTTTTGTTTTGGTTCACCATTTGATTGGTGAACGTCGAAGAATTCTCGGCTGTTCATTCTGCCGCGATCGAGTGCAGCCGACCGTCGAATCGAGGACACTGGGTTGTGGAGATCGTCACACGCAGCTCATCATGCTTATAGTTTGTTGAATCAACGGTCGGATGGGGCGCTAAAATTTAACCTAGGGAAAATTTTTGGTCGCGACTGTGAAGGGGAAGACTTGATCAACATTTGGCAGTAAATCGTAGGGAGAGGGAAGTTGAGAGGAGGTCGGCGGCGAGCTCCAGTGGCCGTCGCTACGTACCTGGAGGCGCGCGGCAAGGTGTCAGGTGGCGACGTCTTGTTGAGATGCATATGCGTTTTTTCTGGTAGGGTTTCGGTAGGGAGAATGATGTGGCGGCTTCTGAGTGGTAGGTTTGCTTTTTTATTGTTTTTATTTCAATTTCAACTGTTCTAACGTATATAAATTTGACGTACGAGATTCAATTCAAGCGTGGTATGTTCCATTAGGATCGTATTTAAATTCCAGACATTTTGATGTACGTCCGGATGAATTCTAAGATCGTTTGAATTTGGGACCAAAATTGGATTTAAATTCGATAAAATTCAAAGGTGAGTGATTTGACCAACTCACAATTTCTAAAATTTCTTATGTTTGTTAAATTAAATTTATGATGTGATTACAAATTTATTTATGGTTGTTTGGTAATTTAAACTTGCTATTCCTGTTGATTTGTTATATTTTGACTTAAATTGTTATTTAACGTATTATTGAATTTAATTTTCCAATTAAATACCTATTATCGAAATTAGTTATTGTTGAAACTAATCAATTGAATTATATGACGGTTGTGATTGATGTTTGATTTTTGATGTTGGAAGGTTGGATGTTGTGTAAATTTATATATCGTTGTCACTATACTAGTTCCCTTAATTATTATTGTTTGAGAATCACCATAGGTTGAAATGATATATACCCGAACGAAATATAGATTAGAGAAAAATCGTTATGGGTTGAAATGATAGACTCGAGCGATTTTATGGATGCTATTTAACTCGAGATTGCGGTATGAATGATATATAACCGTAAAATTTTAAATTACGGTTTGAAATGATAAACATCCGTATCACTTGACTCTATGGTAGAGAAGTATATACGGACACCGGATTAGTTAAATTAAATGATTTTTAAAATTTTAATTTTTGAATTTAGTAAAATTATATTTTGAAATTAAATGTGATTTAGATAATTGAATTATAATTGAAAATCAAGTTTTTTGTTAAAACATGAATTGATTTAAAGGAATTACTTTAAGGAACTAAATTGTGGTTTTAAAGTTTAATTTAGAATATAAGTGAAGTTTATCGAAATTGAGTTATAAAATTTGTCTGAAAATATAACTTTGAAACATATTGAAATTTGATTAATTTAAATTGATATTTCAAACATGGAATGGGAGCAATATTGAATTAAATATTTTATTTTAAATTTAAATTGAAGATTTGGAGTTGGGTTTGTTGATTTGGAAATTGAAATGGTTCAGATATGTTGAGAAAAAGATTAAATAGTTTAAGTTGATATTAATTCCAAATTCATATCTTATTATAAACTTTTTAAAAATACATTATTTTGAAATTTCTAACTATTAAGATTTCAAAATTACGAAACTATTTTACCTATATTAACTATATAAATTGGTGTTATTTTTCTTATTTTAAACCAATGTAATTTATTTTAAACTGATTTAACTATTTAATTTAATTTAAATCTAAATCATCTATTTTAAAACTATTTAATCGATTTAATTATATTTTAATCTATTTTAAATCTATTCAACTATCTTAAGTCAATTTAAAAACTGTTTTCAACCTATTTTAAATTATTTTAGAGTATTTTAACTATTTCTAACTATTTAACTATTTATAACTATTTAAACTATATGTCTAAGTTTCAAACTAAATAAAATAGATGTGTTTATAATTTACATCCTCGATTTTTAAAGTGAATATGGTTACATGATATTATAACCTAAGTGGGATTTAACTTACATATTTGATTTGAATATGAACGTTTGAAACGAGGGTTTTAAACTATTTTGAAAATTAGATTTTTGGAAGTGAATATTACTACGAAAGCAATGTGGTTTGAATTGAATATGATATTTTGATATCAATGTGAAATGATTTTGGAAAAGAAAAAGAGCCATCCGGTATGAAATAAGCGATTGGTTGTTAAAGAGACTGAGATCAGATATTTTCATGCTCTCTACCAATACCAAAAACCACTTTAACAATTGTGTATGTGGTGGAGATTCCAGATATGAAGTAGGATGGTTTGGCGAAGTCTGTATGAGGTATGACGTGACCTGACTCCCGTGAGTCAGCATAAATGTCATGCTTATTCCCTATTTTCTATGGACACGGTGCTTCACAATAGCCTGAAGTGAGACGAGGGCGCGCTTATGTTGTCTAGGATAAATAAAAGGTCGAAAGAGGGAGCAATAGATAGTTTGATAAATTGGTGATGGAGCGTGTAACGTCAATTAGTGGAGATAAGTCTCTATTGAGTTCCAAGCGCTTAGTATGTGTGTTTTTCGGAGACACCATTGCCTTCTGTGTAGGGAGCTATATAACGTCTAGTCCACAATGGGTACTTTATGCGTCATTCGTAGACACCATTTCTGTATAGGGAGCTATATAGCGTCTATTCCGCGGTAAGGTCTATGGAGTAGCAGGTCGATTAAAGGGTAGAATTAGGATTTCAGCCTAATTATAGGATTAGGAATTTAGCCTAATCAAAGCACCTATCAAAGACAAGTGCAAACAATCAAAGTTAATCAACTATGTTAATTTAGTTAAATTATATTATTTCCAGCTTATTCCTTCTTCATATTTCCTTTGTTTTCTTTTATATATTAGAACTGTTATAAGGTCTATTACTTTTACTTTGCTTAAAGATTCTAGTAATTACCATTATTCACCAGACTTTTAGTCTAACCCACTCATCTATTTTCCCTTTTACCTCCACAGGCAATCAGGGGCAAGGAAAGTAGACTACAACGTCTTGGAGACTTATTCGAGATTCTATCATGTATTTTTTTTCCTTTAGTTCCAGCTTTTAGTTCCTTTGTTGAGCTGCTATTTTGAGAGGAATGTATTGTACTGTGATGTTATTTGAGACTTTTGGTTTTTGATTTCATGGGACTTGGCTGGGTATTTTGTCATATGATGTATTGGGTATTTGGTGACTTATTTTTATCATCTTATAACATGGAATTTGATTTTTAGCAAAATACTATAATTGTTTCTGCTGCGTTATTATTATTGTTCTTATTAATATTTAATTTTTGTTTTCTAAATCTTAGTCTCTGCTAGTTTTTGTTAGATCTATAACGCACCATGCCTTTTGGTGTGTCCATTTAGGTATATTAAGGGGCATGAGGTGTTACACTTGGTATCAGAGCCTATGTTATAGGATTCCTAAAAATTTATTTTAAATGTATAGTATTTTCCAAAATAACTCGTTTTGAAATTTGTTTTTAGAAAAGAACTCTTAGAAATAGTTTTTAAGTATACAGAAGTTTTTATAAGAATTCCCTCAGAAGTCCAGTTCAACCTCCCTTCGATTCCTTCCTAAACTATCATTTTCTTTTCATAGAATGGAGGATGCCCCAAACCTTCCCGAGGGCATTCCAGTCTCAGCCTGGTTTCGTAAGTATCTATAGGCCACGACTCCAGAGGTGCACAGGAAAGCACCCAACCCAGCACCAGCGGGTGGGAATCCTATCAACCCACCTGCCGCCGTTAATTTCTCTGAGCTTTGTAAGGATTTTGCGAGTTTAGGTGCAAATACTTTTTCTGGTAAGGAGGCTTTTATGGAGGCGAGAGCTTAGTTTAGAGGCACAAAGAGGATATTCGGACTATTTGGATTGGATAATCAATAGCTAGTACAACTAGCATCTTGGAAGCTGAAAGAGGAGGCTTCTGATTTGTGGGAGGTCATCGAGTTAGAAGGAAGAGAGGTGACTTGGAATGGATTCTAGGAGTGATTCGATTGGAAGTTTCTGTCTCAAGCAAAGGAGAGTGCTCGGTTAGTGCGGTTTATTAATTTGAAGTAAGGGAGTTTGTCGATGAAGGAGTACATCAATCAATTCAATTAATTGTCATAGTTCGGAATAGAGTTGGTGAATACGCCGCATAAGAAAGCTATGAAGTTTGCGAAGGGATTGATTCAGCCCCTTCAGGGATTGTTGTTGAATCATGTGCCAATGAGAGCTACTTATGAGTCTTTAGTAAAGATCACCCTTAGTCCGATGCAGCTAAGGAAAGAGAGTTTTAGGAGGCCTCTAAGTCGTAAAGTTCTAAGAAGCGGTGGGGGAAATATAAGAAGGACGGGGATAAAAAGAAAGGAGGAGGACCTCAAAAGAAGATCAAGAAAAACGAGAATGCAAGAGTTGTGGGATAGTTGGCCATTACGTAAAGGATTGTAGGAAGGCAGCAATGAAAGGGAAGTGTTTTAATTCTGGACATCCTGATCACTTTTGTAAAGCCTATCCTCAAAAGACGAGGTAGGGAGCAAGCGCACCTATAGCACAGATACAGGTTTTGGGTGCAACGCCTTCTAGCAATGGACAAGATAGAGGTAGGAAAATCACTTTTGAAGTTTTTGTTTCTATTTCTGAATTTTTCCACACATTCTCTTTTTGATTCTCGAACATCACACTCTTTTATCTCTAGTTCTCTTGTGATTTGTTTGCACTTAGAAACTTCTTTAGTAGTAGACCCCATGTTTCAAACCCCATTGATTAATCAGCACCCTTTTCTATGATTTGTATAGGTTTGAAAATTTATATCCTAGGCATAGAATTTGACTGCGAAGCCTATGTATTGGGATTCTTGGGGTAGGGGATGATTTGGAAATGGATTAGGTATCCACTTGTGAAGCAATTTTGGACTGTGAAAGCGGAGTCGTTGGATTAGAGACATGTAGTGATAAGACTCTTGAGGTCTCTTATGACCCACATGGGTCAGTCGCATTGAGTTTCCTTTATTCCTTTGATTCATCACTAGGAAATCTAGATTCTGATCCAATCATTATACATTTTCAAACATTTTGAGAAGGTTCTTCGTACATTCATGTTCATCAGTGGAGAGAAAAATTCTTGAAGTATCACTTTCGGCATAAGGAAGCGTATTTCTTGGGGCACAGAGAAAGCATACAAATAGAATGAATTTGATAAAAGGTTTTGTATATTTAGATTCGGATTTTGAAAATCCAAACAGGGGTAGGAAAAGCTTGGAGATGTACAATAGAAAGGAGAAAAGCCACATGTAGATAATTGAAGAAATTATAATTTCCTTAGATAAGTGGGTTTAACGGTAGTGCTTTAGAATAAATATAAGCATACAAGAGGAATAAGATTATAAGAATTTAAGTAAGGAAATTTAATTTCCAAGGTTTAGAAAGGATACTCCTAGGGTAGTAAGTAGAAAAATCCACTTTATGTCTAAACCAATAGAATGAAATTATTAGAATTGAAAAGAAGAACTGTTAATATTTTTAAAAGTAAATATTGGGTTTTTGGAAATATGGTAAGAAATATAAATTGGTTTTTTTATGATAAAAATAAATTGGTTTTTATATGATACAAAATTTGTTAAAAGTGAAATTCTTTTTGAAGAATTATAGAGCATATATAGGTCACTGGTTTCTTTGTAATTAAACACGGATTTTAAATATAAAAACCTACAAAGTATTAAGCATCGAAAACTTAGATTACAACATTTATTGTTGTAATAGATGTTTTTGTGAAAATAAAGGGAGCATAAACTATAACACTACCGTTATGGTAGGTGACTCCCAAAGGTTATGTTTTTACATAGTAGGTGAGGTTTATTAGTATTTATTTTTAATTAAATTTATAAATTTTTAGTTTATGAACATTGGAAATGCAATACTTATGGTAATCCCACGTTTATTTTGCAGTTCAAGCTAATGGTACTTAAGGAGAAGCTTAAAAGCTGGGCTTATACTATATATGGCAGAGGCAGTAAAATCTCTGATGATCTTAGGGTTCAACTTCAGCATATTCAATCTTCTATCATCTCTAACCCTAATGATGTCTCCTTATTTTCAGATGAACAAAAATTAAAGTCTGATGCTTAGGCTCATTCTTGATAAGGAGGGTAACATGAGTAATTCCTTTGATTCAATTCAAAATGCCTTCCTTGATTATTGTACTATTCTTCTGGCCAGTAATCCCGGTGAAGATCCACATTTTCCCCACATTTCAATGATTGACCTTCCCTCAATATTTGATGCTTAGGCTCATTCCTTAATTCAATTGGTCTCTGATGAGGAGAATAAATCATCTATATTTAGCACGAATTCCAATAGCTCTCCCGGTCCTGATGGTTTTAATGCTCATTTCTTCAAAACATGCTGGCATATAATTGCTAAAGATGTTATTAAGGCAGTGAGCAGTTTTTTCAAACATAACTGCCTGCTCACTGGAATAAATGCAACTAAAATTACTTTGATCCCAAAAGTTTTTATTCCTCAATCAGTTTCTCAGTATAGACATATTTCTTATTGCAATGTAATTTACAAATGTATTACAAAAATTTTAGCTTCAAGGTTGAAGAATGCTTTAGCTCCATTTGTCTCTGACAATCAAAATGCTTTTCTTCCTGGAAGGAAAATTACCGATAACATTTTTCTTTCCACTGAGTTACTGAGAGGGTACAAAAGGCAACATATTTCCCCTAGATGTGCTATGAAGTTAGACATTCAAAAGGCCTATGACACTGTGAATTGGAAATCACTTATCTATATTCTTCATTGTATGAATTTTCCACACACTTTTTTATCTTGGATATACACCGATATCTCAACGGTCTCTTACTCTATCAGTCTTAATGTGGTAGTTTTTGGATTCTTTAGGGGCAAAAGAGGGTTAAGGAAGGGTGACCCTATATCACCTTATTTATTTTTATGTGTTATGGAATTATTATCTAGTCTGTTTAGTTCTGCCTTGAATAACAAAATGATGGACTTTTTTCCCCTTTGTAGAAACCCTCGAACTTCCTCACTAATGTTTGCTGATGATCTTCTGTTATTCACTAAACCCAATGTTAAGTCATTTTCTGCCATTCTAATCATCCTTCAATCCTTCTAGTTTTTATCTGGACTGAGTATAAACAAAGCCAAATCCAAAATCCTTGTGGCTGGTGTTCCTACTGAGGTTAAAGTCAATATGATTGCCTTATCTACTCTTTCACCCTTTTATCATTAAGAAACTTATTTAGGTGCCCCTATTATTTTTTCCACACTTCAAAGATCTCAATGCCTCCCATTGTTTAAAAAAAATACCGCTAAGTTATCTTCTTGGCCTGTCTCAAAATTATCTATTGTTGGGAGACTTGTCATAATTAAATCCATAGCTTTTGGCATGTGCTTATATTATGCTAGGATTTTTATTCTCCCATTGAAATTGTTGTCCATGATAAATTCTGCTCTTGGTCATTTTTTGTGGCATGGTAATCCTTTTTCTAGGAAGCTAATTCCTATCTCATTCGAGCCTGTTTGTAGCCCTCTGTCTTCTGGTGGGCTGGGGATTTTGAATGTTAAAAATTGGAATATTGCTACTTTTTCTGCTCATATTAATTTTTTTTTTAAATTTGACTCCAATATTTGGGGTTTATGGTGTAGGAATCACCTAATTAAAAACCAGTACTTCTGGACGATGAATATTCCTGATGACTGTAGTACTACATGGAGGAGGTTGCTCAAGTTTAGGGAGTATTTCATTCCTGTCTTTAGGATTTCAGTGAGGAGAAGCAGCTCTATTTCATTCTGGTATGAGCCCTGGCCTTTTAAGAGGGTTATTCTGGCAAAAATTCTTCCTTTCCATTTGAGAAGACTTACTGGTGTTCCTGAGGTTGCCAAACTGTCAACTTATTTATGTGATGACTTCATCAACACTCCCTCATTCTAATTCTTATTTTGTCAGCGAGGTTTGGAAAATGTTTGATAACATTAAATATACTTGGAGTAATGATACTTGTTTATGGGATGAAGGTAGTCACTCTATCAATAAATAAACAAGCTCATTGCTATCTCTTCAACCACTGTCCATTTTCCTTGGAACACTAGAGTTTGGTCTTCTAACTCCCCTCCCCATCACAACTTGCTTCTCTGGAAAGTTATTAAGGGTTGCTTGCATACAAGAGACAGACTTGTTTCAAAGGGATTTATCCAATCTTCGGACTGCTTGCTGTGTGGAAATCATGTGAAATCTATTCACCACTTATTTTTTGCCTGCTCTTTCTCTTTCTATATATGGCAGAGCATATTAAGTTATTGCAATCTTCATGGACCTTCAGTTGACTTTAAACTTAAATGGTATACAATTTTCAAAGCTACTAAATGGAGATGCCCTAAGTCTCAAATGATTTTAAAAATCTTAAAGGTGACAATTCAAGTGATTTGGAATGAAAGAAACTCTCTTGTGTTTTCAGGAATTTCTTCCTCTAAACAGTCTTTTTCGTGTCTTAATTAAAACTGTGTAATCACCATAGTAGAATTGGCCATCTGCATTTGTTATGCTTGAAATTACCCGATCCTATTGTTCTCTGAGTTTTGTGGCCTGCTTCTGGTTTACAATGGTTTACTCTTGTTTGTGTGAGAAATACAGATTATGGATCTTAAGGCTGGAATGACACAAGAGGGAGGGGGGTGAATAGTGCTTTATGGATTTTCTAAATCTTTTTGAAACTTATGTAATTTAATCACCAACAAATGCAATTCACAAACATATATAATCATAGAATCAAAAACAGACGCAAATACTAAATAAATGCAGTAAAGGAAAGAACACACTAAGATTTTATACTGGTTCAGAGTTACCCTACATCCAGTCCCGTACAATCTTATGGATCTCTTATCAAAATAATCTTCCAAATTACACCCTCGGTTTAGAGGCTACGAGGTACACCCACCTGTGTTCGAGTTCAGGGCAACTCTCTTGATTTAACCAAGCTACAAGATCACCTAATTGTTTTCCAGGGCTACAATCACACCCAGTTGATTTCAAGTCTCAACTGCACCTTTTACTCAACGGTTTGATTTACAAAAGATCCTATAAATCTGAATAGCACTGAGATCTTATGAAGAGAGTGGCACACAATCAAACAAGAGATAATCAAATTTGATTCACCTGGTATTTCGACAGAATATAGTTTAGGATTCTTTAGAATAAATGTGGAAGAAGATAAGAGAAAACAAGTAAAATTATGATTAAAATTCGTTCAAAACAAAAGGTACATATAGTAGAGCAACTTTCATATCTCTTCGTGAAAGGTTACGACGAATAGACACTTCTTTTGAAAACTTGACTTTTGAATATAGTGGACACCGTGTCGACATGGGGGGTTGAAGGATCTCGACATGCTCAAGGCAAATTTGATGTTTTGATTTTCTTCTTAAAATTGGTTTCTATAATTTCTCAAAACAATTTCTAAACTTTGTAAATATATTTGAATATAGTTTAAACGTATAAAAGAGTTTAGAAAGTAATTTTTAATATATGTAATTTTAATCTATAACGTAATTTAAAATATGAGTACATAAATATTTTAAAGCTAAACATTTAAAACATGTGATGGTTTAAAAACAAGGACAATTTTGAAATCAAAATATTAAAAATGATAAAAATAGCTTTGAGGCTAAAATATTTAAAACCAAGTGAGATATCTTTTTTTGAAAAGAAAATTCTAAAAATATTTTTTAAAAACAAGAGATATATTTTTAAAAGCATTTTTATAAAATTAGTGGATATCAAAATAAGACCACTATATGTTCCACTAGATATTGTCATGAGTTCCATCCCACTAGGGTTCCATCCCTTTAACATGCTCGAAATAGGTTCCATTCCACGAATAAATTTCAAAAAAGATGCAAGTGCTTTCAAGAAGTTTTAACATAATTCTAGACTCAATACTTATCTTGTACTATTGAAATCTTAAACTCTTGATATCTTGATACTCATGAGTTTTCAATCTTGATATCTTCAGTCTTGAATCTCTATACTGTACAGTCTTCATTCTTAGTGCCTGCATGTTTATATATATATATAGATATAAACTATAATGTTAATATTTATATTTTATAACAAGTCCTAAGCTTGTTGTCATCAAAACCATCATCTTAAGGACTGACAGTCTCCCCCCTTTTGATGATGACAACCTGTTTATAAAATATACTTCACCTTTACTATAACTCCCTCTAAAACTAATAACTTCCCCTAAATGTAGGCCTAATTAATCCAACTACTCTATTTTATATTTCTCCCCCTTTGTCATCAACAAAAACTTATCCCAAACTAATATTACTCCCCCTTAATCTAATACTATCAAAACTAAATATTAATAAGGTAGTATAATAAGTGAAATAAATATTTTATTATATATGATGTTATATTTACATATATATGGAACATAAACACACAAATATATTTAAGTACATAAATTATAGAATAACACTACTAACGAGAATTTTTAACAATTGGAGATTTGTGAATCAAATAATTTGGATAATGGAAACAAAAGTTTCCACGTTATTCAACCAAATTCCCATCTTTTTCAAAACAGACTTCGCCTACGCAGACCACGTTGTTGTCTTCTTCCATAAGTGCTTCTTCCTCTTCTTGTTCTTCCTTTTCACTTGCTTTAAGGGGTTATTCACTTTAATGTTGGGGGAATCTTCTTCAATCACAATAGGATTTACGTGATTATCCATTAGGAATTTTTGCAAATTCTGAAGAATTTTGCCTTGCTTGTCTTGTTCTTTTTCCATCCTTATTTGCACAACTTGTTTAGTTTACATTTTCATGGCATCCTTCATAGATTCTTCAATCTTTATCACACGTGCCAGTGTAGTGCATTGGAATGGACCAGAATGAGGAGAAGGGGAAAGAAACGGTGTCATTTTGGCATGTTTTAGTGGAGGAGGCCATTAGTTTTAATTTTTAGCGGTTTATTATAGAGAAAGAGAAGTGAGAAGATAGAAAAATTCAAAATACATAGGTTTATATAACCACCAAACGGATTTTTGAGGGAAAATCAAATTTTCAAATTTTAACGTTGTATGTCAACATGGGTGGTAGAGGTATGTAGACACCCTATGAGAAATTTGATTTTCTTGTATATCTATGTTTATTAAAAATATACGTTACTATATCTATATTCTATATCTCAATTACTGAACAAATGCCTAGTCTTTTCTTAATTCATTAAATATAGATTGATTTAAGGGTTTGGTTAATATATCGGCAATTTGATTCTCGGAGTTGATAAATTCAAGAGAAATAATCTCTTTACTTATATTATCTTTGAGAAAATGATGTATGATATCAGTATGTTTAGTCCTAGCATGATGAGTAGGATTTGTAGATATATTTATTGCACTAGCATTATCACAATAAATTGGTGATTTTGAAATTGTTGATCCAAAATCTTTTAGGGTTTGTTGCATATAAATGACTTAAGAGAAAGCCAAAGTAGCAGAGATATATTCTGCTTCAGTTGTTGATAAAGAAACAGTGTTTTTCTTTTTACTAAACATGAAATCAGAGAATGCCCCAAAAAGTGACAAGTTCCACTTGTACTTTTTTGATCAGATTTGCAACCAACATAGTCAGCATCACAATAAGAGATTGAATCAAATGAATTATTTTGGGTAAAATAAATCATGGTCAAAAGTATCTTTAACATATCTTATGATACGTTTCACAACTTTTAAGTGAATCTCTTCGGGTTGAGATTGGTATCTTGCACAGAGACAAACACAATGCATGATATCAGGTCTGCTCGCAGTAATATAGAGTAGTGCTCCAATCATTCCCCTATATAGTTTTTGATTTACATCTTATGAAAGACCTTCTTTATTTAAAGCTTCATTAGTTGCCTGGGAGTGAGTTTTCCACTTGCAATAGTCATACCAAATTTACTAACTAGATCCCTAGCATATTTTTCTTGACTAATAAAAATACCATTATCTAATTATTTTATTTGTAAACCTAAGAAGAAAGTAAGTTCACCCATATGACTCATCTCAAACTCTCTTGTCATTATTTCAGAAAATTCTTTATTAATTGCATGATTAGTTGAACCAAAAATAATATCATCTACATAAACTTCTACTAGTTGGATATCATTTTTATTTCTTTTAATGAAAAGAGTATTATTTACTTTACCAATTTCAAAATTTGATTATAATAAAAAAGATCTTAGTCTGTCATACCATGCTCTAGGAGCTTATCCATATAGAGCTTTCTTAAGTTTGAAAACATGGTTTGGAATTTTTTTCATCTTCAAAGAGTGGAGATTGTTCAACATAAACTTCCTTTTTAACAAATCCATTTAGAAAAGCACTTTTAACATCCATTTGAAATAATTTGAAATTATTATAGTTTGCGAAAGCAAGTAGAATTCTAATGGCTTCTAATCTTGCTACGGGTGCAAAGATTTCATCAAAATCTGTTCCTTCTTCTTGATAATAAACTTGTGCGACTAATCGAGCTTTATTTCTAACGACCTCACCTAGTTCATTCATTTTATTTTTATAAACCCATTTAGTTCCTATTATAGTTTTATCCTCGGGTCTAGGAACAAGTTCCTAAACATCAGTTCTGGTGAATTGATTCGGTTCTTCTTGCATAGCCAGAATCCATGAATCATCAAAGGATGCTTCCTTTGGATTTTTAGGTTCAATAGTTGATATAAAAGCCACATTACTGATGCTATTTAGTTGATTTCTAGTTCTAAAAACAGATTCAATATCTCCTAGTATATTTTCTATAGGATGATCTTTTAAAAACTTAACCTTTTATTTTGAGGAATAAGTTCATTATTTGTTTCAATTAATTCATTATTTAGGATAGAAAAATCTTCTTCATCATTAATTTGTTCAACATCTTTGAAATTTTCATCAAACAAAACATGCATTGTTTCTTCAATGGTATTAGTTCGTAAATTGAAAACTCTACAAGCTTTACTTCTATTAGAATACCGATAAAGATTCCTTTGTCGGGTTTAGGATCAAATTTATCCAAATTGTCTTTTGTATTTAGAATAAAACATTTACTTCCAACGATTCTAAAATAAGATAGCTTTAGTTTCTTCTTGTAAAGAAGTTCATAAGGTGTTTTATCAGTTAACGGTCTAATTAATATTCTATTCAAAATGTAGCAAACTGTAAGGATTGCTTCAGCCTAAAAATGTTTTGGTAAATTACTATCTAAAAGCATTGTTCTAGCACACTCTTGAATCGTCCTATTTTTACGTTCCAACTCCGTTTTGTTATGGAGTTCTTGAAAAAGAGAAATTATGAGTTATTCCCTTTTTATTGCAGAATTTCTAAAAATTTTCATTTTCAAATTCCCTTCCATGATCACTACAAACAACTATAATTTTTAAAGAAAGTTGGTTTTTAAGTCTTTTTATAAAAAATTTAAATGAATCAAAAGTATCACTTTTATGTTTCAAAAAATTGTCTATGTAAATCTAGAATAATCATCTATAATTACAAAGACATATTTATTATAATTTATTGATTGAATTTGAAATGGACCAAACAAATCTAGATGAAGTAACTCAAGAGGTTTTGAAGTTGAAATCATATCTTTTAATTTGAAAGAACTCTTCCTAAGTTTTCCTAATTGACAAGCATCACATATACTATATATTTTAAAATTCATTCTAGGGAGACCTCTTACTAGATCAAGTTTAGAAAGTCTAGATAAGAGTTTCAAATTCAAATGCCCAAATGTTTTATGCCAAATCCATGGGTCACTTGTATTAGCCAAAAGACATAAATTATCATTTGAGATTTTCATACTAAGAATATAAATATTTTTCTTCCTATTTCCTTCAAATATAATATTTGAATTATTATCCTCGATGTGACACTTATCTTTTTCAAATCCAATTTTGTATCCTTTATCGCAAAGTTGACTAATGCTAAGAAGATTGTGTTTTAGATTCTTAACTAATAAAACATTAGAAATAGTAAGAGTTTTAGAGTTATCGACGTTGCCGATGTCAATTACATACCCTTTTGAGTTGTCTCCAAAATTAACCAATCCTCCATCTTTATAGATAATATCATTCAGCATATCTGGATTACCAGTCTTGTGTCTTGAACATCCACTATCAAGTATCCACTTATTCTTCTTGATTTGCATAATTTATCCATTGAGTGTTGGTTCTTCAAAGTCCATGTAACATTTTTATTTTCGCATAGAATACAAACTCCGTGGATAACTTGATTTTCTATAATAACTATGTGCAGACTTATGAGACATTGATGATTTGAACGGTTTTAAAATAGTGTTAACAAAATCCCTAAAAATAGCCATTTTAATTTTTTTTCAAAATTCAGATTATGAAAACTTTGTGAACCAACGCTTCGATACCAATTGTGAAAATGCCGGTTACGGATCTTAAGGCCGGAATAACACTTGAGGGGGGTGAATAGTGTTTTATGGATTTTCTAAATCTTTTTGAAACTTATGTAATTTAATCACCAACAAATGCAATTCACAAACATAGATATAATCACAGAATCAGACACAGATGCAAATACAAAATAAAGGTAGTAAAGAAAAGAATACACCAGGATTTTATACTACTTTGGAGTTACCTTGCATCCAGTCACGTACAATCGTATGGCTTTTGTATCAAAATAATCTCTCAGATTACGCCCTCGGTTTCATGGCTACGAGGTATACACCCTCCAGTATTCGAGTTCAGGGCAACACTCCTGATTTAACCAGGCTACAAGAAGACCTAATTGATTTCCGAGGCTACAATCACACATAATTGATTTCAAGACTCAACCACACCTTTTACTTAACAGTTTGATTTACAAAAGATCCTATAACTTTGAATAGCACTGAGATCTTATGAAGAGAGTGGTAGAGAATCAAACAAGAGATAATCAAGTTTGATTCACTTGGTATTTTGGGAGAATATAGTTTAGGATTCTTTAGAATAAAGTTGGAAGATGAAGAGAAGAGAAAACAAGTAAAATTATGATTAAAATTCATTCAAAACAATAGGTGTATATAGTAGAGCAACCGTCATATCTCTTCGCGAAAAGGTTACGACGAGTAGACACTTTTTCGAAAACTTAAATTTTGAATTTAACGGACACCATGTCAACATGGGGGGCTGAGGGATGTCAACATGCTCAAGGCAAATTTGATGATTTGATTTTCTTATTAAAATTGGTTTCTATAATTTCTCAAAACAATTTCTAAACTTTTAAATACATTTGAATATTGTTTAAACGTATAAAAGAGTTTAGAAAGTAATTTTTATGTGTATAATCTTAATCTATAAAGTGATTTTAAATATGAGTATATAAATATTTTAAAGCTAAATATTTAAAACAAGAGATGGTTTAAAAACAATGACAATTTTGAAACCAAAATATTAAAAATGATAAAAGTAGTTTTGAGGCTAAAATATTTAAAACCAAGAGAGATGTCATTTTTGAAAAGAAAGTTTTGAAAACATTTTTAAAAAACAAGACATATATTTTTGAAAAACATTTTATAAAATTAGTGGATATCAAAATAATGGATATCAAAATAGAACCACTATATGTTCCACTAGATATTGTTGTAGGTTCCATCCCACTAGAGCTCCATCCCTTTAACAGGCTCGTTGTGGGTTCCATCCCACTAGAGTTCCATCCCTTTAACAGGCTCGAGTGGATTCCATTCCATGAATAAATTTCGAATAAAGATGTAAGTGCTTTCAAGAAGTTTTAACATAATTCTAGACTCAATACTTATCTTGTACTATTGAAATCTTAAACTCTTTTTGATATCTTGATACTCATGAGTTTTCAATCTTGATATCTTCAGTCTTGAATCTCTGTACTATACAGTCTTCATTCTTGGTACCTGCATATTTATATCCTGCATATACATATATATCTAAACTATAATGTTGGCATTTATATTTTATAAGAAATCCTAAGGTTGTTGTCATCAAACCATCATCTCAAGGACTAACAGTTTGATCCTGGTTGCTTGCTGCATTGGTTTGCTTGGAGTCTTTCTATCCTCTGCTCCGGGTTTCTTTCTTTTTCAATGTTTTCCTGCTCTTGTGTGTATTTTTTGGCCTTTCTTTTCTTCTATTTCCTATTTTTTTTCTTATTTATGCTTGTAATAACTTTTGCATGTTATAAATAAAAGATAGGGACCCTTTTAACCCAGCTGGCTTTGCCCAAAATTCATACGTTAGTATTTATGGGTCGTAGTATCGGTGTTTTACACAACATCGGTTTTAAACCCAAATAAAAATGAATTTTAAAGATAATTTCTAAGAGTAGAAATATAAGTGATCTTTAAAATACACTTATTATTTAAATAGGTATGAGACAAAGTTTTTTTATGGATATATTAAAACAGTTTTAAAAATGAGTTTTTTGCTGAAAAGAAAAGAGTAAATTAGATATTAGAAGATGCCTATCATAAGGGAATATAAATATACTTTAATCTATTGGAATAAAAAGAGAAGTGGTATAATTTCTTATGAAACTAATAAAATGTTTTGTGCAAGTTACAAGGAACGCATGAAAGAGATATACAAGGTATGAGAGCATTATATTTTGCATAGCCTATTTCGAAAAAAATTAAAATAAGTTTCTTGTAATTTCACATAAACATGAAGTTCGTTTTTAAAAGTTTCATAGAAGATTTTAGCATTAATAATTTCTTATAAGAGAAAGTGGTTGCAATACATTAATGTATAAAACTATTTGGTGTAATAGGAAGATATTTTGAAACACCCAAGGACATTTTAAAGATAATTTAAAGGAAAATGGTTTGGTGAAAAGTAAATATGTTTTTGAAAGTGAAAATCTTAGTAACAGTTGAAGTTAAAAGTCCTAATTTTTATAGAAAACTGCAACGGTCTTTAAAAGAAAACAAGTAATAAGTTTTGGACTTAGAATTTGGAAGTTTTTCCTTCTAGGTTTGGGAAATAATGTAAATTCAATAAGATGTGAAGATGCAAGTCTAGGAAGGTAAGATTTTAAGTAACCTATTATTTTTGAATTTAACAGAAACTTAAAGATGACACTTTTAAAGATAAAGGTTTTAGGATTTGAAGTTTTAAAAATTTAGAAACCTTGATTTAAAAAACAAATGGAGCTATAAACACCGAACCAAACTCCTAAATATGAAGTGGATAGGAATCATTTCCTAGTAATAAAGTGTAAGGCAATGAAGGAGAAAGTAGGGATTGCTTTTGAAAGTAATAATTAAGTTTCCATAAAGTATATAGGACCCTAATGAGAACCTAGGAATATTGATTCATGTGAACAGACTAAAGAAGAACAGTAAAGCGAAATTAGTAAGATTGTAAGGCACACATGGTTGAGGACGTGCAATTTTTGATTTTGAAGAAACCGGGGAAAAGCATCTTCCTTTAATGGGATTCTCATATGATAGTAGCATTAGAAGTGGCACATTTTGAAGCTCTTTATGAAAGACTGCGCAAATCGCGTTCTTGTTGGATAGGGTCTACAGAGAGATTACCATAGTTCCAATATATTTGAGGAGACTTCGGAGAAGGTTAGTTTGATTAGGAGAAAATTCGTATCTCATATCCGCATTTTTTTAAGTTAAACGAATTAAACCATTAGAGCTCCCATTAACCACAGATTATATTATAATCGAATGCGATGGATGCAAAGAAGGATGGGGAGCTATCCTTATTTGTAAACCAAACAAATTTGCAGATAAATCACAAGAAAAAATAGCGTCATATGCTAGTGGTACGTTTAGTAAACTTGGGCAGAACTGGACCAGTATAGACTTTGAAATACAAGCCCTTATTAATGCATTAGACAAATTTAAGATACATTTAAACAAAGAATTTACTGTCAGAACAGATTGCGAAGCCATTATTAAATTCATCAATAATGAAAACTCTAAAAAGATAAATAAAACCAGATGGTTAAATTTGCAAAACTTAATCCAAGGATGTGGTTATAAAATCGTTTTTGAACACATAAAGGGAAAAGACAACCATTTAGCAGATTTACTTTCCAGGCAATTAGCTAGATGCTTTTTGCATAATTTCCAGGTAACAATGATGAATGCAGAAGTAAAAACAGAGATTAAAGAGGCTAACCCCTCTCCAGATGTTCAAAGGACAGAAAAGGAGGTTAAAACCCCTCTAATGCCAAGTAGCTCACAGACAAATATAGCACCAGCAAATACTTTCAAGATTCCCACAATGACCTTTGGTCAGTATAACATAGCTATTTTCCAAGATAATGACCCAAGGAAATTTAGACGTATGGTCAGAATTACAGACAAATCGCAACAGTGCCTATTAGATCATTTATGGAATTTAAAAGTAGTAGATACAGACCGTAAACAAAAAATGATTTTGGAAAATTGTTTTGCAAACTATTTTTTCGAAAATACAACAAAAACCATTATCAAAAAACTTTTCCTGCTATGTAGTCTTTGAAGGGCTATATGTTGGAATTTTTAAACACTTTAGTCAGGTCCAGAATTCAGTTCAAAATTATCCTAATCCAAAATTTAGAGGATTTTACTCTTTGAACGAAGCCATAGAAGCAGCTAGACAACAACTGGGTCTCAACTTCTACATCGATCCACAATGTAAACAATCATATTCTCAAATTACAACTTCAATATCAAGATCTCCAGAGCATATAATGAACGACCAGGCAGCGCAAATTTATGCCCTGCAAGCTCAGTTAATCAGAGTCAGCAGTAGTCGTTTCTACTCCAAGACAAAATTAAAGAATTTGAAGACTGTAAAAGAGAACTAGCCTACATACAACAAACAAATCAGCATTATGAAACCAGAATCTTTACCTTAGCCAGGGAGGTAAAACAACTAAAGCAGGAAACAAGCATTCCTAGTACAACTCTATCCCATAACCAGCTCCAAGCCATGCTCAAACTTAAACCTAGAAAAGCACTAAAACCATTATACGATAAATTCCCTGATTTAGAGATCAGGATTAATGAATTAGGAGCACAAAGATGGGAAGAGAAAATGCAGAATTTACAGGAAAAATTGAAGGAATGGGCAGAAAATTCACCAGGAGGATGCAAAGTGGTGCAAGATTGCAGATCCAATATGCTTAGAGCATGAATAAATTTTGACTTAACACCAATAGACTTTGACACTGTGATCGCATTATTCGACCACGGTATGCTCTCAAGACTTAAACTAAACATAGACTGCAATATAGAATACTTGGACATGTTTGGATGGAAGCTAAGCCTAATTCTTCACAGTATGCTCTCATTCGGAAATCCAGTCACATTGTGTATTAATTCGACTTGCCCAAAGTTTTTGTTCGACAACAAAAACACTGAAAGACCAGCTAAAACACAGAATTTCTATTTTTGTAAATAAAAATTCACAGCCCTATGCAGTTCCTCAAGGAGCACAGATATATGAAAGAAAGCCAATCTGGTTTCACAGTCATAGACCATAGGAGTTTCACCAAAGAGAAGAATTATTATCACCACCACCCCATTGGCGTGAACTTTATTTCTATGCAGAAACCACCACAAAGAAAATATGGGGCTCTACAGGTTTTAAATATTTACAACCATTCTATCCTATTGACAGCTTTGATCCGTACAGACATGTAATTAGATTTGTAGAAGACAGTGATCTAGAAGCAACGGAAGACATAAGTGACATCATGGATGACGATTCTGATGACTTGTCAATACCATCCACCGATAGGGCCGCATAAAGCATTAGAAGTCTCTATATTAAATCTAGTACACGCATACCACCAAAGGAAGATTCCAGCACGAAAATAAAGTTAACACCTGTTGGCCAGCTTTATAATTTTTATGCCAGCTTTGTACTTTTATGTAAATTTAAGTGTCCTGTAAAAGTTAATAGGTGTAAGTAATTAAATGACTGGATCTACCGGCTAATAGCATATATAAGGCAGTTATGTAATACAGTTGTAATAATCAAAGTGAGTATATAAAAATCTTTAAGCTCTCTGCACATCAATGGCAGCTTAAACATCTTCTGTTCATCTTATTTACTTCCTCTAAATTAAGAACTTATTCCTCCTCAAATAATAATAATAATAATATATCTAAGTGCTTCCGCATCCACCGCGCGTCTTCAGTACTACTCCGCTCCACCGTATTGAAGCCAAGGCTTTCTCGACACTATTCAAACAAGAAAAAACACCAGGTATGGATGCCCTTGACTTGGTATATTTCTTGATTCTTGTACTTCGAGTAATTATATTTTATATAGCTGGATATGTTTTTGGTCTATTTGTAAATATGATTAAAAAACTATTAATGCTATATCTTAAATAAAAAAAAAGGAGAGTAACCGAGCTCTCAAAATATATCGGCTCCTAACCCTCGTTTTTTGGTATCAGTAGGGAGAGAGTGTCAACATTTACAAATAATAACAAAAAAGCCAGAACAACTTTACAAATTTTGGAAACCAAGACAATGAATTTACAACCAGAATCAGAATCCAGTAGAGCCTTAACAAGACGTAATTCTACTACTATGACTAGAGATGAAATATCAAATATCGTGTCAATATTTAATAAAAAGAAAGATAAACAAATAATACAACTTGATGAAGAAATAGATGTAGATAAAAATTTAGAAATATATAATAACCATCAACTAGATGTACAAAATCCAAAAGTTTTATATCAAACAGGAATGATGAACTTAAACACCACTTTAATACGAAGCACTCGTGAAGAACAACTTAGAATAGTAGATAACAGTGAAATGATTAATATAATTTTCCCAGAAACAATAGAAAAGTTAAAGAATATAGGGAAAAGATTTTTCCATTTAGGTCTAATTGTAATAGGAATAAAAGCATTAACTAGAAAAGGCATAGGAACCAAGTTATTAACCTTAATCCTAGATAAATCATGGACTTCCGATATAGAAAAGGCATTAATATCAGGAATGGAAGTAGACTTAAGTAATAATTCTGCTCTTATATATTGTGTACCAGACATTATTAAAAGTATAGATAATTTAGGAAATCTAAAAATGGGATTTCAAGCCAAAGGATTTGAAGGCTATATTGGAAAGAATTTTATTAACAGTATAGGATTATTAGGAAAGGCATCAAATAGATCAGGTATGAAGTTTAAGTTAAATCCAACAGAATAGTGCAAAACATAGCAAGTAAAGACATTCAAATGATAGAACCTAGAAGAATTAATCCAGAAGATTTAGCAGGACTCGAATGGTCCTTAAAAGATTTTGTCACTAATGATAAAACATTATTAGTTCCAGAATCACACATCATATGTACAAATCAATATAACGAACCAAGTATTAGGTTTAATAATTATAAAACAAAACAATTTGAAATAGAACAACATAGTGATGAAGAGACAGAATATAATAACTTAAATTGGGAAGAAGGACCAATTTATGATGAATATGATAGTGACATAGAACTAGAATATGGTGAACTAGAAGATGTAATCGGATACTTACCAATAGATGAAGAAATAATACAACAAATAGATAAAACCCAAATCGAAGACGATTTTATTAAAGAAATTAAAAAATTAGAAACAGGATTTAAAACTGAAACAAAAACATCCCTAGTCGAAATAATGAATAAAAAGTTAACAGTTGAAAATATAAGAGAAGAAATTGATAATATGATAATACAATGTATGATGAATCTCCAAATGGATTATCAAACAGCATTTAACACATTAAGTGAATACTATAACTTAGCATTAGTAGATGACATAAGTATAGGACAAATTCCTTTAAGTGATATATACACTCAAAAAAATGAAATAAATTACCAAGATTCAATGATCACAGAAGCCTCATCAAGTAAACAACCAAGAAGTGAATTTATAAGACTAGGAGTAGGATATGATGAAAAAACATTTGAAAGAGAACCATGGAATCCTCCTAGTATTAGTTATACATAAGGAAATACCAAAATAGGAAAAGGAAGTAGGAAGTCATATACAAAATTTATTGTTCTAATATGTTACTATTAGAGAATCAAAGTCCTCAATTATGGCCAGACGAGATATTAATTTGGGAACAAAATGTCATACGCTACTGGGAAGTTAATAAACGAGGAGATATGGATATGTTTGCAGTACTAGAAACCACTTTAGGCCTAATGGCTTTAGGAATATATCAGAGTTTTAAGCAGTAAATCCAGAAGAAATAATTAGACAAAAATCATTAGGAGACAATCCATATAATTTTACATCAATGATTCGAATGATAATAATTGGTATGGACCCAGCTAAAGGAAATACAACGTTACAAGATACAGCTATAAGAAATCTAGAACAATTAAGCATTAGTAATTTAAAATATATTAAAGAATTTAGCCAAGATTTTGCAACAATGATAGCGCAAACAGGTAAAGCATTTGATAATGAATTATGTGATAGATATTTTACAAAGTTACCAGGAGATCTTGGACGAAATATACATAAAGAATGGAAAGATAATCATGGAACAGAACACGGATTAGGTATAGGAATTAGAATTACTTTTGTTTTTTTGAAAATTAGAAGAACTATGTAAAGAAGCCACTATGCAAGAACAAATTAAAAGGCAAGCATGGGCATTTTGTAAAACAGCAATATATACACCTCAAGCCTATGGATACAAAAAGAGAAAAAAGTTTTTAAGAAAATCAGCAAAATACGACAAGCATAAACACAGTAAATATGTTAAAAAACAAAGACCATATAATAAAAAATGTACCTGCTATATATGTGGCGATCCAAATCATTTACCTAATAAATGTCCAAATCGTGCAAATAATCAGTATAGAGCTAATCTAGTAGACGAATTAGGAGAATATGATTTACAAAGTGTAAATGATAATTTTGACAATGAATCTATTTACAGTATAGTTTCCGAAGAAGATAATAACCATCCTGATCCTATAGCTTATACCCTAATGAATCGACAAAACTTTTCACATGGATGAATACAAAATAAAGGAAGTGATCACATACCTGCTACAACTGCAATAGATACCCAGCAATGAATAAACGATTTCAATGCAATGAATGTTACAAAGAAATATGTTTTTTATGTGCCTAACAAATCTTTAGTATAGAATTAACCAAAAAAGAAATAGAAACACCGAGAAACAGTTTCTTACAAGAAAGAGTAGACAAGCATGAAGTTCAAATAAGATTACTCCAGTACGAATTAAATGAAATAAAACAAGAATTAGCAAACTTAAAACAAAAAGGAAAGATACAGGAAAAGAAGTAATAACTGAGGTAAATGAGGAAAACTTCCAACAAAAAACAGAAATAATTCAAGTAAAAGAATTTTCAACAACCTTACTAACCCTAGAATGTAAACTATGGTTTGATAACAAGAAATTTATAACCACAACAGCTATAATTGACATCGGTAGTACAAACAGTTTAATAGCACATAAACTAATTCGTAAAGAATTCCAAGTACCTTTAACATATAAGCTATTCTCTAAAATAGCTGAACAACGTATTATGCAATTAAAATATAAATTACTTGATCATACACAAATCCAATTTAAAGACTTTTCTGGTAATTACAGTAGTAAATATGATTTAGGACAAACAAATATTACACCACCTGAAATTAATAGTTTCGAATTTTTATTAGGTCTAAATTTCATATTAAACCTTAATGGCAGTATTTCCATTAGTAAAAATAGCATTACCTTTAATAAAAATACATAAACTTTACCCACCAACTTTTACCAAACAAAATCATAGTTGCTGCAGAAGCGTGGTGGTACCCCTGAATTAGATTTTTTCAAACAATCTAAACACCAAAAATCCTGTCAGATGACGAAAAACTAGAAGCGTTTAGTCTGTTAGCACAAGATAAAGCAAAAACATTAGAAAAAGGATCAGACATTTTTGATTCAATTAATTACCCATTAATTCAAAAATTAGAAAAGTAGGCCTTATAGGCAATGACATTACTAAAAGCAAAATACAGTACATAGCAAAAATAAAAATAAAAAACCCAGACATAACAATACGAACAGCAAATATAGAATATTCACCTGCAAATGTTGCAGAATTTAAACTCCAAATACAAGAAATGCTAAAGCAGAACTTAATTAGAAAATTAGAATGTCCCCATAGATCAGCTGCTTTTACTGTTAGAAATCATGCTGAAGTTAGCAGAGGAAAACCCCGAATAGTATATAATTATAAAAGACTTAATGACAATACAGAAGATGATGGCTATAATATCCCAAATAAAGACACATTAATAAATCTAATCCAAAATAAGAAGATCTTTAGCAAATTCGATTTAAAATCTGGATATAATCAGCTACAGTTAGAAGAAACCTTTAAACCATGGACTGCCTTTACATGTTCAGAAGGACATTTCGAATGGAATGTTCTGAGCTTCGGATTAAAAACAGCCCCAGCGGTTTTCCAAAGATTTACGGACAGTATACTTAAAAAATATGACTTTTGTTTAGTTTATATTGACTACATCTTAGCAGCTAGTAATACAATCCAAGAACATGAATCCCATTTAAAAACAATCTTTGATGAAATATTAAAAAATAGAATAGTAATTTCGAAAAAGAAAATGCAACTATTTAATAGAAAATTTTCCTTTTTAGGACTAGAAATTGGAAATGGTAAAATAGAATTACAACCACATATTTCCCAAATTTTTTTAGAGTTTCCAGATAAACTAGATAGTGTAAAAAAGATTCAAGCATTTCTAGGACTCATAAATTATGCCAGAAAATTTATCCCAAATCTTGCCAAGCTAGTAGGACCATTATATGGTAAAATATCTAAAAATGGAGAAACACGATTTAATAATGAAGATATTAAGTTAATAAAAACAATCAAGGAAGAAGTTAAACGAATTAAACCATTAGAACTCCCATTAACCATAGATTATATTATAATCGAATGCGATGGATGCAAAGAAGGATGTGGAGCTATCCTTATTTGTAAATCAAACAAATTTGCAGATAAATCAAAAGAAAAAATAGCGTCATATGCTAGTGGTACGTTTAGTAAACTTGGGCAGAACTGGACCAGTATAGACTTTGAAATACAAGCCCTTATTAATGCATTAGACAAATTTAAGATACATTTAAACAAAGAATTTACTGTCAGAACAGATTGCGAAGCCATTATTAAATTCATCAATAATGAAAACTCTAAAAAGATAAATAAAACCAGATGGTTAAATTTGCAAAACTTAATCCAAGGATGTGGTTATAAAATCGTTTTTGAACACATAAAGGGAAAAGACAACCATTTAGCAGATTTACTTTCCAGGCAATTAGCTAGATGCTTTTTGCATAATTTCCAGGTAACAATGATGAATGCAGAAGTAAAAACAGAGATTAAAGAGGCTAACACCTCTCCAGATGTTCAAAGGACAGAAAAGGAGGTTAAAACCCCTCTAATGCCAAGTAGCTCACAGACAAATATAGCACCAGCAAATACTTTCAAGATTCCCACAATGACCTTTGGTCAGTATAACATAGCTATTTTCCAAGATAATGACCCAAGGAAATTTAGACTTATGGTCAGAATTACAGACAAATCGCAACAGTGCCTATTAGATCATTTATGGAATTTAAAAGTAGTAGATACAGACCGTAAACAAAAAATGATTTTGGAAAATTGTTTTGCAAACTATTTTTTCGAAAATACAACAAAAACCATTATCAAAAAACTTTTCCTGCTATGTAGTCTTTGAAGGGCTATATGTTGGAATTTTTAAACACTTTAGTCAGGTCCAGAATTCAGTTCAAAATTATCCTAATCCAAAATTTAGAGGATTTTACTCTTTGAACGAAGCCATAAAAGCAGCTAGACAACAACTGGGTCTCAACTTCTACATCGATCCACAATATCAACAATCATATTCTCAAATTACAACCTCAACACCAAGATCTCCAGAGCATATAATGAATGACCAGGCATCGCAAATTTATGCCCTGCAAGCTCAATTAAATCAGAGTCAGCAGTAGTCGTTTCTACTCCAAGACAAAATTAAAGAATTAGAAGACTGTAAAAGAGAACTAGCCTACATACAACAAACAAATCAGCATTATGAAACCAGAATCTTTACCTTAGCCAGAGAGGTAAAACAACTAAAGCAGGAAACAAGCATTCCTAGTACAACTCTATCCTATAACCAGCTCCAAGCCATGCTCAAACTTAAACCTAGAAAAGCACTAAAACCATTATATGATAAATGCCCTGATTTAGAGATAAGGATTAATGAATTAGTAGCACAAAGATGGGAAGAGCAAATGCAGAATTTACAGGAAAAACTGAAGGAATGGGCAGAAAATTCACCAGGAGGATGCAAAATGGTGCAAGATTGCAGATCCAATATGCTTAGAGCACGAATAAATTTTGACTTAACACCAATAGACTTTGACACTGTGATCGCATTATTCGACCACGGTATGCTCTCAAGACTTAAATTAAACATAGACTGCAATACAGAATACTTGGACATGTTTGGATGGAAGCTAAGCCTAATTCTTCACAGTATGCTCTCATTCGGAAATCCAGTCACATTGTGTATTAATTCGACTTGCCCAAAGTTTTTGTTCGACAACAAAAACACTGAAAGACCAGCTAAAACACAGAATTTCTATTTTTGTAAATAAAAATTCACAGCCCTATGCAGTTCCTCAATGAGCACAGATATATGAAAGAAAGCCAATCTGGTTTCACAGTCATAGACCATGGGAGTTTCACCAAAGAGAAGAATTATTATCACCACCACCCCATTGGCGTGAACTTTAATTCTATGCAGAAACCACTACAAAGCAAATATGGGGCTCTACAGGTTTTAAATATTTACTACCATTCTATCCTATTGACAGCTTTGATCCGCACAAACATGTAATTAGATTTGCATAAGATAGTGATCTAGAAGCAATGGAAGACATAAGTGACATCATGGATGACGATTCTGATGACTTGTCAATACCATCCACCCATAGGGCCGCATAAAGCATTAGAAGTCTCTACATTAAATCCAACACACGCATACCACCAAAGGAAGATTCCAGCACAAAATTAAAGATAACACCTGTCGACCAGCTTTATAATTTTTATGCCAGTTTTGTACTTTTATATAAATTTAAGTGTCCTATAAAAGTTAATAGGTGTAAGTAATTAAATGAACGGATCTACCAGGTAATAGCCTATATAAGGCAGGTATGTAATACAGTTGTAATAATGGAAGTGAGTATATAAAAATCTTTAAGCTCTCTGCACATTAATGGCAGCTTAATCATCTTCTGTTCATCTTCTTTACTTCCTATAAATTAAAAACTTGTTCCTCCTCAATAATAATAATAATAATAATAATAATAATAATATATCTAAGTGCTTCCGCATCCAAAGAGCGTCTTCAGTACTACTCCGCTCCGCCGCATAGAAGCCAAGGCTTTCTCAACACTATTCAAACAAGAAAAAACAACAAGTATGGATGCCCTTGACTTGGTATATTTCTTGATTCTTGTACTTCGAGTAATTATATTTTATATAGCTGGATATGTTTTTGGTCTATTTGTAAATATGTAACGACCCGAAATTTTCTAACCCGAAAATTCCAGATAGTTATGAAAAAGAAGAAAGAGATAGAAGAAGAAGAAGAAAAGAAACATCAACAACTCACATTCGCAGCGGATAAAATATAATAATAAATAATAGTTTACAAAAGAATACTATATTTGTTGATTACATTTAATATACATCAGAGTTTCACATATATATACAGACACTAGACATATAAATCATGTCCCAGATACACAATAATATACTGCAGCGGAAATACTCCGTACGTACTTGCCATCCAGCTCGCTTCCTGAGCTCCAAACGTACCTACCTGAAAATCTGTAATACTCGGTCTGACCCGAGCATTACATCAAAGTAACACCCGGGTCAGGCTGGAAACCAGCGTGAGTAAACCCATCTAATAAGGAATATCAAAGCAAACAACTTAGATAAACCCGGGTAACTTATATTAATTTAACCAATTCATAATTTGCTATAGACAATGCTTATTTCACATATAAATTTCTAAGTACCAAACTTAGAATAAAATATTCCAATTTACTTAAATCGTTTTATTTCAGCTTATTTATTTCACACATCAATTTATTTATTTTTAATCCGTAGTAGTTTTCGGGTATTTCCCCAAATACCCGACTTCCGATCTTCCCGAATTCAATATCATCTTAGAAACAAACCGTTTAAGCTTAAACTATTTTAGTATCAACTCAGAATTTATCACAAATCGACAATCCATGCTAAGCAGTTTAATCCAAACATAGCATATTAAACCACATACCAGCGATATCAAATAATCCAAGACATTCAATATCTTTGTTCATCAATAAGCAAAATTTATCCATCATTCCATTTCTAATTAATTTAATATAAATTAAATTGATTACTTTATCCACATTAACCCTGCTTATTCAGGATACAACTACCAATTAATCATTTTCGAACTTCCTCCCTAGGTTCCTTATGTAATTTGCCTTAAAATAACACAAATCGATTGTACTTTCATTTATCACTTATTAATTCTTAATTACTTTCTTAAGTAATTTAACTTAATTATTTTTAACAGGTAATTATCCCATTGCTATTATTAATTTTATCCTTTAACAACTAACTAATTAGATTTATTTAAACCTGAACAAGTTAATCCTTCACTTACTTCCATTAAGTGATTATCTTTTAAGTAACTATTCCTCTAGTTACTTATAATAATTAATCTTTACTTACAAATTAATTTGTCTAAATTAAATGAACTTATAACACTTAACCAACTAAAATTCATTAACTCTTTACCATAAATTGATTTGTTTATCTTTAATTGCTTAACTGTTTTTATCACAAAATCTTAATCATTCAAACCTAAATGAATTAAAATTTAAGTCAATTAATTATATCATTTTAAAATCTTATTATATAAACCTGGAATTTTATCATCATTAATCTATAATTTAACTTAAGATAACATTTTATTTCCTTAATTTCTCCTTAAACACACTATTTATTAAATTTCAAATTGGACTAAAGAATCTACCTGCTTATTCTAAATAAAACATACAACTTAGATTAATAAATATTAAACAACATCATAATCTAAATGAAGGGTTTAAGAAGTTTTAAACTTGATTCTACTGAAATTTTTTTTAAACCTGTACAACAGTCTCATATTTAAAATTTTTGGGAAAACTCACATTTTGTTTTCATAAGCAATCCATTTCCATTACGCCTTGCTCCTCCCCAGTTTTCAAACCTTACTGTAACAATCTCTTCCACCTGACAACGACAAAACCACACCACGTCCCTTCACTGTCACCCAATCAGTCAACTACTCAACCGAAGACGATCGAACCCACTACCCTCGAATTCAAAGCACGGCAACCCTCATCCTAAAATCGAACGCGTCACCACCTCTGCCGCGTTCACCAACGAGACGCCACAGCACCCACGCGAGGCCCCTTCCCAGAACTCACGATCGAAACCAGAGACAGCGATTCCCATGCCCTAACTCGCGCCGTACCCCCAAATCGATTGCGTCTTCCCTCTAATCGGAACGAAATCAAATAACTTTGACCTTGAACCCCTCTGCCTCACGACTTCGAGCATCGCTCGTTCACCTCTTTTTTTTTTGAGAACTGGAAATCGTTCGAAGAGAGAGAACGGGGAGCTTGATTTTGATTTGGAAGAAGAGGGGTTTGGCCCTTTATGTGATTTCGTTTATCATACGAGATGATGGAAATTTACCGAGGTATCGGTCATTCATCATTTTTGTTCTTTTTCTCGAATTCGATTACCCTCAGGAAGCTTGAGGAAGACAAAGATGTATATAGCTTGGAAATGGCTTCCTGCACACGATTGTGACTTACAAAAATATCTTGTACAGTTAAAAAAAAAATCTTTGGTGATTTATATTTAACTCTTTATTTATCCGTTCAGACAAATGGTAACTCCAAACGCTACGAAAATTGAAATCCGATAATAACTAACTATTACGGATCCAATGGAACTGGTTTCGTCGAATTCCGAGACTGTGCCTCGGAAGGCTATTTTTAAGATTCAATTTAAACGATATATTATTAAAACTGAACAGATCATCTTTATATTAAATTTTAACCATTCTATTATCTTCAGTATCATCATTATAAATTTTATAAGCCTTCAAATTATTTAAACAGGCTTAAAAATTTCAGATTCAGCATTTTACCCAATTTTCATTTATTAAATTCAATATTTAAAACATATAATTCAATGATTTAATTATCAAGTAAATATTGATATCTTGTTTTCAAGTTTTAAATTAACTTTCAAATAATTTTAAAATCGATTAATTATTCCAATTTAATTCGTTAAAATTTCCGGGTCGTCACATTCCTCCCCCCTTAAAAGAATTTCGTCCCCGAAATTACTAATTAGGAAGAAATGACCAATACCCGTTTATCTTTTCCAAAATTCACAATTCAACATCCTACCACTTATCTTTTATTAAAGGTCCACTAACACCTTATTCAACTTTCCCAAAACCTTCTATAGATCCAATCAATATTCTTCTGCTCAATCAATTAAATTTCAAATTAAAACCAATTTTTGAATTATCAAAATTTCTCAAAAATTTTCTAACTCTCTAAATTCCCGAAAATTTTTGCCAGCGTCTCCTTTGCGCGGCTAGCTCGGTACTACTACAAAAGGCCTCTACGGGCTCCCAAATTCCAAAAAGAAAACAAAAGCCAAGTGGCTACATCAAAAACCCAATCCAATATCATACGGAATCAAAATACTTACCTTTTTAGTCGGGCAATTCAAATTTATCATTTGGAATCAAATCCAATTTCCTTCTCTTTTATAATACCTGCATATCCTGCTTAGCACTAATATTCAGACACAATATCCCAAAATCATTTTATACATCTCTTTAGATAAGTTTCATATCCACTTCTATTCAAATTAGTTTTCGCCATTTCATATGAATTCAATTCATTTTCGATTTCTAATATTGAGTTATATCATTCATTTAAATTGATTCATACTAGTTTCATTTACTAGTTTACTTTAAGTTTCCCGTTTGAAATTGTTTTGTCGTTAACCAAAATTTTCCAAAAATTTTCTAACTCCCAAAATTTCCGAAAATTTTTGGCAGAGTCTCCTTTGTACGGAGGAGCTTTTGCAATTTGACAAGAGATATAAATATGTATACATCGACCCACACGGTCGGAAAAAGCAAAAACAGTTCATATTTCCTATTTTTATTGCGTAGGCGTACCTTACTTAGCATTTTAAGCAAGCAGCTTATTTATATTAACAATTAGCGCAATCCAAATCAACCAAACAGCTTCCCGGTACCTGTACTTGCTCAATTTAAATATGTAAGTGCCATATATAGAAATTCTATTAGCATTACACTTACTTTTAATAGCTAACCCAAGAATTACATAAACAACAAGTATTACGAAAGCAATAAGCACCAAACACTTACTAGAAACGATTTATATGGTTTTTAAAGCTAATTTAAATGCTTCCATCCAATTCATATGCTATTTCATTTAATTTCCAATGGTTTACAACGCAATTGTTTACATTCATTTCATTTTTAAGCAAAACAAACTCATAGTCATATCAATTGATTCAAAAATCAATTATATTTGCTTCCACTACTTCATAGAATTTAATTAAATCTCGTTTACGTTAAATGACAATCATTTCTACGCAATTAGATAATATCCATGTGAATAAATAATTACTTAGGTTTTATAACCAACTAAAATTGATCCCAACTTAATTTTATTTCATTCAATTCCATTCTAACTTATTCACACCCATTCATTTAGTTCGCCACATTCCATTCTTGTATACTAGTCATTCCCAAATTACTTCAATCCAAGCTTTTATTAATGGGCTTTCATTCTTATTCGAAGCCAAGCTTCCATGCATTTTAAACTTAAGTTAATTACTTTAATTTATTCCAACATCAACTTAAGTGTACTTCTATTTGATTTTCACCTAATCAAGTTCCATTTGATTTAGTTAGCCCATCCATTTTAAATTTTAAATTTAAATTCACCTTCTCAATTTATCAGAATAATATCCAAGCACAAACACAACTCGTTTATTCTTCAAATTAATATACCAACAAATTTAAGTTCAGTCTGATAATCCAATTCCAATCACAACTTTGGTTCTGTTTTTATTCAACCAAACTTCATCCATTTATTATTTAACTCAATTAACCCATTTAAAATTTTTTAATTCAATTACTTAATTCGTTATTGAATTTATTTTATTAATACATGGCTATTCTCAATTTATTTCTATTCACTTGGGTTATGATTTACAACTCTAACCATCGCATTTATCAATCCAACTCTATTTCATTTTTATTTTACAATATCTCCTCTTATTTAATTCATTAGCAAATCCGAGTCGAATTCTATTAATAAATTCGAGTTCAACTCCTAACTCCATTATTAACTTACAAATCCATTTATTTAACAGGGTTAAATTTTATTAACATACTCTATCACATAATTATTTAGTTAATTAGCTTACTTCCAATTTTTAATTCAACATTGGATTTTTAATTACAAAGAATCACTTCATTAAAATTTCCCGAGTTTCAATTTTATTTTATAATTCCAGTTTGAAATCCCCTTTTTACTTTAAAATTTAGGAATGCCTTCAAATTTAGACAATACAATTAAAATAGCTTTTTATAAAAATATTTCTTATAACTCGATGTCTCAACCAGTCCATCCTTGTTCTCACAGAAATTCAATCATACGTTGATCAGGCGTAGGACTGAAAATCTATAAGTACTTGGTAAACCCGTTTTCAACACCCAGTGAAAATACTTGGAAAACAATTTTATTGAAATATAGAAAACAATTTTGAAAATAGAGAATTTTTTTTTTTTTTTTAGTGAGGATGCTCTGGAAATCATCACCCCCATTCCATGGTCACAGTTACATACCAGGGTTACGTTGCAGTCTCAACAAAAGTCCATGTAACAGCAGGCTCTCCGCGGCCTCTCGATTTCGCCATGGAACCCACACAACAGATCACAGTTACATCCAGGGTTACGTTGCAGTCTCAACAAAAGTCCATGTAACTGCAGGCTCTCCGCGGCCTCTGATTTCGCTGTCGAAATGAAACTTCTCCACTCCTATATAGGTCGCAGTCTACCAAGATAAACTCAACCGCAGACTGTTGGCTCTCAGCGGCACACACGACTTTCGCAATGTTACCATAGGTCGCAGTTACATCCTGGGTTACGTGGCAGTCACAACAAAAGTCCATGTAACTGTTGGCTCTCCGCGGCACACACGACTTATGCTATGGTAAACTCAACTCAAAATCCTCAGGAACTAGTTTTGTCCGGACTCCTCACATGATCAACTTTAGAACCCCCTTGGGGCTCAAGGCAGCACCACCCGGTGGCACTCCTGAGAAGTCCATTTCAAGGGAGCGCCTTTTTCCCCAGAGTCATCATCAAAACATTTTATACTATACATATATAGTATCTTCAAATCATACACCTAGCATGATATTATACAAAGTTCCTTTACACAAAATCGATTATCCCAAAATCGATAATTCTCCAAATAGGCTTTCCAAAACTCAATATTGATTTTTTTTTTTTCAAAAATTAAAAGCCTTTCTCAAAATCCTCATAAGATCCTTTATATATATTCAGATATATATATATATATATATATATATATATATATAAATTTTTAAAACTTTGGATCCTTACCTTCTTGTATAAAACACCTTTCATACTCCAAACACTCTCAGAAACCATAGAAATATCCAATTTCCATCTTTATTCATTTCATATTTCTCAAAATATTCCTACAGTTCAAAAGAACCATTTCACATTCCTTATTCACCTTTACATTAATCCCCATTTGGATTATTACTTCAATCCTTATCTGAGTTGGGTACTTTAATCAATAACAGTTTGAACTCCGACCAATTTAGAAAAATAGCTTGAAAATTTTAAAAATAGGTAAGTAGTTGAAAAATAATTATTAGTTGCAAAATAATTGTAAAATAGTTAACTAATTGTAAAATAGTCGAAAAATAGTTGAATAGTTCCAGAGATTTTTAGACAATTGAAAGGTAGTGATTTATTTGTAAAGTAGTGGAAAAATAATAAGTAGTTTAGGAAACAATTGAAAATATATATTTAAATAGCTCCAAAAATAATGGTAAAACAAATGTATAATAAATTAGCTTTAAAAAGAAAGGCTGTATATATTTAATAGCTTAGAAAATAAGTTTATATCAAAACAATTTATATTAAAAATAGTCAAGAGCCAACTGTTCACTTCCCCAACAATTCAATTTAAATCTCCATTTAAATTGACCCAATCCCAATTTAATTAACTCCAATTTCCATTGGACTTGATTCATTCCCAATTCAAATTGAATTGATTCTTAATTTCCTTCCAATTTCAGATCAAATTCCATTTGGTCTTTCAACTTACAACCTTAAGTATAATTTCAATTTTACAACTTCTATTTATAATCAATTACATTCACATTTACATTTAACTTAGAATTATACAGTTTATTTAGCCAACATATTTTTATTATTCCATAAACATTTAATCAAGATTCCAGAGTTTAAACAAATTTCCAAATTTCAATATCACCTTAGAATTCAACTATATCCAAAATTCTTTGGCGAATTCAATTATCCCTTATTGAATTTCAAAACCAAACCCAATTTACACACAATTCCAATTTAAAACAATTTGGTAGCAAAATTTCTCTTCTAGAAACTCGAAAACGAACATCGATCATGCTGCAGTCATCACCGACGTTATTTTCCAGTGACCGAAAGAGTTTAATGCTTTTATCTCTCTAAAAACACTTCCAATATTTTTGAAATAATGCTATTATTTCTCCAAAACCTTTGAAAACCACATTCAACCCAAAGGAATTTTAGATTCTCCCAAAAATGCCAAATTCCCAATCCATCCAATTCATAATTAAACATTACTCTGGAATTTTCATCCTAGTTTATTTTCAAATATTCTCTGGAATTCTATTCCAAATTATAATCTCATTTATTTATGAAGTTTATTTCAATTTATAAATTGCATTTTCAAATTCCTTTTTGATTTTAAACCAGTTCCACTTCAATTTCAATCATTACAATTCTATCCAAATCGTCCATTTAAATTGTTGAACTTATACATCTTCAATTCCAAATTCAATTAATTCAAATCGGGTTCAATTCGAATGAGTTCAATTCCAACTTCAAATTTAAATCATCTCGAATTATATAAATTCGAGTTAAATTCTCAAGGATTGGTTTAACCTTTTTAAACCAAATTAACTTGTTCATTTAAAGTTTCAAACAATTCTAATTTCTGAGTTCTAATTCTAGAACTTCATTTTTAATTGATTTAATTTTAATTTGGTTGTATTATATTCCGTCTTCACTTAGTCCCAATTCAAGAAGATATAGCTTTATATATCAAATTACATTCTTATATAAAATCGTTTAAAACCGTTATATAAGAAAATAACAAGTACGCACTCATATATATATAGTCACTCAACTCATTATAGAGTACTACAGACTCTATTAAATGACTAATCCCCACCAGAGCCAAGGTTCTCGCTTAACCTTTCAGCTCTGATACCAAATGTAACGACCCGAAATTTTCTAACCCGAAAATTCCAGATAGTTATGAAAAAGAAGAAAGAGATAGAAGAAGAAGAAGAAAAGAAATATCAACAACTCACATTTGCAGCGGATAAAATATAATAATAAATAATAGTTTACAAAAAAATACTATATTTGTTGATTACATTTAATATACATCAGAGTTTCACATATATATACAGACACTAGACATATAAATCATGTCCCAGATGCACAATAATATACTGCAGTGGAAATACTCCGTACGTACTTGCCATCCAGCTCGCCTCCTGAGCTCCAAACGTACCTACCTGAAAATCTGTAATACTCGGTCTGACCCGAGCATTACACCAAAGTAACACCCGGGTCAGGCTGGAAACCAGCGTGAGTAAACCCATCTAATAAGGAATATCAAAGCAAACAACTTAGATAAACCCGGGTAACTTATATTAATTTAACCAATTCATAATTTGCTATAGACAATGCTTATTTCACATATAAATTTCTAAGTACCAAACTTAGAATAAAATATTCCAATTTACTTAAATCTTTTTATTTCAGCTTATTTATTTCACACATCAATTTATTTATTTTTAATCCGTAGTAGTTTTCGGGTATTTCCCCAAATACCCGACTTCCGATCTTCCCGAATTCAATATCATCTTAGAAACAAACCGTTTAAGCTTAAACTATTTTAGTATGAACTCGGAATTTATCACAAATAGACAATCCATGCTAAGCAGTTCAATCCAAACATAGCATATTAAACCACATACCAGCGATATCAAATAATCCAAGACATTCAATATCTTTGTTCATCAATAAGCAAAATTTATCCATCATTCCATTTCTAATTAATTTAATATAAATTAAATTGATTACTTTATCCACATTAACCCTGCTTATTGAGGATACAACTACCAATTAATCATTTTCGAACTTCCTCCATAGGTTCCTTATGTAATTTGCCTTAAAATAACACAAATCGATTGTACTTTCATTTATCACTTATTAATTCTTAATTACTTTCTTAAGTAATTTAACTTAATTATTTTTAACAAGTAATTATCCCATTGCTATTATTAATTTTATCCTTTAACAACTAACTAATTAGATTTATTTAAACCTGAACAAGTTAATCCTTCACTTACTTCCATTAAGTGATTATCTTTTAAGTAACTATTCCTCTAGTTACTTATAATAATTAATCTTTACTTACAAATTAATTTGTCTAAATTAAATGAACTTATAACACTTAACCAACTAAAATTCATTAACTCTTTACCATAAATTGATTTGTTTATCTTTAATTGCTTAACTGTTTTTATCACAAAATCTTAATCATTCAAACCTAAATGAATTAAAATTTAAGTCAATTAATTATATCATTTTAAAATCTTATTATATAAACCTGGAATTTTATCATCATTAATCTATAATTTAACTTAAGATAACATTTTATTTCCTTAATTTCTCCTTAAACACACTATTTATTAAATTTCAAATTGGACTAAAGAATCTACCTGCTTATTCTAAATAAAACATACAACTTAGATTAATAAATATTAAACAACATCATAATCTAAATGAAGGGTTTAAGAAGTTTTAAACTTGATTCTACTGAATTTTTTTTTAAACCTGTACAACAGTCTCATATTTAAAATTTTTGGGAAAACTCACCTTTTGTTTTCATAAGCAATCCATTTCCATTACGCCTTGCTCTTCCCCAGTTTTCAAACCTTACTGTAACAATCTCTTCCACCTGAAAACGACAAAACCACACCACGTCCCTTCACTGTCACCCAATCAGTCAACTACTCAACCGAAGACGATCGAACCCACTACCCTCGAATTCAAAGCATGGCAACCCTCATCCTAAAATCGAACGCGTCACCACCTCTGCCGCGTTCACCAGCGAGACGCCACAGCACCCACGCGAGGCCCCTTCCCAGAACTCACGATCAAAACCAGAGACAGCGACACCCATGCCCTAACTCGCGCCGTACCCCCAAATCGATTGCGTCTTCCCTCTAATCGGAACGAAATCAAATAACTTTGACCTTGAACCCCTCTGCCTCACGACTTCGAGCATCGCTCGTTCACCTCTTTTTTTTTTTGAGAACTGGAAATCGTTCGAAGAGAGAGAACGGGGAGCTTGATTTTGATTTGGAAGAAGAGGGGTTTGGCCCTTTATGTGATTTCGTTTATCATACGAGATGATGGAAATTTACCGAGGTATCGGTCATTCATCATTTTTGTTCTTTTTCTCGAATTCGATTACCCTCAGGAAGCTTGAGGAAGACAAAGATGTATATAGCTTGGAAATGGCTTCCTGCGCACGATTGTGACTTACAAAAATATCTTGTACAGTTAAAAAAAAATCTTTGGTAATTTATATTTAACTCTTTATTTAATCTTATATAAATTTTTCGATTTTAATTCAACACGTTTCTCATCCGTTCGGACAAACGGTAACTCCAAACGCTACGAAAATTGAAATCCGATAATAACTAACTATTACGGATCCAATAGAACTAGTTTCGTCGAATTCCGAGACTGTGCCTCGGAAGGCTATTTTTAAGATTCAATTTAAACGATATATTATTAAAACTGAACAGATCATCTTTATATTAAATTTTAACCATTCTATTATCTTAAGTATCATCATTATAAATTTTATAAGCCTTCAAATTATTTAAACAGGCTTAAAAATTTCAGATTCAGCATTTTACCCAATTTTCATTTATTAAATTCAATATTTAAAACATATAATTCAATGATTTAATTATCAAGTAAATATTGATATCTTGTTTTCAAGTTTTAAATTAACTTTCAAATAATTTTAAAATCGATTAATTATTCCAATTTAATTCGTTAAAATTTCCGGGTCGTCACAAAATATGATCAAAGAACTATTAATGATATATAACCAACAAAAATCTTAAAAAAAAGAGAGTATCCGAGCTCTCAAGAGAGTAACTGAGCTCTTAAATTATATCGGCTCCTACCCCCTTTTTTTGCTTTATTATTCTTTTGGAGGGTATAACTTAGGACTTTACCCATGGATGGTAGGATTCGATGTAAACATGTTATTAGAGCATGTTATGAATGATGGATGCATGTGGTTGCAAGTGTTTGCAAGTGGTTTCTAATAGACACATATACTTACATTAGGCACTATTATCTCTTAGGAATCAGTCTAATTAGGGCACTAGAGCATATGCATATGGATGTGTGCGCATTTACATTTTTTTTCATTTTCATGGTTGCTATAAATGGATGGTTATCACATGGTTGTTGCATTTGGATGATGATTGTAGCACGCGTATAGAACTATCAGTTATCATTAGGAATTTTTGCATTCATTTGGATACATAGCGTGGACATGATTGCATAAAAGGAGGTCAATTGAATCAGTGGACCGTCTAATCTTTCGCATTAGATTAGTGACATTAACACTACATTAATTGCATAAGTGTAACGAATTGCATTAGAAAACTTAAGGGCAATGGATGAATGGATGATGGTTGAGCAGTTGGTTGAAGAATTTGGATGAAAACATGCAGTACATTCTTTTATCCTTAGAGATTCCGGGACAAAATCCCTTAAGGAGGAGAGAATGTAACAATCCAAAATTTAACCCGTAATAATTAATTCGTTAATTATTGAAATGATAAAATAAATTTGTGAAATTATTCAGAATTGAGCCATCGGAGTTGTGATAGTGTGGCTGTGGTAATTTTCTAGTCAATTTCCATATATAGAATGTCAGAATCTGAGTCAATATGAAGAAGATATGCACGAAACAAGAATTCGAAAAAAATGTAGCGAGGTCGACCTAGAGGTCGACCAGTCGGTCGACGTAGCCTTAAGGTCGGCCGACCGTTCGGTCGACCTAGCCTTAAGGTCGGTCAATCTGAAGGTCGATCCGCCTATGGGTAAGAAGCGAAGAATTTTTTTCTTCGTACTGTTTTATTTTAATAAATCATTTTTGATTCTTGGCTTCATCTGGTGCTTCTGTGCTCCTATCCGATGGCTCGTATTTAGCCTATCACGTGGTTGCATCCTATTCAACCCCCAAAATAATGGTCTGAGATCCACTTCTACCCGTATAAATAAGATCCTAGGTCTAACACTTTTTCTCATTCTAGAATTTCTCCACTTGAGTTCACCTTTTCAAGAAGGACCATAAAAGGAATAATTTTCCAATGAGAGAATCTTTTTAACAAAAATATTTTAATACCCTCAAATGTATCCAGGATCATCTAAAGGGAAGAGCTTAGGACCATAGCTGAGTGATTTAATTATTTAGATTTCTTCAAGTAATTTAAAATAATAGGGTTTCCAATACTTGTAGATTCACAACGATCTTTGGAATAACCATTTTAAGTAGTTTATTTACAGTTTTTAGAATTATTTTAGTCTATTTCTTTTGGCCATTCTTTTTAGTTAATTTTAGTTTATTTCTGTTATTTATAGCTTTTCCATTTATTTATATTTTATGTACAATATTTTAATTTATTTACTGTTGTTTATGCATTATTTAATCTTTTTCTTACGCTTTGGATTTTCTTCTATTTTCAGTTTTCTTTTATTTCTCCTTCTTCTTTGCATATGGATTAGAATGGATTAAACATGAATTTGGATTAAATTATAAGAATACTGATCCAACAAAAGATAAGATGTAAACTGTAAGGGCTGTAATAAAAATGGAATTGGACTGAAATTATGATGTAAATATTAGAATTAGACTAAATTAAGAGATGGGCCTAATTATAACTTAGAATTATAACTAAAAAATAGTAAGTTAAAAAAGTTCTATTGAATAGTGTTTCACTCCCATATCATACCCATCTATAATCCCTCGATGGATCATCATGCTATAATTTAACAATAATCAAGGTTAAGTATTCAAACTAAAGTTTCACTGTACTCCCAAGTTGAGGAAAATATGTACATCATCATACTGAGATCTACTTGACGTAGCTGTTATCAATCAATAGGACACTCTCGAGCGAGTCATTTTTTAACACTCGGCATATTTACATAATTAAAAATAAATTTAGTTGATAACTATGAAAACGGTGAAAAATGTTTTTTTCTTCTAATGTTGGAGTTTTACCAAGAAACCTATGCCATTGTGTTCATGGTAATTTTCTGATCAACTTCCATATATAATGTTTTCTGAATGGACTTCAAACGTAGAAGTTATAGCCCTTTGAATTTTTAGCGTCAGAAGCAGTTACATATGCAAACATAGAAATTTTATCAATTATAAAAATTTGTAACTAATTCATAGGATATTTATAAAGCTAGTAACAAATTTATTATGTTTCTGTAATGAATGTAAATTATTAAGAGAATTAATGTAAGAGGAAAAAAAAGGAGAATAATTAACAATGCAAACAGAATCAGCTACAAAGTGCAATTGATTAATATGTGAATTAATATTGGAGATTAATGTAAAACATGTTTATGTGTATATATATGTCAATCCCTCGATTTAAAGAGGTTTACATATAGATGCAACAAATAAATGTTTAAATTCAAATTTAGATAAAAAATATATGCATATTATATATGTTAATTGAAAGGTGGAATTAATTGGCATGCCAATTAATGAAACGTTACAGTGTGTAAAATATTAATTAAGGAAATTAACAAATAGAGGTGACACGTTAATCTATTAATAGGGCTATTAATTAGGATTGTAAGGTAATAATTAGAAAATGTCAATTAATAAGGAAAACACATAATAGTTGACCTAGATTTGAATGTGTACATATAGACAGTATATTATTGCACATAAAAATTAATTGAAGGATCAATTAAGTAGAGGATTAACTAGATAATTGGTGGACTGCATCTATTTGAGAGAGAACGTAATGTAATTCATTCCATCAGCCGTCACTTTCTTCATCCCTCTCTTACAGTAATCAATGGCTTCTTTCTTCATTCGTTTCTCCTATTTCTCACAAATCTTCACCAAATAAATCCAAATACAATGTATATAAACAAAATAGAGAAATTGCAACAAATTAAAAGAGAGAAGTTGTAGAACGGCTTAGCAATTTTAGAAGGTAGAGATTTAAAGCTAAGGACGACACGTGAGTGGATTTAATTATATATCTTTTACGTTTATGATATATTATCGTTAGATTCCCGTTAAATAATTTTATTCAACATTTATTTCAGTAATTAATTATGCTAATTAGTTATGCTGAGACTATAAATTGTATAAGAAAGTTTATATTTAATTAACACTAGGCTTGACAGATAGAAAAAGGCATAAGCCTAAAAGTAAGAAATTTACAATTATTTACATCTATTTTAAAAGTTAAAATTTAGCCTGTAAATGTTAGCTTCTTTTTATTACTTTTTACACGAATAAATTAGTTAAAGAGAAAAATTCGCAAATGCGGACTAAAATAGAAAGAAAAATAGATTTACAGAAATTAGATGTAAAATAAGAAAAGAAAAAATAAAAAGAGAAAAATAGAAATTTACAGTAAATTATGATAAAACGGGGAAATAAATAAAAAGAGAAAATCTAATAACTTGATTTGGAAGTAAGTGATAAATTAATTAGTTGGTTTAGAAAAGAGAATACATTTCTATAGTTTAATATTTAAAAGTTAACGATAAACATAGTTGCAAGAATAAAAGAAAGAAAAAGGGAATTAGTGTAAAATAGAGATACTACTGTATCTAGCACTATCCAAAAAGTAAAGAAATAATAAAAGTAATATCTTGCAATTATGGATTATTGTTTATAACTTCATTTAGTATTAAAATATGAAAATGGAATTTTATCATAATTTTTGTAACCAACCAAATAGAATAAAACTATTTCCCAGAATATAAGAAAATAAAGTGAAGGATTAAAGGAATTAAAGAAGGAATCAAGTTAATTATTAAACAATACTAGAAGCTTTGTACAAAAATGTAAATAGATTTGCATTTACTGTGCAGATAATTAAATAAAAGTAAAGCAGTTATTGTGATAAGTAAATTTGTGACAATCAGACGTAGTCCCAAGTCAAGATTGTCATATAATATAATAGAATTAAAGAGAATTCAATATCATAATAAAAGAAAACAATCTGGAATAGAAAAAAGATTCTTGTAATTATATTTATAAGGTACGAATTATAAAAGAAAATAAAAGTGACAATTACAAGTAAAATTATAACATACGATACAATTAAGTAGAAAGAACCAAAAAGGCTTATTTTAAGACTTAAATTAAGTTAATAAGAAAATAAGTAGAAATAACGGAAGAGGTTTATTTTAATAAACTTAGATCTTGGATTAAGTTAATGAGTAAGATAATAGAAGTGGCCCATACCCACAACATTCCCTTTCAGTCAGGAACTAATGGTCTCACAATAATTAGGTGAGGCTGAGATAGGATTATGCTAATTAGGGTAAATAAGTAGCCAACTGAATAAAATAAGTAAAATAGAAGTAAAATAAAAGATTAGAATTAGGGTCTAATAAAAGAGTGAGATGCATTTGGAGTAGCCCAAAGGATGAAGAGCCTAACGAAGCAGTTCATCTTAGATTTTAGCACAGAAGAAGCACGTCCAAGTTAGTATTTTGGGCTAGAGGAAGTGTGAAACTTCAATAGGACGTGAGGATACTCTAGGATGGCCCTCTATTGTAGGCATAACGATGCAATCCCCCGGAGGCAGGTCTGTAGGTGTTCCATCAAAAGCGTATGCCTTGACTACTTTTTGCATAGCAGGACCATTATAGTCAGTCAAAAGGAGTTGATGTTTGGAGCAGGATATTCGTATTCGCAGCACTTGCAAGTAAGTTTTAGTGAGCAGGACCCTAAAGGATAGTCGCATGTGGATATTGGGCCAACATCGAACATGGAAGCGAGTTTGGGAAAGACTAGAGTTAAACCGACACTCCAAAGAACCTTTCACCATCAAGACATTGGATGAGGGTCGCAACCAATTGGATGTTTAGATTGTTCGCAGTAGGGCACATCCACTTAGCTCTTTAAAGGCCTTTCGATTAGTTTAGAGGTGGCTACGTGGGGCCATAACCACGATAAGGAAAGAGGCAGACCAAATATGATATCTATATTGTAGGCCTAACGGGACAGTCCTTTATAGGAATAGAAAATTTCCGACTAAGTTCCGTACAAGGTAGACCTTGTTAAGCAGGATTCATGGAGTAGGCAGAACGATTACATATAGTTTTGAATGTCCGACCATTAGTACAGACTAGTGTGGACGTAGTTTCACGTTTTCATATTAAAGGATGGAAAATCTATATTGTAGGACTTATGAGATAGTCCTTTATAGAAGTAGTCACATAATGCCATAGTAGCAAGACGATTAAGTCCTTTGCGAGGAGGATACAGAAAGTACTATGGGTAGTATCCAGGATCGATGCGGTCAAGAGCATGTAGCTACATATATTTGTTATTAGGTTTTGATCTACTAGGGGGTAGATGGTACGATTCATGCATAGGGGCGAGAATATTATAAACCCAATAAACCTAATATAAAAGAAAATGGAAGTAAAACGGTATATGTAGAATTAAACTTAGAAGTATATGATTTGTCCATTCACCAGAACTTTAGTTCTGACCCCCTCCTCATAACATCCTATAGGTTAGGTAGATGACATAGACTTTCTAGCTTTGAGGCATTTTTTAGAAAGTGTTATTATATTGGTAAGTATTTACTATTATATTTCAGTTATTTCCGCCGTGAGATATTTATTTGAGCTCTGATGTATTTTTCTTTGCCTATTTGCAGGATACCAAATACCCAACTCGGGCTTGGGGGGATGGGGTTTTAGCATTTTTACGAAAAATCCAAACCCATTGGAATTTGGGGTTGTCACAAATTTTATAATTATCCAATAACTATAACATAACCCTTAAGTGCCTTCGGTAGCCATTCATAATACACCATCAACACCAGGAGAGTTTTAAGAATTTTGGTCATTCCATGGTATATATACCAAATTATATAAAAGAAAAATGACATCGTTATTACGAATAAGATTGACCAAAAAGTTGGATTATGCAACAAATTACATGATTTCCCCGCCAAGCGCCAGTAACTTCACACTCAAAGCAAAAAAAGTTTACCTCATCTCATTGGTAAACTCGACCCGACGGTCAAAAGGATCAAACGGACAAGTCAAGTATTAACCGGCGGAATGAACGCATGTGTCCCATACCACATGTTTTACAAAACCATTTAATTATCCTTCTCATTCACTCGAATAGTGAAAAAACGTGTATTTTATGTATAAAAATAATTTATTTGAGAAAAAAAGCTTTTAAAACCATTTTCCGAAATCAATTTTGAAGAAGATATTTGAAAATTCCCTTATTATAGAGAATAAATAGATTTTATAGTTTAAAATAATTTAAAAATATTACATAATAATTATTTTAAATGCGAACTTATTTTGAAATTATTTCAAAATTGTTTGGAAAAATCTATGCTCGAAATCAAAGAAATCACTCAAAACTGTCATTCAAATTCAATTCAAATTTGAGTTTCAAATTCATCAAAACTTGGCTAGCCTATTAATAGGCATCATAGCCCTCAAAACATTTCAGAAATATTACAAAAACATGAAGTAAAAGTCAAAAGTCGGACGGAAAAAGAACATAAAAACGCTTGGGCAAAATAATATCCAGGTCTGAAATCTTCTCTGCGTTCAACTTTCGGACATTAATTAGGTGGCCAGACGACCATAGATTGAACTAAAAATTTTTGTGCACAGATTAGAAAACTTCATCTTTGAAACAAAAAAGTATCAATGAATTCTGACAGAAAATGAAAAAGTTATGCTGTCTCAAATATGAACTCAGACCATGTTTGTAATAGTTCAACAAGAATGTGCCCATGCCTGAAAATCCACTCTAGGTTCAAATTTCAGGCATAAAACAGAGGACCAAATTGCATCAGACTGAGCTCAAAATTTGTATGTATATAGTATAAAACTTATATTTCAAAAAATAATCATGCAATTTGGATAAAGTATGAGAAAGTTATGATGTCTCAAACTTGAATCCAGACAATGTTTTCACTGTAAAAATCTGGACAAAAACATGCTCCGACTCAAAGTTCGGCAACATATTTCTATATGTTATATAGGTCAAAATGACCTATAATTTGGTATGCTTATAGTAATATAATTTATCTTTCAAATAAAAAAGAATCACATAATTCGAGCAAGAAACAAAAGAGATACGCTGTCTCAAACATGGACTCAGGCCATGTTTGCAGCAACTCGGAAAACAAAATGCGTACATGTGATTTCCAAGCTGTGCACTGATTTTGCAATGCAGTTTTTAGACATCAAACGAACATGTTTTGCAATGATATTTGACATACATATACTACAATACACAGGATATTAGCTGAAGAAAACCCGACAAAATTTCGTTGCCGGAATTGGGAAAAAATGATGTGCAAAGTGACGTAAACTCAGTTTTCACAGAAACAAAATATGAAAATAAAATCAATATATTGAAGCTATTTTTGGTTAAATTTTAGCATTTTGAAGCATGGCTTCTGTTAGCATTTGTGAGTTTTGATACTCACCTTACATAATAGTAGAGCAGCAAGAGCGAATTGGAGAGGAGGTGCAAGCGTTGGCCTTTAGGAAACTTCAACAACCTAAAAAGAGTTTATGCAAACATGCGAGAATAAAACTTCAATATTGACAACAAATTCACCAAATCAGAAAAAGGATGAAGAGAAGTTTGGTTTTAGCTTATATTACCTGAAGTAATTGACTCTATTTTTGTAAATTTAAGCAATTAATTGGATTGGAATGAAGATTTTGATTTTTACTTTAAAAGAGAAAAATGGGTTTTTGATTTCTCTTCTTTTAGTTTACAGGGAAGAAAAATAATTGTACTGAACATGCATGAATTGAGAAAGAAGTTTTCTTTCTCTTTTTTGGTTAAGGTTGGCTAAATGGCTTTGGACCCAAATTAGGAAAAAAAAATAATTTGCCTAAGTTAATTTATTTCAACACTTAAACCAAATGTACACTAAATTATAAAACAAATGTCATTTTCTTTAAATTTTCATACAAACAATTTATGTAAACTTACATATATGTGAAATAAAATATTTTTCATCGTATAAAAGATAATTTTTGTTTTAAAAACATTTTTATTAAAATTAACCTTTATTTTACATAAATACACAAAAAAAATTTTGGAACTAGGGAAAACTGTTCAATCACTACCGACCAACGATTCCTGAACAGTAAACCTAGGGAATAGCCGGAAGGCCTGCCACAACCAACTATGCCGGGCAGCAAGACCTTTCGGTTGGCTTGGGGTAGGAGGCGCGAAAATGAACCGGATACCTCCCAAGTGAAAAGTCGTTTCTCCTCCCATACAAGGTGGGACTCGAACCCCAAACCTCCCACTTAGGAGCCGCATCATCCCACCACCGCACCAAGCCCGCGGACAAAACTTTGGGGCCAAGGAAACTATGTTTGCCCTGGCCTTCGGTTAGCCGGTTTTATAAGTGGCCGTGCACTATGTCTCATTATTGTGGCCGCTGGGATTCGAACCGGTGCCACTACAACCATATGTAGCAACTCCACTATGTCTTAACCACTGGACCACTAGAACTTGACAAAAAAACTTTAGGGCCAAGGAAACTATGTTTGCCCTGGCCTTCGGTTAGCCGGTTTTATAGGTGGCCGTGCACCATGTGTTAAATACACAATTTTACACAAATAAATGCATAAATCCACATTTTTAACTTTTAAAATTCCATAAAAATATTTTACTTGCTTAGAAAAATATAACTAACCATTATAAACTCATTTTTATAATTAAAACTTATTTTAAAACTAGATTCCACTTTATCTTATTTAAATAAACAACCTTTAAAAATAAAATACTTCCTTTAAAAATTATTAAAAGAAGTAATTGGCAATAATTAATAAAATTATTGCATTTTCTCTAAATAAAAATCATTTTCCATTCATTATTAACCCAAATAAATAAAATAAAGCATTTAAACTTTATTTTCATATTTTATTTCTCTAAATTCATTGTTTTTTCCAAATAAGAAAATTAAAATCTCCACTTTTAATTTTAGTTCACAATATTAAATCATAACTACCATTATAATTTAGTATTTGCAGGTAATCTCCAAACCAGGGTTGTTACAGACTCCTCTCTTAACCAAATTGCATCCTCGCAATTACTAAGGAAGAGTTTATATTCAGCCTACTAATTTCATCAATCAAAAGGAAAAGGACAAGCTTGAGATAAAGAGATATTCTCACCACCGTCGCTATGCGAAGATAGGAAACCAGGATAAGAACACTCGATAAACTCTTTGGTTTCCCAAGCGCAGTCATTGGGATTAGCGGACCATTGAACTTTAACGAGCGGCACATCCTTGTTTCGAAGGCGTCTCACCTCTAAAGCAAGTACACAGTAGGTTACTGCACAACAGATAGGTCTGGTGAGATCTCATGCTCTAGCAAATCAGGAGAATCGATAACATAATCAACTCTCGAAGACACTTCCGAAGCTGAGAGACGTGAAGCACGTCACGAACACCAGATAGATGAGCTGGAAGTGAAACTCTATAAGCCACAGGGCTAATACGTTCGACATTAGAAAATGAACCTATAAAGCGAGGAGCCCATTTCCTAGTCGTACTAAAATGCATAACCCCCTTCAAAGGAGAAACATGAATAAAGACATGATCACCAATAGAGAACTCGAGAGGCTTTCTACGGTTGTCCACATAGGATTTCTAGCGGCTTTGTGCCTCTTTCATACTCTGACGAATAAGATCAATCTTCTCAGAAGAATCACGAACAGAATCTGTGTCAAGAATAAGCTTCTCACTAGATTCGAACCAACAAGAAGGTGATCGACATGACCTTCCATATAAGGCTTCCGAAGGAGCCATACTAATACTGGACTGAAAACTATTGTTGTAGGAGAATTCCACAAGAGGTAGGTGATCCTCCAAAATACCATCGAAATCTAAAATGCAAGCACAGAGAAGATCCTTGATAATACAATTCACCCGTTCAGTCTGTCCATCAGACTACGGATGATATGCTGTACTGAAATTAAGCTTTGTTCCCAAAGCTTGCTGAAGACTCTGCCAGAAATGAATCATTAATAACGGGTCACAGTCATAAACAATCGAACTAGGAACACCGTGAAGTCTCATGATTTCCTTGATATGTAACTTGGCTAAATGGGAAGCACTCCTATTAGACTTAATAGGAACAAAATGAGCTGATTTGGTGAGGTGATCAACAATAACCCAAATGCTAGAATGGTCTGATCTCGAACGAGGTAGGCTTTTAATGAAATCCATCAAAATCTGATCCCATATCCACAATGGAATCTCTAGAGGTTGAAGGAGACTAGAAAGGAGCTGATGCGTAGCTTTGATGAGTTGACAATTCATGCACTTACTCACATAACTCGCCACATCGCGCTTCATGCCTTTCCAATAATAAAGGAGATGCATATCGGCATACATCTTACTATTGCCAGGATGAATGGAGGACTTAGAACGATGACAGTCATCGTTCTTGTCATGCCTAAGTGCAGAATCAAAAGGCACTATAAGACGGTTCTTCTTGCGAAGACACACATGAGAATTAATACTCAAATCCTACAACTCCACATCACGGGATTTAGAGTCATAAATCTGAATAAGGTGCACAAGATCAGGATCACACTATTGAGCATTGGCAATACGATCCAATAAGTGGGGCTGAGCCTCCAAACTGAATAATAAAATAGGAGAACCAGAAGATGGAGCTCGATCACGAATATCACAAAAGGATAAGGTCTCTAGAACATCCCACTCACAAGCATCATAGAAACAACAGCCGCATTATTTGCGACTAAGTGCATTAGCAACATGATTACCCTTACCAGGAGTATACTGGATATCAAAGTCATAGGAGGAAAGGAACTCAAGCCAACGCTGTTGCCTCATATTGAGCTCCTTCTGAGTGAACATATATTTTAAGGACTTGTGGTCAGTATAGGGAATGAAGTGCTCTACAAATAGATAATGTCGCCAAATCTTCAAAACGAAGATGATGGCGGCTAACTCGAGGTCATGAGTGGCATAGCGTACTACATTCGGTCGCGGTTGCCTAGATGCATAAGCAACTAGCCGATCCTTCTGCATAAGAACGACACAGATGCCACATCTACTAGCATCGGTGTAGACAACAAGATCTTAATTCTCTTTGGAAACCACTAGAATAGGAGCATTAGCAAGAAGCTCTTTCAACTGTTCAAAAGAAGCTTCACACTTGTCGGACCAAATAAATCGAACGCCTTTTCGAGTAAGGCTGGTGAGAGGAAGCACAATACAAGAGAAATCCTTAATGAACCGTTGGTAATAACCTGCCAATCCAAGGAAGCTACAAATCCATGAACATTCTCAGGCCTTTTCCAATTCTGGATGGATTCGATCTTTGAAGGATCGATCGAAATGCCTTCGAAAGAAACAACGTGGCCTATGAACTTAACCTTATTCTCCCAGAAATGGTACTTGGAGAATTTGGCTTTAAGCAGATGGCGATAAAGAGTATCCAAGACAATTCTCAAGTGATTAGCATGCTCGGCTTTAGACTTCGAATAAACAAGGATGTCGTCAATGAACACAAGGACGAACTTATCAAGATATTGGCGGAATACTTGATTCATAAGATCAATAAAGAACGCAGCAGCGTTCGTCAAACGGAATGGCATAATGAACCACACGTAAAATCCATATTGAGTGCGGAAAGTTGTAAAAGGTTTGCTATCTTTCGCAACTCGAAGTTGATGAAAACCAGTGGCAAGCTTCAAGTTGAGAGAAGACCTTAGCGCCACTCAATTGATCAAACATATCATCGATCCTAGGTAATGGATACCTATTCTTGATGGTCAACTCGTTAAGCTTGCGATGGTCGATGTAAAGCCTAAGATTTCCATCAGACTTCTTCACAAAGATGACTACGGCACCCCACGGTGAAAAACTAGACTGAATCAACTTCTTGGACTCAAGCTCAAAAAGCTGCTTCTTGAGTTCCTCATTTTCCTTTGCAGACATCCTCGTGAGAGGATGACTAACTGACTACGTGCCTGAAACGAGATCAATGTGAAACTCAATCGCCCACTTAGGTGACAAACCCGAATCAGGCTCAAATACATCAGAGAAATCACAAGCAATAGGAATATGAGATATATCATCATCATCTCGTGAGTCAAGAGAAAATAAAGATGCTTCAGAATTATCCACATTTCGAAGAACAAGTGAGAGCTGAATAGATGAATCTGGATGTCGAAGATATAAAATTCTCTTAGAACAAATAATCCTGGCATCGTATCGCATTAGCCAGTCCATACCTAAAATCATATCAATTCCTAAATAAGAAATAACCTGCAGATTTGCACAAAAAGAAAAGCCACATAAAACAATCTCAACATCATCACAAAGCATGATAAGGGTTGTGGATCCCTCAATAGGATTTGCAATCCTTAATGAAGTAACCATACAAGAAACATCCAAAGTCAAATCACCGACGAGCTTCTTTGATACGAATGATTGTGATGAACCCGTATCAAAGAGGACTCGATTAGAACGATCACGAAAAAATAATGAACTTTCAAGAGTAGAAGGAGAAGTACCTGTGCACAAAGAAGAACCTCCAGAAGCATCTGCTACATTCAGCTTGCCAGATTTAGAATTATTCGGAGCAATAGGACAAGTGGAAATACGATGGCCTTCCTTCTTGCAATAGCGGCGGAAGAGAGGCTTAGGACAATCTCGAATCATATGGTCAGGAGAACCACAATTGAAACACTCCTTTCGAGTAGGAGGTGCTCTAGTAGGGTTGGAACTGGGACTAGATCCAATGGGCTTCTTCTTCATTGAGGGGGGAAAATTTGGCTTATGAAATGGGAACTTCTTATTAGGATTCTTGTGAACTTCAGCCTCATCACCACTATCACACTCCTTCTTGATGGCTTCGAGATGAAGCGCCGAGTCAACCAACTCCTCGAAAGAAAGCTTGAGATGGAGCATCAAAGACTTCTTCAAATACTTCTTAAGACCAGAGATAAATTTTAGATTTTTCTTATAAGAGGTGCTACTGTATTCAAGACCATGCTTAGATAAGGCCTAGATGATGAAACCTACTTAGAGACGGAGGATTTCCCTTGCTACAACTCAAGGAAGTGCGGGCCAATAAAGCTTTCTCAGATTCAGGAACGAATTTGTGCTCGTATCGTTCTCGAAACCGAGTCCAAGAAAGAGAATACTCATCGAGCTCGGCTATGAGAAGTTCGTACCAATCAAGGGCACGCTCTTGCAACAGGCTAGATGTTATAAGAACTCTATAATGGTCAGAAAGATCCATATGGGAGAAGATGCGCTTGCACATACGAATCCAAGCTTGGACCTCAAGAACGGACTCGGAGCCTTTGAATGGCTTTCCTCCGAGATGAGAGAAATCAATGCACAAGCATGCAAAGAGACTTGCATGGATGAGATGCTCGAATAGGAGCTAGAGGCTGAGTGCTCCTAAATAACTCCATAAATTGATCGACAAACATATAAACGCCGTCTAGATGCAAGCCACTAGTTTGTCCAGCATTCGAGCTTCGTCCTCTATCTCTTCCAGCCATTAGCTGAAAGTTAAGATAAGATAAAGATTATTCACATGGTAAATATCATTAATTCAAATATGGAATAGTATGGAATTAAAATGCATTCCTAGACATATTCCCAAAATTCTATCTATCCTAAAGGACACAAAAAGAACAAAGGCACGATGATTTAGGGATTCATAACAATTGTATTACACTTTGATGCGCCCTAATATGTGTTTATGTTCTGTGTTTATCATATTTTGTTCTACACTCAGCTCTGATACCAAGTCGTGATGCCTCACCCTGAGAACCCACATTAACAATGGGTATTACTAAGTAATACTGTATGCTAATGCAGAGAATAAGGCTGGTTATGAGAGACCATCTATAGCTTTGTCTTAAACATCTATTAAATACGTCGATTTTGTGCTCCATTTTTTTTCATTCTCAATTAGATTGACATATTCAATAAATATCTAATACAAAACTATGGCAGCTGCAGGATCTGTTAAGAACAAAACACAATATAGATAACACAGATCACAAATAGCAAACACAATTGAATACATACTTATACATCAGATATAATACATAGTGTTAGAATTGGTATTACAACCACTATATATACATACATCAGTCCCACAAAAGAATATACATAAGTATGTCATACAATGAAGTAACTACACAAAAACTATGCGACTAATCCAAAATGCTGATAGATGAGTCCAAAGTGAACAGCTAAGCAAAAACCCAAAAGACCTAACCTGCAACTCGGTCTGACCCGAGTATATAAAATACATAGGTCAGTCTAGCTTAAACAACTAATTAACATATATAACATGAAGTATGATATAAGGATAAAGGGGTAACAACTCTTCTCGAATGAAAAGAAATAATATGAGTACGAGCTAAGTATCAAGTCATAAGGGTCTTAAGTGAGTAAGTACTAAATAATCATCAATAATAAAATCAACTATCCATAAATTCTTGCCTCGTATCATTGTCAAGATTGATAGCTAATATAATGGCTATCTCCAATGGCATCTCATAAATAGGAGATTGTAAATCTCAAAATTTCCAAAATATAGCAACATGAATCACAATATAGATAGAACGCGACTTCGAGTTCAAAACACCATATGTAATCACCATATAATAAAGGTGATAACACTCAAGCTGTATAAGTAAGCCAACAAAGGAGATTATGGTGAAAAATATAAAAAAGTCATCAAAATTCTAGAAATCATCAGAAAGAAATCTAGGAAACACAATATAAGGAAAGGACCCAATAGTCGAAAATATAGCCCAACAGCTATAATAAATAGGACCCAACAGTCCATAGGATGGCCCAACAGCCTGCAAAGTATTTGTGCATAAGAGACCCAACAGTCTCTTTAGTACCAACAGTCCATAGATAGCCCAACGTTGTATAATTGCACATAAGTACCCCAATAGTCCATAAGCGACCCAACAGTCTAAGTAACGACAATCACTCGTGAATGTGTCACAAACTCCCAAAGAGGAACTGGAAAAGTGGTAATAGTGCATCCCATACCACACATTCTCAATTAATGGTTTCCTAACCGCTAGTCAATGCCACACTAGAAAGCAGTAAAAATATTTGCCTCATCTCATCGGCAAACACGACCCGAAGATCAAAACATTCAAACAGACAAATCAAGAATTAACTGAAAAGGTAAACGCACGTGTCCCGTACCATGTGCTTTACCTAATTTTTTAATTCTCCTTCCCATTCGCTCGAATAGTGCAAAAATGTGTATTTTTATATAAAAGTAATTTATTATAGAAAAAAGCTTTTAAAACTATTTTTGAAATCGTTTGGAAAATAACTATTGAAATTCTCTTATTATATAGAATATATGATTTTATTGGCTTTAAAGTAACTATAAATATTGTAAAATATTTACTTCAAAAGCTAAAAAAATCTTTCGAAAATGGTTTAGTAAGCACGTCTAAAGAAACAACAAAAATTAATTAAAATTCAATGAAATTATTCATATAGTTGTCATAGAAAATCTCCTATAAACACACCAATCCAAACTATGAATAAGTGGTATTATTAGCTCTTCCATCTGAGGATCAAGCCGATCAAAAACATCATCGAAAAAAATCCATGTAAAACAATTCAAATGTTCAGCTGGAGCAAAACATGCTCCGATTCAAAGTTTCAAGCGAATTTTCAACTTGTTACAGAAGTTTAAAAGCCATGAAATTTTGCAGGCATAGAGTTCAAAAACTCTAATTTAAATAGAAAAATTACGCATACAATCTGATGAGAAATGAGAGAGGTATAATCTCTCAAAATTGGACTTAAAGCCAGATTTCACTGTCAACTGCTAGAGTAGAACATGCTACAATTCAAAGTTTGACAACATGTTTCTATTGGCTAAAAAGGTCGGAATGACCTGAAATTGGACATGCATAAAGTTCAACAATTAGGATTTAAACTGGAAAAAGAATCATGCACTTTGATAAAAGTATGAGAAAGTTATGATGTTTCATAGTTGAACCCAGGCAATGTTTTCACTGTAAAAATCTGGGTAAAAACATGCTCCGAGTCAAAGTTTGGCAGCATATTTCTATAAGCTACATAAGTCGCAATGACCTAAAATTTGGTATCTTAATGTACAAAATATTGTCTACAATTCAAAAAAATCCAGGAGCATTTCGTTGTCGGAATAGAGAGATACGACTGCACAAAGGTGCTACTCAAAACAGTTTACACAAAATCAAAACAATTCAAAAATGAATTTTTAAGCAAATTTTTGGTTTCAAGTTGCAATTTCTTTTCGACATTGCATAAGCTAGATTTTGTGAGATTGATACTCATCTTTCAAATACTTGAGCTACAATATCAAATTTGATGCAAAAAGGCGAGCGTTGGCTTTGGAATTGCTTCAAGAGGCTTCAACAACCTAAGAATGAAATGTACATAGACATGCAACGCCAAAAACAATGTTAAAAACAATCAAATAATCTTCAAAACTGAAATTTGATGATGAATTAGGTTTAGAAATTGATTATCTGTCTAAATTAATCTAATTTGATAATTTACAATAAAGATTTGATGCAAATTTATAGATTTTGGTTTTTATTTTTTGAAAGACTGAGTTGAACTTCTTTTTCTCTGTTTGAGGAAGATGAAGTTACAGTACGTACCAAATGAGAAAGAAGCTTCTCAAGTGTTCTGGTTAGGTTTCTAAGTGGGCTAAGCCCAAAAATTAATTAATTTGGCCTTAAAAGAGAAATTAACATAAATTCACCTTTACACTAATATGCGTACAAGTATACTATACACATACAATGTTTTAACTTTATAAAATCATACAACATATTCTTATGTACCAAAAATTTATTTTGCATCAAAATAAAATATTATTTAACTTTAGAATTTTATTTTCACTAATAGAAACTCATGTTTTACTTTAAATGCACAAATTACATAATAATTACATAAAACTTCATTTTTAACTTCAAAAATTTCATAAAAATTACTTCCTTATGTATTAAATTTAACAAATCATACTTTCATCATTTTTACAACCAAAATTTATTTTTAAATCAAATTTTTCATTTTTATTTATAATAAACCGCATTTTAAATCAAATGCTTCTTTTAATAATATACAAAAGAAACATTTGGCAATGATTATCAAAATTATTGCATTTTTTTGGACTAAAATCATGTTTTGCACATTATAACATAAACAATCAAAAATAAAGTTTCAAAACTTCACTTTCACATTTTTAATCCAATTCTAAATCTCCAATTAATTTTTATTTGACAATATTAAATTATAATCGCCGTTATAATTTAATATTACAGGTAATCATCTAAACCAGGGTTGTTACAAACTCCCCGCCTTATAAAATTTGCATCCTTGCAATTTCTAAAAGAGCTGTATTTAAAAAAATTACTTCATCAAGAAAAAGAAATTAAATAAGCTTGAATTGAGAAATCCTCCCTAGTTATAAAAGAAGAAAGGAATCCAGGATAAGACTGCTCGATAGATTTTTTGGTTTCCTAAGTATAGTCATTGGGATTAGCAGACCATTGAACCTTTATGAGCGGGATGTCCTTATTTTCGAAGGTGTCTCACCTCCGAAGCAAGAACATGAATATGATGCTGCTTGATAGATAAGTCTGGTGAGATCTCAAGCTCTAGCAGATCAGGTGAATCGATAACAAAATCAGAATCTCGAAGGCACTTCTGAAGCTGTGAGACGTGAAACACATCATGAATGCCAAATAATATATCGGAAGTGACACTCTTTATGCAACAGGGCCAATACGTTTAGTAATGGGAAACGGTCCTATAAAGCGAGGAGCCAATTTCCCAGTCCTACTGAAATGCATTGCCACTCCAGTGGAGATACACGGACATAGACGAGATCATCAATAGAGAACTCAAGAGGCTTCCAATGGTTGTACGCATAGGATTTCTGACGGCTTTGTGCCTCTTTCATTAAGAATAATCTTCTCTACAGCATGAATTGAATCGAGGCCTAAAATCAGTCTCTCCCCAGATTCCGACCAACAAGATGGTGATCGGCATGGCCTTCCGTACAAGGCTTTGAAATGATCCATACCGATACTGGACTGAAAGCTATTGTTGTAGGAGAACTCGAAAAGCGGTTGGTGGTCCTTCCAACTATCACTAAAATCCAGAATACATATATGGAGAAGATCCTCTAGAATACGATTCACCCGTTCAGCCTGTCTATCAGACTGTGGGTGATGGGCTCTGTTGAAATTAAGTTGTATTCCTAAAGCTTGCCGAAGACTCTGCTAGAAATGACTCGTGAATAAGGGATCATGATCACATACAATAGAACTAGGAATATCGTGCAATCGCACGATTTCCTTAATATAGAGCTTAGCTAGCTGAGAGGCTGTCCTAATAGACTTAATAGGAATGAAAGTGCAGACTTGGTAAGGCGGTCCGCAACAACAAAAACACTGTTATGGCCTGATCTTGAACGAGGTAGGCCATCGATGAAATCCACGGGATCTATCCCATTTCCACAACGGACCTCTAAAGGCTGAAGAAGACCATTGGGTCATTGATGCTCGGCCTTGATAATTTGAAAATTCATGCAATTACTCACCTAACTTGCCACCTCTCGCTTTATGCCTTCCTAGTAATAAAGGCGTCTCATGTCGGCATACATCTATCTACTGCCAGGATGAATATTATACTTAGAACGATGACAATCAACTAGAATGTCCCGTCTAAGCTCTGGAATTGAAGGCATGACTACTCGATTCTTCTTACGAAGACAACCGTGAATATCGATGCTGAAATCCCTCATCTCAATATTACCGTGGGATTCATACTTACACTTCCGAATGAGAGCAAAGATATCGGAATCTTGCCGCCTAGCCTCGGCAATCCGATCTAATAAAGTAGGACGACCTTCCATGCTAAATAATAGAATAGGAGAGTATGAAGTAGAAGCTCGATCTTGAATATCACAAGAAGATAGAGTCTCTTAAGCTTTCCACTCTATAAGCATCATGGAAACAATAGCGGATTGATTTCTACTCAAAGCATCAGAAACTCGATTCCCCTTGCCCGAGGTATACAGAATGCCGAAGTCATATGAAGTAAGAAACTCGATCCAATGCTCCTGATGCATGTTGAGCTCTTCTTGGGTAAATATATAATTGAGTGACTTGTGGTCGGTGTATAGAGTAAAATGTTCACCCAATAGATAGTGGTGCCATATCTTCAATGCGAAAAAGGCGGCGACAAGCTCAAGATTATAGGTAGCGTACAGGTCCAAAATAAAATTGTTCTATTTCTCTCAATAGTTAAGTGTAGCATTTCTTATTTATGATCATGAAATAATATCATCTATTCGAGTTAAGTCCAGATGAAAAGAGGATAGTGGGAATATATTTTGAGCAAAAAGATTATATATGTAAGTCTGTGCAAAACCGCTTTAAAATGCTTAAAAGGAATGTATGTTTACCAATTAAATTTTTAAAGTGTTAAATGGTTTTGTGTATTTTATTTGACAAGAAATCAATTTTTTATTAGAAATTGTTATGTTAAAAATGGTATTTTGAGACAAAATGTGCAAAATTGTGATATTTATATAAAAAATAAGGTTTTATTATTAAAACTAGATTTTTATAGATAAAATATATTTTATTTTATTGAGAAAACAATTTTTCTTACATACACTTTTGTTGTATAAGTTTTATTTGGATAAAAATATATGTTTATATTTTTAAAATAGGTAAAACATACCCATTACTTAGTGAATTTTCACCAAGTATAGGATTGGGCTTATTGGGTATAGGGTTTTGATCCATCAACCTAATCTAGAATTATTAAGGAAGGAGAAAAAAATTAGCTATATGCTGTTTTCTCTCTACTAACTTTCTTCTTATCAAACAAATTATAGTAAAAAGAAAATCCATGACCACCTCTTTTCAAAATTAATTTTTTTTTCAAATTTTGTTGAAATAAAAGAGAAAATCATCAAAATAAAAGTAAGAGAAGGTAATCAAATCCAATACTTAGCATATTTCATTAAAAATCTTGAGTTTGATCATGAAATTGTTTGTAACTTGTTTCTTCTTTCCTGCATGTTCAATTTTCAGCATTTATAGGTTCTTAAGGCCCTTCTTCACCAAAAGCTTCAATCTTTTTCAGCTAATTAGTGTTAATTTTTTCTATTTTCCTAGGTAAATTACAGTTCACAATTTCCAGCTTAAGCAAAAGCTTCAAAATGCCAAACTCTAACAAAAAATAGCTTCAGTTTATTGATTTATGTTCACGTGTTGTCCTTGTGAAAACTGAGTTTGTGTGTCACTTTGCATGTCATTTTCTCCAAATTCCGTTAATGAAATGCTACCAGGTTTTCTTCAGTTGATATCCTATGTGTTTTAGTATATGTACGCCAAATTTCATTGCAAAACATATTCGTTTGATGCCTGAAACCTGCACTGCAAAATCAATGTACAACCTGGAAATTACCGGTACACATTATGTTTTGAGTTGCTGCAAACATGGCCCGAGTCCATGTTTGAGACACCATCTCTTTCGTTTCTTGCTCGAATTGCGTGATTTTTTTTTAAAGATAAAGTTTTCTACTATAATCATACCAAATTTCAGAATATATTGACCTATATAGCTTATAAAAATGTGCTGTGGAACTTTGATCCGAAGCATGTTTTTGCCCAGAGTTTCACAGTGAAAACAATGCCTCGGTTCAACTTTAAGACATTATAACTCTCTCATACTTTATCCAAATGGCATGATTCTTCTTTTGTTTGAAATATAAAGTTTTCTACTATATGCATACCAATTTTAAGCCCAATCTGATGCCATTAAGTCCTCTGTTTTATGCTGGAAATTTGAACCCAGAATGGATTTTCAGGCTAGGCAATTTTTTTGAACTATTACAAACATGACCGGAGTCCATGTTTGAGACAGCGTAACCTTTTCATTTTCTTTCAAAATTCATTGATTCTTTTTTTTGTCTGAAAGATGAAGTTTTCTAATTTATGCACACCAATTTTTAGTTTAATCAATTTTCGTTTATCCACCTGTTTTATGTCCGAAAGTTGAATCCAGAGAAGATTTCAGACTTGGGTACTATTTTACTCAAGCGTTTTTGTGTTCTTTTTCTGTCCGAATTTTGACTTTTATTTCATGTTTTTATGATACTTCTAATATGTTTTGGGAGCTATGATGCCTATCAATAGGCTAGCCAAGTTTTGATGTAATTGAAATTCAAATTTGAATTGACTTTGAATTTAATTTGAATTACAGTTTTGAGTGATTTCTTTGTTTTCGAGCATAAAATTTTCCGAACAATTTTGAAATAATTTTTTAAAATAAATTGGCATTTAAAATAATTATTATGTAATATTTTTAAATTATTTTAAGCTATAAAATCTATTTATTTTCTATAATAAGGAAATTTTCAAATATCCTTTTCAAAATTGATTTCGGAAAATGGTTTTAAAAGCTTGTTTTCTCAAATAAATTATTTTATATATAAAATACACATTTTTTCACTATTCAAATGAATGAGAAGGATAATTAAATCGTTTTGTAAAACATATGGTATGGGAAACATGCGTTTATCTTATCGGTTAATTCCTGACTTGTCTGTTTGATCGTTTTGACCTTCGGGTCGAGTTTACCGATAAGATGAGGTAAACTTTTTGTTGCTTTGAGTGTGAAATTTACTGGCAGCTAGTAAACCATGTAATGCGATCGTGTGGTATGGGACGTACGTTAACACTATTTGGGTTTCTATTCGAGAGTTTATGACACATTTGCCATTGCGGCGTGCCTGTACTGGACCTTCGGGTCATTGCCATTGCGGCGTTTTCCATTGCGACGTATTTGTCTTCGAGACGTTTGCCATTACGGCATATTTTCCATTGCGGTTTGTCTTCAAGACTATTTCCATTACGGTGTATTTGTCATTGTGATGTTTTGCCTTAAGACGAGGTACCTATTTGAGATAATAGTACTTGGCAATGCTTCGGCCACATGCACATGCAAACACTTTTGAGATGGTTTCTTTGACTATTTTCCCTAGTGTATAGCCCCTTTCTGGAATTGGTCTTTTAAAACATTCGATATATATTTGTGGCGATTACCTTTCTAGAATTTGAACTCTTAAGAGTTCTATTTTTGAGATTGGAATTGCCTGCAATGGTGTTATATGAGATTTGCCTTTTGGCGTTAACTTGAGATTTTGTTCTCCTCTTTGGAGATATATTTGCCTTATGGCGTGTCTGAGATGGGATCTCTTTATGCATGTTTTAGGTTTGCCAAGATGCCGGGTTTAGGTTTTTCCCTAAACCATATTCGATATTTTATGAAAGTTGATGATACAAGGATCACCGCGTTTTGCGTATTATGGGTTATTTTATCTCTTTTGAGATTATATGTTTATACAGTGATACCATATTATCACTTGATGTAATCATACAATTTAGATTGTTCCTTCCCATTTGGAAATTTTATCACATTATCCTTATGCTAATATTATCACTTATCCTTTTAAACTGAGTTGTTTAGCTAGACTGACTCGTGTATTTTATACTCGGGTCCGACCGAGGTGTTTCAAGTTAGGTATATTTAGACTTAGCCTATTCTGCTTTCGCATGGACTATTCTGCTAGCTCTTTTTTTATAATTTTTTTGTAGTCCTTTTTTGTTTCTACTCTGATATGTATATTCTTTTGACTCACTTGTACGTTGTGGTTGCTATGCCACTTGACATGTATCATTTTGTATACTCTATGATGTATCTGTATATGTATATATATGTGATGATATACCGTTCTGTGATGTGTTTTGCATTCGAGTTATTGTATTTTGTTCTGATAGATCTTATAGACCTCTGACTTTGTATTAAGTATTTATTAGATATGTCGATCCATTTAAGAAAAAATATGGCATTTATCGACGTATTCAATAGATATTTAAGACAAGGCTGTAGATGGTCACTACTATCCAGCCTTGTTCTCTACATTAGCAGACAGTGCTACCCAGTAATACTCTTTGTTAATGTAGGTCTCGGGGTGGGGCGTCATAGCTTGAGTATACCGTTAACTCTTTCACCAAGACATGTCTCGAGAAATTTTGCTATATATTACTGCATTTCTTTCCTGAAACACAAATCGACATAATATAATATAAAACAATTCCATTAATTCCAAACATTCAATAATAGGCCCCATTAGTAGTCTCCCTCTCTCCCAATGGAGTGGGTTGATGCATCAGACTCGACCCTGTCTTTCATAGCGTGCATTCCCATCCGTGTCGCAACTAATCCGGTAAGCTAATATATATCATTACATGCAATTTAATAATAAATAAAACATGAATTGACACTAAATTTCTCAGTCATCGACATAATCTCACTAACAATTACAATATCACATCCATACACTACAATAACAAGTTTCAACAAGACCACATCATGTTTGTCAAACACAATATTACATATGCACATAAGCATAAACGAATAACCTCAATCCTATCAACATTGGATCGATTCTTCGTCAAAGTAGTACAAAAATGTATCTTTAAGCTATTAAAATTGCATTTTAAGCTCATTAATTTTTCCTTATCTGTCACCATCATTTCTTCTAGCCTAGCTCTAATATGCTGTCTGCTCTCGTTAAACTAATAGGTGGCGTCTCTATACTTCTGCATTTTAATAAAGCTTTGTGTTAATTTTTATAACACGTTAAACTCGTTAAAAAACCTTTCATCTCATCCAACATCATAATGACATTTCTATACAAAGATAACTTTCAATTTTATAATTGTTTAGGCCAATTCCAACATAAAATTAATTTTTAAAATTATAGCAAACTCAAAATCCATTTTTACTCGTTATAAAACATATTTAGGCTCATTTCAATACAAATAAATTAATTTAATTTTATTCAACTAAATTAATAATTAAGCAAATAAATAATTTAACTAAATTAATAAAGTAATTCTTCAACTAGATCTATTAGTTTTACAACTAATTTTTTAACTAAATATTATTAAACTAAATTTAGTGACTGTACAACAAATTGTACAGGTAAATTATTCAACTAAAATTTGTAATTCTATAAGTAACCTTTTATATAATTTTATTTAACTAAATTATTTAGTGCAACCAAATTTATAACTATATTTTCTAACTGAATTTATTTAAGTAACTTCTAAAATATAAACTAATTGTGTTATTGATTAGTTAGCACATAGAATATGTTTCACTGAAGTTATTCAACAATTAATTTAGAAATATTGCCCTTGTTAGACCCATAATACGTTCTTTTTAGTAGAGCGAAGTGTGCCAAAAACTTCTTACTTAATTTCATAGGTTACATCCATGCTTTTACTTTTCCATTCATTAATTTTAGATTTTATTTTGCATATTTTTTATTTTTGATATTTGTAAGAATTCGCGCATACACAAATATATATATATATATATATATATATATATATATATATATATATATATATATATAGACATGAATGACTCACTCCAAATTTGGCTGCCACATCAATCCGTCCACTTGTGGTCATTCCTTCCTTGACTCAACCTTATGAGTCTTATGATACACCTCCCTGAAGGTCAGTTCTCTTTGAAGATCGTCAAACTGAAAACTACAAATAGTATATTTTCATAAACATAGTAATTTTCTTTAAATGTTAAATAAATTTAAAAATCACATACCAAATCATTTCAATAATCCGCATAGGTTCTGGACCAACACAATGTAGCTTTGAGTTTTTCCTCCTATATCCCACTTTTTTTGAATGCGCTTTAATAACATGGTGCTCATAGTATGCCACAGCATTATCACTATCTTCTGAGCTAGTGCCAGTGAATCATCATTTTCTTTCTCCTACCATAGGCTCTTCACCAATGCTAGTGAAACATCATCTCTCAATTAAAACGAACTTTGTACATGAAATTAAATATATTATCAATAAAAAAATATGTAGGTGCATATATACCACATATGATATAATGCTTAGTGATAAGCATACTTATATAATGTAATTTTATCATTTAATATTTCCTAATTCACCATATTAGTTTTGTATGCATGAAAATCAATAGAGTTAAGGGTGTGGCCTAGGGGCAATTATGTAATTTGATTTTTAATTTAACCCTTATAGCGACTCTTGTTCGAAATAATGTAAGCTTTTTTTATTTCCTATTATATATATTATTATATTTATATACAATAATTTTTAGAAATAAACTAAATATACCAAGTAAAAAACCCTTGGAGAAAATATTTAATCAATTGCAAATACGAATGTGTTTGTAACCATGGGATTAAGCTGTATAAAATAAATAACTAGCCTTAAATTTTCCTAATTCAGTTGTACCGAAAATGGATTAAAGCTATATCCATCAATACTAATATACATGATGTTTTTAATACGGTGGATGGTGAGATACTCACAAACATTGGGGGCATAAAGGGATACGTACATTTAGTTGTTTCAAACAATTACATAATGAGTCATCGAGTATCTTCATCAGGTTAAAATTCAAGTAGAATATCTCAACTATGTGTAGTAGTATTTTTACTTTAGAATTCTATGAATCTTAATTATCTAAACTATACATTGATTCTTATCAATCACATAACAAAGATAATCGCACTAAGGCCATAGTTCGGTATAAGTATAACCACTTAAAGTAAAACACTATTTAAGAGAGGATTTGTCCCATTCGAAAAAGGCTAGTATCACCATAATTGGTACTCAACCTAAAGTCAAAGTCTTTAGCTAAAGAAAATCGATTAATTGATAAATGTTATCGAATTAAACCATGGACTTTAATGTTGGACTTCATAATTAACTATACATATTATTAAATCTTTGACCATCGACCAAACTCTAGATATCTAAGTCATATAGTAGTAATCAAGAGAAAACATGCATAATATATCATTACATAAGGTGTAGCTTAAATGGTTAGAAGTAAGATTTCACCTTGATAATCTATAAGAAATTGAACTTATTTCCATTACTATGCTTATGCAAAATCGGTACATATGTTTAACTATTTAAATACAACTAAGGATTAAAATCACACCATGAAGTCATACAACAACGTTGTTAAAAAAATTTCAAATTCAATTCTTTTAAAGTAATTTACAAATATTATGAAGTAAGAGTAAAAATTAATACAAATGTTATTAAATTTTTTTTGATTTTTAATTACTAATTTATGGCCTTAGAAATAAATGAAATAATATATGATTGTTATACATCAATTTAATTAAATATACGGACTAAAATATTATTTACCAAGTTAATATATGTGATATAATTAGGTCCAATATTTTGGAGTAGTCCATATAAGGGTTCACCAAATCATGGAGGGAAGGGTTACAGATATTCCTCTTTGACTAGATTCGATCTAGATTAAAGAGAAGATAAAAAGGAGGAGATATGTAATGGCCCCCCTTTTCGACCCTTAAAAGTCAACATTAACACATCCATGGTATTAACGTGCCGAGTATCCAAGTGCCAAAAAGACAGATTGTTAAGAAAAAAAGAAGAAAGAACATAATAGAATCTCACATCATGCCTAGAAATGTATAATATACAACTGGTCTTTACAAAAGAAAAACCATGATATATACACACACACACATTAAATCAGAGTACACTCAATAACTAATCATCAACCTGGAAAATTATAACCACTTGTCTTCACAAATGCTGAAAAATAAAAAGCACATGCAACGAAAATAAAGAATATATGAGAATACGTCTTTGATATCCAGCTCGTCTCCTGAAGCTCCAAGGCATCCAAACTAGATTTGAAAATATGCTCGCTATGACACGAGCATTATAAGAAAAATAATGCTAGGATCGGTCTAGTAAACCAGCGTAAGAAACACGCCTCAATTGAATTTTAATGTCGTAAGCACCTTTTGAAAATAAAGGTATTTCATAAGATCACGCCGCACATAAATACAGATGAGTTTTACCTTAAGATAACCAAAACATTTCTATAGAAAATCCAGTGACATTATAATGTATAAGGTTTAAAATAAATATCAAATATAGCCGAAATTCTTATATTAATTAAATCCCAACATAATAGGTATACAACTAAGTCCGTAGGCATGTATTGGAGAATAAATTTCACACAATGACAAGGAACTGGGGTACTACCTACCATAGAACGCCTTTAGAAAATGTACCGAGGGCCACATATGGACTCCCTATCAGTACAAGACCGACTTACCCTATACTAGATAGTATAGAATAATTCATCACCGTGGTTGCTTTTACATCCTTTTCAAGAGCTTTTATGCACAACCAAATCCATAAATGAATATATCTAAAAGTGATGATGATACCCTTAATGGGTGCGATGCACTTAGCCCAGCTTCATATCTCCTTTTTTTATCATCCCCGGTTGTTGAGCCTAGAGGCTACGTTATGCCTTTCATATTGCAATCCCACTTGGAATGCTAATGCTATCCTTCAGGTAGAAATACAATACCAGCATTCATCCATACAAGTTTGTTGGGTCTGAACAAAATCGAAAGCACTACTTCTACTATATCCATTTTGGAATCACCCTCAAGATTGGTAGCAAGTAGCTTTTATACATCAAAGAACTTTGCCTTTGAAACCTTCATCAAGTTTTCTTCCATTCAAACGCTTAGTTGGTTCGAAGCGGTTTTCATATAACATATATGATCCTAGTCTCCTCGAAATGACAATGATAGTTTTAAAACTGGAAAATATTTGATAGTCGATTATTTAACTATCAAATAAAACAATAATCAAATCGGAGATTTATTTCCATAAGGAAACCAACATTGGTTAAGCATATAAGCAACCACTAACCTGATTAGTTAATTTTTTCATTGATTAAAATCACTTTGTAGATACTTGTATCAAAATACCTTTACAAAGATATATTCATAAACCCTATACTCCTAATGTAGCGACCTATAGTTCCGTACCCTTTGAGTTGATAATAATTCACCCTTGTTCAGCCCAAATTATACGAAAGAGTGAATGACTAGGATAAAGAAGAAGAAATAGATAGAAGAAGATAAACAACAACATAGAATCTCACAATCGCAGCGGAACAAAATATAATACATATAATAATAGAATTTCACACAAAAAAGTATGTAACAATTTATATACTTACAATCATCAGAATACAAAACTCAATAAATCAATTTGGACAGTTGTAATAACTTGTCCTTATACAACGGAAATATAAATCAAGTACAGAAATACATCTGAACTCCACCAGCTCGTCTTCTGAGCTCTATAGCATTTTAATCCTGTAACTGTAATACTCAATTTACCTGAGCATTATAATAAAATGACACCCGAGTTAGTCTGGAAAACCAGTGTGATAAAACACACTTAATTTGAATTATTAATTTTTATCAAAATCCTTTGAAGAACAAAAGTATCAAAGACCATGTCACACATAAACACGACGGGTTTTTCCCTTGCGATAACCAAAACATTCTATAGAAAATCCAATGATATTATAATACTGTCTAAATACAAATGATTATTAAAATAGCCGAAATTGTTACATCAATTAAATTCCAGCATACTAGGCTCTATAAAAAAAATCGTAAAGGCTAGTATTGGAAAATGGATCTCATACAATGAATGGGCCACTGGGGTACTATCCATCATAGTACACTGCTAGAAAAATGTACTGAGGACCTCCTCGGGATCCCCTACTACACAAGACTGGCCTACCCCAACTTGGAAAGACCGAATATGTTATCACCTGGGTGTTGCCACCCTTAAAAATTGAGTGCTTCTTCTTTCATGCACAACCATATCCATAATATATATATTTCCGAGGTTATCTAAAAAAGTGATAACGTATCTTAATTGGGTGCGACCCACTTAGCCTTTGTAACGACCTGGTATTTCGAAGCATTCAAATCGACAATCAACCACTCATGTCAGACTTGAATTGGTCAAAACAAAAGATTATTAATTTATATTTGGAAAAACTCAGCATATACAATAAATAAATAAATCACAGAATCACAGACATAGAGTAATATAACAATAAGCAGCAGAATAGATAAATAGTAGTTCATGAAGCTACTATATAAACATCAGACTTTGAAATAAAATACAATAGAATATCCAAAACACATGTAGTCTCAAATACAAACAGATGTCAAGTCTGAAAAAAACAACTGGAAAAGATGAATAGATAAGACAGATCTTCAAGCAAAGCTCCAATCTTCAAATGTGAGTCTCAAATGTGGTGATGCTCAGTCTGACCCGAGCATAAAGCAAAATACAAAACACTCGAGTCAGGATTAACATTCTTATACCAGTAAATTTAGCTCAAGTGAAATGTCAACTGAAATACAAGTTACTTAAAGAATGTTTGGGATTTCCATCCTCTAAGGATTCATGGAACTATCTACTATGTAGTAATATATGTTATTACAATATGTCTATCATTAAAGTAAAGTATTAAAATAGCATTAAAGCATTATCCATATCCTCCTTAATACATTTTTATATATTCTCATAGTCTATACAGTACCATAATTCCTCCATAAACTAGAGGGCTATCAGAGGGAACTCTATAGGTATGGTGCAAACCAAACTCATAGAGGGCGCGATAAGACACGAGACAAGGCGCGCAAGACAACACCAAGGTAGAAATACTATTTTCACCCCGGACTGGTGGTAACGCATAGCATCTACTACCGCCCCACCTTGAGACACACTCCCACATCAAAGTTGCACCCAAATCAAATCATAAACTAATAGAATGGTATTGAAAAAATGTGCCCGATCGGAGGTGCGACCTCACTTGGCCCGGTATAGCTCCTGTTTTAGACACATCAAACGAACTCATAGGAGTACTCAAGGTTGTGTTAATACCTTATATAGAACCGTCGTCAGACTATCCTACTTCATTCTGTAATATCCACTATGTACACAGTTGTTTAAGTGATTTTCGGTACTAGCAAAGAGTATGACAGTATCTGATCCCAGTCTCTTTAACAACCAAACGCTTATTTCACACCGTCATCATTTTATTTCAAAACGGTTCATACTTCATATCGAAATATCATATAATTTCAAAGTCGTACCACTTTCGAAATCATATTACTTTAAAAATCATATCATTTTAAAATCATATTCACTTTAAAAATCATAACCACAAAATAGTTAAACCAACGTATCAAAATATTCGCATTTAAATCCATTAAATCTAAACCACAATAGTTCCAACTTAGACAGTTTGTATATTAAAAATAGTTTATATATATTAAAACAGTTATAATTTAAATTATTTTATATTTAAAATAGGTTATAGATAAAATAGGTTATAGATAAAATATTTTATATACTAAAATAGTTTACATTTAAAATAGATTATAGGTTAAAACAGTATGTATAATAAAATAGTTTATATATTGAAAATAATTTATGTATTAAAATAAATTTTCAAATTAGAATTGTCTCTTTCAATTTCACAAATCAAATCAAATCAAATCAATTTTAGTTCCAAAATTCAATTTAAATCCATCTCAGCACAACAATTTATATAGTTTTCAAATTCAGGATTGAACTACAAATTTTAAATCACTTCCAGTTCAATCCTGTTTCAATATTCAAATAATTTAAAACAACTTAATCTGATAAATTTCATTTATATTTCAAAACTCAACTTAATCCTATTTTAACTTCAAGATATCCACTTAGTCATTTTTAATAACATTTAAGTAAAACCTCAAATTTCATATCTAAAAGAAATTAAATATTCAACTACAATTTTATTTAAATTTGAAATATCCATTAAATCACCCTTATCAAAATCAAGATATTAATTTATAAAATCGTATCTCTAAAATATTAACATCATTAAGTTCTAAATCGACTCTTATTTAACTTTAATGACAAATTAGTTCTTATTTAAATTCATTTTCAAACCAGTTAAATTACAAATCAATTTCAATTCATCTTTCCAACCGTAATTTATTAAAGTTATTACGAAATCTATTTAAAAATATTTAAAAAATCTTATACATAAATAAAAGTTAAATTAAATTCTTATGAAACTTCATTATAGTAATTATTATTAAATCTATTTTACATCTTATTTTATATATTTTAAAATAATAAAGTTATAAGTAAAATTTATAATTTACATTTTTAAACTTAACTTATAATTTTAAAATTCCAAAGCATAATTTTTTTAAATCTAAATCTTTTACACATAATAAAAATATTTATATTAAAATTTAAAAAATCAATATTTATCAAAACCCATATATTTCCTTTCAAACTTCGAAAATCATTTTTTGTCAAAATACACCAACAGTGTCCGTATAAAATTTTATATCCTATGGTCTAGTGGTACGGATATTTGTCATTTCAATCTGCAATTATTTAAATATTTACGGGTATATATCATTTCAACCTGCAATCCCAAAATTTAAAAGTCAATGAAAATCGCTTGGGTTTATCATTTCAACCTATAACGATTTTCCCTAAATCTATAATATCGTTCGGGTATGCATCATTTCAACACATAGGGAATTCTAAACTAATAGGGAACATGGAGAGACAGAACAAATATGATAATAATTTAACATATCAATGACAGGCATATATCATCAGTAACAACAATAGGTTATGGTGTCATATGTCACATGTAAACAATGACAGATAATGAAATATTACATTTAACAACTAAATAACTTAACAATTCAAACTTAACAACATATTTCAATCGTCATTTCATGTGAAGTAAATTTACTAAATATAAGAATGTCAATCATGAGTGATTGCTCTTTCGAGGTTAGAGAAACAAGAAGATAACACGGACTCCCACATGAATGTAGACACTCACTAGCGGGACAACGATAAGTTCAGAACTTCTATTGTAAATCTGGACAGCAGCGAAACAAAGCAAGGTGAATTTAGATTCGTTGGATCAAGTATATATTCTAAACATATATATATATATATATATATATATATATATAAAATTATTACAACAATTTATAACACTACTCCTATTAAATTTGTGGACATATTATTTACATAAGATTTGTTGCAAAATCAATTTAAAAATAACGATATAAATCCAAATAGATGCAACTCTTACGAAAGATATATATAAACAAATATATGCAGACCCTGTCTTTAAAATATGACTAAATATATATACGCATGCTACTATATATGAGACAGTATCTATTTACTCTAATACTCATATGCATATTAAATATGTAAACAATCATATGCTGACAAGTATATACATAACAAATATATAAGCTACTCAAAAATCATATGTGTACTATATATATAAGCAACAAAACATATATATAGCGTATGTGCAGACTATAACCTATGTAGACAATTTGTAAATGAAACAAACATGTATGCGGCTACTAAAACATGTATATGAAGCTTATGTATATATGCAAATATATATATAGCCTATATAGACTATCTACAATATATGCGTGCCTTAAAAATTATGTGTAGACCAATATATGAGCTCTTATTTATAAACTTACATATATATAACTTATTTTAAAATCAATAAAATGTTGATGGTTGCAAGTTGATGATGAGGCTGGAGTTGGGGTTGAGGCTGATAGCAAGGAATAATGGATGAGCAATTATCGGTTCAGGCTTCTCAAATATTATTCATCTTGCATTATTTTTAACACGACCAAAAATGAAAAGAAGGGGTTGGCGTTAGGGATGCTCGGGGGTCGCATGATTGGTTAAGGCTTCAAAGCGGCAGTGGGTTGGCGACAAGGTTGCTTGAGGTGAACGGCTAGGTGGTTGTGGTCGGAGCCAGTGGCGCTCGGCCTTTGTTTGCGGAGGAGTGAACGAGTGGTGGTCGGCTATTGCAGTGGGAGGCTGTGTGTTCGATCTGGGGACTAGACGAAAGGGAAGTGATGTGGTGGCTTGGTAAGGATATGTGATGACGCATGGAATGGTGGGATGTTTTCTTGGAGAGGTGGGGCAGTGCTCGGATGGTAAGGGGTGGAACTGTGGTTGACTGGGGAAAGTGGAGTGGCGTCGGGCGAGCAAAAGGAAGGTGGAGGAGGTGGATTCGGCAAGAAGAGGGGTAAAGAAGAAGATGGGCTGGTTCGAGAATGAGTGAAAAAGAAATGAGGAGGTTGCAAATGAAGAGGATGTAAAAGTTCTCTCAAAGAAAAAATAAAATGAAATAAAAATGTGACTTTATATATTTTAATTAGCGCAATAATTTAGAACGACAAGAATTGAAAAAGGCAACCAAGATATACACTGGAACCAAGGAAAAATAATAGACAAATTATAATTACGGGAATATGAAAAAGAAAACGACTGTTTGATTTTTCCATGGCAGATGACGAAAGGACAAACAGAAACCAAAAGACCAAAATGGGTACCGATACGCTTAACCGCTTCACGAATGCGCCGCGTACCTGACACTGAAATGCATAAATGAATATATTGCGGAGATCGGCATGATGAGACGAACAGAATGGTATGAAAATATCAACGATATGACCATCCTATCAAAAGTCGATATTTCCCTGTCGAACTACTGATAACTCATTGAAAATAACATAAACGGGGCTAGAGAAGTCCAAATTTGATGAAACAAATCATGGCGTCTCACTCGGAAAACGATTTACGTTTTTACTGCATAAAAATATTCAAATTTCAAAAACATTTTATATTCATCAAATTAAATGATTTTAAAATCGAAAATGTAAATTATACAACAGAACTAACTTTGATATTTTCAGATGAAAATCTATTATTTGTTATGTTCAATAGACGGATAACTAACATCAAATTTTCATTGTCAAATTTAATTTTTTAAATTTTCACATAATTTCAATTAATTACATTATTTAAAACTTTTGGGTCATTACACTTTCCCCCACTCAAACTTTTCGTGCTCGAAAAGGAACGAGATAAAAGAACAAAAGCAACACAAAGGAAAGATAGATTTGAAATACATAGTATTAGATACAACAATTAATATAAATTTTATCTATTTTTAAATTGATTAATATTCATAAATTTGGGTTCAATCTATTTTATTCAATCAATAAATATTCAATGTATTTACATTTGGTTGACTTTAGTTCATGGTATTTTCACTAAATTATTTGCTTCCAATTATTAATATTCATTACAAAAATTTCTTTTAAAACAAAATTTGCTTTATTTAACTCATTTATTTTATCCATTTTTCTTCAGTTAAGTAAATTCCGCTTATAATTCAATTTCAATTATTATTTATTATTTACATTTGTATCACAACAGTTTTCAAAATATAAATTTATTTATTACCTGTTTATTTTCCTAAGTTCATTATTTACCTAAATAACATTTCTTATTATTTTTCAAATTATTTCACTTACAAATTGTTTTCATAAAATAAATTAAACATTCATTTTAACAACTAAATTTTATTTATAAATTCTCTTAACAAAAATTCAATTTTGGACATCATATTACATATATCATATTGTAAATTATTCACTCACATTCAAACGATTTCCAGATAAGTTTTATTAATGATTCCAATGTAATTGGTAATACAAATTTATCTTTTATTTACAATATTACTATTAAGCAAAATTTAGTTTGAACATTCTTGTCATTTAAATTTCTCTTGCATAATCTTCAATTTCAAATTCGCATTCATTTTAAATTTTGAATATTTTAGGTAAGCTATATGTGTTTTAAAATGCAATTGAATATTATACAAATTAATTTTATCCTAGTTCAACTGTTTCAAGTTGTTTAAATTCCATTTCTCATTTAGACACTCCAATTATTCAAAAAAATTCTTCATTTCAATAATTGAAAACCATAACTTAACTTTAAAACTTAAGAGTTAAATTTTCGGTTTCTCATCGAACCATTGTGGAATAAATATATTCATCAAATTATACTCAAAAAATTTCAAATCAAATCAATTTTAGTTTGCCAAAACAAAAGTGTAGCAAAGCTACTATGCGGCCTCCCCACTTTGAAACTTAAAAATGAATTTCAATTATGCTACAGCCATCACCGGAATTATTTCTAGCGATATAAGAGGAGGTCACAGATTCATTTCTTTTAAAATTATTTAAAAACAGTTTTCATTTGAAAAAACTGTAAATAATATATTTTTCAATATTTTGAAAACAAAATTTGAAAGTACGAGAAATTAAATTTTCAAATCCTTAATTTAAATTCATTTCATTTGCAAATCAAATTTATAAATCAAATTTATAAAATTTCAACTCCTTATAATATAAACAATAGTTAATGGTTGACAAAACAATAAATGATAATCTCGTATTATCATTTCTAATATCCAATTCAATTAATTTTAGAAAATTATACTTATATATATAATATAACCATACCTAAAATTATTTCATTTACCAATTTTGGAAACAATATTCTGTCGGTTTACTATGTTCAAGTGTTTTGGAATTCCTATCGAAAGCATTGGCCAAACGAATCGATCAAAACCCAAATCAAAATTATCAATTCGAACAACACAATATAAATTACAAATATTTTCTCTTATAGGACGATTCAAGAATGGGATATAGAACAAGGATAAAGATTTAAATTCAGAGGGACCCTAATCAAAGAGAATTCTAATTATGATGATAGGCTCGAATAGAAGATAAGATAATTATATTACAAAAGAGTTAAGCAGGATAGACTCATAAATTGTGGTTACCTTAACTGGGTCAACCGAGACTTAAAAAAGAGGGGAATATCATTAACGAAAAAGGAGACAACCCTGTTGAGAGCATCGCGGAATACGCGATTCAATGAGATCGACGAAAAGGGCAGGCGCATTGGTTAACCCAAAGAGTACAACTAACCATTCAAAGAAACCATTCATCCCGAAGGAAGGACACTGGTCAAGCTCCACGAATAAGATCGATGTAGAATTCAATTTCCCACTCAAGAGGTGGAGCACTGGCTTCACCAAATAATAGGATAATCCCTAGATATCGAGAAAGTCAAGATTACTAGGTTAATCATCAAGAAAAAAGATAAACCACCTGCTGACATTCTGAGAAAATCAACATTCGATCATAAGAGAATTACCCGGATCGTCTACTAGAGAACAATTTGGGGTTTGCAAGAGATAACCACATCAAAACCGGGGACATAGAAATCTTCGGTGAATCGATGCTTGTTGTGAAGGAGTTTCACCTCTTTACAAATCATACTAAGGTTGGCACGACCGGCGATGGAATTAGACACACATAAGGAAGAAGTTACCTATTGAGGTGGCAAGGTGTTCTCAAATTCATTACAGAGATCAACCAAAGTGAAACTATGGGATGCTCCAGAATCAAGAAGAAACGAATGGGAGAAGACAAAACGGATTCCAGAACAAAGGGGAGAGTTCCAAAATTCAAAAGAAATCCTGCTTCAGGAGAATCCTAACGAAGAATTTTAAGTTCGAACGAAGATGATTCTGTAATTAATTATCTACTCCATATGCTAAGTTTGCCTAAACCGAAGCTTTGATACCCACTTACAACGACCTGGTATTTCGAACCATTCAAATCGATAATCATCCACTCATGTTAGACTTGAATTGCTTGGAACAATAGTTTGTTTATTTATATCTGGCAAAACTCAACATATATAGTAAATAAATAAATCACAGAATCACAGACACAGAGTAATATAACAATAAGTAGCAGAATAGATAAAAAGTAGCTCATGATGCTACCATATAAACATCAGAGTTTGAAATAAAATACAACATAATATCTCAAATACAATGTAATCTTGAATACAAATAGATGACAAGTCAAAGAAAAACAACTGGAAAAGCTGAATAGATAAGACAGATCTTTAACCAAAGCTCCAATCTCCAAATGTGAGTCTCAAATGCAGTGACAGTCAGTCTGACCCGAGCATAAAGCAAAATACAAAACACTTGAGTCATGATTAACATTCTTATACCAGTAAATTTAACTCAAGTGAAATGTCAACAGAAATACAAGTAACTTAAAGGGTGTTTGGGATTTCCATCCTATAAGGATCCATGGAACTATCTACTATATGGTAATATACGTTATTATAATATGTCTATCAGTAAAGTAAAGTATTAAAATAGCGTTAAGGCATTACCCATATCCGCCTTAACACATTTTCATATATTCTCATAGTCTATATAGTACTGTAATTCCTTCGTAAAATGGAGGGCTATTAGAGGGCACTCCATAGGTATGGTACAAACCAAACTCGTACAAGACGCGATAAGGCATGTGCCAAGGCATGTGCCAAGGCATGCAAGGCAATACCAGGATAGAAATACCGTTTGCACTTCCGGACTGGTGGTAACGCATAGCAGCTTCTACCGCCCACCTCGAGATACACTCCTAAATCAAAGGTGCACCCATATCAAATCACAAAGTAATAGGATGGTATCAAAGAAATATGCCCGATCAGAGGTGCAACCTCACTTGGCCCGGTATGGCTCCTGTTTTAGCAACATCAAGCTCACTCACGGGTGTCAGGGATGCGCTAATACCTTATACAGAATCGTCGCCAGACCATCCTACTTCGTTGTGGAATCTCCACCACGTACATAGTTGTTTAAGTGGTTTTCGGTATTGGCAAAGAGTATGACAATATCTGATCCTGGTCTCTTTAACAACCAAACGCTTATTTCACACCGTCGTCATTTTATTTCAAAATTGTTCATACTTCATATTGAAATATCATAGACATTTCAAAGTCGGATCACTTTCAAAATCATATTACTTTCAAAATCATATCATTTTAAAAATCATATTCACTTTAAACAACCATAACCACAAAATAGTTAAACCATCATATCAAAATATTCACATTTAAATCCATAAATCTAAATCATAATGGTTCCAACTTAAACAGTTTGTATATTGAAAATAGTTTATATATATTAAAACAGTTATAGCTTAAATTATTTTATATTTAGAATAGGTTATAGATAAAATATTTTATATACTAAAATAGTCTACATTTAAAACAGATTATAGGTTAAAATAGTTTGTGTAATAAAATAGTTTATGTATTGGAAATAATTTATGTATTGAAATAAATTTTCAAATTCGAATTGGTACCATCCGATTTCACAAATCAAATCAAAACAATTTTATTTCCAAAATTCAATTTAAATCCATCCCAGCTCATCAAATTATATCGTTTTCAAATTTAGGTTTAAACTACAAATTTTAAATCACATCCAGTTCAATCCGGTTTCAATATTCAAACAATTTACAACAACTTAATTTGATATATTTCATTTATGTTTCAAAATTCAACTTAATTCTATTTAAACTCAAAATATCTACTTAATCATTTTTAATTACATTTAAGTAAAACCTCAAATTTCAAAGTTAAATAGAAATTAAATATTCAACTACAATTTTATTTAAGTTTGAAATATCCATTAAATCACCCTTATCAAAATTAAGTTATTAATTTATAAAATCATATTTTCAAAATATTAATATCATTAAGTTTTAAATCGACTCTTATTTAACTTAAATGACAAATCAGTTCTTATTTAAATTCATTTTTCAAACCAGTTAAATTACAAATCAATTTCAGTTCATCTTTCCAACCTTAATTTGTTAAAGTTATTACAAAATCTATTTTAAAATATTTAAAACATGTTATACATAAATAAAAGTTAAGTTAAATTCCTATGGAACTTTATTATATTAATTATTATTAAATCTATTTTATATCTTATATTATATATTTTAAAATAAAAAGTTATAAGTAAAATTTATGATTTACATTTTAAAACTTAACTTATAATTTTAAAATTCCAAAACAATTTTTTTCTAAATCTAAATCTTTTACACATAATAAAAATCTTTGTATTAAAATATAAAAATACAATATTTATCAAAACCTGTATATTTCCTTTCAAACTTTGAAAATCAGTTTTTTTTCAAAATAGACCAACGATGTCCGTATAAAATTTTCTATCCTATGGTCAAGTGATATGGATATTTATCATTTCAATCTGTAATTATTCAAATATTTATGGGTACATATCATTTCAAACCACAATCCCAAAATTTTAAAATTAATGAAAACCACTTGGGTTTATCATTTCTACCCATAACGATTTTCCTCTAATCTATAATATCATTCGAGTATGTATCATTTCAACTAATAGGTAATTCTAAACTAAAAGGGAACTTGTAGAGATAGAAAAAATATGATAATAATTTAACATATCAACAACAGGCATATATCATCAGCAACAAATTTAAATAAGTATATACACCAGGTTATGGTGTCATATGTCATAGGTAAACAATGATAGATAATGGCATATTATATTTAATAATTAAATAACTTAACAATTCAAATTTAACAACATATTTCAATCATCATTTCATGTGAAGTAAATTTACTAAATATAAGAATGTCAATCATTAGTGATTACTCACCTATCATGGTTAAAGAAACAGGAAGATGACATGGACTCGCACATGAATACAGACACTCACTACCAGGACATGGATAAGGTTAGAACTGCCATTGTAAATCTGGACAGTGGCAAAACAAAGCATGATAAATTTTGATTCGATGAATCAAGTATATATTCTAAATATATTATATGCAGAATTGTTACAAAAATTTATAACACAATTCCACTTAAATACGTGAACTTATTATTTGTATAAGATTTGTTGCAAAATCGATTTAGAAATAATGATATAAATCTAAATAGATGCAATTCTTACGAAAGATATATATAAACAAATATATGTAGACCCTACATTTAAAATATGACTAAATATATACACGCATGCTACTATATATGCAGATAGTATCTATTTACTCTAATACTCATATGCATATTAAATATGTAAACAATTATACGCTGACAAGTATGTATATAACAAATATATATTAACTACTCAAAAAATCATATGCGTACTCTATATATATATATATATATATATATAAGCAACAAAACATATATATATAGGGTATGTGCGAACTATAACCTATGTAGACAAATTGTAAATGAAATAAACATATATGCGGCTATTAAAACATGTATACACAGCTTATGTATTGTAACGACCAAGTATTTCGGACCATTCAAATCGACAATAAAACCACATATGTCGGACTTGTATAATTCAAAACCGAAGATTGTAATATAATTTGGAGCAAATAAAACCAATTACAGAATCATAAGCACAGATAAACCAGAATAACTCACGGCGGAAATGAAATAACCATAGTAGTTCATGAAGCTACACAAACTAGATAGATGACAACTATATAGATAGATAGATAGATAATCTCCAGCAAATCCTCTAGCTCCAGAAGATGAAATCCAAAGCTGATACTCAGGCTGACCCGGGTGTAAAGCAACACACAAGACACTCGAGTCAGGACATACATACTTATACAATGTAAACCAACTCAAGTGAACTGTAATAGAAAAGCACAAGTAACTTAAAGGATGCTTGGGACCGCCCATCCTTTAAGGATCCGTTAAACTATCTATTATGTAGTAATACACACTATTATAATAATGTCTAAAGGTAAAGTATAATATATTTTTAAAAATATCATTGAGGCTTTATATTTTCCACCTTAACACATTTTATAGTTCCAATAGTCTATACAGTATCATAGTCCCTCCTAATCGGGAAGCCACCAGAGGATACTCCATAGGTATGACACAAATCAAACTCGTAGTAAAGTAAGCTAGGGTAGGTGACACGGCACAACTAGGCAATGCCAAGGTAGATATACCAATAACACTTCCGGACCGGCGGTAACGCATAATCGCAGCTACTACCCACCTTGACCCACACTCCCAAAAATCAAAGGTGCACACCATGTCAATCACAAAGTAATAGAATGACATAAGAAGGAGTGTGTCCGATCAAAGGAGCTAACTCATTAGCCTGTCAATTGCTCTTGTTTTAGCCACCTTATGCCAACTCACGGGAGTCGGGTCCACGTATATACCTCAATAGAACGTCGCCACCATCCTGCTTCATTCTGGAATCTCCACCGCGTATACAGTTGTTAAAGTGGTTTTCGGAGTTGGAAGAGAGTACGACAACTTCCGATTACGGTCTCTTTAACTACCAAACGTTATTATAACCCATGGTACCATTTCAAATGGTTTACATTTCAAAACAAAACATTTCCGTTTCAAAAACCATTTAAATCAAATGCTATTACTCTTCCAAAATTATATCCATTTCAAAATGGTAATACTTCCAAATCAATATACTTAGTCATAGCACTTTAAAAAATGCAATAAGTTAGAAATCATAACACTTGAAAAATGTGGCCCTTATATAATAGCATTTTAAAAATGTTATCTTTTATAACTACATCATTTTAAAAACATATCCTAAAGAAATCTAACACTTTTAACAATATAACTTAAATAACATAGCATTTTGGAAATGCTACCAACTCTACTATAACATTTTAAACATCATTTCTTAGATTTAAAATCATAGTTATATATTATACAAACTATCCATTTTATAAAATAAATTCTATCACTATTACTAGGTTAGATTTAAAACTCCATATTAAATCAAATTTAATTATTAAGTTATTTATCATAGACAAAATCTTTAAATTTGGTTTTTTAAAAAATTATTTACTTATAAAATCTTAACTTATTAGAACCAACATATATTATTTAAAAATCATTTAAATCAAAAATTAGTTAATAATTCATATATTTTAAGATTCAAAATACTTAATAATTTTTGGAAAACTATTATTTTAAAATTAACCATGGGTATGTATAATATTTTCTAACCTAGGCCAAGTGACATGGATATGTATAATTTCAATCCGTAAAATATGAAATTCGGGGTTCAATCATTTCGAACCCGCAATCCCAAGTCAAATAAAATAAAAATTGCTTGAGCCTATCATTTCAGCTTATAATGATTTTTCCTTACTCTAAAGTCTGTTTGGGTATGTATCATTTCAACCCATAGTGATTCTATACTAACAGGGAACTTGTAGTGTGAGAAACTGAAAATAAAATAAACATTCGGAAAATAAAATAAATAGTATAGCATAGCATATCTTATCAGGTGATGTAACATGCATATAATCAGGTTATAACATCATATAATGTCATGTAATAAACAGATATGTACTTAGATCATCATAGCATATCAATAACTACAAATTCACAAGTCATTGTTTCACAATTATATAAGTATGAAATGTTGAGAGTGATAACTCACCTTCTGAAGCTAGATATGACAATACGAGACACACAACCAAACTCTGAAAAGCACGAAAAAGCACGAATTAGATTCGAGTAGATGGAGAGTAAAGATCCATGTCTTGCAAACAAATGAAATACAACATATATAAGCATACAATATACAGAAGAATATGAATCAAAACAATGCACAATATGAATCAAAATGAAGTAAAATTGGCTCAACCAAGGCAAGTGGGCTCGCCCACTTTCAAAATAGGTATACCATCATCAAAATGGCTTGGACATGATTTATTTTGAAGCATATATGTTCGGCCAAGGCAAGAAAATAGGGTATGGCTATGGGATGTGAAGAGATGGCATAGCTAAAGACACTAGGAAGGCAAAAGGTTAATGGTCATGATGGCTTTGGGTTCGGCCCTATGGTAAGACTGTTCAGCCATGGTGCTAAGGCATGGATCAGGTCAAGGCACCTGAAATGGCATGGCTTGGAGATGATTTGGTTACGGCAAGGGGATGGAAGGTGTGGAATTGGTGGTAGCCGAGGCTAGTGAAGAGGAAGGTGATGATGTAAGGGGCTCGTCTAGGCTTTTAATGGCATTTTTGATGGTGATTTGGATCAAGGTAGTCATGGCACTTGGTGGGGATGGTGATGAGGTGGTCGAGGCCGAGCATAGGTGGTGGGGAGGAGAAGGTGTGGTCGGCTTAGGTAGCACGGTGATGGTTGCCGAACATGCTTGAGGAGAAACAAAAAGAAAAGAGAATGAACAGAGGAAGAAGGGGATAGAACTTGCTGTAAAGTTTTTGTTCAGAAAGTTGCAAAATGAGAAAGAGGAGAAGGGAAGAATGTTTTGTATGGCTTGGTCTAGGAATGGATATCTTTTCAATTTGAAAAGGCACACAAATGTCTATTAGGAAATTCAAAGCCCAAATACGAAGCCCATTCCATAAATAAGCTCAAAATCCGATAGAAAATCAAACCCCAAACCAAATAGAAAATTAGAAAATAAAATAGAAAATGGAGAATAGAAAATAACAAATAAAATACTGAAAATAATCGCGTGTAAAACGTTGAATTTTATCAGATTTAAAAAGTATGAAATAGAATTTGACGAAACGAAAAGCAAAACGAATATCAGAATCAAATTTAACTTCAAAGAAAAGATGGGAAATTTAAAATTCAAATTTAAAATTTCAACTGAAAGTAAAATTTTGACCAAAGTTGACCAAAATATAAAATTTTCAGAAAATCATTAATTTATTTTATTTGGAAAAATAATTATGAAAAAATTCCAGAAATCCATTAGAAATTTCCAAAATTCCAATTTTTAAATGATTTAAAATCAAAGTTTTCAAATAAATTGAAATAAAATATTTATTAAAATTATGGGTTGTTGCACTCTCCCCCACTCAAAACTTTCGTCCTCGAAAAGGAACAAGACACGAAAACAAAGAAAGATAAGATAGAAAAGCAAATAGTACCTGAATTCAGATTCGAAGCATGCGTGCTCTCCTCGTCTCCCAGGTACAATCCCAATCATCCGTAGTCCACTGCACTTTGACCAGGTTGACAGATTTCCTTCTCAACTACTTCATACCTCTATCGATAATACGAAATGGCTTCCTTTTGACTGTAAGGTTTGGCTTAATATCCAAACTCTCGAGAGCAAAAGGCTGGACAATAAAAAATGGATCATGCAGATATCGACGAAGATGCGAAACATGGAATACATTATGCACTCCAGAAAACTTCTCTGGCAAATCAAGACGATAAGCTAAAGAACCAATCCTCTTTGAGACACGGAAAGGACCAACATACCTAGGAGCAAGCTTCCCTCTCCGACTAAACCGAATCACATTCCTTAAGGGAGAGACTTTAAGGAAAACCTAACCACCAACAAAAAACTCCAAACTCCTCCTACGCCGATCAGCATACTTCTTCTACCTATCCTAAGCACTCTTCATCTTTATCTTAATCTCCTCAACCTTCTCAGAAGCCTCCAAAATCATATCAGGACCAAGAACCAAATGATTACCGGATTCAATCCAGCAAGATGGTGATCTGCAAGGTCGTCTTTAAAGAGCAGCAAACGGTGACATTGCAATACTTGCCTAAATTCAAAGACGAAATGAGATAGATAAAAGGTTAAGATAAGATTAAAATAGAAGAGTGGTATATACCTGATAACTATTGTTATAGATGAATTTAACAAGATGGAGATGATCTTCGCAAGATCCTCCATAATCAAGAACACAAGCACGAAGAAGATCCTCGAGAATCTGATTCACTCTTTCCGTTTGACTGTCGGTCTGCGGATGGTAAGCAATGCTCAGATTTAGATGAGTACCCAAAGATTCCTGAAAACTTTCCAAAACTAACTGGTAAAGATAGGATCTCTATAACAAACAGTACTGATAGGAACACCATGGAGCTGAACAATCTCCCTCATATAGATCTCAGACAAAGTAGAAGCAGAACGGGTAGACTTGACCGAAATGAAATTAGCGGACTTGGTCAATCTATCCACAATAACCCAAATACTCTCATTACTCCTCCTAGTCCTTGGTAATACATCAATAAAATCCATAGAAACCTGTTCATATTTCCAATTGGGAACCTCAAGGAGCTGCAATAAACCAGGGGTCTTTTGATGATCATCCTTAACTTGCTGACAAGTTGCACACCTACTAACAAAGATAGAGATACCATGCCTCATACCGCTCCACCAGATAAAGCTTCTTTATATCTTGATACATCTTCGTCACACCAGGATGAATAGAAAGTCTAGATCGATGATTATCCTGAAGTAACTCTTGCCCCAATCCATCGACATTCGGGACACAAATCCGATTATTAATCCTCAAAATCCCTCTATCATCGATCTGAGCTCAACTACCATCAGGACTACTACCACCAACGCTATTACGAACATTCTCCTTGGTCAATCTAATAATCCTATCCTCCTCCTTCTTAGCAATGATACGCTCCAAAAGAGGAGAAGAAGAAACAACAAGCTGACACGACATAGCCTTCTTCCGACTCAAAGCATCAGCTACAAATTAGCCTTCTCAAGGGTACAACTAATGTCAAGATCATAAGAAGAACAGAACTCAAGCCACCTAACCTAACGCTGATTCAAATCCTTTTGGGTGAAGATATACCTCAAGGACTGATAATCAGTAAAGAGCTCAAACTTAGCACCCAAAAGATGATGCCTCCAAAGCTACAAAGAAAAAAACCACAGCAAGCAATTCCAAATTATGAGCTGCATAATTAGCTTCATGAGTTTTCAACTGGCGACTCGCATAAGCAAAGACCTTCCCATCTTGCATCAGAATAGCTCCCAAACCCTCACAACTAGCATCAATGTATACCGTTAATCCCTTATTTCCATTTGTAATGGTAAGCACTGGTGCGGAAGCAAGCTTACGCTTCAACTCATTGAATGCAGCTTCACACTTATCATTTCATATAAACTTAGAATTCTTACGAGTAAAAGTAGTGAGAGGTGCTGCAATCCTAGAAAAATTCTCGATGAATCTATGATAATAACCGATAAGGCCCAGAAAGCTATGAATATCAGATGGAGTTCTAGGTGTTTCCCAATCCTACAACAGAATAGGGAGAAATAAGGATCGCATAAAAGATAGAATGATCAAATCACAAAATGAGAAGAGAAGGAAGACTTACATTGATCGCAACGATCTTGACTGGATCAACAAAAACTCCATTACTAGAAACAATATGCCCGAGAAATCAGACTTCATCCTTCCAGAAATGACATTTCGAGAATTTAGCCTTCAACTGATGAATTCTAAGAGTCCCCAGAACAAATTTCAAATGTGACTCATGCTCATCTTTTGACTTGGAGAAGACAAGAATATCATCAACAAAGACTAGAATAAACTTGTTCAGCACATCACAAAAAACACGATTCATTAAATCAACAAAGAAAGTTGGGGCATTAATCAAACCAAAAGGCATAACTAACCATTCGAAACCATTCCCAATACGAAATGCAGTCTTGGGAATACTTTCCTCAGTAACCCTGAGCTGGTGAAAACCTGTGTCAAGATCAAGCCGAGAGAAAACAGTAGCTCCATGGAGCTAATTGAACATAGCATTGATGTGAGGCATAGATATCTGTTTCTCATAGTGAGCTTGTTTAGCTCCCTAACACACATCCTCAAAGAACCATCGGACTTAGTGACGAAAACCACTACTGCTCCCCATTCGGAATGGCTAGGCCTAATCAGACCCTTGGAGAACAAGTCCTTAATTTGCTTCCCTAACTCAACCTTTTCATGCTATGCCATTCTTCTAGAAGGAAGAAATACAGGCTGAGCTCCAGGAATAAGATCAACGCGGAAGTCGATTTCTCTCTTAGGAGGTAAAGAAGTGACTTCACCGAATACATCAGAATAGAGTTTAACCATTGGAGTCAAATGAATATCACCAGGAGAAGAATCAAGAGAATAAATAAAGCTTCCAGAAAAATCCTAAGGTAAACGGCACTGAATCACCAAAGAATTACCAAAATCATCCATAAGAGAAACAATTCGAGTTTTACAAGAGATAACGGCTTCATGCCTATTCAGCCAATCACCTCCAAGCAATAGATCGAAAGCATCAAAGCCCAGAACATAGAAATCACCAAAAAAAGATAGCTGGTATAGAAGAGTTTCACCCTTCTACAAATCCTACTAAAGTTCGTAGGACCACCAATAGGATTTTTAACACATAAAGGTTCAGAAGCATACTCGGGAGAAAGGAGATGCTCTAACTTATCACAAAGATCCATAGAAATAAAGCTATGGGAATCTCTAGTATCAAATAGAACATCAACAGGAAAATTAAACAGAGAAAAAGTGCCCTGAAGAGTACCTTGGGTATCACTAGGGGCAGGAGCAGAAACAGGTGGATATGGAGCAGGTGAAGAAGCAGAGGTAATAACAAAGATACCAGAGGGCTTGCCCTTTTGCTGAGGGGGAGTGAAATGGCCAGGCTGCAAACATATATGGCAAAGATCACGCCTAGTCAACTGAGTGGGAGGAACAGCAGCACCAACTGAAGTAGGGCACCTATTGGCATAGTGCCCCTTCTGATCACACTTGAAGCAGGTAATGGAAGATAGGTCGATAGTCTGCCTCTGAGAAGAAGAAGTCCTAAACCTGGAGTCTTGTTTCAATTCTTCTCCCGCTGATGAAAGTTAGGCTTTCTCTTCTTAGGATTACCATAGAAAGGCTGAGATGAAGTAGCACTAGCAACAGGAGGATCCTTAGAAGTAGGATTCTCATATCTAATAGCTATATCCATTAGATTGGTGAAAGGGCTATGCACATGAGAGATGAGAGGATCATAATACTCTGGGTGAGTACCAGCTATGAACTTCTCATTCTTCTTGAGAGGAGTGTCAATAGAGTTAGGGCCAAACATAGAAAGTTCATTAAACTTCCTCTTATACTCAGCAAATGACATATCACCGTGCTTAAGATCCATGAACTGCTGATAAAGCTGAGACTTGCCTGCCTCGGGCATCCACTTTACCATAAAGCATCCCTAAGCACGATAACAAAAGATAAGAAAGATTTCAAAAGAGAAACTGAATCAAGTTCAAAATTAACACAAAAAATACCTAAACTACTCCCAAGAAATGTCAGCCTCAATAATGTGAGCTGTAACAGACTCCCACCAATCCAAGGCTGCTCCCTTCAACTGCCAAGCTGCCAACTGACGCTTCTGAGCATCATTGATATCAAGATTGGAGAAAATTCTCTCCAATCCCTTCAACCACTACCGAGCCTCGATAATGCTCTCTGATATGGAAAACTTGGTACCACAAAACTCAGCGTATTCCTTACAGAGAGTGGTGAACCTAATGGGTGCAACAGGCTTATGAACTGGGGCAATACCACGACCCCTACCTCTGGCATTCCTACGATTCATCCTTGAAATATCAAGAATGAATTTTAGGAAAAAGGTAATTGAGAAACAAAGACAAGATTAGATAAGATAAGATAAAAATCAGATTCACCAAAATGAATATTCTAATCTAAGAAATTTGTAATAAGGTGGATAAGAAAAGGGAAGAAGTTAAGAAAAATTTGATTTCAAAGCAAGAAAGGTTTATATCAAAGTAATCTTTGAAAAATCCCTTTTAAAATTATTTGAAAATCATTTTCTACTTTAGAATACGTTCTCTCACAAAGAAATGATTCTAAAATTTATTTCACTCATTCTAGGATAATTCGACCCTATCTCTAATGAGTTTTTGCTTCGCAGGATAAGGTTTGCCTAAAACCAAAGCTCTAATACCAAATATACACTATTCCGGACCATTCAAATCGATAATAAAACCACACATGTCGGACTTGAATAATTCAAACAGTAGATTGTAGTATAATTTGGAGCAAATAAAACCAATCACAGAATCACAGACAAATTAGAATAACTCGTAGTGGAAATAAAATAACCATAGTAGTTCATGAAGCTACTACAAACATAGTTCAAAAATAAGTACAAAATACAAGAGTCTGAAAGTAAATACAATAGAAATCCCAATACATATATCTACTAATACATAAGCTGAATAAAAATAACAAAAAGGAAATAGATGACAACTAGATAGATAGATAATCTCCAGCTAATCCTCTAGCCCCGGAAGATGAAATCCAAAGCTGATACTCAGGTTGACCCGAGCATAAAGAAAAACACAAAACACTCGAGTCAGGAAATACATACTTATACAATGTAAACCAACTTAAGTGAACTGTAATAGAAAAGAACAAGTAACTTAAAGGATGCTTGGGACCGCCAATCCTTTAAGGATCCGTTAAACTATCTACCATGTAGTAATATATGCTATTATAATAATGTCTAAAGTTAAAGTATAATATATTTTGAAAAATAGCGTTAAGGCTTTACATTTTTCACCTTAACATATTTTATAGTGCCAATAGTCTATACAGTATCATAGTCCCTCCTAATCGGGGCCACCATAGGATACTCCATAGGTACGACACAAATCAAACTCGTAGTAAAGAAAGCTAGGGTAGGTGACACGACACAACTAGGCAATGCCAGGGTAGATATACCAATCACACTTTCGGACCGGTGGTAACGCATAACCACAGTTACCGCCCACCTCGAGCCACACTCCCGAAAATCAAAGATGTGCACCATATCAATCACAAAGTAATAAAATGGCATACGAAGGAGTGTGTTCGATCAGAGGAGCTACCTCATTAGCCCGTCAATTGCTCATGTTTTAGACACCTTATGCCAGCTCACGGGAGTCGGGTCCACATATATACCTCAATAGAACGTCGCCACCATCCTACTTCATTCTGGAATCTCCACCGCCCACACAGTTGTTAAAGTGGTTTTCGGAGTTGGCAGAGAGTATGACAACTTTCGATCCCGGTCTCTTTAACAACCAAATGTTATTATAACCCATGGTATTTATTTCAAATGGTTTACATTTCAAAACAAAACATTACCGTTTCAAAAACCATTTAAATCAAATGCTATTACTCTTCTAAAGTAATATCCATTTCAAAATGGTAATACTTCCAAATCAATATACTTAGTCATAGCACTTTAAAAATGTAATAATTTAGAAAATATAACACTTGAAAATTTGGGCCCTTATATAATAACATTTCAAAAATGTTATCATTTAGGAATACAACATTTAAAAAATATAACCTAAAGTAGTTTAACAATTTTAATAATGTAACTTAAATGGCGTAGCATTTTGCAAATGCTACCAATTCTACAATAACATTTTAAACATATTTTCTTAGGTTTAAAATCATAGTTATTTATTATACAAACATATCCATTTTATAAAATAAATTCTATCACTATTACTAAGTTAGATTTAAAACTCCATATTAAATCAAATTTAATTATTAAGTTATTTATCATAGATAAAATCTTTAAATTTGGCTTTTAAACCAATTATATACTTATAAAATCTTAACCTATTAGAACCAATATATATTATTTAAAAATCATTTAAATAAAAAATTAGTTAAAATTTCATATATTTAAAGATTCAAAATACTTAATAATATTTGGAAAACTATTATTTTAAAATTAACCATTTGTTTGTATAATATTTTCTAACCTAGGTCAAGTGACATAGATATATATCATTTCAATCCGTAAAATATAAAATTCCGGGTTCAATCATTTCGAATCCACAATCCCAAGTAAAATAAAATAAAAATCGCTTGAGCCTATCATTTCAGCTCATAATGATTTTGCCCTATTCTAAAGTCCGGTCGACTATGTATCATTTCAACCCATAGTAATTCTATACTAACAGGGAACTTGTAGTGTGAGAAACATAAAATAAAATAAACAATATAGCATAGCATATCATATCAGGTGATGTAATAGGCATATAATCAGGTTATAACAACATATAATGTTATGTAATAAATAGATATGAACTTAGATCATCATAGCATATCAACTACTACACATTCACAAGTCATTGTTTGACAATAATATAAGTACAAAATCCGAGAGTGATAACTCACGCTCTAAAGCTAGAGATGACAATACGAGACACACAACCTAACTTCGAAAAGCACGATAAAGCACGAACTAGATTTAAGCAGATGGATAGCCAAGATCCACGTCTTGCAAACAAATAAAATACAACATATATTAGTATACACTATATAAAAGAATATGAATCAAAACAATGCACAATATGAATCAAAATGAAGTAAAATTGGCTCAACCAAGGCAAGTGGGCTCAGTCACTTTCAAAATAGGCTAGACTATCATCAAAATGGCTCGGCCATGATTTTTTTTGAACCATATATGTTCGGCCAAGTCAAGCAAATAGGTTATGGCTAGGGGATGTTAATAGATGGCATAGCAAAAGACACTAGGAAGGCAAAAAGTCAATGGTCTTGATGGCTTTGGGTTTGGCCCTATGCTAGGATGGTTTGGCCATGGTGCTAAGGCATGCATCAGGTCATGGCACCTGAAATGGCATGGCTTGGAGATGCTTTGGTCATGGCAAGGGGATAGAAGGTGTGGAATTGGTGATGGCCGAGGCTAGTGAAGAGGAAGGTGATGATGTAGAGGGCTTGGCTAGGGTTTTCATGGCATTTTTGGTGGTGATTTGGATCAAGGAGGCCACGACACTTGGTAGGGATGGTGAGGAGGTGGTGGAGGTCGAGCATAGGTGGTGGTAAGGAGAAGGTGTGGTCGGTTTAGATAGCATGGTGATGGTGGCCGAACATGCTTGAGGAGAAACAAAAGGAAAATAGAATGAAAAGAGGAAGAAGGAGATAGAACTCACTGTAACGTTTTTGTTCAAAAAGTTGAAAAATGAGAAAGAGGAGAAGGGAAGAATGTTTTGCGTGGCTTGGTCTAGGAATGGATATCTTTTCAATTTGAAAAGGCACACAAATGTCTATTGGGAAATTCGAATACCAAATACAAAGCCCATTCCACAAACAAGCTCAAAACCCAATCGAAAATCAAAATCCAAACCAAATAGAAAATTAGAAAATAAAAAAGAGAATAGAGAATAGAAATAGAAAATAGAAAATAACAAATAAAATACTGAAAATAATCGCGTGTAGAATGCTGAATTGTATCAGATTTAAAAATTAAGAAATGGAATTTGATGACACGAAAAGCAAAACGAATATCTGAATCAAATTCAGCTTCAAAGAAAAAGATTGGAAATTTAAAATTCAAATTTAAAATTTTCAACTAAGAGTCAAAGTTTGACTGAAGTTGATCAAAATATAAAATTTTCAGAAAATCATTCATTATTTTATTTGGAAAAATAATTATAAACAAAATTCAAAAATTCATTGGAAAATTCCAAAATTCCAATTTTTAAATGATTTAAAATCAAAGTTTTCAAATAAACTGTATTAAAAATTTTATTCAAAGTCTGGGTTGTTACATGTGTATATGCAAACCTATATATAGCCTATGCAAGCTATCTACAATATATGCATGCCTCAAAAATTATATGTAGATCAATATATAAACTCTTATTTATAAACTTTATATATATATATAACTTATTTTAAAATCAATACAATGTTGAAGGTCTAGGTTGATGATGAGTCTGGAGTTGGGGTTGAGGCCGATTGCAAGGAATAGGGAATTAGCAATTATCGGTTCATTCTTCTCAAATATTGTACATCTTGAATTTTTTTTGCACGACCAAAAATGAAAGGGAGGGGTTGGTGTCAGGGATGCTCAGGGGTCGCATGGTTGGTGAGGGCTTCAATGCGGCTGTGGATAGGCGGCAAGGTTGCTTGAGGTGAGCGACTGGGTGGGTGTGGTCGGAGCCAGTGGTGCACATCTTGTGTTTGTGGAGGAGTGAACGAGTGGTGGTTGGCTATTGCAGTGGGAGGCTGTGTGTTCGGTCAAGGGACAAGGCGAAAGGGAAGTGATGTGGTGGCTCGGTGAGGATATGTGATGATGCATGGAATGGTAGGATGTTTGCTTAGAGAGGTGGGGCAGTGCTCGGATGGTAAGGGTGGAACTGTAGTTGACTGGGGAAAGTGGAGTGGCGGCGGGCGAGCAAAAGGAAGATTGGGAAGGTGGATTCGGCAAGAAGAGGGGTAGGGAAGAAGATGGGTTGGTTCGAGAATGAGTGAAAAAGAAATGAGAATGTTGCAAATGAAGAGGACGTACCGGTTTTCTCATGGCAAAAATAAAATGAAATAAAAATATGACTTTATATATTTTAATTAGCGCAATAATTCAGAAAGGCAAGAATTGAAAAGGGCAGTCAAGATATACATTGGAACTAGGGAAAAACAACAGTCAAATTATAATTATGGGAATATCAAAAAGCAAGTTGCTGTTTGATACGGCAGATGACGAAAGGACAAATAGAAACCAAAAGGCCAAAACGGGTATCGATACAGTTAACCGTTTCATGACTTGCACCGCATATCAGACACTGAATGCATAACTACACACATGCTACTATATATGTAGATAGTATCTATTTACTCCAATAGTCATATGCATATTAAATATGTAAACAATTATATGCTGACAAGTATATATATAACACAAACATATATAAGCTACTCAAAAATCATATGCGTACTATATATATAAGCAACAAAACATATATATAGCGTATGTGCACACTATAACCTATATAGACAATTTGTAAATGAAACAGACATATATGCGACTACTAAAACATATATACACTGCTTATTTATATATGCAAACCTAAAAATATAGCCTATGCAGACTATCTACAATATATGCATGCCTCAAAAATTATGTGTAGACCAATATATAAACTCTACATATAAACTGGCATATACATACCTTTTTTAAAAATCAATACAATGTTGATAGTCACAGGTTGATGATGAGGCTGGAGTTGGGGTTGAGGCCAATAGCAAGGAATATGAGATGAGCAATTACCGGGTCAAGTTTCTCAAATATTATACAGCTTGCATTTCTTTTAGCACGGCCAAAAATGAGAGTAAGGGCTTGGCGTCAAGGAAACTCGACGGTCGCATAGTTGGTTAAAGCTTCGATGCGGCAGTAGGTGGACGGCAAGGTTGCTTTAGGTGAACGGCTGGGTGGGTGTGGTCGGATCTAGGTGGCGCTCATCCTATGTTTGCAGAGGAGTGTACGATTGGTGGTTGGCGGTTGCAGTGAGAGGTTGTGTGTTCGATCAAGGGACAAGGTGGAAGGGAAGTGACGTGGTGGCTCGGTAAGGAGATGTGACGACTCATGGAATGGTGGGATATTTTCTTCGAGAGGTGGGGCAGTGCTCGAATGGTGATGGGCGGAACTGTGGTTGATTGGGGAAAGAGGGTGGAGGCGGGCGAGCAAAAGGTGTTGAATATGCGACTATATGATTTTTGTTTGATGATAATAAACATATATATATTCATTTAAATGTATTTGTTGATGTACTATTTTATTTTCAAAGATTAAATAAATATTTGCTGAATAAAATAAATAACACAGAATTTGAATTAATACAAATATTTATTACAATTTTTGAATAGTATAAATTTCAAGCTCTCACTATATATATACATACAATTTTAATTACAATACAAACTTGATTACATTACAATTCACATTTACATTTAACCTCACTACATGCCACTCATTCAATCAACTCGTATTTATCTTCGACTTCATTACAATGCGAATCCAGCATCTAAGCAATCTGTAGAAATATACATTGACGCGGTAAAATTGAAAATAAAATGTTTTTGCAGTATAAAATAAAATGTGTTTTTTGAAAATAATATTTTCCTTAGCTATTTGGGTTGTTCGTCATCATTTAATTTTGAATTCATCATACACGAACAGCTTGTGACGTGCACAGTGTATCACTGTACATGCCATAAGGCCATGCACACCAATATATACACTTGATATAATTACAGGGACAGGTGAGCATAAGGTCAAACCCAAATCAAAGTTGGGTTCAACTCAAGTGAAGTCACAAACGAGCACAAGGTCAAACCCAAGCTATAAAGCTGGATTCAACACAGGTGTAATTCCAAAAATAAAGATGAAGCTCAAATAAAATCAAAATGAAAAGTGCACCACAAACCAAACAGAGGCAAAACTGCAAACAAATACAAACTGCCTCGATGCATACATATGGCCAAGCGATGCATCACTTGATAATGCACAAATATATATATACACATATGTATATACACATGTATACAAACATGTACCAGCTCAATACATATATGCAGCCTCGACTAAACTCCGAAAGATACAACATGTATGCAACAATGAAACTGGACAGTGCAAGCTTCAAAAAGTATCACACTCGAGCACAAAGGCTACAACTTCAAATGAACATTACAAGGAAATACAACACATATATACATACATAGATGTATGTATACACAAAGGCGGTAGTACAACTCTAGCTGAAACAAATGGCTTAAACTCAACTACAAACTCAAGACCATAAATCCAAACCAAGTTCAACATCAATACACATGAAGCAACCAGACCTAACTGGTAGACATGAACCAAAAATACAATATGATAGGTCTTAACTAAAGTTCAAGTCACACATGAAAACAACTCAGTGCAGCACAAACAATCATATACAAGTTTCACTAACTTGAAGGAACAAGCCAATATGGAAACAATACAAACACAGTTCAAATGAACTTCACATGAACCAAACAGTGCACCAGTGATGTCAACAAGTCTCAACATGTATATGAAGGTCTGGCAAGAAATGAAACATATGCACCAGCAAACAAGTCTACACAGAAGTACAAAGACGCAAGTACTAGAGTTGACAATTGGAACAAAATCAAGTTACAGTTTCAATGCTACAAGACCATGTCAAACACAGTACAACAAAATACAATTGTCGACCAAATTGACATTCAAGTGCAAGCCTCAAGTAAACATGAAATGGTGATACATCAAGTTGATTTGGATATGCAAGTAGTGCAACTCGATAACAAAGTAAACAGTATATGCAGTGATACGTATACAGGCTTAACACACATGTTGAACAACACAAAGTCAGATACCAGAGAATCAAGCTTCAAAAGTACAGGTTGCAGTGATGCAAAAATCAGAATCAAATTCGTAAAAATCAAGTCAAAGTCTGATAATATCAAAAATCAAGTTGAAGCCGTGAGCAACTGACTGGAGTCAAAGGAAACAAAGAACGAAATCAACATCAGCAAAATCAATTTGAAACCATGGTGGCCAAGAAATTGACCAATTCAGAAATCAACACCGTGGGAATCAAGTCAGAAATATACAAAATTAACAAAGTCAGAAAAATCACAATCTTTCAAGCATAATCACGTGGCCGAAAAGAATTCAAGCAAAATTATCAAACGAAGTCAAATGATCATATGCGAACGAAAATATAGGAAATCAAATCTTATATAAACCCTAAACATCATCGACAAAGGGGCATTCGAGTTCGAGATAAACAGAGAACAGTAATCATTCAACTCGAATCATCGATCGAGTTCAAACATGCCAAAACCAGTAAAGAAAAAGGAGTAAATTACATACTGAAATCAAATCCGAATTTGATCGAATTGAAGTAGCCGAAGGCGATTCAAAGAGCCAAACGATCGACGAAAGCAACGAACTAGAAAAATTCTATTTCGATCAAGCAACTGAAAGTCGGCGACTTCAAAAGCCCTAATTTCAGAGCAAAGTGGAACGAGAACAAGCAAAAAGAAAGCCGGCCGAATAATAAGAAGAAAAGGGATTTGATTTTTATTACATTGGACCGGCCTATAAATTAAAGCTTTAGTATAAATTAGGGTTTTTATTTTTAAATTATTTTTACTTTGTATTTTAACTTTTGAACCGTTGTAATTTCTAGTCGTATGACTAGGGTACAAATGACGTGGCGTAGTTTGAGAATTCGTCACTCAGTGGCTGAGTTGTGGCAGAGTTTTGAGCATAGAGTTAGGTTAGTCAGTAGCGGGTGTCGCGAGTTTACGTGTGTAAGCGTGTGATTACTTAATTTCTTGTAGAAACCTTGGGGGCAGCACATAGCTAGGGTTTTGTCGAAGCTGGGTAAATTCTTTGTCGTTCTATTTCTGCATTTATTATTCTGCTATTATCTATGCTGCTATTATTTTGTTATATCTGTGTTGAAATAATTTTATAAGCTTCCGTAATAATTTTTATAATTAATAGCATCACCCTATTCACCCCCCTCTAGGGTGAAATCGATCCTACAAAAGGAAGGTGGAGGATGGATTCGGCAAGAAGAGGGGTAAGGAAGAAGACGGGCTGGTTCAAGAATGAGTGAAAAAGAAATGAGGAGGTTGCAAATGAAGAGGACATACCAGTTTTCTAAAGAAAAAATAAAATGAAATTAAAATACGACTATATATATTTTAATTAGCACAATAATTCAGAATGGAAAGAATTGAAAAGGGCAACCAAGATATACATTGGAACCAGGCAACAGTCAAATTATAATTATGGGAATATGAAAAGCGAATGGCTGCTTGATTTTTACATGGCAGATGATTAAAGGACAAATAGAAACCAAAAGGCCAAAACAGGTACCAATACGGTTAATCGTTTCACTCCGCCGCGTACCATACGCTGAAATGCATAAATTAATATATTGCGGAGATCAGCATGATGAGATGAACATAATGGTACACAAATATCGGTGATACGACCATCCTATCAAAAGTCGATATTTCGTTGTCAAACTGCTGATAATTCACTGAAAATAAGATAAACGGGGATAGAAAATCCAAATTTAAGAAAACAAATTTTGGCGTCTCACTCGAAATATGATTTACATTTTTACTATATAAAAATATTCAGATTTCGAAAGAATTTTATTTTCATCAAATTAACTGATTTTAAAATTGTAAATGCAAATTACACAACAGAACTAACTTTCATATTTTCAGATGAAAATCTACCATATGCTATATTTCAATAGATGCGTAACAAATATTAAATTTTCAATGTCAAATTTTAAGGTGAAAATTTTCACAAAGTTTCAATGAATTACGCTATTTAAAACCACTAAAATTTTCGAGTCGTTACAACCTTGTAACATCTCCACTATTTTACTTATTCCCGGTTGATGAGGTTGAGGCTAAACGTTACCTACAATTCCACATAGAATGCTCATCTTCCTCCAACGATGATGTTTTGATAGCATTCGTCTATCAAGTTGTCATGGGTCTGGACAAACCAAATCACCGTCTTCATCAACTTTTGGGTATTGATTCGTAACGTTTAAATAGGATCAGAGTGGTTTTCAGATATTTGAATCCGATCTCGGTCTCTTCGAAATGATTAATGAAATTGGCCAATATTGATAGTCAGTAATTTAACTATCAATAAAACATCCATAAGCAGTCATTAGGCCTTATTATAAATTTTTTTCCAAAATATTTATTTTCAAAATATCTTTATAAGATATATTACTCCCTTCCAACATTTGAAAACAATTTCAAATACCAAATCTGTAGCAGGATATTTTCAAACCATCTCAACACTTAGAAATATTCCTAAATTTCCATTTTAATACTTAGGAAAATATTATTAGTCTTATTTTCCAAAGTCTTTTCAAATATCAACACTTAAGAGAATATTTCATAACTTATCTCATAAGTCTTCGAAATCACCAATAAATTCCCTTTTTCAATTGGCAAAACCCGGTAAACTTGTTTGTAACCCATTCAATAATTTATAACTACTTTATGAATTCAGATTTCATTTTCAAAATTCCTATATTCCACATTTTAAAATTTTATTTCCTCCAAATCGCTTATAAAATTCCACTTCTCAAAATCATATCCATTTTTAAGCGCCATTTACGAATCTTAAGAGAATTTATAAATAAAAGTTTTCAACCACTTTAAAACTCTATATATATATATATAATAAGTATTTAAAAGAATAATAAATTGATTTTTAGAACATGTTCAAGTAATTATTTATAATATCGAAAACACTTTTACAAACATCAATAACTCATTTATAGATAAACAAATAAAATTTCAAAGCTGATTTTAAAAGTTAGAATTTACTAAACTAAATACTTAATGTTTGAAAATCTACTTACCGAAGTATTTCAACCTTAACTAGTTTAAAATTTCATAGTCTTAAATAATAAAATTTTCCTTTTAAAAAAGGAACTTAACTTGTTTGAATTAAAGTATATTTTTAAAACCTCAATGACCAATTCAATTTTACAAATTCCCCTCGAATCACATCACTTCCGTTTCGATCTCCTTAACCATTTTCACTTTCAGAAATAGTATCTACTATTTTTCCCCTATTTCCATATTTTAATATAAATTCTCACTGTAAATTTCGCGTTTCCAATCTATCATCCGATATTTGATTTCCCTTATTTATAAACATCATTTATAAATTTTATACCTCCTTTGAGTTTCACCTTTTTTATAAAACTAATCTCGTTTATAAAATTCATTTTTATATATCTATTCCTTTATAAATCCCATTTATAACTTCCCATCTATTTTTAATATCGACTTCAACTCCTTTTTGTACTTCCAGAATATAATTTATAAATTCTCTTATATAATTCATTTTTAAAATATCCATTTTATAATTCACAATAGTTAACTATAACTAAAAATCAAATATATTTTTCTAACTCGATTACTTTAAAATAACCCCAATTCCAAAATAAATATATTTATATCAAAAATTTCCTTTATTCCTTTAATTTTAAAAATATGTTTATGGTATTTAAAATATCGAAATTCCGGCCAGTGCTACTATAGCATCCAATAATTCCAATCATTACAATTATCTACAATGGATTATTCAACACAATCCATATATCACAATATATGAAATGAAATTCAATATTTTGAGGAATCTAGTTGGATCCCTCCAACCCGTTTTCCTGCATCCACAAATGTTAATACAACATAAAAATACCGATCCCACTTCGAGAGGAATATTATGGTATATAGGGTCATCCGCTATTATGCATGGCGCATAGGGTCTCATCCGCTATAATGTGTGGAAATATCACTCCAAATACTAGTATATATACTACTACTATATATATGTATATAATATCATTCAATAAATAATAATTTTTAAATCCAACCAAGCAACCAATAATTAATTTTGACTATTTAAAATTAAATTGGAAATCCACATGAGTGAGAATTTCTCACCTTGATTTTATTTGCAATCCATTTCGGTTTTAAATTAAATTGATCTATGTTCAATTTAATATAAAATTTTGGTTGACTCCAAAAATCCCTAAATCAATTTTGCTGCATAGTACTCGTATATATGAATCCATTTTCTCTTGTTTCGTAATTCTCCGACCTCCAAGAACATGTTATACATTTATAAACATTTGAACTAAAAATGATGACATTTTTTCACCTTAATTACAGAAATTAGATAAATTACCACGTCTCCAATCGAAAACGCGCCCATCCATAGACAAATGTTGCCTCCATCCCCTGAACCCATCGCCTATAATCGTCGAAAATCTCCTTGCTCATGTAGGCACCATTACCCACATCCCCTTACATGCGAACATCGCCATTGACGAACCTTCCCCCTGCCTACCCAGCCCCGATCACACCTAACCAATTGCGACTCACTCATCCAACTTTACGCGTGAATTATTAAGAAAATCCTAGCCACCAACTCCCTTCGACCATGGTTGTCATTCCTTTCCCTCACGTCACCACTTCCTATCGCACATGCTCCTACCTGCAGTGGTGCCTCACTCACGCACTCCTGCCCTCGAGTTTGCCACTTACTCTCCCTAGGTAGTCGTTGATGTTGCCGCCTTCCTCGATCGAATGCGAGTCAATCGCGTTTGTTATCCTCTTTAATTTTTTTTTAAATCGATCAGATTTTATAATTCAAAGAAGAAATGTAGTCGATTTTGTTTAACTGAAGAATTAAAAGGAGAGAGGCTCACAATTTATGTCAACATATACTTTTTTCCATTCGATATGTTCGAACGAGCAGGTGGATTTCAAGAACGAGGAGAAAGGATTTTGTGATTTTCGAACTGAAAGGAGATAACACGGACGCGCGATTTAAAAGGTGAAAGTGGTTTCATCGTACCTGATAGGTGGTGTGTTTTAGAAGGCAAGGTGACTTTGATTTGATTTCATTTTATTTTATAAATATCCAAAATATGCCGCTGTAAATAAATCAAAATTTTGAATCCCTATTGAGGCGTGCCGCCAGGAATTCCTAATGTTATACCCAAATTCCAGACCTAATGGAATAAGTTCCATAACATAATTCGATTGTATGGAGAAGATAACCTTTAGATCGACTATTTAAATTAAATTCGATTAAATTATTTGTAGGCATTTTCAAACCGTATGACCACACCGTAAATCCAACACGAAATTTTAAACCCGATAATAGTACACTATTATGGATCCAATGGAAGTGGTTTTGTTGAATTCCGAGACTGTGCCCCGGACCGCTGTTTTAACTCGTCGATTAAATCGACAAATTTCAAATTTTGTCGAAATCACTTGAAATTTTAATTTAAAAACTCATTAACTAAATTAAAATTCCCAATCCAATATTTAAACCACTTAAATATTCAAAATCAAACGACGAAAAATCCAGGTCGTTACATTCCTCCCTCCTTAAAAGAATTTCATCCCTGAAATTGCTAAGGCGGGGAAATGCTCCAAACCCATTAACTTTTCCAAAACCCAATTAGTGAAAATTCGATATTTCACTTTATTAATCCTTTAGTTCCAACCAAAACAATTAGTTCTCAATTCTAATTCCAAAATCTTTTATTCCAATTACAATTCGAAATCGAATGCCGTTAACAAAAAAATTCAAAAAAAAATTCAAATTTTTCTAACACCCTAAATTTTCGAAATTTTTCGCAGAGTTTCATTTGTACGGAGGACCTTTTGCAATTTGACAAGAGAGATAAATATATATATCGACTCACATGGTCGGAAAACAAAAAATATATATATCAATGTATATATATTGCGGTATTTAATCCGAAAAAGTACCTTATATTAGCATTTTTTTAAGCGAGCGGCTTATATAATATGTAATTTGCACGGCCCAACTCTAGCCAACGGTCTTTTGGTACCTGTATGTAACAACCCGCATATTTATCGTTTTTATATTTAAATATTTTATTTAAATATTTTGTCGTTAATCGGATATTGGTCCGAAAAGCTACTTTTTGCAAACGGTCAAATTAGGACTCGAGACCACTTCCATTGAGTTCGAAATGTCGTTTACAATCTTTTTAAGTATAAACTTTGATATGTTTGGGGTCAGTGGAATTTCACTAACTTTTCCCGCTTTGGACTTTGGGTTGGTTTAGCCTATTAAACCTAAGTTCCAACCCCTTCTCCTCGTCTATTCATAAATTCCTACCTAACTCTAGTTTTAGCATTAATGGCGAGTGGAAAGGGAAATTAAAATTCCAAGTCCAAGTTCATTAGCAAATTCAACATCCAACTCCAAAATCAAAGTAAAGACATTGGATTCAAGCTTGTAGTTGCTTCTCTATTGACTTCAAGCTTCTTCTTCATTGAATTTGTGCAAAGGTGAGATTTTTATCTCACAATTCTAGCCTATAACTATATTGGACTGTTGGGAATGATTCCCCATCACTTTAGCATGTACATTTGCATTTGGTTTGGATTGGATTGGCGAAAAACTCCAATTTTTAGTGTTTTTGGTGAAATTCTACACTTAGGTCGTTCTGCCTATGCTAGGTCGTTTGCGTGGAAAAGTCTCGGCCTTCAAATAGCCCGTTTCTGGCCTTAAATCATTCTACAGCCTTAGGTCGCTCGGCACTAGGTCGTAGGTCGTAGGTCATTTGGCCACGAAATGTCGCCTCGGAGTTAGGTCGCAAGGTCGCTGGGTCGTAGGTCGTTAGGCTTAGGTCGTTAAGTCGTCCCCTCTGTTGGAAACGTCTCCTCGGTCTTAGGTCGTTAGACCTTAGGTCGGCCTCCCCCTAGGTCGTTAGACCCTGAGTTGTTCCGCCTTCATTTAGCTCGCGCACCTCTAGGTCGTTAGACCTTTATACTTTAGGTCGTTGCTCGGCCTTTCCACATAGGTCGCTCGGCCTTTGTTCCATTTGATCGCGAACCTCGATAGGTCACGTACCCCCTTAAGTCGCTCGACCACTAGGTCACGAACACCTCTAGGTCGCTCGACCCCTTTAACTCGTAGGTCGCTCGCCTCTTCTAACCCGCGAGTTCCTTAAGTCGCTCGTTTCTGCCTCCGCACCCCCACCTTGGGGGATTGCCACCCCCTCTGGACCCCCCCTCCGTAGAGGATCTTATCTGAAAAACATTCAACAGAACTTGCTTTGTTGAGATGCTGAGTTGACCATTCTTCGGGACAAACTATCTTTGGCTTCTCGGTCGATTTTATGGTATCACGGCCTTGCTAAAAAGACGGGATAACAACTTTAGAAATATGAAGGTTCCAATACTAGTAGTAAATATCAAAACTCTTTCAACAAAATGATTTCAACTCTATTTTCAATAACAAAGCTCTTTTCTTAAACCGTTTTCCAATCTACTAGTATATACAAACCTTTACCTCACTCGGATGAGAAATTTAATTAAACGGCTTAGTAAAACAAGTGGTTTGAAACGCTTGCGTTCACTTCGTCGGTTAATTCTTGGACTTGTTCGATTGAACCTCTTGTGACAATTTTCTAGTGAAGATTTACAGATTGCTCGTAAATATTTAAGTTAAGCAAGTGGTTATGGGACACGAAGATAAACTTTTATATTTACTAGCTTAGTGTAATTGACACTTCTCGTTGATCATGACGATCATTTTATGATTTAGACTAGCAATTGTGCGATGTCTCTTTGTTTGCAAGGTTAGACTAGACCTCATGGGTGTGATTCCGACTCACACATATCTCTTTGTCCGCAAGGTTAGTCTAGACACCATTTGTGTGATTCCACTCACACATACCTTTTTGTTGCGAGGTTAGGCTAGACACCATTTGTGTGATTCCACTCACACATACCTTTTTGCTCTTTGGTTAGCCTAGACCTCATCTGGGTGATTCCAACTCACCCATATGGGGTAGCTCCCTATGGTCTTCGGACCGTCATGTGATAGGCCTCTTTCCCTTTTTCTGTGATTTCTAGATTTCTTGTGTTGATTTCTGGAATTTATGTCATTGACTTGTTATGAGTACAAGTTTAGGGTATGACGCCCACTTTGGATCTTTGAGAAGATTCTTATGATATTGATTTATCTCTTATTGATTGATCTTCTGTTGATCATCATTTTCATACTTATAGTAGTATGTCAGTATGGATGTTTTATGTTTATGCCATATCTTTTATTTTATACCATGTCATCTGATATTTATAGCTAGACTGATCCATTTTTTATTTTCTTAAATAATACTCGGGTTAGACCGAGATGTTACAGGTGCTTCTGCTTGACTTCTTCCCGGGATTTGCTACTCTGACTTTTGGCTAACTATTTAGATTAGCAGTTTTTGTTGCATACGCTTGAGATATAGACTCATAGTTGTATTCTTTTGTATAGCACGTGTTGCTATTTTTTTTGTATTATTGTGGATCTTTTTGACCACTACTCTGATGTACACTTTCATGTGCTAGTTATATATTCATATCTTCTTCCGCCCTTGTGATATGGATGTATGTGACTGATTTGTGTTATGCTTATTTCTATGTTTGTTTCCGAAGATTATTTATAGCCACCGTGTGATAAGCAATCGCATGGATGGTCACTCCTCAACAGCCTTATTCTCCGTGCTAGTTGACAGCACTACACCGTAGTGTTCTTGGCTAGCGTGGGTATAGAGGTGGGGCGTCACACTGTACTTGCTCAATTAAACCACGTAAGTACCAAAAATATGAAAGTCACTAACATTTCATTCATTTAACTAGTTAAACACAATATTTCATAACCAAACATGTTAACATATAATTGAAAGAAAAAATGTGGTTCCGATACTTATTTAATTACTTTCAATTCATTCATATACCCTTTCATTAAATTTGAAATGATTTATAACCAAATTAACTTGCATTCAATTAACATTTAAACCCAAACAAATTCATATCGAATCCAAATTGATTTTAAAATCAATTTATTCACTTTCTATTAATTCATAGAATTTTTTTTCCTTTTGTTTACTCAAACAACAATTTTTCTGTGCAAATTCGGTGATATTGGTTTAAATAAATAACCATTTCAGTTTACAGCTATTTTAAATTGATTCCAAATCAATTTATTTTTAATTTTATTTCGTTATAAATTAATTTTAAATTAATTCAATTGCATTCCATCCACATCTACTTTCATTACATTCATAACTATTTTATTTAATTTGATTCCATGCTAATTTACTTATGAACCATTTCACAAATTTATTAAAGCTAAGCTTCTATCCAAGATTATTAACTTAAGTTAATTCATTTTAAACATACAACTAAAATTCTTTTCCATTTGCAATCAAATTCCATTTCCATTTTAGATTGATTCTTATCCAATCAATTCCATTCCATTTACTAATTTATTTAATTAGTTCTTTCACCCAATCTACTTCAAATTTTAATTCCAAGCTCGAATTCATTTAATTAATATCCCAAGTCATATTCAATTTATTTACACTTCAATTGAACTTATTTATAACCCGAGTCATCACCATCTCAATCCAATTCCATTTTATTTGACCACGTTTCCAATATTATTTAGTTCACTTACTTTTTAAGTCGAATTTGCTTACTTTTTAAGTCGAATTTAATTTATAACTCAAGTTCCAATTTCAATATTCACTTTTAATCCACAGTCCAATTTTATTAATCCAAGCTAAGTTCTATTTTTGTATTCAATTAGCGAATTATTATTCAATTAGTTCACTGCCATTTTATAATTCCACATCTGATTTATTTCAAAAATCACTTCGTCTAATTTTCTTGAGTTCAAATTCCTTTTATAATTCAAGTTTGGATTTTATTTCCTTCACCAAAATATCAAACCATTTTATTTTGGTTTTTCTTTCACTTTTCAATTCTATAAGTTACACAACTTATTTTCCCAATTTCCATCAATTCTATACTCGAATATATTAACATTTTATTTTTAGCTCAAGATTATACATTCATTTATAGCTTAAGTATACTTTTATTCCATTAATTTCAATTTTTATAAGCTATTCCAATTTGTTTATTCACAATTTTAGATTTTCGCTTAAATTTTATTTCATTCAAGATTTATACCTTATGGTTATATAATATTTCACAATTCAAAATTTATATTTACTTTAACTCTATGTTATTTCTAATCCAATTCACCTTTTTTAAATTTTAATTCCTTTTAACCAACATTTCAAAACCATATTTGAGTTTTTCATACTTAAATTAAATCTCCCTTCAAACAAGTTTATTTTAATTCATTCAATTTCATTATATATTTCAATTACTTCACTTAAGTTAACTCCCAGTTCACTAATACACCATATAGTTAAATTCAAAACTAGTAAACTAAATTTCAAAATTTTAATTTATCCAACTTAGCTTAAGTTGAATTCCATTTCATCTTTCTCACTTTAAATTTTATTCCAACTCCAATTTTTCACACTTCCCTCCTTATAAACATCTTCCATAGGATTCTAGAATTTTTAAACATCCAGTATTTATTTCAAATCGCTTTGAAATTATATATATATATATATATATATATATATATATATATATATATAAATTTCGGTTTAACAAACCACTTTATTGGATTTTCAAAATTCACTTGGTACTATCCCAAAACAATTTCCCTTCGGAATTCCCAAGACATCACTTGTTTTCATCAAAAATCTCCATATAAATTTACTATGGTAGCAATTCATCACCTAGAAACTCGAAAATGAATATTGATGATGTTGTAGTCATCATCGGGATTATTTTCCAACGACTGAAATGAGTTTAGTGCTATATGACTCCCAAAATCCATTTAAAACAATGTTCTCTTCAAAAATCTCAAATTTAACTCCATTTTTTCTTTCAACCACCCTGGAAAACATTTTTAAACTTTTGGGATTTCAATATTTTTCAATACTTAGTTCAAACCCATTTAAAACATTTCTAAAAGCTCCCAGGATTTTAAATCTCCAAATTCTAGTTTGAACCCATTTTATAGTTTTTAACTCATTTGTACAATTTATACTAATACAATTTCAATTTGGCTATATTTAACCATCTCAATTTTTATAATCTTATTTTGATTATATAATAATAACCAAGGACATCACTAGAATAATTTTTCAAAAAATTATTCTCTTCTATACCAAAATATATTTTGGGTAAAATTATTCCATTTACCTACTTCAAAACAATACCGTGTCGGTTTACGGTGTTTAGAAATTCCTATCGATTTAGTGGCATCCCACTACTCGACTAGAATTTATATGCCACTCAACAGATAAATCAACAAAATACAAAACATTTTATATTCATTAACAAATACCTGCTCATATCTATAAATACACTCAAACTCATTCTAGGGTTCTACTGACATATCTCTAATGAGTAATCCCAACCAGAGCCAATGTTCTCACTTAACCTTCATCTCTAATACCAAATGTAGCGACCCATAGTTCCGTACCCTTTGAGTTGATAATAATTCACCCTTATTCAACCTAAATTGTATGAAACAGCAAATAACTAGGGTAAAGAAGAAGAAACAAATAGAAGAAGATAAACAACAACATAGAATCTCACAATTGCAGCGGAACGAAATATAATATATAATAACAGATTTTACACGAAAGAATCTGTAAAAGTTTATATACTGACAACCGTCAAAATACAACACTTAATACATCAATCTGTACACTTATAATAACTTTTTCATATACAGTAGAAATATAAACCAAGGAAATACGCCTAAACTCCTCCAGCTCGCCTCCCGGACTCCATAGCATTTTAGTCCTGTAACTTTAATACTCGGTCTGACCTGAGCATTATAACAAAATGACACCCAAGTCAGTCTAGAAAACCAGCATGAGAAAGTATACTAAATTTGAATTATTAATTTTATCAAAATCCTTTGATAAATAAATTACCTCATAGGACCGTGTCGCACATAAACACGATCGGTTTTCACTTAGGATAACCAAAACATTTTATAGAAAATCCAGTGATATTATAATAGTGTATAAATACAAATACTTATTCAAATAGCCTAAATTGTTACATTAATTAAATTTTAGCATACTAGGCTCTACAAATAAAACGGTAACGCTCGTATTGGAGAATGCATCCCATACAATGACTGGGCCATTGGGGTACCGTCCATCACAGTACACCTCTAGAAAAATGTACCGAGGACCAGGATAGACCGAATATGTTATCACCCTGGGTGTTCCTATCCTTAAAAACCGAGCGCTCCTACTTTCACGCACAACCATATCCACAATATATATATTTTTAAGGATATGTAGAAAAGTGATAACATACTCTAATTGGGGGTGACCCACTTAGCCTTGCTGCATCTTCCTTGTTTTAGTCATTCCCAGTTGATGAGGCTTGAGGCTAAACGTTACCTTTTATGAACAATTCCACCTAAATGCCCATAGTATTCCAATGATGATGTTCCGATAGCGTTCGTCCATATAAGTTGTCCCAGGTCTGGACAAACTGAATCACTGTCTTCATCATCTTCGCGGTATTCATTCGTAACATTCAAACTGGATCGAAGTGGTTTTCGGATAATTGAATCTGATCTCGGTCTCTTCGAAACGATCAATAAAATTGGCCAATATTGATAGTCGGTTATTTAGCTATCAATAAAACATCCATAAATAGTCATTAGGCCTTATTATAATTTTTTTCCAAAATATTTATTTTCAAAATATCTTTATAAGATATATCAATCCCTTTCAACATTTGAAAATAGTTTCAAATACTTAAATTCGTAACAGGATATATTCTAACCATCTCAACACTTAGAAATATTCCTAAATTCCATTTTTATACTTAGGAAAACATTATAAGTCATATTTTCCAAAGTCTTTTCAAACATCAACAATTAAGAGATTATTTCATAACTTATCTCATAAGTCTTCAAATCACTAATAAATTTCCTTTCTCAATTACCAAAACCCGGTACACTTATTTATAACCCCATTCAACAATTTATAACTTCCATTATGAATTCAGATTTCATTTCAAAATTCCCATATTCAACATTTCCAAATTCCATATCCTCCAAATCCCTTATAAAATTCCTCTCCTCAAAATCATATACATTAATAAGCCTCATTTACGAATCTCGAAGAATTTATAAAAAAAAATTTCAACCACTTCAAAACTCCATATATATATAAAGTATTTAAAAGAACAATTAATTTATTTTTAAAACATGTTCAAGTAATTATTTAAAATATCGTAAACACTTTTATAAACATCAATAACACATTTTTAGATAAACAAATAAATTTTCAAAGCTGATTTTAAAAGTTAGAATTTACTAAAATAAATACGTAATATTTGAAAATCAACTTACCAAAGTATTTCAATCCTAACTAATTAAAAATTTCATAGTTTTAAATAATAAAAAAAATTCCTTTAAAAACAGATTTAACCTTTTTGAATCAAAAATATATTTTTAAAACCTCAATAACCAATTCAATTTTATAAATTCCTCTCGAATCACATCACATCACTTCCATTTCGATCTACTTAACCATTTGCACTTTCAAAAATAGTATCAACTATTTTTCCCCCTATTTCCATATTCTAATATAAATTCTCCCTGTAAATTTATATTTCCAATCTATCATCCGAAATCGATTTCCCTTATTTATGAACATCATTTATAAATTTTATAACTCCTTTGAGTTTCACTTTTTTTTATAAAACCAATCTCATTTATAAAATTCCATTTTTATATATCCATTTCTTTATAAATCCAATTTATAAATTCCAATCTTTTTTTAATATCAACTTCAACTCCTTTTTATATTTCTAGAATATCATTTATAAATTCTCTTATATATTTTGTTTTTTAAATCTTCGTTTAATAACTCACAATAGTTAAGTATAACCAAAAATCAAATATATTTTTCTAACTCAATTCCTTTAAAATAACCCCAATTCCAATATAAATATTTTATAATTCCTTTGTTCCGTCAATTTTAAAAATATGTTTATGGTATTTAAAATATCAAAATTCAGGCCGGTGTTACAATAACTTCCAATAATTCAAATCACCACAATTATCTATAATATAGTATTCTACACAATCCATATATCATAATATATGAAATGAAATCAACATTTTGAGGAATCCAGTTGGATGCCTCCAACCTTTTTTCCTACATCCACATATGCTAATACAACATAAAAATACCAATCCTACTTCGAGGCGGATATCGCAGTATATGGGGTCATCTGTGGTTATGCGGGGGGTATAGAGTCTCATCCGCTGTAATGTGCATGAATATCACTCCAAATACTAGTATATATACTACTATATATATGACATATCATTCAACAGATAACAATTTTAAAATCCAACCAAGTAACCAACAATTAATTTTGACTATTTAAAATTAAATTGGCATTCCAAATGAGTGAGAATTTCTCACCTTGATTTTATTTGCAATCCATTACAGTTTTAAATTAAATTGAACTACGTTCAATTTAATATAAAATCCGGGTTGACTCCAAAAATTCCTAAATCAATTTTGCTGCGTAGCACTCATTGATATGAATTCATTTTAGTTTGTTTCATAATTTTTCGACCTCGCACAAACGTGTTATACATTTATAAACATTTGAACTAAAACTGATAATATTTTTTGTCCTTTACTTACAGAAATTAGATAAATTACCACGTCTCCAATCGAAGTCGCGCCCTCCCACAGACGAACGTCGCCTCCATCCCTAAACCTATCTCCTATATTTTTTGAAAATCCCCTTGCTCACATATGCACCATCACCTACATCACCTTACACGCGTACACCACCGACGAACCTTCCCATTACCTACGTCGCATGACCGCACCTAACCAATTGCGACTCACTCATCCAACTTCACGCGCGAATCATTGAGAAAATCCTAACTGCTAACCCCCTTCAACCATGGTTGCCAAGCCTTTCCCTCAAGTCAACACTCCCCATCGTACGTGCTCCTACAGTCATGCTTTGTGCATGCACTCCTGCCCTCGAGTTTGCCACTTACGCTCCCTATGCGGTCGCCAGATGTCATCACCTTCCTCGATCGAATGCGAGTCGATCGCGTTCGTTATCCTCTTTTATTTGGATTAACCTGATTTTATTATTCAAAAAAGAAATGTATGCGATTTTGTTTAACTAAAGAATTAAAAGAAGAGAGGCTCACAATTTATGTCAGTATATACTTTTTTCCATTCGATTTGTTTGAATGAGCAGATTGATTTGAAGAACGAGGAGAAAGGATTTCATGATTTTCAAACTGAAAGGAGAGAAAAGGGATGCACAATTTAAAAGGTGAAAGGAGTTTCTTCGTATGTGATAGGTTGCGTGTTTTAGAAGGTGAGGTGACATTGATTCGATTTTATTTTATTTTATAAATATCCAAAATATGTCGCTTTGCATAACTCAAAATTTCGAACCCCTATTGAGGCGTGCCGATAGGCATTCCCAATGTTATACCCCTATTCCGGACCCAATGGAACAAGTTCTGTATCCTAATTCGATCGTATGGAGAAGATAGCTTTTTAGATCGACTATTTAAATTAAATTCGATCAAATTATTTCCAGGCATTTTCAAATCATACGACCACATGGTAAATCCAAACGCTATGAAATTTGAAATCCGAATTACATTATTACGAATCCAATGGAACTGGTTTTGTCGAATTCCGAGACTGTGCCTGGGACCGCTATTTTAACTCGCCGGTTAAATCAGCAAATTTCAAATTTTGTCGAGATCACTCAAAAATTTTAATTCAAAAACTCACTAACTAAATCAAAATTCCAAATCCAATATTTAAAACACTTAAACATTCAAAATTAGACAACAAAAAATCAAGGTCGGTACACCTTTCAATGCTTGGAAAAATATCGATATACTTATCTTAACGTATAAGTATATTCACAAAAAACTATACCTTCCCTATAGAAAATGTATTCATATACTTATCTCAATGGTGTAAGTATATTCACAAAACACTACACCTTCCCTACTTAGAAATTGTATTCACATACTTATCTCAATGGAAAAGTATATTCAAAAAACACTACACCTTCCCTACTTAAAAATTGTATTCATATACTTATCTCAACAGTATAAATATATTCATAAAACATTATGAAAGAATTTTTATTTCAAAATCGTATCCAAGGATTAAAACAAATATTATTTTAAAAGAAATGGAGATAAGGATAAATCCAAATGTTATTCCTTTGGTGTTAAGCATGGAAAGAACATCTACACCACCAAAATTTAAGAAGGTCGATTTGGAAAAATCCAATCTCAATTTCTTTTGCAAATTTCTTAAATAAATCCTTTTTAATAAATTTCTTTCATTCTTGAGCATCTCCTTTACTAAAATTCAAATTCATTTTTAGAACTCTTCTACAAATATGCAAAATCATTTATAAAACTTGTTTTATAGATATCCAAAAATCCTTTATAAATTTTTTTTTATAAAAATCTTTTACAAAGCCTTTTCTAAAAAAAGTTCGTATAAATCCAAACCTCATTTTTTTATAACCTCCTTAACAAATCTCTTTTATTAAATGAGATTCCTTTTATTAATCAGTTTATTATTTATAAATACAATTATTCCGATAAATTAATTTACTTTAAACATCCTAAGTAAATAGTAAATTAACTTTCCAAAATCATTGATGAAATAATTTATCAACTCCAAAACATTATTAATATAATAACTAATAACTTCAAAAATTATAAATAAAAAATAATTATTTACTTCGAAACATTACTACATAATAATAATTATTAACAGCAAAACATTACTAATAAATAAATAATTATTAACTTCGATCATTATAAATATAACAGTTAATAATTTTAAATATTATCAATAAAACAATAATAATTAATCTTAAAATATTATTATAACAAATAATATTTAACTTCCAAAACTTATTAATAAATAATAGTTATTATCTTCAAAAAATATCAAGTATTTAGATAAATAACTTTTTACAACATGAAAATATTAATAAATAACTTTAAAATAAAATTAAATATAAACAAAAAACTTTGAAAATTCTATTAACCAATATTCAAACCACTTTAAATATTATTAAATGATAGTTAAACGACTTTAAAACATTTCTAAATGATTTAGAAAAGACAAATTAAAACGCTAGGGTTAAATAGAAAAGTTCAAAAAATCCGCTTACATAAAAATATTCCCAAAAACCCTAAGACTAGATTTGAAATCATTATCCAAATAAATTACCCAATTCAAGCCAAAACGGAAGTAACAGTATTTCAAAATAATAAATTGATGTCAATAGCCACCAAGCACTTGACCAATGTTATTATTTGATTTTTACCACTACACGGGTTATGTTTTTCAACATATAACAATGTCATAACTAGTGTGCAAAACAATCAAGATTCAGCAATTACAAATAATATAACAGGATTATAGCTGAAATAGAATCAATAGGTATAAATAACTAAAAGTGAAAAATCACTATGTTGAAATCCAAATTTCTCTACATAATTGCGTGTATTTCAATTTTAAGAGACAAACGCTTTAAAAAGAGGATATTTAACCAAATCGGGCAGTAATTTCAACCAAACATAAACATTAAAATTCTTCTATATATATCTTGTTGTAAACCAAAAAGGTAAGTTTAACTCATCGGAATTCCAGTTGGCATCGATGCTTCCGATTTGAACTAAAATCGAACGACGTCCCATTTTAGCAAGATTTTCACTTGCTCCAAATTCAACCAAACTAATTTCATCGCGTAGCATTTACCATTATGAGTGCAATGCAAAAAATTAATCTCGATTTTACCTCGTATGAGTGAGATATTGATTTTACAAATTATCATTTAAAATTTATATTCACTAATTACATATTATTTAACTTAATTACCCTCTTACACACTAATCCCTTCTTCTTCAAACTCGTTCCTACTTCTTTCTTGAAGCTCACCAATATCATAGTTGACCACTGTTAACATTGAAAAGTGTACGCTAACACCCCGGTATAAGTAGTAATCAAGTGGAAGCACCACCCGTTAGTACGGGAATTGAGAATAAGAAGAAAATAGCAGGAAATAACAAAGAGACAACGGTTTTTATAGTGGTTCGGCTCAAAGTCAAGCCTACGTCTACTTATTCTTTTCTATCACCGATTTCATTACAAGTTTTACAATCATCCTTCAAATTCAACACTAATACAACAAACAGCTAGAACTTTGATGATGAATTGCTTTCTGGATTCATGTTGAATGTATTTAATCGCTTCTCTCGGCTCTTTGAAGTGTTGTTGGTAGTTGAAGTGTTATTGAAGTCGTGAGAGCAGCAGAGTCTCCGAGCTTCAAAGTCCAGGCAAGTCTCGGGAAAAAAGTCTCCCTTTCAATGTGGAATAGCTGGGGTATTTATAGGAGAACGTTAGGTCGTTAGGTCGTTAGGTCGTTAGGTCGTTAGGTCTTAGGTCTTAGGTAGTTAGGTCTTAGGTCGTTAGGTCTTAGGTCCTAGGTTGTTAGGTCTTTAGGTCTTAGGTCGTTAGGTCTTAGGTCTTAGGTCTTAGGTCGTTAGGTCGTAGGTCTTAGGTCGTTAGGTCTTAGGTCCTTAGGTCTTAGGTCGTAGGTCTTAGGTCTTAGGTCTTAGGTCGTTAGGTCTTAGGTCGTTAGGTCTTAGGTCTTAGGTCTGTGAATGGCTATGCTGCTCGGAGTTATCAGGATGGTTGAGTCACCATTCAGAAAAAAGGTGGAATAACACTTGCCCCCCAAAACATGCCTTGCAAGAGGAAGGTGTGTTTTTTAATGGTATAAGCTGGATGTTCATATCCTGTTGATGACAAAGCCGGATGTTCATATCATGTTGATGACCTGCAAAGAGATTGATAGTTTATATGACCTCAAATGACGACCGTCCGGGATCGAGCCATTTGAGGTGAAATGCGACCGTTCGCGATCGAGCCATTTGAGGTGAAGTGTGATCGTTCACGGTGAGTTGTACCGTTTGAGGCGAGTTGTGCCGTTCGAGGCGAGTTGTGCCGTTCGAGGTGAGTTTATGTGTGCCCGGGAGGGACTTAATACCATCCAAACCAGATTCACGTTCGGGTGAGTTTCTGGATTGTCTGTTGTGACGGTTTATCACTATCTCAGAGCATGCCTAGGGACCGTTCGCGATCCCGTACATGTGTAAGTGGCTTAACCATTATGGGGGGCGGTTTATCACCATCTCAGAGCATCCCTAGGGACCGTTCGCGATCCCGTACATGTGTAAGTGATTTAGCCGCTATGGAATTATAAGTAGCATTCTTTTATTGGAAATAAGTTTTTAGCAGAAATATCAAATAGAATCAAGTCTGAATATGAGAAATGGAAAAACAAAAGTAAAATAGTGACGTCAAAGTGCAAACACCTACACTGATGCGATTTAGTCTTATCAGAGCATGCCTGAGGATCGTTCGCGGTCCTATACATGTGTAAAAAGACTTAATCGCGTTGGTGTGGAGATTACTACTTATTCGTCACTACCCAAATCAATTGATGATAGGTTGACATCTCGATCCTGAACCATCCCCAGCAGGTGTAGGTGGTGGTCGTTCTTGTTCCACTGTCGCAGTCCTCCTTCTCACATACTGTAATAGTAAACCATCCTGGATGTGCCCCTCAACTTCGTCTCTCAAGTGTCTGCAGTCATTTGTGCTATGACCATTCAATTCATGGAATGAGCAATGCTTGTCCGACTTTCTCTCGTTGTTAGTTAGGTCTCTCCTTATCGGCTTTCGATAAGGAACTTGTCCCTTGGTTCTTGGTAGATCTGCTCCAAAGTCTCATTCAACTTTGTGAATGAGGTGAATCTTGGTTCCCTTCGTGCCCGCTTCGACCTATCATCATTATCTTCCGCTTTCCGCTTTTCTTTATCTTTGCCAAAATTCTTTTCAAAATTCTTTTCAAGAGGTCTTCCTTCTTTGAGGGCATAAACTTCTATTCCTTCTCCTTCTTCTCTTTCGGCATTTGCATCCTCTAACCGTAGAAATCCTTCAGCCTCATGGTAAAATTCCCCTAGATCCATAGGGGGATCTCTTGTCAGCGAACTCTTGAATTCTGTACCATCAGCTATGCCCGATACGGCTGCCATTAAAACCATAGATGGATCTGGTCAATCCACCGATGTTGCAGCTGCATTGAATCGCGTCAAAAAGCTTCTCAAAGATTCTCCAGTCCTTTGCTTTAGTGCAGCCAAACTCATCACATTCTTGGGCCTCGAAATGTGGACCCTGAATTGTCTTATAAACCTTTCAGTCAAACAATTCCATGTCCCGATAGATCCACTTTCCAGTTGTCTGAACCACAATGCCACGATATCTACCAAGTACAATGGAAAGCACCGGGCCATAACTTTCTCTGATGCCCCCAGCACCTCCACATGTCTCATATAGGGTCTGTCCTTCCATTATACATATCCAATGATGGTGACTTGAAATCTGGTGGGTTCCTTGCTCGTCTGATTGCTGTGGTAAATGGACTCTTATTCACATCCTCCAAGTCTCTGTTGACCAATCCGCCTATCATAGCCCGTCTGACCATCTCTGCTAACTTGTCATTGTCTCCAAGCCGTAGTTCTCGTCTATTGCCTTTGACTTACCTCTCATGCTCACGAGGGAATTCTGGAATATGTTCTCCTGGCTGGGTTTCCGTTCCTCTGTTAGCTCTTGGTGACCTAGTGTCAGTTGGATGCTCCTGGGGGATGCCCCCTAGCTCAGGGGATGCCCCTAATGGTCTCTCTCTATCTGGTTTATGATTCTTTGCTCCAAGTTGCTCTATCTGTTGAAACAAACTCTAGATCATTTCTTCTTTTCTTCTCATCATTGTCTCCATCTCATCCCTGGTGATGAAGACTGAGGTTCGGTTTGCTCCTGAGGAAGTCTCTTGACTTCCCTCGTGTTGACTTCTTTCTGGTCTTTGCCGCCTATTTGATTGCCTTGTCATAGATTTCCAGATCTGAACTGTTAATCCTTCAAACTCAACTTCCAAGCAGTAGAATCCCTGAGTTCAATTCTCAGTGAAGGCACCAAAAATGTTAACGTTGAAAAGTGTACGCTAACACCCTGGTGTAAGTAGTAATCAAGTGGAAGCACCACCCGTTAGTACGGGAACTGAAAATAAGAAGAAAATAGCAGGAAATAATAAAGAGACAACGGTTTTTATAGTGGTTCGGCACAAAGTCAAGCCTACATCCACTTATTCTTTTTTATCACCGATTTCATTACAAGTTTTACATCATCCTTCATATTCAACGCCAATTCAACAAACAGTTAGAACTTTGATGATGAATTGCTTTCTGGATTCATGTTGAATGTATTTGATCGCTTCTCTCGGCTCTTTGAAGTGTTGTTGGTAGTTGAAGTGTTGTTGAAGTCGTGAGAGCAGCAGAGTCTCCGAGCTTCAAAGTCCAGGAAAGTCACGGGAAAAAAGTCCCCCTTTCAATGTGGAATAGCTGGGGTATTTATAGGAGAACGTTAGGTCGTTACATCGTTAGGTCTTAGGTCTTAGGTCGTTAGGTTTTAGTCGTTAGGTCTTAGGTCGTTAGGTCTTAGGTCGTTAGGTCTTAGGTCTTAGGTCTTTGGTCGTTAGGTCTTAGGTCGTTAGGTCTTAGGTCGTAGGTCTTAGGTCGTTAGGTCTTAGGTCGTTAGGTCTTAGGTCGTAGGTCTTAGGTCGTTAGGTCTTAGGTCGTTAGGTTTTAGGTCTTAGGTCTTAGGTCGTTAGGTCTTAGGTCTTAGGTCGTTAGGTATTAGGTCTTAGGTCGTTAGGTCTTAGGTCGTTAGGTCTTAGATCTTAGGTCTGTGACGGGCTATGTTGCTCGGAGTTATCAGGATGGTTGAGTCACCATTCAGAAAAAAGGTGGAATAACAACCACTCTTCCACCTTGTTCTTACTCATCCTTTCACAATAACACTTCCTGCTTGCTTCATTGATGATCACTCATCGATCTCGACATGCCCACACCGAAAATGTCGAACCCACCTCTAAGGTACGAATTGTAACCTGGCGCCTACTACCGTGACCCTGCTAATGTCACATCCATCAAACACGAGCTGCACACCATGAAAATCTTCCCAATGATGCACCTTCTTTCAACAAATTAAGATTCATACTTGGCTAAGCCTAATTCATCTTCATTTTTCCAAAAATCAAAAACCTAGGTCAAATATCCCATGTCCAAATTAGATGTCGTCTCAAAACTCGACCGCAAGCAACCAAACAACCCTATTCTTGTAAATCTACTCCCACAAGTCTGAAAATCTATGCTTTGAAATTTTCATTGAGTATTTGAATTTATATTGAATTTTTAAAGAATGGGATTCTATCATTTTTGGTTTCAGCAAATAGATAATAGAACAGTAAAGAGAAAAAGGGAAAGTATATGGGTTTGATTTTTCCTTCGGTGTTAGGTTAGTTTTATATTGAAATTTTTGACATCTCATCACATAGAATTTTATTCACGTCTAAACCGCGGACGACAAAAAAATGATCGTGCTCAAAACAGTGACGCGACCTTAAAACAATAATAATATACACTAGTTATCCAATTCTGTAAAATTACAAAAACACTATTGTTTTCCGTTAAATTTTCAAATGATAATTTCAATATTTTCCAAATTAAAAATTATGAAAAAATAAATTAAATTAAAAATACATCAATAAAAATCGAGTCGTAAAAATAAAAATAACCGATTGCCAAATTATTTATCCAAGCTATTTATTACTGTAAATAAATTTACAAAATGAATATACAGTTCTTATTTATTAACTAAAAGAAGTTAAATAAGACCATTAAATCCGCTCAATAAATATTAGATTAAAAATCTTGATATTGAAATCTCTATTCTAATATTAAGTTCAAAATTCATATATTCAAATAAACCCTTATTTTGAATTTTTAGTTATTTATTCTTTTAAACCAATATTTCAATATTTAAAATTAAATAAATATTCCAAAATCAAATTACAAAAATTCACACTCCCCCCCTTAAAAGAATTTCATCTCGAAATTTCCAACTAAGAAGTTGTCTCCAAACTCATTTTCAAAATCAATCAGTTGAAAAGGATTATTAAATCTCTAAGTCTTTAAAAGTTATTGCTCACTTAAAGAAAAAATTGAAACTACGTGGTAATGTAAAAGTTAGATCTGATGGAACTATTTTCCTCTTCCCTCTCTCTGATGAGCAAGACAGAAGAAATATAATTTGTAGTGATCCTATAGTGATGAATAATAAGCTTTTTATAGTAAAACAGTGGGATCCTATGGCAAGTAATGTATATGGGTCGATTAAAACAGTTCCAATTTGGGTTCATCTATCTAATATACATATTTTTTTCTTGGTCTTCTCCGGGCATCAACTCACTTACTACTAGGCTTGTCAAACTAATCTGTATGGACGAAATGACTGAAAAATTAGATCACATAAACTTTGCAAAATATTTGATTGAGATTGCCACTAACCAAGAATTGGTTACATCATTTCCTATTCAAACAACTGATGGCTCAACTCAGATAGTGCATGTTGATTACTTGTGGAAACCAAACATGTGTATTAAATGTTGTGTTTTTGGACACACAGTTCAAAATTGTGTATTTGATAGTGGTTTAGACGAGTTACATGAAAAAATTGTCACTACTAATAATCCAAATGAAGAAATAGCTGCATAGACATATTTGGGTGGATATAATAAAAAGAAAATTGGATTTGTTAATAAAATGGTATGGAAAAAAGTTGAAAATAGAAAGAGAAGTGATACTGTAAATGAAAAGACTCCGATGCTTGTAACTACTGTTAGCAAATTTCCCAAAGTAGCTCTTATGCAAATGTAATTGCTGTTAGCAATTTTCCTAAAGTATCTCTTGTGCAAAATGCAGCTAGACACAACAATGATCATGTGGTAAGGAATATCCAAATTGCCAATAAATTTGATTTGCTATAGTCAATAGATGACTTTGAAGAATTTGATGTAGTGGAACCCTTGTGCCTAATGTCATTATCCAAGATGAAAATCTACGTAAGTCAGATGATAGTAGAAAAGAATTGGTTGATGATGTGTTATGTGATAAATCCAATGAAGATGACATTATATCAGCCGATACTCATGCACGCAACAGTCTTCAACAAAGGAATAAAGAAACATGGCAAATGGCTTTAGACAAAAGTATAACAGAGATAAATGCATGCATGTTACGTGAAACAGATGTCACTCTAATAAATGCTACTCTCATAACTGTTCCAAATCAACATACCATTACTACTACTTATCACGATCTAGTTATATCCTTGCCAATCAACTTCTCCTCCAACAATACTGGTGCTTCGTGCATGCAACAAGCCTCATACCACAACCATGCACACCCTGTTTCACAACCAACTTCCACTGATGCAAACATACAATCACAAACAAATGCAAGCATACCATTTTCCTCTAACAATTCCTTTGCAACATGAGTGCAACATGTTCCAAACCAAATTAATGCTAGCACAATTCCTCATCCACTCCGCTCTGATGCAAATATACAATCTCAATCAAACGAACTCTTATCTACTCACATATCCAATCCTAGCCCTCCTCTTCCTCATATTGGAACAGAATTAATATTTCAACCCTCTTTAAGCCTTTCTTTTCATGCAAATAATAACCCTACCACTACCAATTCTCCCCTTCTATCAATTTCCCCATCCTCTCCTTCTACAACTCCTCCTACCTCTCCAGTTCCTCCCCCTACCGTAGTGCATCCTATTAAAATGCCTAAACACCCCCTAAATTAAAACCAAACCTAATGGAAAGACTGCCTTATCAAAATCTACTCCAAAAACGAAGGGAAAAGGCAAAAAGAAGAATAAATATTTGTTGAATGCTTCTCCAATGTACTCTGATTCAGGATCTGATTCTTCATTTGAACATGTTCATGTGCCTACAACCTCTCAAAGAGGTAACATAACATTTCGAAACAAAAAATTTATGTTTAATCAATGATACAAAATATTGTAGCATGGAATATTAGAGGAGCTCGTATGATATCCAAACTTGAGCAAGCAAAAATAATTATTCATGAACACAAACTATCCTTTCTATCCCTACCAAAAACCATGCTAAATCTTCCTCATTTACATAGGGCAGCCAAAACTATCAACCCTACCTGGAATTGCATCTCTAACCATTCTCATGCAACCTATGGTAGGCTCCTTGCTGTGTTTGATCTAGTTGTATTCTCCCTCAAGCCAATACTTTTTTATAGATAATTAATTCATTGCCATGCTACACATTTCCCTTCCTCCCCATCCTTTTACGTCACTTTTATCTATGTAGATAATTCTCCCCCTCAAAGAAAAAAGCTCCACGACTACCTACCACACTTAAGATAAAACACTAACCCCGGGATTATTATAGGAGACTGCAACTGCTCTTTTCTATCTACTCACAAATCTGGTGGCAATCCTCTTCATATCGGAGACCTATCTCCTCTCAATGACACAATATACAATGCTGAAATTATTAAGATTCCTACTTCAGGTTCCCCTTTCACTTGGAGTAACAAAAGCCATAATGGTTAGATAACTATCACAAAAATTGGTCATGGGTTCATTAACCACAAAGCCCTAGCCAACTTTCCTACAACACATATCTTCATTCCTATGCCTACACATTCAGGCCGTTGCCCATTAATCCTTTCCTTTGGTGAAGCAGAAATTAAAAAGCATGTAAATTTTTTGATACTTGTATTCATAACCCAAATTTCATGCATGTGCTCTCAAGGGCTTGGAATCAGCACACATAAATCCAATGTTAAAGCTGCAAAGAAATCTATTTCATACAAAATTTGCTGTGAAAATATGGTCTAAAGAAATATATGGCGATGTTAAAAACTATCTATTGACATCCGTTGTAAACTTGAACAGGTCTAGGCAATGCTTATGAACTCAAGCAATGATCCTATCCACTTCCTCCTTGAAACTAATCTGATCAAGAAGCTTGATGATGCTTACTCAATTGAAGCGCAAATGGCTAGGCAAAAGTATAGGGAAAATTGTACTATGCATGGGGACAGAAACACCAAACTATATCATTCTTCCTTGAAGATAAAGCAAACTAAATCTTACATTCATCAGAAAATAAGCATTCATGGTTATACACACTGTATGGGAATTGAAGTTGATGCTGCTTTACTGGGTTATTACTCTAACCTTCTTGGTGAATCTCAACCTACACCTGATTTCTCCTCCCTCAATGACCTTCCTGACTTCTCTTTCTACTAAATTGCAAGCCATACTCACATCTCCAATAACTGATGAAGAGATAAAATTATCTATATTTTCTATAAGGAAGTTTGCTGTAGGTGGGCCTGATGGCTTCAATCCAGTTTTCTAAACTTCTTGCTGGAGTATTATTTCTTCTGATGTTACAAAAGCAGTGCATAATTTTTTTGACAAGTCCAAGATGCTTATCTCGATAAACTCCATGAACTTAGCATTAATTCCAAAGCTGAACAATCCCTCAAGTATAACTCATTTCAGACCGATAGCTTGCTACAACATTATATACAAAAGCATTGAAAAAATCCTAGCCTCTAGACTTCAAGTTCTCCCTTCTATAATATCATCCAATCAAGCAGCCTTCCTACCCAAAGAAGCATTCTAGATAATGTTCTACTCACACATAAACTACACAATGGTTACTCTAACGCAAATAAATCACCTCATGCTATGATGAAAATTGACATTAAAAAAGCTTTTGACACTGTAAACTGGTATGCCCTCTTGAAAATTATGACCATGATGAAATTTCCTCCTATAATTTACAACTGGATATTTCAATGCAGATCAACTGTTAGATATACCCTTGTAAACAATGCCCATTATGTATGCTACTTCAAAGGCATGAATGGACTTTGGTAAGAAGACACAATTTCTGCTTGTCTGTTCATTCTTACTATTGAAACTCTTACAAAAGCTTTATAGCGACAAGTCCATTCAAAAAAATTTACACTTCATCCCAAATGTAAAACTCCTATGATTACTAGTCTGGCCTTTGCCAATGACCTACTCATCTTCTCCCAGCCAACTGTTCAATCCTTGAGTGCCATAACGATCACCCTTGATTCTTTTTACAAATTCTCTGGCCTTTAGATAAGTCATGAAAAATCTCATATATTAATATCTGGCTTGAAGGATACATAAAATCAATGTGTGTCACGACCCGCCTTTCATTCCATAGAAAGACGTATCATCATTAAGAAAGAAATAGGTAGAAAAGAATAGATAGAAACACATCATAATCTCATAGTGAAAACGGAAAAATATATTACTTCACATAGATATTACATAGTATTCATAATACAATCAAAGTTATACAGTTACAACATCACATTAGACAGTCGTGAAGACCCGTCTATCCATTACATCCCAAATACAAACAGATGATACCAACACAGCGGAAAGATATATATAGATACACCAAGTCTCCTTCTCCAAACATTTCCAAAATTCGTCAAACCAACCTGATCACTTGGCTACTCATAAAAATTTGAGTACCCAAGAGTTAAAGAAACAGAAATAAACTCCGGACCGGACATGGGTCTGGTGTGAGTAAACGGTTAAGTTGTTTAACTTGAAAAAAAAACACTTTTGAAATAAAAGGTATCTCGTAAGACTCTCTGCAAATAAACATGGACAAGTTTTTTCCTTACGATAACTAAAAAATTTGATAGGAAATCTAGTTATATTATAATAGTGTCTAAGATTTTCAATATAAAGTAGGAAAGAGCTGGAATGCTTACATCTCACGTTCCAGCATAGTTGGCCATAATCAAAACTGTACAGGCACTTATTGGAGATTGGATTCCAAACAATGGCAGGGCTACTAGGTACCGCCCGTCACAGTTAGTGCTCTAGATCACTGTACCGAGGATCTACCTTGATCCCATGCAACACAAGACCGGAGCTACCCCTTACTGGATAGTCCAAATAAGACAATCCCGTGGTTGTGGCCAACAACCGTCCACACAGCCGAATAAAGGGAGCTCTAGATAGGGGAAAATCTCATCCTACTTGGGTGCTACCCACTTAGCCTTGCTTGTTCCTCCCCTATTTTAGCCATTCCCGGTTGATGAGGCTTGAGGCTACAATTATCATTTTAGAACACATATCTTGGGATGCTCATCGTCCTCCATTGACGATGGTCTGATAGCATTCATCCATACAAGTCCGTTTCGGTTTCGAACGAAACCGAAGGCACTATCTCTGTTACACTTGTTTTGGAATCACCCTCAGAGTTAACGACAAATTGCCCTTTCACTCTGAATCTTCATCTCGAACTTCACTTGAGATTTCATGATTTATCGTTTAATTTGGATCGATATGCTTTTCGAATAACCATTTGGAATCTGATCTCGGTCTCATCGAAATCCAAACGCCATCTTTTAAGGCCAAACTGTTTAAGTAAAACAATATAATTCAATTCAGAATATTATATTCACACAGCAATTCACCACAGATAAACAACTCACATTTATCAATAGCTATATCCAAAGTATTGCATATCACAAAACGTCATAGATTAACATACTATAAATACTAGTATGGGCCCGTGCTTCACACACATGCTATTTGTGTACGGACTGTTTGTGTTATCGTATATGTTGATATTTTGTTTGAGCGTAAATATGTAAACGGAAAGCAAGGGCATTTTTGGAATTTCAAAAAGACACCGAGTAAATTAGTTCAACGAATTTTTATTATTAGTCGTAGAGATTAATCAATCCAAACAATCTATACAATTAATCATCCATATGCACGAATAATAAATTACATAATTATATTAATTTAACTAATCACAAAATAAATTAATTTTATAAATTAATTACCTAACCCTGCTTAATTAACATCAATCAATTACAAACCATTTGTTACTATTTTAATTAATTAACGGAATTAATTAATAATCCTTAATTATTTGCATTAACTAATTATCCTATAATTATCTTTTAATTATTCATTAATTAATTATCCTTTAATTATTAATTAATTAACCTTTAACTAATAATTAATTAACCTTTAATTACTGATTACTGATTAATTATTCTTTAATTACCTTAATTAATTAATTAATCTTTAATTTCCCAAGATCTTAATTAATTAAAGATAAACCTTTTATCTTAATTAGTTACTTAATTACATTTAAATCCTATTTAATAAACCTTGGGATTAATTTACCATTAACATATAAATTAACTTAAGACCTTTAAGTTAATTAATGATTAAAACATTTACCCCTCTACAATTAATCTACTTAATTATACTTATTTAATTTTGTTTTAAATAAACTTAAAAATTAATTATAAATAAAGGACACATAATAAAATATTTTAAACTTGATTAATTTAAAATAACTTATTTTATAATCTTTAACTAATCCCAAACATAAATAAAAACAATTATTATTTTAAAATAATTAGTTTAGAAATTTGTTTAAACTTTATTTTTGTTTTAACCTTTAAAATTATTAATACCCTATACTGACCCGAGTCAACCCTTACGCTTACCTGCACCCAAACCCGAGCCACATTTTCATCTTCTCTTTTCTTTTTTTTAAAAACTTGGTTTTGTTTTAAATTTAAAAACTGTGTAACATGTTAAAATCACTCACGAACAACCCGAGGCCAAACTCGAGCCAAAGCTTCACTTCCCCGAATGCAAACCCGAGGCCTTTTTCTTCTTCCACAAACAACCCAGTCACAATGCACACTTAACACCCATACACGTGCATAGGCGAACGCCACTACTCCAGTCATCGCCCCAACCTCTAAAACATCGACGTCAACCTCCTCTAGGAGTCTAACCACCCAGAACTTCGAATCAGACACAAAATCGAAATCGAGCAAGACAAGCTCCTTCTTGAACCCAAACCCATCCATGAAAACACCTCGCGCCACCGCCGACGACCACCAGAACGCTCGGCTACCAACCCAAAGCTTCGTCGCAGTCCACTCTCCAATCTCCCTCACTCCGATCATCTCCGGTGCTTTGACGACGACGTAGTAGCCTTTGAAACAACGTCAACCAAAACTGTTCCTAAAACCCTACAACGATGTCGTGTCGCCACCACGATGATCAGGAAATTCTCCGATCATTTTCCCAGGATCATCGACCTCCCAGCTAACTCTAGCAGCGATCCCGACCACCTACCTTGCTCCGATCACCAGAAAATGTGAAAAAACCCCTTTCTCGTTCAACCACGAATTCCTCACTCAAAACTTACATAAAAATCATGATTTTACTTTTAAAAATCGTAATTTTCAAAAATAAATTAGATTATATAAATGAAACAATAAATGATTGAAGTCTAAATTTTGACATGCTTTGTATTTTACTGTATTTCTTCCTTCCACTTAAAACTATCTTCTAATTTTACTTAAAAATATTTTTAAAATTTAGATCTTGTTAATTCAAGCATATTTTTTCTATACATCATAAGCTATAGAAGATTAAGGGAAGAGAAATTGATTTTTGAAATTGTTTTGTAACTGTAAAACTAAAACAAAGGAATATATACATCTGTCCTGTGACGACTCGGGTTCCGACATTCGAAAATCGGCATCCAATACATCACCCGTATTCAAATCTTGGAGATTCAGACATTGGAGTCCGATTTTCTCGAGCTTATAACACAGTAGGTACAAACGACACAGCGGAACGAAATAAGAAATTCATTGATAAACCAAATAAATACAACAAGATAGCAACATTCTGATGGAAAATTTCCAATATCAGAGCCAATATACAACACAACAGCGGAAAAAATAACAGATAAAAGATAACATCAGAGTCTTCCAAGAGACAGAGAGAGATTCCAACAATACTGCATATTCACTCCCAAAGCTCCAAAGATTTCCAACCAAAAAGCTCAAAACCCAAAAGCTTCCGAACCAAAGACTAAGGATACCAAAAATGTGATGGTCTAGGCTATGCAACCAAAGGCTTCCAAATCCACAGACTTCAAAGATTTCCAAATCTACTGATAACTTGATACTAGGCCGTCCGTGTGGAAAATTACGGGCAGCCAGAGTTTAGATAAGGGAATAGTAAACTCTGAGTCAGTCATGACACTGGTATGAGCAAACAAAAAACAGTTATTTGTACAAAAGAAATTACAAAAATAAATGCGTTATGCTTTTTGAAAAATGAAATTACCAAAAGGTATCTCGGCACACACACAATGCAATCACACACTTGGGGCAAGTTTCTCCTTATAGTAGTCAAAAATGCTTGATACGCGAAAATCCTTTTGATATTATTATTAATGCATAGTGTGGAAAATATTTCGAAAGTATAATATTAATCTTAGCCAGCATACGTACCATTATATTATGCCTACTATAGCTACCATGTTAGATGGCAGGTTCTACAACTAAAACCGCACAAGGCTCGTGTGGATTGTTTGGATTTCCAACAAATGGCCAAGGCTAAGGAACTTCCTTTATCCAAATGGGTACGTCTCTGGAGAGACGTCCCGAGAACCTAACCAAATCTCTGCCAACACAAGACCGGGTTACCTCTGTAACTAGGTAACTAACTGTCACGGGTATGCCATCCCCCCGTTGTAACCGACATTTACCGAGGCGCCATCACAAATTCCAACAAATCCATATAAGTTAAAATCTGGGCTCCATACCATGATACCACTTTTTATCAAGAAGGAAATGCACATAACCTAAGGGGCATGACCCCTATAACCTTGCCTCATCCTTCCTGTTTCGACCATTTTCGGGGTGTGAGGTTCGATGAAGTCTCGTCCCACAAAGCTACGCTATACACAAAAGCCATGCTTCGATCAACTAATGCTCAGCACTTAGCATGCCACATTACCAAATTGGGAGTATATAACTAGTAACCATCAACTAAATAACCTTTGAGCTCGTACGTCTCAGAGAAGGGTGTTAAGCTAAAAAAATAAATTCTCCGCCACCAAACAGAAATATATTTGATAAAAACTAGCTTTATATCTCAAAGTGTAACGTTAGACATACATCCATACAAGTGGATCCTGGGTCTAAATGGAACCGAAGGCACTTCATCCAATTAAGGAAAAGTCCTTGCAAATCCGGATATATCTTAATCACGTCCGGACTCCCCATCACATTGGGTAATCTCTATACCAGAGCCACTCGGTGCAGAGACATTCAACAGGCAATCCTTTCGTTTATGAAAATACCTAGTCTTAAACCACCGTCTTCAAATGCAATTCTGTTTCGTCGTATCATTATTCGGAATGGGTTTTATGACTTAATGTACTCCCTTGGCTTATCCGACTAATAAGAGCTTATTTAAAAGCATATGGATACAAATTTCCAAATTTTAATCATTTAAACAAAAGATCCACCGTTAGGATTCGATGTGGTTTTCGGATAACCATTTGGAATCCGACCTCCGGTCTCATCGAAATTCAAAATGCAGTTTTAAAAGCTAAGTTGTTTAAGTAAACAATTTTAATTCAATTCAGAAGTTCATATTCACACAACAATACCTCCTAGATAAACATTTATCATATCTCAATCCAAATCAATTCATATAACATAACATTTCATATTAGAGATATCCAACAGTTCAAGGCATTCAGTATAATCCAATCATCCATAAGCAGGATTAATCAATCACATAATTATAATTAATTTAATTTAACCTAAAATAAATAAATTATTTATTAATCAGCTAACCCTGCTTAATTAACATTAAGTAATTACACACCATTTTAATTAATTATTGTAATAAATCACATAATTACTTTCATTAAGTAATTATCCCTTAATTACTTAAATTATTAATCAACATTTAATTAATTATATAATGAGTTAACTCTTAATTAATTAATTATCCTTTAATTATTAATTAATTAATTAATCTTTAATTATTAATTAATTAACTTTTAATTAATTTCATTAAGTAATTATCCTTTAAGTAATTATCCTTTAATTACTTACATTAGTTACTCAACCTTAAATAATTTAATAATCCTTTAATCAATTTCATTAATTAATTATCCCTTAATTACTTATACAGATTAGTTAACCTTAAGTTAATTACATTAATTAATTAACCCTTAATTAATTACATTTAATTAATTAACCCTCAATTAATTACATTAACAAATTAACCCTTTAATTACTTTTATTAAGTAATTATCCTTTAATTACTTACACTAATTAATCAACCTTTAAATTAATCACATTAAGTAATTATCCCTAATTAATTAATAATGATCCTTTAATAAATTAAGACCCCAATTAACTTAAGGTAAACCACTTATCTTAATTAATTATCTAATTATCATTAACATATGAATTAACTAAGATCTTTAAGTTAGTAGTTAAAACATTTACCTTAAACACTCACTTAATTACATCATTAAGTTTTTTTGAAAACACTTAGGAATTTAAATAAAATAATTAACCTAATATATAATTATTTTAAAACCAAATCAATTAATCTTAAAAATAATTTACTTTTTTAAAATTTAAATTATGAAATAAATTTATTATTAACCCATGAATTTACTTAGACCTTTAAGTTAATTAACAATTTAAAAACATTTTATCTTCTTAATTAACTTTTTAATTATACTATTACATTTATTTAAAATAAATTTAAGACTTAACTTAAAAATAAAGGATATATATACACTAAAACACTTCAAACTTGATTAATTAAAATAATTTATTTCAAAACCTTTAACTAGTTCCAAAACTAAAATAAAAAATTTATTATTTTAAAAGAATTAATCAAGAAGTGTTTAAACTTGATTTAATTTAAATTTGAAAAAATTGTTTTATTTTAAAATCTAAAACTATTACAACACGTACTCGAGACAACTTCGAGTTCCCACCCGAGCCATTTCAAATTTTTCCCGAGCAAAACCCTAAGCCACTTCTTTTTTTTATTTAACTTTGTTTTGTATTTAGATTTAAAAACCTGGTATAAAACAAACTCAAACAACTCGGTGCCTTCTTCAAGTCAAACCTTCATTTCCCCCGAGTTCTCTCTCGAGCCTGATCCTATCACCATTATAAAACCACAAACCCAAACGTATCAGAGACACGTGCACATGCACACTAGGTCAGAGCGTCTCAGACCGTCGCCGCTACCTCCAGCAAGACGACGATGACTTCTCCGCCCACTTCAGTCGCCCAGAAGACCATATCGATCTCGAAATCGAAATCGAGCATACTCAAACCCACTAGAATAAAACCGATCGTCTAAGAACCACCCCAACCTGCCGCCTCAAACCACCAGAGGCCTCGCGATCACAACCATAGCTTCACTGTGACGACCTTGAATTTTGGACAATTGAAAATGAAAAATTAATTGATTTAAATATTTGAATGATGATTTAGCTTGAATTTCAGATATAGCTATGGATTTGGCAATTAAATTATTGAATTTAATTTATCGAAGTTGGGTAAAAATTTGAATATTCAGTTTTATACCGATTTAAAAATATTTCGAAGGCTTAGAAAATTTATATTGATGATACTGAAGGTAATGGAAGCTTCTGAATTGGATTTGAGAATGATTTGTTCAGTTTTGAATTTATATCGTTTAAATCGATGTTTAAAAATAGCCTTCCGAGGCGCAGTCTCGAAATTCGACGAAACCAGTTCCATTGGATCTATAATAGTGTATTATTATCGGATTTCAATTTTTGTAGCATTTGAAGTTGCCATGTGGTCGTACGGTTGATAAACGCACATAAACTTATACCGAAATTTAATTTAATAACTGATCCAAAACGCTATCTTCTCCATACAATCGAACATGGATCCGAAACATTTTCCATTGCATTCGAAATAGGTGTATAACGTTATAAACGCCTAGTGGCACGTCTTGATAGGAAAGCGGAATTTTAGGCTTCGTTTCCTAAATGGTTTAAATTTTAAATTTAAAATATAACAATGTTTTTACAAGATAAAGTTTTATTCACTGTTTCTTCTCTTAGACTACTTGTCAACGCTCTTCAAACACTTGGCACTTTTCTATAACACACGTTCGAAATTTTTTTATCCACACATATGCAAAAGACAAATAATAAAAACAAATAAAAAGCATCTCATTCAAACAATACGAAATAGAAAAAAAATCGATTTCGTTCAAAGCAAAAAAAATGGCCGCGCTTCCCTCTTATCTCAAATTGAAATCGAAAGCTCAACTAATGGCCGCTCTCCCCTTTTCTAATTCAAATCGAGATCGACTCGTGACTCGTTCCTCTGTTTATAAAAAAAGTGGCATGTATGGCAATTTGTTCCAATGGCGCTCGTGCATGTATGGAAGAGAAACGAACTCAAGCTTCGATTCGAGTTCGGCAGGGGCGACGATTGCATAGCTAGGGTTTCGACGTTGAAGTGCGATCAAAGGTGAGATGGGAAGGCGCGTTTATTCATGCGCAAGAGGGATTGGTCGTGGCAACGTGATCTCGCATGGAAGCGCTAGACGCATGCAGGCAGGCTAGGGATTAGGGCCGTGATGCTGCCCGAGCAGTGGCGGTTTCATGGGTTTTGGGTATCGAAATTGGCAGTGAATGTATCGTGTTTATTTTAAATTTAATTTTAACCAAATGATGAAAAAAAATTGTACCGAGGAGAAATATATATATATATATATATATGCTGTTTTCGATTTTATATATATATATATATATATATATATATGCATGTAGGAAATATAATTTTTAAGGTGAACAACAATAGTTTCAAATGTTTTGAATTATAAAGTTATATAAAAAAATTAAAACAGCAAATAGGTTTGTTGTTGTTTATTTACAGTCAGGATTGAAATAATTCAGTTTATATATATATATAAGATTTTGGGAAATAAAGATTTTTAGAATGATGAAAGTTTATATATAATAATTAGATTTTTGAAAATCTATAAATTATTATTAAAAGAAGATTGGTTAAATTAAGTTTATTAGTTAAACTAAATTTACCAAATGAGAATTTAATTGTTCGATTTATCCGAATGTTAATAAAAAAATCATATAATTGTTTATACAAGGTCTAATACTGTGAAGAAGACAAATAGGGATTGGAAATGGATAGCAAATAAAAGGTGAGATCTTCTCACTCAAAATAATAATAAAAAAATTTAGTTATTGATTGATTTTTGAATTGTGATAGTTAAATTTAAATTGTTTATTGTGTGCTTGGATGATAAATCATTTTCAGTTGTATTAATTTAGACCATATGTGCCGCATAATAGCGGAGGATATTATATTAAGCCCATATACCGCGATATTCCACCTCGAAGTGGAATTGGTATTATATATGTATTTGGAGTGATTGATTTCCCGCATTATATAGGGGGTGAGACCCTATGCACCGCATAATAGCGGATGATATTTTATAAATTCCATATACCGCGATATTCCACCTTGAAGTGGAATTGGAATTTAATTATTGTGCTAACGTCTGTGGATGCAGGGAAATAGGTTGGAAGGATCCAACTGGATTTCTCAAACATTTGAATTAGTTTCATACGTTGTGTGTTGGTTGATCTATAATCTGCATGTGATTATATTGTGATTGAAATTGTGGAAGGTTATGATTTAGCCAAATATATTTTGGTATCGTAGGATACGAGAAATAAATAAAATCCGATTTTTGAAAGTTTATAGAAAAAATTTACTTCGAGCATTGGACAAATTTAAAAGAAGGAATTTTAAAACGATAAAGTTTTATTTTTGTAATCTTGTTGAATAAAATTCTAAAATATGGGAAAAAGGCTTAATAATTAGATTTCGGGTAATATTATTCAAAGGTTGAAGAGTTTATTTAAAATACAGATTTAATAGTTTGGAAAAAAAATAAATTTTTGGAATTGATTTGGTGTTTGAAAATAAATCTTTGGGAAATCAATTTGGAAATTGATTTGGTGTTTGGAAATAAATTTGGGATTCGATTTGGTGTTTGAAATGATATTCGAAATCAAGTAGAAATTTGATTTGGTGTTTGAAAGTGAATATTTGAAAATCGTATATCAGTTGATATTTGGAAATCTAAATTCACAATGGGAATTTGTAAACGAAAGGGAATTTTGTTTTAAAAATAAACATTGGGTTATTTTTAAAAGTGTGGAAAGTAATTTACGGATTTGGAACGTAAATTTAAAATAAATCGAGAAGGGTTTATTAATTGGTTTAAATGGACCATTTTGAAATGGAAAGCGTATTTTCCTTGGAAAGCCAAGTATTTTTCAAAGTAGCTTTCAAGTATAAATTAAAGTTCTAGAGATGGTTTTAAAAAGAATATTTTGGAGAAATTATTTTCTTAAGTTATTTTGAAAATATTTAAAGTAAAGATTTATTTAATTAATTATAGAAATGATTATTTAAATATTTAAATGATATTTATTTTAGAAAATGGTTATTTAAATATTTATACCCTATCTACTAATTTTATTCTAAAATTGGTTTGGACTTGAAGTTTTATATAAGATATTAGTATAATATTTCATAACAAATATTTAAGAAAGTGTTTTAAAATATTTTTTATTCTAAGTATTTCCAAGTAAATTTTGGATAAGTGATTTGAATTATTTTAAAGTATGCGAACTCGGCAGACTTTTAGCAAAAATAAATAATATCGAGAATCTTATTCCGCGAGTGAAAAGTGATTTGAAATTTGTTTTCAAACGGTTGAAGTGTGAAAATATATCTTGCAAAGTTATTTTGAAAATAAATAATTGGGGGAAAATTATTTGAAATCCAGTAATTGTTGTGAATGTTGAATGATAGTTAAATAACCGACTATCGATATTGGCCTTTAAATGGCATCTGAATTTCGAGCGACCCGGGGTCGGATTCCAAATGGATATTCAAAAACCACATCGAACCTTTGTAATTGTGATGGATCTTTTGTTTAAAAGATCAAAGTGAAAATTGTTGTGATTTGTTTGAAATATGAATGTAACACTTATTTTTAAAACTAGCGCTCATTATTTGGATTAGCCAGGAGAGGACTTTGTGTCATAAAACCCATTCCAAATAATGATACGACGAAATGTGATTGCATTTGAAGATGGTGTTGAAGACCAGGTAGTTTCGAAAGTGAAGGGATTACGTGTCAAATGTCTTTGCGCCGACTTGCTCCGGTATAGAGATTTTATCACCCTTTGTGAGTGGGATTCCGGACGTGATTAGTGAATATCTGAATTTGCAAGGGCTTCTTTTGAAGTGCCTTCGGTTCCGTTCGATCGCAGAATGGACTTGTATGGATGTGTGTCTGACGTTACACTTTGAGATGTAAAGCTGGTTTCTATCAAATACATTTCTGTTGGTTGCGGAGAATTTATTCTCTTAGCTTAACACCCTTCTCTGAGACGTACGAGCTTAGAGGTTATGTTGTTGATGGTTACTAGTGATATATTCCCAATTTGATAATGTGGCATACGAAGTGCTGCTGGTCATTTGTTGATCGAAGCATGGCTTTTGTGAAAAGCGTAGCTTTGTGGATGAGACTACGTCGAGCCCCGCAACCCGGAAATGGTCGAAACAGGAATGTTGCGGCAAGGTTTTTACGGGTCGCGCCCCTAGGGTATGTCCATTTTCTTCTGGATAAGAGGTGGTATCATGGTATGGAGTGCAGATATTTTACCTTTGTTGATGCTGCAAATTTATTATACTTTATGGTTGTTGCTTTATGGTTGAGGATCCTTGGATGAAGGTCGGTGACGATCGAGGATGGAATATTTGTGTGGTAGTTACCTATGTTATAGCTTGGTTAAAGCATGAGGTAACGTCGGCCTTGTGTTAGCAGAGATCTGGATAGGTTCTCTAGGGCGTCCTTCTAGAGGCGTACCCATTTCGGTGTAGGAAGTTCTTTTGCCTGACCAATGTTGGAAATCCAAAGAAACCATACGCGCCCTGTACGGTTTTAGTTGTATAACCTGCCATGGAATGTGGGAGTAACCTGCTATTGGACATGGTAGCTATAGTAGGCATACGATGAAATGTGATATGCAGGCTAAGATTAATATTATACTTTCGAAATATTTTCTGCACTATGCACTAATAAAAATGATATCAAAGGATTTCACGTATCAAGCATTTTTGACTGTCGTTAGGAGAAATCTCCTCCAAGTGTGCGTTTGCATTGTGTGTGTGGCGGGAGGCCTTATGGCAGTTTCATTTTCCAAAAGGATAGCGGGTTTCATTTTTATTTTCTTTGTGAATATAACTATTTTTAAGATCTCACACCAGTTCCATGACTGACCTGGAGTTTATTGTTCCCTTTCTAAACTCTGGGTGCCCATAATTTTCCACGTAGGCATCCTAGAGTCAGGTTCTCATTAATTTGGAGTGAAGTTTAGAAGTTGCTGTGGAAATCTTTAGTTCAAGCTGGATGGCGAGGCGTACCACCAGTATATATTATATTCTTTTTTGCTGTTTGTTGATTGTCACACTCTAATAATGTAATGTGATGTATTGTAGTAACATATATGATTTTTTGTTTTAAAAATACTCATTTATCTATTATATGTTGTTCCACTGCGAAATGTGAGATTCCGTTATTGTTTCTGTTCTTCTTCTATCTTCTTTCTTCTTTAACCTTAATGGTCCGATTTTATGGCGTTTGATTGTTCGGTAGTTGATACAGTGGACGTATTGATGTCGACTTTCGGAAGTCGAAAATTCGAGTCGTTACAAAGTGGTATCAGAGCATTTTGTTAAGCGACAACCTTGGCTCTGTTAGATGTTACTCATTAGAGATAGAGTCAGTAGTACTCTAGAATGAGTTGACTGTAATAATAGATATGAGCGCGTATTTGTTAGTGAATATAAAAAATTATTTTATATTGTGATGATTGGTTTGTTGAGTGGTATATGGATTCTGGTCGGTATAGTCCGTACAACTCTATCAATTGGGATCTCTAAACACTTGTACAGAACAATTCGACACGATATTGTTTTAAATTAGGGTGAATGAAATAATTTTACCCAAAACTATTTTGTATATAAAAGGAAATAATTTTTGTAAATTATTATAGTATATGGTTGTTTGTTTGTTAGGAAGTGATAATATTAAATTATCATCATTGATTATGGAATAAGAAGTTGAAATCATAACTTAAAGCTGAGAAATAAAATCCATATGCAAATGGGAATTGTAAATGTAAATGTGATTTATAAATTCGAACTAGAATTCTAGAGAAACATTTAAAAATGTTTTTAAAAGAATTTGAGATTTTGAGATTTGGGAAATTTTAATTCCTTTTAAGTTGGGAAATGATTTTCAAAGGTTTTGGAAAAAATATTTTTGAAGAAATAAAAGCACTAAACTCTTTCCGATCGTTGGAAAATAATTCCGATGATGATCGCGACATCATCGATATTAATTTTCGAGTTTCCAAGAGAGGAATTGCTGCCAAATTATTTTAAATAGAAGTTATTGGAAAACTGGATTTGGTTTTGGAAATACAAAAGAAAATTTGAATTGATTTCAAAAATGATTTTTGAAAGGTTGAAAAGACTTTGGAATGTTATATAAAATATTTAAGGAATATCATTAAGTTGATAACTTGTAAAGTTTGAAGTTGTTAAAATAAAAATCTAACTTAAAGAGAAGTTAGATAAAAGTAAACGTGGAAACAAAATAAGTTGGAAGGAAAATTTAATTCAAGTGGAATTGAAAATGAAAATTGAATAAAAGAATTGAGATTGAAAATTTGAGTTAATTTGTATGAAGGTGAATTTGAGAAGTCTTATAGATTAAATGATTGGAATAAAATCTATAAAGGTGGAAAATAAAATTGTGAATGAATGAATAAATGACAATTGCAATTAAATAAAAGTGAAACTGAATGTTGAAATTCATTTCGAATTTGTAAGCAAATAGAACTGGAATTGGAATTGAATTTGATTTGTAAAGCAGAGTATTAAAATAAAATTAGTAAGCGAAATTCATTAATGAAATGACCAAATAGATATGGTTTAGAATGAATTGAATTCAATAATTGTAAATGAAAGGTGCATTGAATTCATATGGAATTTGAAATCCAGTTTAAATATAAGTGGTTATAAACCAAAATGGTGAATTGAAAATAAATTTTTGGGAATGAACAAAGAATAAAACTGGAACTGAAACTGAATATTGAAAACTAATTTGAATTGTGTGAGATAAAATGAATTGGAATTTGTAATGAATTAGTAAATGAAACTAATTTAAAATAGTGGTATGAGTCAGTTGTTAATGGAAGATGGTTGATAAAATTCAATATTCAGAAGTTAAATTGAATCCAAATAGAACTGAAAGTGTAAATTGAATGAAAATGGATATATAACTTCAATAATGAAGTAAAGATGGTATAAGAAGGAATTATTCATACTTTTGTAATATGGAAAATGATTTTTGAATGTAGAAATTGGATATGGTTGTTAAATAGCATACAGGTATTATAAAGGAAAATGGAATTGGGATTTTGATTTCGAAGAAATTTTTTGAATTGCTTGAAAAAGGTATGTATTTTAAATTTTAGTATGAAATTTGATGATCTTCTTGTCCAGCCGCTTGGTTTTACGTTTTCTTTTTGAATTCGAGGGCCCGTTGTGACGTTTTGTAGTCGTACCGAGCTAGCCGCACAAAGGAGATGCTGGCAAAAAAATTCAAAAATTTAGAGTGTTAGAAAAAATTTTGAGAAAATTTTGAAAGTTTGAAATTTGAATTCAAAATTAAATTGTTAAGTAAATAATATTGTTGGAAACTATGGAAGATTTTGTAAATTGAACTAAATGGTTTTTTAATGAAAATATTTGTTTTGGCAAGCTAATAAAACTATTTGGTTTTGGAAAGATAGCGAATGGGTTAAGGACTGTTCTTCTTAACTTGTAATTTCGGGATGAAATTCTTTTAAGGGGAAGCCTATGACGACCCTGAATTTTGGACAATTGAAAATGAAAAAATTAATTGATTTTAAATATTTGAATGATGGTTTAGCTTGAATTTCAAATATAACTATGGATTTGGCAATTAAATTATTGAATTTAATTTATCGAAGTTGGATAAAAATTTGAATATTCAGTTTTATACCGATTAAAAATATTTCAAAGGCTTAGAAAATTTATATTGATGATACTGAAGGTGATGGAAGCTTCAGAATTGGATTTGAGAACGATTTGTTCGGTTTTGAATTTACATCGTTTAAATCGATGTTTAAAAACAGCCTTCCGAGGCACAGTCTCGCAATTCGACGAAACTAGTTCCATTGGATTTGTAATAGCGTATTATTATCGGATTTTAACCTTTGTAGCATTTGGAGTTGTCGTGTGGCCGTACGGTTGATAAACGCACATAAATTTATATCGAAATTTAATTTAATAACTGGTCCAAAAAGCTATCTTCTCCATACGATCGAATTTGGACCCGAAATCTTTTCCATTGCGTTCAGAATAGGCGTATAAAATTATAAACGCCTAGCGGCATGTCTTGATAGGAGAGTGGAATTTTAGGCTATGTTTCCTAAACGGTTTAAATTTAAATTTAAAATATAATAGTGTTTTTACAAGATAAAGTTTTATCCAACGTCTCTTCTCTTACACCACTTGTCAACGCTCTTCAAACACTTGGCACTTTTCTATAACACGTGTTCGAAATTTTTTTTATCCACGCGTATGCAAAAGAAAAATAATGAAAAAAATCTCTTTCAAACAATACAAAATAGAAAAAAATCAATTTCGTTCAAAGCAAAAAAAAGCCATGCTTCCCTCTTATCTCAAATTGAAATGGAAAGCTCAAACAATGGGCGCTCTCCCCTTTTCTAATTCAAATCAAGATCGACTCATGACTCGTTCCTTTGTTTATAAAAAAATGGCATGTATGTAGATTTGTTTCAATGGCGCTCGCGCATGCGTGGAAGAGAAACGAACTCAAGCTTCGATTCGAGTTCGGTAGGGGAGGCGATTGCATAGCTAGGGTTTCGGCGTTGAAGTACGATCGAAGTTGAGAAGGGAAGGCGCGTTTATTCCCGCGCAAGTGGGATTGGTCGTGGCAACGTGATCTCGCGTGGAAGCGCTGGACGCATGCAGGCAAGCTAGGGATTGGGGCCGCGATGGTGCTTGAGCAGTGGCGATTTCGTGGGTTTAGAGTATCGGAATTGGCAGTGAAGGTATCGTGTTTATTTTAAATTTAATTTTAACCAAATGATGAAAAACAAATTTGTACAGAGGAAAAAATATATATATATACATATATGTAGTTTTCGATTTATATATATATATATATATATGCATGTAGGAAAATATAATTTTTATGGTGAAGAACAACAGTTTCAAATGTTTTGAATTATAAAGTTACATAAAAAAAATTAAAATAGTAATAGGATTACTGTTGTTTATTTACAGTCAAGATTGAAATAATTCAATTTTTATATATATATAAGATTTTGGGAAATATAGATTTTTACAATGATAAAAGTTTATAAATAAAAATTAGATTTTTGAAAACCTATAAATTATTATTAAAATAAGATTGATTAAATTAAGTTTATTAGTTAAACTAAATTTACCAAATGAGAATTTAATTGTTCGATTTATCCGAATATTAATAAAAAATCATATAATTGTTTATACATGGCTAATACTGTGAAGAAGATAAATCGGGATTGGAAATGGATAGCAAATAAAAGGTGAGATCTTCTCACTCAAAATAATAATTAAAAATTTCAGTTATTGATTGATTGTTGAATTGTGATAGTTTAATTTAAATTGTTGATTGTGTGCTCGGATGATAATTATTATCAGTTGTATTGAAGTAAACCCTATGCGTCGCATAATAGCGGAGGATATTATATTAAACCCATATACCACGATATTCCACCTCGAAGTTGAATTGGTATTATATATGTATTTGGAGTGATTGATTTCCCGAATTATATAACGGATGAGACCCTATGCACCGCATAATCGCAGATGATATTTTATAAATCCCATATACCGCGATATTCCACCTTGAAGTGGAATTGGTATTTAATTGTTGTGCTAACGTCTGTGGATGCAGGGAAACGGGTTGGAAGGATCCAACTGGATTCTTCAAACATTTGAATTGGTTTCATACGTTGTGTGTTGGTTTATCTATAATATGTATGTGATTATATTGTGATTGAAATTGTGGAAGGTTATGATTTAGCCAAATATATTTTGGTATCGTCGGATACAAGAAATAAATAAAATCAGATTTTTGAAAGTTTATAGAAAAATTTTATTTTTGAGAATTGGACAAATTTAAAAAGGAAATTTAAAAGGATAAAGTTTTATTTTGGTAATCCTATTGAATAAAATTCCAAAATATGGGAAAAAGGATTGATAAATAGATTTCGGGTAATATTATTCAAAGGTTGAAGAGTTTATTTAAAATACAGATTTAATAGTTTGGAAAAAAATAAATTTTTGGAATTGATTTGGTGTTGAAAATAAATCTTTGGGAAATCAATTTGGAAATCGATTTGGTGTTTGGAAATAAATTTGGAAACCAATTTGGGATTCGATTTGGTGTTTGAAAGCGAATATTTGGAAATCGATTTGCAAATCGTATATTAGTTTATATTTGGAAATCTAAATTCACAATGGGAATCTGTAAAGGAAAGGGAATTTTGTTTTAAAAATAAACATTGGGTTATTTTTAAAAGTGTGGAAAGGAATTTACGGATTTGGAACGTAAATTTAAAATGAATCGAGAAGGGTTTATTAAATGGTTTAAATGGACCATTTTGAAATGGAAAGCGTATTTTCCCTGGAATGCCGAGTATGTTTTCAAAGTAGCTTTCAAGTATAAATTAAAGTTCTAGAGATGGTTTAAAAAGAATATTTTAGAGAAATTATTTTCTTAAGTTATTTTGAAAATCTTTAATGTAAAGATTTATTTAATTAATTATAGAAGTGATTATTTAAAGATTTAAATGATATTTATTTTAGAAAATGGTTATTTAAATATTTATACCCTATCTACTAATTTTATTCTAAAATTGGTTTGGACTTGAAGTTTTATATAAGACACTAGTATAATATTTCATAACAAATATTTAAGCAAGTGTTTTAAAATAGTTTTTATTCTAAGTATTTCCAAGTATATTTTGGATAAGTGATTTGAATTATTTTATAGTATGCGAACTCGGCAGACTTTCAGTGGAAATAAATAATATCGGGAATCTTATTCCACGATTGAAAAGTGATTTGAAATTTGTTTTCAAACGGTTGAAGTGTGAAAATATATCTTGCAAAGATATTTTGAAAATAAAAAACCGGGGGAAAATTATTTGAAATCTAGTAATTGTTGTGAAAGTTGATTGATAGTTAAATAATCGACTACCAATATTGGCCTTGAGATCGCATCTGAATTTCGATGTGACCGGGGGTCGGATTCCAAATGGATATTCGAAAATCACATCGAACCTTTGTGATTGTGATGGATCTTTTATTTAGAAGATCAAAGTGAAAATTCTTGTGATTTGTTTGAAATATGAATGTAACACTTATTTTTAAAGAAAGCGCTCGTTATTCGGATTAGCCGGGAGAGGACTTTTTATCATAAAACCCATTTCGAATAATAATACGACGAAATGGAATTACATTTGAAGATGGTGTTGAAGACCAGGTATTTTCAAAAGCGAAAGGATTAACTGTCGAATGTCTTTCCACCGAGTTGCTCTGGTATAGAGATTTTATCACCCTTTGTGATGGAGATTCCGGATGCGATTAGTGAATACCCGGATTTGCAAGGGCTTCTTTTGAAGTGCCTTCGGTTCCGTTCGATCCTGGAACGAACTTGTATGGATGTGTGTCTGACGTTACACTTTGAGATGTAAAGCTGGTATCTATCAAATAAATTTCTGTTGGTGGTGGAGAATTCATTCTCTTAGCTTAAAACCCGGATTTGCAAGGTTTTTAGGGGTCGCGCCCCTAGGGTATGTCAATTTTCTTCTGGATAAGAGGTGGTATCATGGTATAGAGCCCAGATATTTTACCTATGTTGATGCTACAAATTTATTATACTTTGTGGTTATTGCTTTGTGGTTGAGGATCCTCGGATAAAGGTCGGTAATGACCGGGGATGGCATACTTGTGTTGTAGTTACCTATGTTATAGCTTGGTTAAAGCGTGGGGTAACGTCGGCCTTGTGTTAGCAGAGATCCGGTTAGGTTCTCGGGGGCGTCATTTCAGAGGCGTACCCATTTCGGTGTAGGAAGTTCCTTTGCCTGACTATTGTTGGAAATCCAAAGAAACAATACGTGTCCTATGCAGTTTTAGTTGTATAACCTGCCATGGAATGTGGCGGTAACCTGCTATTGAACATGGTGGCTATAGTAGGCATACGACAAAATATGATATGCTGGCTAAGATTAATATTATACTTTCGAAATGTTTCGGCACTATGCACTAATAATAATAATATCAGAGGATTCCGTGCATCAAGCATTTTTGACTGTCATAAGGAGAAATCTCCTCCAAGTGTGCGTTTGCATTATGTGAGTGGCAGGAGGCCTTATGGTAGTTTCATTTTCCAAAAGGATAGCAGATTTCATTTTATTTTCTTTGTGAAAATAAATGTTTTTAAGATCTCACACCAGTCTCATGACTGACCTGGAGTTTATTGTTCCCTTCCTAAACTCTGAGTGCCTATAATTTTCCATACGGACAGCCTAGAGTCAGGTTATCATTATTCTGGAGCGAAGTCTAGAAGTTGCTGTGGAAATCTGGAGTTCAAGCAGGATGGCGAGGCGTATTGCTAGTATATATTATATTCTTTTCCGTTGTTTGTTGATTGTAACACTCTGATAATGTAATGTGATATATTGTAGTAACAGATATGATTCTTTTTTTAAAAAATACTCATTTATCTATTATATGTTGTTCCACTACGAAATGTGAGATTCTATTATTATTTCTATTCTTCTTCTATCTTCTTATTCTTTAACTCTAATGGTCCGATTTTTCGGCGTTCGATTGTTCGGCAGTTGATACAGTGGACGTATTGATGTCGACTTTCGAAAGTCGAAAAATCGGGTCGTTACTTCACCGACCAACCATGCACCTATTACCCCGCCACCGGTTGACTTTGATGCATTGACGATGGCACAGCAACTCGAATTCCAACATCGACCAAATCAGGTCCTTAAACCCTATTTCACCGCCGTCCATCCACTACGGTGCTTTATATATATCCTCCGAGCATTTTTCAATTGTAACGTCCTGTCTTTTTGCATGCTTTAAATCGACACATGTGCCAATTCAAACCATACGGAAGGGTGGATTGGTATGGGGTAAACAAGAAAAAGAAGGAAAAGAAAAAAAAATAGAATCTTACAACAGAACGATAAAATATAATAATCAAATATATAGTTCATGAAACTGTTTTACAAAATATTCGATTTTCTTTACTTATATAATACAATATCAGAGTTACACATACCAGAGAATAATCAATAATAATGCAGCGGAACAATGTGAAACTATTGGAATACTGTAATATATAATAATAAATCTTCGTCTTCGTCATCCAGAATACGGTCTTCAAATCCTGAAATGCTCAGGGTGACCAGAGCGAATTGAAAAACAAAACACTCGAGTCAGAACTAAAATATCTTAAGTTAAATCAACTGAAATAAATATTAGTGTAACGGCGTCGGAGATGTTTACGGGAATTGACATCTCCTATCCAGTGTCTAACATGAGTGTAGTAACTTAAGAGATGCTCGGGATTCACATCTCCTAAGGATCCGTTAAACTATTTACTATGTAGTAATATACGCTATTATAATAGTGTCTAAAGTAAAGTATAATATACTGTGAATAGCGTTAAGGGATTACCCATATAGCCCTTAACACACTTTTATATTCGCATAGTCTGTACAGTACCGTAATCTCTCCCGTACTGGGCGTCGTTAGAGGGCACTCCATAGGTATGGTACAAAACAAAATCGTACAAGGTGCGCAAGGGTAGGTGACACGGCATAACAAGCCAGTGCCAGGGTAGATATACCAAATACGCTTCCGGGTCGGTGGTAACGCATAGCCGCAGCTACCGCCCACCTCGAGCCATACCCCTAAATTAAAGAAATCAAAAGTGGCCACCGAGTAATCCAAAAGTCAGAGTATAATATTGAAGGGATGTGTCCGATAAAAGGTGCTACCTTCTTAACCCGTCAATCGCTCCTGTTTTAGCCACCTTATGCCAACTCACGGGAGTCGGATCCACGTATTTACCTCAAAGGAAACGCCGCCACCATGCTACTTCATTCTGGAATCTCCACCGCGTACACGGTTGTTAAAGTGGTTTTTGCAGTTGGCAGAGAGTATGACAACTTCTGATCCCGGTCTCTTTAACAACCAAATGTTATTATAACACCGCGGTCAATTTAAAATAATTATACTTCAAAACCAGAATATAATATTCCTTTCAAAACCATATAAATACGATATCATTTCTGTTTTAAAAACCCAAATCAATATGATATTATTTTTATAAAACCCAAATCAATATAATACCATTTTTCAAATATATCCTTTTCTAAACCATAACACTTCCAAATTTATATACTTCGAAACCAACATTTGAAATATAACCTTCCAAAACACAAACTTTGAATTTCATAACCTTGAAATATAACTACACCACTTAAATGGTTTAAATATTAAATTACTTTATAAAATAAAATAGCTTCTTTAATTTCACAAATAAATTCCAAATACCGATTTGAACCTCCAAATAAACCATTTCAAATTCAATATATTTTAAAATATAAACATTTAATATTTCAAAACTAAATTTTATAATTCGCCTACATATACCAATTTCACATTTCTATTATTTAGTTTTGAAATATTTGCTTGCTAAATCCAATATCCTTTAAACAAAACTTCAATTTTCAATAACGAAATATTCCTCAGTTTATTCACTCAAATCACCTTAAACCCGAATTAAGTTATAGAACCATATATTTTTTTAAATCTCAATTTCAATAAGTTCCAAAAGGATTCTTATTAAACATAATTCTTTAATTAAATAAAATCTCCAATCAATTTCAAAACTATCTTCTCAACCTTGATTTATAAAAATCCATATAAACTCTATACAAAAATATACTTTAAGCAAATACTTAACCATATTATATTTTAATAAAATCCAACTTATTATTTAACTTATTTATACTTTACACAAATCTTATTCATAGCTTAAACCCAAGAATTTAGCTATATCTAAAATACATTTATACAATATCCAAATCCATACCTCATAAAACCGGATATTTCTTTACAACTATAGAAAACATTTTAGAATAATTTTATATATATAGACCATGGTGTCTGTATAAAATTTCTACCCTATGGTCAAGTGATACGGATATTTATCATTTCAATCCGTAATTTAAAATAAAAATGCAGTTATATATCATTTCAAACCGCAATCCCAAATGAAATAAAAATGCATAACTACTTGCAGTTTATAATAATATAATACAACATCCATTCATCCATCAAAAATCATACATCCATTACAATCATCATCCAAATCAATTAATCAATATCAATATATAACTGATATTATATAACAGGAAATCAACAGGCAGTTAGATTCAATAATAAATTAAATAACGATTAAATTTTAATAAATGCAGTTAACTGAGATGATGAAAATATACAAAATAGTCATTTATAATTCATAATCACAATCTAAACCTAATTTAATGAACATAATAAATTTTAAAAGTTGTGAGTGGGTTAAGACACTCACTTTTTAAATTTAAATTGAATTCAAATCCAATGTAAACCCAAAAATTGAACAGTCTCCAAATTCGTCCAAACCAATGCCAAAATATCTGGAATTTTACTACGATCCTAACAAAAAAACCGCGCGTGAATTCGAGTTCGTGCCCAAAAGTTATTCACAATTGAACTTAGACGATTTTAAATTTGAAAATAAATAAAATAAAACAAAAAAAAACACGTTACCCCTCCACTCACATAGACATGTCACCTGATAACCATGCGCTTTCATCTCCAGACATTCGAATGGAAACCAAGCAATCTCGCTTACGCACGGCATCAAACGCCACCTCATCAACGTCGAACCCTCCATCCAAACAACGCCGCGCCATCCTCCTCTGTGCCTCGCGACAAAGTGCCAACGCCCAAATCGAGGCACGAGACCAGCAACCGGCACCACGGATTTGAAAACCCTAATCGAATTTTCCGTAGATCCAACCGTCAAAACGACGAACAAACTATACCGATGCGATCCCCTCGATCTACTCTACAATATCCAGAATACTTTGACGATCAGACTCGTTTGATTTCGACGTGATGAACGGCCGAAATTTTTTCTTCAATTTCTGGATAAATAATGCGTCGAATCGAAAAACGAGTTGCAGATCTGAGTTACGCTTTTCGAGATCTTCGAATCCATATAAAATTTGATGGTATTTGAGGAGATTGAATTTTCATTTGGTTTTGGAATTTTGTAATTGAAATTAAGGTTTGCAGCCATTAGAAAGAGTAAGAGCTGATCGAATTGTACGCACAGATAAATGAGAAATATGGAGGCTAGGGTTTATAACAGGGTATAAATAGACAAAGTTGAAAATAGAACAGATGGATAAGATAGATATACGCTCTAACGGCAAAGTGGCCCAAAAAAGCCCGTTTCGACTCCGAAACGAAATTGGGTCAACCCATATATCAAAATAGGTGTTTTAAAATATTTTAAACATAATGAAAAAGGTTTCAAGTTCAAATTCCATCGTATGAAGAATTATGCTAAAATCAATATTTTCCAAATCGACTTCAATTGATTTCAATTTAATTTATTTCCCAAAGCTCCAAAGTCTTCCAACCAAAAAGCCCAGAACCCAAAAGCTTCCAAACCAAAGACTAAGGCTACCAAAAATGTGACGGTCTAGGCTATGCAACCAAAGGCTTTCAAATCCACAGACTTCAAAGATTTCCAAATCTACTAATAACCTCATACTAGGCTGCCCGTGTGGAAAATTATGGGCACCTAGAGTTTAGACAAGGGAACAATAAACTCCGAGTCAGTCATTGGACTGGTGTGAGCAAACATAAAAACAGTTATTTGTACAGAAGAAACTACAAAAAAAATCCGTTTTGCTTTTTGGAAAATGAAACTACCATAAGGTCTCCCGGCACACACACAATGCAATCACACACTTGGGAGAGGTTTGTCCTTATAGCAGTCAAAAATGCTTGATACGCAAAAATTCTTTTGATATTACTATTATTAGTGCATAGTGTGGAAAACATTTGAAAGGTATAATAATAATCTTAGCCAGCATACGTACCATTATAGTATGCCTACTATAGTTACCATGTTAGATGGAAGGTTCTACAACTAAAACCGTACATGAATCGTACTGATTGTTTGGATTTCCAACAAATAGCCAAGGCTAAGGAACTTCCTTTATCTGAATGGGTACGCCTCTGGAGGGACGTCCGAGAACCTAACCGGATCTTTGCCAACACAAGGTCGGGTAACCTCTGTAAGTAGGTAACTAACTGTCACGAGTATGCCATCCCCCGGTCGTAACCAAGGCACCATCACAAATTCCCACAAATCCACATAAGTTAAATATTTGGGATCCATCATGATACCACTTTTTATCCAGAAGGAAATGCACATACCCTGAGGGGCGTGACCCCCATAACCTTGCCGCATCCTTCCTGTTTCGACCATTTCCAGGGTGTGATGTTCAATGAAGTCTCATCCCACAAAGCTACGCTTTAAACAAAAGCCATGCTTCGATCAACCGATGCTCAACACTTAGCATGCCACATTACAAAATTGGAGTATATCACCAGTAACCATCAACTACATAACCACTGAGCTCGTACATCTCAAAGAAGGGTCTTAAGCTAAGAGAATAAATTCTCCGCCACTGAACAGAAATGTATTTGATAGAAACCAGCTTTATATCTCAAAGTGTGACATCAGACATACATCCACACAGGTCCATCCAGGGTCTGCATGGAACCGAAGGCACTTCGTCCAATTAAGGAAAAAGTGCTTGCAAATCCTAATATTCCCTAATCACGTCCGGATTCCCCATCACATATGGTAATCTCTATACCGGAGCCACCCGGTGCAGAGACATTCAACAAGTAATCTTTTCGTTTTCAAAAATACCCGGTTTTCAACCACCATCTTCAAATGCAATTCCATGTCGTCGTATCATATTTCAAAATGGGTTTTATGACTTAATGTCCTCCGCGGCTTATCTGACTATAGAGCGCTTATTTTAAAAACATGTGGATACAAATTTCCAAATTTTAATCTTTTAAACAAAAGATCAACCTTTATGTTTCGATGTGGTTTTCGGATAACCATTTGGAATCCGACCCCCGGTCTCATCAAAATTCAAATGCCGTTTTACAGGCCAAGTTGTTTAAGTTAACAATTTTAATTCAATTCAGAAGTTCACATTCACACAGCAATACATCAAAGATAAACATTTATCACAGCTCAATCCAAAGCAAGTAATATAACAGAACATTACATATCAGAGATATCTAACATTTCAAGGCATTAAATATAATCCAATCATCTATAAGGAAGATTAATCAATAACATAATTATATTTAATTTAATTTAATTCAAAATATATTAATTACTTATTAATCACCTAACCCTGCTTAATTAACATCAAGTAATTACACACCATTTTAATTAATTACTGAATTAATAAATCACATAATTACTTTCATTAAGTAATTATCCCTTAATTTCTTACATTAATTAATCAACCTTTAATTAGTTATATTAATTAATAAACCCTTAATTAATTAATTATCCTTTAATCATTAATTAATTAATCTAATTAACCTTTAATTAATTTCATTAAGTAATTAACCTTTAAGTAACTATCCTTTAATTACTTACATTAATTAATTAACATTTAATAATTTAATTATCCTTTAATCAATTTCATTAAGTAATTATCCCTTAATTACTTACATGGATTAATTAACCTTAAGTTAATTACATTAAATAATTAACCCTTAATTAATTATATTTGATTAATTAACCTTTAATTACATTAATTAACTAACCCTCAATTAATTACATTAACAAATTAACCCTTTAATTACTTTCATTAAGTAATTATCCTTTAATTGCTTACATTAATTAATCAACCTTTAAATTAATTACATTAAGTAATTATCCCTAATTAATTAATAATGATCCTTTAACTAATTAAGACACCAATTAACTTAAGATAAACCACTTATCTTAATTCATTATTTAATTATCATTCACATATGAATTAACTAAGATCTTTAAGTTAATAATTAAAAATTAAAAAACATTTGTCTTCTTAATTAACACTTAATTTTACCGTTGCATTTATTTAAAATAAATTTAATAATTAATTTAAAAATAAAGGATATATATATATATATATATATATATATATATATATATATATATATTAAAACACTTCAAAATTGATTAATTAAAATAATTTATTTTAAAACCTTTAACCAATTCCAAAACTAAAATAAAAAAATTATTATTTTAAAAGAATTAATCAAGAAGTGTTTAAACTTGATTTAATTTAAATTTAAAACATTTATTTTATTTTAAAATCTAAAACTGTTAGAACACGTACTCGAGATAACTTCGAGTTCCCACCCGAGCCATTTCAAATTTTTCCCAAGCAAAACCCCGAGCCACTTCCCTTTTTTTATTTAACTTTGTTTTGTTTTTAGATTTAAAAACCTGGTATAAAACACACTCAAACAACTCGGTACCTTCTTCGAGTCAAACCTTCGTTTCCCTCGAATTCTCTCTCGAGCCTGATCCTATCACCATTACAAAACCACAAACCCAAACGTAATAGAGACACGTGCACATGTACACTAGGTCAGAGCGTCTCCGACCAGCGTCGCTACATCCAACAACACGATGACCTCTCCGCCCACTTCAGTCACCCAAAAACCCATAGAAATCGAAATCGAGCACACTCAAACCCACTGGAATAAAATCGATCATCCAAGAACCACCCCGACCCACTACCTCAGACCACTAGAGGCCTTGCGATCACAACCATAGCTTTGCCGACCAACCACTTACCTATTCCCCCACTACTAGTTGACTCCGATGCATTGACGATAGCGCAACAGCTCGAATTCCAACATCGACCAAAACAGATCCTTAAACCCTATTTCACCGTCGTCCAGCCACCACAGCATTTTATAAATCCTTCGAGCATTTTTCCATTGATCCCCACTCCTCCAGCTCCCTCCAGCATCAGTTCTGACCTTCATAGCTCATGCGATCGTCGAAAATCGACGAAAACCCAAAAATTGATCGACTCGAGAAATCTCAACAATTACAGGCTTAAAAATCATGATACCATTATCAAAAATCATTATTTTCCAATACAAATTGAATTGTAAAACCAATACATAATTTCCATACATTCGATTCTGACCTATATTTGATCATTACTGTTATTCTCTTGTTCCAGTAATATTTCTTGCTAATTTCACTTTAAAAATATTTTTAAATGTTGAATCTGGTAAATACAAACCAATTCCTTTTTGAGATCATAAGCTATAAGGGATTCGAAATAGAGAATTTGAATTTGTTTTTCTAACCTAAGCCTATAAATTAGAAAAGGGTATATATGCCTATAAACAGACATGCACCCTGTAAGACATGTAGGCATCTATACAAACATTTTTTCACAACAAACTTCAAGTATTATCACATGTATCAAAGTGTATACCCAGGTTTGATTTTAAAAAAGTGTTTGCTCACCTGTACATGGTACAGAGAGCAAAGCTTGTAAATGCTTTTGCAAACTGGAACTTGATGTTAGATCTAAACTGATAGTTGAATTGGAGATGAATTGAACTTGGGTTGCTGATCTACAACTTTGATCTAATGATCTTTGCTTCAGGTTTAAAAATTGTTTGTTATTTGAGATGATCTTGAATTTACTTTATGTTTAGTTTGAATTAAAATCTGGATCTTTCTTTGTTTCTTTGATTTGAAACTGATCTTGTTGCTTTAGTTTTTTTTTCTTTTTCTCTGGTTTTGTATTTCAGGTTTCAGTTTTAGTTTGAAAATTTTGAGTATATAAATTTTGAATGAAAGAAAATGGGAAGAGATTGAGTTAGCGGTATATATAACTTGTTTTTCCTTTTATGTATTAAATTTAAAATGAAAAGAAAAATAAAAAACATGACACTTGTATTTATGCATGCTATAATTAAGCTACACTTGTTTAATTTTCCTATTATAAATGTTACACATGTTAAAATTATCTTACACTTGTCTTTATTCATGTCTTAATGTATTTAGTATGTTTATATAATTTTTATATTACATTTTCAATTTAGTTTTTAATACATTTCTTTTTATATTAACATATGTTTTATATTTATATATTTATTCAAACTATATTTATAAGTTTTAAAAGAAAGTATATAAACCTTTTATTAAATCTTATTTTAAGTAAAGTTATTATACTTTTTTATTTTTTAAAATACATTTCCTTTTATCTATATATTTATAACTTTAAAGAAAATGATTTAAAAGTTAATTATACGTAAATAAATAAATACACACACACACACATATATATTATATGTATATAAGTTTTAAAAATATATTAACTTTAAATAGCTTTTTTGAAATTTTTTATATTGAATTTCAAAACATAACTTCCAAATATATATATATATATATATATATATATATATATATATTATAATTAGAAAACAAATTTTTTTATTAATTTTTAAAATATATAGTTTTAAATCCAATTTTTTTTTAAGATATTTATTTTTGAATTCCAAATCAAAAATTCTTTTTACAATCTATTTTTATATATATGTACATAACAAACAAATATCTTATTTTTTTTGGAAAAATTCAAATTAACTCACAAATTAATTCTCAAAAATTATATTAATTACTAAATTAAATTTGGCTTAAAAACAGGATTGTTACATGTACATACATGCACACAAATAATCTTTATACATATACACATGCAAGCGTAATATACATTCATGCAAACATTTTCCACAACATCACTTCAAAAATTAATCACATGCATCAAGTTTTTAACAGATTTAAACTTTTATTTTGGTTGTTTACTCACCAGATTTTGGAACAGAGAAGCCTGGAAATTTGATAGGTTATCTTTTAACTTTGAAAACTGGAGATTTGCTTTGGCTTTGACCTGATCTGTTTCTTTGATTTTGATTTACTTGACTAAATTGAGTTTAGTTGAACTTTTCTTGATTTAGGTTTTAGATTGAAAGAGGTTGTTGTTTGATTTTATTTTCTAGTTTTAGCTTTTGAAAAAAAATGGAAGATAGAAGAAAATAAAAGAGTAAAGTGCAGATGTATATATAGCCTTGATTTTATTTTATTTTTAAAAAAAAAGAAAAGAAAACTAATGACACTTGTATTTTGCATGTTGTAATGTTAACACTTACTAATATGCATGCCTTTATGTTTTTAGTATGTTTTTATATAATTTTATATTATATTTTCAATTTTTATTAATACATTTACCTTTTATTAATATTTATATAATCTTTAAAGAAAATGATTTAAAACTTAATTATACACTAATAAATAATCATATATACATATACGAATTTTAAAATATATAGAGCTTTAAATCCAATTTATTTATGAGATATTTATTTTTGAATTTTAAATCCAGATTTTATTTAAAATCTACTTATATATGTATATAAACAAACATACATCTTATTTGTTTTAAAAGAACAATTTTGCACGTTTAGAATAATTATAAAAGAAGATTATCAAATTAATATTTGCCTAAAAATTCCGAGTTATCACATTCCTCTCCCCTAAAAAGAATTTCGTCCCCAAAATTTAAAAGTTAAAGATAATCCAAAAAGCTTTATACATACATACATACATACATACATACATACATACATACATACATACATACATACATACATATATATATATATTCATACAATCAAAATACATATCGGCCATACACTAACAACCAAAGCAAGTAATTCATTCAAACAAACAATCCTAACTATCCTGACACAAATCTAGATAGGCTTTCCAAACACTATCTAGAGCTTCCCAGGTACAATATCTGGGATCCTCGCTCCACTAAATCTTGATCAGCTTCACCACTTTGTTCCTAAGCTACTTCTCATCTCGATCAACTATCTAGACTGGATGCCTGATCACAGTTAAGTCCGGTTCGACTTCTAAATCTTCCTGCACTATCGCTTCCACAACTACAGGTAGGTCGTACACGTACTTCCTCAGATGAGATACATGAAAAACATTGTGAATTCTTGCCATCCAGTTTGGCAATTCAATCCTATAGGCCAAAGCACCAATTCTCTCGAGCACACGGAACAATCCAATATATCTCAGGTCAAGCTTTCCCGTCTTACCAAATCTGATCGCTCCTTTTATCGAAGAAACTTTGGCAAAAACCAAATCTCTGACTTCAAATTCCAATTGCTTTCGTCCCTTGTCTGCATAACTCTTCTGATGATCCTAGGCTGCCTTCATTCTCTTCTTGATCAGCTCAACCTTCGCAGATGCTTCTCGAATCAAATCTGGACCAAGAACATGACAATCTCTGGATTCTACCCAACAAGACGGTGATCTACAAAGTCTTCCATACAAATTTTCATAGGGTGCCATCTTAATACTTGTCTGATAACTATTATTGTACGAGAATTCCACCAAGTGCAGATGGTCCTCCCAAGATCCGCCGAAATCCAGAACACAAGCCCTCAACATATCCTTAAGAATGCGATTCAGCCTTTTTGTTTGTCCGTCGGTCTGGGGATGTTAAGCTGTACTTAAACTTAATCTTGTACCCAAAGCTGTCTGTAGAGCTTCCCAAAATTTACTGGTAAAGATTGGGTCACGGTCACTTACTATGCTGACAGGCACTTCATGCAACCTGACGATCTCCTTCAAGAAAATCTCTGCTAAAGACGTTGTAGTTCTGGTTGCCTTAACTGGGATAAAGTGTGCGCTCTTGGTCAGCCGGTCTACAATTACCCACACTCCCTCATTTCTCTTTCGGTCCTTGGCAACCTATTAACAAAATCCATTAATATCATTTCCCATTTCCATTTTGGGACTTCCAGAGGCTGCGACAATCCCGCGGACTTCTGCTAATCACCCTTCACTTGTTGACAGACCGCATATCCATTCATGAAGGTAGCAACATCCTTCTTCATGCCCGGATACTAGAAAACTCTTTTCAGATCCTTATACATCTTTGAGATCCCCGGATGGATACTCAACCTTGATTTTTAGCCTTCCAGTAAATCCTCCTGCCTCAATCCATCCACATCTGGCACACATAATTGTCCGTTGATTCTCAAAGCTCCTTGATCGTCTATCTTGAAATCTGAATATCGACCTTCCTTAGCTCCAAGAATTAATTCCTCAGAAGTTCTATCCTTCATCTAATTGTTTACAATCGTTTCCAGTAGAGAAGGGATAACTTCCAAAATAGCCAAAACTGCATTCCTACTCAAAGCATCCGCCACAACATTCGCTTTCCCTGGAGTACAGAGAATGTCCGGATCATAAGATGCCAAAAATTCCACCTATCTCTACTGCCTCAAATTCAAATCTTTCTGGGAGAAAAGATACTTTAAAGGTTTATATTCAGTGAAAAGCTCGAACTCCTATCCTAATAGATAATGGCTCTAGATCTTCAGAGCAAGGACGATGGCCAACAATTCCAGATCATGCGTTGCAATGTTCTTCTCATGTGGCTTTAATTGCCTACTCGCGTACGCAATCACTTTCCCATTCTACATCAGCACGGCACCAAGCCCTATTCCACAAGCATCAGTGTAGACTTTGAACTTATTTTTGCTATGAGGAATAGCTAGAATAGGTGCATTGGTCAACCTTGCCTTCAAAACCAAAAAAGCTTCTTCACACTTAAGGGTCCATTTAAACTTTGCTCCCTTCCTAGTCAATTTGGTCAAGTAGGAAGAAATCATAAAGTAGTCTCGGATAAATTTCCTATAGTAGCCCGCCAAACCAAGGAAACTGCGAACTTCCGTAGGAGTCTACGGTTGCTTCCATACTTGAACAGCTGCTACTTCGGCCGGATCCATAGAAATACCTTCTCCAAATACGATATGCCCTAGAAATCACACTTCCGACTCCCAGAAATGGTATTTCGAAAACCTAGCCTTCAGGACATGCCTCCTTAATGTCTCTAATACTATCTCTAAATGACGCTTATACTCCTCCTATGATTTGAAGTAGATGAGAATGTTGTCGATGAACACGAGCACAAACTTGGTCAGCACATTCCGAAAGACACGGTTCATCAGATCCACAAAATAGGCTGGAGTATTGGTTAGCCCAAAAGGCATAACCAACCACTCATAAAAATAATTGGGTCCTCTGAACGTAGTCAAGGGTATAGTGTCTTCAGCTACCCCTAGCTGATGAAAACCCAAAGCTAGATCCAATTGGGAGAAAACAGAAGCTCCATGAAGTTGATCAAAAAGAACATCTATACGAGGTAAGGGGTACTTATTCCTAATAGTCACCTTATTCAACTCCCGATAATCAATGCAGAATATTAACTAAGTCACAAAAACTACAACAGAACCCCAGCTAGAATAACTAGGTCGTATAAATCTTCTTTCCAAGAAATCTTGAGTCCGCTTCACCAACTCTTCTCTCTCTCGGAGCCATCCTTCTACTGGATTAAACCACTGGTACCGCTTCTGGAACCAAGTCGATACGAAACTCTATCTCCCGATGCGGGGGCAAACCTTTGACTTCTTTGGAAACATCAGGAAAATCTTTGACCACTTTGATCGATCCTACGTCTTCTGGATATGCCGCGATCCCATGCAAAAGACTACTCAGGTGAACTCCAAAACTATCACAAATCACTTTTGCAGTCCTTCCTAGCTCAATTTCCAATGACACAATTCTCTCTTCACAAATCAAAACAGCCTTATGCTTATCCAACCAATCCATTCCCAAAATAAGGTCGAACCCTTTAAAATCCAATACAAAAGGTCGCAAGAGAAACTATGGGATAGATACAAAATTCTTAGGCCCTTACAGATCATATCTAACTTGGTCACTCCCCCTATGGGATTATATACAAAAATAGGACGATCCACAATACTAGGGGCAAGATGAAATTTCTTTACCAAATCCAAAGAAATAAAACTAAGGGAAGCACCAGAAACAAACAAAACTCTAACGAAAATGCCATCTAAAAACAATGTACCTTTAAGAACGCCTTTGCCTTTCCCATCCGTAGAAGTTGACGGTCCACCTTGAATAGCAAACACTTTAGTCGGCTGAGCTTTATGAAGAAGTGGGCAAGCTTTCACCATATGCCCTGGCTGTTAACAATTGAGACATAAAGACTTTTGAACCATTGTAGAAATGGGTCCATTTTGACGCTGCTGCTACTGAGCTCTACCTCTGGGACACTGCATAGCCAAATAACCTTCTTGCTGGCACACATAAGACTTACGGGCACCATTATAACCTCCTGGTTTCCCTTTACCTTGCTTCTTCCAATTTGGGTTTAATTTTCTTTTGTTCGGATGGGAAGAAGTTCCACTCGGTGCTGCCATAGATGCCAAGGGTTTCTTTTCCATAAGCTCCTCATACCTCAATTCCATATCTATCAATTCCACAAACGATCCCCTAAGATGTGCTGTCATCTTCTTGTGAAATTCGGGCCTCATTCCAAGCACAAACATCTCATTCTTCTTGAGAGGTGTATCAATAAGACCTGGTCCATAGTGAGATAATTCATTGAACTTAGTCTTATATTCGGATACAAACATACTTCCTTTCTTAAGATCCATAAAATTCCTATACAGACGAGTCTTCCCTGCTGTAGGCATAAATAGTTCCTCAAATAGTTCCTTAAACTTTCTCTAACAAATATGATCCTCTGAAATATTCATGGTAACTGCATCCCACCATGAAGCTGCTCCCTCTTGAAGTTGCCAAGATGCCATCACTCTCTTTTGCTCCTCTGACAGATCCAAACTCTTAAAAATCCGCTCACACGAGCGTAACCAAGCTTGAACTTCAATGATGGACTTTGTTCCTTTAAAAGGCTTTCCTTTGAAATTGGTGAAATCCTTACACAATGCTGTAAAGCTTACCAACGCGTTATTGGGTTTACAACCTTGCTAGTTACCCTTCCTCCATCAGCATTTGGACCTCTTCCATTAGTGGTCGTCGTGCTGCTCACACCTTAGCCTTTTCGTCCTCCAGAACTCATGTTGGCAACCTAGACGGGTAACCCAACAATCAAATAGGTATATATATATATATATTACAAGTATTCTCTCTCAAGATAAATATTACTCCAAAGCATAGGTATTATCTCAACCTAACGCTCTGATACCAACTGTGACGACCTGCCTTTCATTCTATAGAAAGACGTATCATCATTAAGAAAAAAATAGGTAAAAAAAGAATAGATAGAAACAACATTAGAATCTCACAGCGAAAATGGAAAAATATATTACTTCACATAGATATTACATAGTATTCATCATACAATCAGAGTTATACAGTTACAACATCATATTAGACAGTCGTGAAGACCTATCTGTTCATTACATCCCAAATACAAACAAATGATACTAACACAGCGGAATAGATATATATAGATACGCCAAGTCTCTTGCTCCAAGCCTTTCCAAAAGTCGTCAAGCCAACCTGATCACTTGGCTACTCATAAAAGTTTGAGTACCCAAGAGTTAAATAAAAATAGAAATAAACTCCAGGTCAGATATGGGTCTGGTGTGAGTAAACGGTTAAGTTGTTTAACTTTAAAAAAAATACTTTTGAAATAAAAGGTATCTCGTAAGACACTCCGCAAATAAACACGGAAAAGTTTTTCCCTTATGATAACCAAAATATTTGATAGGAAATCCAGTTATATTGTAATAGTGTTTAGGATTTTCAATATAAAGTAGGAAATAGCTGGAATGCTTACATCTCATGTTTCAACATAGTTGGGCACAATCAAAACCACACATGCACTTATTGGAGATTGGATTCTAAACAATGGCAGTGCTACTGGGGTATCGCCCGTCATAGTACGTTGTATAAATCATTGTACCAAGATCCACCCTGAACCCCTACAACACAAGACTGGAGCTACCCCTTACTAGATAGTCCGAATAAGACAACCCCATTGTTGTGGCCAACAACCGCCTACACAGCCGAATAAAGTGACCTTTAGACCGAGGGAAATCTCATCCTACTTGGGTGCTACCCACTTAGCCTTGCTTGCACCTCCCCTGTTTTATCCATTCCCGGTTGATGAGGGTTGAGGCTATGATTACCTTTTTAGAACACATATCTTGGAATGCCCATCGTCCTCCATTGACGATGGTATGATAGCATTCATCCATACATGTCCGTTCCGGGTTTGAACGAAACCGAAGGCACTATCTCCGTTACACTCATTTTGTAATTACCCTCAGAGTTAACGACAAATAGTCCTTGCACTCTGAATCTTCATCTCGAATTTCACTTGAGATTTCACGAAATATCGTTTAATTTGGATCGATGTGGTTTTTGGATTACCATTTGGAATCCGATCTAAGTCTCATCGAAATCCAAATGCCGTCTTTTCAGGCCAAATTGTTTAAGCAAAAAAAAGATCTAATTCAATTCAGAATATTGTATTCACACAGCAATTCATCACAGATAAATAACTTACATTTATCAACAGTCATATACAAAGTATTGCATATCATGGAACATCACAGATTAACATATTATAAATATTATTCAACCCAAACATTCAATACAATTAATCATCCATAGGCAAGATTAATTAATCATATAATTATAATTATTTTAATTAGTCACAAAATAAATTAATTGCTTATGAATTAATTACCTAACCCTGCTTAATTAACATCAATTAATTACAAACCATTTGTTATCATTTTAATTAATTACTGGAATTAATTAATCATCCATAATTACTTACATTAATTAATTATCCTATAATTACTCTTAATTATCCTTTATTATTCAATAATTAATTATCCTTTAATCATGAATTAATTAACCTTTAATTACTAATTAATTATCCTTTAATTATCGATCAATTAATTAATTATTCTTTATTTACTTTCATTAAATAATAAATCTTTAATTACCCAAGATCTTAATTAATTAAAGATAAACCATTCATCTTAATTAATTACTTACTTACATTTAAATCTTATTTAATAAACCTTGGGATTAATTTACCATTCACCTATAAATTAACTTAAGACCTTTAAGTTAATTAATAATTAAAACATTTACCCCTCTTTAATTAATCTACTTAATTATACTTATTTAATTTTGTTTTAAATATATTTTAAAAGAATTAGTTTAGAAATTTGTTTAAACTTGATTTTTGTTTTAACCTTTAAAACTATTAATACCCTATACTGACCCGAGTCAACCCCGACGCTTACCCGCACCCAAACCTAAGCCACATTTTCATCTTTTTTTTTTTAAACTTGGTTTTGGTTTAAATTTAAAAACCGTGTAACATGTTAAAATCACTCGTGAAAAACCCAAGGCCAAACTTGAGCCAAAACTTCACTTCCTCGAATACAAACCCGAGGCCATCTTCTTCTTCCACGAACAACCCAGTCACAATGCACACCTGACACCCGTACACGTGCACAGGCGAACACTACTACTCCAGTCATCGCCGCCACCTCCAACAATCAACGTCAACCTCCTCTAGCAGTCCGACTAACCAGATCTTCGAATCAGACATCAAATCGAAATGGAAATCAAGCAAGACAAGCTTCTCCTAGAACCCAAACCCATTCACAAAAACAGCTTGCGCCGCCGCCTACGACCACCAAAACGGTCGCCCACCAAACCAAAGCTTCGCCACAGTCCCATGCTCCGATCCTCCTCATTCCGATCATCTCCGGTGCTTTGACGACGTAGTAGCCTTTGAAACCATGTCGACAAAAACTATTCCTAAAACCATACAATGACGCCGTGTCGTCGCCACGATGATTAGGAAATTCGCCGATCATTTTTCCAAGATCGTCGACCACCCAGCTACCTCCAGCAGCGATCCCCACTACCTACCTTGCTCCGATCACCAGAAAATGCAAAAAAACCCTTTCCTGTTCAACCACGTATTCCTCACTCAAAATTTATATAGAAATCATGATTTTACTTTTAAAAATCGTAGTTTTCGAAAACAAATCAGATTATATAAATTAAACAATAAATCATTGAAGTCAAAATTTTGAAATGCTTTGTATTTTACTATAATTCTTCCTTCTAGTTAAAACTATCTTCTAATTTTACTCAAAAATATTTTTAAAATTTAGATCATGCTAATTCAAGCATACTTTGTCTATACATCATAAGCTATAGAAGATTAGGCAAAGAGAAATTGATTTTTGAATTTGTTTTGTAACAGTAAAACTAGAACAGCGGAATATATACGTATGTACTGACATGCACATAACTAATCTTCATACATATATACATGCAAGCATAATATGCATTCATGTAAACATTTTCCACAACATCACTTCAAAACTAATCACATGCATCAAGTTTTTAACAGATTTAAGCTTTTATTTTGGTTGTTTACTCACAAGATTTTGGAATAGAGAAACCTGGAATTTTGATAGTTGATCTTTTAACTTTGAAAACTGGAGATTTCTTTGACTTTGATCTGATTTGTTTCCTTGATTTTGATTTGCTTGATTAAACTGAGATGAGTCGAACTTTGCTTGATTCAGGTTTTAGATTGAAAGAGGTTGTTGTTTGATTTTCCTTTTGAGTTTTAGGTTATGAAAAAGGATGGAAGATAGAAGAAAATGAAAGAGTGGAGTATAGATGTATATATGTCCTTGATTTTATTATTATTTTTTAAAAAGAAAAGAAAATCGATGACACTTGTATTTTGCATATTGAAATGTTTACCCTTGTTAATATGCATGCCTTTATGTTTTTAATATGTTTTTATATAATTTTATATTATATTTAAAAAAATTATTAATACATTTACCTTTTATTAATATTTATCTAATCTTTAAAGCAAATGATTTAAAACTTAATTATACACTAATAACTAATCATATATATATATATATATATATATATTAATTTTGAAATATATACAGTTTTAAATCCAATTTATTTTTAAGATATTTTTTTTGAATTTTCAAATCCAAATTTTATTTAAAATCAAATTATATATGTATATAAATAAACACACATCTTATTTGTTTTAAAAGAATAATTTTGCACGTTTAAAATAGTTATAAAAGAAGATTATCAAATTTATATTTGCCTAAAAATTCTGGGTTATCACAATGTGCCTCTCTATAACCAATATGAATTCTCTTGAATCCGACATGTCTTGTTTGGGAATTCCTTTAGCTAGCAAAAGAATCACTATATCTCAGTTTATGCCCCTCTATGAAAAAATCATTGTTGTTTTTTAAAGACGACACAACAAACTCCTAAGTCCAGCTGGTAGACATGTTATTATCAACTCAATGATCTTCTCAACGATAGTCTACTGGTGTAGGACCTTCCTTCTACCTACAAAATTGTCAGTGTCGATTAGATCTGGGATGATTAGATTCTTATGGACAGGATCCACTCAGAATAGGAAACCATCCCCAATAGCCTCCGGCAAACTAGAATGGGGTAAGAAGTATGGGGACTTGGGTATAAAGAATCTAAAACAATGGAACACTACAGCTATATCCAAACACTTTAATAATCTACTCAATAAAAATGACACCTTGTGGGTGGCTTGGTGTTGCAAATATAATCTTAAAACTGATGATATTTGGACTGTCAAACTAAATCAGGTTAGTGGTTGGGTATAGAAGCTAATGTTAAAAGTTAGGAATGCCATTCTACTTCACTCTTATGTTTCCTTAAGCCAACATAGCAGTGCGAGATTCTGGTCTGAACCATAGTTAGAATAAGGATAGATATTAAGCTGTACAATGACTTATGCTGAATCACAATTAACTGGAATCCCTACACATGCAAAAGCGACTTCTTATATCAGGCATGTCAAGATTCATCTTCCTACTTTGAGTTGTGTGGTTCGTAATAGTAAATGGGATATGTATAATCATTAGCCATACTCTTATGCAACTAAAGATCAATACAGTTGGATAGACAAGCACAGTGATCACTCAATTGCCATTATGTACACTGCCTTGGAAGAAGAAATAGCACACACACCAGATTTGCTTGGAAAAGCGTATTTGGAATCGGCATACCAGTGAGAGACTGAGCGTATTGCCATGCAAAATATTCAAGAATGCAGTACATAGCAAGGCAAACCTAAGTAGAAAAGGCATTACTTTGAATAAAGTATGCATTCTGTGTCAAAACAGTGAAGTAGATGTTCACCACCTCTCTTTCTCTCGTTCATTCTCATATTTCATATGATCTAAAAGACTTAAGGGAGGCTATTCTCGACCTTTTTGGGATAGCAAGATTGAATGGTTTAACATATACAATTCAACAAAATGGAAAACAGCTGCTTCATATGCCTTGCTTCTCTACGTAAAGGTAACAACTGCATAACTATGGCGATAGAGAAATGAAATCTTATTTACCAACAAGATTAGAAATAGACTTGATATATTCCATCGAATTTGCAAGAAAATACACTCTCTGATGACCTACTTTTCCTTCCCTTTTGATGAGGGAGTGGTACATCTCTGGGAATAACTAATTTCTTTGTCTTGTTTTTTATTTGTTTTTTTACTCTTTTTCTTCATTTCTTTTCATAGTTTACCTCAGTAATTCTTTTTATGATGTAAGAACTTTCTCTTTTCATTATAAATACATGGTAGGGGCTATAATTCCCACCGGCTTTGCCAAAAAAAAGTTATGCAAAATTTCAGCAGCGTCTCATCTTCACGGCTCAATGGGAAAAACTGCAAATCGCCACCATGGATCCAAACTAACCAAAGAAAACAAAAGCCAAGTGGCTTCCCATATTCGTGGCATAACATAATCACACTAAAATAATATATAAACATATACCTATTTGTCGAACAAGCCCACTCTACTCATGAAATCAAAAAGCATCATCTAGTCTTTGTTTCCGTGAAGCATATAAATAAAGCAACGTTTACTTAATAGCTAAGGAATGAGGACCCTTTATTAAATGTTGAGCAACCAAAAACACTCAAATGCAACATACAAGGACAATAAAACATGTGGCAGAATATACACACCCTAGGAATAAAAGAGGGAGGCGGTCATGCATGGTTGCATGCGTGAGTAGTAGGTGCAAGTATCATGACCTGAAATTCAGTGTTCGAAAATCGACACCAAATACCTCACTTGTATTCGACTGCCAAAGATTCAAACATCGAACTCCAGTTCGGATGGATCTTATAACAACATTAGATGAATATAAACAGCGGAAACAAAATGAATATCATTGATCACAGATACAACAGCATCATAATATCCATTACAACATTTAACATCAATATCAGAGTGCTACATATTGATATAACAACAACATAATGATATCTTCACAACTGAACAACAATAGAGTCTTCAAAAGAATCCAACATACATCTACTATGATAAGGTCTTCAAAAACTCCAACACTTCAAAAGGTTGCCAAAGCCAAAACTTCCAAAATCCGATAGCTTCCAAAGCAAAAGACCTTAAAATCTAGCTAGCACCAAAACACGGAAAACCTGCTACTAGGCTGCCCGTGTGGAAATTATGGGCACCCATAGTTTGGAAAGGAAATAATAAACTCTGGGTCAGTCATGGGACTGGTATGAGTAAACAAAAACAGTAGTTTTGAACAAAAACAAATTTTTTTGAAAGAAAACCGTTCATGCTTTTGGAAAATGAAACTACCATACGGCCTCCCGGCACACACACAATGCTATCACACACTTAGGGGAGATTTCTCCTTATGATAGTCAAATATGCTTAATACGAGAAAACTCTTTTGATATTATTATTATTAGTGCATAGTATGAAAAACATTTCGAAAATATAATATAAATCATAGCTAGCATAGGTACCATTATAGCATGCCTACTATAGCTACCATTTAAGAACGGCAGGTTATACAATTGAAATCATACTGGGTTCGTATTGGTAATTGGATTTCTAACAAATGGTCAGGCTAAGGAACTTCTTATGCCACATGGGCACGCCTCTGGAGGGACGTCCCAAGAACTTAAACAGCTCTCTGCCAACAAAAGGACGGGTTACCTCTATAACTAGGTAACTACTACACAAGTATGCCACCCCCTGGTCGTTTGCGACCATTATCCGAGGGCCCTCAACCACAAAGCAACAACCACATAGTAATGAGATTGCAGCAACCACATAGGTTAAGTATCTGGGCTACATACCATGATATAAGCTTTTTCCAGAAGGAAATGACATACCCTAAAGGGCGCGACCCTCATAACCTTGTCGTATCTTTTCTGTTTCGACCATTTCCGGGGTGTGAGGTCCGATGAGGTCTCGTCCATAATGCTATGCTTTACACGAAAGCCATGCGTTGATCAACAAATGATCAACAAATGATCATCAACACACAGCAGCACATAGCATGCTACAGTACCAAATTGGGAGTATATCACTGATAACCTTCAACTGCATAACCTCTGAGCTCGAACGTCTCAGAGAAGGATGTTAAGCTAAGAGAATAAATTCTCCTCCACCAACAAAAATGTGTTTGAAAGAAATCTGCTTTATATCTCAAAGTATAGTGGCAGTCATACAACCATACAAGTCTGTTCCGGGTTCAAACAGAACCGAAGGCACTTCGTCCAATAAAAAAAGAAGCCATTGCAATCCAGGTATCCACAATCCCAATCGGACTCCCCATCACATGTGGAGATCTCTATAACGGAGCAACTCAGTGCAGAGACATTCGATAGGTTATCCTATCATTCTCGAAGACACCCGTCTTCACCACCATCTTCAAATGCTATCCATTTCGTCGTATCACTATTTAGAATGGGTTATATGACATAAAGTCCTCTCTCGGCTAATCGGAATAGTGAGCGCTTAATTTTAAAACACATGGATACATCATTCACAAAGATTTACTATCAAGGTTCGATATGGCTTTCGGATAACCAATTGGAATCTGACTCCCTATCGCATCGAAATTTAAATGCCGTTTTACAAGCCAATGGGTTTCTCACGTTCACAGAAACAAATGCAAGATATCATAGCTAAGCACAAAGCAATTCACATTACGTAGCATAATAATCACATATCAGAATATCAATCCAGTATACAACATTCGATAATAATCAATCATCTTCAATTAAGATAAATTAATTGTGTGATTTAAAACAAATTACCCATATAATTACTTTCATTAATTATCTTTAATCAATGATTAATTATCCTTAATTATAAATTAATTAAATCTTAATTAACTTTATTAATTAATTATTCCTTAATTAATTATCTTAAATAATTAATCCTTAATTGTTAATTAATTAAATCTTAATTACTTTTATTAATTAATTAATCAATTATTAATCAATTATCTTAATTAATTAATCCTTGATTGTAATTAATTAAATCTTAACTACTTTTATTAATTAATTATTTCTTAATTAATTATCTCAATTAATTAATCCTTAATTTTTAGTTAATTAAATCTTAATTACTTTTATTAATTAATTATTCCTAAATTAATTACTTTAATTAATTACAAACCAATTAACCTTAATTATTTACTTAATTAAACTTTAATATTAAGTAATTACTTTTAAAGTAATTGTATTAACAAATCATTAATTGTTTAATAAATAAAAAGATAATCTTTGTTTAATTAATCATCCTGACCACATGTATTATTTTAAAAGGTTAAGATAGTTTAAATAATATTTTAATCTTAATTACCTTTTTAAATTACATTATTTATTTAATATAAATAACTTTATAAAATAATGTATCAAAATTAATTCAATTAAAATTTGATTACTTTTAAAAATATCTTACTTATATCCTTAATTAATTTAAACTTAAATCAAAAACATCATTTTGAAAACATGGTTTAAAAAAGTTCAAAAATTCAAATTTATTTTTAAAATAAAACTGTTTTACACAATCGACCCAAGGCTACCTCGAGTCACACCCGAGCAAAGTGCTCCTTGCTTCGAGTCATATGCCAAATCCACCCGTGTGCCTTATATATATTTTTTTACTTGAATTCGTCTAAGTACAAACCCGATACACATAGGTAAATGCACGAGTTTAAACTCAAAGCTATCAACCCATCTTCCCGAAAGAAGCTTCGAGTCACATCCCTTCTTCTCCCATTCAATATCACTGACTTCCCTCAATTCGTTGTCCACATGCACAACTATTTTGATCGCCTTTGGTCGATGCTGTGATCATCGATCAGTCGACAATCATCAACTCGACACACCAAAACACCCAACGTTGTGAAATTTTGACGAATTTGCAATTCTACAATACGAAAAAGATTCGAACAAAATCGTGCCACCGTCAAATGCCTCGTCCTCCCTCCTTTGATCATCAGAGGTCACGATACTACACCCTAAGCTCCGCCAAACTTTCAGGCTTCGATCGCCACCGAAGCGAGCCATTCTGATGCAACGATGAAACTGCAACAGTCCAGTTTGTCGACCTCGTTCAAAAGTGGGTTTAAACCCTAATTCGTTTTCGTGCGATCGCCACGACAAATAAAAATATTTGGAGCATTTTTTTGATGAACTCCAACCTTCCAGCAAGCCACGGCCACGATCTCGAGCACCCAAACTCCACCGATCACCAGAATTTGGTGAAAAATGTGATTTTGATCATCCTACATTTTCTCGGAGTATACATTAGTAAAAATTTTGATCTTGCTTTCAAAAATCATTGCTTTCAAAAACGTTTTGATTGATATGCTTGAAATCGGATTTTGTGATATTTGAATTTTTAAAAATTTTGAAGCTTGCCTATATTTTTTTGAAATTCGAGGGAACTTAATTTGTTTTACTTTAATTTATTTTTAAAACATAATGCATGTTTAAAAAAACAATTTTTTTTAGATTTCAATTCTTAAAGAAAAACAGAGAGAGCGAGATTCCGATTTAAAAATAGGTTCACTCTGTAAACCTGAAACTAAGAAGAAAATATGGATGAATGATCCTGTATATTAACATGCATAGGAAAAATATACACATGCACACAGATTTGTTCACATGCAAAGGGTTTTCCACATCACTTCAGGCATGATTACAACAACAGTTAAAACTGGATTTAACAGAAGTTTACTCACCTGACAAATTTTGAACAGAAAAGCTTTATGTCTGGTTTAAAAATTGAAAGCCTAGAAATTTGTTTTTCTTATTTTGATCTTGAAATTGTTATCTGCAACTTGTTAATAAAAATTTTCTTAATCTGCGATGTATTTGCTTACATAAATCCTCAATAACAAATAGAAATTCAATTTGCTTACAGTTTTGTTTTAATGAAAACAGGGAAAGACTTTGGTCTGCAGCTTGAAGACTGAGTTTTGAAAATCTTGAATCTGGTTGTTTGAATTGATTTGTGATGATGGATCTTATAATTTCCTTTTGTTTGATTACTGAATTACTCTTTAATTGTTTGAAATCTTCCCTTTAAAAACTTAAGCTTTGAAGTGCAGGTTGAGATGAACTTCAGACTCTCAGTTTTGGATTTTTACTTGCTGATCCTTTCTCTTTTTTTTCTGGTTTGTTTGATTGTTTTTAAAGTTTGCTTTGATTTTTTTCTGATTTGTTTTTCTCAGATTTTATTGAGTTTTTGAAAGTGAAAAAAGAGATGAGAATAATGTTTTAAGATATTATATAGTTTCTATTTTGCTTTTTTTTTAAGACAATATGATGGCACTCTTTAAATCTCTCTTCTCATGAATTACACTTGTCAATTTAGTTACTAAGGATTAAACACTTGTCTCTATAGTCATTACTTACTTAACATTCGTAATTTATAATTAGAATAATATTTTACATTATTTAAATTGTATTTTAAATTTACATTTCCCATTAAAGGTATTTGCTTTATATTATTACATATTGTAAAAGAGAATGTTTTGAAATTAAATACATATTAAATAAATTACATATCTGTATATATATTTTTAAACCTAATTTATTTTAATAAAGAATTCATTAAAATTTAAATTCAAATTCAAATTCAAATTCAAATCTATTCATATATACATTATACATATATAATTTAAATTCAAATGATTTTAAAAACATTTGTTATTTCAAATTTTAAACTCAAATGAAACTGAAATCTTATTCTTATAATTTAACACCTATTTTGTTTGTTTTGAACTTTTTAAATTGAATTTCAAAAGTTCAAATAAATTACCAAATTTAAATTGATAAATTTTGGGATGTTACAGATTTCTCCTTAAGAAAATTTCATCCTCGAAATTCGAAAGAGAGAAAATCAAACAAAGGTTATAAGAATATAGAAAAAGTGAGAGAAGGGCTTACCAGTTTAAGCCGAAATATCCACTCTGCAATTGGGATATGATTTCTGCATGTTATCTTCAGTTTCCCAAGTGCAATCCTTTGGATCATCGCTCCACTGCACTTTAACTAATTTCACAACCTTGTTCCTTAATTGCTTTTCATCACGATCCACAATCTTTATCGGTTCTCTTTTAACTGTTAAATTGGGAGTGATTTCGAGATCTTGCTGAGCAACTTCTTCAATAATACTATCTGGATCGTGCACATACTTCCGGAGATTAGAAATGTGAAACACATCATGCACGCCAGACAACCAGCTAGGTAGCTACACTCGCTAGGCTAAAGGACCGAACCTCTCCAGAATAAGAAAATGATCAATATACCATGGTGCCAGCTTACCAGTCTTCCCAAATCTTAACACATCACGCATTGGAGATACTTTAAGGAAAAAAGATTCTCCAATCTGGAATTCCAAATCCCTTCTTCTGCGATTAGCATAATACTTTTGACGACTTTGAGCCGTTTTCAACTTCTTCTGTATAAAATTAACTTTTTATATGGCTTCCTTAATCATATCCAGTCCAAGGACGAGTCCGTCACCTGACTCGATCCAACATGTAGGTGATCGATATGGATGACCATATAAAGCTTCAAAAGGAGCCATCTCGATACTAGTCTGATAGCTATTGTAATATGAGAATTCGACCAGATGCAAATGGTCCTCCCAAGAACCACCAAAGTCAAGTATACAAGCACGCAATAGGTCTTTTGATATTCGATTTATCCTTTCAGTCTGCCCATCAGAATGTGGGTGATAAGCAGTGCTGAAGTTCGGTTTTGTTCCCAATGCATCTTGAAACGCCTCCTAAAATCTACTAGTGAAGATCGGGTCGCGATCACTCACTATACTGCTCGGTATACCGTGGAGATGGACAATTTCTTTCACATATAACTCAGCTAAACTTGCTGTTGCGCGGGCAGATTTCACTGGCAAAAAGTGGGCTGTCTTAGTCAAACGGTCCATAATAACCCAAATTGCTTCGTTGCCTTTTCGAGTACGGGGCAACCCATCGATGAAATCCATCGACACTTGATCCCATTTCCACTTGGGTACCTCCAAAGGCTGAAGTAAACCTGCTATTTTCTTTTGATCGCTTTTAATTTGTTGACAAGTAGCACAGCGACTCACATATATAGATATGTCCCTTTTCATTGTCTTCCACCAGAAAGTTCTTTTAATATCTCTATACATCTTATTAACTCCTGGATGGATGATGAGTTTAGATTTGTGGCATTCGTCCAAAACTTCACGTTTTAATTTTAGGATATCTGGCATACACGACCTGCCTTTTACCCTAGCAATTCTATTCTTATCGACCTCAGAACTGGAACTTTCGCCACGACGAATTCTTCTCTAAATTTCTAGAAGAAACTTATCTTATTTCTGTTTACTAACGATCCCTTTAAGAAGAGTAGGAGCGATGACAAGATGAGCAAGAGTAGCATACTTCCTACTTAAAGCATCAGCAACTACATTGGCTTTTCTAGGCGTGTAAAGAATATCTAGATCATAGGATGCCAGAAATTCCAACCAACGTTGTTGTCGTAGATTTATATCTTTTTGGGTGAAAAGATATTTCAAAGATTTGTGGTCGGTGAATAATTCAAAATTTTCACCTAAAACAAAGAGAGTTCATTAAGTATATTTATTAGTTAAGTTAAATTCTCAAATCGTTAAGAAAGCTGAAAGAGGTTCTTACCTAGAAGATAATGTCGCCAGATTTTCAAAGCGAAGATAACAGCTAGAAGCTCCAAATGATGTGTTGGGTAGTTTCTCTCATGCGGACGTAATTCTCTACTCACGTAGGCAAATACCTTCCCATTCTGCATTAGAACCACACCCAAACCATCACCACAAGCGTCAGTATAGACAGATAAACCTTGGTTCCTGTTTATGATAGCGAGAACTGGAGCAGTAGTTTGTCTCCTTTTTAACTCCTCAAAGCTTCGTCACATTTTGGAGTCCAATTGAATTTTGCATTCTTCATTGTTAACTTAGTCAATGGACTTGCTATTTTAGAGAAATCTTGAACAAACTTCCAGTAATATCCCACTAAACCAAGAAAGCTTCGAACTTCCTTTGGGGTAGTGGGTTTCCTCCAGTCACGAATAGTGGAAACTTTGATAGGATCAACAGAAATTCCTTCTTCATTAACAATATGGCCGAGAATTTAACTTCTTTGATCCAAAAATGGCATTCAGAGAATTTGGCAAACAGAATATTACTCCTCAATATCTCCAAAACAATTCTAAGATGTTCAGCGTGCTCCTCTTCGGTCTTGGAATAGACCAAAATATCGTCAATAAACACAAGGACAAATTTATTCAATACTTCCCGGAACACACGGGTCATTAGATCTACGAAGTATGCTGGAGCATTGGTTAGCCCGAAAGGCATGACTAACCATTCGTAGTACATGTTAGGACCCCTGAAGGCAGTCAAACGAACACGGTCTTTAGCAATTCATAGCTGATGGAATCCCTAGGCTAGATCCATCTTAAAAAAGAAATGAGCGCTGTGCAGTTGATCAAACAGATCATCAATTCTAGGTAGAGGAAATTTGTTCTTGAGAGTCAGCATATTGAGATCGTGGTAGTCTACACATAATCTCAAAGATCCATCAGATTTAGCAACAAACACCACTGCCGAACCCCATTCAGAAACACTAGGACGAATTAACCCTTTATTTAGCAAATCATTGGTTTGCTTGACTAATTCAATCCTTTCCCTGGGTGCCATCCTGAGAATTGCGTGAACGATAAGACGAGCAGTAGGTACTATGTCAATTCTGTATTCTATGGAGTTAAGGATTTTACCTCTTCGAACACGTCTGGAAAATCTCGGACAATGGGTATGGACTCCCGACTGGGTTTGGGGTAACGTAAGTTATACATCAACCCATCTCTTTTAGGACTCAGGTCCTCGCAAGAAATCTTAATGAAATCTCCAAATTTGGTTTTGATCGAAATCAATCAATTGTTACAATCCAATTTGGCTTCGTATTTGGTTAGCCAATCCATTCCGAGTAAGATTTCAAATTCATTAAAATCAAGGGCAAAGAGACCGATAGGGAATTGGTAACAAGAATTTGAGATAGGAACATCTCTACATCGAAGACAAAGGTTGGCGAGGCCACCAACTGGATTCTTTATGCAAATAGGCTCGTCAACAAAATCGGGTTCAAGATTTAATTCATTTACAGCTTGTTGAGAGATAAAACTATATGTAGCGCCCGTGTCAAATAGAAATCTTAACAATTCTATCATAAATAGTAAGGTTACCTTCCAGAACTCCTTTCCCCTTATTTTCTTTAGAGGATGCAGGTTTGTTTTTGACTATGTACACCTATGCTGTCTGAGCTTGCTTCATTGTTGGGCAGTCTTTAACTTCGTGTCCCAATTTCTGATAATAGTAGCATTTCTTGGGTTTTGCTTGTACAGGTTGATTTACTTATCTCTTAGGATTCATACATCTGCTCAAATAATGGCCCTTTTCTAAGCAACTAAAACAAGTAACATTCTCTGTCAGGCTTCCCTGATTGCTCTTCTTTTTCTCCTTACCCTACCATGGTTTCTTGCCTCCAAATTTCCTTTTCTTTCGATTTTGATTACTCGTATTTCCTTTCTCCACCGGGGCTTCTTGCATATCCAGTATAGCATATCTGTACCCCATATCAATCAGATCTGAAAATATTCTTTTACGTGGCCAGTCATCCTTTCGTGGAACTTCTTGTTCATCCCATGAATGAACTTTTCATTTTCCTTTAGAGGCGTGTTTACCAATTTTGGACCGAAACGAGACAATTCATTGAATTTATTTAGGTACTCCTCAAATGATAAACTCCCTTGCTTCAAGTCCATAAATTCCTGGTACATTCGGGAAATATCAGCCGATGGCATATAGCGCTTCTCAAATACTTCTTTAAATCTCTCCCAAGTAAACTCGTCTTCTGGCTCATCTACAATAACTGTCTCCCACCATGCTAGAGCTTCTTCTTGGAGCTGCCAAGAAGCCATGAGTCTCATTTGATCGTCTTCTAGCTTTAGCCCTTTAAAAATTCTTTCGCAATATCTGATCCATGCTTGGGCCTCGATAATCAACTCCTTGACAGTGAACGACTTACCACTAAGTCTCGAGAAACTCGTATATGAATCAGCCAGATTCGGCTGATGCTGAGTAGATAAAGCTACTTCTATTGTTGCGGGGACTTGACCGCTTGTGGTTGCATTTCCCCGACCCCTAGCTCTTCCTCCTCGCTCGCTCATTCTTACTATCTGTAATTAGTAAGAAAACTTGATTTAGATATACGGACGAGGCATATTAAGGAATATCAGTAGTTAAAAGAAATAGACCAAGAAAATTTAGGGTTTGGATTGTTCGATTTATACTCATTCTAGGCTATACTTCACCCTATCTCTAATGAGCCATCTAATGTGTTATACTCCGTAGCTAAAGTTCTTACTCAACCTTTAGCTCTGATACCACTTATCACGACCTGAAATTCAGTGTTCGAAAATCGACACCAAATACCTCACTTGTATTCGACCGTCGAAGATTCAAACATCGAACTCCAGTTCGGATGGAGCTTATAACAACATTAGATGAATATAAATAGCGGAAACAAAATGAATATCATTGATCACAGAAGCAACAGCATCATAATATCCATTACAACATTTCACATCAATATCAGAGTGCTACATATTGATATAACAACAACATAATGATTTCTTCACCGAACAACAATAGAGACTTCAAAAGGATCTGACATACATCTACTATGATAAGGTCTTAAAAAACTCCAACACTTCAAAAGGTTGCCAAAGCCAAAACTTTCAAAATCCGATAGCTTCCAAACCAAAAGACTTCAAAATCCAGCCAGCACCAAAACAGGGAAAACCGCTACTAGGCTGCCCATGTGGAAATTATGGGCACCCAGAGTTTAGAAAGGAAAAAATAAACTTCGGATCAGTCGTGGAATGGTATGAGTAAAAAAACAATAGTTTTGAATAAAAAAAAAATTTAAAAGAAAACCGTTCATGCTTTTGGAAATGAAACTACCATAGGCCTCCTGGCACACACACAATGCAATCGCACACTTGGGGGAGATTTCTCCTTATGATAGTCAAATATGCTTAATATGAGAAAAATCTTTTGATATTATTATTATTAGTGCATAGTGTGAAAAACATTTCGAAAATATAATATTAATCTTAGCCAGCATAGGTACCATTATACTATGCCTACTATAGCTACAATTTAAGAATGGCAGATTTTACAATTGAAATCGTACTGGGTTCGTATTGGTAATTGGATTTCCAACAAATGGTCAGGCTAAAAAACTTTCTATGCCACATGTGTACGCCTCTGTAGGGACGTCCCGAGAACTTAACTAGCTCTTTACCAACACAAGGCCGGGTTACCTCTGTAACTAGGTAACTACTACACGAGTATGCCACCCCCGATCGTTTGCGACCTTTATCCGTGGGCCCTTAACCACAAAGCAACAACCACACAGTAATGAGATTGCAGCAACCACATAGGTTAAGTATCTGTGCTCCATACCATGATACCACCTTTTTTCAGACGGAAATGACATACCCTAAAGGGTGCGACCCTCATAACCTTGTCGCATCTTTCCTGTTTCGACCATTTTCGGGGTGTGGGGTCCGATGAGGTCTCGTCCACAAAGCTACGCTTTACACGAAAGCCATGCTTTGATAAACAAATGATCAACAAAAGATCATCAACACATAGCAGCACTTAGCGTGCTATACTACGAAATTGGGAGTATATCACTGATAACCTTCAACTGCATAACCTCTGAGCTCGTACGTCTCAGAGAAGGGTGTTAAGCTAAGAGAATAAATTTTCTGCCACCAACAGAAATGTATTTGAAAGAAATCTTCTATATATAGTGTCAGACATACAACCATACAAGTCTGTTCCGGGTTCGAACAGAACCGAAGGCACTTCGTCCAATAAAGGATGAAGCCCTTGCAATATGGGTATCCAGAATCCCGATCGGACTCCCCATCACATGTGGAGATCTCTATACCGGAGCAACTCAGTGCAGAGACATTCGATAGGTTATCCTATCATTCTCGAAGACACCCGACCTTCACCACCATCTTCAAATGCTATCAATTTCGTCGTATCACTGTTCGAAATGGGTTATATGACGTAAAGTCCTCTCCTGGCTAATACGAATAGTGAGCGCTTAATTTTAAAACACATGGATACATCATTCACAAAGAACTACTATCAAGGTTCGATATGGGTTTCAGATAATCAACTGGAATCCGACTCCCTGTCGCATCGAAATTTAAATGTCGTTTTACAGGCGAATGGGTTTCTCACATTCACAGAAACAAATCACAGATACCACAGCTAAGCACAAAGCAATTCACATTACATAGCATAATAATCACATATCAGAATATCAATCCAGTACACAGCATTCGATAATAATCAATCATCTTCAATTAAGATAAACTAATTGTGTGATTTAAAACAAATTAACCATATAATTACTTTCATTAATTATCTTTAATCAATGATTAATTATCCTTAATTATAAATTAATTAAATCTTAATTACCTTTATTAATTAATTATTCCTTAATTGATTATCTTAAATAATTAATCCTTAATCTTTAATTAATTAAATCTTAATTACTTTTATTAATTAATTAATTATTAATTATTTATTTATTAATTAATTAACCCCTAATTGTTAATTAATTAAATCTTAATTACTTTTATTAATTAGTTAGTTCTCAATTAATTATCTCAATTAATTAATCCTTAATTGTTAATTAATTAAATCTTAATTACTTTTATTAATTAATTATTCTAAATTAATTTCTTTAATTAATTACAAACCAACTAACCTTAATTATTTACTTAATTAACCTTTAATATTAAGTAATTACTTTTAAAGTAATTGTATTAACAAATCATTAATTGTTTATCAAATTAAAAGATAATCTTTGTTTAATAAATCATCCTTACCACATATATTACTTTAAAATGTTAAGATAGTTTAAATAATATTTTTATCTTAATTATGCTTTTAAACTACATTATTTATTTAATATAAATAACTTTATAAAATAATGTATCAAAATTAATTCAATTAAAATTTGATTACTTTTGAAAATATCTTGCTTATATCCTTAATTAATTTAAACTTAAATCGAAAACATCATTTTGAAAACATGGTTTAAAAAAGTTCAAAAATTCAAATTTATTTTTAAAATAAAACCGTTTTACACAACCGACCTGAGGCTACCTCGAGTCACACCCGAGTAAAAGTGCTCCTTTCTTCGAGTTGTATGCCAAATCCACCCGTGTGCCTTATATTTTTTTTACTTGAATTCGTCTAAGTACAAACCCGATACGCACAAGTAAATACATGAGTTTAAACTCGAGCTATCAACCCATCTTCTCGAAAGAAGCTTCGAGTCGCATCCCTTCTTCTCCCATTCAATATCACTAACATCCCTCAATTCGGTGTGCACATGCATAACTGTTTTGATCGCCTCTGGTCGATGCTGTGATCATCGATTAGTCGACAATCATCAACTCGACACACCAAAACACCCAGCGTTGTGAAATTTTGACGAGTTTGCAATTTGACAGTACGACCAAGATTCAAACAAAATCATGCCACCATTAAACGCCTCGTCCTCCCTCCTTTGATCATCAGAGGTCACGATACTTCATCCTAATCTCTGCTAAACTTTCAGGCTTTGATCGCCACCGAAGCGAGCCATTCCGATGCAACGATGAAACTCCAGTAGTCCAGTTTGTCGACCTCGTTCAAAAGTGGGTTTAAACCCTAATTTTTTTCCGTGCGATCGCCATAACGAATAAAAAAAATTGAGCATTTTTCTGATGATCTCCAACCTTGCAACAAGCCACGACCATGATCTTGAGCACCCAAACTCCATCGATCACCAGAATTTGGTGAAAAATGTGATTCTGTTCATCCTCCATTTTTTCAGAGGATACTTTAGTAAAAATTTTGATCTTTCTTTCGAAAATCATTGATTTCAAAAATGTTTTGATTGATATGCTTGAAATCAGAATTTTTGATATTTGAATTTTTAATAATTTTGAAGCTTGCCTGTATTTTTTTGAAATTCCAGGGAACCTAAATTGTTTTTGCTTTAATTTATTTTTAAAACATAATGCATGTTTAAATAAATAATTTTTTGTTTAGATTTTAATTCTTAAAGAAAAATAGAGAGAGGGAGATTTGGATTTAAAAAACTCTATAAACCTGAAACTAAGAAGAAAACAGGGATGAATGATCCTGTATATTAACATGCATAGGCAAAATATACACATGCACACAGATTTTTTCACATGCAAACGGTTTTCAACATCATTTCAGGCATGCTTACAGCAACAGTTAAAACTGGATTTAACAAAAGTTTACTAACCTGATTAGTTTTTAACAGAAAAGCTTTCTGTCTGGTTTAGAAATTGAAAGCCTGGAAATTTGTTTTTCTTACTTTGATCTTGAAATTTTTATCTGCAACTTGTTAATACAAATTTGCTTAATCTCTGATGTATTTGCTTACTTAATTCCTCAATAACAAACAAAAATTCAATTTACTTACAGTTATGTTTTAATGAAACAGGGAAAGACTTCGGTCTACAGCTTGAAGACCGAGTTTTGAAAATCTTGAATCTGGTTGTTCGAATTGATTTGTGATGATGAGTCTTTGAATTTCCATTTGTTTGATTACTGAATTTCTCTTTAATTTTTGAAATCTTCCCTCTACAAACTTAAGCTTTGAACTGCAAGTTGAGATGAACTTCAGACTCTTAGTTTTGAATTTTTGTTTTACTAATCCTTTCTCCTTTTTTTCTAATTTTTTTGATTGTTTTTAAAGTTTGCTTTGATTTTTTTTCTGATTTGTTTTTCTCAGATTTTCTTAAGTTTTTGAAAGTGAACAAAATAGATGAGAAAGAGGGTTTAAGATATTATATAGTTTCTATTTTATTTTTTTATAAATTTTCTTAAAATGAAGACAATATGATGACACTTGTTAAATCGCTCTTCTCATGAATTACACTTGTCAATTTAATTACTAAGGATTAAACACTTGTCTCTATATTCATTACTTACTTAACATTTGTAATTTCTAATTAGAATAATATTTTACATTATTTAAATTGTATTTCAAATTTACATTTCCAATTAAAGATATTTGCTTTATATTAATATATATTGTGTAAAAAAGAATATTTTGAAATTAAATACATATTAAATAAAACATATATGTATATATTTTTAAAGCCAATTTATTTTACTAAAGCATTTATTAAAACTTAAATTCAAAATCAAATTCAAATCTATTCGTATATACATTATACATATATAATTTAAATTCAAATGATTTTAAAAACATTTGTTATTTCAAATTTTAAATAAAATGAAATTGAAATCTTATTCATATAATTTAACACCTATTTTGTTTGTTTTGAACTTTTCAAATTAAATTCCAAAAGTTCAAATAAATTACCAAATTTAAATTGATAAATTTTGGGATGTTATAGCAAGTGTGGATTTTGGCCATGTTTGTAGGCCGGGCTTTTCTTTATAGTGCGAGGGTTAACTAAGTGTATAAACAAGTGCAAGCAGGCTAATGGAAGATAGATAGAGGAAGGAGAGTGCAAACGTGAATAGAGGAAGTGGAAAAAAATATACAAGCAAGTAATGAAAGTGGAGATAAATGTGTACAACCGTGAGTGTGGTGAAGGAGATGAGAGGTTAGGCTTGGGCCATGTGTTTTGGCTTGTTTTTGGAAGGAGGTAAGAATGGTTAATTCTTTAGTTATATTATTTAGTTAATTTGATTTATTTAAGTAAATATTTAAACTTTGGAAATTAATAACTCCTTAGTACAAAGTCCGTTTAACCCGCGGTCTTCGACCCTAGATTTATATAGATGAAGAGAACATATTAGTATAATTAATTGATATTTTGGTGAAACTATAAATATTGATAAAACAAAAGGGATTGAATTTAATTATAGTTTACTTAATTGAAATAATTATACTTCATTTTGGACATCTATTTCGCAAAATAAATCCTCGTTCTACTATTATGTCAATATATTAGTTATAATAATATATTTGCATTTATAATTGGTTGTTAACGTGTTCACTATTTATTATTGTTAATTGATTGTTTGGTTGTTTGAATTGTGCTCAGCCAGTTTATGAGCAATTATCCTTTTCAGGAATGAGTTGGGTAGACCATAATTATGGACACATTGAATAAAAACATCTTGCGATTACAATCTCATAATTTGACTGTAAGATGTTCGATTATAATATCGTTTAAGGAATTAATTATAATAAAGAAGTTATATTATAATTTCAAAAGGAAAAGACCTTTATCTTTTGAATGAATTTTTTTCGAAGGGATATTTAGATATTTTGGAAATAAATATTTATAAAAGTTTTTTCTCGTATTTTGGTATAAAAGATATTTTAGGAATAAATGTTGGCTTAAATATTTGGATCAAAGAGGATTTAAAAACCAATTATTTCGAGAACTTAAATCCCGTTGGTTTAAAAATGGCTTTCGAAAAGTTTTTGGGAAAATAAACAGTACTCTTTTGAAAGTATTTGTTATTATTAGTGCAAAATGATATTTCACTTCGGAAAACCAAATGATTTGTTATGTTACTAATGACTTAGGTAACCAGTAACTAAAAAGGGGAAAAGATGTTATTTTAACCCCAAGTGTACTTAACTCTTTGATAGAGGGATAAACTTTATTTGCCTATTTCATAAAGGCTGGGACCCAGTTGCCTTGTTACTAGGGGAAACATCTCGATCTGGTTGCGTATATTTTGATATGCTTCTACAGTAGTATTTTGGGATTTTCAAATAAATATTTCAAAAGTGATTTGTTTTAAGATCATAAAGTGAAGTATAGTTCGATACAAAGAATATATATATTTTTCAAAAAGGATTTGAAATAAAATCAGGAATTTAGTTCAATGGGATTATTTTCAAAAGGAATATATTTGAAATAATAAAGTTAAATTTGAGAAATATAAATTTGAAGATTAAGCCCAAGTGGGTACTTTGGGGAATTGCATATTTGTTTGTTTCATTGTAGGCTCCTTGAGTTCTATTTGTGGCAGGGTAACTAAGTAGGCTTGATCCTGTATCTAATTGATATCCAATTAGACAGGGGTATGTAGGTAGTCACAAGTGGTAGTGATGCAACCCGAATTATAATGTAACCCTTTCCTGGTTATCTGTCTATTGGTTGCTATTTGACTTGTGTTGTTGTATCTTTCTTGCTTACTATTTTATTCCACATTTGATATGTTTATTGAATTTGCACGAATATGATATTGCTATCTTTCTCATCAAAGTTGTGCCGCGGGAGATCTATTGTATATCGAGTCTTCTTTGTATTTAAGCACACTTGTAGAATAAATGATTACTCCGATAAGTTGTAGAGTTGAAAGTTATATCTTATACATTTATTAATATTGAATATTTATCAAATAATATTATGTATTTAGTTGGTAATTTTCATTCGTAGTTATCGAACGAACGGGTTTTCGGTGATTTTGACTGGCCCAAAAATCCATCTCCTTACAAGGTATTTGAATTATAAATACCACCTCCTTTTCTCATTTTAAACGGATAATAAAACTCAAACCCAACCTTCATTAACAACTAGTTGAAGCTATAGTTGGCATTTGCAAACAAAGTACCTTGACCTAGGAAAAAACGTATTCGACATATATCTTAATAATGTGTAATATAAAATTAATTTTTCTCTCTTCTTTTATTCGGCAAAGAAAAAACATTTTTCGGCTTCAAACGTTCATACACACACATGTATACATACATACATATATATAATTTAAAATACTAACAAGCTTTCAAATTTAAAATTTAAATATACGTACGTGTTGTGCAGTTATATATATTGTAACGACTCTCCTTTTTAGATGGTTTAAATCGACAATAAACCACACATGTCTAGCTCAAACCATTTAAAAGAAAGAATTGTCAATGGGGTAAATACGAAAATAAGAGAAAAGAAGAAAAAAAACACAAAATCTCGCAACGAAATTGACAAAATGTAATAGTCAAATAAACAGTTCATGAAGCTGTTTTACAATATTTATTTGATTACACCAATTTTACACAAAATCAAAGTACAATCAACAAACATACCAAAATAGTGCAACGGAATAATAATTGTAATTACGGTCTAGCAACTTCATCTCCTTCTTCAAGGAATAATGTCCTCATACACTGAAATGCTTAGGCTAACCATAGCGTAATGAAAAGACAAAACAATCGATTCAGAACTAAAAGTTCTTATGTAGGTTAAACCTATAACTAGTAAACATAAGTGTAATAGCTTCAAAAAGATGTTTACAGGATTTTACGTCTCCTATCAAGTGTACGGTATGAGTGCAATAACTTAAGAGATACTACGGGATTTTCCATCTTCTAAGGATCCGTTAAACTATCTATAGGTTGTAAAAGACGCTACATATGTAATGTCTATCAGTAATGTAAAGTATTAAAATAGCATTAAGGATTTACATTGATCCCCCTTGACACATTTTTAAGCATGTTGTCTATGCAGGTCCTATAACACAATCCGTAACATCAGTAGCCAGTGAGTCACCTATAGGTACCACACTAAAACAAAATTGTTGTGGGCGCATATAAGGATAAAAGTATGACAAGACACGAAAGACAATGCCAAAGGTAGGATTCTACCAGTTTACCTTTTCTGGCTGGTGATAATGCATCATATCCACGAACGCCCATCGAGTCTACCACCCCCAAATCAAATCAAGGTGCACCGATCTAGTCCAAAATCAATATAATAATATGAAGGGGTGATTTCCCCTAAAGGTTGCGAACACCTTGGCTAGACATAGGCTCCTGTTTAGTCATTTCCAATTGACACAAGTGTCGGGGTCATCCATCATTGTTCTCTTTCTTCAAATCCAGCAAACGCCTCCAATTCAACCCACTTCATTCTGGATAAGTTCCATTACGTACACAGTTGTTAAAGTGGTTCCAATATTTATAGAGAGTACGCCAATAAGAGGCCTCGTTCTCTTTAACAAACAAACTTCATTTTCCATGCTAGTTGGTCCTTTTACATTTTGAAAATGGTTCATATTTGATATCAAAATATCATATTCACTTCTAAAATATCACTTCATTTCAAATGCCATATTTACTCAAATATGTCATTTTCACTTGAAAATATCATTTCAAATTCCAACTTAGGTTATAAACTCATTTAATCACATTCACATTTAAATCAACGATTTAAATATAAAAATAACAATTTGCATGGAATGAAATTTTTAGAAAATAGTTTGAATAGTCTAAAATAGTTTACATAGTTTATAGATTTAAAACTGTTTGATATAAAATGGTTTGAGTATTGAAAGTGGTTTACAAAGTAAAATTGTTCGGAAAATCTAAATAATTTGAATATTAAAACGATAGATTTTAAACAGTTTATATAAAAATAATTTATTTTGAAAATAGTATCAAATCGAACTGTTTCCTTTATTTCAATAAATCTAGACCAATGTCCAAATTTCAAATCAATAAAGCTCAAATTCTAATTTTTCAATTCATTTGACTCAATTTTGATTTAGTTTCAAATCAACTTGATTTCAATTTCAATTTGAATTAACTTCAATTTTCGAAACATTCATATTTAACTTCAAATTCGATTCAACAATTCAATTTAATGGTCAAAATTTAATCCAATTCTTATTTTAAACCATTCCAATTTATATCGATTTCAAGTCCAATTCAATTTACTGATTTAAATTACTTAAATCAAATTAAACCTCAATGTTCAACATATGGTTCAACTTAAAGGTAATTAATTTCCAAAATTGAAGTCATATATCAATTACAACTTCACATTTTCAATTCAATTCTTTAAAACAATTTTCTTTTAACCAATTTCAGTTTCATCATTTCAAACCTTGAATTAGAAATTATTTCATATAAATTCACAATTTATTACCTTTAAAACAGCATCGTTTAATCAAAATCCAAATTTAAGATTTTAAGACCATTTAATTTAACCAATCTAGTGTTCGTACATAATTTTCTACCTATGACCAAGTGATTAATTATTTCAATTTTAATTATAAGGATGGATATACATCATTCAATCCAAATCAAGGTGTCATAGGTATATATCATTTCAACTTATTTCTTAATTTATTCGAAATAATTCAAATAATAGTTTATATGCTTTTAATTAATATATAGGATGATAACAGGGATATATATAAATAAACAAACATCTAATTATCCAAAATGTCAATTTATTTAGTTTAAATGAAAATTTAAATTATCAAAGCAGTCAATAAAAATTCTCATCACTTTTTAAATTTAATTCAACTAACAGAAGAAGATTTAGCATTGCGTGAGTGGGTTAAATCACTCACCTTTGATATATGGCTGAAAAAATTCAATAAAAGCTCAAAATATGAACAGTCTTCAAATCTAACCAAACTAGTTTCATGTCATTCGGAATTTTTATACGAACCCAACTAAAGAAACCGTGCATCAATCGGAGTTCATATGCAAAAGGTAAGAAGGTTAGAACATTTGAAATTTGAAATTTAAAGGACAAAAATGTAAATAGCTTACCTTTTCAACCCAAGTAAATCACGTTACTAAACAAACCCATCAAGCCACCCTATTCTTTGTCGAACGCGCACCACTCCAGGCCATGATTTAACGATCGAAGACCACGATCGCATGAGCCTTCGCCTCCTCTACCTTCACCAAAAATTTCGTTGCCTCCGATGCCTTGATTTGCAGGCAAAAAGGGAAAAACCGTAGCCACTTCATGGCCAGATTTCGGTGAACTTTGATGAAATTAGCTCGATCCAACCGTACATCTTATAGATCTCCTCAAGTTCTATAACTTTCAGTTTGTGATCGAGCGATTTCGTTGAGAGATGAGAGAGATCCATGGGAAAGAAGGTAGAGTGTTTTTACCCGTCAAAATAGGGCAGTGACTACCATAACAAAATTAGGGTTTTTGAATATTTTAATAATATTTTCATCTTGATTTGCATGCATATTTATAGCGTAAGGTCCAAAACGGCCCGAACTTCAATAGAGGCGTGCATATAGGCAAACTTAATGTAAATAGGCCTTCTGAACGCAATGAAACTAGTTTTGATGCCTAATTCCATAGTATACAAAAGTTAACATTTAATTGTTCGATAAATCTAAACTAAATTATATTCAAATAGTTTACCAATTCACAATTATGGACACAAAATATTATTCGAATTTACAACTAGGTTATTACAAACTACAACGTTCATTAGTAATTCGATTTTATTATTATTGTTCCATATTTGAATCAATTTGAATAACTATATTTAGAAAATAACATTTTTCAATTGAATATAAATCGATTGGGTAGGCCCAAAAAGCCTGTTTCGTAACCGAAATGAAAATAGGTCATTCAATATATCAAAATATAGGCTTTCAATATTTTTAAAACTCAATGGAACTAATTTCACACCCCAATTCTATTGTATATATAAGTTAGGTTTTAAAATCAATTTATATTTATTTAAATTCCTTTAATTGATTTCTAAGCGTTTTGAGGTCTCATGATCAAACGATAAGTCCGATCGCTAAGAAACTTAAAATCCTATAAAAATTCAATATTATGGATCTGATGAAACTAATTTCGTCGAAATATGAGACAGTGGCCAAAAAGACTAATTTTACACGTTAATTAAAACAATCCATTTTCAAAATCAATTCAATCACTTTTAAATTCAAATTTAAAAGTAAATAATTTTCATCATTCTTGCTTACATAGAAATTCAATGATCTCTTGAATTCAATTTTCCATGTTAATTTGAAGATTTAAACATTACATTAATTCCAACATTAAATTACAATAGTAATAAAATCCTTATTTATTATATTTTAAATTTCAACAAGTTCTTTTGATTTACATTCTTATTATTAAATCATCAAATAACTTATGAATTTAGCTAACATAAGTTTCCATCTTATTATTCTCATCACCCTACATTTAACGTCTTTTATTATATTAACTGCAATATTTAATTACATTAAATTTCATTGATTTTCAAATTAATTTCAAACTGATTTAATAATAAGATGATAAATAAAATATTATTTACATTTAAGTAATTTAAACACATTTATAAACATGTTTATAAATTTATTGTTTACAACAAAGGTTACTGAATCTACGTACTAAATAATTATTTCCTATTACATGTTAAAACCAACCAAATCAACTAACATTAATTTTTCTTCTTAACGCAACGTTGAATTTTATTCCTTATTAACTTTCATTATTACCGTTAACTGAAATTACATTCAACAGTCGTCAATTTCATTCAAAAAACATTATTAAATTATATTATAATAATTTTTTTCCATTTATAAACCATAAATTTTAATTTCTCACAATATTAAGTTCCAAAAATCTTATTTAATTTATTATTTTTAATTATCAAAATACGGGTCGTTACAATCTCCCCCACTCAAAACTTTTCGTCCTTGAAAAGAAAGAAAGAAAGAACCAAGTAATTTGGTATATTTAATTTAAAATAGCCAATTTGTAACAATTTAACTCACATTTTTAAGTTTAATAAAACCTGAAATTAACTTAACTGCCACAAAATTTTCTAAGTCCTAAATTTACGGAAATTTGGACAGAGTCTCCTATACGCAGTTAGGTCTGGAAAAATAAAAATATCAATAACCACAATATATATATATATATATCATATTTCAATAATAAACATATAACATCCTGGTATTTCGTGCAATTCGCATCCACACATATCGGACTTGAATTGCTCAATATATCATATTGTTAATTTATATTTGGCAAAACTCAGTATGTATAGTAAATAAATCAATCACAGAGTCACAGACACAGAGTAATATAATAATAAGCAGCGGAAACAAATGAATAGTAGTTCATGAAGCTACTATATATATAATAGAGTTAAACAAGATACAACAGAAGTCTCGAATACATAAAAGTCTCAATACAACAGTCAAATAACAAAATCTGAATATATCAATGGAGTCAACTGAATAACCGAAAGCTGAATAGATGTAGATGGATCTCCAAGCGAAGCGCCAACTCCAAAGGTGAGTCTCAAATGCTGTGACACTCAATCTGACCCAAGCATAATGACAAACACAAAAAACTCGAGTCAGGATTAACATTCTTATATCAATAAATCCAACTCATGTGAAATATCAACTGAAACACAAGTAACTTAAAGGATGTTTTGGATACCCATCCTCAAAGGATTCGTGTAAATATCTACTATGTAATACAATACGCTATTATAATATGTCTATAGTAAAGTAAACTACTAAAATAGCGTTAAGGCATTACCTATATCTCCCTTAACACATTTTTATATATTCCCATAGTCTATACTGTACCATAACTTCCCTCGTAAACTGGAGGCTTATCAAAGGGCACTCCATAGGTAAAGTACAAAACAAACTCGTAGTGGCATCGATATGGTAGGTGACACAGCACAACTAGACAATGCCAGGGTTGATATAACAATTACACTTTCAAGCTGGTGGTAACGCATAGCTGCAGCTACCGGTCACCTCGATCCACACTCCTAAAAATCCAAGGGTGCACCCAATCATTCATAAAGTAATAAAATGGTCTTGACGAAGTGTGTCCGATCGGAGGAGCTACCTCACTTGGCCCGTCAATTGCTCTTGTTTTAGCCACCTTAAGCTATCTCATGAGAGTCAGGTCCACGTATATACCTCATATAGAATCGTCGCCAACCATCCTACTTCATTCTGGAATCTCCACCGCGTACACAGTTGTTAAAGTTGTTTTCGGTATTGGCAGAGAGTATGACAATAACCTATCTAGGTCTCTTTAACAACCAAACGTTATTATAACACCGTGGTCATTTCGAAATATCATATCTATTTCAAAACCATATTAATTCGAAATCATTACTCACTTAAATAATATACATTTCCAAAAGTTATAGAACTTTTAAAAGTGTAACACTTTCAAAATTATAAATCTTTGAAATTCATAACACTTTAAAAATCATAATAGCTTGAAATCATAATAGCTGGAAATCATAATAGTTTGAAAACCATAACACTTTGAAATCATAATACTTTGAAAACATACTGCTTTGAAATCAGTACCCTTTTCTCTTAAACAATTTAGATATTAATAATAGTATATATATCATAAAATGGATTATATAGTAAAATAGTTTATATAATAAAATAGTTAGTATATTAAAATAGTTATAAATTAAATAGTTTATAAATTAAAATAATTAGTGTATTAAAAATAGTTAAAAATTAAAATAGTTTATATTAAAATAATTTATAAAGTAAAATATTAAAAATAGTTTGAATGTATTTTAAAATAATTTATATAATAGAAATATTTTCCCCAAATTTCATAAATCGATTCAAACCAACTCAAATTCTAAAATTCAAATTTAATACAATCTCAATTTACAAATTTTAATTTAATTCAACATCTCAATAAACCATTAATTCATATCGATTTCAATACATAGATATAGACTACAAAGCAAACCATTTCGATTTCAATAGGTTCCAAAGCTTTAAATATTCAAACATTTACAATAACTTAATTTTGATAAATTCATTTATATTTCGAATTCAACTTTACCATTATTTAATATTGAAATTATTCACTCAGTCAAATTCAATATCATTTAAATAAAACCTTAAATTACAATTTAAATAAACTAAATATTCCCTTCAATTTCGTTTAGACTTGAAATATTCATTTAATCGATCTAAATCAAATTCATATTATAAAATAATATTTTTAAAATCTCAAATTCAATAAGTTTCAAATCAATTTAATAAAATATTATTCTTAAAAGAATACGATTTCAAATCAATTGAAATTTATCTACCCAACCTATTTTATTAAAAACCATTATAAAATCCATTTTTAAAATATAAATTTAAATAAATATTTAAAACATAATATATACTAATTAAATTAAACTTTATTAAATTAAAAATTATTATTAAATTTATATTTATATTAAAAATTATTTATATATATATTTAAAAATAGTAAAATTTATAAGTAAAATCTTAATATTTATAATTTCAAAACTAACTTATAAATTTAAATTCCCATACATATAATTTTATAAATCAAGAATTTTAAACATATATAAAATAATATTTATACATAATATTTTAAAATCAATATTTATATAAAACCATATATGTCTCCTTTTAAAACCATCGAAATCATTTCATATATATATGTACCAATGGTGTCTGTATATAATTTTCTATCCTATGGTCAAGTGATATGAATATTTATCATTTCAATCCACAATCTAATTATCTATGGGTATATATATCTTTTCAACCTGCAATCTCAAATTCAATATCAACGAAAATCGCTTGTTTGACAACCCGTCCTTCTCTACCATCGAAAATTGATACAAATACGCCACTGTATAATATGCCAACGATTAAGTGCCGGAAAAGAGAGATTGCTGAGGGAAAGAAAGAAGGAGGTAGAAGAAGATAAAAAAAAACAACATCAAAATCTCACAATCACAGCGGAACTATATACAATAGATAAATAACTGATTTTTATACAAAAACAACTATATCTGTTTTATACATTACATCATCAATGTATAACATAATCAATAGCAAAATACTGGACAGTTATATTAATTTGTCCCCATAAAAGCTGACTATACAACTTATAATGCACAGCAGAATATACTTCAAGTACGTGTGATATGTCTAGCCATCCAGCTCGTCTTCTGAGGTTCACAGCATCCTATCTTGTATTTTACAATACTCGGTCTGACCCGTGCATCATAATAAAATAACACCCGAGTTAGTCTGGAAAACTAGTGTGAGAAAATACACAATTTAATTATTAAAGTTTTCAAAAACCTTTGAAAATCAAAGGTATCTCGTAAGACCACGCCACAAATAAACATGCCGGGTTTTTGCCTTACGATAACCAAAACATTTATATCAAAATCCTCTGATATTATAATAGTGTCTAAGTACAAATACTTTTTCAAATAGCCGAAATTGTTACATTCATTAAGTTCCAGCAATACTAGGTTCTGCAATCAAAACCATAAAGGGCACATAGGGAGAATAGATTTCCAACTAACGACTAGGCACTGAGGTACCACTTATCACGGTACCTAGTCTAGATCAGCATACCGAGTATCCCTTCCGATCCTTTACAACACAAGACCGAAGCTATCCCTTACTGGATAGTCCGAATATGATCACCCCATGATTGGGATCAGCAACCACCCACACAGCCGAATAAGAAAGGGACCTCTAGATAGGGATGACCTTACCCTAATTGGGTGCTACCACTTAGCCTTGCTGCATATCCTTTGATTTTCAGCCATTCTCAGTTGATGAGGCTCGAGGCTAAGCGTTACCTTTTTAGAACGCATCTCACTTAGAATGCTCATCGTTCTCCTAACGATGTTCTGATAGCATTCATCCATACAAGTCCGTTCCCAGTCCGAACGAAATTCAAGGCACTACTCCTACTACATCCATTTTGGAATCACCCTCAAGATTAGTAGCGATTAGCCCTTGCACTCCACTGCTCCATCTTCGACTCCAAGCTCTTGTCTTCATCACGAAAATGTACTCGTTGGATCGAAGTGGTTTTCAGATCACAATCCAATATCGGTCATCGAAAAAACATTTGCTATTTCTCAGTAAACTCAACCTCGGTTCTTTAGGAAATAAACAGACGAAGATAAGATCGTAGATCACCTTCTAACTGTTAGTGGACGGATTTCCTTATAAATGTCCTAGAAGAACGAACAAGTTTATACGTACAGTATAGCACCTTGAATGGTAACTGTACCATATAATTCTCGTACTCCTCTTAGATATTTCCAAAGTCATATTTGGGTCTACATTTGATATTCAGTTATTTAACTATCAAATAAACAATCAGTTCAACCTATTATTTCATTTTCACTGAAAACACCAAGTCTTATAAAAATTAGATTTTAATAATTTAAATCACTTTACCCAAAAATATATACTTAAACATTTTAAATAAAAATACTTAAGTCACTATATTCAAACAATATTTATGAAATTCTATAATAATTTCCAAGTAGAAACTTTAGTCAAAACCACTTTAAATAAAATTATTATATAAAGTATAATATTTAATAATTATCATTTTAAATCATAATATTAAGTAAACCTTTAAAATAATCACTTCTATAATGAACTTAATGAATATTTTCTTAAAAATATTAAAATGATTAAGTAATAATTTCTCTAAAACATTACTTTAAAACAACTTTAAAACTTCCAACTTATGCATAAAAATCTCCTCAGAAAATATACTCGGCTTTCAGGAAAATACACTTCTCATTTCAATATAGCCCCTCTAATCCTTTATAAATCCTGCTCGATTTGTCCCAATTTAATTTACGTTCCAATCCCGTAAATTTCTTTCAACACTTTAAAAATAAACCAATTTTTTTTAACACATTTTCCATCTCCTTATAAATTCCCACCGTGAATTTATACTTTCAAATTTATCCATTGATAAATATTTCACTTTATTTATAGGCCCAGTTTATAAATTTCCATTCCTTATTATCCTTTAAATCATAGTTTCCAAAACACTTAATCGATAAAAACCGATTTCTTGAGTTAAATTCCCTTTAAAATTTATCTCTTGATTTATCCAAAATCAATTCCAAAATCCATTAACACCAAATTCACCCTTTATTATGATTTAAAATCCTTATTTAAATCTGAAACATCAATTTCAACCTTTATTCCATAAATTTTGTTTTCATTTCCTTTAAGAACCCAATTCATTTTATTTCTTTATTTAAAATACCAAAATATATTCTTCCAAACCATAGCACCGAATAACTTAAATTTCCAATACAATTTATCATAGGATCTCGACAAAACATATCACAGATTATGAAAATAATTTCAATATTTTGAGAAATCCAGTTGGATCCCTCCAACTTGTTTCGCTGCATCCATAGATGTTAGCACAACGAATAAAATACCAAATCCCACTTCGAGGGGGACATCACAGTATAAAGGGTCATCCGCTATTATGTGGGGTGCATAGGGTCTCAGTCGCTATATAATGCGGGAATATCAATCACTACAATATATATACTACTATATATAATATCACATCAAAACTGATAATAATAATCACATTCAATCAATCAACCAATAATTTAAATTTTAACTATTTAAACTAGTTATGGAAATCCAGATGTGAGTGAGATTAACTCACTTTGAGTTGTGTCACCAAACGTTCAAATTGTAAATTAAATCGACCGCCTTCGATTTAATCTAAAATTTTCACGAGCTCCAATCATTTCCAAATCTGTACTGCAGCGTATACCCCATCGTTGCGATTCCGGCACTTCCTATTTCATCGGAATCTGACAACGTATGCGTTAGATATGAATTTTTAAAGGTTTTTAATATAATTTATATAAACAATTTCTCTATTTTATTTACAAACCAGATCTGCCATGCATTTTGAACCAAAGAACCATGGTCGAACGTACACTACTCCTTCGTCTTCGTTCGAAAACAAATCAGGTTTAAACGAAACCCGCCGTCGCCCTTGTCCTCAATTTTCCATGCCTCCATGACGAGTTTTGACAACGATCGATCCATGCCAAACGAAAGCTCACCCCGATGCCTTCCTTCAGCCAGAAGCCGACTAAGCTTAGTTCCCTCAAGGCTCGTAAAAATGCAATAGAACGAGCAAAAATGGGGCCCAAATTCGCCACCAATCAATGACAATAGCTTAGATCCATCGTTGGATCTGATGAGCCCGACAAGCTCAACACTTCCCTTTAGATGTCGAAGCCTAAAAATATTTGGATGAAAAATATTTTGGGGAGAAAAGCCACGAGATATCGGCCATAGAAATGTTTAGTGGCAGCCATGAGTTCTACCTTAGGGTTTTGCAGTTTATACGTGTATATACATACATATATATATATATATATATATATATATTAATTTAATAATATATTCACAAATTTCTTAACTTTCAAACGAATTCTAATTGAAGAGTGACGACAGGCATTTATAAGGTTCTACCCATACTCGAAACACAATAGAATGTGTTTTGGAGCCAAACTTGATCGTATTTGGAAGATAGCGTTTTGAATCGATTTAAAATATTAAATTATTGATATTTACTTCAACGCGTTTCTCACCCGTACGAACAACCCATAACTCCAAATGCTATGAAATTTGAAATTCGATAATAATACACTACTATGGATCCAATGGAACTAGTTACGTCGAATTTCGAGGCCATGCCCCGGAAAGCTATTTTAACTCGTCGGTTAAATCGAGCGATTTTCGAAATCATCGAAATCACTTAAAACTTCATCTTTAAAACTTTACTAACTTAGCTATAAATCATATAGAATTTATATTCACATTAGAAATCATTATGAGTAATTCTAAATCAAAATCTGATTATTTACTTTATTGCTAAGTATTAAATTCCATTATTATCTTAATATAAATTCCAAATTTAACTTATCGATTTTAAAGTCCCATTCACAAGTCCAATATTAAAATTCTAATCCAACTAGACTTAAACAAAATTTTAGAAACCATTTCCATATTCATTTATATCTCAGATTTACAAATTATCTCAATTCCAAATATTAAATCACTATTTATCCAAATACAATTAAACCATTATATTTGAAATTAGAAGTCATTTTTATTTATTCAACCTAAATCTTCGTATTTGAAATCAATTAACAATCCATATTCAACATTTTAAATGAACTAAATGTTCAAAAACTAACGACCAAAATTCCAGGTCATTACAATCCTTCCCCCTTATAAAAGTTTCGTCCCCGAAATTTGCTAAGGTAAGAAAATGCTCCCAAATCCATTAACTAACCCAAAATCCACTTAATTAAAACTTACATTCATTTCTCAAAACCCTTTAGCTTAATCCAAAACCATTAGCCTTCATTTCCAACTCAAAACTTTAATTTCTAACATCGTTTCAAAAAAATCAACTTTTCTAGTTAACCAAAATCTTCCATAAAAATTTCAAAATTTTTCTAACATTCAAAATTTTCGAAAATTTTTGACAGCGTCTCCTATGTACGGAGAGCTTTAACAATATCACAAGAGATATAAATATATATACATCGACCCACACGGTCGGAAAATAAAATATATAGCAATATATTATCATTTCTTAATTTTATTGGGTAGGCGTACCTTTTATTTAGCATTTTTAAGTGAGCGGCTTATTTATAATGCATCTATATAACCCAAACTCTATCCAATAGCCTCATGTACTTGTGCTTACTCAAATATGCACATAAGTTTCCAAAATCATGAAATTTTAACAACATCCATTTACCTACTAGCCTAACACAATGCTTCATAACCCAAACATGCAAATCAAATATTTCAAACAATTATAAGGTTCCAACACCAATTTAACTCCTTTCCATGGATCTTAGATATCATTTTATCCAACTCAAAATGATTTACCACCCAATTTATTGCATTTAATTTGCATTTACACAAACAACTTATATTCATTCCAATTTGTTTTCTAGGTGCCTTACTTGCATGAATCCTCCCTTATTCAATTTTAAACTGATTCACAATCAATTTCATTTGCATTACGTTTATTTTCCCTTTTATTATATGCAAGTCCATTTTACTAACCTTCAACTTATTCCCTTTATAAATTGACTCCAAACCAAATTTATCAACTTCCATTTGATTGTTATTAAAGTTATTCACCACTTTGTTTGCTTCATTTTGCATTAACACCTTCCCATCCATGTTAATTTTATTCATAAATTCATTTCATAAACAATTGCCTAAGTTGAATATCCATTACCACTTGTTTTTATTTTATTTTCTTTCCATTTTCTTTATTTAATTCACATGTATTTATTTACTTCATTTTATAGTGAATGGCATTTCACTATAAGGTAATTTATTTATAAACCATTTAACAGAATTACTTGTAAGGTTTATTATCATCATCCCATATCACTGCTTACGTTATACCCAGCTTTAAAACTTAACTTCATTTTTGATATCAATTACTTAACCATTTAACTTGGTTATACCTTTCCACCCTTTTTAGTTTAATAAGTTATATAAACTTATCTATTCATAGTTTCTTTAATTTCCACTTAAATTTATCCACATTAATATTTATAACACATGGTTGCATAAATAATTCACCATTCATATTTATATTCGACTTACTCAAGCCCAATTCACTCTCTATTTACAAATTTAAATTTTGAACTTCCCAATTCTTTTACCTTATTACCAACCCATCTTCATATTGGTTTATTATTTCATCTCCCAATTTATAAGTTCAAAAACTTATTTACTTACTCAAGTACATTCACATTTTTAAACTTTCCATTCTTTTTACTATATCACCCAACCATTTTTATTCATAAGTTCGCCAACTTATTTACTTAAAATCTTATATTGCTCACTTGAGTCTATTTACATCTTATATCCAAATTCTGGATTATTTAGTTCACTTAAGGACTTAAGTGTATTCATCCCATTCAATAATTGTAACTTATACTTATTCAGTTATCCTACCTTTCCACTTAATATTTAATTCAATCCAAATCCAAATTTAATTTCATTTAACTTATCTTAAGTTAAATTCCAATATATCTTATCCACTTTGATTTACTCAAGTTAAAACTTTAATTTCCATGATTAAAATTTTCAATTTCCTTTCTTAATTATATCAACTTCACTTTATAAATTAAATATCGATTCCTTTTGACGTTTCACATCATTTTAAATAGAATTCCCAGAATTTAATTACCCGGTTTTATTTCAAAACCACTTTGAAATCATAAATAAAACATGCCCTCTTGATATATCAAATCAAACCTCCGGATTTCAAAACAATTTGATTTTACCAAAACAATCTCCCATTGAAATTTCTAAACAAACTTGTTTATTAAACAAGTCCAAACAAATAATTATACCAAACCACCCCAGTAGCAATCCATCACTTAGAAACTCGAAAATGAATAGTGATGATGTGGCCACCATCATCAGGATTATTTTCCAGCGACTGAAGTGAGTTCAGTGCTTCTTTACTTTCAAAAATTTATTCCAAAACAATTTCTATTCTAAAACATTTCCAAAAATAATACTCCGTTATTTCCTTCAAACATTTTGGAAAACATTTCAAAAATTTCCAAGATTAAAAATTACCAAAATTTTTGCTCGAATTCATTTAAAAACATTTTTTCTCTCTCAAAATTTCTAGGATTTAAATTCTGGTTTAAATCAAATTTTGGTTATGTTCCATTTTATTATTTCATACTTACATAATTCTATTTGGTTATAAATATAGACCATTTCAAATTTTTAGATTCTTATTTGATTATAATATTAACAACCAAACATCCAAATGTATGTACATATATAATTTCAGAAAATTATTTCTTTTATATCAAAACATAATTGTGGGTAAAATTATTTCATTTACCTACTGTAAAATAATACTATGTCGGTTTATCTTGTTTAAGAGTTTAGAAACCCTATCGATATGGTTGTACTCTCCGTACCGACCAGAATTCATAAACACTCAATCGATAAGTCAACACAATATAAAAACAGTTTTATATTCACTAACAATTATGCGCTCATATCTATTATTACACTCAATCTCATTCTATAGTACTACTGACTCTATCTCAAATGAGTAATTCCCCCACCAAAGCCTAGCTTATCGCCAACCTAAGGTCTGATACCACATGTGATGACTCGTCCTTCTCGACCCCTGAAAATCGACACAAATACACCACTGTATAATATGCCAATGGTCGAGTGCCGGAAAGACAGATTGATGAGGTAAAGAAAGAAGAAGGTAGAAGAAGAGAAAGCAAAACAACATCAGAATCTCACAATCGCAGCGGAACAATATATAATAAATAAATGGCTGATCTTTATACAAAAAGAACTATATCTGTTTCATACATTACATCATTAGAGTAACAGAATCAATAGCAAAATACTGGACAGTTATATTAACTTATCCCCACAAAAGCTGACTAAATAGCTTATAATGCATGGCGGAATATACTTCTAGTATGTGTGATACTTCTCGCCATCCAGCTCGTTTCTTGAGCTCCACAGCATCCTATACTGTATTTTATAATACTCAGTCTGACCCGAGCATTATAATAAAATAACACTCGAGTTGTTCTGGAAAACCACGTGAGAAAATACACTCAATTTAATTATTAAATTTTTCAAAATCCTTTGAAAATCAAAGGTATCTCGTAAGACCACGCCACAAATAAACATGCCGATTTTTTACCTTACGTCAACCAAAACATTTATATCAAAATCCTCTGATATTATAATAGTGTCTAAGTACAAATACTTATTCAAATAGCCGAAATTGTTACATTCATTAAATTCCAGCAATACTAGGCTCTACAATCAAAACCGTAAAGGGAACGTAGGGAGAATGGATTTCCACCTAACTAGGCACTAGAGTACCACCTGTCACGGTACCTGGTCTAGATCAGCATACCGAGGATCCCTCCCGATCTTCTGCAACACAAGACCGGAGCCACCCCTTACTGGATAGTTCGTATAGATCACCCCGCGATTGGGATCAGCAACCGCCCATACAACCGAATAAAAAAGTGACCTCTAGACAGGGATGACCTTAACCTAATTAGATGCTACCCCTTTAGCCATGCCGCATATCCCCTGATTTTCCGTCATTCCTCGTTGATAAGGCTCGAGGCTAAGCATTACCTTTTAAGAACACGTCTCACTTAAAATGCTCATCGTCCTCCTTACAATGTTCTGATAGCATTCATCCATACAAGTCCTTTCCCGGTCCGAATGGAACCGAAGGCACTACTCCTATTACATCCATTTTGGAATCACTCTCAGGATTAGTAGCGATTAGCCCTTGCACTTCACTGCTCCATCTTCGACTCTAAGCTATTGTCTTCATCACGAAAACATGCTCGTTGGATCGACATAGTTTTCGGATCACAATCCAATCCCGGTCTCTTCGAAACAACATTCGCTATTTCTCGGTAAACTCAACCTCATTCTTTAGTAAATAAACAGACGAAGATAAGATCTGAGATCACCTCCTAACCATTAGTGGACGAATTTCCTTATAAACGTCCTAGAAGAACGAATAAGTTTATACGTACAGTATAGCACCTCGAATGGTGACCGTACCATATAATTCTCGTACTCCTTCTAAATATTTCCAAAGTCATATTTAGGTCCAATTTGATAGTCGGTTATTTAACTATCAAATAAACAATCAATTCAACCAATTATTTCATTTTCACTGAAAACTAAGTCTTATAAAAATTAAATTTTAATAATTTAAATCACTTTACCCAAAAATATATACTTAAACATTTTAAATAAAACTACTTATGTCACTTTATTCAAACAATAGTTATGAAATCCTATATTAATTTCCAAGTAAAAACTTTAGCCAAAACCACTTTAAAATAAAATTTGTGACGACCCGGATTTTCGAACCAGTTAAAATTGCCAAAAAATCCGTTCGTTCTAAGACTACTAATGAAAACTAGTAACTAAATACACCATATTTGATAATTATTCAACATTACTAAATATATAGGATAAAATTTCAATTTTACAAGTTATCAGAGTAATCAAATTAATCTACTAGGTTTGCTTATATACAACCCAAATACAAATAAATCTAACGCTGCACAACTCTAATAGGAGAGACAACAATAGCCATTCCTGCTAACTCAATAAACATGTCAAATGCGGAATAAAATAGTAAGCAGGAAAAATACAATGACACGAGATAAAAAACAACCATTAACAAATAAACATGAAAGAGTTATATCATTTTAGGGGCTGCATCACTACCACTTGTGACTGCCTACGTACCCCTATCTAATTGGGTAACCAATTAGACACAGGATCAAGCCAACGTAGTTCACTACTTCTCCTACCGCAAATAGGACTCATGGAGCCTACGATGCAACAAACAAGTATGCAATTCCCAAAACTACCCACTAAGGCCTAATCTTTAAATTTAGATTTTTCAAATCTAATCACCTTTACGGAAATTATCTCTTTGGACTTTATTCTCGAATTCTTATTTCAAAACTTTTGAAATATATATATATATATATATATATCCTTTATATTCAAATTATAATTTACTTTGGGATCTTAAATCAAATCACTTTTGAAAAGTTAATTTGGAAATCCCAAATACTGTAATAAAACATATCAAACCATATGCAACCAGATCGGGAGGTTTTTCCCAATAACAAGGCAACTGGGTCCCAGCCTTAATACAATCGTTAAATAAGTATATCCCTCTATTCTAAGAGCAGACTCTACCAAAAACACATGCCTACCTTTGTAGTTATGGGTTACCGAATCACTGGTAACATAACAAATCATTTTATATCCCGAAGTGATAAATCATTTCACATTAATACTCACAAGTGCTATCAAATCTATAATAATTTGCATTTCCCAAATCTGTTCAAAAATCATCTTAAAACCATCGGGTTTAGTCCTCGAAATTCTTTTCGTTCTATAGAACACTTTTATAAAACCATTCATTATATAAATCACTTTTATATAATATAACTTCAAAATATTCATTACCAAACATTTCTATTTCTTTTAAAGGGAAAACTTTCCATAACAATTTCATTTGAAAACCAATTTTCAAAAGAATTCATTAAATTGAAGTGAACCAAATATTACTACTAAACACCTTATAGTCAAATTGTGAAATAAATCACAAGGAGTTAGCCTATAATTATTTTCTACCGAGCCCATGCATATGGATAGTAAATTGCTCATAAACTGGTCGAGCAAAGTCAACAATCAATAATAATAATAATAATCAGTGCTCATAAACTGGTCGAGCAAAGTCAATAATCAATAAATAATAATCAGTGCTCATAAACTGGTCGAGCCTAATTCAAACAATTAATCAATGAAATAAACGCAATAATAAATGATAAACAATGCTTCATTCTATCAAATATTTATAACACTTTAACGATTTGATATTTATTTTGTAGCATCTGGGCTTTCCTTCGACATGTTTTGTCCCTCGCCCAAGTCTCCTTGGATCTCATAGATGAAACACATGTGCTAGTCATTTCCGCATACCCCATTCAATATTTAACTTTTAAATTTTAAATTACTTAATTAATCGTTCAAACATAATATAAAGCAAGAAAACCAAACTATTGTTGTAGGAAACAAAGTAAACAAGCATTTAACAAGGGTTTCCAAACAACATAACACTTAAAGTTCTTTCGACCTAGCAATGATTCTAATGAACTTAAAATAAGAAATAACTTACTTTGGATTCCACTCCATCAAACTTTAAGATAAGGAACTTAAGATCTAACGCATACTTCCTACCATGCTTTGGAACCAAATGAAAAATAAATACAGTTTCCTCCTTCCTAGTGCTTGGCCAAGGCTTGAGATGGAAGTTGGCCGAAAATATAGAGAAGAAGTGGTGAAGCTTTGAACTTGAATTCCCAAAATTAGACCTAAAAAATAGGTCATCTCCTCTCTTGTTTTTGACTCTGTTACTCTCAAAATTTGAAAATCTTTTACTGAAAAATTGTTGCAAATTCTTTTCTCTTGAATTTAAAAAAAAGCATCTTGAATTCAAGTTGTTTTGAGGGAGATATGATAGATGAAGAACAGGTATTGTCGAATTGACAAAAATAAAGCCCGAAAAATCACTTCAAAGAATTGAGTATCAGGTGTAGCAAACTTCAAAACTCGAAAAAATGATAAACATAAAAATTGTAGCCACTGGAATTTTATATGGTTTCAAAAAAATAATTTCTTAATTAGGATTAGTTATGATCAAAACAAAATGGCCTATTCTCTGGCTTAAAAACTGGGCTAAAAAATGCACTAGAAAGAAATGTATTTTTGACACAGTTAACTTTATAATTTAACAAAGTGGTCAACATAAAAGTTGTAGCTACTGGAAAAATACATGATTTTAACAAGAGGATTTTACATTTTGGTTCTTCTTTGAAGATGTTATTGTGGAGAGAAGAAGAGGTAAAATGTGGAGAAAAGAGGAGTTTGATTTGAAGAGAATAAACATTGATTTCTTTTAAATAGTTTATAAATATTTTGACATTATTTCTATTTAATTTTTTATATGGAATGGAATCCATTAAAGGTATGAGGAAGTAGATAAAGAAGTTTGAGAAAAGAAGAAGAAGAAAATGTGAATGAAAATGAAGAAGGAGGTGGATATTTACAGAAAAAGAAAAAAGTGGTAATTTACCAAAATAACCTCTTATCAAATTACCAAACTAACTTTACATCAATCTAAAGAAATCTCCACTTTCCTACTTAGCATCATCTTTCACATCCTTACTTTATGTCTTAGTTACTTAAAGATTAAGTTAAGAATATCATAATTATGTTGGTTTTGATGTGATTTGATGTTTACTTTTTCTTACTTTTCTTAACTCTTACTTACTTTTACTAATGACTTCTAGAAATTTTATAATCTTATTCAGTAAAAGTAAAAATGTTTAGTGAATTAATTAATATTTAAACTATTTGAATATATGTTCCTATGTAAGAAAATAAAGGTGCGGCGACGTTCCAGCAACTTTTAATCGACAAAACGTCGTTTTTCGACAAAATGTTTTACGGTCACATTTTGACGTTTTAGTTAAACTATTTATTTATGTAAACCAAATTAAAAATAATTTTTTATAATGCTATTTAAAAATATAAACACTCATAAATTAATTAAAATAATTTATTTAACCATTGAAACATACTTTTCTGAAATCAGCATTTTGTCACTTTTGTCGATATAGGCAAATGTTACTATTTTTATGTATGTTTCTACTTCCAAAACCTATCGAATATTATTTAAATCATAAAACCTTTTATATTTTATATTTAAAATCACTCTAAATAATATATCTTAAAGCGGTCAAATTTTAGGTTGTTACATTCTCCCCAACTTAAAAGAATTTCGTCTTCGAAATTATAAGGATGAAAAAAAATAACGAAAAAACAACAATTGACGAAAGTTATGCACACCAAAAATAGTAATATCACCCATAACCCAGATTGGAGGTATGGTGCCTTATCTTATCCATTTTATTCATCAAATTAAGGTAGTTTCATTTTTAAAATTCCTAGGTTGGTATACTAACTCTAGATGAATTTTACATAGGCACCTAACCTAAGCTTTGATTACCTAAGCTTTTGTGGCCAGCCTCTCGACTACAGCCAACCCTTTCACACTAGGGACATGTAGGGGCAAGAGTCATCCGTTCGCTACCTAACAAGAAGCGAGAACCCTCTATCAGGCTGAAATCAAGCAAAACCGATGTATTAGTCGTTTCTGCATGCCCCATTTAATATTTAACTTTCAAATTTTAAATTACTTAATTATTCATCCAAGGAAATCAAACCATTGTTCTAGGAAACAAAGTAAACAAGCATTTAACAAGGGTTTTCAAACAACTTAACACTTAAAGTTCTTTCAACCTAGCAATGGTTTTAATGAAGTTAAAATAAGAAATAACTTACTTTGGATTCCACTCCGTCAAACTTTAAGACAAGGAACTTAAGATCTAACACATACTTCCTACCATGGTTTGGAACCAAATGGAAAATAAACCCAATTTCCTCCTTCCTAGTGCTTGGCCAAGGCTTGAGATGGAAGTTGGCCGAAAGTATAGAGAAGAAGTGGTGAAGTTTTGAACTTGAATTCCCAAAATTAGACCCGAAAAATAGGTCATCTCCTCTCTTGTTTTTGACTCTGTTACTCTCAAAATTTGAAAAACTTATTAACTGAAAAATTGTTGCAAATTATTTTCTCTTGAATTTAAAAAAAAGTCACTTAAAAAAGTTGTTTTGAGGGAGATATGATAGAATGAAGAAGAGATATTGTCGAATTGACAAAAATGAAGCCCGAAAATGTACTTCAAAGAATTGAGTTTTAGATATAGAAAAATTCAAAACTGAAAAAAATGATCAACATAAAAGTTGTAGCTACTAGAATTTTATATGGTTTACAAAAAAATAATTTCTCAATTTGGATCAGTTATGATCAAGTTATGATCAAAATAAAATGGCCTATTCTCTAGCTTAAAAACTGGGCCAGAAAATGCACAAGAAAGAAATGTATTTTTGACATAGTTAGCTGTATAATTTAACAAAGTGGTCAACATGAAAGTTGTAGCCACTAGACAAATACATGGTTTTTAAAAAAAAATTACATTTTGGATCTGTTTTGAAGAAGTTATGGCGGAGAAAAGAAGAGGTAAAATGTGGAGAAAAGAGGAGTTTGATTTGAAGAGAATAACATTGATTTCTTTTAAATATTTTATAAATATTTTGACATTATTTCGTTTTAATTTTTTATATGGCATGGAAGCTATTAAAGAGAAGAGGAAGAATATTAAGAAGCTTGAGTAAAGAAGAATAATAAAATATGAATGAAAGAGAAGAAGGAGGTGGATATTTATAGAAAAAGAAAGAAAGTGGTAATTTACCAAAATAACCTCTTATCAATTACCAAACTAACCTTACTTCAACCTAAAGCAATCTCCACTTTTTCAATACTTAACATCATCTTTAATATCCTTACTTTATGTCTTAGTCACTTAAAGATTAAGTAAAGAATATTATAATTATGTTGGTTTTGATTTGATGTGATTTGATGTTTACTTTTTCTTACTTTTCTTAATTCTTACTTTTCTTAGATCTTACTTACTTTTACTAATGACTTCTTGAAGTTTTATAATATTATTTAGTAAAAGTAAACATGTTTATTGAACTAATTAATACTTATACTATTTGAATATATGTTCCTATATAAGAAAATAAAGGTACAACGACGTGGCGACAACTTCTAATCGACAAAGCATCGTTTTTCGACAAAATGTTTTATGGTCACATTTTGATGTTTTAGTTAAACTATTTATTTATGTAAACCAAATTTAAAAATAGATTTGTATAATGCTATTTAAAAATATAAACACTTATAAATTAATTAAAATAATTCATTTAACCATTGAAACATACTTTTCTAAAATCAGCATTTTGTCACTTTTGTCGACATAGGCAAATGTTACTATTTTTATTATGTTTATACTTCCAAAACCTATCGAACATTATTTAAATCATAAAACCTTTTATATTTTATATTTCAAATCGCTCTAAATAATATATTTTAAAGCGGTCAATTTCTGGGTCTGTAACGACCCGTACTTTACGTGTCGATAAGTCGTAAAATAGTTGCATTAAGTCGTTTGTATTGCTTGAGTCGTGTTGAACCTAGGTGGTAGGGTTTACGGCTTAAGGGGGGTTAGGCCGTGCAATAGCTAGCTCGTGAGTGGCCTAAGTCGTTCGGAATTGAGTCGTGACCGACTTAGTGCTTAGGTCGTGTGATAGCTTAACTCGTGTGGAAGTTAGCTTAGGTTGACTACGAGTTACGACTTAGGGGCTGGAACGGGTTGGTAAGTTGCTGGGCTTATAAGTCATAAACGACCTATAGGATGTAGATGTGACCGACCTAAGAAGGCTATGGGCTAACGAGTTAGTGTGTGAGCGAGTTAAGGAGGATGAGTCGTTTGACCGAGTTTAGTGTTTTACGGCCTAAGGTAGATAGGTCGGTAGAGCGACCTAAGATAGTTAGCGACATAGGGTTAACGACCTAACAGTTACGAGTTATGATTTCTGACCGACCAAAGTTTGGACCGACCTAAGTAAGCTAGGTCGTAGACGAGTTAAGGCTTGGTGGTTAAGTCGTCATGTTTTAGGTCGTAGCATAGTTAGGTCGGTAGGTTAGTTAGGCCGTTAGACGACCTAAGGAAGGCCGCTATGAGTTGTTAGGTTGTAACTCGTGTTGCTTGATAGGTCGTGACTAGGTTAGGTCGTATAGAGGCTTATGTGTTAGGTCGTAAGCTTTTAAGTCGGCAGCTAGGTAGGTCGTGTAAGTGCATGTGTGTGCTAAGTCGGCCTTGTTTGTTAGGTCGCATAGGAGTTAGGTCGTGAGATCTTGTGTGTTTGGGTAAGTCATGGGTCGTTGGTTCGAGTTAAGGAAGGCGGTTGTATTTTAGGTCGCATATACTATTGAGATTTAGGTCGTAAACGACCTAAGTTAGGTCGGGGATCTTTAGGTCGGCAACGACCTAAAACTGGGCAACGACCTAAGGGTGAAATCAGCCTATAAATAGAGGGTTTTGGCTCACTTTTTGGCACCGGTTTTTGAAGCAACGAAGTGCTGCCATTTTGGGAACTCGACTACAACATTTCTTCACTTCTTTTCTCCACTTTAATCGAGTGCTAACATCCATTCAAGATCGAAGATCAAGATTGAAGATTGAAGAGCCAAAGTTGAAGATCTTCATCCAACGAAGCTAAATTTCATCCTTTCAAGCGGGATTTCGACGAATCAAGCTTGAATCTTCGCTGTCCAGATCTGGAGTTGATAGTTTTTGAAGTGTTTGGGTGATTCGGTGAGTGGTGATTATCTCTCACACGGATCCAAAGGAGTATATTGGAGTGGTGGTTCGTTTATGTGTTAAAGATAGTGATTTCTCGCATTTCTCTTAAGTCTGCATGTAGATCCATTGTTTATGAAGATGTTTACCTATGCAAGTTCATTTATCGAGTTATAGGAACAAAACCCATGTTTTATATTTGATAGATCTATGCTAGAATCCATAATTCATGTATGATAGACTTTCACTCATTTATTTACGAAATTGCCATTATAGTTAATATTGCTTATTAGATCTTGTTTGAATGATTGATTGTTTGAATGTATGATTGATTTGATTGTTTCAAGTTAGCTAGTAGTTGATTTGGAACAAGATGGTCGAAGATGATTCAAAAGCTAAGTGGAAAGGCTCTTGAATGGTGAAAGCTGCTTGTGGCATATGAAGCGGATGAGGAAGCTCATATGGATGGATTCGAGGACTTTGCGATGATACGAGGAAGCAAAGTATGATGATGATGGACTTTGCCGTGATATGATGAGGCGAAGCATGATATGGACTTTGCTAAGATGCGATGAAGCAAAGTATGATATGAGATAGTCTTGGTCTAGTCCAGGCGGGATCATTCCAAGCATGATGTTAACTCGGTGATATGGTTCGAGTTTTGATGGATAATGGATGGCTCGAGTGGCGCTTGAGCTAGTATGGGAATAGTCGTCGAGGAGGATGACTAGGAGGCTAAGACTTCATCGTTGTTGAAGGTTCTAGCATGTTCAAAGCAAGAGTACGTTGGGCGGCATTGATATCCCAGGCACGGGTCACGATGATGTGCTAGTACTCTGGGCAGCATTGATATCCTAGGCACGGGTCACGATGACGTGCAGAGTTATGTCTAGAACCGGGGTTACCATTAGCCCTTGACTGACGGATGAAAGAATGTGCCGTTCATTCAACTAACGATGAAATCAAGGCAATGATAACAGTGATAGCCAGAGTCATGGATGTTGGTTATATCATCATTCGGTCTCAAGAGCGGTGTTTTCTGGGTGCTTATCTGATCTTGGTTTAGGCCTTGGGGGTTTGTATTTGGAAAACATCGACCTTGACTCGAGTGGTTATCGCTTTACTTTAGTTACCTGTTGCTATGCTTGCTTCTTATTAGTGTGTGTCTGGGGGCTATCACTGTAGAAAGAGGTGGAGTGGGATGATTTGGGTTCCTATTCCTTTTATCCTTTATATTTCTTTGGTATGTTTGATTGTTGATTTACTGCTCACTAGGACTTTGTCTGACTCAAGGTTTTATGTCTCCTCTTATTACCTTGGCTGTTCATCCATGTTTGGGATGGGCAGACTAGGTGACAGGTGGCAGGTGCTGATCTTAATGGCTCACGCTGATGACGACGAAGACGAGCAGGAGGCTTTACATATATTTTTCATATTCTATGTACTGGATATTCCGCTGATTATTGATTACTCTGAGTGTTATGTAGTGAGGCTTCTTGTATTCATGATTCAGACCATGTATAAAGCTATTATGATTAGATGATGATATTCTGTTCTATGGGAGCTTCACTATATTATATTTCTCTATTGTATTTTATCCATGCGCTGTGAGTTTTACGATAGAGTTTGATGTTTTTATCTTACCCTGACAATCGTCCATGGCTGCCTGGCACACCTTCAGCGCACTATATCCTTGTTTCGGTGCAGGAGTCATGGGCGGTCGTCACATTTGGTATCAGAGCTTTGGTTAATCGATTTTAGCCAACGCTCGCTGACGTAACTACGTAAGAGAGACGTAATTGTATTTTGATGGATGATTACTATATATAATATAGTAGTTTAGATGGATTTGAACTCCTTATGTAGTTGTTCCTCAAGGTGTTCTAATCAGACCTTTTTGTAGATACTAAGGATGAGTCGAAGAGGGAGACCAGTTGCAAGGGAAGGCCGTGCCGCTGAAGGAGTTGCTGATTATGGAGCTATGTTTGAAGCCATGATGACTTCTATCATGAGAAGGATACCAGCTCCAGGGCCATCTGTAGATGTTGGAGTTCAAGTTCAAGCTCCAAGACTGGTGGATTTTGCTAAGCTTTGTAAGGATTATACTGCTCTTGGAGGGAAGGCTTTCTTAGGGACAGAGTCAACCATTGAAGTCCAAAGATGGATAGATGCTTGTAGAAGGATCTTTGGTGACTTGGGAATTGAGGATGCAACTAAAAGGAAGCTTGCATCAAGGCAGCTTCAAGGGAGAGCTTCTGATTGGTGGAACTCTATCACCATTGATACTCCAGAAGAAGAGATTTCTTGGGAGCAGTTTCAAGCTAGGTTTGAAGCTAAGTTCATCTCTACTGCTCAGAAGTCTGTTTTGTTTAAGAAGTTTGTTGGCGGAAGGTCGGTTCTGGAATATGTTTCTGAGTTTGAAGCCTTGTCTAAGTATGCTAGATCGTATATTGATTCTCCCTATCAGAAGAATGAAAAGTTCGTGACAGGCTTGGATGCTTATCTTGGAAGGCAGCTGGTGGATCACCTGGACGATCCATTTGAGAAGCTTGTGGAAAAAGCTCTCAGGCATGAGAGTTTGTTTCCTAAGGAAGGGTCTGTTGTTGCTGTGACCAAGGAAGAGCTCAAACCATAGCAGGGTGGAAATAAGAAGAGGAAGCAGCAACAGCAGAAGGGTAAGAATGGCCAGAAGAAGCCGAAAGGCGAAGTGACTTGTTTCAACTGTCAACAGAAAGGCCATTTCTCCAGGGATTGCAAGAATCCAAAGGTATCGGTGAAGTGCCACAACTGTGACAAGCTGGGGCATATTAAGAAGAATTGTCCGGAACCGTTGAGGGAAAAGCAGATTGTGAAAGCTTATGCTTTGGGGGCTGTTCCATCGTCTTCGAAAGCTCCTACTGCTGAAGAGAAGGGGAAGAGTGTGGTGGTTCAAGGTACTCTTTCCATTTGTGGTGTTCCAGTTAGAGTTTTGTTTGATACTGGAGCATCTCATTCTTTTGTTTGTAATAAGTTGGTAGACCGGTTAGGTTTGGAACCGGAAATTGTTGATAGACCATTGGTAGTGACTAATCCAGTTGGGGGTTCGTCTTGTTTGTGTATGCTATGCCGTTGTCTAGTTGTATCGAGTCATGATTGCTCTTTTGTTTGTGATTGTTTTGTTCTGAACTTTGCGGGGTTCGGAATTATTTTGGGTATGGATTGGCTTAGGAAGTATGCGGCAAAGGTTGATTGTGAGAGATTGGAGGTGACAGTCGAGAATGTGGAGGGGCGAAAGGTTGTGATACGATGTAAGCATGAAGAAGGCGTCTTCATGAGCTTCATGTATTCGCTGGTTGTTCCACGGGATGGACTGTCATCGATGCCAATCGTGAATGGATTCGAGGATGTCTTTGACGAGGTCAAAGGGTTACCGCCGCATAGAGAGATCGAGTTTCGTATCAATCTAGTTGAGGAAGCCAGACCCGTTGTGATGCCTCTTAGGCGGATGGCGCCTAGAGAACAGCAAGAGTTGAGGATGCAAGTTGATGACCTTTTGCGGAAAGGATTCATTCGGCGTAGTGTGTCCGAATGGGGTGCACCAGTTGTGTTCGCAACCAAAGCGGATGGATCGTCGAGGTTGTGTGTTGATTACCGTGAGCTGAATAAGGTGACTAAGAAGAACAAGTATCCATTGCCGAGAATAGATGACTTGTTTGATCAGCTCCACGAGGCGAAGGTGTTTTCTCAGATGGATTTGGCAACGGGATTTCACCAGTTGAGAGTGGCGAAGGATAGTGTGCCGAAGACTGCTTTTAGGACACCATCCGGGTTTTATGAGTGGCTAGTAATGCCGTTTGGATTGACTAACGCACCAGCATATTTTGTGGATCTTATGAATAGAGTGTTCAGAGATCAGTTGAACAAGTTTGTACTTGTGTTCGTGGATGATATTCTGATTTATTACAGAACTGAGGAAGAGCACAAGACGCACTTGCGTATTGTTTTGGAAATCTTGCGGAAACATCAGCTGAAGGCTAAGTTTTCGAAGTGTCACTTCTGGAAGAGTGAAGTGAGATTCTTAGGCCATGTTATTTCTGGAAATGGAATAGCGGTTGATCCCGCTAAGGTGGCAGCGATCCAGGATTGGGTCAGACCTAAGAATGCATCAGAAGTGAGAAGTTTTCTTGGACTAGCAGGATATTATCGACGGTTTATCAAAGACTTTTCCAAGATAGCTGCACCATTGACAGGATTGACGGAGAAGAATCAGGTATTCAGTTGGGATGCTAAGTGTGAGCAGGCCTTTGGAATCCTAAAAAAGCGACTGACGAGTGCTCCTGTTTTGACTATTCCAAGTGGGAATGATGAGATGGTGGTTTACACCGATGCATGTGGTACTGGAATTGGGGCAGTGCTAATGCAGAAGGATAAAGTTGTTGCGTACGCGAGTCGACAACTGAAGCCGCATGAAAGGAATTACCCGACTCATGATTTGGAGTTAGCGGCAATTGTGTTTGCTCTAAAGATGTGGAGACATTATCTATCGGGGGTACGATTCGAGTTGTTTACGGATCACAAGTCGTTGAAGTATCTTTTCTCCCAAAAGGATTTGAATCTTCGGCAGCAACGATGGCTAGAGTTTTTAGCATCATATGATTTTGGTATAGCTTATACTCCGGGAAAAGGTAACGCAGTAGCTGATGCGTTGAGTCGAAGACATGCGGGATTGGGAGTCATGTTTTCGGAATGGAAGAGTCTCGACTATTTGGCTGGATTTGATTTCAGGCCTAGATGTGAATTGGAACCTGAAATGTTGGCAAACTTATCGATAAGGCCTACTCTTGTGGAAAGAATTGGCGAGAGCCAAAAGCGAGACGATAAGCTTGTCAAGATTATCCGTGATTTGGAATCTGGATTGGACCCAGAGAAGGATAAAAGATTCGAAGTCGATCGAGAGGGTTGGCTTCGGAAGTAAGGACGACTGGTTGTTCCCGATATCGATGAGTTGAGAGATGAAGTTTTGAAGGAAAGTCATCACTCGAAGTTGACAATTCATCCAGGAGGAAATAAGATGTATCGGGACATGAAGAGAACCTATTACTGGGAAGGTATGAAGAAGGATGTTGGAAATTTTATTTCCAAGTGCATGTATTGCCAGTTGGTTAAAGCAGAGAAGAAGAAGCCCAGTGGATTGCTTCAGCCGTTAGAAGTTCCTACATGGAAGTGGGAGCAAATATCGATGGATTTTATCGATGGTTTACCTAGAACCAGAACGGGAAATGAAGGGATTTGGGTCATTGTAGATCGTTTGACTAAGAGTGCAAGATTTATTCCTGTTCGATCAACTAGGACTGCATCGAAGTTGGCTGAATTGTATGTTAAGTGGATAGTTCGATTCCATGGTATTCCGAAGAGTATAGTGAGCGATCGAGATCCATTGTTCACTAGTGGATTTTGGAAGAGCTTTCAGGAAGTTTTGGGAACCGAGTTGTGTTTGAGTACAGCTTATCATCCCCAAACAGATGGTCAGACTGAGAGAGTCAACCGAGTTTTGGAAGATCTCTTGAGAGCATGTGTCTTGGATTTCGGAGGATCATGGGAAGATCATCTTCATTTAGTGGAGTTTGCGTATAACAACAGCTACCAGTCAAGTATTGGTATGGCACCATATGAAGCCTTGTATGGAAGACCGTGTAACTCTCCGACATGTTGGTTGGAAGCTGGAGAAAAACTGATGCTTGGGCCAGAGATGATTCGTCAGACTACGGATTTCATAGAGATCATTCGGCAACGAATGAAGGCAGCCCAGGATCGGCAGAAAAGTTATGCAGATAAACGTCGAAAGGATTTGGAGTTCGACATAGGAGATATGGTTTTTGTGAAGATTTCTCCACTGAAGAATGCTATTCGATTCGGAAGAAAGGAAAGTTGACTTCGAGATTTGTTGGACCATTCCCGATTATCGAGCGAATTGGAAAGCTCGCTTATAGATTGGAGTTACCAGAAAAGATGACGGGTGTGCACAATGTTTTTCATGTATCGTATCTACGGAAGTATGTGCACGACTCGAGCACAGTGGTTTCTGCTGATAGCTGTGAAGACTTGGAAGTTGATCCAGTTGTTTCGAGACCTCGTAAGCCACTTCGTGTTGTTGGAACCGACACGAAACAGCTTAGGAGGAAGACGATTACGTTGCTCAAGGTACAATGGAGTGATGATGTTAACGACTGTACATGGGAGGAGGAAGAGAGGATGAAGGCAGCTCATCCTGGACTCTTCGAGGTATGGCCCTAAGGTGTCGTGACATCTCATGAATTTGTAGCTTGTTCTAATCTTAGTACTCTGCATGCTAGGCTAGTAATTGAATGCATGGTCTGTTGATTGCTATGGATGGTAGGCATGCGAAATAATTTTGATTGCTCTTGTTTGTTTGGAATTTCGAGGGCGAAATTCCTAAGGGGGAGAGAATGTAACGACCCGTACTTTACGTGTCGATAAGTCGTAAAATAGTTGCATTAAGTCGTTTGTATTGCTTGAGTCGTGTTGAACCTAGGTGGTAGGGTTTACGGCTTAAGGGGGGTTAGGCCGTGCAATAGCTAGCTCGTGAGTGGCCTAAGTCGTTCGGAATTGAGTCGTGACCGACTTAGTGCTTAGGTCGTGTGATAGCTTAACTCGTGTGGAAGTTAGCTTAGGTTGACTACGAGTTACGACTTAGGGGCTGGAACGGGTTGGTAAGTTGCTGGGCTTATAAGTCATAAACGACCTATAGGATGTAGATGTGACCGACCTAAGAAGGCTATGGGCTAACGAGTTAGTGTGTGAGCGAGTTAAGGAGGATGAGTCGTTTGACCGAGTTTAGTGTTTTACGGCCTAAGGTAGATAGGTCGGTAGAGCGACCTAAGATAGTTAGCGACATAGGGTTAACGACCTAACAGTTACGAGTTATGATTTCTGACCGACCAAAGTTTGGACCGACCTAAGTAAGCTAGGTCGTAGACGAGTTAAGGCTTGGTGGTTAAGTCGTCATGTTTTAGGTCGTAGCATAGTTAGGTCGGTAGGTTAGTTAGGCCGTTAGACGACCTAAGGAAGGCCGCTATGAGTTGTTAGGTTGTAACTCGTGTTGCTTGATAGGTCGTGACTAGGTTAGGTCGTAAGCTTTTAAGTCGGCAGCTAGGTAGGTCGTGTAAGTGCATGTGTGTGCTAAGTCGGCCTTGTTTGTTAGGTCGCATAGGAGTTAGGTCGTGAGATCTTGTGTGTTTGGGTAAGTCGTTGGTCGTTGGTTCGAGTTAAGGAAGGCGGCTGTATTTTAGGTCGCATGTACTATTGAGATTTAGGTCGTAAACGACCTAAGTTAGGTCGGGGATCTTTAGGTCGGCAACGACCTAAAACTGGGCGACGACCTAGGGTGAAATCAGCCTATAAATAGAGGGTTTTGGCTCACTTTTTGGCACCGGTTTTTGAAGCAACGAAGTGCTGCCATTTTGGGAACTCGACTACAACATTTCTTCACTTCTTTTCTCCACTTTAATCGAGTGCTAACATCCATTCAAGATCGAAGATCAAGATTGAAGATTGAAGAGCCAAAGTTGAAGATCTTCATCCAACGAAGCTAGATTTCATCGTTTCAAGCGGGATTTCGACGAATCAAGCTTGAATCTTCGCTGTCCAGATCTGGAGTTGATAGTTTTTGAAGTGTTTGGGTGATTCGGTGAGTGGTGATTATCTCTCACACGGATCCAAAGGAGTATATTGGAGTGGTGGTTCGTTTATGTGTTAAAGATAGTGATTTCTCGCATTTCTCTTAAGTCTGCATGTAGATCCATTGTTTATGAAGATGTTTACCTATGCAAGTTCATTTATCGAGTTATAGGAACAAAACCCATGTTTTATATTTGATAGATCTATGCTAGAATCCATAATTCATGTATGATAGACTTTCACTCATTTATTTACGAAATTGCCATTATAGTTAATATTGCTTATTACATCTTGTTTGAATGATTGATTGTTTGAATGTATGATTGACTTGATTGTTTCAAGTTAGCTAGTAGTTTATTTGGAACAAGATGGTCAAAGATGATTCAAAAGCTAAGTGGAAAGGCTCTTGAATGGTGAAAGCTGCTTGTGGCATATGAAGCAGATGAGGAAGCTCATATGGATGGATTCGAGGACTTTGCGATGATACGAGGAAGCAAAGTATGATGATGATGGACTTTGCCGTGATATGATGATGCGAAGCATGATATGGACTTTGCTAAGATGCGATGAAGCAAAGTATGATATGAGATAGTCTTGGTCTAGTCCAGGCGGGATCATTCCAAGCATGATGTTAACTCGGTGATATGGTTCGAGTTTTGATGGATAATGGATGGCTCGAGTGGCGCTTGAGCTAGTATGGGAATAGTCGTCGAGGAGGATGACTAGGAGGCTAAGACTTCATCGTTGTTGAAGGTTCTAGCATGCTCAAAGCAAGAGTACGTTGGGCGACATTGATATCCCAGGCACGGGTCACGATGACGTGCTAGTACTCTGGGCAGCATTGATATCCTAGGCACGGGTCACGATGACGTGCAGAGTTATGTCTAGAACCGGGGTTACCATTAGCCCTTGACTGACGGATGAAAGAATGTGCCGTTCATTCAACTAACGATGAAATCAAGGCAATGATAACAGTGATAGCCAGAGTCATGGATGTTGGTTATATCATCATTCGGTCTCAAGAGCGGTGTTTTCTGGGTGCTTATCTGATCTTGGTTTAGGCCTTGGGGGTTTGTATTTGGAAAACATCGACCTTGACTCGAGTGGTTATCGCTTTACTTTAGTTACCTGTTGCTATGCTTGCTTCTTATTAGTGTGTGTCTGGGGCTATCACTGTAGAAAGAGGTGGAGTGGGATGATTTGGGTTCCTATTCCTTTTATCCTTTATATTTCTTTGGTATGTTTGATTGTTGATTTACTGCTCACTAGGACTTTGTCTGACTCAAGGTTTTATGTCTCCTCTTATTACCTTGGGTTGTTCATCCATGTTTGGGATGGACAGACTAGGTGACAGGTGGCAGGTGCTGATCTTAGTGGCTCACGCTGATGATGACGAAGACGAGCAGGAGGCTTTACATATATTTTTCATATTCTATGTACTGGATATTCCGCTGATTGTTGATTACTCTGAGTGCTATGTAGTGAGGCTTCTTGTATTCATGATTCAGACCATGTATAAAGCTATTATGATTAGATGATGATATTCTGTTCTATGGGAGCTTCACTATATTATATTTCTCTATTGTATTTTATCCATGCGCTGTGAGTTTTACGATAGAGTTTGATGTTTTTACCTTACCCTGACAATCGTCCATGGCTGCCTGCCTTCAGCGCACTATTTCCTTGTTTCGGTGCAGGAGTCATGGGCGGTCGTCACAGGGTCGTTACAAAATTATCATATAAAGTATAATATTTAATAATTATCCTTTTAAATCATAATATTAGTTAAACCTTTAAAATAATCACTTCTGTAATGAACTTTATAAATATTTACTTAAAAATATTAAAATGATTAAATAATAATTTCTCTAAAACATTCTTTTAAAACAACTTTAAAACTTCCAACTTATACATAAAAATATCATTTGAAAATATACTTGGCTTTCTGGAAGTATACTTCCCATTTCAATATGGCCCCTCCAATCCTTTATAAATCCTGCTCGATTTATTCCAATTTTATTTACGTTCCTATCCCGTAAATTTCTTTCAACACTTTAAAAATAAACCATTTTTTTAAAAACACATTTTCCATCACCGTATAAATTCCCATCGTGAATTTATACTTTCAAATTTATCCGTTGATAAATATTTCACTTTTTTGTAAACCCAATTTATAAATTTCCATTCCTCGATATCCTTTAAATCACAGTTTCCAAAACACTTTGATTTCAAACCGATTTCCTAAGTTAAATTCCCTTTAAATTTTACCTCTTAATTTATCCAAAATCAATTCCAAAATCCGTTAACACCAAATTCACCCTTTATTATGATTTAAAATCCTTATTTAAATCTGAAACATCAATTCCATCCTTTATTCCAAAAAAATTCTTTTCATTTCCTTTAAGAACCTAATTCATTTTATTTCTACATTTAAAATACCAAAATATATTCATTCAAACCATAGCACCGAATAATTTAAATTTCCAATACAATTTATCACAGGATATCGATAAAATATATCACAGATCAGGAAAATAATTTCAATATTTTGGGAAATCTAGCTTGGTCCCTCCAACCTGATTTCCTACATCCACAAATGTTAGCACAATAAATAAAATACCAAATCCCACTTCGAGGGGGACATCGTAGTATAAAGGTTCATCCGCTATTATACGGGACGCATATGGTCTCATCTGCTATATAATGCGGGAATATCAATCACTCCAATATATATACTACTATATATAGTATCACATCCGGACTGATAATAATAATCACATTCAATCAATCAACCAATAATTTAAATTCTAATTATTTAAATTAATTATGGAAATCCAGATGTGAGTGAGATTAACTCACTTTGATTTGCGTCGCCAAACATTCAAATTTTAAATTAAATCGATCGCCTTCGATTTAATCTAAAATCTTCACGATCTTCAATCGTCTCCGGATCTTCACTGCAGTGTAGATCTCGTCGTTGTGATTCCGAGGCTTCCTGTTCTGTTGGAATCTGACAATGTATGTGATAAATATGAATTTTTAAAGGTTTTTAATATAATTTATACAAACAATTTCTTTATTTTATTTACAAACCAGATCTGTCATACATTTTGAACTAAGTAATTGTGGCCAAACGTACACTATTCCTTCTTCTTCGTTCAAAAACAAATCAGGTTTAAACGAAACCTGCCTCCGCCCTTGTCCTCAATTTTCCACGCCTCCACGACGATTTTTGACGACGATCGATACATGCCAAACGAAAGCCCACCTCGACGCCTTCCTTCAGCCAGAAGCCGACCAAGCTCGGCTTCCTTAAGGCTCGTAAAAACACGACAGAATAAGGGCCCAAATTCGCCACCAATCGATGACAATAGCTTAGATCCACCGTTGGGTCTGATGAGCTCGACAAGCTCAACAATTTCCCTTTAGATGTCGAAGCCTAAAAATATTTAGATGATTTTAGGGAGAAAAGCCATGAGATATTAGCCATAGAAATGTCTAGTGGCAGTCGTGAGTTCTGCCTTAGGGTTTGCTGTTTATACGAATACATAGTTTTGTATATTAGTTTAATAATATGTTCACAAATTACTTAGCTTACAAACGAATTCCAATTGAAGCGTGTCGACTGGCATTTATAAGGTTTTACCCATATTCCGAACACAGTGGAATGTGTTTCGAGCCAAATTTGATCGTATTTGGAAGATAACTTTTTGAATCGATTTAATATTAAATTATCGATACTGATTTCAATGCGTTGCTCACCCGTACAAACAACCGATAACTCCAAACGCTACGAAATTTAAAACTCGATAATAATATACTATTACGGATCCAATGGAACTAGTTTCGTCGAATTCCGAGAACGCCCCGAAAAGCTATTTTAACTCGTCGATTAATTCGAGCGATTTTCTAAATCGACGAAATCATTTAAAACTTCACCTTTAAAACTTTACTAACTTAATTGTAAATCATATAGAATTTATATTCACATTAGAAATCATTCTGATTCATTGTGTAATGATCCCGGTTTTGAGTCAAATTTAATTTGGTAACTAACATAAATTTTAGGATTGAATTGTGAATTTATTTAAATTTTACCAAAACAAATCAGATAAGTGTTTGATTTATATATATATATATATATATATATATATATATATAAATAGATTGCGAATAGAAATTTTGATTTGAAATTCAAAAGATAAATATCTTGAAAAATGAATTGGATTTAAAAACTCTATAATAATATATATATATATATATATATATATATATATATATATATATATTTGGAAGTTATATTTTTAAATTTATAAAAGTTTGTTTTCTAATTTTATATATATAACACACACACAGAGAGTGTGATTTGAAGGTTATATTTTGAATTGGATATAAATAATTTTCAAAAGTTGTTTAAAATTAAATTCTATATTTTAAAACTTATATGTGTGTGTGTGTTTATTTGTTAATGTATAATTAAATTTTAAAATCATTTTCTTTAAAAGTTTATATAAATATTAATAAAGGAAAATGTATTTACTAAAATGGAAAATGTAATATAAAGTTATTTTTTTTTAAAAATATTAACATGAAAATTACAAGTCTTAAAAGTATTAATAATGAGAAAATGTAGGAGTACAAATTTAAATAAAAGGAAAATATAGGTATCATGACAAGAAATTTGTATAAACATATATTAGTATAAAACTTAATTTATAAAAACATAATTACTTAAATAAAAGTTTAACAAAGGGGTTTAAACCTAAAATTATGGTTTATGACATTTGTAAAAATATGAATATAAGCAATAAACACTTGTAGGCTTAGTTTAAACAAGTGGCAAACAAAAATTTTCTTTTAAAATTAGAATTATATCAAACATTATGCTTAAGAGAAACCATGCTTCTTCATTTTTCAACAAAATCTTCTTTTTTCATTCATGTTCAAAAAAATGAAGAAAAAAAACTTAAATAAAAAGAAAATCAAAAAACTGAAGCTTCTCAAACATCAACAACTTCAGTTTCAAATCATTTTCCAGTTTCAAGCTTTCAGATTTTCAAAATCTAGACAGAGCCTGATCAAATCAATCTTCAACCTGAAAACATCTCAAACCTAATCAAGAACAAGGCAAATTCAACTCAAATAATATCAAGATCAAATCAAAGTTCAAGTACAAAACTAACATTCGAGCTACAGATCAACCAAATATCAATTACCAATTCAAAATACTTCCAGTTTTAAGCTTCCAGCCTCTGTTCTTTCAAAATTGATGAGCATTTGAATCTGGTGTTATTTTTGATAAATACTTGAAGTTGTTAGTATAAATGTAGAGATGCCTACATGTCTCTGTGTGTGTGTGTGTGTATTGTTGGATGCATGTCTCTCTGTGTGTGTGTGTGTGTGTATGTATATATCTGTTTAATAACAGGTTAACAAAATTCAAGAATTTTTTATCTCAAAAGCTAAAAAGATTTAGACAATGATCTTTAAATACCAGATTCAGATTTCAAAATCATTTGGAAGCATCAAATGCAAATAACATTACGGGAATTAAGGAAATACAACAAATATAAATAAATGTTAGGAAATTCTATTATCAAATTTTCATAGTTTGATTATATGATTAGGATCGAAATCGAAATTGACGAATTTTAGTCATGAAATCAAATTTTTTAGTTTGGAATTGGATGCGAATTTGTGAGATGAACGGAAGGCTTGTTTCTGTCGATTCTCGTCGAATGGCGACGAAGTGTTTGTCGCGGTTGATACTGAAGATGGTCGGAGGTCTAGTGATCATCGAAAAAATGATCGAGAAAATTATAAGTTGCCATAGTAGTCTGGGTTCATCGATTTAGGGTTTAGCTAAAGTAAAAAAAAAGCAATGCAAGTTTAAAAGTAAATATTGAAACAAGTTTTTATATAAGTTTCAAAGTTTTTAAAGCTAAAGTGAATCTTTAAATAAGTTTCAATATTTATTTATAATAGATTTAAACGATGTAATTAAGTAATTAATTAAATAAATTAAAGGTTAATTTAAGTAATTAAAGCTTAATTACTCAATAATTTAAGGTTAATTAATTAAAGTGACTAATTACGGGACAATTAATTAATGTGCTTAATTTATTAATGTAATTAGTTAGAGGTTAATTTGTTAATGTGATTAATTAAAAGATAATTGACTAATGTAATTAATCAAAGGTTGATTAATTAATAAAAGTAATTAAAGGATAATTAATTACTTGATGGAAGTAATTAAATGGTTAATTTGTTAAATAAAATTAATTAAGTGTTAATTAATTAATTTGTAATTAAAGATAATTACTTAATAATTAAAGGTTAATTTTTTAACAATTGAAGGTTAATTATTTAATAACTGAAGGTTAATTATTTAATAATTGAAGGATAATTAATTAATTAAAGTTGAATTAATTAATGATTATAAGTTAATTAATTTATGATTGAAAGATAGTTACTTAATTAAGAGTTAATTAATTATGTAATTAACTTAGGGTTAATAAAGTTATATAATTAATTAAGGATAATTAATTGATTAAAGGATAATTAATTTAGATGGATAATTAAGGTTGATTAATTAGTTTCATTAATTAATATCAAATGGTTTGTAATTAATCAATGTTAATCAAGCAGGGTTAGGTAATTAAATCATAGATAATTAATCTATTTTGAGATTAATTTGAATTAATTATAAATTATATGATTGATTAATCTTACTTATGGATGATTGAATGCTTCAATTGATTGTTATCTCTGATCTATAATATTCTGTGATGTAAATTGTTTGAATTGAGCTATGTGTAAATTATTTATCTGTGTCGAATTTACATATTTATCTATGAATCTGTAAATAAAGATAAGCATTATAGGATTATACAGCTTATCGATATTGCCATGCCTGATTTGTGATGATTGATGATATTGTACTGTTGTGCAAAACCCCTAGACTACACCACACACACACAAATATCGATTCACGAGGAATTGCTTAAGCCACAGATATTTGAATTTAATATTATTTTATTCAAAATGACGTTATGGTTTTAAAAGTTGAATTTTGAATCCAATTGGTTTGGAAATGAAATTATGCTTAATATGAAAGGAGTTTTGAAGTTAAAATTATTTTGAATGGCTTGTTTAAGTTTTGAAATTAAAATAGTTTAATTTGAATTTAAATTCAAATTTGGAAATTTAATTTTGTATACATATATATTTGAGAACTATGGTTTGAAGGGTTATACAGGTTATATATTGTATATATATATATATATATATATATTTTAAACCATTTTTAAATATATTGATTAAATTATTTTGGGAATTTAAATTTAATTCAAATAGAACTTGCCGAGTATACGGTAGTTCGCTGATTTTCCTTTAAAAGGCTATAGCTGGTGCATATTTGATCGGATTTTTCTGAAACGAAAAATCATGGTTTTCAGATGATAATAGCTTTCATATAAAAAAAGAATTTCTAGTTTTTAGTTGAAAATATTTCAAGTTACGGGTGAATCAAATTGAAAATAGTTTGGAAAGCTATAAGTGAATCTTTGTTAAAGATTGGTGAACTTTGCTTCAAATTGAAGAGGATCTTAAAGGTGAATCTTTTGTTTAAAAGATTAAAAATGGAAATTTGTTTAAACCATTCAAAAGAAAGGTTTTGGAAAACAAGTGTTGAAAAGTTGTGACTTAACTAAGATCCTAATATATCCATATGTTTTTAAAACAAGCGCTCATTATTCGGTTTAGCCGGGGGAGAACTTTATGTCATAAAACCTATTTCGAATGGTGATACAACGAAATGGATAGCATTTGAAGATGGTGGTGAAGACCGGGTTTTTTTGAGAACGATAGGATTTCCCGTCGAATGTCTCTACACAGAGTTGCTCCAGTATAGAGATCTCCATATGCGATGGGGAGTCCGATCGGGATTGTGAATACCGGGATTTACAAGGGCTTCTTTTGAAGTGCCTTCGGTTCCGTACGAACCCGGAATGGATTTGTATGAATGTATGTCTAATGTTACACTTTGAGGTGTAAATCTGGTTTCTATCAAATATATTTCTGTTTGGTGGAGGAGAATTTATTCTCTTAGCTTAACACCCTTCCCTGAGACGTACGAGTTCAGAGGTTATGTAGTTGATGGTTACTAGTGATATATTCCCAATTTGGTAATGTTTCATGCTAAGTGTTGCTGATCATTTGTTGATCAAAGCATGGCTTTTGTGAAAAGCGTAGCTTTATGGATGAGACTTCGTCAGACCTCACACCTCGAAAATGGTCGAAACGGGAAGGATGCAGCAAGGTCATGAGGGTCGTTCCTTTAGGATATGTGCATTTCCTTCTGGATAAAAAGTGGTATCATGGTATGGATCCAAGATATTTAAATTATGTAGTTGTTGCAATTTGTTGGTAAATCCCGAGATAAAGGTCGGTAACGACCGGAGGGTGACATACTCGTGACAGTTAGTTACCTAGTTACAGAGGTAACCTGGCCTTGTGTTGACAGAGAGCTGGTTAAGTTCTCGGGGATTCCCTCCAAAGGCGTACCCATTCGGTAAGGAAGTTCCTTAGCCTTAACCATTTGTTGGAAATCCAATCACCCAATACGCGCCCTATACGGTTTTAGTTGTAGAACCTGCCATCTAATGTGGTAGCTATAGTAGGCATACTATAATGGTACGTATGCTGGCTAAGATTAATATTATACATGCAAATGTTTTCTACACTATGCATTAATAATAATATCAAAAGGATTTTGCGTATCAAGCATGTTTGACTATCATAAGGAGAAATCTCCACCAAGTGTGCGATTGCATTGTGTGTGTGTCGAGAGGCATTATGGTAGTTTTATTTTCCAAAAAGCATTGCAGATTTATTTTTAGTTCTTTTTGTTTGTTTGTTTCAAAATAAACTGTTTTTGTTTGCTCATACTAGTCCCATGGCTGACCTAGAGTTTATTGTCCCCTTTCTAAACTCTGGATGCCCACAATTTTCCATACGGGCAGCCTAGAGTCAGGTTTTCAGGTAGTCAGCTAGTAGGCCTAGATTCGATAGCCTTCAACCTTTGAAGTCTTTGGATTTTGCCAATTGCATTGTGTTTCGTCACAGCATGATGGTGGTTTTAGCTTGTGGTTTGGAGCTTGGCGTTGAAGATGTCTTTTTCCGTTATTGTTGTTGGTGTTTTTCTACTGTGTTTATTTTTGTTGTTGTATCTATCTCTAATATATTGTTGACCATTTAATTTATATCATTGTTTTATCAAATGTTATGTATCAATCAAATTATTTATTCTGTTTCTGCTGTGTTGTTATCACCTAATGTTGTTATAAGCTCCGGCGAATTGGATTTCGATGTTTGAATCTGTGGCATTCGAATATGGGTGAAGTATGTATAACGATTTTCGAGCGCTGAATTCTGGGTCGTCACACTTAGTATCAGAGCTGAAGGTTGAGTAAGAACTTTAGCTTAGGAGTGTAACACAATAGGTGGCTGGTTAGAGATAGGGTTATAAATTCCCTAGAATGAGTATCCCTAAGATATCTTGTCTGTATGCCTTAGTAAATTCTCCTACTATCCACTGATAGTGAGTATGAGTGCAAGAAGAGGACGAGGTAGGGGACGGGGAATACCACTACAAATGGCCAATGCCCTGCAATAACAAGGAAACAACTTTTCCCATCAATTTCCTTTGTTCATTATCCAATTTCAATTCTTGGATGGCTCCTTGCAACTACAAGAAGAAGCTTTGGTGTGGTGGTGGTCCTACGAATCTTGGTTACGTTGTAGAAAATTCCTATTTTGCATTCTCTTCATCTGTTTCCCATCAGCTTTTCATTCTTAACTTTAATAAATTTGAAATTTTATTTGAAATAAATTGATTAATAAAATATAAAGATAAATTGGATTGTATCCATTTGCTTATTCCTTTGGGTCCATATATATTCTACGAGCGGTTAGTTATCCCTCCAGACTAAACTAGTGCCTCTGCATATTTCATAGAATGGATGACCCGAGTATCTTGTGAAGTGTTGAATAAGTTTATTCTCGTATCTATTGATGACATTCTGATTTGGTAGGCCAAATATAGAATGAATATTTCAGCTCGATCTGATGAGTCGATTCTCTATCTTTGTGTGTTCACATGTTCTTTGGTTGTCTCCCTGTCTAGCAAATTTCGGGGACGAAAATTTCTTAAGGGGGAATCTGCAACGATCCCAGTTTGGAATCAAATTTAATTTGGTAATTAATATAAATTTGGGATTAAATTGTGAATTTATTTAAATTTTCCCAAAACAAATCAGATAAGTGTTTGATTATATTATATATATATATACATATATATATATACACATACATACATACATATGTATATTGTGAATAGAAATTTTGATTTGAAATTTAAAAGATAAATATCTTGAAAAATGAATTGGATTTAAAAACTCTATATTTTAAATTTAATAATTTTTTTCTAATTATAATATATATATATATATAAACATATATATTTGGAAGTTATATTTTTAAATTTATAAAAGTTTGTTTTCTAATTTTATGTGTATATATACACACATTGTGATTTGAAGGTTATATTTTGAATTAGATATAAATAATTTTCAGAATTTGCTTAAAATTAAATTCTATATTTTAAAACTTATATATGTGTGTTTATTTGTTAATGCATAATTAAATTTTAAAATCATTTTCTTTAAAAGGTTATATAAATATTAATAAAGGAAAATGTATTTACTAAAATGGATAATATAATTTAAATTATATTTAAAAAATAATTTATTAATATGAAAATTACAAGTGTTAGAAGTATAAATAATAGGAAAATGTATGAGTACAAATTTAAATAAAAGGAAAAGTATAGGTATTATAACAAAAATTTATATAAACATATATTAGTATAAAACTTAATTTTTAAACACATAATACTTAAATAAATGTTTAATAAAGGGGTTTAAACATAAAATTATGGTTTATGACATTTGTAAAAGTATGAATATAAGCAATAAACACTTGTAGGCTTAGTTTAAATAAGTGGCAAACAAAAATTTTCTTTTAAAATTAGAATTATATCAAACATTATGCTTAAGAGAAATTAGGCTTCTTCATTTTTCAACTAAATCTTCTTCTTTCATTCATGTTCTAAAAACTTAAAAAAAAATCAAAAAAATGAAGCATCTCAAACATCAACAACTTCAGTTTCAAATCATTTTCCAGTTTCAAGCTTTAGGATTTTCAAAATCTGGACAGAGCCTGATCAAATCAATCTTCGACCTGAAAACATATCAAACTTGATTAAGAACAAGGAAAATTCAACTCAAACAATAGCAAAATCAGATCAAGGTTCAAGTACAAAACCAACATTCGAGCTTTAGATCAATCATGATTAATAACAGGTTAACAAAATTCAAGAATTTTTTTTATCTCAAAATCTAAAAAGATTTAGGCAATGATCTTTAAATAAAATTTTGCTGTATTTACCTGATTCAGATTTTAAAATCATTTGGAAGCATCAAATGCAAATAACATTACAGGGAACAAGGAAATACAGTAAATATAAATAAATGTCAGGAAATTTGATTATCAAATTTTCATGGTTTGATTATATGATTAGAATCGAAATAAAAATTGATGAATTTTAGTCATAAAATCAAAAAAATTAGTTTGGAATTGGATGTAAATTTGCGAGATGAATGAAAGACTTGTTTTTGTCGATTCTCATCGAATGGCGACGTAATGTTCATCGCGGTTGATACTGAAGATGGTCGGAGGTCTAATGATCATTGGAAAAATGATCGAAAAAATTATAATTTGCCATAGTAGTCTGGGTTCTTTGATTTAGGGTTTAGCAAATTTTTTGGGTCGTCGTTATTTCTCGAACTCGTGTGGCAACATGGGTGCATCGGTCCCGATCGAACCAAGGTAAAATATCGTGTGGGTCATTACCATGGCTCTGGTCATGGCTGCGTAGTTTCTGGTGGTCGTGATCGTCGGGGCATGGCGTTTTCGTTGATGTGTTTGGTTCCTAGCTGAAGTCGAGATGGCTCGATTTTGATTTTCAGGTCAACTCGGGGTTCTGGGTGTTTGCTCGTGTTGAGATGATCGTTGATGATTTGTTGAAGGTTGCAACGTCGATCGGAGGTGATCCGATCACTTGTGCATGTGTACAGGTGACAGTAGTGTTAGTAGATTTAGGTTATGGGAAGAAAGATGCTCTCGGTTTTTTTTGGGGATAGATTGTGCTTGACTCGAAGTGATGTAGCAAGGGTAGGTTTCTCGAGTATTTTGAGTTTAGCTTGGATTTTGTTTGTCTTGGACTCGGGTCATTATTTTTTGTCACTAGGTTTCAAAAGTTAACAGGCTTTTTAATTTTAAAAGTTATGTTTAAACCAAGTTTTAAAGTAAAAAAAAAGCAATGCAAGTTTAAAAGTAAATATTAAAACAAGTTTTTATGTAAGTTACAAAGTTTTTAAAGCCAAAGTGAATCTTTAAACAAGTTTCAATATTTATTTATAATAGATTTGAATGATGTAATTAAGTAATTAATTAAAGATATGAAAGGTTAATTAAGTAATTAAAGGTTAATTACTTAATAATTTAAGGTTAACTAATTAAAGTGACTAATTAAAGGACAATTAATTAATGTGATTAATTTATTAATGTGATTAATTTATAACATGATTATTAATTAACGTGATTAATTAGTGGTTAATTAGTTAATGTGATTAATTAAAAGATAATTAATTAGTGTAATTAATTAAAGCTTGATTATTTAATGAAAGTAATTAAAGGATAATTAATTACTTAATGGAAGTAATTAAAGGGTTAATTTGTTAAATGAAATTAATTAAGGGTTAATTAATTAATTTGTAACTAAAGATAATTACTTAATAATTGAAGGTTAATTGATTAATAATTGAAGGTTAATTATTTAATAATTGAAGGATAATTAATTAATTAAAGGTGAATTAATCAATGATTAAAGGTTAATTGATTTATGATTGAAAGATAATTACTTAATTAAGGGTTAACTAATTATGTAATTAACTTAGGGTTAATTAAATTATATGATTAACTAAGCATAATTAATTAATTAAAGGATAATTAATTAAGATGGATAATTAAGGTTGATTAATTAATTTCATTAATTAATATCAAATGGTTTGTAATTAATTAATGTTAATTAAGCAGAGTTAGGTAATTAATTCATAGATAATTAATCTATTTTGAGATTAATTTGAATTAATTATAAATTATGTCATCGATTAATCTTACTTATGGATGATTGAATGCTTGAATTGATTGTTATCTCTGATCTATAATATTCTGTGATGTAAATTGTTTGAATTGAGCTATGTGTGAATTGATTATCTGTGTTGAATTTACATATTTATCCGTGAATCTGTGTATAAAGATAAGCGTTATAGGATTATACCGCTTATCGATATTGCCGTACTTGGATTTGTGATGATTGATGATATTGTACTGTTGCATAAAACTCCTGGACTACACCACACATACAAATATGGATTTCACGAGGAGTTGGTTAAGTTATAGATATTTGAATTTAATATTATTTTATTCAAAATGATGTAATGGTTTTAAAAATTGAATTTTGAATCCAATTGGTGTGGAAATGAAATTGGTTTTAATATGAAAGGAGTTTTGAAGTTAAAATTATTTTTGAATGGCTTATTTAAGTTTTGAAATTAAAATAGTTTAATTTGAATACAAATTCAAAATTTCGAAGTTGAATTCTATATACATATATATTCGAGAAATTTGGTTTGAAGGGTTATATAGGTTATAAATTGTATATATATGGATTTTAAACCATTTTGAAGTATATTGGATAAATTATTTTGGGAATTTAAATTTAATTCAAATAGAACTTACCGAGTATGCGGTAGTTCGCTGATTTTCCTTTAAAAGGCTATAACTTGTGCATATTTGATCGGATTTTTCTGAAACGACAAACCTTTGTTTTCAAATGATAATAGCTTTCATATAGTTTTTGGTTGGAAAAGATTTCAATTTATGGGTGAATCTAATTGAAAATAGTTTTGAAAGCTATGAGTGAATCTTTGTTAAAGATTGGTGAACTTTGTTTCAAATTGAAGAGGATCTTAAAGGTGAATCTTTTGTTTAAAATATTAGAAATGGAAATTTGTTTAAACCATTAGAAAGAAAGGTTTTTGAAAACAAGTGTTGAAAAGTTGACTTAACGAAGATCCCAATGTATCCATATGTTTTTAAAACAAGCGCTCATTATTCGATTTAGCCAAGGGAGGACTTTATGTCATAAAACCCATTCCGAATGGTGATAGACGAAATGGATAACATTTGAAGACAGTGGTGAAGACCATTTATTTTCGAGAACGATAGGATTTCCTATCGAATGTCTCTGCATTAACTTGCTCTCGTATAGAGATCTCTATACGTGATGGGGAGTCCGATCGGGATTGTCAATACCCGGATTTGCAAGGGCTTCTTTTGAAGTGCCTTCGATTATGTTCGAACCCGAAACAGACTTGTATGGATGTATGTCTGACGTTACACTTTGAGATGTAAAGCTGATTTCTATCAAATACATTTCTGTTTGGTGGCGGAGAATTTATTCTCTTAGCTTAACACCCTTATCTGAGACGTACGAGCTCAGAGGTTATGTTGTTGATGGTTACTAGTGATATATTCCCAATTTGGTAATGTGGCATGCTAATTGTTGTTGATAATTCGTTGATCAAAGCATGGCTTTTGTGAAAAGCGTAGCTTTGTGGACGAGACTTCGTCGGACTTCACACCCCGAAAATGGTCGAAACAAGAAGGATGCGGCAAGATTATGAGGGTCGCGCCCTTTAGGGTATGTGCATTTCCTTCTGGATAAAAACTGGCATCATGGTATGGAGCCCAGATATTTAACTTATGTGGTTGTTGCAATTTGTTGGTGAATCTCGGGATAATGGTCGACGACGACCAGGGGATGGCATGCTCATGACAATTGGTTACCTAGTTTTAGAGGTAACCTGACCTTGTGTTGGCAGAGAGCTGGTTAAGTTCTCAGGGCGTCCCACCAGAGGCATGCTCATTCAGTAAGGAAGTTCTTTAGCCTTGACTATTTGTTGGAAATCCAATCACCCAATACGCGCCTTATACGGTTTTTGTTGTAGAACATGCCATCTAATATGGTAGCCATAGTAGGCATACTATAACGGTACGTATGCTGGCTAAGGTAAATATTATACATGCAAATGTTTTCTGCACTATGTACTAATTATCTAAAGGTTTTTGCATATCAAGCAGGTTTGACTATCATAATGAGAAATCTCCCCCAAGTGTGCGACTGCATTGTGTGTGTGCCGGGAGGCCTTATGGTAGTTTTATTTTCCAAAAAGCATTGCGAATTTCTTTTTAATTCTTTTTGTTTGTTTGTTTCAAAATAAACTGTTTTTTTTTTGCTCACACTAGTCCCATTGCTGAACTGGAGTTTATTGTTTCCTTTCTAAACTTTGGGTGCCCACAATTTTCCTCTCGGGTAGCCTAGAGTCAGGTTTTCAGGTAGTCAGCTAGTAGGTGTAGATTCGACAGCCTTCAATCTTTGAAGTCTTTGGATTTTGGCGATCGCATTGTGTTTCGTCACAACATGATGGTGGTTTGAGCTTGTGGTTTGGAGCTTGGCATTGAAGATGTTGTTTTTCGCTGCCGTTGCTGGTGGTTTTCTACTATGTTTATTTCCGCTCTTGTATCTATCTTTGATATATTGTTGATCATTTCATTTGTAACATTGTTGTATCAAATGCTGTGTATCAATAAAATTATTCATTCTATTTCTGCTGTGTTGTTATCGCCTAATGTTGTTATAAGCTCCGGCAAATCGGATTTCGACGTTTGAATCTACGGCATTTTAATACGGGTGAAGTATGGTTGTCGATTTTCGAGCGCTGAATTCCGGATCGTCACACATTCTAAATCGAAATCTGATAATTTACATTATTACTATATATTAAATTCCATTTTTAAATTAATATAAATTCCAGTTTTAACTTATCGATTTTAAAGTCCCATTCACAAATCCAATATTAAAATTCTAATCCAACTAGACTTAAATAAAATTTTAGAAACCATTTCCATATTCATTTATTTCTCAGATTTTGCAAATTATCTCAATTCCAAATATTAACGCACTATTTATCCAAATACAATTAAACCATTATATTTGAAATTATAACTAATTTTTATTTATTCAACCAAAATCTTCGTATTCGAAATCAATTAACAAACCATATTCAACATTTAAAATGAATTAAATGTTCAAAAACTAACGATCAAAAGTCCGGGTCGTCACAACTTGGGTTTATCATTTCAACCTATAACGATTTTCTCCAGTTCTACAAGACATTCGGGCATGTATCGTTTCAACCCATAGGGAATTCTATACTACATGGAACTTGCAGATGAAGAATAGTAATGATAATAATATAACGTATCAACAATAGGCATATATCATCAATAACAGATAAAATATAAAAACATATCATGGTGTCAGATGTCACAGGTGAGCAGTTACAGATAATGGCATAGCATGTATATAGAAGTTAAATAACTAGCAATAGCATATTTTAATTGTCGTTTCAAATTATATTAAATCTAAAAATATAAGGACATTAATCGTGAATGATTGCTCACCTTTCGAGGCTAGGGAGATTCGACAATGAAATGAGTTACGAATCCAAGCACGAATTCTAAAGCAAAGCTAGATTGGGACATGTTCAACGGACGAGCTGATAAACAGGGATCGATTAGAACAAATATATATAAAATTTAAAGTCTAATATAAATTCATATTAAAATAAAATTTTAAAATCATATTTAAAATAATATATATTTTTAAATAAATACTAAATTTAAACACCTATACAATAACATCTCTATCTATGCTTTATCTAAAACCCAGACCCAAATACACTTATATAAATAAACTAATACAAAATCCTGTACTAAGTTACAATACTAACTAAGGAACAATAGAGAGAGTGAGAGTGTGTGTGTGTGTGTGTGTGTGTGTGTATGAACCATTGTATTTCAAGATCAAATTAATAATTTATATAACTTATATAAATTCAAGTATATATAATCAAACATTTGTATAAATCAGATATAAGCTGACATAACCTGGACTACATATATGCAACAATGTATATGCAGACATATATAAATATACCCAAACCAAACTCAAGTATATATAAACTAATACATATACTAATATATACTTAAACAGGTTCCATAAACTTTACAATTTATTAAACTTATATAGCCAACATACTCAAACGTATATATAGTTGCAATTATATATAATACTTGAAAAACCAAAACATATATATATATATATATATATATATACCCAAACATATATATATACCTCTTTATAACTTTATGATCCAAATCTGTTATAAAGTACAACTCAACAGAATCATAGTTATATATGTAAACAAGTACGTGGAAAGCCAAAGCAGGCATGCGAAAAATATACATATACAGGTATATATAAGAAAAACACATGAACACAAGTATAAATATGTATACCTTATGAACAGATCAACATAACTAAGTTTAAACATATTATATTATATACCATTTAATCTATTGTATTGTACTACCAAACATATATTTACTACTATATTATAAACTTATTTTAAATATATATAAACAAATATGCAAAGGCCTAAACATATATATTAGTATGTAATAGAGGACCATACTTACATATATAAAACTGCACTCTCAATACTTATATAACTGACATATACAGAATTTTATATAAACTACATAGGTAACCACATACTCATATATATCTTGGTATAAAAAAAACATGCAGACTGACACACACACATATACTTTTGTAAACTATATTTAGACAATAGATATCATTATTTCAAAATACGACATATAAACATAAATATGTACCTTGAAACATATAACAACTTTTATATATATATATATATATATATATATATATATATATATAATTTACAAATCAATATTTAATAAAAATTACTCATATATAAGTAGGCTGCAAAGCTGGAGGAGGAAGGGAACTCGGCTGCATAAGTGCGGGGGCCGGAAGAAGAAGAGGCAAAGAGATATAGGTCGATGCCAGAGGTAAAGGGAGTGGTGAGGGCACTTGACGTGGATAGGCTAGAGGCGAGATCGAGTTATGGAGCTTTGGTTCAAGCTGGCGGAGGCCAGTGTTGGCACGGTTGGAAGTGTTAAAGAAAAATGAAGGAAGATGTGGTGCGCGTGAGGCTGTGTGATGGAGGCCGAGAGCCATGCTAGCTCGGTTGAGGTGGCTTACGTGATTTATACATGAATGCATAGTTTATTCACGAAATATTATTATTTAAGAGGAGGAGATAGCCAGGTTCGGCCATGAAGGAAGAAAGTGGGGAAATAGGAGCATTTGGAAGACAAGCAATCAAAAAGGAAATGAAGGTAAATAGGCTTTGTACATGTGAAATGAAATATTTTTATTATTTATTTTTGAGCGAAAAAGAAGCAAATTGATTAAGAAATGAAATGATCCAACATATAAAAAATTTCATAGGGCATAGATATAGTCACAGCTTGAATTCAAGAATATTAATGAAAAATGGCTAGTTGATGTATACGGTGGAAATGAATGGACAAAGGAAACCAAAAAGGCTCAATACACTTACCGATATGGTTAACATTTTCGAGATTTTGTCGGGTACCGGACTCCAAAACACATGAATGAATATACCGCAGATATCAGCACAACGAAACGATCAAAACGATGCACATTTATCAATGATATGACCATCCTATCAAAAGTCGATATTCGGTATAGAAAATGCTGCTAAAATGCCGGAATTAAGATAAATGGAGAAATAGCAGTCCAAATTTGATGAAATGAAAGATGACGTCTCACTCAGAAAATAATTTACAAATTTATTATATAAAAAATATTTAGGTTTTGAAATATTTTATTATCATCAAATATTAACTGATTTAAATTTAAATAAAACAACACAAAAAAATAAACTTCAATATTATCAGATAAAAATTTACCATTTACTATGTTTATATAGACGTATTCCAAATATTAAATTTTTATTTCAAAATTTTATTCTTTAAAATTTCACAATAATTCCCAGTTAATTATGTTATTAAACCCATTAAAATTTACGGGTCGTTACACTCTTTCCCACTCAAAACTTTTCATCCCTGAAAAGGAAGGAGGTAGAAGAATAGAGACAGCCATAAACAAAAATAGATTTTAAATACATATCACAACAATTAATTTAAAACCATATGAATTTTAATTATAAATTAATTTATATTCAACAATTTAGTTTAATCCATTTTATTAAATCAATAAATAGTCATTCAATTTGAATTTGTTAGTTCAAACTGTCAATTCAAATCGTATAAATTTCATTTAGTTTTTAATTTGGTTTCTACTCAATTATTTCAGGTTTTAAATATTTATTCAAAAATTTGGCTTCATTTATAATTGAAATCATCCTTTAACATAAAATTTAAGAATTAAATTTTTGATAAACTTCAAACAATTTAGAGATAAATATATATACTATATATATCAAATCAAATCTATAATCATATACCTATATATAATACATCAGATCATACTTAAGAAATTCAAGTAAAATTCATTTTCCAAAACAAAGGTGTAGCAAAGCTACCAAGTGGTCTCTTTACTCTGAAACTCGAAAATGTATGTTGATGATGCTGTAGTCATCACCGAAATTATTTTCCAGCGACAAAAGAGAAGAGTACTGATATGAAATTTTAAAATTCTTTTACTGGTTCGAACTCCCATTCTACATCCAGTCCCAGACTCCTTATGGAATTAAACTAGCAACCCTCACTTAACCTGGAGGAATAGGTTTACCACGCCTAAGCAACCAAATAGGACTTCTACCGCCTAAGCAACCGAATAGAACTTCTACTACCCGAGCAACCAAACAGCGCTTCTTTACAAATAACAAAAGTATCTGATTGTAGTATGCTCTTTAAATAGCACTGGTAATTCAATTAAGTACAATCTTCCTATAATCTTCTCCTTTATGATATAAGGTGTAATGTGCTTAAGAATTATGGAAGATAGAGTGATCAATGATCAGAGAATGTAAGCAGTTTGAGTGCAGTTTGAAAATATAGAATAGATAAGAATTCAAAAATATTAAAATCGGTTTTTTTAGTGAGTGGTTTGTTGAATTCTGAAATCTATTTATAGAGATTAAAGAGTTGCAACCATTATCGAAAGGTAACGATGAAAAGAAACAGGTGCAACTGTTTGTTTTAAGATGTTTCTCATCGATGAAAAGAAGTGCCTTTTCGAAAAATAGTCGTTGAAAGATATTCAGCCGTCTGATTTAAACAGATTTGAAAACAACAAGGAAATATGCTATTTTTGGCCTGATTCAGCCATTAGAATAAACTTATTCAGCCGGCTGAATATTGCGAAACAATATATTTGTTTCAACATTCAACGCTCTGAATGAAGGCATTCGGCCCGTTGTATTTTGTGAAATAATATATTTGTTTCAGCATTCAGCCATCTGAATGAAGGCTTTCAACCTACTGGATTCGGCCTGTGTGCATGGTAAGTATGTATTTATGTGATTTTATATATATCTTTCCAGGAGAGATTTTAACATATTACTAAATGATAAAAGAACTCTAGACAGTGAATTAACAGCTTCAAAAACGCTCGGAATATGAATCTGCAACAAAACTTCTGCATAAATGATTAGTACACACAATATTGTATATATAACTTGTCATTAATCAAAACAATGTTAAATTGAGATTCCAACATTCTCCCTCTTTTTGATGATGACAACTATATAAGTAACTAAAAAATACTTACAATAATATTGTTACTCACCCTGTAATGACCCTGACTCGACCTTCGAAAATCGACACCCAAATACATCACCCGTATTTGAATGCCGCAGATTCAAACGTTGAGTCTGGTTCGCCTGAACTTATAACAACATAAGGTGATAACAACACAGCGGAAACAGAAGAATAATTTTATTTGATACACAACATTTGATATATCAATGATACAAATGAAATGATTAACATATAAGAGATAAACAATAGCGGAAGATACATCAAAAAACACCAGCAGCAGCAGCGGAAAACAACATCTTCAATTCAAGCACCAAAGACTTCAAACCAGAAGCTCGAACGACCATCAAGCCGAACTGAAACATAGTGCGATCGCCTAAACAAAGATTCCAAAGATTGCCAGAAGCTACACCTACTGGCTGACTATTTGACAACCTGACTCCAAGCTTCCTGTGTGGAAAATTGTGGGCACCCAGAGTTTAGAAAGGGAACAATAAATTCCAGGTCAGTCATGGGACTGGTGTGAGCAAACCAAAACGGTTGTTTAAACAAAAAAAAAGAATTTAAAAATAAATTCGCTATGCTTTTTGGAAAATGAAACTACCATAAGGCCTCCCGCCACACACACAATGCAAGCGTACACTTGGAGGTAATTTCTCCTTATGATAGTCAAACATACTTGATAAGTGAAAATCCATTTGATATTATTATTAATGCATAGTGCAAAAAACATTTGCAAGTATAATATTAATCTTAGCCAGCATATGTACTATTATAGTATGCCTATTATAGCTACCATATTAGATGGCAAGTTCTACAACTAAAACCGTACGTGGCGCGTATTGGATGATTGGATTTCCAACAAATGGTCAGGATAAGAAACTTCCCCACCACATGGGTACGCCTCCGGAGGGATTCCCCGAGAACCAAACCAGCTCTCTGCCAACACAAGGCCGGATTACCTCTATAACTAGGTAACTACTGACACGAGTATGCCATACCCCGGTCGTCACCGACCTTTATCCGAGGCCTCAACACCAACAAATTCCAACAACCACATATGTTAAATATCTGGGCTCCATACTATGATATCACTTTTTATCCAAAAGAAAATGCACATACCCTAAGGGGCGCTACCCCCATAACCTTGCCACATCTTTCCTGTTTCGGCCATTTCCGGGTTGTGGGGTTCGACAAAGTCTCGTCCACAAAGCTACGCTTTTCACAAAAGCCATGCTTCGATCAACAAATGATCAGCGGCACTCAGCATGCCACATTACCAAATTGGGAATATATCACTAACAAGGTTTTAAATATCGGATTTCGGTCACGTTTCGTCTCGGAATTTTTACACAAGTTATCTCGTATCCGCGAAGATCTCGGACGAGATGAGTACGTATCAGGTGTACATCTCGGATTGACATCTCGGGCCTTATAATGCATCTCGGGAATATCTTGGGTGTACTTATGTGTCTAAAATTGATGTGTCAAAAATTTATTTAATGGTTATAGCTTTCTTAGTAAAAATAAAAATGGTAACATACTTGATTTACATAGAAAAAGGAATATTTTTAGAAGAGTAGTGGCTTGATTAGCTTAATTGAATTGATAATGATTAAATAATATCCTTTTATTTGAACATAATAAAGGAGTGAAACCTTTCGCCGTGACTCATTAAGATAAAAAGTAAAGAATATGTTCAAGAAGTTGGTAAATTATAATTGGATTGAGTAGTTTCTTTTGAATCAATATGAAAATAAAAAATAGTATGCAAAATAAAAAAAAATGTATAATTTCGGGTGAGATTTCGGATTGAGATTTATATCCATATTTCGGGCGAGATTTGAATATCTCGGATGAGATGAGTTTCGAGGGAGATATGGAGGAGATTTGATGTCCCGTCTCGTTTAAGTGCGAAAAGAAGATCTTGAAGGAGATCTCGAGCTCTATATAGGAGATTTAAAACCATGATAACTAGTAACCATCAACTACATAACCTCTGAGCTCGTATGTCTTAGAGAAGGGTGTTAAGCTAAGAGAACAAATTATCAGCCACCAAACAGAAATGTATTTGATAGAAACAACCTTTACATCTCAAAGTTTAACGTCAGACATACATCGATAAAAGTCCATTCCGGTTCGAACGAAACCGAAGGCACTTTAAAGAAGCCCTTGCAAATCCGAAATATTCACTAATCACGATGGGACTCCCCATTACATAGGGAAATCAAAATCTCTATACCGAGGCCATTCAGTGTAGAGACATTCGACATGTAATCATTTCGCTTTCGTAAATACCTGGTCTTCACCACAGTCTTCAATTGCTATCCATTTCGTCGTATCATTATTCGGAATGAGTTTTATGACATAAAGTCCTCTCCCGGCTAATCCGAATAATGAGCGCTTAATTTCAAAAAGCATATGGATATAGTGGGATCTTAGTTAAGTCACGTTTAACCAAAAACCTTTCCTTTGAATGGTTTAAACAAATTTCCACTTTTAATCTTTTAAATAAAAGATTCACCCTTGAAGATCCTCTTTAATTTTAAAACAAGGTATACCAATCTTTAACAAAGATACACTCATAGTTTTCAAAACAATTCTATTTCAAACTTGAAACCTTTTCAACAAAAACTAGAAGTTCTTTCTTAATATGATAGCAATTATCTTTTGAAAACAAAGAGTTTTCGTTCCGGGAAAATCCGATTACATTTGCTCAAGTTAAAGCCCTTCAAGTATAAACTTGGGTTAAATTTAAATTCCTAAAATAATACTTTTAATATACTTCAAAAAATGGTTTAAAAATATCTATATATATATATATTTATTATATACTTGTATAACCTTTTCAAACCATAGTTTCCAAAAATATTTCAAAACTCAATCAAGACATATTATATTCAAACTAAATTTCAATTTCAAAACTTCCTTTCCAAAAGCTTCCATATTCAACCCAATTACATTTCCAAAACCATTTGGATTCAAAATTCAAATTTTAAACTTTTCATCATTTGAATAAAATAATATTAAATTCAAAATATCTGTGACTCTAACCAATTTCGCGTGAAATCCATATTTTTGTGTGTGTGGTGTAGTCCAGGGGTTTTACACACAATAATAAAATATCACAACCATCATCAATTCAAGCACAACAATATCAATAAGCGGTATAGTCCTATAACGCTTATCTTTCATTCACAGATAAATATATAAATTCATCACGGATAAATAAGTCATAGTTTATAACACAATTCACACAATTCATATCACAGAACATCACATATCAGGAATATCAAATAATTCAAAGCATTCAATAGAATCCAATTATCCATAAGCAAGATCAATCAATCACCTGATTAATTTAAACCAGATTAATTACTTATGAATAAATTTCAAACCATTTTAATTAATTTTCCTTTAATCATTAAATAATTAATCTTTAATCATTTAATTATTCTTGAATCAACTATCCTCAATTTATTAAATTAATTAATTAACCCTTAATTAATAAATCATCCCTTAATCACTTTCATTAATTAATTAATCTTTAAAGTAATTAATTATCCTCAAATTAATTACTTAATTAATTAATCATGTAAATTAATTATCCTTTATTTAATTATTCTTTAATCACTTGATTAATCAACCTTTAATTATTAATTAATTATTATTAATTGCTTTCGTTAAGTAATTATCTTTAAGTAATTAATTAACTTAATTAATAAATTCTTTAATTAATTACATTAATAATTATTTAATTTAATGACAATAATTAATTAGCCTTAAATTAATTACACAAAGTAAATAGCTTTAATTTAATTACACAAACTAGTTATCTTTTAAATCAATTACACATAGTAATTAGCTTTAATTTAATTACAAAAAATAATTATCCATCAATTAACTTTGAAAACATTTAATCCTTAAACCTCTAGTCTTTGAAACAAAATTATTATTAATCCATAAATTAACTTAGATTTTTAAGTTAATTAACAACTAAAAACATTTTATCTTTTCGATTTACTTCTTAATCACAACATTAAGTTTATTTAAAATAAACTTCAGAATTTATTTAATATAAAGAAGTAAAACACTTGAACTTGATTAATTAAAAATAATTATTTTTACACTTTAACTAATTAACCATTATAAAACATTTATCATTAATTAAGAAAGTGTTTAATAATTGATTAGATTTAAAACTTGAAAAACTTGTTTTATTTTAAAAACCAAAAAATTATTTTCAACATAATCCCGAGCAACCCCCGAGATGAACCCGATAACAAACCTAAGTCACTCACGCTCTTCTTTCTTCGAAGCAATCCCACCATCAACCCGAGCTAATACCCGATCTAACATTTCTTCCCCAAATACAATAATCATCAACAGATAACCAAACACCTCGTGCACGTGTACAGGTACTCCGACGATCTCCGATCAACCCTGCCGTTATCCACAAGTCGTCGATGATCAACTCGACCCTCTGACCAACCAACACCTCGAAATGACAACGAATTCGAAAATTAACCACTCGGCCCAAACTGGAATTAAAACTCGATCACCAAAAATTGATTCGCCTTGCCTCCTCAGGCCACCAGAGGCCATGCAACTCCCCCAGAGCTTTGTCAAACACCTAAGCTTCGATTCCAACCGGATCAATCAACTTCGGTTCATCCACGCTGATGCAGCAACCACTAAAACCCAAACGGCCAAAAATGTCAATCGAACCCTAGTTCGATGTCGTGCCACAACCTGGACCAACTACAAACTCATCCACCTTTTTTCCTGAAACCCTTAACCTTCGAGCCAGCTATAGCCATGATCCTGAGACCCACTGCCACTCCAATCACCAGAATTTAACGAAAATCCAAATTCTGATTAACTCACAATATCATAACATATAACAACCTAAAAATCTTGAAATGATTATCTAAAATCATCATTTTCTATCTCGAATTTGGTTAAGAAATCAAAATACGAATTCATGAACATCGAATTCTAACTTATTTTGGTTTCTACTGTGAATTGTCATTTTCGAAATAGTTGCTTAATATAAACTCTCGAAATCATTTTAAAAAAATGTTGTTATAGTCTTACAATCAATTTTTATCTAAAGATCATAACCTAAAGTTTAATGTATGCAGAGGAATTGATTTTTTTAGTTTTTTTTAGCCTGTAAAACTAAACAAAGGTCTGTCTATATATATACACACACATGCATACACAAACCATCTCATATTTTTATACATGCAATCATTCATCACATCTTTACTTCAAGTATGATCACAAACATCAAGCTCAAGATCAAATATAGGTAAGTTTACTCACCTTAAAATGAAGAACAAAGCCTGGAAAAATGTTTTGAATTTGAAAACTGATCTGGAAATGTTGAGATGATCTAAAACTAATTTATTTTGATCTGAAGCTCTGATGTATTTGAGACTGAAACACCAACTTGAATTTACTGCATGCTTTTGGTTCAGGTTGATCTTGAAGTTTGATATTGATCTGCTACTTTGAATTTGATATGCTTTGTGTTGAGTTTGAATTGAATCTATATATTTGCTTCACATTAGATCAAGTTGAGGACTTGATGTTGCTGTAGTTTAATTTTAATTTGTTTTAGGTTTTCATTTTCTTTTGTTTTTCTTTCGCAAGTTCTCGGCTTAAAGCTTTGAAATGAGAAGAAATGAAATTGTTTTGAATTCTAAATCAGCCTAGTTTACCAAATTCTTATTTGTATGTAATACAATTTCAAAAGGAAAAAAATGATTTTTCCACTTGTTTATCTATGTTAACACTTGTTAATACATGTATCTATTTCTTTTACACTTGTTAAAATATAAGCATTTTGTGTTTAAATCCTTAATTAGTTTTATATTTACATATGTTTTTATATAGTTTTTATATTATATTTACAATACCTTCCCTTTATATTAACAAATGTTTTATATTTATGTATACATATATTTAAGTATTTATTACAAATATTTTTTTTTAAAAGAAAGTGTGTATACTTTTAATGTTTATCTTATAAATTTTCAAAGATATGTATAAAATAAAGCTTTGTATTTATTCTTGTTTGAAATTTAAATTCAAGTTATTATTCTTTTAAATGAATGAACGTTTATATTTATACATTTTCTATTATTTATACTTATATAACTTTTTAAAGAATATGATTTAAAATTTAATTATACATTAATAAATAAACACGCATATATATATATATATATATATGCATAAACAACACAAATTCTATTTATTTTTGAATTTCAACTTCAAAATTTAATTTAAAATCAATTATATATATATAAACGACATATATTATTTATTTTGGAAAATTTCAATTTCAAATTACAATCTATTTATATAAATAAACAAGCACATATCTTATTTAATTTAAAAAAAATTAAAATTAATTCATCATTTAATTCAAAAACTTATTTTAATTACCAATTTAAATTAGACTCAAAACCGTGATCCTTACAGAATCCCCTCTTAAGAAAATTTCGTCCCCGGAATTTGCTAGACAAGGAGACAAACAAAGGACAGATGAACACACAGAAAGATAAAGGAATGAATTAACAGATCGAATCAAAATATCAATTCTATATTTGGTTTATCAAATCAGAATATCATCAATAAATATGAGAACAAACTTATTCGATACTTTACGAAATACTCGTGTAATTTGGTCTACGAAATATGCAGGGCATTGGTTAGTTTGAAGGAATAACTAACCATTCGTAAAATATATATCTGGACCCAACAATAGACAAATGGATACTCAACTCAGGTCAGAATATCCTAAAGTATACACTAGCTTGTCCCTCTTCGGACTTGGATCCACCCAAGAAATCACAACAAAATTTCCAAATTTAGCTTTTGACCAAAATCATTTTATTGACACAATACAACTTCATATTTTACTAATCAATTTATTTCAATTAAAATCTCAAATTTATTAAAGCTAAGAACAAAAAGATCGATAGGAAACTGACGATGAGATTATGAAATAGGAACCTTTCTATAACGTAAACAAAGATTCTTAGGGCCATTACCAAAGCCACTTCTTGTAGCTGCCAGGAAGAAATCAAAGAATTGAAATTGGATGATGATCAAAGAAGATTGATGGAAAAGTTGTTTCCTTTGTTGTAGGGTATTGACCATTTATAGTGGTACTCCCCTGTCCCCTACTTCATTCTCTTCTTGCACTCATACTCACTATTAGTGAATCGTAGGAGAATTTAATGAGGCATATGGACAAGATATCTTAGGGATATACTCATTCTAGGGAATTTATATCCTTATCTCTAATGATTCACCTACCGTGTTATACTCTAAAAGCTAATGTTCTTACTCAGCCTTTAGCTCTGAAACCACTGTAACGACCCTGACTCGACATTCGAAAATCGACACCCAAATACATCACCCGTATTCGAATGTCGTAGATTCATATGTTGAGTCTGGTACGCCGGAGCTTATAACAGTAGGGAGGAAATTTACTTTTTGCTATTTACTGAAGAGAAAAAAAGAGAAGAAAGTTTTCCAGTAAGGAAATTTATTGTCTTGTTATTTATAGTAAAATATGTATGTATATATGATTTTGGAAAATATAGGAATCTGAAATTAACAGCAAGATAAAAAGACTTTTGAATGGAATTTATTGTTTTTAAGATGCTATGGTTACTAAAATAATTTTGTAAAGAAAATTTAGTTTTAAATCAAATTTTGTAGTTGAATAAATTTATCGAAAGAAATTTGTTTAAACCAAATTCATTAGTATAAAATTTAAAATTTTAATTAAATTAAAAATTGTAATGGCAATTGAGTATTCGATTATTTCGAATATTAGTAAATTATATAAATTATTTATTCAAGGTCAAACATCTGGAAATCCAAGGCAATATTGAAGTGGATTGCAAAATAAAATCAAAGGTGAGTTAATCTCACTCATTTGGTTATAATTTTAATTTAAATGGTTAAATTTAAATAATTGGTTGAATGATTGATTTGATTGGATGTGCAATATTATATATAGTAGTATATAAAGTATCTTGGAATGATTGATTTCCCGCATTTTATAGCGGATGAGACCCTATGCACCGCATAATAGCGGATGATATTTTATATTAATCCCATGTACCGTGATATTCGACCTCGAAGTGGAATTGGTATTGTGCTAACGTCTGTGGATGCATGAAAATAGGTTGGAGGGATCCAACTGGATTCCTCAACAATTATTTAGATTATTTTAATATTCTCTATTATGCTTCTCCGATGTTCTATGGTGAATATTATTGATAATTGGAATATTAAATGCTATGGTTTACTTGAATATATTTCGGTACACTGAGTTATCAAAATATATAGAATTGAATTTTTGAAAATAAAAGGAAGCGAATTTGAAGGTGAAGTAATTATAGAGAATTTAAATAAATTAAAACAACTGGATAAGAATATTAGTGGTTTTAAAATTCTAATAAATAAATTCCGTACATGAAAAGGGAATTTTGAATAAATAGAAACTTAATGAATTTTAAACTTCAGTGTCATTATTTAAAAGAACAAAGCATTTATTTTAAATTTAAGATTTAAATTTTGAAAAGAATAAAGAAGAAATTGGGAAAGATCTGAAATTTCTATATTTCAGTTAAAAGATTTAAAATCAAATGGAAAATAATAATAATAAAGTCCGTAATTAACTAATTTTGAAATGAATTGCGTAAGTAAAGAAATTTATTGCAAATGGAGTAAATTGGAAATCAATTTGGAAAATTGATTTAAGTGATTGAAATTGGAAATTTTTCCCTGGATAGTCAAGTATGTTTCAAAGTAAACTTTTAAATATATGTTAAAAGTTTTAAAGTTGTTTTAAAAAGCATGTTTTGGAAAATTTATTATTTATAAAATATTTAAATTCTAAACTAAGTATTTCCTTTTAATCTATATAGTAGTAATTATTTAAAAGTGACTTGGTATTTGTTATTCAAAGAGAAAATCTAGTTTTATATTTTATAAAGTAACCTTACTTTAAATATTCCTAAAGTATTATTTTTAATTAAGTATTATAGTAGTTTTTTCTAAATTTAAATGTTAAATTATATTTTACAATAAAGTGTTTAAACTATTTTAAAAATCTAAAGTTTTGTTCTTGGTGATTTCAGTGGAAATAGAAAATATTTGGGAAACTTATTCTGTAAGAGGAAGGTAGTTTAAAACTGTTTTCAAAAGGGTTGAAATGGAAATATATCTTGTGAAGGTATTTTGAGATTAATAAATAATTTGGTGAAATTATTTATGTTGGATGGTTGTTGTGAATGTTAATTGATAGTTAAATAACCGACTATCAATATTGGCCAAATGCGCTGATCATTACAAAGAGACTGGGATCGGGATTTATTTCTCGAAAACCACTTCGATCCGGTTTATACGTTTTCGTGGGAAAAACGAGTTTGGAGTCGAAGATGGAGCAGAGAAGTGCAAAGGCTAGTCGCTACTAATCCTGAGGATATTTCCAAAATGGATGTAGTAGGAATAGTACATTCGGTTCCGTTCGAACCCGGGACGGACTTGTATGGATGAATGCTTTCAGAACATCGTCAGGTGGACGATGAGCATTCTAAGTGAAATGATCTGAAAAGGTAACGCTTAGCCTCAAGCCTCATCAACCGGGAATGATAGAAAATCAGGGGTTATGCAGCAAGGCTATATGGGTAGCACCCACTTCAGGATGAGGTCATCCCTGTCTAGATGTCCCTTTTTATTTCGGCCTAGTAGTGCGGTTGTCGATCACAACCGTGGGGTGATCTTACTCGAGATTATCCAGTAAGGGGTAGTCCCGGTCTTGTGTTGCAGGGGGTCGGAAGTGATCCTCGGTACTGTGATCTAGGCCACGTACCGTGACAGGTGGTACCCCAGTGCCTAATCATTAGTTGTAAATCCATTCTCCCTATGTGCCTTTTACGATTTTTGTTTGTATTACCCACTTTGTGGCTAGTAGCTGGAATTTAATCATGCAACAATTTCGGCTATTTTAATATGTATTTGTAAATAGACCCTATTATAATATCAGAGGATTTTAATAAAAAGTGTTTTAGCTATCGTAAGGTAAAAACCCGACATGTTTATTCGTGGCATGGTCTTACGAGATGCTTTTGTTTTCAAAGGATTTTTGAAACTTTAATAATCAATTTGAGTGTGATTTCTCACGATGGTATTCCAGACTGACTCGAGTATTATTTAACTGTAATGCTCGGGTCAGACCAAGTATTATAGAATACAGGATATGATGCTATGGAGCTCAGGAGACGAGCTGGATGGCGATACGTACTTCCATATTTGATTATTATTCTGCTGTGTATCTAGTTGTATGTTATTGATGTTGAACTCTGATGATGTGCTCTGATGATGTATGTATAAACAGATATAGTTTTCTTTGTGTAAAGATCATTGATTATCTACTATATTTTATTCCGCTGCGATGGTTAGATTCTGATGTTGTTTTCTATTTTTTTTCTTCTTCTACCTCTTCTTCTTTAACCCAAATGGTTCGTATTTCTGTTCAACTTGAGTTGATTGATGTAGAATAGCGTTGACTCAAGGGGTATGGATTTGCGGGTTGTTACGTATCATCAATAAGAAAGAAAGGGATAGAAATAGAAAAGATAGAAAGAAAGAATAACAACATCAGAATCTCACAGCGGAATGGAACAAAATATAATGCATCACATAACTATTACATAGTTATTCATATATCAGAGTTATACTATATCATACCCATGACAGTCATACATACATCTGTCACTACATACATCCAAAATACAACATACATCAACTACACAGTGGAACTAGATAGATAGATACATACGTCTGGGCTTCTTCTCCAAGCTCCTCCAGAACTCAACAATCCAAAAACCTATCACTTGGCTACTCATAAAAATTTGAGTACCCAAGAGTTTATGAAAAACAAAATATAAACTCCGGATCAGACATGGGTTTGGTATGAGTAAACGGGTTAAAATTGTTTAACTTTGAAAAACATTTGAAAATAAATGTAATGACCCGGGATTTTGACCACATTATTATAATAAGAATTTAGTCTAATTTAAATAAAATACAAGTTTTTCATTTACAAATAAACAAGGTTTTTGGGCATTTTCAGTTATATATGTTTATATATATGTTGGTGAAGGAAATTTTGATTTAAATTTAAAATAGATTCTTTCAAAAATATTTATAATAAAATTAACTTATTAAATTAAAATTCAAGGTTCCATATTATTAATATTTGATACAATACATATATAAATGTAGTCTATGATAATAATGTTTAAAATAACACAGTTCTATTTATATTAAATATAAATATAGAATATATTAATGCAAATACAAGTTATAAATCAAATATTTGGAAGTTAAATTCTAAAATAAAAATAAAATTTAGAAGTTATTCTAACAATAACTCATTTGATTAAAATGAAATAAATCGTTTAAATATTGAACATAAGTATAAAACAAATTATGGGTATAAATAAAAGTATAAAACCATGATATAAATATAAGATATAAATAGAAATGTAAACTAGGTAAATACAAACATATGAAATCAGACAAGTAAGTAATATCTGGACATAAATATGTGTAAGTAATGTTCAAGTTAAAGGATAATAAAAAGACAAAAGCTGTAAACAAAACATCTTTGTACAAATACATATCAGCAAAGTGTAAGTAATTCCTGATAATAAAAGATATATGCATTGTTCAAGCTAGAAGAGATAATAAAAAAAAAGCTTTATACAAAAATATTTGTACAGAGAAACCCAAATAAAAATGTCAGCAAACTATAATTAGGTGTAAATATATTTGAAGACCATCTCACTAAATGCTTTCATTTCAGCTCCACAAATATATATTCAGCCGAAATTGTAATATCACTTTACAAAAATCAGTAATCATAAAACAAATTATGATCAAAACCAGGTAAGGCTTGTACTAGAAGCTGTGATCCCTGTTCAAGGCTATTCTTTTATATAAGCAGCATATTATCTGGTTCGTTTACAAAGACTTGTAAACCTGAAGAAGAAAGAAAAAAATAAATAGGCATCATATTTTCAAACTTAAACAAATTAAAAGGCAAAGGAAAGTTACAGAGTTTTGAATTCAATGTAGCAACCCGACTTTCCACTCCCGGAAAATCGCATCACTAATTAAGAAAGAAAGGGATAGAAGAAGAAAAGAAAGAGAAGAAAGAGAAAACAACACATCAGAATCTCACAGCGGAACGATTTAAATATAATATAGAACATATACATAGTATTATATACACCAGAGTACACAACTAAACATCTCAATTTAGACAGTTATAACATTTCTGTCTAATACAATACAAGACATCATACAGAATAACACACAGCGGAAACTCTAACTATATATCTACACGCTGAAGCCTCCTGCTCCATAGCTCCTCCAGATTCGTCAAAAGATAACCTGAATCACTTGACTACTCATACAGAATATGAGTACCCAAGAGTTTAATAAAACATAAAATAAACACTCGGGTCAGACAGGGGTCTGGTGTGAGTAAACGGTTTAAGATTGCTTAACTTTAGAAAATCCTTTGAAAAGAAAGGTATCACGTAAGACTTCCCACACATAAACATGGAAAAGTTTTTACCTTACGCTAAACAAAACATTTGATAGGAAATCCAGTGATATTATAATAGTGTATAAGGGTTTTCAAGTAAATAAGAAATAGCCGAAATTGTTACATGATTAAATTCCAGCTACTAGCCACAAAAGTGGGTAATACAAACAAAACCGTAGGGTCTCCTAGGGTAAATTGGGTTTCCATCATTGGCAGGGCTACTGGGGTACCGCCCGTCATAGTACGTGGCCTAGATCACCGTACCGAGGAGTACTCCCACTCCCCTACAACACAAAGCCGGGACCATTCCTTACTGAACAGTCCCGAACAAGACCACCCCGCAGTTGGCTGCAGTTCCAACTGCCCACAAAGCGAAAATAAAAAGGGACATCTAGACAGGGATGTATCTCGCTCTCCAGTGGGAGCGACCCACGAAGCCTTGCTGCACCTCCCCTGTTTTAGCCATTCCCGGTTGATGAGGCTTGAGGCTGCGATTACCTTTATAGGACCAATTATCTTAGAATGCTCATCGTCCACCTGACGATGTGCTGAAAGCATTCAATCCATACAAGTTCGTTCCGGGTTCGAACGAAACCGAAGGCACTATCTCGTTGCACTCATTTTGGAATCACCCTCAGAGTCAACGACCATAGCCCTTGCACTCTAAAACCACCATCTCGAATGTATAAGCACTATTCCGTCAAACTCATTACGGAATCACCCACAGAGTTATACTGACGTATAGCCCTTACACCTCGAGTCTTCACTTGCTCCACTTGGATTAACGACCTTACGTTTAATTGGAATCGATGTGGTTTTCGGATATCCAAATATGGAAACCCGATCCCGGTCTCACCAAACCAAACGCCATTTTAAATGTCCAAGTTGTACTTAAGGGATTTAAACAATAGATATTTCAGAAAATATCACTTAACATAAATAGATGTATTCATATTACACAGATAGATAAGCATCTATTATCAAATACATCTATACATATCAAAAAGCAGCATACAAATCACATTCAGATATAGCATATTCACATCATCATCCATCAATCAATGTCATCCAACAACAACCAATATCGTTAACTCATCCAATGGTATATATCATCCAATCATTAATCATTCATAAACAAGTTGGATTCAAACTTGATCAATTTAATTAATCCTTAAATTAAATTAATCCTTAATTAATCACTTGGATTATCTTTAATCCAACTTCTTATTCACTAATTAATTACAAATTAATTAATTAACTCACTTAATTATCCATTTCAATTAATCTTCCCTGATTAATTATCACTTAATTATTTTAAGTAATTCTTACTTAATTACCATATTAATTAATCATCCTGATTAATTACTTCCAAATTATACTAAGTAATTACCTCTTAATTACCTTCTAAATTTTTTTTAGCAAAGCTAGCCGGCTTTATAGTGGGTCGTGCCACTGTATATAAAAATGGGAGAACAGGTGCTCTGCACATGCACAGAGCAACTAAACGGGGTTGACTGGACCCCTACAGGATTTATTGTAAAAAAAAGAAAAGAGGCACGACTATACCAAACTATAGTCGCAAATAACATAGAAAATACAACATGAAAGCACTGAACAGGAGAGGGAAACCAGACAAGCACCGAAAAAAATCACACAACACATATGTACTATGACCAAACCAGAGCAACTGAAGATGAGCAACCCAGAGTCCATGAAAAGACATGCACAGGAGAGTGCACATGAATGAAAACACCAAGGGCACAAGTCTATACCACAATACGTGTCAGTGGGGGGAGAAACCCCGCCTGGAAAATCGAACGCCATAGGTGATCTTTGCCATGATTTTGTCCCAGAGCAAGTGCGCCACAGTGACATCACCCACAAAGCTCCACGAATTCCTTTCCTGCCTGATCTGACGAACATAATTCTTCAAAACATAAAAAATAATGTCCTTACGGCTGTGGCTCCACTTCCTTGTCTTCGTCAACACAATCCACAAGTTATTAATGTTACCATCATGTCTTGAAATACCTACCTTATCCATCAGGGTACAAACCATGTTTATAAGATAATCGCAATCAAAAATAATGTGATAACAAGTTTCAGGTTGAACATTGCAGAACAGGCAGAGGAGGACAATCTGCATCCCCGCGGCAACCAATCTGTCTCTAGTCAGTAAGGCTTTCTGAATAATTCTCCAAATCATCAACTTATCACTAGCTGTTGAGTGAGAAGACCATGCAACAGTAGCAGCAGGAAAATTAGTATTGGCTTCAATATGTAATAGAGTACCATAGACCCTACCAATTATATGAGGTTTACCATTCCACCATAGCTCAGTTTCATGCTTGAAATTCACGTCAAGATGACGCAAACTCCACCATAACATTTTGACCACCATTTTATCCAACACCATTCCATCTAAAAGGGCTTTGACATGATTTAGCTTAACTGGGTTGTGAGTCCCCCTGATATTCCAAGATGCAAGATTATACATCAAAAACTAGTAAGAGGGGAGAAGCACTCTTGCCCTACTCCTAGTTGCAGGAGGGTCAGATCGCACTGACTGTAATTTTTCTGCTAAAGATGAAAGCTTCAGAGCACCAGGGGATGCAACATCAGGTCGTGGAAGTGGCGATACCCATCCAGGAATAGATCCTGAAAAAGAATAGGGTGTGGGGTTCGAGATGGTGGTTTTAGAACGTGTGTGGATGATGATGGGGATGAACAGGGGACATATGGCTTAAAGAGGTCAAAGATTTGATTCTCAATCTGTTCCATGAAGGCTTTTTCGGATGAGAGTGGTTCAAGGTCTAAAGTCGTCAACTTTGCATGGGAGAATGATTTCATTGATAAAGCTTTGGTAGTATGTGAGAGTTGAGTAGTTGTGCTTTTGTTTTTCAAATATGCATTATCCTTTCTGTGAGATTTTGATACTGCATAATTTTGCATGACTTCTTTTGAACTTAATACATGGTCAACAGGAAGACCATAAACAATATCATCACTGGGTAATGCATGTCCTTCCATATTTTCATTTAAGTTATTTTCATTCTCACTAGACTCTGATAGATCGTGCATCAGCATAGAAAAAGGGTTAGCATTCAATATTGCATCTTGCATCAGTGGATTAATTTGCTGGCTCTGAACAGGGATAGTTGTTACCTCATTGTTGCTTCCATCAGGGGAAACATACACAACAATAACATTGTTGCTTCCATCAGGGGTTAATCAACCTTGATTAATTATTCTTTAATTATCCTGATAATTATACCTTAATTATCCTTTAATTATACCTGATTAATCACTTTTAATTAATCACGTTGATTAATTACTTTTAATTAATCATATTCAATTAATTACTTTTAATTAATCACCTTTGATTAATTACTTTAATTACATTTAGTAATTAAAACTTAATTATAAATTATTTATCCTTAAATTATTAATTAACAATTAATTAATTATTTCATTAATTAATGATCACTTCATTAATTATAATCTTAATATATTACTTAATAAGTAATTAATCATATAATAATTGCTCTTAATCCTTTTATTAATTAATCATTAATCAAATAATTTAAACCTTCAAATAATTATTAATTAATTCTTTAATTAACAACTAAAGTGATTAACTCTTAATCACTTTTACTTGATTAATTTTAATAAAATAATTATCCTTTACTTAATTACCTTTGGTAATTAACCACTTAATTACTTTAATTACTTCCCTAAGTAATTATATTAGATTAATCCAAAGTGATTATCTTAATTAATCACAAGTTAATTACTTAATTAACTATTTAACTTAATCATTTAAAATTAATTAAATGATTCTTAACTTATTATATTATATAAATTCTTAATTAAGAAAACATCACCTTAATTAAATCTTTTATATTAATCAATAACACTTATATAAATCTTAATTGAGTTATCACAATTATTCTCACAATTATTTAGCTTTAGATAAATAAAATTCTAATTTACATAATATATAATTTATTATAGTTGATTATCAAATTCTTAATCATTATACTTTATTTAAAATAAAATATAACCTTTAGAAATCAATTTATAAATAATCACATTTAAATTAAGTTTTTAAATCTTTAAAACCTTTCTAAATTTATTTATTAAAGTTTAATACAAATTTTATTTTAAAATCCACTTATTTTATTTTAAAACGCCCATATTTTAAAATATATAAACTTGTTTTAAAACATAACTTTGAATCAAATTAAATTTTGAAACTTGTTTAACCTCTGTTTAAAAACTGAATTCCTAAAATCAAATATTCTTTATATTAACAACTTAAACATCTTGATCTAAAGCCTGTATACCTAATACCCGAGTAAACCTCTCCAAAAACTCGCGTCAATCCCGAGTCTTCCCCGAGTAAAACAAGCTAACACCCCGAGTACTCCACCCTTCTTCCTGCTTCGAGTCAGAACGTCAAATTCAAGCTGAAATCTTCGAGTCCCCACCTTCTTCTCCCACTCCCCATACTTCCTGATATCCCTTGCACCGTGCAACGTGCACCGTCCACCCTTCCACCGCGACCATCGTCGCAGCTACGATGAGTCTCTCTCGACTCCTACATTACTTCGCATAACCCAGAAAACAAAATTTCGATCGAAATCGAAATTTTACTATCGAACCAAAAATGTCTAAACCCATCAACCAACAAAATCAACGATGCCGACGAATCACCACATGAAACGCCGTGCCGTTCTCACCCCAGATACGCCACGTCCTCCCTAACCTTCAGCAACCACCGCGATCGCCTCCGGTTACTTCACATTACCACGAAATCATGAGAACACTCACGATAAAAACAGCACCTAAAACCCTACTACCTCAAACCACGATCACCACACACCTCAATAAAATACAATAGTATTTTTCGCATGATCTCTGAAGCCCCCTCCACCTTCATGACCAACGGCGAGGCCCAGTTCGCCATGGATTGCCGTGATTTGGCCAAAAAACCCCAAATCAGTAAATCCCAAAATGCTCACTAATTACACCATTAAAAATTATGATTCAAGTACTAAAAATCATAATTTTCCATTTGCAATTCAATTATGAATCCAAAATTAAAAATTGAATTCATGAATTTCTGACCAAATTTGAAATGTACTGTAAATTTAACTATTTATAATAAATTATTCAATTTAAAATCTTGTAATTACTTTTAGATGATAGCTTATATGATTTCAAACAACATTTGTAAACAAATCATAAGAAGATTCGAATTCAAATCCAAGTTATTGAGTTTATTTGAAAACCTGTTATAGTTTACAGAGCATATTTATGATTACAGGCATCTAAATATCATCAATCCCTCATACTCAATCATGCAACAGTTAAATTCAAGAATCCAGTCAATTCATCAAGATTCCATACACAAGAACATGATGAAATTTACATTTTAAAACTGTTTTTTTTTTAATTTTTATTTACTCACCTTGAATTTCCAGAAAATAGAGAACAGAACTGCATTTTTTCCAAGCTTCAATTTTCTTTTGCATGTTGAATGTGATGAAGTTTTATATCTTGCATGCCTCTGATATTCTATTTGAAAGAATTTTGCAGCTGAGCATTTGAAAATGAACTTGCATTTTCCCCCTTTTCCCAGATTTTCTTTTGATTTCATGGATTACAGTTTTCATCTTCTTTTCAGATCTTTGTTTTTGATTTGCATTCATTTATGAATTGAAGAGAGTAAAGGAATTCTCTTGCTGAAAATAAACTCATCTTTTTATTTTACAATTAAATTTTAAATTAAATTATTAGAGAGGAAGACATTTGTCACTTCAAGTTTCTTAGTTAACTTACACATATACTCCTAAGTTTACAAATGTCCTTACATATACTGTAATGTTTACAAGTGTTTTATAAGTGTTATTTAATAGTTTTATTAATGTTTTACAAATGTTCTTTTATCTTTAATAATTTATTTAAGCCTTATATATATGTTTATGTAATGTTAGATAAAAATGTTTTCATCATATAAAAATAAACTTTAGGCTTTCATTATCTTAAAAACAAATTCATATAGGCATTCTAAATAACTTATATTTTAATAAATTTAATTTAATCATTTGTTTATAAATTGAGAAACTTAGTTTAACTCTTTACATAGATTTTTAAAACAATTTTTATCTTATTAAAAACAAAAGCTAAAATATATGTTTATAAAATAAGAAATTAACTCTATTATTTAAAATTTAAATTTCAAATATCATTTCAAAGACATTAAATCAAATTAACATTTCAATTTACAAATTATGTATTTATTAAGGTTTGCAAAAACTCTTGCTAAATTTAAATTAATAATTTTCCTATTTTAAATATATATACAAATATATATACACATTTCAAATAGAAACATTCTAACATTAAATGGTAATTTCCAAATTAAATTTTAAAACAAATATCAAATCACAATATATACATTTATATATATTACAATTTGAATATAAAGTTTTATTACATTAAAAACTTCTTATTTACCAAAATAAATATTTCCAAATTAAATTATTATTAACTTTCAAAAGAATTAAATTTGCCAACTCATATTGTTAAGAAAAATATTAATAGATTTTACAAATTATTATCATTAATCTTTAAAATAAATTTAACTTGTCAATTTATAATATAAAATGATCAAATCAATTTAATAATTAACAAAGATAATTAAATTAATATTGCTCAAAATTCCGGGTCGTCGCATTCCTCCCCTCTTAAAAGAATTTCGTCCCCGAAATTTAAAAGCAAAGATAATTTAATAACCCAGCTAAAGAATTTAAATTTCAAACAGAAATCACACAATCATAACAATCAATTCAAACAAATAATTTTATCTATCCAGACAAAATTCTGAATAGAACTTCCTAATACTATCAAGAGTTTTCCAGGCATCTGTGCTGGAATACTCGCTCTACAGAACCTTAAATAACTACATTACTAAAACCAAGAACTCCCTCATCTGATTCAAGATATCAGATTAAACTCAAAACCAGCACATTACCAGATCCTTCTTAATTGCTGATTCTATTACCCAAAGAATCATACACATATTCTTCAGAGATATGTGAAATACAATGAATTTTCAGCTATCCAAACTAGCATTTCAATCCTGTAGATCAAAATCAAATCCCTAGAGAACACAGATAAAACTCAAAATTCCTCCATAGCTAACTTTCCAGTTTTACCCAATCTCTTATAATTCCTTTGATTGGATAAAACCAAGTCAATATCCAAACTCTAACTGCAGATTCCAAATCTCCTCAATTCTAACTGCATAACTCTTCTGATGCTCCTGAGTCACCTCCAATATTCCTGATCAGCCTAACCCTTACTGATTGCTTCAAGAAACAAACTGGACCAACTCAAACCAAAACTCCAGATCCTACTCAACAAAGTGGCTTTCCCAAAAATAATTCACTAAAATCCAATCCACAATTCTATTCCACAAGCATTAGTGGACTTCAAACCTACCTCTCCTATCTGGAATAACCAAACAGTTGCACTTGACAACCTTGCCTTCCAAATCCAGAAAATTCCTTTATACTTGAATTTGCTGTAGAAATTTCTTTACTGCAACTCCCGGATGCTCCCATTCAAGAATAATTGCCAACTCGCTTCCGCTGCTCAACTCTGATCTAGAGCAGATAAGAATGCTATCGAAGAACTCTAGCACAATCTTTCTCCATACACTGCTCATCCCATTCATAAAATCTTAGTGACCCTTCCACTTGATCAAAACACCCAACAGAATCTTAACTTAGAATAAGATAATCAATCCCTTCTCAAAAATCCTGAGCTACCTCACCAAACTCTTCTTGCTCTAAGAGTCATCCCACTACAAGATTGAACCATCAATACTACTCCTGGAAATCCAAGTCGATAAGAAATCTCAATCTCCAATTCGGGTCAACTTCTAATTCCCTCAAAACATCTAGAGACCCTCTGACTACTTCCATAGCTTTTACCCCCATATGCAATGCCTCAATCTCAAACCAAGAATACTCAAAGATTCCCAAACTAATCGCAAGTCACTTTTGCGATTCCACTCGGTTCTGATTCCAAAGAACTATCTTCCCAACTAGAACAGCTTTTCCTATTCAAGATAAATCTTAAGATGGCTTATTTATCAGAAAAACTGATAGATCACTTCCAACAGATATCCTACTCTGCCGAGCCTTCCGAAGAAAAGGATAAGTCTTCACTATCTACCTAGTCTACTGATAGTAGAATCCCAAAGATCACTGAATCATCGAAGAAACAGGTCCATGCTGCTGCTTCCAAAGTTCACCTCAATGATACTACTGAGCCAAAAGATCTTCCTTAACCACAAACTCCTGGAACTCAAAACTATCACCCAATTCCACTAAAAATCCTTGAGACGAGTCGACATCTTCTCAAGAAACTCAGCTCCAACCCAACACCAACCACTTATCTTCTTAAGGAAAACAAATGAGACCATGTTCGAAGTGAGGTAACTCATCGACCTTAGTCTCATACTTCAATAAAGATAAGATACCCTTACTTGAGATCCAAGAAATCTCTAAACATCCGAATCTTCACTGCAGTAGACATCAACGCTTTTCCAACACCATCTAAATCTGGCTCCAAAAGAGACATCTTCAAAACCATCAACGGAAACTGCATCTCATCACACAGCTGTTCCTTCCCGAAGCTATCAAGATACCACCACTCGCTTCCCCTCAGCGGACAGATTCAGCTTTAGAAATCCCGCTCACTTGAGAGCAAATCAACCTCACACTTCAAGAATATACTCCAATTCTTGAAAAAGACTTCCTCTGGACACAAAGAAATCCTTTCTACAATCTACACAACTTATTTGAGATGGTATTAGGTCTACAATCTCGATAAACACCTCCAACCACAATATATAAACCTCTTCCATTAGTGGTAGTCGTGTTCCACACACTCCTACCTTATCCACCTTTATAACCCATGTTGGAAAATCCGAACAGATAACCCAACAGATTAGGTAGATATATATATATATATATATATATATATATATATATATATATATATATATATATATATATATATATATGAATTACAAGTACGCTCTCTCAAGAAAGACACCACTACAGAGCCTAGGTATTCACTCAACCTCACGCTCTGATACCAACTGTAGCAACCCGACTTTCCACTCCCGGACAATCGCATCACTAATTATGAAAGAAAGGGATAGAAGAAGAAAAGAAAGAGAAGGAAGAGAAAACAACACATCAGAATCTCACAGCGGAACGAATTAAATATAATATAGAACATATACATAGTATTATATACACCAGAGTACACAACTAAACATCTCAATTTAGACAGTTATAACATTTATGTCTAATACAATACAAGACATCATACAGAATAACACACAGCGGAAACTCTAACTATGTATCTACACGTTGGAGCCTCCTGCTCCATAGCTCCTCCAGATTCGTCAAGAGATAACCTGAATCACTTGACCACTCATACAAAATATGAGTACCCAAGAGTTTAATAAAACAGAAAATAAACACTCGGGTCAGACAGGGGTCTGGTGTGAGTAAACGGTTTAAGATTGCTTAACTTTAGAAAATCCTTTGAAAAGAAAGGTATCACGTAAGACTTCCCACACATAAACATGGAAAAGTTTTTACCTTACGCTAACCAAAACATTTGATAGGAAATCCAGTGATATTATAATAGTGTCTAGGGTTTTCAAGTAAATAAGAAATAGACGAAATTGTTACATGATTAAATTCCAGCTACTAACCACAAAAGTGGGTAATACAAACAAAACCGTAGGGTCTCCTAGGGTAAATTGGGTTTCCATCAATGGCAGGGCTACTGGGGTACCGTCCGTCACAGTACGTGGCCTACATCACCGTACCGAGGAGTACTCCCACTCCCCTGCAACACAAAGTCGGGACCATTCCTTACTGAATAGTCCCGAACAAGACCACCCCGCAGTTGGCTGCAGTTCTAACTGCCCACAAAGCCGAAATAAAAAGGGACATCTTGACAGGGATGTATCTCGCTCTCCAGTGGGAGCGACCCACGAAGCCTTGCTGCACCTCCCCTGTTTTAGCCATTCCCGGTTGATGAGGCTTGAGGCTGCGATTACCTTTATAGGACCAATTATCTTAGAATGCTCATCGTCCACCTGACGATGTGCTGAAAGCATTCAATCCATACAAGTTCGTTCCGGGTTCGAACGAAACCGAAGGCACTATCTCGTTGCACTCATTTTGGAATCACCCTCAGAGTCAACGACCATAGCCCTTGCACTCTAAAACCACCATCTCGAATGTATAAGCACTATTCCGTCAAACTCATTACGGAATCACCCACAGAGTTATACTGACGTATAGCCCTTACACCTCGAGTCTTCACTTGCTCCACTTGGATTAACGACCTTACGTTTAATTGGAATCGATGTGGTTTTCGGATATCCAAATATGGAAACCCGATCCCGGTCTCACCAAACCAAACGCCATTTTAAATGTCCAAGTTGTACTTAAGGGATTTAAACAATAGATATTTCAGAAAATATCACTTAACATAAATAGATGTATTCATATTACACAGATAGATAAGCATCTATTATCAAATACATCTATACATATCAAAAAGCAGCATACAAATCACATTCAGATATAGCATATTCACATCATCATCCATCAATCAATGTCATCCAACAACAACCAATATCGTTAACTCATCCAATGGTATATATCATCCAATCATTAATCATTCATAAACAAGTTGGATTCAAACTTGATCAATTTAATTAATCCTTAAATTAAATTAATCCTTAATTAATCACTTGGATTATCTTTAATCCAACTTCTTATTCACTAATTAATTACAAATTAATTAATTAACTCACTTAATTATCCATTTCAATTAATCTTCCCTGATTAATTATCACTTAATTACTTTAAGTAATTCTTACTTAATTACCATATTAATTAATCATCCTGATTAATTACTTCCAAATTATACTAAGTAATTACCTCTTAATTACCTTCTAAATTAATCAACCTTGATTAATTATTCTTTAATTATCCTGATAATTATTCCTTAATTATCCTTTAATTATACCTGATTAATCACTTTTAATTAATCACATTGATTAATTACTTTTAATTAATCATATTTAATTAATTACTTTTAATTAATCACCTTTGATTAATTACTTTAATTACATTTAGTAATTAAAACTTAATTATAAATTAATTATCCTTAAATTATTAATTAACAATTAATTAATTATTTCATTAATTAATGATTACCTCATTAATTATAATCTTAATTAATTACTTAACAAGTAATTAATCATATAATAATTGCTCTTAATCCTTTTATTAATTAATCATTAATCAAATCATTTAAACCTTTAATTAATTATTAATTAATTCTTTAATTAATAACTAAAGTGATTAACTCTTAATCACTTTTACTTAATTACCTTTAATAAAATAATTATCCTTTACTTAATTACCTTTAGTAATTAACCACTTAATTACTTTAATTACTTCCTTAAGTAATTATATTAGATTAATCCAAGGTGATTATCTTAATTAATCACAAGTTAATTACTTAATTAACTATTTAACTTAATCATTTAAAATTAATTAAATGATTCTTAACTTATTATATTATATAAATTCTTTATTAAGAAAACATCACCTTAATTAAATCTTTTATATTAATCAATAACACTTATATAAATCTTAATTGAGTTATCACAATTATTCTCACAATTATTTATCTTTAGATAAATAAAATTCTAATTTACATAATATAAAATTTATTGTAGTTGATTATCAAATTCTTAATCATTATACATTATTTAAAATAAAATATAACCTTTAGAAATCAATTTATAAATAATCACATTTAAATTAAGTTTATAAATCTTTAAAACCTTTCCAAATTTATTTATTAAAGTTTAATATACTTATTTTATTTTAAAAATCCCATATTTTAAAATATATAAACTTTTTTAAAACATAATTTTGAATCAAATTAAATTTTGAAACTTGTTTAACCTCTGTTTAAAAACTTAATTCCTAAAATCAATTATTCTTTGTATTAACAACTTAAACATCTTGATCTAAAGCCTGTATACCTAATACCCGAGTAAACCTCTCCAAAAACTCGCGTCAATCCCGAGTCTACCCCGAGTAAAATAAGCTAACACCCTGAGTACTCCACCCTTCTTCCTGCTTCGAGTCAGAACGTCAAATTCACGCTGAAATCTTCGAGTCCCCACCTTCTTCTCCCACTCCCCATACTTCCTGATACCCCTTGCACTGTGCAACATGCACCGTCCACCCTTCCACCAGCGACCATCGTCGCAGCTACGATGAGTCTCTCTCGACTCCTACATTACTTCGCATAACCCAGAAAACAAAACTTCGATCGAAATCGAAATTTTACTATCAAACCAAAAATGTCTGAACCCATCAACCAACAAAAATCAACGACGCCGACGAATCACTACCTGAAACGCCGCGCCGTTCTCACCCCAGATACGCCACGTCCTCCCTAACCTTCAGCAACCACCGCGATCGCCTCCGGTTACTTCACATTACCGCGAAACCATGGGAACACTCACGATAAAAACAGCACCTAAAACCCTACTACCTCAAACCACGATCACCACAGACCTCAATAAAATACAATAGTATTTTTCGCATGATCTCTGAAGCCCCCTCCACCTTCATGACCAACGGCGAGGCCCAGTTCGCCGTGGATTGCCGTGATTTGGCCAAAAACCCCAAATAAGTAAATCCCAAAATGCTCACTAGTTACCCCATTAAAAATTATGATTCAAGTACTAAAAATCATAATTTGCCACTTGCAATTCAATTGTGAATCCAAAATTAAAAATTGGATTCATGAATTTCTGACCAAATTTGAAATGTACTGTAAATTTAACTATTTATAATAAATTACTCAATTTAAAATCTTGTAATTATTTTTAGATGATAGCTTATATGATTTCAAACAACATTTGTAAACAAATCATAAGCAGATTCGAATTCAAATCCAAGTTATTGAATTTATTTGAAAACCTGTTATAGTTTACAGAGCATATTTATGATTACAGGCATCTAAATATCATCAATCCCTCATACTTAATCATGCAACAGTTAAATCCAAGAATCCAGTCAATTCATCAAGATTCCATACACAAGAACAGGATGAAATTTAAAATTTAAAACTGTTTTTTTTAATTTTTATTTACTCACCTTGAATTTCCAGAAAACAGAGAACAGAACTGCATTTTTTCCAGGCTTCAGTTTTCTTTTGCATATTGAATGTGATGAAGTTTTATATCTTGCATGCCTCTGATATTCTATATGAAAGAATTTTGCAGCTGAGCATTTGAAAATGAACTTGCATTTGCTCCCTTTTCCCAGATTTTCTTTTGATTTCATGGATTACAGTTTTCATCTTCTTTTCAGATCTTTGTTTTTGATTTGCATTCATTTATGAATTGAAGAGAGTAAAGGAATTCTCTTGCTGAAAATAAACTCATCTTTTTATTTTACAATTAAATTTTAAATTAAATTATTAGAGAGGAAGACATTTGTCACTTCAAGTTTCTTAGTTAACTTACACATATACTCCTAAGTTTACAAATGTCCTTACATATACTATAATGTTTACAAGTGTTTTATAAGTGTTATTTAAATGTTTTATTAATGTTTTACAAATGTTCTTTTATCTTTAATAATTTATTTAAGCCTTATATATATGTTTATGTAATGTTAGATAAAAATGTTTTCATCATATAAAAATAAACTTTAGGCTTTCATTATCTTAAAAACAAATTCATATAGGCATTTTAAATAACTTATATTTTAATCAATTTAATTTTATCATTTGTTTATAAATTGAGAAACTTAGTTTAAATCTTTACATAGATTTTTAAAACAATTTTTATCTTATTAAAGACAAAAGCTAAAATATATGTTTATAAAATAAGAAATTAACTCTATTATTTAAAATTTAAATTTCAAATATCATTTCAAAGACATTAAATCAAATTAACATTTCAATTTACAAATTATATATTTATTAAGGTTTGCAAAAACTCTTGTTAAATTTAAATTAATAATTTTCCTATTTCAAATATATATACAAATATATATACAAATTTCAAATAGAAACATTCTAACATTAAATTTGTTAATTTCCAAATTAAATTTTAAAACAAATATCAAATCACAATATATACATTTATATATATTACAATTTGAATATAAAGTTTTATTACATTAAAAACTTCTTATTTACCAAAATAAATATTTCCAAATCAAATTATTATTAACTTTCAAAAGAATTAAATTTGCCAGTTCATATTGTTAAGAAAAATATTAATAGATATTAACAAATTGTTATCATTAATCTTTAAAATAAATTTAACTTGTCAATTTATAATATAAAATGATCAAACCAATTTAATTATTAACAAAGATTATTAAATTGATATTGCTCAAAATTCCGGGTCGTCACATTCAAACTGCAGTTTCCTTTCATCAACAAATTGTCCTCTGTTTCAACAGTAATTCTAGATGAGTAAACCTACTATTTGAAATTTAATTCTTAATAACTGATTCATGAAAAATATTATGTTTAATATAAACTGTTATGTGATGTTTGTTAATTACTGGATGCTCTGCTTTATGATGTTCTTCAAATTTTTCATGTTTCTAAGGCAAAAGAAGCAGAGAATGGTTTGTACTCTTCATATAAAAACATTTTAACTTAGAAATTTAACTAAATAAATTTGTTTAAACTAAAGATCAAAGCTTAAAAAACTGTTTGAAGGTTGGAAGTGAAATATAGATACTGTAAATCCAAACTTACAGTAAAAAAACAAATCAATATGTAAAATTCGAATATCATAAAGTGTTGATTTGATTTCATTTCTTGAATATACATGTAAGGGTAGGATTTTTAAAACAAAGATGATAATTTTTAGGCATGGATTCAAGGTGCAGTTCATTAAAGAATCCAAAATGCTTTTTCATCAATTCCTGTCGATTTAATTAATAATTGATGTTGAAATTTGTTATGGAGTTAGATTGTTGATTCAGGAGTAGGGGAAAAATGTTGAATTTTTTTTCGAATGCAAGAAATTTCAGGTCGAATCGAGAATAGGGTTTAGGGTTCTTATTTTATGGGGTATGCATATTCGATGATATCGTTGCATTGGATCGACCGAGCTTCACGAGAATTTAGGGGAAGGTAGAGGATGATGTAACCGTGGTGAGGCCGGAGCCGTGTCATCGCTGGTGGTCGAGGTTGTGAGGTCGTGGAGTTTTTCCTCTTTCGTGTTCGAGTTACAGTTTATATGAGTGAGATTTTTTTTTTAATTCAAGCTTTTCGCGTCGATCTGGGTTTGGATTTCGAACGTGGCTTCAAATTGTAGTTTGTAGGGGGCGCCGTGGATGACTGGAGTGGTGGCGGCGCGCCGTGCACGTGCACGGCGGCGTGAGGGTGTCTGCAGTTTTGAAGATTTGGTCGATTCGAGTGACACTCGACTATGATGGCAGTTTTCTTTGAGTTTTTCCTGGGTGTGCGCGTGGGTTGATTTCACTTGTTCTGCTGTTATCACTTAAACTTAAACTAAATATATAAAAAACAGAAGAGAAAGAAGAGTGGAAGAAGAAGGAGCACGAGGGAAGAGGGAAGAGGACGCTGGAAATGCTGGGGGAAAACTCGAGCCTTGCTCCTTTAAGGAACGTGCTTGCCTCGGGTCATTTTAGGGGGTTAAGTCTAAAACCTTTTTAAGTTATTTTTGTTAACAAATTTCAGTATTATGTAAGTAAAACATTATTGAAAAGATTCAAGCTAAAACTTGATTTAAATTTATTAAGAAGGATTTTACAAAACGTAAGATGGTTGATAAATTTAATTTAAATTTAAAGTTAATTAAGAATGTAATTAATTTATAATGGTGATTTAATAAATAGTTTAAGATTAAATAAATTTGTAATTAAGGATTGTTAGCAATACTTTTGTGTTAAATCAATTTGTAATTAAGAATTTAATTAACCATTTAAAAGTTAATTAATTAACAAATAATAGTAATTAAATGATTAAATAATTAATTAAGGATTAAATGATTAATTTAATCGGTAATTAATGTTTAATTAAGTAATTAGTAATAATTAAATGGGTAATTAAGTTTTATAAATAAATAATTAAGGTTATTAATTAATAATTAAGAATTAATTAATTAAGTGAGTAATTAAGAAGTAATTAATAAATTTAATAAGTTGATTAATTAGTGATTAACTAAGCAAGAATAAAATGGTTTATTCTTAAGTAAGTAATTAAGTTTAAATAAATCAAACTAAATTTGAGATGAATCGATGATTCTGTTTGATTGACTCTGATATTTATTTGGTAATATCCTGTGATGTTCTGTGATATGCCTGATATATCACTGATGATTGTGTAAGATTTATCTGTGATAAATGTTATGTGTATTCAATTATTGAGTTAAACTATTTAAACTATTTAAACAAATTGGCCTTTAAAATGGCGTTTGGATTTCTATGAGACCGGGATCGGGTTTGCTATATTACAGCGTGATAGGGGGTTCTCGCTTTGCGTTAGGTGGTGAACGGGAGACTCTTACCCCTACATTCCCCCTAGGGTAGTATAAGGCCTTGCGGGGTTGGTTGCGAGTCGAGATGTTGGCCGTAAAAGCAAACCCGAGGTATCACTGTGAGCCACGGTGAGGCTGGGATGGTTGAAAAGCCTACCGGTCGAGTGGGCCGCTGTCAATGGTTGAAAAGCCTAGATCGTCACAGTTGGTATCAGAGCGCTAGGTTGAGCGAATACCTACGCTCTTGAGTAATATTTATCCTGAGAGTGCGTATTTGTATTTTCATATAATTATATACCTATCTAAATTTATTGAGTTACCTGTCCAGGTGGCCAACATTAGTTCTGCAAGGAGAGGCAGAGGTAGGGCCAGTACCTCGACTGATAATGGACAAAGTCAAAATGCTAGTGAGGCTGTAGATCTAGTACAGCCTCAGGTTAGTTCTGTCGCTTTATGCAAATAATTCATCAACCTTGGAGGCCAACCATTTAAAGGGTCAGAATCGATAATTGAAGTTCAAGCTAGGCTACACTCTTATGATCGCATCTTTAACAGTATGAAGTTGTCTGATGGACGGAAGAGGAAAATGGCATCGTGGCAATTGCAGGGATGCGCAGCAGCCTGGTGGGATGCAACGGTAGCAAATATTTCTGAGGAAGACATTTCATGGGAAAGGTTTAAGGAGTTATTTGAGGAGAAGTTTATGCCAACAACAGGGAAGACTCAATTGTACCAGGATTTTCTGAATCTGAAGCAGGGAAGCATGTCTTTTTCTGAGTATGAGACCAAATTCAATGAACTTTCGTGTAATGGACCAGGGATCATTGATACTCCCCTCAAAAAGAATGAAAAGTTTGTGCAAGGATTGAGGACAGAATTTCATGATAAGATGACGGTGCTATTGAAAAGATCTTATGTTGATTTAATTGATATGGCTTTGAGATATGAGAATTTGATGAACAAGAGATCAGTGGTGACGGCAGTAGCTTCGAGAGGGAATTTGGCTAACCCAAATAAAAGGAAGTTTAATCCACTTTGGAAAAGGCAAGGCAAAGGAAAGAAACCTGGAGGAAGCAACAATGGGCCTCGCAAGTGTTATAATTGTCAGCAAGTTGGGCATTTGGCTAATTAGTGTCCTCAAGGAAGATCTCAGCAACGTCAGAGTGGTCCAGGATCAGCAATGGCTTAGAGATCATTGTGTTTCAATTATCACCTGCCCGTTCACATGATCAAGAAATGTCCACTTTTGCAGAGGGCGCCTCAGAATAAGGTCTTTGCTCTGGAAGCCGGACCATCTTCTTCTTCTCAAGGCAAAGGGGTATTGGAAGGTACATTACTTTTAGATGGCAAATATATTAAAGTTTTGTTTGATTCGGGTGCTTCTTTGAATTTTATTTCTCTGGAATCGGTAGAAAAGTTCTTTCTCATCCCTAGTACTGTGGATCGTCCCATTTTTGTATCTAATCCTATAGGAGGGGCAACCAAATTAGATACGGTCTGGAAGGACTTGAAGATTTCTTATATGTCCCATAGTTTTTCTTGTGACACTTATGTGTTAAATTTTAAGGGATTTGACCTTATATTGGGAATGGATTGGCTCGATAAGTATAAAGCAGTTCTGAATTGTGATGAGAGAACAGTTTCGCTGGAAACTGATTTGGGTAGAATTGCCAAAGTGTCGTGTAATGATTCTGGCTTTCACTTGAGTAGTCTTTTGCAAGGAGTTGAGACTTCTCAAGAGAAGGTTTAAGAAATCGATGTGGTACAAGATTTTCTTGATATTTTTGAAGAAGTTAAGTGTCTGCCTCCACATCGAGAAATAGAGTTTCGTATTGATTTGATTCCAGGAGCAGTGCCGGTGATTCAGCCAAGTAAGAGAATGCCTCCTAGGGAGAGGGAAGAGTTAATTAAGTAGACACATGATCTTTTGGAAAAGGGGTTGATTAGGCCCAGTTTTTCTTGTTGGGGCTCTGCTGCGGTGTTTGTCACCAAATCGGATGGTTCGCTAAGGTTCTGTGTTGATTATAGAGAAATGAACAAAGGGACCATTCGAAATAAATATCCTCTTCCTCGCATTGATGATCTCTTCGACCAGTTGCATGGAGCTTCTATCTTTTCTCAATTGGATTTAGCTTCAGGTTTCCATCAGTTGAGGGTAGCTAAGGACAGTATCCCCTTGACTGCATTTAGTGGACCAAATTATTTCTATGAGTGGTTGGTTATGCCTTTCGGGTTAACCAACGCTCCTGCCGATTTTGTTGACCCGATGAACCGAGTCTTTCGGGATGTGTTGAATAAGTACGTTCTGGTGTTCATCGATGATATCTTGGTCTACTCTAAGTTGGAAGAAGAGCACATGCAACATTTGATAATTGTATTGGAGACTCTGAGGAAGCATGTTTTGAAGGAAAAATTCTCGAAGTGCCATTTTTGGAATTCGAAAGTTAAATTTTTAGGGCACATTATTTTTGAGAAGGTATCTCTATAGATCCAGCAAAGGTTGAAACTATTCTGGAATGGAAGCAGCCGAAGACACCGACTGAGGTTCGTAGTTTTCTGGGTTTGGCTGGCTACTATAGAAAATTTATCAAGGATTATTCCAATATTTCTTCACATCTGACTATGCTGACCAGGAAAGGAGCTAAATTCAAGTGGACACCCCAGTGTGACGAAGCTTTTCAGGAATTGAAGACAAGGATAACCAGTGTACCAGTGCTTGCTATTCCGGATGGAAAGAGAAAATTTGAAGTTTATACTGATGCTTGTATAGTTGGACTGGGAGCAATAATTGTGTATGCTAGTCGGCAATTGAAGCCACATGAGAGGAACTACGCTACGCACGATCTAGAACTGTTAGCCATTGTTTTTGCTTTGAAGATCTGGAGACGTTATCTTTTGGGAGAGAAGTTCGAACTATTCACGGATCACAAACCGTTGAAATATCTTTTCTCTCAAAAAGATCTAAACCTGAGACAGCAGCGGTGGGTCGAATTTCTGGCATCCTATGATTTGGATATTCTGTATACCCCGGGGAAGGCGAATGTTGTAGCTGATGCTCTTAGCAGAAATGCAGTCCTATCTCTTCTGGAAGTTGTTCCATCTCTTATTGAAAGGTTTTCAAGCAAGCAAGAGTCTGATAAAATGTTAAGAAGAATTATCAAAAGAGTTAGGAAGGGTCAGTGTTCCAGTTTTGAAATTGATGGCCAGGGAACATTGAGGATTAACGGGAGGATTTTTGTTCCATATGATAGGGATCTGAAACAGGAGGTGTTGTCAGAGAGTCATCGTTCCAAATTGAATATTCACCTGGGAATCTCAAAGATGTATAAGGATATGAGGATAGTTTTCAGGTAGCCAGCATGAAGAGGGATGTAGATACTTTCGTTATTAGTTGTGCCGTCTGTCAACAAGTTAAAGGGGATCAGTAGAAGTCAGCCGGATTATTGTAGCCTTTGGAAATTCCAGATTGGAAGTGGGAGATAATTTCAATGGATTTCATCGACGGTTTGCCTAGAACCAGGAAAGGAAATGAAGGAATGTGGGTTATCGTGGATTGTTTAACGAAGAGTGCCCATTTTATACCGGTTAAAGTGACTCATACTGCAGCTTCTCTGGTAGAGATTTTCTTGAAGGAGATAGTCAGATTGCATGGTGTTCCCGTCAGTATAGTAAGTGACCGTGATCCAATTTTCACCAACAAATTCTAGGAGGCTCTGCAATAAGCAATGGGAATGAGTTTGAGATTAAGTATAGCCTATCATCCTCTGATAGACGGACGGACGGAGAGGCTTAATCGTATTCTGGAAGATATACCGCGAGCTTGTGTATTGGATTTTGGAGGTTTGTGGGAAGACCATCTTCATTTAGTGGAATTCTCTTATAATAACAGTTACCAAGTGAGTATTAAGATGGCCCCGTATGAAGCACTGTATGTAAGACCGTGTAGATCCCCATCCTGTAGGGTAGAATCGAAAGATCGTCTTGTACTCGTACCCGATCTAATTCGAGAAGCTTTTGCGAAAGTTGAGCTTATCAAGAAAAGGATGAAAGCTGCTCAGGATCGTCATAAGAACTATGCAGATAAGAGACGAAGATCATTGGAATTTGAGATTGGAGATTTAGTTTTTGTTGAATTTCCCCAATCAAAGGTGCTATAAGATTCAGAAAGACAGGAAAACTTGCTCCGAGATTTACTGGACCATTCCGAGTGCTAGAGAGAATTGGAGTTGTAGCTTATAGGATTGAATTGCCAGAACGGATGTCTGGAATTCAAAATGTATTTCATGTATCTCATTTAAGGAAATTTGTTCATGACCCATCGCTGGTTGTAGAACCAGTAGTTCGGGAAGATTTAGAAGTAGAACCCAACTTGACTATGGTCAGAAATCCAGTCTGGATTGTAGATCAAGACCAGAGGCAACTCAGGAACAAAGTGGTGAAACTCGTCAAGGTGTAGTGGAGCGAGGATCCTAGAGATTGTACATAGGAAACTCTGGATAGTTTTAGGAATGCCTATCCGGGTTTGTGTCTGGATAACTAGTGATGTTTGTTAGAATAGACTGTTTGATTGTTTGTTTTTGTATGGATGATATGTATGTTTGGATTGTTAATATAAAAGCTTTTGAATTAACTTTTGTTTCAAATTTCGGGGATGAAATTCTGTTAAGGGGGGAGGAATGTAACGACCCGGGATTTTGACCACATTATTATAATAAGAATTTAATCTAATTTAAATAAAATACAAGTTTTTCATTTATAAATAAACAAGATTTTTGGGCATTATCAGTTATATATGTTTATATATATGTTGGTGAAGGAAATTTTGATTTAAATTAAAAATAGATTCTTTCAAAAATATTTATAATAAAATTATCTTATTAAATTAAAATTAAAGGTTCCATATTATTAATATTTGATACAATACATATATAAATGTAGTCTATTATAATAATGTTTAAAATAACACAATTCTATTTATATTAAATATAAATATAAAATATATTAATGCACATATAAGTTATAAATCAAATATTTGGAAGTTAAATTCTAAATAAACATAAAATTTAGAAGTTATTCTAACAACAACTCATTTGATTAAAATAAAATAAATCTTTTAAATATTGAACATAAGTATAAAATAAATTATGGGTATAAATATAAGTATAAAAATATGATATAAATATAAGATATAAATAGAAATGTAAACTATGTAAATACAAATATATAAAACCAGACAAGTAAGTAATATCTGGACATAAATATGTGTAAGTAATGTTCAAGTTAAAGGATAATAAAAAGACAAAAGCTGTAAACAAAACATCTTTGTACAAATACATATCAGCATAGCGTAAGTAATTCCTGACAATAAAAGATATATGCATTGTTCAAGCTAGAAGAGATAATAAAAACAAAAACAAAAGCTTTATACAAAAATCTTTGTACATAGAAACCCAAATAAAAATGTCAGCAAACAATAATTAGGTGTAAACATATTTGAAGACCATCTCATTAAATGCTTTCATTTCAGCCCCACAAACATTTATTCAGCCGAAATTGTAATATCACTTTAAAAAAATTAGTAATCATAAAACAAATTATGATCAAAACCAGGTAAGGCTTGTATAGGAAGTTGTTATCCCTATTCAAGGCTATTCTTTTATATAAGCAGCATATTATCTAGTTCGTTTACAAAGACTTATAAAGCTGAAGAAGAAAGAAAAAAAATAAGCATCATATTTTCAAACTTAAACAAATTCAAAGGCAAAGAAAAGTTACAGAGTTTTGAATTCAAACTGCAGTTTCCTTTCATCATGTAACAACCCTAGATTTTTCATATATTTTAAATTTGACTTTATGTTTATTTTTAAACTATTTTAAACTTATTTTATTTCAAACATTTCATTTCTAAAAATATATGTTGATTATTATGTGAATTATAATTTCAAACTGGTATAATTTGGATATTTTACTGAAAAATGGATTTCTAGTCAAATTGGTCAAGCTTTGACTTTTAAATTTAAATATTTAAATTCTTAAATTTTATCTTTTATTATGAATATAGATGAAATAACTTGAACATTGCTTTTCGTTTCGTTGAAAACGGAGTAAAACTGAAAAGGTTATGTACATTTCAAAATTTGAGTAAATTTGTTTTATTTAACAATTTTTGCCTATTTTTACTTTATATAAATTTTATTTTCTTTGTGATATTATTATTTTAATTGTTTTAATGTGTTATTTTGGTATATTTTCATATTTTAATATTTTTAAAATAATAATTTAAATTTTCTAAAGTACATTTGAATTTATTCAAATTTATAAAGCCTAGTTTGGTATTTACTGCATTTTCTTTATTTAATTGATATTGTTTAAATTTATTTATTTTCTTTTCTTATTTATTTTATTTTCTGAGATCTTTCATCTTTGTTTTTAGCCATTGATAAAAAAAAAGAATATAGGAAATTCGAAGTGTTTTAAACTTTTGAAATTCCTATGTCTCTTTGCATTTCCGACCTTTCATTTTCCCAACTCTTCTCTTAATTGTTTTGGCTGTGTAATCTACTCATTTTAGCTGCATTTTTTTTCACTTTCATGAAAATCATTTCTCTTTCTCTCAAAAAAAAATCACGGCTATTCTCCTTGTGAAGCTTTGGTAAAAAATTCTATCTTCTTCTTGTCTTTTTATTGATTTTCTACTTGAATTTGCACATGCTCTCCACCTTCATAGTTGTATTCCCCTCCCCCAAGCTGTGGCCGACCACCACCACCACTTTTTTCTGACCATCACACATCCTAACACCTCTTCTCCTCAGGCCAAGCCAAGCCATGGTGAAGATCATTACAAAAATCCATCTAAACTAGCACTAGCCATCACCTGTACCAAACCTAGTCTAGGATTGCCATCTCCTTCTTCCTCCACCTTTTGCCGGCACAACCACCACCTCTGGCCTGACCTCCATCCTCTTCCACACCACCCACCACCTCCTGGAGCCACTGGCCGAGCCATATGACCTATGGCCAGACCAATGTATTGCATACATATGATGATATTTGACCTATGGTGTAGCCTAATTGCACCTAAACTTCACCACACCAAAACCATGTTTAGGCCGACCACCCTCTAACCCAAACCAGACCTGTAGCACCCCTAGGTTGAGCCAAATACCTGTATATCTGAAGCATATGGGGTAGAGAGCAAGTGCAAGTCAATCGTTGTTGATTTGGGCATTGAATTCTTATGTTGTTTGTTGTTATATTCGTGTTGAAACTTATGAATGATATATATTATTTGTGTATATTTTATCAAGGCATATAGCTTTGGTTCTCCACTCTCGTGCCTTGTCCGTAATTTTGTGCCTTCACTGCGTCAGTATCTGTGCTTTGGTGTCGATCTCCAGCTTGTGACAGGTGAGTAAATCTCACGAGACTAATATGTGCTTATGTAATTATAAACTGACATCACCTGAACCTGTATATGCATAACATCCTGTTATCACTGCTATATTATTTTCATATGGTGTCCACACCTGTTATTACACTTGTTGTATCATATGTCACTGATACTTTATGCTATTCTGTTGTGTATATCAGTTATCACCATTGCAAGTTCCCTATAGACCAGAATCACTATGGGTTGAAATGATACATACCCGAACGGACTTTAGAATAAGGGAAAATCGTTATGGGCTGAAATGATAGGCCTGAGCGATTTTCATATCATTCATTTTACTTGAGTCTGCGGGTTTGAGATGATAGAACCCGGGTTTTTCTTTTTAAATTGCGGATTGAAATGATATACATTCGTATCACTTGACCTAGGCTAGAAAACTATATACGGACCCGTGGTTTATATAATATTTTTTGAAATGTTTTAAAATATTTTAAAATGTAAAATTTATAATATTTTGATTTAAATTTAATTAAAATGATTTTTGTAGAAATATTAGTGATTTTCTGTACACTAAATAATGAATTAAGTAAATAGTAAAGTAGAATTTGAACTATGAGAAAATTTTGGAATTTATGTTTTGTTTTAAAAAGGAATTTTATAAAGTAAGAAAAATATAATATTTTGATTTAAAAATGTATTTTAAATGATTTTATAAAAACTAATAATGATTTTTGAATAAGTTAAAATGTTAACAAATGAATGTTTAAGTAATTTTTAAAATATAGCTTAAATGGGGAAATTTTGAATTTTGTTTAAAAGTTGAAATTTTAACTAAGTAAAATAAATGGAAATAAGTTATATTTTGAGAAATCTAAACTTATTTATTAAGTAAATAATTTAATTTAAGGAATGGAATTTAATGCTTGAATTTAAATAAGAAATTAGGTTAAAACTTGATTTTTGTATGGAAATTTGACTTTATAAAATCATAAAAATAAGTTTTGAAGTAATGATTTTAAAATGTGAAATATATGATTTTATAAGTTAAAATGATTTATATTAAAAGTTAATTATTTGTGAATTGGTAAATTAAAACTCTGAATTTGATTTGACTGCATTTTGAAATGTAATGTAAAAGATATTACAACATTTTGTAAATGTTGTAGTTGTTTTAAATGAATTAAAAGGTTAATTGGAAATAAAGGCTATTATAGCACTTTGTAAGTGCTATAGTGGTTAAACTTAACATTTAAGTTTATTTGAAATTTAAAGGAAATATACTACAACATTTAAATGCTGTCTTTTGTTAAATGAATTGTTTTAAACTATAATTTTACGTAGCATTTTATAAGTGCTATTGAAACTATATTTTGTTGTTTTAATAAAAAAAATTGAAAAAAAATCTTTGGAAAATGATAAAATTTTGGAAACTAAATTTTAAATTTCTAAAGATAATGAAGAGACATTTAAATCGTTTTAAATGGAGAATTTGATTTTTAATGTGAGTTTAAAATGGTATTTAAATTTAATAAAATGAATAAATTTAAATGAATTAAAATGAATGATGTTTTGAATAATATTTTGATATTTTGGAATAGATTTGAAATGATATTTGATTTTTGATTTATTTAATTTATTTGATAAATAAATATTTGAAGTATATTATTTGAGTTTATTCAAATGATATTGGATTTATGAAAGGTGGAATATTTAAGCCTTGAAATATACTGATTGAATATTGTATTTTGTGGATTAAATCGATATTTGAAATTGATAAGTTTTGAAATGGTTTATTTATAAATTGAAATTGAAATTGAAATTGAAATTGATGGTTTGAATTAAATTGAATGGAAATTTGAAATTTGGGTTTAATTTAATAAATTTGTAATATGTAAAGAATTAAAGGATGATTTCAAAATGTATTATTTCGGAATGTTATGATTTTCAAGTGTAATGATTTCAAGTATTTTATAACTATGAAAGTGTTATGATTTTTGAAAGGTGAATATATGTTTGAAATAGAAATGATATAGTTTTGATTTGAATATAGTTTTGAAATAAAATGGTTTTGGTTTCAAAGTATAAACTATCTTTGAAATGATATTTTGATATATTAAAAATGATTTGAAATGAAGTTTTGGAAAGATAGGAAATAATTTTTATATATTAAAATTATTTGAAATGAAGTTTTGGACAGATATGATATTTTAACATATTGAAATGATGTGAAAGGATGTTTAGAAAGGTATTATATCTTATTATATTGAAATGATTTGAAAATGATTTAATCGTTATTTTGATAAAGTTTTGGATTTGAAATGATATTTTATTTCAAAGTATAAAATATTATATTTTAAGTTATAACCACGGGTTATAATAACGATTGGTTGTTAAAGAGACCGGGATCGGATATCTGGCATACTCGTTGTCGATACCGAAAACCACTTTAACAACCGTGTATGCAGTGGAGATTCCAGAATGAAGTAGGATGGTGGCGACGCTCTTAAGGTATGTAACGTGGACCCGACTCCCGTGAGTTGGCTAAAGGTGGCTAAAACAGGAGCAATCGACGGGCCAATTGAGGTAGCTCCTCCGATCGGACACACTTCTTCGACGCCATTCTATTGCTTTTATGGTTGATTTGGTGTGCACACCTTTGATATGGGAGTGTGGCTCGAGGTGGGCGTATGTGGCTGCTGCGTTACCACCAACCCGGAAGTGTAATTGGTATATCTACCCTGGCATTGCCTCATGTGCCTTGTCACCTACCCTAGCGAGCCTTGTACGAGTTTGGTTTTCTCCCGTAGCCCATGTCATATCCTCTGATAGTCTCCCGATCTGGAGATATTATGTTATTGGATGGACTATTGGGATTATTATGTGTGAAGGGTGATATGGGTAGCCCGAAACGCTATTTAAAAGTATGTTTATTTTACTGTAGACGTTATTATAATAGCAAAATATTACTACATAGTAGATAGTTTAACGGATCCTTAGAGGATGGGCGGTCCCAGGCATCCTTTGAGTTACTTGTACTTTATTACAGTTCACTTGAGTTGCTTTACATTATATAAGTATATATTGTCCTGACTCGAGTGTTTGTATTTTATTTACGCTCGGGTCAGTCTCAGTTATTCACAGATTTGGATTCCACTTTCTAGAGATTGGAATCGCTGGAGATCATCTGCATATCTAGTTTTATCTATTCCAGTTCTGTTGTTCTATTCAGCTGGTACTTGGTTATCATCTTGAGACTTCTGTTGTACTTTATTTATTCTGTTGTATTTCATTCAACTCTGATATATTTTCATAGTAGCTTCATGAACTACTATCTTTTTTACTTCCGCTGCATTTCTTACTCTGTGTCTGTGTTTTGTGATTTTTATTTACTGTATGTCCTGAGATTTGCCAAATTTTATTTACAACGCGGTATTTTGAGCAATTCAAGTCTGGCATGTGCGGATGCGAATGGCTGAAAGTATCTGGTTGTTACAGTTGGTATCAGAGCTTTGGCTTTGAGGCAAAATTTAGAATGTATGGTAAATTTAGTTACAGAATCACTTTCATCCAAACTTGAATCTCTTCCTCTTTGATTCAAATTTCATTTGAATTTTGGGAACGTTCCCTGCAGTTCCAAAATCCATTCATGTCCCTCATTATTCATTTCCTTTTGATTCTGGAGTATCCCATAACTCCACTTCGAATGAGCTTTATAGTGAATTGGCAGTCCCGCCAATCTCAAAAAAAAGTCATTTGTAAAGGGAGAAACTCCTTTACAATTAGCATCGATTCACCAGAGATTTATATCTATCCTTGGTTTAGATGCTAATATCTTTTGTTATTCCAAACTCTATCTCCTGAGGTCGAATGTAGATTTACCCCAGAAAATCCATATCGATCTTATTCTTTAAGTCACGGTTGACCAGTTAAAGTTGCTCGTGATTTATATAAGATTATCCATCTTCCTATTCTGTTATTTAAGCATCTCATCCTTGTTTCCAACTTATTTTCAAATCAGAATTTCCTTTGATTTGAGTTAATCATATTTGAATCTCTATCCTTCTTTGAAAATCTATTCATGTATAGTGTATTTGTAAACTAATATTTAAAATTTAAATATTTTATATATTGTGTTGCTTGAGTTGTTGATGTTGAATTGGGTTTCTGATCGATTCGTATGATCAACGCTATCGATGGGATTTCTAAAAACACTTTGACAGAACAAACTAACACAATATTATTTATAAAAAAAGTTGGTTAATGAAATAAATTTTGATATATGTAAATTTATGGAACTTAATAAATTGATTTAAATTGATCATTTGAAATGATAATACTTGATTTATCATTTATTGTTCTATAAATGAATTTATAAATAGCTATTTACAAATTCATTTGGGAACGGAAATGAGTTAAAAAAAGAAATTTGAGAATTTAATTTTCGATGGTTTCAAACCTTGTGCTTAAAGTTTTAAAAGGGGTATATTATTTAAAGTATTTTCTAATAGAAATTTGTTCCAAGAAATTTGTTCCAAGAAATTTTAAAGTTTAAAATTAGTGCTCTTCTCTTTGTCGCTGGAAAATAACTTCGGTGATGACCGCGACATCATCGACATTCATTTTCGAGTTTCGAAGTGAAGAGACCGTTCTATAGTCTTGCTACAGCTTTGTTTTGAGAATTTAATTGGTTTGAATTTTCAAAGATATGATTTGATTTATATAGATATATGATTTTAATTGATTTGACATATTATGTACATATATTTATTTATCTCTAAATGGTTTGAAGGCAATCGAAAATTTAATTCTTAAATTTTATCTTAAAGAACAATTTTAGTTATAAAAAGAAAATCAAATTTTTTTGAATAGATGATTCAAACTTGAAATGATTGAATTGGAAAGCTTTATTTGTATAATACTCAGTTGCGTTCCAATATAACTTACCTTAATTTTTAGAAGTTAATAATGTAATTAGATATTATACAATATAAAAAGTTTCTATAAATAAAATTTGAGTGGTTATAATAAATGTTATACACTTAAATTTTAGTAATAAAAAGATTTACAGAGATAAATATAGAATAAAAGATAAACTGAATAATTTACAATATAAATGATGCTAAAGAAATTAAGAATAAATTAAATCAGTTATAATAAGTGTAAGTATATTTAACATAGGTGATAAAATATATTGAGAGGAATAAATTTAATTTTTATTAGGAGTAAAGAGGAATTAAATTTATTGAGTACATTATGAGTGTAATAATGATTTTTCAAATCCATGATTTTTCAAATTGTTAGTTTAAGAAAATTAGATGATAAGATAATGAAATTAGAGATAGTTAAGATTTTATTAACTTGTGTAAAATTTAATTATCTATTTAAGTTGAAATTTTCATGGTTTCAACTTATTATCTTATTTTGCTTTCAAACTGTCTTTTACTTGTCCTTATTTTTCCTCATCTTGCTACAGACTGGTATAGGCATCTTACTATAATCTTTAATAATCTTTGGAACTCATTCTAAATCTGAGCACTGCTTTCCATCCACAGACCGTCGGTCAAGCGGAAAGAGTGAATCAGATACTAGAGGATCTTTCGTACTTGTGTTCCTGATTCTGGAGAATCTTGCAAAAATCATCTCCACCTCGTTAAACTTACTTATAACAATAGTTATTAGGTATAATTTAAATCTCCTTGTCATCTTGTCTTAATCTTATTTCTCTGTCTTTTTCTGTGCTTTCCCATACCTCATTCCTTTTCGGGGACGAAAAGTTTTGAGTGGGAAGAGTGTAACAACCCTAGATTTTTCATATATTTTAATTTTGACTTTATTTATATTTTTAAATTATTTTAAACTTATTTTATTTCAAACATTTCATTTCTAAAAATATATATATATTGATTATTATGTGAATTATAATTTCAAACTGGTATACTTTGGATATTTTACTGAAAAATGGATTTCTAGTCAAACTGGCCAAACTTTGAATTTTAAATTTTAAATTTAAATATTTAAATTCTTAAATTTTATTTTTATTATGAAAATAGATGAAATAACTTGAACACTGCTTTTCGTTTCGTTGAAAACGGAGTTAAACTGCAAAAGTTATGTACATTTCGAAATTTGAGTAAATTTGTTTTATTTAACAATTTTTGCCTATTTTTACTTTATATAAATTTTATTTTCTTTGTGATATTATTATTTTAATTGTTTTAATGTGTTATTTTGGGTATATTTTCATATTTTAATATTTTTAGAATAATAATATAAATTTTCTAAAGTACACTTGAATTTATTCAAATTTATGAAGCCTAGTTTGGTATTTACTGCATTTTCTTTATTTAATTGATATTGTTTAAATTTATTTATATTCTTTTCTTATTTATTTTATTTTCTGAGATCTTTCATCTTTTTTTTCAGCCATTGATAAGAAAAAAGAATATAGGAAATTTGAAGTGTTTTAAACTTTTGAAATTCCTATGTCTGTTTGCATTTCCGACCTTTCATTTTTCCAACTCTTCTCTTAATTGTTTTGGCCGTGTAATTTACTTATTTCAGCTGCATTTTTTTTCACTTTCACGAAAATCATTTCTTTTTCTCTCATAAAAAAATCACGGCTATTCTCCTTGTGAAGCTTTGGTAAAAAAATTCTATCTTCTTCTTGTCTTTTTATTGATTTTCTACTTGAATTTGCACATGCTCTCCACCTTCATAGCTGTATTCCCCTCCTCCAAGCTGTGGTCGACCACCACCACCACTTTTTTCTGACCATCACACATCCTGACACCTCTCCTCCTCCGGCCAAGCCAAGCCATGGTGAAGATCATCACAAAAATCCATCTAAACTAGCACTAGCCATCACCTGTACCAAACCTAGTCTAGGATTGTCATCTCCTTCTTCCTCCACCTTTTGCCGCCACCACCACCTCCACCACACCCTCTAGCCTGACCTACACCCTCTGCCACACCACCCACTACCTCCTAGAGCCACTGGCTGAGCCATATGACCTCTGGCCGGACCAATGTATTGCATACATATGATGATATTTGACCTATGGTGTAGCCTAGTTGCACCTAAACTTCACCACACCAAAACCATGTTTAGGCTGACCACCCTCTCACCCAAACCAGACATGTAGCACCCCTAGGCTGAGCCAAATACCTGTATATCTGAAGCATATGGGGTAGAGAGCAAGTGCAAGTCAATCGTTGTTGATTTGGGCATTGAATTCTTATGTTGTTTGTTGTTATATTCGTGGTTAAACTTATGAATTATATATATTATTTGTGTATATTTTATCAAGGCATATAGCTTTGGTTCTCCACTCTCGTGCCTTGTCCGTAGTTTTGTGCCTTCACTGCGTCAGTATCTGTGCTTTGGTGTCGATCTCCAGCTTGTGACAGGTGAGTAAATCTCACCAGACTAATATGTGCTTATGTAATTATAAACTGACATCACCTGAACCTGTATATGCATAACATCCTGTTATCACTGCTATATTATTTTCATATGCTGTTCACATCTGTTATTACACCTGTTGTATCATATGTCACTGATACTTTATGCTATTCTGTTGTGTATATCAGTTATCACCATTGCAAGTTCCCTGTAGACCAGAATCACGATGGGTTGAAATGATACATACCCGAACGGACTTTAGAATAAGGGAAAATCGTTATGGGCTGAAATGATAGGCCTGAGCGGTTTTTATATCATTCATTTTACTTGAGGCTGCGGGTTTGAAATGATAGAACCCGGGTTTTTCTTTTTAAATTGCGGATTGAAATGATATACATTCGTATCACTTGACCTATGCTAGAAAACTATATACGGACCCGTGGTTTATATCATATTTTCTGAATTGTTTTAAAATATTTTAAAATGTAAAATTTATAATATTTTGATTTAAATTTAATTAAAAATGATTTTTGTAGAAATATTAGTGATTTTCTATACAATAAATAATGAATTAAGTAAATAGTAAAGTAGAATTTGAACTATGAGAAAATTTTGGAATTTATGTTTTGTTTTAAAAAGGAATTTTGTAAAGTAAGAAAAATATAATACTTTGATTTAAAAATGTATTTTAAATGATTTTATAAAAATTGATAATGATTTTTGAATAAGTTAAAATGTTAACAAATGAATGTTTAAGTAATTTTTAAAATATAGCTTAAATGGGGAAATTTTGATATATGTAAATTTATGGAACTTAATAAATTGATTTAAATTGATCATTTGAAATGATAATACTTGATTTATCATTTATTGTTCTATAAATGAATTTATAAATAGCTATTTATAAATTCATTTGGGAACGAAAATGAGTTAAAACAAGAAATTTGAGAATTTATTTTCCGATGGTTTCAAACCTTGCGCTTAAAGTTTTAAAAGGGGTATATTATTTAAAGTATTTTCTAATAGAAATTTGTTCCAAGAAATTTTAAAGTTTAAAATTAGTGCTCTTCTCTTTGTCGCTGGATAATAACTTCGGCGATGACCGCGGCATCATCGACATTCATTTCCGAGTTTCGAAGTGAAGAGACCGTTCTGTAGTTTTGCTACAACTTTGTTTTGAGAATTTAATTGATTTGAATTTTAAAAGATATTATTTGATTTATATAGATATATGATTTTAATTGATTTGACATATTATGTACATATATTTATTTATCTCTAAATGGTTTGAAGGAAATCGAAAATTTAATTCTTAAATTTTATCTTAAAGAATAATTTCAGTTATAAAAAGAAAATCAAAATTTTTTGAATAGATGATTCAAAATTGAAATGATTGAATTGGAAAGCTTTATTTGTATAATACTCAATTGCATTCCAATATAACTTACCTTAAGTTTTAGAAGTTAATAATGTAATTAGATATTATACAATATAAAAAGTTTTTATAAATAAAATTTGAGTAGTTATAATAAATGTTATACACTTAAATTTTAGTAATAAAAAGATTTACAGAGATAAATATAGAATAAAAGGTCAATTGAATAATTTACAATATAAATGATGTTAAAGAAATTAAGAATAAATTAAATCAGTTATAATAAGTGTAAGTATATTTAACATAGGTGATAAAATATATTGAGAGGAATAAATTTAATTTTTATTAGGAGTAAAGAGGAATTAAATTTATTGAGTACATTATGAGTGTAATAATGATTTTTCAAATCCATGATTTTTGAAATTGTTAGTTTAAGAAAATTAGATGATAAGATAATGAAATTAGAGATAGTTAAGATTTTATTAACTTGTGTAAAATTTAATTATCTATTTAAGTTGAAATTTTCATGGTTTCAACTTATTATCTTATTTTGCTTTCAAACTGTCTTTTACTTGTCTTTATTTTTCCTCATCTTGCTACAGACTGGTATAGGCATCTTAATATAATCTTTAATAATCTTTGGAACTCATTCTAAATCTGAGCACTGCTTTCCATCCACAGACCGTCGGTCAAGCGGAAAGAGTGAATCAGATACTAGAGGATCTTTCGTACTTGTGTTTCTAATTTTGGAGAATCTTGCAAAAATCATCTCCACCTTGTTAAACTTACTTATAACAATAGTTATTAGGTATAATTTCAATCTCCTTGTCATCTTGTCTTAATCTTATTTCTCTGTCTTTTTCTGTGCTTTCCCATACCTCATTACTTTTTGGGGACGAAAAGTTTTGAGTGGGGAAGAGTGTAACAACCCTAGATTTTTCATATATTTTAATTTTGACTTTATTTTTATGTTTAAATGATTTTAAACTTATTTTATTTCAAACATTTCATTCCTAAAAATATATGTATTGATTATTATGTGAATTATAATTTCAAACTGATATACTTTGGATATTTTACTGAAAAATGGATTTCTAGTCAAACTGTTCAAACTTTGACTTTTAAATTTTAAATTTAAATATTTAAATTCTTAAATTTTATCTTTTATTATGAAAATAGATGAAATTACTTGAACATTGCTTTTCGTTTCGTTGAAAACGGAGTTAAACTGCAAAAGTTATGTACATTTCGAAATTTGAGTAAATTTGTTTTATTTAACAATTTTTGCCTATTTTTACTTTATATAAATTTTATTTTCATTGTGATATTATTATTTTAATTATTTTAATGTGTTATTTTGGGTATATTTTCATATTTTAATATTTTTAGAATAATAATATAAATTTCCTAAAGTACACTTGAATTTATTCAAATTTATAAAGTCTGGTTTGGTATTTACTGCATTTTCTTTATTTAATTGATACTGTTTAAATTTATTTATTTTCTTTTCTTATTTATTTTATTTTCTGAGATCTTTCATCTTTGTTTTCATCCATTGATAAAAAAAAAGAATATAGGAAATTCGAAGTGTTTTAAACTTTTGAAATTCCTATGTCTCTTTGCATTTCCGACCTTTCATTTTCCCAACTCTTCTCTTAATTGTTTTGGCCGTGTAATCTACTCATTTCAGCTGCATTTTTTTTCACTTTCACCAAAATCATTTCTCTTTCTCTCACAAAAAAATCACGGCTATTCTCCTTGTGAAGCTTTGGTAAAAAATTCTATCTTCTTCTTGTCTTTTTATTGATTTTCTACTTGAATTTGCACATGCTCTCCACCTTCATAGCTGTATTCCCCTCGTCCAAGCTGTGGCCGACCACCACCACCACTTTTTTCTGACCATCACACATCCTAACACCTCTCCTCCTCAGGCCAAGCCAAGCCATGGTGAAGATCATCACAAAAATCCATCTAAACTAGCACTAGCCATCACCTGTACCAAACCAAGTCTAGGATTGCCATCTCCTTCTTCCTGCACCTTTTGCCGCCCCCACCACCACCACAACCTATAGCCTGACCTACACCCTCTTCCACACCACCCACCACCTCCTGGAGTCACTGGCCGAGCCATATGACCTCTGACCGGACCAATGTATTGCATACATATGATGATATTTGACCAATGGTGTAGCCTAGTTGCACCTAAACTTCACCACACCAAAACCATGTTTTGGCCGACCACCCTCTCACCCAAACCAGACCTGTAGCACCCCTAGGCTGAGCCAAATACCTATATATCTGAAGCATATGGGGTAGAGAGCAAGTGCAAGTCAATCGTTGTTGATTTGTGCATTGAATTCTTGTGTTGTTTGTTGTTATATTCGGGTTGAAACTTATGAATTATATATATTGTTTGTGTATATTTGATCAGGGCATATAGCTTTGGTTCTCCACCCTCATGCCTTGTCTGTTATTTTGTGCCTTCACTGTGTCAGTATCTGTGCTTTGGTGTCGATCTCCAGCTTGTGACAGGTGAGTAAATCTCACCAGACTAATATGTGCTTATGTAATTATAAACCGACATCACATGAACCTATATACGCATATGCATATCATCCTGTTATCACTGCTATATTATTTTCATATGTTGTTCACACCTGTTATTACACCTGTTGTATCATATGTCACTGATATTTTATGCTATTCTGTTGTTTATATCAGTTATCACCATTGCAAGTTCCCTGTAGACTAGAATCACTATGGGTTGAAGTGATACATACCCGAATGGACTTTAGAATAAGGAAAAATTGTTATGGGCCTAAATGATAGGCCTGAGCAGTTTTCAAATCATTCATTTTACTTGGGACTGCGGGTTTGAAATCATAGAACCCGGGTTTTTCTTTTTAAATTGCGGATTGAAATGATATACATCCATATCACTTGACCTAGGCTAGAAAACTATATACAGACCCGTGGTTTATATAATATTTTCTGAAATGTTTTAAAATATTTTAAAATGTAAAATTTATAATATTTTGATTTAAGTTTAATTAAAAATGATTTCTATAGAATTATTAGTGATTTTCCATACATTAAATAATGAATTAAGTAAATAGTAAAGTAGAATTTGAACTATGAGAAAATTTTGGAATTTATGTTTTGTTTTAAAAAGGAATTTTGTAAAGTAACAAAAATATAATATTTTGATTTAAAAATGTATTTTAAATGATTTTATAAAAATTGATAATGGTTTTTGAATAAGTTAAAATGTTAACAAATGAATGTTTAAGTAATTTTTAAAATATAGCTTAAATGGGGAAATTTTGAATTTTGTTTAAAAGTTGAAAATTTAACTAAGTAAAATAAATGGAAATAAGTTATATTTTGGGAAATTTAAACTTATTTATTAAGTAAATAATTTAATTAATAAATGGAATTTAATGCTTGAATTTAAATAAGAAATTATGTTAAAACTTGATTTTTGTATGGAAATTTGACTTTATAAAATCATAAAAATAAGAGTATTTAAATAATGATTTTAAAATGTGAAATATATGATTTTATATGTTTAAATGAACTGTTTTAAACTATAATTTTATGTAGCATTTTATAAGTGCTACGGAAACTATATTTTGTTGTTTTAATAAAAAAATTAAAAAAATCTTTGGAAAATGATAAAAATTTGGAAACTAAATGTTAAATTTCTAAAGATAACGAAGAGACATTTAAATCGTTTTGAATGGAGAATTTGATTTTTAATGTGAGTTTAAAATGGTATTTAAATTTAATAAAATGAATGGATTTAAATGGTATTTAAATGAATTAAAATGAATGATGTTTTGAATAATATTTTGATATTTTGGAATGGATTTGAAATGATATTTGATTTATTTAATTTATTTGATAAATAAATATTTGAAGTATATTATTTGAGTTTATTCAAATGATATTGGATTTATGAAAGGTGGAATAATTAAGCCTTGAAATATACTAAGATTGAATATTGTATTTTGTGGATTAAATCGATATTTGAAATTGATAAGTTTTGAAATGGTCTATTTATAAACTGAAATTGAAATTGAAATTGATGGTTTGAATTAAATTGAATGGAAATTTGAAATTTGGGTTTAATTTAATAAATTTGTAAAATGTAAATAATTAAAGGATGATTTCAAAATGTATTATTTCAGAATGTTATGATTTTCAAGTGTAATAATTTCAAGTATTTTATAACTATGAAAGTGTTATGATTTTTGAAAGGTGAATATATGTTTGAAATAGAAATGATATAGTTTTGATTTGAATATAGTTATGAAATAAAATGGTTTTGGTTTCAAAGTATAAGCTATCTTTGAAATGATATTTTGATATATTAAAAATGATTTGAAATGAAGTTTTGGAAAGATAGGAAAGAATTTTGATATATTAAAATTATTTGAAATGAAGTTTTGGAAAGATATGATATTTTGACATATTGAAATGATTTGAAAGGATGTTTAGAAAGGTATTATATCTTATTATATTGAAATGATTTGAAAATGATTTAATCGTTATTTTGATAAAGTTTTGGATTTGAAATTATATTTTATTTCAAAGTATAAAATATTATATTTTAAATTATAACCACGGGTTATAATAATGATTGGTTGTTAAAGAGACCGGGATCGGATATCTGGCATACTCTCTGTCGATACCGAAAACCACTTTAACAACCTTGTACGCGGTAGAGATTCCAGAATGAAGTAGGAAGGTGGCGACGCTCTTAAGGTATGTAACGTGGACCCGACCCCCATGAGTTGGCTTAAGGTGGCTAAAACAGGAGCGATCGACGGGCCAAGTGAGATAGCTCCTCCGAGCGGACACACTTCTTCGACGCCATTCTATTGCTTTTGTGATTGATTTGGTGTGCACAGCTTTGATATGGGAGTGTGGCTCGAGGTGGTCGTATGTGTCTGCTGCGTTACCACCATCCCGGAAGCGTAATTGGTATATCTACCCCGGCATTGCCTCGTGTGCCTTGTCATCTACCCTAGCGAGCCTTGTACGAGTTTGGTTTTCTCCCGTAGCCCGTGTCATATCCTCTGATAGTCTCCCGATCTGGAGATATTATGTTATTGTCGGACTACTGGGACTATTATGTGTGAAGGGTGATATGGGTAGCCCGAAACGCTATTTAAAAGTATGTTTATTTTACTGTAGACATTATTATAATAGCGAAATATTACTACATAGTAGATATTTTTACGGATCCGTAGAGGATAGGCGGTCCCAGGCATCCTTTAAGTTACTTGTACTTTATTACAGTTCACTTGAGTTGGTTTACATTATATAAGTATATATTGTCCTGATTCGAGTGTTTGTATTTTATTTACGCTCGGGTCATCCTGAGTTATTCACAGATTTGGATTCCACTTTCTGGAGATTGGAACCGCTGGAGATCATCTGCTTATCTAGTTTTATCTATTCCAGTTCTATGTTTCTATTCCGCTTGTACTTGGTTATCATCTTGAGACTTCTATTGTACTTTATTTATTCTGTTGTATTTCATTTAACTATATTTTCATAGTAGCTTCATGAACTACTATCTCTTTTACTTCCGCTGCATTTCTTACTCTGTGTTTATGTTCTGTGATTTTTATTTACTGTATGTCCTGAGATTTGCCAAAATTTATTTACAACGCGGTATTTTGAGCAATTCAAGTCCGGCATGTGCGGATGCGAATGGTTGAAAATATCTGGTTGTTACACATCAACAAATTGTCCTCTGTTTCAACAGTAATTCTAGGTGAGTAAACCTACTTTTTGAAATTTAATTCTTAATAATTGATTCATTAAAAATATTATGTTTGATATAAACTGTTCTGTGATGTTTGTTAATTACTGGATGCTCTGTTTATGACGTTCTTCAAATTTTTCATGTTTCTGGGGCAAAAGAAGCAGAGAATGGTTTGTACTCTTCATATAAAATATTTTAACTTAGAAATTTAACTAAATAAATTTTTTTAAACTAAAGATCAAGGCTTGAAAAAACTGTTTCAAGGTTGGCAGTGAAATATAGATACTGTAAATCCAAACTTACAGTAAAAAAAGCAAATCAATATGTAAAATTCGAATATCATAAAGTGTTGATTTGATTTCATTTCATGAATATACATGTAAGGGTAGGATTTTTAAAACAAAGATGATAATTTTTAGGCATGGATTCAAGGTGCAGTTCATTAAAGAACCCAAAATGTTTTTTCATCAATTCCTGTCGATTTAATCAATAATTGATGTTGAAATTTGTTATGGAGTTAGATTGTTGATTCAGGAGTAGGGGAAAAATGTTGAAATTTTTTTTCGAATGCAAGAAATTTCAGGTCGAATCGAGAATAGGGTTTAGGGTTCTTATTTTATGGGGTCTGCATATTCGATGATATCGTCGCATTGGATCGACCAAGCTTCATGAGAATTTAGAGGGAGGTAGAGGATGATGTGACCGTGGTGAGGCCGGAGCCGCGTCGTCGCTGGTGGTCGAGGTTGTGAGGTCGTGAGGTCATGGTGTTTTTCCTCTATTGTGTTCGAGTTACAGTTCATATGAACGAACTTTTTTTAATTCAATCTTTTCGCGTCGATCTGGGTTTGGATTTCGAACGTGGGGTCGAATTGTAGTTTGTAGGAGGTGCCGTGGATTGCCGGAGTGGTGGCAGCGCGCTGTGTACGTGCATGGCGACGCGAGTGTGTTTGCAGTTTTGAAGATTTGGTCGACTCGAGTGACACTCGAGTATGATGGTAGTTTTCTTCGAGTTTTGCCTGGGTGTGCACGTGGGTTGATTTCACGTGTTCTGCTGTTATCACTTAAACTTAAACTAAATATAAAAAAACAGAAGAGAAAGAAGAGTGGAAGAAGGAGCACGAGGGAAGAAGGAAGAGGACGTGGGAAATGCTGGAGGAAAACTCGAGCCTTGCTCGAGTAAGTAACGTGCTTGCCTTGGGTCATTTTAGGGGGTTAAGTCTAAAACCTTTTTAAGTTATTTTTGTTAACAAATTTCAGTATTATGTAAGTAAAACATTATTGAAAAGATTCAAGCTAAAACTTGATTTAAATTTATTAAGAAGGATTTTATGAAACGTAAGATCGTTGATAAATTTAATTTAAATTTAAAGTTAACTAAGAATGTAATTAATTTATAATGGTGATTTAATAAATAGTTTAAGATTAAATAAATTTGTAATTAAGGATTGTTGGCAATACTTTTTTGTTAAATCAATTTGTAATTAAGAATTTAATTAACCATTTAAAAGTTAATTAATTAACAAATAATAGTAGTTAACTGATTAAATAATTAATTAAGGATTAAATGATTAATTTAATCAGTGATTAATGTTTAATTAATTAATTAGTAATAATTAAATGGGTAATTAAGTTTTATAAATCAATAGTTAAGGTTATTAATTAATAATTAAGAATTAATTAATTAATGAAGTGAGTAATTAAGAAGCAATTAATAATTTAATAAGTTGATTAATTAGTGATTAGCTAAGCAAGAATAAAATGGTTTATTCTTAAGCAAGTAATTAAGTTTAAATAAATCAAACTAAATTTGAGATGAATCGATGATTCTGTTTGATTGACTCTGATATTTATTTGGTAATATCATACGGTGTTCTGTGATATGCCTAATATATCTCTGATGAATGTGTATGATTTATCTATGATAAATGTTATGCGAATTCAATTGTTGAATTAAACTGTTTAAACTATTTAAACAACTTGGCCTTTAAAATGGCGTTTGGATTTCGATGAGACCGGGATCGGGTATCGATTTGATATCCCGAAAACCACATCGGTCCAATTTAAACGTTAGGTCGTGGCATCTCAAGTGAAGGTCGAGATGGTGTTTTCAGAATGCAAGGGTTATTGTCGTTAACTCTAAGGGTGATTCCAAAAAGAGTGTAACGAGATAATGCCTTCGGTTTCGTTCGAAACCGGGTCGAACTTAGATGGATTGAATGCTTTCAGCACATCGTCAGGCGGACGATGAGCATTCTAAGAGATATGTCTGTAAAGGTAATCGCAGCCTCAAGCCTCGTCAACCGGGAATGGCTAAAACAGGGGATGTGCAACAAGGTTAGGTGGGTCATGCCCAAGCAGGACGAGATATATCCCTATCTAGATGTCCCTTTTTATTCGGCTATGTGGGCGGTTGGACCTGCAGCCAACTGCGGAGTTATCTTGTTCGGGACTGTCCAGTAAGGAATGGTTCCGGCCTTATGTTGCAGGGGAGTTAGGGTGGCTCCTCGGTATAATGATCTAGGCCCCGTACTGTGACGGGCGGTACCCCAGTAGCCCTGCCATTGATGGAAATCCATTTTCGCTATGAGACCCTACGGTTATGATTTGTATTGCCCACTTTTGTGGCTAGTAGCCGGAATTTAATAGATGTAACAATTTCAGCCATTTTCTATTTACTTGAAAACCCTAGACACTATTATAATATCACTGGATTTTCTATAAAATATTTTGGTTAGCGTAAGGTAAAAACTTACCCGTGTTTATGTGTGGGGAGTCTTACGTGATACCTTTATTTTCAAATGAATTTCAGAGTTAAACAATTTTGACCCGTTTACTCATACCAGACCCATGTCTGACCCGGAGTTTATATTTTGTTTTTCATAAACTCTTGGGTACTCAAATTTTTATGAATAGCCAAGTGATAGGTTTCGGGGTATAGAGTTTTCTAGAGGAGTTGGAGCAGAAGACCAGACATATGTATCTATCTAAATAGTTCCGCTGTGTTAGTTGGTGTATGATGTATTTTGGATATATGTAGACAGATATGTATATGACAGTTCTGTTGTATGATATTGTATAACTCTGATGTATGTATAACTATGAAATAGTTATGTGATGTATTATATTTTGTTCCACTCCGTTGTGAGATTCTGATGTTGTTATTCTTTCTTTCTATTCTTTTCTATTTCTATCCCTTTCTTTTCTTATTGATGATACGTCTTTCTGGGGTTAGAAAGGCGGGTCGTCACAATAAAGGTATCACGTAAGACTTCCCACACATAAACACGGGTAAGTTTTTACCTTACGCTAACCAAAACATTTTATAGGAAATCCAGTGATATTATAATAGTGTCCCTGGTTTTCAAGTAAATAGAAAATAACCGAAATTGTTACATTCATTAAATTCCAACTACTAGCCACAAAAGTGGGTAATACAAATCAAAACCGTAGGGTCTCGTAGGGAAAATGGCTTTCCATCAATGGCAGGGCTACTGGGGTACCGCCCGTCACAGTAAGGGGCCTAGATCACCGTACAGAGGATCACTCCCGACCCCTTACAACACAAGGCCGGAACCATTCCTTACTGAACAGTCCCAAACAAGATAACCTCGCAGTTGTGGCCAACAACTTCACATACAGCCGAAATAAAGGGACATGTAGACAGGGGTATATCTTGTTCTGCTTGGGTGCTACCCACCTAGCCTTGCTGCATTTCCCTTATTTTAGCCATTTTCAGTTGTTGAGGCTTGAGGCTGCGATTACCTTCATAGAACATATCTCTTAGAATGCTCATCGTCTGCCTGACGATGTGTTGAAAGCATTCAATCCATAAAAGTTCGTTCCGGGTTCGAACAAAGCCGAAGCCATTATCTCGTTACACTTATTTTGGAATCACCCTCAGAGGCAACGACAATAACCCTTGCATTCTGAAACACCATCTCGACCTTCACTTGAGATGTCACGACCTATCGTTTAATTTGGATCGACGTGGTTTTCGAAATATCGAATTGATACCTGTAACGACCCTGAATTTCCGACCCAGTTTAAAATTTCAAAATCCATCATTTTAATATAAAATTTTGAAATTATAAACAATCTCAATTAATGTCCAAACTTTATTTATAAGATGCGTCCAGTTAGATATGAATATAGAAAAAGTTTCGTCGTAAAATATTACAGTAAATTTCGTTTGCGTTTTACTGTATATCAGTTCATATAAAGCTGCGTAAAATTTATTTTTCAAATCCAAATATTTTTACATAGTTATGTTGTAAAAATTATTCTAATCAAGATGATGTAATTCATTTCGTCAAAAACTGTCATCGCCTGTTCCGTTTAAATTGCTTTGCAAAACGAACAATTTAAGCGGCGTAAATTCGATTTTGTAAAATTATCGTATCGTAATTATCTGTGTACCGTTGGAAGCGCATCATTGCACTGATTAAAATAGTATATTTATGCGTGCAAATCGGAGTCCGACGTAAATCGTCGCGTTAATTTAACCATTCCAAATGGACCAGTTAAATAATATTCAACCCTAATTTGTAGCAAATATCCATTCAAAATTTTGAAGTGCATTCAATACGGTAGTTGGGAGATAATAGTTGACTTGAAAATTGGGATGGATTTTCGGAATTCAAAGTGAAATTTACGGTTATGAATTATAAATTTAAAAGAAACCAACCATTCATCATTTTCACTGCTCGCCTCCATTCATATCTCATGAGGTAATGCATGCCTCTCCTCCTTCTTTCTTCTTCATACTTCTTTCTGAAATTAAAAAATATATACAAATAAGAAGAGATACTGAAACTCTCGTCACCTTCCCAAGACAAATAATGCACACCACACCCTCTCCCATTTCTTCACACTCTCTCCCGTTCCTTCTTCTTTTTATTCTTTTTGAAAAAAAAACAAGGCTGAAAAAAAAACACGCACAAAGGTTCCCACAGCCGAACAACCCCTCCACCTCACCTCCCTCATTCACTTCTTCCCTTCATTTACCCTTCCACCCCACGCACCGACCAACACCCTCAAAACCGCCACCTCCCTCAAACCGCCACCCAGCTTGTTGCACCACCTCCAGCCTTACGTCATTGCATGTACATGTGGTGTGCACGGGGGGGCGCGTGCGTGTCGTGTGCATGAACAGTGTGGTGTGGTGTTGCCGAATCATGTAGTGGCCGAGCATACAGGGGGTGTGCGCATGGGTTTCATGCGTGTGTGGGGAGGACTGCTGCATTTTTTTGAGTCTCGGCCGTTATATAAAAAAAAATGATGTAAGTACGTATTTGTGGGGGCAGCATGTTGAAGGAGAGGGGAAATGAATAATGGCTGTGAGGTGTTGTTTTGTTGTGTGGGAGGAAGAGTCAGTTTGCGCGAAGAAAAGAGAAAAAAAAAAGAAAAGAAAATGTGTTGCGTGCGTATGTGAAAAAAATGATGTAAACGAGTTGCGTGTTGTGTGAGTCTCGAGTTATGTATGCATGGCATGTGCATTTTGCGTGTGTGTGTTCACGAGGGTAGCGTGATAGCGCTAGATATTGCAGACAAGTATTTACGCAAGTATCTATTTCGGTTGCAAAAATTTGTAACCACTTTTCTTTGCTTGTTGTGTGTAGAAGCGACTGGTTAAGCTTTTTGCAGCAGCATCGATTTTCAGCTTCGTCCTTCCCTCTATCATCGGTAAGCGCATCCATATAATTTATAAATTATATATGAACGTTCATTGAATTAATATCGTCTTTCTTTTGTCGATATTTGCAGTGTCCGTGTTCGTGTTGTACCGACTTCATTCGTGCTTCTTCTTGCTTTGTGCCAAATTTCTTTATCCACGAAAGGTGAATTAATTTTCATGACTATATTCTTATACAAGCTTGATTGATGAATGATTGCTATGTGATGTTAAATTGGATGTTAATTGTTATTGTTAAGTGATGAATAATATGCAAGTTGAAGTTGATATAGGATAGTCAGCAATTTAAAAATGGATTATATATGTCGAATTTTGATGTTGAACTTGACCCCTTTTATATGATGAATATTGATTAGAAATATGACCCCTTTTAATTGTTAAGTTAATTGACAAGTAGAATTTGATAAATTACACTTTGAACCTTTGAATGTGTATTGGACAAATTGTTGTACTATTAAAATTGAAATTGTAATTGAATGACAAGTGAAAAACCGTAATGTAATAATCTTTAATCTACATGAAATGATAGTGTTGATTCTAGAAATAATTATATTAACTTGCATAAATAACAAATGTAAATTAATACAATTATTTCGAGATTATTTAAATAAATTGTTGAATTATTATGTATGGATGCTATTGCTTGTCTATTTACTTTGACACCATTCCAGTTATCACACTGCAAGTTCCCTTTGCTATGTTTTGATTTTTGAATTGAAATGGAATAGGGTTGAAATGATAAATACCCAAATAACTTGACCTAGGATAGAAAAGTAAATTAAACCCAATTGGTCAATGTTTTGATTTAAATAAAATAAAGATTTTATATGAAGAATAATAAATTTTTGAAATAAAATTCGAATTTAAATTTGAATGAAAGGAAATGAGAATATTAGAATTTAACCAAATATTAACATGGTAATTAACAAAGGAACATTGTTCAAATTTTAATTGATTAATAATTAAGTTTTGAATTCATTAACAATTTAGTTTGGAATTAGTAATAATTAATTTGGAATTATTATTAATTAATTTGGAATTATAAATAATTATGTTTTGAAATTGATAATAATTAAGTTTTGGAATTATTAATAATTAAGTTTTGAAATTATTAATAATTAAGTTTTGGAATTATTAATAATTAAGTTTTGGAATTATTAATAATTAAGTTTTGAAATTATGAATAATTAAGTTTTGAAATTATTAATAATTAAGTTAAATTTATTAATAATTAAGTTTGGAATTAGTGATAACTAAGATTTGAAATTTTTGATAAGTTAATGAGATTGAATTATTTAAAAATTAAATTGAATTGAATTTTCTTATTAAGTGAAATTGAATTTCTTGAATAAGTGGAACTGAATCCCTTTATTAACTGAGTTTGAAGTGTAATGAAGGTAATAAATGAATGAAATTTAATTTGTTTAACAAGAAATAAAAATGCGTTTTTATCGAAACAAATGAAAGACTTGAAATTTAAAGAATTGGATTTACAAATTTAATTTAAATTAATTTGTAAGCTTTGATAATGAAGATGAACTTAGGAAGTAAAGCTAATGAATTAGAAATTTAATGGAAATTGTTTAAATGATAACTAAATTAATGAATATCGAATGAAATCGATAAATGAGTTTAAATTGATTTGAACGTTAAATTAAGTTTAAATGATTGTGGAATGGAATTTATATACAAATTTAAGTGTATATTTGAATTGTTCAAATCAAAATTTGAAATTGAATTATAGAATTCTGAAATGAAATTGAAAGCTATGAAACGTAAAATTTTGGAAATTGTTTGGAAGGACAAATAAAATTGTTGAATTAAAAATTCTAATTGAAATTGAATTTGAATTGGTTTTGTAACATATTAAACGACCAATCGGTAAATTAATTACGAAGGTTATTAAAGGAACCAGAATCGGTTAGGGACATACTCACTGTCTAAACTGAAAACAACTTTAATAACTATATGCGGAGTGTGATCCAGAATGAAGTGCTTGGAATGACGTATGCGATGACTGAAGAAAGAGAACGATAGTGGATAGCGTTGGCACTTGTGTCAGATTGGAAATGACTAAAACAAGAGCCGTGTCGGGCCTAATGGGGTTAGCTACCTCGAGCGAACATGCTTCTTCGTAAACTACTCATTACTTGTTATTGATTGGTGCGCACCTTTGAATTCGGAGTGTTGTTTCACGGTATTACGATCGTTGCGGCGATGCGTTCTCACCGGTCCGGATCAGGCAAACGGTAGTTTCACTACCTTGGGTATCGCCTCATGTGCCTTGTCATACTTGTATCCCTATACGCGACCACTACGAATTTGTTTTGTATTATACCTATGGAGTACTCCCTAATATCCCACTAGTTTACGGTGGAGTTTACCGTGCTGTATAGTCTATAATGCTATATTAAATGTGTTAAGGGGAACAATGGTAATGCCTTAACACTATTTTGATATTTTACTTTACTGTTAGACATTATCTATTTATCGTACACTATTATGTATAAATAGTTTAACGGATCCTGAAAGATGTTATTCCATTCATCTTTAAGTTATTGTTATTTTGAATTTGAACCATATTATCTGTATAAGAATATATGTCCTGATTCGGGTGTTTGTTTATGCTTATGCTCGGATTAGACTGAGGATTGCTGTTGCTGTTCTACTTAGAGCTGAAGACCGAAGACTATCACTATCTTATCTTATCAGTATTGTTCTTTCTATTTGGGCTATTGGACTTCTATCTTGTTCTATTTCTTTTATTTGAGGCATTGTTGTATTTATGGGTAGCTTCATGAACTACTCTTATGAATATGTTGTATTTTCCGCTGCACTATTCAGTGATGTTATATTTTTGGGATTCTGTGATGATTCTCATACACACACACACACTCTCCATTAATGATTCGTGTTTTGTACTGTTTAAGTTGACATGTATGGAATATCGTCAATTTAAATGGTACAAATATACGGGTTGTTACAGTTGGTATCAGAGCTTTGGTTCCCGAAAACCTTAGCCTGTGGAATTTAAAGCTCATTAGAGATAGGGTAACCATGCCCTAGAATGAGGAGAATCATTTCAGAATCCATATCCTTTGATTCCATTCTTCTTATTGTCATTCGATTTGAATTTCTTTAAGATTCCATAAATCTCTATTTTTGATTCTAAAATCACTTTTGGTATTCCAGGATGGCTACCAGAAGAAATGTTAGAGGCAGGGGTAGGGGAAACGCTCCCAAACCACGTGCCCCAGCTCCCGCAGGCAAATTCTCCACTCTTAGCAAGGAGTACACTCAGCTTGGCGGAGTCAAATTCACTGGCTCCGAGAGTATCATTGAAGCATAGAAATGGATAAAGAGTTTGGAGAGGATTTTTACTGGCCTGGAGATCACAGACGCTTAGAAGCGTAAGTTGGCCGCTTGGCAGCTTCAGGATGCTGCATAGGATTTGTGGGAGTCAGTCACTTCTCATACTGATGAGGAAACCATCACTTGGGCCCAGTTTAGGCAGTAATCTATCTAAAAATTTATCTAAATAAAATTCCTTTTATCTCGTCAAATTTTGACTCGTTTTCATATCACTTATAAATAGGGATTCCTTTACGGCTCAGTGGATGTCAGCTGCTGGGAAGGCCCAACTCTATCGGTCTTTTATGGATCTCAAGCAAGGCAACATGACCTTCACTGAGTATGAAAGGAAATTCAACGAACTATCTAAGTTCGGACCCGGTTTGATCGATACACCTCTGCTTAAGAATGAGAAGTTCATACATGGCGCATGCCCTGAGTATTACGAGCTCCTCACCGCTCATGTCCATGGAACTTTCACCGAGTTGATGGATTTTTCTCTTCGATATGAGCGAAAGCCAAAGGGAACATCGGTCACTAAGACTCCAACTACTGAGCCATCCTCTAGTCAGACTGGGAAGAGGAAGCCAATTTTGAGCAACAGAAGAACTGGCAGAAGAAATCCGGGCTTGGCTATTCTCAGAAGAAGCCCATTGACATCTCCTCTATCACCTGCTTTAATTACAACCAGAAAGGTCACTATGCCAGTAGTTGCCCATCCCCAAAGGGTGCAGCTATTCCGCCACCGGCTCAGATGGCCAAGAGAGACGTCTGTCACATTTTCTTACAGCCAGGACACTTTAAGAAAGACTGTCCAACACAGAAGAGAGGTACCCCATCCGGATTTTTTCTATTTCCACACCTGTCCCGGAAGTTCCAGATAATCAAGGTACTTTACAGTGTACTTTTATGTTGCATTCTTCACCTGTTAGAGTTCAATTTGACATCGAAGCAACACATAGTTTCATATCTATTGATTTATGTAACAAACTTGGATTGGAACCTATTCTTGCATCTACCTTCTTATGTGTATCTAACCCTATTGGAGGGCCCGCAACCTCAAAAGCGTTTGCAAATATGTCACACTTATGTATGGCATGCATCGTTTTACTTGGGATTTCTTTGTACTTGGATTCGAAGCATTCGATATCCTATTAAGTATTGATTGGCTACGACAGTTCGAAGCCGTTATCTCATGCAAAGATCGAACCGTCTCTCTTATCGATGACAAGAGCTTACCTTTAGTTATTAAAGGCAAATCGCCTTAAGAATGTGCTGGGAGTTTTATATTCTCTCTTGACTCTCATCCAAGTGAACTTAGCTCCACTCTAGTTTTTCAATTCTTTTCTGATGTGTTCGGAGAAGTCAATTCTCTACCACCTCTGTGGGAAATCGAATTCCGCATTGACCTTATTCCTGGTGCATGACCAGTAGTTCTCCCTCCTAGGAGAATGGCTCCTAAAGAAAAGGCAGAGTTGAATGTTCAAATTGAAGATTTATTTTCTAAAGGCTTGATTCGGCGTAGTCATTCAAAATGGGGTGCTGCAGTTGTATTTGTCACAAAATCCGATGGCTCTCTCAGAATGTGTGTTGACTATAGAGAGCTAAACAAACTCACACACAAGAACAGGTATCCGATGCCCCGCATCAACGATCTATTCGATCAGCTTCATGGAGCTAAAGTCTTCTCCCAACTTGATTTGGCTACCGGCTTTCACCAACTCAGAATCGCTGAGGATAACATTCCTAAAACAGCATTTCACACCGAAAATGGTTTCTATGAATGGCTAGTTATGTCATTCGGTCTTACTAATGCTCCGGCTTATTTTGTTGACTTGATGAATAGAGTTTTCCGAGATGTTCTTAACAAGTTCGTTCTTGTTTTCATCGATGATATTCTCGTCTTCTCTAAAGATAAGAAAGAGCATATGTCACATTTGGCTTTTGTACTTGAAAATCTTCGCAAACATCAGCTTAAAACCAAGTTTTCGAAATGCCACTTTTGGAGAGATGAAGTTCGTTTTCTTGGCCATATTGTTTCGAAGAATGGGATTTCCGTTGATCCAGCTAAGATCGCCGTAATCAATGTAAGTTCTATTCTTACTTGTCAATTCTATCTAAACAACTTATCAATATCTAAATTCGAATCCCTTGAATTTGTAGGATTGGGAGACTCCCAAAACTCCTACAGATATCCGCAATTTCTTGGGTTTGGTCGGCTATTATCATAGATTTATAGAAAACTTTGCTCATATTGCTGCCCCACTTAACGCACTGACCAGAAAGAATGTGAAATTCATTTGGAGTGAAACGTGCGAAGCAGCTTTCAATGAAATGAAGTGATGATTGACATCTGCCCCAGTTCTTACAGTTATTGACGGCAGTGAATGATTGACTGTCTATACCGATGCTTGTCGTGATGGATTAGGAGCAGTTTTGATGCAGAAAGGAAAGGTTATTGCCTATGCGGGTCGTCAGTTAAGGACCCATGAAGCAAATTACGCAACTCACGGCCTAGAGCTTCTTACGGTTGTATTTTCTCTTAAGCTATGGAGGCACTATCTATTGGGAACCAAATTCGAGTTATTCACTGACCATAAATCATTGAGATATATCTTCTCGCAAAAGAATTTGAATCAGAGACAAGTCCGATGGCTCGAATTTTTAGCTGCATATGACCTTGATATTAATTATACTCCACGGAAAGCAAATGCTATAGCCGATGCTTTGAGCAGAAATCAAGCAATGGCATGTTGTAATCTGGTTGAAGGAATGTTATTCCAGCTCGTCGTCCCCCCAGCTCTTATGGATCGCATTATAACCAAGCAATACGAGGATACTTTGCTTTATCGCATCAAAGAAATAGTTCTCAGAAGAGTTGGAAATGCTGACAATAAATTGGGTGCACATGTCGATAGTAATGGAGTCTTGAGAATTGATAATCGAATTTGTATTCCTAATGTTGATGGTCTAAGAGAGGAAGTGCTGAGAGAAAACCATCAATCTTCGCTTTCATTTCATCCCGGTGTCACTAAAATGTACCAGAATATGATGAAGTTATATTGGTGGAGTGGGATGAAGCACGATATTTCTACCTATGTTAGCAGATGCACAACATGCCAACAAGTTAAAGCTGACCACAGAAAGACAGCAGGTTTGCTTCAACCATTAGAGATTCCAGGATGGAAGTGGGAGCAGATTTCGATGGACTTCATTGATGGGCTACCAATGACTAGAAACGATAATGAAAGCATTTGGGTGATTGTCGATAGACTGACGAAATCCGCACACTTTATTCCAGTCAAGTCCACTCGTACAGCTTCGAGTTTGGCCGAGATATACATGAGAGAAGTTGTTAAACTTCATGGTGTACCATCCAGTGTCGTATGCGATCGAGATCCTATTTTCACTAGTAAATTCTGGAAAGCATTTCATGATACTTTGGGCACCAAACTGAATATGAGCACAACTTACCACCCTCAGACAGATGGCCAAACTGAGAAGGTGAATCGAATTTTGAAAGAGCTTCTCCGAGCATGTATTATTGACTTTGGTGGATCCTGGGAAGACCATCTTCACTTAGTTGAATTCACTTATAACAATAGTACCAAGTAAAGAAATTTAATTTCAAGTTTGAATAAGTATATTTGAATTTGAATTAATCATCTTTAATAAATCAGGCAAGCATTGGTATGGCACCGTTCGAAGCCTTATATGGACGACCATGCAAATCGCCAGCTTGTTGGATTGAGTCTGGTAATCGATTAGTTCTTGGTCCAGAAATAATTATGGAAGCTTCTGAAAAAGTCGAAGAAATCAGGAAGAAAATAAAGATGGCACATGATAGACAGAGGAGCTACGCTGACAGAAGGAGAAGAGATCTCGAATTCAGTGTAGGAGACAGTATTTCTGAAAGTGTCGCCTTTGAAGAATATTGTTCGATTTGGAAGGAAAGGGAAGCTAGCTCCCAGATTTGTTGGTCCATTTGAGATTACGGGAAGAGTCGAAACATTAGCCTATAGAGTTGCATTACCAAAGAAGTTAGCCGGTGTGCATAACGTGTTCCACGTCTCGCATCTTCGCAAAGTTGTGCATGATCCATCTATGACCATTCCCACTGCTCAGTTGGAAGAGATATTTATCGAGCCTGATTTGACTATTGAGTGAAAGCCGCTTCGGATAGTCGATCGTGAGACAAAGCAACTCAGAAGGAAGTCGGTAAATCTCGTCAAAGTACAGAGGAGTGCAGATGAGCGAGATTGTACATGGGAAACCGAGGATAGTATTCGAGATTCAAACCCCGAATTACTAATTTCAGGTATAATTCAAATTTCTTAAAACTATCTTGATCTTTTCTGCTTATTTCATTCCTACACTCGTTTCGTTCCTTTTCGAGGACGAAAAGTTTTGAGTGGGGGAGATTGTAACGACCCTGAATTTTCGACCCAGTTTAAAATTTTAAAATCCTTCGTTTTAATATAAAATTTTGAAATTATAAACGATCTCAATTAATGTCCAAACTTTATTTATAAGATGCGTCCAGTTAGATATGGATATTGTTAGCACCAAAATTGGTCACTAACACCCTTGAGTAGAGTTATGTAGAGAGATTAATGAAGAGAGTAAATTAGGACTGAAAAATAGTGTAATTCAATGAAAAAGAATAACAAAAACGAGAACACCAGATTTGTAGTGGTTCGGCGTAACTGCCTACATCCACTTTGAGTTTAATCTTTATTGCTTTCTCAATTACTTGAATACAGATACAATCCGTAAATCAATCACTTGGATACAAGTTTGAATTAAAAAGAGGAGAGTATAAGAAATGGCAGAGTTTCCCCAGTGTTCCCGGAAAAAAGGGTTCATTTCACTGTGCCCCTACCCCTCTATTTATAGACGAAGATGGGTTGGACTTCCCTGGTGGGCCTGGTAGCTGAATAACTCGGTCCAAATGGAGTAAGCCCCATGTGTCGACCCAAATAGGCCGAATGACCAAACGCCGAACCTTCATCTTTATGCCAAACGAAGTGAGGCCGGACGCTCTGCGTGCCGAACGAAGTGAGACTGGATGCTCTGCATGCCGAACGAAGTAAGGTCGGATGCTCCACATGCAGCACGAGATTTGTGCCGAACGGTGCAAGGTGTTGAGTGAGGGGTGTAGGCCGAACGAAGCTGGTAATGCCGAACAGTCCAGGAATGCCGAGTGAAGCATGAATGTCGAGCGTTCCAGAAGCCGAACGCTCTTTAATACCAGTTGACCCAGTCATTCCGAACGTACCTTGTGGTGCCGAACGTCCATGGATGCCGAACGTGCCTTGTACGCCGAACGTTCTTGGTGCCGAATGCTCCTATATGCCGAGCATTCCATAATTGCCGAACGATATACAATATCGAACGATTCTCAATGCCGAGCGTCCTTCTAATGGGCCTGACAACTTGCTAACACCTCCAGGCTCTTCGAGGTCAGAATCTTGTCTAGCGCTAAAAATAATGTCTTCGACTGTCGTCTTGTAGCTGGGCCAAAATGCCAGTTAACATTTGCCCCCCAAAGTGTGTCGTGTGAAGCAACACAACACGCTTTGAATCAGTGAGTATTCCTCGTCTTCAGAAAGAAATCCATCATGTTTCTTAAATAGTCATTGTCCTCCAATTTATCCTCCGAAGGTGTTGTATTCTTCTTTGGTCATCGTGATGTTTGGTCGATTCCCAATATTATGAATCCAAGGTTGTTGTTCATCAGTGGCCATCCGTGTCTGATTCTACAGAGCTAGTAAGCTTCGGCTATCTGATCCAGTCTTTTCTTAATAACCTTTAGTGATAATTCAATTTCTGTTGATTTTAAGAAGTCTAACTTTTTCGGATGTACACATGCATGTTCGGGTACGTGTTCTTTCCATTGGCTCTCGAATGCGTTTTATATGCTCATAAGTCGTCGTCAACTCCGTAAAGTTCAATTGCAATTCAATCGCGATTCCTTGTTTGTATTTTCTGTGAAATAAGGGTTGCAATCATCCACTTGAGGAGTTTTCCAAACCCCTCTTCAGTACATACTCTATGATTTTGTTCACAGCTTCAACCTGTCCATTTGCAGGTATAATGGATCATGGAAGGTCATAAGGACAGATGATGTTACGGATAAAGAAGTAATACGTGAATTCGGTTAGTGGCTCTTGGACTTGGCCGAGATAAGGAGCAAGACAATGCCCTCTAACAAGATCAACTTCCTTAAATTTGTGTACTACCAATCAAGAATCACAAAAGATATGTAAAGTTTTCACATCAAATCCTCTAGCAAGTTTGAGGCTAGCGGTCAAGGCTTCATACTAAGCATCGTTGTTTGTTATAGGTAAATCGAGTTTCAGGACGTAGCAGATTGATCGTTCCTCAGGAGTCATTATCATGACCCCTATGCCATAACACTGATCATTGGATGCTCCATCCGCGTACATTTTCCATCTTATGGTTGGTTCTCTGCTACTCTTCGAGTAGTCTTCTGAGGTAGTGAATTTGGGTTGGAGGTCTGCCGATTTCCGTCCTTAGATAGCCCTTCGAGGGAAATAAGTGATATCGAATTAGCTTAGTTTGATATTTTATTTAAGTAGTCTTTCAGACGTCTCAGGTCATTGTATGCCCTGTCGCAACGGCTGGTAGGCATAGACTTTGATGGACTGAGCCTAAATGTAAGAGTGGAGCTTTCATGGTGAAGTCAATAGATATTATTCTAGCTTTTGTAGCTTCGGGTTGATATCCAATGCATGGCTCGTGATAGTTAATGAAATCACATATGCATGTCAGAATGGGTCCAAGGGAACATATCATCATTTATTCAGAAAAATCCAACTATCACTACACTGAGCTGTGATCCGATATTTAGCACTCGGAAAGGGGTCGCCATGGCTGGCTGTAATGTCGACCGTCAGCTTAGCCGGTGCCATCCCAGATTCTTTGAGTACAGATGTAACTATTTTGCATAACATTCAATGTGAAATATGTAACTATATTGCATAACATTCAATGTGAAATATGGTTGGGATGACCAATGTTGACGGTTACTCTAGGCGAATCCTTGAGTCTTTTCATGAGTTATTAAGTCTAATAGTGAAGGACTCTGAATGCTCTAATAGATTATCAACGAATAGCCAAAGATCAGGCTTAAAAGCGCATTGAAGGAAATGTCGAGTGGGGGTCAGCCTCGAGTGGCGTGCAACTGTATTGCTGGATCTTGCTATGAGTTTGAATTTGCTTGTATATTTGAGTAACGCACTTTCTATTCAATGCATTCATGATCCTTTACCCGTCCTTCGGGTTGGAGTGAAAGTCAATTGCTCATGAGCTAAGGTGTCAATTCAATGATTCAATCTCTAAGCATCCTTTCGGTCGTCTCCTTGAGCAACTGTAAGCACTATATATAAGTTTTAATACTGAGCTATCGTAGCCAGTTTTAGGATGACCATGCGTCTTCTCCCAGTCTCGGGTTGATAAATGTACTACATGGACGGTTAAGTCTTGTCCTAGCTATGTTTATGTTTTCACCTAAGTTCCAAAGACATAGAGGTGATCGCTGAATAGTCGGTTCACATTCATCTTGCTCCTCGCTCGTGCCCCCAGGTCTGGGGCATATACCGATAAGTAGGAAGGCCAGCCACGCCCACTTTAGCTTTACTCTCTTTCCCGTTGAATCGTGGGATCATGTCAATCGATGGGAGACTAGGTCTCACCTATCTCAGATTTTATCGTAGTTTTTCATTCCAAGAGGAATACTTCGATGCCACGTCAGTTTCAGGGCATAATTTGGACAGTGGATGGTCATCTACGTCCACTTTGGTTCATGCTCTGTAATCAGTTCTTGGGGTAAAGTTGGCTACAAATGCAGTCGGGTTATGCTCATCCAGTTTCATACTCCTCCTGACGAATCGAATGAGGGTGCTGGAGAATTTTTGACCAAGTATTCATGGTTTACCCTTCTTTCCACACTCTGGAGGTCATAGTTTTTCAAGAAACATCCGAGTCACATTCGTATGTGCTTGGTGCGGATCGGTATTGACCCTCGATCTGAGGTATGATATAGTCGATTGCTCGTAGCTTTGGATGCCATTTCGATTGGTTTTGTATTGAGGATTCCCCGCAGTCGTTGCTTCAAGTTATAAAGAACGCCACGCTAGAGCTATAGTAAGCTATCGTATTCATCTTTTTAGTGATTTGTACCCATGCCCCCAGCATTGATTTGGCCAGGCCACTAGTTGGATGGTCGAACTCCATCCTTAGCGGGTTAATAATCCTTCAGTCGATTCCATGCCGAAGTTTGCATAATAGAGAATGGTCGGAATCCACTCGTCTATTTATCGATGTTTATACACCACTCTGCATTTGGTGACTTAGTGTTATTCTCCCTCGGTTGATTCGCGCCCAATTTGTACTCATGCTTCGGTCCATGCTCCGGGGACTTAGAGATTTTTCGAACGGTTTATGCTTTAGTCCACAGTTCGAGACGTAGGGATTTTTGTCAACTCGTTTATACTCCAGTCCGCATTCTGGGATTTTAGAGTAATCTAGTCCGCTTCTGGGATTTGGAGATTCTTCTCAAGTCTTCTATAATCTAGTTCGTGCTCTGGGGACTGAGAGTACCGTAGTCCGCACTCTGGGGATGTAGAGGTTTTTTAAGCCGTTTATACTCTAGTCCGCACTCAGGGGACTTAGAGCACTCTAGTCCGCACTCCGGGGATGTAGAGGTTCTTTGGTCGTTTATAATCTAGTCTGCACTCAGGGGACTAGGAGCACTTTAGTCCGCACTCTGGGGACTTCGCGTACTACAGTCCGCACTCTAGGGACTTGGAGGTTTAAGTCATTTATACTCTAGTCCGCACTCTGGGGACTTAGAGTACTCCCGTCCGTGCTCCGGGGATATAGAGGTTCTTAGGTCGTTTATACTCTAGTCCGTACTTAGGGGACTTAGAGTACTCCCGTCCGCGCTCAGGCTTGATGAAGACAAGTCCGGAACATCCTCCTATACCGACGGGGGTTATGAAGTAGGAATTACAGGCGCCTCTAATCACACATCCGAATTGAGCATGAAGGAGAGGCTCGAGAAAGAGAAGGTCAGGGTCAAGGTCGAGCCCCGAGTTGTGGACTTGGACGATCCTTTGAACAAGCCGTTGAAGGTCATCCTTCCTGGCGGGTCCAAGCCTATGGAAGTTCTCCGTACTTCTTCAGTTGCTACCCCTCTATCAAAGAAAAGTACCAAGGGTAAATGCTATGGAGAGGAGCCGTCCGGAAAGGAGTTGAAGAAGTACAAGAAGTGATTACTATCCTCGTTCAACGAGAGTTAGTTTAAGTCATGTAATTATTTTCATCTATTTCCTTAGTCCTTGTAAATAGAATGTCGACTCCGAACATTGGAGGGGTTGTAATAGGAACTCATTTCTCATTAAAGTTTAGTTCCTTTTTCCGTCTTACAAAAGACTCTTATTGTTCAGTTTTCTTTGTGATTGTGATGTTGATCCAAGCAGTTGTGAGTAACATAGACTTCTCGGTCCATCTTCGTATAACTCGGAAACACTTCGGGAGTTGTTGAACTTCCATTCTGTGCTTCGAGCACTTAGAATACATTCTTGCCCGTATGTCAGGGATTTGACAAATTCAAGTCATCTGTGTCATAGTTCATATTCAGGGAACTAGGAGATCCGAATTGCTTATATTCGAGTCCGCACTCTGGGGACTTAGAGTACTCCAGTCCGCACTCTGGGGACTTGGAGGTTCAAGTCATTCATACTCTAGTCCGCGCTCTGGGGACTTAGAGTGCTCCAGTCCGCGCTTTGGGGACTTGGAGGTTTAAGTCATTTATACTCTAGTCCGCGCTCTGGGGACTTAGAGTACTCCAGTCCGCGCTCTGGGGAGTTGGAGGTTTAAGTCATTTATACTCTAGTCCACGCTCTGGGGACTTAGAGTACTCCAGTCCGCGCTCTGGGGAGTTGGAGGTTTAATTCATTTATACTCCAGTCCGCGCTCTGGGGACTTAGAGTACTCCAGTCCGCACTCTTGGGACTTGGAGGTTTAAGTCATTTATACTCTAGTCCGCACTCTGGGGACTTGGAGATTTGAGTCGTTTATACTCTAGTCCGCGCTCTGGGGACTTAGAGTACTACAGTCCGCACTCTGGGGACTTGGAGGTTTAAGTCATTTATACTCTAGTCTGCGCTCTGGGGACTTAGAGTACTCCAGTCCGCGCTCTGGGGACTTGGAGGTTTAAGTCGTTTATACTCTAGTCCGCGCTCTGGGGACTTAGAGTACTCCAGTCTACGCTCTGGGGACTTGGAGGTTTAAGTCCTTTATACTCTAGTCCGCGCTCTGGGGACTTAGAGTATTCCAGTCCACGCTCTGGGGACTTGGAGGTTTAAGTCGTTTATACTCTAGTCCGCGCTCTGGGGACTTGGAGTACTCCAGTCCATGCTCCGGGGACTTGGAGGTTTAAGTCGTTTATACTCTAGTCCGCGCTCTGGGGACTTAGAGTACTCCAGTCCACACTCTGGGGACTTGGAGGTTTAAGTCATGTATACTCTTGTCCGCGCTCTGGGGACTTAGAGTACTCCAGTCCGCGCTCTGGGGACTTGGAGGTTTAAGTTGATAGTAGTCGTATTTCCACTCTTTAATTTGTATTCATCTACCATATCGAGGCTAATGTTTTCGAATGAACAGTCGAACCACGTTTTCTCATGGAATGGAATCTTGCCCCCAGCTCAAGGGACGAAATTTGAAAAATGGACGATCGATTCTCGTCCGCTTGGTAATTATAGCTCTTCTAATCGAGTCAAGGAAGGAGGTATATGATAGATGGTTGGATCACATCCGTGTTGGGTTAGATAGCAGAATCTCTTATAATTTGCTCTGTATCTCCTTATTTTGTGTTGAAGGCAGGATTTGGTGTGTAGATGATCAAATCACGTCCACTCTAGACAGATCTTGGCGTCACTGAGCTTCAGAAGAGGCCTCTGTATTTTGTCAAACTTTGTTCTATGACTTGATTTGAGTGGGCGATCAGGCCATACTAATTCCAAGCCTTGTTCAGGTCTCCGAGTCAAACGTGGAGGTCAATGAATAGATGGTCAGTCATGTCGACTTTATATTTGGGCTCTAATCGTAACGAGCTTTTCAATCTCTAGTTCTTGGCCCTAAATTAAAGGCATATGATTGATGATGAGCGATTGAATTATTCTCATCTAGATGTACTCCACACGTCCGATCATGGCCTGCGTGGATTGGTTGGTGACCAAATCTGAGTATCCAATCTCCTGCATCGTTTTGAAAGTAGTTTAGTTAAAGTTAGTCGTAGTTCATAGAACAATTGAAATAGAAATGGAAATGATTCAAAGAAGATTATGATAAATCTCATTGATAGATGAAGTAGCATCGTGTGCTTGCTATTCGACTTTTTCCCTTGGCTCCTTTCAAAGGGATGTCGGCCGTCAGCAGTCCAATTGATAATCATAGCCCTTTATTAATAGGCATCGGATATTCGCTGCCCGCCATTCTGCAGGACATGTACATACTATTGAAGCTTTACTTTCTAGATCAGCTTTTTGATCACACCTCGGAGGTGTTTGTAATCGCCCGTGTTAGGATCAGTGAGCATTTGGGAATATACAACATTCCCCTGATTTTCTTTAGACTTTGGTGTACTCTCTCGAGGTTGGTTTCCAATATCACTCCGAGTCGTGAGTCTTCAAGTAGAGGTTGTCAATTGAATATTTCAAAGAGCATATGAGCCAAATTTTGAGGTCTTGTTTCGGCTACTAGGATCTACATCCTTAGTCAACGGGCCTTCATTGTTATTTTCCTTAGTCTGTTCTGCTCCTCCACACTTTGATTTAGATTCATTATTGTCATAGAGACGATCCTTGGTCGTTAGAGGCTCTCCAGCTAACCGGCTGCTAAAATATATATGGAGGTCGATTACCCTCAAGTGATCAATGTAATATCCCTTTGAGAGTATCGTTCGAGTAACAGTTGTTTGTCCGCTCCCTTGTTGTCGTTAAGAAGCCGTCGCTAGATCCTCTATGCCTCGGTCGATCAGGGGATGTTAGGGAAGTAGATAGAATGTTCCTTTATTAAGTTGAGTTTTGAATCCACTATAGGGGTCGTATAAGAGACCGGTGTAACTTAAGTTTGGAACGGTTTGGATGCCGCTCGGCATATACAATACCGTTCGGCATTATAGAGGTGGTCGGCATAGAGGTATGTTCGGCCTGGAAGAGCGTTCGGCCTAGAGGTTTGGATCGGCCTGGAGGAGCGCTCGGCCTGGAGGTATGATCGTCCTGGAGGTATGATCGGCCTGGACGAGCGTTCGGCCTAGAGGTATGCTAGGCCTGGAGGAGCTTTCGACCTAGAGGATCGGCCAGGAGTGTTCGGTCAAGACGGATCAGCCACGAGTGTTCGGCTAATATGCTTCGGCCAGGAGTGTTCGGCCAAGATGGATCGGCCACGAGTGTTCGGCCAAGATGGATCGAACACGAGTGTTCGGCCAAGATGGATCGGCCACGAGTGTTCGGCCAAGATGGATCGGCCAGGAGTGTTCGGCCAAGATGGATCGGCCAGGAGTGTTCGGCCAAGTGTAACTCGGCATACACCTTTTCTGCAACGATCGGCATAGACTTTTTCTGGGGCGATCGGTTGAATTGCCTTTAGAGGAGGGTCGGCCTTCATTCAACTTGAGTGCAAACTTTAACATCCAATTGCCAAATCTTGCGTACATCAGTGAATCCAATCTACGGCTATCAGCTTCCTTTAGATTTCTTTCAAATCTGAGTAGAATAGGAAGTTTTCTATTAGACAACTGGATCTATCTCGCGAATATGGAAATCCAATAGTAGATGATGAGATCCAATCAAGCTGAGAATTCAATTCTCAGTGAAAGCACCAAAATGTTAGCACCAAAATTGGTCACTAATACCCTTGAGTAGAGTTATGTAGAGAGATTAATGAAGAGAGTAAATTAGGACTGAAAAATAGTGTAATTCAATGAAAAAGAATAACAAAAACGAGAACACCAGATTTATAGTGGTTCGGCGTAACTGCCTACATCCACTTTGAGTTTAATCTTTATTGCTTTCTCAATTACTTGAATACAGATATAATCCGTAAATCAATCACTTGGATACAAGTTTGAATTAAAAAGAGGAGAGTACAAGAAATGGCAGAGTCTCCCCAGTGTTCCCGGAAAAAAGGGTTCATTTCACTGTGCCCCTGCCCCTCTATTTATAGACGAAGATGGGTTGGACTTCCCTGGTGGGCCTGGTAGCTGAATAACTCGGTCCAAATGGAGTAAGCCCCGTGTGTCGACCCAAATAGGCCGAATGACCAAACGCCGAACCTTCATCTTTATGCCGAACGAAGTGAGGCCGGACGCTCTGCGTGCCGAACGAAGTGAGGCCGGATGCTCTGCATGTCGAACAAAGTAAGGTCGGATGCTCCACATGCAGCACGAGATTTGTGCCGAACAGTGCAAGGTGTTGAGTGAGGGGTGTAGGCCGAACGAGGCTGGTAATGCCGAACAGTCCAGGAATGCCGAGTGAAGCATGAATGTCGAGCGTTCCAGAAGCCGAACGCTCTTTAATACCAGTTGGCCCAGTCATGTCGAACGTACCTTGTGGTGCCGAACGTGCCTTGTACGCCGAACGTTCTTGGTGCCGAATGCTCCTATATGCCGAGCATTCCATAATTGCCGAACGATATACAATATCGAACGATTCTCAATGCCGAGCGTCCTTCTAATGGGCCTGACAACTTGCTAACACCTCCAGGCTCTTCGAGGCCAGAATCTTGTCTAGCACTAATAATAATGTCTTCGACTGTCGTCTTGTAGCTGGGCCAAAATGCCAGTTAGCAGATATAGAAAAAGTTTTGTCGCAAAATATGACAATAAATTTTGTTCGCGTTTTACTGTATATCAGTTCATATAAAGCTGCGTAAAATTTATTTTTCAAATCAAAATATTTTTACACAGTTATGTTGCAAAAATTATTCTGATCAAGGTGATGTGATTCGTTTCGTCAAAAACTGTCATCGCCTGTTCCGTTTAAATTGTTTTGCAAAACGAACAATTTAAGCGGCGTAAATTCGATTTTTATAAAACTATCGTATCACAATTATCTGTGTACCGTTGGAAGCACATCGTTGCACTGATCAAAACAATATATTTATTCGTGCAAATCGAAGTCCGACGTAAATCGTCGCGTTAATTTAACCGTTCCAAACGGACCGGTTAAATAATATTCAGCCCTAATTTGTAGCCCATATCCATTCAAAATTTTGAAAAATGAAATTTATGGCTGAAGTGCATTCAATACGGTAGTTGGGAGATAATAGTTGACTTGAAAATTGGGATGGATTTTCGGAATTCAAAGTGAAATTTACGGTTACCAATTGTAAAATTAAAAGAAACCAACCATTCGTCATTTTCACTACTCACCTCCATTCATATCTCATCAGGTAATGCGTGCCTCTCCTACTTTCTTCTTCATACTTATTTCTGAAATTTAAAAAAAAATATACAAATGAGAAGAGATGTCGAAACTCACGTCACCTTCCCAGGACAAACAATGCACACCACACCCTCTCCCATTTCTTCACACTCTCTCCCATTCCTTCTTCGTTTTATTCTTTCTGAAAAAAAAAACAAGGCTGAAAAAAAAACACGAACAAAGCTTCCCACTGCCGAACAACCCCTCCACCTCACCTCCCTCATTCATTTCTTCCCTTCATTTACCTTCCACCCCACGCACCGATCAACGCCCTCAAAACCTCCACCTCCCTCAAACTGCCACACAGCTTGTTGCGCCACCTCCAGCCATACATCATTGCGTGTACATGTGGTGTGCACGGGGGGCGCGTGCGTGTCGTGTGCATGAACAGTGTGGTGTGGTGTTGCCGAATCATGTGGTGGCCGAGCATACACGGGTGTGCGCATGGGTTTCATGCGTTTGTGGGGAGGACTGCTGCATTTTTTTGAGTCTCGGCCGTTATATAAAAAAAATGAAGTAAGTACGTGTTTGGAGGGGGCAGCATGTTGAAGGAGAGGGGAAAGGAGTAATGACTGTGAGGTGTTGTTTTGTTGTGTGGGAGGCGAGTCAGTTTGTGTGAAGAAAAGAGAAAAAAGAAAAGAAAAGAAAATGTGTTGCGTGCGTATGTGAAAAAATTGATGTAAACGAGTTGCGTGCTGTGTGAGTCTCGAGTTATGTATGCATAACATGTGCATTTTGCATGTGTGTGTTCACGAGGGTAGCGTGATAGCGCTAGATATTGCAGAGAAGTATTTACGCAAGTATCTATTTCGGTTGCAAAAATTTGTAACCACTTTTCTTTGCTTGTTGTGTGTAGAAGCGACTGGTTAAGCTTTTTGCAGCAGCATCGATTTTCAGCTTCGTCCTTTCCTCTATCATCGGTAAGCGCATCCATATAATTTATAAATTATATATGAACGTTCATTGAATTAATATCGTCTTTCTTTTGTCGATATTTGCAGTGTCCGTGTTCGTGTTGTACCGACTTCATTCGTGCTTCTTCTTGCTTTGTGTCAAATTTCTTTATCCACGAAAGGTGAATTAATTTTCACGACTATATTCTTATACAAGCTTGATTGATGAATGATTGTTATGTGATGTTGAATTGGATGTTAACTGTTATTGTTAAGTGATGAATTATATGAAAGTTGAAGTTGAAATAGGATAGTCAACAATTTAAAAATGGATTATATATGTCGAATTTTGATTTGTTAAACTTGACCCCTTTTATATGATGAATATTGATTAGAAATATGCCCCCTTCTAATTGTTAAGTTAAGTGACATGTAGAATTTGATAAATTACACTTTGAACCTTTGAATGTGTATTGGACAAATTGTTGTGGTATTAAAATTGAAATTGTAATTGAATGACAAGTGAAAAACCGTAATGTAGTAACCTTTAATCTACATAAAATGATAGTGTAGATTCTAGAAATAATTATATTAAATTGCATAAATAACTAATGTAAATTAATATGATTATTTCAGGATTATTTAAATAAATTGTTGAATTGTTATGTATGGATGCTATTGCTTGTTTATTTACTTTGACACCAATCCAGTTATCACATACAAGTTCCCTTTGCTATGTTTTGATTTTTGAATTGAAATGGAATCGGGTTGAAATGATAAATACCCAAATAACATGACCTAGGATAGAAAAGTAAATTAAACCCAATTGGTCAATGTTTTAATTTAAATAAAATAAAGATTTTATATGAAGAATAATAAAGTTTTGAAATAAAATTTGAATTTAAATTTGAATGAAAGGTAATGAGAATATTAGAATTTAACCAAATATTAACATGGTAATTAACAAAGGAACATTGTTCAAATTTTAATTGATTAATAATTAAGTTTTTAATTCATTAACAATTTAGTTTGAAACTAGTAATAATTAATTTGGAATTATTATTAATTAATTTGGAATTATAAATAATTTAGTTTTGAAATTATTAATAATTATGTTTTGGAATTATTAATAATTAGGTTTTGAAATTATTAATAATTAAGTTTTAAAAATTTTAATAATTAAGTTTTGGAATTATTATTAATTAAATTTTGAAATTATTAATAATTTAGTTTTGGAATTATTAATAATTAAGTTTTGAAATTTTTAATAATTAAGTTTTGAAATTATTAATAATTAAGTTTTGAAATTATTAATAATTAAGTTTGGAATTAGTGATAACTAAGATTTGAAATTTTTGATAAGTTAATGAGATTGAATTATTTAAAAATTAAATTGAATTGAATTTTCTTATTAAGTGAAATTGAATTTCTTGAATAAGTGGAACTGAATCCCTTTATTAACCGAGTTTGAAGTGTAACGAAGGTAATAAATGAATGAAATTTAATTTCTTTAACAAGAAATAAAAATGTGTTTTATCGAAACAAATGAAAGACTTGAAATTTAAAGAATTGGATTTACAAATTTAATTTAAATTAATTTATAAGCTTTGATAATGAAGATGAACTTAGGATGTAAAGTTAATGAATTAGAAATTTAATGGAAATTGTTTAAATGATAACTAAATTAATGAATATCGGATGAAATCGATAAATGAGTTTAAATCGATTTGAACGGTAAATTAAGTTTAAATGATTATGGAATGGAACTTATATACAAATTTAAGTGTATACTTGAATTGTTCAAATCAAAATTTGAAATTGAATTATAGAATTCTGAAATGAGATTGAAAGTTATGAAACGTAAAATTTTGGAAATTGTTTGGAAGGACAAATAAAATTGTTGAATTACGAATTCTAATTGAAATTGAATTTGAATTGGTTTTGTAATATATTAAACGACCAATTGGTAAATTAATTACGAAGGTTATTAAAGGAACCAGAATCGGTTAGGGACATACTCACTGTCTAAACCGAAAACCGCTTTAATAAATATACGCGAAGTGTGATCCAGAATGAAGTTGTTGGAATGACGTACGCGATGACTGAAGAAAGAAAACGATAATGCATAGCCTTGACACTTGTGTCAAATTGGAAAAGACTAAAACAGAAGCCGTGCAGGGCCAAATGGGGTTAGCTATCTCGAGCGAACACACTTCTTCGTAAAATACTCATTACTTATTATTGATTGGTGCGCACCCTTGAAGTTGGAGTGTTGTTTCGCGGTGTTGCGATCGTTGCGGCGATGCGTTCTCACCGGTCCGGATCAGACAAACGGTAGTTTCACTACCTTGGGTATCGCCTCATGTGCGTTGTCATACTTGTATCCCTATACGCGACCACTATGAATTTTTTTTGTATTATACCTATGGAGTTCTCCCTGATATCCCACTAGTTTACGGTGGAGTTTACAGTGTTGTATAGTCTATAATGCTATATTAAATGTGTTAAGGGGAACAATGGTAATGCCTTAACACTATTTTGATATTTTACTTTACTGTTAGACATTACCTATTTATCGTACACTATTATGTATGAATAGTTTAACTGATCCTAAAAGATGTTATTCCATTCATCTGTGAGTTAGTGTTATTTTGAATTTGAACAATATTATCTGTATAAGAATATATGTCCTGATTCGGGTGTTTGTTTATGCTTATGCTCGGATTAGACTGAGGATTGTTGTTGCTGCTCTACTTGGAGCTGAAGACCGAAGACTATCACTATCTTATCTTATCGGTATTGTTCTTTCTATTTGGACTATTGGACTTCTATGTTGTTCTATTACTTTTATTTGAGACATTGTTGTATTTATGGGTAGCTTCATGAACTACTCTTATGACTATGTTGTATTTTCCGCTACACTATTCTGTGATGATTCTCATTTATATATATACTCCATTAATGATTCGTGTTTTGTATTATTTAAGTTGACATGTATGGAATATCGTTAATTTAAATGGTACAAATATACGGATTGTTACAATAATCGATTCCGGTCTCATTGAAATCCAAATGACATTTTAAAGGCCAAGTTGTTTAAATAGTTAAAACAATCTAATTCAATATTTGGAATTCACATAACAGCTGTCACAGATAAATCATACACAGTCATCATAGATATATCCAGAATACATCACAATGTATCACAGAATATCACTAAATAGATATCACAATCAATCAAACAGAACCATTGATTCTTATCAAATTTAGTTTAATTAACTTAACTTAATTAATTACTTAATAATAAACCACTTTATCCTGTTTAGTTAATAACTAATTAATCAACTTATTAAATTTATTAATTACTTCTTAATTACTCACTTAATTAATTATTTCTTAATTATTAATTAATAGCCTTAATTATTAATTTATAAAATTTAATTACCCATTTATTTATCATTAATTATTTATTAACCATTCATTACCAACTAATTAATCATTAATCCTTAATTAATTACTTAATTTGTTAACTACTATTTATTTATTAATTAGCCTTAAGTAGTTAATTAAATTCTTAAGTTCAAATTGACTAAACACAAAATTATTATTATCAATCCTTAATTATAAATTTATTTAACCTTAATTTACTTATTTAATTAAAAATTATAAATTAATTTACATACTTAATTAACTGTGACGACCCGGAATTTTCAAGCATTTAAAATCGGAATATATAATTGATTTTAAATATTTAAAATTTTAATTTTAAACTTAAATCCAAATATCACAATTTATTTGAGGATTTAAATATTAAATAAAATAATTTGAAGTTGGGTAAAATGTTAAATCTGGAGTTTTCAGCCTGTCGAAAATAATTTGAAGGCTTATAAAAATTTTATTGATAACATGGAAGATAATAGAAGTGTTAAAATTGAATTTAACAATGATTTGTTCAATTTTGAAATTTTATCGTTTAAATTGAATTTAAAAATAGCCTTCCGAGGCACAGTCTCGAAATTTGACGAAACCAGTTCTATTGGATCCGTAATATTTAATTATTATCGGATTTCAAATTATGTATTGATCGAAGCTGTTGTGTGAGCATACGAGATATAAATGCGCTGAAAATTTAATTGATAATAATCTGATGAAATTTAATTTAAATAGTCGAGCCTTCTTATATACGCCTCCTCCCTTAATTTGAAATCGAATCCAAATCGTCTTCTTGCGGAAGCCATTTTCTTCCCCACTTTCTCTTCAAAAAATTTACTTTCCTATCCCCTCTTTCTTCAATTCAAACCGCAGAAGAAATTGAAAAAATATATAATATTGGCTGAAACCTTCATGTTAAAATCGCGACTCCCTCCTTCTCAATCTTACCGCATCGCCCAAATCTTTACCAATTCGAAATCAATTCAGGTCAAAACTAAAATAAAAATGGTCGGCGAGGCAGGGCTTCACGAATTCGAGGGGGTTTCGTTCGGTAATTAAAGGGGTTGAGCGCACGACCTCGATTTGATCGCGCCAGAGAAGCGGCTACAGAGGTTGGGGACGAGGTGCTGGAGTGTGTCGCGCAAGAGGGCTCGAGTTCGTTTTGGCAACGGTGACGCGATTTTTTGGGCGGGCGCTCATGATCTGGAAGGTGAGAAGACTCGGTGGCATGGAGGGAGAACGGTAGTGGTTGCTTACAGCAGCTCTGGCATGCTGGGGTATGGTGAACGCCGAGCTCCATTTCGATCGATTGGGGAAAGGTATTCACTCGATTTATTTTCTATTCAATTTTAATACAATAGTATAATGCTGCGTATATACGTAGAGAAAGGATTTTAAACCCGGATTTCTTATTTTACCAATTTATACAAAGGAAAAAAAGTTTCTATTGTTTTCAAACATATACAATAAAGGATATAAAACGGTTCTGTTTAAAATATATATACATATATACACTTTCATATACGCATAGAAAACAGAAAATATATATGAATACACACACACACACGCACACACACACATATATATATAAGATTTTAGGAAAATATATAAAAAAAGAAGGGATTATATAAAGATAACATTCTTAAAACCCCTATAAATTATTTTTATATGCAGTTTGCAGAATGAATATATATATATATATATATATATATATATATATATGCAGTTTAGAAATGAAATCTACAAGTTTACTTAATAATGTATATTATTGATTTAGACGATTAACAAACTTATTTAAATTATTTAGTTACTAAAAGAAATTGTAAAAGAAAATTGGTTTAACTAAATTATTAGTTGAGTTATTTATTTAATGGTAATTAATTTGTTAATAAAACTCATTTATTTGTTTTAGTTAGCAAAGGATATTTTTTTAAAGGAAAAGTAATTTAAATAAATAATTAGCTAAGTAAAATTATCAAAGAGAAGTAATTGTTCAATAAGTTCAAATATTAATAAAATGAAAAATGTTTATACAAGGTTAATTGTGAAGAATTGTGACGAAACAAGCTGGTTTGGAAATGGGTTGCAAACAGAATAAGGTAAGTTAATCTCACTCAGCTGAATTTCAATTTTAATTTAAATGATTAAATTTAAATAATTATTTGAATGGTTTAATTGATTGATTTGCTATAGTATGGTATATTTTGGAATTGGTATTTTATATTGTGCTAACGTCTGTGGATGTAGGGAAAACAGGTTGGAGGGATCCAACTAGATCCCTCAACATTTATTTAAATAATTTAGAACCCTCTGTTGTGATTATTTGATATTCTATAATGAATTATATTAGAATATTGAATTCTATGTTTGAATGGATATAATTGGGTATAATAAATTACCCTAAATTGGATTTTAAAAAGAACATAAAAGAAGTGAATTTGTAAGTAAAATAATTATAGAAATTTGAATAAATTTAAGAATGAATTGGAAAAGAAATAAAGTGCCTTTAAAATTCTAATAAATAAATCTTGAGTATAGTAAGGGAAATTTTGAATAATCAGAAGATTAATGAATTTTAAATTTCAGTATTATTATTTTAAAAGTACAAAACATTTATTTAAAATTTAAGATTTAAATTATTGAAAAGGATAAAGAAGAAATTGGGATAAGATATGAAATTTGTATATTTTAGTTAAAAGATTTAAAATAACAGAAAATAATAACATTAATAATAAAGCCCATACTTAATGAATTTTGAAATAAATTGAGTACGTAAAGAGATTTAATTCAGGTAGAATAAATTGGGAATTGAAATCAATTTGGAAAATTGATTTAACTGATTGAGATTGGGAATTCTCCCTAGATAACCAAGTATGTTTTCAAAGTGAATTTTTAAATATAAATTAAAGGTTTTAAAGCTGTTTTAAAACGGTAAGTTTTGGAAAAAATTATTATTTCTAAATATTTAAATTTTAAAGTAAGTATTTCCCTTTAATCTATTATGGTAGTAATTATTTAAAGAGCGACTTAGTATTTTGTTTTTAAAAGTGAAAATCTAGTTTTATTTTTTATTAAGTAACCTTATTTTCAAATATTTATATAGTATGTATTTTTAACAAACTCTTGTAGTAGTTTTAACTTAAATGTTTTAAAGTATATTTCAAGGTAAAGTGTTTTAAATTATTTTAAAAATCTAGTTTTGTGCTTGATGATTTCATTGGAGATAGAAAATATTTGGGAAAGTTATTCTGAAAAGAAAGATGGTTTGAAACTGTTTTCGAAGGGCTGAAAATAGAAATATATCTTGTGAAGATATTTGAGGTTAGTAAATTATTTGAGAAATTATTTATTGGTTGATGGTTGTTTGTGAATATAAATTGATAGTTAAATAACCGACTATCAATATTGGCCAAATACGTTAATCGTTTCGAAGAGACCGGGATCGGGATTTATTTCTCAAAAACCACTTTGATCCGGTTTGTACGTTTCGTGGAAACGAGCGTGGATTCGAAGATGGAGTAGTGAAGTGCAAGGGCTAGTCGCTACTAATCCTGAGGATATTTCCAAAATGGATATAGTAGGAATAGTACCTTCGATTTCGTTCGAACCCGGGACGGACTTGTGTGGATAAATGCTTCCGGAACATCGTCAGGTGGACGATGGGCATTCTAAAGGACATTGTTCTTGTAACGACCCGGAATTTTGGGCAATATCGATTTAATAATCTGTAATAATAATTAAATTGGTTTGATAAATTTTCTTTATAATTTTAGTTTAAATTGGTGAAATTAATCTTATTAAGAATAAAAAATATTTAATCTGGTAAGTGTGATCAATATCTTTTAACAATTTAAAAATTGGTTAGAATTGTTTTTCAAAAGCTAATAAATTTTATTCTACTTATAATATATATGTTTGATATATATTGTGAATGGGAATATCTTTTGTTTTAAATTAAAAATTGAATTTTCAAATTGTAATATATGTAAGCATATGTTATAATTTGATATTGTTTTGAAAATTTAATTTAATCTATTAATAATTTATGTATGAATGAATATTGCAATTTTAAAGTTTGGTTTTAAATTTAATAAGATTTTTCAAAAGATAATTTAGATTAATTCATTTGTTTTCAAATTATAAGATAATTGTTATTTTAAATAAGATAGTTTAAAAATTATTTAAACAAATTTTGTTTTGTTCTCTTTTAAAATGTTTAAATTTTAAAATGGTTATAAAATACATGTATAAGGAATTTGTTTATATTTTAATTAGTTTTAAAACATTTTTCTTTTAAAGGTAAATTTATATTTATATATGTAGGCATTTATTTATAAATTAACATAAATAAGTAAGTTTATATTATCATTTAAATGAAATAACATTTTATTTAAAATGCTAAAATACATGTGTCAACATGTTAAGGCTCTCTAAACACATGTAAGTAAATTAAGCAAGCATATGACAATTGTTTGAATTTAAGGACAAGCGGCAACATTCCTATTTTAATTTTAATAAAAATTTTAAGAAGAAAAACTTGTTTTTACAAAACACTTTCTCCTTTGTTTTCTTTCTTAGTTCAAATCAGAAATTTATTTCCAAAACCTGAAAACTGCACATCTGCAACCTTCAAAAAAAAAACAAATCAAAAGCAAATATAAACTAAAACCAAATTACTACAATATCAAGTTCAAACCTGAGATTTTCAAAAGCTAATAAGATTGCAAATGAAGATCTGTTTCAGCAAATTCAAAATCTGCAACCAAACTGCAACTTTCTAACCTACATTTCAATGGGATTCAATCTGCATTGTACAAAGTTACAACCTGCAAATCAAAACCTGTAATTTCATGTCTTCCCAGCAAGTTTCAATCTTTTGAAGTCTCAAATTAAACATGCAAGGAGTCAGTTTCTTCGACAAAGCAAATCAAAATCTTTTTTCCAGTTAAAGTGATCAGGCCGGGAATTATGCTCTGCAATATTCAAAGAGGTGAGTAAATCTTTTAAAAACAGATTAAACATGAGGTTTAATTAAATGCATGTGGTTGAAATTGTGTGACAATATTGATTGAATATATTTTGGATGTAAATGCATGCATGATTATCTACAGTGCCTGTATTTATATATAGAAATGTACCTCTGTTGCATTACAGGATTGAATTCCACTAAATAAATTCAAATACACTTCATACATTTGGTTTTCGTTCTTGATCTCTAAGCAGAAATTGTGTATGTTTGTGTAATATAAGTTTTAAAAATAGTTTGGTAAAATTTTAATTTACAAATATTTTTAAAAAATATGTACAACAGTAAAGTTACTAATTCACATGAAAAACTAATAACTTCAATAGTTGTTTTGGATTGTATAACTGAATTAGATGTTAGGAATCATGAATTTTAACAGGCAATTTATAACTATTAAATTGATAAATTGTTTTGAATTTGGGATTTGTTCGTATTGGGGTTTTAAGAGATTACCAAAGATCAAGGTAATTATGGTAGCTGGATTTTGGATCATAGCTTGTTTATGGGTTGTTGATTTTGGGAAAAATCCAATTGAATTTTTCCAATGTTCGTTTTGTTCGATTTAAATCGTTTTAGGGTTTATGTCTGCAGTTTGCTTTCGGCATGAATGGTGAGGCATTGCCTCGTGTATGTTGAATCGAGCTCGCTCATTTTTGGGGTGGACGTTGTGCTTGGGTGTGGTGTCTCTATGGTGGGATCGGAGAGGTTGAACGGCGATGAGATGTCGGTAATGGGGTAAGATTTGTAGTCGAGCTTCTCTGCAGTTTTGAGCTTAAGAGCGAAATTTCGATTCGAATGACTTTTGTTCGATCTGGTTGTTCGATCGTGTTCGTGGGTGGATGAGTGATGGATGGCGCTAGGCGCGACCAACCACTGTGGCCGGAGGCGCGTGGATATGTGCATCGTGCACGATTGGTGTCAGGTGAGGTTTTGTGTTTGGAGAGGTCGAATGGAGCTCGGGTAGGTGTTCGAGTTGTACTCGGGGATGGCTCGAAGAAATTGGTGCCAAGTTGCTTCGGGGTTGACGCGAGTGGTGCCTGGGTTGTACTCGGGTTGTTTGATTTTGGTCCTGTAGTGTTTAATAGCAGTTAATACTTGGGTTTTGATTAAAAGAAAATAAATTATTGGAACTTGTTTTGTGTAAATAGGAAGTTAATCAACTTTTAAAAGAGAAAAATATTAATTGGAGTCAATTTCAAATTTCAAATGTTGAGAAGTTTTAATTTGAAATTAATTATTTAAGTGGATTTTGAATTTCAATTTTAAAAAAAAATGTGTGTTTTGAAATTTAATTTAAAAGGGATGTTTTCATTTTAAAATATTAAATCAAGTTATTAAGTAATGATTTAAAGGCTAAGTTTAAATTTCTATTGGAAATTTATAAGTTTAAATTAGATGTTTTAAGTTTTAGAATTTATTTCCAAATGTTATTTTTCCGATTAAGTTATTGATATGAATTTTGTAAACCTATAGGAAAGGTTTATTTTTAAGTTATTAAAATTTGGATTAATTTCAAATAATTTATCTATGTAAATAATTATGAATAATTTATTTTGATATGAACTTAAAGGTACTTAATTAAATTATGATTTATTAATAAGTAAAAGTTTAATTAAGAATGATGTTTTCTTAATTAATTAAAGATTTTGAAATATAATAAGAAGTTAATTAATTAATTTTTAATTAATTTTAAATAATCAGTTAATTGTTTATTTAATTTTAAATAATCACTTAATTATGGATAAATTAAGTGAGATTACTTAATGAAGTAATCAATCGTTAATTTTTGAATGAAATTAGAATGGTAATTACTTACAGAAGTAATTAGTAGAAATTACTCATGAGAGTAATTAATTGAAGTAATAAATGTATGACCACTTAATGTTATCAATTAAGGATGTTGATTTATTTATTTGTTTTAAAGTTAATTAATTATGGGAGAATTAATTAATTAAAGAATTAAAGATTACTTAATAATGGAATTTATTTATTTTTAAGTAATTAATTAAGAACTAATCAAGTAATTAGAGATAATTACTTGTTAAGTAATTATGAGTTAATTACTTAATTATTGTAGTTAATTAATAAATATGATTAGTTAATTAATAAATATGATTAACTTAAGATTAATTACTAAGTGTAATTAATTAAAATTGTAATTAATTAATAAAGTAATTAATTAAGGATTAATTGTTAATTTAAATTGATTAATAATTACTTAATAAAGTAATTAAGGATTAATTAATTAGAGTAATTTATCAAGAATTAATATAATTAATTTAAAAGTTAATTAATTTAGATAAGTAATTACAAATTGTTAATTACTGATTATGATTAATTGAATAATTAATTATAAGTTAATTATTTAATTAATTAAAGTGATTATTAATTAATAAGGATCATTTGTTAATTTATCAAGGTTGATTAATATAAGTGATTAATGTAAGTGTGATTAATCAATTGTAATTAATTAAAGTTTAATGTAATTAATTATGATTGATTAATAAATGAAGTAAATGTATGATCATTAATTATTGTAATTAATGATAGTAATTAAAGGTTAATTACCAAATATGGTTAGTGATAATTACTTGAATGTAATTAAAGGATAATTAATCGAGGAAGATTAATTAAGGAAGATCATTAAGAGATGATAATGAATTTGATTTGTAATAAATCAATCGTCCAAGTGATTAAAGGATAGTATTTAATTTAATTAGTGATTAATTAAATTTATTAAGAGTTAATCAATTCTTCTATGGGTGATGATATTGAATGGTTGATATTGGATGTTTAATGATATTGGAGGATTGATATTAGGTGAATGGATGGTATTGCATTTTGAATATCGATGTTGTGATATGCTGCTTTGTGAGATGAATGGTTTATATGAATTATCTATAGTGATAATGTTATTCATTTATATGTTATATCATCCTGAATATAAGTTAATTGTTAAACCCTTAAGTCAAACTTGGACATTAAAATGGCGTTTGGTTTCGGTGAGACCGGGATCGGGTTTCCATATTTGGATATCCGAAAACCACGTCGATTCCAATTAAACGTTAGGTCGTAAATCCAAGTGGAGCAAGTGAAGACTTGAGGTGTAAGGGCTATACGTCAGTATAACTCTATGGGTGATTCCGTAATGAGTTTGACGGAATAGTACTTATAGGTTCGAGATGGAGATTTAGAGTGCAAGGGCTATGGTCGTTGACTCTGAGGGTGATTCCAAAACGAGTGCAACGAGATAGTGCTTTCGGTTTCGTTCGATCTCGGAACGAACTTGTATGGATTGAATGCTTTCAGCACATCGTCAGGTGGACGATGAGCATTCTAAGATAGAGGTGTTCTATAAAGGTAATCGCAGCCTCAACCCTCATCAACCAGGAATGGCTAAAATAGGGGAGGTGCAGCAAGGATTCGTGGATAGCTCCCACTGGAGAGAAAGATTTACTCCTGTCTAGAAGACCCTTTTTATTCGGCTGTGTGGGGCGGTTGATCCGGACAACCGCCGGGATTGTCTTGTTCGGGACTGTTCAGTAAGGAATGGTCCTGGCCTTGTGTTGCAGGGGAGCGGGCGTACTCCTTGGTACGGTGATCTAGGCCACGTACTGTGACGGGCGGTGCCCCAGTTGCCCTGCCATTGATGGAAACCATTTCTTTCTACGAGACCCTACGATTTTGATTGTATTACCCACTTTTGTGGCTAGTAGCTGGAATTTAATCATGTAACAATTTCGGCTATTTCATATTTATTTGAAAACCCTAGACACTATTGTAATATCACTGGATTTCCTATCAAATGTTTTGGTTAGCGTAAGGTAAAAACTTTTCCATGTTTATGTGTGGGAAGTCTTACGTGATACTTTTTCTTTTCAAAGGATTTTCTAAAGTTAAGCAACTTTAAACCGTTTACTCACACCAGACCCCTGTCTGACCCGAGTGTTTATTTTCTGTTTTATTAAACTCTTGGGTACTCATATTATGTATGAGTAGTCAAGTGATTCAGGTTTGCTTGACGAATTCTGGAGGAGTAATGGAGCAGGAGGCTTTCACGTGTAGATATATATTGGTTCCGCTGTGTTTGTTTGGTATCTGTATCTGTTATTCATGAGTTGTATGGTTAGACAGATGTTTATAACTGTTTAATATGTGTTGTATAAGTTGTGTACTCTGATGTATTATGATACTATGTATTATTTTATGTGATATATTGTATTTCATTCGTTCCGCTGTGAGTTCTCTGATGTTGCTGTTTCTTTCTTTCTCTTTCTTTTCTTCTTCTATCCCTTTCTTTCTTCAAGATGATGCGATTTCCTGGAGTTAGGAAGTCGGGTCGTTACATTTGGTATCAGAGCGTTAGGTTGAGTGAATACCTAGGCTCTGTAGTGATGTCTTTCTTGAGAGAGCGTATTTGTAATTTTTATATATAACTATATATTTATATATATCTATATGTACCTAATCTGTTGGGTTATCTGTTCGGATTTTCCAGCATTAGTTTAGAGGTAGATGGAGTAGTGGTGTGTGTGTGTAACAAGATTACCACTGATGGAAGAGGTCCATATGTTAAGGTTGGAAGTTTTTGTCGAGACCGTAGACCTAATACCGTCTCGAATAAGTTTTGTAGTTTGGAGTAAGGATTTCTCTTATATCCGAAGGAAGTATTTTTAAATGATTCGGAGTTTATCTTTGAAGAATAAGTTTGGATTTCGCTCGGGTGAGCGAATTATTCTTGAGTTTGGATTTTGGTATTGCAGAAGTAAGTGATAATATCTTGGTAACTGCGTGATGAGATGCAGAATCCATGGATATTCCAGAAGATGATTTCTTTGAAGCAGTTTTAGAAATAGTTGAGGAGCAGTCTTTACCTGCCTCAGGTAAGACTCGTCTGTGTAGAAGTTATCGGGATTTTCAGTAAGAAAGTTGGCTATTCTGGAATATAGGACTAAGGTCTATGAGTTGCTTCGCTTCGGCATGGTCTCATTTGTCATTTTTTAAGGAGAGTGAGGTGTTGATGCTTGGTTTGGAGCCCGAGTTTCTTTTGGAATGTCTGCCATCTCGACGGTTCTGTGGTGTGGTTTGTTGATGGTTTTGGTTTTCGAGGAGCCTTTGGATTAGAAGTCTTTGGATAGCTGTGGTAGCAGTTCAGCTCGAAAGTGTTCCGTGTGCTGACGAGAAGGTCTTTTAGCTTTGCAGTATCATCAAAGTAGAGTTTGGGAGCAGCAGTGTTGGTTGTTTATCCGATGGTTCGGGAGTCCTAGTGCTTCTTCTATCAGTAGTCCGGGCAGTTGGTGAATGTTTTCTTGAAGAATTAACCTTGTTTGGAAAAGCTTAGAGCTATTCTAATTGGTAAAGAGAGGACAGTTTCTTTGGAATTCGAATTAGGTTGGATCGCAAAAGTGACTTGCGATTGGTTTGGAATTTTCTTGAGCATTCTTTTGTTTGAGACTGAGGATTCTCATGAGGAAGTAGGAGCTACTGATGTAATCAAAAGGTTGTCTGCACCTGAAGTTGAGTTCCATATTGTTTTGGTTCCAGAAGCGATTTTGGGTGGTTAGACTAGTAGGAAGAGTTGGTGTAGCAGCTCAAAATTTTTTGGAGTTTGGATTGGTTAGATCTAGTTTATGAGTTTGGATTCTGTGGTAAAGTTGTGTGACCGAGTCAGATGAGTCACTCAGATTATATGGATTTGATGAATAAAGTTTCCCGGATTTAGTGGATAAGTTTGTATTCCTGTTCATCAACAGTATTCTTATTTATTTCAGAATCAGAGTTGCGCAGCGGAAGCGAGGTAGCAGCTGAGCAAGGAAGGAAACAAGTTCTGTTTGCTATTGCTTGAATAATAGAGTTTGTGTTCTGGATTTCGACGGATTTTGGAAGACTTTTCTGTTGAATAGGATCCAGGAGCTAGTTTGCTTTAGTTAGTTGTTTCTGGAAGTATTAGCATAGGATGAGCTGATCAGGAAGAGATTGGCAGTCCAAGATTGTCTGTTGAGTTATGCAGATATGAGATAAGAAGTTTGGAGTTTGAAGTTGAGGACTTCATTTGTTGTTACGATTTCTCTGGTTAAGAAAGCAGAAATTGAGTAAGATTGGTTGGGTAGTGCTATGGCATTTTAGATTTCTTATCTGTGTTCTGATAAGATAAGATTTGTTGTCTATGGAATTGAATTGCCAGTTTGGATAGCTGGAATTCATTATATTTCACGCATCTCTGAGGGAGTTCGGGCATGATTCATCGATTGGTTGTTGAATCTGTAGTTCAGTTGGAGGTGGATTTGAGAGTAATCTGATATTCTCTTCAGTTTGGTGGATCTAGAGATGAGAGGAGCTCTGGATTTTTGGTAGTGTGGTTAGTTTGTTGGCTTTTGAAGAACGAGTCTCCCGGTGATTTTTACTTGGGAAACTCGAAATAGTATTAGATTTTTATTCTGACGCATGTCAGGATAATTAGTTAAGTTTGTTTGTGTGATTGATTGCTTTGGTTGTTAGTAACTGAATAATAAGTATGCTTTGCTGATTGAATTAAAATCTTTGCTGGGTTATTAAATTACCATCGGGGACGAAATTCTTTTAAGGGGGAAGGATTGTAACGACCCGGGATTTTGGGCAATATCGATTAATAATCTGTAATAATAATTAAATTGTTTTGATAAATTTTCTTTATAATTTTAATTATTTAAATTGGTGAAATTAATCTTATTAAGAATAACAAATATTTAATATGGTAAGTGTGATCAATATCTTTTAACAATTTAAAAATTGGTTAGAATTGTTTTTCAAAAGCTAATAAATTTTATTCTATTTATAATATATATGTTTGATATATATTGTGAATGGGAATATCTTTTGTTTTAAATTAAAAATTGAATTTTCAAATTGTAATATATGTAAGCATATGTTATAATTTGATATTGTTTTGAAAATTTAATTTAATCTATTAATAATTTATGTATGAATGAATATTGCAATTTTAAAGTTTTGTTTTAAATTCAATAAGATTTTTCAAAAGATAATTTAGATTAATTCATTTGTTTTCAAATTATAAGATAATTGTTATTTTAAATAAGATAGTTTAAAAATTATTTAAACAAGTTTTGTTTTGTTCTCTTTTAAAATGTTTAAATTTTATAATGGTTATAAAATACATGTATAAGGAATTTGTTTATATTTTAATTAGTTTTAAAACATTTTTCTTTTAAAGGTAAATTTATATTTTTATATGTAGGCATTTATTTATAAATTAACATAAATAAGTAAGTTTATATTATCATTTAAATGAAATAACATTTTATTTAAAATGCTAAAATACATGTGTAAACATGTTAAGGCTCTCTAAACACATGTAAGTAAATTAAGCAAGCATATGACAATTGTTTGAATTTAAGGACAAGTGGCAACATTCCTATTTTAATTTTAATAAAAATTTTAAGAAGAAAAACTTGTTTTTACAAAACACTTTCTCCTTTGTTTTCTTTCTTAGTTCAAATCAGAAATTTATTTCCAAAACCTGAAAACTGCACATCTGCAACCTTCAAAAAAAAAACAAATCAAAAGCAAATATAAAATCAAACCAAATTACTACAATATCAAGTTCAAACCTGAGATTTTCAAAAGCTAATAAGATTGAAAATGAAGATCTGTTTCAGCAAATTCAAAATCTGCAACCAAACTGCAACTTTCTAACCTGCATTTCAATAGGATTCAATCTGCATTGTACAAAGTTACAACCTTCAAATCAAAACCTGCAATTTCATGTCTTCCCAGCAAGTTTCAATCTTTTGAAGTCTCAAATTAAACATGCAAGTAGTCAGTTTCTTCGACAAAGCAAATCAAAATCTTTTTTCCAGTTAAAGTGATCAGGCCTGGAAATATGCTCTGCAATATTCAAAGAGGTTAGTAAATCTTTTAAAAACAGATTAAACATGAGGTTTAATTAAATGCATGTGGTTGAAATTGTGTGACAATATTGATTGAATATATTTTGGATGTAAATGCATGCATGATTATCTGCAGTGCCTGTATTTATATATAAAAATGTACCTCTGTTGCATTACAGGATTGAATTCCACTAAATAAATTCAAATAAACTTCATACATTTGGTTTTCGTTCTTGATCTCTAAGCAGAAATTGTGTATGTTTGTGTAATATAAGTTTTAAAAATAGTTTGGAAATTTTTAGTTTACAAATATTTTTTAAAAAATATGTACAACAGTAAAGTTACTAATTCACATGAAAAACTAATAACTTCAATAGTTGTTTTGGATTGTATAACTGAATTAGATGTTAGGAATCATGAATTTTAACAGGCAATTTATAATTTTTAAATTGATAAATTGTTTTGAATTTGGGATTTGTTCGTATTGGGGTTTTAATAGATTGCCAAAGATCAAGGTAATTATGGTAGCTTGATTTTGGATCATAGCTTGTTTATGGGTTGTTGAGTTTGGGAAAAATCCAATTGAATTTTTCCAATGTTCGTTTTGTTCGAATTAAATCGTTTTAGGGTTTATGTCTGCAGTTTGCTTTCGGCATGAATGGTGAGGCATTGCCTCGTGTATGTTGAATCGTGCTCGCTCATTTTTGGGGTGGACGTTGTGCTTGGGTGTGGTGTCTCTATGGTGGGATCGGAAAGGTTGAACGACGATGAGATGTCGGTAATGGGGTAAGATTTGTAGTCGAGCTTCTCTGCAGTTTTGAGCTTAAGAGCGAAATTTCGATTCGAATGACTTTTGTTTGATCTAGTTGTTCGATCGTGTTCGTGGGTGGATGAGTGATGGACGGCGATAGGCGCGACCAACCAGTGTGGCTGGAGGCGCGTGGATATGTGCACCGTGCACGATTGGTGTCAGGTGAGGTTTTGTGTTTGGAGAGGTCGAATGGAGCTCGGGTATGTGTTCAAGTTGTACTCGGGGATGACTCGAAGAAATTGGTGCCAAGTTGCTTCGGGGTTGACGCGAGTGGTGCCTGGGTTGTACTCGGGTTGTTTGATTTTGGTCCTGTAGTGTTTAATGGCAGTTAATACTTGGGTTTTGATTAAAAGAAAATAAATTGTTGGAACTTGTTTTGTGTAAGTAGGAGTTAATCAACTTTAAAAGAGAAAAATATTAATTGAATTCAATTTCAAATTTAAAATGTTGAGAAGTTTTAATTTGAAATTAATTATTTAAGTGGATTTTGAATTTCAATTTAAAAAAAAATGTGTGTTTTGAAATTTAATTTAAAAGGGATGTTTTCATTTTAAAATATTAAATCAAGTTATTAAGTAATGATTTAAAGGCTAAGTTTAAATTTCTATTGGAAATTTATGAGTTTAAATTAGATGTTTTAAGTTTTAGAATTTATTTCCAAACGTTATTTTTCCAATTAAGTTATTGATATGAATTTTGTAAACCTATAGAAAAGGTTTATTTTTAAGTTATTAAAATTTGGATTAATTTCAAATAATTTATCTATGTAGATAATTATGAATAATTTATTTTGATATGAACTTAAAGGTACTTAGTTAAATTATGATTTATTAATAAGTAAAAGTTTAATTAAGAATGATGTTTTCTTAATTAATTAAAGATTTTGAAATATAATAAGAAGTTAATTAATTAATTTTTAATTAATTTTAAATAATTAGTTAATTGTTTATTTAATTTTAAATAATCACTTAATTATGGATAAATTAAGTGAGATTACTTAATGAAGTAATCAATGGTTAATTTTTGAATGAAATTAGAATGGTAATTACTTATAGAAGTAATTATTAGAAATTACTCATGGGAGTAATTAATTGAAGTAATAAATGTATGACCACTTAATGTTATTAATTAAGGATGTTGATTTATTCATTTGTTTTGAAGTTAATTAATTATGGGATAATTAATTAATTAAAGAACTAAGGATTATTTAATAATGGAATTTATTTATTTTTAAGTAATTAATTAAGAACTAATCAAGTAATTAGAATTAATTACTTGTTAAGTAATTAAGAGTTAATTACTTAATTATTGTAGTTAGTTAATAAATATGATTAGTTAATTAATAAATATGATTAACTTAAGATTAATTACTAAGTGTAATTAATTAAAATTGTAATTAATTAATAAAGTAATTAATTAAGGATTAATTGTTAATTTAAATTGATTAATAATTACTTAATAAAGTAATTGAGGATTAATTAATTGGAGTAATTTATCAAGAATTAATATAATTAATTTGAAAGTTAATTAATTTAGATAAGTATTTACAAATTGTTAATTACTGATTATGATTAATTGAATAATTAATTATAAGTTAATTATTTAATTAATTAAAGTGATTATTAATTAATAAGGATCATTTGTTAATTTATCAAGGTTGATTAATATAAGTGGTTAATGTAAGTGATTAATCAATTGTAATTGATTAAAGTTTAATGTAATTAATTATGATTGATTAATAAATGAAGTAAATGTATGATCATTAATTATTGTAATTAATGATAGTAATTAAAGGTTAATTACCAAATATGGTTAAGGATAATTACATGAATGTAATTAAAGGATAATTAATCGAGGAAGATTAATTAAGGAAGATCATTAAGAGATGATAATGAATCTGATTTGTAATAAATCAATAATCCAAGTGATTAAAGGATAGTATTTAATTTAATTAGTGCTTAATTAAATTTATTAAGAGTTAATCAATTCTTTTATGGGTGATGATATTGAATGGTTGATATTGGATGTTTAATGATATTGGATGATTGATATTGGGTGATTGGCTGGTATTGCATTTTGGATATCTATGTTGTGATATGCTGCTTTGTGAGATGAATGGTTTATATGAATTATCTATAGTGATAATGTTATTCATCTATATGTTATATCATCCTGAATATAAGTTAATTGTTAACCCCTAAAGTACAACTTGGACATTAAAATGGCGTTTGGTTTCGGTGAGACCGGGATTGGGTTTCCATATTTGGATATCCGAAAACCACATCGATTCGAATTAAACGTTAGGTCGTAAATCCAAGTGGAGCAAGTGAAGACTCGAGGTGTAAGGGCTATACGTCAGTATAACTCTATGGGTGATTCCGTAATGAGTTTGACGGAATAGTACTTATAGCTTCGAGATGGAGATTTAGAGTGCAAGGGCTATGGTCGTTGACTCTGAGGGTGATTCCAAAACCAGTGCAACGAGATAGTGCCTTCGGTTTCGTTCGAACCCGGAACGAACTTGTATGGATTGAATGCTTTCAACACATCGTCAGGTGGACGATGAGCATTCTAAGATAGAGGTGTTCTCTAAAGGTAATCGCAGCCTCAAGCCTCATCAACCGGGAATGGCTAAAACAGGGGAGGTGCAGCAAGGCTTCGTGGGTAGCTCCCACTGGAGAGCAAGATTTATTCCTGTCTGGAAGACCCTTTTTATTCGGCTGTGTGGGGCGGTTTATCCGGAAAACTGCCGGGGTTGTCTTGTTCGGGACTGTTCAGTAAGGAATGGTCCCGGCCTTGTGTTGCAGGGGAGCGGGCGTACTCCTCGGTACGGTGATCTAGGCCACGTACTGTGACGGGCGGTACCCGAGTAGCCCTGCCATTGATGGAAACCATTTCTTTCTACGAGACCCTACGGTTTTGATTGTATTACCCACTTTTGTGGCTAGTAGCTGGAATTTAATCATGTAACAATTTCGGTTATTTCATATTTATTTGAAAACCCTAGACACTATTATAATATCACTGGATTTCCTATCAAATGTTTTGGTTAGCGTAAGGTAAAAACTTTTCCATGTTTATGTGTGGGAAGTCTTACGTGATACTTTTTCTTTTCAAAGGATTTTCTAAAGTTAAGCAACTTTAAACCGTTTACTCACACCAAACCCTTGTCTGACCCGAGTGTTTTTTTTTCTGTTTTATTAAACTCTTGGGTACTCATATTATGTATGAGTAGTCAAGTGATTCAGGTTTGCTTGACGAATTCTGGAGGAGTAATGGAGCAGGAGGCTTCCATGTGTAGATATATATTGGTTCCGCTGTGTTTGTTTGGTATCTATATCTTTTATTCATGAGTTGTATGGTTAGACAGATGTTTATAACTGTTTAATATGTGTTGTATAAGTTGTGTACTCTGATGTATTATGATACTATGTATTATTTTATGTGATATATTATATTTCATTCGTTCCGCTGTGAGTTCTCTGATGTTGTTGTTTCTTTCTTTCTCTTTCTTTTCTTCTTCTATCCTTTCTTTCTTCAAGATGATGCGATTTCCTACAGTTCTATAAAGGTAACGCTTAGCCTCAATCCTCATCAAATGGGAATGACTGAAAATCAGGGGTTATGGAGCAAGGCTTGGTGGGTAGCACCCAAGCAGGGTGAGGTCATCCCTGTCTAGATGCCCCTTTTTATTTCGGCTTAGTGGGCGGTTCCTGATCCCAACAGCGGGGTGATCTCACTCGGGATTATCCAATAAGGGGTAGTCCCGGTCTTATGTTGCTGGGGAGCGGGCGTACTCCACGGTATTGTGATCTAGGCCACGTACGGTGGTACCTAGTGCCTAGTCATTAGTTGGAAATTCATTCTCCCATCAATCACTCACGATTAATGTTCTTTTATTTATTAAATTTGATTTCAATTGAAACGACAATTGAAATATGCTATTGTTAGTTAATTACACTGCTATATATGTTATTTCCTGTATCTGTTCACCTATGACATCTGACACCATTATCTGTTAATTATACGATGATAATCCCGTTTGATTGATAATTGATTGATTGTTTGTTGTTTATATTGGATGTTAAATTGTAATGTATAAAGTGATAAATATTATGCAATTGAATTTAGCGTAGGATAATTAAAATTTGAATCGACATATATGTTGAATTTGATTAGTTAAATATGACCCCTTTTAACTGTTAAATTAATTGACATGTAGAATAGTGATAATTACACTTTGAACCATTGAACGTATATTGGATTAATTGTTGTAGTGTAAAATTGAAATCAAATGACAAGTGAAGAACCGTGTGAATAATTAGTGAAATAATCCTTAATCTACATGAAATGTAGTGTAGATTCTATATTAATTTGCACAAATAACAATGCGAATTAATACGATTATTTCGGGATTATTTGAATTAATTTATCGGATTTTTATTGATTGTTGTTATTGCTTGTTTATTTACTTTGACACCATCCCTGTTATCACACTGCAAGTTCCCTTTGCTATGCTTTGATTTTTGAATTGAAATGGAATCGGGTTGAAATGATAAATACCCAAATGAACTTAACTTAGGATAGAGAATTAAATAAACCCGATTGGTCAATAATTTGATTTGAAATAAAATTAAGATCTTACTTTAATAATAGGTTTTGAAATAAAAATTGGAACGTAAATTTTGATAAAAGGAAAATGTTAGTATTGAAATTTGAAACAAGATATTAATGTAATAACTGATGAAAGGACGTTGTGTTGAAGAAAATTATTTGACAATAAAATTTGGAATTATTCATTGAATTAAGTTTGAAATGATTTAATAATTAAGGTTGAATTTATAATTAAGTTTGAAATGATTTAATAATTAAGTTTGAATTTATAATCAAGTTTGAAATTATTAAGTTTTGAAATTATTAATAATTAAGATTGAAATTATTTAATAATTGAATAAGATTGGATTATTTGATAATTAAATAAATTTTTTTTTGTTGAATTCTTTGATAAGAGAAATTGAACTTTTGAATAAGTGAATTTGAACTTCGTTAATAAATGAAATCGGTTTCTTTATCAATTAAGTTTTGGAAATTATTTAAGTAAGTTAATAAGTGGAATTGAACTTCTTGAATATGTGAAATTTAGTCCTTTATTAATTGATTTTTGAAATCTAAAACTAAGTAAACAAATAATTGAAGTTGAATTTCTTTAACAAGAAATAAATTGAGATTTATTGAAATTAATGTAAGACTTGGAATTTAAGAATTTGATTTGACGAATCTAATTTAATTAAATTTGTAAGTTGATATAATGATGTTGAACCTAAGTAATTGATTTAATGAATTGGAAATTAAATGGAAACTGTTTGAATGATAAATAAACTTAACGAATATTGAATGAAATCGATTAATGAATTGAAATTGATTTGAATGTTAAATTAAATTAATTTAAATGATTTTAGAATGAAACTTATATATACGAACTTGAATTAATATTTGAATTGTTTAAATAAAATTGAAATTGAATTGTAAGACTTTGAAATGGAAATTTGGAAAGTTGAACGTAAATTTTGGAAATTGATTTAGAAAGACAAATGAAATTTTGGTTTATGAATTGAAGTTGAAATTGAAATTGATTTGGTTTTGAAATTTATTAAATGACCAATCGGTGTAATAATTACGAAAGTTATTAAAGAAACCGGAATCGGTTATGGATATACTCTCTATCTAAACCGAAAACCACTTTAATAACTATATGCGGAGTGTGATCCAGAATGAAGTGGTTGGAATGATGTACGTGATGACTGAAGAAAGAGAACGATAATGGATAGCCTTCACACTTGTGTCAAATTGGAAATGACTAAAAACAGGAGCCGTGCCGGGCCAAATGGGGTTAGCCACCTCGAGCGACACACTTCTTCGTAACTACTACTCATTACTTGTGATTGATTGGTGCACCCTCGTACTTTCAGGAGTGTTGTTTCGCGGTGTTGCGATTGCTGCGGCGATGCGTTCTCACCAGTCCGGATCAGGCGAACGGTAGTTTCACTACCTTGGGTATTCCCTCATGTGCCTTGTCATACTTGTATCCCGATATACGCGACCACTACGAATTTGTTTTATGTTATACCTATGGAGTACTCCCTGATATCCCACCAGTTTACGGAGGAGTTTACAGTGTTGTATAGACTATGATGCTTATAAAATGTGTTAAGGGGATAATGGTAACGCCTCAACACTATTTTGATACTTTATATTACTGATAGACATTATCTATTTAGCGTACACTACTACATAGTAGATAGTTTAACGGGTCCTTAGAGGATGGTGATTCCAACATCCTTTGAGTTACTTGTATTTCGATTGCTATTTCACTTGAGTTGGATTTATTGATATGAGAATATTAATCCTGACTCGAGTGTTTTGTGTTTTGCTTTACGCTCGGGTCAGACTGAGTGTACTAGTATTCAAGACTCACCTTTGGAGTTGGAACTTTGCTTGAAGATCCAGCCATCTATTCTACTTCTAGTATTCGATGATTCCAGTGGTATTCTGATTTGTACCTGATGTATTATATTACTCTTCTGTTGTAAACTCTGATGTATCTTATATATTTATGTAGTAGCTTCATGAACTACTATCTCTTTTACTTCCGCTGCATATTATTACTCTGTGTCTGTGATTCTGTGATTATTTGTTTACTGTATATCTGAGTTTTGCCAAATTTAAATTAACAATTCGGTATTTTAAATTATTCAAGTCTGACGTGTGCGGATGCGAATATTCCAAAATAGCGGGTCGTTACATACCCCAGTGCCTAGTCATTAGTTGGAAATCCATTCTCCCTACGAGCCTTGTACGAGTTTTGTTTGTATTACCCACTCTGTGGCTAGTAGCTGGAATTTAATAGATGTAACAATTTCGGCTATTTTATAAGTATTTGTATATAGACCCTATTATAATATCAAAGGATTTCTATAAAAATTGTTTTAGTTATCGTAAGGTAAAAACCTGACATGTTTATTTGTGCCATGGTCTTACGAGATGCTTTTGTTTTCAAAGGATTTTTGAAACTTTAATAATCAATAGAGTGTGATTTTCTCACGCTGGTATTCCAGACCGACTCGGGTGTTATTTAACTGTAATGCTCGGGTCAGACCGAGTATTATAGGATACAGGATAAGATGCCGTGGAGCTCAGGAGACGAGATGGATGACGATACGTACTCCCGTACTTGTTTATATATATATTCCGCTGTGTTGTTTAGTTGTGTATCAAGTTGTATGTTATTGATGTTGAGTTATGATTGATGTACTCTGATGATGTAATATATGAACAGATATATTTGTTTTGGTGTAAAGATATGTTAATATCTATTATATTTTATTCCGCTGCGATGGTTAGATTCTGTAGTTGTTTTCTATTTTCTTCTTCTACCTCTTCTTCTTTAACCCAAATGGTTAGTATTTCTGTACCACTTGAGTTGATTTAGGTAGAATAGTGTTGACTCAAGGGGTACGGATTTACGGGTCGTTACACTTGGTATCAGAGCTTAGGTTGGTAATAACCTTGGCTCTGGTGGGAATTACTCATAGAATAGAGTCCGTAGTACTCTAGAATGAGTTTGAGAGTATTAATAGATATGAGTGCGTATTTGTTAGTGAATATAAAATTGTTTTTATATTGTGTGGACTTATCTGTTGAGTGTTTATGGATTTCTGGTCGATATATGGGACGCCATGTCATCGATAGGGATTTCTGAACTCTTGAACAAGGTAAACCGACACAGTATTGTTTTAAATAGGATAAATGAAATAATTTTACCCAAAGTTATTTTGTATATAAAGGAAATAATTTTTCGTAAATTGTTATCATTATATATGGATATATGGATGCTTGTATGGTAGAAAGTGATAATATTTAGTTATTATCATTATTGTATGAGAATTGAATAAGACATTGAAATAATAACCAAGATTAAGGGATAAATTAATAAATTAATGAAATTTGTAAATGTGATTATAATTGATTAAGGACTTGAAACCATAATTAAAAACTAAGAAACCAAATTGTATACAAATGAAATTTGTAAAGATAAACTAAATATGAATTATAGTGTGATTAATAATTAAAATAATATAAAATTCCAAAGTAATGTTTGAATATAAATTTAAAGAGTTTGGAATTTGAAAATGATTCCCAAAGGTTGGGAAAGCAATAATATATAGGTGAGAAATCTTTTTGAATCGGATTTGAAATCTAGAGAAATTTGGAATTTTAAAATATTTGAAGAGTTTTAAACGAGAGAAAAGCATTGAACTCTTACGGTTGCTGGAAAATAACTTCGGTGATGACTGCAGCATCATCGATGTTCATTTTTGAGTTTCCAAAAGAGAGATTGCTACCAGGATTTTTTGGATTAAAGTTGTTGGAGGAATTTAGTTGATTTTGAAAATGCAAAGAAATAGTTTGGTTAGATATATATGTTTTCAAAATTGAATGTTGAACTTAAGTTTGAAAAAATTGTTAAAAATTAAATAGTTAAGTTGGGTTAAAAAACAAGTTTTAAGATTAAAATTTATAAGTAACTGATTAGTTACTATGGTATGCAAATGAAATAAAATTCAATATTGGATGATGCTTGATTTAATTGTGTAAAAATAAGTGTTGAATTAGTTCAAATGGACTAAAAATAATTAATGTTTGGAAATAAAATTTTATTGGTTGAAAACGAATTTGTGAATGAATTAATGAATCAACTATTGAACTGATAAAGTAAAGTTGATATTAATAAGAAGGAATTGAAAATTTTAATTCGGCAATTAAAATTTAACTTAAGTGAATGAAGTGAAGAAAATATATTTGAATTTAACTTGAGATAAGTTGAATAAAATTGAAATTGAAATTGAATTGAATTGGATATAAAGTTGAAAGGTAAAATGATTATAATTGTGAAATGAAAATTTATACCTTAAGCTAGCAAGTGTTATATGTAATTTGAATTTGGTTATAAGATGGATGACTCAAATGAGCAATATAGGCTTTCGAATAAATAAATAAGTTTTGAACTCATATATTGAGAAATAAAATTTAGTTAAATTTGGATTGAATTGAATCAAAATTCAATTGTGTCATGAATGATATTAGATGGAATTAAATCCTTCCTTAACAAAATTCAAAAAAAAAAAGAATGGTGTATAGCTAGATTTAACTAGAGTTAAGCTAAATAAATTTGGGTTGAAATAAATTTAGTCGAGTCATAGATATTATTGAATGGAATAAAATTCTTACTTAAATAAATAAATGTAAACTAAGTAAATGTTGAATTAGAATAAATGAACTTCGGAAGCTTATAAAAGAATTGAAAAGCATTGAATATATATAAATATATATATATATATATATATAATCCCTAGTTAAAGGTAAGATGTGGATGTGGTCACTGTAAATAGATGATGAAGTATGAATATTAAAAGTGAGTAGTTTATAAAAATTTAAAAAGGGAATAAATAAGCCGGAATAAAAATATTATATTCTGAGATAAAAATCCAAAATTGGATATAAAATAAGATTTCACTCAAGGAAATTAAATAAAATGATTTTCAGGATAAATGAAAAAGAAAATCAAGTATGGGATTATAATTGGAAGTGTTGTTGAATGAAAATTGGATTGGATTAAAATGGATATAGTGTGAGATATAAACAAATCCAATTCAAGCATAAATTGAATGGCCTTATTTTTTATAAATTCAACAATGAATTGTTAATGTAAATTAAAATTTAAAATGGATAAAAGAATAAACTAATCGAATAAATTAGTGAAATGGTTGGGATTTGATTAAAGGAAAATCAAATCAAAGATTGTGAATAAGTAATAGAGTTTGGAAATAAAGCTTGAGTTGTATGGAATTGGATTACAATAGAAATGATTTAGGTTGCAATTAAAATCCAATATGAATATAACAAGTTAATTATGTGCTTGGATATTATTTTGATAAATTGAGAATGTGAATTAAAATTCAAATGGTTTGAATTAATGATATACAAGCATGGAAGGTTGTTGAGCTTAAATAAAATTTGGCGAATATGAAATAGATTGATTTTAAAATCGATTAAATTTGATGTGTGTTTGTTTCGATTGGAAATGGTTAGTGATATACAAAACATAAATTGTGTCGAGCTAAATAAAATGGGTTCCAATGGAACCTATGTACTATGAAATAAAATACCATGTAAGATAAAATAGAAATGAATTAAAAATAAATTGAGTTGGAGATCAATTTAAAATTTGCTATAAAACTTAAAGAAATGAAAATTCTATGAACTGGTAAATGTAAATAAAATTGATTTTGAAATCAATTGAATTGAATATGAGCTTATTTGAATTAGATATGAATTGAAATTGTATGGAATTGGATTAAAATAAAAATGATTTGAGATGAAAATGAATCCAATTCGAGTATGAATAAATTAAAACGGGAATGAACTTAAGTTATGAAATGATGGTGAATTGAAGTAAATTAACTTAATTTTAAAGTTAATAGAAGCATGGGATGATGTCGTGTATAATAAAACTGTTTGGAATCAAACTTTTAAGAAATGAAAGAAAATGCAATGTAAGTTTGTGAATAAATTTAAATGGGATGGAATCGAGTGTAAATTGAGTTGGAATCAATTTAAATTGGTTATAAAGCTTAAGTAATTATTTATTCACATTAATATTGTCGAATTGCATCAGAAAATGCATCGTTTGATGTAAACGAGATTAAATAAAATTCTATGGGTTATTAAAAGTGAAATAGGGTGATTTTGAAATCAGTTGGAATGAATATAAGTTTGTTTTTCTTAAAAATGAAGTGAATGTAAGCAATTGAGTTATAAACCATTTAAATTGAATAAAGTTGTATATGTATTGGTTGTAAACAATTAAAATAAATGTCGGAACCCTATAAGTGGCTTATAAACATTGTTTAACCTGCATTTGCTTATAGAAACTTGTATGTTGGCTAGTTAAATATGTTAAATGTTGTTAAATTTCATGATTTTGGCACTTACATATTTAAATTGAGTAAGTACAGGTTACGGGAAGCCGTTTGGCTAGATTGGATCGCGCTAAATGCTAAAATAATAAGCCGATTGCTTAAAAATGCTAAATAAGGTATGCCTAAGCAATAAAAATAGGAAATATGAACTGTTTTTGGTTTTTCCGACCGTGTGGGTTGATGTATATATATATATATCTTTTGTCAAATTGCAAAAGCTCCTCCGTACAAAGGAGACTATGCCAAAAAAATTCAGAATTTTGGGAGTTAGAAAAATTTTTGGGAAAAATTTTAGTTAACGACAAAACGATTTCAAAATTGGACATTAAAATAAAGTGGTGAATGAAACTAATTTAAAATAACGATATGAATCAGTTAGATGGAAGATAAAATTAAATACAGAGTTGAAGATAAACTGAATTCGGATGGAAATGAAAGAATCAATTTGAATAGAATAGATATAAACTAAAGTGGTGAACTGTAATTAAATAAAGAAGCATATTAAATGCTTATACTAAACTTAAGAAGGGAATGGTAAATTCTTAAACGGGAAATTGATATTACAAATATATTCTAAGGTAATATTTGAAGGAATAAATATTGTCATTTGGTAAGGAAGTCGATAAAATGTTTTTGGAAAATTGTGATTGGATATTAGTGCTAAGCAGGATATGCAGGTAATATAAAGGGAAAAGAAAATCGGTTTTGATTTCAGAATATAAGTTTGAATTGCCCGACAAAGGTATGTATTTAAATTTCTGTATGAAATTTGATTGGGTTTTTGATCGAGCCACTTGGCTTTTGTTTTCTTTTGGAATTTGGGAGCTCGTAGAGGCCTTTTGCAGTTGTACCGAGCTAGCCGCGTAGAGGAGACGTTGGCGGAATTTTTCGAAAATTTAGGGAGTTAGAAAATTTTGATAATTCAAATTTTGGTTTTAAATTGAAACTTGAATGGTTAAACATATAGTAAAGTTTGAAACTATGGGAGGGTTTGGAAAGTTAGTAAGAGTGACAAGGGGTCTTCTATAAAAAGATAGTTGGTAGAATGTTGAATTGTTGGTTTTGAGAAAAGTAAACGGGTATTGGACCATTCTTCCTAATTAGTAATTTCAGGGACGAAATTTTTTTAAGGGAGGAGGAATGTGACGACCCAGAATTTTCGAGCATTTGAAATCAGAATATTTAATTGATTTTAAATATTTAAAAGTTTAATTTTTAACTTAAATCCGAATATCACAATTTATTTGAGGATTTAATTATTAAATTAAATAATTTGAAGTTGGGTAAAATGTTAAATCTAGAGTTTTAAGCCTGTCGAAAATAATTTGAAGGCTTATAAATTTTTTATTGATAGCATGGAAGATAATAGAAGTGTTGAAATTGAATTTAACAGTGATTTGTTCGGTTTTGAAATTTTATCGTTTAAATTGAATTTAAAAATAGCCTTCCGAGACACAGTCTCGGAATTCGACGAAACCAGTTCCATTGGATCCGTAATATTTAATTGTTATCGGATTTCAAATTTCATATTGATCGGAGCTGTTGTGTGAGCATACGAGATATAAACGCGCTGAAAATTTAATTGATAATAATCTGATGAAATTTAATTTAAATAGTCGAGCCTTCTTGTATACGCCTCCTCCCTTAATTTAAAATCGAATCCAAATCGTCTTCTTGCGGAAGCCATTTTCTTTCCCACTTTCTCTTTAAAAAATTTACTTTCCTATCTCCTCTTTCTTCAATTCAAATCGCAGAAGAAAATGAAAAATACATACATACATACATATATATATATATATATATATAATAATGGCTGAAACCTTCATGTTAAAATCGTGACTCCTTCCTTCTCAATCTTACCGCATCGCCCAAATCTTTTCCAATTCGAAATCAATTCAGGTTAAAATTAAAATAAAAATGGTCGGCGAGGCGGGGCTTCACGAATTCGTTGGGGTTTAGATCGGTAATTAAAGGGGTCGAGCGCACGGCCTCGATTTGATCGCGCCAGAGAAGCGGCTGCAGAGGTTGGGGATGAGGTGCTGGAGTGTGTCGCGCGAGAGGGCTCGAGTTTGTTTTGGCAATGGCGACGCGATTTTTTGGAGGGGCGCTCGCGATCTGGAAGGTGAGAAGACTCGGCGGCGTGGAGGTGGCGGGGTGGAGGGAGAACGGTAGTGGTTGCTTATAGTAGCTCTAGCTTGTTGGGGCATGGTGAACGGCGAGCTCCATTTCGATCGATAGGGGCAAGGTATTCGCTCGATTTTTTTTCTATTCAATTTTGATACAATAGTATAGTGCTGTGTATATACGTAGAGAAAGTATTTTAAACCCGGATTTCTTATTTTACCAATTTATACAAAGGAAAAAAAAGTTTCTATTGTTTTCAAACATATGCAATAAAGGATATAATACGGTTCTGTTTAAAATATATACATATATATACACTTTCATATACGCATAGAAAACGGTAAATATATATAAATACATACATACATATATATATATATATAAGATTTCAAGAAAATATATAATAAAAAGAAGGGCTTATATAAAGATAACATTCTTAAAACCCATATAAATTATTTTTAAATGTAGTTTGGAGAATGAAAAAAAAATTATATGCAGTTTAGAAATGAAATCTACAAGTTTACTTAATAATGTATATTATTGATTTAGACGATTAATAAACTAATTTAAATTATTTAGTTACTAAAAGAAATTGTAATAGAAAAATTGGTTTAACTAAATTATTAGTTGAGTTATTTATTTAATGGTAATTAATTTGTTAATAAAACTCATTTAGTTGTTTTAGTTACCAAAGGATATTTTTTTAAAGGAAAAGTAATTTAAATAAATAATTAGCTAAGTAAAATTATCAAAGAGAAGTAATTGTTCACTAAGTTCAAATATTAATAAAATGTAAAATGTTTATACAAGGTTAATTGTGAAGAATTATGACGAAACAAGCTGGTTTGGAAATGGGTTGCAAACGGAATAAGGTGAGTTAATCTCACTCAGCTGAATTTAAATTTAAATTTAAATGATTAAATTTAAATAATTGTTTGAATGGTTGAATTGATTGATGTGCTATAGTATGGTATATTTTGGAATTGGTATTTTATATTGTGCTAACGTCTGTTGATGCAGGGAAAACAGGTTAGAGGGATCCAGCTGGATCCCTCAACATTTATTTAAATAATTTAATACCCTCTGTGACTATTTGATATTCTATGATGAATTATATTAGAATATTGAATGCTATGGTTTGATTGGATATAATTGGGTATAATGAATTACCCTAAATTGGATTTTGGAAAGAACATAAAAGAAGTGAATTTGTAAGTAAAGCAATTATAGAAATTTGAATAAATTTAAGAATAAATTGGAAAAGAAATAAAGTGCCTTTAAAGTTCTAATAAATAAATCTTGAGTATAGTAAGAAATTTTGAATAATCAGAAGATTAATGAATTTTAAATTTCAGTATTATTATTTTAAAAGTACAAAACATTTATTTAAGATTTAAATTATTGAAAAGAATAAAGAAGAAATTGGGATAAGTTCTGAAATTTGTATATTTCAGTTAAAAGATTTAAAATCAAACGAAAAATAATAACATTAATAATAAAGCCCATAATTAATGAATTTTGAAATAAATTGAGTAAGTAAAGAGATTTAATTCAAGTAGAATAAATTGGGAATTGAAATCAATTTGGAAAATTGATTTAACCGATTGAGATTGGCAATTCTCCCTGGATAACCAAGTACGTTTTCAAAGTGAATTTTTAAATATAAATTAAAGGTTTTAAAGCTGTTTTAAAAAGGTAAGTTTTGGAAAAATTTATTATTTCTAAATATTTAAATTTTAAAGTAAGTATTTCCCTTTAATCTATTATTGTAGTAATTATTTAAAGAGCGACTTAGTGTTTTGTTTTTAAAAGTGAAAATCTAGTTTTATGTTTTATTAAGTAACCTTGTTTTAAAACGTAAGCCTACAAATGATTGAATGAAAATATTTTGTATTTTGATTATCTACTTAACATTGTAACTACAAAAAAGAAAACTGTATATTCAAATTTTACAGAGTACTCACAGATGAACACAGAATTGAAAAACAGATACATATGCCATCATATTATTATCAATACATTATACACACTATTGAACTTAAGTCTTAAAGGTTTTTGTTTACTCACTTGAATTACTTTGAACAGAGAATGATTCTGGTTGAAAAGCTACAGTTTAAATTTCCTGAAAACCTTCTTTGCTTTGTTGTTGAATGTTTAAGTTTGTAAATAGAGATGTTTATTTTCTTTCTTTTCTCAGGTTTGCTTCTCAGGTTTACTAAGTTTTGTGAACGGGTTAAAATAGGGTGATGTATATATAGGAACAACTTTAAACAGTGGTAGGCTACAACTCGTACAAGCCTTACCACATTTTGATCAGATTATACTTTGTTTAATTACTGTAATTTGAAGTGATATTGCATATTTCGGCTGAACATATTTTTATGCTAAGATGAAAGCATTAATTGCAATTGTTCCCTATATGTATACATCTAATTATGATTGCTGATATTTATTTTATTTTGTTTATTTGTACAAAGATATTTTGTATATGATATGAATAATTTGTCTTCTTTTTCATTGCACATATGTATTATACAGCACATATGTGTTATTATTTTTTCAAAGATTTTGTTTTTGTCTTGCATACCATATGTATTTATACAAGAACTATCTTATGTTTCTATTTCCATATAAGTTGTTGTTGCATAACTTCTCAATTTTATTTTCTGTTTGTAATTTAACTTTCAAACCTTTGATTTATAACATATATTTGTATTTATATATTTTATATTTATATTTATATCTTATATTTATACTTAATATTGATAGTATTGCTTTAATTTAAACATTATTATTTAGATTACATTCATATATTTATTATATCGAATGTTAATAATATAGCACCTTTTAATTTTAATTGAATAGGACAGTTGTTATTATAAATATTTTTGAAAGAATTTATTTTAAATTTCAAATCAAAATTTCCTTCACAAAACACATATATACGTATATAACTGATAAATGCCCAAAGATCTTATCATTTTATAAAATGAAAAGCTTGTATTTTATTAAAATTAGATTAAATACTTATTAAAATATATTGCCAAAATTCCCGGTCGTTACACATAAGGTGATAAAAACACAGTGGAAACAGAAGAATAATTTTATTTGATACACAACATTTGATACAACAATGATATAAATGAAATGATCAACATATATCAGAGATAGACAATAGCAAAAGATAGAGTAGAAAAGACCATCAAAAGTAGCGGAAAACAACATCTTCAATTCAAGCTCCAAAGACTTCAAACCAAAAGCTAGAACAACCATCAAGCTAAACTGAAACACAATGCGATCGCCAAACCAAAGACTCCAAAGATTGCCAAAAGCTATACCTACTGGCTGACTTTCTGATAACCTGACTCCAGGCTATCCGTATGGAAAATTATGGGCACCGAGAGTTTAGAAAGGAAACAATAAACTCCAAGCTAGTCATAGGACTGGTGTGAGCAAACGAAAACAGTTATTTAAACAAAAACAAACAAAAAGAATTTAAAAAGAAATTCGCTATGCTTTTTGGAAAATGAAACTACCATAAGTCCTCCCGCCACGCACACAATGCAAATGCACACTTGGAGGAGATTTCTCCTTATGATAGTCAAACATGATTGATACGTGAAAATCCATTTGATATTATTATTAGTTCATAGTGCAAAAAATATTTGCAAGTATAATACTAACCTTAGCCAGCATACGTACCATTATAGCATACCTACTATAGCTACCATATTAGATGGCAATTTCTACAACTAAAACCGTACAGGGCGCGTATTGGATGATTGGATTTCCAACAAATGGTCAGGCAAAGGAATTTCCCCACCATATGGGTACGCCTTTGGAGGGACTCTCCGAGAACCTAACCGGCTCTCTGCCAACACAAGGCCGTGTTACCTCTGTAACTAGGTAACTACTGACACGAATATGTCATCCGTCGGTCGTCACCGACCTTTATCCGAGGCCTCAACACTAACAAATTCCAACAACCACATAAGTTAAATATCTAGGCTCCATACCATGATATCACTTTTTATCCAAAAGAAAATGCACATACCCTAAGGGGCTCTACCCCTATAACCTTGTCGCATCTTTCCTGTTTCAACCATTTCTGGGTTGTGAGGTTTGACGAAGTCTCGTCCATAAAGCTACGGTTTTCACAAAAGCCATGCTTCGATCAACAAATGGTCAGCAACACTCAGCATGCCACGTTTCCAAATTGGGAATATATCACTAGTAACCATCAACTACATAACCTTTGAGCTTGTATGTCTCAGAGAAGGGTGTTAAGCTAAGAGAATAAATTCTCCGTCACAAATAGAAATGTGTTTGATAGAAACCAGCTTTACATCTCAAAGTGAAACGTCAGACATACATCAATACAAGTCCATTCCGGTTCGAACAGAACCGAATGCACTTCAAAGAAGCCCTTGCAAATCCAAAATATTCACTAATCACGATGGGACTCCCCATCACATAGGGAAATCAAAATCTCTATACCGGGGCCATTCGGTGTAGAGACATTCGACGGGTAATCCTTTCGCTTTCGAAAATACCTGGTCTTCACCACCGTCTTCAATTGCTACCCATTTCATCGTATCATTATTCAGAATGAGTTTTATGACATAAAGTCCTCCCCGGCTAATCCGAATAATGAACGCTTAATTTCAAAAAGCATATGGATATAGTAGGATCTTAGTTAAGTCACAACATTAGCCAAAAACCTTTCCTTGAAATGGTTTAAACAAATTTCCACTTTTAATCTTTTACATAAAAGATTCACCCTTGAAGATCCTCTTCAATTTTAAAACAAGGTTCACCAATCTTTAACAAAGATTCATTCATAGCTTTCAAAACAATTCCATTTCAAACTTGAAATCATTTCAACAAAAACTGGAAGTTCTTTCTTTATATGAAAGCAATTATCTTTTGAAAACAAAGAGTTTTCAATTCGGAAAAATCCGATTACATTTGCTCAAGTTAAAGCCCTCTAAGTATAAACTTATGTTAAATTTTAAATTCCCAAAATAATACTTTTAATATACTTTAAAAAATGGTTTTAAAATCCATATATATATTTGTATAACCTTTTTGTAGGATCGATTTCACCCTAGAGGGGGGGTGAATAGGGTGATGTTATTAATTATAAAAATTAATTGTGGAAGCTTATATAATTATTTCAACACAGATCACAGAATAGCAGCAGCACAAATAATAGTAGAATAAAAATGCAGAAATAGAGCGACACAGAATTTACCCAGCTTTGGCAAAATCCTGCCTACGTACTGCCCCCAAGGTTTCTACTAGAAATTAAGTAGTCACACGCTTACGCACGTAAACTCGCGACACCCGCTGCTGACTAACCTAACTCTACGCTCAAAATCCTGCCACAACTCAGCCACTGAGTTGCGAATTCTCAAACTACGCCACGTAGTTTGTGCCTTAGTCACACGACTAGAAATTACAACTGTTTGAACTTTAAAAAACAAATTTAAAAAATTTAAAAAGTAAAAGACAATAAACACCCTAATTAAAGAGCAAAAGGGTAGGCCCTTTGTTTATTTTATTTCGACCGTCTCTTTTTATTTCTTCGGCCCAATCCCCTTTTTGAGATGATGGCTGCTCTCGTTCAATCTTCTGAAACTAGGGTTTTCTGTAAATTGATGATGCCGATTCCAGATACTTTTTTTAACTCGATTTCCTTGCTTTATTGGTCGATCGTCTTCTTGAGATGATTCCGACTGCTTTATCGAGTTATTCTCTGTTTCGATAGAATTGTTTGCGGCTCTTCCTCCTTGATCGAGTTCGGTTTTGATTTGGTATGTGAATTTCTCTTTTTGGTTTCTGGTTTCAATGCTTGAGTTCTATCATTAGAGAACTACCGATGATGTTGCTTATATATAATTCGATGCCCTTGAATTTTGTTCGTATTCATTTGATTGAGTTCGTCACTTGAGTATTTTCGGCAATTTGATTTTGTTTTAATGCTTTGGATATTTCTGACTTGTTCATATCATATCTTTCCCTTACTTCACTGTCACGGTTTTAGCTTGAAACCATTCAATCCTTCCTTGATCGTTACGGCAGCTACTTTCTTATTTTATTTGGATTTGATTTTTGACTTTTTCCATTTTTACACATACTTGATTTCTGACTTGGTTCATGATGACTCTGGTCATTTGAATTTATTTGACGACGTTGAGTTCTTTTGTGACTTCGACTCTGCAGTTTGTAGTTGTCGTGCACTTTGTTGGCTGACTATCCTGTAGCATATCTCTGTTTCATTTTTCTGATGACATGAGTTTCTGCTGGCTTCGGCCTTGGCTTGAGATTTCATTTAACTGTGCTTGATTATTTACGGCTGCATGTTGCTGTGTAGTGCCCTTGATGTTCTGTGGCTCCATGTTGCACCGAACACCTAATTTGATCTACTGGCATTGTTTCATGTGTGCTCAATATCACTTGATGTTGTTGCTTCACACTGAGCCTTATTCACGTATGTTTCATATGGAGTCTGCATTGTAATTGAGTGCATCATTTCACTGTGTATTTGATGTTGGCCTCCATTTTTGAAACTCTGTTGGTCTGTTGGCTTTGCTGCCTTCATGTATTTGCAGTTTTTATCTTGGGTTGTACTGTCTTGAGCTCGAGTATTTGCTGTCATGTTGAACTATGAACTTTTGTGTTGGTTCCATTTTTTTTGTGTCATTTGCTTGGTGCATTTGTTTGCACTGTGCATTCATGTATATTGGTCTTGAGCATTGCCGAGTTTGTTTCTTTATACTGTTGCATTCCTTTGGTGCACTATGCCTTAGCCTTGCTTGTGCATTTTTGCTATTGATCATATATCTAACTTCGGTCATATTGAACTCTGTTTGTGTCTGTAGTCTGATTTTGTTGAGTTTGATTATCCATTGTAGCTTGTCTGCATTGTGTTTATTTTTTTGTCATATTTCTGGTGCACTCACTCATTTGAGTTTGTACTGCTTCATCATGTCACTATTTATATAATTTGCATTTCAGTTGTACTTGTTGTCTTCATTTGGTTGTTGCAGTCACTTGTCCTATCCCCTGCCCTTTTTCATATTGATCGAGCACTTTCACTTGAGACTGTATTGTCACGTTGCATTGAGTTGAGTCAAGCTAGCAGTGACTTGACCTTTGCATTTTGTTTGTTTTTCGAATTACACCTGAGTTGAATCCAGCTTGTAGCTCGGATTTGACCTTATGCTGAAAATTGTGACATTGTTTTATTGCACTTGAGTTGAATCCGATAATTTGGGTTTGACCTGTGCTCACCTGTCCCTGTAAATTGATCAAGTGTATATATATCAATGTGTACGGCCTTGTGGCATTTACAGTGCTACACTGTGTATGTCACAAGCTGTTCGTGTATGATGAATTCAATGTTAAATGATGACGAACAACCCAAATAACCGAGGCAAATATTATTTTCAAAATTCACATTTTATTTTATACTGAAAAGGTATTTCCTTTTCAATTTTACTACGTCAAAATTTATTTTTGCAGATTGCTCAGATTGTGGATTCAATATGGAATGAAGTTGAAGATAAATTATGAGTGAATGAGCGATATGTAGTGAGGACATCTGTAAATGAAAGATTGTGATGTAATTGAATTTGTATTGTAATCAGAGTTGTATATGTATAGTGAGAGTTTGAATTTGTACTATTCAAAATTGTAATAAATATTTGTTTGAATAAAATTTCTATTTGAATTCAAATTCTGTGTTATTTAATTTTATTCAGCAAATATTTATTTAATCTATGGAAAAATTAAAATAGTACATTACCAAATACATTTACACGAATATATATATATATATATGTTTATTATCATCAAACAAAAATCATATACTCGCATATTCAACAATCTCCCCCTTTGATGATAACAAACATATATTTAAGATTTTGAATATGTTAAATGTATTTGATCATAGATATACTCTAATTGCTCCCCCTATTTACATGCTTCCTCTCTACACAACGCTCCCCTTACATATATGCATACAAATAAAAATATGCAAATGAGCCTAGATGCAAATGTAAAATATTTGACCTTTGCTTGATTTTATTTGACAAAATCTTCACTTTTCTCTCCCCTTTTTGTGATCAGCAAAAGAGTGATAGTGTTAGAGAAAATAGAGATAAAGTAATCGATATTAATTTAATATTAAAACTCAATTAAATATAAATATTAAATTTCAATAAAAAAATCAAACAAAAATTATAACTACCCTTGTTAGGCACATATTCCACTTTTAGAAATAATGGAAATGATGTCATCATATAAAACCATACAGTTGTATCTGTTTGTGGTACATTTATATTAGGAATTTGAATATCTACTAATCATGCATAACTGTTAGGACTTTTAAATGAGATTAGTAGTATTCCAATTTAATCTTAAAAATGAATTCAAGTATCTTCCAATCACGCATAACCGTGAGGACTTTTAAATGGGATTAGAATCAACTTGTTTATTTAATAAATCAATTGTGATATGCGTTCCATACATGCATAACCAACCGCGAGGACTTTTAAATGAGAGTGAATACTTTGGATTTTATTTTGTTTTATAAAATGAAAAAAAACAAATGATTCCTGATTAAAATAGCACATATCGACAAACAATATTGAATTTTTGATGAGCGATGGTCGATAGAAATATGATAGAAATAGAAATAGTCATGGAATCTTTACCAAACAAAAAGTTTTTATAACTCTTGTTTGAATTTCTAAAGAAATTTTCGGAATATACTGTCTTGAGTAATGTATGATAAATATCAATACTCATCATTTTTTCAATCACTATTTATCTTTTCGATAATTATTAGGGAGTCATATTAGTCAAAATAGTCACTTAAATCAAATTCAAAAATAATTATGAAATCAATTTTTCAAAATGACTAATCTGAAATATGGTCAAAAATGATTTTCTCGAGGGGGTTATTTGAGAAAATTTCTGCTATTTCAAAATTATTTAAATTGAAAAATATGTAGATATTTTCTTTGAAAAACGATGCTGTTACTAAATGCCTCAACATAAAATAACGTTCAACTAGTAATTTTTCTATCAACTAGATTACCAATGTGATCTGCATCTGAATTTCTCTTTCACTCCAAATTATCACTAATTTATTTTGATAGACCAGACCATGAAGTGTGCACCAAAAAAATTTGAAACTCAATTTTAACAGCAATTTAAATGACACTCTCGTGAAGCCATGTTAATAATCAAAAACTGTGAATATAGAGTTAGCCGTATTATAACCAAATGTATCATTATCCAACAAAAAACACTATTATCAATCCAAACTAAGATATATGAAGTAATTCAAATGCTCTAGAGATTTTAATAGTGTTTTTGGCATAAGAATATAATTGTCCAATAATTTTAAATAAGTCAGAATCAAAATTATCATCTTTTCATCATCTCAATATTGGCTGATTTTACTTAGATTACTGTGCAGAATATCACATTTAATATTTCGTTCAAACAGATATACCATTACCTGTTTTACCTTTACAATATTTTTCGTTGTTGTCCAATGTGATTCTATCACCTTTATACTAGGCTAAGGAACTTTGCTTTATCGCCCATTGTGTTTCTGGAACAGGCAGAATCCAGATAACACTATTGTTGTTCCTTAGCCTGCCACCACACCTACACAGGAAAAGATTTTTGTGACCTATTTGTTTTTATAGTTCCATGGTTGTTAGTGGCAGAAGATTTAGAAAAATAATTTTGTGGAGACCCAAAACTGTTTATATATGTTCCTTTTGGCACCCAAATTTGTTTAACTTTGAGAGATTTTATATTTGTGCCTTTTGGAACCCAAATTGGTATAGTTTTCACATGTTTGGGTCTATAGCAACAATTATTGTGATTGTGTCCATATTTTCTACAAATTGTGCACATAGAATTTTCTTGATTAATATCGCTTTCAACATTTTCAAATTGATTATATCCAAGTCCTTGTCTAGCTGTATTAACAGTTTGCTTCCCTAATAGCATATTCAACGATTTTTCACTTTTTGAAAATTTATCTAAAGTTGTTGACAATTGTTGGACTTGTATTTTGAGAGATTTATTTTCGTTTAACAAATGTGTGCACTTTTTAATAGAATTCTGTCTCCTAGTATTTTCATTCTCTTTCAAAATCAGAATTTCATTTTCAAGTGATTTTATATTAATTTCTGATTTTTTGATTTCTTCTTCGAATGTTGCACACTTATCACACTTAGGGATCCTATTTGGTTTTAACTAATTGGTCAAGTTGTTTATTTAAATCTATCAATATATCCTTTTGTGATTCAAGTTTGGCATACTTCTCCCTAAGTCGTTCAAAACAGCCATTCACTTCGTGAAAATATATAAGTAATTCTGAATGAGAGAGTTTTGATACCTCGCTTGGCTCGTCATCGTCACTGTCAGTTATTTCACCATGAAGACACATGTATGCTTTCTCACTTTCACTGTTAGTACTTTGATTATCTTCATCACTTGTATTCCACGTGGCTGTAAAACTTCTCCTTTTTGATTTCTTTTCAAAGTTACGTCGCTTTTGAGGACAATTGGGCTTGATGTGTCCGGGTTGGTTGCACTTATGACAAATGATCTTCGGTTCTTCTGGATTGTCTAATATTTTATTTATTCTGCTTTTCAATTTTCGATTTAGAGCTGGATTTCCGTATTCGTAATTCCACCTTTTGACTTTCTTTATTATCATCTCCAATTCTGCTGCTCCATCATCATCATCATCGCCATCACTTTCTGTTGTTCCTTTAAGAGCTATTGATTTCTTTCGAGTATCGCCTCCTTCATGCTCTTCCTTGAATTTCATTTCTAGCTCATAAGCGGTGAGATTTCCAATGAGTTCTTCAACTTTCATTTGTTTCAAATCTTTTGATTCTTGAATGGCGGTCACTTTGGCTTCAAAGCTTCGTGGAAGGACTCTGAGGATTTTTCGGACTATCTCCAACTCTGTGTATGATTTTCCAAGAGCTTTTGATTTGTATACGATATTGGAAAGTCGTCCATGCATCTCTTTGAAATTATCGTATTAAAAGGTGGGTACCAATAATTTCATATTTATTTTCAGGTCCCACTCAAAAAGAAGAAATGGATATTAGACAGTGGTTGTTCAAAACACATGACTGGAGACAAAGATATGCTTACAAACATCACATACTTTGATGGTGGCTCGGTTACGTTTGGAGACAATTCAAAAGGCTATATCATTGGCAAAGGAGATGTGAACAATTACGGTACATCAATTTTACCTTTTATAACAAATGTTTCATTAGTTGAAAATTTAAAACATAATCTACTTAGCATAAGTCAACTGTGTGACAAAGGTTTTCAAATAACTTTCTCGAATAATAAATGTAGTATTTTTGATCAAAATCAAAATCTTGTTTTTAAAGGAAACAGAGATAGAAATATTTATGTTCTAAATATGAATATTAATCATAATACAAGTATGTGTTTACTTGCCAAAGATAATGATCCTTGGTTATGGCACAAAAGATTTTGTCATATAAATTTTAGAAAACTTTCTAAAAATGAATTAGTAAGAGGTTTACCCAAAATAAACTTTAAAATAAATAATTTTTGTGATGATTGTCAAAAAAGAAAATTAACGAAATCATCTTTCAAATCTAAGAAAAATATTTCGACTTTACAACCATTAGAATTACTACATATGGATTTATTTGGACCAACACAAGTTCAATACATTAATCATAATCGATACGTATTTGTAATAGTTGATGATTTTTCAAGATATACATGGACTATTTTTATGAAAAGTAAAAGTGACACTTTTGAGCATTTTAAAACATTTGTCAAAAGAATTCAAAACACTAAAGATTTGAAAATTAAAAATATTCGAAGCGATCATGGAGGCGAATTCGAAAATGAAGCTTTTGAAACTTTTTGTAAAATGTAACGACCCGCCGCTCTGACCGCCTCTAGTCGGTAATTAAACCAACTCGAAACGTTCAAAATGATGGATTGTTGTTCAGTTTATAAAGTTTAAACAGAATCAGCCATAGAATCACAGAATAATCATAATATTATTCATAGATGAATTTTTCTTACATACATCAGAGTTTTATACAATGAATCAGATTTTAATACAGCGGAACAGTTATCTATATATATATATATCTTTTAGAGTACAAAGAAAATTTTTCTCGAAAAACTTTAGTGAAGTGCTTTCCCCTCTCTCTCTAACTTCGCGGCCTGAAAATCTTCAAGCTGTAAAAATACTCGGTCTGACCCGAGTATTATATTCAAAAGAAAATAATACACAGGTCAGTCTAATTCAAACTCAGTTATTAGTGCATAGAAGCAATAATAATCAAACAACAATTAGACGACAGTCAAATATAATTTACCTATCCGATCCTTTTACAAGAAATCAGATAACGGTAAATATAACACTTAACAGTGTTAAACATCAATTCAGTAGATTCAGATTATCAATGAGATAGATGAAGGGATTATTGATGAAGATCATTTAGAAAACAATCAAAATTTGCCTAAACGGCAATTAACTACAAAATCATCAAAATCGATTCAAAATATATTGAATTGGCAACATAAAATAATTTTCATCAAAAGAAAACATCACTTTAAACATTAAATTTGGTAGGGCTGCAGTACACACACGCGCGTATGGCCTTGCCACATTAAAAATGTCAACTCCGTGGCTGCAGTTCACGCTTGCGTGCACTGCCTCGCCACTACAACTTGTGAAATAAAACAAGTTTCCAAACAACTTATTACTGCACATTTCAACAGGTGCAAAATTTTCATAAAAATGAAACTGCGGCCATTACTTGGACACAAGGGCAAACTGCCACGAGAATGCAGTCACCACAAGATCACAATGCAACAAACTGTCTCGAAGCAAATTAGTCGAGACTATCAAAATTCAGTAAAATCAGAAGCAAGCTAAAAATCAATACATCAAGAACCAATACATAGCTGTGCACAATGAAGACACTGCAGATGAAACAGGCAAGTAAACTCAAACTTATTACTCAATTGCAAGTTGCATAAACATGTATACATAAACATGCTATCAGCAATTACAAAATGCAGAGGTCAAATCACAACTATCATGATTCAACACAACTGCCAAGCCACTCGATAATCATGGAAAATAGCATATGCAGTGATACATAAAGCACATGCATCACTACAGCAACCAAAAGCGAACTAGGCATATGTACTCAAACCAAAAGAACTCAGTGACAAGCAAAATGCAGTGTAAACAATGTCTAGTATACATATGAATCAATTTCATATGTACAACAAACACCCAAACAATGCAACCTGAACCCGCAACTCAAAATGCAAGTCGAAGCTGTAAACAAATCCAATTCAAAATTTTCAAAGTGCAGTGGCCATACACATATATATACATACAAGAATGTATGTATACAAATGATTAGCCATCGAAGTGCAGTGTAACTACAAAGAAGACAGTGGCAGCTGTTCAGATGAAAATGAGCTAAAGTGAAGATCTGTAATGACCTGTTTTTTTTACGCTTTTAAATTACTAAATTAAATAAAATTTTAATTAAAAATCCGATAGAAATAAAATTTTACGATTATTAAATGGAAATCTCTTTGTATATATGTTACAAATCCAAACAAAATACAAATTCGTAGACGACCAATTTCAATAAGACCAATAATGTAATACATATTAAAACGTAATGTAATAATATGAAATAGTCGTAACCAATAACTGAAACCATATTAATAATTTTAACGTAAGAAACGCGCGTTTTGCGTTAAATGAAAATTACGTTAAATAAAAAATAAACAATAAAATTTCGCAACGGAAACTTGATATTTGGAATGCGTATAGCTAAGCATAGCAACTGGTAAATTTTCGTCCGAAAATATGAAAGTTTATTTCGTGCGTAAATTTACTTCATTTTAATCAGTTAAAAAGCGATGAAAATAAAACGTTTTCAAAACCAAAATATTTTTACATAGAAAAATTCTAAACCATCTTTTGAGCAAGTTGTCAGTTTGTCGTTTTTTCAAATTCGGACATCTTTGGCTCCGTCGATCTTAATTTTGTGCGATTTTTGCGCATTTTCCGCTAGTTGAAAATTTCGAATTTTTATAATTCAACCGTACCACCAATATCTTTATACCGTTTTGATCGTCTCGTTGTGCTGATCTCTGCGGTATATTCAATTTATGTGTTTGGTGTCCGTTACGCAGCGGAAAACTGTGTAACGATCCAATGCATCGGTATCCGTTTGATCATGATGTCCATTCAAATTTAGAACGCCTGAATTATCACGGCAATTAGCATTTATTTATTTCCAGTGACCTTTGCTTTTCACAATTTACTCTAACTTTAGCTTGGTTTCCATGCTTACAAAATTAGTGCCACCTTTATTTGCATGCATGCGTTATGTCTGTTCTTTTCAAGACTTGTTCCATCTTCCCATTATGTTGTGTCTCCTCATTTCCTCAACATCTCATCTTTACACTTCTCTACTGCATTGTTCCCTTGTTCTCTGGCTTCCCCTTCATGACCGAAAGCAAGGCCAACAAAAAAAAAAAAGAAAAAAAAAGAAAACAAAAACAAAAACTCACCGTTGTTCACATTCGCGCGAGCTCCATCCACCGCGCGCCACAGCCTTTGCGGAGCACCTTCACCTGTCACCGCCACCTACCACCCTCCCTGTTCGGCTTCCCCAATCCTCCGCCTTGCTCGCCATCATTCCACCAAACCGCCTCTCCCCACCAAGCCCTCTAGCTTCAGCCGCGCTTAGCCTTCCCTCTGAATTCACCAAGTGCTCCTCTTCCTACCACCCTCTGTCTCCACCTACTGACTTAATCTGTGCCCATCCTCCGCCTTCCATGGCCGCATCACAGCCCAAGAATGCTACAACATCATCACCCTTCACCTCGTCCGCCCTTAGCCTCCTTCTTTTAAATTGGTATGCGAATATCTTATATATATTATATTATATTATTTTACATTATTATATTGCACTGTATTATAGTATCTATTGTAGCTTGCTGTTTGTGCTTGTGTACATTATATTGAAGCATACATTTTAAAAGAAGCATCTATATATGCTAGTTACGTAGGGTTATAAGCATGCATATATTTTAGTTTTAAGTTTTGTTGTATAGGGTAACATGTTAAGCTACAGATCTATTTTATAGTGTAAGTATATATATATATTAGCATATAGTGATACATAGTTAAAATGTTATATTTTATGTTTGGAAATCTGTTTACATTGTATATTTGAACTAAGGCATTTATAATTTACACTTGAGTAAGCTTGCGTCCCCATCCATAGTATATAATATGTACATTGTTTAATGATTTGTTGTACAAATTGATATGGCACTTATATATAATACGTATATGTACATTATATTTTATAAGTAAGCTAATTGTTACATAAGTATATAGTTAAGACTGTAGTCGGTATTCAATCTATTTAACACGTTTGAATGTCATATTATATAAGTTTTATTGGTATTTTACTGTATAAGTTATAACATTGATTTCTGGCATACGTGTATAACTGATGATATATGTAATTGTTTGAAAATATAGGCAGATATTCTTTTGTACTTAAAATTTTTTTACACTGCTGCAAACACGACCTGAGTTCATGTTTGACGCATCGTATCTCACTCATGTTTTATCGGAATGAGTTGATTCTATTTTTAAAAAGGAGTTTAAGTTACCTAGTTTATACATGTCAAATTCCAGCAAAATCCGACATCGTTTGATTTGTGGTCGAGGATCTGGAAGTTAGACCCATGCAGATATTCTTTTGTACTTAGAATTATTTTACACTGTTGCAAACACGACCTGAGTTCATGTTTGACGCATCGTATCTCCTCCGTCTTACGTCGGAATCAAGTGATTCTTTGCAGTTTTGAAACACAAGTTTTGATCTTTGTTCATACCAAATTTCAGACCATTTCGATCTCGGTAGCACATAGAATTATATTGTTAAACTTTGACATAGGACATGTTTTGTAATTGTTGCTATGTTGAATGTTTTGATTGATTTCGACGATTCATATTTAACAGCTTTGCTAGTCGATTCGTGCCAATCTAGTTATTCCGAAAGTCGTGCTTGCGATCCGTGACTCAACTTCGTTGTCTATTCATATCTCTAGCCTCGAAAGGTGAGCAATCACTCACGATTAATATTCTTTTATTTATTAAATTTGATTTCAATTGAAACGACAATTGAAATATACTACTGTTATTTATTGCACTGTTATTTATGTATCAGTTCACCTTTGACATCTGACACCGTTATCTGTTATGTATGCAATAATAATCTAGTTTGGTTGATAATTGATTGTTTGTTTGTTGTTTATATTGGATGTTAAATTGTAATGTATAAAGTGATGAATATTATGAAATTGAATTCGACGTAGGATAGTTTAAAATTTGAATTGACATATGCGTTGAATTTGATTAGTTAATTTGAATAATATGACCCCTTCTATTTGTTAAGTTAATTGACACATAGAATTTGATAAATGAGACTTTGAACCTTCGAACGCATATTGGATTAATTATTGTAGCTTTAAAATTTAAATCGAACGACAAGTGAAAACCGTAATGAATAATCTTTAATCTACATGAAAGGATAGTGTAGATTCTAAAGATAATTATATTAATTCGCACAAACAACAATGCGAATTTATACGATTATTTCGGGATTATTTGAATTAATTATTGGATTGTTATTTATTGTTTGTTTATTTACTTTGACATCATCCCAGTTATCACACTGCAAGTTCCCTTTGCTATGCTTTGATTTTTGAATTGAATTGGAATCGGGTTGAAATGATAAATACCCAAATGAACTTGACTTAGGATAGAGAATTAAATAAATCCGATTGGTCAATAATTTGATTTAAAAATAAAATAATGATTTTATTCGAATAAAGAATAAGTTTTGAAATGAAACTGGAATTTGAATTTTTATGAGAGGAAAATGTAAAGTTTGAAATCTGGAACAAATATTACGTAGTAATTTATGAAAGAACATTGTTTGAAATTTAATTATTCAATAATTGAATTTGGAATTAGTAATAAAAATTTTGAGATTAGTAATAATCGAGTTTTGAAATTATTAAGTTTAAAATTATTTAATAATTAAAATTGAAATTGTAATTAAGTTGGAATTCATAATTAAGTGGAAATGATTTAATAATTAAGTTTGAATTGATAATCAAGTTTGTAATTATTAAGTTTGAAATTATTATCAATTGATATTGAAATTATTTAATAATTGAATAAGATTTGGTTATTTGATAATTGAACAAAAATTGAATTCTTTGATAAGAGAAATTGAACTTTTGAATTTGAACTTCGTTAATAAATGAAATTGAGTTTCTTTATTTATTAAAGCTTTGGAAAATTTAAGTAAGTTAATAAGTGAAATTAAACTTCTTGAATATATGAAATTTAGTTCTTTATTAATTGAGTTTGAAATTTGTAACGAAGTCAATAAATAAGTGAAAATTGAATTTCTTTAACAAGAAATAAAATGTGATTTATTGAAATAAATGAGATTTATTGAAATTATCGTGAAACTTGTAATTTAAAGAATTGATTGGACGAATCTAATTTATTTCAATTCGAAGTTTGATATAATAATGATGAACGTAAGTAATCGATTTAAATAAACTGGAATTTAAGTAGAAGTTGTTTTGAAGGATAAAATTTACTTAGCGAATATTGAATGAAATCGATAAATAAATTTAATTTGATTTGAATGAAAATTTAACCATTTGAAATGATTCGGAATGAAACTAATATACGAACTTGAATCAATATTTGAATTGTTTAAAAAAAAAAAATTGAAATTGAATTGTAAGACTTTGAAATGGTAATTTGGAATGTTGAAACGTAAATTTTGGAAATCGATTTCGAAAGATAAATGAAATGTTGAGTTACGAATTCTTATTGAAATTGAATTTGATTTGGTTTTGAAATTTATTAAACGACCAGTCGGTGTAATAATTACGAAAGTTATTAAAGAGACCGGAATCGGTTATGGGTACACTCTCTATCTAAACCGAAAACCACTTTAATAACTATACGCGGAGTGATGATCCAGAATGAAGTGGTCGGAATGATGAACGTGATGACTGAAGAAAGAGAACGAAAATGGATAGCCTTGACACTTGTGTCAAATTGGAAATGACTAAAATCAGGAGCCGTGCCGGGCCAAATGGGGTTAGCCACCTCGAGCGAACACACTTCTTCGTAACTATTACTCATTACTTGTTGTTGATTGGTGCACCCTCGGAATTTCAGGAGTGTTGTTTCGCGGTATTGCGATCGCTGCGGCGATGCGTTCTCACCAGTCCGGATCAGGTGAACGGTAGTTTCACTACCTTGGGTATTGCCTCATGTGCCTTGTCATACTTGTATCCCTATATACGCGATCACTACGAATTTGTTTTGTGTTATACCTATGGAGTACTCCCTGATATCCCACCAGTTTACGGTGGAGTTTACAGTGCTGTATAGACTATGACATTTATAAAATGTGTTAAGGGGGATAATGGTAACGCCTTAACACTATTTTGATATTTTATATTACTAATAGACATTATCTATTTAGCGTATACTACTACATAGTAGATAGTTTAACGGATCCTTAGAGGATGGTTATTCCAACGTCCTCTGAGTTATTGTATTTCAATTGTTATTTCACTTGAGTTGGATTTATTAATATAAGAATATTAATCCTGACTCGAGTGTTTTGTGTTTTGCTTTACGCTCGGGTCAGACTGAGTGTACCAGTATTCAAGACTCACCTTTGGAGTTGGAGCTTTGCTTGAAGATCCAGCCATCTATTCTGCTTTCAGTATTTGATGATTCCAGTCATGTATTCTGATTATTGTATTCAACTATTATATTCGAGACTTCTGTTGTAAATTGTTTAACTCTGATGTATCTTATATATTTATATAGTAGCTTCATGAACTACTATCTCTTTTACTTCCGCTGCATATTATTACTCTGTGTCTGTGATCTGTGATATTTTTATTTACTGTATATCTGAGTTTTGCCAAATTTTAAATTAACAATTCGGTATTTTGAATTATTCAAGTCCGACATGTGCGGATGCGAATAGTCCAAAATAGCGGGTCGTTACAGTTGGTATCAGAGCTTTTGGTAGCTCTAGACAAAACTTAGCATATAGGGTAAATGTATTTACAGAATCACTCCCACTCGAGCTTCAATCTTTTCCTTTGACTCAATTCCTTTGAATTTTGGAACGTTCTCTGCGGTTTCAAAATTCATTCATATCTCTCACTATTTATCTTCTTTTGATTCTGGAGTACCCCATAACTCCATTTCGAATGATCTTTATAGTGAGTCGGCGGTCTCGCCAATCCCAAATTTATTTGTAAATGAGTGAAACTCATTTACAATAGACATCGATTTACCGAAGATTTCTGTATCCTCGGTTTACGATGCTATCTATCTCAAACAATACCTGAGTTCTATTTCTTGAGATCGAATGTTGATTTACCTCAGAATTCTGCATCGATCTTATTCTTGAAGTCACGGTTGACCCGGTTAAGGTTGCCCGTGAATTAAATAAGCGTATCCATCTCGCAATTCTGTTAATTGAATTATCTTATCTTCCGTTTCAAACTTATTATCGAATCAAAAATTCTCTTTGAGTAAGTCTATCAAAATTTGAATTTCTATCCTTGCTTTGAAATCCATCCTTGTATCGGCGAGCGAGGAAGTGTATTTGAAATTTATATTAAAACGTTTTATATATACTGTGTTGTTTGAGCTGGTTATGCTGATTTGGGTTTCCGATCGATTCGTCTGATCAACGTTATCGATAGGATTTCCAAAACACCTGAGCAGAACAAACTGACACAATATTGTCTCAAAATTTGGTAAATAAACTAAAATTTGGTATGATTATAAGTAAATTTTCTGATAATTGTTAAATGAATTGGTTAACTAAATGATGTTATTCGATTTTCATTTATTGTTTTGTAAACCATGGATTTACAAACATATAAATAAACGGAATTATAAAACTTGATTTGTAAATTGATTTGGAAATTTAAATGAATGTAAATCAGGAATTTAAGAATTTCATTTTCGGTGATTTCAAAACTTTGGGTTTAAATTTTAAAATACATAAGTAATTTCGAATAGAAACCATTTTCAAAGAATTTAAAAGTTTAAATCAGTTGTCTCCTCTTGGTCGCTGGAAAATAATTCCGGTGATGACGGCCGCATCATCGACATTCATTTTCGGGTTTCGAAGTGGAGAGACTATTCGTAGCCTTGCTACACTTTGATTTGAAAATTTTAAATAGATTTGAATTTCTAAACTATGGATTGATTTATAAATATTGGTAAATGATTATTGATTTGATGTGATTTATTAGATGTGTATATATTTATTTCAAAATTGTTTGAAGTAAATTGAAAAGAAAATTCTTAAAAATTTATGTTAATAATGATTTCAATTTTAAAGCGAAGCCAAAATTTGAATGAATATTGAAACTTAACAAATTGGATTAGAAAATTTACTTGCATAATACCCAATTACATTACAATACGACTTACCAAAACCATCCAAATGTTGAATATGTAATTGAATAATTTACAATGCGAAATGATGTTAAAAGAAATTTAAAATTGGAATAGTTATAATAACTATAAATATGCTTGTAGGATATATTAGGTGGAAGTAATTTAATAGTAATTTAAAATTAAGAAGAATTGAATTTGTTGAATAAAATATGATTAATTATTAATAGGGTATAATTGGATAATAACATAATGAATAAATGAGATAAATAAATAAAATTTGTTCAGAAGGAATCTTTTGTTATCAAATATTAATAAATTGAATTGAAATCAACTTAATAAATAATCTTGAATTTAAAAACAAATTGTTGAATATAAATTTATTTAAATTGAAATTTATATGGTTTGAATTAATTGTTTTACTCTGTTTTCAATCTATTTTCTTTCTGTTTGTTTCTATTCTCCTACTTTCTTCCTTTTCGGGGACGAAAAGTTTTGAGTGGGGGAGATTGTAATGACCTGTTTTTTTTACGCTTTTAAATTACTAAATTAAATAAAATTTTAATTAAAATTCCGATAGAAATAAAATTTTACGATTATTAAATGGAAATCTCTTTGTATATATGTTACAAATCCAAACAAAATACAAATTCGTAGACGACCAATTTCAATAAGACCAATAATGTAATACATATTAAAACGTAATGTAATAATATGAAATAGTCGTAACCAATAACTGAAACCATATTAATAATTTTAACGTAAGAAACGCGCGTTTTGCGTTAAATGAAAATTACGTTAAATAAAAAATAAACAATAAAATTTCGCAACGGAAACTTGATATTTGGAATGCGTATAGCTAAGCATAGCAACTGGTAAATTTTCGTCCGAAAATATGAAAGTTTATTTCGTGCGTAAATTTACTTCATTTTAATCAGTTAAAAAGCGATGAAAATAAAACGTTTTCAAAACCAAAATATTTTTACATAGAAAAATTCTAAAACATCTTTTGAGCAAGTTGTCAGTTTGTCGTTTTTTCAAATTCGGACATCTTTGGCTCCGTCGATCTTAATTTTGTGCGATTTTTGCGCATTTTCCGCTAGTTGAAAATTTCGAATTTTTATAATTCAACCGTACCACCAATATCTTTATACCGTTTTGATCGTCTCGTTGTGCTGATCTCTGCGGTATATTCAATTTATGTGTTTGGTGTCCGTTACGCAGCGGAAAACTGTGTAACGATCCAATGCATCGGTATCCGTTTGATCATGATGTCCATTCAAATTTAGAACGCCTGAATTATCACGGCAATTAGCATTTATTTATTTCCAGTGACCTTTGCTTTTCACAATTTACTCTAACTTTAGCTTGGTTTCCATGCTTACAAAATTAGTGCCACCTTTATTTGCATGCATGCGTTATGTCTGTTCTTTTCAAGACTTGTTCCATCTTCCCATTATGTTGTGTCTCCTCATTTCCTCAACATCTCATCTTTACACTTCTCTACTGCATTGTTCCCTTGTTCTCTGGCTTCCCCTTCATGACCGAAAGCAAGGCCAACAAAAAAAAAAAAGAAAAAAAAAGAAAACAAAAACAAAAACTCACCGTTGTTCACATTCGCGCGAGCTCCATCCACCGCGCGCCACAGCCTTTGCGGAGCACCTTCACCTGTCACCGCCACCTACCACCCTCCCTGTTCGGCTTCCCCAATCCTCCGCCTTGCTCGCCATCATTCCACCAAACCGCCTCTCCCCACCAAGCCCTCTAGCTTCAGCCGCGCTTAGCCTTCCCTCTGAATTCACCAAGTGCTCCTCTTCCTACCACCCTCTGTCTCCACCTACTGACTTAATCTGTGCCCATCCTCCGCCTTCCATGGCCGCATCACAGCCCAAGAATGCTACAACATCATCACCCTTCACCTCGTCCGCCCTTAGCCTCCTTCTTTTAAATTGGTATGCGAATATCTTATATATATTATATTATATTATTTTACATTATTATATTGCACTGTATTATAGTATCTATTGTAGCTTGCTGTTTGTGCTTGTGTACATTATATTGAAGCATACATTTTAAAAGAAGCATCTATATATGCTAGTTACGTAGGGTTATAAGCATGCATATATTTTAGTTTTAAGTTTTGTTGTATAGGGTAACATGTTAAGCTACAGATCTATTTTATAGTGTAAGTATATATATATATTAGCATATAGTGATACATAGTTAAAATGTTATATTTTATGTTTGGAAATCTGTTTACATTGTATATTTGAACTAAGGCATTTATAATTTACACTTGAGTAAGCTTGCGTCCCCATCCATAGTATATAATATGTACATTGTTTAATGATTTGTTGTACAAATTGATATGGCACTTATATATAATACGTATATGTACATTATATTTTATAAGTAAGCTAATTGTTACATAAGTATATAGTTAAGACTGTAGTCGGTATTCAATCTATTTAACACGTTTGAATGTCATATTATATAAGTTTTATTGGTATTTTACTGTATAAGTTATAACATTGATTTCTGGCATACGTGTATAACTGATGATATATGTAATTGTTTGAAAATATAGGCAGATATTCTTTTGTACTTAAAATTTTTTTACACTGCTGCAAACACGACCTGAGTTCATGTTTGACGCATCGTATCTCACTCATGTTTTATCGGAATGAGTTGATTCTATTTTTAAAAAGGAGTTTAAGTTACCTAGTTTATACATGTCAAATTCCAGCAAAATCCGACATCGTTTGATTTGTGGTCGAGGATCTGGAAGTTAGACCCATGCAGATATTCTTTTGTACTTAGAATTATTTTACACTGTTGCAAACACGACCTGAGTTCATGTTTGACGCATCGTATCTCCTCCGTCTTACGTCGGAATCAAGTGATTCTTTGCAGTTTTGAAACACAAGTTTTGATCTTTGTTCATACCAAATTTCAGACCATTTCGATCTCGGTAGCACATAGAATTATATTGTTAAACTTTGACATAGGACATGTTTTGTAATTGTTGCTATGTTGAATGTTTTGATTGATTTCGACGATTCATATTTAACAGCTTTGCTAGTCGATTCGTGCCAATCTAGTTATTCCGAAAGTCGTGCTTGCGATCCGTGACTCAACTTCGTTGTCTATTCATATCTCTAGCCTCGAAAGGTGAGCAATCACTCACGATTAATATTCTTTTATTTATTAAATTTGATTTCAATTGAAACGACAATTGAAATATACTACTGTTATTTATTGCACTGTTATTTATGTATCAGTTCACCTTTGACATCTGACACCGTTATCTGTTATGTATGCAATAATAATCTAGTTTGGTTGATAATTGATTGTTTGTTTGTTGTTTATATTGGATGTTAAATTGTAATGTATAAAGTGATGAATATTATGAAATTGAATTCGACGTAGGATAGTTTAAAATTTGAATTGACATATGCGTTGAATTTGATTAGTTAATTTGAATAATATGACCCCTTCTATTTGTTAAGTTAATTGACACATAGAATTTGATAAATGAGACTTTGAACCTTCGAACGCATATTGGATTAATTATTGTAGCTTTAAAATTTAAATCGAACGACAAGTGAAAACCGTAATGAATAATCTTTAATCTACATGAAAGGATAGTGTAGATTCTAAAGATAATTATATTAATTCGCACAAACAACAATGCGAATTTATACGATTATTTCGGGATTATTTGAATTAATTATTGGATTGTTATTTATTGTTTGTTTATTTACTTTGACATCATCCCAGTTATCACACTGCAAGTTCCCTTTGCTATGCTTTGATTTTTGAATTGAATTGGAATCGGGTTGAAATGATAAATACCCAAATGAACTTGACTTAGGATAGAGAATTATATAAATCCGATTGGTCAATAATTTGATTTAAAAATAAAATAATGATTTTATTCGAATAAAGAATAAGTTTTGAAATGAAACTGGAATTTGAATTTTTATGAGAGGAAAATGTAAAGATTGAAATCTGGAACAAATATTACGTAGTAATTTATGAAAGAACATTGTTTGAAATTTAATTATTCAATAATTGAATTTGGAATTAGTAATAAAAATTTTGAGATTAGTAATAATCGAGTTTTGAAATTATTAAGTTTAAAATTATTTAATAATTAAAATTGAAATTGTAATTAAGTTGGAATTCATAATTAAGTGGAAATGATTTAATAATTAAGTTTGAATTGATAATCAAGTTTGTAATTATTAAGTTTGAAATTATTATCAATTGATATTGAAATTATTTAATAATTGAATAAGATTTGGTTATTTGATAATTGAACAAAAATTGAATTCTTTGATAAGAGAAATTGAACTTTTGAATTTGAACTTCGTTAATAAATGAAATTGAGTTTCTTTATTTATTAAAGCTTTGGAAAATTTAAGTAAGTTAATAAGTGAAATTAAACTTCTTGAATATATGAAATTTAGTTCTTTATTAATTGAGTTTGAAATTTGTAACGAAGTCAATAAATAAGTGAAAATTGAATTTCTTTAACAAGAAATAAAATGTGATTTATCGAAATAAATGAGATTTATTGAAATTATCGTGAAACTTGTAATTTAAAGAATTGATTGGACGAATCTAATTTATTTCAATTCGAAGTTTGATATAATAATGATGAACGTAAGTAATCGATTTAAATAAACTGGAATTTAAGTAGAAGTTGTTTTGAAGGATAAAATTTACTTAGCGAATATTGAATGAAATCGATAAATAAATTTAATTTGATTTGAATGAAAATTTAACCATTTGAAATGATTCGGAATGAAACTAATATACGAACTTGAATCAATATTTGAATTGTTTAAAAAAAAAAAAATTGAAATTGAATTGTAAGACTTTGAAATGGTAATTTGGAATGTTGAAACGTAAATTTTGGAAATCGATTTCGAAAGATAAATGAAATGTTGAGTTACGAATTCTTATTGAAATTGAATTTGATTTGGTTTTGAAATTTATTAAACGACCAGTCGGTGTAATAATTACGAAAGTTATTAAAGAGACCGGAATCGGTTATGGGTACACTCTCTATCTAAACCGAAAACCACTTTAATAACTATACGCGGAGTGATGATCCAGAATGAAGTGGTCGGAATGATGAACGTGATGACTGAAGAAAGAGAACGAAAATGGATAGCCTTGACACTTGTGTCAAATTGGAAATGACTAAAATCAGGAGCCGTGCCGGGCCAAATGGGGTTAGCCACCTCGAGCGAACACACTTCTTCGTAACTATTACTCATTACTTGTTGTTGATTGGTGCACCCTCGGAATTTCAGGAGTGTTGTTTCGCGGTATTGCGATCGCTGCGGCGATGCGTTCTCACCAGTCCGGATCAGGTGAACGGTAGTTTCACTACCTTGGGTATTGCCTCATGTGCCTTGTCATACTTGTATCCCTATATACGCGACCACTACGAATTTGTTTTGTGTTATACCTATGGAGTACTCCCTGATATCCCACCAGTTTACGGTGGAGTTTACAGTGCTGTATAGACTATGACATTTATAAAATGTGTTAAGGGGGATAATGGTAACGCCTTAACACTATTTTGATATTTTATATTACTAATAGACATTATCTATTTAGCGTATACTACTACATAGTAGATAGTTTAACGGATCCTTAGAGGATGGTTATTCCAACGTCCTCTGAGTTATTGTATTTCAATTGTTATTTCACTTGAGTTGGATTTATTAATATAAGAATATTAATCCTGACTCGAGTGTTTTGTGTTTTGCTTTACGCTCGGGTCAGACTGAGTGTACCAGTATTCAAGACTCACCTTTGGAGTTGGAGCTTTGCTTGAAGATCCAGCCATCTATTCTGCTTTCAGTATTTGATGATTCCAGTCATGTATTCTGATTATTGTATTCAACTATTATATTCGAGACTTCTGTTGTAAATTGTTTAACTCTGATGTATCTTATATATTTATATAGTAGCTTCATGAACTACTATCTCTTTTACTTCCGCTGCATATTATTACTCTGTGTCTGTGATCTGTGATATTTTTATTTACTGTATATCTGAGTTTTGCCAAATTTTAAATTAACAATTCGGTATTTTGAATTATTCAAGTCCGACATGTGCGGATGCGAATAGTCCAAAATAGCGGGTCGTTACAAGATCACAAAGCATAGCAACTGCATAGGACTGCAAGAACATGATACAGATGCAACATAGAACTGCACATAGCAGTGAGGCACAAATGAAAATGTAACATAGACTGCAGACAAACAAAAGAATGATACATGGCAACATGTACTCAGGGAACTCAAGAAAAATACAAACCCAACAAAGTGCAGAAATGCTCAATGGCAAATCCATGAGCAGACTCAAATGTTACTTGATAATAAAGTAGCATGAGGGGAAACACATAAAACGGTGGACAGAGTTGAGTCGAGGCTACCATCAGTATGTACTAATGAGAACATGTACAGAGGAAAAATTTCGAAATTTTTTATCTTCTTACTCAAAGCCAAAACACAAATAGAAGTTGGTACAAAGTTTCTAACATATACATGCAAGTACTTGTTTATATATGCATGAAAGGTTAGGCTACTGGAAATGGGTACAGGCATGTAGGTGTATGAACTTTTCTTTTCCTAAATAACATTGTCATGCAATAAAATGAAACTGTACTCAAGTGGACTTATCAATATGTGCTCAGTGGCATGCCTACAAATATACAATGCAAGTAGATCCAGTGAGGTGTTCGATGCAGTATAAAAGAAGGTTCAAAGTCATATGCAGTGAAACCATAATGCACAATTGAACAAATAGATGAAACTGGACCAAATTCACTCAATGTAAACTAGAACACGACAACACATGAGAGTGCATAGCAAAGTCGAATGATCTCATGTGGATAATGTAGGCAAGAACAAACATGCTACAGCTAGTCAATTACAAATGCATGGCAAACATTTGCGTACAAGCTTCAGATTAACAAACACATGAATGCAACCTTATATATGCCCAATATTACGTGAAACAAATGTGTAAGGTCAAAACAATATATCATAAATTTCAGTATGATATAAGTGTATGGTGCAGTGAACTAGGGTGTGGATGTACACTGCAACACTACAGAATAATGACATAAGTGTACACTGCAGTGAAACTTAGATATGAATGAATACGGCAACAGAAGTGTACACAGTGACAACTACTTCAATGACACAGATCAATGCCATATATTCAAGTTCAATGAACATGTACAAGTGAAAGCAGTAATTTAAAGATTTACAACTGCAGTTCCAAGTGACCGAAGTCAATGCGAACCATACGAAACAAACGTGCCCACAGTTCATCAGAGAAAACAAGGCCGTAGCCATCAAAACAATTCAACTCACTTGCCAATGACAAGATCCTCGTCCATCAAAAGGAACTACACAAATTGGAATAAGCATATCATCAAAAATCAAGTTTTACTGTCGAAAGCAACTGCAGTGCAAAACCGTGGGCTATTGAGCAAGCACATGGATTCACAAAGAAATTCCAAGTAAAAATATTCAAGACCGAAGTCAAAGCAAACAAAATCACAAGATTTAATTTCCAGAAATTCAAACTATGAACCCAAAAAAATTCATCACAGCAGCAAATTTTTAACAAAGCAAAGGACCGAAGTCCACAAGCTTTCAAAATTGTGAGGATCAATAAATCGAGCAATCCCAAGTCGCGAATTTTAACAAGCAAGCAATCAATAAAACGTTGAATTAGATGTGAGTACCGAAGTACTCACCTAAGCTTTGTAGAGGAGCACGCGAGAGATTTGAAGCCGAAGCCCTAGCTATTGAAGGAAGACGAGACTCGAAGACAAAGACGCCATTTTTTTTCGCGTTTGATTATCTGATTAGGGTTTTGAAATGAAATTTGGGGAGGGGGCTTCGTGTTTTAAGAAGGGGATGGAGGAATGGGTATCGGCATGATGAAAGGCGTGTAAAGAGGCGTGTTTGTAGCTGATGATAGTAAGGCAACGTATCCTTCTTATTTTATTATGTTTATTTTTATTTTTATTTTTTTTCTTTTTATTTTTTTTTCTTTTTCTTTTTGAATGCAATTTTTTGCTTTGTATATTTTGCTTGATTAATCTTGTTAAAATTTTAACTAGTATATTCTTTATTTATTTTATTATATATATATATATTTTTATTTTTATTTTTATTTTGAATTCAATTTTGTTTTGTATAAATTTTTTTTTCTTTAAATAAACTTATAAACGTTTTACAGTTCAACATCAATTTATAAGTTTACATAAATATAATTCGTAAATCCAAACTATTTTTTTCTAAGTCATTTGTTTGAATTTAAAATACAATTTCAATATTCAATTTCAAACTTCAAAGTTAAATTCAAATTTCTATTCAACTTTAAATAGATTAAATTCAAAATTTTAATCGCCAACTTCATAGTTTTATTGGAATTCAATTTAAAATTATTTCAAATATTTAAAATTAATTAAATATCTTCATTTTTAAATTGTTCAAAATTCAGGATCGTTACAATCTCCCCTACTTAAAAGAATTTCGTCCCGAAATTATAAGTTAGGAAAAACGATTGCTAAAATCTCACCGATATTTATATCCTACATAATTTTACCAAGTTTCAAACTCGCAAATAAATATAGAATTCATTCCATTTATTTCATTTACTAGTTTTGTTTATCAATTTCAATAATCAAGACTCAAAAGTCTTTTACTAAATTTTTGACTTACAAAAACTTAGATTTTTAAACTTGAAATCTTTCATACTAAATATTTGCATATTACATCATTTCCAAAGCTGTGGATTTTCAAGATACTTTTAAAAATCTTCTTCCTTAATTCATTAAGTTAGAATTATGTAATTCTAATTTCAGATTATTGATTTTCTATTTAAAGTTTGAAAATACTTGATAACTCGAAGTTTAACAAGTCCATCGTCGTTCTCACAGACTTTAGGCATATGCTGGCCAGGGCAAGACTAAAAATCTCCAAGTACTAAACATACTTGCTTCAACTCCCAGTGAAAATACTTTTTTAAAAATTCTTTTAAAAATGGATATGGAAAGCACGTTCCCCCATGGATCACAGTTTACCCGGCGGTTACGCTACTATCTCAGTAGAATCACTTGTAATCTTAGATTTCTCATCACTCTCGAATTTCGCCATGGTTATCGCCTTAGATCGCGGTCCACACGGCGGTTACGCTACTATCTCAGTAGAATCGCTCGTAGCCTTAGGCATCACGCCCCTCGAATTTCACTTCGGTTTCCAGATCACAGTTTACTCGGCGGTTGCGCCACTATCTCAGTGGAATCGCTTGTAACTGTAGGCATCACGCCCCAAGAATTACGCCAGCACCAATCACATAACCCCAAACACGATGATCCATCGTGGGGGATATCATATCAGTCCCATTGGACATTCCACTAATGGAATTCTACGTAGCTACGATTTTCAATGGACACTCCACCGAGTTCCAATCACTTTCACATATAATAAATGGAAGGTACATTTCCATATCCTCAGTTTTTTTAGAAAACATATGTCATATACATATAGTACTTCATTTCACATTTCGTACTTATCATACCTATGTAAACTTACACAGGACTTTCATAATAATGACTTTCTAAACTGATGGTTTTCGATTATATTCACATATATAAGTTACGAAAACTCAATTCACATTCACAACAAATAGAGGATTCCAAATTTTCCATCACGTTTAAAATTTTCCTCTAAATCGATTTGAAAATTTAAGGTTATCTCAAACCTAATTCACATTCACAATCCAATTCATTATCGACTTCACATTCGATTTGGATTTCACGTTACATCGTCAATTCTCAACACATAATTGATGTCTATCGATATATAACCTCTAAGCTCGTACGTCTCAGAGAAGGGTGTTAAGCTAAAAGAATAAATTCTCCGCCACCACAGATATATATTTAATAGAGATCAAATGCTATGTCATCAATTCACAATGTTAGACATACAATCCCAATCGACTATCCAAAATTCAAAGTTGAATTTATATTGTTTTTGGTGTCAAAGTTAAACTCAATTTAACTCAAGATTCAATTCTTTGAAAAATTTCCAAGTTGAACTAATCGTTCAAATTTCTCAAAATAATATCTTTACGAGATATAAAATTTTCACACTTAGCCCTTTGAAACCAATTTCAAATATTCATTTTCCAATTTATCTTTAAAAGATAAAGTTTCAAACCTTTCATTTCATATTGGAAAATATTTCCATACTTATTAAATAATAAGTAATTCACAAATTCTTTTATTTTCAAAACTTTGAAAATATTCAATATACTTGAATCAAAATTAAGTATATATTTCATTCTTTAAGGAAATCATTCTTTTAAACACATTTATTTGAGTTAAAACGAATGTTGCGTAAAACATTGTTACGACAACTCAAAATCACTAGTATAGGGATTCGGATTTAAGATAGATATATAAATCCCAATACTATAAACAACATTTCCTTCCGGAAACCCTTTACTATAACAGTAGTGTTATAGTCTACCATTTCCTTATTCTTCTCGAAAACGTCTATTTCAACAATTGAATGTTGAAATCTATGTATTCGATAGTTAATGCATTTTAAAACACTTTTAAAACTATTAACTTTTTCAACTTCAACTTAATTTATAGTTTGAATCCTTCATACTTTTCATAGTATTAGTTTTAAACCGATTTCAAACTTTTCAATATTAAGTTTTTCACTTAATTTAATTTTCCGCACGTTTAAATTCAAATTCATCACTGAATGTATTAAACCTATAATGGATTATCATGTTGACAACTTCAAATTTGAAATCTAAATTTCATTTGAACTTTACATTTGCTTTCTATTTCAAAAATAATCAACTAGTTCTTTAGTAAATTATTCATCGAATTGGTTCCATTAGATCTATATTTCCATGTTAACTATTTTAGGCAATAGTTTTAAACTTGAAATATAAACTTCACATCAAAACTAGTTTGATTCATACAGTTAAATCAACAATTAAACTTCATTTCATAATATCACTTCCCAAAATGCTATTTCATTAAAATATTTCTTCCGTACAAAATTTTACATAGCTTAATACTTTTAAAAGACGTACACAAAAGATTGTGGATTACAAAGGATAGTATTACAAAATATATCGATTGGTTTAAGATTCAGAATAATTAAGAACTAACGACTTCTTGTCCGATAGTATGCATCTTTGCCAAACTTTCATCTTCGGATGACACTATTTCATGTTGTGTTAAAGGAGAATTAACACATTCAAAATCCACATGTCCCCACTCCTTACAGTTATTGCAAAAATATGAGATGTTTCCATCCTTATCTATCACCTGAGCACTTTTCGCTCTAGCTGGTCGGGCTATAGCTTGCTCACCCTGTTGTCTTTCGGTGCAGTTTCTGGCTATATGTCCAGTCTGACGACAATGGTAGCAGATTGTCAATCTATCGACGGGTAAATTGAGTACGCACTTTTTCCTTTTCACTTTAGGGCAATGACTAAGAAAATGCCCTTTCTCCCGACATTTAAAACACACAATCTCAGGACGAGCGAACCGGTCATCCACATTCCTTTTCTTTCTCCTTACTCGGCACTTAATGGCATAATGTCCCTTTTTATGACATCGATAGCAAATAACCTCATCATATGGACCAGGTGCTTGCCTTTCACTGAATCTCCTTTCAATTTCCGCACGTCTCGCTTCTGCTTCTCTACGAGCAATTGCTCTTCGTTCACGGCGTGCTGCTTTTTGTGCTTCGGTTTTCGCCATTATAATAAACAAGGTGTTTTCGAAGTTTCCTATCAATATTTGCAATTCTTATTAGCAGAGGTTGGATTATTCAATCATTTTACCTAAAACATATCTGTTTTATTCAATAATATGTTCACTGTCCAAAATCGTGAATATACTTATCTATTCAATTCAGTGTTTCTACACTTTTTATTTAAAGGATTATCCACTGTCCAAAATCGTGGATAAAATTCCCAACCAACATTTACTATAACAATATTTAACTTAAAGGATAATTCGCTGTCCAAAATCACGAATATATCTCCTTTAATAACTTCTATTTTTCATTTATCAAATTCAATTGGTTTCGAATTTATAAACAATCTTCACAAATTCCATTTCTATTTATAAAACTTTGATTTATAAATCTTCTTTGTTAATTCAATTCAATTCAATTTATATAACTCAGTTATATACCAAAAGTCCATTTATAAGTTAAATACTTATAATTCATTTATTTACTAATTCGTTCTTAACAACATTTGAAATCAATTTCAAAAGAATTCAGAATCAAATTCTAAAGTTATAATTCAATAATTCTCTTGGTTATAACCAAATTAACATATCCTTTTATTTCCCAATTATTACTTAAAATATTCAAGTTATTCGATTTAAACCAATTTAAACCAATTCATTAATTCACTTAACTCATATTTCATTTTTCATAAATCTCAATAATTCGATAATGAGCTTCCGAACGATTGAAACTCAAATCTAATGAGACCTCACCGAATATAAACTATCGCACTTAAATTTAGAGAGGAGAATTTTCAAAATAATTCTAACTTTCAAAATACCTTTTATTTTAAAGAAAACAATTTTAAACTTCTTTAAATTTGAAAACACTTTCTTTATAGTGGTTCTAGTAACTATTCATATTAAACATCATAAACTGAGCTTTGAGTAAACCAAAGCTCTGATACCACTTTTGTAACGACCCGCCGCTCTGACCGCCTCTAGTCGGTAATTAAACCAACTCGAAACGTTCAAAATGACGGATTGTTGTTCAGTTTATAAAGTTTAAACAGAATCAGCCATAGAATCACAGAATAATCAAAATATTATTCATAGATGAATTTTTCTTACATACATCAGAGTTTTATACAATGAATCAGATTTTAATACAGCGGAACGGTTATCTATATATATATATCTTTTAGAGTACAAAGAAAATTTTTCTCGAAAAACTTTAGTGAAGTGCTTTCCCCTCTCTCTCTAACTTCGCGGCCTGAAAATCTTCAAGCTGTAAAAATACTCGGTCTGACCCGAGTATTATATTCAAAAGAAAATAATACACAGGTCAGTCTAATTCAAACTCAGTTATTAGTGCATAGAAGCAATAATAATCAAACAACAATTAGACGACAGTCAAATATAATTTACCTATCCGATCCTTTTACAAGAAATCGGATAACGGTAAATATAACACTTAACAGTGTTAAACATCAATTCAGTAGATTCAGATTATCAATGAGATAGATGAAGGGATTATTGATGAAGATCATTTAGAAAACAATCAAAATTTGCCTAAACGGCAATTAACTACAAAATCATCAAAATCGATTCAAAATATATTGAATTGGCAACATAAAATAATTTTCATCAAAAGAAAACATCACTTTAAACATTAAATTTGGTAGGGCTGCAGTACGCACACGCGCGTACGGCCTTGCCACATTAAAAATGTCAACTCCGTGGCTGCAGTTCACGCTTGCGTGCACTGCCTCGCCACTACAATTTGTGAAATAAAACAAGTTTCCAAACAACTTATTACTGCACATTTCAACAAGTGCAAAATTTTCACAAAAATGAAACTGCGGCCATTACTTGGACACAAGGGCAAACTGCCACGAGAATGCAGTCACCACAAGATCACAATGCAACAAACTGTCTCGAAGCAAATTAGTCGAGACTATCAAAATTCAGTAAAATCAGAAGCAAGCTAAAAATCAATACATCAAGAACCAATACATAGCTGTGCACAATGAAGACACTGCAGATGAAACAGGCAAGTAAACTCAAACTTATTACTCAATTGCAAGTTGCATAAACATGTATACATAAACATGCTATCAGCAATTACAAAATGCAGAGGTCAAATCACAACTATCATGATTCAACACAACTGCCAAGCCACTCGATAATCATGGAAAATAGCATATGCAGTGATACATAAAGCACATGCATCACTACAGCAACCAAAAGCGAACTAGGCATATGTACTCAAACCAAAAGAACTCAGTGACAAGCAAAATGCGGTGTAAACAATGTCTAGTATACATATGAATCAATTTCATATGTACAACAAACACCCAAACAATGCAACCTGAACCCGCAACTCAAAATGCAAGTCGAAGCTGTAAACAAATCCAATTCAAAATTTTCAAAGTGCAGTGGCCATACACATATATATACATACAAGAATGTATGTATACAAATGATTAGCCATCGAAGTGCAGTGTAACTACAAAGAAGACAGTGGCAGCTGTTCAGATGAAAATGAGCTAAAGTGAAGATCACAAAGCATAGCAACTGCATAGGACTGCAAGAACATGATACAGATGCAACATAGAACTGCACATAGCAGTGAGGCACAAATGAAAATGTAACATAGACTGCAGACAAACAAAAGAATGATACAGGGCAACATGTACTCAGGGAACTCAAGAAAAATACAAACCCAACAAAGTGCAGAAATGCTCAATGGCAAATCCATGAGCAGACTCAAATGTTACTTGATAATAAAGTAGCATGAGGGGAAACACATAAAACGGTGGACAGAGTTGAGTCGAGGCTACCATCAGTATGTACTAATGAGAACATGTACAGAGGAAAAATTTCGAAATTTTTTATCTTCTTACTCAAAGCCAAAACACAAATAGAAGTTGGTACAAAGTTTCTAACATATACATGCAAGTACTTGTTTATATATGCATGAAAGGTTAGGCTACTGGAAATGGGTACAGGCATGTAGGTGTATGAACTTTTCTTTTCCTAAATAACATTGTCATGCAATAAAATGAAACTGTACTCAAGTGGACTTATCAATATGTGCTCAGTGGCATGCCTACAAATATACAATGCAAGTAGATCCAGTGAGGTGTTCGATGCAGTATAAAAGAAGGTTCAAAGTCATATGCAGTGAAACCATAATGCACAATTGAACAAATAGATGAAACTGGACCAAATTCACTCAATGTAAACTAGAACACGACAACACATGAGAGTGCATAGCAAAGTCGAATGATCTCATGTGGATAATGTAGGCAAGAACAAACATGCTACAGCTAGTCAATTACAAATGCATGGCAAACATTTGCGTACAAGCTTCAGATTAACAAACACATGAATGCAACCTTATATATGCCCAATATTACGTGAAACAAATGTGTAAGGTCAAAACAATATATCATAAATTTCAGTATGATATAAGTGTATGGTGCAGTGAACTAGGGTGTGGATGTACACTGCAACATTACAGAGTAATGACATAAGTGTACACTGCAGTGAAACTTAGATATGAATGAATACGGCAACAGAAGTGTACACAGTGACAACTACTTCAATGACACAGATTAATGCCATATATTCAAGTTCAATGAACATGTACAAGTGAAAGCAGTAATTTAAAGATTTACAACTGCAGTTCCAAGTGACCGAAGTCAATGCGAACCATACGAAACAAACGTGCCCACAGTTCATCAGAGAAAACAAGGCCGAAGCCATCAAAACAATTCAACTCACTTGCCAATGACAAGATCCTCGTCCATCAAAAGGAACTACACAAACTGGAATAAGCATATCATCAAAAATCAAGTTTTACTGTCGAAAGCAACTGCAGTGCAAAACCGTGGGCTATTGAGCAAGCACATGGATTCACAAAGAAATTCCAAGTAAAAAGAATCAAGACCGAAGTCAAAGCAAACAAAATCACAAAATTTAATTTCCAGAAATTTGAACTATGAACCCAGAAAAATTCATCACAGCAGCAAATTTTTAACAAATCAAAGGACCGAAGTCCACAAGCTTTCAAAATTGTGAGGATCAATAAATCGAGCAATCCCAAGTCGCGAATTTTAACAAGCAAGCAATCAATAAAACGTTGAATTAGATGTGAGTACCGAAGTACTCACCTTAGCTTTGTAGAGGAGCACGCGAGAGATTTGAAGCCGAAGCCCTAGCTATTGAAGGAAGACGAGACTCGAAGACGAAGACGCCATTTTTTTTTCGCGTTTGATTATCTGATTAGGGTTTTGAAATGAAATTTGGGGAGGGGGCTTCGTGTTTTAAGAAGGGGATGGAGGAATGGGTATCGGCATGATGAAAGGCGTGTAAAGCGGCGTGTTTGTAGCTGATGATGGTAAGGCAACGTATCCTTCTTATTTTATTATGTTTATTTTTATTTTTATTTTTTTTATTTTTATTTTTTTTTCTTTTTCTTTTTGAATGCAATTTTTTGCTTTGTATATTTTGCTTGATTAATCTTGTTAAAATTTTAACTAGTATATTCTTTATTTATTTTATTATATATATATATTTATATTTTTATTTTTATTTTGAATTCAATTTTGTTTTGTATAAATTTTTTTTTCTTTAAATAAACTTATAAACGTTTTACAGTTCAACATCAATTTATAAGTTTACATAAATATAATTCGTAAATCCAAACTATTTTTTTCTAAGTCATTTGTTTGAATTTAAAATACAATTTCAATATTCAATTTCAAACTTCAAAGTTCAATTCAAATTTCTATTCAACTTTAAATAGATTAAATTCAAAAATTTAATCGCCAACTTCATAGTTTTATTGGAATTCAATTTAAAATTATTTCAAATATTTAAAATTAATTAAATATCTTCATTTTTAAATTGTTCAAAATTCAGGATCGTTACATAAAAAGAAAGGAATAAATCATAACTTTTCATTTCCTAGAACTCCTCAACAAAATGGAGTTGTAGAAAGAAAGAATAGAACCTTACAAGAATGCGCAAGAACATTATTAAATGGATGTTCTCTACCAAAACCTTTTTGGGCAGAAGCCGTTGCTACTGCATGTTATGTATTAAATAAAATAACAATTAGACCATTAACTAAAAATACTTCTTATGAACTATTTAATAATAAAAAGCCAAATATATACTATTTTAAAATATTTGGATCAAAATGTTTCATTTTAAATACAAAAGATTAACTAGGAAAATTCGATCCAAAAGCTGACGAAGGAATTTTCGTAGGATATTCAGAACGAAGTAAAGCATATCGAGTATTTAATAAACGAACAAACTTAATTGAAGAAACTTTGCATATATCTTTTAATGAAAATTCTAATAAAAATTTAAATATAAAAGATGATGAAGAATTGATAAATATAGAAGAAACAAACCTTGAAAATAATAACAATGAATTAGATCTCCTCCTAGAATATTATGAGATCATCCAACTCAAAATATAATAGGAGAAATAAATTCTCAAGTTAAGACAAGAAATCAACTAAATCAAATGGGTCATGTAGCTTTCATTTCATCAATAGAACCTAAATATCCTAAAGAAGCATCAATAGATGATTATTGGATTATCGCAATGCAAGAAGAATTAAACCAATTTGAACGTAACGATGTTTGGGAATTAGTTCCCCGTCCTAATAATCAATCAGTAATTGGAACAAAATGGATTTACAAAAATAAAGTAGACGAACAAGGTAATATAACAAGGAATAAAGCAAGACTAGTAGCACAAGGGTATAATCAAGAAGAAGGTATTGATTTTGAAGAAACCTTTGCTCCCGTTGCAAGACTTGAAGCAATACGTATACTATTAGCCTTTGCATGTTTTCACAATTTTAAACTTTATCAAATGGATGTTAAAAGTGCATTTTTAAATGGTTTTATTAAAGAAAATGTATATGTAGGACAACCTCCTTTGTTTATACATGAAAAATATCCGGATCATGTATTTAAATTAAAGAAAGCACTATATGGTCTTAAACAAGCACCTCGTGCTTGGTATGAAAGACTTAAAAGTTATTTATTAAACTCTGGATTTAAAATTGAAAAAGTAGATCAAACGCTTTTTATTAAAAATACTACCAAAGATATTTTAATAATTCAAATTTACATAGACGATATTATTTTTGGTTCAACAAATGAAAATTTATGTAAAGAATTTTCAAATATAATGACTAATGAGTTCGAAATGTCTCATATGGGAGAATTATCATATTTTCTCGGACTTCAAATCAAACAATTAACAAATGGAATTTTTATAAACCAAGAAAAATATTGTGCTAATTTAATTAAACGATTCGGCATGGAAAACACTTCTGCTAAACCTACTCCTATGAGTACCACTACACATCTCGATCGAGATGAAAATGGCAAAAGTGTAGATCAAAAATTGTTTAGAAGTATGATAGGTTCTTTACTTTACTTAACCGCTAGTAGACCTAACATAATGATGAGTATTTGTTTATGTGCACGTTTTCAATCTAATCCTAAAGAATCACACTTAAGAGCGGTAAAACGAATTATACGATATCTTAACAACACTAAAGATTTCGGTCTTTTCTATCCAAAGGAGTGTCCATTTGAGTTAGTGTCATTCAGTGATGTTGATTTTGGTGGATCTCGCACAGATAGAAAAATTACAAGTGGTACTTGCCATTTCATTGGAAAATCACTTGTATCTTGGTTTAGTAAGAAACAAAATTGTGTCTCGCTTTCCACCTGCGAAGCAGAGTATATATCAGCTGCTTTAGCTTGCACTCAAGTTATATACATGCAACAAACACTTAAAGATTTTAATATAAATTTAACAAATTCTACAATATACTGTGATAATACAAGTACAATAAACTTATCTAAAATTCCGATTTATCACTCTCGTACAAAACATATAGATATTCGTCACCGTTTTTTACGTGATAATATCGAAAAAGGAATAATTAATTTAGAACATATTTCTACCGAAAATCAAATTGCCGATATATTTACTAAACCTCTATTAGAAAACTCCTTCATAAAATTACAACGAGAGTTAGGAATAATGTCTTTTAAAGATATCATATAGACAAAAATCTACACAATTCAGTCGACTAACACTATTTGTTCAGTCGACTGAATAAAGAAAAAATGGGATTTTTAATTTATTTTTCAACTATGTTACATAATATATTAATAAAATAATAGTCATTTATAAACCATACATTTTTAACTGAATTATGGTAACCATTAAATCATTAAATGGATGAAAAACTTTAAAGAATTATAACCACTATATATTTAGAAAATTCCTACTACAAATATATCTTAAAAATATTATTTTTTCACAACTCATTCTCACGAATAAAAGCTTGAAAAATTCATTATAAAAAGGTCGTCCAACAACTCTTTTTCCCCGATCAACATCACCTCTTCAGTCGATAACACTCCAACATCTCCAAAACTTCCCACTCCAACACCGACACATGAGCCAGTATACAAATGGAACAATTATCGTACTAGCTACACACCAGAATCCAAGAAAGCAAAACGCTGACTCTTTATTTCTCTAGACATGAAAAAAAAGATTGATGAAATTCATCACTTTCAACAACAACAAATAGATCTTCAACGAGAATTATACTTCGAACAAAAGGTTATGGCTAGACGATTAAGCTTGCTAGAGCAAATCGGTTTACACTTTTGTGGATCAAAAAAGAACGAAGTGGCTGAACCCCTACCTCGCCCCGTTAGTTCACTTGATCCATCTTCATCTTACCGTACACCAGTCGATCCTGTGAATCCTTGGATGTCTCCTAAGACTCCTCAATATAGTCCAAATTCACGGGATATAAATTATATGAAGAATGAAGGGAAAAAGACTCCGAGTCCATCCACAAAGAAATAGCTAGTTTTGAAATCAATTTATGGTATTACATTTATATAATTGTAATTATTTTCTTGAATAAAGTGTTTACCTTCAAAATTAACAAAGAGATCAAGATCCATTCAAATCTCACTCAAATGGCACCAGAGAGATCAAGAGCTTCCTCTTCTTCATCCTCTGAGCCAATTGACGCTCAAATAGCGCAATGGCTTTACGATGGAACCGCTGTCACTAGATGGAATAAGATGAAGAATTCCCGAACTTTCGAGCATTCCTTCGTTGATTTCCAAAGTTTTCAAACCTACAACATCCAAGCGTTAACCGATCAAGCATGTTTAACTTCTCTTTTAGATTTGAAAAGAAATGACCATGCCATAAATCATGTAATGGTCAAATTATTTTATGCTAACCTTAATCTTGGACACCAAACTCCAAGAAATCCAAACAATAGTGTTTGGAGTATGGTATGTGGAAAGAAAGTTTGGTTTTCCTTGGATAGAACAGCACACATTCTAGAATTACCAAATGTCGGGAGAAAGCTAGAGGAGATAGAATTCAATCCACATATTCGCGACAACATAAACCATCGATTTATGGAAGATAATATTAACTTTAGAGATTTTAAGTCCGGCTCTCTTCGACCTATGGCAAGAATCCTCCACAAAGCCCAAATGAGAACAATTACTCCTCGCACGGGCTCGTACGAAATTGTCTACCAAAATAACTATCGATCTCTATATGCTATTTTTGGCAATATACAAGTCAATTGGGTACAACTTATTCTTGATGAGTTTTTCACTTTTAATATTGGCAAAATGCGCACTATCTATTTTGGAGAATACATCATGTGACTTCTCCTCAATGTCGATACGCCATTACCTGAGTCAGAGAATACAATGGTCCATCAAATTAACCATCGGACCATAAGCCTAATGCAACTCCCATCTCGACCTCCTCGCATAATATCACTCGCCGAATGGGAAGCAAGGCATCAAGAACAACAACAACAACCTCCTCAACCTCACCACGAAGAACATTTCGATCCAGATGATGAAATTCGTCTTGTTGACCCAAGCTTTACTACCAACCAATTTTTAGGGATATTGTCAAGAAATCAAAAAATTCTTGACACTCGTCTTAAAAAGGTAGATCACAAGCTTGACAAAATCAAAGGATTCTTCAACAAGCTATGGGACGCAATCTCGTGCTCAAGCACCACTACTGCTTCGACATCTCGCGGCAAACGTCTGGCACCTACGTTTACATGGACAACATCTGAAGAGCATACTAGTAGCAGTGCAAGCGGAGCTAGTTATGGCCAAGGAGGAAGAGTGTACAGACCACCAACAGGAGGACCCGTCATACGTGAACCAACAGGAGGAAGAGAAGTTTCATATGACTGGGATAAAGATGAGTAATTTTGTATAGTTTGATGTTTATTTCTAACTTTCTAGTGGCTTGTATAAATAGCCATTTTATGCTTGTTCGTCGCAACATTTTTAACTTTTCTTAAGCCATGGTTATGCAAATGTTCTATTCTCTATGCTTCAGTGATTGTTTTGATAAAATATTTCTACTGTTAGTTCTTCCTTTTTGTCGATGACAAAGGGGGAGAAAATCTATGGTACTAACTTTGTTTTGTAGGAAAGATAGTGCATACATCCAGGGGGAGAAAATAAGTAAATACATCTCTAGAATAAATCGGTATTGTCATCAATCAAAAAGGGGGAGAATGTTGATACGCGAAGGTTTTGATCAATGACAATGTGCTTCAACAAACAAGGAAGAAATATATGCAACGCTAAAGGAAGATCGATGAAGACCAAACAAACATAAGTATGTTTTTTATAGGTCTTAGTTTAGATTTATTGTTAAAACCTATCCTCAAGAGGCTTGCACGAACACTAGAAAACATTTTATAAACTTCATTTTTATTTAAGTTTTCACTGTGCATATTTTTATAAGTTCAGTCGACTAAACAGGAACAGCCAGTCGACTGAAACTGGAAAAAATATATAAACATGCACAGTTTCAGTCGACTGAATTTCCTGCACAGTCGACTGAATTTGCTTCCGAAAATTTTACTTCATATTTTCAGTTGACTGAATTCCCTGCTCAGTCGACTGAATTTGAACCTGCGAATTTTCTCTGAAAAGACACCTTCTTCCTCCCAAGAGTTGCAACCATTCATCAATGGAAATTGAAGCATCTCTTGTTTGCAATCTTTGACAATAAATGCACCTCTTCTACAAGTATATATACATGATTCTAACATCATTTAATACACCGAATTCTCTTGCTTTAATCTTACTATTCTCTTGATCATATTCTCTAGATATTCTCAAAGCAATCACCAATCTATTGCTTGAATCACTGTTTTTGTTTATAACATTCTTTTGATTCATAGCAATTCACATTTCCTAAATCTTCACAAACACATTGCATACTCTCAAGGATAAGATTATAGGAATATTGTACTACATTAGACTTATTAGTGTTGATAAGTACACAACAAGTCGAATATTGTTTTTTCGTATTTGAGTTGAATTCCTCTTCGGTAGTTGAGGCAAGAAATCCCGTTCGGTTGTTCGGGTAAGTTGTAAACCTATTCCTCCGGGTGAAGTGAGGGTGTTAGCTAGTGAAATTCCTAAGTGAAGCTTAGGGACTGGACGTAGGACTAGAGGTCCGAACCAGTATAAAATCTTGGTGTCTCCTTGCATTTACCTACTTTATCTATCTAGACTATTCCGTTATTCCATATTATACGATCCTATCACATAATCCCCTCTTTCACTTTTCACTCTGTATTTGATGTTGGCCTGCATTTTTGAAACTCTGTTGGTCTGTTGGCTTTGCTGCCTTCATGTATTTGTAGTTTTTATCTTGGGTTGTACTGTCCTGAGCTCGAGTATTTGCGGTCATGTTGAACTGTGAACTTTTGTGTTGGTTCCATTGTTGCTGTGTCATTTACTTGGTGCATTTGTTTGCACTGTGCATTCATATATATTGGTCTTGAGCATTGCCGAGTTTGTTTCTTTATACTGTTGCAATCCTTTGGTGCACTATGCCTTAGCCTTGCTTGTGCATTGTTGTTATTGATCATATATCTGGCTTCGGTCATATTGAACTCTGTTTGTTTCTGTAGTCTGATTTTGTTGAGTTTGATTATCCATTGTAGCTTGTCTGCATTGCGTTTATTTTTGTTGTCATATATCTGGTGCACTCACTCATTTGAGTTTGTACTGCTTCATCATGTCACTATTTATATAGTTTGCATTTCAGTTGTACTTGATGTCTTCATTTGGTTGTTGCAGTCACTTGTCCTGTCCACTGCCCTTTTCATATTGATCGAGCACTTTCACTTGAGACTGTATTGTCACGTGGCATTGAGTTGAGTCATGATAGCAGTGACTTGACCTTTTCATTTTGTTTGTTTTTCGAATTACACCTGAGTTGAATCCAGCTTGTAGCTCGGATTTGACTTTGTGCTAAAAATTGTGACATTGTTTTATTACACTTGAGTTGAATCCGATAATTTGGGTTTGACCTATGCTCACCTGTCCCTTTAAATTTATCAAGTGTATATATATCGGTGTGCACGGCCTATGGCATATACAGTGATACACTGTGTATGTTACAAGCTGTTCGTGTATGATGAATTCAAAGTTAAATGATGACGGACAACCCAAATGAGGCAAATATTATTTTCAAAATTCACATTTTATTTTATACTGCAAAAATATTTCCTTTCCAATTTTACTGCGTCAAAAATTATTTTTGCAGATTGCTCAGATGTTGGATTCAATCTGGAATGAAGTTGAAGATAAATTATGAGTGAATGAGCGATATTTAGTGAGGACGTTTGTAAATGAAAAATTGTGATGTAATTGAATTTGTATTATAATCAAAGTTGTATATGTATAGTGAGAGTTTGAATTTGTACTATTCAAAATTGTAATAAATATTTGTTTGAATAAAATTTCTGTTTGAATTCAAATTCTGTGTTATTTAATTTTATTCAGCAAATATTTATTTAATCTATGAAAAAATAAAACAGTACATTACCAAATACATTTACACGAATATATATATATATGTTTATTATCATCAAACAAAAATCATATACTTGCATATTCAACACTTTTCAAACCATAGTTTCCAAAAATATTTCAAAACTTAATCAAGAAATATTATATTCAAACTAAATTTCAATTTCAAAACTTCCTTTCCAAAAGCTTTCCATATTCAACCCAATTACATTTCCAAAACCATTTGGATTCAAAATTCAACTTTTAAACTTTTCATCATTTGAATAAAATAATATTAAATTCAAAATATCTGTGACTTTAACCAATTTTCTGGGAAATCCATATTTGTGTTTGTGTGGTGTAGTCCAGGGGTTTTACACACAACACTAAAATATCACAACCAACATCAATTCAAGCACAACAATATCAGTAAGCAGTATAATCCTATAACGCTTATCTTTCATTCCCATATAAATATATAAATTCATCACAGATAAATAAATCACAGTTCACAACACAATTCATATCACAGAACATCACATATCAGGGATATCAAACAATTCAAAGCATTCAATAGAATCCAATTATCCATAAGTAAGGTCAACCAATCCCCTGATTAATTTAAACCAGATTAATTACTTATGAATAAATTACTAATCCTGTTTAATTAACATTAATTAATTACAAACCATTTTAATCAGTTGTCCTTTAATCATTTATTAATTAACCTTTAATAATAAATTAATTAACCTTTATTTATTAATTAATCAATCTCAATTAATAAATCAATCAACCTTTGATCATTAAATAATTAACCTTTAATCATTTAATTATTCTTTAATCTATTATCCTCAATTTATTATATTAATTAATTAACCCTTAATTAATAAATCATCCCTTAATCACTTTCATTAATTAATTAATCTTTAAATTAATTAATTATCCTCAATTTAATTACCTTAATTAATTGATGACATAAATTAATTATCCTTTAATTAATTATTCTTTAATCACTTGATTAATCAACCTTTAATTATTAATTAATTATTCTTAATTACTTTCATTAAGTAATTATCTTTAAGTAATTAAATAACTTAATTAATAAATCCTTTAATTAATTACATTAATTATTCTTTAATTTAATTGCAATAATTAATTAGCCTTAAGTTAATTACACAAAGTAAATAGCTTTAATTTATTTAAACAAAGTAATTAGCTTTTAAATCAATTATACAAAGTAATTAGCTTTAATTTAATTGCATAAAATAATTACCCATCAATTAACTTTAAAAACATTTAAACCTTTAGTCTTTGAAACAATTATTATTAGTCCATAAATTAACTTAGATTTTTAAGTTAATTAACAACTAAAAACATTTTATCTTTATGATTTACTTCTTAATCACAACATTAAGTTTATTTAAAATAAACTTAGGAATTTATTTAAAATAAAGAAGTAAAACACTTGAACTTAATTAATTAAAATAATTACTTTTAAAACTTTAACTAATTAACCAAAACTAGTTTAAAACATTTATCATTAATTAAGAAAGTGTTTAAAACTGGATTAGATTTAAAACTTGAAAAACTTGTTTTATTTTAAAGACCAAAAAACTGTTTTCAACACAAACTCGAGCAACCCCCGAGATGAACCCGATAACACACCCTAGTCACTCGCGCTCTTCTTTCTTCGAGATAATCCCGCCATTAACCCGAGCTAATACTCGAGCCAACGTTTCTTCCCCAAATACAACAATCATCACCAGATAACCAAACACCTCGGGCACATGCACAGGTACTCCGACGATCTCCGATCAACCATGCCGTCATCCACAAGTCGTCGATGCTCGACTCGGTCCCTCAGACCACCCAGCACCTCGAAACGATGACGAATTCGAAAATGAAGCACTCGACCCAAACTGGAATTAAAACTCGATCACCAAAAATTGATTCGCCTTGCCTCCTCAGGCCACCAGAGGCCACGCAACTCCGTTAGAGCTTCGTCGAACACCTAAGCTTCGATTCCCACCGGATCAATCAACTTCGGTTCATCCACGATGATGCAGTAACCACTAAAACCCAAACGACCAAAAATGTCAATCGAACCCTAGTTCGATGTCGTGCCACCACCTTGACCAACTACAAACTCATCCACCTTTTTTCCTGAAACCCTTAACCTCCGAGCCAGCTATAGCCATGATCCTGAGACCCACTACCACTCCAATCACCAGAATTTAACGAAAATCCAAATTCTGATTAACTCACAATATCACAACATATAACAACCTAAAAATCTTGAAATGATTATCTAAAATCATCATTTTCTATCTCGAATTTGGTCATCAAATCAAAACATGAATTCATCAACTTCATATTTAACTTATATTTGGTTTCTACTTTGAATTGTCATTTTTGAAATAGTTGCTTAATATAAATTCTCGAAATCATTTTCAAAAATATGATGTTATAGGCTTACAGTCAATTTTTATCTAAAGATCATAACCTGAAGTTAAATGTATGCAGAGGAATTGATTTTTTTAGTTTGTTTTTAGCCTGTAAAACTAAACAGAAATATGTCTATATATATACACACACACATGCACACATAAACCATCTCATATTTGTATACATGCAATCATTCATCACATCTTTACTTCAAGTATGATCACAGACATCAAGCTCAAAGATCAAATTTAGGTAAGTTTAGTCACCTGGAAATGAAGAACCGAGCCTGGACAAATGTTTGGAATTTGAAAACTGATCTGGAAATATTGATATGATCTGAAACTAATTTATTTTGACCTAAAGCTCTGATGTATTTGAGACTGAAATAGCAACTTGAATTTACTGCATGCTTTTGATTCAGGTTGATCTTGAAGTTTGATATTGATCTGCTACTTTGAGTTTTGATTTTCTTTGTGTTGAGTTTGAATTGAATCCATATATTTTCTTTGCATTAGATCAAGTTGAGGACTTGATGTTGTTGTAGTATAATTTTAATTTGTTTCAGGTTTTCATTTTCTTTTCTTTTTCTTTCTCGGATTCTTGGTTTACAGGCTTTGAAATGAGAAGAAATGAAATTTTTTTGAATTCTAAATCAGCCTGGTTTACCAAATTCTTATTTGTATGTAATTCAATTTCAAAAGGAAAAAAATGTTTTTGCCACTTGTTTATCTATGTTAACACTTGTTAATACATGTATCTATTTCTTTTACACTTGTTAAAATATAAGCATTTTGTGTTTAAATCCTTAATTAGTTTTATACTTACATATGTTTTTATATAGTTTTTATATTATATTTACAATACCTTCCCTTTATATTAACAAATGATTTATATTTATGTGTATATATATTCAACTATATATTACAAATAATTTTAAAAAAAAGAAAGTGTATACATTTTATGTTTATCTTATAAATTTTCAAAGATATGCATAAAATAAAGCTTTGTATTTATTCTTCTTTAAATTTTAAATTCAAGTTATTATTCTTTTAAATGAATGAATGTTTATATTTATACATTTTATATTACTTATACTTATATAGCATTTTAAAGAATATGATTTAAAATTTAATTATACATTAATAAATAAACACACATATATGTACATAAACAACACAAATTCTATTTATTTTTGAATTTCAAATTCAAAATTCAATTTAAAATCAATTTTATACATATATAAATAAACAACATATATTATTTTTTTTGGAAAATTTCAATTTCAAATTTTCCAATTACAATCTATTTATATAAATAAACAAACGCATATCTTATTTAACTTGAAAAAAAAAATCAAATTAATTCACCATTTAATCAAAAAATTGATTTTAATTACTAATTTAAATTTGACTCAAAACTGAGATCGTTACACCCCCTGTCAATATGCACAAATATTTAGTTAACTGTAATTTGTCCCCCTTTTTGATGATGACAACTATACAAGTAGCTAAATAAATACTTACAATAATATTGTTACTCCCCTTGTCAATATGCTCAAATATTTACTTAATTTTCTTCACCTTTGTCATCGATAAAAAGAAAGATAAGAACATATGTAGAGAAACATTATTAAGCAAAATATATCTCTTTACTCAGGATGTCATTATGAAGGAATAGAAATATTTGTACAACGCTACATTAATAACTTGATAGAAATAGAAGTTTGAAACAAAAAACGTAAACTAAATTAAAACAAAGATAATTAAAACTGGGTAAAGAGAGAAGGCTCATCATCATTGGAATTTGAACTCGAAGATGACCAATGAAATGGAGATGGATGGTGAACTTCGGTGGATGTAGATCCGAAACAAGAAATTTCATCCCGCATTTTATTAAGAAAACCTTTTATGGAGTTGAAATTCTTTTCCATTTTCTTTTCAAGAGCCTTTGTATCCCGATGAAGTTTGGATTGATTTCCGAAGAGAGTGATGATAGCTTGTCTGGAAGAGGTTTCCGAGCAAACAACTTGAATGGAATCATCGTCCTCTTCTTCTTCTTTTTCAACTCGGGTATATGAAGAGGAGGCAACGTTAGTGTCATGAGGTTGTGGAACACCTTGTTGTATATTTTGAGACCGTTATTGAAAAGATCTGATTTGTTGTGGAGGAGGCTGGTGAGGAAGACCCATTAATCCTAATGTTTTTGCGCCTAACTCACTAATGCTTGAAAACTCGGAGTCCTGCATTGGAATGCCACAGTTGAGTTGGATACGTATAATATAAGCACTGTAATGAATGGTCTTATATTTTCTTCGGATTGTGATGTCTTGAAATTCATCTAAAGTTATTTTACCCCAGTTTACTTGTTGGTTAGAGTAGATGGAATAGAGAGCTTGAAAATGTCTTTTATAGACTTTTTCATAACTTCCCGTTCAAGGTTGAAGAGTGCGAATGAAAGCGCGATGAAGAAGGCATGCTTGTGGCCTTAAGGTGCTAGATTTTAATCCACTTAAGTTTGTAAGGTGATCGGACAAGAAATGATGAGAAACCTTATCTCTATGATCCATATCAACTTCAATATCATCAATGTCAACACCTTGATAAGGACAATTTAAAACATTTCCTAATCTTTATAGAGGCAAGAAAATTTTAAAGCCACAAACTATTGACCAAACACAATATTTTTCGATTTTGAGGATTATGGTGGTCTAAATTCAGATTAGAAGAAAGAGTTGGATCAAAAGATGATTAATTTTGACATTATTTGGAGCATACCCTATTAGACTGTCAAAGTGGAATTGCTCCGCTAATTTTCTAATTCTATAAGCTGCAAAATCTAGAAATTCCATGAAAGCCCCTTTAAAAATATTTGAATTTTTCATAGAATTGAATCGAGAGATTTCAACATCATTCCAAAGCCATCGACTAATCTGATCTTCGGAAGGACCAGAGGTGGATTCCCTTGAGCGTTTGGATCTAGGAGCCATTAGAGAGTGAAAATGAGGAGTAAAAGTTGAAAAAATATGAGAGAGATCAGCTAGGGTTCTGAAGTGAACGGTAAAGTGAAAAGGTGAACATATAGTGGGTGAAAAGTAAGGGTAAGATAGGAAGAAAAAATGTAGGTCTAATTAAAAAAATGCCTCAGAGAAATTCAGCCGGCCGAATGAATCGAATTAGTCGTCTGAATTGCTATGAAACTCAACCTGTAAGAAAATAGTTTATTTTTGAACTAATTCAGATGGCTATTTGAATAGATTCATCCATTTGAATCTGGGGAAAAATTATTCCCTAGATAATATTCAGCCGTCTGTTTTAAGAGAGACAGTCGGTTGAATTTTCTCAGAAACTTATGCCAGCCTTTTATTTTTATAACAACAATAGTATAAAAAACGAACAATTTTTTTGAATAAACAAAGGAAATTACATTTTAACAACGGAATAAATGATTAAATATATTTAGAAGAAGAGCTTGGAGTGCAACATTGATTTGGTTCTATTTTTGTGTTCTCTTGAAAAGGCCGGAATGGTGACCATCTATTGCCGCGTTCCTAAGAATTCGGAGATATTGGTGGATGTTGTGGAGATGATTCCCAAGTATTGTGTCGGATTGGAGAACAAATGGGAGATGGTTGATGAATCGTATTCTTGGATGAAGAACCAAAGAATTTTAAAGCAACTGTTCCAAAAGGCTTAAACGCTTGGCGTTAACTTTTTGTTCATACTAAAGTTCGCGTTGTAATTCCAGCGATTCCCTTTGGTAATGATGAATGTCATCTATCTTTTCTTTTGTAGATGGTGAACCAAAAATAGAAATTGTTTTGTTCTTTTACTAGGAGTTTAACCAGTGCGTGTAGAAGGAGGAACAATTAGAACTAGTTCATAAATCGGTGTTGGAGTAGGTAAATTCACCGATCCCAAACTAGAAGAAAAATGCGATAGATCAGAAGATCAGAATTATGCTCAGAAGATTTAGAATTATGCACAAGCACTCCGACGATCTCCAATCAACCTTGCTGTCATCCACGAGTCGTCGATGCTCGACTCGATTTCTTAGACCACCCAGCACCTCGAAACGACGACGAATTCGAAAATGAACCACTCGACCCAAACTGGAATTAAAACTCGATCACCAAAAATTGATTCGCCTTGCCACCTCAGGCTACCAAAGGCTACGCAACTCTTCCAGAGCTTCGTCGAACACCTAAGCTTCGATTCCCAACGGATCAATCAACTTCGTTTCATCCACGATTATGCAGCAACCACTAAAACCCAAACGACCAAAAATGTCGATCGAACCCTAGTTCGATGTCGTGCCACCACCTTGACCGACTACAAACTCATCCACCTTTTTTCCTGAAACCCTTAACCTCCGAGCCAGCTATAGCCATGATCCTGAGACCCACTACCACTCCAATCACCAGAATTTAGCAAAAATCCAAATTCTGATAACTCACAATATCACAACATATAACAACCTAAAAATCTTGAAATGATTATCTAAAATCATCTTTTTCTATCTCGAATTTGGTCATCAAATCAAAACATGAATTCATGAACATCAAATTTAACTTATATTTGGTTTCTACTGTGAATTGTCATTTTTGAAATAGTCGCTTAATATAAATTCTCGAAATCATTTTCAAAAATATGATGTTATAGGCTTACAGTCAATTTTTATCTAAAGATCATAACCTGAAGTTAAATGTATGCAGAGGAATTGATTTTTTTAGTTTGTTTTTAGCCTGTAAAACTAAACAGAAATATGTCTATATATATACACACACACACATGCACACACAAACCATCTCATATTTGTATACATGCAATCATTCATTACATCTTTACTTCAAGTATGATCATAGACATCGAGCTCAAAGATCAAATTTAGGTAAGTTTACTCACCTGGAAATGAAGAACAGAGCCTGGACAAATGTTTGGAATTTGAAAACTGATCTGGAAATGTTGAGATGATCTGAAACTAATTTATTTTGATCTAAAGCTCTGATGTATTTGAGACTGAAACGACAACTTGAATTTACTGCATGCTTTTGATTCAGGTTGGTCTTGAAGTTTGATATTGATCTGCTACTTTGAGTTTTGATTTTATTCGTGTTGAGTTTGAATTGAATCCATATATTTGCTTTGCATTAGATCAAGTTGAGGACTTGATGTTGTTGTAGTTTAATTTTAATTTGTTTCAGGTTTTCATTTTCTTTTGTTTTTCTTTCTCGGATTCTTGGTTTACAGGCTTTGAAATGAGAAGAAATGAAATTTTTTGAATTCTAAATCAGCCCGGTTTACCAAATTCTTATTTGTATGTAATTCAATTTCAGAAGGAAAAAAATGTTTTTTCCACTTGTTTATCTATGTTAACACTTGTTAATACATGTATCTATTTCTTTTACACTTGTTAAAATATAAGCATTTTGTGTTTAAATCCTTAATTAGTTTTATACTTACATATGTTTTTATATAGTTATTATATTGTATTTACAATACCTTCCCTTTATATTAACAAATGATTTATATTTATGTGTGTATATATTCAACTATTTATTACAAATAATTTTTATAAAAGAAAGTGTGTATACATTTTATGTTTATCTTAAAAAATTTCAAAGATATGCATAAAATAAAGCTTTGTATTTAATCTTCTTTAAATTTTAAATTCAAGTTATTATTCTTTTAAATGAATGAATGTTTATATTTATACATTTTCTATTACTTATACTTATATAGCATTTTAAAGAATATGATTTAAAATTTAATTATATAATATTAAATAAACACACATATATGTACAAAAACAACACAAATTCTATTTATTTTTGAATTTCAAATTCAAAATTCAATTTAAAATCAATTTTATACATATATAAATAAACAACATATATTATTTATTTTGGAAAATTTCAATTTCAAATTTTCAAATTACAATCTATTTATATAAATAAACAAGCACATATCTTATTTAATTTGAAAAAAGATCAAATTAATTCACCATTTAATCAAAAAATTGATTTTAATTACTAATTTAAATTTGACTCAAAACTGAGATCGTTACACCCCTGTCGATATGCACAAATATTTAGTTAACTTTAATTTGTCCCCTTTTTTGATGATGACAACTATATAAGTAGCTAAATAAATACTTACAATAATATTGTTAATCCCCCTGTCAATATGCTCAAATATTTACTTGACTTTCTTACCCTTTGTCATCGATAAAAAGAAAGATAAGAACATATGTAGAGAAACATTATTAAGCAAAAATATATCTCTTTACTCAGGATGTCATTATGAAAGAGGAATTGAAATACTTGTAAAACGCTACATTAATAACTTGATAGAAATAGAAGTTTGAAACAAAAAAACGTAAACTAAATTAAAACAAAGATAATTAAAACTGGGTAAAGAGAGAAGGCTCATCATCATTGGAATTTGAACTCGAAGATGTCCAATGAAATGGAGATGGGTGGTGAACTTCGGTGGATGTAGATCCGAAACAAGAAATTTCATCCCGTATTTTATTAAGAAAACCTTTTATGAGTTGAATTTCTTTTCCGATTTCTTTTCAAGAGCCTTTGTATCCCGATGAAGTTTGGATTGATTTCCAAAGAGAGTGATGATAGCTTGTCTGGAAGAGGTTTCCGAGCAAACAACTTGAATGGAATCATCGTCCTCTTCTTCTTCTTTTTCAACTCGGGTATATGAAGAGGAGGCAACGTTAGTGTCATGAGGTTGTGGAACACCTTGTTGTATATTTTGAGACCATTATTGAAAAGATCTGATTTGTTGTGGAGGAGGCTGGTGAGGAAGACCCATTAATCCTAATGTTTTTGCGCCTAACTCACTAATGCTTGAAAACTCGGAGTCCTGCATTGGAATGCCACAGTTGAGTTGGATACGTATAATATAAGCACTGTAATGAATGGTCTTATATTTTCTTCAGATTGTGATGTCTTGAAATTCATCTAAAGTTATTTTACCCCAGTTTACTTATTGGATAGAGTAGATGGAATAGAGAGCTTTAAAATCTCTTTTATAGACTTTTTCATAACTTTCCATTCGAGGTTGAAGAGAGCGAATGAAAGCGCGATGAAGAACGCATGCTTGTGGCCTTAAGGTGCTAGATTTTAATCCACTTAAGTTTGTAAGGTGATCGGACAAGAAATGCTGAGAAACCTTGTCTCTATGATCCATATCAACTTCAATATCATCAATGTCAACACCTTGATAAGGACAATTTAAAACATTTCCTAATCTTTATAGAGGCAAGAAAATTTTAAAACCACAAACTATTGACCAAACACAATCTTTTCGATTTTGAGGATTATGGTGGTCTAAATTCAGATTAACAAGAAAGAGTTGGATCAAAAGATGATTAATTTTGACATTATTTGGAGCATACCTATTAGACTATCAAAGTGGAATTGCTCCGCTAATTTTCTAATTCTATAAGTCACAAAATCTAGAAATTCCATGAAAGCCTCTTTAAAAATATTTGAATTTTTCATAGAATTGAATCGAGAGATTTCAACATCATTCCAAAGCCATCGACGAATCTGATCTTCGGAAGGACCAGAGGTGGATTCCCTTGAGCGTTTGGATCTAGGAGCCATTAGAGAGTGAAAATGAGGAGTAAAAGTTGAAAAAATATGAGAGAGATGAGCTAGGGTTTTGAATTGAACGGGTAAAGTGAAAAGGTGAATATATAGTGGGTGAAAAGTAAGGGTAAGATAGGAAGAAAAAATGTAGGTCTAATTAAAAAAATGCCTCAGAGAAATTCAGCCGGCCGAATGAGTCGAATCAGCCGTCTGAATTGCTATGAAACTCAACCTATAAGAAAATAGTTCATTTCTGAACTAATTCAGATGGCTATTTGAATAGATTCAGCCATTTGAATCTGGGGAAAAATTATTCCCTAGATAATATTCAGCCGTCTGTTTTAAGAGAGACAGTCGGCTAAATTTTCTCAGAAACTTATGCCAGCCTTTTATTTTTATAACAACAGTAGCATAAAAAACGAACAATTTTTTTAAATAAACAAAGGAAATTACATATTAACAACAGAATAAATGTTTAAATTGATTTGGAAGAAGAGCTTGGAGTGCGACATTGATTTGGTTCTATTTTTTTGTTCTCTTGAAAAGGCCGGAATGGTGAACATCTATTGCCGCGTTCCTAAGAATTCGGAGATATTGGTGGATGTTGTGGCGATGGTTCCCAAGTATTGTGTCAGATTGGAGAACAAATGGGAGATGGTTGATGAACCGTATTCTTGGATGAAGAACCAAAGAATTTTAAAGCAACTGTTCCAAAAGGCTTAAATGCTTGGCGTTAACTTTTTGTTCGTACTAAAGTTCGTGTTGTAATTCCAGCGATTCCCTTTGATAATGATGAATGTCATCTATCTTTTCTTTGGTAGATGGTGAACCAAAAAATAGAAACCATTTTGTTCTTTTACTAGGAGTTTAACCAGTGCGTGTAGAAGGAGGAACAATTGGAACTAGTTCATAAATCGGTGCTGGAGTAGGTAAATTCACCGATCCCGAACTAGAAGAAGAATATGATAGATCAGAAGATTCAGAATTATGCTGAGAAGACATATTTTGTAAAGTAAGAGAGTTGAAACAGTTTTTATTTTTAATTGCATGCAAAAAAATAAGGAGTTGAGTCATTTTTATGAAATTTTTTCTTATAAGTAGAAAGAGCATTTGTGGCTAAGATGATAGTAATCAAAGAAAAAAGTTTGGTAAAAAATTCTAGGGTAGAAAATAAAAAAATATATAAATCCAAAAATAGATGTAAAGAAAGGAGTAGTGAGGTGGTAGAGCACCAGATCTCGAAGAAGAGATATCGAGTTCGAGTCTTTGAAAAAAATTTATAATTTTTTTTAAAATACAATTCCTAATTCTCTTCTGAATTTTATGAAGATATTTTCATTTAATAATTTTTTAAATATATCTTCCAATTGATTTTCGGAGGAAACAAATTCTAGCCTGACTAAATCCTTTTCAATATTATCACGAAGAAAATGATGACGTGTGTCAATATGTTTAGTTCGTGAGTGATTGACATGATTTTTTGATAAGTTTATCGCACTAGTATTATCACAAAAAAATTATTGATTTAGATAAATTTACACCAAAATCTTGAAGTGTTTGTTGCATATAGATGACTTGAGCACAAGCTAAGGCAGCAGAAACATTCTGCCTCACAAGTTGAGAGTGAAACACAGTTTTGTTTCTTGCTAAACCAAGAGACTAAGGATTGTCCAATGAAGTGACAAGTCCCACTAGAACTTTTCGATTGGTCCGACATTCTCCAAAGTCAGCATCACTATATGAAACTTATTTGAAAGGACATTCTTTTGGATAAAAAAGTCCAAAATATTTAGTTTTACTTATATAACGCAATATGCGTTTTGCTGCTCACATAGATATTTCTTTAGAATTTGCTTGAAATCATGCACAAAAACAAACACTCATCATTATGTTGGGTCTAGTTGTAGTTAGATAGAGTAATGATCCTATTATACTTTGATATAATTTTTGATCAACGCTTTTGCCATCTTCATCTCTAGTGAGATGAACTGTTGTACTCATTGGAGTTGATTTAGCAGAAGTATTTTCCATATTAAAGTGTTTAATTATATTATTACAATATTTTTCTTGATTAATAAAAATTCCATTTTCTAGTTATTTAAATTGTAATCCAAGAAAATAAGATAATTCTCCCATATGTGACATTTCAAATTCTTTCGTCATAATTTTTGAAAGTTCCTAACATAATTTGTCATTTGTAGAGCCAAAAATAATATCATGCACATAAATTTGAATAATTAAAATATGCTTTTTAGTTCTTTTAAATAGCTCTTAAGACGTTCGTACCAAGCATGAGGTGCTTGTTTACACCGGCTTTTTTAAGTTCATAGACATGGTCTGAAAATTTTTCATGATTGACTAATGGAGGTTTTTCAACAAAAATATTTTCTTTATATAACCATTTAAGAAAGCACTTTCAACATCCATTTGATAAAGTTTGAAATTATGAAAACATACAAAGACCAGTAAAATACGTATTGCTTCAAGTCGTTCAACTGGAGCAAATGTTTCTTGGTAGTCAATTCCTTCTTCTTGATTATATCCTTGTAAAACTAATCTAGCTTTAGTTCTAGCTATATTACCTAGTTCATCTGCTTTATTTTTAAAGAGCCATTTAGTACCAATGACTGTTTGATTAGTTGGCCTATGAACTGATTCCCAAACTTCGTTTCGTTCAAATTGTTTTAGCTCTTCTTGCATGACTATAATCCAATAGTCATTAGTAGATGCTTCTTTTGCGTTTTTAGGTTCGATTTTAGAAAGAAAAACTACATGGCCCATTTGATTAAGTTGATTTCTGGTTCTAACATGTGAATCAAGTTCTCCTATAACATTTTCTACTGGGTGATCTTATAAAATCCTAGGAGGAGATCTTAATTTATTTTCATTTTGAACAATGTTTTCATTTCCTTCGAAGTTATAAACAAAGTTATCATCTTTAACCATATTTGTGACTGTCTTAGGTATATGCTCATCATCCTTATAATCATTATTAAATTTAAAATTTTCATCGAATGAAACATAAAGAATTTCTTCGATTGCTTTTGTTCTTTTATTGAAAATTCGATAAGCTTTCCTTTGTTCTGAATACCCTATGAAGATTCCTTCATCGAATTTTGAATCGAATTTTCCAAGTTGATCTTTCGTGTTTAAGATAAAACATTTTGAACCTAAAGTTTTAAAATATGAAATATTTGGTTTTCTTTGATGAAAAAGTTCATATGGAGTGTGTTTTGGTAAAGGTTGGATGGAAACACGATTTAGAACATAGCAAGCAGTTGCTACAGCTTCTGCCCAGAAATGTTTTGGTAATGTGTTTCCATTTAACAAAGTTCTTGCACATTCTTGTAATGTTCTATTTTTCCTTTCTACAACACCATTTTGTTGTGGTGTTCTAGGGAAAGAAAAATTATGATAAAATCCCTTTTTATTACAAAAATATTCAAATGCTTCATTTTCTAATTCATCTCCATGATCACTTCTAATTTTTAAAATTTTAAAATTTTGAAATCTTGAATTTACTTTGCAAAATTCTTGAAATTTTCGAAAGTGTCAGTTTTATTTTTTAAGAAAATAGTCTATGTATATCTTGAGAAATCGTCTACTGTAACAAAAACATATTTGTTTATGGATTGAATTTAGGATGGACCAAAGCGATCTAAATGTAATAGTTCTAATGGTTGCATAGTAGAAATATTTTTCTTTGATTTAAAGGATGATTTTGATAATTTCCCTAATCGACAAGCATCAAAAATATTATTTACTTTAAAGTTCATTTTTGGTAAACCTTTTACTAAATTATTTTTAGATAATTTATTTTTAATTTTGAAATTAATATAACAAAATCTTTTGTGCCATACCAAGGATCATTCTCTTTGGCTATTAAACACGTATTTGTATTATGACTTATATTCATATTTAAAACATAAATATTTTTATCTTTAAAACCTTCTAAAATAAGATTCTTATTTTGATCAAAAATGCAACACATATTTTCAGAGGAAGAAATATTGAATCCTTTGTCACATAATTGGCTGATACTAAGTAAATTATGCTTCAAATTTTTAACTATTAAAACATCTGTAATAAGAGGTGAATTAGATATAACGTTACTGCTCACATCGCCTTTGCCAATGACATATCCTTTGGAATTATCTCCAAATGTGACAGATCCTCCATCTGAATAAATAACATTTGTTAGCATCCCTTTATTTCCTGTCATGTGTTTTGAGCAACCACTGTCTAGTGCCCATTTTCCTCTCTTTTTGGATGGTACCTACAAAATATAGAATTAACATTGGTACTCAACATTTTTATTTTGGGTCCTAGGAGTTAGGTCTTTGGAAGCCAAAACCAAGAGGGTTCGGAATTCCTTTTGAAAACAAAATTCTTGTTTTAATGAACTATTTTTATAAAAGATTTTATATATTTATTTCTGATTGAAGAGTTATTTGTTTTAGGAACCAAATTTTAATAGATGTGGTAAAATTTTAAATTTTAGACCTAGGTTTTTCAACTTTATTTTTATATGAAGAATTCTTTTTCTTTGGAATGATTTTAGAGGATTGTTTATATTCTAGTCCTTTTTTATTTGAAACAGTTTGAGAATTTTCTATAATTTTGGAAAGATTTTTTTAACTTTATTAAAATTAGAAACATTTTTAGTAATATCTTCTAAATTTGTTTTAAAGCTAGAGTTATCTAACTCTAAAATCTTGATATTTGATTTAAGGTCATGATTTTCAATTAGTAAAGCATCATTCTTTTCTTTCAGAGTTTCTATCTCTTGACATAGCAGAGAAAGTTGAGATGACATATTAAAACAAGATTCTTGAGTAACTTGTAGTTCTTCTTCTAAAAATTTCTTTTCATCTCTTAGCATTTCTACTTCGATTTTAGTTCTACTCAATTTTTCAAGAGCTTCTTTGTACTTTCAATTTTTTGCCTTTTAATTTATCAAGTAATTCTGAATTGATTTCCAAAACGTCACTAAAAGTTAGATTACTTACCTCGTCTTTTGTAGCCATAAAACAAACGTTGGCTTGTTCTGAATCACTGTCTGAGTCACTTTCTGATGATGAAGATGATTCTATATCGTCCCATGTGACAGAGAAAGCTTTCTTCTTGAATTTATCTTTCTTGTGCTTATACTTGTCTTTCTTTTTCTTAGGATAGTTTTTATTGATGTGACCTTTCTTGTGACTTTCATAACATTCTAGAGCAGATGTTGACAATTTTCTAGTGATGTTATTGCTATTGGAATCATTCTTGTTATTTCTAAATTTGTTTCTCTTTCTAAATTTCAAAAACTTTTTGAAATTTTTAGCAATGAATGCCATATCTTCGTCATCCGAATCTGATTCATCTTTTCCTGCCTAGAATGCTATATTTTTCTTATCTTGGGCCTGTACTCGTTTTTCCTGGAGATTAACTTCATAAGACATTAGATTTCCAATCAACTCTTCTGGTTTTATGGTTGAAATGTCGTTAGCTTTTTCGATTGCTAAGACTTTTCGTTCCCACTCATCCATTAGTGAGGTGAGGATTTTTGAAACAATATCAAAATCTGTGTAAGTTTCTCCTAATGCTATTAAAGAATGATATATATCTTGAAATCTAGAGTTCATGTCATTTATAGTCTCATCTTGTTTTATTTTAAAATTCTGGAACTGATTTTGAGCATAGAAAATTTACTTTGTTTGACTTTGTTATTTCCTTCATGTGTAAATTTAGTTGTATGCCATATTTCATGAGCAGTTTTACACATGCTTATTCTGTTAAACTCATTTTTGTCTAATGCACAAAACAACATATTCATAGCTTTAGCATTTGCAGTAGCATCTAATTTTTGTGTGTCAGACCATTCTGAATATTCAGTAGTAGGTATAATATATTCAGTTTGCATAATGTTCCATGTTTCATAACTATTTTCTTATATATATATATATATATTCTCATTCTAGTAACCCAATAGTTATAGTTCATTCCATTAAATAGAGGTGGTCGTGCAGTAGATTGACCTTCTAAAAAGGTAGTGTTAGAAACAGTACTGGTGTTTTTTTCAATATTAAAACAATATCAGATAACTATGTTATGGTTATATGATGGCCTTGCTTTGATATCAAATGTAAGTGACTGTATTATAGGACCGTGTAATATGGATAAACTACTTATACGGAATAAATAAGTAAATAGTAAAAGCGGTAAAGTAAATGACATCAAAGATTTTTATACTGGTTCGAACTCCCATTCTATATCCAGTTCCAAACTCTTTCCGGAATTAAACTAGCACCGCACTTAATCCGGAGGAATAGGCTTACACCGCCTGAGCAATCAAGCAGGACTTCTACCGCATAAGCAACCGAAAAGGACTCCTACCGTCCGAGGGACCGAATGACTTCTTTATAAATAACAAAAGTATATAACTGTAATATGCTCTTCAAATAGCACTAATAAGTCAATTAAGTACAATCTTCCTATAATCTTCTCCTTTATGATATAAGGTGTAATGTACTCGAGAATTATGGAAGATAAAGTGATCAATGATCAGAGAATGTAAGTAGTTTGAGTGCAGTTTGAAAATATAAAATAGAAAAGAATTCAAGAATATTAAAATTAGTTTTTTGGTGAGTTGTTTGTTGAATTCTGAAATCTGTTTATAGAGATTAAAGAGTTACAACCATTATCAAAAGGTAACGATGAAAAGAAACAAGTGCAACTGTTTGTTTTAAGATGTTTCTCTTCGATGAAGAGAAATGTCTTTTCGAAAAATAGCCAATGAAAGATATTTAACCGGCTGAATTAATTAATTCAGCCGTCCGAGTTAAACAAATTTGAAAACAGCAAGGAAATAGGCTATTTTCAGCCTGATTTAGTCGGCTGAATATTGTGAAACAATATATTCGTTTTAGCATTCAGCCGTTTGAATGAATGCATTCAACCTGCTGAATTTTGTGAAACAATATATTTGTTTCAACATTCAGTCGTCTGGATGAAAGCATTCAGCTGGCTGAATTCAGCCCGTGTGCATGCTAGAGTGTGTGTGTATGATTTTATATATATCTTTTCAGAAGAGATTTTAACATATTACTAAATGATACAAGGGCTCTAGACAATGAACTAACAGCTTCAAAAACACTCTGAATATGAATCTGCAACAAAACTCCTGCATAAATGATTAGTACACACAATATTGTATATATAGCATGTCATTAATCAAAACAATGTTAAATTGAGATCCAACAATACTTATATATAATATAATCATACAAAAATTTATTGTGTCAGTTTGCTCTGTTAAAGTGTTTTGAAATTCCTACTGATAGCGTTGATCAGACGAATCGACCGAATCCCCAAATCAACATTAACAACTTAAACCACATAATATATAAAACATTTTAATTAATTGCAAACACACTTCCTCACTCGATGATTCCAGAATGGATTCTAGAACAAGGTTAGAGATCCAAGTTTAGAGGAACTCTAATCAAATAAAATTTTACTAAGAAGATGGGCTTGAATGTGAGATAAGATGACTAAATTATAAAATAGAGAGATATGGATAGACCGATATAAATCGTGGATGAACTTAACTGGATCAACTGTGACTTCAAGAATAGGATCAATGCAGAATTCTGAGGCAAATCGACATATGATCGATAGAATTCGAGCATAATAAGAGATAGCAGTATCTAAACCAAGGATACAGAAATCTTAGGTGAATTGATGCTTGTTGTAAAGGAGTTTCACCCCTTTACAAATCATTCTAAGATTGACGGAACCGCCGATTCATTATAAAGATCATCCGAAATGAATTTATGGGATACTCTAGAATCAAAAGTGTAACGATCTCGATTTTAAATCAAATTTAAATTGGTAATTAATTTAAATTTTAGAATTAAATTGTGAATTAATTTGATTTTTTTCAAATTAAATAAGAATATGTGTTTGTTTTATATACAATTTGATTTTAAATTAAAATTTGGGTTTGAAATTCAAAAATAAACCTCTTGAAAATAAAATTGAATTTGAAAACTCTATATTTTAAAGGTAATAAAACTTGGTTTCTAATTTTAATATATGTATATTAAAATACGTATTGGAAGTCATGATTTAAGATTGATATAATAAATTTCAAAAGGTTAATTTAAGTTAAATCCTTGTGTATAAAATATATGTGATTGTTTATTAATGTACAAATTGATTTTAAATAAATTTTCTTTAATTTATATAAATAAATACATATATCTCTTTTGAAATTAATAAGTTAAGCACGAGATAAGTGTAATTTGTATACAAAGGATATTTTAATTTATAAAATGGTTTGTATTAATATATAACATTTGAAACATAATTAGTATAAATTTGAAAATATAAAACATGATTCATAATTTATAATAATATAGGTATTTAAACATAATTTTTAATTAAATTAAGAAAGGGTCTTAAACACAATTTGAATCACAAAAGACATTTGTAAAATGGTTATGCAAGCAAATAACAAGTGTTAAAAAGTTAACAAGTGGCAAAATACACTTTTCTTTTAATTTGAAGTTATAAACATGCATAAGAAAAAAAATACCAGGCTATTCTCATTTTTAAAACTTCTCAATCTTCCTTATTTCCTTTCATTCATCTTCAAAGAAAATCTGTAAATAGAAAAATGAATCAAATTAAAACCTGATTCAAAGCAAACATCTTCAACCTGAGAAGATGAAGATCAAAGCAAATTCAAATCAGAAACTTGGAAATTTAAAAATGTAAGATCAAAGAACTGTAAACCAAAACAATGCAAAAGAAAAATCAAAAGGGGGAAATCAAAAGCAAAAACTTCTAGTTTCAGATCAAAGTTAGTTCATCTCAACATCAAGCACTAAAACATTATCAAGCTCCAACAGATCAAAAGTATCAAGTTTTCAGATTTAATCAAAATTCCAGATGAAAAATTCAAAACCTGGTCCTCTGTTCTTCATTTTGGGGTGAGCAAACCTTTTTTTTTTAAAAGCCTGATCTTCTTGATCCGTATGCCTGTGATGATGATGATTTAGAAATGTGTTTATGCAGATGAAAATGTATTGTATGTATGTGTATATATAAAAATGTATGTATGTAGGTTTGAATACAAGTGTGTGTATATATATACACCTTTGTCAAAAACATACCGGCTTTAAACAATTTCGAAAATTAATTTCTCCTCTTCCAATCCTTTATAGGGTTTAATCTCTGAATGAAATGTGTTGCTATTACCCAAAATTCATTTTTAAAATATATTTTCAAGCAATTTAGTTAAGCAATTGATTCTAAAAATAGATATCACAGTAATAATCAATGTTGGTCAGAAAATCAAATGACTTAATCTCACGGTTTGATTCCATAATCTGATTAGTGCTTATAAATAATGAATTTAGAAAAAGAAATCATAATTTTTAAGGTTGGGAGGGCCGAGATTTTTCAAGTTGAACAGAAAACATGTTTTCGCCAATATCTGACGAATAGCGACGAATGGGATGTCGCGATTGATGGTGAAGGAGGCTGGTGTATAGGTGATTATTAGAAAAATGCTCGTTTTAATTCTATTTCACCATAGAGATCAGGCAGTGTTGAATTGGGGTTTGTGTAGTAGTCGAGTTCGTCAATGCTTTTGAATTAAATTCTCTATCATGGGTGATCTGGAATCGATCGCACCGGGGGAGTCGCCGCATGGGCTATCGAAACACCTCCGGTGGCGGCGGCGAGGTTTCTAGCAACTGGGTTTGGCAAGCGAAACGATTTGGGATAAACTATATTGTTCCAGGTACAGTCGATATGTTTTTTTTCGATTTCTGATGAAATCGATGGTGATGGATGGTCGTGCTGGTCAATGGGGGAGTCAGAGACATGATTAAGATCGGGGTAGTAATCGAAGGCAATCAGAGTTCCTGTGCACATGTACGTGCATTTTTATGTATCTAGGTTGATGGAACGGTTGGAGAAGAAGAATAGTATCTCGGTTTCAAACTCGAAGTTTTCGTGAATTTACTCGGAAAAGAAAAATATGGGATAGCTCGAAGATAAGCTCGGGTAATTTAAAATATGGCTCTGGTTTGAGTAATTGAACATAAAACAGTTTTCAACCTTTAAAATAAATCAATTTTTATTTGAAACAATTTTGTTAAAATCCTTTTGTAAATGATAAATGTTTTTCTAAGTTTTGAATTGATAAAAAATTAATTAATTAATGAAAGTGATTAAGGAAGAATTAATTTATAAAGGTGATTAAAGGATGATTATTTTAAAGGATAATTACTTAATCAAAGATTGATTAAGGATTATTTAACTTTATAATTAAGGATAATTAATTATATGATTAAGGTCAATTAATTTCATTATTAAAATTAATTAATCAAGTGATTAAAAAATAATTACTCGATGTAATTAATTTGTGATTTATTAACTTAAGTGATTAGAGATAATCACTTGTTGTAATTAATTAAGAGTAATTAACTAGTTAATGATAGCTAATTAAGGATTAACTAATTAATGTAGTTAATCAAGGATAATTAATTAAATGTAATTAATTAAGGGTTAATTAATTTATGTAATTAATTAAGGATAATTAATTAAAGAATAATTAAATGATTAAAGGTTAATTATTCAATAATGAATGTTTGTTTGATTTATTAATTAAGGTTGACTAATTAATAATTAAAAGTCAGTTAATAAATTATTAAAGGATAATTAATTAAAATGGGTTGTAATTAATTAAGGTTAATTAACCAGGATTAGTAATTTATTTGCGAGTAATTAATCTGATTAATTAGATGATTAATTAATCTTACTTACGGATGTTTGGATTCTATTGAATGTTGAATTGTTTGATATCCCAGATATGTGATGCTCTGTTTTGATTTGAGTTGTGATGAATGTAATTTATTTATCTGTGATGAATGTAATTTATTTATTTGTGGTAAATTTATATTATTTATTTGTGAATCTGTGACTGAAGATAAGCGTTGTAGGATTATACCGCTTATTGATATTGCTGTGTTTGGATTGTGATGATTGATGATGTTGCACCATTGTGTAAAACCCCTGGACTACACCATACACACACAAATATGGATTGCACGAGGAAATCGGTTAAGTCACAGATATTTTAAAATCTAAATCTTATTTTTAAAAGTTGAATTTTGAATCCAAATGGTTTTGGAAGTGGAATTGGATTGAATATGAAAATCTTTTGAAAAGGAAGTTTGAAATTGAAATTTAGTTTGAATATAATATGGTTTGTTTAAGTTTTGAAATGGTTTTGGAAATTTGGTTTGAAAGGGTTATACAAGTTATATAATATATATATATATATATATATATATATATATATGAGTTTTTAACCTTTTTGAAGTATATTGAATGTATTATTTTGGGAATTTGAATTCAACCCAAGTTTATATTTTAAAGGTTTTAACTTGTGCATATTTGATAGAATTTTTCCGAAACGAAAACTCATTGTTTTCAAATGATAAGGGCTTTTATATAAAGGAAAGAACTTCTGGTTTTGTTGAAAAGATTTCAAGTTCGAAGTGGAATTATTTTGGAAGCTATGAATGAGTCTTTGTGAAAGATGGTGAACTTTGTTTTCAAAATTAAAAGGATCTTAAAGGTGTATCTTTTGTATAAAAGATTTGAATTGGAAATAGTTTTGAAAACTATGAATGAATCTTTGTGAAATATTAGTGAACTTCGTGAAATGAATCTTTTTGTTTAAAAGATTTAAAGTGGAAATTTGTTAAACCATTTGAAGAAAGGTTTTGGGCTAAAGTTTGTGAGTTAACTAAGATTCCAATATCCATATGCTTTTTAAATTAAGCTCTCACTATTCGATTTAGCCGGGAGAGGACTTTGTGTCATATAACCCATTTCGAATAGTGATACGACGAAATGGATTGCATTTGAAGACCGGTGGTGAAGACCGGGTATTTTCGAAAACGAAAGGATTACCTGTCGAATGTCTCTACATCATGGCTCCGGTATAGAGATCTTCATATGTGATGGGGAGTCCGATTGGGATTGTGAATACTCGGATAGCAAGTGCTTCTTTGGAAGTGCCTTCGATTTTGTTCGAACCCGGTATGGATGTGTGTCTGACATTACACTTCGAGATGTAAAGCTGGTTTCTATCAAACACATTTCTGTTTGGTGGCAGAAAATTTATTCTCTTAGCTTAACACCCTTCTTTGATACGTACGAGCTCAGAGGTTATGTAGTTGATGGTAACTAATGATACATTCCTAATTTGGTAATGTGGCATACGAAGTCCTGCTGATCATGTGTTGATCAAAGCATGGCTTTTGTGCAACGTGTAGCTTTGTGGACGTGACTTCGTCGAACCTCACAACCCATTAATAGTCGAAACAAGAATCGTTGCAGCAAGGTTATTTAGTGGTAGCGTCCCCTGAGGGTATGTCCATTTCCTTCTGGATAAAAGGTGGTATCATGATATAGAGCCCAGATATTTAATCTATGTGGTTGATGCAAACTTATTGCTTTGTGGTTGTTGGTTGATGGCCCTTGGATAAAGGTCGGTAATGACCGGGGGAAGGCATACTCGTGTCAGTAGTTACCTAGTTACAGAGGTAACTCGGCTTTGTATTGCTAAAGATCCGGTTAGGTTCTCGGGGGCGTTCCTCTAGAGGCATCCTATTCGTGTAGGAAGTTCCTTTGCCTGACCATTGTTGGAAATCCAAACAAAATAATATGAGCCCTGTACGGTTTTAGTTGTATAACCTACCATGGAATGTGGCGTTTACCTGCTATTGAACATGGTAGCTATAGTAGGCATACGACGAAAGGTGGTATGCCGGCAAAGAATAATATTATACGTTCGAAATGTTTTCTGCACTATGCACTAATAATTATATCAAATTGTTTTTACGTATCAAGCATTTTTGACTGTCATAAGGACAAATCTCCTCCAAGTGTGCGCTTGCATTGTGTGTGTGGCGGGAGGCCTTATGGCAGTTTCATGTTCAAATTAAAACATTATGGATTTCTTTTAAATTCTTTTGTTTTATTTTATTAAACATAAACTTTTTTTGTTTGCTCATACCAGTCTCATGACTACCTTGGAGTTTATTGTTCCCTTTCTAAACTCTGGGTTTCCACAATTTTCCACACGGGCAGCCTAGAGTTAGATTTTCAAATAATCAGCTAGTAGATGCAGATTCGATATCCTTGAAGCCTTTGGATCTTGGCAATCACATTTGCTTCATTATGGAGTTGTCTAGTTTTCTTAATGCAACGTGATCGGGGGTTCGAGCTATCTTTGGTTTGGAGACGAAGTTGCAATTGCAGTCTGGAGTTGAGTTCTTTTGGAGACTCTTCTGTCTTTTGGTGCTATCTTTCCGCTACTATTTGTTCCGCTATTGTATGTTTTTGTCTCTGATATTGTTGAGCATCTATTGTATCATATTATATCAGAATATTATATCAACTGTTGTGTATCAATGATATTCATTTCTCTTCCACTGTGTTGTTATACTTAATGTGTTAAAAGCTCCGGCGAACCAAATTCGACGTTTGAATCTACAGCATTCGAATACGAGTGATGTATTTGGTGCCTATTTTCGAAGGTAGAGTCAGGGTCGTTATAGTGGTATCAGAGCTGAAGGTTAAACTTTAGCTCAGTAGTATAATACATTAGGCGACTCATTAGAGATAGGGTGAAGTACCTTAGAATGAGTATATCCCTAAGATATCCATCCATGTGCCTCAGTAAATTCTCTTACTATCCACTGATAGTGAGTACGAGTGCAAGAAGATGACGAGATAGGGGATAGAGGAGTACCATTACAGATGGTCAATACCCTGTAACAACAAGGAAACAATCTTTCTTTATCAATCTCTTTTGATCATCATCCGATATCAATTCTTTAATGGCTTCGTGGCAGCGCGAGGGAGAAGCTTCGGTATGGTGGTGGCCCTACGAATCATTATAGAAAGTTCCTAATTTATATTCTTTCTATCAAATACCTATCATTTTAACTTTAATCAATTTGAAATTTTATTTGAAATAAATTGGTTAATGAAATATGAAGTTAAATTAAATTGTATCGTATAAACTATTTCAGTCCCAATTTGAGAATTTTGTTATGATATCTTGTGTAAATCCAAGCCCGAAGAGGGACAAGCTAGTGTATATTTTGGAGTATTCTGACCTGAATTTGGAATGCATACATAGTGTTTGAGAATTCCGAAAAATTGTATCCATTTTTCTATTATTTTGGGTCCAGATATATTCTACGAATTGTTAGTTATCCCTTTAGACTAACCAATGCCCTACATATTTCATAGACCTGATGGCTAGAATATTTCGTTTAATATCAAATAAGATTATTCAAATATTTGTTGATGTTCTAATTTGGTAAGCCAAATATATAATAGATATTTTGAATTGATTTGATAAACCATTTTCCTATCGTTCATCTTTCTTTGTTGACTCCCTAGCAAATTTCGAGGACGAAATTTTGTTAAGGGAGGAATCTGTGACGATTCCGATTTTAAATCAAATTTAAATTGGTAATTTAAATTTTAGAATAAAATTGTGAATTAATTTGATTTTTTTTCAAATTAAATAAGAATATGTGTTTTTTTTATATACAAATTGATTTTAAATTGAAATTTGGATTTGAAATTCAAAAATAAACCTCTTGAAAATAAAATTGAATTTTAAAACTCTATATTTTAAAGGTAATAAAATTTTCTTTCTAATTTCAATATATGTATATAAAAATATATATTGGAAGTCATGATTTAAGATTGATATAATAAATTTCAAAAGGTTAATTTAAGTTAAATCCTTGTGTATAAAATATATGTGATTGTTTATTAATGTATAAATTGATTTGAAATAAATTTTCTTTAATATATATATATATATATCTTTTGAAATAAATAAGGTAAGCATGAGTAAGTGTAATTTGTATATTTAGGATATTTTAATTTATGAAATAGTTTGTATTTATATATAACATTTGAAACATAATTAGTATAAATTTGAAAACATAAAACATGATTCATAATTTATAATAACATAGGGATTTAAACATAATTTTTTAATTAAATTAAGAAAGGGTCTTAAACACAATTTGAATCACAAAAGATGTAACGACCCAGAATTTTATTAAATTAAAATTTGGATATTTAATTAATTTTAAATATTAATAAGTGAATTTATAAGTCAAATAAATTTTATTTTGAATTATTGGATTTAATTGGATAATTAAATCAATAATTTAATATGTTAAATTATGAAAATAAATTAAAAATTGAGTTAAAAATGATTGAAAATAATTTGGAAAATTTTATTTAATCATACTGGAGTTATAGAAATATTTTAGAACTTTTAAAATCGAATTAAAAGTTAATCTGTGAAAATTGAATATTTTAATATTTAATAATCGACTGTAAAATAGCCAATTTTTGAACAGTCTCAGAATTGAACGAAACCAGTTCCATTGGATCCGTAATAGTTAGTTATTACTGGATTTCAATTTTCGTGTCAATCGGAGTTATCGTTTGATCGTGGCAGCTCGAAACGCATCGAATCGTTTTTTAATTTAAATTTGGCGAGTCAAAATAGCCATTTTTCAAAAAGTCTCGGATTTCGACGAAACCAGTTTCATCGGATCCGTAATGTGATATTATTGTAAGATTTCAAATTTCAAGTCAATTGGATTTACCGTTTGTCCGTTACAAATTAAAACGCCTAGAAATCGATTTAAATCGGTTTAATTTAAATTGAACGTTTTCAGCCATAACTCGCACATACTTCCGAATTAGCTTCCGAAACATGTTCCATTGTGTCCGGAACGCGGGATAAACCCTAGGTACGCTGGTTACGGCGTCTAAATCGGAGTTCGGAATTTCCGGGTGAATAGTGTCGAACGAAACTCTATAAATAGACCATCATCTTCATAAATTTGATAAAAAATAACCCTAACCCTAGAAAAAACTGTAGCCGCCAGTCCCCCAAATTGAATGGCCAGAAAATCATCAACTTCATCCCTCTAGATCTTCCAATCCGTCAACAATTAGAGGAAGTTGTCAACATGAAAGTTGGAGAGGGGAGTGAGAGCTACGTTGTGAACGGTGGTGATCGGAAACGGAGTCGTGTGGAGGGAGTATAGGGGGGCCGACAGTCAAGGCCTGCGCACGCAACCCTAGGCTAGGGGGGAGGCCGAACTTCCAATGGTGGCAGGTGGAAGTAGCTCGCGTCGAGAGCTTCGCTATGGTGTTGGTGTGATCGGATTTCGTCGAGTATCGGGGGAGTAATATTAAACCCTAATTCTTGCTAAGTGGGTTCGGTTTCTTTTTGCTTGACCTGTAGCTTGTATGTGAGCTTGGGGAAGAAGCTAGGTGCGGTGGTGATGAGCTGAGGCAGGATCCTATGGCTCAGATTGAATCTAGGTTATAAATTAGTTTATATATGTTGTAATTAGTTTGTTTAAATACGTGTAAACTTCAAAAATACATAACTTTTTCATACGAGGTCGAAAAAATGCAAACTCAGTTGCGTTGGAATCGTATGGACGAGCACTACGCGATGGAGTTGGTTTGGAGTCATTTGGAGTTAGTGAGAATTTCGGGTGAAATTAAACGCGTGTTTAATTTTATTCGAAATAAAAGCTAAAACGGAATTTAAAATCAAGGTGAGAACTTCTCATTCAATCGAATTAGTTTCGATTTTATTTTTAAATAGTTAGATTTAAAATATTTGAATGCATGTTTGAATGATGACTGTAAATTATTGATTGTTAAAATAGACATTATATGCGCCGTTAGTAAGCGGATGTTATTTAGTATAAACATATACTGCGAATATTTCATAAACAGTGAAATTGGTATTATATATAATATCAATATATATATATTGGCATATGTATATATTGCAGTTGATTGATTTCCCGCATTTTTTGTTTAGCGGATGAGACCCTATTACGCCGTTATTAAGCGGATAATATTTAATAAAAACATGTACCGCGATAATTTCGTACTGGAGCGAAATTGGTATTGTGCTAATGTTTTTGGATGCAGGAAACAGGTTGGAGGGATCCAACTGGATTCCTCAACAGTATTTATTTTATTTCAGATATTTTGATATTTGATGGATTATCATATCGATATATGATATCGTTGTTAGTCGTGATTGACTATTTGGTGTGTAGCATCATTGGACCCAGATTTTGGGATTTTAAAATGGTTTTAAAGTGATTTTTGAAAATATACTATATTTTTGGAATTGATCCATTATAAATAAATAAACGTTATAATTTTTAAAGTTATAAAATTATGGTTTTTGTGAAATATAGTTAAAAGCTGGTTTTTGAGAAATATGAACCAATGATTTTATAAAATAGTTTAAACTGGATTTTTGAATTTATTATTATTAAAAGTTTGAATATAAGATTTATAAAATTTGATTATTTTATAAATCAAGAGAACGGTGAAATTTTAAAGGAATTTAAAGACGTTTAAAAGAATAATATAAATTAATTTATATTAAGAGATTTATAAATGGATATTTATAAATTGAATTATGGACATTATAAAACGAGTTTTTATAAGTGTTTGAATGTAGTGAAAATGAATTTCCTAAATGAATGAAATTTATGAAATTATAAACTGTGAAGTTATAAATGAAATTTTATAAGCAATAGGTTTATAAAATTTATAAAGTTATCGAAAGAATGAATTTTGGATAAATAAACAATCTTATAAGTTAAGATTAATAATTTGGGAAGTTAAATGAACGATTTTGTAAAATAATCGTTTTATAAGTAATTAACTTATAATATGAACTTGTAGTTTATAATTGAGTTATAAACTGGAATAGGTTAATAAAGGAATTTATAAAAAGGAAGTTTTTATAAATAAATAGAAACGGAATTTATAAACGTTGTTTTATAAATCCGCAAATGACTTATTTTGATAAGTTAATTGTTATAACTTAGAGATAGAGTTATATTCACATTTTGAACAGTGAATAATCCTTTAAGTTAAAGTGAATAGAAATGATGAAATTTGGTAAGGTAGTATATTCACGTTTTTGAATAGTGAATAATACGTTAAAGAAATTGTATTAGATATGATGTTTTAAATAGAATTAAAACGATCTAACGATGGTTTAAAATGTGTTGAGATTCGAAACCATAGATTTCAACATTTATTGTTGAAATAGACGTTTTCGAGAAATAAAAGGAAATGTGGACTATAACACTGTTGTTATAGTAAATGATTTCCGAAAGGAAATGTTTTGTATAGTATTGGGATTTATATATCTATTTTAGTTTCGAATCCCTATACTAGTGATTTTGGGTAGTCGTAACGATGTTTTACGCAACATTCGTTTTGGCCCAAATAAATATGTTTAAGGGAATGATTTCCTTAAAGAATGAATTATATACTTAATTCGATTTAAGTATATTGAATATTTTCTAAGTGTTGAAAATAAAAGAGATTTGTGAATTTCTTATGAATAAATAAGTATGGAAACGTTTTCCAATATAAAGTGAATATTTAGAATTTATCTTTTTGAAGATAAATTGAAATGAATTATTGAAATCGTATATGCACGAATATTTTGAAATATAAATTCATTATGGAATTTATATGTGAAAGTGGAACTTGTTAAAAATAAATATTGATTTATTTTTGAAGTGTTGGAATTATATATATCTTGTAAAGATATTTTGGAAAATAAATAATTTGGAAAATTATTTGGAATCTGGTGATGTATGCATATCCATTGATAGTTCAATAGCCGACTATCAATATTTCCCTTTGAATGGGTATTTGATGTGAATTGATTGAATTTGAATGCACACTTATTTTTGAATAAGCGCTCACTATTCGGGTTAACCGGGAAAGGACCATGGGGTCGTATAACCCATTCCGAATATGTGATACGTCGTTGTGAATTGCATTGAAGATCGGTGTTGAAGACCGGTATTTGCGAGAGCGATAGGATGACCTATCGATTGTCTCTGCACTGGGTAGCTCCTGGTATAGAGATTCCATAAGTGATGGGAAATCCGATCGGGATTGTGAATATCCGGATTGCAAGGACTTCTTTGTAAGTGCCTTCGGTTCTGTTCGATCCCGGAACAGACTTGTATGGATTGTATGTCTGACGTTACAAATTGAGATATAAAGCAGATTTCTTTCAAATATATTTCTGTTGGTGGCGGAGAATTTATTCTTTTAGCTTAACACCCTTCTCTGAGACGTACGAGCTCAGAGGTTATGTAGTTGAATGTTATCAGTGATATATTCCCAATTTGGTAATGTGACATGCTGAGTGATGCTGAAATGATCATTGTGTTGATTATTTGTGATAGGATCGTTTATTTGATCGTCTATCCTTGTGATCATTGTGTTGATCATTTGTGACCCAAAGCATGGCTTTTGTATAAAGTATGTTTTTGTGGACGTGACTTCGTCGAGCCTCACACCCCGTGAATGGTCAAAACAGGAAAGAAGCAGCAAGGTTATGAGGGGTAGCACCCTTTAGGATGTGTCCATTTCCTTCTGGAAAAGGGTGGTATCATGGTATGGAGCCCAGATACTTACTCATGTTGAAAACACTTTATGATTGTGTGAATTGATTACGAGCGCTCGGTGATAAAGGTCCCAAAGGACCGGGGGATGGCATATTCGGTCAGTTGTTACTCAGTTAGGAGTAACCCGGCCTTGTGTTGGTAGAGATCCGGTTTGGTTCTCGGGGATGTCCATCCAGAGGCATTCTCATGTGGCAATGGGAAGTTCCTTGGCCTGATCATTCGTTGGAAATCCAATTCCCAATACGAAACTTGTACGGTTTTAGTTGTAGAACCTGCCATCTAATATGGTAGCTATTAGTAGGCATAATATAATGGTACCTATGCTGGCTAAGATTTATATTCTACTTTCGAAAGAATTTGTTCTACACTATGCACTAATAATAATATCAAATGCTTTATTTTAATGCGTATCAAGCATCTTTGACTAACATAAGAAGAAATCTCCTCCAAGTCTGCGTTTGCATTGTGTGTGTGGTGGGAGGTCTTATGGTAGTTACATTTTTAAAAGCATTGCGAATTGATTTAAAAATATTCCTCTATTTTGATTTTAAAGTAAATAAACTGTTTTGAGTTCTCACACCAGTCTTGTTAAGCTATTGGGCTATGTGATGGGGGGTTCTCGCTTCGCGGTTAGGTGGCGAACGGGAGACTCTTACTCCCACACATCCTCTTTTAGGGGGTTGGTTAGGCGTAAGCTGTGACAGTCGAAAGGCTGGCCGTAAAAGCAAGTTTGGGATACCAGTTGTTGCCACGGTGGGGCTGGGATGGTTGAAAAGCCTACCGGTTGTGACTGCTGTCGATGGTTGAAAAGCCCGGGTCCTGACAATGTGGTATCAGAGCTGATGGTTAAGCGACAACCATGGTTCTGTTGGGTATTATTCATTAGAGATAGAGTCAGCAGTACTCTAGAATGAATTTGAGTGTAATAATAAATATGAGAGCGTATTTGTTAGTGAATATAAAATTGTTTTATATTGTGATGATTGGTTTGTTGAGTGGTATATGAACTTTCGTCAGCACAGCCTCGAAACTGAGCCGAAGGGGTTTCTAAACACTTGAATAGAACAATTCGGCACGATATTGATTTTAAATTGGGTAAATGAAATGATTTTACCTTGAGTATATTTTTATATATGAAGGAATAATTTTTCAGAATTATTAAAGTGTATGTAAGTTGATTGTTAGGTTGTTTGAATAATCTAAATAAAAGAATAATTGTATAAGTAAAAGAATTATAAGAATTGAATTATAATTAAAGTGATTTACAATTGTGAAATAAACTTATATATGTAAGAAGTGAAATTATATGAATATGAGTTGTAAATAATCAAGTGGATTAAATGAATGTGAACTTGAGTATATGAATGAAATTCAACTTTGTAATTGAATTGAATGAATGGATTGAATGTTAATCAATTGAATGTAATTTAAGTTGATATGGAATAATGAATGAAAGTATTAATTCATTGAAATCAAATGTTATTAGAAGTTGAATAAATTGAATGAGAATGAATATAAGCAAAGGAATTTGGTTATAGTTAATATACTTTGGTTGTTATATGATTGTTGGTTGATTGTATGTAATTCATTAAGTATTAATGAAAGTGAATTAGTGAAATTTAAAGCTAAAGTAAATTGAATTCAAATTGAAAGTAAATAAATTTGAATAGAATTGAATGTGGATTAGATTTAATTAGTAAATGTAAACTAATTGAATTGAGAATGAATGTTGATAAAATCCAATGTTAATAAATCAAATGTGATTTAAAGTGAAAACCAATTCATTGAAAATTAATGAGAATATGAATATTTATTGATTATGAATGTTAATTGGTTGATGGTTGCATTTGTTGCTTTAGTTGCATTTGCTATATTATGTAGTAGTTATGTTGATATATGTTGTATATCGATACTATGCTTTATATACATGATTCTCATGTTGTTTGTTGAGTTTAGTAGGTGCGGATCGCGTTTGCTTCGCATTTGGAGCTCGCTTTTGCGCTATATTAGCCGTATATGCTTGCTAATAAAATATAAGGTACATATCTCGGATTAAATATCGTACTTTTACACTTTTTTCCCTTCGGGATGCCTCATTACTTGATGAGATGTATATTTGTGATATATATACTGTCATTTTTTTTTTTCCGGATCGAGTCGCGCAAAGGAGACATGGCGAATTTTTCCGGAAATTTAAGGCGTTAGAAAAAATTTTGAGAAAATTGGGAAAATTTTGAAAACTTTAAACTTTATTTTGGAATTGAAAGTTAAACAATAGTAGTTGTTTTTGAAAAGATAACTAAGTATGATTTGAAAACTTAGTAAAGTATGGTAAGAAGTTTAATTATAAATTTTGGGAAAATTAATAGATTCTGTAATCTTCTTACTTGTAATTTCGAGGACGAAATTCTTTTAAGGGGGAAAGATTGTAACGACCCAGAATTTTATTAAATTAAAATTTGGATATTTAATTAATTTTAAATATTAATAAGTGAATTTATAAGTCAAATAAATTTTATTTTGAATTATTGGATTTAATTGGATAATTAAATCAATAATTTAATATGTTAAATTATGAAAATAAATTAAAAATTGAGTTAAAAATGATTGAAAATAATTTGGAAAATTTTATTTAATCATACTGGAGTTATAGAAATATTTTAGAACTTTTAAAATCGAATTAAAAGTTAATCTGTGAAAATTGAATATTTTAATATTTAATAATCGACTGTAAAATAGCCAATTTTTGAACAGTCTCAGAATTGAACGAAACCAGTTCCATTGGATCCGTAATAGTTAGTTATTACCGGATTTCAATTTTCGTGTCAATCGGAGTTATCGTTTGATCGTGGCAGCTCGAAACGCATCGAATCGTTTTTTAATTTAAATTTGGCGAGTCAAAATAGCCATTTTTCAAAAAGTCTCGGATTTCGACGAAACCAGTTTCATCGGATCCGTAATGTGATATTATTGTAAGATTTCAAATTTCAAGTCAATTGGATTTACCGTTTGTCCGTTACAAATTAAAACGCCTAGAAATCGATTTAAATCGGTTTAATTTAAATTGAACGTTTTCAGCCATAACTCGCACATACTTCCGAATTAGCTTCCGAAACATATTCCATTGTGTCCGGAACGCGGGATAAACCCTAGGTACGCTGGTTACGGCGTCTAAATCGGAGTTCGGAATTTCCGGGTGAATAGTGTCGAACGAAACTCTATAAATAGACCACCATCTTCATAAATTTGATAAAAAATAACCCTAACCCTAGAAAAAACTGTAGCCGCCAGTCCCCCAAATTGAATGGCCAGAAAATCATCAACTTCATCCCTCTAGATCTTCCAATCCGTCAACAATTAGAGGAAGTTGTCAATATGAAAGTTGGAGAGGGGAGTGAGAGCTACGTTGTGAACGGTGGTGATCGGAAACGGAGTCGTGTGGAGGGAGTATAGGGGGGCCGACAGTCAAGGCCTGCGCACGCAACCCTAGGCTAGGGGGGAGGCCGAACTTCCAATGGTGGCAGGTGGAAGTAGCTCGCGTCGAGAGCTTCGCTATGGTGTTGGTGTGATCGGATTTCGTCGAGTATCGGGGGAGTAATATTAAACCCTAATTCTTGCTAAGTGGGTTCGGTTTCTTTTTGCTTGACCTGTAGCTTGTATGTGAGCTTGGGGAAGAAGCTAGGTGCGGTGGTGATGAGCTGAGGCAGGATCCTATGGCTCAGATTGAATCTAGGTTATAAATTAGTTTATATATGTTGTAATTAGTTTGTTTAAATACGTGTAAACTTCAAAAATACATAACTTTTTCATACGAGGTCGAAAAAATGCAAACTCAGTTGCGTTGGAATCGTATGGACGAGCACTACGCGATGGAGTTGGTGTGGAGTCATTTGGAGTTAGTGAGAATTTCGGGTGAAATTAAACGCGTGTTTAATTTTATTCGAAATAAAAGCTAAAACGGAATTTAAAATCAAGGTGAGAACTTCTCATTCAATCGAATTAGTTTCGATTTTATTTTTAAATAGTTAGATTTAAAATATTTGAATGCATGTTTGAATGATGACTGTAAATTATTGATTGTTAAAATAGACATTATATGCGCCGTTAGTAAGCGGATGTTATTTAGTATAAACATATACTGCGAATATTTCATAAACAGTGAAATTGGTATTATATATAATATCAATATATATATATTGGCATATGTATATATTGCAGTTGATTGATTTCCCGCATTTTTTGTTTAGCGGATGAGACCCTATTACGCCGTTATTAAGCGGATAATATTTAATAAAAACATGTACCGCGATAATTTCGTACTGGAGCGAAATTGGTATTGTGCTAATGTTTTTGGATGCAGGAAACAGGTTGGAGGGATCCAACTGGATTCCTCAACAGTATTTATTTTATTTCAGATATTTTGATATTTGATGGATTATCATATCGATATATGATATCGTTGTTAGTCGTGATTGACTATTTGGTGTGTAGCATCATTGGACCCAGATTTTGGGATTTTAAAATGGTTTTAAAGTGATTTTTGAAAATATACTATATTTTTGGAATTGATCCATTATAAATAAATAAACGTTATAATTTTTAAAGTTATAAAATTATGGTTTTTGTGAAATATAGTTAAAAGCTGGTTTTTGAGAAATATGAACCAATGATTTTATAAAATAGTTTAAACTGGATTTTTGAATTTATTATTATTAAAAGTTTGAATATAAGATTTATAAAATTTGATTATTTTATAAATCAAGAGAACGGTGAAATTTTAAAGGAATTTAAAGACGTTTAAAAGAATAATATAAATTAATTTATATTAAGAGATTTATAAATGGATATTTATAAATTGAATTATGGACATTATAAAACGAGTTTTTATAAGTGTTTGAATGTAGTGAAAATGAATTTCCTAAATGAATGAAATTTATGAAATTATAAACTGTGAAGTTATAAATGAAATTTTATAAGCAATAGGTTTATAAAATTTATAAAGTTATCGAAAGAATGAATTTTGGATAAATAAACAATCTTATAAGTTAAGATTAATAATTTGGGAAGTTAAATGAACGATTTTGTAAAATAATCGTTTTATAAGTAATTAACTTATAATATGAACTTGTAGTTTATAATTGAGTTATAAACTGGAATAGGTTAATAAAGGAATTTATAAAAAGGAAGTTTTTATAAATAAATAGAAACGGAATTTATAAACGTTGTTTTATAAATCCGCAAATGACTTATTTTGATAAGTTAATTGTTATAACTTAGAGATAGAGTTATATTCACATTTTGAACAGTGAATAATCCTTTAAGTTAAAGTGAATAGAAATGATGAAATTTGGTAAGGTAGTATATTCACGTTTTTGAATAGTGAATAATACGTTAAAGAAATTGTATTAGATATGATGTTTAAAATAGAATTAAAACGATCTAACGATGGTTTAAAATGTGTTGAGATTCGAAACCATAGATTTCAACATTTATTGTTGAAATAGACGTTTTCGAGAAATAAAAGGAAATGTGGACTATAACACTGTTGTTATAGTAAATGATTTCCGAAAGGAAATGTTTTGTATAGTATTGGGATTTATATATCTATTTTAGTTTCGAATCCCTATACTAGTGATTTTGGGTAGTCGTAACGATGTTTTACGCAACATTCGTTTTGGCCCAAATAAATATGTTTAAGGGAATGATTTCCTTAAAGAATGAATTATATACTTAATTCGATTTAAGTATATTGAATATTTTCTAAGTGTTGAAAATAAAAGAGATTTGTGAATTTCTTATGAACAAATAAGTATGGAAACGTTTTCCAATATAAAGTGAATATTTAGAATTTATCTTTTTGAAGATAAATTGAAATGAATTATTGAAATCGTATATGCACGAATATTTTGAAATATAAATTCATTATGGAATTTATATGTGAAAGTGGAACTTGTTAAAAATAAATATTGATTTATTTTTGAAGTGTTGGAATTATATATATCTTGTAAAGATATTTTGGAAAATAAATAATTTGGAAAATTATTTGGAATCTGGTGATGTATGCATATCCATTGATAGTTCAATAGCCGACTATCAATATTTCCCTTTGAATGGGTATTTGATGTGAATTGATTGAATTTGAATGCACACTTATTTTTGAATAAGCGCTCACTATTCGGGTTAACCGGGAAAGGACCATGGGGTCGTATAACCCATTCCGAATATGTGATACGTCGTTGTGAATTGCATTGAAGATCGGTGTTGAAGACCGGTATTTGCGAGAGCGATAGGATGACCTATCGATTGTCTCTGCACTGGGTAGCTCCTGGTATAGAGATTCCATAAGTGATGGGAAATCCGATCGGGATTGTGAATATCCGGATTGCAAGGACTTCTTTGTAAGTGCCTTCGGTTCTGTTCGATCCCGGAACAGACTTTTATGGATTGTATGTCTGACGTTACAAATTGAGATATAAAGCAGATTTCTTTCAAATATATTTCTGTTGGTGGCGGAGAATTTATTCTTTTAGCTTAACACCCTTCTCTGAGACGTACGAGCTCAGAGGTTATGTAGTTGAATGTTATCAGTGATATATTCCCAATTTGGTAATGTGACATGCTGAGTGATGCTGAAATGATCATTGTGTTGATTATTTGTGATAGGATCGTTTATTTGATCGTCTATCCTTGTGATCATTGTGTTGATCATTTGTGACCCAAAGCATGGCTTTTGTATAAAGTATGTTTTTGTGGACGTGACTTCGTCGAGCCTCACACCCCGTGAATGGTCAAAACAGGAAAGAAGCAGCAAGGTTATGAGGGGTAGCACCCTTTAGGATGTGTCCATTTCCTTCTGGAAAAGGGTGGTATCATGGTATGGAGCCCAGATACTTACTCATGTTGAAAACACTTTATGATTGTGTGAATTGATTACGAGCGCTCGGTGATAAAGGTCCCAAAGGACCGGGGGATGGCATATTCGGTCAGTTGTTACTCAGTTAGGAGTAACCCGGCCTTGTGTTGGTAGAGATCCGGTTTGGTTCTCGGGGATGTCCATCCAGAGGCATTCTCATGTGGCAATGGGAAGTTCCTTGGCCTGATCATTCGTTGGAAATCCAATTCCCAATACGAAACTTGTACGGTTTTAGTTGTAGAACCTGCCATCTAATATGGTAGCTATTAGTAGGCATAATATAATGGTACCTATGCTGGCTAAGATTTATATTCTACTTTCGAAAGAATTTGTTCTACACTATGCACTAATAATAATATCAAATGCTTTATTTTAATGCGTATCAAGCATCTTTGACTAACATAAGAAGAAATCTCCTCCAAGTCTGCGTTTGCATTGTGTGTGTGGTGGGAGGTCTTATGGTAGTTACATTTTTAAAAGCATTGCGAATTGATTTAAAAATATTCCTCTATTTTGATTTTAAAGTAAATAAACTGTTTTGAGTTCTCACACCCGTCACATGACTGACTTGGAGTTTATTGTTTTCCTTCCTAAACTCTGGGTGCCCACCAATTTCCACACGGGCAGTTAAGAGTTAGGTTTATCAGGATATTCTGGATATTCTGGAGTTGCTGGAGGCAAGCTGGATGGCATGGCGTATTACTAGTTTATATAATATTTCTTTTTCCGCTGCACTATTTGTTGTTGTTGTACACTCTGATGATATGATGTAATGTAATGAAATGTATAAAATGTAATAACTGATATAGTTCTTTGTTTAAAGATTATTCATTTATTATTATATGTTGTTCCGCTGCGAATTGTGAGATTCTGTTGTTGTTCTGTTGTTTCCTTTCTGTCCCGTTCTACTTTAAAAAAAAAAAAAAAATGTTCTATTTCCCTGTTTTCTGTTTTCTTTTCTCTCTATTTTCTATCTTCTTCTCTCCTCCCTAATTTCTATCTTTTTCTCTTCTTCTTTCCTAAATTTTTCTTAAATAAAACCCTCAGTGTTCGGTTTTCCGTCGTTCGATTTCTCGGCAGTCGATAAAGTGAGTGTCGATGTTGAATTTTCGGAAGATGAAGAATCGGGTCCTGACAAAAGACATTTGTAAAATGGTTATGCAAGCAAAAACAAGTGTTAACAAAGTTAACAGGTGGCAAAATACACTTTTCTCTTGATTTGAATTTATAAACATGCATAAGAAAAAAATACCAGGCTATTCTCATTTTTAAAACTTCTCAATCTTCCTTATTTCCTTTCATTCATCCTCAAAGAAAATCTGTAAATGTAAAACAAAATCAAATTAAAACTTGATTCAAAGCAAACGTGTTTAACCTGAGAAGATGAAGATCAAAGCAAATTCAAATTACAAACCTGGAAATTTAAAAAGTAAGATCAAAGACCTATAAACCAAAACAGTGCAAAAGAAAAATCAAAAAGGGGAAATTAAAAGCAAACAGCTTCCAGTTTCATATCAAAGTTAGTTCATCTCAACATCAGGCATTAAAACATTATCAAGCTTCAACAGATCAAAAGTATCAAGTTCTTATAATCAAAATTCCTGATGAAAAATTCAAAACCTAGTCCTCTGTTCTTCATTTTGCGGTGAGAAAATCTTATAATTTTTTTATAAGCTAGATCTTCTTGATTTGTATGCCTGTGATGATGATGATTTGGACATGTGTTTATGCAGATGAAAATGTATGGTATGTATGTGTATATATAAAAATATATGTGTGTAGGTTTGAATACAGGTATATATATACCTCTGTCAAAAACATTCAGGCTTTAAACAACTTCGAAAATTAATTTCTCTTTTAACAATCCTTTATAGGGTTTAATCTCTAAATGAAATTTGTTGATATTACCCAGCATTCATTTTTAACAAATAATTTCAAGCAATTTTATTAAGCAGTTGATTCTAAAAATAGACATCACAGTAATAATCAATGTTGATCAGAAAATCAAATGACTTAAACTAACATTTTGGTTCCACAATTTGATTTGTGCTTGCAAATAATGAATTTAGAAAAAGAAATCATAATTTTTAAGATTGGGATGGTCGAGATTTTTCAAGTTGAATAGAAAACATGTTTTTGTCAATGTCTAACGAACGGAGACGAATGGGATGTCGCGATTAATAGTGAAGGAGGCTGGTGTATAGGTGAGGAGGCTGGTGTACAGGTTATTATCAGAAAAATGTTCATTTGAATTCTAGTTCACCGTACAGATCAGGCAGTGTTGATTTAAGGTTTGTGTAGCAGTCGGGTTCGTCAATACTTTCGTATCATATTCTCTGTCATGGGTGATCTAGAATCGATCACACAATGGGGAGTCGTCGCATGGGTTATCGAAGCACCTCTGGTCGCGGCGGCGAGGTTTCTAGGGACTGGGTTTGGGGAGGCATAGCGATTTGGGATAAACTATATTGTTCTATGTATAGTCGATATGTTTGTTTTTGATTTCTGATGAACTCGATGGTGATGGATGGTCGTGCTAGTCAATGGGGGTGTCGACGACATAACAAAGATCAGGGTAGTGATCGGAGGCAATCGGAGATACTGTGCACGTGTACGTGCATTTGTATGTATCTGGGTTGATAGAATGGTTGGGGAAGACGATGAGTATCTCAAGTTCATGAAACTCAAAGGTTTCATGAATTTTCTCACGGAAAGAAAAATATGAGATAACTTAAAGACAAGCTCGGGTAATTTAGAATATGGCTTGTGTTTGAATAATTGAACATAAAACAGTTTTCAACCTTTAAAATAAAACAAGTTTTATTCGAAATAATTTTGTTAAAATCCTTTTGTAAATGATAAATGTTTATCTAAGTTTTGAATTGATAAAAAGTTAATTAATTAATGAAAGTGATTAAGGAAGAATTGATTTATAAAGGTGATTAAAGGATGATTATTTTAAGAACAATTACTTAATTGAAGATTGATTAAGGATTAATTAACTTTATAATCAAGGATAATTAATTATATGATTAAGGTCAAATAATTTCACGATTAAGGTTAATTAATCAAGTGACTAAAAGATAATTACTCAATGTAATTAATTTGTGATTTATTAATTTAAGCGATTAGAGATAATCACTTATTGTAATTGATTAAGAATAATTAATTAGTTAATGATAACTAATTAAGGATTAACTAATTAATTTAGTTAATCAAGGATAATTAATTATATGGTAATTAATTAAGGATTAATTAATTTATGTTCTTAATTAAGGATAATTAATTAAAGAATAATTAAATGATTAAAGGTTAATTATTCAATAATTAATGATTGTTTGATTTATTAATTAAAGTTGATTAATTAATAATTGAAAGTCAATTAACAAATGATTAAAGGATAATTAAATAAAATGGGTTGTAATCAATTAATGTTAATTAACCAGGATTAATAATTTATTCGTAAGCAATTAATCTGATTAATCGGATGATTAATTAATCTTACTTATGGATGTTTGGACTCTATTGAATGTTGAATTGTTTGATATCCCTGATATGTGATGCTCTGTTTTGATTTGAGCTGTGATGAATGTAATTTATTTATCTGTGATGAATGTGATTTATTTATCTGCGATAAATTTATATTATTTATTTGTGAATCTGTGAATGAAGATAAGCGTTATAGGAATATAACGCTTATCGATATAGCTGTGTTTGTATTGTGATGATTGATGATGTTGCACTATTGTGTAAAATCCCTGAACTACACCATACACACAAATATGGATTGCACGAGAAAATCGGTTAAGTCATAGTTATTTTGAAATCTAAATATTATTTTTAAAATGTTACATCCCACCTTTTTGTACACTTTAAGTCGACGACACAGGTCAGACTCAAACCATACAAAAGTGCAGATTGTTATTAAGATGAATAAGAAAAGCAGAGAAAGAAATAAAATAAAACAGAGTCTCACAATGGAATGACCAAAATATAATAATCAAATAACAGTTAATGAAGCTGTTTTACAAAAACATTTTATTATACTTATACAGCACAGAATTAGAGTTACACATGCCAGAGAATAATAAATAATGCAGTGGAACAATATAGTAAATAATAGTAATACAATCTTTGTCTTCGTCCTCCAGAAGTAAGGTCTTCAAACACTGAAATGCTCAGGCTGACCCGAGCGAATTAAAAAGACAAAACGCTCGAGTCATAACTAAAAGATCTTATGTAAGTTAAATCAATGGTAAATAATATGGGTGGATCGGCGTCAGAGATGTTTACGGAATTTGACATCTCCTATCCAGTGTCTAACTTGAGTGTAGTAACTTAAGAGATACTTGGGATTCACATCTCCTAAGAATCTGTTAAACTATTTACTATGTAGTAAAATACACTATTATAATAATTTCTAATATTAAATTAAATTTATTTTAAAATAACGTTTAGAAGTGACCCAATATTCCCCTTAACACATAAATAGTGCTAATAGTCTATACAGTACTGTAATACCTCCTGATCGGGAGGCTAACAGAGGATACTCCATAGGTACGACACAAATCAAACTCATACAAGGCGCGCTAGAGTAGGTGACATGGCACAACTAAAGCAATGCCAAGGTAGATATACCAACTACACTTCTGGGTCGGTGGTAACGCGTAGCAGCTACTACCGCCTACCTCGAGCCACACCCCCAAAATCAAAAATCAAAAGTAGCCACCGAATAAATCTCAAAGACTGAAAATAATAGCGAAGGAGTGTGTTCGATTAGAGAAGCGACCTCGTTAGCCCATCAATTGCTCCTGTTTTAGCCACCTTATGCCAACTCACGGGAGTTGGGTCCACTATATACCTTAAAGGACATCGCCACCATCCTACTTCATTCTGGAATCTCCACTGCGTGCATGATTATTAAAGTGGTTTTCGAAGTTCACAGAGATTATGACAACTTCCTATCCCGGTCTCTTTAACAACCAAATGTTATTATAACACCGCGGTCATTTTCAAAATATTTTATACTTTAAAACCAAATATCATTACCTTTTAAAACCAAATCAATACGATATCATTTTCATTTCAAATATATCCTTTTTTCTAAAATCATAACACTTTCAAAGTTGTATATTTCAAAATCAAGACACTTGAAATATACTCTTTCAAATCATAATACCTTGAAACTTATAACTTTGAAACATGACTTCCAATACTTAAATGGTTTAAATATTAAATACTTTATATAATAAAATAGCTTCTTTAATTTCAAAAATCAATTCCAAAACAAATCGAATTTCTAAATTTTATATTTAATCAAATCCTAAATTATAAATTTCAATTCAATTTAGTTTTCAAATGAACTATTCCACAATATATCGATTTGAAACAGATTTGATCTACAGAATAAACCATTTCGAATTTAGTATATTTCAAACTTTAAGTATTCAACAATTTCAAAACTAAGTTTGGTAATTTCATATATACAGATCCAATTCAATTTTCTATTATTTAGTTTGGAAATGTTTTACTTAATAAATCCATTATCATTTAAATAAATCCCAAATTACACATAACTAAATATTTCCTTTAATTTATTTATACTTGAAATACTCATTTAATTCGCCTTAACCCAAAATCAAGTTAATTTTTTTACCGTTTTGAACTTCTAATTTAATAAATTTCACATCAACTTATTTGAGTCTAATTCTTAAAAAAATTCAATTTCAAATAAATTTTCAATTTACCTTCCAACCTTAATTTATTTAAATCATTATAAACTCTATATTAAAATATAATTTAAATACTTAACCATATTATCTTTAACGAAAATCAACTTATTATTAAGTTTACTCTATATAAAACAAGTTTACACATAGCTTAAAAATCAAGGATAAAATAACATTTATATAATATCTAAAATCAATATTTGTATGAAACCATATATTTCTTTACAAAACCGTAGAAATCATTTCAAAAATATTTTTATATATATAAACCACAGTGACTATATAAAAATTTCTATCCTATGGTTAAGTGATACAAATATTTATCATTTCAATCCGTAATTTAAAATATAAATACGGTTATATATCATTTTAAACTGCAATCCTGAATGAAATAAAAATCCATAACAACTTGCAGTTTATAACAATATAAAATAAAACATCCATTCATCCAATATCAACAATCAAACATTTATCACAATCATCATCCAATTCAATCAATAACATCAATATAGAACAGATAATAAATAACAGGTATTTACTGGCAGTTTATTTTCAATAGTAAATTAAATAATTATTTTATCCAAATAAATTCAAATAAACCGAGATGATGATTCAACATATGCTAAACAGTCGTAAATAAATTTCTAATCATATCCTAAATTAATTTAATAAACATAAGAAAATTTTGAAGTTGTGAGTGGGTTATTACACTCACCTTTTTAATTTAAATTGAATTCAAATCCAATTTAAACCAAAAATTTGAATAGTCTCAGAATTGTCCAAACCAGCGCCATGATGTCGGGAATTTCAATACAATCCTAGTGGAGAAAACCGTGCGTGAAACGGACCTCGCAAGAGAAAATTATGCAGATTAGAACATTGGACAATATAAATCTGAATAAAAAAATAAAAAAATGAAGGCCACGTCACCGAAAAGATTATTCTCTCACGCATCCCATACCAACTCGAGCACTCACGTCACCGCGTTTGACCGTCGATCGTGCCACCTACGTGCACCTATAGGCCACGGTGCGACCACCGAACCCCATGCCAGACCTCCCTCTACACGACGCACAGCCCCGAGCTCCTTCGGTGCAAGCCACAGCCATCGATAACTAGGGTTTGCCGAACCCTAGTTGGCAAATTCCCAGCGCCTCAGCCCACTATGCAACCACCGACCACCATCAAACGACTCCATGCATCGAACTCATCAATACCCACAAATCAATTTCGCCTGTAACGACGAAAACAGAAACCCCTAATTTGACTCCTAGGATCCACAAATTACGAGTTTTGACCGAGATTTCTGGCTAACTCGAGCATCCATTGCAAAACAAACACTAGACATAGATTCTATTGATGAATCTTCGAATTTCATATTTTTATGAATTTTTTTTGGGGATTTTAAAATTATTGATTTGCAATTGAATTGGAAATTCGATTCTGATTTGTCTGCCATTGGAATGCGGAGGAGTAAATGGAATTGTATGTACATAAATGAGAAATAGAAAGGCTGCTAGGATGTATAACTGGATATTTATAGGCAGAACAAAATAGAACATATGGGTTCGATCGAATTTGGGTTTTGAACGATAATTGATCCGAAAAGCCCGTTTCGACTCCGGAACGAAAATGGGTCAACCCATATATCAAAATAGATGTTTTGGAATATTTTAAATCAATGGAGCAGGTTTCAAGTCCTCATTCCGTTGTATGAAGAAGTTATGCTAAAGTCAATTTATTTCAAATTGATTTCAACTGATTTTAATTAAATTGATAGACATTACGAGTCCGTTCGACCAAACGACAAGTCTGATCGTACGAAACTTGAAATCCTATAATAATTCACCCTTACGTATTTGATGAAACTGGTTCCGTCAAAAACCGAGTTAGTGGCCAAAATGGCTATTTTCCAATTAATCAATATTAAATTAATTAAACAACATTTTTATTTCCAATTTAATAACTAACAATTTTCACCATTTCCAATTACTTGTGTAATTCCAATAGTTTAAAAAGAAATTTACATATCAATTTAAAGCTTATTATTTTACCCATTCAGTATTAAATTTCAATTTAAGTAAATTCATTAATTACCAAGTTGAAATTCCAATAAATCCATTTACTTGATTTCTCAATCTAGTTATGAAATAAATCATCAACTTATCATCTTAAAGGAAATATTAATATTGGTTTATATCTAATACATTAAAATTTTCCATTTCACCCTAATTTCAATTAACCTAGTATTTTATTCCATTTACCTACAATAATCCATTTACTATAGATATCATTCCAATTAATTAAAATTAATTCCAATAGATTTCTTTGATTTAATTCCTATCTCTATACTAGGTCCCTTATTACTCTATAACACAGTTAACACTTGTTTCACATTCCATTTGCATCAATATATTCAAATTTCCAACTTTCCTTTGTATTAACTATTAATTTCAATTATCGAATTTGTCAAATATATGCATTTATTATAATTAAAACCTCAATCAATTTACTCAACATAGTTTCATTCCTTTACCATTAATTATACAGATTTATTTATTTATCCAACACTTACCCTTATTCACTTATATTCAATTTTATAACCAAGTGCAGCAATTTACACTATTTCGTTATTGGATTTCGTTTCAATTGTCAGTAGTTATTTTTAATCTACTATTGCTACATTTCATTTTTTCTTCATTCACTTCATTATGAATCATAAAGTTTTTTTTATTTCTTTCTAAATTTGATTATAAAAATCTTATTAAATTAACCAATTCAATTATCAAAATTTACGGGTCGTTACATAAAAGTTGAATTTTGAATATAAATTTACGGGTCGTTACATAAAATTCAATTATCAAAATTCCTTAAAGCTAAATTTTCAAGAAAGAAAAATTTAAAAAGAAAAAGAATATTGAATTCAATTTTATTCCAAAGTTTCAAACTAAAATATTATACTCTAATGTATATGAACTAAGTCTATTTCAAAAAAACAAATTTTAAAAAGAAAACAAAATAAACTTTTATTATAATTTACAATTTAAACTATTATATTTTTAAACAAAATAAATATTTATTTTAATTTCTTTTGAAAATATAAGATAGATTTATAAATTAACTTTTGAAAAGTTTTTAATACTAATTTAAAATCAAATTAACCAATTCATAATTAATACATACATACATACATACATACATATATATATATATATATATATATTTGAAAATATTCTCTTTAAATTTAAATTAAAATCAAATTCTCTATTTACAATGTATACACATATATACATTATAAATAAAATATCTTTTAAATAAGCTTAGAAAGATAATTTTATCATTTAAATATTTTCAACATTTGAAAAGAATAAAATTCCCAAATATAAAGTTATCATTATTATAAATTTTGAAAAGAATATCATTTGTCAAACTACATAATTATTCATTTTCAAAAGATAATTTCTGTTTGAATTGGATTATTAAATTAATATTTCACATTTTAAAATAATTATTAATAAAATTATTAAATAAATATTGCCCAAATTTTCGGGACATCACGCCTATGGTCAAGTGATACAGATAATTATCACTTCAATCCATAATTTAAAATATAAATACAGTTATACATCATTTCAAACCGCGAACCCGAATGAAACAAAAATTCATAACAACTTGCAGTTTATAATAATATAAAATACAATATCCATTCATCCAATATCAATCATCAAACATTTATCACAATCATCATCCAATTCAATCAATAACATCAATATAGAATAGATAATAAATAACATGTATTTGCTGGTAGTTTATATTCAATAGTAAAATGAATAACTATTTTATCCAAATAAATTCAAATAAACTGAGATGATGATTCAACATATGCCAAACAGTCATAAATAAATTTCTAATCATATTATAAATTAATTTAACAAACATAAGAAATTTTTAAAATTGTGAATGGGTTAAAACACTCACTTTTTGAATTTAAATTGAATTCAAATCCAATTTAAATCCAAAATTTGAACAGACTCAACATTTGTCCGAACAAGCTCCAAAATGTCTAGAATTTCAATATGATCCTAGAGGAGAAAACCGCACGTGAAACGGACCTTGTAAGTGAAAGTTATGCGGATTAGAACATTGGACAATATAAATCTATTTAAAAAAAATGAAGGCCATGTCACCGGAAAGATTATTCTCCCACGCATCCCGTATGTGACGCCCCACCTCTATACCCACGCTAGGCAAGGACACTACGGGGTAATGCCGTCAACTAGCGCGGAGAATAAGGCTATTGAGGAGCGACCATCCATGTAATTGCTTTGTGCGAGCACCGATATGTCAGATAGAATATCATGCAATTCATTTCGAGAGGAAATTCGACATACCGATACAAACATAAAGCTACTACACAGTGGCTATAATATCTTCGGAAACAAATATAGAAATAAGCATAACATAAATCAGTCAAAGATAATTCATATCACAAAGGCGGAAAAAGATATGAATATATAACTAACACATGAAAGTGTACATCAGAGTAGTGGTCAAAAAGATCCACAATAATACAAAAGAATAGCAACACGTGCTATACAAATGAATACAACTATGAGTCTATATCTCAAGTATATACAACAAAAACTGCTAATCTAAATAGTTAGCCAAAAGTCAAAGTAGCAAATCCCGGGAAGAAATCAAGTAGAAGTACCTGTAACATCTCGGTCTGACCCGAGTATTATTTAAGAAAATAATAAACGGATCAGTCTAGCTATAAATGTCAGATGATATGGTATAAAATAAAAGATATGGCATAAGCATAAAATGTCCATACTGACATACTACTATAAGTATGCAAATGATGATCAACAGAAGATCAATCAATAAGAGATAAATCAATATCACAAGAATCTTCTCAAAGATCCAAAGAGGGCATCATACCCTAAACTTGTACTTATAACAAGTCAATGACATAAATTCCATAAATCAACACAAGAAATCCAAAAATCACAGAAAAAGGGAAAGAGGCCTATCACATGACGGTCCGAAGAGCATGGGGAGCTACCCCATATGTGTGAGTCGAAGTCACACAGATGAGGTCTAGGCTAACCAAAAAGCAAAAAGGTATCTGTGAGTGGAATCACACAAATGGTGTCTAGCCTAACCTCGCAACAAAAAGATATGTGTGAGTCGGAATCACACAGATGAGGTCTAGGCTAACCAAAAATAAAAAAGGTATGTGTGAGTGGAATCACACAAATGGTGTCTAGCCTAACCTCGCAACAAAAAGGTATGTGTGAGTGGAATCACACAAATGGTGTCTAGACTAACCTTGCGGACAAAGAGATATGTGTGAGTCGGAATCACACCCGTGAGGTCTAGTCTAACCTTGCAAACAAAGAGACATCGCACAATTGCTAGTCTAAATCATAAAATGATCGTCATGATCAAAGAGAAGTGTCAATTAAGTAAGCTAGTAAATATATGAGCTTAGCTTCATGTCCCATAACCACTAGCTTAACTTAAATATTTACGAACAAATTGTAGATCTCCACTAGAAAATTATCACAAAAAGGTTCAATCGAACAAGTCCAAGAGTTAACCGATGAAGCAAACGCAAGCGTTTCATACCACTTGTTTTACTAAGCCGTTTAATTCAATTTCTCATACGAGTGAGGTAAAGGTTTGTATATGCTAGTAGATTGGAAAACGGTTTAAGAAAAGAGCTTTGTTATTGAAAATAGAGTTGAAATCATTTTGTTGAAAGAGTTTTGTTATTTACTACTAGTATTGAATCTTTTATATTTCTAAAGTTATTATCCCGCCTAAAATCGACCGAGAAGCCAAAGATAGTTTGTTTCGAAGAATGGTCAACTCGGCATTTCAACAAAGCAAGTTCTGTTGAATGTTTTTCAGATAAGATCCCCTACGGAGGGGGGGTCCGGGGGGGTGCGGGGGCAACGCCCCCGCTACGGGGTTCGACCTTCTCGGTCAAGTCGCGGGGGTCCAGGGGGCAGCGCCCCCGGCGTGGTGCGGAGCAACGCCCCGTCCAGAACGGTACGACCTAGTGAAGACCTAAGGAAGGATAGGATCGAGCGACTTAAAGTTAACAGCTTAACACGGCCAAGCTACGACCTAAGAGTATAAGGCCAAGCGACTTAAAGGGTTTCGACCTAAAGTGTCACGACCTAAAGGAATTAAGGTCATGCGACCTAAAGAAATTAAGGTCATGCGACCTAACGGCCTACGGGTGTAGCGACTAAAGCTGATGAGGTCATGCGACCTAAAGTAAATAAGGTCAAACGACCTAGAGGGAAACGACCCAAGCACACGACCTAAAGGCAGAAGGGAGGCTACCCTAGCACGCGACCTAACGAACTGGGTGAAGCTACTTAAGTACTCCCGACCTAAGGGCTTAGGCGACTTAAAATGGAATGGTCATGCGACCTAAAAGTAAGCAAGGCAGAGCGAGTTAAATTGGTCAAGCGACCTAGTGGTTGCGCGCGACCTAATTGGACACGCGACCTAACGGCTTAATGCCGAGCTGCAATGTTGAACGACCTAAAGCATGAAGGTCGAGCGACCTAGCGACCTAAGCACGCGAACGACCTAAGGAATGAAGGCCGAGCGACCTAGCGACCAAAGCACGCGAACGACCTAAGGAATGTAGGCCGAGCGACCTAGCGACCTAAGCACGCGAACGACCTAAGGAATGAAGGCCGAGCGACCAAGCGACCTAAGCACGTGAACGACCTAAGGTCCAACGACCTACGACTTAATTCCGAGGCGAAAATTCAAGGTAGTGCGACCTAGTAGCCGGAATTCACCAAAAACGCTAAAAATTGGAGTTTTTCGCCAATCCAATCCAAACCAAATGCAAATGTACATGCTAAAGTGATGGGGAATCATTCCCAACAGTCCAATATAGTTATAGACTAGAATTGTGAGATAAAAATCTAACCTTTTACACCAAAAATCAAGGAAAATGAAGCTTGAAGCTAGCAAGAATCAATCCCTCTTCAATCTCAACACAAGAAGTTTGGATCCAATGTCTTCTTCCTGAATTTGGAGTTGAATGATGGATTTGCAAGAGAACTTGAGTTTGGAATTTTAATTTCCCCTTCCACTCACCATTTTTGATGAAGCTTAAGTTGTTAGGAAATTATGAAGAGAAGGGGTGAAGGTTGGGTCTAATAAGCTAAAAGCTCAAGCCAAAGCATCAAATGAAAAAGTAGTGAAATTCCATTAACTCCAAACATATCAAAATTTATACTTAAAAGGATTGCAAACGTCATTTTGAACTCAATGAAAGTGGTCTCGAGTCCTAATTCGAACATATGCAAAAAGTAGGTTTTCGGACTATAATCCGACTAACGATAAAATATTTAAATATAAATCGTTAAATATGCGGGTTGTTACACCGTACCAGATCGAGCCCTCATGTCACCGCGTTTGACCATCGATTGCGCTGCCTACGTGCGCCTATAGGCCATGGCACGACCACCGTACCCCACGCCAAACCTCCCTCTACACGACGCCCAGCCCCGACCTCCTCCGGTGCAAGCTGCCGCCATCGATAGTTAGGGTTTGCCGAACCCTAGTTGGCAAATTCTTGGTGCCTCGGCCCACTACGCAACCTCCGACCACCATCAAACGACTCCATGCATCAAACTCACCAATACCCACAAATCAATTTCACCTACTAACGACGAAATCAGAAACCCCTATTTGACTCTTAGGATCCACGAATTACGAGCTTTGATCAAGATTTCTGGCTGACTCGTGCATCCATTACAAAAACAAACACTAGAGGCAGATTCGTATCGATGAGAACTTTGAATTTCATATTTTTATGAATTTTTTTGAGGAGTTTTAAATTTTTGATTTGGTTTTGATTTGTAATTGAATTGAAAATTCGATTCCGATTTGTCTGCCATTGGAATGAGGATGAGTAAATGGAACTATACGTACAGAAATGAGAAATAGAAAGTCTGCTAGGGTGTATAACTGGATAAATATAGGCAGAACAAAATAGAACATATGGGCTGAATCGAATTTTGGTTTTGAACGATAATTGACCCGAAAAGCTTGTTTCGACTCCGAAACGAAAATGGATCAACCCATATATCAAAATAGTTGTTTTTGAATATTTTAAAATCAATGGAATAGGTTTCAAGTCCTAATTCCATCGTATAAAGAAGTTATGCTAAAGTCAATTCATTTCAAATTGACTTCAATTGATTTTAATTAAATTGATTTCTAGGTGTTTCGAGTCCGTTCGATCAAACGAAAAGTCTGATCGATGTGAAACTTGAAATCCTATAATAATTCACCATTACGGGTCTGATGAAACTGGTTCCGTCGAAATCCGAGTTAGTGGCCGAAATGGCTATTTTCTAGTTAATCATTAAATTATTATTAAATCAACTAAACAACATTTTTATTTCCAATTTAATAACTAACAATTTTTACCATTTCCAATTACTTATGTAATTCCAATAGTTTAAAACGAATTTACACATCAATTTAAAGCTAACTATTTTACCCATTCAATATTAAATTTCAATTTAAGTAAATTCATTAATTATCAAATTGAAATTCCAATAAATCCTTTTACTTGATTTCTCAATCTAGTCTGAAAATTCATCAACTTATCATCTTAAAGGAAATATTAATATTGATTTATATCTAATATATTAAAATTTTCCATTTCACCCTAATTTCAATTAACCTAGTATTTAATTCCATTTACCTACAATAATCCATTTATCATAGATAACATTTCCAATTAATTAAAATTAATTCCAACAGATTGCTTTGGTTTAATTCCTATCTTTATACTATGTCCCTTATTACTCTATAACACAGTTAACACTTGTTTCACATTCCATTTGCATTAATATGTTCAAATTTCCAACTTTCCTTTATATTAACTATTAACTTCAATTATCGAATTTGTCAAATATATACATTTATTATAATTAAAACCTCAATCAATTTACTCAACTTAGTTTCATTCCTTTACCATTAATTATACTAATTTCTTTATTTATCCAACACTTACCCTTATTCACTTATATTCAATTTTATAACCAAGTGCAATAATTTACACTATTTCGTTATTGGATTTCATTTCAATCGTCAATAATTAGTTTTAATTTACTATTGCTACATTTCATTTTTTTTCTTCATTCGCTTCATTATAAATTATAAAGTTTTTTTTATTTCTTTCAAAATTTCATTACAAAAATCTTATTAAATTAACTAATTCAATTATCAAAATTTACTGGTCATTACATAAAAGTTGAATTTTGAATCTAAATGGTTTTGGAAATGAAATTGGATTGAATGTAAAAATCTTTTGAAAAGGAAGTTTGAAATTCAAATTTAGTTTGAGTATAATATGGTTTGTTTATGTTTTGAAATTGTTTTGGAAATTTGGTTTGAAAGGGTTATATAAGTTACATAATATATATATATATATATATATATATATGAATTTTAAATAATTTTGAAGTATATTGAATGTATTATCTTGGGAATTTGAATTCAATCCAAGTTTATACTTTAAAGGATTTAACTTGTGCATATTTGATCGGATTTTTCCGAAACAAAAACTCTTTGTTTTCAAATGATAAGGGCTTTTATATAAAGGAAAGAACTTTCGGTTTTGTTGAAAATATTTCAAGTTTGAAATGGAATTATTTTTAGAGATATGAGTAAATCTTTGTGAAAGACGGTGAACTTTGTTTTCAAAATTAAGAGGATCTTAAAGGTGTATCTGTTGTATAAAAGATTTGAAATGGAAATTTTCTTAAAAACTATGAATGAATCTTTGTGAAAAATTGGTGAACTTCGTGAAATGAATCTTTTTGTTTAAAAGATTTAAAGTGGAAATTTGTTAAACCATTTGAAGAAAGGTTTTGGGCTAAAGTTTGTGACTTAAATAAGATCCCAACATCCATATGATTTATAAATTAAGTTCTCACTATTCGGTTTAGCAGGAAGAGGACTTTGTGTCATATAACCCATTCTGAATAGTGATACGACAAAATAGATAGCATTTGAAGACCGGTGGTGAAGACCGGGTATTTTCAAAAACAAAAGGATTACCTTTCGAATGTCTCTGCATCATGGCACCGGTATAGAGATCTCCATATGTGATGGGGAGTCCGATAGGGATTGTGAATACCCGGATTTCAAGGGCTTCTTTGGAAGTGCCTTCGGTTCTTTTCGAACCCGAAATAGACTTGTATGGATGTGTGTCTGACATTACACTTTGAGACGAAAGATGGTTTCTATCAAACACATTTCTGTTTGGCGGAAGAGAATTTATTCTCTTAGCTTAACATCCTTCTCTGATACATACGAGCTTAGAGGTTATGTAGTCGGTGGTTACTAGTGATGCATTCCTAATTTGGTAATGTGGCATATGAAGTGCTGCTGATCATGTGTTGATCAAAGCATGACTTTTGTGAAAAGCGTAGTTTTGTGGAGTGACTTCGTCGAATGTGACGACCGCCCATGACTCCTGCACTAAACAAGGAAATAGTGCGCTGGAAAGTGTGCCAGGCCGCCATGGACGATCATCAGGGTAAGGTAAAATAATAACTTCTATCGTATTACTCACAGCGCATGGACAAAATACAATAGAAAATATACATAGTGAAGCTCCATAGAACAAAATCTCATCATATAAACTCATAATAGTTTGGTACAGCAATCAGCAAAGTCAATACATCTAGCCTCACTACATATCACTCAGAGAATATACGAACAGCGGAACACCCAGTACATATAGTAAGAAAATAATATGCAAAAGCCTCCAGCTCGTCTTCGTCATCAACAGCGTTGGCCACTATGAACAGCACCTGTCACCTGCTACCTAGTCTGTCCATCCCAACATGGATGAACGGCCCAAGGTAATAAGAGTTAAACATAAAACCTTGAGTCAGACATAAGTCTTACTGAGCAGTAAATCAACTATCAAACATACCAAAAGAGCATAAAGGGTAAAAGGAATAGGAACCCAACCATCCCACTCCACCTCTTTCTACAGTGATAGGCCCCAGACACACTAAGCAGAAGTAAACATAGCAATTCAGACATTCAAAGCAAAGTAATTATCACTCGAGTCAAGGTCGGCGTTTTCCAAGTACAAACCCCCAAGGCCTAAACCAAGATCAGATAAGCACTCTGAAAACATCGCTCTTGACCCAAGCGACGATACAACCAAACATCCAAACATCCATGACTCTGGCTATCACTGTTATCATTGCCTTGATTTCCCCGTTAGTTGAATGACCGCCTGCCAAGGGCTAATGGTAACCCCGGTTCTAGACATAGCTCTGCACGTCGTCGTGACCCGTGCCTAGGACTATCGCATCTGCCCAGAGTACTAGCACGTCATCGTGACCCGTGCTTGGAACGTCATCATGACCCGTCCCAACGTACTCTTGCTTTGAGCATGCTAGAACCTTCAACAACGATGAAATCTCAGCCTTCTAGTCATCCTCCTCGACGACTATTCCCATACTAGCTTAAGCGCCTCTCAAGCTAACCATTATCCACAAACTCGGACCACATCACCGAGTTACCAACATGCTTGGGATGATCCCGTCTGGATTAAACCAAGGCTTTCTCACATCATACTTTGCCTCATCGCATCATAGAAAAGTCCCATCTCAACATCATCATCAAATCTATCCATATGAGCTTCAACATTTGCTTCATATGCCACAAGCAGCTTTCCTTATTCAAGAGCCTTTCCACTTAGCTTTTGAATCATCTTCGACCAACTTGTCCAAATCAAGTTATCAATAAACTAATCCATCAAATCAAACATTAATCCAAGTAATCAATCAACTAATCCATCAAATCAAACATTAATCCAAGTAATCAATCATTCAAACAAGATCAAAATAAACAATTACAACAATAATGGCAATTTCGTAAATAAAGAGTCCCAATCTAACATGCATTCTAACAAGCATGAATTATGAACAATATCTCTAAAACTTGATGAATGAACTTGCATAAGTGAACATGTAGTAAAATAGATGTCAAATCATCATGAACAATAGATCTACATGCAGACTTGAGAAAAATGCACGAAATCACTCTCTTTAACACATAAACAAATCACCGATCCAATATACTCCTTTGGGTCCGTGTGAGAGATAACCACCACTCACCGAATCACCTAAACACCTCAAAAACAACCAACTCCAGATCTGGATAGCAAAGAATCAAGCTTGATCCTCCAAAGCTCCGCTTCAAACGATGAAATCTCTCTTCGATGGATGGAGATCTTCAACTTTGGCTCTTGGATCTTCGATTTGATCTTCAATCTTGGATGGAAGGAAGCACTAGATTAGAGTAGAGAAAAGAAGTGAAGAAGTGTTGTAGTCGAGCTCTCAAAATGGCAGCACTTCGTCGCTCCAAAATCCGGTGCCAAAAAGTGAACCAAAGCCCTCTATTTATAGGCTGAATTCTATGAGTCGTTCGCCCCCCCTTAGGTCGTCCACGACCTAACTCTTGCCGACCTAACGACCTACTACCTAACCACATGACCTGCGACCTAAAACACTGCCGACCTAAAGCACTGCCGACCTAACACATAAGCCTCAATACGACCTACCTAGTATGCGACTTAACGCTACACAGAGTCACACGACCTAACCAGCAGCCGACCAACAGCTTATGACTTAACAGGGTTAAGAACTCACGCGGCTTAGCGACCTAACACCTCAACATAGGTCGTCTCCGACCTAAATACCTACGATGACCTATCTTACCTCCTTAAGTCGCTCGAGCGACCTAACTTTCTTAAGCCGTTAACCCTTAGGTCGTCCAAACCTATAAGCCGTTCTATACTATAGGTCGCTTCTATTTTAAGTCGCTAAACACCTTAAGTCGCTGCAACTCTTAGGTCGTTAACATCCTATAGGTTGCTAATTCTATAAGTCACCTAATACCCTTAGGTCGTTACTTCTATGAGTCGCTCCACCCGACCTATCTTCCTCACGACCTAACTATTACACGGCCTAACTTCTATAGGTCGCTCCATATCACTAACTCGTTCATACGACCCAAGCTACCCACGACTTAAGCACCACACGAGTTAATTTTTACATGACTTAAGCTTTGGTCGACATAAACTCTAAACGACTTATCAACATCAACGACTTAATGTCGACGATTTTACAATCTTTCGATCCGTAAAAATACGGGTCGTTACATCGAACCTCACAACCCAGTAATGGTCGAAACAGGAATCGTTGTAGCAAGGTTATTTAGGGGTAGCACCCCCTGAGGGTATGTCCATTTCCTTCTGGATAAAAGGTGGTATCATGATATGGAGCCTTGATATTTAACCTATGTGGTTGCTACAAACTTATTGCTTTGTGGTTGTTGGTTGAGGGACCTCGGATAAAGGTCGGTAACGACCGGAGGATGGCATACTCGTCTCAGTAGTTACCTAGTTATAGAGGTAACCGGTCTTGTGTAGGCAGAGATTCAGTTAGATTCTCGGGGGCGTCCTTCCAGAGGTGTCCCATTCGGTGTAGGAAGTTCCTTTTCCTGACCATTGTTGGAAATCCAAACAAAACAATACGAGCCCTATACGGTTTTAGTTGTATAACGTGCCATGGAATGTGGCGGTAACCTGCTATTGAACATGGTAGCTATAGTAGGCATATGATGAAATTTGGTATGCTGGCTAAGATTAATATTATACTTTCGAAATGTTTTCTGCACTATGCACTAATAATAATATCAAATGGTTTTCGCGTATCAAGTATTTTTGACTGTCATAAGAACAAATCTCCTCGGAGTGTGCACTTGCATTGTGTGTGTGGCGAGAGGCCTTATGGCAGTTTCATTTTCAAAAAACATTGCGGATTTCTTTCAAATTCTTTTGTTTTCTTTTATTAAAGATAAAATGTTTTTGTTTGCTCATACCAGTCCCATGACTGACCTGGAGTTTATGGTTCCCTTTCTAAACTCTGGATGCCCACAATTTTCCACACGGGCAGCCTAGAGTTAGATTTTCAAATAATCAGCTAGTAGATGTAGATTCGATATCTTTGAAGCCTTTGGATCTTGGCAATCACATTTGCTTCATTATGGAGTTACCTCGTTTTCTTAATGCAACGTGATCGAGGGTACGAGCTATCTTTGGTTTGGAGATGGAGTTGTAGTTGCAGTATGGAGTTGAGTTCATTTGGTGACTCTTCTGTCTTTGGTGCTATCTTTCCGCTGCTATTTGTTCCGCTGTGGTATATTTTTGTCTCTGATGTTGTTGAGCATCTATTTTATCATATTATATCAGAATATTGTATCAATCGTTGTTTATCAGTGATATTCATTTCTCTTCCGCTGTGTTGTTATATTTAATGTGTTATAAGCTTCGGCGAACCAGATTCGACGTTTGAATCTACAACATTCGAATACAGATGATGTATTTGGTGCCGATTTTTGAAGATCGAGTCAGGATCGTTACAAAAAGAACATGAATAGAAAAGACAAAAATGGATTTCAGAACAAGGAATGTTCTAAAATTCAAAGGAGACCTGAGTCGAAGAGGAAGGGTCGAACGAAGGTAATTCTGTAACTAAATCTACTTTATATGCTAAATTTGGCCTAAACCCAGAGCTCTGATACCACATGTGACATCCCGGTATTTCGTGCCATTTGCATCCACATACGTAGGACTTGAGTTTCTCAAGATATTAGATTGTTAATTTATATTTGGCAAAACTCCACATATATAGTAAATAAATCAATCACAGAATCACAAACACAGAGTAATATAATAATAAGTAGCGGAAATAAATGAATAGTAGTTCATGAAGCTACTACATATATAACAAAGTTAAACAAGATACACCAGAAGTCTCGAATACATAGAAATCTCAATACGATAGTCAAATAAAAAATCTAAATATATCATTGGAGTCAACTGAATAACTGGAAGCTGAATAGAGGTAGATGGATCTTTAAGCGAAGCTCCAACTTCAAAGGTGAGTCTCGAATGTTGTGACACTCAGTCTGACCCAAGCATAAAGCAAAACACAAAACACTCGAGTCAGGATTAACATTCTTATATCAATAAATCCAAATCAAGTGAATTATCAACTGAAATACAAGTAACTTAAAGGATGTTTGGGATACCCATCCTCCAAGGATCCGTGGAACTATCTACTGTGTAATACAATATGCTATTATAATATGTCTATAGTAAAGTAAACTATTAAAATAGCATTAAGGTGTTACCCATATCTCCCTTAACACATTTTTATATATTCTTATAATCTATATAGTACCGTAACTTCCCCCGTAAACTGGAGGCTTATCATCCATAGGTATGGTACAAAAAAACTCATAGTGGTCTCGACATGGTAGGTGACCTGACACAACTAGGCAATCCCAGGGTAGATATACCAATTACACTTTTGGGCTGGTGGTAACGCATAGCCGCAGCTACTGCCCACCTCGATCCACACTCCTAAAAATCTTAGGATGCACCCAATCAATCACAAAATACTAGAATGGTATCAATGAAGTATGTTCGATCGGAGGAGCTACTTCACTTTGGCCCGTCAATTGCTCATGTTTCAGCCACCTTAAGCTAACTCACGGGAGTCAGGTCCATGTATATACCTCATATAGAATCGTAGCCAACCATCCTACTTCATAACAATAACTGATCGGAGGAGCTACTTCACTTTAAGTGGTTTTCGGTGTTGGCAGAAAGTATGACAATAACTGATCCCGGTCTCTTTAACAACCAAATGTTATTATAACACCGTGGTCATTTTTGAAATATCATATCTATTTCAAAACCATATTAATTCGAAATCATTACTCACTTAAATAATATTCATTTCTAAAAGTTATAGCACTTTTACAAGTGTAACACTTTCAAAATTATAAATATTTGAAATTCATAACACTTTAAAAATCATAATAGTTTGAAATCATAATAGCTGGAAATCATAATAGTATGGAAACCATATCACTTTGAAATCATAATACTTTGAAAACATACTACTTTGAAATCATTACACTTCTCTCTTAAGCAGTTTAGATATTAATAATAGTATATATAATAAAATATTTTATATAATAAAATAGTTTATATAATAAAATAATTAGTATATTTAAATAGTTATAAATTAAATAGTTTATAAATTAAAATAATTAGTAAATTAAAAAGAGTTAAAAATTAAAATAGCTTATATTAAAATAATTTATAACGTAAAATATTAAAAATAGTTTAAATCTAATTTAAAATACTTTATATAATAAAAATAGTTTCCTCAAATTTCATAAATCGATTCAAACCAACTCAAATTCCAAAATTCAAATTTAATTCAATCTCAATTGGCAAATTTTAATTTAATTCAACATCTCAATAAACCATTAATTTATATCGATTTCAATATATAGATATAAACTACAAATCAAACCATTTCGATTTCAATAGGTTCCAAAGCTTTAAATATTCAAACATTTACATTAACTTAATTTTGATTAGTTCATTTATATTTCGAGTTTAACTTTACCATTATTTAATATTGAAATTATTCACTTAGTCAAATTCAATATGATTTAATAAAACCTTAAACTACAATTTAAATAAACTAAATATTCCTTTCAGTTTAGTTTAAGCTTGAAACATTCATTTAATAGCTTCAAATCAAAATCAAGTTATGAAATCATATCTTTAAATTCTCAAATTCAGTATGTTTCAAATCGATTTAATTAAATATAATTCTTAAAAGAATACGATTTCAAATCAACTGAAATTTATCTTCCCAACCTATTTTACTAAAATCATTATAAAATTAATTTTTAGAATATGAATTTTTAAAATATGAATTATCTACAGGTATATATCTTTTCAATCCGCAATCCCAAATTCAATGTTAATGAAAATCGCTTGGGTTTATCATTTCAACCCATAACGATTTTCTCCTATTCTACAAGATTGTTCGGGTACGTATTATTTCAAACCATAGGGAATTCTATAATAACATAGAACTTGTAGACTAAGAATAATATAGATAATAATATAACATATCAACAACAGGCCTATATCATCAATAACAGATAAAATATAAATAACATATCATGGTGTCAGATGTCACAGGTGAACAGTTACAGATAGTGCATATCATATATATAGAAGTTAAATAACTAGGAACAACATATTTCAATTGTTGTTTCAAATGAAATCAAATCTAATAAATATAAGAATGTTAATCCTGAGTGATTGCTCGCCATTCGAGGCTAGAGAGATTCGACAATGAAATGAGTTACGAATCTAAGCATGAATTTCAAAGGAAATGTAGATTGGCATGAATTTGATGGACAAGCTGATAAATAGGGATCGATGAGAACAAATATATATATAATTTAAAGTCTAATATTAATTCATATTAATTCATATTAAAATAATATTTTAAACTCATATTTAAAATAATATTTTTTTTAAATAAATACTAAATTTAAACACATATACAATAACATCTCTATATATGCTTTATCCAAAACCCAGACCCAAATATATTTATATAAATAAACTAATATAAAATCATGTACTAAGTTACAATACTAACTAAGGAACAATAGAGTAAATATATAAATGAACCATATGTATTTTAAGATCAAAATAATAATTTATATAACTTATATAAATTCATGTACATATAATCAAACATTTATATAAATCGGATATAAGCTAACATAACCTGGACTACATATATGCAATAATATAAATGCAGACATATATAAATATACCCAAACCAAACTCAAGTATATATAAACTAATACATATACTAATATATATTTAAACAGCTTCCATAAACTTTACTATTTATAAAACTTATATAGCCAACATACTCAAACTATATATAGTTACGATTATATATAATACTTGAAAAACCCAAATAAATATATATACATACCCAAACATATATATACCTCTGTTATAACTTTAAGATTCAAATCTGTTATAAAGTACAATTCAACAGAATCATAGTTATATATGTAAACATGTAGGTGGAACACAAACCAAAGCAGGCATGCGAAAAATAAACATATATAGGTATATATAAGCAAAACACATGAACACAAGTATATATATGTATACCTTATGAACGGATCAACATAACTAAGTTTAAACATATTATATTATATATAATTTAATCTATTATATTGTACTTCCCAACATATTTATACTACTAAATTATAAACTTATTTTAAATATATATATAAACAAATATGCAGAGGCATAAACATATATATCAGTACGTAACAGAGGACCATATTTACATATATAAAACTACACTGTCAAAATTTATATAACTAACATATACAGAAGTTTATCTAAACCACATACGTAACCACATAGGCATATATATATATCGGTATAAAAAAACATGCAGACTGACACATATATATACTTTTGAAAACTATATTTAAACAATAGATATCATTATTTCAGAATACGGCATATAAACATAAATATATATCCTGAAACATATAACAGCTTATATATTTATATATATAATTTACGAATCAATACTTAATAACAATTGCCCATATATAAGTAGGCTACGAAGCTGGAGGAGGAAGGGAACTCGGCTGCATGAGTGCGGGGGCCGAAAGAAGAAGAGGCGAAGAGATATGGGTCGGTGCCGAGGTGAAGGGCATGGTGAGGGCACTTGACATGGATAGGATAGAGGCAAGATCGAGTGGTGGAGCTTCGGTTCAAGGAAGCGAAGGCCAGCCTTGGCACGGCTGGAAGTGTTGGAGAAAAATGGAGGAAGATGTGGTGCGCGTGAGGCTGCGTGATGGAGGCCGAGAGCCATGCTGGCTTGGTTGAGGTGGCTCACGTGATTTATACATGAATGCAAAGTTTATTCATGAAATATTATTATTATTTTAGAGGAGGAGATGGCCAGGTTCGGCAAAAAAGGAAGTGGAGAGATAGGATCATCTAGAAGACAATCAATTAAAAAGGAAATGAAGGCGAACAGGCTTTGTATATATGCAATGAAATATTTTTATTTTATATTTTTGAATGGAAAAGAAGAAAATTGACTAAGAAATGAAACGATCCAACATATAAAAATTATCATAGGGAATAGATATAATCACAGCCTGAATTCAAGAATATTAATGACAATGGCTAATTGATGTATACGGTGGAAATGAATGGACAAAGAAAACCAAAAGGCTCAATACAATTATCGATATGGTTAACGTTTTCGAGATTTTGTCACATATCGGACTCCGAAACACATGAATGAATATACTATGGAGATCACCATGACGAAACGATCAAAACGGTACACATATCATTGATACGACCATCCTATCAAAAGTCGATATTCGGTACATAAAATGCTAAAAACGCCGGAATTAAGATAAACGGAGCAATAACAGTCCAAATTTGATGAAACGAAAGACGACGTCTCACTCAGAAGATGATTTACAAATTTATTATATAAAAATGTTTAGGTTTTGAATATTTTATTATCATCAAACATTAACTAATTTAAATTTAAACAAAACTACACAAAAAATATACTTCAATATTATCAGATAAAAATTTACCATTTACTATGTTTATATAGACTTATTCCAAATATTAAATTTTTATTTCAAAATTTTATTATTTAAAGTTTCACAATAATTCCCAGTTAATTACGTTATTAAACCCATTAAAATTTACGGTTCGTTACAAAACATCCCAAATCATGGGAAAAACAATAAAATATCGTTCCAAAAACCGTAATTCGAAAACTTACCTATTTATTAAGCAAACGAACTTTATTTATGAAACCAAAAGCAACTGCTACTACTTTCATAAAATTTTATTTCACTTATATAGTCTAAAGGAGTTAAAATTATGTCAAAGATCAATATATTAGTTTTTTCAAACAATAGCCCAAGCTACACACGTATATAATCACATGCAAACGAAAACAGTACGACCACTATATGTAACAAAAGAATCCATCATACATCCATAGAAATAAAAAACTAATGATTTCTTCAGTTTTAGGAACTTTTCATCGTATATGGGTGATAAATAAATTGCCATGCGTACATTACGCTCAACGTGTAACGACCCGGTATTTTCAACCATTCGCATCCATTATAAGTGTATAGGTAGACACTCATGCCGGAATTGGATAGATCAAAATACCGCGTTGTAAATGAAAATTTGGCAAATCTCAGAATATACAGTAAATAAAATCACAGATCACAGACACAGAGTATATAAAAATGCAGCGGAAGAAAAAGAGATAGTAGTTCATGAAGCTACTATATAAATATGAGATACATCAGAGTTAAATAAAATACAGCAGAAGAGTAACAAGATACATCACTGAAACACTGGATACTGAAACAAAATAGAAGGCTGGATCTTCAAGGAAAGCTCCAACTCCGAAGGTGAATCTCGAATGCTAACTCAATCAATCTGACCCGAGCGTAAAGCAAAACAAAAAACCCTCGAGTCAGGACATAAATACTTATAAACTGTAAATCAACTCAAGTGAACAGTAACAAAATGCATCAATAACTTAAAGGATGCTTGGGACCGTCCATCCTCTAAGGATCCGTTAAACTATTTACTATATAGTAATATACGCTATATACGGTAGTGTCTAATCAGTAAAGTATAATCATATAGAAAATAGCGTTAAGGGGATGGTGAACCTTAACGCGGTCGGATCTTTAAAACCAAAATCGTAGTGGGCTCGATATAAGGATATGACGCGGCACGCGAGGCAATGCCAGGGTGGATACACCGTTTGCACTCCCAGACCGGTGGTGACGGCAAGCCAGCAGCTTCCGCCCACCTCGAACAATACCCCCGAATCAAAGTGGCGCCACCGAATCGAATCACAACAGTAATAGAATAGATTCCGATGGAGCATGCTCGATGAAAGGGTGCGACCCTTTGTGTAGCCCGGTATAGCTCCTGTTTTAGTCATATATGCCAACTCACGGGAGTTGGGTCCACGTAACATACCTCGAGAACGTCGCCACCATCCTACTTCATTCTGCAATCTCCACCGCGTACACAGTTGTTAAAGTGGTTTTCGGTATTGTCCGGCTATAAGACAATATCCGATCCCGGTCTCTTTAACAACCAATCGTTATTATAACCCATGGATATTTATTTCAAATAATTTATACTTTCGAGACTAAAATATCATACTCATTTCAAAACAATATCACAATTGTATCATTTCCATTTCAAAAATAATTCAATATTATATCATTCAAATAAAACCCAAATTTTCAAATCATTGAATATTTCTTTAAATTTATTAAACTTGAAATATTCCTTTAAATTATCATAGCATTTTGGAAATGTTACCTTAAGGAATCATAGCATTTTTGGAATGTACTACTTTCCACTTTACATTGTATATAATCAAAGTATTGATAAGCTTAAAATTTTAACATGTCAATTTATCATAGCCTTATAGTTAAATAGACTTTCTTACTGTAATATACAATTTAAACCGAAATTCTTATGTTAAGTTAAAAGCATCTTATTAACTTACATTATTATTACAATAAAGAAACTTTATTATTTTAATCATTTAAAGTATGTCATTCACATAAATTAAAACTTGCTTATCAAATGTACGTTATCAACTTACATTTTATTATTACAGTAAGTAACATTTATCATTTTAATCAATTTAAAATACACCATTACATTGATTAAAATCTACGTGTCAAATGTACGTTTTAAATTTTATATTCCTATTACAATAATGAACATTTATTAATTAAATCAATACCACACTACTTAAAACTTTACACGTTTCTTTCATTAATTAAAAACTTATACGTTCTTGCATTAATTAAAACTTATACCTTTCTTTCATTAATTAGGAATTTACATGTACCTATCATTAATTAGAACACCATATGTTCTTTCATTAATTAAAACCTATACGTTACTTTCATTAATTAAAACCTATACGTTTCTTTCATAAATTAAAACCTATACGTTTCTTTCATAAATTAAACCTATACGTTTCTTTCATAAATTAAAACCTATACGTTTCTTTCATTAATTAAACCTATAGGTTTCTTTCATTAATTAAAACATATACGTTACTTTCATTAATTAAAACCTATACGTTACTTTCATTAATTAAAACCTATACGTTGCTTTCATTAATTAAAACCTATACGTTACTTTCATTAATTAAAACATATACGTTACTTTCATTAATTAAAACCTAGTTAATTTCATTAATTAAAACCTATACGTTACTTTCATTAATTAAAACCTATACGTTACTTTCATAAATTACATTTTAACACATAGAAAAATCATAATTTATTTATTTTAAAACCTTTCAAAATCTATTTAAATCAAATTTCATAATTTTATATTTTTAAAATACTTAAAATATTCAAAGCACTTTATAGAATAACCACGGGTCTGTATATAGTTTTCTAACCTAGGTCAAGTGATACGGATATGTATCATTTCAATCCGCAGTTCAAAAGATAAAAATCCGGGTTCTATCATTTCAAACCCGCAATCCCAAGTTTAAATAAATAAATAAAATAACTCAGGCCTATCATTTCAGCCCATAATGATTTTTATCCTAACAGGGAACTTGCAGTGTGATCATATACAGAAATAATATAAACAATGTCAATATCACAATATACAGTCATATATCAGATGTCAGGTGAAAATTAACAGTTTTAACATGGTAATAACACGGCATAGCATATCATATGATAATCATTAACTTGCATAAACATTTTACATTACTAAACACTTGTCATCAATCCACTTTTCATAAGTATATATGTAAGAGTGAGAAAGAATCACCTTTTTCAAAGCTAGAGACCAAAACAACATACAAGCACGACTCCAAAGGCACGACAAGCACAATTTCACGACTTTTGATTTGAGTTGAAAGATAGCCAAAATATGATTTTGTATCAACAACCCAAAACAAAACAAACCAGACAATATATAAACATTCAACATAAAATAACATTGAAACAATTTTGAAATACAAAGCGAAATGAACAAGATAGATTGGACCTGGCTTCAACCACTTCAATGCTTGGCCTAAGGGACACTTATGCTTGGCTATGATGATGCTTTGGCTCAGGTATGACATCATATAGGTCAGGTTTAACATCATATAGGCAAGGCAACAAGTGGAGATGAAGGGAATGAGGCAACAATGGTCAAAAACATTGTTTTTAGGCATGTAGGTTGCAATTTGAAGGGTTTGGCCACCATAGATGGCTCGGCCATGGTCATGGTTGGTGGAGTAGATGGTGTTGGAGGCATGGAAGAGATGTAGGAGTTTGTGGCTGCGGCTATGGAGAAGAGGCCGATCCAAACTTAGAAGAGAAACAAGGCAAAATTGCATAGAAAAGTAAGAAAAGTAGAAAGAATAGAGGGATTTACCTAATTTTTTTTCTTCAAGGTAGAGGCCATGATTTTTAGGGTTTTGGGGCTTCAAAAATTCATGAATGACAAGAGGAAGTCGGCTGCAAAGGATGGGGGAAGGAATGGCTAAGATGAATTGATGTATTAATGATAGAAGAAACTGCAAAAGAAACGGATAAAACGTTTTTCCGTTTCTTAGCTCTTAACCCTTTCAAATTTCTCATATATATTTATATACATCCAAATAACTGAAAATAATTAAAATCTCAGTTAAAATTCGAAAATATAATAGATAAACAAAATATTAATAATTAAATATTAATTAGATATGATTAAAATAAGAAAAATAGCACAGAAAATGAAAACTTGACTTAAGAATTAGAAATAACTTCAATACACTTTGAAAAAATTGACTTTAATTTAAATATGTGTAAAATGAATAAAATAAAGTAAAACACAGCAAATAACAGTGAGTGCATAAAATAAATAAATAAATTTTAATTATATATAATTAAATTAAGAAAATGGCTTAAAATTGTAGACTAGGCTTTTAAAATTAGAAATAAATTCAAATGAACTTTAGAAAAATTATATTATCATTTTAAAAATACTTAAAAGTCAAAATATACATTATATAACATATTATCACATATTGAAATAAAATAAAACAAAGAAGAAGTAATTTATACAATTTAAAATAGTCATTGTTAAATAACCCTATATACGCACAATATTGTAAAGGGTATAACTTTCACAATATACATCCAATTTCAACGAAACGAAAATTGGTGTTCTTATAATTTTATGCACTTTCATAATAAAAGAAAAAATTTAAATTTTTAAGCTTTTAAAATTTTAAGTTGAAAGTCACAGTTTGACTATTTTGACCAAAATCAGCATTTCAGGCAAATATTCAACTTACAAAATTTTGGAATTATAACTCATATAAAAATCAAGATTATATTTAAATAATAAATTTAATCATTTCAAATAAGTAAACTAAGTTTTTAAATCAAAATCTTACATTATAAATAATTAAAATATACAATAAAATAATTACAAAATACAAGGTTGTTACACTCTCCCCCACTCAAAACTTTTCATCCTCGAAAGGAATGAGGTATGGAAGGGCACAGAAAAGATAGAGTGAAATAGGATTAAGATAAGATGACAAGAAGATTGAAGTTATACCTGATAACTGTTGTTATAGGTAAGTTTTACAAGGTGGAGCTGATCTTTCCAAGATTCTCCAAAATTAAGAACACAAGCACGAAAAAGGTGGATTCAAAATGATTACCAAAGATCTATCAAAGATTATAGACAGATTCCTATGCCAATCTATAGCAAGATAAGGAGGAGGAGGATAACAAAAAAATAGTTTGGAAAACAAAATAAGGAAATAGATTTGAAAGCATGGAAATTTCAACTTAAATAGAGAATAAATCTTTACACAAGTTAAATAAATCTTAACTATCTCAAATTTCATTATCTTATTATCCAATCATCATAAATTAACAAATTTCAAAACCATGGGTTTGAAAAATAAACATTTATTACACTCACAATGTATTTAATAAATTTAATTCTTCTTTATTCCTAAATAAAACTAAATTTATTCCTCTCACTATATTTATCACTTATGTTAAACATACTTACACTTAATATAACTGCTTTCTTTTATTCTTAGTTCTTTTAATATTATTTTTTTATAAGTTATTCAATTACCCTTTATTATATTTACCTCTGTTAATCGTTTTATAATTAAAATTTAAGTGTATAACATTTATTATAACCATTCAAATTTTATTTATAAAATCTTTTTATATTGTATATTACCCAATTACATTGTTAACTTCTGAAATTAAGGTAAGTTATATTGGAATGGAATTGTGTCATACAAATAAAACTTTCCAATTCAATTATCTCAAGTTTAATCATTTATCCAAATTTTTTGATTTTCTTTTTATAATTGAAATTATTGTTAAAAATTAAAATTTAAGAATTAAATTTCCGATTTCTTCAAACCATTTAGAGATAAGTAATAATATATATATAATATGTCAAATCAAATTTCAATCATATATCTATATATTATAAATTAAGTCATATTTTAGAAATTCAAATCAATTTAATTTCCCAAAACAAAGCTGTAGCAAGACTACAGAACAGTCTCTTAACTTCGAAACTCGAAAATGAGCGTCGATGATGTCGCGATCATCATCGAAGTTATTTTCCAGCGACAAAGAGAAGAGCACTAATTTTAAACCTTTAAAATTCTTTGAAAACAAATTCTATTCACAATACTTTAAATAATATAACCTTTTAAAACTTTAAACCAAAGTTCGAAATAATCGGAATTTAAATCCTCAAATTCTTGTTTTAAATTCATTTCAGTTCCCAAATAAATTTATAAACAAATATTTATAGATCTATTTGTAGAACAATAAATGATAAATCAAGTATTATCATTTCAAATTATCAATTTAAATCATTTCATTAAGTTCCATAAATTTACTTATATATCAAAATTTATTTCATTAACCAAAGTTTATTTATTTTTTAAATGTATTGTGTCCATTTGTTCTGTCAAAGTATTTTAGAAATCCTATCGATAGCGTTGATCAGACGAATCGATCGGAAACCCAACTCAACATCAACAACTCAAACAACACAATATATAAACAAAATATAGATTGACAAATACAATTCAAAATGTTTGAAAATATGTTGGAAACAAAAGACAAGATGATTAAATACATAGTAGGGAGGCAGATAAGCTAAAATAAATCACGGGCAACCTTAATCGGGTCAACCGTGACTTAAAGTATAAGATCGAAGTGGATTTTCTGGGGTAAATCTACATTCGACCTCAAGAGATAGAGTTTGGGATAATAGGAGATAGTAGCATCTAAACTGAGGATATAAAATTTTTGGTGAATCGATGCTGCTGTAAAGGAGTTTCACTCCTTTTACAAGAAAATTTTTGAGATTGGCAGGACCGCCAATTCACTATAAAGATCATTCGAAGTGGAGTTGTGGGATACTCCAGAATCAAATGAAGATGAATAACGGGAAATAAGAATGGACTTTGGAACTGCAGGGAACGTTCCAAAATTCAAAGGAATCGAGTCAAAAGGGAAGAGATTCAAACTCGAATGAAAGTGATTCTGTAAATACATTCACTATATATGCTGAGTTTTGCCTAGAGCTACCAAAGCTCTGATACCAACTGAACGACCCGGTATTTTCAACCATTCGCATCCATTATAAGTGTATAGGTAGACACTCATGCCGGAATTGGATATCTCAAAATACCGCGTTGTAAATGAAAATTTGGCAAATCTCAGAATATACAGTAAATAAAATCACAGATCACAGACACAGAGTATATAAAAATGCAGCGGAAGAAAAAGAGATAGTAGTTCATGAAGCTACTATATAAATATGAGATACATCAGAGTTAAATAAGATACAACAGAAGAGTAACAAGATACATCATTGAAACACTGGATACTGAAACAAAATAGAAGGCTGGATCTTCAAGGAAAGCTCCAACTCCGAAGGTGAATCTTGAATGCTAACTCAATCAATCTGACCCGAGCGTAAAGCAAAACACAAAACCCTCGAGTCAGGACATAAATACTTATAAACTGTAAATCAACTCAAGTGAACAGTAACAAAATGCACCAATAACTTAAAGGATGCTTGGGACCGCCCATCCTCTAAGGATCCGTTAAACTATTTACTATATAGTAATATACGCTATATACGGTAGTGTCTAATCAGTAAAGTATAATCATATAGAAAATAGCGTTAAGGGGATGGTGAACCTTAACGCGGTCGGATCTTTAAAACCAAAATCGTGGTGGGCTCGATATAAGGATATGACACGGCACGCGAGGCAATGCCAGGGTGGATACACCGTTTGCACTCTCGGGCCGGTGGTGACGGCAAGCCAGCAGCTTCCGCCCACCTCGAACAATACCCCCGAATCAAAGTGGTGCCACCGAATCGAATCACAACAGTAATAGAATAGTTTCCGATGGAGCATGCTCGATGAAAGGGTGCGACCCTTTGTGTAGCCCGGTATAGCTCCTGTTTTAGTCATATATGCCAACTCACGGGAGTTGGGTCCACGTAACATACCTCGAGAACGTCGCCACCATCCTACTTCATTCTGCAATCTCCACCGCGTACACAGTTGTTAAAGTGGTTTTCGGTATTGTCTGGCTATAAGACAATATCCGATCCCGGTCTCTTTAACAACCAATCGTTATTATAACCCATGGATATTTATTTCAAATAATTTATACTTTCAAGACTAAAATATCATACTCATTTCAAAACAATATCACAATTGTACCATTTCCATTTCAAAAATAATTCAATATTATATCATTTAAATAAAACCCAAATTTTCAAATCATTGAATATTTCTTTAAATTTATTAAACTTGAAATATTCCTTTAAATTATCATAGCATTTTGGAAATGTTACCTTAAGGAATCATAGCATTTTTGGAATGTACTACTTTCCACTTTACATTGTATATAATCAAAGTATTGATAAGCTTAAAATTTTAACATGTCAATTTATCATAGCCTTATAGTTAAATAAACTTTCATACTGTAATATACAATTTAAACCGAAATTCTTATGTTAAGTTAAAAGCACCTTATTAACTTACATTATTATTACAATAAAGAAACTTTATTATTTTAATCATTTAAAGTATGCCATTCACATAAATTAAAACTTGCTTATCAAATGTACGTTATCAACTTACATTTTATTATTACAGTAAGTAACATTTATCATTTTAATCAATTTAAAATACACCATTACATTGATTAAAATCTACGTGTCAAATGTGCGTTTTAAATTTTATATTCCTATTACAATAATGAACATTTATTAATTAAATCAATACCACACTACTTAAAACTTTACACATTTCTTTCATTAATTAAAAACTTATACGTTCTTGCATTAATTAAAACTTATACCTTTCTTTCATTAATTAGGAATTTACATGTACCTATCATTAATTAGAACACCATATGTTCTTTCATTAATTAAAACCTATACGTTTCTTTCATAAATTAAAACCTATACGTTTCTTTCATAAATTAAACCTATACGTTTCTTTCATAAATTAAAACCTATACGTTTCTTTCATAAATTAAACCTATACGTTTCTTTCATTAATTAAAACCTATACGTTACTTTCATTAATTAAAACCTATACGTTACTTTCATTAATTAAAACATATACGTTACTTTCATTAATTAAAACCTATACGTTACTTTCATTAATTAAAACCTATACGTTACTTTCATTAATTAAAACATATACGTTACTTTCATTAATTAAAACCTAGTTACTTTCATTAATTAAAACCTGTACGTTACTTTCATTAATTAAAACCTATACGTTACTTTCATAAATTACATTTTAACACATAGAAAAATAATAATTTATTTATTTTAAAACCTTTCAAAATCTATTTAAATCAAATTTCATAATTTTATAATTTTAAAATACTTAAAATATTCAAAGCACTTTATAGAATAACCACGGGTCTGTATATAGTTTTCTAACCTAGGTCAAGTGATACGGATATGTATCATTTCAATCCGCAGTTTAAAAGGTAAAAATCCGGGTTCTATCATTTCAAACCCGCAATCCCAAGTTTAAATAAATAAATAAAATAACTCAGGCCTATCATTTCAGCCCATAATGATTTTTATCCTAACAGGGAACTTGCAGTGTGATCATATACAGAAATAATATAAACAATGTCAATATCACAATATACAGTCATATATCAGATGTCAGGTGAAAATTAACAGTTTTAACATGGTAATAACATGGTAATAACACGGCATAGCATATCATATGATAATCATTAACTTGCATAAACATTTTACATTACTAAACACTTGTCATCAATCCACTTTTCATAAGTATATATGTCAGAGTGAGAAAGACTCACCTTTTTCAAAGCTAGAGACCAAAACAACATACAAGCACGACTCCAAAGGCACGACAAGCACAATTTCATGACTTTTGATTTGAGTTGAAAGATAGCCAAGATATGATTTTGTATCAACAACCCAAAACAAAACAAACCAGACAATATATAAACATTCAACATAAAATAACATTGAAACAATTTTGAAATACAAAGCGAAATGAACAAGATAGATTGGATCTTCCTTCAACCACTTCAATGCTTGGCCTAAGGGACACTTATGTTTGGCTATGATGATGCTTTGGCTCAGGTATGACATCATATAGGTCAGGTTTAACATCATATAGGCAAGGAAACAAGTGGAGATGAAGGGAATGAGGCAACAATGGTCAAAAACAATGTTTTTAGGCATGTAGGTTGCAATTTGAAGGGTTTGGCCAGCATAGATGGCTCGGCCATGGTCATGGTTGGTGGAGTAGATGGTGTTGGAGGCATGGAAGAGATGTAGGAGTTTGTGGCTGCGGCTATGCAGAAGAGGCCGATCCATACTTAGAAGAGAAACAAGGCAAAATTGCATAGAAAAGTAAGAAAAGTAGAAAGAAGAGAGGGATTTACCTAATTTTTTTTCTTCAAGGTGGAGGCAATGTTTTTTAGGGTTTTGGGGCTTCAAAAATTCGTGAATGACAAGAGGAAGTCGGCTGCAAAGGATGGGGGAAGGAATGGCTAAGATGAATTGATGTATTAATGACAGAAGAAACTGCAAAAGAAACGGATAAAACGTTTTTCCGTTTCTTAGCTCTTAACCCTTTCAAATTTCTCATATATATTTATATACATCCAAATAACTGAAAATAATTAAAATCTCAGTTAAAATTCGAAAATATAACAGATAAACAAAATATAATAATTAAATATTAATTAGATATGATTAAAATAAGAAAAATAGCACAGAAAATGAAAACTTGACTTAAGAATTAGAAATAACTTCAATACACTTTGGAAAAATTTACTTTAATTTAAATATATGTAAATGAATAAAATAAAGTAAAAAACAGAAAATAACAGTGAGTGCATAAAATAAATAAATAAATTCTAATTATATATAATTAAATTAAAAAAATGGTTTAAAATTGTAGACTAGGCTTTTAAAATTAGAAATAAATTCAAATGAACTTTAGAAAAATTATATTATCATTTTAAAAATACTTAAAAGTCAAAATATACATTATATAACATATTATCACATATTAAAATAAAATAAAACAAAGAAGAAGTAATTTATACAATTTAAAATAGTCATTGTTAAATAACTCTATATACGCACAATATTGTAAAGGGTATAACTTTCACATTTTACATCCAATTTCAACGAAACGAAAAGTGGTGTTCTTATAATTTTATGTACTTTCATAATAAATGAAAAAATTTAAATTTTTAAACTTTTAAAATTTTAAGTTGAAAGTCATAGTTTGACTATTTTGACCAAAATCAGCATTTCAGGCAAATATTCAACTTACAAAATTTTGGAATTATAACTCATATAAAAATCAAGATTATATTTAAATAATAAATTTAATCATTTCAAATAAGTAAAATAAGTTTTTAAATCAAAATCTTACATTATAAATAATTAAAATATACAATAAAATAATTACAAAATACAAGGTTGTTACACAACGGCTTTTAGATAATCACTTAATAGATTATTCATACAACCTTAAACAATTTGAAGTATCATTTTCCAAACTTCCCATAAGCCAAAACAACAAAGAATTCAAATATTATTTAAGTTTAATGTATTGGTTTCATTTCACATTATTGACCTTTTGTTCTTTTTCATTCATTCACTTTTACTAATTCACATTCATTACTTACATAATTTATTTTCCATTTAATATTTAAAACCATCAAGGAATAACTTCATAAGGTATTACCTAAGTTTCTTGCAGTTGATTCACATTTATTGTTGTATAGCTTGATTTCAATTTAATATTAATATTCATTAATGAATCATTTCAACTTAAATTTCTTAACTTTTAAAGTTACATTCATTTGTTCATATACAACATCCTTTAATAATAAACTTATTTATGGATCATTTCGGTCAATTTCTTAAGTTTATAATCATTTTCTTAGATAATATTCACTTTTTACTATTCAATTTAATTATTAACATTTCAAAACATTAACTTATGTTTATAACTTTTCTTTTACATCATAGTTTTTCATTTATAACATATGTTTATTTTGAAGCATTTTTGTTATTAAGCTTTTCCTTGTACAATATTATATTATATATTCATATTTAACATTTCAACTTTTTAAAAATTTCTGGTAAGTTTTATATATGTTTTAGAATGTAATTGAGTGTTATACAAATTTATCTTATTCATTTTGGTTAACAAAAATGTTCAATATTTTACATCTTCTTAATTTTCATCATTTTTCAATTTACAAGTGACAAATCTCCAATTTCTTTACTGTTTTATTAAATACTTAGCTTCTAATTCTTATTTCTTATTTTAGAATTTTCCACTTTTGAAATTTCACTTTATTTCTACAATTGAAAATCATTAATTAACAAGAAATTAAGAATTTAAATACTGGGTTCATTTCTAATCACTTTGAAATAATATATATACACACTCATATCTTTTGCATATATCGAATCGTATTTGGAAATACTAAATCAAAATCTATTTCACCAAAACAACTGCGTAGCAAAGCGAATATAGTGGTCTTCCCACTTTGAAACTTGAAAATGAAATTTGATGACATCGCGATCATCATCGAATTTATCTTCCAGTGACATAAGAGGAGAGTACAGAACTTATTTCCTTTTTAAAATTCGTTTAAAAACATTTCTTTCAAATCACATTGAAAATATTTCTATCAAAATATTCTGAATAATACTAATATTATTTTTCCAAAATCTTTTGAAAACCAATTTCAAACACCTGGACTTAAGTTCCAAATTTTGAGTTCATATTCATTTTATTTGTAAATTCTATTTTACAACCAATATTTATAACATTTAACTTTCTAAAAAACAAACATATCACATACAACTATATCCATTTATAAAAAATTATTCTTTTATATACAAAATATAAATTTCGGAAAAATTATTTCATTTATCCATTTTTAGAAAAAATATTGTGTCGGTTTACCCTATCGAAGTATTTAGGAATCCTATCGATGTCATAACATCATATGTACCGACCAGAATTATAAATACTCAATAGAACAAATTAACATAATACAAAACAAATTTTTTATAGCACTAACAAATACGCTCCCTCATATATATACTCTCAGCCTCATTTTAGGGTATTATTAACCCTATCTTTAATGAATTAATCCCCAACAAGCTAAGTTATCTCTAAACCAAAGCTATGATGCCAACTGTGATGTCCCACAATTTTGGACAGTTTTAATCAATAATAAACCACACATCTCTAACTCAAACCATTCAAAAGGGAGGATTTTCAATGGGGTGAGTAAGAAAATAATTGAAAAGAAGAAAAAACAAAACACAAAATCTCAGACCAGAATTGACAAAATACAACAATCAAATAAACTGTTCATGAAGCTGTTTTACAACATACATTTGATTACACAAATTTTACAAAAAATAGGAGCAAAATCAATAAATATACCAAAATAATGCAGCGGAATAATAATAGTAAATACGATTTAGCACCTCCACCTCCATCTTCACGGAATAATGTCTTCAAACACTAAAATGCTCAGGTTGACCCGAGCGTAACTAAAAGACAAAACACTCGAGTGAGACCAAAAGGTTGTTATGTAAGTTAAAGCACTAACCAGTAAACATAAGTCTAATAGCTTCAGAGATGTTTATGTGATGTTTCAGAATTTTAAGCAATATTTATTTAATAATCTTCATTAACAATTATTTTATATTGGCTAGTTTATCTTTTCAAAAACTAATCATATTTAGTTGGTAAATTTTATTTTTCAAAGCTAATAGAAATGTATTCTATTTATAATGTATGTATGTATATACATTGTAAATAATAAGTTTGGTTTCAATTTAATAAAAATGTTTTCAAATTATAATATATATATATATATATATATATATATATATATATATATAATGTATATGTATATATTATGATTTGGAAGTTAATTTAAATTTAAGTTAATAATTTTCAAAGCTAGTTAAAATAAATTCTATATTTTCAAAACCAATATATATGTCAATTAAAAGTATTTCAGCTTAAGTTTAAAAATGATCTAATAAAAAGGTTTAAAACACTTTCTTTTAAAATATAATTTGAAATATAACACTTTCCTTTTATACTTGAATAAAGCATAGTTTATTTATAGTTTAAAAACAAATAAAACATAAGAGAAATATTCAAAAAAAAGGTTTATTATGCTTTACTTTAACTAAAATGGTTTATAAATAAATATAAAGGTTTAAATATACTTTCTTTTTAAATATCTCTTGATCTAAGAATTTTGTAAATATATAAAACTTTATAAACATATATATACACACACACATTTAATAAAGACATAAACACATTACATAATTTATTAAAATATTAAGGAAAATATTTAGTAATGATTTAAAACATTTGTAGAGAAGTACTTAATTAAAAAGAGAGATTAAACATTTATTATTCATATAACATTGTTTTAGGACATTTGTATAATCATCATAACATGCAATGACATTTATAAGCATAATATAATTTGGAAAAACCAGATGGCAAGCATTGATCTTCTTAATTTAAAATATATATGAATTGTTAAGGTTAGGGTGTGTACAGGTTAAAAAATTTTCTTTTTTCAACTCCTTCTTTTTAAAAATAAAATCAAAACAAAATTTAAATCAAACAAACAACTGCAAGCTTCTCTGATTCAGACCAGTAGTTTCAAACAAATTCAACTTAAAGCAAGCAAACTCAATATCAAAAATCAGTGCGAATCAAATACAACAAATTGCCAAGAACAATGATAATCCGCTATCTGTTTCTTCAAGTTTCTGTGAGTAAACATTTTCTTTAAAAGCTAAAATCTGTTGATGCTAATACATGTGATATATCTACGTTATGATGATGTAAATATGTTTGTTTGCATGGATGTTTCAACTTGAATCTAGTTTGAATTATGCTATATATTATAAGCATGCCTGTATATACATGTATATATGTCTCTGTTGAAATCTCAGGCTTAAGATCAACTTTAAAAATTCCTATCTTCCCAAAACATCAACGTTGGTCTAGGATCAATAAAAAGAAAATGATAATAACAATGTAATCTTTTTTTAAATTATTTTAAGTGTATATATTTGGTATATATTCTGGAAATTGGAGATTACGGTGAAAATCTAAAATAAGTAGAAAATCAATGTGTACAATGTCATCTTTGGATTCTAGAATCCGATTCGTTTAAGAGAATCATGAATTTCAATATGAATTAGGTGATTTTTAAAATGGTATATGTCGTGAATTAGTGGGATGAACGGTTTTTGCCATATCGTCAAATTCCGAGGAACAACGAACTGGCGGGAGAAAAGAGATCACTACCGGTGGAGGTTGGAGTGTTAGGGATCTCGAGAAAATTGGAAGGGGTATTTTTAGAGGATAGTGGTGGCTAGGGGACGATGATCTAAGGTTAGATGATCTGTTTTTGTCTGGGCATGTGTCGAGGCGATCTCGACGTCGTTGGTGCATCAAATCAAGTCGCGAGTAAGGGGATCGACGCTGGAGTTCGAGATGCAACTGGGGACGAGGCGGATGGTTTTCTGGTGGAGGAGTTCGTCATTGATGCGTGTTTTTAATGGTCGAGTTTTTTGATCCATATGGGTTCGATTGCTCATTTTTGTTCCTCTGGCGATTTGGGCGATCTGAGGGGTCGTGAGGGACGGTGGGGATGTCGGTGACTTGCCGAGCATCGTATCGATGGTCAGAGTAGGGTGGCCGTGGTGTACATGTGCACGCTGTACACTAGTTATGGTCTGGGTTTTTGTTTAGGTTGGAAAGAGTTTTGGTTTGGATTTTACTTGAAGTTTTTCTCGTGATGACTCGGGATATTTGTATGCGAGAGTTGCTTGGGGAAATTTGTAGTTGCCTCGGATTTTTCCTATTTTGGCTCGAGTCGTTTTGTTACCAGGTCTAGTTTGTGAAGAAGTTGTGTTTCAAGGGTTGAAATGCAAAGGTAATAAGTTAAAGTTAATGCAATTTTAAAGTATATTAAATTAAATAAGTTTTCAAACGAAGAAAATCAAGTTTAAAAACTAGTTTCAAAGTTTAATTCTAATGTTAAATGTGTTCTTTAAGATTTCTTTGGTTTAAATAATGATTTAACAATTTTTATTAAAAAGGCAAAAGAAAATGTTTAATCAAGTTTTAAAATATATTTAAGGTAAATAAGTTTTTAAAAGATATGATAATTAAGGTTCAAGAATAACTATTTATTTAATTTACTAAACAAGTTTGAAAGGTTTTCAAAGATTTTAAATGTTAAAATTAACTATTTAAATTGTTTATTTAAAGTAAATTATATATTTTTAATCATGTAATTGATTTTTAAATGTTTTTCTAATGATATAATTAATGTAATGAATTTAAGATAATTGTTTTAATTGATTAAGGATAGTTAATTACTTGATTAATTAAGGGTTAATTAATCTAAGTAATTAAAGGTAATTAATTGAAGAGTGATTAATTAATAGAAGTAATTAAAGGAATGAATTACTCAATGAAATTAATTAAATTAACGTGGTTAATTTAAGTTAATTAATTAGATTAATTAATTAAAGACAATCACTTGAAGATTGATTAAGTATAATTACTTAATGAAATTAATAAAGTATAATTACATAGTGTAAGTAATTAATGGGTAATTACTGGATGTAATTAATTAAAGGGGAATTACTTGATGGAAAGTGTAACGACCCAGAATTTTTAGAAATTAAAATTTTAATATTTTATTAATTTTAAATATTAATAAGTGAATTTATAAGTCAAATAAATTTTTATTTGAATTATTGGATTTAATTAGATAATTAAAACAATAATTTAATAGGTTAAATTATGGAAATAATTGAAAATTGAGTTAAATATGATTGAAAATAATTTGGAAAATTTTATTTAATCATACTGGAGTTTTAGAAATATTTTAGAACTTTTAAAATCGAATTAAAAGTTAATTTGTGAAAATTGAATATTTTAATATTTAATAATCGACTGTAAAATAGTCAATTTTTGAACAGTCTCAGAATTGAACGAAACCAGTTCCATTGGATCCGTAATAGTTAGTTATTACCGGATTTCAATTTTCGTGTCAATCGGAGCTATCGTTTGATCGTGGCAGCTCGAAACGCATCGAATCGTTTTTAATTTAAATTTGGCGAGTCAAAATAGCCATTTTTCAAAAAGTCTCGGAATTCGACGAAACCAGTTTCATCGGATCCGTAATGTGATATTATTGTAAGGTTTCAAATTTCAAGTCGTTTGGATTTACCGTTTGTCCGGTACAAATTAAAACGCCTAGAAATCGACTTAAATCGGTTTAATTTAAATTGAGCGTTTACAGCCATAACTCGCACATACTTCCGAATTAGCTTCCGAAACCTGTTCCATTGTGTCCGGAACGCGGGATAAACCCTAGGTACGCTGGTTACGGCGTCTAAATCGGAGTTCGGAAAATCCGGGATGAATAGTGTCGCTCGTTCCTTATAAATAGCCCCTACCTCTTCATAAAAATTAAAAAAAAAAAAAATACAAACCCTAATTAACCCTAGCCGCCACCTACAATTGAATGGCCAGAAAATCATCAACTTCCTCCCTCCAAATCTCCAAATCCGTCGACTATTAGACAAAACTCCCAACATGAAAGATGAAGAGCACGTCGAGATCTCAAGATCCAACGGCTGTGATGTAAAACGGAGCATCGTAGTGGGTGATAGGGGGGTTTAAAGGGGCCGACCTGCGCACGTTCTTCCGTGTAAATGATGAGGCCGAGCCTTAAGTCCTTGGGGCCAGACGTGGAGGAGGTGAGTGGCTTCGAAGCTATGGTAGTTTGATCGAGTTTCGTCGTGCGATTGAAGAGTATAATTGAACCCTAGTTTTGCTAAATGGGTTTGGTGTGCGTACGTGAGCCTGGAGATGTGAACGAGAGGGATGAAGGAAGGTGTTGCACGGCCTGATGATGTGCAGTGCAAATCCAAGGGCTAGGATTGTTTTTGGTTAGAAAATGTTAATTTAATGTTGTAAATATAAGTATATAAACGTGTACGATCTTATAAAATGCATAACTTTTTCATACGAGGTCGAAAAAATGCAAACTCAGTTGCGTTGGAATCGTATGGACGAGCACTACGCGATGGAGTTGGTTTGGAGTCGTTTGGAGTTAGTGAGAATTTCGGGTAAAATTAAACGCGCGTTTAATTTTATTCGAAATAAAAGCTAAAACGGAAATTAAAACCAAGGTGAGAATTTCTCACTCAATCGAATAGATTTCGATTTTATTTTAAATAGTTAGATTTAAAATATTTGAATGCATGTTTGAATGATGACTGTAAATTATTGATTGTTAAAATAGACATTATTCGCCGTTAGTAAGCGGATGTTATTTAATATAAACATATACCGCGAATATTTCATAAACAGTGAAATTGGTATTATATATAATATCAATATATATATATTGGCATATGTATATATTGCAGTTGTTGATTTCCCGCATTTTTTGTTTAGCGGATGAGACCCTATTACGCCGTTATTAAGCGGATAATATTTATTAAGAACATATACCGCGATAATTTCGTACTGGAGCGAAATTGGTATTGTGCTAATGTTTTTGGATGCAGGAAACAGGTTGGAGGGATCCAACTGGATTCCTCAACAGTATTTATTTTATTTCAGATATTTTGATATTTGATGGATTATCATATCGATATATGATATCGTTGTTAGTCGTGATTGACTATTTGGTGTGTAGCATCATTGGACCCAGATTTTGGGATTTTAAAATGATTTTAAAAGTGATTTTGAAAATATACTTTATTTTTGGAATTGATCCATTATAAATAAATAAACGTTATAATTTTTAAAGTTATAAAAATTATGGTTTTTGTGAAATATAGTTAAAAAGCTGATTTTTAGAAATACGATTAAAAGTCGATTTTTGAGAAATATGAACCAATGATTTTATAAAATAGTTTAAACTGGATTCTTGAGTTTATTATTAGAAGTTTGAATATAAGATTTATAAAATTTGATTATTTTATAAATCAAGAGAACAGTGAAATTTTAAAGGAATTTAATGACGTTTAAAAGAATAATATAAATTAATTTATATTAAGAGATTTATAAATGGATATTTATAAATTGAAATATGGACGTTATAAAACGAGTTTTTATAAGTGTTTGAATGTAGTGAAAATGAATTTCCTAAATGAATGAAATTTATGAAATTTTAAACTGTAAAGTTATAAATGGGATTTTATAAACAGTAGGTTTATAAAATTTGTAAAGTTATTAAAGTAATAAGATTTGGATAAATAATTGAATCTTATAAGTTATAAGATTTATAATTATGAAGTTCAATGGAATGGTTTTGCAAACGAATAGATTATAAGTGTTTAACTTATAATATGAACCTGTAGTTTATAACCGAGTTATAAATCGAATAAGTTAATAAAGGAGATGTATAAAAAAGGAAGTTTTTATAGAATAAATAGAAATAGAATTTATAAACGTTGTTTTATAAATTTGTAAAAAGACTTATTTTAATAAGTAAAAAAAATTGTTATAACTTATAAATGGAGTTTTATTCACGTTTTAGACTTTGAATAATCCTTTGAAATAAAATGAATAGAAATGATGAAATTTGTTAAGGTAGTATATTCACGTTTTTGAATAGTGAATAATACGTTAAAGAAATTGTTTTAGATATGATGTTTTAAATAGAATTAAAACGATCTAACGATGGTTTAAAATGTGTTGAGATTCGAAACCATAGATTTCAACATTTATTGTTGAAATAGACGTTTTCGAGAAATAAAAGGAAATGGTGGACTATAACACTGTTGTTATAGTAAATAATTTCCGAAAGGAAATGTTTAGAATAGTATTGGGATTTATATATCTATTTAATTTCGAATCCCTATACTAGTGATTTTGGGTTGTCGTAACGATGTTTTACGCAACATTCGTTTTGGCCCAAATAAAAATGTTTAAGGGAATGATTACCTTAAAGAATGAATTATATACTTAATTCGATTTAAGTATATTGAATATTTTCCAGTGTTGAAAATAAAAGGAATTTGTGAATTACTTATGAATAAATAAGTATGGAAATGTTTTCCAATATGAAGTGAATAATTAGAATTTATCTTTTTCTGAAGATAAATTGAAATGAATTATTGAAATCGTATATGCATGAATATTTTGGAATATAAATTCACTAAGGAATTTATATGTGAAAGTGAAACTTGTTAAAAATAAATATTGATTTATTTTTGAAATGTTGAAATTATATATCTTGTAAAGATATTTTGGAAAATAAATAATTTGGAAAATTATTTGGAATCTGGTGATGTGTGCATATCAATTGATAGTTCAATAACCGACTATCAATATTTCCCTTTGAATGGGTATTTGATGTGAATTGATTGAATTTGAATGCACACTTATATTTTGAATAAGCGCTCACTATTCGGGTTAACCGGGAAAGGACCATGGGGTCGTATAACCCACTCCGAATATGTGATACGTCGTTGTGAATCGCATTTGAAGATCGGTGTTGAAGACCGGATATTTGCGAGAGCGATAGGATGAACTATCGATTGACTCTGCACCGAGTTGCTCCGGTATTGAGTTCTCCATATGTGATGGTGAATCCGATCAGGATTGTGAATATCCGGATTGCAAGGACTTCTTTGTAAGTGCCTTCGGTTCTGTTCGAACCCAGAACAGACTTGTATGGATTGTATGCCTGACATTACAAGTTGAGATATAAAGCCGATTTCTTTCAAATATATTTCTGTTGGTGGCGGAGAATTTATTCTTTGCTTAACACCCTTCTTTGAGACGTACGAGCTCAAAGGTTATATAGTTGAAGTTATCAGCGATATATTCCCAGTTTGGTAATGTGACATGCTGAGTGATGCTGAAATGATCATTGTGTTGATTATTTGTGATAGGATCATTTATTTGATCGTCTATCTTAGTGATCATTGCGTTGATCATTTGTTGACCCAAAGCATGGCTTTTGTATAAAGTATGTTTTTGTGGACGTGAATTCGTCGAGCCTCACATCCCGGAAATGGTCAAAACAGGAAAGATGCGGCAAGGTTATTAGGGGTTGCTGTAGCTCCCCTTAGGGTATGTGCATTTCCTTCTGGAAAGGGGTGGTATCATGGTATGGAGCCCAGATACTTACTCATGTTGAGAACACTCTATTTATTATGGTGTGATGTTGGATATCGAGCGCTCGGTTGAAAAGGTCCCAAAGGACCGGGGGATGGCATATTCGGTCAGTTGTTACTCAGTTAGGAGTAACCCGGCCTTGTGTTGGTAGAGATCCGGTTTGGTTCTCGGGGATGTCCATCCAGAGGCATTCTCAGTGGCAATGGGAAGTTCCTTGGCCTGATCATTTGTTGGAAATCCAAAGAAACAATACGTGACTTGTACGGTTTTAGTTGTATAACCTGCTATGGAATGTGGCGGTAACCTGCTATTGAACATAGTTAGCTATAGTAGGCATACGATAATGGTCGTATGTTGGCTAAGATTTATATCTTTATTTTCGAAATGATTTGTTATACACTATGCACTAGTAATAATATCAAATGTTATTTTAAATGCGTATCAAGCATCTTTGGCTATCATAAGGAGAAATCTCCTCCGATTCTGCGTTTGCATGTGTGTGTGTGCGGGAGGCCTTATGGTAGTCTCATTTTTAAAAGCATTGCGAATTGAATTTAAAAATATTTCTCTTTTTGATTTTAAAGATAAATAAACTGTTTTGAGTTCTCACACCAGTCACATGACTGACTTTTGTTTATTGTTTTCCTTCCTAAACTCTGGGTGCCCACCAATTTCCACACGGGCAGTTAAGAGTTAGGTTTATCAGGATATTCTGGATATTCAGGAGTTGCTGGAGGCAAGCTGGATGGCATGGCGTATTACTAGTTTATATAGTATTTCTTTTTCCGCTGCATTGTTTGATGTTGTTGTTGTACACTCTGATGATATGATGTAATGAAATGAAATGTAATGTAATAACTGATATAGTTCTTTGTTTAAAGATTATTCATTTATTATTATATGTTGTTCCGCTGCGAATTGTGAGATTCTGATGTTGTTCTGTTGTTCTTTCTTCCCGTTCTATTTTTAAATTTTTCTATCTTCTGTTTTTCTAATTCTCTGTTTTCTAAAAATTATCTATCTTCTTTTCTCTCTATTTCCTATCTCTTCTCTCTTCTTTCTTTTTCTTTTTTTCCTTCTTCTTTTTCCCTCTTCTTCTTTTCTTAAAATTCTCTTTTTAAAACCCATAACATCTCGGTTTTCGGCCTTTGATTTCTCGGCAGTCGATAAAGTGAGTGTCGATGTCGGTTTTTCGGAGAACGAAAATCCCGTTTGTTACATTTGGTATCAGAGCTTATGGTTAAGCGACAACCATGGTTCTGTAGGGTATAATTCATTAGAGATAGAGTCAGCAGTACTCTAGAATGAGTTTGAGTGTAATAATAGCTATGAGAGCGTATTTGTTAGTGAATATAAAAATTGTTTTATATTGTGATGATTGGTTTATTGAGTGGCATATGAACTTTCGTCAGCGTGGTCCGCAAGACTATGCCGAAGGGGTTTCTAAACACTTGAATAGAACAATTCGGCACAATATTGATTTAAAAAATTGGGTAAATGAAATAATTTTACCTTGATTATATTTTATATATAAAGAAATAATTTTTCAAAATTATTAAAGTGTATATAAGTTGATTGTTAGGTTGTTTGAATAATCTAAATAAAAGAATAATTGTATAAGCAAAAGAATTATAAGAATTGAGTTATAATTAAAGTGAATTACAATTGTGAAATAAACTTATATATATGAGAAGTGAAACTATATGAATATATTTATGAATATGAGTTGTAAATAAAAATGAATTCAAAGTTAAATGAAGTTGATATTAGTAATAAAGATAAATGTGAACTTAAGTTATGTGAATGAAATTCAACTTTGGTAATTGAATTGAATAAATGAATTGAATTGTGAATCAATTGAATGTGAATTAAGTAGATATGAAATAATGAATGTAAGTATTAATTCATTGAAATCTAATGTTATTAGAAGTTGAATAAATTGAATGAGAATGAATATAAGCAAAGGAATTTGGTTGTAACTAATATACTTTGGTTGTTATTTGATTGTTGATTGGTTGTATATAATTCATTAAGAGTTAATGAAATTGAATTAGTAAAATTTAAAGCTATGAAATTGAATTCAAATTAGAAGTAAATAAATTTGAATAGAATTTAATGTGAATTGGATTTAATTAGTGAATGCAAACTAATTGAATTGAAAAAGAATGTTGATAAAATCCAATGTTGATAAATCAAATATGATTTAGAGTGAAAACCAATTCATTGTATATGAATGAAAATATGAATGAATATATTGGTTATGAATTTGTTGAATGGTAATTGGATGATGGTTGAATATATATTGCTATTGTTGCATTTGCTATGTGACATATATAGTTATCATGTTGTTATATGTTGTATATTGAGATTATTTGCATATGTGCATGTTCTCATGTTGTTTGTTAAGTGTTTAGTAGGTGCGGATCGTGTTTGCTTCGCATTTGGAGCTCGCTTTTGCGCTATATTAGCCGTATATGCTTGCTAATAAAATATAAGGTACATATCTCGGATTAAATATCGCACTTTTACACTTTTTTCCCTTCGGGATGCCTCATTACTTGATGAGATGTATATTTGTGATATATATACTGTCATTTTTTTTTCGGATCGAGCCGCGTAAAGGAGACTATGGCGAATTTTTCCGAAAATTTAAGGCGTTAGAAAAATTTTGAGAAAATTTGGAAAGTTTTGAAAACTTTAACTTTGATTTGAAGTTGAAAGTTAAATGATATAGTTTGTTTTTGAAAAGATAACTAAGTATGACTTGAAAACTTAGTAAAGTTATTGTAAGAAGTTTAATTATGAATTTTGGAAAAATTAATAGATTCTGTAACTTTTCTTACTTGTAATTTCGAGGACGAAATTCTTTTAAGGGGGAAAGATTGTAACGACCCAGAATTTTTAGAAATTAAAATTTTAATATTTTATTAATTTTAAATATTAATAAGTGAATTTATAAGTCAAATAAATTTTTATTTGAATTATTGGATTTAATTAGATAATTAAAACAATAATTTAATAGGTTAAATTATGGAAATAATTGAAAATTGAGTTAAATATGATTGAAAATAATTTGGAAAATTTTATTTAATCATACTGGAGTTATAGAAATATTTTAGAACTTTTAAAATCGAATTAAAAGTTAATTTGTGAAAATTGAATATTTTAATATTTAATAATCGACTGTAAAATAGTCAATTTTTGAACAGTCTCAGAATTGAACGAAACCAGTTCCATTGGATCCGTAATAGTTAGTTATTACCGGATTTCAATTTTCGTGTCAATCGGAGCTATCGTTTGATCGTGGCAGCTCGAAACGCATCGAATCGTTTTTAATTTAAATTTGGCGAGTCAAAATAGCCATTTTTCAAAAAGTCTCGGAATTCGACGAAACCAGTTTCATCGGATCCGTAATGTGATATTATTGTAAGGTTTCAAATTTCAAGTCGTTTGGATTTACCGTTTGTCCGGTACAAATTAAAACGCCTAGAAATCGACTTAAATCGGTTTAATTTAAATTGAGCGTTTACAGCCATAACTCGCACATACTTCCGAATTAGCTTCCGAAACCTATTCCATTGTGTCCGGAACGCGGGATAAACCCTAGGTACGCTGGTTACGGCGTCTAAATCGGAGTTCGGAAAATCCGGGATGAATAGTGTCGCTCGTTCCTTATAAATAGCCCCTACCTCTTCATAAAAATTAAAAAAAAAAAAAAAATACAAACCCTAATTAACCCTAGCCGCCACCTACAATTGAATGGACAGAAAATCATCAACTTCCTCCCTCCAAATCTCCAAATCCGTCGACTATTAGACGAAACTCCCAACATGAAAGATGAAGAGCACGTCGAGATCTCAAGATCCAACGGCTGTGATGTAAAACGGAGCATTGTAGTGGGTGATAGGGGGGTTTAAAGGGGCCGACCTGCGCACGTTCTTCCGTGTAAATGATGAGGCCGAGCCTTAAGTCCTTGGGGCCAGACGTGGAGGAGGTGAGTGGCTTCGAAGCTATGGTAGTTTGATCGAGTTTCGTCGTGCGATTGAAGAGTATAATTGAAGCCTAGTTTTGCTAAATGGGTTTGGTGTGCGTACGTGAGCCTGGAGATGTGAACGAGAGGGATGAAGGAAGGTGTTGCACGGCCTGATGATGTGCAGTGCAAATCCAAGGGCTAGGATTGTTTTTGGTTAGAAAATGTTAATTTAATGTTGTAAATATAAGTATATAAACGTGTACGATCTTATAAAATGCATAACTTTTTCATACGAGGTCGAAAAAATGCAAACTCAGTTGCGTTGGAATCGTATGGACGAGCACTACGCGATGGAGTTGGTTTGGAGTCGTTTGGAGTTAGTGAGAATTTCGGGTAAAATTAAACGCGCGTTTAATTTTATTCGAAATAAAAGCTAAAACGGAAATTAAAACCAAGGTGAGAATTTCTCACTCAATCGAATAGATTTCGATTTTATTTTAAATAGTTAGATTTAAAATATTTGAATGCATGTTTGAATGATGACTGTAAATTATTGATTGTTAAAATAGACATTATTCGCCGTTAGTAAGCGGATGTTATTTAATATAAACATATACCGCGAATATTTCATAAACAGTGAAATTGGTATTATATATAATATCAATATATATATATTGGCATATGTATATATTGCAGTTGTTGATTTCCCGCATTTTTTGTTTAGCGGATGAGACCCTATTACGCCGTTATTAAGCGGATAATATTTATTAAGAACATATACCGCGATAATTTCGTACTGGAGCGAAATTGGTATTGTGCTAATGTTTTTGGATGCAGGAAACAGGTTGGAGGGATCCAACTGGATTCCTCAACAGTATTTATTTTATTTCAGATATTTTGATATTTGATGGATTATCATATCGATATATGATATCGTTGTTAGTCGTGATTGACTATTTGGTGTGTAGCATCATTGGACCCAGATTTTGGGATTTTAAAATGATTTTAAAAGTGATTTTGAAAATATACTTTATTTTTGGAATTGATCCATTATAAATAAATAAACGTTATAATTTTTAAAGTTATAAAAATTATGGTTTTTGTGAAATATAGTTAAAAAGCTGATTTTTAGAAATACGATTAAAAGTCGATTTTTGAGAAATATGAACCAATGATTTTATAAAATAGTTTAAACTGGATTCTTGAGTTTATTATTAGAAGTTTGAATATAAGATTTATAAAATTTGATTATTTTATAAATCAAGAGAACGGTGAAATTTTAAAGGAATTTAATGACGTTTAAAAGAATAATATAAATTAATTTATATTAAGAGATTTATAAATGGATATTTATAAATTGAAATATGGACGTTATAAAACGAGTTTTTATAAGTGTTTGAATGTAGTGAAAATGAATTTCCTAAATGAATGAAATTTATGAAATTTTAAACTGTAAAGTTATAAATGGGATTTTATAAACAGTAGGTTTATAAAATTTGTAAAGTTATTAAAGTAATAAGATTTGGATAAATAATTGAATCTTATAAGTTATAAGATTTATAATTATGAAGTTCAATGGAATGGTTTTGCAAACGAATAGATTATAAGTGTTTAACTTATAATATGAACCTGTAGTTTATAACCGAGTTATAAATCGAATAAGTTAATAAAGGAGATGTATAAAAAAGGAAGTTTTTATAGAATAAATAGAAATAGAATTTATAAACGTTGTTTTATAAATTTGTAAAAAGACTTATTTTAATAAGTAAAAAAAATTGTTATAACTTATAAATGGAGATTTTATTCACGTTTTAGACTTTGAATAATCCTTTGAAATAAAATGAATAGAAATGATGAAATTTGTTAAGGTAGTATATTCACGTTTTTGAATAGTGAATAATACGTTAAAGAAATTGTTTTAGATATGATGTTTTAAATAGAATTAAAACGATCTAACGATGGTTTAAAATGTGTTGAGATTCGAAACCATAGATTTCAACATTTATTGTTGAAATAGACGTTTTCGAGAAATAAAAGGAAATGGTGGACTATAACACTGTTGTTATAGTAAATAATTTCCGAAAGGAAATGTTTAGAATAGTATTGGGATTTATATATCTATTTAATTTCGAATCCCTATACTAGTGATTTTGGGTTGTCGTAACGATGTTTTACGCAACATTCGTTTTGGCCCAAATAAAAATGTTTAAGGGAATGATTACCTTAAAGAATGAATTATATACTTAATTCGATTTAAGTATATTGAATATTTTCCAGTGTTGAAAATAAAAGGAATTTGTGAATTACTTATGAATAAATAAGTATGGAAATGTTTTCCAATATGAAGTGAATAATTAGAATTTATCTTTTTCTGAAGATAAATTGAAATGAATTATTGAAATCGTATATGCATGAATATTTTGGAATATAAATTCACTAAGGAATTTATATGTGAAAGTGAAACTTGTTAAAAATAAATATTGATTTATTTTTGAAATGTTGAAATTATATATCTTGTAAAGATATTTTGGAAAATAAATAATTTGGAAAATTATTTGGAATCTGGTGATGTGTGCATATCAATTGATAGTTCAATAACCGACTATCAATATTTCCCTTTGAATGGGTATTTGATGTGAATTGATTGAATTTGAATGCACACTTATATTTTGAATAAGCGCTCACTATTCGGGTTAACCGGGAAAGGACCATGGGGTCGTATAACCCACTCCGAATATGTGATACGTCGTTGTGAATCGCATTTGAAGATCGGTGTTGAAGACCGGATATTTGCGAGAGCGATAGGATGAACTATCGATTGACTCTGCACCGAGTTGCTCCGGTATTGAGTTCTCCATATGTGATGGTGAATCCGATCAGGATTGTGAATATCCGGATTGCAAGGACTTCTTTGTAAGTGCCTTCGGTTCTGTTCGAACCCAGAACAGACTTGTATGGATTGTATGCCTGACATTACAAGTTGAGATATAAAGCCGATTTCTTTCAAATATATTTCTGTTGGTGGCGGAGAATTTATTCTTTGCTTAACACCCTTCTTTGAGACGTACGAGCTCAAATGTTATATAGTTGAAGTTATCAGCGATATATTCCCAGTTTGGTAATGTGACATGCTGAGTGATGCTGAAATGATCATTGTGTTGATTATTTGTGATAGGATCATTTATTTGATCGTCTATCTTAGTGATCATTGCGTTGATCATTTGTTGACCCAAAGCATGGCTTTTGTATAAAGTATGTTTTTGTGGACGTGAATTCGTCGAGCCTCACATCCCGGAAATGGTCAAAACAGGAAAGATGCGGCAAGGTTATTAGGGGTTGCTGTAGCTCCCCTTAGGGTATGTGCATTTCCTTCTGGAAAGGGGTGGTATCATGGTATGGAGCCCAGATACTTACTCATGTTGAGAACACTCTATTTATTATGGTGTGATGTTGGATATCGAGCGCTCGGTTGAAAAGGTCCCAAAGGACCGGGGGATGGCATATTCGGTCAGTTGTTACTCAGTTAGGAGTAACCCGGCCTTGTGTTGGTAGAGATCCGGTTTGGTTCTCGGGGATGTCCATCCAGAGGCATTCTCAGTGGCAATGGGAAGTTCCTTGGCCTGATCATTTGTTGGAAATCCAAAGAAACAATACGTGACTTGTACGGTTTTAGTTGTATAACCTGCTATGGAATGTGGCGGTAACCTGCTATTGAACATAGTTAGCTATAGTAGGCATACGATAATGGTCGTATGTTGGCTAAGATTTATATCTTTATTTTCGAAATGATTTGTTATACACTATGCACTAGTAATAATATCAAATGTTATTTTAAATGCGTATCAAGCATCTTTGGCTATCATAAGGAGAAATCTCCTCCGATTCTGCGTTTGCATGTGTGTGTGTGCGGGAGGCCTTATGGTAGTCTCATTTTTAAAAGCATTGCGAATTGAATTTAAAAATATTTCTCTTTTTGATTTTAAAGATAAATAAACTGTTTTGAGTTCTCACACCAGTCACATGACTGACTTGGAGTTTATTGTTTTCCTTCCTAAACTCTGGGTGCCCACCAATTTCCACACGGGCAGTTAAGAGTTAGGTTTATCAGGATATTCTGGATATTCAGGAGTTGCTGGAGGCAAGCTGGATGGCATGGCGTATTACTAGTTTATATAGTATTTCTTTTTCCGCTGCATTGTTTGATGTTGTTGTTGTACACTCTGATGATATGATGTAATGAAATGAAATGTAATGTAATAACTGATATAGTTCTTTGTTTAAAGATTATTCATTTATTATTATATGTTGTTCCGCTGCGAATTGTGAGATTCTGATGTTGTTCTGTTGTTCTTTCTTCCCGTTCTATTTTTAAATTTTTCTATCTTCTGTTTTTCTAATTCTCTGTTTTCTAAAAATTATCTATCTTCTTTTCTCTCTATTTCCTATCTCTTCTCTCTTCTTTCTTTTTCTTTTTTTCCTTCTTCTTTTTCCCTCTTCTTCTTTTCTTAAAATTCTCTTTTTAAAACCCATAACATCTCGGTTTTCGGCCTTTGATTTCTCGGCAGTCGATAAAGTGAGTGTCGATGTCGGTTTTTCGGAGAACGAAAATCCCGTTTGTTACAGAAAGTAATTAAAGAATAATTACTTAATGGAAGTAATTAAGGGTTAATTACTTAGTGTAATTAATTAAAGGATTAATTAAAATAATTAATAAAGGGTTAATTAATTAATGTAAGTAATTAAAGGATAGTTAATTACCGTACAAGATTAATTAAGGATTAATGAATGTGATGGATTAAAGATTAATTATTAATTAGTGGAAGTAATTAGAGGATCATTAATTGATGTAATTAATGAGAATAATTAAAAGGTTAGTTAATTAATGAATGAGATTAATTAAAAGATAACTAATCAATGAAAGTGATTATAGAATAATTAATTAATGTAATTAATTAAGGATCAATGTAATTAATATTAGTTAATTAAATAATGAGAGTAATTAAAGGTTAATTAATGTGAATGATTAGAGAATAAATAATTTGTGTAATTAATTAAAGGCTAATTACTTAATGTAATTAAAGAATAATTAATCAAGGGTGATTAATTAAGATGGATAATTAGAAGATGATTAATTAATTGGGTTGTAATCAATTAATATTAAGTAAGCAGGATTTTAAAGTAATTAATTTAATGCAAAGGTGGTTAATTAAATTAATTAGAGATGGTATGACAATTTATCTTGCTTATGGATGATTTAATGATGTTGAATGCCTTGGATTATGAGATATCTCTGATATGTGATATGTGTTGCTCTGTGATATGGGTTGTTTTGGTTGAATTGTGATAATATGGATTATTTATCTTTGATAATATGAATATCTATATGTGTGAATATAGATAACAAAATAAATTGTTTCAACTTAAAACAACTTGACCTCAAAAGACGGCGTTTTGGATTTTGATGAGACTGGGGATCGGATATCCAAATTTGGATATTCGAAAACCACATCAATCCAAATTAAATGATAAGTCATGAACTCAAGTGAAGATGAAGACTCGAAGTGCAAGGGCTATTTGTCGTTAAAACTCTGAGGGTGATTCCAAAATGAGGGTTATGAGATAGCGTCTTCGATTTCGTTCGAACCCAAAACGGACTTGTATGGATTAAATGCTTTCAAAACTTCATCATTTGAGGACGATGAGCATTCTAAGATATGTGTTCTAAAAGGTAATCGTAGTCTTAAGCCTCATCAACCGGGAATGGCTAAAACAAGGGAGGTGCGGCAAGGCTAAGTGGGTAGCACCCAAGTAGGATAAGTTTTCCCTTGTCTAGAGGTCCTTTTTTATTCGGTTGTGTGGGAAGTTGGTCATGAACAACTATGGGGTTGTCTTATTCGGGACTATCCAGTAAGGGATGGTTCCGATCTTGTGTTGCAGGGGCGGGTGGATCCTCGATACGGTGATTTGGGCAACGTACTGTGACGGACGGTACCCTAGTAGCCCTTCCATTATATGGAATCCAATCTCTAATAAGTGTCATGCGTTTTGATTGTTCCCAACTATGTTGGAATGTGAGATGTAAGCATTCCAGCTATTTCTGTATTTTACTTGAAAACCCTAGACACTATTATAATATCACTGGATTTCTTATCAAATGTTTTGGTTATCGTAAGGTAAAAACTTTACCGTGTTTATGTGCGGGAAGTCTTACGAGATACCTTTGTTTCGAATGATTTTCAAAGTTAAACAACTTTAAACGGTTTACTCACACCAGATCCATGTCTGACCTGGAGTTTATTTTATGTTTTCTTAAACTCTTGGGTACTCAAATTTTTACGAGTAGCCAAGGGATTCAGGTTAGCTCTGATGAATTCTGGAGGAGGTATGGAGCAGAAGGCTTCAGCGTGTATAGATATTGTGGTTCCACTGTGATAGTATCTTTGTGTTGTATCTTGTGTTGTATGATAGACAGGTTTTTATAACTGTCTAATGTGTTGTGATATAAAGCTGTGTAACTCTGTTAGATGTTGTATATTATGTAATAACTATGTGATTAATATATTTATTCGTTCCGCTGTGAGATTCAAACATTCTATTGTTTTTTCTTTTCTATATTTCTCTTTTCTATCCCTTTCTTTCTAAATAATGATGCGTCTTTCTATGAAATGAATGGCGGGTCGTTACATTGTGGTATCATAACGCTAGGTTGAGTGAATGCCTAGGCTTTGGAGTGATATCTTACTAGAGAGAGCGTAGAGCGTCTTATATATATAACACTACCTATTTTGTTGGGTTACCTGTTCGGGTTATCCAATATGAGTTCAAGAGGTAGGAAGGGTAGTGGTGTGTGTAGCACGACTACTACTAATGGAAGAGGTCTGAGTGTTGAGGTTGGAAGAGTATCTGCCGAGGCTGTAGACCCAATACCGCCTTGAGTAATCTTTGCAGCATAGCGTAAGGATTTCACCTATTTTGGAGGATAGCCTTTTATAGGGTTCATAGTCCATCATTGAAGTGTAAGTTGGATTGCGCTCGTGCGAGCGGATTTTCTAGAATTTGGACCTGTCAATTAAGCAGAAGCGAGTGATGGCATCTTGGCAACTTCAGGAAGGAGCAGCTGCGTGGTGAGACGCAGCGACTATAGATGCTTCCGAAGATATTTTCTTTTGGAACAAGTTTAAGGAAGTATTTGAGAAGCAGTCTTACCTACCGCAGGGAAGACTCGGCTATCTAGAAATTCTCTGGATCTTAAGCAAGGAGTTGTCTGTACCAGTGATAAGACTAAGTTCAGCAAGGTGTTTCTGCTTGGTTTGAGGCCCGAGTTTCTTAAGAAGATGTCTGCCCATCTCAAAGGTTCTTTTGTTGAAATGGTTGATATGGCTTTGAGGATTTGAAGAGCTTTTGGATAGGAAGTCTTTAGCGTTAGTGGCGGCATTGCAGCTCGAAAGTGTTTTGTGTGCCAGTAGGGAGGCCATTTGGCTAAGCAGTATTCTAAAGGTAGAATTCAGAAGCAGTAGAGTGGAACCATTTCTTCGATGGATTGGTTAGACAAGCATAAGCTGTTATGATTGGTGAAGAGAGAACAATATCTTTGGAAATTGATTTGGGAAGGATCGCAAAAGTGATTTGCGATAGTTGAGTGTTCTCTTGAGTAATCTTTTATTTGGGATTGAGGCATCTCTAGAGGAGGTAGAGCTATCAGAGAAGGTTTGTCCGCATTAGAGATTGAGTTCTGTATTGACTTGATTCCTAGAGCTTTACCGGCGGTTCAACTTAGTAGAAGGATGGCTCCTAGAGGGAGGACTTGGTGAAGGAGCTCAGGATTTCGTGAAACTTCTGTGTTTTCTCTTGTATAGATCTTATGAACCGTGTTTCTGGGTTGTGTTAATCAAGTCTGTGCTTGTGTTCATCGATGGCATTCTCATCTACTTCAAATCAGAGTTGTGCAGCGGAAGCAAGGTGGTAGCTATTCTAGAATAGAAGCAACCTCGGATGCCTCGAAAATTCGATGTTTTCTAGATTTGAGAGTTTCTACATGAAGTTCATTCGGGATCTGAAGGCTAGGTTGTCAGGTGCGCCTATTCTGGTTAATTCGGATTGGAGAAGTAAGTCCGAAGTTTACTGATGCTTGTGAAGTAGAATTGTGTTCTGGATTTTGATAGATCTTGAGAGGATCATTTTGTTGGGTAGAATTCGGAGATCATTTTGTTTTTGTCCAGATTTATTTTGAGAGGCATCAGCGTAGGTTGAGCTGATTAGGAAAGGATGTAGGCAGCCCAGGATCGCCAGGAGAGTTATGTAAATAAAAGACAAAGGAATTCGGAATTCGAAGATGGAAATTTGGTATTTGATAAGGTTTCTCTAATCAAAGGAGTAACAGGATTGGGTAAGATTGGAAAGCTAGCCTAGAAGTGTATTGGATCTTTTCAGTGTTCTCGAAAGGATAAGTTCTTGGTCTATAGGATGGAATTGCCAGTACGGATGGCTGGGATTCATAGTGTATTTCACGTCTCATTTGGGAAGTACGTGTATGATTCATCACTAGTTGTAGAACTAGCAGTTCAAGAGGATTTAGAAGTTGAGGCAGATTTATCTGTGGTTAGATATCCTGTTCAGATTGTAGATCTAGATATATAGGAGCTCAGGATCAGAGTGGTGTAGCTAGTTTAGATTCAGTAGAGCGAGTATCCCATTGTTTGTACCTGGGCAACTCTAGATAATATTAGGAAGTTCTGTCCAGAATTTTGTCTGGATAGTTAGATTTGTTTGTTTGAATGAACTGGTTGCTATGGTTGCTAGTATATGGTTGATAATATATGCTTGCTATTAAAACCTTTGTTGAATTATTAAATTATCTTTTCTTTTAAATTTCGGGGACGAAATCCTTTTAAAGGGGGACGAATGTGATGTCCCAGAATTTTGGGCAATATTTATTTGATAATCTTCATTAATAATTATTTTATATTGGCCAGTTTATCTTTTCAAAAGCTAATAATATTTAATTGGTAAAATTTATCTTTCAAAGCTAATCGAAATGTATTCTATTTATAATGTATATATGTATATACATTGTGAATAAGAAGTTTGGTTTCAATTTAATAAAAATGTTTTCAAATTATAATATATATAATGTATATGTATATATTGAGATTTGGAAGTTATATTTTAAATTCATGTTAATAATTTTCGAAGCTAGTTATAATAAATTCTATATTTTCAAAACCAATATATATGTTAATAAAAGTTTTTTAGCTTAAGTTAAAAAAAGATTTAATAAAAAGGTTTAAAACACTTTCTTTTAAAATATAATTTGAAATAAAACACTTTTTTTTCATACTTGAAATAAAGCATAGTTTATTTATAGTTTAAAAACAAATAAAACTTAAGAGAAATATTTAACATAAAGGTTTTTTATGCTTTACTTTAACTAAAATGGTTTATAAATAAATATAAAGGTTTAAATTTACTTTCTTTTTAAATATCTCTTGATCTAAGAAGTTTATAAATATATAAAACTTTATAAACACAAATAAATAACTATATATATATATATTTAATATATGTATTTAATAAAAACAAAAACACATTACATAATTTATTAAAACATAAGTATTAAAGAAAATATTTAATAATGATTTAAAACATTTGTAAAAAAGTAATTAATCAAAAAGAGAGATTAAACATTTGTTATTCATATAACATTGTTTTAGGACATTAGTATAATCATCATAACATGCATTGACATTTGTAAGCATAATATAATTTGGAAAATAACAAGTGGCAAGCATGATCTTCTTAATTTAAAATATATATGAATTGTTAAGGTTAGGCTGTGTACAGGTTAAAACGTTTTCGTTTTTCAACTCTTTCTTTCTAAAAACAAAACCAAAAGAAAATTTAAGTCAAACAAACAACTGCAAGCTTCACTGATTCAGACCAGCGTTTTCAAACAAATTCGACTTAAAGCAAGCAAACTCAACATCAAAAATCAGTGTGAATTAAATACAACAAATTGCCAAGAACAACGATAATCTGCTCTCTGTTTCTTCAAGTTTCTGTGAGTAAACATTTTTCTTTAAAAGCTAAATTCCTTTGATGCTAATACATGTGATATATCTATATTATGATGATGTAAATATGTTTGTTTGCATGGATATTTCAACTTGAATCTGGTTTGAATTATTCTATATATTATAAGCATGCCTGTATATATATGTATATATGTCTCCGTTGAAATCTCAGGCTCAAGATCAACTTTCAAAATTCCTATCTTCCCAAAACATCACTATTAGTCTAAGATCATTAAAAAGAAAATGATAATAATAATGTAATCTTTTTTTAAAAATAATTTTAAGTGTATATATTTGGTAAATATTCTGGAAATTGAAGATTACGGTAAAAATCTAAAATAAGTTGAAAATCAATGTATACAATTTCATCTTTGAATTCTAGAATCTGATTCATATAAGAGAATCATGAATTTTAATATCAATTTGGTGATTTTTAAAATGGTATATGTCGTCAATTAGTGGGATGAACGGTTTTTGCCTTATCGTCAAATTTCGAGAAACGGCGAAGTGGCGGGCGACGAGATCACTGCTGGTAGAGGTTGGAGTGTTAGGGATCTTGGGAAAATTGGAAGGGGTATTTTTAGAGGATGGTGGTGGCCAGGGGAGGATGATCTATTTTTGTCTGGGTATGTATCGAGGCGATCTCGACGTCATTGGTGCATCGGATCATGTCGCGAGGAAGGGGATCGACGCTGGAGTTCGAGACGCAATTGTGGACGAGGTGGCAGATTTCTGGTGGAGGGGTTCATCGTCGACATGAGTTTTTGATGGTCGATTTTTTTTTATCCCTGTGGGTTCGGTTTCTCGTTTTGTTCCTTTGGTGATTTGAGGGGTCGTGAGGGATGCTAGGGATGTCGGCGACTTGCCGAGGATCGTACCAATGGTCGGAGTAGGGTGGCCGTGGCGTACACGTGCACGTGTGTACACTAATTATGGTATGGGTTTTTGTTTGGGTTGGAAAGAGTTTTGATTCGGGTTTTAATCGAACTTTTTCTCGTGATGACTCGGAAAATTTGTACGCGAGAGTTGGTCGAGGAAATTTGTAGTTGTCTCGGGTTTTTGGTATTTTGGCTCGAATCGTTTTGTTACTAGGTTTAGTTTGTGAAGAATCTGTGTTTCCACGGTTGAAATGCAAAGGTAGTAAGTTCAAGCTAATGCAATTTTAAGGTGTATTAAATTAAATAAGTTTTCAAAGGAAGAAAGTCAAGTTTAAAAACTAGTTTCAAAGTTTAATTGGAAAGTTAAATGTTTTCTTTAAGATTTCTTTTGTTTAAATAATAATTTAACAAGTTTTATTAAAAAGGCAAAAGAAAATGTTTAATCAAGTTTTAAAATATATTTAAGGTAAATAAGTTTTTAAAAGATATGATAATTAACTTTCAAGAATAACTATTTAATTAATTTATTAAACAAGTTTGCGAGGTTTTCAAAGATTTTAAATGTTAAAATTAAATATTTAAATTGTTTATTTAAAGTAAATTATATATTTTTAATTATGTAATTGATTCCTAAATGTTTTCTAATGATATAATTAATGTAATGAATTTAAGATAATTGGTTTAATTGATTAAGGATAGTTAATTACTTGATTGATTAAGGGTTAATTAATCTAAGTAATTAAAGGTAATTAATTGAAGAGTGATTAATTAATGGAAGTAATTAAAGGAATGAATTACTCAATGCAATTAATTAAATTAATGTGGATAATTTAAGTTAATTAATTAGATTAATTAATTAAAGATAATCACTTGATGATTGATTAAGTATAATTACTTAATGAAATTAATGAAGTGTAATTACATAGTGAAAGTAATTAATGGTTAATTACTGGATGTAATTAATTGAAGGGGAATTACTTGATGGAAAGTAATTAAAGAATAATTACTTAATGGAAGTAAGTAAGGGTTAATTACTTAGTGTAATTAATTAAAGGATTAATTAATATAATTAATCCAGGAGTTAATTAATTAATGTATGTATGTAATTAGATAGTTAATTACTGTATAAGATTAATTAAGGATTAATGAATGTGATTAATTAAAAATTAATTATTTAGTGTAATTAGAAGAATAATTAATGATTGAAAGTAATTAGAGGATCATTAATTGATGTAATTAATGAGAATAATTAAAATGTTAGTTAATTAATGAATGAAATTAATTAAAAGATAATTAATCAACAAAAGTGATTATAGAATAATTAATTAATGTAATTAACCAAGGATCAATGTAATTAATATTAGTTAATTAACTAATGAGAGTAATTAAAGGTTAATTAATGTGAATGATTAGAGAATAATTAATTTGTGTTATTTATTAAAGACTAATTACTTAATGTAATTAAAGAATAATTAATCAAGGATGATTAATTAAGATGGATAATTAAAGGATGATCAATTAATTAGGTTGTAATTAATTAATGTTAAGTAAGTAGGATTTTAAAGTAATTAATTTAAAGCATAAGTGGTTAATTAAATTAATTAGAGATGGTGTGACAATTTATCTTGCTTATGGATGATTTAATGACGTTGAATGCTTTGGATTATGAGATATCTCTGATATGTGATATGTGTTGCACTGTGATATAGGATGTTTTGGTTGAATTGTGATAATATGGATTATTTATCATTGATAATATGAATTATCTATCTGTGTGAATATAGATAATAAAATAAATTGTTTCAACTTAAAACAACTTGACCTTAAGAGACAGCGTTTTGGATTTCAGTGAGACCGGGATCGGATATCCAAATTTGGATATTCAAAAACCACATCAATCCAAATTAAACGATAGGTCATGAAATCAAGTGAAGATGAAGACTCGAAGTGTAAGGGCTATTTGTCGTTAAAACTCTGAGGGTGATTCCAAAATGAGTGTAACGAGATAGTGCCTTCGATTTCGTTCGAACCCGGTACAGACTTGTATGGATTGAATGCTTTCAGAACATCGTCATTTGAGGACGATGAGCATTCTAAAATATGTGTTCTAAAAGGAAATCGTAGCCTCAAGCCTCATCAACCGGGAATGGCTAAAAAATGGGAGGTGCAGCAAGGCTATGTGGGTAGCACCGAAGTAGGATAGGGTTTCCCCTTTCTAGAGGTCCCTTTTTGTTCGCCTGTGTGGGCAGTTGGTCATGAACAACAACGGGGTTGTCTTATTCGGGACTCCAGTAAGGGATGGTTCCGGTCTTGTGTTGAAGGGGATCAAGATGTATCCTCGGTACGGTGATCTACGCCACGTACTGTGACGGGCGGTACCCCAGTAGCCCTGCCATTGTATGGAGTCCAATCTCCAATAATGTCGTACGTTTTGACTGTGCCAAACTATGTTGGAACTTGAGATGTAAGCATTCCAACTATTTCTATATTTTACGTGAAAACCCTAGACATTATTATAATATCACTGAATTTCCTATCAAATGTTTTGGTTATCGTAAGGTAAAAACTTTTCTGTGTTTATGTGCAGGAAGTCTTACGAGATACCTTTGTTTCCAATGTTTTCAAAGTTAAACAGCTTTAAACCGTTTACTCACACCAGAACCATGTCTGACCCAGAGTTTATTTTCTGTTTTCTTAAACTCTTGGGTACTCAAATTTTTAGGAGTAGCCAAGGGGTTCAAGTTAGCTTTGACGAATTCTGGAGGAGATATGGAGCAGGAGGCTTCAGCATGTGTAGATATTGTGGTTCCGTTGTGATAGTATCTCTATGTTGTATCTTATGTTGTATGATAGACAGGTTTTTATAACTGTCTAACATGTTGTGATATAAAACTATGTAACTCTGTTAGATATATATTATGTAATAACTTTGTGATTAATATATTTATTCGTTTCTCTATGAGATTCTGATATTGTTTAGTTCTTTCTTTTCTATCTTTCTCTTTTCTATCCCTTTATTTCTAAATAATTTTGCGTCTTTCTATGGAATGAAAGGCGGATCGTTGCAGTTTACATGGTTTTATGTCTCCTATCAAGTATATAATGTGAGTGCAATAACTTAAAGAGGTGTTGCGGGATTTTCCATCTCCTAAGGATACGTTAACTATCTACAGGTAGTAAAATACGCTATATACGTATTGTCTATCAGTAATGTAAAGTATTAAAATTGCGTTAAGGCTTTACATTGATCCCCCTTAACACATTTTGAAGTAGGTCGTCTATTCTGGTCATGTATCGCAACCAGTAAGATTGGTTGCCAGTGAGTCCCCTACAGATACCACACTAAAACAAAATAGTAGTGCGCATGTATAAGAATAAAAGTATGATATAGTACATGAAGCAACGCCCGAAGTAGGATTCTAGCAGTTTACCCTTTTTGGCTCGTGGAACCGATTTGGCGAAACTGATTTTGATATTATAGATCCGATGAAACTGATTTCGTCGAAATTCGAGGTAGTGGCCAAAAAGACTAATTTTACACGTTAATTAAAACAATATATCTTCAAAATCAATTCAGTCACTTTTAAATTCAAATTTAAAAGTCAATAATTTTCATCATTCTTGATTACACAGAAATTCGATGATCTCTTGAAATTCAATTTTCCATGTTAATTTCAAGATTCAAACATTACATTAATTCCAATATTAAATTACAATAGTAATAAAATCCTCGTTTATTATATTTTAAATTTCAACAATTCTTTTGATTTACATTCTTATCATTAAATCATCAAATACCCTATGAATTTATTTAACACAAGTTTCCATCTTATTATTCTCATCACTCTACATTTAAAGTCTTTTCTTATATTAATTGCAATATTTAATTACATTAAATATCATTAAGTTCCAAATTAATTTCAAATAGATTTAATAATAAGATGATAAATAAAACAATATTTACATTTTAGTAATTTAAACATATTTTTAAACACATTTATTAATTTATTATTTACAACAAAGGCTACTGAATCTACATACTAAATAATTGGTTTCCTATTGCATGTTAAAACCAACTAAATCAACTAACATTGATTTCTCTTTTTAATACAACGTTTAATTTTATTCCTTATTAACTTTCATTATTACTGTTAATTGAAATTACATTAAACAGTTGTCAATTTCATTCAACCAAAATTATTAAATTATATTCTAATATATTTTTTCCACATATAAAACATAAACTTTAACTCTCACAATATTAAGGTCTAAATTTTTTATTATGTTTAATATTTTTAATTATCAAAAATATGGTGTTTACAATCTCTCTCACTTAAACATTTCGTCCCTGAAAAGGAAAAACAAGGAATCAAGCAAGTTGGTATAATTTATTCAAAATAATCAATTTGTAACAATTTAACTTACATATTTAAGTTTAATAAAATTCAAAAATAACTGAATTTCCATAAAGTTTTCTAACTTCTTAATTTACGATTTTTTTTGGAAGAGTCTCCTTTGCGCGGTTTGGTCGGGAAAAATAACAATATCAATTATTACAATATATATACACATATATACACAGATATATATATATATATATATATATATATATATCATATTTTACTAATAAACATCCCAAACCATGGGGAAAATAATAAATATCGTTCAAAAAACCGTAATTCGAAAACATACCTGTTGGTCGGGCAAATGAACTTTATTTATGAAACCAAAAGCAACTGTCATTGCTTTCATAAACCTATATTTCACTTATATAGCCCAAAATTATGTAAAAGATCAATATATTAGTTGTTTCAATCAATATCACAAGCAACACACTTATATAATCACATGCAAACGAAAATGGTATAACTATTATATGTAACAAAAGAATCCATCATACATCGGTAGAAATTAAAAACTAATGGTTTGTTTAGTTTCAGAAACTTTTCATCGTACAAGGGTGATAAATAAACTACCAAGTATACATTACGCTCAATAGCCTTTAGATAATTACTATATAGATTATTCATACAACCTTAAACAATTTGAAGTATCATTTTCCAAACTTCCCATAAGCCAAAACAATAAAGAATTTAAATATTATTTAAGTTTATTTCATTGGTTTCTTTTCACGCTATTGACCTTTTATTCATTTTCATTCATTCATACAAGGTCATCATTTATTAATTCACATTCAATACTTACATAATTTATTTTCCATTCAATATTTAAAACCATCAATTAAAAACTTCTTAAGGTATGACCTAAGTTTCTTGCAGTTTAATTCACATTTACTGTTATATAGCTTGATTTAATTTAATATTAATATTTATTAATGAATCATTTTAACTTAAGTTTCTTAACTTTTTAATTTACAATCATTTCTTCATGTACAGTATCATTTAATAATAAACTAATTTATAAATCATTTCAATTATTTTATTAAGTTTAGAATCATTTTCTTCGATAATATTCACTTTTTACTATTTAATTTAATTATTAGCATTTCAAAACATTGACTTACGTTTATAACATTTCTTGTACATCTTAGTTTTTCATTTATGAAAATATGTTCATTTTGAAGATTTTTTTTTCATTAAGCTTTTACTCGTACGATATTTTATTACATATTCATATGTAAATTGAGTATTGAAATTAATGGAGCATTTAACACTGGATTGATATGTAAATTTGTTTTAAATTATTATAGATGTCTAAGTGATCAAAAATGGTAAAATTTATTAATTATAAAATTGGAATTAAAAAGGATTTAATTGATGTAAAAATAGCCATTTTTGCCACTGTCTCAGATTTCGACGAAACCAGTGGATCCAGAATGGTGAATTATTATAGGATTTCAAGTTTCGTAGCGGTCGGATTTGCCGTTTGATCATACGGACTCGGAACTCCTAGAAATCAATTCAATGGAAATCAATTAAAATAAGCTGATTTTAAAGCTAACTTCTTTAGACGATGGAATTAATACTTGAAACCTATTCCATTGAGTTTAAAACTATCAAAAACATCTATTTTGATATATGGAATGACCTACTTCCGTTTTGGTGACAGAACGGGCTTTTCGGGTCATTATCGCCAATTCAATCTATTCAGATATTTATTCTTTCTTATCGAGCCTCAGTTATATAAATAGTTTTTCTCTCAAACCCTAGCAGTCATATTATTATCATTTCAGTACATACAGTTCTATCTGCTTCTCTCTCGTCAATGGCAGAAACCAATTCAAACTCAAAACTTTAAAATCCTATTTCAAATCAATTTCAAAAATTCAAACCTCTCCAAACTCTAACAAATAATACACCGTTCCAAATCTTTTGACGAGGTAATCCACTAAGGCAATTTGTTTCCCGAATCGAATCACCATTTGTTTAAAACCCTCCGAATTGATTTCGCCCGTCCATATAAAGTTTTGACGATCCAACGGTGGATTGTTGTCCGATCGACAATCGAGAGAGGGCGTTGGGAAGGTGGTGTCGAGCAGGTCATGTGGTGTTGTTGTTCGCTGGTATATGATGGATGGAATTTTCCAAAAATGGCCAAAAACATAAGGCAGCGGCGAAGCATGGATGGACGGCCGGGGGTGGCGCAATGGTGGTCGTAGGGGCGCCTATGGCTGCGCAACGTCGTGGAGGGATCAGATCGTGCTGAAAGCAATGGACGTAGCATCTATAATTAGATGATCGATGGCGTGTCTATTTCTTGCATGGTGAAGGGCCGACTACGTTAGGGTTCACACGGTTTGAGAGATAACGGGCTTTGTTATTTTATGCTTTGCTTATTTTAATTTTAGTTTACATTTCAATCATTCTAATTTTCATAACTTGTGCATAGATGGTCGGATTTATGCGCGGTTTGTTCTGCTGCGATCGCATCGAAATTTCGGATATTTTGAAACTCGTTTAGACCAATTCCAAGACTGTTGAATTTTAGACCTTATTTTGGATTTCAAATCGATTTGAAATCAAAGATGAGTGTTTTAACCCACTCACAATTACTAAACTATCTTATATTAGTTAAATTAAATTTATGATGTGATTAGAAATTAACTGAATGATGTTTGGTATGTTTAAATTATCATTCTAGTTAAATTTGACTTTTATTATATTTAATCATCGTTAATTTAATATTGAATTTAGTTGTTAATATAATACCTATTAATGATAATCGGGTATCTATTGATGTTTATTTTTTGATTTGGATGATGATTGTGACGGATGTTTGATTGTTGATATTGGATGACCGGATGTTGTATTTTATATTGTTATAACACTACAAGTTCCCTATGGGTTGAAATAATACAGACCCGAACGATCTATAGATTATGGAAAAATCATGATAGGTTGAAATGATAGACTCGAGTGATTTTACATGTTTTTATTTAATTTGAAATTACGGTTTGAAATGATATGTAACTGTAAAATTTTAAATTGCGGATTGAAATGATCAACATCCGCATCACTTGACCATAGGATAGAAAATTATATACGGACACAGATCGGTTAAATAAAATGATTTTAAATTCTTTAAATTTGGAATTCATTTAACTAGCATTTTGAAATAGAAATTGATTTATATAAACTGAATTATTTTCGATAATCCAAGCGTTAACGCTGAAATCTGAATTGATTAATGAATTATTCAAGGGATTTAAATTGGAATTTCAAAGTTGAAGTGTCAAATATAAATAAATTTATCGGAATTGAGTTATTGTAATATTTGGATATAACTTTGAAATCTATGTTAAACTAATTCAAACCATATTATTTAAATTTACTATTTTAATAAATTTAAACTATTTTAATTTATTTTAATCCATTATAACCTATTTAATCCAATTTAATCTATTTACCTATTTTAAACTAATTAAATATATTTAATCTATTTTAAATCTATTTAATATAATTTAAATTTTTTTAGTATATTTTAAATTCATTCAATCTATTAAAAATTTATTTAAGTAACTTAAATATATTTAATCTATTTTAAATCTGTATAAATCATTTTAGAATCTAATTAAATCAAATTTAAATATATTTAGAACTATTTATACTATTTAAACTATTTTAATCTATTTTAAACTATTTTTTAACTATTAAAGCTATTTATGACTATCTAAACTATTTTCTATTATTTCATACCGTGTAAAGTTGAAGTATTCATATTTAAATCCTTGATGATGAGACCACCTAAGTTGGAATTTGGAATTTATACCTTTTGTGAAATGACATATTCGAGTAAATATGATTTTTAAAAGTGAATATGATTTCGGAAGTGAACGTGATTTTGAAAGTGAATATGATTCGAAAGTGATATGGTTTTGAGAATATGATATTTGATATCTATTATGAATTGGTTATGGGAAATGTGAAGGAACCATCCGGTGTGAAATAAGTGTTTGTTGTTAAAGAGACTGGGATCAGATATTTTCATACTCTCTGCCAATACCGAAAACGACTTTAACAACTATCTACGTGGTGGAGATCCAGAAATAAAGTAGGATGGTTTGGCGAACGATTCTGTATGAGGTATTTACGTGATGCTGACTCCCGTGAGTCAGCTTAGATGTGACTAAAACAGGAGCTATATTGGACCAAGCGAGGTCACTCCTCCTATCGGGCACATATCTTCGATACTATATTTTGACTTTCTGATTGATTTGTTGGCCACTCCTCGATTTTGATTATGGGAGTGTGTCCGAGATGGGCGATAGTAGCTGTTATGCGTTACCACTAGTAGGGGAGTGCAATTGGTATATCTGTCTTGGCATTGCCTCGAGTTCTGTGTTCACATGCCCTATCATACCTTCTACGAGTTTGGTTTGTACCATACTTATGGAGTGCCCTCTGATAGCCCTCCAGTTTACGGAGGAACTACGGTATTGTATAGACTATGGGAATATATAAAAATGTGTTAAGGGGGATATGGGTAACGCCTTAACGCTATTTTAATACTTTACTTTACCATAGACATTATTATAATAGCGTATTGTACTATGTATGTAGATAGTTTAATGGATCCATAGAAGATGTGAATCTCGAACATCTCTTAAGTTATTGCACTCACGTTAGACACCGGATAAGAGGCGTCAAACCCCGTAAACATCTCTGATGCCATTATACACTCATATTTATTTACCGTTGATTTAAATTATATAAGAACTTTTAGTTCCAACTCGAGTGTTTTGTCCTTCCAATTTGCTCGGGTCAGTTTGAGCTTTTTAGACTATCGAAGGCTGCTTTATGGAGGATGACGACGAAGATTTGTACTATTATTACATATTATATTTATTCCATGGCATTAAGTTGTTCTGCTGCGTTTATATATTATTTATTTGTAACAACCCAATATTTGTAGCCATTCGCATCCACACATGCCAGACTAGAATTGCTCAAAGTACCACATTGTAAATAAATTTGGAGCAAATGAAAAACAATCACAGAATCACAGACACAGAAATATCAGAATAACTCACAGCGGAAATTAAAATACCATAGTAGTTCATGAAGCTACTATAACAAAATCTCAAAACAAATACATAATATCAGTATGAAAAACATATATAGTAGAAATCTCAAATACATAGAAGTTTATAAATATCAGAGCTGAAATAGACAACTGAAACTAAAACGGAGGGATAACTAGATAAGCAAAATCTCCAGCGATTCCTAGCTCGAGAAAAAGAAATCCAAAGCTAAGCTGTAAATACTCAGGCTGACCCGAGCGTAAAGTAAAACACAAAACACTCGAGTCAGGACATACATACATGTATAATGTAAACCAACTCAAGTGAACTATAGTAGTAATGCATAATAACTTAAAGGATGCTTGGGATCACCCATCCTTTAAAGATCAGTTAAACCATAAATTAAATGCATCCCGTGGTTAAAATTCCAAAATGGTATTTTATACTTCTAAATCAAATATCACTTTGAAATTTAATATCCTTTCAAATTCATTTAAAATATTAAATATCATATCACTCCAAAACACCATTCATTTTTATTAAATTTAAATACCATTCCAAATCACAATTTAAAATGGTTTATATTTCAAAGCAAATATTCCAATTAAACCAATTAAATATTCCAATTAAACCAATTAAATATTCCATTTAAATCAATTTAAAATGAAGTTATCATATTTAATAATCAAATATTCAATTCTCAAATTTTTACCATTTTCAGAATTCATTTGTTTTACTTCAATTTATTAAAATAGTGAAATTTCAACTTTCGCAACATTTAGAAAATGCTACGGTAAATTTACATTTTAAAAACAAATCATTTTAACGAAGATAGCATTTACAGATATGTTATAATAGGTTTTAGTTTAGTCTCTACAACAACATCACTTATAAAGTGCTATAATAGCCCTTAGTTCAATTTAATCTTTTAGTTCATTTATATCAATTACAACATTTACAAAATGCTATAATATCTTTTACTTTAGAAATGATAACATTTCAAAAATGTTGTTAATTAAATTCCAAGTTTTCAATAACATTTCATAAACAATTAAATTTTTATTTAAACAAATTTTAACTTATAAAAAATATTTTCACACTTTTAAAAATGATCATTTAAATACCCTTTTAAGTCATGATTTTATGAAGTGAAATTTCACAATTTAATATCAAATTTTAATAATTCACTTATTAAAATCAATATATCATTTCATAACATTTTCATTTACTTATTCTTTAAATTTACCATTTTATAATTTAAATTTAAATTCCATTTTTAATTTCATAACTTAACCTTTATTTTAAAAATACATTTCCCATTTTACAAGTTAGGTTATAATTCAAATTTCATTTTTCTCATTCATTTATTTAACTATTTTTAATTCATTAGAAAAATAATAAACACTTTATAAAATCATTTTAAATTCAAATTTATATCTGTTTATCATACTTTTTTACTTAATTTAAACTCCGTTTAAAAATAAAATCATAAATTCCAAAAGTAACATATATTTCAAATTTCTACTTTACCAGCAACTTATTTCACTTATAAATTTGTAGAAAATCAATAATACATTTAAAAATCATTTTTAATTTAAATTCGAATCAAAATATCATAATATTTACATTTCTAAAACATTTCCAAAATTTTAGAAATACATATATATTAACCATGGCTCTGTATATAATTTTCTAACCTAAATCAAGTGATACAGATAATATATCATTTCAATTCGTAATTCACAAAGTAAAAATCTGGGTTCTATCATTTCAAACCCGCAATCCCAAGTTAAATGAAATAAATAAAAATCGTTCAAGCCTATCATTTCAGCCCATAACGATTTTTCCATATTCTAAAGTCCGTTCGGGTATGTATCATTTCAACCCATAGTGATTCAATTATACAGGGAACATGCAATGTGATAAACTGATATAGATAAATAGAATGGCATCATATAAATAATATCACGTGCAGTTGTAACATAAAAATAAAATCTACAGATTCAAATGGTGTCAATTTACTAATTATATAAGTATAAATGTCTGGTGAGAATTACTCACCTCTACAAGCTGGAGATAACGACCAAATACACAAAACAGAGATCAATAACAGCACAAAAGCACGACTATTATTCGAATGAGGGAGAGCCTAAGTTATTTGTCTTGTCACATATCAAACAAAACAAAATATACAACATGAATTTCAAGCCAAATTTTAACATTAACCAGCTAGAAATACATGCACAACACATAACCAAAACTCTTGCACTTGCATTCAACCACTTATGCTTCAGCTATGGACTGGAAAAGCACTGTAATAGGATGGTTTTTGATCAGGTTAAGGTCAGGTTGAGGTCATATAGGTTGGCCATAACAATATATGAAGGAGATGAAGGCATATGTGTGCATCAACACACAACTACAAGCAACAACATGGATTTTAAGGCCTAAATGTCTTCGACCAAGGGACTATCGGGCATGGCCTGATCTGGTATGACCAACTACAGGTGAGGCATGGGTCCTAGGCTTAGGTTGTGGCTGCTGGTGGTGGTGGATGGTCGACCAAAGTGGTGGTTGAAGTGGTAGCAACAAGGGAAGGCTCAGCTATGAAGTTTAAAGTGGAGTTTTCATCATTTTTTGGTGGATCATCATACTATAGGGCTTCGGCCATGGATGGTCAGTGAGAAGGAAGGGATGATGGATGGAGTAGGTGGTGGTGGAGGCGGCCAAGGGGCTAAAGGTGGCAGGCCAAACTACATAAAGGTGAAGGCAAGTGCAATATCAAACAAAACAAGTGTAAAAAGTTAAAATAAAAGAAGAAATTTTACCAAAACTCTCAAGGATGATGGCCGAATTATTTTTCAGGTTGAGAAGTTTTATTTTCACGTGAGAAATAAAAGATATGATCGGCTAAAGAAAGGAAGATATGGAAGCCAATTGAATTAATGTATTGATTTGTGAAAAGGTATGTGAATATGAAAAGGCTAGGAATAAAAAGAGTCGCAAACTATTCATATTTCCATAATTCTTTTTGAAATTTTAAATACATGAAAAATATGTATAAATACAGATAAAAACATAAAAATATAGCAAATAAACAAAAATAAATAATTAAAAATAATTAAATTAGGGAAAATAGCAAAAATTGAAAACTAGGCTTAAATATTTCAAAATAAATGCAATAATTTTGGAAAAATTATAACATCGCTCAAAAAATGTTTTAAAATAAAATATGTACCTAACATGTTATATAACACATATTAGAACATGATTTGACAAATAAAAATATTATTTATATAATTTAAAATAGATAATTTTATTAAATAAATCAATTTACACCCAATATTTTAAAAAGCATAACTTTAACAATTTAAATCGGATTTCAATGAAACGAAAAGCAGTATTCTTGAAATTAAATTTATTTTCACAATAAAAGATAAAATTCAAAAATTCAAGTATTAAAATTTTAAATTTAAGAGTCAAAGTTTGACCAGATTGACCAAAAATCCACTTTTTCTGGAAATATCCTATTTATTTAGGTTTGAAATTATAGTTCACACAAAAATAAAATATGCTCTTAAAATAACAAAATTCATTCATTTTAATAAATATAATAAAGTTTTTAAATAAATAATCAAAATAAACAATTAAAATAAATTGCAAAATACAGGGTTGTTACACTCTCCCCCACTCAAACCTTTTCGTCCCCGAAAAGGAATGAGCAAGGGAAACAAGGAAAAGTAAGATAGAAAAAAACAAATAGTACCTGAAATGAACAATTTCGAATTCGAAGAACGAATGCTTTCCTCCGTTTCCCAGGTACAATCCCAATCATTAGTACTTCACAGTACTTTGATCAGACTAACAAATTTCCTTCTTAGCTGCTTCGTACCTCTGTCGACAATATGAAGTGGCTTACTCTCGACAGTCAGATTAGGCTCAATATCCAAACCTTCAAGAGCAGAAGGCTGAAAAAAAGAGATGGGTCATGAAGATACCAATGAAGATGCGGGACGTGGAATACATCATGCACTCCAGAAAGCTTCTCGTCAGATCCAAACGATAAGCCAAAGAACCAACTCTTTTCATAATGCGGAAAGGGCCCTCGAAGAGGAAGAAGGTTGAAATAGCTAGAAGGAAGAATAGGTTGAAAGGAAAAGGATGAACCGTATTTTAAAACCACATAAATTTTAATTAAAATTTTATAACATTTTATAATATAACGAGTAGTCATTTGACTCAAGTCTGATAGTTCGAAGTAAACAATATTTATAACATTTTTAAATTTATTTAGAAAAGTAAAATAAACGATCAAAATATCCTATATATAATATACTTTATCAAAATACTTTTATAACTCGATGTCTTAACAAGTTTACTTTCGTTCTTGTAGACTCTGGCCATGCGTTGATCAGGCGCAAAGCTAGAATTCTTCAGGTACTTAATAGACTTGTTTCAACACCCAGTGAAAATATTAGAAAACCTTTTAAAAACAACAGATATGGAAAGTACAATCCAAACAAATCAACCAAACCAAACATGTCAATCATGGATCGCGGAAACACAATGGTTACACATGGATCCCCGAGAAAAAATCCGTACCCGTAGGCTCACTACCGCAGCCCTGCTTTTACGCCATGAAAACTAGTAGTACCGCAAATACACAATGGTTACGCCTGGATCCCCTAGGAAACATCCGTACCCTTAGGCTCTCGCAGCCCCTGCATATTACGCTACCAAGCGACCCAATAGATCACAGATACACAATGGTTATGCTTGGATACCCCAGGAAACATCTGTACCCTTAGGCTCTCGCACCTCCTGTGAATTACGCTATGCAGTCACGGTCATAAGACCATGGAGATCGCCATGGAATTCGATGGACAGTCGAGTATCACATCCGAAAAACCCAAATCAGAGAGAATAATGTCGATAGAATGAATCCACAGAATGGCCACAAAGCGGATATCAAGCAGAAGGCACTTTCCATATCTTTACTTCGAAAATATGTATCATATAGTACCTTTCAAAATCACTTTCAAATATCATACTTATATAAAGTCCATTATATATAAGATTCAACTATTTTGGTTTCGAAAGATTTATAACTTTGAAAGTATTATGATTTTTTGAAAGTGAATATATGTTTGAAATGGAAATGAATTTCTTTGACCTAAATTTTTGTTGATTTGGAAATTTGGATTATTTTCTAAATCTATTGTTTTAAGAAACTTTGAAACTGAATATATGTAATTTGGAAGAATGATTTGGTGAAATCATATATATTTTGAAACTGAATTGATATTGAAATGGTTTGAAATTTAGAACTTTGTTTATTTAAATACTTTGATTTGGGAGTTCTCGAGCTTATATAAAATGGATTTGTATAAGTATGAAATTGATTTGATAATGGTTGATTCGAAAAGGTACTCATACTCAATTTAGAAAGAGAAATCTTATATAATCGAAGTCTATATATGTATGATTTGATATACTATTGATTTTGGAAAGTATTCGATACACTTTGAAAATCATAACCTTTCGAAATCATACATTTGAAATCATAAAACATTCCTTTAATTCTTTAAATTTCATAAATTTATTCAATTAAACCCAAATCTAAAATTTCCAATTTTGATTCAATTCAAACCATCAGTTTCAATTCAATTTAGTTTTCCAACAAAACCATTTCAAATATTATCAAATTTCAAATAAAGATTTGATCCATAAAATATACTATTCTCTCTAATATATTTCAAAGCTTAAATATACCATATTCCAAAACTAAATTTTATAATTTCATATATCTCAAATTTTACTTCGTTATTACTTAGTTTTGAAATATTCATTTCATAAATCCATCATTTGTAAACAAACTCAAATTACGAGTAAACCAAATATCCTTTCATACAAATATAAACTTCAAATATCATTTATTAAAATCAATTATCATTTCAAATTCACATTCTTTATCAAAATAAAGATTAAATCCTTTCCAAACCATTTCAATCATCAAAATATCTAAAATGGTTAGTAAATTTAAAACCATCTCTTTTTAAAACCTTCAAACTATTTATTTCCATATGGAAAATCCAATTTACCATTGGAAAGATTATTTTTCTATATATATATACACACTTTATTAAAAACATTTCAAATCTATATTTCATATAATTCAAAATAGTCTTATTTATTTCACTCAACAAACAGTTTTAACTTATATAAATCATATTACTTTATACTTTAATCATACCAAACTAAACTTATATTCTTTATCAAATACCCTATACCTTTCAAAATTACTTAGCTTTGAAAAGTTAACCTTGATTTGGAAGTGCTCGAACCTTCAAAATAGTCGAAGAAATCATATTTTCAATCCAAGAGTTGGAAATCACCAACAAATCAGTAAACCAATTCCAAAAGATAGGATTATACCAAAACAAATCTGAATCTCGAGGAATGAACACCGACTTACTTTAAATCATTTCAAATATATATATATACATATATCTTTCGAATATCAAACCATACTTCAAAATCTGAAATCAAAATTTGGTTTCACAAAATCACTCGCATAACAAAGCTACTAGAATGGCCTCTCCCCACTCAGAAACTCGAAAATCAATGTCGATGATGCATGCATTCACCATCGAAATTATTTTCCAACGACATATGTGGGTTCTGGACTTTTATTTTCATGAAACTTCTTTGAAATCTCTTCGAACTCATTGGAATTCACTCGAATACATTTGAAACATTTCACATTCAAAAAATATCTTTAAATCATATTATTATTATATATTTTCCAAAATCCTAAAACCGATTTCAAAACAGCGGAGTTCGATTCCTCGAAATTCAAATTCAAAACCCTTTAGTTATACATCATTTTTATATAAATCAAATTCTTATAAATTTTTCAAAATTTCAAATCTTTTCAAAATTTCAAAATTTCATTTTTAAAAGGTATATAATCCTTATCGAAAACATTTCACTTTTATATACTAAATAGGGTCATCCTTATCAAAATAATAGTTTCGATGTATGCACAATTTCAAAATACAACCAAACACAAATTTCCAAAGAATGATTCAAGGTTAGATTTCAAACAAACAGAGATTCGAATTTAGAGAAATTATAATCAAATAGAATTCTGGTTTGAAGATAAGCTCGAACAAAGATGAGATAATTTTATTACCAAATAGAAGATGAATAAGCCCATATAAATCGCGGACGACCTTAACCGGGTCAATTGTGAATTCAGGAATATAATCAATTCGGAAATCTAAGGTAAATCGACATTCGATTGCCAAAGATAGAATCCAAGGAGAGCAGGAGATAGATAGCATCGCAAAACCGAGGATACAGAAATCTCCGGTGAATCAATGCCAATTTTAAAGGAGTTTCACCCTTCATAAATTATTCAAAGATTTGCGGAACCACCAATCTTTAGAGAGGTCATTCCAAAGTGGAGTTATGGAATGCTCCAAAAATCAAAGGAATATAAATAGGGAAGACAAGACTGGATTTCAGAATAATTGGAAGCGTTCCAAAGTTCAAGGAATCCAAACCGATAAGAATCCTGACCAAAAGATTTCTAACAAGGTGGATACAGAAGGAATGATGTTTTAAAAAAATCTTGATTCCCAAATAAGAAAATTTTTATACCAAAATAATCTATAAGAATCCTATAAAATCATTTGGCAATCATTTTATACTCTGAAAATATGTTCTCTCATAAATAAATGATTCTGAGATTGATTTCACTCATTCTACGGTATTTCTACCCTAACTCTAATGAATTTTTGCTCCGTAGGCTATGGTTTGCCTAAAAACCAAAGCACTGATACCAACTGTAACAACCTAATATTTTTAGCCATTCGCATCCACACATGCCGGACTTGAATTGCTCAAAATACCGCACTGTAAACAAATTTGGAGCAAATGAAAAGCAATCACAGAATCACAGAAACAGAAATATCTGAATAACTCGCAGTGGAAATTAAAATACCATAGTAGTTCATGAAGCTACTATAACAAAATCTCAAAACAAATACGTAATATCAGTCTGAAAAACATATATAGTAGAAATCTCAAATACATAGAAGTTTATAAATACCAGAGCTGAAATAGACAACTAAAACTGAAACGGTGGGATAACTAGACAAGCAAAATCTCCAACGATTCCTAGCTTCAGAAAAAGAAATCTAAAGCTAAGCTGTAAATACTCAGGCTGACCTGAGCGTAAAGTAAAACACAAAACACTCGAGTCAGGACATACATACTTATATAATGTAAACCAACTCAAGTGAACTGTAGTAGTAACGCACAATAACTTAAAGGATGCTTGGGATCGCCCATCCTTTAAGGATCAATTAAACTATAAATTAAATACATCCCGTGGTTAAAATTCTAAAATGGTATTTTATACTTCTAAATCAAATATCACTTCAAAATTTAATATCGTTTCAAATTCATTTAAAATATTAAATATCATATCATTCCAAAGCTCCATTCATTTTTATTTAATTTAAATACCATTCCAAATCACAATTTAAAATGGTTTATATTACAAAGAAAATATTCCAATTAAGCCAGTTAAATATTCCAATTAAGCCAATTAAATATTCCATTTAAATCATTTAAAATGAAGTTATCATATTTAATAATCAAATATTCAACTCTCAAATTTTTACCATTTTCAGAATTCATTTTTTTACTTCAATTTATTAAAATAGTGAAATTTCAACTTTCGCAGCATTTAGAATATGCTACGGTAAATTTACATTTTAAAAACAAATCATTTTAACAAAGTGAGCATTTACAGATATGCTATAATAGGTTTTAGTTTAGTCTCTACAACTACAGCACTTGCAAAGTGCTATAATAGCCTTTAGTTCAATTTAGTCCTTTAGTTCATTTATATCAATTACAACATTTACGAAATGCTATAATATCTTTTACTTCAGAAATGATAACATTTCAAAAATGCTGTTAATTAAATTCCAAATTTTCAATAACATTTCATAAACAATTAAATTTTTATTTAAACAAACTTTAACTTATAAAAAACATATTTTCACACTTTTAAAATTGATCATTTAAATACCCTTTTAAGTCATGATTTTATAAAGTGAAATTTCACAATTTAATATCAAATTTTAATAATTCACTTATTAAAATCAATATATCATTTCATAACATTTTCATTTACTTATTCTTTAAATTTACCATTTTATAAGTTAATCCATTTTTAATTTCATAACATAACCTTTGTTTTTAAAATACATTTCCCATATTACAAGGTAAGTTATAATTCAAATTTCATTTTTCTCATTCACTTATTTAACTATTTTTAATTCATTAGAAAAATAAATAACACTTTATAAAATCATTTTAAATTCAAATTTAAATCTATTTATCATACTTTCTTACTTAATTTAAACTTCATTTAAAAAAATCATAAATTCCAAAAGTAACTTATATTTCAAATTTCTACTTTACCATTAATTTATTTCACTTATAAATTTGTAGAAAATCAATAATACCTTTAAAAATAATTTTTAATTTAAATTTAAATCAAAATATCATAGTATTTACATTTTTAAAATACTTTCAAAATTTTAGAAATATATATATTAACCACGGGTCAGTATAAAATTTTATAACCTAAATCAAGTGATACGGATAATATACCATTTCAATCCGTAATTCACAAAGTAAAAATCCGGATTCTATCATTTCAAACCCGCAATCTCAAGTTAAATGAAATAAATAAAAATCGTCCAGGCCTATCATTTCAGCCCAGAATGATTTTTCCATATTCTAAAGTCTGTTCGGGTATGTATCATTTCAACCCATAGTGATTCTATTCTACAAGGAACGTGCAATGTGATAAACTGATATATAAATAAACAGAATGGCATCATATAACAGTAACAGATGATATGACAGGTGTATAACAGGGGTGAACATCATATGAATAATATCATAGGCATTTATAATAGAAAAATAAAATCTACAAAATCAAACGGTGTCAATTTACTAATTATATAAGTATAAATGTCTGGTGAGAATTGCTCACCTCTACAAGCTGGAGATAACGACCAAATACACAAAACAGATATCAATAACCGTCACAAAAGCACGACTATTATTCGAATGAGGGAGAGCCTAAGTTTTTTGTCTTGTCACATATCAAACAAAACAAAATATACAACATGAATTTCAAGCCAAATTTTAACATTAACCAACTAGAAATACATGCACAACACATAACCAAAACTCTTGCACTTGCATTCAACCACTTATGCTTCAGCTATGGACTGAAAAAAGCACTGTAATAGGATGATTTTGGATCAGGTTAAGTTCAGGTTGAGGTCATATAGGTTGGCCATAACAATATATGAAGGAGATGAAGGCATATGTGTGCATCAACACACAACTACAAGCAACAACATGGATTTCAAGGCCTAAATGTCTTCGACCAAGGCACTATTGGGCATCACCTGATTTGGTATGACCAACTACAGGTGAGGCATGGGTCCTAGGCTCAGGTTGTGTCTGGTGGTGGTGGTGGATGGTCGGCCAAAGTGGTGGTCGAAGTGGTGGCAACAAGGGAAGGCTCGGCTATGAAGTTTAAAGTGGAGTTTTCATCAATTTTTGGTGGATCATCATCCTATAGGTCTTCGGCCATGGATGGTCAGAGAGAAGGAGGGGATGATGGCTAGAGTAGGTAGTGGTGGAGGCGGCCAAGGGGATGGAGGTGGCAGGCCGAACTACATGAAGGTGAAGGCAAGTGCAAAATCAAACAAAACAAGTGTAAAAAGTGAAATTAGAAGAAGAAATTTTTATCAAAACTCTCAAGGATGATGGCTGAATTATTTTTCAGGTTGAGAATTTTTACTTTCACATGAGAAATAAAAGAAATGATCGGCTGAAGAAAGGATGATATGGCTACCAATTGAATTAATGTATTGATTTGTGAAAAGGTATGTGAATATGAAAAGACTAGGAATAAAAAGAGTCGCAAACTATTCATATTTCTATAATTCTTTTTGAAATTTTAAATACATGAAAAATACGTATAAATACAGATAAAAACAAGAAAATATATTAAATAAACAAAAATAAATAATTAAATATAATTAAATTAGGAAAAATAGCAAAAATTGGAAACCGGCTTAAAAATTTGAAAATAAATGCAATAAATTTTGAAAAAATTATAACATCACTTTAAAAATGTTTTAAAATAAAATATATACCTAACATGTCATATAAACATATTAGAACATGATTTGACAAATAAAAATATTATTTATATAATTTAAAGTAGATAATTTTATTAAATAAATTAATTTACACCCAATATTGTAAAAAGCATAACTTTCACAATATAAATCGGATTTCAATTAAACAAAAAGAAGTATTCTTGAAATTAAATTTATTTTCATAATAAAATTTAAAATTTAAAAATTCAAGTATTTAAATTTTAAATCTAAAAGTCAAAGTTTGACCAGATTGACCAAAAATCCACTTTTTTTGGAAATATCATATTTATTCAGGTTTGAAATTATAATTCACACAAAAATAAAAATATGCTCTTAAAATAACAAAATTTATTCATTTTAATAAATATAATAAAGCTTTTAAATAAAATAATCAAAATAAACAATTAAAATAAATTACAAAATACAGGGTTGTTACATTATTCTTGTTGTATGTAACTCCGATCAATATTATAAAAGTTTAATCAATGTTATCTGTAAAGAACTTCATGTACTCTTTATTTGATTATTATACTTTGTCATTCCACTGTGAGATTTTGTATTTTTTTTCTTTCTTTCTATGCTTTTTTCTTATTTACTCCATAACTATTTGCCCTTTTGAATGGTTTGAGTCCGACATGTGTGGTTTATCGTCGATTTAAATCGTCCAAAAAGACGGGTCATTATAGTTAGTATCTGAGCCAGGTTTAGCGATAACCTTAGCTTTGTGGGGCCTGGCTCTTTAGAAATAGGGTAGTGATACCCTTGAATGAGTCTTTGAGCATATATATATATATATATATATATATATATATGAGAGAGCGTATTTGCTAGTGTTATAAAAGGTTTTTTATCGCGTTAATTTGTTTTATTAAGTATTTATAAGTTTTGGTCGGTACATGGGATGCTACAGCACCATTAGGGATTTCTAAACACACTAAATAGGGCAGACCGACACAATAATGCTTTGAACTGTAGGTAAACGAAATAATTTTGCTTGTAATATATTTTGTATATAAGTGGATAACTTTTATAAGTGATATAGTTATATGTATATCTTGTTTGTTAGGTAGAAATATTTTATAAATATTGATTGAAAATAAGATTTACAAATAAAATGAATATAAATTAGAATTTGAGAACTTAAGTTCCAGGATTTTGAAAATTTCTATTGAAAGATTTTGGAGATAATATTAATATTATTTAAAAGTATTTTCTGGTATAAATATTTCAAGATGATTTGAAAGAAATGTTTTAAAAAAGATATTTTTAAAGAAAATAAGTTCTGTATTCCCCTCTCTATCATTGTAAAATAATTTCGATGATGAGTGCACACATCATCGACGTTCATTTTTGAGTTTCAAAGTGGGTAGACGGTTGTAGTAGTTTTACTACACCTTGTTTTTAAAACAAATCTTAATCTTAAATTGCTAAATATGATTTAATCTATAAATGATGAATACATATATATATATATATATATATATATATATAATTTTAAAATGATTTGGAAATATAACCCGGAGTTATTCTTAAACCTTCTAATAATTTGTAGTTTTCTGTTAATGTAATAAAATGAAATCTTAACTATTTGAATGTTTGGAAGCTGCTAAGATGTGAAATAAGAAATTAGATGTTAAGAGATTAATGGAATATAAAGAAATTGAAGGTTGTCATTTACAAAATTAAGAAATGGAAATAAGAAATTGTTACTATCGAACATTTGGTTAATAAAAATAAAAATAAATATGATAACTTGTGTAACTTTCTATTGCATTCTAAAAAGATACATTTATAACTTACCAAGATGTAAAAAGTTGTAATGTTAAATAGGATATGTAATAGAATATTGTACAAGTATACTTTAGCAAATGAAAATGTTCAATGGAATTACTTTTATAAATAAGAATTCTAATGTTATAAATCGTTATAAACTTAGGAATAATGGTTGAAATGTTACTAATCAAAAGTAACAAAAAAGTGAATAATGTAAGAAAACGATTATAAACTTAAGTTGGCATTTTAAGTTATTTATAATCAAATTGAATAATAAAAGGTGAATATGATAGGTAAATAATTATAAACTTAAATTAATGCTGAAGCCTTTTATAATGAAAATGAGTATTATATTAATTGAATGGTTATAACTTTAGAAACCATTGAAATGATTTAAAAATGGAGATAATATTTAATAATACTATATATGGAAGAATGATAGTGGAAAAGAACTAATCCATAAATGGTGAATTAAATTCTAAAGAGATTCAAATAATAATAAATAATCTAATAACTGAAATGGAAATAACTTATGTAAGCAATGAATGTAAAATAATGAAAATAAAAATGGTATTGTAGAAATGAATGGAAAATGAATTTTATAAGGAATAAATGTAAAGAAATTAAACAAGCATCGTATGAACAAATGAAAATGAACAGTAAATAATGTGAGAGAGAAAAAATACTAATAAGAATAAAACTTAAATATTATTTGAAATTATTGGTTGTAGGCTTATGTATTGGTTGGGAAAGGATACTTCTATTTTGTATGGAGATGTATAAATAGTCTATAAAGTTTTATGCATGACCTTTGAGTGTATTATTTACTTCATAGTTTATTTATCATGTTATGTGATTAGAAGTTCTAAACCCGGACAAACCATTTAATTTGGTTGCTATGGATAAAAGATTGATTTCTTAAAATGATGTTTGTACTGTTTGTTTGCAAATGATTACTGTTATGTTATGATATTTGTTTGTTATTTATTGAAACAACTTAAATATTTCTCTTTTATATAATTATTAACTACTTTGAATTATATAAGTGAAATACAGGTTATGAAAGCGATTGCTACTGCTTTTAGTTTCTTAATTAAGCGTTGTTTGCTCGACAAATAGGTATGTTTTGGGATTATGATTTTGTAGCGATGTTATTTTGTTTTTTCGTGGCTTGGGAAATGTTATTTTGAAATATGATATGTATGTGTTTATTATTGATATTATTATTCTCCCAGACCTCTCCATAAAAAGGAGGCTCTGTCGAAATTTTTCGTGAATTTTGGACATGGAAAATTTTTATGAAATGTTTTTCAAACTTTTATTTACTTGTATATAAAAGGGTTCAATTATTTAAAAATTGATATTTTATTTAAATTATTTACTTTGTGCAAATTAATTGTTATAAATTTAATATTTTGAATGAAATATATTAATTTTTTAATTGCTTCTATCCCTTTTCGGGGACGAAAGTTTTGAGTGGAGGAGAGTGTAACTACCCATAATTTTCAATAATTAAAATAGTTAATTTAATAAAGTTTTGTGATTTAATGTTGGAAGAAATAAAAAAATTATGATTTAGTAATAAGAATATTACTAGAATGAAATGTAATATTATTAGTTTAAGGTAATTGATAACGGCTTTAAATGTAACTCCAATTAATTGAAATGATTAAAAAAGTTATAATTAGTTATAGGTCGTAAATTAATTGTAATAATGTGTGTATTAATTGATAATTGGATTAAAATAATAATGGATAATTTGAATGTTGTATTAATTAATGTAATAATAAGTAATAAATTATGATTAAATAAAATTAATGTTATGTAAATAACAACAACATTTGTGTGTAGATAACGAACATACAAATGAGACTAAATATAGAAATGGTGACAATTGTTATCTGTTACCAATTTAGTTAACCAATTATAATTGAATTAAATTAAATATTACATAAAATGAGTGAAGACGATAACTGTAAAAGGTGAATGCAATAAAATGTACAGAAATTTCAATTATTTTAACGACCCGGGGTTTTTGACACTTATTATTTGAATAATTTACTAATTTTAATTATTGATAATATAAATTTTTACCGGTCAAATAATAAATCCTGGTCTTTATATATATATATATATATATTCAGGAAGCTGTGGTTTAAAAAATCTGAAATTTAATCTCTCAAAAACATTTAAATAAAAAGTCCACTTTTCTATTATGGGATATAATTATATTTAGATGTATATATATGGGTGTGTATATGCATAACTCGATATAAAATTTAAGATAATACGCACACACACACACATATATATATATACATGCATATATATATATATATATATGTATGTATGTATGTGTGTGTGTGTGTGTTTGTGTGTGTATAAGGATAAATTCTTGTAAGTGACAATTTTATTTGTATATAAGTTATAGGGTATATGTACAAAATTTACCAAATTAAAATAAGACAAAACTATGCTCATACATATGTATTATATATGTATATTTCAAGAATGTATATGCATATGTAAACACATAAGGGAACATGGCAATTAATGCAAATCCTCTCAAGTATAAAATAAATCAAATGCCTATTTCAATTAATCAATCACTTATATTCTATCAGGTCAGTTCAAAATCAAAGTAAATCAAAGTAAAATAAAATAAAAAGAAAATGAATTTATTATATATAATAAAGCTGCAGCCTATTCCTCTATTACAAATAGCACTGCCTTGCTTCACATTCTTACATTCAAACAAGATAATAAGAAGAATACAAGATGCCATTTAAAACATAAAAGAAAACCAAAAACACTTAGGTTCCAACAGATAGGATCACACAAAAAAAGAAAAAAGAAAGAAAGCAGCTTCAATGTTCAAAGAAAAATAAAAAATGAGTAAAACTTATTTTTATATTGTAATCTGTCTTATCTACTTCGACATAGATATAGTAATGTTGTTTGATAAGTATGCTTGTATAGGAACATATATATACATATACACTTATATATGAATATATGTTAAGTGTTATAACCAGGAAAACCCAGGCATGTACATCCTTTTATTTTTACCACTGCTCTGTATATTAAAAAAAATATCATACTTAAATTCTAAATTCTTTATCTCACAACCTAATTTGTTTTAGGATACGGCTTAAAAAGGAAAGCTATATATTTTTTATTATACTTTGTTTTAAAATTGGTTTTATTAAAATTATCAAATGTAAAGGATAAAAAGTGTATTTTATAGTAGGTAATCCAATATTGTAAAAAATTCGAATGTCATGTTTAATTCTTTTGCTTGCATGATCTTGATCGCCATATGAAACGAGGAATTTTGGTGGTAGTTTCAGAGTTTTAATTATGTATATGGTAAGATAAAAGGAGATGAATGCAATTTGGTCTTTGACCAAATTACGACGAACTAGTCGATGGCGGAGGTCGGAATTTGTTCAGAAGTAAGAAGGGTGGAAGGGGAACTCAGGAAAAATAGTGTGGTATTTTATTATTGGGTGTGATGGTCGGTCGAAGGCCGTATAGGTTTGGGAGGCAGGTTTGGATCGTGGTCGGTTTTGAGTCAATGGTGACGTCATGGAGGAGTTTCAGGGTTGCGTTATGGGGGAAGGGAGAGGAGGTCACGACGGTCCTAGTAGCACAATTTGGCAGGAGATGGTGGTCAGAGATGGCCAGATGAGATGGAGGAAGAAGGACAGGTTCATCCCTGGACACGGGTTTGAGTTCGAGATTCCAAATTAGGGGTTGTCGTGGGAATTTGGAGTGGTCAGTGGGTTTGCAAGGTCGGAGATGTACTGGGGCGATGGTCGGCGGCAATAGATCGTGGCCAGAGATCGTGTGCACTTGCATGTCCGGATCAATTCATTGATGTGTGCAGATTTAGGAAGAAGAAGGGAAGAGCAGTGGAAAATAAAAGAAGAGAAGTAGGGCGGATCATCATGTCTGGTATCAGAGTGCTAGGTTGAGTGAATACCTAGGCTTTTCGATTAATATTAATCTTGAAAGAGCGTATTTGTACATTTATATATATATATATATATATATATATATATATATATGATTGTTAGGTCAGCTTTGATAAGATATTATCAGTGCCATCTTGAAATGTATTTTGAGCTAGTGCTAAGTATCCTCTTACTATGTCCAGGTAGTGAACAATGAGTACAAGGGGAAGGTGAGGCAGAGGAACCAGTAGCACAACAACTACTAATGGAAGAACCTCTAATGTTGGAGGTGGTGGAGTAGCTGTTGAGGCCGTAGCTCCAGTACATCCTTGAGTAAACTTTGCAACTCCATGCAAAGACTTTACGAATCTTGGATGGAAAACCTTTAAGGGAACAGTGTCTATTATTGAGGTGCAAGCGTTGTTACACTCTTATGAGAGGATTTTCAAGGGTTTGGGTCTTTCTGATGAACAGAAACGAATCCTGGCATCAGGGCAGTTACAGAAAGGTGCGGCCGCGTGGTGGGACTCAGTCATGGCGAATGTCCCCGAGGATGAATTTTCATGGAATAAATTCAAAGAGGCGTTCGAGGAGCAGTTCATGCCGACTGTGGATAGGACCCGATTATATATGTAACGATCTCGATTTTTAGTTAAATTTAGTTTGGTAATTAATATAAATTTTTGGATTTAATTGTGAATAAATTTGAATTTTCCAAATTAAATAATATATATGCCTACTTATTTATATAAATATTTTGAAATTTGAAATTGAAATTCAAGAATAAATATCTTAGAAAATAAATTATATTTAAAACTATATTTTAAAGTTAATAAGAATTTGTTTTCTAATTATAATATATGTAATATGTATTTTGGAAGTTATGATTTGAATTAAATATAATAAATTTTCAAAAGGATGATTTCTAGTATAAAATATATATATGTGTGTGTGTGTGTGTATTTATATGCAATTAAATTTTGAAATCAATTTCTTTAAAGTCACAAAAATTTATAAAAAAGAAATGAATTAATGAGTTTTATAAAAACATAATTCTTAAATATATAAAAGTGTAACCATATGTAAATAAGATATTTATGAAAAACAAGAATCATAAATTTATTAACATAAAGGTCTAAAATATAATTTATAATATTATTTGAAAGCAAGGATTTAAACATAAAAATATTTACTTTAACAAGTGTAAAAAAAATTATATCATGCAAATACAAGTGTAGCTTAATATATACAAGTGGCAAGATCATTTTTCTTTTGAAATTGAATAATATACAAATAAAAATTCAGCTTCATAGTTCAGTTCAAAACTTTCTTCATCTTTCTCTAAAATTCCCAAACCTAAAACAAAACTGCAAAACAAAGCAAAGAAGATCAAAAGAAGATCAAACCTAAGAAAGAAATCAAATAAAATTAAAGAAAGAATGCAGAAAACAAACCTGAGATCAATGGAAATCAATTCAACAACATCAAGCAACAAATTTCAACCTATAGCGAGCATTCAGAGCTTCAATTCAAACAACATAGTCCAGATTATTTCTACTCAGCAATTCAACAACAAGCTTGATCACCTTCTAGTTTCCTCTGTTCTTCTTTCCAAGGTGAGCAAACTGACCTGTTTTAATTTGAATCTGTCATATATTTTGATGTTTATGAAGAGGTTGTTGTGAAAATTTATTAATGAATGAAAATATATCTGCAAGTATTTGTATTTACATGCGTGAATTTATGTATCCATGTCTGTGTATGTGCATTTCCCTCTCTCTGTTGTTCTACAGGCACGGGTTCTTCGCAAAGAAAAATTCATATCTCAAAATATAAGCATATATAGGTGATGACCTTACCTGAAAATTTATCATAGCAATGTAATACTAATTTTAAAAATGGTTCCAAGTGTATTTGTTAAGAATTTATTTCTAAAATAATTATTATAGTGAAACCTTTAAAAATTATAAAAAAACCAATCATTTTAATCTCGAATTTGGATTTCATAAACTGAATCGTATTGTCAAATGGTGAATTTAGATAATAATTTCAAGATTTATAGTTTATTAAATTGTGAGAAAATGAGAGTTGAATGGAATAGACATTTTCGTCAAATTCTGATGATCGACGAAATTAGGGTCAACGTGATCAAGGTGGAAAGTGGCTTATGTGTAGTAGATCGACGGAAAAATGTTCGTAAATTTTTTTGATGATCGGAGTGATCGAAAAATGATGAAGTAGGGTTTAAGGCATACGTTGGATTGCCGTTGTTCTCGAAGGAATTGCGACAACATCGAGGCACCGGGGTCGATCAGACCCAGGGGGATCGGTGCGTTGGATCGTGATGTTGCTTTGGGTAGAGTGGCAGGGTTCTAGGTGGTCAGATCGTCGGCGTCAAGGCATTTGTTTCGATCGAGCCTAGTTCTAAAAAAGCATCAACCGGCTCAAATTCAAATTCGATGCCGTTTCAAGGATCTGGGTGCTTGGCGAGCTTGTCGCCAATGTATTGACGATCAGAGTTTGGGTCGGAGATGGCTAGCTTGCTTGTACACGTGTACGCGTGATGATATGTGTCTATGTTGATTAAAGGTTGAGGAAGTGAAGTATTATCGGGGCAAGCTCGAAATAATTTGCGAAAATACTCGAAGTTGAGAGGGGTGAGGGAAACTCAAAGTTGTGCTTGAGGAAATCAAGTAATAGATCGGTTTTTGTTCAATTTTCTCGGGTCTGGTTTTTCTGGTAGCAAATCAGGTTTTTAGAATTTAAAATTTGTTAAACAAGGTTTTCAAAAAAAAAGTAAACAAGCTTTCAAAGCTTAAGAATGAAAGTGAAGTACTTATCATATTTTTCCAAACAAGTTTTAAATTTAAATTTTAAATTCAAATGTAATTAAAAATTATTTTGATTTGGTTTTGAAAATAATTGAGTAATTAAACAAATCCTTAAGTGTTTTCAAATGAACTTTTAATGTATAATTGAGTCATTAATTAAGATTAAATGATTTATCCTAAATTAATTAAGATGGATAATTAAATGATTAATTACTTAAGGCAATTAATTTAAGGTTAATTGATTAAAGGATAATTACTTAAGGTCATTAGTGAAGGTGATTAATTTATGTGATTAAACTGAGGATTAATTACTTAATGCAAGGGTTAATTACTTAATGTAATTAGAAGGTAATTAATTAAAATAATTAAAAGGATAATTATTTAATAAACTAAATTAAAGTATAATTAATTAATTAAAGGTTAATTAATTAATAATAAGTAATTAAAGGATAATTAATTACTTAAAGGTTATTTCTTAATTAAAAGTAATTAATGATAATTAATTAAAGGATAATTAATTACTTAAAAATAATTACTTAATGAAAGTAATTAAGGATAATTAATTAATGTGATTAAAGGTTGATTAATTTATGTAATTAATTAAGGGATAATTAATTACTTAAAGGTGATTAATTAATGTGAGCAATTAACGGAATAATTAATTAAAAGGAGAATTACTTGATGTAATTAATTTGTGATTTATTAATATAAGTGATTAAGGATAATCACCTATGGTAATTAATTGAGGATAATTAATTAATGTAATTAATTAAGGATAATTTATTAAAGAATAATTAAATAATTAGGGGTTAATTATTTAATGATTAAAGGTAGATTTATTTATTAATTAAGATTGATTAATTAAAGGTCAGTTTATTATTAAAGGTTAATTAATTAATTAATGATTAAAGGTTAATTAATTAATTAATGATTAAAGGTTAATTAATTAAAACGGTTCGTAATCAATTAATGTTAATTAACCAGGATTAGTAATTTATTCATAAGTAATTAATCTGGTTTAAAATTAATCAGGTGATTTACTAATCCTACTTATGGATGTTTGGATTGTATTGAATGCTTTGAATTGTTTAATACACCTGATATATGATGTTCTGTGATATGATTGAGCTGTGAACTGTGATTTATTTATCTATGATGAATTTGCATATTTATTTGTGAATCTGTGAATGAAGATAAGCGTTATAGGATTATACCGCTTATCAATATTGGTGTGCTTAGATTGTGATGATCGGTGTATTGTATGGTTGTGTTAAAACCCTTGGACTGCACCACACACAAATATGGATTTCACGAGGAATTGGTTAAGTCATAGATAATTTGAATTTAATATTATTCGAAATGACGAAATGGTTTTAAAGGTTGAATTTTGAATCCAATTGGTTTGGAAGTAAAACTGAGTTGAATATGAAAAGTTTCTGAAAAGGATGTTTTGAAATCTAAATTTGGTTTGAATATACTATATCTTATTATAGTTTGGAAAGGTTATGCAAGTTATATAATATGGATTTTTAATCATTTTGAAGTATATTAAATGAATTTTTTGGGAGTTTGAATTTAATTCAAATTAGAACTTGCCGATAATACGGCAGCTCGCTGATTTTCTGGTTTATACTTTTAAAGGCTATAACTTTTGTATATTTGATCAGATTTTTTCGAAATAAGAAGTTTTTGTTTTCAATTAATAATGGCTTTCATATAATGATAGGATTTCCATTTTTTATTGAAAGGGTTTCAAATTTGAAATGGAATTTTTTTTGAAAGCTATGAGTGAATCTTTGTTAAAGATTAGTGAACTTTATTTTCAAATTAAAGAGGATCTTAAAGGTGTATCTTTTGTTTAAAATATTATTTAAACCATTCAAAAAGAAAGATTTTAGGCTAAAAGTTGTGACTTAACTAAGATCCAATATATCCATATGCTTTTTAAATTAAGCGCTCATTATTCGATTTAACTGGAAGAGGATTTTATGTCATAAAATCCATTCTGAATAGCGATACGACGTAATGGTTAGCATTTGAAGACGGTGGTGAAGACCGGGTATTTTCGAAAGCGAAAGGATTACTTGTCGAATGTTCTGCACCAAATGGCCCCGGTATAGAGATTTGATCACCCTATGTGATGGGGAGTCCAGACGTGATTAGGGAATTTCCGAAGTTGCAAGGACTTCTTTGAAGTGCCTTCGGTTGCATTCGAACCCGAAACGGACTTGTATGGATGTATGTCTGACGTTACACTTTGAGATGTAAAGCTGGTTTCTATAAAATACATTTCTGTTTGGTAGCGGAGAATTTATTCTCTTAGCTTAACTCCCTTCTCTGAGACGTACGAGCTTAGATGTTATGTAGTTGATGGTTATTAGTGATATATTCCCAATTTGGTAGGCATACTAAGTGCCGCTGATCATTTCTTGATCAAAGCATGGCTTTTGTGAAAAGCGTAGCTTTGTGGACGAGACCTCGTCAAACCTCACAAACCGAAAATGGTCGAAACAGGAAGAATGCAGCAAGGTTATGAGGGTCGCGCCCTTTAGGGTATGTCCATTTCCTTTTGGAAAAAGGTGGTATCATGGTATGAGGCCCAAATATTTAACCTATGTGGTTGTTGGAAATTTGTTGGTGTTGAGGATCCTCGGATAAAGGTTGGTAACGACCGAGGGATGGCATACTCGTGTCAGTAGTCACCTAGTTCAGAGGTAACCCGGCCTTGTGTTGGCAAAGAGCTGGTTAAGTTCTCGAGGCGTCCCTCCAAAGGCGTACCCAAGTGGTGAGGAAGTTACTTAGCCTGACTATTTGTTGGAAATCCAATCATCCAATACGTGCCTTATACAGTTTTAGTTGTAGAACCTTCCATTTAACATGGTAGCTATAGTAGGCATACTATAATGGTACGTATTTTGACTAAGATTAATATTATACTTGCAAAGGTTTTCTGCACTATGCACTAACAATAATATCAAAAAAGGATTTTGCGTCTCAAGCATGTTTGACTATCATAAGGAGAAATCTCCTCCAAGTGTACGCTTGCATTGTGTGTGTGGCGGGAGGCCTTATGGTAGTTTCATTTTCCAAAAAGCAAACGGATTTCAATTTTAAATTCTTTTGCTGTTTTTGATTCAAATAAAACTATTTTTGTTTGCTCACACTAGTCCCATGACTGACCTGGAGTTTATCGTTTCCTTTCTAAACTCTGTACGTCCACAATTTTCCACATGGGCAGCCTAGAGTCAATTTTTCACAATTTTCCACACGAGCAGTGAATCAGATTTCAATGGTTGAATCTGCGGCATTCGAATACGGGTGAAGAATGATGTCGATTTTCGAGCACTGAAACCCGGATCGTCACATTATTAGAAGTTTCCTAGACCTCAAGCAAGAAGATATGTCAGTGGCAAAATACGAAGCGAAGTTCAATGAGTTATCCCGTTATGGCACTAGACTCATAGACACCTCTCTTAAGAAAAATAAAATGTTTGTATTAGGGATGAGGGCAGAATTCCATGAGAAGATGACCGCTTATCTTAAGGGATCGTTTGTGGAGCTTGTGGATATAGCTTTGAGATATGAAGAAATTTTGGAAAAGAAACCCTTAGCAGTAGTTGCAACACCAAGTGGCGGTGCTACAAATCAGAATAAGAGGAAGTTTAACCCGGATTGGAAGAAACAAGGTAAAGGAAAATAAGGAGGCAACCATGTGAACAGGAAATGTTATAATTGCAAACAAGAAGGTCATATTGCCAGATTCTATCCAAGAGGTAAAGCCCCAAAGCAGCAAAGAAGACCTATTTCTCAAACTGTTCAGAAGACCCTATGCTTCAATTTCCATTAGCCTAGGCACATGGTGAAATCCTTCCCACTCCTATAGAAGGCACAGTCAAACAAGGTGTTTGCTTTCCAGAATGGACCATCAGCTTCAACGGATGTGAAGGTAGAAGCGTCATCGAAGGTACTTTGCTTTTAAATGGTGTTTATGTTAGAGTGTTGTTTGATTCTGGTGCTTCTCTTAGCTTTATTTCTTTGGAAACTGTAGAGAAATTTCACTTTACCCCTGGAATCGTAGACAACTCTATTTGTGTATCCAATCACATAAGGGGGGCGACCCAAATGAATATGATTTGTGAATGCTTGAAAATTTCTTACTTATCCCATGGTTTTTCGTGTGATCCCTATGTATTAGATTTTAAAGGATTTGACCTTATACTTGGAATGAGTTGTTATCCAAGATAAAGCTAACCGTATTATTGGAAACCGAGTTGGGAAGGACTGCAAGGGAGGAATATGATAGTCCCAAAATTCATATGTGTAGTCTTTTGCATGTGCATGAACCATCTCAAGAAAGATTAGGATCCATTGACATTGTTAGAAACTTCCCAGACATTTTTGAAGAAGTTAAAGGTTTACCCCCGCATCGAGAGATCAAATTCCGTAAAGATTTAGTTCCAGGGGTAAGACCTGTAGTCCAACCAAAAAGGTGAATGGCTCCGAGAGAGAGGGAAGAGTTGGTGAGTCAAAATCAAGATTTGTTGACGAGAGGATTGATCAAACCCAGTCGTTCGAGCTGGGGTTCTGTTGTAGTGTTTGCATCCAAGTCGGATGGATTATTAAGGCTTTGTGTTGACTACAGGGAGTTAAATAAGCTGACCATTAGGAATAAGTACCCCTTGCCTCGCATCGATGATCTTTTTGACCAATTTGATGGGGATACCGTATTCTCCCAAATGTATTTAGCTTCTGGATTTCACCAAATAAGGGTTGCTAAAGACATATACCCTTAACTGTATTTTGAGGGCCTGACTGTTTCTTCGAGTGGATGGTTGTGCCTTTTGGGCTAACCAACGCACAGGCTTATTTTGTGGATTTAATGAACCGTGTCTTCCGTGATGTTCTGAACAAGTTTGTTTTTGTGTTCATCGACGATGTTCGTATCTACTCCAAATCAGAGGAGGAGCATATACATCATCTAGAGGTGGTATTGGAAACCTTGAGAAGGCATGTCCTAAAAGTGAAGTTTTCAAAGTGCCATTTTGGCAATTGGAAGTAAAGTTTTTAGGTCACATCGTATCAGGGGATGATATTACTGTGGATCCATAAAAAGTGGCAGCTGTTCAGGAATTGATGCAACCACGGACTCCTACGGAGGTTCATATTTTTCTTGGTTTGGCAAGATACCGCAGAAGATTTATCTGATATTACTCTAAAATTTCCTCCCATTTGACCATGCTGACTAAGAAGGGAGTGAAATTTGAATGGACTCCAGAGTGTGAAGAAGTGTATCAAGAATTGAAGATGAGATTAACTAATGCACCCGTTATGGCTGTTCCAGATGGGAACAGTGAATTCGCAGTGTACACAGATGCTTGTGGAGTAGGACTGGGAGCTCTTTTGATGCAGCGTGGCCAAGTGATTCCGTATGCGAGTAGGTAGTTGAAGCCTCTTGAGAAGAACTATGCTACGCATGGCCTAGAGTTGATGGTTGCTGTCTTTGCACTAAAAATGTGGAGGCACTATCTGTTGGGTAAGGATCCCTCTATTTCTTGTTAGTTTCTTGTTAACTCTTAGAGATATAGGAGTGAACTTCTTTCTTATATTAGGTGAAAAGCTCGAGCTCTTCACGGATCATAAACCTTTGAAGTATCTTTTCACCCAGAAGGACCTGAACCTGAGGCAACAAAGTAGGTGGAATTTCTAACATCCTATGATTTGGACATTCTCTATACACCGAGAAAAGAAAATATAGTGGCGGACGCTTTGAGTAGGAATGCAGTCTTGGCTCTTTTAGAAGTTATCCCGACTCTCCTAGAAAGGATTGCAAGTGAGCAGAAAGCGGATAAAAGTTTAAGAGCAAACATCAGAAAGATTAAGGAGGAGCAGTGCACCAGTTTCAAGGTTTATGATCGAGGAGTCTTGAGGATCAATGGAAGAATCTGTGTTCCGAATGTCAAGAGTCTTAGACAGGAGGATTTGTTATAATGCCATATCTCGAGGTTAAGTATCCATCCGGGTATCTCAAGGATGTATAAGGATATGAAACGGATGTTCAAGTGGAAGGGAATGAAGAAATACATCTCTACCTTTGTTAAGTGTGCAAGCTGCCAACAAATAAAGGGCGATCAGCAGAAGGCTGCGGGACTGTTACAGCCTTTGGCGATCCCGAAGTGGAAGTGGGAGATGATATCGATGGATTTCATTGATGGGTTGCCCAGAACTAGGAAGAGGAATGAGGGAGTGCGGGTTATTGTAGACGGGCTAACCAAGAGCACTCACTTTATCCCGGTTAAATCAACTAGAACTGCAGCTTCCTTGGAAGAGACTTTCATAAGGGTGATTGTGAGAATACACGGAGTTCCCATAAGCATAGTAAGTGATCCTGATCTGATTTTTACCAGTAAATTTTTGGAAGCTCTGCAAATAGCCATTGGGATGAAGTTAAGTTTAAGCACTGTTATCATCCTTAAACAGACGGGCAAACTAGGAGGCTGAACCGCATTATGGAAGATATGTTGAGGGCCTTCATTCTAGACTTCGGTGAATCTTGGGAGGATCTTCTACATCTGGTAGAATTTTCTTATAATAACAGTTACCAGGAAAGCATAGAAATGGCACCCTATGAAGCTATCTACGGAAGGCCATGTAGATCTCCGGTTTGTTGGGTAGAGTCAGGGGATTGTTTAATCCATGGTCTAGACATGATTCAAGAAGCATCCGAGAAAGTCGAGCTGATCAAAAAGAGAATGAAGGCAGTCCAGGATCATTAAAAGAGCTATGCCGATAAAAGATGAAGGGATTGGAGTTCGTAGTTGGAGACTTGGTATTCATTAAGATTTCCTCGATCAAAGGAGCAATTAGATTTGGCAAGATTGGAAAGTTGGCTCCAAGATATATAGGACCTTTCTGTGTTCTTGAAAGGATCGGCGCTCGGCATATAGGATTGAATTATCAGAAAGGATGGAAGAGATTCATTATGTTTTCCATGTATCTCATCTTAGGAAATACGTGCATGACCCATCATTGGTTATAGAACCATCGGCCCAAGAAGATTTGAAGGTTGAACCGAACTTAACCGTAGTCAGGAAACCAGTTCAGATTGTTGATAAAGATGAAAAGAAGCTCTGGAATATGGTGGTGAAGTTAGTTAAGACCAAATGGAGCGGGGATCCCAGAGATTGTACCTAGCAAACTCTTGATAGTGTAAAAGAAGCCTATCTGGAATTATTATCGGGGTAGATAGGATTGTTTGTTTTGTGAATAATTGATTGTTATGGTTGTTAGGATATGAATGATGTATGTGATTTGCTATGTAAATATCAAACTTTTGTTACAAGTTGAATTATTTCTTGCTTTTAAATTTCGAGGATGAAATTGTTTAAGGGGGAAGAATGTAACGACCCAGGGTTTTTGACATTTATTATTTGAATAATTTACTGATTTAATTATTGATAATATAAATTTTTACCAGTCAAATAATAAATTATGGTCTATATATTATATTCAGGAAGCTATGGTTTACAAAATCTAAAATTTAATCTCTCAAAAACATTTAAATAAAAACTTCACTCTTCTATTACGGGATATAATTATATTTAGATATATACGGGTGTGTATATGCGTAAATTGGTATAAATTTAAGATTACATATATATATATATATATATACATATCTAAATTTATATATATATGTCTGTATGTATGTATGTATGTATAAGGATAAGGATAAATTCATGCAAGTGACAATTTTATTTGTATATTAGTTATAGGGTATATGTATAAAATATACAAAAGTGAACTAAGACAAAACTATGTTCATACATATGTAGTATATATGTATATTTCAAGAATGTATGTGCATATGTAAACCCATAAGGGAATATGGCAATTAATGCACATCCTCTCAAACATAAAATAAATCAAATCCCTGTTTCAATTAATCAAGTCACTTATATTCTATCAGGTCAGTTAAAAATCAAAGTAAAATAAAATAAAAAGAAAATGAACTTACTGTACATAATAAAGCTACAACATATTCCTCTGTTATAGATAGCAATGCCTTGCTTCACATTCTTACATTCGAACAAGGTAACAAGAAGAATACAAGGTGCCATTTAAAACTTAAAAGAAAACCAAAAACACACAAGCTCCAACAGATTGGACCAAAAAAGAAAGAAAACAGGCTTCATTATTCAAAGAAAAATAAACAGCGAGTAAAACTTATTTCTTTTATAATGTAATCTGTGTTATCTGCTTCTATATAGAAATAGTAGTGTTGCTTTATAAGTATGCTTGTACAGGAACACACACATACACACATATATACACACACTTATATATAAATATATGTTAAGTGTTATAACCTGGAAAACCCAGGCCTGCACATCCTTTTCTTTTTACCTCTGCTCTGTATATTTAAAAAGAAAAGAAACTGTCATACTTAACTTCTAAATTCTCTATCTAACCTAATTAGTTTTAGGATATGGTTTAAAAAGGAAAGCTAATTGTTTTTTATTATATTTTGTTTTAAAATTGGTTTTATTAAATATTATCAAGTGCAAAGGATAAAAAGTGTATTTTACAGTAGGTAACCTAATATTGTAAGAAATTCGAATGTTATGTTTAATTCTTTTGCTTGAATGATCGTGATCGCCGTATAAAACGAGGAATTTTGGTGGTAGTTTCAGTGTTTTAATTATGTATATGGTGAGATAAAAGGACATGAACGCAATTTGGTCTTTGACCAAATTACAGCGAACCATTCGATGGTGGAGGTCGGAATTTGATCAGAAGGAAGGTGGGTGGAAGGGGAACTCGAGAAAAATAGTGTGGTATTTTATTATTGGGTGTGGTGGTCGGTCGGAGTCGGTATAGGGTTTGTAGGTAGGTTTGGATCGTGGTCAGTTTTGAGTTAATGGTGACGTCGTGGAGGAGCCTCAGGGTTGCGTTATGGGGGGAAAGGGAGAGGAGGTCAGGCAGTCCTAGTGGCACAATTTGGTGGGAGATGGTGGTCGGAGATGGCCGAACGAGGTGGAGGAAAGGGGATAGGTTCATGCCTGGATGCGGGTTTGAGTTCGAGATTTTGAATTAGGGGTTGTCGTGGGAATTTGGTGTGGCCAGTGGGTTTGCGGTGTCGGAGATGACCTAGGGCGATGGTCGACGGTAATAGATGATGGTCGAAGATCATGTGCACTTGCATGTGTGGATCAGTTCATTGTTGTGTGCACGTTTAGGAAGAAGAAGGGAAAAGCAGTGGAAAATAAAAGAAGAGAAGAAGAGCAGATCATCACAATCATATTCATAAGGCAATAATTGGTTTAAACAAAGATTGAAACTAAGATAAGTTAATTTATTGGGATTTAAAATTTTAATAAATTGATAAAAATTCAATGTAATTGAAATGGTGCAACTAATATGGTAAAAGATGATAATCAAAGAATATTAATGTAATAAAATATAAACCAATGTTAACTATGCCCATAGAGGAACGATTGATTGAGAAAAAAAAGTTCGAAATCAAGTTATTGGAATTAAAAATATATTTAATAGGATTTAGTTACAGTTGAAATTGAACATTGAAATTAACGGATCATTTAACACTGGATTGATATATAAATTTGCTTTAAATTATTGTAAATGTCTAAGTGATCAAAAATGATAAAATTTGTTAATTATAAAATTAGAATTAAAAAGGTGATTTAACTAATTTAATATTAATTTATTTAATTAATCTAAAAATAGCTATTTTTCCACTGCCTCGGATTTCGACAAAACTATTTTCATCGGATCTGGAACGGTGAATTATTGTAGGATTTCAAGTTTCATAGTGGTCGGACTTGTCGTTTGATCATACGGACTCGAAACGCCTAGAAATAAATTCAATGGAAATCAATTCGAAATAAGATGATTTTAAACTAACTTCTTCATACAATGGAATTAGGATATGAAACCTGTTCCATTGAGTTTGAAGCTATTAAAAACATCTATTTTGATATATGGAATAACCTACTTATGTTTCAGAGACAGAACGGGCTTTTCGGGTCGTTATCGCCAATTCAAATCTATTCGGATGTTCATTCTTTCTTAACGGGCCTCGTTTATATAAATAATTTTTCTCTCAAACCCTTGCGTCATATTCTCATTTCAGTATGTACAATTCTATCTTCTTCACTCTTGTCAATAGCAGAAACCAATTCAAACTCAAAACCCTATAATCCAATTTCAAATCATTTTCAAAAATTCAAACCCCTCCATAACCTAACAAATTATATACCATTTCGAAGCTCTCGATGAGGGTAATCCACTGTGTAATTCGTTTTCTCGAATTGAATCACCATTCGTCCAGTAATCACTGAATTGATATTTGTTGTCCATGTGAAGTTTTGACGATCCAACGGTGGATCATTGTCGAATCGACGATCGAAAAGGGGCGTTGGGAAGGTAGTGTTGAGCAAGTCATGTGGTGTTGTTCGCTGGTCGCATGATGGTTGGAATTTGCCAAAAATGGCAAAAACATATGGCAGCGGCGAAGCATGGATGGACGGCTGGAGGTGGCGCGAAGATGGCCGTGGGGGCGACTGTGGCTGCGCAACGTCATGGAGGGGTCAGATCGTGCTGCAAGCGAAGGACGTGGCGACAATAATTAGATGATCGGTGGCATGTGTTTTTCGTGCATGCTGAAGGGCCGACTATGCTAGGGTTCACGCGGATTGAGAGGTGACGTGGCTTTGTTATTTTATGCTACGCTTATTTTAATTTATATATATATTTCAATCATTCTAATTTACATAACTTGTGCATACGAAGTCAGATTTACGCGTGGTTTATTCCACTGCGATTGTATCAAAATTTCAGAAATTATAAAACTGATTTTGATGAATTTTGAGACTGTTGAATTTTGGGCCTTATTTTGGATTTCAAATCGATTTGAAATCAAGAGTATTTTAACCCACTCATAATTACTAAACTATCTTATGTTAGTTAAATTAACTTTATGATGTGATTAGAAATTAACTGATTGATGTTTGGTATGTTTAAATTGTCATTCTAGTTAAATTTGACTTCTATTGCATTTAATCATCGTTTAATTTAATATTGAATTTAATTGTAAATTTAATACCTATTGATGATAATCAGTTATCTGTTGATGTTTATTGGTTGATTTGGATGATGATTGTCATGGATGTTTGATTGTTGATATTGGATGACTGAATGTGGTATTTTATATTGTTAGAGCACTGCAAGTTCCCATGGGTTGAAATGATACATACTTGAATGATCTATAAATTAGGGAAAAATCATGACGGGCTGAAATGATAAACTCGAGCGATTTAATGGATTTTTATTTAATTCGGGATTGCTATTTGAAATGATATATAACTGTAAAAATTTAAATTGCGGATTGAAATGATAAACATCCATATCACTTGACCATAAGGTTGAAAATTATATATGGACACCGAATCGGTTAAATTAAATGATTTTTAATTCTTTAAGTTTTGAATTCAGTTAACCAGCATTTTGAAATAGAAATTGATTTATATAAACTAAATTATCTCGATAATCCAAGCATTAACGCTGAAATTGGAATTGATTTAATGAATTATTCAGAGGATTTAAATTGGAATTTCAAAGTTGAAGGGTAAAATATAAATGAATTTTCTTAGAATTCAATTATTGAAATGTTTGGATATAACTTTGAAATCTATCTTAAGCTAATTTAAACTACTTTAATTAAATTTACTATTTTAATCAATTTGGACTATTTTAATTTTTTTTAATCCATTATAACCTATTTAATCTAATTTAATCTATTTTACCTATTTTAAACTAGTTAAATTTATTTAATCTATTTAATATGTTTTAAATCTGTTTAATCTTTTTAAATTTATTTAATCTATTAAAAATCTATTTAAGATAATTTAAATATATTTAATCTATTTTAAATCTATATAAATCATTTTAAAACCTAATTAAATAAAATTTAAATCTATTTTAAACCATTTCTACTATTTAAACTATTTTAATATATTTTAAACTATTTTTTTAACAATTAAAGTTATTTATGCCTATCTGAACTATTTTCTAAAATTTCAGACTGTGTAAAGTTGAAGTATTTATATTTAAATCCTTGATGATGAGACAACCTAAGTTGAAATTTGGAATTCATACCTTTTTTGAAATGCTATATTTGAGTAAATATGATTTTTAAAACTGAATATGATTTTGGAAGTGAATGTGATTTTGAAAGTGAATATGATTCGAAAGTGATATGGTTTTGAGAATATGATATTTGATATCAATTATGAATTGGTTTTGGGAGATGTAAAGACCATCCGATGTGAAATAAGCGTTCGGTTTCTAAAGTGACCCGGATTGAATATTGTCATACTCTCTGCTAATACCGAAAACCACTTTAACAACTGCGTACGTAGTGGGGATTCCAGAAATAAAGTTGGATGGTTTGGCGAACGATACTGTATGAGGTATTTACATAACCCTGAGTCCCGTGAGTCAGCTTAGATGTGACCAAAACACGTGCTATACGAGGCCAAGTAGGGTTATTCCTCTTATCGAGCTCATTTCTTCGATACTATATTTTGACTTTGTGATTGATTGGTAGCCGCCTCTCAATTTTGAATATGGGAGTGTATTCGAGGTGGGCGGTAGTAGCTGCTATGCGTTACCACCAGTACGGAAGTGCAATTGGTATATCTACTCTGGCATTGCCTCGAGTGCCATGTTTACATGCCCTGTCATGCCTTCTACTAGTTTAGTTTATACCAGACCAATGGAGTGTCCTCAGGTAGCTCTCCAGTTTACGGAGGAATTACGGTAGTGTATAGACTATGGGAATATATAAAAATGTGTTAAGGGGGATATAGGTAACACATTAATGCTATTTTAATACTTTACTTTACCGTAGACACTATTATAATAGCGTATTGTACTATGTATGTAGATAGTTTAACGGATCCTTAGGAGATGTGAATCCCTAATGTCCCTTAAGTTATTGCACTCACATTAGACACTGAATATGAGATGTCAAACCCCATAAACATCTTTGACACCGTTACATTCATATTTATATACCGTTGATTTAACTTGTATAAGATCTTTTAGTTCCGACTCAAGTGTTTTTTCTTTTCAATTCGCTCGAGTCAGTATGAGCTTTTCAGTTTTTTGAAGAATGCTTTTTGGAGGATGAAGACGAGGATTTTGCACTATCATTATGTATTATATTTATTCCACTACATCATGTTGTTTCACTTCATTTATTTATTATTTATTATTGTTGTATGTAACTCTGGTCTGTATTATAAAAGTTTAATCATTGTTATTTGTAAACAGCTTCATGAACTATTTATTTGATCATTGTATTTTTTTCATTCAGCTATGAGATTCTGTATTTGTTTTCTTTCTTTCTCTGCTTTTTTCTTATTTACACCATAACAATCTCCCCTTTTGAATGGTTTGAGTCTGATATGTGTGGTTTACCATCGATTTAGATTGTCCGAAAAGGCGGGTCGTTACAAGTCCGTTTCGTTCCTGAAATGAAAATAGGTCATCCAATATATCGAAATATTGGCTTTCAATATTTTTAAAACTCAATGGAACTAATTTCAAACCCAACTCTATTGTATATGGAAGTTAGGTTTAAAAATCAATTTATATTTATTTATAGTCATTTAATTGATTTCTACGTGTTTTGAGGTCGCACGACCAAACGATAATTTTGATCGATACCGATGAAACTGATTTCGTCGAAATATGAGGTAGTCCCAAAAAAGGCCAATTTTACACATTAATTAAAACAATATATTTTCAAAATCAATTCAGTCATTTTGAAATTCAAATTTAGAAGTCAACAATTTTCATCATTCTTGATTACATGGAAATTCAATGATCACTTGAAATTCAATTTTCCATGTTAATTTCAAGATTTAAACTTTACATTAATTCCAACGTTAAATTACAATAGTAATAAAATCTTATTTTATTATATTTTGAATTTCAACAAATTCTTTTGATTTACATTCTTATTATAAATCATCAAATACCTTACGAATTTATTTAACGTAAGTTTCCATCTTATTATTCTCATCACTCTACATTTAATGTCCTTTCTTATATTAACTGCAATATTAATTACATTAAATTTCATCAATTTCCAAATTAATTTCAAACGGATTTAATAATAAGATGATAAATAAAACAACATTTACATTTAAGTAATTTAAACACATTTATAAATTTATTGTTTACACAACAAAGGTTGCTGAATCTATGTACTAAATAATTGGTTTCCTATTGCATGTTAAAACCAACCAAATCAACTAACATTGATTTCTCTTTTTAATACAACGTTGAATTTTATTCCTTATTAACTTTTATTATTAACATTAATTGAAATTACATTAAACAGTTGTCAATTCCATTCAACCAACATTATTAAATTATATTCTAATAATTTTTTTCCATTTGTAAACTATAAATTTTCATTTCTCACAATATTAAGTTCCAAAAATCTTATTAAATTTAATATTTTTTAATTATCAAAAATACAAGTCGTTAGATATATACATGGTTGAAATTAATATTTTATATATACAATATAAAATTTAATATAGGAATTATTTTGCATATATGAGTATATATATTATCTTTATGTGTGTCTGTTTATATTTATGTCACATAAATACTATATATTATTAAAAGTTTAATCCCATGAGATTTTTTATATATAAAAAAATTAATTTTCAATGTATAGACCAAAACAAAATATATATATATATATACACACGTCTATATGTGTATGGATATAAAATTATAATTATAATTATGCAATATCATATATAATTATAAACTTTACATATGATGTGGTCAAAAATACCAATGGTCATATGCAAACTCATGCTATTTGCTTTACTAATATTTATATTAGATTATATTTTATTTACTTATTATATCATGTTAAAATACTATACATATAATCACTAATTACAGACATATATTATAATAAATTAAATTGACTATGCTTAATGAGTGCTTTACTAAAACTAAGTATCACCCTTATTATAAAAAAATTACAATGCATAAAACTACAATGAAATAAAATTCATTAAATAAAATACTAGAGTTGAAACTAAATAAAATTAATTTTGGAACAAAAATTTCTTTTGCTAAAAACATTAAATATGATTTAATGTGATTATATTATCCATTATAACTCACTATAAATGATCAACACATAATGAATTAAAGTAAAATTTTGAAATTTCTCCATTTTACCCTATTGCACACTGCACATGATCCAATAACAATATCCAAGATGGATTGTATTATTATGAATAATTTACCATCACATATGGAAAACTACTGATAAGTTCAATTAGTTGAATACCTAGGAAAGGGTTTTTAACTAAGGAGAAGGTTACTCTAATTAAAGAACAATGTTACGAATGGAAAACTTAATACTTCTAGCTCTTACCTAGATCAACAAAGTAGTTAGTTTCAAAGGAATTCCCTTGGTGTAAGGCCTAAATATGTCGTGCCTTGGCTGGATTCAAATTGGTGTGTTTGAATAATATTTAAAACTTGAATTTAAAATTGGTTTATACTAAAATTAAAATTTATAAAGGTTATGAGTATATTTAAAATTATTTTAAATTTCTATTCATAAAGTTTACATATAATTTAAATTACTTGAATTTAAATTTATAAAAGTTATGAATAAATATATTTAAAATCATTTTGAATATGAAATTATAAATAAATAATTATGAATTCTAATATGAACTATAAATGTTATAGTTTGTAAAAGGTTATAATAAAGTTGTAATAATAATTAGTTTTTAAATAATAATAATACAAACATAAATAAAATATTTAATATTATATTATAAATGTGCTAGTTAAATAAAATAATCTTATAGAATGTATATAAAATATGGAAGAAAAAAATGAATCTATAAGTTAAATTAAAATAAAACCATAATAGTTATAAGGAACGGATAAATATAAATACAATTGTATGCACGAGATGGTGTCATTGAGTATTGTAAATAATGATGATTCCTTATAGACGACAATACTCACTATTATTACTTTGAGATTATGAATCTAAAGTAATATTGCTCTCTGTCGTTTACAATATAAATAGGGTACTATACAAACTTATGGTTGTTGAGCACCCTCAAGCCATGAAATATTTACAGTGATGTTTATATTGTCCATGGATTAGTAAGAACATTTTGTAACTTTGCTGAGCACCCTTGAGGGTTACAAAATTTTCGCAGGTAATCACAAAATGATTGATCATGTATATCTAACACACTTAATGAGTTGTTAAGAACCCTCTAGACCATCATGATAATTAGGAAAAAATATGTACGTGTAGGAGTTATGTATCAGAAATAACCAATAAGTGTTATTTACTATTTATGGGACTAAAATAGGTTGAGGATCCTCAAGGTTATAGTAACATGACAATTAGTTCCTAATATTGGCTATAAAAATTTGTAAAACTCTCACATCCCGTTTAGGGGTTTTAAACCCTCTTAGGAGCTTTATTAGAAAAATATAATAAACCATTCTAATAAGTATAAGAACACATGTAAAATTATAATAATCTACTTTATCAAATTTGCATGGCGAATGTAATCAATATAAATGCTTATCGATTAAAAAATACTGCATGAATTAAATTTAAGATTGATAAAGAAATGTAAATATTTTCTTAAAAAAATTATTTTTGTGGCATGTTGTAGCTTAAGGCCCATGCAAGAGCCAAATGAGACAACCCATTAAAACTTTTGAGTTTTTGTAACTTAAATGAGGATTTTCCCAACATTATGTATTATCTTTTATGAGTTTTTCTCATTAATACAATACAAGAAGATGAATATTTGATCTATGTTCGATTAAATACAAGTTGTAAGGTGAACGATCGTATTTCGCCAAATGTGGATTTCGAATGAAATTAATTTCATTCGAAACGAGCAAGTAAACCATAGTGTAAGATCACGTATTTAATATGAATGAACATAAAAAATTGTAGTGGTTGGAGAAACATTAAGCCATGAGTACAGACAAACCTAAGAGCTTGATCGATGAAATGTTAATTTTGATCTACTTACTTAATTAAGTGCAACTTATCTGATCATCTTAACATGTTAACGATGATCGAAAATATTTTTGTAAACAAACTTAACGTAATCTTTTATTAAAGGATTTCTCTTCTGAAGGGTTTGCTCATTCTGAAAGAGAAAGCAAAAACTTGAGAGCGGAAGTAACATAGACTCAACTAGGATGAAAAGAGAGTGAACGGTCATCTTTGTTTCATGTAGAGGCATAGGAAATAGAATTGTACAAAATATTTGTAGACACTTGATTAGGAACAAGAAATATGATTATATTCTAATTGTATTCTTCTTATAGAAAATTGTTCTTTACAAGATCTATTCCGCGTGTTCGAGATAGTTGATCCAAGACTCTAGATTATGAATTAGATATAGTAGAAGAAATAAATTGCCTATACAAAATTATCGAACGGTGCTTAGTATTTTAAATGTGGTTATTGTAACAATAAAAATAATAAGAGTATACCATATAACAACTGCTAACAAATGCATTATTTTTGGAAAACTATCATCACCTGTACCACAAATTATTAAGAAAACAATAACCATTTTGAGTTTTTTTGACCAAAAATAAATGAAGTTTTGTTTTAATATGAATTATGAATATTCATTATAAAGTAAATACATTTTTGTATATCAATGATTGTATTTTTTCATAACAATATCAAATCACTAGCAAAGGAAAATACAAAAGCATCCAAACTATTAACAATTATTTTTGGAATCATGGACTAAGCTGCATCTTTGTGAAATTTTTATTTAATTATATGGTCATGAATCATATGGTAGTTGTGAACTATATCTCAAAGAATTGATGAAAACACCCATTTAGTGGAAGCGACAAAAGAGTTTACGAACCCCTCGAATCGATACATATAGATGCATGCAATCCAAGGTCTAATGATACCTTAAGAGGAACCACTCAATCGTTAAATTACTGATGAATTTTCTCAAATATGAATATATGTATTTGATAAATAGGTTAGACATACGATAAGTTCATGGAATATAAAACAAAAGTAGAAAAATATAGCATGCAAAAGAATTAAAACAATTTGATTTGGTTGAATATGCGAATATCTTGGTAAGAACTTTAAGGGTACCTAAAATTATGATATGGTTCACTCTCAAAGTCACTCATCTCTATGCTACATAATGATGTATTTATAAGGAGTAATCATATTTTTTTGGACAAAGTAAGACTAATAATGAGCGAGGTTGAGTTACTTCTTCCTTTAAGTATATGTACTTACGAGTTAGCATATATGTCGAATTTGGTTCCATCTTAAGCTAAGATTATGATTCCATATAAGATATTAATTGGTAAGAAAACTCATCTTATGTGGTTATTCGGGCTACATTATGAATATAAGTTTCATCAACCCAATGTAAAATATATTTTATGTATGTCTATAAACATGATATAAACTGTTTTGAATGCCTCTTCCATTATAATGAGAAACAAATTGTTGCTTCAGGACATGCCCTTCTTACCAAAGGAATTTCATTGTAGAGAAATTATTGGTAGTGCAACGGACCTAGATGCGATCGAAGATTCAAACATGGAAACTAATTATGGAGATGGTACAAATTTAACAAAGCCAAAGAATATCTAATAAGAATTTAGTACATTGTGGAAAAATTATGAGTTTTTTAAGCAATATTGAAAAATATATTGTTTGTAATAACGGTTTCCTCGAGTATTTACAAGGCATGGAGAGAATTTGTAACACCCGAAATTTTAGTCATTTGATTTTGAATATTTAACTACTTTTAAATATTAAAATATTGGTTTAAAAGTTTAAAACTTTAATCAAATATAAAAATTGTTTAAAATATTTGAATTGTGAATTAATAATTGAATAGCGATTTAAAATATTTGGATTTTAAATTGAATATTAATTATATGGATTAAATGGACTTGTTTAACTCCTTTTAGATTAATAAAAAAATAAATGGTGAATTCATTTTATAAATTTATTTGCAGTAATAAATGGTTAAAATAAATAATTAGAAGATTTATTTTCATTTTTATGACTCGATTTTTATTGACATAGTTTAATTTATTTGATATTCCCATAATTTCTAATTTGGAAAATATTGAAATATTTGTTAGATGATATATTGACAAACGACAGTGTTTTGTGATTTTACTAATTTAATAACTAGTGTATATTATTATTGCCTTGGGGTCACATCGTTGTTTGAGTGCGATTGTATTTATGTTTTATCGTTCGGGGTCCGTATGCAAACGAAAAGCGACGCTGCAAAATAATGGAAAAAATTGAATTATAAACCATACTCAAGACAATACGTACAACTAACACACCGACGGCCTACTTTTTCCTCTTACCCTCTGCGCGTCTAATCCTTCTTTAAAAACAAGTAAATTTATTCCTCTTGCATTTAAAAATTTAAAAACAGTTCGTATAAAAATTCCTAAAATTTAAAAATGTGATCTTTAAGATGTATAGAACGAGATCTTCAAGACGACATGCAAATTTTAGAGTGTGGCTTCATTCGGTTGAGATCGTCAGTGTATTATTTAAGCTAGGGTTTGGATTTTAGCATAGTTGAGGCGACAAGAGGCTAATAAAAACTTGGATTCAGTTTTGGTGGAGGAAGAGGCATTGATGGCGACATTCGAGGCTGTCCGATGAGATTTGGTAGTTTGCTTCGTGATAGAGCAGTGAGAAAGGGCTGGAAATCTTATTTTGGAGGAAGGCTCAACATTTTGGTAATGGGTCAATGGAGGCCGAGAAGGAGAGTTCTTGGTGTTGTCGGTTTGGCATATCGTGATGCGTGGAGAGAGAAATAGGTAAAGGAAGGGAGTGGCAAAGGTGAGCAGCAGTATTCGATGGCAGGAGATGATTTTGGGAGGGAGAGGGTTTAATTTATTAATTATGGTAATTAGTTAAAGAATGTAATGAAGATAATAAATTAAATTATTTAAATTCTCAAATTGTATTATATATGTAACTATCTCTCTTACAAGGTCCAAATTGAATAGTCGCGTTGCGCTCGTAGCATCGAACACTATGTTGCAGAATTAGATTGGTGGAGCTAGGAGTTGTAGAACATTCAAGCCATAATCGAACGCTGCTTGATTTTAGACAGAATTAGAACGTTTTGATAATAATGGGAATTTCAATGAGTTTAACTCACTCTTTTGATTAGCCAGTATATTATATAGCGGTAAATTTTTTATTTCATGTTTGGATATTTTATTTGCTAGTTTTTTGGTTTGGATAAATTATCATTTTGAAAATGGATAATGTATAAAGTGATAAAATAATGACGATTCAATATAATTACGTTGTTCAAATAATAACATAGTTAATACAAACATACTTCCTTGGTGTTATCTATTTGGCCAAATAAACACCATCTAATAATGAATGAAAGGATTTATTTTGAATGACATTCATTCGTAGAACAAATCCCCATTTTGATATTATATTGATTTGGACATTCATTTATGTGCCATTTGATTAATATTGGTTAAGTGATGTTTTAACAATTGATTATTAATTTTTGATTTGGCTTACATCTATGCCTGCTTATGTATATACCTATAAATTTAACTTGAGAAGTTAGATTTAATTTAATGGTAGCTTGTTTAAGTACCATTGTGGTCGCTGAGCCTCTCTCTAAATGTAGAAAGTTGTCGATTTAATTCAACTTCAAATTAAACAATTACAAATGTTATATATAATTATTATTTTAGCAAAGTGTTTTATATGGTTATTTATTAACAATGATTTAAGTTGACTAATTTATATCTTAAATATCGTTTGAATTATTAAGTTATATTCTAAATATGATTTAAAGTTATTTATACTTAAATGATATTTAAAGTTATTTGATAATAATTTGATTTTGAAGTTAATTATTATTTTAAATTTAATTTATTATTATAATAATATTATTTTAAAACTAATTTATTTATATATTAATATTTTTTTAGAGATAATTTATTATTATATTGGTATTGTTTAGTGTTAATTAATTATTATATGATTAAAAATATTAAAGTTATATTTTTATAACGTTAATGTTTTTATTCATTATAATAAATAATGAATTTGTTTATAAATGGAATTATTTTTAAGTAATTTTTTTTAAAAGGGTTTTATCTAATAAAAAGGATTCATCATAGGGATTCATAAACTGAGAAGATATTAGGATTGGAAAAGGGAGTTAGGATTTTAGATGAGTTCAAAAGGGTGATTTATAAATGGATTTTCGAGATCTCAAAAGGGAAAATTTTATAAATGGGTTTTGTGATTTATAAAAGAGTATTTTATAAATAAAAGTGAAGATTTATAAAAGTATTTAATAAATAGATTGGAGATTTATAAAGAAACTTTATTGTGATGACCCACCTTTCTGACCCCTGAGAATACATCTACAGTATTCATGTGCCACTGCTTAAGCATCCAAAAGATGAATTGCCGTGGGGTAAAATAAAGAACAGAAAATCTCACAGTAAAATTGTTAAATATAACATTACGGTAATATAGTACATATGGCTACTCCCTAACTTAGAGTTATCAGAGTTACAAAAAAGTACTACAATCCGCTTTGGTAGTTATAACAACCTGCCTTTACATATTGTAACGACCCAGAATTTTTAGTAATTAAAATTTTAATATTTAATTAATTTTAAATATTAATAAGTGAATTTATAAGTCAAATAAATTTTTATTTGAATTATTGGATTTAACTGAATAATTAAATCGATAATTTAATATGTTAAATTATGGAAATAATTGAAAATTGGGTTAAATATGATTGAAAATGATTTGTAAAATTTTATTTTATCATATGGAAGTTAGAACGATATTTTAGAACTTTTAAAATCGAATTAAAAGTTAATTTGTGAAAATTGAATATTTTAATATTTAAATCGACTAGTAAAAATAGTCAATTTTTGAACAGTCTCAGAATTGAACGAAACCAGTTCCATTGGATCCGTAATAGTTAGTTATTACCGGATTTCAAATTTCGTGTCAATCGGAGTTATCGTTTGATCGTGGCAGCTCGAAACGCATCGATTTATTTTTAATTTTAATTTGACGAGTTAAAATAGCCATTTTTCAAAAAGTCTCGGATTTCGACGAAACTAGTTTCATCGGATCCGTAATGTGATATTATTGTAAGGTTTTAAATTTCAAGTCGATTGGATTTACCGTTTGTCCTGTACAAATTAAAACGCCTAGAAAATCGCTTAAATCTGTTTAATTTAAATTGAGCGTTTATAGCCATAACTCGCACAGATGTCCGAATTAGCTTTCGAAACATGTTCCATTGTGTCCGGAACGCGGGATAAACCCTAGAAACGTCAGTTTCGGCGCGTAAATCGGAGTTCGGAATTTCCGGATGAATAGTGTTCGATTTTTCTTTATAAATAGCACCCACCTCCTTCATAATTTAGAAAAAAAAATAAAAACCTAATATCTAACCCTAGCCGCCACCCTCTCCCATGAATGGCCAGAAACGTTCGACCTTCCTCTCTCAATCACTCACGATCCATCAACAATTAGAAGAAACTTTCAACACGAAAGTTGTAGAGGGCGACGTGATCTTGAAATCTATACGGTGATGATCGGATTTGGGGCATTGTGGGGCTCGTAGGGGGGTGCGTTCGGCTTCAGTTTGGCACGACATTCCACGTAGCATGGGGGGCCAAGCTCTATGAGCTTAAGGCCGAGCATGGGGGGGTCGAGAGCTTCGTGATGGTGGTAGTTTGATGAAGTGTAGTCGTGTGATCGAGGAGTATAATGAAACCCTAGTATCAAGTGTTGGGTTCGGCCTCATTGCCTGTACGCGCGTGAATGAAGTGGGGGAGGAGAAGAAAACGGACGGCTCTGATTTGCTCTGGAGATGATGGACGGCCCATGTTAGTTGCAGGGTATAAAAATAGTTAAATTAATGTTGTAATTAGTTATAAAAATCGTGTACAATCTTGTAAAACCCATAACTTTTTCATACGAGGTCGAAAACGCGCGAAACCAGTTGCATTGGAATCGTATGGACGAGCACTACGCGATGGAGTTGGTTTGGAGTCATTTGGAGTTAGTGAGAATTTTGGGTAAAATTAAACGTCCGTTTAATTTTATTCGAAATAAATCGCTAAAACGGAAATAAAATCAAGGTGAGAATTTCTCACTCAATCGAATCAGTTTCGATTTTATTTTAAATAGTTAGATTTAAAATATTTGAATGCATGTTTGAATGTTGATTGATATCTATTGATTGTTAAAATAGACATTATGCGTCGTTAGTAAGCGGATGTTATTTATTAAAAACATATACCGCGAATATTTCATAAACAGTGAAATTGGTATTATAAATAATATCAATATATATATATTGGCATATGTATATATTGCAGTTGTTGATTCCCCGCATTTTTTAGCGGATGAGACCCTATTACGCCGTCTATTAAGCGGATAATATTTAAATCCCATATACCGCGATAATTTCGTACTGGAGCGAAATTGGTATTGTGTTAATGTTTGTGGATGCAGGAAAACAGGTAGGAGGGATCCAACTGGATTCCTCAACAGTATTTATTTGATTATGGATATTTTGATATTCGTTGATTATCATATACGATATATGATATCATTGTTGTCGTGATTGACTATTTGGTATGTAGCATCATTGGACCAAGTTTTGGAATTTTAAAATGATTTATAAAGTGATTTTTGAAAATATACTATATTTTTGGAATAGATTCATTTTAAATAAATAAACGTTATAATTTTTAAAGTTATAAAATTATGGTTTTTGTGAAATACAGTTAAAAGCTGATTTTTGAGAATATGATGCTAATGATTTTATAAAATAGTTTAATCGGGATTTTAGAATTTATTGTGAAAAGTTTAAATATAGGATTTATAAAATTTAATTATTTTATGAATCAAAATGGTGAAATAATAAAGGAGATTAAAGACATTTTAAAGAATAATATAAATTGATTTATATTAAGAGATTTATAAATGGATATTTATAAATTGAAATATTGACATTATAAAACGAGTTTTTATAAGTGTTTGAATGAAGTGAAAATGAATTTTGTAAATGAATGAAATTTATAAAATTATAAACGGTGAAGTTATAAATGAAATTTATAAATAGTAAGAATTATAAATTTGTGAAGTTATTTGAAGAATAGATTTGGTTAAATAAATGAATCTTATAAGTTATAAGATTTATGGTTTGGAAAGTCTTTAGAGGAACGATTTTGTAAAATAATCGTTTTATAAGTATTTAACTTATAATATGAACGTTTAGTTTATAATTTAGTTATAAACTAGAATAGGTTAATAAATTAAAATTATAAAAAGGAAGTTTTTATAAATAAGCAGAAATGGAATTTATAAACGTTGTTTTATAAATTCGCAAATGACTTATTTTGACAAGAAAATTTGTTGAAACCTATGAGTGGAGTTATAATCACGTTTTTGAACTGTGAATAATCCTTTGAAATAAAATGAATAAAAGGATGAAATTTGTTAACAAAGAATATTCACGTTTTTGAATAGTGAATAACACGTTAAAGAAATTGTTTTGGATTTGGATGTTTTAAATAGAATTAAAACGATCGAACAATGTTTTAAAATGTGTTGAGATTCGAAACCATAGATTTCAATATTTATTGTTGAAATAGACGTTTTCGAGAAATAGAAGGAGATGATGGACTATAACACTGTTGTTATAGTAAATGATTTCCGAAAGGAAATGTTTTGTATAGTATTGGGATTTATATATCTATTTAATTTCGAATCCTTATACTAGTGAATTTGGGTTGTCGTAACGATGTTTTACGTAACATTCGTTTTGGCCCAAATAAATATGTTTAAGAGAATGATTTCCTTAAAGAATGAAATATATACTTAATTTCGATTTAAGTATATTGAATATTTTCCAAGTGTTGAAAATAAATAAAATTTGTGAATTACTTATTAAGTAAGTATGGAATTGTTTTCCAATATGAAGTGATATTTAGAATTCATCTTTTTGAAGATAAATTGAAAATGGATAATTGAAAACGTATATCAATAGATATTGTGAAATGTAAATTCACTAAGGAATTTATAAAAGAAAGTGAAATTGGTTTAAAAATAAATATTGATTTATTTTTGAAGTGTTGAAAATTATATATCTAGTGAAGATATTTTGGAAAATAAATAATTTGGAAAATTATTTGGAAACTGGTGATGTGTGCATATCCAGTGATAGTTCAATAACCGACTATCAATATTTCCCTTTGAATGGGTAATTGATGTGATTTGTTTGAATGTAAATGCTACACTTATTTTTTGAATAAGCGCTCACTATTCGGGTTAACCGGGAAAGGACCATGGGGTCGTATAACCCATTCCGAATATGTGATACGTCGTTATAATTGCATTGAAGATCGGTGTTGAAGACCCGGTATTTGCGAGAGCGATAGGATGACCTGTCGATTGTCTCTGCACTGAGTTGCAGCGGTATAGAGACTCCCTAAGTGATGGGAAATCCGATCAGGATTGTGAATATCCGGATTGCAAGGACTTCTTTGTAAGTGCCTTCGGTTTTGTTCGATCCCGGAACAGACTTGTATGGATTGTATGTCTGACATTACAAGTTGAGATATAAAGCCGATTTCTTTCAAATATATTTCTGTTGGTGGCGAAGAATTTATTCTTTTAGCTTAACACCCTTCTCTGAGACGTACGAGCTCAGAGGGTTATATAGTTGAAGTTATCAGCGATATATTCCCAATTTGGTAATGTGACATGCTGAGTGTTGCTGTAAATGATCATTGTGTTGATTATTGTGATAGGATCGTTTATTTGATCGTCTATCTTGGTGATCATTGTGTTGATCATTTGTTGACCCAAAGCATGGCTTTTGTATAAAGTATGTTTTTGTGGACGTGACTTCGTCGAGCCTCACCCCCTGGAAATGGTCAAAACAGGAAAGATGCGGCAAGGTTATGAGGGGTAGCTCCCTTTAGGGTATGTACATTTCCTTCTGGATAGAGGTGGTATCATGGTATGGAGCCTAGATATTTAACCTATGTGGTTACTACGAATTTATTACTTTGTGGTTGTTGGTTATCGGGATCCCGTGAGAAAGGTCGTTTACGATCGGGGAATGGCGTGCTCGTGTCAGTAGTTACCCAGTTAGGGGTAACCCGGCCTTGTGTTGGCAGAGTTCCGGTTTGGTTCTCGGGGATGTCTTTCCAGAGGCATTCTCATGTGGCAATGGGAAGTTCCTTGGCCTGACCATTTGTTGGAAATCCAAAGAAACAATACGAAACTTGTACGGTTTTAGTTGTAGAACCTGCCATCTAATATGGTAGCTATTAGTAGGCATAATATAATGGTACCTATGCTGGCTAAGATTTATATTCTACTTTCGAAATGAATTTTCTACAGTATGCACTAGTAATAATATCAAATGCTTCTTTTTAAATGCGTATCAAGCATGTTTGACTATCATAAGGAGAAATCTTCTCCAAGTCTGTGTTTGCATTGTGTGTGTGGCAGGAGGTCTTATGGTAGTCTCATTTTTAAAAGCATTGCGAATTGAAATAAAAATATTCCTCTATTTTGATTTTTAAAGATAAATAAACTGTTTTGAGTTCTCACACCAGTCACATGACTGACTTGGAGTTTATTGTTTTCCTTCCTAAACTCTGGGTGCCCACCAATTTCTACACGGGCAGTCAAGAGTTAAGGTTTATCAGGATATTCTGGATATTCTGGAGTTGCTGGAGGCAAGATGGACGACATGGCGTATTACTAGTTTATATAGTATTTCTTTTTCCGCTACACTTTTTGTTGTTGTTGTCGTACACTCTGATGATATGATATGATGTAATGAAATGAAATGTGATGTAATGTAATAACTGATATAGTTCTTTGTTTAAAGATTATTCATTTACTATTATATGTTGTTCCGCTGCGAATTGTGAGATTCTGATGTTGTTCTGTTGTTTTCTGTTCTATTTTCTATCTCTTCTCTATTCTCTTTTTCTTCTATTTTAAAATTTTCTATCTTCTTTTCCCTATCTAAATTTTCTATCTTTTTCTTTTTCTTTTCTTAAATATTTCTTAAACCCCTAAGGGTTCGTATTTTCGTTCATCTTGAATAAATCCATGGAGATTAGTGTCTATTCAAGGAGTACGGATTTACGGGTCTTTACATCGTTTTATAATTCCAATATTTTTAATTTATAAATATCAATTTATAAATCTCTTAATATAAATCAATTTATATTATTCTTTAAAACGTCTTTAATCTCCTTTATTATTTCACCATTTTGATTCATAAAATTATTAAATTTTATAAATCCTATATTTAAACTTTTCACAATAAATTCTAAAATCCCGATTAAACTATTTTATAAAATCGTTAGCATCATATTCTCAAAAATCTGATACCAGATGTAAAGACCCGTAAATCCGTACTCCTTGAATAGACACTAATCTCCATGGATTTATTCAAGATGAACGAAAATACGAACCCTTAGGGGTTTAAGAAATATTTAAGAAAAGAAAAATAAAAAGATAGAAAATTTAGATAGGGAAAAGAAGATAGAAAATTTTAAAATAGAAGAAAAAGAGAATAGAGAAGAGATAGAAAATAGAACAGAAAACAACAGAACAACATCAGAATCTCACAATTCGCAGCGGAACAACAAATAATAGTAAATGAATAATCTTTAAACAAAGAACTATATCAGTTATTACATTACATCACATTTCATTTCATTACATCATATCATATCATCAGAGTGTACAACAACAACAACAAAAAGTGCAGCGGAAAAAGAAATACTGTATAAACTAGTAATACGCCATGTCGTCCATCTTGCCTCCAGCAACTCCAGAATATCCAAAATATCCTGATAAACCTTAACTCTTGACTGCCCGTGTAGAAATTGGTGGGCACCCAGAGTTTAGGAAGGAAAACAATAAACTCCAAGTCAGTCATGTGACTGGTGTGAGAACTCAAAACAGTTTATTTATCTTTAAAAATCAAAATAGAGGAATATTTTTATTTCAATTCGCAATGCTTTTAAAAATGAGACTACCATAAGACCTCCTGCCACACACACAATGCAAACGCAGACTTGGAGAAGATTTCTCCTTATGATAGTCAAACATGCTTGATACGCATTTAAAAAGAAGCATTTGATATTATTACTAGTGCATAGTGTAGAAAATTCATTTCGAAAGTAGAATATAAATCTTAGCCAGCATAGGTACCATTATATTATGCCTACTAATAGCTACCATATTAGATGGCAGGTTCTACAACTAAAACCGTACAAGTTTCGTATTGTTTCTTTGGATTTCCAACAAATGGTCAGGCCAAGGAACTTCCCATTGCCACATGAGAATGCCTCTGGAAAGACATCCCCGAGAACCAAACTGGAACTCTGCCAACACAAGGCCGGGTTACCCCTAACTGGGTAACTACTGACACGAGCACGCCATTCCCCGATCGTAAACGACCTTTCTCACGGGATCCCGATAACCAACAACCACAAAGTAATAAATTCGTAGTAACCACATAGGTTAAATATCTGGGCTCCATACCATGATACCACCTCTATCCAGAAGGAAATGTACATACCCTAAAGGGAGCTACCCCTCATAACCTTGCCGCATCTTTCCTGTTTTGACCATTTCCAGGGGGTGAGGCTCGACGAAGTCACGTCCACAAAAACATACTTTATACAAAAGCCATGCTTTGGGTCAACAAATGATCAACACAATGATCACCAAGATAGACGATCAAATAAACGATCCTATCACAATAATCAACACAATGATCATTTACAGTAACACTCAGCATGTCACATTACCAAATTGGGAATATATCGCTGATAACTTCAACTATATAACCCTCTGAGCTCGTACGTCTCAGTGAGGGTGTTAAGCTAAAAGAATAAATTCTTCGCCACCAACAGAAATATATTTGAAAGAAATCGGCTTTATATCTCAACTTGTAATGTCAGACATACAATCCATACAAGTCTGTTCCGGGATCGAACAAAACCGAAGGCACTTACAAAGAAGTCCTTGCAATCCGGATATTCACAATCCTGATCGGATTTCCCATCACTTAGGGAGTCTCTATACCGCTGCAACTCAGTGCAGAGACAATCGACAGGTCATCCTATCGCTCTCGCAAATACCGGGTCTTCAACACCGATCTTCAATGCAATTATAACGACGTATCACATATTCGGAATGGGTTATACAACCCCATGGTCCTTTCCCGGTTAACCCGAATAGTGAGCGCTTATTCAAAAAATAAGTGTAGCATTCACATTCAAACAAATCACATCAATTACCCATTCAAAGGGAAATATTGATAGTCGGTTATTGAACTATCACTGGATATGCACACATCACCAGTTTCCAAATAATTTTCCAAATTATTTATTTTCCAAAATATCTTCACTAGATATATAATTTTCAACACTTCAAAAATAAATCAATATTTATTTTTAAACCAATTTCACTTTCTTTTATAAATTCCTTAGTGAATTTACATTTCACAATATCTATTGATATACGTTTTCAATTATCCATTTTCAATTTATCTTCAAAAAGATGAATTCTAAATATCACTTCATATTGGAAAACAATTCCATACTTATTTAATAAGTAATTCACAAATTTTATTTATTTTCAACACTTGGAAAATATTCAATATACTTAAATCGAAATTAAGTATATATTTCATTCTTTAAGGAAATCATTATCTTAAACATATTTATTTGGGCCAAAACGAATGTTACGTAAAACATCGTTACGACAACCCAAATTCACTAGTATAGGGATTCGAAATTAAATAGATATATAAATCCAAATACTATACAAAACATTTCCTTTCAGAAATCATTTACTATAACAACAGTGTTATAGTCCATCATCTCCTTCTATTTCTCGAAAACGTCTATTTCAACAATAAATGTTGAAATCTATGGTTTCGAATCTCAACACATTTTAAAACATTGTTCGATCGTTTTAATTCTATTTAAAACATCCAAATCCAAAACAATTTCTTTAACGTGTTATTCACTATTTAAAAACGTGAATATTCTTTGTTAACAAATTTCATCCTTTTATTCATTTTATTTCAAAGGATTATTCACAGTTCAAAAACGTGAATATAACTCACTCATAGGTTTCAACAAATTTTCTTGTCAAAATAAGTCATTTGCGAATTTATAAAACAACGTTTATAAATTCCATTTCTATTTATTTATAAAAACTTCCTTTTTATAATTTTTTTTTATTAACCTATTCTAGTTTATAACTAAATTATAAACTAAACGTTCATATTATAAGTTAAATACTTATAAAACGATTATTTTACAAAATCGTTCCTCTAAAGACTTTCCAAACCATAAATCTTATAACTTATAAGATTCATTTATTTAACCAAATCTATTCTTCAAATAACTTCACAAATTTATAATTCTTACTATTTATAAATTTCATTTATAACTTCACCGTTTATAATTTTATAAATTTCATTCATTTACAAAATTCATTTTCACTTCATTCAAACATTTATAAAAACTCGTTTTATAATGTCAATATTTCAATTTATAAATATCCATTTATAAATCTCTTAATATAAATCAATTTATATTATTCTTTAAAACGTCTTTAATCTCCTTTATTATTTCACCATTTTGATTCATAAAATAATTAAATTTTATAAATCCTATATTTAAACTTTTCACAATAAATTCTAAAATCCCGATTAAACTATTTTATAAAATCATTAGCATCATATTCTCAAAAATCAGCTTTTAACTGTATTTCACAAAAACCATAATTTTATAACTTTAAAAATTATAACGTTTATTTATTTAAAATGAATCTATTCCAAAAATATAGTATATTTTCAAAAATCACTTTATAAATCATTTTAAAATTCCAAAACTTGGTCCAACGATGCTACATACCAAATAGTCAATCACGACAACAACGATATCATATATCGTATATGATAATCAACGAATATCAAAATATCCATAATCAAATAAATACTGTTGAGGAATCCAGTTGGATCCCTCCTACCTGTTTTCCTGCATCCACAAACATTAACACAATACCAATTTCGCTCCAGTACGAAATTATCGCGGTATATGGGATTTAAATATTATCCGCTTAATAGACGGCGTAATAGGGTCTCATCCGCTAAAAAATGCGGGGAATCAACAACTGCAATATATACATATGCCAATATACATATATTGATATTATTTATAATACCAATTTCACTGTTTATGAAATATTCGCGGTATATGTTTTTAATAAATAACATCCGCTTACTAACGGCGCATAATGTCTATTTTAACAATCAATAGATATCAATCAACATTCAAACATGCATTCAAATATTTTAAATCTAACTATTTAAAATAAAATCGAAACTGATTCGATTGAGTGAGAAATTCTCACCTTGATTTTATTTCCGTTTTAGCGATTTATTTCGAATAAAATTAAACGGACGTTTAATTTTACCCAAAATTCTCACTAACTCCAAACGACTCCAAACCAACTCCATCGCGTAGTGCTCGTCCATACGATTCCAACGCAACTGGTTTCGCGCGTTTTCGACCTCGTATGAAAAAGTTATGGGTTTTACAAGATTGTACACGATTTTTATAACTAATTACAACATTAATTTAACTATTTTTATACCCTGCAACTAACATGGGCCGTCCATCATCTCCAGAGAAAATCAGAGCCGTGCGTTTTCTTCTCCTCCCCCACTTCATTCATGTGCGTACAGGCAATGAGGCCGAACCCAACACTTGATACTAGGGTTTCATTATACTCCTCGATCACACGACTACACTTCATCAAACTACCACCATCACGAAGCTCTCGACCCCCCCTATGCTCGGCCTTAAGCTCATAGAGCTCGGCCCCACATGCTGCGTGGAATGTCATGCCAAACTGAAGCCGAACGCACCCCCCGTACGACCCCCACAACGCCCCAAATCCGATCATCACCGTATAGATTTCAAGATCACGTCGCCCTCTACAACTTTCGTGTTGAAAGTTTCTTCTAATTGTTGATGGATCGTGAGTGATTGAGAGAGGAAGGTCGAACGTTTCTGGCCATTCATGGGGGAGGGTGGCGGCTAGGGTTAGATATTAGGTTTTTTTTTTTTTCTAAATTATGAAGGAGGTGGGTGCTATTTATAAAGAAAAATCGAACACTATTCATCCGGAAATTCCGAACTCCGATTTACGCGTCGAAACTGACGTTCCTAGGGTTTATCCCGCGTTCCGGACACAATGGAACAGGTTTCGAAAGCTAATTCGGACATCTGTGCGAGTTATGGCTATAAACGCTCAATTTAAATTAAACCGATTTAAGCGATTTTCTAGGCGTTTTAATTTGTACAGGACAAACGGTAAATCCAACCGACTTAAAATTTAAAACCTTACAATAATTTCACATTACGGATCCGATGAAACTGGTTTCGTCGAAATCCGAGACTTTTTGAAAAATGGCTATTTTAACTCGTCAAATTAAAATTAAAAATAAATCGATGCGTTTCGAGCTGCCACGATCAAACGATAACTCCGATTGACACGAAATTTGAAATCCGGTAATAACTAACTATTACGGATCCAATGGAACTTGTTTCGTTCAATTCTGAGACTGTTCAAAAATTGACTATTTTTACTAGTCGATTTAAATATTAAAATATTCAATTTTCACAAATTAACTTTTAATTCGATTTTAAAAGTTCTAAAATATCGTTCTATCTTCCATATGATAAAATAAAATTTTACAAATCATTTTCAATCATATTTAACCCAATTTTCAATTATTTCCATAATTTAACATATTAAATTATCGATTTAATTATTCAGTTAAATCCAATAATTCAAATAAAAATTTATTTGACTTATAAATTCACTTATTAATATTTAAAATTAATTAAATATTAAAATTTTAATTACTAAAAATTCTGGGTCGTTACACATATGTTGAAAAAATACACGTGTACAAACTAAATAAATAGCGGAATAGATAGCTAAGTAGGTAATAGCCTCCTGCTCGGACGTCGTTGTCAAAAGATCCCACAAAAGCCCTACTACTCTCATACTACTCATATATAAATGGGTACTCGAGAGTTTATGGGAAATAAACAACTCGGGTCAAACAATATATTTGTTATGAGTAAAACTCTAAACAATAAGTGTAATTAAACAACATATGAGACCACGCCGCCTAATGTGGAATGGGTTTCCTCTTACAAGAACAACATCCAAATGTAAAGAATGTATACTAATAATTAACAAACAAGAAAAGGGCTATAATCTTCCCGATGCAATTAAGTAAAACAAATTTGAAGGTTCGAACCAACAGGGAAAAGGAAATTTACCAACAATAACTAGAAGGATGCACCCTCTTACCTAAGGTATACCTCTAGAATATATACTTGAGAACTCCGATGGCTCTCGAAAACCTCAAAACCGGACCCTGCCAATAATTACCGAGTGTCCAAGTATTTCACATCTCAATGTGCATAACCTAACGTAATCTAGAGTTGGTGTGAAATACCCTAATGGGAGCAACCCCACATAGTTTAGATCTACCATGATGACCCATCTTTCTAACCCCTAGGAATTGCACTAAATACATCTACAACATTCGTGTGTCATTGCCTAAACATCTGAAAGATGAATTTTCATGCGATAAAATAAAGAAAAGAATAGGAAATCTCACAACGAAACTATTAAATAGAACACAACAGTAATATTGTATATAAGGCTACTCCCTAAATTGGAGTTATCAGAGTTACACAAAAGTATTGCAATCAGCTTACGCAATTATAACAACCTGCCTTTACATATGCTAAAACAAAATACACATATATGAACTAAAGAAACAGCAGAATATATAGCTAAGTAGGTAAAAGCCTCCTGCTCGGATGCCATCTTCAAAAGAGCCCATAAAAGACCTGCTACTCTCGAACTACTCATATGTAAATGAGTATCCCGAGAGTTTAGGGAAAATAAACATCTCGGGTCAAACAATATGTCTGGTATGAGTAAAACTCTAAACAATAAGTGTAATTAAACAACAACATGTAGGGCCATGCTGCGAAATGAAGAATGTGTTTCCTCTCACAGGAACTACATCCAAATGTAAAGAATGGATACAAATAATTAACAATCGCGAAGAGTGCTATAACCTTCCCAATGAAATTAAGTGAAAAAAATTCAAGCTTTGAATCAATAAGGAAAAGTAAATTTACCAACAATGACTCGGAGGGTGCACCCTCCTTACCGAAAGTATACCTCTAGAACATAGACTTGAGAACTCCGATGGCTCTTAGAAACCTCCAAGCCTGTCCCCCCAAACTATTACCGAGTATCCGAGAATTTTACATCTAAATATGCACAACCCAGTTCAATCTAGAGTGGATATGAAAATACCCTAATGGGAGCAACCCCGCATAGCTTGTCCCCACTCGCTCTTTGGGTTTTTTCATTGCCGATAAAGGATAACAAAGGTCAAGTGAGCAACATATTGTCTTAGAATGATGAAATACAAAGAAGGCTAAGGCAATCGATAGTCGAAAAACCGACTATCGAAAATAACAAAATGATAGCATACAGACAGTAAACCTCATATTCCAACAACTACTTGTCGATTTCAAACTTGTAGAGACCCACAAATCCTTACCCTTTGAATCGACAACAAACCACATATGTCCGACCCGAAAAGTACAGAATGATGAAGGTCATGGAAAAGTAGAGAGAGGGTGAGAAGAAAGAAAAAAGAAGCAACGGAAAAAACATGTAGAATCTCACAATCATAGCGGAACAAAACATAATATATAATAACACATCATTACATAATGAAAACTGTAACTGTAATTTACATACAATAATTAGAGTACAATAGTCAACAATCAACCTAGACAGTTATAATATCTTGTCCTCACATCTGTTACTTAAATAGGAAAGTAGAATCCACTTATTTCTTTATTTGATACGTGTAAAATCATTGCACCGACTGTTTTACAATTTGGTTTTTGACACGTTCGTTCAATTTATTCTATTATATTATTAAGAGGAAACGGTTATTTCTCGACTTCTAAATACTCCCATTCAAAAATACTTATCCGTTCTCAAATTCCATTTCGATTCACATCTTCGTAGATCACCGCATCTAGTTTAAGTTATAGAGCCATGCCACCAAATAATGGGTACTTTCCACTCTCTCATTATACTCGCCATCTCTTCTCAATCGCCTAACCTTTCTGCAATTTTTTCAATTGGCTGTATTAAATCCTTACATACTATTTTTTTGTTCTGTACCATATTCATGATTCAAATGGTGGTCTGTTAAACATCGCTGGAAATTATAATGACGTGATGTTACGATGAATTTTTATTTAGGGGTTAAGTTGTTCCAAATTTTGAATTTACTTTGAATAAGAAATTTATATTTATATACATCAATACTAACACAAATTTTTATATGATTAAGATGTAAATAGATAATGGTTTACACCATAACTAATGGAACTTCAGAATATTTATACTTAATTTATGTTTTACTTCCCATTTCATCAACAAATTTAACTCAACTACTTTTTTAGTAACCTTTTATTTTGTATCAGTGTAGGGCTAATTCAGCATTTCTGTAAACTACTAACTCTTAAGTAAAATTTGTGAAGTAAAAATTGTAGGAGTGTCATATAAGATTTGAATTTTCCTTTTTTCCATTAGCACTATTAAGCCTATTATTTGTAAGATATACACATTAAGGATCGGTTGAACACACTATAATGATTACTGTTTAGCTTTCGCTCTTTTAGATACAACAACAATAGTATTGTTTAGCTTTCACTTTTTTATACGATGTTGTAAAAAAAATGATTATAAGGTTAACAATAGAACTATCGACATTCAGACCTAATACTACTATGTTTACAGATTTTAAATAGGCAAGTTCAAACAACTTGAACTTAGTGTTGGATACAATATCGTACAGAAGATAATAATAAAAATGTGACTGATTTGCCTCTGTTCACTCATGCACTATTATGTTAAATTGGTATATTTGTTTCTATTTTGAAGAATCACAGATGTTATTTTTATAATTTCCAAATAAACATGGTTATTAACATACAAAGTTAGTTTGTTTAGGATACGACGATTAGTTAAGTGTAATGTTCGACAATGATTTCTATGCTATCTTCGTATTATTCAATAACCACAATTTTACCAACATGACATAAATGCATTTTCATATTGAAGGGCTATAAAACAGAGGTGTTAAATGTCTATGTAAATCACGGATGAATACAAATCAGTTTATGATATGTTGCTTACATGCATAGTACTATATTTGTAATCTCTTTTTTTAGAAAGTACATCACTACAGTTATCTTCCAGTTATCTTGTCTGGATGTAAATTTGAAAATTGACTGTGGTGTTGTTTAGTCTTTAAGTTAGGAATTTCTCTTCAAAATATGAATATTGCATAAAGAAATTTTCAGAGTCGATGTAACTAAAGTATAAACTTTTACATAATTTCTTTCAATAACGAGCACTTAGCCTTCAACTGATTTATACTGGAACATCATTCGCACAATGGCTAATATTGACGTGTTTTCATTTTTTCTTAGGGAAGGTTTCAACTTCATAATTCATGTAATTTATTCTCTTACATTCTTAGATTCATTGATCCACACTGTACATTCATATACTTAATATCAAATTTATATACATGTGAGTAGATGTGTTTTACATCCATAGAGGGTCATTAGGTGCAAGTAGGTGTTGGTTGGAGAATATCAATTGAATCGGATGATAGAATTGCTGATAAAAACGACTTCCTCTTTTACAAATTTGTTTTCTAAATCTCTCAGAAAATGGCATGTAACCAAGGAGGTACTGCTCTACTTTTTTTATGCTGATATTTATAGTTGTATATTATTTATATTACTGAATTAATTGTTTATATGGTGTCATGCTTTGAGTTTATATACAATTAGTTTGATAAAACAAATAACAATGGAGTAAATATTATCCATCAGCATGCATGGAACAAGACCTTTCTTATCTGCTACTAGGGATGAAAGAATCTCATGCGAACCATCTTGCTAATATATTGTTTACAAAGGAAGAGAATATTTTAGTACTGACAATAACGTAAGTTTTAAATGTATTTGATATGATTAAAAGTTACTTAAAAATAAAAAAGTTTATTTTACAATTATTTATGGATAAGGATAAATGATACTAGGATATTACCTTAGAGCTAAATATGTAAAACTTAAGCTAACCCTCCAATATTGAATTATAGTGTTCAAAGATTGATTTCATTTTAGTGTTGTATAAGTTATTTTGCTCGCTTTATACCCTTTATTCCTTCCATGATGTATCATCAAGAGACCCATCTGATTTTGATGTTTGTAAGGCCAACATGGTGGGTATATGGTTCTTATAACGTGATTTATTGGTCAACCGTAGGCATTGCCATATAACATAATTTCAAGGGGAACTTGTATGTTGTAACTGCACATGTAAGGAAAAATCAAGTTTTAATTTGTTTAATTCCACTTAATATTCTGTTAACTTATTTGTGCATGTATAAGTATAACCATCTCTTTAGTCCTAAAGTATAGTAGCACCACCCCATTGATCGTAATAAATCATCATATTATACAATAATTTTTTTGCTCTTTATGTACAATTATATTTCCATTGACCCTATATAAATATTTTAGATTACGTAAGCTGATAGATAAATATATATTGAGATAACAATACCATTAAAAACATGGTTCATTTTGATAATTCGACGTTTGGATTTGAAGAATATGAATTCCAAGCTATATAGTCATTATGGAAGACTAATTTCATATTCATGTTTATTATGTAATATACAATTTACTACTTACCTAAACTAGTTTCTTGATAGGTTCGGTTAGAGGATTACTAAAAGGAATCATGGTAAATATTTTTTTAAAGAAAACAGATAAACCAACCACAAGCAATCAGTTTGAAAGTTTTTTTTCGTTTGCAAGACTTTTCAAGGTAAAATGCCTTATAATGCTACTTCATAATATATTTTACTGGAAATTATTACTAATATACCTATATGTATATAATTAATAGTTTTAATACATTAGCAGGGGTTATCCCACTATTAATGTACAGTTTTTATATCAAAGAAACTCTTATATGCATATAAGTGCCGCAAGGAGAATATAGACCTTGGTGTTTAAAAGTTGGCAACCAAACTTTGTAAATATACCTTTTTGTAGTACTTAAGCAATTCATGTTCATTCATAGAAGTTTTAACCCAATGCTTTTCAAAAAACTATTACCGATAATAAACGATTAAATAACGGTAGGCTAACAATAACAATCCATTAGACATTTTTTAATACATGCATTTATGAACCTGTATGTGGTTTAGACGATGTAGATACAATTTATAAGAAACATACAATTAAAATTTATGTTTGAAAAATTGTGTTCAATTAAGGGTGTGCATAAACATTTTTTGTAGTGTGTCTATCGATCAAATAAATTTTGTTAATCTATTCATATTATCAAAGTATAGGGCTCGATAACTTATCACGTAAACTTTTTTAATGGTAATGACTTTCTTATACAGATTTGGGATGACGATCTTCTCAATTATTTCTTTATTATTTATTTATTCATTACAAATCTTAAAGAAAATCCATTCAATTGTTTCATCGAGTGAATATTTTTGGCCATATGAAGACTATGCATAACGCAAAAGTTGATAGTGCTATTAACACTACCATCTTAACTTTTAAATTTATTGAGTTTATTATAACTATTTTCATGTTTGAATAAATGATGAGCGGTTAAGACCTTGACAAAGGAAATAAACTCAATCTAGGTACTCTTCCCTTGTGTGGAAATCTAAGTGCAGAAAACAAGTTTATGGGAATTTGGTTTCATGATTAGTCAACATAAGTAAAGTTTCTTAAAATCTTTTTTGAGTTATCATTGGTCAAAATCAAATTTGCAGCACCATATGCATATAACTAAACCAGCTGCATGTAATCACTTTTCTAATTCAAATACGTTTGGGCCACTTTAAAAAAATATTGTCTGACCCACACATTTAATAATTTACTACATAGTTGTTTGATTTACAAGTTTTGCTTTATCCAAGGAAATCCTCTAAATTGATTCTCAGATTATCCACCCAATAAGTTGCATATAAGCTTAAATAGATTAATAATATTACAAGATAATATTTATCTTTGCTGCCAAAATCTTTGTTTAAAGCAAGTAATAATAGCTATATAGGCACTATATTTAGTTTCCACTATGTCTGAACAAAAATATGAGTCCCATCATACAAAATCCAAATTAAAAATAAGTGATGCAAGTTTCTATGTCCGTCATATTGCGAGACACCATTTTTGGGCTAATTTTTTTTCCTATGGAGTAGCGTGGATGTTTAATAGAATGAACTATAATGATATAATTGTCAACCATTGCATTTTGGCTGATATTTTCATTAAATAATCATAATTAATAATACAAAATCAAGATGCTTATTCATGCAACTCCTTTTAATATTGTAGCAATTCATAGAAATAGGTTTTCGTCTGTATTATATCTATTTAACAAGTTTGCTAATGATGTTAAATTGTAAAAATATTTTGGTTGAATTAAGATACCTACCTATTATATTCTCATATTTATGACGAATCGAATCACACGATTTGATTTGTTGATATACTTTAGGCTAGATGACTGATTTCAGATTCCCTAAAGATCTGAAAATTTACCACAGGAAGCAAGCAGTAAAATGCAACTTGAATATTGAAATATAGGATATAGAACTCAAAGTCAAGGGAGGCAAAGAAAGAGAACCAAGTAATATTCAAAGGTTTTAGACCAACATACACATTTTTCACACTTACAATTTTAAACTGTATTATGATTATTGTACCTTGAAAAGAACATAATGCATTGAATTTAGCATCAATAAGTCAGACAATAACAAATTTGAGTCTTATAACCAATTTTTTGTTATTTTTTTCTCAAATTTTGCAGCTATTTTTGGTGTATTATCTTGAATTTTATGTGCATATGCCTATACATCACTTGCAGAATTCTAATTATTATGACCTTCGTGTCATGCATAGGCTATTATGAAAAAAGAACTAGAGAAGCATAAGGAGATAAGAAATAATACAAGCTTTGTAAAAATGAAGCACAAAAAAGTAGAGAAACGCATAACTACTGCCTGATAAAAAAGTAGAAGAGAAGGGATAGGAGACACTAGATGTGGAAGTAGAGATTTTATCCAAGTCAGCAGTGATGTTATTGGTGTATGTGGTTTTTATATTCCTTCCCCTTGGTAAGGCGAAATGATACATGTCATAATAATATATGAATCATAATTATATCTACCCCCTTTTTGATGATAATTATTCTATATGTAGAATACCTTTCACTATCCATATATTTACCCTTCTTTCTAAATAGAAATTTGCCTGCTTTGTCTTTAGATAAAACAATCCTATGATTTCAGTTCTATCCATTGTTGTACTTCATCTTGCTACAGAGTTGATGAATAATGTTTACCAGGTGACATGATGTATCTTGCCCTTAGTTTTTCTATTATGTTTGGTTTAATTGAATACAAAAGCTTAAACAACATATTTAGATTGACGCAAGAGCATAGAACTTCCAATAAAGACCATTTAGAGTCGATGGAGAAAACCACATGTAGCTACTGAATATTATGTTGAAGTGTTGTAAATTGTTCATGACGCATGTGTATTGTAGATTAATAAATTGGTCTTCGTTTTTATATTTTATTTAGCATCCTCATGTGCTTTTTGGAATTATACAACAAATGTTCATATCATTTTGGCACTAAGTAATTGATCCCATGATCATTTTTTATATAATCCTATAATATGTTCCACTTCATTGAAGCTTCTTCATCGCAAATTTGTTCTTATTTTACTATTTTTAAAAAGGTTCATATGATAAACCTGCTTAGTTTTGGGTCCTAAACTCATCCACTTATGATTTGTAATTGCTTATATTAAATAAATACTTGGCTTTGAGCAATGTTATTTTTCTTAGTCTCGGGTTTTAATTGTTTAATTTATCAGAAATGTCAGTTTTTTTATTTTTTTAGTTTACTATAAAATCTTATCTAATGATGTAGTTTAAATATCAATAATTAACCTGTAGGCGGGAGTGTTCAAAAGATTTACTGGCGAGAGTGTTCAAAAGATTTACTGGTCGAAGATTCCTGTGATGAAACGTTGGAGTGCCTGGTAATTATCAAACCATGTGTTGCAACCATCAACGCTTTCAGAAAGATGCTCTGGAAAATACTGGATTATGCAGTGGTTTGGTGGTTTTCAGCATGCTCACACCAAGATAAGTTATGTATTTCCACAATTTACTAATGTTCTTGAGATTGATTCCTTACTGAAGTATCTTTTGGCTTTATATTTATATCTTTGTGGATATGTAAAATGTATTGATGGTATAAATTCTATTAGTGAATTGTTTGTGTATCACTCTTTTTGCACTTTTCCATCTCATTTTAGTGAATTAATAGAAAATGATAATAACAAAACATTATGTGCTTAACAGGTATATACAGTGCTTTGTATTTTGCACTTAAGAATTATCTCATTTTCTCAAAACAGATTTTATCAATAGGACCATTACAATTGTTTCCAATTCGGTTACAAACTCATTGCTTGAGCAGTATAACTCAATTTACTTCAAATTTAATGTTTCATCATTTTTATATCTTTTAAAATAATGCAAATTTAACCTCCACTCAGCATTGTCATATCATATAAAACAATAAAGACAATGTAATAGAATATTTAACTAAAATGAGTGTTTTCTAACGAACTGTATAGGACATGTAACGACCCGTATTTTACGTGTCGATAAATCGTATAATAGTTGCATTAAGTCGTTTGGAGCTTGAGTAGTTCTGGAGATAAGTCATGTTAAAGTTAAGTCATGTGGAACTTAAGTCGTGACCGACTTAGAGGATGGAGCGACTTAGGGTAGATGGCCGACTCATGGGGTCAACGGTTTATAGGTTGGCCGACTTATAGGAGTGAGTGGTAGTTGCCGACTTATAGTTGTTAGCGAGTTAAGAGAGGCAGCGGCTTAAGGTTTGGACCGAGTCAAGGTAGTGAGCGACTCATAGCATAACCGACTCATAGAGGTGACCGACTCATGTATTGGACCGACTCATAGGATGGAACGACTTAAGGAAAATGAGTTAGGTCGTTGAGTCGTATAGTGTTGTTGAGTCGTTAGGTCAGCTTGTGTTTTAGGACGTGTATGCTATGAGTCGTACATGAGTTAAGTTGATGGGTCGGCTAGGTGATGAGTCGTAGGGGTTGTTAAGTCGTTAGGCCGCGTTAGTTAGGTCGTGAGTCGGCATGTGTTCTGAGTGGTTAGGTCGGAGGCTTTTGAGTCGTATGCAGTTGGGTCGGCTTAGTGTGATCCTGTGTCTCCGATGAGTCGTAAGTCGTTAGGCCGCGTGCATGTTAGTTCGCTGGAGTTTTGGGTCGAGGGTCTTAGGTCGGGGGCGACTCAAGGATGGGTCGGCGATGACTTATGGATGGATGACTCGGGGGGGATTCAGCCTATAAATAGAGGGGTTTGGCTCACTTTTTGGCACCGGTTTTTGAAGCGACGAAGTGCTGCCATTTTGAGAGCTCGACTAAAACATTTCTTCATCTTCTTTTCTCCACTCTAATCTAGTTCTAACATCCATCCAAGATCGAAGATCAAGATCGAAGATCCAAGAGCCAAAGTTGAAGATCTTCATCCAACGAAGCTAGATTCCATCGTTTCATGCGAGATTTCGACGAATCAAGCTTGAATCCTTGCTGTCCAGATCTGAAGTGATTAGTTTTTGAAGTGTTTGGGTGATTCGGTGAGTGGTGGTTATCTCTCACGCGGAACCAAAGGAGTATATCGGTTTGGTGGTTTGTTGGAGTGTTGTAGATGGTGATTTTATGCATTTTTCCTTAGATCCAAGTGTAGATCCACTACTCATGAAGATGTTTACTTATACAAGTTCATTTATCAAGTTGAAGAGACAAAACCCATGATTTATATTTGTTAGATCTATGCTAAAAACCCATGATTCATGTATGTTAGATCTATGCTCATTTATTTACGAAATTGCCATTATCATTGTAATTGTTTATTTGGATCTTGTTTGAATGATTGATTGCTTGGATTAATGTTTGATTTGATTGATTAGTTGATATATAGCTTGATTTGATCAAGTTGGTTGATGATGATTCAAAAGCTAAGTGGAAAGGCTCTTGAATAAGGAAAGCTGCTTGTGGTATATGAAGCGGATGTTGAAGCTCATATGTATGGATTAGATGATGTTGAGATGGGACTTTGCCATGATGCGATGAGGCAAGCCATGATGTTGAGATGAGACTTTGCTATGATGCGATAAAGCGAAGCATGATGTGAGATAGCCTTGGTTTAATCCAGACGGGATCATCCCAAGCATGTTGATAACTCGATGATGCGATGCGAGTTGGTTGATAATGGTTAGCTTAAGAGGCGCTTAAGCTAGTATGGAAATAGTTGTCGAGGAGGATGACTAGGAGGCTGAGATCTCATCGTTGTTGAAGGTTCTAGCATGCTCAAAGCAAGAGTACGTTGGAACGGGCTGCGACGACGTTCCAAGCACGGGCTACGACGACGTTTATGTGCACGTAAATGTGCATATTTTTACCACCATATTTATTCTATTTAAATTAAATAAATGATCATATTGGGTATTTTAACTTGTTTTAACCAAAATTCATATTAATTCCAAATTTTCACATATTCATCTTCATATAAGGGCAAAACGGTCATGTGTGTGCATATATTTATTTGAGAAAAATTAATTGGAAATTTATGTATATTTTTGTAGGAATTTGGTCTCAAATAGGAGTGGTTTCATGAAGACACATGCATGCACAACATGAATGTAAAGGAATGAAGATGGAAATAATTCAAAGTGAAGATAATGGAGGACCCCACCTACCCACCTACCTTAATGTACAAATTAAAGGCTAATGCACATGCTTATGGAGCTAATGGTTTCATGTACATTTAATGGGGGATTAAGAATGTTAATGTTTACTTGGCCTCCACACTTCCTAAGGGGCATTTTGGGTACTCCCCAAAAATATGCATTAGGGTTTCTAACTTGTATAAATACCCCTTATGTTTCATGTAGCCATCCTCTTCTCTTAGTCTCTCTTAGGCCTCGTTATCTTTAGTTTAGTTTAGATCAAAAATAAAAGAAAGCTCTCTTTCTCTTTTCATGGCTACTTGGCCATTTTTCTTCATGTATTTTTTTTTATGCAATGTTATTTAGTGTTTCCTTTTAATTACATGTTCATTTTCTTTTCTTGTTTATTTTCTTTCATGTTCTAGTATAGATCTCTTTTATTTTATGCAAGTAGAATAATTTTTCTTTTCATTTTGCTCTCTTTCTCTCTTCTTGTTTAATGTTGTTTTCTACATTTGTTCATATGATAACAAATATGAGAGCTTAATCCCTTCAATTTAGGGGTAATGAAGCTCTCTATTATGTAGATCCAACATTTTGATGTTTATGCTCTCTTTATGTGCTTAATGAGAATGATTGAAGTGGTTTAATGATGTTGTTTAGCTTTGAATTTGATAGTCTATGTTGTTCATAACAAATAGGCTATACTTAAACAAACAAAACACAAATTGCCTCTTCATTTACATATGATTATGGCAAGGAAGTGATTGTTGAAATTAAAATTTGATGGCTTATATTTCTAATTAATAGTTAATAGGACATGCTTAAAATAGATTTTGCTTTCAACTTTGTTATCATATTTTATGAGATTTAAATGTGTATTAGTGGTTGTGTTATAGTTTGATGGTTTATATTGAGCTAATTAATAGCACAAATATACCATACTTATGATAAGCACATCAACTAATTCACTAATGACAAGAAAAGAGAGATCATAACTTCATTTTGTTGATTTATGTGATCTAGAGAGTGAAAGTTGCCTCTAAATTGTCTTAACACTCTCGTATTTTTATCTATTTTCTTTTTTCATTTTTCTCTTCTTTTAGTTAACCACTCTTTCAACTTTGGTTAATTTGATTGAGTAGAATTTTAAAATCATCAATTCCCTGTGGATCGACCCGTATTCGCCACGTACTACGATAGTACGCCGTGCGCTTGCGGTTATTTTAATTTTAAATTCATTCGACGGTTTTCTAAACCGATAGAATTTCCGTCGACGAACAAGTTTTTGGCGCCGTTGCCGGGGAATTGTTTTGATTTCATTTTTCTATTCTTCAAATTATTTGTGTTTGATTTTAGTGTGTTTGTTTTGTGTTGTGTTTTCTCAAAAAAAAAAAACAAATTTGTGTGTTTGTTTGAGTGTTGTGTACATTTGTTAGTGTTCTTGTTTGTTTTGCATTTTCATTTGCATATGCATATTTTTTTTTTTAAAAAAAAAAAACTGACACAACTTCATTTCTAGAAAAAAAAAATTCACTTCATTTTGCATTTACAACTTTCATTTTACAAGTTTTTCTTACAATTTCATTTTCTTTTTCTACATTTACATTGTCAAACACTGTGGCTTCTCTGTCTACAATCCCTCTCTGTTACAAAACTGCAGTCTCTCCTCTCTGTTACTCTGCAGTCCACAACACATCTCCATTCAAACCACCCATCTTCACATCACTACTAATCTCCTCTGCAAACATACATACAATCCACTGCCTCCTTCCATCCAAACCAGTCACAACCTGACTTCTAACCATAACCATCAGACTGTCAAACATTCTCATCTCATCTGTTTACAAAACTGCTGTCAACATTCTCGTCTGTTTACATTCACATGACCTTCTAACCCCACTCCTTCATCCAAGCTTCAACACCACAACCATTCAAACTAGCCTTCCCTCTGATCAAACTACAATTTCCATCAAAAATAACATCACCAGACAACCAGAACAATCTCCCACTTCATCACCACCATCACAGTGCATCTACATTGACCATACTCAAACCCATTTCAACTACCATAACTTACTTCTTCACTCACCAACATTCCACCTCCTGCAATTCACCACTACACTTACCACTACTCAAACAACCCACTTACCACTAAACTTCCCTCCACCATTCACTTGAAACTGCAGCTACTCCTACATACCACAAACATCACAAATACTTGCCTTGCAATTCATCTCATCATCCAGAAATTTGTCACAAATACTCCCACTATTGCATCTGACACTATTACAACTGAACCACCACTTCAACACAGTGCACAAGCATTCATTTCGACCAAGTTTTCAACATCACTTCCTTCACAAGCTGCTGCACACTTCACTCAACTCAATTCACCATTAAACTGAGCCATATCTGTGCATATAATCAACCAGCATCATCCACTGATCACCATCCTCAACGCATAAGACTTCACTGCAGCTAGCTGCCATCTTCCTCCACCACATAGCAAGAAACCCATCATTCATCAAACCGAATCAACCACATTTCATTGTCATTCAACTACGACCTTCAAATACATCAACAACCAAGCACCCACTATAGGCAAGCGGTCCTCGACCTCAACCAATTACCGCAACCAAAACGAAACAGCCTCTGCCCTCAATTGCCTCGCCTCTTTCAGCAATCGAATTGCACCGCAACTTCATCACCTGTACAGACACTTCAACCACAGCCTCCACCACCGCAGCAAACCCACCTACAGCCATACATTGCTCGCGACTTCATCCACTGCTTACCTAGTCAAGCAACACCTGATACACCTCACAAGTAATTCACCAAAATTCCTATATCCTCCGCACTTCCTCCCACCACCGCCTTCGAATCAACACTCCACCGCCACCACGACCACGCGACTACATCGCCTGCAACCGCCTCTTCCCCAACGCAATCACTTCCACATTCGCAATCGCCCTCTCCTCCAAACCCAAGTGAAACTGCAAGGTCACCATTCGAACAGTGAACTCTGGCATCCTTCAAACATAAGAAATGTTGAATTAGTTTCGTAGATTGAATTTTCTTTTGTGAATTTAATTTGGATTGGGAATTGGATTTGCTGAGGATTTGAGAACGTGTTTTGAGCTTGAAGTAAGTGTGAGCTGTGAATTATTGTGAAAAATTTTTATTGGGTCGGGTATGGCTGTTTAGGCTGAGTAATTTTTTTCTTTAGTTTTTGTTTATATTCGTATTTTGTTTTGTATTAAAAAAAAAATTCGATTAGTGTTGTTTTCTGTTTGTTCATTCTGGTTTCACTTGTTTTTCTTTGATTCACTTTCTTCTTTGACATTGTATATATTTAAAAAAAAAAATCTATTTTTTTTAAGTAAAACCCTACTTTTAAGTTTCCTTTCAAACAAAAAAAAAACCAAAAAAAAAAAATTGTATATATCTTAGTTTTTAATTTTCAGGTTGCCAAAGCAGGAAATAAAGGAAGAATAGCTTGCTGAAAATTCCTTCCTTAGCTAGCCAAAATAAATTGCTCTGCTTGCTAAAAAATTCTGCTTTCATTTCTAGTTTTATTTGAATTGAATTGTTGGTTGCTTGCATTTGCATTTTAAAAAAAAATTAAAAAAAAAATTCATTCGTAGTTGCATTGTTAATACACGTTTAGTTTCTGTTCTACATTTCATCTTAGATTTTGATTAATAATAATGGTTAGACATCAATAACACTTAATTGTATATTGGCAATTTGTCTTTTTTTTGAACAATTTAATTTCTTGGTGTCTAGGCTACGGCAGAGTAATAACCATTTATAAATATTACGGTGATTCGTAAATATTATAGTGGTTGTTTCTCTGAAGGTACTTAAACCTTCGGCTGCATTGCTACGGTGATTCGTGGTGCACCGATAATCCCTGCCCGTTACCTGGCTGAGAAATATTTTTGTTGATTTAAGACAGTGTGTGACTATACAATTTTGGGTTAACTTAGGATAAATCATTTGTAATTAACCCTTGCATTCATTTAGTTGCATTAGTTCATGCATATTTAAAAAAAAACAAAAATTTCAAAAATCCAAAACTAAAAAAAAAAAGAATTTGTAAATATTCCTTTTCCATTGAAATTTTTAAATCCTTTTTCTTTGAAATTTCAAAAATCCAAAAAAGAAAATTTAGAAAAACAAAAATTAAAAAAAATCTTTTCAAAAAAAAATGAAAAAAAAACAAAAATCAATTTCCCTTTTTAAAAATAAATTTGTAAATATTTTTTTTCTTTATAAAAAAAAACCAAAAAAAAAACATTCTTGAAAATGTCCGAGTTTCCCCACTTACGTGAATTTTACAATAGTTGTGAAAATCAATATAATCCATATGATTTCGCTCCAGATTCATATGGATATTTTAACAACAACTATTCTTTAAACAATTCGAATTTTGAACAACAAAGTTTTCAAAATTACGAGCAACCCTCAAATCTTGAAAATAGCATTTTATCTCTACTTGAAGTCTCTACACAACAAAATCAAGAGATAAATGGTTATGCAATTCATATTTGTGCTATAACTCGAATCAAAGTTTTCAAAATAATCAAAATTTGAATTCACTTCAAAATTCAAATGATTTCGAGTGTAACCCATGCCAATTCAATTTCGAGCTTCAAAATGAATTTCAAACTCAACATGAAAATGGGAACAACTTTTCAAACGAATTTGGCAAATGGAATAATCTTGACTACGATACGAGTGAAATTTTTTGTTCTCAACAAATCCAAATCGAAAATTCTCATGTTAATAACTATAAATTGGATTTTGTTGAGCAAATGAATGAAATTTACGATGATCACACGAATTCGTTGTTTGAAACATATATGAAACAACGTGATAAACAAAATCAAATTCCAACGTGTGATGAGTCAAGTTATAATCCATCTTTTACCACAATTGACGATTTTCAAACAACAACTTTTGAAACTGAAAATAACAATCTCAATGAAGTTGTTGAAAACACGGTAAGTGAGTTGGATTTCAATTCTTTTGAGGGTGAAAAACTCGATTTAAAGTTCGATCTTCCTTTTTTTGAAAATTTGAATACAACAATTTTGGATTTTGAAATGGATATATGCGATATAGTTGTTGATAATTCAACAAAGGAAAATGAATTTAACGAACATGAGTTTTACGGAATTTACGAAAATGAGTCATTAAATTTTGATGGGGAAGATTTTGATCACCATTTTGACTTTGAAATCAATAATTTGGAAGAAGTTTTCAATGATAAACTTGAATTTCAATTTGGTGAAAATAAATGTGAATTTCAATCAATTGTTTTATCAACCCCAAAAATCATTGAAAACAAAACAACTCATAAGATTTTCAATAAAACGACATTCGTTTTTTCAAATCAACATTCAATTTCAAAATCTTTTATGGTTTGGTTTTTCAAGCTTAAGCTGTGTCTCGTATACTCGACGAGACAAATGAATCAGTCTTTAGAAGACCGTTTCATTTACTTTTTGACTGTATACTTTCTCATCTCTTGTAAATAATAATCTTTCATGTAAATATAGGATTTTTATTTTATTTTTCTCCTTCCACTTGGGTTGACTGTGGGGACACAGTCAAAATCAAGTGTGGGGGGAGACTCATCTTCGTTTTTTATTTTTCATGATTTATTTTTACTTTTTCTTTGCAAAAAAAAAAACTCAAAAAAAATCCCAAAAACAAATTTTATTTTGATTTATTTTTAAAAGAAACACTATAAGATAAATATATGCCTTTGGTTTATTAAATTGAAGTTTTTGGAAATTTATTGGTCTTAACAAAAATAAAAATGAAGTTTGATTACAAATAATAATGGTTTAACTAGTATGTAGGAAGATTCATACGTGTTAATTATGAAGTACATCCTAATTGAAAATCTTTGTTTTAAAAAGTGGTTGATTTAAAGTAAAGGATATAACATTTTTTTTTTGTCTTCTAAGTTAAATGGTGCTAAGATGATTTTGCAAAACTCCCTCTCAAAAAATATAAAAATAAAAAAATAATAACATCCAAGTATTCACTCTCATTTAAAAGTCCTCACGGTTATGCATGGGTGATTACTTGGAATTTTTGATTATGTGATTTCATACTCATTTAAAAGTCCTCACGGTTATGATGTATGGAACACATGTAAAAAAAAAAGACTTAATAAAAATCACCTACGGTCGATAGTGTATGCATGAAAGTGTGTGCACTCGCCATGCTCTGTACTCCCCTCACATAAGCCCGAAAGGCAGTGCATGGGTGGTTTATCTGGCCTCAGTTTATCTGAGCTAGGTGAGTAATTTTTCTTGCAAATAATGAGAGAGCAAGCAATTGAAATCCTAGCACTATTTTAACTTATTTGATTTGATTTGTTATTGAAAAGAAATGAAAATACCACTTTGATAAACTTTGATAATCAACTAAGGATCCATTTTATAATTACGCTTTGTTATCAACCGAAACAACAAGTTAAACTATTGTCTATTTGTTATGATACTTGATTTTTGTTGGAAATTTTGACGAGTAAATGACATAAATTTTCAAGATAATAACCAAAACCTATATTTAACTTATTCGTGTCAATTTAAAAATAAATCCTTCATTTGTAAATATTTCAAAAACTTGCAGTATTCTCTTTGTAAATAAATCTTGCATTTTGTAAATATTTTCGTCCCGCACTTGGATTTTGTGGGTAGTATCCGCTGAAAACCCTCACGAGACAACACTCGTCCTACTGGGGACACCCAGAGGTTTAACGGCTTGTTGCATACGCTCAATGCAATCGTGCTCCCTACGAAAACGGATTTATCTTAGTTTTTCTTTATTCGAGGACGAATAAAAAGATAAGTGTGGGGGTATTTGATGTGCACGTAAATGTGCATATTTTTACCACCATATTTATTCTATTTAAATTAAATAAATGATCATATTGGGTATTTTAACTTGTTTTAACCAAAATTCATATTAATTCCAAATTTTCACATATTCATCTTCATATAAGGGCAAAACGGTCATGTGTGTGCATATATTTATTTGAGAAAAATCAATTGGAAATTTATGTATATTTTTGTAGGAATTTGGTCTCAAATAGGAGTGGTTTCATGAAGACACATGCATGCACAACATGAATGTAAAGGAATGAAGATGGAAATAATTCAAAGTGAAGATAATGGAGGACCCCACCTACCCACCTACCTTAATGTACAAATTAAAGGCTAATGCACATGCTTATGGAGCTAATGGTTTCATGTACATTTAATGGGGGATTAAGAATGTTAATGTTTACTTGGCCTCCACACTTCCTAAGGGAAATTTTGGATACTCCACAAAAATATGCATTAGGGTTTCTAACTTGTATAAATACCCCTTATGTTTCATGTAGCAATCCTCTTCTCTTAGTCTCTCTTAGGCCTCCTTATCTTTAGTTTAGTTTAGATCAAAAATAAAAGAAAGCTCTCTTTCTCTTTTCATGGCTATTTGGCCATTTTTCTTCATGTATTTTTTTTTATGCAATGTTATTTAGTGTTTCCTTTTAATTACATGTTCATTTTCTTTTCTTGTTTATTTTCTTTCATGTTCTAGTATAGATCTCTTTTATTTTATGCAAGTAGAATAATTTTTCTTTTCATTTTGCTCTCTTTCTCTCTTCTTGTTTAATGTTGTTTTCTACATTTGTTCATATGATAACAAATATAAGAGCTTAATCCCTTCAATTTAGGGGTAATGAAGCTCTCTAGTATGTAGATCCAACATTTTGATGTTTATGCTCTCTTTATGTGCTTAATGAGAATGATTGAAGTGGTTTAATGATGTTGTTTAGCTTTGAATTTGATAGTCTATGTTGTTCATAACAAATAGGCTATACTTAAACAAACAAAACACAAATTGCCTCTTCATTTACGTATGATTATGGCAAGGAAGTGATTGTTGAAATTAAAATTTGATGGCTTATATTTCTAATTAATAGTTAATAGGCCATGCTTAAAATAGATTTTGCTTTCAACTTTGTTGTCATATTTTATGAGATTTAAATGTGTATTAGTGGTTGTGTTATAGTTTGATGGTTTATATTGAGCTAATTAATAGCACAAATATACCATACTTATGATAAGCACATCAACTAATTCACTAATGACAAGAAAAGAGAGATCATAACTTCATTTTGTTGATTTATGTGATCTAGAGAGTGAAAGTTGCCTCTAAATTGTCTCAACACTCTCGTATTTTTATCTATTTTCTTTTGTCATTTTTCTCTTCTTTTAGTTAACCACTCTTTCAACTTTGGTTAATTTGATTGAGTAGAATTTTAAAATCATCAATTCCCTGTGGATCGACCCGTATTCGCCACGTACTACGATAGTACGCCGTGCGCTTGCGGTTATTTTAATTTTAAATTCATTCGATGGTTTTCTAAACCGATAGAATTTCCGTCGACGAACAGACGTGCTAGTACTCTGGGTAGTTGCGAAAATTCCTAGGCACGGGCTGCGACGACGTGCGGAGTTATGTCTAGAACCGCGGTTACCATTAGCCCTTGACAGGTGGTCATTCCACTAACGGTGAAATCAAGGCAATGATAACAGTGATAGCCAGAGTCATGGATGTTTGGACGTTTGGTTGTATCATCATTCGGTCTCAAGAGCGGTGTTTTCCGGGTGCTTATCTGATCTTGGTTTAGGCCTTGGGGGTTTGTATTTGGAAAACATCGACCTTGACTCGAATGATTATTGCTTTACTTTAATTGTCTGCCATGTTATGCTTGCTTCCCCTTAGTGTGTGTCTGGGGGCTATCACTGTAGAAAGAGGCGGAGTGGGATGGTTTGGTTCCTATTCCTTTTATCCCTTATGCTCTTTTGGTATGTTTGATAGTTGATTTACTGCTCACTAAGACTTTGTCTGACTCAAGGTTTTATGTCTCCTCTTATTACCTTGGGCTGTTCATCCATGTTGGGATGGGCAGACTAGGTAGCAGGTGACAGGTGCTGTTCTTGGAGATCTACGCTGATGACGACGAAGACGAGCAGGAGGCTTTTGCATATTATTTCATATTATGTACTGGGTGTTCCGCTGTATATACTTTGAGTGCTTTGTAGTGAGGTTTTGATGTATTGACTGTTCTGATGATTGTATCAAACTTCTAAGATGCTTATTTGATGATATTCTGTTATGAAGCTTCACTATACATATATTTCTCTATTATATTTTATCCATGCGGGGTGAGTTATGCGATAGATTCTGCGATGTTTATTCTACCCTTGACGGTCACCCATGGCTGCCTGGCACGCCTTTCAGCGCATTATTTCCTTGTTTTGGTGCGGGAGTCATGGGCGGTCGTCATAGGACATGGTCATTTTCTTTTGTAAGTACAAAATAAACAATATCACTTTTCTTGCTGTAAATATAGATACATTAATCTAGAATAAGACTTCTAAATTCAACTATACTCACAAGATAAGACAATTAAAATAACTGGATAATGAAATTTTTTGGTCATACCATTTGATATGTTGACATTCACACATTTCTACTTCATAATAATCCTTTTAACTTAGAAGATGAAAATATTTACGATGACTCGTATTATTGAGTTATTGCCTAATTTTAAATGGGTTTGTATATTAGTTTATTGAGTTATTAGAGAATGTGGTTTGAAACTATTCAAGTAAATCTACATGAACTTAAGTAAGCCGACATATGATTCTACATGATCGTGACAAGCTTGCATTATGGATATTAGTTGCAAAATTAATAGGTTATGATAAAATTATTATCATAAATCATCTAGCAAAAGAGAGCGAATCCACCATGCTTTGCATAATTAAAATATCTTATAAAATTTATTTTACCCTTATTTTAGATGTGGATCATATGTAAAAAATATTGTTAAAAAAGGGGAAGTGACAAATTTTTATGTCAATGTGATAAAATTCATTATGTTTTCCTTTTAGATTCACAATTATAAGTAACATCCATGGAGATAAAGAACGTACCTTCAGCACTCATAATTAAGCCAGTAAATGGATATCTTAAAACATTGAAATACGTCCACTCCTGTATTCAAAAATTAATAAATATCCGATATTTGGAAGAACATACATGAATGCAGATATGAAGACATCCACATTGAACAATTATCTGTTTGATTTTTATCAACAATATATTTTATATTAGTGTATTTTAGTACAATGAAATATATGTATTAACTGGTATATTAAGTCGGTAGTTTATATTATATGCATTTAATGCATATTAATCGCTCAAAACTATTTGTTGTCATCGTTTGTGGAAACTATATCTTCTCAAGCTCAATCTTTTTAAGTATTAGAAAAAATAATTATAGCAAATAATGAAAAACACAAATGGACTTCGAATGCACCATAAATTGAAGAACAAATAACATAATTTAACAATAGCACACCACTAAACAAAACCAACACGTAGATTGTTATATAAATTTGATAACTGCCCGTGTGCGTAGCACGGGCCACTCACTAGTGTACTAAGTATACAACATAACACACACAGCAGAGTAACCAAGTACATTCCACCCCGTCTCCTGAGCTCCATAGCATCCTAACCTGGATATGCAATACTCTGTCTGACCCATTATAATAAAATAACACTTGAGTCGGTCTGAAAAACCAGCGTGATAAAAACATACTCAATTAGAATTATACTGTTATCAAAATCCTTTGAAAAAAAGGTATCTCGTAAAACCAAGCCATACATATATACGACGGGTTTTTAGCTTACGATAGCCAAAACATTTTTATATAAAATACAGTGATATTATAGTAATGTCTAAGTACAAATAGTTATTAAAATAGCCGAAATTGTTACATTAATTAAATTCTAGCATACTAGGCTCTACAATCAAAACCGTAAAGGCACATATTGGAGAATGGATTCCATACTATGATCAGGTAAGGAACTACCTCCGATGGGTACATATGTAGATCAATGCACCCGGGTTTGACAAGAACATCTTGTATCCTGCCACACAGAACCGACCTACCACTTGACTAGTAGTACCGAATATGTCAACATCACGGTCTTTCAATCTTAATCAAGATCTCTCATGCACATCCAAATCCGTAAATATAGGGTAATCTAGAAAGATGATGACATACCCTAAAGGGAGCGGCCCATTTAGCCATGCTGCATGCATGCCCTGTTTTAGTCATTTCCCGGTTGATGAGGCTTGAGGCTACATTTACCTTTTGAATAGCAATCCCACTTGGAATTATAACACTACCTTCCAAGCAGCAATGCAATGATAGCATTCATCCATACATGTTTTTTTGGGGCTGAACAGACCAATCTCTTCAAAGATCACTGTCTTCATTATCCTCAAGATTTCATAATTTTCAATGCTCAAATCAAATCGAAGTGGTTTTCGGATAATTAAATCTAATCTCGGTCTCTTCGAAACGATCAGTGAATTTGGCCAAATTTGATAGTCGGTTTTTTAACTATCAAATTAAACATATAAGAGTCACTAGGCCCAATTTTATAAATCTTTCAAACATTTATTTTAGAATATTTTTACAAAGATATATATTCAACTCTCTTCCAATACTACAACATTTGAAAACAATTTCAAATACTTATCCATAATAGGGTATTTTTAACTCATTTCAACACCTAAAAAAATTTTGAATTCAATTTATAACACTTAGAAAAATATTTCTATACCTTTCATTTCGCACTTAAAATATTTCCAAAACCCTCTTTTCAATATTTAGAAAATTATTTATAAAAATATTCTCCAAAATCTTTTTAATATAAAACTTAGGTAATATTTTATAACTTATCTCATAAATCTTCGGAATTATTTATAAATTTCTTTTTACAGTTTCGAATACCAATTATACTCTTTTATAAACCCAACCAATAATTTAAAATTCTTTTTTAAATTCTGATTCATTTTCGAAGTTCCCATATTTCAATAATTTGGAAATTCCATTTTCTCCCAAAACAAGATTCTCTTATCCAAAATCACATCCATTAAATAAAAACCCCGTTTACAAATCTCGAGAGGATTTATAAATAAATTTCAACCATTTCAAAACTCTATATATATGATAAGTATTTTTAAAGAATAATAATTTATTTTTTTAAACCACATTTAAGTAATTATGTAAAATATCAAAACATTTTAAATAAACATCGATAAATCATTTCCAATTCATTTTTAAATGAAACCAATTGATTTACAAAGCTTATTATAAAAATTTGAATTCGTTTCACTATGTATTAAATATCTGAATAATCCGCTTTTCAAAATATTTCAATACTAAAATACATAGTTTAATAACCAAAATTTCTTTTTAAAAAAAAACTTAACTTCTCGATAAAAATTTGTTTTTAAAATCAACATAACCATTCTTATATTTATAAATCTCTCTCGATTTATCCCAAATCGATTTTCATTTCCAATTTCACAACTATTTTCAAATTCCAAAATAGAATACACTATCTTTCCTTAAACTAATTTCCATACCTCACTTTAAATTCATACAGTGAATTTATATTTCCAACTTATCAAATGATAATCATTTCAGTTCATTTATAAACATTGTTTATAAATTTACATACTCATCTCTAGTTGTTCTATGTTAATAACATATTTATATTCAACAAATCTCATTTATAGATCGATTTCTATTAAAAAATCCATTTAGAAATATATTTTTTTATAAAATCCAACTTATATTCCAAAACCATATCAAACCTCGATTCCGACTTCTATACATATTTTAAGAATCTCGTTTAAACGTACATTACTTTAAAAATCCTCAATTTAAAATTCTCTATTGAACCATTATACGAAATAGCTAAATAAATACCCAAAATGAATTTATTTATTTTATCAAAATAAATTCCTTTTTTGATAATCCCAAAGTTCAATATAAAAATTATCAATTCCAAAGTCGCCTTTGAATTTCCCTTTTACTTCAAAAATATTATTTATGGTATTTATAATACAAAATTAAGGCCAATGCTATTGTAGCATCCAATAAATCAAACCATAACATAATCTATAACAGGTTATTCTAACACATCATATATCGCCATATATGAAATTAAAATCAATATTTTTGAGGAATCCAATTGGATCCCTCCCACTTGTTTCTCTACAATCATAGATGTTATATGATATGAAATAATAATCATAATAATCCTACATCAAGGAGGGATATCGCAATAAAAATGGTCATTCGCTATTATGCGGGGCATATAGTGTCCCATCCGCTCTAATCGATAGGAATATACCCAAATACTAATGTATATAAATATACCACTATACATAATATAACATCCAACCGATAATACTTTATAAATTTGTCCAATCAACCAATAAATATATTTTAACATTATAAACTAAAACCAGTTATCCAAAATGTGTGAGATTTAGTCACTGAAATTTCATGTTGTTGGTTTTGCGTTCTGATTCCGACTAAATTTCAACGGTGTTCGAATTTAGCTTAAAATACTAAAAGTTATAAATTTATCCAATTAAATTTCATCGCGTGGAGCTCGCTGATACGAGTCCAACACAACTGATCGTGTTTAATTTCGATCTAATATGAACAAATTATGCATTTATAAACATTTAAAATAACAATAAAATTTATTTTCTTTAATTACAGTACTTAACGATTAATTACCCTCATTACAAAACCATAATTCACGTTTATCTCTTCCCAGGCATTCTTGTTCATTCGAACCCATCATGCGTCTCCTTTATCTCGGCGTCGCTTCACATACACTCGCCAAGAAGATGATCAACTACAACCACTCGAAGAGCAAGGCCCCACACACCACCGCCCACGACCTCATCAAGATCGGCCCCACATAGACCTAGAAAAACATGCACGAATGGCAGACGAATGCAAGATCCGTCTCCAAACGACGACGATAGCTCAAATCCACCGTTGGATATGTAGAGCTCGCGATGCTCTATGATTTTGCTTTAGAACTTGAAGGCTAATTCTTTACGGATTGAGAGTAAATTTAGGAGGAAGAATCGAACAATTCTAGCGATTGAAATTTTATGGCGGCATTTGTGCAATTATGGTTACGGTATGAAGAACGGGGCTATGGTCCTCCATTTATAAGCAAATCTAAAACATTATTCATCGCTAAATTTTTCACGAACTCCTATCGAGGCATGCCACCTAACGTTTATAATGTTTTACTTCTTTTTTGAACACAATGGAATATATATCGGAGGCCAATTCCATCATATTTAGAAGATAGGTTTTCGAATCGAATTATTTTAATTAAAATTACTTAAATAAATTTCTATGCATTTTAGCTCTCCACAATCAAACGGTAAGTCCGATTGATACAAATTTTGAAATTCTATAATAACTCACTATTATGGATCCAACGAAACTAGTTTTATAGAATACCAAGGCTATGCCCCGGATTGCTATTCTAACGCGTCGGTTAAACCGACGATTTTCAAACCGATATAATTACTTGGAATTTCAGTTTTAAAAACTTACTATCTAACTTCTAATTTAAATAGAACTTATATTCACTTTAAAAATTCATTTCGATTCATATTCAGCTCAAATTCCAATTATTTGCATTATTCGTATTGTGATAATCGCTATATTTGAAATTGAAATCTTATTCCACTTATTCGATCAATAAACTTTATATTAGAAATTAATTTACATTTAAAATAAATAAAATTTTCAAAATCAAACGACTGAAAATCCGGGTCATTACAAAACTTATACTATTTCTTGGTTAAAAATGAAGTCGGCAAGTGAATGTGATGTTACCTCTAGGCATTGCCTTAACGACAATTTTAACTTCCGGGATAGTGATACGTTTCCATACCTCGAAGTTTAGTGCCAAGAGTATGACTACATTCTTTTCATATACGCGATTTTTTTTACGGAAACTTCTTTTCCATGATTGAATCAAACTTTTAGTCTCAAGACCAAACTCATGCTTGGGCTTCTCATTACAAGTTTTTAACTTTAATTAACTTTATAAAAATGGTTCTTTGTTTACGGAAACTTCTTTTCCATGAATGAATCAAATTTTAGTCTCAAGACCAAACTTATGCTTGGGTTTCTCATTACAAGTTTTTAACTTTAAATAACTTTATAAAAATGGTTCACTAACTTTAAAACACCATTATAAAAAAGATTTAATAATTTAAACCATGCTTATTAGATAGGTTAATTATCTTTAATTAACATTAATAAAAATGGTTAATTATCTTTAAACTATGTTAATTAATTTGATTAATTAGCTTTAAATACCCATAATTAAAATGGGTCAATCATTTTAAAACACGATTAATTGAATTAATTAGTTAATTTTAAATATCATTAATTAGTTTGATTAATTAATTTTAAAACATAGTTTACTAAAAAGAATTAACTAATTTAAAATAACATTAATGGAAAAGATTAATTAAATTTAAACTAATAAATTAACTTTAAAATAATTAATCACAAATAATTAATTAATTTTTAAACACCATTAATTAAAATAATTAATTAACTTCAATCAATCATTATTTAAGATATTAATTAAACTTAGTCACCATTAGATAAAATGGTTAATTAATTTTAAACATCATTAACAAGGTAATTAATTAATTGTAAACACATCGTTATTAAGATAATAATTATCCATAATCCTCATTAATTAAAATAATTAATTAAATTTAGAATAATTATTAAATTAGTAAATTAATTTAAACTATCCTTATTTAAAAACTTAATTAACTTTGTAAAGTAAAACCCAAGCTCGAAAGTAAAACAAAAGATGTGAAGAGATGGTGTTACTTGCGGAAGTACAAATATAACGATAGTCACTATACGGACACTTCGAGAACTACTTTGATGTAACAATGATTTTCATCCGAGCCTCACATCACATAACGTAAACATGACATATAAACAAAGTAAATAATATTTATGAACATAAAGAAGGCATTACTTGTACAAATTTACTTCGAACCACAAAACTGGTTTTGATTACTTACTAACTAAACAAGGTGTCAAATTTTTAACAAGCAAACCAAGTAACAAATATTACAACTAAACATCCATAATCAAGTGACTTAAATAGTTACAATGATGTGAAGGAAACAAAGTCCAAAATTTCAGTTAAAAAGGCAAGCTTTACTCACCTAAAAGCTAACCAAACAACCTAGAATTTAGTCATCTTCTCATGAATTTTTGGCTACGTTACTCTCAAAATTTGGAGAAGTTATCAAAGATAAAATTCTTGGAAATTATTTTATCTATGATTCGTAAAAAGATTACTCAATTTGGATTAGTTTTAAGGGAGACATAGTCAGAAAAAGAAGAGGTATTTTCAGACTTGAAAATCTGGGTCCGAAAATGCTCTGCAAAGAAATGAATTTTTGGCCTAATAACTCTCATAAATTAAAGACATTGTGTAAATGAAAATTGTAGCAAACTCGTTTTTATTGAATTTGAAAAAATGAATTTCTTTATTTGGAGTATTTTTGAGGGAGTTATGGCCATGAGAAAAGGAGGTACAATTTGGGAAGAAAATGAAAATGAGAGCATGAAGTTGCTATTTGGAATCTCATGCAAAGTGGCTAATTCCACTTATACCCTCTTATCCATGGGTTCCACATCACAATGATTGCCTCCTCCCCTTGTCCTTGAGCCACCTATTTGTCCCCTTCTCTCTTCTTAGAGCCAACATAATTTTAAAACAAGGTGTACTTATGTTTCTTTAATTATCTTTTCATGTTGAACATTTACTTAAATTTTATTTTATTATTCACAAATATCTCATCATTATATATATATATATATATATATATATATATATATATATCTGTGTGTGTGTGTGTGTGTGTGTTCAAGTAAATATGTATATAAATCATACATAACCTATTTTCATTTATAAAGGTGTGTTATAGATTTGACTTAGAGTTTGCCACATTTTCGACAACTTAGTTAACGAAAAGTCGAAAATTTAAAAAACGAATTCCAGTCATATTTTGTATTTTTCTTCGAACTATATATTTTACTAAACTAATTTTGAAAACTATTTTAGTTCTACAATTTATTATCTAAAAGAGTTTTATTTTTATTATAAAACCTATTATCTGATTATCTAAAATTACTTAAATATTCTCAAATATAGTGGCGAAATTCCAGATCGTTACATTTATAAATAGATTTGGAGAGTTATAAAGGAGATATTTATAAAACAAAATAGATTCAGGGAAAGGAATGGTGTTTTGCGATATTTATATCTCTTTTTAAATGACATTAGGTTTCGACCATTTCAGTATGATTTTGAAATAGAAAATATCAGGTGTTTGATGAATTTACTTATACTACATTATAAGTATGTGGAAAAAGGGTTTTCGGGTTTTGAAAGGAATGGTTTGTGCATATACTTATTCCAGTGAGATAACTATATGAATATTTTGATAAATATACATGGAAAGAGATTTAGAAAATGAAAGATTAATTTTGAGGCTTAGTGGTTTCCATGGGACATGTAATCTCTGATTGAATGTTTGTTTATTTGATAGTTAAATAACTTACCATCAGCTTTTGGCCTAAATATGTAAACCTTCTTAATATTAGTGGTACGGAAATATTTCCAACTTAACACCGAAGGATTTTTAACTCCGGAAATATCTAGGAGAAACACGGGGATTATATGATACAGTTATCGTCGATGGTGCTATTCTATATGTATAAACTCATTTTTTTCTATTATGCCAAATGATGAGGAGATCCGTCCACATAAATGGTAAAGGGGTGATCCCCGCTTTTATATATTTCCTGATTATTTCCTAAAGATCTGGTAGTAAGCATTCCGAAAATTCAACGATTGGTCGTTAGGGTGTCCTGTAAGCGGGGAAGTGTACTTGTAAGAGATGACATATACTGTAACCACTCCAAAAACCATATACGTTTCTATGGAGGAGTTTCATGAACTATTGAGACTTAGGAACCCATGTGTGGTACGTGACCCGTTAGGATGTAGGAATCCATGTGTCATTTTGATATCTGTTTTGAGATGTGGAATCTATGTGTGATTCCAATACCCATTAGAGTATGGGAATCCATCTGTGATTCCATGATCTGTTCAGTGGGTGGGGCATGAGCTGGAATGCTTGACGTAGCCTCGGTAGTGGTAATGACTAAAACTAGAGACAGGAGGCATGACCAGTAGAGTTAGAAAATCCATATGGTGCAGTCGTCTTCACCTAGGTGTTACCTTCAGTTGTTATACATGCATGGAGCGATGCACTCGGTCTTAGCAAGACCAGTTATGTTTTTCCTATAGTACATCACTAGGGATGCATTGTTGCTTCGAAAGGATATCTGTGATCCTTATGTAGGGAGACTGTTCTCGAAGTACCAAGGGCGCCTGTGTAGAATCCTATACAACTAGGAAATGTGCCTTATTGGTTTTTAATTATATATCAAGTATTGTTGTGACGTACACTCATAAGCATCCTAGTTACTTGATTATAATTATTTTCACCCTTAGACATTATTATAATATCACTGGATTTTCTATAGGAATGGTTTGGTATTCGTATGGTAATAACTCGTTCATGTTTATGTGCGGCGTTGTCTTACGAGGTATCTTTATTTTGATAGGATTTATAACTTTAAATTCTATTTGGGTGTGTTTTCTCATGCTGGTTTACCAGACTAATCCGGGTGTTATTTTGTTGTAATGCCCGGCTCAAACCAAGATTACTTACAGATTCGGTTTGGATACTTAGAGCTTCAGCAGACAAGTTGGATGCCTCTAAGACGTACTCTCTTATACTATTTTCCACTACAATGGTTTTTTATATATTTATCAACAATTGTGAGGATGGGTTGTTATAACTGTCCAAGCTAACGATTTATGTGTTGACTTTGATTAATATATATAATATAACAAAGTTTAGTTTTTCTTTTGTAAAGATGATTGTTATATTATAGCTTACTCGTCATATGGTGAGATTTTGTTCTACCTTTCCTTTTCTTTTTCCCCAACAATTTGTCTTTCCAGCACTTGAAAGCTCGGCATGTGAATACCATGGATGTATTAGAGTTGACTTCTAAGGATCAAAAGGCAGGTCGTTGCACGTGGTATCAGAGATTAGGATGAGCGAACACCTTGGCTTTGGTGGAAATTACTAATTTGAGATAGGGTAATTGACCCTAGGATGAATTAGAGTGTATGATATAAATGAGCGCATATTTGTTAGTGCTATTAAGTGATTTATATTGTGTTGATTTACTTATTGAGTGGTATGTAAATACTGGTCGAGACGTGGGACGCCACGTATTGGTAGGGGTTTCTAAACACTTGAACAAGGCGAACCGATACGGTATTGTTTTTGAAATTAGGTAAATGAAATAATATTACCAAGATTTTGTATTTTGTACTTAAAGGAATAATTTTCATAGAGCTATTGGTTGTTAGGGATTGATAAAATGATAATAATCAAGTTTTTTTTATCATTTTTTGTTTGATTAGTCATGCTTATGCAGTTAGGAACATTGGCGATTGTTTGTTGATTTAGTAGTCGTACCCAACCAGTTTGTGGGAATTGAGTATTATGATTGACTGAGCGTTTTTAACCTTTTCACTACATGGGCTGGGTAAATAGTAATTGTGGGTACATTAGAAACGAACACCTCTTGAATTCAATTTCACAATTTGAATATAAGGCGTTTGGTGATAATGCTGAATTAAAATTTAACTTCAATAAAAGTTGTTATTTGTAGTTTGAACAAAGGTATACATTAGTTAAATGGTTTTATATAAGGAAGTGAAATTATATAAGTATGTTTTATACAAAGGAATTAAATCGAGCAATTAAGAATTTAAATACCGGTGCCTTTGGAAAAAAATTCAAAGTTTTTAGAATAATAATAGTATTATTTGGAAGTATATTTGGAATATGAATATTTTTAAAAGTATTTTGAAGGAGATAGAAAGCATTGAACTCACTTCAGTCATTGAAAAATAATTCTGGTGATGACTGCAGCATCATTGGTGTTCATTTTTGAGTTGCTAAGTAAGAGATTGCTACCAAAGTATTTTGCCATAGAGTTGTTTGGATAATACAAATTTTATTTTGTATTCCAAAAGTGTAATCTAACAAAATAAATAAATAAAGATATGTATATTATTATTTCAAAATAATTTGTAATAAAAAATGGATCGTTAATTCTCAAATTGTCAATTAATTAATGTTATATAGATCCATGTATCCTATGCATTAGAGTAATTCAGTAGTGTATCTTTTTTGATATGTTGTTTGGTAATTTCCATGTATGAAAGTAAAATAGGATTTTCGAAGATTTTGGATCGTCGAAAACTCCCAAATGGATATTATAATTTAGACTAAGTATTTCGTGAAATTATGAGTAGATAAATTTTTATAAATGATAAATTTGAGAAAAAGTGAGTTAAATAAATTTTAAATTTTTTAGATATTCATGTTAAGAAAAGAAAATTTGAATTTAAGCTATCGAAAAATTTAATTTAAGTAAAGTTAAATCAAATGATTTTATGGAATGGAATTTCCGACAATTTTGAAGTGTCGGGACTTCCAAATTTATTTAGAACTAAATTCTCATTAAGAAATTCAAGTTTAAGTGTTTGAAAAATAAAAATATAAGAAATAAGTTTGTAGCTTATGAACTTGAGAAGATGGTAAATTAAAAATTAGTTTTAAAATCGTTGGACATTTTGGTTAGGCAAAACAAATCTAGAATTTGTATATGTATACACTCTTAGATTGTAGCGGGGTGTTATACAAATATGGACTTAAGTTTAAAGTGGAAAATAAACATAAGTTTGCTTTATAAAAAGTTTATAATAAACTTAAGTATGGAAGGTCTTTAAAGATGATGTTGTGGCTTTTTTAAAATGCGTATAAACTTGATTTTTTAAGTGGTTGATTTACCTAAATTGTGTTATAAGATGGACGTGAACTTAAGTAATGATTTTATGAAATAGTTCATAAATATTTTTAATATTAAAAAGAATATACCGAGTGATAATGAATGTGAATAATAAGGAAGTTGGTATGGTTAAGAAACCAATTGGAATAAATACGTAAGTTATACGTAGATCATTTTATCCACGTAACTGTTTGATCTAGTTTCGAGCACACGATTTCATGGTAATTCACACCGACTCAAGTTAGAATTTTTCACTTGATTCTTAACGGCGAACACTAGATACAGATTTCTAATTTGATTTTGAAGTTCTCTATTATAGTATATGACTATACAAGGAATGTGGTTTCCAATTATGGAACCGGATCAGAGTCCACACAAGAGAATTGAATGAGCGATACTAGTTTGAAAATGACATTTGTATGATCGAGTGAGCAATTGAATTTGATATTGCATAACGATGATAAATGTACATCTTACGGGCTTTATCATAATTATATGTTTGAAATTGGAAAATGAAAAATTGTGTGATTGTGAGTTATATGGTTGCATATTATTTGTAACTTTGATGCAGGTTTATATAAGCAAAGGCTAGTTTGACACCTTTGGTTTCATGAGTAGAGTTATGCCCAATAAATAGGTAAGTGTTTATGTTATTGTTTGATTGTTGGTTTTATACCCAGATGTGTGAGGCCACTTGCTTTTGTTTTTATTATTCGTTTGGGCGCGTAGGGACAATTTTTCAGTTTTTTCGATTGAGCTGAACAAAGGAGACGGTGTCGAAATTTTTCGAAATTTTTTGGACTTAGAAAATTTGATAACAAGCTTCAATTAACTGATATGAAAAGTTAATGGGTTAGGAGACATTTTTATTACTATTGGAAATTTAGGGGAGGAAATTCTTTTAAAGGGAGGGGGAGAACGTAACTACCCGAAATTTTGGTCATTTGATTTTGAAATTTTAAATACTAAAATATTGGTTTAAAAATTTTAAAACTTGAATTCAAATAAAGAAATTATTTAAAATATTTGAATTGTGAATTAATAATCGAATAATGATTTAAAACATTTGGATTTTAAATTGAATATTATTTCTACGGATTAAATGGACTTGTTTAACTCCTTTTAGGTTAATAAAAAATAAACAGTGAATTCAATTTATAAATCATTTTACCGTAATAAATAGTTAGAATGAAAAATCAAAAGATTTACTTTTATTTTTATTACTCAATTTTTATTGACGTATTTATTAATTTAATTTATTTAATTTATTTAATTTTCCCATAATTTTTAAGTTGGAAATATTGAAATACTTGTTTGACGGTTTATCTACAATGGTGTTTTGTGATTTACAGAAATTTAATAACCAGTGTATATCATTATTATTTTGGGGTCACGTCGCTGTTTAGAGAATGATTGTATTTTTGTTTTATCGTTTGGGGTCGAACGAAGAGCAGTACAACAAAATGTTGAAAAATCTGAATTATAAAGCATAATCAAGACAGTACGTACAACTAGCACATCGATAGCCTACTTTTTACTCTTATCCTCTGCGCATCCAATTGTTCTTCAAAAACAAGAAAATCGATTCCCCTTGCATTCAAATTTTTAAAAACAATTTAAAATGTGATCTTTGAGTTGTATAGAACAAGATATTCAAGATGATATGCAAATTTAAGGGTGCGGTTTCTGTCGGTTGAGATCGTCATTGTATTGTTTAAGCTAGGTTTTGAATTTTAGCATAGTTGAGGCGACAAGAAGCTAATCGAGACTTAGATTTGGATTTTTTGGAGTAAGTGGCATCGACGGCGACATTTTGGGGTTATCCAATGGGGTTTTGCAGTTTGTATCGTAATAGAGCAGTAGGCAAAGGGCTGGAAGCTGTGTTTTGGGAGGAGGCTTAGGTTCAACGTTTTATGATGGGTGGATGACGATCGAGGAAGAGAGTTCATTGGTGCCGTCGGTTTAGAATATGGTGATGCATGGAGAGAGAAATAGGCGAAGGAAGGGATCGGCAATAGCGAGCTGCAGTTATTCGAAGGCGGAAGATGATTTTGGGTGGGAGAGGGTTTAATTTATTGTGTATGGTAATTAGTTAAAGAACGTGATTAAGATAATAATTAAATTATTTAAATTCTCAAATTGTATAATATGTGTAACTCTCTCTTACAAGGTCCAAATCGAATGTGGTTAGTTGCATTACGCTCGTAGTGTCAATCACTACATTATGGAATTGGATTGGCAGAAATTGGAGTTTGTAGAATTTCAAGCTAGAATTAGACGCCGTTTGATTTTAGACGGAATCAAAACACTTCGACGATAAATAGAATTTTAGTGAGTTAAATTCACTCTTTTGGTTAATCAGTAAATATATAGTGATAAAAGTTATTTATTTCCTGTTTAGATGTGTTATCTGTTAGTTGTTTGGTTTGGATAAATTATCATTTATGGAAATGGATAATGTATAAGGTGATAAAATAATACTGATTTAATATAATTATGTTGTTTAAATAATAACGTAGCTAATTTAAACATACTTTTTTGGTGTTATCTATTTGGCCAAATAAACATCGTCTAATAATGAACGAAAGGGTTTATTTTGAATGACATTCATTTGCAGAACAAATCTCCGATCTGATATTATATTAATTTGGACATTCATTTAAGTGCTAGTTGATTAATACTGGATAAGTGATGTTTTAACAATTGATTGTTAATTTTGAATTTTGTTTACATATATGTCTACTTATGTAAATACCTATAAATTTAACTTGAGAAGTTAGATCTAATTTAATGGTAGCTTGTTTATGTACCATTGTGGTTACTGATCCTTTTTCCGAATTTAGAAAGTTACAGATTTAATTCAACTTCAAATTAAAAAATTATAAATGTTTTATATAATTATTATTTTAGGAAAGTTTTTTGTACGATTATTTATTAACAGTGCTTTAAGTTGACTAATTTATATCTTAAATATTGTTTGAATTATTAAGTTATATTCTAAATATGATTTAAAGTTATATATACTTAAATGATATTTAAAGTTATTTTATAATAATTTGATTTTAAAGTTATATATTATTTTAAAGTTAATTTATTATTATAATAATATTATTTTAAAAGTTAATTTATTTACATATTAATATTATTTCAAAAGGTTATTTACTTATATATTAATATTGTTTTAAAGATAGTTTATTATTATATTAGTATTATTTAGAGTTAATTAATTTTTTTATGATTAGAAATATTTAAAATTTTATTTTTACGATGTTAAAGTTTATATTCATTATAATTAAATAATGAATTTGTTTTTAAAAGGGATTATTTTTTAAATAAGTTTTTTAAAAGGGATTTGTCTAATAAAAATGATTTATTACAGGGTTTATAAATTGGGAGGAGATTTTAGGATTGGAATACAGTGTTTGGTTTTTAAATAAGTTCAAAATGGAGATTTATAAATGGGTTTTAGAGATCTTAAAAGGGGAAGTTTTACTGTAACGAGTCGTAAAATTTTTGATAATTTAATTGTTAATTTTATTAAATGTTTGTTATCTAATATTGGAAAAAACAAAAATTTGTGATTCATTAATAAAATAGTAACTTAAATGAGATGTAATAAGGCTAGCCTAAGTTATTTATTAACTATTTGAATGAAATTACAATTAATGGTTTTTGTGTAAATGTTATACTAGGCTATAAATTGAATATAAGAAAACAAACGTAAATATTGAATTAATTAGTGAATTAAGGTAAAATGTTGGATAAAATCAATGTTCTGTAGGTAATTATAATATTGGTTTGGAAATAAAAAGAATGGAAAATTAAGATTTATTAATTTATTGGAATTTAAATTTAACAATTGGATTAATTGTAAATAAATGAAATTAAATATTTACATATTGCGTTAATAGAAATTAAGATGAAATTTGAGAATATTAATGTAATAGATAATGAATCCAATGTTAATTTCATCCATATGACAACATTGAATTAAATAATAAAATGAAAAGTAAATTAAATGGAATTATTGGAAATTAAATTTATAATTTTTGAATTTAGTGAAACTGAGGTTAACACCGAAATTGATAAATTAATCAACTCTAAATTGACATCTAAATTTATTTAAATTAGTGTAAATGATTAAGAAATTTAAAAGCGATAAAAATTGTTAATTATAGAATTGAAATTGAAAATTTGGTTTAATTAATTATTAATTTATTTATAGTGTAAAAATAGCCATTTTGGCCACTGACTCGGATTTCGACGAAACCAGTTTCATCGAATCCGTGACAGGAAATTATTGTCGGATTTCAAGTTTCGTAGCGATCGGACTCGTCGTTTGATCGTACGGACTCGAAACGCCTAGAAATCAATTGAATTGAAATCAATTTGAAATATTTTGATTTTAATGTATCTTCTTCATACGACGGAATTTGGAATTGAAACCTATTCCATTGATTTTAAAATGTTCAAAAACATCTATTTTGATATATGGGTTGATCCATTTTCGTTCCAGTCGAAACGGGCTTTTTCGGGTCATTTATCGTTCAACGGTCCAAACTAATCGTATCCGTTCCTCTATTTCTCAGCTCTATCTATATATATCCAGTTAGAAACCCTTGCATCCTTTTTATTTCTCATTCCTGTATGTATAGAAACTTCTGTTGCTTCTCTTCCTCAATGGCAAACAAATTCCCAATTCTAAATCCGGTTGCAATTCAAGATCAAATCAAAAATTAAAACTCCTCAATATATATCGAATTATATACCGATTTGAAGTGCTCGACGAGCGCATATCAGATCTGTAATTGGTTTTCCAACTTGGGTCACCGTTTGTTCAGAAATTAATGACTCATTTTCGGCTGTTCATTGGCGTTCGATGATCATCGTCCGATCGACGAATTGAGTTATGTGTTATGTAGAGAGTCAAAGGCGAAGTTCATCGGTGGCTGTAGCTCGTCGATTGAATGGTTAGATCATCGGGAAATGATTGATTAGCGTTATTTTTGTTGGTGGTGGCTGCGTCTGGTTCACGTCGTGGTCGGTCTGTGGTCGTAGAACGAGGTGGAGGCGAGGTTTTGTGTAGTCGGGCCTGGCGGCGACGTACTTGAGGTAACGCGCAGCACCTGTAGTGGCAGCATTTGATTTTACTTTTTGTGTGCATGCTCCATTCGAAGCAGGGTATCATGGTTCCTGTGAATCATAGGGATGACGTGTAAGTCTTAATAATTATTTTATTTGATTTCAAATCCAAACTACAAATGTTCTGATTGTTATATTTTGGCATACGAGCTCGGATTTGGACGAGGTTTTTCGCGCTGGGATCGTATTTAAATTTCGGACATTGTGACGCAAGTTGGGATGAATTCTGAGACTGTTTGAATTTTAGGTTTAAATTGGATTTAAATTCAATTTAAATTCAAAAGGTGAGTGTTTTAACCCACTCACAACTTCTAAAATTTCTTATATGTGTTAAATTGATTTATGATATGATTAGAAGTTTATTTAAAATTGTTTGGCATATTTTAAATCATCATCTCAGTTTATTTGAATTTATTTGGGTAAAATAGTTATTTAATTTGTTATTGAATATAAATTGCCAGTAAATACCTATTATTTATTTATTTTTCTTTATTGATGTCATTGATTGAATTGGATGATGATTGTGATAAATGTTTGATGATTGATATTAGATGAATGGATGTTGTATTTTATATTGTTATAAACTGTAAGTTGTTATGGATTTTATTTCATTCGAGATTGCGGTTTGAAATGATATATAACCGTATCTATATTTTAAATTGCGGATTGAAATGATAAATATCCTTATCACTTAACCATAGGCTTGAAAATTATATACAGACACCGCGGTCTATATATAAAAATATTTTGAAATGATTTCTATGGTTTTGTAAAGAAATATATGGTTTTATAGAAACATTGATTTCAAATATTATGTAAATGTTACTTTATATATATAGTTAAATTCTTGATTTTTAGCTATGTATAAATTTGTCTGGCTTAAAACAAGTTTAAAAATAAAGATTGATTTTATTAGAAATGTAATATGGATAAGTATTTATATAATTTTATTTTTTATAGAGTTTACAATGATTTTTAATAAAATTAAGGCTGAGAAGATAGATTTGAAATTGATTTGAAATTGTATTAAATGTAGAAATTCATTAAATGAAACAGATTTGGAAATTATGTAATTTAAGATTTGTAAAGGATATGATTTATAACTTGATCTTGTTTAAGGTGAATTAAATAAATATTTCAAGTATAAATAAATTGAAGGAAACACTTAGTTAATTGTAATTTAGGTTTTATTTAAATGATGATGGATTTGTTAAGTAAATATTTTGAAACTAAATAATAGAAAATTGAATTTGATATATATATATATGACATTATCAAACTTAGTTTTGAAATTTCTGAATACTTAAAGTTTGAAATATATTGAAGTTGAAATGGTTTATTTTGGGGATCAAATGTGCTTTGAAATCGACATAATTTGGAATAGTTTATATGGAAACTGAATTGAATTGAAGTTTTTGATTTGGGATTTGGTTAAATATAAAATTTAGAAATTCGAGTTGTTTTGGAATTGATTTGTGAAATTGAACAAGCCATTTTATTATACAAAGTATTTAATATTTAAACCATTTAAGTGGTGGAAGTCATGTTTCAAAGTTATGAGTTTCAAGGTATTATGATTTGAAAGTGTATATTTCAAGTGTCTTGATTTCGAAATGTATGACTTTGAAAGCGTTATGATGTTAGGAAATGATATATTTGAAATGAAAATGATATCGTATTGATTTGGTTTTGAAAGGCAATGATATTTGGTTTTAAAGTATAAACTATTTTGAAAATGACCGCTAACATTTGGTTGTTAAAGAGATCGGGATCGAAAGTTGTCATACTCTCTGCCAACTCCGAAAACCACTTTAACAACCGTGTATGGGTGGAGATTCCAGAATGAAGTAGGATGGTGGTGGCGTTCCGTCGAGGTACATACGTGGACCCGACTCCTATGAGTTGGCATAAGGTGGCTAAAACAGGAGCGCTTGATGGGCTAAGATGGTAGCACCTTTTATCGGACACACTCCTTCGATACTGTTACTTTTTGATTGATTAGGGCCCTTTTTATTTTGGAGGTGTGGCTCGAGGTAGGCGGTAGTAGCTACTACGCGTTACCACCGGTCCGGAAGCGTAATTGGTATATCTATCCTGGCATTGCCTAGTGGTGCCATGTCACCTACCCTAGCGCGCCTTGTACGAGTTTGGTTTTCTCCCTTAACCCGTGTGGTATCCTCTGGTGGCTTCCCGATCAGGAGGAACCATGATACTAGATGGACTATTGGGACTATTACGTCTTAAGGGGGAGATTGGATAACTCCTTAACGCTATTTAAAAGTAGGTTTATTTTACTGTAGACATTATTATAATAGCAAAATATTACTACATAGTAAATAGTTTAACGGATCCTTAGGAGATGTGAATCCTGTAACATTCTGAAATTTTCGACTTTCGAAAATTCGACATCGACACTCACTTTATCGACTGTCGAGAAATCAAAGGCCGAAAACCGAGATGTTATGGGTTTTAAAAAGAAAATTTAAGAAAAGAAAAAGAAAGAAGAAGAGAGAAGATAGAAAATAGAGAGGAAAGAAGATAGACGATTTTTAGAAAACAGAGAATTTTGGAAAATAGAAGATAGAAGCATTTTAAAAATAGAACGGGACAGAAAGGGAACAACAGAACAACATCAGAATCTCACAATTCGCAGCGGAACAACATATAATAATAAATGAGAAATCTTTAAACAAAGAACTATATCAGTTATTACATTACATCACATTTTATTACATCATATCATATCATCAGAGTGTACAACAACATACAACATCAAACAGTGCAGCGGAAAAAGAAATACTATATTAGTAATACGCCATGCCATCCAGCTTGCCTCCAGCAACTCCAGAATATCCAGAATATCCTGATAAACCTAACTCTTAACTGCCCGTGTGGAAATTGGTGGGCACCCAGAGTTTAGGAAGGAAAACAATAAACTCCAAGTCAGTCATGTGACTGGTGTGAGAACTCAAAACAGTTTATTTACTTTAAAATCAAAATAGAGGAATATTTTTAAATTCAATTCGCAATGCTTTTAAAAGTGTAACTACCATAAGACCTCCCACCACACACACAATGCAAACGCAGACTTGGAGGAGATTGCTTCTTATGTTAGTCAAAGATGCTTGATACGCATTTAAAATAACATTTGATATTATTACTAGTGCATAGTGTAGAACAAATCCTTTCGAAAGTAAAGATATAAATCTTAGCCAGCATAGGTACCATTATATTATGCCTACTAATAGCTACCATATTAGATGGCAGGTTCTACAACTAAAACCGTACAAGTCACGTATTGTTTCTTTGGATTTCCAACAAATGGTCAGGCCAAGGAACTTCCCATTGCCACTGAGAATGCCTCTGGAAAGACATCCCCGAGAACCAAACCGGAACTCTGCCAACACAAGGCCGGGTTACCCCTTAACTGGGTAACTACTGACACGAGCACGCCATTCCCCGGTCCTTTAGGACCTTTTCAACCGAGCGCTCGATATCCAACATCACACCATAATAAATAGAGTGTTTTCAACATGAGTAAGTATCTGGGCTCCATACCATGATACCACCCCTTTCCAGAAGGAAATGCACATACCCTAAGGGGAGCTACAGCAACCCCTAATAACCTTGCCGCATCTTTCCTGTTTTGACCATTTCCGGGATGTGAGGCTCGACGAAGTCACGTCCACAAAAACATACTTTATACAAAAGCCATGCTTTGGGTCAACAAATGATCAACACAATGATCACTAAGATAGACGATCAAATAAATGATCCTATCACAAATAATCAACACAATGATCATTTCAGCATCACTCAGCATGTCACATTACCAAAATGGGATATATCGCTGATAACTTCAACTATATAACCTTTGAGCTCGTACGTCTCAAAGAAGGGTGTTAAGCAAAGAATAAATTCTCCGCCACCAACAGAAATATATTTGAAAGAAATCGGCTTTATATCTCAACTTGTAATGTCAGGCATACAATCCATACAAGTTTGTTCCGGGCTCGAACAAAACCGAAGGCACTTCTTACGAAGCCCTTGCAATCCGGATATTCACAATCCTGATCGAATTCACCATCACATATGGAATCTCTATACCAGGAGCGACCCAGTGCAGAGACAATCGATAGGTCATCCTATCGCTCTCGCAAATACCGGTCTTCAACACCGATCTTCAAATGCAATTCACAACGACGTATCACATATTCGGAATGGGTTATACGACCCCATGGTCCTTTCCCGGTTAACCCGAATAGTGAGCGCTTATTCAAAAATAAGTGTGCATTCAAATTCAATCAATTCACATCAAATACCCATTCATAGGGAAAACTGATAGTCGGTTATCGAACTATCAATTGATATGCATACATCACCAGATTCCAAATAATTTTCCAAATTATTTATTTTCCAAAATATCTTTACTAGATATATAGTTTCAACACTTCAAAAATAAATCAATATTTATTTTTAACCAATTTCACTTTTCACATATAAATTCCATAATGAATTTGTATTTCAAAATATTCGTGCATATACGATTTCAATAATTCATTTCAATTTATCTTTAAAAAGATAAATTCTAATTTTTCACTTCATATTGGAAAACATTTCCATACTTATTAAAAATAAGTAATTCACAAATCTTTTTATTTTCAACACTTAGAAAATATTCAATATACTTAAATCGAATTAAGTATATATTTCATTCTATTAAGGAAATCATTCACTTAAACATATTTATTTGGGCCAAAACGAATGTTACGTAAAACATCGTTACGACAACCCAAAATCACTAGTATAGGGATTCGAAGTTAAAATAGATATATAAATCCCAATACTATACAAAAAAAACATTTCCTTTCGGAAATCATTTACTATAACAACAGTGTTATAGTACATCATCTCCTTTCATTTCTCGAAACATCTATTTCAACAATAAATGTTGAAATCTATGGTTTCGAATCTCAACACCTTTTAAAACATCGTTAGATCGTTTTAATTTTGTTTAAAATATCACATTCTAAAACATTTTCTTTAACATGTTATTCACTATTCAAAACGTGAATATACTATGTTCACAAATTCCATTATTTCTATTCACTTTAACTTAAAGGATTATTCACTGTCTAAAACGTGAATATAACTCCATTTATAAGTTATAACAATTAACTTATCAAAATAAGTCGTTTGCGGATTTATAAAACAACGTTTATAAATTCCATTTCTATTTATTTATAAAAACTTCTTTTTTTATAAATTCCTTTATTAACCTATTCCCGTTTATAACTAAATTATAAACTAAACGTTCACATTATAAGTTAATTACTTATAAAACGATTATTTTACAAGATCGTTCTTTTTAAAGACTTTTCAATTTATAAACCTTATAACTTATAAGATTTATTTATTTAACCAAATCTATTCTTCAATTAACTTCACAAATTTATAATCTTACTATTTATAAATTTCATTTATAACTTCACAGTTTATAATTCTATAAATTTCATTCATTTATGAAATTCACTTTCACTACATTCAAACACTTATAAAAACTCGTTTTATAATGTCTATATTTCAATTTATAAATATCCATTTATAAATCTCTAAATATAAATCAGTTTATATTATTATTCTAAAACGTCTTTAAATTCCTTTATAATTTCATCATTTCGATTTATAAAATAATCAAATTTTATAAATCCTATATTTAAACTTTTATCATATATTCAAAAATCCAATCTAAATTATTTTATAAAATCATTAGTTCATATTTCTCAAAAATCGACTTTTAATCGTATTTCTAAAAATCAGCTTTTTAACTATATTTCACAAAAACCATAATTTTTATAACTTTAAAAATTATAACGTTTATTTATTTATAATGGATCAATTCCAGAAATAAAGTATATTTTCAAAAATCATTTTAAAGATCATTTTAAAATCCCAAAATCTGGGTCCAATGATGCTACACACCAAATAGTCAATCACGACTAACAACGATATCATATATCGATATGATAATCCATCAAATATCAAAATATCTGAAATAAAATAAATACTGTTGAGGAATCCAGTTGGATCCCTCCAACCTGTTTCCTGCATCCAAAAACATTAGCACAATACCAATTTCGCTCCAGTACGAAATTATCGCGGTACATGTTTTTAATAAATATTATCCGCTTACTAACGGCGTAATAGGGTCTCATCCGCTAAACAAAAATTGCGGGAAATCAATAACTGCAATATATACATATGCCAATATATATATATTGATATTATATATAATACCAATTTCACTGTTTATGAAATATTCGCGGTATATGTTTATACTAAATAACATCCGCTTACTAACGGCGCATAATGTCTATTTTAACAATCAATAATTTACAGTCATCATTCAAATATGCATTCAAATATTTTAAATCTAACTATTTAAAATAAAATCGAAATCTATTCGATTGAGTGAGAAGTTCTCACCTTGGTTTTAATTTCCGTTTCAGCTTTTTATTTCGAATAAAATTAAACGCGCGTTTAATTTCACCCGAAATTCTCACTAACTCCAAACGACTCCAAACCAACTCCATCGCGTAGTGCTCGTCCATACGATTCCAACGCAACTGAGTTTGCATTTTTTCGACCTCGTATGAAAAAGTTATGAATTTTACAAGTTTGTACTCGATTTATATACATAATTTCAACATAACTTTATAACTTTTATACCCTAAGCAATCTTAGCCACTAGATCCAGATCCTACGGCCCCTCCCTTTTCTTCCCCACTCACGCACATCTCCAGGTCCCAATTTTTTTTGAGGCCGAACCCACTTAGTGATTTAGGGTTTAATTATTCTCCCTCTTTTCTCAACGAAACTCGATCACACAACCACCATCGCGTAGAGCACGCTGCAAGCTACCCTCACCATCCTTGGCCTGTAGCTCGGCCTCATCTACATGCGTGCGCACGGCCCTCTACAGCCCACGAACGGCCATGCTTTTCTCCCCCATCGTCGCACCATTTACGATCATCACCGTATGGAATCGAAGCTCTCGTCGTGCTCTTCGACTTCCGTGTTGAACACTTCGCGTAATTCCTTACGGATTGAGAGAGATTAATGAATGAAAGAGGATGATTTCTGGCCCTTCATAATGTTACTGGCGGCTACTATTATTAGGGTTAGGGTTTGTAAATATTTTAGCAAATTATGAAGAGGTGGGTCTATTTATAAGGAACGAGCGACACTATTCATCCCGGATTTTCCGAACTCCGATTTAGACGCCGTAACCAGCGTACCTAGGGTTTATCCCGCGTTCCGGACACAATGGAACAGGTTTCGGAAGCTAATTCGGAAGTATGTGCGAGTTATGGCTGAAAACGTTCAATTTGAATTAAACCGATTTAAGTCGATTTCTAGGCGTTTTAATTTGTACCGGACAAACGGTAAATCCAAACGACTTGAAATTTGAAACCTTACAATAATATCACATTACGGATCCGATGAAACTGGTTTCGTCGAATTCCGAGACTTTTTGAAAAATAGCTATTTTGACTCGCCAAATTTAAATTAAAAATAATTCGATGCGTTTCGAGCTGCCACGATCAAACGATAGCTCCGATTGATACGAAAATTGAAATCCGGTAATAACTAACTATTACGGATCCAATGAAACTGGTTTCGTTCAATTCTGAGACTGTTCAAAAATTGACTATTTTACAGTCGATTATTAAATATTAAAATATTCAATTTTCACAAATTAACTTTTAATTCGATTTTAAAAGTTCTAAAATATCTCTATAACTCCAGTATGATTAAATAAAATTTTACAAATCATTTTCAATCATATTTAACCTCATTTTCAATTATTTCCATAATTTAACATATTAAGTTATCGATTTAATTATTCAATTAAATCCAATAATTCAAATAAAAATTTATTTGACTTATAAATTCACTTATTAATATTTAAAATTAATTAAATACTCATATTTTAATTTCTAAAAATTCTGGGTCGTTACAATCTTTCCTTCTTAAAAGAATTTCGTCCTCGAAATTATAAGTAAGAAAGGTTACAGAATTTATTAACTTTCCAAAATTCATAATTAAACTTCTTACATATACTTTACTAAGTTTTCCAAATCATACTTAGTTATCTTTTCAAAAGCAACTATTATTGTTTAACTTTCAATTCCAAAACAAAGTTAAAGTTTTCAAAAAATTTCCAAATTTTCTCAAATTTTTCTAACGCCTTAAATTTCCGGAAAAATTCGCCATGGTCTCCTTTGCGCGGCTCGATCCGAAAAAAAAAATGACAGTATATATATCACAAATATACATCTCATCAAGTAATGAGGCATCCCGCAGGGAAAAAAGTGTAAAAGTACGATATTTAATCCGAGATATGTACCTTATATTTTATTAGCAAGCATATACGGCTAATATAGCGCTAAAGCGAACTCCAAATGCGAAGCAAAAGCGATCCGCACCTACTAAACTCAACAAACAACATGAGAACCATGCATATAAACCATAGTATCAATATACAACATATAGCAACATAATAACTATATATATCACATAGCAAATGCAACAATAGCAATATATATTCAACCATCATCCAATTACCATTCAACAAATTCATAACCAATATATTCATTCATATTTTCATTCATATACAATGAATTGGTTTTCACTTTAAATCACATTTGATTTGTTTACATTGGATTTTATCAACATTCATTCTCAATTCAATTAGTTTACATTTACTAATTAAATCTAATTCACATTCAATTCTATTCAAATTTATTTACTTTCCATTTGAATTCAATTACATAGCTTTCAATTTCATTAAATCTTAATGAATTATAAACAATCAACTAACAACCATATAACAACCAATGTATATTAATTACAACCAAATTACTTTGCTTACTTTCATTCATTTTTTTATTCAACTTCTAATAACATTAGATTTTAATGAATTAATACTTTCATTCATTATTCCATTCCAATTATTCACATTCAATTGATTAACATTCAATCCATTCATTCAATTAAATTACAAAGTTGAATTTCATTTACATAACTTAAGTTCCCACTTTTAAATAAATTCAGATTCCAACTCTAAAGTAAATTTTCATTTAACTTTAAATTCATTTTTATTTACAACTCATATTCATATAATTTCACTTTTATATATATAAGTTTATTCACAATTGTAAATTACTTTAATTATAATTCAATTCTTATAATTCATTTGCTTATACAATTATTCTTTAATTTAGATTATTCAAACAACCTAACAATCAACTTATATACACTTTAATAATTCTGAAAAATTATTCCTTTACATATAAAAATATAATCAAGGTAAAATTATTCCATTTACCCAATTTTTTTAAAACAATATCGTGTCGAATTGTTCTATTCAAGTGTTTAGAAACCCCTTCGGCTCAGTTTCGAGGCTGTGCTGACGAAAGTTCATATACCACTCAATAAACCAATCATCACAATATAAAACAATTTTTTATCCACTAACAAATACGCTCTCATAGCTATTATTACACTCAACTCATTCTAGAGTACTGCTGACTCTATCTCTAATGAGTAATACCCTACAGAACCATGGTTGTCGCTTAACCATCAGCTCTGATACCAAATGTAACATTCTGAAATTTTCGACTTTCGAAAATTCGACATCGACACTCACTTTATCGACTGTCGAGAAATCAAAGGCCGAAAACCGAGATGTTATGGGTTTTAAAAAGAAAATTTAAGAAAAGAAAAAGAAAGAAGAAGAGAGAAGATAGAAAATAGAGAGGAAAGAAGATAGACGATTTTTAGAAAACAGAGAATTTTGGAAAATAGAAGATAGAAGCATTTTAAAAATAGAACGGGACAGAAAGGGAACAACAGAACAACATCAGAATCTCACAATTCGCAGCGGAACAACATATAATAATAAATGAGAAATCTTTAAACAAAGAACTATATCAGTTATTACATTACATCACATTTTATTACATCATATCATATCATCAGAGTGTACAACAACATACAACATCAAACAGTGCAGCGGAAAAAGAAATACTATATTAGTAATACGCCATGCCATCCAGCTTGCCTCCAGCAACTCCAGAATATCCAGAATATCCTGATAAACCTAACTCTTAACTGCCCGTGTGGAAATTGGTGGGCACCCAGAGTTTAGGAAGGAAAACAATAAACTCCAAGTCAGTCATGTGACTGGTGTGAGAACTCAAAACAGTTTATTTACTTTAAAATCAAAATAGAGGAATATTTTTAAATTCAATTCGCAATGCTTTTAAAAGTGTAACTACCATAAGACCTCCCACCACACACACAATGCAAACGCAGACTTGGAGGAGATTGCTTCTTATGTTAGTCAAAGATGCTTGATACGCATTTAAAATAACATTTGATATTATTACTAGTGCATAGTGTAGAACAAATCCTTTCGAAAGTAAAGATATAAATCTTAGCCAGCATAGGTACCATTATATTATGCCTACTAATAGCTACCATATTAGATGGCAGGTTCTACAACTAAAACCGTACAAGTCACGTATTGTTTCTTTGGATTTCCAACAAATGGTCAGGCCAAGGAACTTCCCATTGCCACTGAGAATGCCTCTGGAAAGACATCCCCGAGAACCAAACCGGAACTCTGCCAACACAAGGCCGGGTTACCCCTTAACTGGGTAACTACTGACACGAGCACGCCATTCCCCGGTCCTTTAGGACCTTTTCAACCGAGCGCTCGATATCCAACATCACACCATAATAAATAGAGTGTTTTCAACATGAGTAAGTATCTGGGCTCCATACCATGATACCACCCCTTTCCAGAAGGAAATGCACATACCCTAAGGGGAGCTACAGCAACCCCTAATAACCTTGCCGCATCTTTCCTGTTTTGACCATTTCCGGGATGTGAGGCTCGACGAAGTCACGTCCACAAAAACATACTTTATACAAAAGCCATGCTTTGGGTCAACAAATGATCAACACAATGATCACTAAGATAGACGATCAAATAAATGATCCTATCACAAATAATCAACACAATGATCATTTCAGCATCACTCAGCATGTCACATTACCAAAATGGGATATATCGCTGATAACTTCAACTATATAACCTTTGAGCTCGTACGTCTCAAAGAAGGGTGTTAAGCAAAGAATAAATTCTCCGCCACCAACAGAAATATATTTGAAAGAAATCGGCTTTATATCTCAACTTGTAATGTCAGGCATACAATCCATACAAGTTTGTTCCGGGCTCGAACAAAACCGAAGGCACTTCTTACGAAGCCCTTGCAATCCGGATATTCACAATCCTGATCGAATTCACCATCACATATGGAATCTCTATACCAGGAGCGACCCAGTGCAGAGACAATCGATAGGTCATCCTATCGCTCTCGAAAATACCGGTCTTCAACACCGATCTTCAAATGCAATTCACAACGACGTATCACATATTCGGAATGGGTTATACGACCCCATGGTCCTTTCCCGGTTAACCCGAATAGTGAGCGCTTATTCAAAAATAAGTGTGCATTCAAATTCAATCAATTCACATCAAATACCCATTCATAGGGAAAACTGATAGTCGGTTATCGAACTATCAATTGATATGCATACATCACCAGATTCCAAATAATTTTCCAAATTATTTATTTTCCAAAATATCTTTACTAGATATATAGTTTCAACACTTCAAAAATAAATCAATATTTATTTTTAACCAATTTCACTTTTCACATATAAATTCCATAATGAATTTGTATTTCAAAATATTCGTGCATATACGATTTCAATAATTCATTTCAATTTATCTTTAAAAAGATAAATTCTAATTTTTCACTTCATATTGGAAAACATTTCCATACTTATTAAAAATAAGTAATTCACAAATCTTTTTATTTTCAACACTTAGAAAATATTCAATATACTTAAATCGAATTAAGTATATATTTCATTCTATTAAGGAAATCATTCACTTAAACATATTTATTTGGGCCAAAACGAATGTTACGTAAAACATCGTTACGACAACCCAAAATCACTAGTATAGGGATTCGAAGTTAAAATAGATATATAAATCCCAATACTATACAAAAAAAACATTTCCTTTCGGAAATCATTTACTATAACAACAGTGTTATAGTACATCATCTCCTTTCATTTCTCGAAACATCTATTTCAACAATAAATGTTGAAATCTATGGTTTCGAATCTCAACACCTTTTAAAACATCGTTAGATCGTTTTAATTTTGTTTAAAATATCACATTCTAAAACATTTTCTTTAACATGTTATTCACTATTCAAAACGTGAATATACTATGTTCACAAATTCCATTATTTCTATTCACTTTAACTTAAAGGATTATTCACTGTCTAAAACGTGAATATAACTCCATTTATAAGTTATAACAATTAACTTATCAAAATAAGTCGTTTGCGGATTTATAAAACAACGTTTATAAATTCCATTTCTATTTATTTATAAAAACTTCTTTTTTTATAAATTCCTTTATTAACCTATTCCCGTTTATAACTAAATTATAAACTAAACGTTCACATTATAAGTTAATTACTTATAAAACGATTATTTTACAAGATCGTTCTTTTTAAAGACTTTTCAATTTATAAACCTTATAACTTATAAGATTTATTTATTTAACCAAATCTATTCTTCAATTAACTTCACAAATTTATAATCTTACTATTTATAAATTTCATTTATAACTTCACAGTTTATAATTCTATAAATTTCATTCATTTATGAAATTCACTTTCACTACATTCAAACACTTATAAAAACTCGTTTTATAATGTCTATATTTCAATTTATAAATATCCATTTATAAATCTCTAAATATAAATCAGTTTATATTATTATTCTAAAACGTCTTTAAATTCCTTTATAATTTCATCATTTCGATTTATAAAATAATCAAATTTTATAAATCCTATATTTAAACTTTTATCATATATTCAAAAATCCAATCTAAATTATTTTATAAAATCATTAGTTCATATTTCTCAAAAATCGACTTTTAATCGTATTTCTAAAAATCAGCTTTTTAACTATATTTCACAAAAACCATAATTTTTATAACTTTAAAAATTATAACGTTTATTTATTTATAATGGATCAATTCCAGAAATAAAGTATATTTTCAAAAATCATTTTAAAGATCATTTTAAAATCCCAAAATCTGGGTCCAATGATGCTACACACCAAATAGTCAATCACGACTAACAACGATATCATATATCGATATGATAATCCATCAAATATCAAAATATCTGAAATAAAATAAATACTGTTGAGGAATCCAGTTGGATCCCTCCAACCTGTTTCCTGCATCCAAAAACATTAGCACAATACCAATTTCGCTCCAGTACGAAATTATCGCGGTACATGTTTTTAATAAATATTATCCGCTTACTAACGGCGTAATAGGGTCTCATCCGCTAAACAAAAATTGCGGGAAATCAATAACTGCAATATATACATATGCCAATATATATATATTGATATTATATATAATACCAATTTCACTGTTTATGAAATATTCGCGGTATATGTTTATACTAAATAACATCCGCTTACTAACGGCGCATAATGTCTATTTTAACAATCAATAATTTACAGTCATCATTCAAACATGCATTCAAATATTTTAAATCTAACTATTTAAAATAAAATCGAAATCTATTCGATTGAGTGAGAAGTTCTCACCTTGGTTTTAATTTCCGTTTCAGCTTTTTATTTCGAATAAAATTAAACGCGCGTTTAATTTCACCCGAAATTCTCACTAACTCCAAACGACTCCAAACCAACTCCATCGCGTAGTGCTCGTCCATACGATTCCAACGCAACTGAGTTTGCATTTTTTCGACCTCGTATGAAAAAGTTATGAATTTTACAAGTTTGTACTCGATTTATATACATAATTTCAACATAACTTTATAACTTTTATACCCTAAGCAATCTTAGCCACTAGATCCAGATCCTACGGCCCCTCCCTTTTCTTCCCCACTCACGCACATCTCCAGGTCCCAATTTTTTTTGAGGCCGAACCCACTTAGTGATTTAGGGTTTAATTATTCTCCCTCTTTTCTCAACGAAACTCGATCACACAACCACCATCGCGTAGAGCACGCCGCAAGCTACCCTCACCATCCTTGGCCTGTAGCTCGGCCTCATCTACATGCGTGCGCACGGCCCTCTACAGCCCACGAACGGCCATGCTTTTCTCCCCCATCGTCGCACCATTTACGATCATCACCGTATGGAATCGAAGCTCTCGTCGTGCTCTTCGACTTCCGTGTTGAACACTTCGCGTAATTCCTTACGGATTGAGAGAGATTAATGAATGAAAGAGGATGATTTCTGGCCCTTCATAATGTTACTGGCGGCTACTATTATTAGGGTTAGGGTTTGTAAATATTTTAGCAAATTATGAAGAGGTGGGTCTATTTATAAGGAACGAGCGACACTATTCATCCCGGATTTTCCGAACTCCGATTTAGACGCCGTAACCAGCGTACCTAGGGTTTATCCCGCATTCCGGACACAATGGAACAGGTTTCGGAAGCTAATTCGGAAGTATGTGCGAGTTATGGCTGAAAACGTTCAATTTGAATTAAACCGATTTAAGTCGATTTCTAGGCGTTTTAATTTGTACCGGACAAACGGTAAATCCAAACGACTTGAAATTTGAAACCTTACAATAATATCACATTACGGATCCGATGAAACTGGTTTCGTCGAATTCCGAGACTTTTTGAAAAATAGCTATTTTGACTCGCCAAATTTAAATTAAAAATAATTCGATGCGTTTCGAGCTGCCACGATCAAACGATAGCTCCGATTGATACGAAAATTGAAATCCGGTAATAACTAACTATTACGGATCCAATGAAACTTGTTTCGTTCAATTCTGAGACTGTTCAAAAATTGACTATTTTACAGTCGATTATTAAATATTAAAATATTCAATTTTCACAAATTAACTTTTAATTCGATTTTAAAAGTTCTAAAATATCTCTATAACTCCAGTATGATTAAATAAAATTTTACAAATCATTTTCAATCATATTTAACCTCATTTTCAATTATTTCCATAATTTAACATATTAAGTTATCGATTTAATTATTCAATTAAATCCAATAATTCAAATAAAAATTTATTTGACTTATAAATTCACTTATTAATATTTAAAATTAATTAAATACTCATATTTTAATTTCTAAAAATTCTGGGTCGTTACAAATCCCGAACATCTCTTAAGTTATTGCACTTACGTTAGACATTGGATAGGAGATGTCAAATCTCGTAAACATCTTCGACGCCATTTACACTCATATTTATTTACCATTGATTTAACTTACATAAGATCTTTTAGTTCTAACTCGAGTGTTTTCTCTTTTCAATTTGCTTGGGTCAGTCTGAGCATTACAGGATTCGAAGACTTTATTTTGGAGGAGGAAGACGAAGATATTACTGTCATTTATTATATTATTCCACTACATTCATACTATTCCGCTGCATTATTTATTTTTCTCCAAAATGTGTAACTCTGATTCTGTGTTGTATAAGTATAATCAAATGTTTTTGTAAAACAACTTCATGATCTGTTATTTGATTATTATATTTTGTCATTCCGCTGTGAGATTCTGTTTTGTTTTATTTCTTTCTCTATTTTTCTTATTTACCCCAATAACAATCTGCCCTTCTGTATGGTTTGAGTCCGACGTGTGTGGTTTATCGTAGATTTAAAGGATACAAAAATGTCGGATGTTACATTTGGTATCAGAGCTTTGGTTTAGCGAAAAACCTTAGCTTTGTGTGGTCTGACTCTTTACTAATAGGGTACTAATACCCCATGATGAGTCGTTGAGTGTATATATATGAGAGAGCGCATTTGTTAGTGTTATAAAAAGATTTTAATTTGTTCCGTTTTGTATTTATAAATTCTGATTGGTGCATAGGACGCTATGACATCAATAGGGATTTCTAAACACTTAATAGGACAGACCGACACAATATTTGTTTTGAATATAGGTAAATGAAATATTTTTGCCTATTATATTTTCTGTATATAAAATAATAAATTTTGTAAAGGTTATATTTGGTTGTAATATATGGGTTGTTAGGTAGTGCATAAATATTGATTGGAAACAAGATTTGAAGAAAATAAAATAAATGAAATTTGGAAATTTTAGAACTTAAGGTTTGGGATTTTGAAAATTTCTTTCAAAAAGATTTGGAAGTATTTTCTGGTATAAATATTTCAATAAGATTTGAAAGAATTATTTTCAAAGAAATTTTGGAAGAAAATATGTTTTGTACTCCCCTCTATGTAACTGGGAAATAATTTCGGTGATGAGTGCACGCATCATCGACATTCATTTTCGAGTTTCTAAGTGGGAAGCCACTGTAGTAGTTTTACTGCAGTTTTATTTTGATAAACAAGTTTGAATTTTAAATTGTTTAATATAATTGGATATATAAGTTGCAAGTATGTACATTTATCTATTATTTTTAAATAATTTGAAATTAAACCCGGTATTTAGTTCTTAACTTCCGTTAATTAATAATTTTAATTATTGTAGTGAAATGGAATGTAACTAATTAATAATTAGAACCTTTAAATGAAATAAGAGATTAAATGCTAGGTTATAAATGAAATAAAAATAAAATTGAAATTTGTAACCTATAAAAACAAAAGATATGATTTTTGAATATTAAATTAATTTGAAAGAAATGAGATAAACTTGCATAAATTTCTATTGCATTCTTAAAAAGCATATATGTAACTTACCAAAGATTTAAAAGTTGTAATGTTTAGTAAGAAAATGTGATGAAAATTGTACAAGTAAAATTTAATGAAAGTGTTCAATGAATTTCTTTTATAAATAAGAATTTGATGCTATAGTGGTTATAAGCTTAAGTTATAATTGAAATATTACTATAATAAAATGTGATAGAAAGTAAATATTGCAAGTAGATGACTATAAACTTAAGTTAATGAATTTAAACGCTAAGTAATTGAATTGAACATGAACACTATTAATAAATGAATGTAAATAAATGAAATTAAGTAGTGAATAAATAAATATAATGCAATAAAAAGAAACTGACATGACATGAATGAATGAAAATAAATATTTGTAAGTAATAAATGAAACTAGATGAAATAAACACTGAATGAATGATGGGAAAAAATCTGTAAGAAATAAATGTAAATTAAAAAGATAAATCATTATATGAATGAAAAGGAAATCAAACAACAAATGTTATGAAATGAACTTAATAAGAATGAACTTGATCTATTGTCTGAAATTATTATTTGTTTGGTTTATGGTTGTTTGGGCAAGGATACTTTAAATTTGTTTGGATGTATGAATAATCTATTTTGTGACATCTAAAACTGTTGAGTAAATGGTGCGCTTAGTAGTTTATTTTCCATTCTGTACAATTTAAAGTTTTTAACCCGAATAACTATTTGTTTGTTTGAGATGGATGGATAATTGAATTGTGTTGATTCTGTATGATGATTGTATGCTGTGGTTGCAAGTGATTATTGTTGTTGACATTGATTTGTTTGTTAGTAGTTGAAACAACTATAAATATTTCATTTTATACAATTATTAACTCCTTTTGGATTATATAAGTGAAATACAAGTTATGGAAGCAATTGCTACTGCTTTTGGTTTCATAAAATAAGCGTTAATTGTCCGACAAATAGGTACGTTCTCGGATTACGGTTTTATAGCATTATTATATTGTTTTACCGGGTTGGGATATATTATTTTGGAAAATATATGTGATATTTTGTTATATTTGACATTATATTTTTTCCCAGACCTCTCTGTACAAAGGAGACTCCGCCGAAATTTTTCTTAAATTTTGGACTTAGAAAATTTTGAAAAATGTTTTCCAAACTTTATTAATTTGAGTATAAAAAGATTTAATGGTTATAAATTGGTATATTTCCTTTAAATTAATTAATTTTGTGAATTATTTATTTATGAAGTTAATATTTTCGAATAAGATGTATTGTTTATTTAATCCTTTCTTTTCCCTTCTTTTTCCTTTTCAGGGACGAAAAGTTTTGCGTAGGGGAGAGTGTTGAAACGACCCGACTTTCTTACCACAGAAAATCGCATCATTTTTAAGAAAGAAAGGGATAGAAAAGAGAAAAGACATAGAAGAAGAAAGAAATAACATCAGAATCTAAACAGCGGAACGAATAAATTATAATAATCACATAATATATTACATAGTATCATATGCATCAGAGATACACAGCTAAACAACACATACTAGACAGGTATAAACACCTGTCTAGTTATACAACTCAATACAACTCAAAGACAACAACTCAGAGAACACACAGCGGAATACTATATAGCTATACGCACAAGCCTCCTGCTCCATTGCTCCTCCAGATATCGTGAAAGCCAACCTGAATCTTCTGGCTACTCATAAAAATTTGAGTACCCAAGATTTTAAGAAAAACAGAATAAACTCCGGGTCAGACATGGATCTGGTGTGAGTAAACGGTTAAAGTTGCTTAACTTTAAAAACCTTTTGAAAGAAAAGGTATCACGTAAGATTTCCCACACATAAACATGGAAAAGTTTTTACCTTACGCTAACCAAAACATTTGATAGGAAATTCAGTGATATTATAATAGGTCCAGGGTTTTCAAATAAATATGAAATAGCCGAAAAATTTTACATTATTAAATTCCAACTACTAGCCACAAAAGTGGGTAATACAATCAAATCCGATGGCACTTATTGGATTTTGGATTCCATACAATGGTAGGGCTACTGGGGTACCGCCCGGCACAGTACGTGGCCTAGATCACCGTACCGGGGAGCCACCCTAACTCCCCTGCAACACAAGGCCGGAACCATTCCTTACTGAACAGTTCCGAATGAGACATCCCCGGCGGATGTAGCTATTCAACCGCCCACACAGCCGAAATAAAAGGGACCTCTAGACATGAGTAAATCTCACTCTCAAGTGGGGGCTACCCACGAAGCCTTGCAGAACCTCCCTTATTTTAGCCATTCCCAGTTGATGAGGCTTGATGCTACAATTACCTTTAGTGAACACATCACTTAGAATGCTCATCGTCCACCTGACGATGTTCTGAAAACATTCGATCCATACAAGTTCGTTCCGGGTTCAAACGAAACCGAAGGCACTATCTCGTTGCACTCATTATTGGAATCACCCTCAGAGTCGACGACGATAACCCTTGCACTCTAAATCACCATCTCGAACCTGTAAGTACTATTTCCGTTAAACTCATCACGGAATCACCCCCAGAGTTATACTGACGAATAGTCCTTACACCTCGAGTCTTCACTCTTCACAAGAGATTCACGACCTATCGTTAATTTGGATCGATGTGGTTTTTGGATATCCAAATATGGAAACCCGATCCCGGTCTCATCGAAATTCAAAACGTATCTTTTAGGTCCAAGTTGTTTAAAGTTAAACAATTCAATTCTTCTATCTATATACATACAGATAGATAATTCACAAGTCACAATTGATAATCGCATTATCAAAATAAACAGATGATCCATAACCAAAATAGGTAATCCACATCATTATCACAATAGATAATCTATATTACCATCACAATGCAACCAAGCACTCATACCACACAACATTACTTATCTCATTTCTAAGATTACATCCATTAAAGACAATCAATGTCACCCATTCATGCATAAGCAATGATTTACTTAATCACAACATAATTAATTTAAAATGAATTAAATTAACTATCACTATCTCTAATTAATTTAAAGTGAATTAAATTAATTACTTCATCTTTTAATTAATTTCAAATTAATTAAATTAATTACCTTCATCACAATAAATCTTACTTACTTACTCATTAATTAAACCAATTAATTAATCATCATCTTAATTAATTAACCTTGAATAATTAACTCTTAATCAAGTAATTAATCCGTAATTATACTCATTAATCATATCAATTAATGACCCTTAATTAATTACTTCCATTAATTAATTAACTATAATTAATCACATTATTTCTTAATTAATTACATTAATTAATCATGCTTAAATTAATTGTTTTCAATTTATCGTCTTTAATAAATAAATATAGTAATTAATTATTCTTAATTACTTCTTAATTGCCTTTAATTACTTTTATAAATTCTTTGATTTATTATACCAAGTAATAAACCCTTAATTACTTTAACAAGTAATTATCCATTTTAAAATAATTTCCCAATAAGTAATTTACTTACCTCAATTACACTTGTAATTTTATTCATCAATTACTTATCTTAAGTAAATTCTCTTATCAAAACTTATTAAGTAAACATACTTAATCATTTATCAAGTGATTTTCTTAATTACTTAACAAATTAATTAACTTACTTGATCACACTCATCTCATAAATCATAATCGAGTAATTCATTTCTTAATTACTCTTTAACCAAATTAATCTTCAATTTACAGATTAATTATCTTCAACTATTAATTAATAAACCTTAATTATTAATCAATCCTTTAATACAAAGTAATCAATCACTAATTACTTTTATAATTAATTAATTAACCTTAATTAACTAATTAATTATCTCTTAATCATTAATTAATAAAACTTAATTATTAATTAACAACCTCAATTACAAATTAATTAAAATTAATCAATCCTTAATTATAATTAATTAACCTTTAATAATAGTTAATTAATTCTTAATTAGCTTGCATTATAGATTAATAACCCTCAATTATTAATCAAGAAAACCTAATTATTACTTAATAAAACTTTTATTAAGTATTAATTAATTACTATTTTAATTAACCCTTAATTACTTAATTAATAAGTAATTATAATTTAATAAATCATTGGTCATTAATTAAATCATCATAATTATTAGTTAATTTAATTAATAATTATACTTAATTAACCCCTTTAAAATAATAATTAAATTAATTAATTACTTAAAATTTATTAATTAACAAATTAATTATTATTCATTAACACTTAATTATTATTTAAGATAAAACATTATCTTAAATTAACCTTGAAAAACTTTACTTAACTTAATCATTAATTAGTTTAAGATATAAAGTAATCATCAATTACTTACCCTTAATTATTAATAACAATTCCTTAGTTAATCAATTATTTAAAACTTAATTGTTAATTAATAAATCATTATTCACTAACTAATTTCAAAAATCATTTCCTTAAAATTCCCTTTTATATTTCAAAATAAGTTTTGAAAAAAACATTAAGGTTTTTAACTTAAAACATTTAATACCATTCATACAAATTCATTTGTAAAAGCAAATCAATTCAAGAAATGGATTTTTAGCTTAAATTATTTAAAGTTTAAAACTTCTTCATTTTAAACTTAAAAATCTGGTTAAATGTTCACTTTGGGTCCAGCCCATGAATACTTGAACCAAGAAACAAGTATACTATCTTTTCTTTTCTTTTTTTAAAACAAATTTGACTTTAACGTTTTAAAAACTGTTTTAGTTAAAACTAAAAAAAAACTGTTAAACATAACAGTTAAACCCACATGTAAAAGCCTAGAAACCACACGAGTTTCCCTATGAGTCATCCACCATATATCCCGAGTCCAACTTCGAGAAAAACAAGCAAACCCAAAACGAAACACAACCCACTGACACCATCCACCTGTGCAAGTGCACCGGCGCCGGAATCGCCTCCGGCCAACGCCGACTTCACTGACACGTCACTCAACGACCCTACAATCACCTACGATCAACCAAACATAAACACATACCTCGATTCAAAATCGAGTGCCCCTGGTTGAACAGAACCCTAAACCCAATCATCAGAAAATCCCAAATCTCTCGCCTCCGATCGATTATAATCGCCACAATTACGGCTAGTGCTTGCCGACCCACTGCACTTCCACTTCCCATAATTTGATTCAACTCGAAACACCATAAGCGGAGCAGTGATTCAAATTACAGCAAGACTCAAAATTTAGGTTTAAAACCAAAATCGAGCAATTTCCATCTTCACAGTGGATTACAAACTCTTCAACCATTTTTACGTTACCTCCAATCCAACCTCTAACTCCATCAAGAACCCCGAGCATCCCAGATGCATATATCAACTGAATTTGCAAAAACCCAATTTCCAGATAATACCCATTTTCTTACACCTTACTTCATTTAAAATCCTGATTTTGATTTTAAAAATCCCAGACTTTAGAATGGATTCAAGTTGTAAACTTGAAGCGGTAAATTAAAGTAACTAAATTTTTCTTGTTGAAAAGAATTCTTGCTAAAATTCCATTTCCCAGATGAGTTGCTAAATATTTTTACTTAAGTTTATTTTTAAAATTAAATTTAAGCTTACACTAACATTTAATGTTTGAAGACCAAAACCTATATGAAATCAGAGGAAGAGAAACTTGAAATTTTGTTTAAACTTGATAATGCTGTAACAGGAACAAGGAGGAAATATAGCAGAGACATACACATTCCTTAAACAGTCAAATAAATTCAGATTCTACACTTATATATACATAACTATGCAAAGCATATTCACCACAGAATTTTCCAAGCAACTTTATTTATCTACTTAATTATTAATTAAAAGTTTACTCACTTTTTTTATGCAGTGCAGAGGTGACGATAAGCTGAAAATTTTCCAAGATACTTTGAACTTGAAGATGAACCCTCATTTAAAACAGAAATGCTCTTGAACCATATTCACACTTGCATGCATATGAAAAATGAGGCAGATATAGAAAATTGCAGAACTGGAAATGTTTGTATTTTTGAAAGCATGCTGCAGATCTGGATTGAAATTTTCATTGAGCTTTTGATCACAGAAATGTTTCAGGTTTTTGTAAACAGAGAGTGGCGCTTTGAGGAGTTGATGGCAGGCTTTTGATCACAGGATGGTTTGAGGAGATTTCAGGTTTGATACTGATTTGAGCATGGATTTTTAGATTTTGGATGTTGAGGATTTCTGATTTTGGAATTAGTAAAGATTTGCATTGATAATCTAGTTTTCTTTTTTAGGAATGAACCATAAAATTTTAAAGAAAAAGAAATGAAAGGAAGATAGGGTTTATATGAACCAATTTTCAGTTTTATTAAATTTAAAATAAAATAAAAAAAACATGGACACTTGTCTTAAATTTACATGAATGTGTTAACACTTGTTGACAGAATGATTTCTAACTTAACACTTGTCAAATTATATTTATGTTAATTCTAAAAGAAATTTAAAAGCCTTTTAAATTAATTTCCTAATTAACTAATATGTTTTTCTTAATTTAAAAATACTTTTCTAATTAAATTCCTAATTAACAAATACATTTATATATTTATAAATGTTTTTCTAAATTTATATGAATACAATCTTTAAAAGAAATGAAACCAAATATAATTTAAATAAAATTATATACAATATTACAAACTCATTTTAAATGCTATTTCAAAAGCCTTGTATTTATTCTTATTAAATAAATACATATCATATTTCTATAGATAAATTTCTATAAAAAGAATAATACAAAAAAAATCTTATTTTTAACTAAAAACATTATCTATATATTTTAAAATCAAACTATATTATTATTTTAATTTAAGATGTCTGTATATCTCTTGAATTCAAATCTATATTCAATTTCCAAGTCAAATTTAAAAATCCAAATCTAAAATAAATTTAAATAAATAAATATCAATTTTTAAATAAGCTCATTATTATTTACAAATAATTTATCCTATTTTAAAATCAATTCAAATACACAGATATAAATATTTAAACACACTTATCAATTTTGAAAACAATAAGTCAATATAGAATTTATTTATGCAAACAAAATAATTATTCCTATTTTAAAACCAATTTATAACCATAATTAAAACATTATATTATTATTACTAGGTTATTTATTTTTGAAAACAATTTTATCAATTTCAAATAATTTAAATTGAGAGATTATCACATTTTAAATTTTTGGAAATTCCGGGATATTACATTCCTCCCCCCTTAAAAGAATTTCGTCCTCGAAATTTAAAACAAAGATAATCCAAAGTTTTATTCTATTTTAACCAATCCAAACATACATAACAGCTATACACTATCAATTAAACAAATAATTTCATCCAAACAACCAATTCAAATAAATAACACTAGCTATCCGGACACAGATCCGGATAAAATTCCTAAAATTATCTCGAGTTTCCCAAGTACAGACACAGGGATACTCGCTCTACTAAATCCAAACTAGCTATACTGCTAAGCTTTTGAGTTCCTACTCAGCTAGATCTATAATCTGCACAAGATACAGACAAGTCTGATCAACAACTAAATCCTTCATAGAACTACTGGTCACAAAACCAGTGATGGACCAAACACGTACTCCCTCAAAGACACATGAAATATATTGAATTCCAGTCTTCCAAACTGGCAATTCAACTCTTCAGACCAAAGTACGGACCTTTAAAAAAAATCAGAAGAATCCAATATACCTCGGAGATCACATCATAATCTCACCAAATCTTATTGCTCTCTTTACCAGAGAAAATCTCAACAATATCGAAGTCTCCAACTTCGAATTCCAAATTCTTCTGTTACTTAACCTTCAAACTTTCCGGATGATCCGGGCTGCCTACAAATCCTTCCTGATCAGCTCAACCTTCGCTGATACTTCTACAAACAAACTGGATCAACTCAACAAACTGATCCTCACAAGATCTACCCAAAATCAAAACCAAACTTTACTATCAACAGTAGAAAACCACTTCTCCCATCCGAAAAAGACAGAACGGAATCACTCGCCAACTTGCCTCGGATTCTGAAAAATTTTCAGTAGAAACTCTCTCTAATCCAAAATGCTGCAACTTCCAGTTTCTTCTACTCAAAAGCAATAGCCACATTGCTTCCGCTGCACAACTCTGATCTGGAGCAGATGAAAATGCCAACTAAACAGCACATCCCAGCAATAAGGTTCAACAGAAGTTCCAAGAAATACAGAGCTGCTTCACCAAAAAAATCAACCTAGGAGGCAACCTTCTACCCAGCTGAATCACCTGTAACACTTCTGTCATTAAGTCGATTCAGAACTCAATCTCCAATGTGGGCCAATCTCTAACTTTCCTGAAGATATATCCGAAATTTTTTTGACAATTCCATAACTTCTACAACCTCTAGAGATGCCACAAACCCAAGCAAAAGACTATCTAAGATAATCACCTAACTACTGCAAGTCACTTTTGTGATCACCCAACCTAAATTTCAAAAGTACTACTCTCTTTCCAAATCAGAACAGTTTATCCTCGACCAACTAATCCATCGAAGAAACAGGTCCTCGCTGCTGCTTCTGAATTCCACCTCCAGGAAATGTTAAGCCAAAAAAAAAATCTTCCTGCCGGAATACAGAACACTCCCGAGCTGCACCGCTAACACAGATGCCAAAGACTTCTTATCCAGAGTTCTTTGAGAAACACGGACCTCCAACTAAACCATACATCCTGCAGAACTCAGCTACAACACTGAAGCAGACACACTTCCTTAAACTTACTTCGAAAGAAAACATCTTCGAAGATATCCATAGTCACTGCATCTCATCACGCAGCTACTACTTCTTGAGGTTGCCAAGATACCATCACTTGCTTTCGCCTAACCCACAGATCCAAATTCTCAAAAATCTGCTCACACGATGCAATCAAACCTACACTTCGAAGATGAACTCCGAACCTTAACAGGTTTCCTTTAGAGATCAATGAAATCCTTACACCAAACTGCAAAGATTACTCGAGACGGTATTAGGTCTACAGTCTCGACAAAGACACTTCCAATCTCAAACATTCAAACTCCAACCATTGGTAGTCGTGTTACACAAACCACTACCTCATCTACCTTTATAACTTATATTGGAAAACCCGAACAGGTAACCCAACGGATAGGTCGATATATATATATATATATATATATATATATATATATATATATAGTTATATATAAAAGATTACAAGTACGCTCTCTCAAGAAAGACACCACTACAGAGCCTAGGTATTCACTCAACCTAATGCTCTGATACCAACTGAAATGACCCGACTTTCTTACCACAGAAAATCGCATCATTTTTAAGAAAGAAAGGGATAGAAAAGAGAAAAGACAGAGAAGAAGAAAGAAACAACATCAGAATCTAAACAGAGGAACAAATAAATTATATTAATCACATAATATATAACATAGTATCATATACATCAGAGATACACAGCTAAACAACACATACTAGACAGTTATAAACACATGTCCAGTTATACAACTCAATACAACTCAAAGACAACAACTCAGAGAACACACAGCGGAATACTATATAGCTATACGCAGAAGCCTCCTGCTCCATTGCTTCTCCAGAATTCGTCAAAGCCAACCTGAATCTCCTGGCTACTCGTAAAAATTTGAGTACCCAAGAGTTTAAGAAAAACAGAATAAACTCTAGGTCAGACATGGGTCTGGTGTGAGAAAACGGTTAAAGTTGCTTAACTTTAATGTAACAACCCGCATATTTGTCGATTTTTTATATTTAAATATTTTATTTAAATATCTTATCGATACTCAGAATTTAGTCCGAAAAGCTACTTTTTGCATACGGTCGAATTAGGACTCGGGACCACTCCCATTGAGTTTAAAATGACGTTTGCGACCTTTTTGAGTATAAGCTTCGATATGTTTGGAGTAAGTTGATTTTTGCTACTTTTTACTTAGGGCTTTGGTTTAGGCTGAGCCCATTAACCCCACTTAACTCAGTTCCAACCCTCTCCTCTTCGTTCACTTCTTTTCTATTTTCCTAATACTCAAGCTTTTATGTTACTGGAGAGTGAAAGAGGAAATTAAAACTCCAAGCCCTAGTTTTCTTTTGCAAATCAAGCTCTAGCTCCAAACTAATAGAAGAACCCATTAGTAAGCTTCTCTTCTTCTTCTCCAACTCATTCTCTCTTTGATTTCAGAAATTCCTAAACCTAATTTGGGGAATGTTCTTCTTTTAAAGCTTAGAATCAAGCTTATTGAGTTGGATTTGAAGAGTGGTTGATTCTCCTTTGCTTTCAAGCTTCTTTTTCCAATTTCTTGGGTTCAAAGGTGAGATTTTTATCTCACATCTATGCTTATATTTATCTTCGATTGTTAGGTATGAATTCCTAACACTTATTCGTGTGCAATTGCTTTTGGTTTGGATTGATTTGGTGAATATTCCAATTTTTGGTGTTTTGGGTTCAATCCTTTAAAAATCATAACTTTGATGTTTAAACATGTGTTTGGTGATGCATCGAGGAGCATATAGGGCCGGGTAGTTGATTGGCATAATCCCTTAGTGTCGTTGCTCGAGAGAATGCAATTTGGTCGAGGTTGGAACTCAATTGGATGGACTGGGAGGGGACTGGCAACAGGTCCGGTCAACCGAGCCCTGTAGCCGGCCAACCGACCTGCTGCCAAGTGCATAAGCACTTCTCTGTTTAAGGTTCGGTCGACCGAGTACAGGGTTCGACCGACCGACCTGCTTCCCGAGGAATTTTGAGAACAGGGTCCGGTCGACCGAGCTCTGTAGCCGGCCGACCGACCTGCTGCATTTTTGCCTATTTCGCCTAGTTGTTTGAATTTCCAACTTTAATCGATTCGTGTTGTTTCCTATGTGTTGTTATCATTTGTTATGACTTTGATGACTCCTTTCTAGGGATTTTTCAATATCCATTTTGATGGATTCTTTATCGGTTTCGTTGGATTTTTATTCATATCTTCGTATGTGAATTTTAGTGATTGATTGTTCCTACAATCTTCTTCGTGATTTGTCACTTTAAAAATATAAAGGTTTCTATACTAGTAGTAAATATCAAAACTCTTTCTCCAAATGATTTCAACACTATTATAGTACAAAGATCGCTTCTTAAATCGTTTTCCAATCTATTAGTATATACAAACCTTTACCTCACTATGAGAAATCTAATTAATCGACTTAGTAAAACGAGTGGTATGAAACGCTTGCATTTACTTCGTCGGTTAATTCTTGGACTTATTCGATTGAATCCCTTGTGACAATTTTATAGTGGAGATCTACATTTTGTTCGTAAATATTTAAGTTAAGCAAGTGGTTATGGGACATGAAGCTAAACTCATATATTTACTAGCTTAGTATAATTGACACTTCTCGTTGATCATGACGATAATCTTTGTGATTTAGACTAGCAATGTGCGATGTCTCTTTGTCTGCGAGGGAGACTAAACCCCGTTTTGTGGAGTTTCGACTCAAATTGGTGGGGTAGCAACCCATGGTCTTCGGGCCGTTTGTGGAGCTTCAGCTCAATTTGTGATGGTTAGCAACCATGGAATTAGCGTTCCGTTTGTGATACACGTGTTGGCGAGCTTTATGCTCCCGTTTGTGATAGGCCTCCCCCTCTTTGTGATTTCTGGATTTCTTGAGATGATTTCTAGAATTTGTGTTTCACCAATTTTCGTGATTTCCATCGATAAGCTTTATCGATATTTGTGCATTGGTGAATTTGTGCGTCATTGACTTTTGTGATTTTTGGATTTCGTGTGTTGAATTCTGGAATTTGTGTGTCATTGACGTTTGTGATTGACATTGATATTATCGTCAATATTTATGGTTTGGTGAATTAAATTAGGAGTATGACGTTTCTGTGATTCTTGTGTAGATTTTGTGACATTGAATAATCCCTTGATGATTTTCAACTGCTTATATATCACAGCTTGGCATTGTGATTATTATGTGTTTAGTCATATCTCTTATTCTATATCGTGTCATCTGATATTTATAGTTAGACTGATCCGTTTATTATTTTCTTATCAAATAATACTCGGGTCAGACCGAGATGTTACAGGTGCTTCTGCTTGACTTCTTTCCAGGGATTCATTACTCTGACTTTTGGCAAACTACTTAGATTAGTAGTTTATTTTGTTGTATACACTTGAGATATAGACTCATAGTTGTATTCTTTTGTATAGCACGTGTTGCTATTCTTTTGTATTATTGTGGATCTTTTTGACCACTACTCTGATATACACTTCCATATGTTAATCATATATTCATATCTTCTTCCGCCTTTGTGATATGAATTATCTGTGACTGATTTATGTTATGTTTATTTCTGTATTTGTTTCCGAAGATATTATAGCCACTGTGTAGTAGTTTTGAGTTTGTGTCGGTATGTCGGATTTCCCTCTTGAAAAAGAAATGCACGTTATACTATCTGACATATCGATGCTCGCGCAAAGCAATTACACGGATGGTCGCTCCTCAACAGCCTTATTCTCCGTGCTAGTTGACAGCATTCACCGTAATGTTCTTGGCTAGCGTGGGTATAGAGGTGGGCCGTCACAGCTTGGTATCAGAGCCAAACTTCGAAACAATATGAAATATTATAACAAGGATCATCGTCCTAAGTCCATCTTAGGAGTCGTGCTGTAGGATTAATTCGAGTCTTCGTACCGATTCATCCTATTTTCCCTATGATTCTTTGTTTATCTATCAAGATTGCTTGATATTCATTAGTGAATAATATTCTTCTTGTTCTTCTTTCTTTCTAAAGGAAGAGAAATGTCTAGACCAGGCCGCCCCAGAGCCGTGCCATCTAGCACTCCTCCCCAGGATGGAGTATTTATGACTGCTCAACAGCTTCTGATTTAGTGACAAATGCTCAAGCAGCTGGAGCTAACCCGGAACCTACTCACCCAAAGTCGGGATTTGCACGCATGTGCAGCGATTACACTAATTTGGGTGGGGAGCCATTCAAAGGTTCCGAAACTATTATTGAAGTACAGGCTTGGCTAAGGTCATGCGATCGAATCTTTTCTCGCATGAGTCTTATTGACCTTCACCGAGTTCAGGTGGCCTCAAGTATGCTCCGAGAAAGAGCATTGGACTGGTACGAGCTTCTTATTTCTGAGATTAATGAAGAAGATCTCACCTGGGAGCAATTCCGGGAACGTTTCGAGTTGAACGTACCAGAAGCAGAGAAAGTGACATTGGCTCGACGATTTATAGACCTTGTTCAAGGTGAGTCCTCCGTGACTGATTATGTCGCCTCCTTCGAGTCGCTTTCCAAATATGGGTTTGAATACATCAACACCCCTTTAAAGAAGAACGAGAGGTTCGTCTATGGCTTGAACAAAAATCTCAAGAAGCCATTACTTCTAAAGTTAGAAGTTTCTTTCGACCAATTCATTGATATCGCTCTTCGTCTTGAAGAGGCGGATAAGGAGAATGATGTTGAAGTTGTGGGTTCCAAACCAAACTTCAACAACAAATTCAAAGGCCCTTATCCCAATAAGAAAGGGAAGCAAGCAACCTCTGTGGCAAAGACTTCTTCCTTTGGTCATGGGGAATGCTATAATTGTGGTTCGAAGGACCATTATGCGAACAAGTGCCCAAAGTCTCTCTCTTGTCGCTACTGCAAAGTTCCCGATCATGTTATATCTTCATGCCCCAAGATTCAGGGAAGGAAGGAGGGAAAGTTAAATGTTGCTCAAGCCCCTGGCAACACATCTCGTGGCCAAGGTATTCCTCATACTATCCTTGATGGTATTATTGTGTTTCGTGATCATCCTATTCGTGTTCTTTTTGATACGGGTGCATCCCATTCTTTTATTTCAAAAGAACTTGTTGGTACTTTTTCTTTGGATGTCTTGTGTTTAATGACTTCTTTGAGAATTGCGAATCCGGTTGGTGGATCCGCAACAATCAGTTTATTGTGTAAAAATGTCGAGATTATTTTGTGTGATTTTTCTTTCCTAGCCGATTTGAATGTCATGCGTTATTTAGGCTTTGGAATGATTTTGGGAATGGATTGGCTTAATCGTTATGAAGCTCACATCCTATGTCCTGAGCGGACTATTTGTCTTCGACATCCACTATCTGTTAATCAGGTTTCTGTTATTCTTAAAGATTCGGATTCCGCTTTGGTTGCATCTTTATATTCTTTAAACCCTCGTGATGACGATAATGATGATGAGGTGATATTATTTCTCTTTATTCACGTCGTTCGTGAATTTTCCGACATATTTGAGCCCGTTTTAGGATTACCACCTAAGCGAGCAATTGAGTTCAGAATTAATCTCATTCCTAGAGCTCAACCTATCACTCGCCCTCCTTATCGTATGTCCAATAAAGAAAACGAGGAGATGCGCAAACAATTATCCGAATTGGAGACGAAGCAATTTATTCGCTCTAGTTCCTCGCCTTGGGGGGCTTCGGCTATTTTCGTGAAGAAATCCGATGGTACACTTAGGCTTTGCGTTGACTACCGCAAGCTTAATGATCTTACTATCAAAAATAAATATCCTTTACCTCGGATTGATGATCTATTCGATCAACTTACTGGTGCTAGAGTCTTTTCACAATTAGACTTAGCTACTGGATTTCATCAGCTTCGTATTGCAGAGGATAGCATTCCTTTGACATCGTTCCGTACTCGTTATGGATCTTATGAATGGCATGTTATGCCATTTGGTCTAACGAATGCTCCGGCTTATTTCGTTGACCTTATGAATAGAGTTTCAAAGACTTCCTCGACCGGTTTGTCCTCATCTTTATTGATGATATTCTTGTGTATTCAAAAACCGAGGAGGAGCATGAGAAGCATCTTCGGATTGTGTTGGAAACTCTTAGGAGTAATCGTTTGAAAGAAAAATTTTCTAAATGTCATTTTTGGCAATCTCGTGTGAAGTTTCTCGGTCATATTATTTCCGAATCCGGAATTTCCGTGGATCCTTCAAAGATTGAAGCGATTCAAGATTGGAAGAGACCGGAGAGTGTGACAGAGATTCGTAGTTTCCTTGGTTTGGCAGGTTATTACCGCCATTTTATCAAAGACTTTTCTAAGATTGCCATGCCTCTCACTAGCTTAACGAAGAAAGGTGTTAAATACATTTGATCGGACAAATGTGAAACGTCTTTTCAGAAATTAAAAGAACTTCTTTCTGATGCTCCTATTCTTGTTATTCCCGAGGGGAATCAAGATTTCGTTGTTTACACCGATGCTAGTCGCGTTGGTTTGGGTGTCGTTCTTATGCAAAGAGAACATGTTATTGCTTACGCTTCTAGGCAATTGAAGCCTGCTGAGACTAGATATGCCACCCATGATTTAGAGCTCGCGGCTATTGTTTTAGCTCTTCGGATTTGGTGTCATTATCTTTTAGGAGAGAAATTTGTTCTTTATACCGATCATAAGTCTTTGAAGTATTTATTCTCACAAAAGGAACTTAATTTGCGTCAACAGCGTTGGCTCGAATTTCTTGCACCATATGATCTTGATATTCTTTATACTCCCGGTAAGGGTAATCGTGTCGCCGATGCTCTTAGCCATAAACAACAAGCTGTTGTTTCTATGATGATATCCGAATGGAACGATCTCAAGATCTTATCCACTTGTGAGATTCGAGACCGCGTATCCGATTTATGCTCATCATTTGTTTTATGTAGCCTTGAGGCTCATCCTTCTCTTTTAGACCGCATTCTTGAAGCTCAAAGGCTAGATCCCGAATTGGCTCTTCTTGGCCAAAATATTAAGGATAAGATTGATATTGAAGGTTTGAAGGACTTTGATATCGATTCTCGTGGCGGCATTCGGAAATTTGGTAGACTTATCGTGCCAAATATTAGTGATCTTCGTAAAGATATTTTAGAAGATTCACATCGTTCTAAATTTACCATTCATCCCGGTAGTAGTAAAATGTACGCAGATATGAAGCGACTTTATTATTGGGAGGGAATGAAACTTTACATCGCTAACTTCGTTAAGCGTTGCATGACTTGCCAACTCATTAAGGCCGAACATCAAAGGCCCGGTGGGTTATTGCAACCTTTAGAAATTCCAATTTGGAAGTGGGACCAAATTTCCATGGATTTTATAGATGGCCTTCCCCGTTCTCGTTCGGGTCATGATAGCTTATGGGTGATTGTTGATAGGCTTATTAAATCTGCCCATTTTATTCCCGTTCGGTCTAACCGAACCGTTCCTCTTTTGGCCAAGCTCTTTATCAAAGAGATTGTTAAATTGCATGGGGTTCCTACTTCTATTGTTAGCGATCGTGATCCGTTGTTTACTAGTGGATTTTGGAAGAGTCTTCAAAAAGCTTTGGGAACGAAGCTTAATTTTAGCACCGCTTATCATCCCCAGTCCGATGGACAAACTGAGCGTGTGAATCAAACTCTTGAAGATCTTCTTCGTTCTTGTGTGCTTGATTTTGGTGGAAGTTGGGAAGATCATATTTCACTTGTTGAATTTTCCTATAATAATAGATTCCAATCTAGTATTGGTATGGCACCTTTCGAGGCACTCTATGGAAGGCCATGACGATCTCCTTCTTGTTGGCTTGAGGCCGGTGAGAAGCTGGTTTTAGGTCCAGATTTTATTCGGGATTCCACAGAGAAAATTGATCTTATTCGACATAGAATGAAAGAATCCCAGAGTAGACAAAAATCCTATGCCGATAACCGAAGAAGGAAGTTAGAATTTTCTGTGGGAGATCTTGTGTTCTTTCGTGTTTCACCAATGAAAGGTGTTGTAGTTTCAGTCGATCGGGAAAATTAGCGCCTCGATATATTGGGCCATTTCCTATCACTGAACGTATTGGTTCCATGGCTTATCGCCTTTTATTACCGGCTCAATTTTCTGCTATCCATGACGTGTTTCACGTTTCTCAACTTCGGAAATGTCTTTGAAATTCTGATTCTATTCTTGAGCCCGGTGTTGTGGAGGAGATTGAAGTTTCACCGAATTTAACTTATGAGCAGCATCCTATTCGAATTATTGCTTCGGAGGTCAAACGTCTTCGAAATAAAGATGTTCCGCTTGTGAAAGTTCAATGGTCTTCAAATCCTAAGGATTGTTCTTGGGAGTCTAGAGAGTTCATCGAGCGATCACATCCGGACTTACTTTCCCGTGCTCTTTGAGGTGAACTTCTTATTTCAAACTTCTTTTGTGTTGAATATGCTTTTATGGTTGTTACTATATATCTTCTTCTTAAATATTACGAGGACGCAATTTCTTTAAGGAGGGGAGTCTGTAACAACCCGCATATTTGTCGATTTTTTATATTTCAATATTTTATTTAAATATTTTATCGATACTCAGAATTTAGTCCGAAAAGCTACTTTTTGCATACGGTCGAATTAGGACTCGGGACCGCTCCTATTGAGTTTAAAATGCCGTTTGCGACCTTTTTGTGTATAAGCTTCGATATGTTTGGAGTAAGTTGATTTTTGCTACTTTTTACTTAGGGCTTTGGTTTGGGCTGAGCCCATTAACCCCACTTAACTCAGTTCCAACCCTCTCCTCTTCATTCACTTCTTTTCTATTTTCCTAATACTCAAGCTTTTATGTTAATGGAGAGTGAAAGAGGAAATTAAAACTCCAAGCCCTAGTTTTCTTTTGCAAATCAAGCTCTAGCTCCAAACTAATAGAAGAACTCATTAGTAAGCTTCTCTTCTTCTTCTCCAACTCATTCTCTCTTTGATTTCAGAAATTCCTAAACCTAATTTTGGGAATGTTCTTCTTTTAAAGCTTAGAATCAAGCTTATTGAGTTGGATTTGAAGAGTGGTTGATTCTCCTTTGCTTTCAAGCTTCTTTTTCCAATTTCTTGGGTTCAAAGGTGAGATTTTTATCTCACATCTATGCTTATATTTATCTTCGATTGTTAGGTATGAATTCCTAACACTTATTCGTGTGCAATTGTTTTTGGTTTGGATTGATTTGGTGAATATTCCAATTTTTGGTGTTTTGGGTTCAATCCTTTAAAAATCATAACTTTGATGTTTGAACATGTGTTTGGTGATGCATCGAGGAGCATATAGGGCCGGGTAGTTGATTGGCATAATCCCTTAGTGCCGTTGCTCGAGAGAATGCAATTTGGTCGAGGTTGGACCTCAATTGGATGGACTGGGAGGGGACTGGCAACAGGTCCGGTCGACCGAGCCCTGTAGCCGGCCGACCGACCTGCTGCATTTTTGCCTATTTCGCATAGTTGTTTGAATTTCCAACTTTAATCGATTCGTGTTGTTTCCTATGTGTTGTTATCATTTGTTATGACTTTGATGACTCCTTTTTAGGGATTTTTGAATATCCATTTTGATGGATTCTTTATCGGTTTCGTTGGATTTTTATTCACATCTTCGTATGTGAATTTTAGTGATTGATTGTTCCTACAATCTTCTTCGTGATTTGTCACTTTAAAAATATAAAGGTTTCTATACTAGTAGTAAATATCAAAACTCTTTCTCCAAATGATTTCAACACTATTTTAGTACAAAGCTCGCTTCTTAAACCGTTTTCCAATCTGTTAGTATATACAAACCTTTACCTCACTCGTATGAGAAATCTAATTAAACGACTTAGTAAAACGAGTGGTATGAAACGCTTGCGTTTACTTCGTCGGTTAATTCTTGGACTTGTTCAATTGAATCCCTTGTGACAATTTTATAGTGGAGATCTACAGTTTGTTCGTAAATATTTAAGTTAAGCAAGTGGTTATGGGACATGAAGCTAAACTCATATATTTACTAGCTTAGTGTAATTGACACTTCTCGTTGATCATGACGATCATCTTTGTGATTTAGACTAGCAATGTGCGATGTCTCTTTGTCTGCGAGGGAGACTAAACCTCGTTTTGTGGAGTTTCGACTCAAATTGGTGGGGTAGCAACCCATGGTCTTCGGGCCGTTTGTGGAGCTTCGGCTCAATTTGTGATGGTTAGCAACCATGGAATTAGCGTTCCGTTTATGATACACGTGTTGGCGAGCTTTATGCTCCCGTTTGTGATAGGCCTCCCCCTCTTTGTGATTTCTGGATTTCTTGAGATGATTTCTAGAATTTGTGTTTCACCAATTTTCGTGATTTCCATCGATAAGCTTTATCGATATTTGTACATTGGTGAATTTGTGCGTCATTGACTTTTGTGATTTCTGGATTTCGTGTGTTGAATTCTGGAATTTGTGTGTCATTGACTTCTGTGATTGACATTGATATTATCATCAATATTTATGGTTTGGTGAACTAAATTAGGAGTATGATATTTCTGTGATTCTTGTGTAGATTTTGTGACATTGAATAATCCCTTGATGATTTTCAACTGCTTATATATCACAGCTTGGCATTGTGATTATTATGTATTTAGTCATATCTCTTATTCTATATCGTGTCATCTGATATTTATAGTTAGACTGATCCGTTTATTATTTTCTTATCAAATAATACTCGGGTCAGACCGAGATGTTACAGGTGCTTCTGCTTGACTTCTTCCCAGGGATTCATTACTCTGACTTTTGGCAAACTACTTAGATTAGTAGTTTATTTTGTTGTATACACTTGAGATATAGACTCATAGTTGTATTCTTTTGTATAGCACGTGTTGCTATTCTTTTGTATTATTGTGGATTTTTTTGACCACTACTCTGATATACACTTCCATATGTTAATCATATATTCATATCTTCTTCCGCCTTTGTGATATGAATTATCTGTGACTGATTTATGTTATGTTTATTTCTGTATTTGTTTCCGAAGATATTATAGCCACTGTGTAGTAGTTTTGAGTTTGTGTCGGTATGTCAGATTTCCCTCTTGAAAAAGAAATGCATGTTATACTATCTGACATATCGATGCTCGCGCAAAGCAATTACACGGATGGTCGCTCCCCAACAGCCTTATTCTCCGTGCTAGTTGACAGCATTCACCGTAATGTTCTTGGCTAGCGTGGGTATAGAGGTGGGGCGTCACATTTAAAAACCTTTTGAAAGAAAAGGTATCACGTAAGACTTCCCACACATAAACATGGAAAAGTTTTTACCTTATGCTAACCAAAACGTTTGATAGAAAATTCAGTGATATTATAATAGGTCTAGGGTATTCAAATAAATAGGAAATAGCCGAAATTGTTACATTATTAAATTCCAGCTACTAGCCACAAAAGTGGGTAATACAATCAAATCCGATGGCACTTATTGAATTTTGGATTCCATACAATGGCAGGGCTACTGGGGTACCGTCCGTCACAGTACGTGGCCTAGATCACCATACCGAGGAGCCACCCTAACTCCCCTGCAACACAAGGCCGAAACCATTCCTTACTGAATAGTTTCGAATGAGACAACCCCGGCGGATGTAGCTATTCAATCGCCCACACAGCCGAAATAAAAGGGACCTCTAGACGGGGTAAATCACACTCTCAAGTGGGGGCTACCCATGAAGCCTTGCTGCACCTCCCCTGTTTTAGCCATTCCCGGTTGATGAGGCTTAAAGCGACGATTACCTTTAGTGAACACATCACTTAGAATGCTCATCGTCCACCTGATGATGTTCTGAAAACATTCGATCAATACAAGTTCATTCCGGATTCGAACGAAACCGAAGGCACTATCTCGTTGCACTCATTATTGGAATCACCCTCAGAGTCAACGACGATAACCCTTGCACTCTAGATCACCATCTCGAACCTGTAAGTACTATTTCCGTCAAACTCATCACGGAATCACACCCAGAGTTATACTGACGAATAATCCTTACACCTCGAGTCTTCACTCTTCACAAGAGATTCACGACCTATCGTTACTTTGGATTGATGTGGTTTTCGGATATCCAAATATGGAAACCCGATCCCGGTCTCATCGAAATCCAAATTGTATCTTTTAGGTCCAAGTTGTTTAAAGTTAAACAATTCAATTCAACTATCTATATACATACAGATAGATAATTCACAAGTCTCAATCGATAATCACTTTATCAAAATAAACAGATAATCCATAACCAAAATAGGTAATCCACATCATTATCACAATAGATAATCTATATTACCATCACAATGCAACCAAGCATTCATACCACACAACATTACTTATCTCATTTCTGAGATTACATCCATTCAAGACAATCAATGTCACCCATTTATACATAATCAATGATTTACTTAATCATAACATAATTAATTTAAAATGAATTAAATTAACTATCACTATCTCTAATTAATTTAAAGTGAATTAAATTAATTACTTCATCTTATAATTAATTACTTCATCTTATAATTAATTTAAAATTAATTAAATTAATTACCTTCATCATAATAAATCTTGCTTACTTATTCATTAATTAAACCAATTAATTAATCATCATCTTAATTAATCAACCTTGAATAATTAACTCTTAATCAAGTAATTAATCCGTAATTATTCTCATTAATCATATCAATTAATGACCCTTAATTAATTACTTCCATTAATTAATTAACTATAATTAATCACATTATTTCTTAATTAATTACATTAATTAATCATGCTTAAATTAATTTTTTTCAATTTATCATCTTTAATAAATAAATACAGTAATTAATTATTCTTAATTACTTCTAAATTGCCTTTAATTACTTTTATAAATTCTTTGATTTATTATACCAAGTAATAAACCCTTAATTACTTTAACAAGTAATTATCCATTTTGAAATTATTTCCCAATAAGTAATTTACTTATCTCAATTACCCCTGTAATTTTATTCATCAATTACTTATCTTAAGTAAATTCTCTTATCAAAACTTATTAAGTAAACATACTTAATCATTTATCAAGTGATTTTCTTAATTAGTTAAGAAATTAATTAACTTACTTGATCACACTCATCTCATAAATCATAATCAAGTAATTCATTTCTTAATTACTCTTTAACCAAATTAATCTTCAATTTACAAATTAATTATCTTCAACTATTAATTAATAAACCTTAATTATTAATCAATCCTTTAATACAAAGTAATCAATCGCTAATTACTTTTATAACTAATTAATTAACCTTAATTAACTAATTAATTATCTCTTAATCATTAATTAATAAAACTTAATTATTAATTAACAACCTCAATTACAAATTAAAATTAATCAATCGTTAATTATAATTAATTAACCTTTAATAATAGTTAATTAATTCTTAATTACCTTGCATTATAGATTAATAACCCTCAATTATTAATCAAGAAAACCTAATTATTACTTAATAAAACTTTTATTAAGTATTAATTAATTACTATTTTAATTAACCCTTAATTACTTAATTAATAAGTAATTATAATTTAATTAATCATTAGTCATTAATTAAATCATCATAATTATTAGTTAATTTAATTAATAATTATACTTAATTAATTACTTAATTAACCCCTTTAAAATAATAATTAAATTAATTAATTACTTAAAATTTATTAATTAACTAATTAATTATTATTCATTAACACTTAATTATTATTTAAGATAAAACATTATCTTAAATTAACCTTGAAAAACTTTACTTAACTTAATCATTAATTAGTATAAGATATAAAGTAATCATCAATTACTTACCCTTAATTATTAATTAACAATTCCTTAGTTAATCAATTATTTAAAAATTAATTGTTAATTAATAAATCATTATTCACTAACTAATTTCAAAAATCATTTCCTTAAAATTCCCTTTTATATTTCAAAATAAGTTTTTAAAATAACATTAAGGTTTTTAACTTAAAACATTTAATACCATTCATACAAATTCATTTGTAAAAGCAAATCAATTCAAGAAATGGATTTTTAGCTTAAATTATTTAAAGTTTAAAACTTCTTCATTTTAAATTTAAAAATCTGGTTAAATGTTCACTTTGGGTCCAACCCATTAATACTTGAACCAAGAAATAAGTATACTATCTTTTCTTTTTTTTTAAAAACAAATTTGACTTTAAAGTTTTAAAAACTGTTTTAATTAAAACTAAAAAAGACTGTTAAACCTAACAGTTAAACCCACATGCAAAAGCCCAGAAACCACACGAGTTTCCCCCTGAGTCATCCGCCATATGTCCCGAGTCCCACTTCGAAAAAAACAAGCAAACCCAAAACGAAACACAACCCACTGACACCATCCACCTGTGCAAATGCACCGGTGCCGGAATCGCCTCTGGCCAACGCCGACTTCACCGGCACGTCACTCAACGACCCTACAATCACCTATGATCAACCAAACATCAACACATACCTCGATTCAAAATCGAGTACCCCTGGTTGAACAGAACCCCATACCCAATCATCCGAAAATCCCAAATCTCTCGCCTCCGATCGATGATAATCGCCACAATTACGGCTAGTGCTTGCCGACCCACCGCTCTTCCACTTCCCAGAATTTGATTCAACTCGAAACACCATAAGAGGAGCAGTGATTCAAATTACAGCAAGACTCAAAATTTAGGTTTAAAACCAAAATCGAGCAATTTCCATCTTCACAGTGGATTACAAACTCTTCAACCATTTTTACCTTACCCTCCAATCCAACCGCTAACTCCATCAAGAACCCCGAGCACCCCAGATGCATATATCAACTGAATTTGGCAAAAACCCAACTTCCAGATAATACCCATTTTCTTACACCTAAGTTCATTTAAAATCCTAATTTTGATTTTAAAAATCCCAACCTTTAGAATGGATTCAAGTTGTAAACTTGAAGCAGTAAATTAAAGTAACTAAATTTGTCTTGTTGAAAAGAATTCTTACTAAAATTTCATTTCCCAGACGAGCTGCTAAATATTTTTACTTAAAAATATTAAATTTAAGCTTACACTAACATTTAATGTTTGAAGACCAAAACCTACATGAAATCAGAGGAAGAACAACTTAAACAGTCAAATATATTCAGATTCTACACTTATATATACATAACTATGCAGAGCGTATTCACCACAGAATTTTCCAAGCAACTTTATTTATCTACTTAATTATTAATTAAAAGTTTACTCACCTTTTTTTAGGCAGTGCAGAGGTGATGATAAGCTGGAAATTTGCCAAGATACTTTGAACTTGAAGATGTTGAAACAGAAATGCTCTTGAACCAGATTCACACTTGCATGCATATGAAAAATGAGGCAGATATGGAAAATTGCAGAACTGGAAATGTTTGTATTTTTGAAAACATGCTGCAGATCTGGATTGAAATTTTCATTGAGCTTTTGATCACAGAAATGTTTCAGGTTTTTGTAAACAGAGAGTGGCGCTTTGAGGAGTTGATGGCAGGCTTTTGATCACAGGATGGTTTGAGGAGATTTTAGGTTTGATACTGATTTGAGCATGGATTTTCAGATTTTGGATGTTGAGGATTTCTGATTTTGGAATGAGTAAAGATTTGAATTTATAATCTAGTTTTCTTTTTTAGGAATGAACCATAAAATTTAAAGAAAACGAAATGAAATGAAGATAGGGTTTATATAAACCAATTTTCAGTTTTATTAAATTTAAAAGAAAATACAAAAAACATGGACACTTGTCTTAAATTTACATAATGTGTTAACACTTGTTGACAAAATGATTTCTAACTGAACACTTGTCAAATTGTATTTATTTTAATTCTAATAGTAATTTAAAAGCCTTTTAAATTAATTTCCTAATTAACTAATATGTTTTTCTTAATTTAAAAATACTTTTCTAATTAAATTCCTAATTAACAAATACATTTATATATTTATAAATGTTTTTCTAAATTTATATGAATACAATCTTTAAAAGAAATGAAACCAAATATAATTTAAATAAAATTATATACAATATTACAAACTCATTTTAAATGCAAATTTAAAAGCCTTGTATTTATTCTTATTAAATAAATACATATCAAATTTATAAATATATTTCTATAAAAAGAATAATAAAAAAACAAATCTTATTTTTAACTAAAAACATTATCTACATATTTTAAAATCAAACTATATTATTATTTTAATTTAAGATGTCTATATATCTCTTGAATTCAAATCTATATTCAATTTCCAAGTCAAATTTAAAAATCCAAATCTAAAATAAATTTAAATAAATAAATATCAATTTTAAATAAGCTCATTATTATTTACAAATAATTTATCCTATTTTAAAATTAATTCAAATACATAGATATAAATATTTAAACACACTTATCAATTTTGAAAACAATAAGTTAATATAGAATTTATTTATATAAACAAAATAATTATTCCTATTTTAAAACCAATTTATAACCATAATTAAAACATTATATTATTATTGCTGTGTTATTTATTTTTGAAAATAACAATTTTATCAATTTTAAATAATTTAAATTGAGAGATTATCACATTTTAAATTCCTGGAAATTTCGGGATATTACAGTGTAATGACCCGTAAAATTTTCGATAATTTAATTGTTGATTTTATTAAATGTTTGTTATTTAATATTGGAAAAAAAACATAAATTTGTGATTCATTAATGTAATAAGTTAAATGAGATGTAATAAGGCTAGCCTAAGTTATTTATTAACTATTTGAATAAAATTACAATTAATGGGATTTGTGTAAATGTTATACTACTATAAACTGAATGTAAGAAAACAAATGTAAATATTGCATTAATTAATGAATTAAGGTAAAATGTTGGATAAAATCAATGTTCTGTAAGTAATTATAATATTGGTTTGGAAATGCTAATTGGAAACAAAAAGAATGGAAAATCAAGATTTATTAATTTATTGGAATTTAAATTTAACAACTGGATTAATTGTAAATAAATGAAATTAAATATTAAATATTGCGTTAATTGAAACTAAGATGGAATTTGAGAATATTAATGTAATAGATCATGAATCCAATGTTAATTTCATCCATTCGACAACAATGAATTAAGTAATAAAATGAAAGGTAAATTAAATAGAATTATTGGAAATTAAATCTATAATTTTTGAATTTAGTGAAATTGGGGTTAACACTGAAATTGATAAATTAATTAACTCTAAATTGACATCTAAATTTATTTAAATTAGTGTAAATGATTAAGAAATTTAAAAGCGATAAAAATTGTCAGTTATAGAATTGAAATTGAAAAATTGATTTAATTAATTAATTACTAATTTATTTAATTAATGTAAAAATAGCCATTTTGGCCACTGACTCGGATTTCAACGAAACTAGTTTAATCGAATCCGTAATGGGGAATTATTGTAGGATTTCAAATTTCGTAGTTATCGGACTTGTCGTTTGATCGTACGGACTCGAAACGTCTAGAAATCAATTGAATTGAAATCAATTTGAAATATGTTGATTTTAATATAACTTCTTCATACGATGGAATTTGGACTTGAAACCTGTTCCATTGATTTTAAAATGTTCAAAAACATCTATTTTGATATATGGGTTGATCCATTTTCGTTTCGGAGTCGAAATTGGCTTTATCGGGCCATTTATCGTTCAACGGTCCAAACCAATCACATCTGTTCCTCTATTTCTCAGCTCCACATATATATATATATATATATATATATATATATATATATATCCGATTATAAACCCCAGCAGCCTTTTTATTTCTCATTTCTGTACGTATAGAAACTTCTGTTGCTCCTCTTCCTCAATGGCAAACAAATTCCCAATTCTAAATCCAGTTGCAATTCAAAATCAAATCAAAAATTTAAACTCTCAATATATATCGAATTATATATCATTTTAAGCTCTCGACGAGTGCATCTCAGATCTATAATTTATTTTCCTATTTGAATCACCGTTTGTTTAGAAATTAATGACTCATTTTCGACCGTTCATTAGCGTTCGGTGATCGTCGTCCGATCGACGAATTGAGTTATGGGTTATGTAGAGAGTCAAGGGCGGAGTTCAGCCGTGGCTGTAGCTCGTCGATTCAATGGTTAGATCGTCAGGAAATCATTGATTAGGGTTTATTTTTGTTGGCGGTGGCTGCGTTCGGTTCACGTCGTGGTCGGTCTGTGGTCGTAGAAAGAGGTGGAGGCGACGTTTTGTGCAGTCGGGCCTGGCGGCGGCGTACTTGAGGTGGCGTACGACACCTATAGTGGCAGCGTTCAATTTTTCATTTTGCATGCACGCTCCGTTCAAAGTAGGATATCGTGGTTCCTTTGATTCAGAGGGATGACGTGTAAGTCTTATTAATTATTTTATTTGATTTCAAATCCAAACTACAAATCTTCTAACTGTTATAACTTTAGCATACGAGCTCGGATTTGGACGATATTTTTTGCTCTAGGATCATATTCAAATTCCAAACATTGTGACACTAGTTTGGACAAATTTTGAGATTGTTTGAATTTTGGGTTTAAATTGGATTTAACTTCAATCTAAATTCAAAAGGTGAGTGTTTTAACCCACTCACAACTTCTAAAATTTCTTATGTTTGTTAAATTGATTTATGATGTGACTAGTAATTTAGTTATGACTGTTTGGCATATTTTGAGTCTATATCAGTTTATTTGAATTTATTTGGGCAAAATAGTTATTTAATTTGTTATTGAATATAAACTGCCAGTAAATACCTGTTATTTATTTTCTATTCTATATTTGATGTCATTGATTGAATTGGATGATGATTGTGATAAATGTTTGATGATTAATATTGGATGAATGGATGTTGTATTTTATATTGTTATAAACTGCAAGTTGTTATGGATTTTATTTCATTCCAGATTGCGGTTTGAAATGATATATAACCGCATCTATATTTTAAATTGCAGATTGAAATGATAAATATCTGTATCACTTGACCATAGGCTAGGAAATTATATACAGACACCGCGGTCTATATATAAAAATATTTTGAAATGATTTCTATGGTTTTGTAAAGAAATATATGGTTTTATAGAAATATTGATTTCAGATATTATATAAATGTTACGTTATATATATAGTTAAATTCTTGATTTTTAGCTATGTATAAATTTGTTTGGTATAAAACAAGTTTAAAAATAAAAATTGATTTTATTAAAAATGCAATATGGTTAAGTATTTATATAAATTATATTTTATATAGAGTTTACAATGACTTTTAATAAACTTAAGGCTGAGAAGATAGATTTGAAATTGATTTGAAATTGTATTAAATGTAGAAATTTATTAAATGAAACCGATTTGGAAATTATGGAATTTGAGATTTGTAAAGGATATGATTTATAACTTGATCGAGTTTAAGGTGAATTATATAAATATTTCAAGTATAAATAAATTGAAGGAAACACTTAGTTAATTATAATTTGGGTTTTATTTAAATGATAATGGATGTATTAAGTAAATATTTAGAAACTAAATAATGGAAAATTGAATTTCATATATATATATATATGAAATTATCAAACTTAGTTTTGAAATTGTTGAATACTTAATGTTTGAAATATATTGAATTCGAAATGGTTTATTTTGTGGATCAAATCTGCTTTGAAATCGGCATAATTTGGAGTAGTTTATTTGGAAACTGAATTGAATTAAAGTTTATGATTTAGGATTTGGTTAAATATAAAATTTAAAAATTTGCGTTGTTTTGGAATTGATTTATGAAATTGAAGAAGCCATTTTATTATATAAAGTATTTAATATTTAAACCATTTAAGTGGTGGAAGTCATGTTTCAAAGTTATGAGTTTATGATTTTAGAAAAGGATATATTTGAAATGAAAATGATATCGTATTGATTTGGTTTTGAAAGGCAATGATAAGTATAAACTATTTTGAAAATAACTGCGGTGTTATAATAACATTTGGTTGTTAAAGAGACCGGGATCGAAAGTTGTCATGCTCTCTGCCAACTCTAAAAACCACTTTAAAAACCATGTATGCGGTGGAGATTTCAGAATGAAGTAGGATGGTGGCGGTGTTCCTTTGAGGTACATACATGGACCCGACTCCCACGAGTTGGCATAAGGTGGCTAAAATAGGAGTGATTGATGGGCTATGAAGGTAGCACCTCATATCAGACACTCTCCTTCGATACCATTTTATTACTTTTTAATTGATTGGGGCCCTTTTGATTTTGGGTGTGTGGCTCGAGGTGGGCGGTAGTAGCTGTTACGCGTTACCACCGGTCTGAAAGCGTAATTGGTATATCTACCCTGGCATTGCCTGGTTGTGCCGTGTCACCTACCCTAGCGCGCCTTGTACGAGTTTGGTTTTCTTCCGTAGCCCGCGTGGTATCTTCTGGTGGCTTCCCGATCAGGTGGAACAATGATACTGGATGGACTAATGATACTGGATGGACTACTAGGACTATTACGTCTTAAGCGGGAGATTGGGTAACTCCTTATCGCTATTTAAAAGTAGGTTTATTTTACTGTAGACATTATTATAATAGCGAAATATTACTACATAGTAAATATTTTAACGGATCCTTAGGAGATGTGAATCCCGAACATCTCTTAAGTTATTGCACTCACGTTAGACACTGGATATGAGATCCCGTAAACATCTCCAATGTCATTTACACTCATATTTATTTTCCTTTGATTTAACTTACATAAGACCTTTTTGTTCTAACTCGAGTGTTTTGTCTTTTTAATTCGCTCGGGCCAGTCTGAGCATTATAGGATTTGAAGACTTTATTTTGGAGGACGAAGACAAAAATATTACTGTCATTTATTATATTATTCCACTACATTCATACTATTCCGCTGCATTATTTATTTTTCTCTGGTATGTGTAACTCTGATTCTGTGTTGTATAAGTATAATCAAATGTTTTTGTAAAACCGCTTCATGAACTGTTATTTGATTATTATATTTTGTCATTCCGTTGTGAGATTTTGTTTTGTTTCATTTCTTCCTCTATTTTTTTATTTACCCCAACAACAATCCTCCCTTCTGTATAGTTCGAGTCTAACATGTGTGGTTTATCGTCGATTTAAAGCGCACAAAAAGGCGGGATGTTACAATTACAATTGGGGTTTTGAGATTTAAAAAAGTGTATTTTATAAATAAACTTAAAGATTTATAAATAGATTGGAATTTTACAAATAAGCATTATAAATAGAGTTGGAGATTTATAAAGGAGACATTTATAAAATGAAATAGATTGATGGAAAGCAATGGTGTTTTGCGATGTTTATATCTCCATTTAAATGGCAATCAATTTTGATCATTTTAATATGATTTTGAAATAGAAGATATCTCTACCTATTTGGTGAATATACTTATACTATTTTATAAGTATGTGGAAAAAAAATTCCAAGTTTTGAAAGGAATGCTTTGTGAATATACTAATTCCGATGAGATAATTATATGAATATTTTTATATACATTCTTGAAAAGAGATTTAACTAATGAAAGAATAATTTTTTTGGCTTTGTGGTTTCCATGGGAAATGTAATCTCTGTTTGAATATGTGTTTATTTGATAATTAAATAACCGACTATCAAATCATGGTCTAAATATGTATCGTTCTTAATTTTGGTGGTACGAAAATATTTCCTACTTAACACCGAAGGATTATAACTCTCAAACTATCTAAGATAAACATGGGGATTATATGGTATAATTACAGCTAGCGGCGCTAATCTGTATGTCTAAACTCATTTTGGTCTTCTAGGAGAAATGATAAGGAGATCCATCCACATAAACGGTTAGGAGGTGATTTTCGCTCTTATGTATTATTTGATTATTTCCTAATTAAAGAACCGATATTGAGCATTCTGGAAATTCAACTATTGGTATTTGGGACATTTGGTAAGCAGGGGAGTGTACTCTTAAGAGAAGACTTGCACCGTAACCACTCCGAAAACCATATAAGCTTCTATGGAGGAGTTTCGTGATCTATTGAGATTATGGAGTCCATGTGTGGTTCAGTGACCCGTTGCGGTGTAGGAATCCATGTGTGATTTCCGAGATCTATTTTGAGATGTGGGAATCCATTTGTGGTTCCGAGACCTATTGGGGTATGAGAATCCATGTGTGATTCCATGATCTGTTCAGTTGGCGGTGCGTGAGCTGGAATGCTGGACATAGCCTCACCAGCAGTAATGACTAAAAACAGTGATAGTAAACTTGGCCTGTAGAGTTGCAAACCTATAAGGTGTAGTCATCTACACCTAGATGTTACCTTCAGTTGTTATTGTTGGAACTAGACTAGCCCGCAGCGGACGTTATGGGTGAATTTCAAAAAAAATTATCCTATTGGATCTTTTATTGGGCCTTTGAAGTCAAACTGAATTAGAACATTTCTAAATTTCATTTAAATAAAATCATTTATTTTATTTAAATTCAAACATATTAAGATATGAAATAAATTTTAATTGATTTAGTTTATACATAAATGTATCATATACATATATGTGTGAGTGCATGTGTAACATAATAATCCATGAAAGATATAGTATGCTCATACGTAGATGTTGGGATTTACATCACAATAAACATATTAGGTCATTTTGTAAGTCATGTATGATGTCCAAATAGGTGCATGTATATGTGTTACAACATATATATAAACACACACACCCATATATACATACGCATAATAATTTCAGTATTTTAATTTGTATATATTATGAACAAAATAATGTTTTCATCCATAAATAATTGACGTAAAATAATCTATTTATGAAAATTCAAATTTTACAATTTTTGAAAATCTAGGACCGTAAAATAGAGCTTAGGAAAAATCTAAAGATTTCACAAAGTTGAAATATTATTTTTAGAAACAAATACATCGATTTCAGCAATAATTATTCAATATAAAATAATAAATTACTAAAAGTTGAAACATCAAAATTTCAAAAATTCTTAGATCATGAATGAAAGGTCACAAAAAATTTTGTAGAATTTTTCGATTAAATTATTATTTTAATAAATCATAAACAGTTTTTTCGAAATAATATTAATTATTAAAAATAATAAACTTTATTGAAAATTTCCTAGATTTTTTATTTATTTTTATAAAATGATATAATATTTTTCAAAAATATAAAATTAATTTTTCAATGTAACATTTATAATTCAAAAATTCAACAAATATTAATTTAAAAATATGAATATATGTATGATAATTAATTTTTGAATTTTTAAATTCATATTATGTATAAATAAGTGTACTAAATTTTTTAAATCGTATATATATGTCTTATATATGCATATATGCTATTATGAGAGAGAAATATACACTAATATATATATATATATATATATATATATATATATATATATATGAATTTATTAATAAATATATAAAACAATTATTAATGACAAAAATTGATTTTGTACGGTAAAAAATATTTGTCTATACATAAATCAAATAGTATAATAAACAAATTTGCACATAACCAAACTGATTTGTGACAACCACATCTACTTACAAAATCTCACCTAACTAAACTTATAGTAGCAATATATTTAAATAGATATGAGTTGCTCATTATAGGATCATGGAATATAATTTAATTACTATAATATGAATTAAAATTACCAATTTAATGATGCCTTTGAATCCAAGTTGAAGAAATGAATTCCCTTCCTTTTACTGTTCTTCATTCATCAGATTGCAAGTCCGGAATCACCGACCTCTAACTACCGAATAGTATTATTTTATTTTCAAATATATTTGAGAACCTTGGAGTGGATTGAGAGATATGTTTTAAACAGAAATGTAGAAGGTAATGGTGGCCAAAAAGGTTAGTAATTTTTTTTAAAGATACATACATACATACATACATACATATAGGGTTGTATTAGAGAGAAACGAAGAAAACCTTTTTACCCATTCTCACTTTATCTCAACCCATTATCTCCAAAATAATTCCCTATGTTTTAGCCACCTCTAGACCTTCCTAAAACCGAAATTTTGTAGCCCTAATGATGGGGCTTAAACCCATCTAAGCTAAGCCAAAATACTATGCAATTAAATCTAATTTTATCGCTTGTCGGTATTGTATATTGATCGATATATTTATAACTGTTATAAATATATACAACCTTATTTATTTCTCAAGTCATATTCAAATTTTATAATTAATATTTCATATATATTAGTTAATTTAACTAATTTATAACAATTATAAACTAATTAAATCGTTCGGTCTTGAGGAAATTCATCATTTCAGCTATGTAACTCTTGGGTGTAAATTTGGTCATCGATTAACATCGAGCTATTCTAATGTTAACGTTCATACGTCACTTAGCAGGTGGTGTGACATTATGGCAAAATTTATCGCTTACTCATTTTTGGTAAAATCCAATTTTAGTTTAATATGCGTTACCTGGTTTGACATTTGTTTACACCAATTCTATTCATCAAAACTATATCACTTTGGACTTATGGAATTCGGTAATGGTCAAAATTCCAACCTCGTCCACATTCAGCTTTACAGTCTAAATACAAAGCCTTGGTTAAATAATAACAATTATTATTAACCGAAATGCTTTGGCCAAAGACTTTAACTTTGAGTTGACTATGATACTAACCGCATATAACCAAGGAGATGAATCCTCTCTTTAATAATGCTTCACTTCCAATACTTCCACTCGACCCAACTATAGTCACTCAATGGACATCATGCCATGATTTGGCAATAATCAATGCGAGCTTTCATATTGAAGATCCATAGTATTCTCAAGTCGAGAGAACTGTGTAAATCAGTTATATCGATATTTTTGTTTGACCATAGTTATATTCACCAACAAAAAACTATAGAGTGAGTCATTCCCTAGGTATCCAATAACTATTAGTATGTAACCCCTAAGTGCCCCCCAACATTCATGGTTAATACATTTCCTAACATTTGGAGAGCATTACATACTCTAGTCTCAACGAATACATCGATATCCAGTCTCAATGCATCTTTAGTAGGAACATTTAAAACGGTATATTTGTTTCATTGTGATAAATTACTCACAGTTACAACACTTTGTAACTCCTATCACAAAATATACTATATATTGATTTTTCTATTAAATATACTTTATTTAAGTTAATTAATTAATATAATCACGTTATATCAAGTATATAATAGGAAGAGAATACCTTTTATTTCGAACAAAGATTGGTCAACGAGTTAGATATATGTAACAAATTACATAATTGCCCCTAAGGCATACCCCTAACTCTATCAGTTATGCATGCATGGTGCGATGCACTCAGTCTTTGCAAGACTTATTCTGTTTTTTCCTATAATACATCACTAGTGAGTATTGTTGTTTCGAAAGGATATCTCTGATTCTTGTAGGAGGACCGTTCTCGTGATACTGAGGGCACCTCCGTTGAATCTTACCCAACTAACAAACATGCCTTATCGGTTTTTATTATATATCTTGTATTGTTTTGATGTACACTCGTGAGCATCGTAGCTACTTGAGTATTATTATTTCATCCTTAGAAATTATTATAATATCACTGGATTTCTTATAGAAATGTTTGGTTATCGTAAGGTTAAAACTTGTCCTTGTTTATGTGTGGTGTGGTTTTACGAGATACCTTCATTTTGAAAGGATTTATAAATTTAAAATCTATTTGGGTGTGTTTTCTCACGCTAGTTTACCAGACTGATCAGGGTGTTATTTTAGTATAATGCTCAAGTCGGACGGAGCTTATTTACAGTTTTAGTTTGGATACTTGGAGCTTCAAGAGACCAGCTAGATGGCTCCAAGATATACTCTCATATAAGTTATTTTCTGCTGCATTAGTTGTTTTATATTATCAGCAATTGTAAGGGCAAGTTGTTATAACTGCCCAGGCTGTTGAATAATTTGTTGATTCTTATATATATATATATATATATATATATATATATATAGCAAAGTTTAGTTTTTCTTTTGTGAAGATCATTGTTATATTATAAATTACTCACCATGTTGTGAGATTTTGTTTTTTCATTCTTTTCTTTTTTCCCCAACAATCCATCTTTCCCACACTTGGAAGCTCGGCATAAGTATACCATGAATGTATTAGTATCGACTTCTGAGGATCGAAAAGGTGGGTCATTGTAGAATAGACTCTACCGCATGGATGATGCTTTAAATCCAAAATGGATTAGAAATATTGAAAAAATTAATTTCGAAAAAGGAACCCCAAATTGATATGATCAATTGGTCGCAAATGACTCTCGAAAAGAAGATCAATGCAGTTGGAAATATGTGAAGCAAAGTTGATGGTAAATGACTTCATCAATTTCAAATGAAGGAATTAGTGAAGTAATTTTCCTAATCAACATGCTTAGGTCCATATGGATTCTACTTACGAATTATCGCACAATATATTTTTGATGTCGGATTAGGTGCATTGTTAGCAGGGAAAATAGGGAGATTTCAAAATTCCTTTATTAATTTTGCACTAGATCTTATTGTTTGTTTACATGAATAATTCATTTACACTGAATCTTATTTAATGATCATTAATAAGTTTGTTATTTTAATTTAATGTGATTAATTTATCTTATAACTTACTGTATATATATTTGTATATTATGACATAAATCTAAACATATATCCACATATACTATTTCAGTTCGACTTCAGTTTTGTTTTTTTATTTTTAATTTGTTAATATTCATGTTCAAAAGGCAAAAATTATAAATACGATAAGCTATCTTAGGGCATCAATACGAATGTCTAATGTCTGTGAATAACCATTATGATTTATGGTAATAAATAAGGAAACAATTTCAAGGATTTAATATAATGGTTTCAAGTGATATCTCTTTCTCATACACAAATGTATTTATGTATGTATGTGTGTGTGTATGTATGTATATAATTTTAGCCATTAATAAAATGAATATATGTTTGTACATTAAATTGTTATTAATATTATTCTTCTTTTTTGGCTATGATGAAAAAATGTTTCTATATATCTGATGATGAAAAATGATTATGTGTGTGTGTGTGTGTTCTAGTATGTCAATATGAATGTGACATATTGCGTGAATAACCGTTGTGATTTAGGCTATAATTAAGGGAATAGTGTTAAGGATTTAACATAATATTACATTATAATATATGATATCACACACACTCTCTCTCACACACACACACAATACTCACACATACATATTTCTACCATTAATAAAATAAACAATGCTTATATACCAAAACTATTATTAATTTTGGCTATAATAAAAATTTAATTTTGGTATTTTAATTCATATTATATATATCTATTAAAGCCAATATATATATATATATATATATATTTCTTTATTTAAGTTCAGTATATATAGGTAATACATTTGCACTTATATATATTTGAAATTTAAATGATTAGACTAATTCAAACATTTATCAAAATAGATACATGATAATTCTTACAAATAGAAAATACAGATATGTGTTTATTTTGTTTAAAATGGAATATAACAAACCTTTTTATATTCGAGAATAAATTGGGAAGGTTTTTTTATTCAATTAATGTGAAATGAAATTTGATTTTTTTCATTGAACCCGAAAATAAAGTAAGAAGGTTCTTTTTCTTGTTAAAACTAAATATAATTATTTTGATATATATGTATATATTCATACATATTAATGCATGCTGGTTGTGAGAAAAATTGGATTTAATTTAAAGTATATAAATACAAATATAACTATATGTTTGAATATATATATATATATATATATATATATATATATATATATATATAATTTACATATTGTATATATAATATATTATCATCACTTTACTTTCGATTTTATAATTTGGTTGAAAATAAAAAATAACACATAAACATATATCATAGATCTACTTATTTAAGAATAAATGTGTACCTTTTAGATACGTTGGTGATCGACAAGTTAGTTGCTAGCTGTTCATCTTTGGGTTGCTTAATCGTTGTCCTTAAATTCAATGTGCAAATCCTGACTTCAAGGCTTCCACTAATTCTTAATGGAGACTTAGGTTTTTTCTTTTGTGATTTAAAAAGGAGATGGTGTGGCAATTTATAGCCACCTCAAGCTCAACTATCTTCCACCATTCTTTCATTTTTGAATCCATATCCCATCTAGGCTCATGGCCCAAGTTAAATGCCTCCATCTGCCCCCTTTTATGGTCGATCATGCCCTTCATTGGGTTTACATGTCATCGATCTAATTATTATACAATATATTAATTACTTAAGCCCATATGTTTAGTTAAATCAATACATAAATTGTGTATTATTTAAATTAATTTAAGGCCTCAAATAGTAATTAAAAAATTCCATAAAAATTTCAATTTAACATTTTTATTATTAATTTCTAGCATATATAAATTAATTCTGAATTGATTGAACTCGAAAATCAGCTAATTACCCTATTGTGTTAACTTGCTGGTGCAAACTCAGTCCTCTGTTGATATTTGAATAACTTTAACACTGAATCATATACAGACTTTGCAAAAGTACAATATTAATAAGGTCATTTTCTTATTGATCGTTTAGGTAAAGTCCAATTTATGTAATCTTTAGTAAGCTACACCTTATATCGTTGTTTGTGCAGTTCTTTTTCCGTCATCACTATGTGACTAAGAAATCTAGAGTTTTGTCAATGATTAAAAACTTCAAAAATATGTATAGTTAATTGCGTAGATCGCTTTAAAGTCCTTGGTTCAGTCTGACAACATTTATTGATTAACCGTTTTACACTAGGCAAAGATTCTGATTTTAAATTGACTATCAATTATGGTGATAATGACCTTCTATAATGAAGAAGATGAATCCTCTCTTAATTAAAAGTACTCTCAAATCTGAAGACTATTGCACATTGTTACATGAGACCTTGTATTTTTACTTAATTGCATTAACCTATAGAAACTCCCGTTAAGTTGTTTTGTGATTATTCCAAATAATCACAAGTAAGCAATCCCATGGTGTCCCTAACGATTTCACCGTCCGTCATATAAAGAGCATTACATACACTAATCCCAATGTATATATTGATATTCTTTTCTTGATACATCTTGATTGGGAGCAATTTAAGGTTAAGTATCTATGCATTTGATTCGAAACTCATGGTTACAAACACATTCGCAACCACAATCGGTAAAATACTATTCCTAAGAATTTCTACTTGTATATATATTCAATGTTTATAAACCATTATATATATTCAATATAATAGTAGATATAATCATAAAATTAAACCATAACCATATTTCATTTCGAACAATACTCTCTTTAAGATTTAAGTTATATAATCAAATCACATAATTTTCGCATGGCCACGCTACTAACTTTAGCAATCTCCCATTTGCACTTGGGGCCAATAATGGTGCTCATTCCCATACTTTGATCAATCTGCTCAAATTAGTTTGAGAAAGTGACTTTATGAATGGATATCAGATATTATCTTTAATGTAACAGCTGGGATTTTCAACCCTCGAAAATTGACACTAATACATCCACTGTATTGCGTACTGAGCAATCGAATGGGGAAACCCGATTGTTAGGGAAAAGAAGAAAGAAGGGAGAAGTGAAGAGAAGGAAAAGAGAAGAAGAAGAGAAAGAAACTAAAAACTACATAGAATCTCATAATCACAGTGGAACAATATATAATATAATATCAATGATCTTCACAAAGGAGAAACTGTAATATATATACATCAATCAAAGTACAACAACAATCAGATTATCAGCCTGGATAGTTATAACAACCTATCCTCACAATTGCTAATGGTTTCAACAAACAGCGTAAAATAAATACATACGTGAATACGACTTGAAGACCTCCAACTCATCCCCTGACTCCAAAGCATCCAATGAAATCTATAAATGTACTCGGTTTGATCCGAGCATTATAATAAAATAACATCTGAGTCAGTCTGAAAAACCAACATGAGAAAACACACCCAATTGATCTTCAAGTTATAAAATCCTTTAAAATAAAAAGTATCTCGTAAGGTCATGCCATACATAAACACGGACATGTTTTTACCTTTTGATAACCAAAACATTTTCTATTGAAATCCATTAATATTGTAACAATGTTTAGGGGCCAAAGAAAAATATGAACATAGCTAATATGCCTACATCTCACGTTTTAGCATAGTTGGGCACTACTAAGTCCATATGACGCTTATTGGATAATGAATTCCATACAACGATTGGGCTACTAGAGTACCGCCCATCACGATGCATCTCTATACAAAATACATTGAGGTCGAGCATGTCGACCCCTGCCAACATAGAATTGATCTACCCTTTATTGGAAAGTACCAAATATGATCACCCCTCCGTTAATGGGCCCTGAAGCATACAAATGAGAGATAATATCAACTCTAGATAGGGATGATCATACCCTACTTGGAAGCGACCCACATAGTTCTACTACATCAACTATGTTTTAATCATTCCCGGCTGATGAGGCTTGAGGCTACGTTTTAAATTTTATATAGCACTTTCCACTTGAAATACTAACACTACCCTCTAGGCATAAAGCAATGCCAGCATTCATTCATACAAGTTCATTCTGGGACTAAACGAAACATTTGAGGGCTCCGTCTTCAATTCCATCATCTCTGAGATGTGTTCACTTCGAAATGCTTCATTTGGATCGAAGTGGTTTTTGGATAACATATCCAATCCCGATCTTTTCAAAATAAATTTTCAATAATTCTTGGTAAACTCAACCTCGGTTCTTAAAGGAAATAAATAGTCAAAGATAAGAGCGGAAATCACCTCCTAACCATTAATGGATGGATTTTCTTATCATTGTCCTAGGAGAACGAAACGAGATTTATACGCACAGTACATCATCATTAGAGATGACTGTGCCATATAACTCACGTGTTTCTCCTAGATATTTCCAAAGTTACATTTTGGATCCAAATTCGATAGTCAGTTGTTTAACTATAAAATAAGCAACATTCAATCGGGGATTTAATTCCATTGGGGAAACCAACAATGGTTAAGCACAAAAGCAACTACTAACCTCCCTTTAATTAATCTTTTATTAATTTAAATTCACGTTGTAATACATGAATCAAATTTTTTTTTACAAAGATACACACACACCCATACACCTACACCCACACACCCACAAATCCCTATATTTCAATACTTGGAAAAATATCCATATATTTATCTCAATGGTATAAGTATACCCACCAAACACTGAGGAAGATTTCCTTTTTGTACAATTCTAGATCTTTCATAAACTCCATTATAATTTCTAAAACCATTTATAAAACTCCTTTTATAAAACTATAAACCCATTTCAAAAATTCTTTTGTAAATATCTAATCATTTATAAAAATCTTCTACCTTGTATAACCGTCTTTTAAGCCGCTAAACCATTTTATAAAAACTTCCCTTACAAAACCCAATCCGTTATAAACTCTATTTATAAATCTTAAACATTTATAAATAAATTCTAATCATTTATTTTTAAACACTATTATATAATAAACAGTATAAATAAATAGTGATTAAAACATCTTAAAGATAATAATTAATCATTTCAAAACATTTTTAATGACACAATAATAAATTATCTTCAATATTATAATAAATAATAATAATTTATTTCCAAAACTTTATTGATAAATAATTATAATTAATTTCGTACCATATTAATATTAAATAATTAAATTTTCAGTATATTTAAAATATTGATAAACAACTTCTAAAACAATATTAATATTAGCATTCAACTTTTAAGAACATAATATATTCCCTATATACAATTTCACATTTAAATTTCAACATAATCCTTTCCATATCTATAAAACTATGTTTATAAATTTAATTTTATTTTATAAAACATCTTTTTTTATAAAATCTCTTTATTTATATTACCATTTACAACTGTTGCTTCCATATGTATAAATTTCTTTTCCATTTATAAAATATCGCTTAACATCTTCCAATTTATCCCCACTTCAATTCCCAAAATAGGATCAACTATTTTATAAAACAACATTTCACATCATATAATAAATCCACCGTTTGATTTATTTCTCCCTATCTATCCAACGATAATAGTTTTTGTTTCATTTACAAAAATCATTTATGAATTCATACTTTTGCTAACAAAAACACCATTTTACAAATCTTCACTTCATTTGTAAAATATCACTTTTGTAATTTATGATATTTATAAATAAGTTTAATATATGTACCTATATATATCACTTTATATGAAATGGTTAACAAATATTTATATCAAATATTTCTATTTTCCTTTGAAAACCATATCCCTTTATTATAAAAGGCGGACTTATTTTAAGATTTTTAAAAACCTTTATCCTTAATTCAAAAATAGCCATTTAAAATATTTCATAAATTATTAATTTATAATATTTAAAAATCATACTTTTTATTGTTTTAAAGTGAATCTCTTCTTTAAATAAATTTAATTTTTTTATTAAGATATATAATTTTCAAAATCACTTTGAAATCCCTTCAAATCAGATAGATATTTTATAGTATTTTAAAATACCAAAAATAAGGCCCAGTGCTACTGAGCACTAAATATGCAAATTTGTATCCGTGTCATCAACTATGGCATCTAACGCATCATATATCAAATTATATGAAAAATAAAATCAAAATTATGAGGAATCCTGTTGCATCCCTCCAACCTGTCCCCCCGCATCACATACAGTATATAATTAAATAATATAAAAACTGCCGCTTCGAGGCGGTATTCGTATACAAAGGGTCAACGCTCTTACACGAGAATGTAATAGGGTCACATCTACTCCAAGGGTGGGAATATGTCCAAACAAACAATATAAAATAGGAAAAATATCCAAATAGTCCATAACAATCAACTATAAAATATCCACACATCCAATAAATAATTTTATGGACTATATAATATTTTTTGATTAACCAAAAAGGTGAGATTAACTCACATTGATTCCACAAGTCACCAAAGCGCTCCGGTTCGAATCAAATTGAATAGTCATTTGATTGTACTCAAAATTTCTACTAGCTCTGAATTCATCCCACTTCACAGAGTAGCCTTCACTGATGCGAACGCAACGAAACTCGTCGCGTTCAATTTCGACCTCGTACGGAAAAGTTATAATTTTATGAACTTATGAAATAATTAATTTATAATTAACTTAATAAATTTAAAAACTTCATTTACCCTTTCCCTCTCCCTTTCATCGTTTGAACGAAGCCCAGGCATGAAAGAAAAAAATCACGGGGACTTTCCTTCGCCCAGCCACCACGTTGCTCCATCGACCGTCGCCTACCCACGTCCCAGCATGCCACCTCGCCATGCCTCCATGACCTTACAACGCCGCCCCAAAACTTCTCCTTCGAGCCAAAATCGAACCCATAGCCACTGCAAACATGGTCGAAATTTGGCCACAATGGCATGAATCACGGCAATCCCACCGTCCATCTTCATCATCTCATCCATGCGAGCATTTTCATAGTTAAGGTTTTTTTCCTAAAAGGTCCTCGAGAGGCTTCGATTGACGTAGGTGATTGGATGGGCCATGTTTTAACTCAAAAAAAATAAACTTTCTAATGAACGTGATTTTGAAGGAGGGAGACGGTATGGGTTTAAACGTGGATGGTATGGGACAAACATGTTATAAAGTACATATTTATTACTTAAGTTGGAAAAAGTTTAGCTTTTAAATTTCTGAAACTCTCGAACTCCAAATAAGGCGTGACGTCTATTGTTCTATTAGTTATACCGCTATTTCAGACATAATATAACTAGTCTCAAGACCTAATTCCATCATATACAGAAGATATCTTCTCAAACCCAATTACTATATAATTTTCTAGAATAAATTTCTATGCGTTTCATTCTCACACGCCCAAGCGATACGTCCAATCGTCACAAAATTCGACAGTATATTATAATTCACTATTATGGATCCCATGAAACTGGTTTCGTCGAAATCCAGGATAGTGCCGCAGAAGGCTATTTTCACATGTTAATTAAAACAAATTATTGTAAAAACAAGTTTATTCACTTTATATTCAAATTTAAAAGTTTACTATCTTTATTCTTATTCAAATCAAATTTCAATCAACTTTAGTAACCATTTTTATTCACATTAACTCTAGGGTTTAATTATTTAAATAATTCTAAATACTAAATTCAACAATTTAATTATCAAATAGATTTCTATATTTGAGTTCCAAGTTATTTAACTTATAAAATTAACTCTTTAATATCGAAAATCAATCAAATATCCTAAATTTAAACGACTGAAATTATGGATCATTACAATTAGTATCCACTCTTTTTTATTATACTGCTCCGTTACTATTAAACCAGTTTACCATGTGTTTATCACAGCGAACATATTTGACTTTTCATTTAGCTGTTTGTTCCTTTTGCAATGTATATTGTATTATTGTCAATGTATATTATTGGATTCTTAATGATAGGAACCATTGTTGGCTTGCTTAAAAATTTGCACGGACATACTATTATCATTGCTTGGAACTTTTCCAATTTATGGCCACTCCATTGAGAGTAAATAAAAATCATGATCGATTTGCTATAGTTACACCACTCTAAAAATTCAATCTCGAGAAACCCTTCATGAGGATTTTGTTTTTTCCATGTATAAGAAACTAATCCATAGTATTTCTCAAATATTTAGGATGATGTTAACTATTGTGTAATGACTTTTTCTGGTATTTAATTGACATCAGGTGACTGTAGATAGTGAAAAATGGACATCTGGTCTAGTACATAGCATATCATAGATGATAGGTACTACTATCAATGCATAAGAAATCTTACACATATGCTTTCTCCTCATCCGTTGATAAGGAGTCTTTGTTGGAAAAAAAATTTGTGCTACACTAGTGCATTTCTACACTTGAAATTTCCATAATAAACCTTTTGGTACGACATCTTTTACATTAATTTGGACAGTCCTAATAACCTTACTGATCTATCTCTATACATCTTTATAATAATATAAAGGAGATTCTCCTAAATCCTCTACTACAAAATTATTGGAAACCCAAGCTTTCACTGATTATAGCATTTTTACATCATTTTCAATCAAAAGTTAGCTGTTAACGTATAAAACTAAGAATGTAATAACACCATTCTATACATACATGCTTACTATGTATTATAATAAAATCGAACTATTTGATTGCCTTGTCAAAACATATTATTCCAACTTCTTGATGCTTTATTAAGACCATAAATTGATCTTAAGATCCTACATGCCTAATTGCTACTCCCATTGACTTCAAAACCCTATGGTTGTGACATATAAACAACCTGTTAAATTCACCATTTAGAAATGATGTTTTAATGTCCATCTGCCTTATTTTTACTTATAATAAGCACGGCATGTAGAATTTGAATTGGTTTAAGCATGATTATAGGAGAAAATGTTTATTTATGATCAACACCTTGAATTTGATGGAAACCTTTTGCCACCAACCTTGCTTTGTAAGTCTAAGACTTTCCATCTGCACTAGTCTTTTTCTTAAAGATCCATTTGTAGCTAATAGGTGTGGGTACATGTTACAAAGTCCAAACTTTACTTTGTAAATGGAATCTATTTCAAGTTCCCTCACATCAAGCCACAATCTAGAGTCTTTGCTCTCCAAGATTTGTTGGTATGTGAGAGGATAGTCATGGATGATTAAATCCTCTTTCTCACCGTTAATGAAAAACTTGTAGCATCTCTCTGGCACACAAGATGCTTTACTAGATCTACTTATAAGTTGCACGTCTTCTACAATTGTTGAATTATCATTTGAATATTCAGTTTCTAAGGAAGTTTTTTGGATCTTATCGAGGTCTATCGTAACATCATTAATTTCTTATAAAGGAATCTATTTTCCATAAATTTGGCACAAGCAAACACCTTTCATTCCTTAATATGGAGAATATTACCCATTATAATTTCTAGAATACCTTATAAACTTGCATAAAACTGATCTTACCTCATGTTTACTAGGGTTTGCATTCTAAACATAAGCTGGGTAATGTCATACCTTAAGATAATTCACCTGGGTTATCTACTTGTCCATAACTCTTGTGGCATTATAGCCATAGATTTAGATTGTAACGACATGGATTTTTAACATTTGATTTGGAATACAAAGGAATGAGTTTAAATGAGAAGATGGAATACTTGGAATATTGAGTGGCTTATGGATTCTAGTCAACATGAATAATTAACGTTATTCATAGGGATCTCTAAACAATATAACAGAGCAATTCGACATAGTATTGTTTTAAAATGGGGTAAATGAAATAATTTTACCCAAATAATATTTATATATAAAAGAAATAATTTTTCATAAATTATTGTAGTGTGTACGGTATGCTTGGTTGTTAGGAAATGATAATATTAAACTATTATCAATTGTTGTTGTAGTGTTTGAATAAAAATTGGAATTATAATCAAAGGTGAGAAAATAATTCATATAACAAAATGGAGTTTGAGAATATGAATTTATAAATGTGATTTATAATTTGAAATAAAATAAAAAATCCAAAGGAATATTTAAAGATGATATGTTTTATAAAAACGATTTATAAAGGGATTAAAGATAAAAATTTGGAAATTTAGGAATTTTAGTCCCATTTGTTTTGAGTGTTTTCCAAAGTCTTGGAAAATAAAAGTGATATTACTTGGAGAACATTTTTGAATTGGAAATGAAATATATTAATATTTGGAATAAAAATATTTTAAAATGGTTTTCAAAAGAGATAAAAGCACGGAACTCACTTCGATCATTGGAAAATAATTTCGGTGATGACTGCAGCATCATCAATTTTTATTTTCGAGTTTCCAAGGGAGTGATTCCTTCCTCAATGATTTGAATTAGAATTTGTTTGCAACATTAGTTTTGATTTTGAAATGCAAAGGGATAATTTGATGTGATAACCCGAATTTTGGACATCTGATAAGTGGATAATTAACTGGTTTATTCAGTTGAATAGATAAGATTCTGATATCTGGAAATATAAATAAATTTGAATCTATAATAAGTATTGAAATATAAATATCTAGTCTAGAAATAATAAATTTTAGAGTAGTTTAATATATATAATAGATATATTCGAAATTCCATAATGTTGGAAATCTTTTTTTTGGCAAGGCCGACGGGGTTAAATGGACCCCGACCATTTATTACTACACCATAGAAAACTACACACAAACAACAGAATACAGGGAACACTTGGCATAGCAAGCACGGGGGAAAAAACAAAAACAAAAGAAAGAGTGGAAGACAACAACTAAATGTTTAGTAGAAAGGAAGCTCGTATCCCAGGCTCAATTGCGAACGACAGCTGCCCCAAAGAAAGACATATCTCACACATTATCCACCTTTTAAACACCACGTCAGTTTTAGCATTGGCAACATCAAAAACCCTGGCATTTCTCTCCCTCCAAACAGCAGAAATAAAGCTTTTAAGAACTACATTGAAGATTCTTCCTCTTTCGTTATTGATTCCAGCATGATAATAAACTCTTTCCCATTCAGTTCGATTGTCGTGGGATACATTCTGCCTATGAAGCCTCGCCATCACGGATATCCAGATTAGTTTAATAAAGGCGCACTCGAAGAACAAATGTTCGACCGATTCAGGCATATAACTGCAGAATTTGCATGAGAGGTTAAAGCCCAAACCCATGCAAGCAAGCTTCGCATTAGTCAGCAATGCGCGATTCAAAACTTTCCAAAGCATGAAGTCATGTCTCATACTGCTATCTCTTCCCCACGTACGTTTCCACCATTTCCATTGCGGTCTAGCTCTGTTCTTCATCATAAATTCGTATATGTCTCCAATTTTGAAGGTAGCTCTCTTGTCCCCCCACAGTATACGCGCAGCTACATCTGAGACAGGCGTAAAGTTGCTAATTCTTCTCCATATAATGTTGGAAATCTTAAGTGTATACATATATAAATTCATTGTGAAGTAGTAAACATATTAATATAATTCAAACAATTTAAAATGTGATAATCTCCTTTAATTATTTATTATTTAAAAGTTGGTAAATTTTTTATTTTCAAACAAAAATAATAATGTGTTTTTTTAAATATAGATATAAATAGATTTTAAATTATAATGATTATTTACAAATTTAATTTGTGTTTGTTTAAATATATATATAAATTTAAGTTGATTTTAAATTTTATTTTTAATTGAATTTGAATTTGAATTTGGATTTAAATTTGAAATTTAAAAGATAAATATTTTAAAATACTTTGGGTTCAAAAACATATGTATAAGATTTTATTTAGAATATAATTGGTTTATATTTTATTTTCTTTAAAGAGATTTTATTCATATAAATTATGAAATGTACTTATTAATTAGGAAATTGAATACAAAAACTTCAATTTAACATTTAACAATAATTAAAAATGTATAATGACAAGTGTTAGCTTTTAAATCATGTTAAGTACATGTGTAAGATAATTAGCAAATGAAATTGACAAATGTTAAGGAAATTAACAAGTGTCACAAATTTTTTTTATTTTCTTTTATTTTAAATAAATTCTAATTAACATTTTATAAACATACGTCTCCTCTTTTCCATTTTTTCCTATCTTCTCTTTTCAGAAGCAAAAACTCAAGCCTGTAATCAAAAATACAAACCTATAATCAAACATTTCTCAAACCTAAGAAAATCAAAAGCAAAGCCTGTTAACTACTTTAAAACTAGAAATTCAAAACAATAATTCAAAACCATTGGATTTAAAACCAAAGCAAAACAAGAAACTGATCAGGATCATTCAAAAATAAAACATCAAGGAGAGATTCAAAATTTCAATACAAAAACCAGTTCCAGACCTAAAGGAAAGAATAAAAGCTGTTCTCGGTTATCAACATATTCCGGTGAGTAAACATTTAAAAATAAAATCTTTGGTGTTAATATATCTGCATAATAATGATGTATACATGTTGCATGGATGTCTTCAACTCGAATCTGGTTTGAATGCTGCTGTATATTGAAAGAATGCCTGTATATGTTAGCATGTATGTCTCTGTTGAATTTCTAGCAAGATCAACTATATAAAAATTCCTATCTTCCCAATGAATCATTATTAGACTTTGATTATTGAAAAGGAAATGATAATAACAATGTAATCTTGTTTCTAAAAATAATTTTAAGTGATTATATTTACTAAATATTCTGTAAACTTAAGATTTACAGTAAAAATCTAAATTAATTTGTAAATCGATGTATACGAATTTATCTTTGGATTTTGGAACCTGATTCGTATAAGAGAATCATGAATTTTAATATGAGTTTGGAAAATTTTAATTTAGTATTTGAAGTTAATTTGTGAGTTGTTTGTTTTTGGGAAATTGGTCGATTGCCGTCGATCGGTAGTAATAGGAGGATTGAAGTTAGGGCTGGAGCTAGTGCGGAGTTAGAGATCGATGGAAAAATGGTGGAAGAAGTTATCAATGGTCGTGGTGGTAAGGAAGTGGCGAGGTAGGGTTTTATACCAAAATTTTGTTGACGCTGTTTCTATGGCTTTCTCGATATCGAGGGTGATTCGGTCTCTATCATGAGGGTTGATGTCGTACCGTGGTATCGTGATGATGCTCTGGACGAAGCGGTTTGGGTTATGATGGCGTAGTTCATCGTCGGCGAGGTGGTTAGTCATTTTAGGATGGTTCCAGGTTGCTCGATTAGCTCATCTTTAGTTTTCAAGCAAGTTAGGCGATACTGGGAGGACTAAACCATCGGCGAGGTCGTAGGCGACTGGGAGATGGTCGGAGCAATAGCCAGAGTTGATCTCATGGCGTATGCATGTGTAGGCATACATCTTCTTGAGTCTTGGTTTTGTTTGAGTTGGGATGAATGGTGATACTCGGGGGTGGCTCTGGATCGTCGCAGGTGTAACTCGAAGCGGGTGGGTTTGCGTAGTTGTACGCGAGTGTTGCTCGGTAATTGTCTCGGGATTTTCCTTATATTGCTCAGATCATTTGATTTTCAAGAATCGTGTCCAGTTTTAAACTATGAATTTGAAAGCAAAGTTAAATTTTAAACAAATTTTTTAAAAGAAATTTTCAAGTTACTAACCATTTTTAAAGATGTATGAAATACTTGAAATTTAGAGCAAGATGTTTAAACAAATTTAAGTTTTAAAAGTATATATTTTCAAAGTTTAAATTTTCTTTAAAAATAGTTTGGTTTATATAAACATTACATTAGATAAATCATGTAATTAGTCCATAAATGTTTTCAAATAAAATGTAAATGATGAAATTTAAATGTGATTAAAGTAAAAGGTATTTAACCTTAAATAAATCAAAGGATGATGATTTTGTATAAACCAAATTCAAGCTTTTAAATTTATTTTAAATGGTAGGTACGAGTTTAATGTAGTAACTAGGTTATCTTAATTTAATCAAGTTTTATTAACAAAAGTAATTAAAGTAATTGCTTAATTAACTAAGATGATTAATTTAGGTAATTAAATTAAGATAAATTAATTTGTGTAATTAATTAAGGAATAATTACATAATGGATGTAATTAGAGGTTAGTTACTTAATATTAAGAGGATTATTAAGGGTAATTACTTGATGAAGTAATTTAAAGGACTGAATTACTCAATGAAATTAATTAAATTAATATGGTTAATTTAAGTTAATTAATTAGTTAAATTAATTAAAGATAATCACTTGATGATGGGTTAAATACCATTACTTATTGTAATTAATAAAATGTAATTACATAGTGTAAGTAATTAATGGGTAATTTTGATGTAATTAAAGGGTTATTTAATCACTGAATGTGATTAATTAATAGGATAATTAATCAATATAAGTGGTTTTAGAAAAATTATTTTGTGTAATTAATTTAGAGTTAAGTACTTGTTGTAATTAAAGGATAATTAGTCAAGGGTGATTAATTAAGATGGATAATTAAAAGATGATTAATTAATTGGTTTATAATTAATTAATGTTAAGTAAAGGTAATCTAAGTGATTAAAGATTAGTAATTAATTTAATTAGAGATAAATTAAATTAATTTTGGAAGTGATCAATCTTGCTTATGAATGATTGAATGATGTTAAATGCCTTGAATTGGTTGATATCTCTGATATGAAATATTTTGTGATATGATATGTTTGGATGGACAGTGATAATGTGGTTATCTATCGATGATGAATTGCTATGTAAAAAGTGACATCTTGTATTTAAAGTTGAATTATATTTCACTTGAATAACTTGGGTTAAGATGGTATTGAATTCGAAGAGACTGGGGTCGGGTATCAGTAAACACCCGAACCCACTTCGATTTGTAACCTACAATGATTCTTTATAGATTGATATGTGAAATGAATAGGCTAAAATGGGATAATTTAAATGACTAGACCATTTAAAACTAAGTAAAGGTACTTAGGGATTGATTGTGAATATAAGTGTTGACTATGACAAGTTGTGAACTTGTAGTGATGAACGAGTTACCCCAGGTTTTAAGTAAGTTTTATGCATTAGTATTTCTTGTTAGATGGGTTTACTCACGCTGGTTTCCAGCCTGACCCGGGTGTTACTTTGATGTAATGCTCGGGTCAGACCGAGTATTACAGATTTTCAAGTAAGGACGTTCTGGAGCTCAGGAGGCGAGCTGGATGGCAGGAACGTATGGAGCGTGTTCCGCTGAGTATATTACTGTTGTTGTTTATCTGGGACAAGTTGTTATGTCCAGTTTTTATAAGATTGAATGTAACTCCTATGTATTGATGTAAATTAACAGATAAAGTTTTCCTTTGTATAACTGCTATTTTATTTGATATTATATTTTGATCCGCTGCGAATGTGAGAATCTGTGTTTTGTTTTCCTGTTTCCTCTCCTCTCTCTTTCTTCTTTTCTCTAACAATCTGGATTTTTTGAGATCAAAAATTCCGGTTTTGTTACATTTGGTATCAGAGCTGAAGGTTAAGCAAGAACCTTGGCGCTGGTGGGTTTACTCATTTGAATAAGGGTCAATAGTACCCTAGAATGAGTTGAGTATATATATGTGTATGTATATATATGAGAGTGTATTTGCTATTTTCTTACATAAAGATTTTAAAATGGTTTTAAAAAGTAGTTTATATTATAGAGCAATAATTTTCTAACCACTATATATTAAGATAATTGGTTGTTGTATTATTTGAATTAAGATAATAATAAGAAGAATTAAGTGGTAATAGAAACACAACCAAATGGGAATTTGGGTAAGATGAACTATATAAATAAGATAAGTTAGAAAAGATTCAAATTAGAAAATTAAATCTTGAATTTGTAAAAGTATTTTCAGAATAAGATGATAATGAATTGGTTTCCAGATATGATAATCTTGGTTATTATCATAAATGGTTATTTTATTTAAAAATGAAATGTGTGTTAATGAGTAAGCAAAATAAAATGTTTTAAGGAAATAAACATTTAGGTGAGTATGACTTATAAATAAAGGTATACATGTGGATATACATAATAACAAAGATGATCTGAAATAAACACTAAGTGTTGAGTTTTAAAATTTTATTTGGAATGTGATGTGAAAACCCAAATTGATAAGTTTTTGAACTTATTGGTGGGCGGTTTATTAATATAAAGTTAAAATTTAAAATGGGAATTCAAATTGAGTAGGGTTGACTGGATTAAGTAAATTAAATTTAACTTTGGGAATGTTAAATAAGTTAACAAACAACCAGAATTGAGAATTTCAAGATGGAACTGAGATTTAACTTAGGGAAGTTAAATGATTGGTTTAAATGATAAGTTATGTGTGATCTCAAAATGGATTTGAAATCTGGAAATTGGAAATGGATTGGGGCAATATATCCATTATTGAGATAAAATGGAAATTAAACTTTAATTTGAAATCAAGGATATGGGATCACTATGAACTTAAGATTTGAATGTTAAGAATTGAACTTATAAAACTAATATTAATTATGAATCAGTTTCAAGGTTTGATGTTAGAATGGATAATAAATTAGAATCTGAAAAGTAAATTGTTTATTAACCTTATTTGAACTTTGAAAAGCAAAAATAATTTAAAATGGAATTATGAAATTTTGACTTAGAATTAAATTGTCTAAAGATTTAGATTGTTGATTTAAAAATAAAGGTTAATTTGATTTAAGGGATTAAATCAATATTTAAAATTTAACTTGAATTTATATAATTTGAGACAGTTTAAAGTTGAGAATTAAATTGAATTAGTTAAAATTGAATTTGATTTGAATTAATTAGAATTTTAACTGAAGATGGATAAGTTTAAAACTCAAATGGAAAATTTGAATTGGATTAATTTGAAATGAAATTGAAGTCGAATGAGTTCAAATTCAAATGGGAAGTTGATTTGAATTTGGGATGGGAATGGTAGTTAACTCAATTTGAATTGAAATTGAAGTTTAATTGGAAATCGGCAATTGATTGGAAATGAGATTGGGAATTGAACAGTTTGGCTCTAAACTATTTTCAATAAATTATTTTAATGTAAACATGTAAACTGTTTTCAAATCTATTTTCCTAGCTATTTACTATACAACTCTTCTTTTTAAACCGAAAACTATCTTATACTTGTTTTACAACTACTTTTGAAACTATTTAACTATTTTACAATAACTTTACAACTGTTTTATAAACTAATTACTATTTTACAACTATTTTATAATTACTTAACTATTCTACTACTATTTTGCAACTAATAACTATTTTACAACTACTTTACTTTTAAAAAAAATTCAAGCTATTTTCTAAATGCAAGTTGGTCAGAGTGCAAACTGTCTATAATTAAATACCAATTGAGATAAAAATTGAAGTGTTAACGTAGAAATTGGGAGAAACTGAGGATAAGTGAATAGAATCAAAATGAAGGTGAATAGAAAAGAGAATTGATTTAGCTAATGATCAATGAAGATAAATACGTCGGATGTACCTATATTATTCTATTCTTATAGTGATTTGATCCGGATTCGAGAAAAGAATTTCGAGATAGTATATCGATCCGAGTTAGGATTTTTTGCTCGATTTTCGACGGTGAACCCTGGATATGGATTTTTGGTTGATTTTGGATGTTCTCTATCATAGTTGTGACTACGCAAGGAGAATGATGGTTTCTGATCAAGAAACTAGATCTAAGTCCACATTAGAAAGTCAGGTGGACGATACTAGTTCGGAAGTGAAATTATGTGATCGAGTGAGCGATCAGATTTGATGTTGCGTACGGATGATATGTGTACATTGTAAATGAAATTGATATTGAAAATTTGTGAATAAGAACTGTAGACGATTTTTGAAATTAAAAGTATATTTTGTGAAATATATGATGAAATAAAGTGGAAATTGGATATTTCTACGATTAAAGGTTCACTTTATGAAGAAATGTAATGAAAGATGATTTTTGAAAAGAGAAGTACGTTTTGAGAATATGTATATGGAATAAAATGGGAATTGGATATTTCTACGATTATAACTCATTTTACAGAAAAGTAATATGGTTAATAACTTCATAAAAGAGTAACCAAATTTGAATATTTGATTTGAAATAAACAAAGTTATATATCTTTGTTATATATATGATAGAACTCCCGTTGTTGAATCTATTGCCAGAAGAAAAGGGTTTTGAAATTATATGAAGTATAAAAAGGGAATTTATACAAGTACGAAGTGATCCAAAGATTTTCAAAGTTATATGTATATATATATATACACGAAGAATCTTATGAGAATGATTTTGGAAAAAGCTTTTGGAACCTATGGATTTTGGAAAGGCTTTGATTTTTAGGGAAAAATCATTTTGGAAATTTGGAAAGCCTAGTATGAGAAATATCGATTTTGGAATAATTGATTTTGCGAAAAGGAGATTTATATGGGATTCATACTCGGTGTATGATTTGGAAGATACTATATGTGTATAGTATAAAGTGTTTTGAAAATGGCTCTGGAAAAAAAGGCGCTCCCTTGAAATGAACTTCTTAGGAGTACCATTGGTTGGTACTGCCTTGAGCCCCAAGGGGGAGGCTCTAAAGTGGATCCTGTGAGGAAGTCCGGACAAACTGAAGTTGCTGAGGATTATTAGGTAGCGAAATTCGAAGGCGCTGATGCCTATAAAGGCATTTCGGTTATGCTGTGATGATAGTGTAACTTGATGTCGCTGCGATCTACTATGGACCAAAGCGAAAATCGTATGGATGTGAGTGCCAACGGTCTACGTTGGATTTTGCCAGGAAGCAAGGTAACATCGGTAGACTATAATCTATGGTCGAGGGGAGAAGTTTCATTTTTGGCAGCGAAATTCGAGTGCTCTGATGCTTACAGTTACATGGACTTTTGCTGCAATGGCAACGTAACCAGGATGTAGCTACGATCTGTAGCGGGTTCCATGGAATAATCGAGGGGCGCGGAGTGCCTATAGTTATTTATAGATTTTGCCGAGATGGCAAAGTAACCATCGAGTTAACTGTGACCATGGATGGAGGTGATGATCTCTAGAGCATTCTCACCAAAGATGTTTCCTCTATTTTCAAAAAAATGTTTTCTATATTTTCAATAAAATTATTTTCCAAGTATTTTCACTAAGTGTTGAAATGGTTTTACCAAGTACTTATAGATTTTCAATCCTACGCCTGATCAACGTATGATCAAATTTCTGAGAGAACAAGGACGGACTTGTTGAAACATCGAGTTATAAAATGATATTTTTATAAAACTATATTTGCAATATTATATAGATTTTAAAGTGTTTCAAAAATGTTCAAAGAGAAAATTTAACTGATATTAAGTATTTTAATAAATTTTGGTTTCGTTCCTTTTCGAGGACGAAAAGATTCTAAGGGGGGAGGAATGTGATAACCGGGATTTTGAACATCTGATAAGTGGATAATTAACTGATTTATTCAGTTGAATAGATAAAATTCCGATATCTGGAAATATAAATAAATTTGAATCTATAATAAATAATTAAATATAAATATCTAGAAATTATAAATTTTACAGTAAATTAATACATATATATATAATAGATATATTCAAAATTCCATAATGTTGGAAATTATAACAACCCGCATATTTATCGTGTATATTTAAATATTTTATTTAAATATTTTATCGTTCGTCGGATTTTAGTCTGAAAACCTACTTTTAGCAAACAGTCGAATTGGGACTCGAGACCCCTTCCATTGAGTTCAAAATGCCGTTTGCAACCTTTTTGAGTATAAGCTTCGATATGTTTGGAGTTAGTAAAATTTTGCTACTTTTTCACTTAGGGCTTTGGTTTGGGCTGAGCCCAATAACCCCACTTATGTATTCAGTCCCAACCCCTTTTCCTCTTCATTACTTCATTCCTCATTTCCTAATACTCAAGCTTTTATAACAATGGAGAGTAGAAGAGGAAATTAAAACTCCAAGCCCTACTTTTCTTTTGCAAATCAAGCTCTAGCTCCAAACTTATAGAAGAACTCATTGGTAAGCTTTCTCTTCTTCTTCTCCAACTCATTCTCTTATCAATTTCAGAAATTCCTAAACCTAACTTTGGGAATGTTCTTCTTTTAAAGCTTAGAATCAAGCTTCTTGAGTTGGATTTGAAGAGTGGTTGATTCTCCTTTGCTTTCAAGCTTCTTCTTCAATCGTTTGGGTTAAAAGGTGAGATTTTTATCTCACATCTTTGTCTATAATTATCTTCGATTGTTAGGTATGAATTCCTAATGCTTATTCTTGTGCAATTGATTTTGGTTTCGATCGATTTGGTGTATATTCCAAATTTTGGTGTTTTGAAATCAAAATCTATGAAAATCCTTTTATGGATATTTGGACATTGATATTTGAGGCGTATCGAAGAGCCGTTTAGGCTGGGTTGTCGCTCGACGTAATTCCTTAGTCGTCGTCGCTCGATCGATCGCTTTCGGTATCCGTTTGGCCATTTTTGGCCTAGGTTCAGGGAATGCGCTGAACCCTTGATTCAGACGTCTGAAACGTAAGATTCAGACGTCTGAATATTGTTCTGGGAAGATTTCTATTCCCAGATTTAGACGTCTGAATATATGATTTCAGACGTCTGAATTGGTTCATTTGGAACCAGAAAGGAAACAGGCTAAAATGTGCCTATTTCAGACGTCTGAAATCAAAGATTCAGACGTCTGAATTCTGTTATGGAAAACCTTTGGTTTTCCAGATTCATACGTCTGAATCCTTGATTTCAGACGTTTGAATCTGCACTCTTTTGCCTATTTGCCTATTTAGCTTGTACTTCCAACTTTAATCGATTCGTGTTGATTCCATTTTGTTATTATCACTTATTATCGACTTTGATGTGATTTTGGGAATATCCATTTCGATGGATTCGGTAATCGATTTCTTTGCAATTTATTCACGTCGTCGAATGTGAATTTTGATGATTGATTGTTTCTACAATCCTTTCTATGATTTGTCACTTTAAAAATATAAAGGTTTCAATACTAGTAGTAAATATCAAAACTCCTTCGTTAAAACGATTTCAACACTATTTTATTTCAAAATTCGTTTCTTAAAACCATTTTCCAGTCTACTAGTGTATACAAACCTTTACCTCACTCGTATGAGTAATCTAATTAAACCACTTAGTAAAACGAGTGGTATGAAACGCTTACGTTTACTTCGTTGGTTAATTCTTGGACTTGTTTGATTGAATCTCTTGTGACAATTTTCTAGTGGAGATCTACAATTTGTTAGTAAATATTTAAGTTAAGCTAGCGGTTATAGGACATGAAGCTAAGCTCATATATTTACTAGCTTACTGTAATTGACACTTCTTGATGATCATGACGGTCATTTTTATGATTTAGACTAGCAATTGTGCGATGTCTCTTTGTCTGTGATGCTAGACTAGGCACCATCTGTGTGATTTCGACTCACACATACCTCTTTGTTTGCAAGGTTAGTCTAGACCTCATCTATGTGATTTCGACTCACACATGTCTCTTTGTCCACGTGGAGGACTGTACCTCATTTTTATTGAGCTTTGGCTCACCAGGAGGAGCTTCGGCTCAAAGTCCGCAATGGGGGACTATACCCTGTTAGGAGGAGTTTCGACTCACCAGGAGGAGCTACGGCTCAAAGTCCGCAATGGGGGACTATACCCTGTCAGGAGGAGTTTTGACTCACCAGGAGGAGCTTCGGCTCAAAGTCCGCAATGGGGGACTATACCCTGTCAGGAGGAGTTTTGACTCACCAGGAGGAGCTTCGGCTCAAAGTCCGCAATGAGGGACTATACCCTGTCTGGAGGAGCTCCGGCTCATTTTTCTGGGATTGGCCATCCTTTTCTTGTGATTTCTGGATTTCTACTTATTGTTTTCTGGAATTTATGTTTCACCAAATTTTACGATTGGCATTGATATGTATGTCATTTACTGTGGCTTGGTGAATGAAATAAAGAATATGATATTCTTTTTGGTGCTATGAGATTCTTGAGATATTTGTATGATTTTCCTTTGTTGATTTTTCTATGTATACTTGTCGCAGTATGACATTGTTGGTTATCATACGTTTTTACTACATCTCTTCTTATATCTCATTTTATCTGATAATTATAGCTAGACTGATCCGTTTATTATTTTCTTCTTAAATAATACTCGGGTCAGACTGAGATTTTACAGGTGCTTCTGCTTGCCACCTTATCGGACCATCATATGATCTTTTGGCTAACTACTTTAGTTTGGAAGTTTTTGTTGTATGCATCTAAGATATTGACTCCTTGATGTACACATATTCTTTTGGCTTGCACTTGTATCTATTCTTTTGTGATGTTTTGGATCTTGTTAGACCACTACTCTGATGTACACTTTTATGTGTAATATTCATATCTATTTCCGCCTTTGTGATATGAATTGCATGTGACTGATTTGTGTTATGTTTATTTCTATATTTGTTTCCGAAGATTATATATAGCCACTGTGTAGTAGCTTTGAGTTTGCGTCGGTATGTCGGATTTCCTCTTGAGATGAAATCTTATGTTATATTTTATCTGGCATATCGGTGCTCACACAAAGCAATTACACGGATGGTCACTCCTCAACAGCCTTATTCTCCGCGCTAGTTGACGGCACTACACCGTAGTGTCCTTGGCTAGCGTGGGTATAGAGGTGGGGCATCACAGCTTGGTATCAGAGCCAAACTTCGGAACAATGTGGAATAATCTAGCAAGGATCATGTCCTAAGTCTTTCTTAGGAGTTGTGCCTTAGGATTTATTCGAGTCTTCGTACCGTCTAATCCTATCTTCTTTAATGATTCCTTGTTTTATCAATCAAGTTTGATTGAAATTCATTTTGTGAATAACTTTTTTCTTCTTCTTTCTTTCTTTCTTAAAGAAGAGAAATGGTTAGACCAAGCCGGCCCAGCGCCGGTCAATCTAGTGCTACTCCTCAGGATGGAGTATTTATGTCTGCCCAGCAGCTTCTTGATCTAGTAAAGAATGCTCAAGTTTAATCCTTGATTACATTTGTTTTGTGATCATCCTTTCGAGTTCTTGTTGATATGGGTTCATCTCATTATTTTATATCAAAAGAACTAGTTGATTCCTTTTCTTTAAACATTTTGAGCTTGATGACTTCTTTGAGAATTGCGAATCCGGTTGGTGGATCCGCAACACTCAACTTTATTTTTATTGATGTCGAAATTATTTTATGTGATTTTTCTTTCCGAGCCGATATTTTTACTTAGGCTTCGGAATTGATTTTTGTAAGGATTGGCTTAACCGTTGTGAAGCCCATATCCTATTTTCCGTGTGGACTATTCATCTTCAACATTTTCAATCTGCTAAGCAGATTTCTATTTTTTCTTGTGATTCCGATTTCAAATTTTTGAAGGCATCATTTTATTCTTTAAGCCCTCAAGATGAGAAAAGTGTTATTTCTCTTATCTAAATAATTTTTGAAACTTTTTCGGTATTTATGAGTTCGTCTTAGGATTATCACCTAAGAAATCTTTTGTGTGGTGTTAAGGTCTTTCTAGTTCGACCTTGCCACCGATTTTCATTTGGCTACGAGTTGCGGGAGTTCGCATCTTACCGCATTCCGCACTCGTTATGATTCTTATGAATGACTTATTATGTCATTCAGTTAGTCCATCTTGTTTCATCCATTTTATGAATCGAGTTTTCTACTATCTCGATGACTCCATTCTTGTGTTTATTGATTTTGGATGAAATTAGCAATTTAAAATCTTTGCAAATCTTTTTCATAAGATTTATTTATAAGTATAGTTGGATTTTGTTCTTAGACGAGCAAAGAATATTCTTAAAACATTTTAAGAGATATTTTAATCATATAGAAGATGATTTTGTAATTGCATTGCCCATTGAGTGCTTTAAGAATTTTGGTCGATGCACTTGATCAACGTTATCGATAGGAATTTCCTAAATGCTTAGATGAGACAGTCAGATACGATATATTGACTTGTAAAAATGTAAAATTTTCTAGAAAGATTATTAGATAAAGATAAATGTAATTTTCAAAGTTTTAACTTTTCAGGAAAGAAGATTGTTTAAAAGAACTCTTTTTCAGTACTCTTATTCTTGTGATTCCCGAAGGGAACCAAGACTTTATCTTTTGTACCAATGCTAACCGTGTTGGTTTGGATGCCGTTCTCTTGAAAAAGATAACGTGCGATCACTTGTGCTTCTAAATCATTAAAGCCGGCCGAGACTAGGTATGCCACTCATGATCTAGTGCTCGCGGCTATTATTTTTGCTTTTAGAGTTTGGCATCATTATTTTTGGGGGAGAAATTTGTTCTCCATCTCGATCATAAATCCTTGAAATATTTATTTTCTCATAAGGAACTTCATATTGGCTTAGGTTCCTTATATCTTATGATCTTGATATTCTTTATACTCCCGGAAAGGAGAATCGTGTTGCCTATGCACTTTGACGTAAGCAATAGGTGGTTGTTTCTTTGTTGATGACCAAATGAAATTATCTTTTTATCAAGTTCATCGGACGTTTTGATACACTTCGTTTTATTGAGCTTTATCTCATTCCTTTTATGGACTAGTGTTCGATGTTCTTTTATAGTGTTCGGTTCATTGGACGTACCGTTTTTGTACTACATCGGTGTTCCGAATTATTTGAACTTCGGATCATTGGACGTACCGTTTTTGTACTACGTCGGTGTTTCGAAATTATTCGATCTTTGGATCATCTGGCGTACCGTTATTGTACTACGTCGCTGTTCCAAATTATTCGAGTTCCTCATCTCTCGGGCGTACCGTTTTTGGTACTACGCCGTTGCACTAGCTCAATTTTATGCTATTCTTGATGTTTTCTGCATCTTTTAACTATGGAAATGCTTTTAGGTTTCCGATTTTTATTCTTGAGCCCGGTGTTATTGAAGAAATTGAAGTTTTTACCAGATTTTACTTAGGAGTTATATTCTATTCGCATCATTGCTTTGGAGGTTGAGTGCCTTCGAAATAAAGATGTTCTTTTTGTGAGAGTTCAATGGATCTCAAATCCTAAGGATTGCTCTTGGGAATACAGAGAATTCATCGAGCGAACCCGTTCGGACTTACTCTTTCGTGCTCTTTATGGTGAACTTCCTATTTTAAATTTTCTTTTGTGTTGATATGCTTCTATGGTTGTTACTTCTTATTTTCTTCTTAAGTATTACTAGGACGCAATTTCTTTAAGGAGGGGAGTCTGTAACAACCCGCGTATTTATCGTGTATATTTAAATATTTTATTTAAATATTTTATCGTTCGTCGGATTTTAGTCCGAAAACCTACTTTTAGTAAATAGTCGAATTGGGACTCGAGGCCCCTTCCATTGAGTTCAAAATGCCGTTTGCAACCTTTTTGAGTATAAGCTTCGATATGTTTGGAGTTAGTAAAATTTTGCTACTTTTTCACTTAGGACTTTGGTTTGGGCTGAGCCCAATAACCCCACTTATGTATTCAGTCCCAACCCCTTCTCCTCTTCATTACTTCATTCCTCATTTCCTAATACTCAAGCTTTTATAACAATGAAGAGTGGAAGATAAAATTAAAACTCCATGCCCTAGTTTTCTTTTGCAAATCAAGCTCTAGCTCCAAACTAATAGAAGAACCCATTGGTAAGATTTCTCTTCTTCTTCTCCAACTCATTCTCTTATCAATTTAAGAAATTACTAAACCTAACTTTGGGAATGTTCTTCTTTTAAAGCTTAGAATCAAGCTTCTTGAGTTGGATTTGAAGAGTGGTTGATTCTCCTTTGCTTTCAAGCTTCTTCTTCAATCGTTTGGGTTAAAAGGTGAGATTTTTATCTCACATCTTTGTCTATAATTATCTTCGATTGTTAGGTATGAATTCCTAATGCTTATTCTTGTGCAATTGATTTTGGTTTGGATTGATTTGGTGTATATTCCAATTTTTGGTGTTTTGAAATCAAAATCTATGAAAATCCTTTTATGGATATTTGGATACTGATATTTGAGGCGTATCGAAGAGCCGTTTAGGCTGGGTTGTCGCTCAACATAATTCCTTTGTCATCGTCCTCGATTGATCGTTTCCGGTATCCGTTTGGCCATTTTTGGCCTAGGTTCAGGGAATGCCCTGAACCCTTGATTCAGACGTCTGAAACGTAAGATTCAGACATCTGAATATTGTTCGGGGAAGATTTCTATTCCCAGATTCAGACGTCTGAATATATGATTTCAGATGTCTGAATTGGTTCATTTGGAACCAGAAAGGAAATAGGCTAAAATGTGCCTATTTCAGACGTCTGAAATCAAAGATTCAGACGTCTGAATTCTGTTTTGGAAAACCTTTGGTTTTCCAGATTTAGTCGTCTGAATCCTTGATTTCAGATGTCTGAATCTGCACTCTTTTGCCTATTTGCCTATTTAGCTTGTACATCCAACTTTAATTGATTCGTGTTGATTTCCTTTTGTTATTATCACTTATTATCGACTTTGATGACATTTTCTTCGTGATTTTGGGAATATCCATTTCGATGGATTCGGTAATCGATTTCTTTGGAATTTATTCACGTCTTCGAATGTGAATTTTGATGATTGATTTTTTCTACAATCCTTTCTATGATTTGTTACTTTAAAAATATAAAGGTTTCAATACTAGTAGTAAATATCAAAACTCCTTCGTTAAAACGATTTCAACACTATTTTATTTCAAAACTCGTTTCTTAAAACCGTTTTCCAATCTACTAGTGTATACAAACCTTTACCTCACTCGTATGAGAAATCTAATTAAACGACTTAGTAAAACGAGTGGTCTGAAACGCTTGCGTTTACTTTGTCGGTTAATTCTTGGACTTGTTCGATTGAATCTCTTGTGACAATTTTCTAGTGGAGATCTACAATTTGTTCGTAAATATTTAAGTTAAGCTAGTGGTCATGGGACATGAAGCTAAGCTTATATATTTACTAGCTTACTATAATTGACACTTCTTGATGATCATGACGGTCATTTTTATGATTTAGTCTAGCAATTGTGCGATGTCTCTTTGTCTGTGAGGCTAGACTAGACACCATCTGTGTGATTTCGACTCAAACATACCTCTTTGTTTGCAAGGTTAGTCTAGACCTCATCTGTGTGATTTCAACTCACACACGTCTCTTTGTCCACGTGGAGGACTGTACCTCATTTTTATTGAGCTTCGGCTCACCAGGAGGAGCTTCGGCTCAAAGTCCGCAATGGGGGACTATACCCTGCCAGGAGGAGTTTTGACTCACCAGGAGGAGCTTCGGCTCAAAGTCCGCAATGGGGGACTATACCCTGTCAGGAGGAGTTTTGACTCACCAGGAGGAGCTTCGGCTCAAAGTCGCAATGGGGGACTATACCCTATCTGGAGGAGCTCCGGCTCATTTTTCTGGGATTGGCCATCCTTTTCTTGTGATTTCTGGATTTCTACTTATTGATTTCTGCAATTTATGTTTCACTAACTTTTACGATTGGCATTGATATGTATGTCATTTACTATGGCTTGGTGAATGAAATAAAGAATATGATATTCTTTTTGGTGCTATGAGATTCTTGAGATATTTGTATGATTTTCCTTTGTTGATTTTTCTATGTATACTTGTCGCAGTATGACATTTTTGGTTATCATACGTTTTTACTACATCTCTTCTTATATCTCATTTTATCTGATAATTATAGCTAGACTGATCCGTTTATTATTTTCTTCTTAAATAATACTTGGGTCAGACTGAGATTTTACAGGTGCTTCTGCTTGCCACCTTATCGGACCATCATATGATCTTTTGGCTAACTACTTTAGTTTGGAAGTTTTTGTTGTATGCATCTAAGATATCGACTCCTTGATGTACACATATTCTTTTGGCTTGCACTTGTATCTATTCTTTTGTGATGTTGTGGATCTTGTTAGACCACTACTCTGATGTACACTTTTATGTGTAATATTCATATCTATTTCCGCCTTTGTGATATGAATTTCCTGTGACTGATTTGTGTTATGTTTATTTCTATATTTGTTTCCGAAGATTATATATAGCCACTGTGTAGTAGCTTTGAGTTTGCATCGGTATGTCTGATTTCCTCTTGAGATGAAATGCGTTATATATTTTATCTGGCATATCGGTGCTCGCACAAAGCAATTACACTGATGGTCGCTCCTCAACAGCCTTATTCTCCGTGCTAGTTGACGGCACTACACCGTAGTGTCCTTGGCTAGCGTGGGTATAGAGGTGGGGCGTCACAGAAATCTTAAGTGTATACATATATAAATTCATTGTGAAATAGTAAACATATTAATATAATTCAAACAATTTAAAATGTGATAATCTCCTTTATTTATTTATTATTTAAAAATTGGTAAAATTTTATTTTCAAACAAAAATAATAATGTGTTGTTTTAAATATAGGTATAAATAGATTTTAAATTATAATGATAATTTACAAATTTAATCTGTGTTTGTTTAAATATAAATATAAATTTAAGTTGATTTTAAATTTGATTTTTAAATTGAATTTGAATTTGAATTTGGATTTAAGTTTGAAATTTAAAAGACAAATATTTTAAAATACTTTGGGTTCAAAAACATATGTATAAGATTTTTATTTAGAATGTAATTGGTTTTTATTTTATTTTCTTTAAAGAGATTTTATCTATATAAATTAAGAAATATACTTATTAATTAGCAAATTAAATACACAATCTTTAATTTAATATTTAAAAATAATTAGAAATGTATAATGACAAGTGTTAGCTTTTAAATCATGTTAAGTACATGTGTAAGATAATTAGCAAATGAAATTGACAAATGTTAAGGAAATTAACAAGTGTCACAAATTGTTTTTATTTTCTTTTATTTTAAATAAATCCTAATGAACATTATATAAACACACATCTTCTCTTTTCCATTTTTTCCCTATCTTCTCTTTCCAAAAGCAAAAAGTCAAGCCTGTAATCAAAAATACAAACCTGTAATCAAACATTTCTCAAACCTGAGAAAATCAAAAGCAAAGTCTGTTAACAACTTTAAAACCAGAAATTCAAAACATCAATTCAAAACTAGGGGATTTAAAACGAAAGCAAAACAAGCAACTGATCAGGATCATTCCAAAATTAAACATCAAGCAGAGATTCAAAAATTTAGTTCAAAGACCAGTTCCAGATCTAAAGGAAAGAACAAAAGCTATTCTCGGTTATCAACATATTCCAGGGAGTAAACATTTAAAAATAAAATCTTTGGTGTTAATATATCTGTGTGATAATGATGTATACATGTTGCATGGATGTCTTCAACTCGAATTTGGTTTGAATGCTGCTCTGTATTGAAAGAATGCCTGGATATGTTAGCATGTATGTCTCTGTTGAATTTCTGGCAAGATCAAGTGTATAAAAATTCCTATCTTCCCAAAGAATCATTATTGGACTTTGATTATTAAAAAGGAAATCATTATAACAATGTAATCTTGTTTTTGAAAATACTTTTAAGTGATTATACTTACTAAATATTCTATAATTTAAGATTTACAGTAAAAATCTAAATTAAGTTGTAAATCAATATACACGAATTCATCTTTGGATTTTGGAACCTGATTCCTGTAAGCGAGTCATGAATTTTAATATGAGTTTGGAAATTTTTAATTTAGTATTTGAAGTGAATTTGTGAGTTGTTCGTTTTTGGGAAACTGGGCGATTGCCGTCGATCGGCGGCAATAGGAGGATCGAGGTTTGGGCTAGAGGTAGTGCGGAGGTTAGAGACCGATGGAAAAATGGTGGAAGAAGTTATGAATGGCCATGGTGGTCAGGAAGTGGCAAGGTAGGGTTTTATACCCAAATTCTGCTGACGTTGTTTCTGTGGCTTTCTCGACGTCGAGGGTGATTCGATCTCGATCGTGAGGGATGAGGCCATACCGTGGTATCGTGATGATGCTCTGGATGAAGCGGTTTGGGTTCCGATGGCGTAGTTCATCGTCGGTGAGGTCGTTAGTCATTTTGGGATTGGTTCCAGGTTGCTCGATTAGCTCATCTTTTGTTTTCAAGTGAGTTAGACGATACTAGGTGGATTGAACCATCAGCGAGGTCGTAGGTGACTGGGAGTTGGTTGGAGCAATGGACAGAGTTGATCTGGTGGCGTGTGCACATGCACGTGTACATCTTCTTGAGTCTGGGTTTTGTTTGAGTTGGGATGAAGGGTGATACTTAGGGTTGGCTCGGGTTCGTCGCGGGTGTAATTAGAAGCGGGTGGGTTTAGGTGGTTGTACGCAAATGTTGCTCGGTAATTGTCTCGAGATTTTGCTTATATTACTTGGGTCATTTGATTTTCAAGAATCATGTCCATTTTTAAACTATAAAATGAATTTGAAAGCAAAGTTAAATTTTAAACAAAGTTTTTAAAAGAATTTCCAAGTTACTAACCAGTTTTAAAGCTGTATGAAATGCTTGAGGTTTACAGCAAGATGTTTAAACAAATTTAAGTTTTAAAAGTATATATTTTCAAAGCTTAAATTTGTTTTAGATATAGTTTGGTTTATATAAACATTACATTAGATAAATCATGTAATTAGTCCATAAATGTTTTCAGATAAAATGTAAATGATGAAATTTAAATGTGATTAAAGTAAAAGGTATTTAGCTTTAAATAAATCAAAGGGTGATGATTTTGTATAAACCAAATTCAAGCTTTTAAATTTAATTTAAATGGTAGGTATGAGTTTAATGCAGTAACTGGGTTATCTTAATTTAATCAAGTTTTATTAACAAAAGTAATTAAAGTAATTGCTTAATTAAATAAGATGATTAATTTAGGTAATTCAATTAAGATAAATTTATTTTTTTAATTAATTAAGGAATAATTAAGTAATGGATGTAATTAGAGGTTAGTTACTTAATATTAAGAGGATTATTAAGGGTTATTACTTGATGAAGTAATTTAAAGGACTGAATTACTCAATGTAATTAATTAAATTAATCTGTTTAAGTTAATTAATTAGTCAAATTAATTAAAGTTAATCACTTGATGATGGGTTAAGTACCATTACTTAATGTAATTGATAAAGTGTAATTACATAGTGTAAGTAATTAATGGGTAATTATTTGATGTAATTAAAGGGTTAGTTAATTAATGAGTGTGATTAATTAATAGGATAATTAATCAATATAAGTGGTTTTATAAAAATTATTTTGTGTAATTAATTAAGATTTAATTACTTATTGTAATTAAAGGATAATTAGTCAAGGGTGATTAACTAAGATGGATAATTAAAAGATGATTAATTAATTAGTTTGTAATTAATTAATGTTAAGTAAAGGTAATCCAAGTGATTAAAGATAAGTAAATAATTTAATTAGAGATAAATAAAATTAATTATGGAAGTGATCAATCTATCTTATGAATGATTGAATGATGTTAAATGCCTTGAATTAGTTGATATCTCTAATATGAAATGTTTTGTGATATGATATTTTTGGGTGGACAGTGATAATGTTGTTATCAATCGATGATGAATTGCTGTGTACAAAGTGACATCTTATATTTAATGTTAAATTGTATTTCACTTGAATAACTTGGGTTAAGATGGTATTGAATTGAAGAGACTAGGGTCGGGTATCAGTAAATACCCAAACTCACTTTGATTTGTAACCTATGATGATTCTTTATGGATTGATATGTGAAATCAATAGACTAAAATGGAATAATTTAAATGACGGGACCATTTAAAACTAAGTAAAGGTACTTAGGGATTGATTGTGAATATAAGTGTTGACTATAGCAAGTTATGAACTTGTAGTGATGAACGAGTTACCCCAGGTTTTAAGTTAGTTTTATGCATTAGTATTTCTTGCTAGATGGGTTTACTCATGTTGGTTTCCAGCCTGACCCGGGTGTTACTTTGATGTAATGCTCAGGTCAAACCGAGTATTACAGATTTCCAGGTAAGGACGTTTTGGAGCTCAGGAGGCGAGCTGGATGGTAGGAATGTATGGAGTGTATTCCACTAAGTACATCACTATTGGTGTTTATCTGGGACAGGTTGTTATACTGTCCAGTTTTTATGAGATTGAATGTAACTCTGATGTATTGATGTAAATTAATAGATATAGTTTTCCTTTGTGTAACTGCAATTTTATTTGATATTATATTTTGATCCGCTGTGAATGTGAGAATCTGTGTTTTGTTTTCCTGTTTCCTCTCCTCTCTCTTTCTTCTTTCTCTAGCAATCAAGAATTTTCGGGATCGAAAATTTTGGGTCGTTACATTTATATGCAAATGAGTTGTGTATATGTAATTGATTTCAAAATGATTTTGAAATACTTAAGTAATTCTTTAAAACTCTGGGGTTTGATTTAAAATGTTAATTGGGAAATATGATAAAATAGTTTGATAACTTATAAGAATTTGAAATTTGTTTACAACAAAATTTGATTTGAGAAGAGTTAAGTAAAAGTAAGTGCAATAATGAAATAAATTTGTAAAGTAAATAAATTAATAAAGTAAATTGGGAGGAATTGTTGAATGGAATATAAGTAAGTTTGGAACTTAAAAAATTTGAAAATTAAATTAGAATGGAAATTAACTTGGACTAGGTTAAATTAGAGAAAATTTGAAATTAAGCTTAGTGGGCTAAATGAAATATTGATATAGAATTTATTAAGTTGATATAAATTGGTAAATAAACAAATTAATTTAATCTGTAAGTAAATGGAATTGAAATTTAATGTTGGAATGATATTTAATTTGAGTTATGTTAAATAAAGTGAAATCGAAGAATTATTTCGAGTGGACTAAATAATATAAAAGTTTGGAAATAAAATTTGATTGGAAATAAATTATTAGATGTAACTAATTTAAAATAATTAGTGGATTAAATATGATTTAAGAGATGATTGATAATTCAATATTTAAAGTTTGGAGATAAATTGAGTAAAATTTGAAATTGAAAAGTGAATTTGAATAAAAATGGATATTAACAAAAATGATGAAGTGGAAATAAATATAAGAAGTTGTATAAAATGTTTATAATTCACTTTAAAAAAGTTAATGGTGAATCCTTAAGTGAATTGGCACTTAAGATATATGATAAGTGAACATTTGAATATAAATTGAACAAAGGATGTGAATAATAGGTTAAGAAAACTTAAATGGGAATGTAAGTAATTGTGCATAGAAATAAAATGATGTAGCTAAGAATTAATTGAAATTAATATGTAAGTTGTATATATATTATCTTATTCGCATAATTATTTGATCCAGATTAGAGCACAAAATTTGGAGATAGTTATATTGATCCGAGTTAAGATTTTTCACTCGATTTTAGACGGCAAACCCTGGATGTGGATTTTTGGTTGATCCTAAAATTCTCTATCATAGTATATGGCTATGCAAGGAGAATGACGGTTTCTAATCAAGAAACCAGATTTGATTATACACAAGAGTGTCGGGTGAACGATGCTAGTTCGGAAGTGAAATTGTATGATCGAGTGAGCGATCGGATTTAATACTACGTACGGATGATATATGTACATCGTATGGGTTTTGGTGAAATAAATGTTGAAAATTAGAGAGTGCTGAATAAAATGATTTTTAAGTGGATGGTCAGAAATTATTGGTAAGTAAGGCATAGTAATTAAAAGCAAAAGCAAAATTGATGTCTTCGATTTCAGAAGTAAAATTTGATTTCCTGACAAAAAGGTATGTGTTTGAATTGCTGTATGAAATTGAAGGTTTTATAATTGAGCCACTTGGCTTTTGTTTTCTTTTAATGATTTAGGGACCATAGAGGCATTGTGTAGTTTTGTTGGATCTAGCCGCGCAAAGGAGACACTAATGAAATTTTTCGAAAATTTAAGGAGTTAGAAAAAAATTTGAAGAAAATTTTGATAATTTAAAATTTGGCTTTAAATTATAATTTGTATGATTGAGGGGATAATATTATTTGAAATCTATGGGTGAGTTTGGAAAATTAGTAAGAGTGATAATGTGTCTTCAATAAAAAAAATTATTCTGAAGAGTTGTTTGAAACTGTGTAGTTTTAGGGAAATAGTTAACAGGTTTTGGACCATTCTTCTTACCTAGCAATTTCGAGGACAAAGTTCTTATAAGGAGGAAGGAATGTACTGACCCAGGATTTTGATTATTTGAAATTGGAGCATTTAATTGATTTAAATAGTTAAAAGTTAATTTTTAACTTGAATTTCAAATATAACTAGGTAATTAAATTATTTAATTTAATAATTGAAAATTTGTTAAAATAGTGAATCTGGAGTTTTAAGCTTGTTAAAATTAATTTAAAGGCTTACAAAATTTATATTAATGGTAATAAAGATAATAAAAGTTCTAAAATTGAATTTAAAAATGATTTGTATAGTTTTAAAAATATATAAATTGACATTTAAAAATAGCCTTTCGGGGCACATTCTCGGTATTCGACAAAACTAGTTCCATTAGATCCATAATAGTGTATTATTATCGGATTTCAAATTTCATAACATTTGGCGTTATCATTTGGTCGTACGGAATATAAACACGTTGAAATTTATATCTTAAATTCAATATAATAATTGGGTCCAAAAAGCTATCTTCTCCATACGATCGATTTAGGACTTAAAACCTTTTCCATTGCATTTGGAATAGGGGTATAACATTATAAACGACTAGTGGCATGTCTTGATAGGAGGTCGAGATTTTTAGTTACGAAATCGAACTAAATTGAAATTTTAAATTATATATTGTCCATCGTTCACATCAACTTGCTTTCTATCTTCTCAGCCACCATATGATAAGATCGTTCCTTCTACCACACACTTCCCTCCCTTTTCAAACATGACCAAGCTTTCCTTTCAAAATCTTTAGTTCAAAATTAAAAAAAGAAATGGAGAAATTCGTTCGTGTGAAAAAAGTGAAAAAATATAACAAGGTCGTGAGGCCATAAATTCAAACCGGCTATCTCCACTATGGCCGCCACCGCTCACCAGAGCATCACATTAGGCGTGGAGGTTGGGGAGTCTCGCGGTGATAGGAGGGTATAAAGCAGTCGTGATTTAGGCAGGGGAGAGCGACGTCGTCGTCGCTGTTTGGTCGAGTGCATCGCGATTGAGGAAGTCGTGATTTGGTCTGGGCGTGTGCGACAAATCAAAGGGAAGGTGGATGTCGAGGCAATAGGCCAATGTTGTTTAGAGGTGATCGATGGTGTGTGGAAGCGGCAGTGGTGGAGGAAAGTTCTTTGAGTTCGAGCAGAAGAGGATTAGCAGGATTGATTTTTTGAAAAAAGTTAATTATATATTAACGATAGGATTAAGGGGAGGGGGTTAATTATTATTAAATTTAATAAATTTTTAAAATCAATATTGGTTCGTCTCAGGTCAAAATCAAATGTGATCAATCATATTGCGCTTGTATCATCGAGATGTACAATGTGGAATTGAATTCAGGAAGGTTTGAGCTAGTTAAATTTTAAGCTATAGTCAAACATCGTTCAACTTTAGACCAACTAGAGCGCTTCGGCAATAATATAAAATCAAAGGTGAGTTAATCTCACTCAATTTTGGATTATCCTCATTTATTTTAAATGGTTAAAATTAATTGTTGATTGACTGCTTGAATTGATATATTTTTATCAGTTAAATGTGACGTTGTATATAGTGTGTGTATATATTGGAGTGATTGATATTCTCGCATATATATAGCGGATGAGACCCTATGCGCCTCGTATAATAGCGGATGACCCTATGTACCACGATATCCCCCCGAAGTGGGATTGGTATTTTTATATTGTATTAACATTTGTGGATGCAGGGAAATAAGTTGGAGGGATCCAACTGGATTCCTCAAAAATTTGAATTTAATTTCATATATATAGATACATGACCTATTTAAATAATTTATAGTGGATTATAGTGCAAATTTGAATTTATTGGATGTTTTGGTATTATTGGATAGATTTTGGTATTTTAAAATAGCATAAATACGAATATTGAATTTTTAAAAGAAAATACAGGGAAAATTGAAGGTAAAATAATTATGGTGAAATTTGGATAAATTAAAAAGAAATGAATTTGGAAAAAAAAAGTTGATTTAAATTTGTATAAATAACTTTGGAATATTAAAAATAGATATCTTGGAATATTGTAAATAGAATTTTTGAATAATGAAAGCAAGGGCTTTTAAATAATAGAACTTTAACGATATTTTTAAGTATAAAGGATTTATTTTTAAATTCGAGATTTAAATAGTTGGAAAGATAAAATAGGGGAATTTGAAAATAGAATATGAAATTGCTATACCAGTTTTTAAATAAGACTTTAAATGATGAAAAGGAAAGTGGAATATAGTTGGGTTATTAAGAAATTTAATTGGAAACGGAATTTAATTTAGAAATCGAATTAAAATCTATGAAGTGTGTGAAAATGTTTAAAACGGGAAATAAAACTATTAATTTTATAAACAAGGTTATAAATAAAGTGAAGTAAATTACCAGTGGATAATTTGAAATTATAAATTCACGGTGAGGATTTATAAGTAGATAGGTAAATTGTTTAAAAAAATAAATGGTTGATTTATTTTTAGAAATGTGAAAAAGGGAATTTATGGAATTTGGAAAGAAAATCAAATTGGGAATAAATCGAGAGGGATTTAAAAATAATTAGACTGGCTATATGGGAGTTGAAAAATATATATATTTATGAGAAGTTAAGTTATTTTAAAAAGGAAGGATTTTAAATATTAATTAGAAAACGTAAAAGTGTTTAAAGAATTTTGTAGAAAAATATTGTTTTAAAATTGTTTAAATTATATTTAAATATTACTTCAGCTAGTTTATAGCAAGTTAATTATTATTTAAGGATTAACCGTTATTTTTGTCTTAAGGGGATAAATTATTCAATATTAATATTCTATATAATTACTTTTATTTTAAAGAGCATTTGCCTAAAGTAGTACTTGGAAAACTATTATAGAAATTTCATAAGCATTATCTTGAAATTTTTAAAACAAAGTTTCAGAAAGTATTGGTATACTCGCGTGGTGTAATCGGAGGCAGTGAGGTGCCTGTAGTTAAATCTTGGATTTCTCTGGGATAGAGACGTAACCATTGAGTTATGAATCCATGGTTTAATACCGTAGTGGTGCTTTCCATATTATTTTGAAAAATGTTTTTAAATATTTTTGGGAAAAGAATAGTTTGTGAATATACTAAATTCGATAAGGTAAGTACATATTTTTTGGATAAGGAGATTTAATTTATTAAATTAGAAAGATACTTAGTGTTTTTCAGTGGAAAAGAAAGTATTTGGTTGAATGATTGTTTATTCGATAGTTAAATAACATACTATCAAAATCTGAGCCCAAAAATATAACTTTGGAAATATTTAGGAGAAATACAGGAATTATATGGTACGGATATCGTTCGAGGTGACTGTGTGTATAAACTTGTTTCGTTCTTTTAGGACGTTGATAAGGAAATCCATCCACTAACGGTTAGGAGGTGATCTCCGATATTATTTTCGTCCGTTTATTTCCTAAAGAACCGAGGTTGAGTTTACCGAAAAATATTGAACTTTGCTTTTAAGAGACCGAGATCGGATAAGTTATCTGAAAGTTTTTCGATCCAAGAGTACGTTTTCGATGTGAAAACAAGAGATGGAGTCGAAGATGGAGCAGTTAAGTGCAAGGGCTTATCGCTACTAATCCTAAGGGTGATTCCAAAATGGATATAGTAGGAGTAGTGCCTTGGTTTCCGTTCGGACCCAGGACAGACTTGTATGGATGTATGCTATCGGTACATTGTCATTGAAGGACAATGAGCATTCTAAGTGAAAATTCCTTAAAAAGGTAATCGTAGCCTCTAGCCCCATCAACCGGGAATGACTGAAAAGCGGGGGAGATGCAGCAAAGCCAGGTGGGTTGCATCCAATTAGGGTATGTTTATAACCTTTCTAGACACCCATGGATATTATTACTATAATTTATGGACGGAGCTCGAAAAAGGGTGGGAAAACCCGAGGTGATAGCATATTCGGTCTATTCACTTTAAGAATAGTCTGTTCTTGTGTTGTAGGGGATCCCGACGTGGTACTCGATACGTTGTTATAGACGTGTACTGTGACAGGCGATACCCCAATGCCTAGTCATTCGTATGGAATTCATTCTCCAATAAGCGTCGTACAGTTTTGATTGTGACCAACTATGCTGAAATGTGAGATGCAAGCATTTCAGCTATTTGAATAAGTATTTGTACTTAGACACTATTATAATATCAGAGGTGAGTGTATTTTCTCACGCTGGTTTTTCAGACTGACTCGGGTGTTATTTTATTGTAATGCTTGGGTCAGACCGAATATTATAGATTCAGAATAGGATGCTATGGAGCTCAGGAGACGAGCTGGATGGCGAATACGTATAGCCGTGTCTGATTTATATTCCATTGTGTTTTGTAGGCTGTATATTCAGCTTTTGTGAGGACGCGTTATTATAACTGTCCAGTACTGTGTTATTGATGTATTGTGCTCTAATAATATAATGTATGAATAACAATTATAGTTCTTTTGTACAAAGATCAGTTGTTATCTATTATATGTTGTTCCGCTGTGATTATGAGATTCTGTGTTGGTGTTTCTATTTTCCTCTTCTACCTTTTTCTTCTTTTCCCTAATGATCTGGTATTTTCGGCATTAGATTTTTCGACATTTAATACAGTTGACGTATTGATGTCGATTTTCGAAGGTCGAAAATCCAATTCATGACATATAAATTTAGGTGGCTTATGGATTCTTTGATATTTAGAGATTCTTTTCCCTAACGATCGGATTTTTCTATTGAAGAAGAAAGACGATGCAACATGATTTAAATTAGAAGATGGAAGCAAGAAAGGAGAGGGAGACGTGATGTTAGCGTGTTGGATTTGTTTTGCATTTTTGAATATGTTAGCTACAGGGATATTAAAAGGAGAAAAAAAAACTAATGTGAAAATATTTGTCAAGTCATATATATATATATATATATGTATATATATATATATAAATTTAAATCGTCTTGATTTCGTAGCTTAAAATCTCGAACTTCTATCAAGACATGCTGCTAGGCTTTCATAATGTTATACCCCTATTCCGAACGCAATGGAAAAGGTTTCGAGTCCTAATTCAATCGTATGGAGAAGAGAGCTTTTTGGACCCAATTACTATATTGAATTTCGATATTAGTTTCAACTCGTTTATATCCTGTACAATCAAACGATAACTCCAAACGCTATGAAATTTGAAACCCATTAATAATACACTATTTCGGATCCAATGGAATTAGTTTCGTCGAAATTCAAAACTGTGCCCCGGAAGGCGATTATATACGTTAATTTAAACGATGTGTTTTTAAAATTGAACAAGTCACTTTTAAATTCAATTTAAAAGGTTTTATTATCCTCACGATCTATAAATTTTATAATCTTTAAATTATTTTTACCAAGCTTAATCTCAAGATTAAATATTTTAACCAATTTCCAATTATTAAATTCAATAATCAAGTTATTCAATAAATCGCTACTTTTAAATTATGAATTTATATAAATAAAAAAAACCAAATTTTTATATATTCAAAAATCAATCAATAATACAAATTCGATATTTTTTTTTTAATTATTCCAGATCAAAATTCAAAAATCCGACTCATTACATAGATGGTACAAAATTCAACATATATGTCTTTGTTTCAAGTGCATATCCTCAAACGGGAAGAGGTACCCCATATAACTCATTATCGTTCAGACCATGTGTAGTAGTATTTGATTTCTCCTTTTGAAACACCGTTGTAGTGAGGAATACACGAGGAGTGACTTGAGAGAGAATCCCATTCTCTTTTAGGTACTCTTGGAGCATATATCCACTGTACTCACTATCTCAACTAGTTCCGATTATTTTTTCTTACATGTCCGGTTTAAACTTCGTTCCTATATTATAAATTTCCATAAACCCCTTATTTTTGTTTCTTAAGATGCACATATCCATATCTGGGTAAATCATCTGTGAATGTAATGAAATACAAGGATCCTGGTTTAGTAGATATAGACATAGGACTGTATACATCTGTATGTACTAGGTTTAAAGGTTCATTTACTTTTTCGTTGCTTCAACTTTATAGGTGCTTGTCCATTTTCCTTTAAGATGTGATATACAATTATCGAATAATTTAAAATCTAATGATGGTACAAACCCTTGGTTCCCCAACTTCTTACAATGTTTCTTACTTATATGGCCTAGTCTATAATGCCCAGTAATTACGATTTATTTTAGATGCATTATTATTTTCATCAAAAGTACATGATTATGGTTAAGTATATAAATTTCATCTATACATTTACTAAAGAAAATATTTTTATTATCATAAAAAATATTCACAACATTGTAAATACAAATAAAACCATAACTGCTTTCGATCAAACGGGAAACAAATCTACTAACAAATTTGGTATAAAATAACAATTATATAAAACTAAATCATGTCCACTAGCAAGCTTTACATGGTATTCTCCAACTACCACGACAGCTATAATAGTTAAATTCACAATTTGGAATTCCAAGATCCCACTTGGTATGGGCCTTTTGCTTCTAATTTTCTATAACGAGTTATAAATATGAATTTCACATCCTGTATTTTAAGCCTAAGATGAAGGACTTATAGTAAATGTTTTCCGTAAGGAAAATAATTGTGACGACCGCCCATGACTCCAGCACCAAAACAAGAGAAAAGAGCGCTGAAAGGTATGCCAGGCAGCCATGGACGATAGTCAGGGTAAAATAAACAGAAGCTCCATCGTATAACTCACAACGCATGGATAAAATACAATAGAGAAATATATAGTGAAGCTTCATAACAGAAAATCATCATATAAGCATCATAATAGTTTTATACAAACATGTGAATCATCCATACATCAAAGCCTCACTACATAACACTCAATCAAATACAGCAGCGGATACCCAGTACATATAGGAGATAATATGCAAAAGCCTCCTGCTCGTCTTCGTCGCCAACAGCGTAGATCTCGAAGAACAGCACCTGTCACCTGCTACCTAGTCTGCCCATCCCAACATGGATGAACAGCCCAAGGTAATAAGAGGAGACATAAAACCTTGAGTCAGACAAAGTCTTAGTGAGCAGTAAATCAACTATCAGACATACCAAAAGAGTATAAGGGATAAAAGGAATAGGAACCAAACCATCCCACTCCACCTCTCTCTACAGTGATAGCCCCCAGACACACACTAAGGAGAAGCAAGCATAACATAGCAGACAATTAAGGTAAAGCAATAACCACTCGAGTCAAGGATGATGTTTTCCAAATACAAACCCCCAAGGCCTAAACCAAGATCAGATAAGCACCCAGAAAACACCGCTCTTGAGGCCGAATGATGATACAACCAAACGTCCAAACATCCATGACTCTGGCTATCACAGTTATCATTGCTTTGATTTCACCGTTAGTTGAATGATCACCTGTCAAGGGCTAATGGTAACCCCGGTTCTAGACATAGCTCCGCACGCCATCGTGACCCATGCCTAGGACTTACCTACTCTGCCCAGAGTACTCAACTACCTACCTGTAGTCTTTTGGGTGTCCCGACTACCTACCTGTAGTCGTTATGGGCGCTCCATGTACTCTTGCTTTTGAGCATGCTAGAACCTTCAACAACGATAAGATCTAAGCCTCCTAGTCATCCTCCTTGACGACTATTCTCATACTAGCTCAAGCTACCTCTCGAGAAATCCATTATCAACCAACTCGAACCATCCCTCGAGTTATCAACATGCTTGGAATGATCCCTGCCTGGATTACGCCAAGTCTTCATCACATCATACTTCGCTTTATCACACCATAGCAAAGTCTCAACTCAACAACATGGTTTGCCTCATCGCATCATGGCAAAGTTCCATCTCAACATCATCCAATCCATACATATGAGCTTCAACATCCGCTACATATGTCTTAAGCAACTTTCACCATTCAAGAGCCTCTTCCGTAGCTTTTGAATCGTCTTTGACCATACTTGTCCAAATCTATCAACTAGATAACTCATTTATATCAATCAAACAAGGCAAACATTAATCCAAACAAATAAGTAGTCAATCAAGATCTAAATAGGCATTTATAACTAAAATGGCAATTTCGTAAATAAATGAGCATAGATCTAACATACATGAATTATGGGTTTTTAGCATAGATCTAACAATTATAAATCATGGGTTTTGTCTCTACAACTAGATGAATGAGCTTGCAAAAGTAAACATCTTCATAAGTAATGGATCTACACTTGGATCTAAGGAAATATGCATAAAATCACTATCTACAACACTCCAACAAACCACCAATCCAATACACTCCTTTGGGTCCGCGTGAGAGATAACTACCACTCACCGAATCACCCAAACACTCCAAAAGAAACCCACTTCAGATCTGGACAGCGGAGATCCAAACTTGATTCGTCGAGATCTCGCTAGAAACGATGAAATCTAGCTTCGTTGGATGAAGATCTTCAACTTTGGCCCTTGAATCTTCGATCTCGATCTTCGATCTTGGATGGATGTTAGAACTAGATTGGAATGGAGAAAAGAAGATGAAGAAATGTTGTAGTCGAGTTCTCAAAATGGCAGCACTTCGTCGCTTCAAAAACCGGTGCCAAAAAGTGTGCCAAAGCCCTCTACTTATAGGCTGAATCACCCTTAGGTCGTCACCCCTTAGGTCGGTCACGACCTATCCATGAGTCGTCCACGACTCATCAACATCCTGCGACCTAAAACAACCCGCCTCAACAACCTAGCGACCTACCGACTTAACTGCATGCGGCCTAGCGACTTAAGCCCCTTCACGACCTAACACCTTAACATCCCACGCGGCTTAGCCTAGTGCCGACTTAAAATCTTCCCCGACCTAACTTAGGTCGCTGCCGACTTATCATGCTACGACTCATACGACCTAACTCACAAGACCTTGCGAGTTATAAACACCAGCTACTACCACTAAGTCGCTCGAGCGACTTATCACTAAGTCGCTAACCCACTGTTCTTACTAACTCGCTAACTCGTTAGGTCGTTCCATACGAGTTAACTCTTAACCCTAAACTCGTTAGCTCCTAAGGTCATACAACTTGCTAACCCTTAGGCCGCTTACCCCTACTCACGACCTAACCTCCAAACGACCTAACCCCCTAGGTCGCCAACCCCACTAACTCGATAACCACTAACTCGTCCATCCCCTAAGTCGCTATCTAAACACTAACCCGTAACTCGCAAAGACACTAACTCGTTAACTCGTTTTAATACTAACTCGAGTTAACTTTTCAACCTAACTTCCTTGCGACTCAAACAACATACGGGTTATCTTTCCCTACGACTTAGGTTATGGACGACTTATCAACACTGACGACCTAGAATTCTATGGTATATCGACACGTAAAATACGGGTCGTTACATTCTCTCCCCCTTAGGAATTTCGCCCCCGAAATTCCAAGCAGACAACAGCAATCAAAGATAATCCGCATGCCTACCATCCATAGCAATCAACAAACCATGCATCCAATTCTAGCCTAGCATGCAGAATTCTAAGACAGAAATCAAGTTACAAATTCATGAGATGCCACGACACCTTAGGGCCATACCTCGAAGAGTCCAGGATGAGCTGCCTTCATCCTCTCTTCCTCCTCCCACGTACAGTCGTTAACATCATCACTCCATTGTACCTTGAGCAACGTAATCGTCTTTCTCCTAAGCTGTTTCGTGTCAGTTCCAATAACACGAAGCGTCTTACGAGGTCTTCTAACCTCTGGATCAACCTCCAAATCTTCACAGCTATCAGCAGAAACCACAGTACTTGGGTCATTCACACACTTCCGTAGATACGATACGTGAAAAACATTGTGCACACCCGCCATCTTCCCTGGTAACTCCAATCTATACGCGAGCTTTCCAATTCGCTCGATAATCGGGAATGGTCCAACAAATCTCGGAGTTAACTTCCCTTTCTTCCCAAATCTTATAATATTCTTTAATGGAGAAATCTTTACAAAAACCATATCGCCTACGTCGAACTCCAAATCCTTACGACGATTATCTGCATAACTTTTCTGACGATCTTGGGCTGCCTTCATTCGTTGCCGAACGATCTCTATACAATCCGAAGTCTGTAGAATCATCTCTGGCCCAAGTATCAACTTTTCTCCAGTTTCCAACCAACATGTCGGAGAGTTACACGGTCTTCCATATAATGCCTCATATGGTGCCATACCAATACTCGACTGATAACTGTTGTTATATGCAAATTCCACCAAATGAAGGTGATCTTCCCATGATCCTCCGAAGTCCAAAACACATGCTCTCAAGAGATCTTCCAAAACTCGGTTGACTCTCTCGGTCTGACCATCTGTTTGAGGGTGATAAGCTGTACTCAAACACAACTCGGTTCCCAAAACTTCCTGGAAGCTCTTCCAAAATCCACTAGTGAACAATGGGTCTCGATCGCTCACTATACTCTTCGGAACACCATGGAATCGAACTATCCACTTAACATAAAGCTCAGCCAACTTCGATGCAGTCCTAGTCGATCGAACAGGAATGAACCTTGCACTCTTGGTCAACCGATCTACTATGACCCAAATCCCTTCATTCCCTGCCCTGGTTCTAGGTAGACCATCGATAAAATCCATCGACACTTGCTCCCACTTCCATGTAGGAACCTCTAATGGCTGAAGTAATCCACTGGGCTTCCTCTGCTCAGCTTTCACCAACTGGCAGTTCATACACTTGGAAATAAAACTTCCAACATCTTTCTTCATACCTTCCCAGTAGTAAGTTCTCTTCATATCCCGATACATCTTATTTCCACCTGGATGAATCGTCAACTTCGAGTGATGACTTTCCCTCAGAACTTCATCTCTCAATCCATCAATATCGGGAACAACTAATCGTCCTTGTTTCCGAAGCCAACCATCTCGATCGACTTCAAATTCTTTAACCTTCTCTGGTTCCAATCCAGATTCCAAATCTCGGATAATCCTGACAAGCTTATCATCTCGCTTTTGGCCCTCGCCAATTCTCTCCATAAGAGTAGGTCTTATCGATAAGTTTGCCAACATCTCAGGTTCCAATTCACATCTAGGCCTGAAGTCAAATCCAGCCAAATACTCAAGACTCTTCCATTCTGAAAACATGGCTCCCAAACCTGCATGTCTTCGACTTAACGCATCTGCCACTGCGTTACCTTTTCCCGGAGTATAGGCTATACCAAAGTCATACGATGCCAAAAACTCTAACCACCTTTGCTGTCGAAGATTCAAATCCTTTTGGGATAAAAGATACTTCAACGACTTATGATCCGTAAACAACTCGAATCGAACCCCCAATAGGTAATGTCTCCATATCTTCAAAGCAAACACAATCGCCGCTAACTCCAAATCATGAGTCGGATAATTCCTTTCATGCGACTTCAGTTGTCGACTTGCATACGCAACAACTTTATCCTTCTGCATCAGCACTGCTCCAAGTCCAGTGCCACATGCATCGGTGTAAACCACCATCTCATCATTCCCACTTGGAATAGTCAAAACAGGAGCACTCGTCAGTCGCTCTTTCAGGATTACGAAAGCTTGCTCACACTTATCATCCCATCTGAACACCTGGTTCTTTTTCGTCAATCCTGTCAACGGTGCAGCTATCTTGGAAAAGTCTTTGATAAATCGTCGATAATATCCTGCTAATCCAAGAAAACTTCTCACATCAGATGCATTCTTAGGTCTAACCCAATCCTGGATCGCTGCCACCTTAGCGGGATCAACCGCTATTCCATTTCCAGAAATAACATGACCTAAGAACCTCACTTCACTCTTCCAGAAGTGACACTTCGAAAACTTAGCCTTCAGCTGATGTTTCCGCAGGATTTCCAAAACAATCCTCAAGTGCATCTTGTGCTCTTCTTCAGCTCTGGAGTAAACCAAAATATCATCCACGAACACAAGTACAAACTTGTTCAACCGATCTCTGAACACTCTATTCATAAGATCCACAAAATATGCTGGTGCGTTAGTCAATCCAAACGGCATTACCAGCCACTCATAAAAACCGGATGGTGTCCTAAAAGCAGTCTTCGGAACACTATCCTTAGCCACTCTCAACTGGTGAAATCCCGTTGCCAAATCCATCTGAGAAAACACCTTAGCCTCGTGAAGCTGATCAAACAAGTCATATATTCTCGGCAATGGATACTTGTTCTTCTTAGTCACCTTATTCAGCTCACGATAATCGACACACAACCTCAACGATCCATCCGCTTTGGTTGCGAACACAACTGGTGCACCCCATTCGGACACACTACGCCGAATGAATCCTTTCTGCAAAAGGTCATCAACTTGCACCTTCAACGCTTGCTGCTCCCTAGGCGCCGTCCGCCTAAGAGGCATCACAACAGGTCTGGCTCCCTCAACTAGATCGATACGAAACTCGATCTCCCTATGCGGCGGTAACCCTTTGACTTCGTCAAAGACGTCCTCAAATTCATTCACAGTAGGCACCGATGACAGTCCATCCCGTGGAACAACCAGCGAATACATGAAGCTCATGAAGACGCCTTCTTCATGCTTACATTGTATCACAACCTTTCGCCCTTCCACATTCCCGACTGTCACCTCCAGCCTCTCACAATCAATCCTTGCCGCATACTTCCTAAGCCAGTCCATACCCAAAATAATTCCGAACCCCGCAAAGTTCAGAACAAAACAATCACAAACAAACGAGCAATCATGACTCGACACAACTAGACCATGACATATCATACACAAACATGACGAACCCCCAACTGGATTAGTCACAACCAATGGCCTATCAATAATATCCGGTTTCAAACCCAACCGGCTTACCAAATCCTCACAAACAAAAGAATGCGACGCTCCAGTATCAAACAACACTCTAACTGGAACACCACAAATGGAAAGAGTACCTTGAACCACCACACTCTTCCCCTTCTCTTCAGCAGTAGGAGCTTTCGAAGACGATGGAACAGCCCCCAAAGCATAAGCTTTCACAATCTGCTTGTCTTTCCTTGGTTCTGGGCAATCCTTCTTGATATGTCCCAGCTTATCACAGTTATAACACTTTCCCGGCACCTTGGGATTCTTACAATCTCTAGAGAGATGGCCCTTCTGCTGGCAGTTGTAGCAGGTCACTTCGCCCTTTGGCCTCTTCGGACCATCCTTACCCCTCTGATGCTGCTGCTGCTGCTTCCTCTTCCTGTTCCCATTCTGCTGTGGTTTAGATCCTTCCTTGGTTACAGCAACAACAGATACTTCCTTAGGAAACAAACTCTCGTGCCTGAGAGCTTTCTCCACAAGCTTCTCAAACGGATCATCCAAATGATCCACTAACTGCCTCCCGAGATAAGCATCCAGACCAGTCACAAACTTTTCATTCTTCTGATAGGGAGAATCAATATACGATCTGGCATACTTAGACAAAGCTTCAAACTCAGAGACATACTCAAGAACGGACCTCCCACCTTGCTTGAGCTCTACAAACCTCTTGAACAAAACAGACTTCTGAGCCGTAGAGATGAACTTAGCTTCAAATCTAACTTGGAATTGCTCCCAAGTAATCTCTTCTTCTGGAGTATCGATGGTAATAGAATTCCACCAATCAGCAGCTCTTCCCTGAAGCTGTCTCGATGCAAGCTTCCTCTTAGTTGCATCCTCAATTCCTAAGTCACCAAAGATCCTTTGACATGCATCTATCCATCTTTGCACTTCAATGGTCGACTCTATCCCCAAGAAAGCTTTTCCTCCGAGAGAAGTATAGTCCTTGCAAAGCTTAGCAAAATCCACTGATTTTGGGGCTTGAACTTGAACTCCCACATCTACTGATGATCCTGAAGCTGGTATCCTCCTCATGATCGAAGTCATCATCGCTTCGAACATAGTTCCATAATCAACAGCTCCTTCAGTAGCACGGCCTTCCCTTGCAGCTGGTCTCCCTCTTCGACTCATTTTTAGTATCTACAAAAAGGAATGACTTAGAACACCTTGAGAAACAACTGCATAAGGAGTTCAAATCCTTCTAAACTACTATATTATATATAGTAATCATTCATCAAAATACAATTACGCCTCTCATACGTAGTCACGTCAGCGAGCGTTGGCTAAAATCGATTAACCAAGGCTCTGATACCAAATGTGACGACCGCCCATGACTCCAGCACCAAAACAAGAGAAAAGAGCGCTGAAAGGTATGCCAGGCAGCCATGGACGATAGTCAGGGTAAAATAAACAAAAGCTCCATCGTATAACTCATAACGCATGGATAAAATACAATAGAGAAATATATAGTGAAGCTTCATAACAGAAAATCATCATATAAGCATCATAATAGTTTTATACAAACATGTGAATCATCCATACATCAAAGCCTCACTACATAACACTCAATCAAATACAGCAGCGGATACCCAGTACATATAGGAGATAATATGCAAAAGCCTCCTGCTCGTCTTCGTCGCCAACAGCGTAGATCTCGAAGAACAGCACCTGTCACCTGCTACCTAGTCTGCCCATCCCAACATGGATGAACAGCCCAAGGTAATAAGAGGAGACATAAAACCTTGAGTCAGACAAAGTCTTAGTGAGCAATAAATCAACTATCAGACATACCAAAAGAGCATAAGGGATAAAAGGAATAGGAACCAAACCATCCCACTCCACCTCGCTCTACAGTGATAGCCCCCAGACACACACTAAGGAGAAGCAAGCATAACATAGCAGACAATTAAGGTAAAGCAATAACCACTCGAGTCAAGGATGATGTTTTCCAAATACAAACCCCCAAGGCCTAAACCAAGATCAGATAAGCACCCAGAAAACACCGCCCTTGAGGCCGAATGATGATACAACCAAACGTCCAAACATCCATGACTCTGGCTATCACTGTTATCATTGCTTTGATTTCACCGTTAGTTGAATGACCACCTGTCAAGGGCTAATGGTAACCCCGGTTCTAGACATAGCTCCGCACGTCATCGTGACCCATGCCTAGGACTTACCTACTCTGCCCAGAGTACTCAACTACCTACCTGTAGTCTTTTGGGTGTCCCGACTACCTACCTGTAGTCGTTATGGGCGCTCCATGTACTCTTGCTTTTGAGCATGCTAGAACCTTCAACAATGATAAGATCTAAGCCTCCTAGTCATCCTCCTCGACGACTATTCTCATACTAGCTCAAGCTACCTCTCGAGAAATCCATTATCAACCAACTCGAACCATCCCTCGAGTTATCAACATGCTTGGAATGATCCCTGCCTGGATTACGCCAAGTCTTCATCACATCATACTTCGCTTTATCACACCATAGCAAAGTCTCAACTCAACAACATGGTTTGCCTCATCGCATCATGGCAAAGTTCCATCTCAACATCATCCAATCCATACATATGAGCTTCAACATCCGCTACATATGTCTTAAGCAACTTTCACCATTCAAGAGCCTCTTCCGTAGCTTTTGAATCGTCTTTGACCATACTTGTCCAAATCTATCAACTAGATAACTCATTTATATCAATCAAACAAGGCAAACATTAATCCAAACAAATAAGTAGTCAATCAAGATCTAAATAGGCATTTATAACTAAAATGGCAATTTCGTAAATAAATGAGCATAGATCTAACATACATGAATTATGGGTTTTTAGCATAGATCTAACAATTATAAATCATGGGTTTTGTCTCTACAACTAGATGAATGAGCTTGCAAAAGTAAACATCTTCATAAGTAATGGATCTACACTTGGATCTAAGGAAATATGCATAAAATCACTATCTACAACACTCCAACAAACCACCAATCCAATACACTCCTTTGGGTCCGCGTGAGAGATAACTACCACTCACCGAATCACCCAAACACTCCAAAAGAAACCCACTTCAGATCTGGACAGCGGAGATCCAAACTTGATTCGTCGAGATCTCGCTAGAAACGATGAAATCTAGCTTCGTTGGATGAAGATCTTCAACTTTGGCCCTTGAATCTTCGATCTCGATCTTCGATCTTGGATGGATGTTAGAACTAGATTGGAATGGAGAAAAGAAGATGAAGAAATGTTGTAGTCGAGTTCTCAAAATGGCAGCACTTCGTCGCTTCAAAAACCGGTGCCAAAAAGTGTGCCAAAGCCCTCTACTTATAGGCTGAATCACCCTTAGGTCGTCGCCCCTTAGGTCGGTCACGACCTATCCATGAGTCGTCCACGACTCATCAACATCCTGCGACCTAAAACAACCTGCCTCAACAACCTAGCGACCTACCGACTTAACTGCATGCGGCCTAGCGACTTAAGCCCCTTCACGACCTAACACCTTAACATCCCACGCGGCTTAGCCTAGTGCCGACTTAAAATCTTCCCCGACCTAACTTAGGTCGCTGCCGACTTATCATGCTACGACTCATACGACCTAACTCACAAGACCTTGCGAGTTATAAACACCAGCTACTACCACTAAGTCGCTCGAGCGACTTATCACTAAGTCGCTAACCCACTGTTCTTACTAACTCGCTAACTCGTTAGGTCGTTCCATACGAGTTAACTCTTAACCCTAAACTCGTTAGCTCCTAAGGTCATACAACTTGCTAACCCTTAGGTCGCTTACCCCTACTCACGACCTAACCTCCAAACGACCTAACCCTCTAGGTCTCCAACCCCACTAACTCGATAACCACTAACTCGTCCATCCCCTAAGTCGCTATCTAAACACTAACCCGTAACTCGCAAAGACACTAACTCGTTAACTCGTTTTAATACTAACTCGAGTTAACTTTTCAACCTAACTTCCTTGCGACTCAAACAACATACGGGTTATCTTTCCCTACGACTTAGGTTATGGACGACTTATCAACACTGACGACCTAGAATTCTATGGTATATCGACACGTAAAATACGGGTCGTTACAATAATTTTAGGAGCGAAATCAAATTCATTCCCTTTGAGAACCTTTGAATAATACAGACAGTTCCTCTTTTATTGTCCCTTCTTAGAGCAATGGTAACATTTACCTTTATCTTTTTTGGCCTTAGTTTTACTCTTACCATCCTTTAACCTATAATTTATCTTCTTTGAACTATTCAAAGAAGACGTGCCTTGACTGCGAGTAACGCCCTAGGATCTTTCATGAATGTACCTGTGGTTGTCCTTAACATTTTAAGGAAGTCCACAACACTACATTTCAATGAATCCATATTGAAATTCAGTATGAATGGATTAAACTTCAAAGCCAGCAATCCAGGTGTAAAACCATAATTTAATCACTTTGGATATGAATATTTAATACATTTTAAATAATTAATTAATGGAATTTTAATTCAAATAAATCCCTTTTTAATAATAACTAGTGATGATGGTATTGTTTTCAATATTTGTTTACAAAAATAATTAGTTCGAAGAAAAATAGAAAATAAAACCGTGAATCATTTTTCGAATTTTCGATTTTTCATCCTCTAAATTTTGTTGGAAATCTTGTACATTTTAGTAAACATACCCATATATATTTATATTGACATAGGTATGGATAAGGTAAATAATATGGTGGCAATATATTTACTTAAGTAAATATAAGAAGATGTGACATCGTTTCAAAAATTTAAATAAAAATAAATTAAGAATGAAATGTCATATTACCACTTACATATCATAGTACAAAGAAGTGTTAAACATCGTGGACAATAGAGGGATTTCATGGAATATGTGTGTAATGGGCAAGGACGAGGGTGGTGGTGATGTGGAGCAAAATGAATAGATGGCATGTAAGGAAGGGCATTTAAGTAATTCACCTATTCCACTTTTTATAAAAACAATTCTCTTATTTTCCTTCTCATTTTTATCATTTCATTTTCTTATTCTTCAAAAGCTCCATTACCTTCCTTAAATTTAAAAAAAAATTGTTAATGGCTTCCTAGGTTTTCAAATTTGAAAGTCCGTTCTTTTTCACTTTTTCATTAAGCAAAATCACTAAAAAAATCATTTCTTTCTCTTCTACACCTCCTAATTAACCAAAACAAGCTCGATTCCACCCTAAACAACCTTGGTCGAGCCCTATAATCAATGATACTGAACCATTTAGTCCTCATATGGTTCCTAAAGTTGAATTTTGCAAAGGGAAACTCCATTTGTGTGTCGATTCAAGGCCTGATGTTAGTTTGGCATGTTTTGGTTGCTTTTTGGTAAGCAAAATCTCATTTCATAACTAAAGTTTGACCTATATTATTGTGATAAAAATATATGTTATTTCCATATGTGTTTATGTGTTAAAAGTGTTGGATTTATTAGCTTGGTGACCACTTTAAAAGGTTGACATCTTGATATTTAGTAAAGTAACTTGAAATCGGTTGGAAAAAGGTTTAAGTATATAATATTAGAATGCCCCCACATGATCTATAATGGTTACTTGACTTTATATTTGTGCTCACACTTATGTATGTGATGTTTGATTGAATAAGTAACATACGAAAAGTGTTTGTGGAAGTGTGTGTAAAGCGACTATCGCTATATCGGCATTATGAATATTTTAACCTCTTTTGGAAACCTTTTGGTTAAATCTTGTACTTGGATTTTTACAAAGATAATTAATCATTTAATAATGCTATTTAAAATTAACTAATCATTTTAAATAAGGATGACTAAGGATAATTGATTACTTAATTAATGATGTTTTAAGATTAATTAATCAGTTTATTAGTGGTAGCTAAAGATTAATAATCACTTTAATAATGATGTTTAAAGGTAACTAATAGTTTTAACTAATGCTGCCAATGGTGAATAATCATTTAGACAATGATGTATTAAAGTTAATCATTTTATTAATGATAATTAAGATTAATTTGTCATTTTAATAATGATATTTAAAATTAATTAATCATTTTAAATAATGATGATTAAGGTTGATTTATTATTTAAATAATGATGTGTTAAAATTAATTATTCATTTTATTAATGATGGTTTAAAACTGATTAATCACTTTAATAATGATATTTTAAAATTAACTAATCATTTTAACAATGGCGTTTTAAAATTAATTAAATCATTTTGATAATGATGTTTAAAAAATTAATTAATTATTTTAATAATGACGTTTTAAGGTTAATTAACCATTTTAATAATGATGGTTTAATGTTAATACCAATTCAACTATGTAAAGATGTTAAAGTAATTAATCATTTGATTAAAGTTGATAAACCATTTTAATATAACAATATTTCCAAAATTAATCATGTTTTAAAATTTATTAATCATTTTTACAACGTTGTTTAAAGTTAATATCTGCAATGTGAAATCCCAACACAAATCCGGTTTTAAAAGTTAAAAAGTTTGATTCGGTTACGGAAAGTATAAGAAATTAAATTTTCCTTAATCCAGTATTGCTTATATGGAAAGTATTTATTTATGCTCTTAGCACTAAAAGTCGAGGTATGAAAACTCGTCCCTATCTCAAAAGTTAAAAATGTAGTCAAGACGATACTTAGAGGTAACACTTTCTTCACTTGCTCAAGTTCATTTTCAACCAAGAAATAATAATGTTTGAAATCAATGAGTAATGATAAGAGTATGAGATTTAATTTTCATATACAATCATTTTGAATATTCCCGATAGTTGATTTATTGACCATCGATTCAGTTATCTTCTTTGTATATCGTCAATTTAAGACGATTTGTTGCTCATTTGAGCATTGACATCCTTTTTCGAAAATGACTAAAACCAAAGTGCGAGTGGGGGCCAAGCTATGCGGGATTGCTCCCATTAGTATACTATCACATCTAATCTAGATTAATTTCAGTCACATGCGCACTAATATGTAAAATACTTGGATTCTAGGTAAAGATTGGCAGGGTCAGGCTTGGTGGTTTCCGACAGCTATCATAGTTCTCAAGTATGCTCTAGAGGTATACTTAGGATGGTGCACTCTCCTAATCATTTATTGGAAAATTTACCTTTCCTTCCCTTTGATTCAAAACCTTTGAATTTGATTCTTTCTTTATTGCAATGGAAAGTGTCTTGCACACTTCCCGATGTTTAATTATTTATACCAATTGCTTATACTTGGATGTTGTTTTTATGAGGAAAATCCCATTCTGCATTTGAGGTATAGTCTCACATATTGTTGTTTATTTCCACCATTTGTTTAGAGATTTACTCATACCGGACTTATTATCTGACCAGAGTTGTTTTTTTCCATAAACTCTTGGGTACTTAACTATATTTGAGTAACCCAAGAGTAGCAAGTTTTTTAAGCCCTTTGAAGATGATTATGAACCACTAGGAGGCTCCATTTCTATTTAATTATATATTTCCACCGTTATGTTCATTTATGTATGTGTACTTTGGATCAACAAATGTAAAACCAGTGTAAAGGCAGGGAATATAACTACCTAGGCTGGTAGTTGCAGTACTTAAGTGTAACTTTGATAACTCTATCTTCAAGAGTAACCTTATGTACTGTATTATTGCTGTATTATATTTAACCGTTCCATTGTGATATTTTTTGATACATTCTTTTATTTTACCTTACGATAACTCATCTTTCAATGCCTAGGCAATGACATATGAATACCATAGATATATTAGGTGTCATTCCCAGAGGTAAAAAAGGTGGGTCATCATAGCTGGTTTCAGGAGTTTGGTTGAGCAGACACCTAACCCCTATTGGGGGTACAACTCATTAGAGATAGGCTAATTTATCACCTAAAATGAGTTAATCTTGAGAGAGTTCATTTGTAATTTTTATAACAGTATCTATCTTCTAAAGTCCCATTTTAATCCTTTGGCGTTGTTTCCTTAAATTATATAAATCCCGTTCTTGTATTATAAAGATACATGTTATTTGTTCGGGCAATAGAAGATGGATGCAAGAGGAGAAATGAGAGAATTTGGAACTAGAATGGCTACTAATGTCAAAGCAGCTAGAAATGGGCCAAATGTAGATCCGGTAGAGGAAGTGGTAGCGTGAGTTCAGCCCCTTATGAACTTTGCAACTTTGTGTCAGAATTACCCCACTTTGTGCAGGAAACCTTTCTATAGTGCTGAAGATATTCTTGTAGTGCGGACATGGCTTTGTTCGTGTAAATGGATATTTGGAGATCTTTGATTGGTGGATGCAGAGAAAGGGCTGTTGGCATCGCGATAACTTTAAAAGTCGACGATGGAGTGGTGTAATTTTGTAACGGCTAGTACTCCAAAGGAGAAGTTCTCTTGGGATTTTTTCAAGAAAGTCTTTGAAACATAGTTTATTCTAGAAGTCAAAAGGACTTGGTTGTTTAGGGTTTTTCTAGATTTGAAGCAAGGTAATATGACGGTAGTGTAGTTTGAGCACAAGTTCAATGCATTATCCCGCTTCAGACTTGGATTGAGAGAACACCACTCAAGAAGAATGAAATGTTTGTGAATGGAATGCAACAGAGTTCCAAAAAGAAATGAATAATCATTATACGGTTACATCTACCAACCTTATCAGTATGTATTTGAGGTTTGAAGCTTTAGATATTAAGGAAGGAGACCAGAAGGGAGTAATGCCAGTAATTAGTGCAAAGCCATTATCAGTTATACCAACTGGAGGCAAGCCAAATTTTAAGCACAATTTAAGGGGAAGAAGCAGTGGAAGGTAAGAAACTCGAAGGTAGGCTTTAGCACAGAAGAAACCACTGGACTTGGCTAATATTACCCGTTTTAAGTGCAACAAAATGGGTCACTTTGCACCCAATTTCCCGACTACCACATGTTATAATTGTCACAAGCAAGGACACATGAAGATTGAGTGCCTGTTTCCAAAGAAGGGGTCGTAAGGACAGGCTTTTATTATAGAGAAGATACCATCCACTTCTTCAGGACAGAAGGGAAAGCAACTGTGGTAATGTACATTATCCATCTATGATATTCCTTTTAGAGTGTTATTCAACATGGATGCTTCCCATAGTTTTGTTTCAGTTGATCTCATTGATAAACTTAACCTTAAACCCAACCTTTTGAGTAACCCTCTTTATGTGTCAAACCATATTAGGGGTCCAACAAATCTTGACACTACGCATATAAATGTGCCTATTTCTTATCAAAATCATCGTTTTCTTTTAATTTGTTTATTATTGGTTCCTGGGTTTTGGAGTGTTGTTGGGAATGGATTGGTTGCCTAAGTTTAAAGTGATCTTGGATTGTGATTTGAGGATCTTCAGTGTTAGTGATGTTGGAGATATTGGTGTAGATATATGTTATGAAAAGCCTAATGAGTTAATGAGTTGTTTTCTATATTCGCTCGAAGTAGCTAAGGATGAGCTTAGGGATGTATCGGTTGTTCGGGAACTCATGGATATTTTTGATAAAGTGCTAGGTCTACCTCCCCACTGTGAAGTGGAGTTCTGTATTGATTTGATTCTAGGAACCTAACCTATTGTACAACCTCCTTGAAGGTTAGCTCTGAAAGAGAAGAGGAATTTGGAAAGCCGAATATTCGACTTGTTGTAGAAAGGATTGATAAGACGTACTACCACAAGTTGGGGATCGCCTGTTGTCTTTGTTACAAAGGTAAGAGGTTTTTTAAGGTTTTGCGTAGACCATCATGAGTTGAATAAAAGGACCATCAAGAATAAATACCCTTTACCAAGGATCGAAGACATGTTTGAGCAGCTCTATGGCGCTCAGATATTTTTTCAACTGGATCTTGCCATCGGTTTCCACCAATTAATGGTAGCAGAGGAAAGTGTGCCCTTAACAGCTTTCAGGACTCTAGATAGTTTCTACGTGTGGTTAGTTATGTCGTTTGGGCTGAATAATGTACCTGCTTATTTTGTGGATTTAATGAATTGAGTATTTCAGGACATTCTTACTAAAAGAAATCATGTCTTTGTTAATGACATTCTTTTTATTCAAAAACGGATGAGAAGCACAATTACTAGCTTGAGTCGTACTCAATACCTTGAAAAGCCATGTGTTGAAGGCTAAGTTTTCTAAGTGCCATTTTTGAAAATCTGAAGTTAGGTTTATGAAGCATGTTGTTTCGGGAGAAGGCATATTTATTGATCCAGCTAAAGTTGTTGCAGTTCAAGATTGGAAGAGCCCGAAAGTGTGATGAAGTTAGATGTTTCTTGAGATTGGCTGGTTTTTACCAAAGGTTCATTGAAGATTTCTCAAAGATTGCTTCTCATCTGATGAAGTTAACAAAGAAAGGTGTTAAGTTCATGTGGACACCTAAATGTGATCAAGCAATTGAAGGAAAAGTTGACTAGTGCTTTTTTTTGACTATTCCATAAACGGTGTATATGGATGCTTGTAGTACCGGTTTGGGAGCATTTCTGTTGTAGCATGGGAAGGTTATTGTCTATGCGAGTTGACAGCTAAAGCCATATGAGAAAAATTATGCTATGCACAATTTGGAGCTTATAGCTATTTTCTTCTCACTTATGAAGTGGAAGAATTATCTTCTGGATGAAGAGTTAGAGTTATATCGGACCACAAATCCTTAAAATATCCTTTTTCCTAGAAATATTTGTACATAAGGCAACAAAGAAGGCTTGAGTTTCTCGCTTCTTATGATCCAGAGAATCTTTGCACCCCTAGGATAGCTAATGTTGTTGTAGATGCATTAAGTAGGAATGTAGCAATGATTCTAACTTAGAAGTCAAGCCAGTGTTGATGGAGAGGATTGCAGCTAGTCAAGAAGAAGATCCTATTTTGGCTCGACTCAAGAAGGATGTCCAAGAAGGTATTGTTTCTAGTTTTGAGATTGGTTCCCAAGGCGTATTAAGAACGAACATGTGTATTTGTATTTCGAATGTTAATAGGCTTAGGAGAGAAGTATTAGTTGAATGTCAGCATTCAAATTTATCTTTCCATACAGGGGTGACCAAGATGTTCAAATATATGAAGAGGGTATTCATGTGGAATGGGATAAAGTGAGATGTTTTAATCTTTGCAAGTCAATATGAAAACTGCCAGCAGATTAAGAGTGACCAATGGAAGTCAGCTGGACTTCTTCAGCTACTTGTGATCCCGAAGTGGAAGTGGCAGTAGATCTCTATAAACTTTATTGATGGACTTCCTAGGTCAAAAAGAGGGAACAAGGCATTTAGGTTTTAGTCATTGGGCTGATCAAGAGTGTTCAATTCATTTCGGTTAAGCCAACTAGGAATGTAGCAAGTCTGGAGATTTTGTATGTAAAGGAGATTATGAGACTTCATGGTATTCCTTATAATATTGTAAATCACCGAGACCTGATATTCACTAGCAGGTTCTAGGAGGGATTTCAAACTTCTTTAAGGATCTAGTTGAGTTTGAGTACATCTTACCTTCCCTAGAAAAATGGGAAGATGGAGAGAGTGAATAGGATCTTGGAAGATTTGTTGTGAGCATACATTCTCGACTTCAGAATTTCTTGAGAATATCATTTACCCTTAATCGAATTCAATTTTAACAATAGCTACCAGGAAAGCATTTGTGTGTCCCTTTTCAAAGCTCTATATTCTCTTCTAGGTCGTTCTTCTTTATGTTGGATTGAGTCTGGTGATAGAATTGTTCTCGGGCTCGACATGATCTTATGTAGTTAGTGAGAAGATAGCTGATATCAGAAGGAAGTCGAAGTAGGCACAAGATCAGTAGAAATGTTATGCAGATCAAAGGCATAGGGAAATTGAGTTTTCAATTGGAGATTTGGTGTTTGTAATTGTCTCTCCATTGAGAAGTGTTGTAGGTTTAGGAAATCGGGAAAGCTAATCCCTCGATATATTAGCCCTTTTCCTATACTAGACCACATAGGTAGACATTCATATAGAGTGAAGTTTCCAGATAGACTATCGGATGCTCACAACTTATTTCGCGTATTTCATTTACGTAAGTACATACATAACCCTTCGACGATAATGAACCAGTGCAATAAGTTGAATTGAAAGTTCAGTCTAACCAATAATTCTTAAGCGGCCTAGTCATATCATGGCTCGAGATATAAAGTGGTTGGGGATGAAGGATGTAAATCTTGTCAAGGTTCAGTGGAGTGGGGATGATAGGGATTGTACTTGGGAAACCCAGGACTATATTAGGGGTTCTTATCTCGAGTTGTTGTTATAGTTGTTTGTATTTTGTTGTATCTTTTAAGTGTACTCGCTGGTTGTGGTGGAGCCATTTTCTTTGTACATGTTTTATTGAATCATATCATTTGATTTTCTTTTAGCATCTTTTGTTGTGTATGATTAATTTGGGAGACGAAATTTCCTATAAAGAGGGGAGGATGCAACGACCTATAATTTAATCACTTTGAATATGAATATTTAATATCTTTTTAAATATAAATGAATGGATTTTATAATGTAAATTAATCCTTTTTTAATAAAAACTAGTGATGGCGGTATTGTTTTAAAAAATAATTAGTTTGAATAAAAATAGAAAATTTTACCATAAATCGTTTTTTGAATTTCAATTTTTTGTCATCTTGAAGTTGTCGAAAATGTTGTGTGCATTTTAGTGAATACACACACACATATTTATATTAATATAAGTACGGATAAGGTAAAGAATATGGTGGGAATATATTTACTTAAGTAAATATAAGAGGATATGACATCTTTTCAAAAATTTAAATAAAAATAAATTAAGAATAAAATGTCATATTACCACTTACACATTATGGTACAAAGAAGTGTTAAACGTAGTGGACAATAGGGGGTTTCATGGGTTACGTATGTAATGGGCCAGGAGGAGGGTGGTGATGATGTGGAGCAAAACGAATGGAGGGCATGTAAGGAATGTCATTTAAGTAATTCACATATTCCACTTTTTATAAAAATAATTCTCTTATTTTCCTTTTAATTTTTATCATTTCATTTTCTAACTTTTTAAAAGCTCCATCACCTCCGAAGGCACTTCTAAAGAAGCCCTTGCACTCCGGGAATACCCAATCCCGACGGACTTCCCATCACATATGGAGATCTTTATACTGGGCGCTAATCGATGTAGAGTCATTCGACGGGTTATCCTCTCGTTCTCGAAAACACCCGGTATTCACCACCGATCTTCAAATGTCATCCATAATGTCGTATCATTATTCGGAATGGATTATATGACACAAGGTCCTCTCCTGGTTAAACCCGAATAATGAGCGTAATATCTAAAAAACATATGGATAATGGGATTTCAGTTAAGTCACAACTTTAAAACCCAAAACTTTTCTTTTAATGGTTTAAACCAATTACCATTTCCAATCTTTAAACAAAAAGATTCATTTCACAAAGTTCTCCCAGTTTCAAAAAGATTCATTCAAAGATTTCAAAACAATTTTCCTTTCAAATTGGATTATCTTATCCAATTATTAACCCAAAGACTCAATTTATAGCTTTCAAAACTATTTCCAAAGATCCATTCATAAATTTCAAAACAATTCCCATTTCAAATCTTTTATATAATAAAAGATACACTATTTAAAATCCTCTTCAATTTCAAAACAAAGTTTAACAATCTTTCATAAAGGTTCATTCATAGCTTTCAAAACAATTCACAATTTCATTTCCAACTTGAAATCTTTCGATACAAATTAGAAATTCTTTCTTTATATGAAAGCTATTATTATTTGAAAACAAATAGTTTTCGTTTCGGAAAAATCCAATTATATTTGCACGAGTTAAAGCCCTTGAGTTAACTTTAAATTCCCAAAACAATAACTTAAAAAACCCATATATAACTGGTATAACATCTTTAAACCATAGTTTCCAAACATAGGATTCAATTTCAATTTTTGAGTTCAAATTTAAATCAAATTATTTGAATTTCAAAACTCAATCAAGTTATTCGAAGTAACTTTTATTTTCAAAACTCCTTTCCAAAAGCTTTTCATAATGAACCCAAATCCATTTCCAAAACCATTTGGATTTAAAATTCAATTTTAAACTTATTTGAAAAATCTATGACTTAACCAATTTCCTCATGCGATCCATATGTGTGTGTTCATGGTTTAGTCCGGGGGTTTTACCCAATATTGCAACATCATTCAATCCTCACAGATTTCAAGCATATCAATATCGATAAGCAGTATAATCTATAAAGCTCATCTTCATTTGTAGAATCATAGATAATATAAATTTTATCACAGATAAATAAATTATATTCATCACAGCTCAAATCAAAATAATTTATATCACACAGCATCACACATCAGGGATATTAATTAGTACAAAGCATTCAAAAATAATCAATCATCTATAATTAAGATGGATAAATCGTGTGATTATAATTAATTAATCACATAATTATTTTCATTAATTATCCTAAATTAATGATTAATTATTATTAATTAATAAATTAATTATCCTTTAATTATAAATTAATTAACCCTTAATTATAAATTAATTAATCCTTAATTAATAATTAATTAATAATTAATTAATCCTTAATTACTTTCATTAATTAATTATCCCTTGATTAGTTCTTTTAATTTAATAATCTTTAATTATTAATAAACTTAAAGTAATACTAAATTAACCTTAATTATATTCTTAATTTAAACTTTAATTAATTATTCTTTAACTACTATTAGTAAGTGATTATTCTTTAATCATTTACATAAACAAATCATAAATTAATTAAACGAATTTAAAGATAAACCATTTTATCTTTATTAACTACTTTAATTACCATTTAAGTCTTTAAATAAATCATTATTATCACACTAATTAACTTAAGACCTTAAAGTTTGATTAATGTTTAGAAACATTTCATTTTTCATAATCATTTACTTAATTACAATAATTAAGTTTAAATAAATATGAAAATTAAGGTTATATATGTATTAAACACTTTACTTAATAAAACAATATTTATATATATAATTTTTATTTATCTCAAACTTAAACAACATTATTATTTAAAGAATAAGTCAAAAACTTATTTAACTTAAATTTATTTCAAAATTTGAAAACTGTTTTTATATTATTTTTTCAAAGCAATTCATATTTACCCAAGATTGACTCGAGTATCACTCGAGATAATACAGTACTTGCTTCGAGTTTTTTCAAAACCTACCCGTATTCTTTTCTTTCAAAATTTAAATTTTAGTTTTAAGTATAAAACCCGGTACAAGCTTGAAACAGCTCGAATTCAAACTCGAGCCAGCTTGTTAACTCCTCGAAGACAACTTCAAGCTCTTTCCTTCTTCTCCTTCCACTACTTTACCCAAAACAACCCAGATACATAATGACATGCGTGCACGTGCACAAGCCATCGTCGCTCCTTCGGCCTTTGTCATTGCCGCCTTTAGGTCATCGATGACCTGCCCGAGCCAAGCAATCACCCAGTTCCAATAATTTGTCTTGAAATCGAAATCGATATACTTGATGGCCACCTGACAATAACTTGATCAACAAAAGCCACCACGCTCCGGTGAAACCGACCACCAGAAACCCTACGAACTTGTCCAGAGCAACGCCAAACCCTTGAGTTTCCTTTCCCCTAGATCCGGCCTCGACCGATCAATCCCCGATACCGTAGTTTTCCTCAGAAGACTCGCGACCCAGATTGTGTATAAAACCCTAAACCAACATCGATCAACTAACTCGACGTAGTATAAAATTTTCCCTCATTTTTCCGACAACCACCATTACATTAGCGTTCTTCTTCTTCAAACTCGAGACTCCTAACCACCACGATCACTTGGATTTGACCAATTTCTCATTTTCGATCAACACGGGATTACTCAACGATTGGAGACTTAAAAATCATGAAACTTCTCTTAAAAATCATCATTTAGCAAAGCGAATCTAATCCAATGATCAGAATTTAGAATTAAATTACTTTAAGTTTTCTATTTCGAATATTCTCTCTGTAATTCTAAATTTGCGAATTATTTATCACATATTTTTACTTTATATTATTTTTAAAAATAACTTACAATATTCTAAACATTTTTCTTTCAGAGATCAAAGCCTAATACTAATTTATTTGGGTGATGTGGATTTTTGTTTGTTTGTTCTTGGGTCTGGAAACACAACAGAGTGTATACATATATACACAGGCATGCATCTCACAAAAATATTCATATATACATCCAGATAGATTTATATTCATGCAACAACTTTGCTTCAGTCACAGGCATTTAATTTATAGATTTAAGGTTTAAAAATGAAGGTTTGCTCACCTGAGATATGAAGAACAGAGAGAAAATTTTTAGCCTGGAATCTCAAATCTTGATCCACTTGTAGTTGAACCTGAACTGGTTTGATTCAATTTTTCTTCTCAGGTTGAACTTGCGCTTGCTTTTCCAGATTTGCTTTGTTCTAGGTTTTGAAATGTTTTGATTGCTGCATGTATTGATTTCAAGATTTTTAAATCGTGATTTCTTTTTCCTTTGTTTGCCTTTGATTCAGATTGATCTTTGATCAAGTTTGCAGCTTGATTTCTAACTTGCTTCCTTGATCTGATTTTGTATTTTGATTTTTCTGCTTGATCTTTGAATTGCAGACATGTCTGGTATGATCTGTTTCCAGGCTGAAGTAAATGATTTCATTTTTTAGATTTATAATTTGAGGTTGTAGTTTTGTTTCCAGTTTTGTATTTCAGGTTTGCATCAGATTTAAGAAGATATGAAACTTGCTTTTGTTTTCATCTGTTTTATTCTCTTGTTTTCCAGGTTTTGATAAGGAGAAGAAAATGAAATGTGGTTTTGTTTCTTCTTACGTATATTTTCATATTTACTTAAATTTACAAGAGATAAACTGCCACTTGTGTATTGTATTAACACTTGTAAAAATGGGTGTCTATTTCTGTACACTTGTTACATGTAATTAAAATTATGTTTAAATCCTTTATTTAAATTATCTTATAAATTTTGTTTTAAACCTTTATGCATTTATATTTTCATATCTCAACATATGATTTTTATTTTTAAATGTTTTTGTTTTTATCTCCTTATATACTTTTACATTTGCACAACTTTTTAAAAGTGAATGATTTAATACTAATGTATATATTTATATTTTCAAGGAATTGATTTTCAAAAATCTAATTATATTTTAAATAAATAATTGCACATATGTAAACTATAAAGTTTAAATTTTTAACCACTTTTAAACTTTTTACTATATTTTAAACACTACAAATAATATTTTTTTAAATTTAACTTTATATCATATTTCTTATTTAAATAAATACATTTCTTTATTAATCATTTATAAAATCTTTCAAAGCAAAAGATGGTTTTACAATTTAATTGCACATGAATAAATATATTAGAGTTTCATTTTTAATTAGCCTTTGGAAAAATTATTATATCAAATTTAAAATTTCATTTTTAAATCAAAATGCATATTTAATAAAATTAGAAACCATTTCTTATTAGCTTAAAAATAAAATTTCAAATCCAATCTATATTTATAAAATACTTATCCTTAAATTTCAAACCAAAATTCTATTTAAAATCTAAATTTTTATTTATTTTGTAAATTTTTAATTAATTCACAAATAAATATCACAATTTGATTCCAAAATTAAATTTAATTGTCAAATTAAACTTGGCTAAAATTCGGGAATGTTACAGATTCCCCCCTTAAGAAAATTTCGTCCTCGAAATTTGCAAGGTTGATAAAAAAGATGGATGTACGAAGATAGAGAAATAATTTTTCAGATCAACTAAAATTATTTATTCTGCATTTGGCTTACCAAGTCAGAATATCAACAATATGAGAATAAACTCATTCAATATTACACAAGATATTCAGGTCACCGATCTACGAAATATACAGGGAATCGGTTAGTTTGAAGGACAACTAACCGTTCATAAAATATATCTGGACCCAATAGAACAAACAATGGGTACAATTTAATTCAGGTTGGAATATCCCAAAGCATACGCAAACTTGTCCCTCTTCGGACTTTGATCCTCACTAGAAATCGCAACTAAAATTTCAAATTTTGGTTTTTTGATCAAAATCATTTTATTGATACAATTTAATTTAACTTCATATTTTATCAACCAATTTATTCCAATTCAATTTCAATTTCGTTAAAGTTAAAAATGAAAAGCTGATAGAAATTCGATGGAAAGAATATGAGATAGAAACTTATCTACACGATTCGCAGGGCCACCACACCAAAGCTTCTCCCTCGAGCTGCCACAAAGCAATCAAAGAATTTGAATCGAATCAATGGAGATTGATAGAGAAAAGATATTCCCGTTGTTGCAAGGTATTGACCATTTGTAGTGGTACTCCCCTGTCCCTACCTCGTCCTCTTCTTGCACTCATACTCACCATCAATGGATAGCAAGAAAATTTACTGAGGCACACGGACGGATATCTTAGGGATTACTCATTCTAGGGTATACTTCACCCTATCTCTAATGAGCTACCTAATGTGTAATACTCCTGAGCTAAAGTTTCAACCTTCAGCTCCGATACCAATTCTAATGACCCTGACTCGACCTTCGAAAATCGGCATCCATACTTCACTTGTACTTGAATGTCGTAGATTCAAACGTCGAATCTGGCTCGCCGGAGCTTATAACACATTAAGTTCAACAACACAGCAGAAGAAAATGAATAATATCATTGATACAACAATGAATACAATATCTGACACAATATGATACAATAATATCAGAGACAAATATACACAGCGAAATATGATAACAACAAAAGAGATAACTCGAATATGATCTTCGATGAAGAGTGAATCCGAAATCTGCAACTCCAAACCAAAAGGTCATCCCAAAAGCTACAAGGGCTCTAATCTAATAAGCTCAAACCACCATCAATGTTGTATTGAAACAAACTCCATCCCAATGCAATTTACAATATCCAGCGATTGAATGCTATCGAATCTACACCTATTATTTGACTATCTAAAAAATCCAACTCTAGACTGCCCGTGTGGAAAATTGTGGGCACCCAGAGTTTAGGAAGGGAACAATATACTCCGGATCAGACATGGGATTGGTGTGAGCAAACAAAAATGATTTTATCTTTAAAACAAACAACAAAAGAATTTAAAAGTTAAAAAATCTGCAATGCTTTTTGGAAAATGAAACTACCATAAGGCCTCCCGCCACACACACCATGCAAACGCAGAATTGGAGGAGATTTCTCCTTATGATAGTAAAAAATTCTTGACACGCGAAAACCATTTGATATTATAATTAGTGCACGGTGCAGAAAACCTTTTGAAAATATAATATTAATCTTAGCCGGTATAGACATTTCGAACTATGCCTACTATAGCTACCATCTAAACAGTGGGTTGCCGCAATAATTAGATGGCAGGTTATACAACTAAAACCGTACAGGGCGCATATTGGAGATTGGATTTTTCCAACAAATGGTCAGGCCAAGGAACTTCCCATTGCCACATGGGTACGCCTCTGGAGTGATGCCCCGAGAACTTACCCAGCTCTCTACCAACACAAGGCCGGTGTACTCCCTTCCTGGGAGTAACACCTAAGATATGCCACCCCCGGTCATTTGCGACCTTTATCCGAGGATCCTCAACCACAAAGCAACATCACACAGTAATAAATATACAGTGTCCACATGAGTTAAGTATCTGGGTTCCATACCATGATACCACCTTTTCCCAGAAGTAATGGACATACCCTAGGGGCGCGACCCCTACAACCTTGCCGCGTCTTTCTAGTTTCGACCATTTTCGGAGTGTGAGGCCCTGATGCAGTCTCATCCACAAAGCTATGCTTTTTCACAAAGCCATGCTGCGATTAACAAATGATCAGTATCACTTCGTATGCCACATTACCAAATTGGGAATGTATCACTAGTAACCATCAACTACATAACCTCTGAGCTCGTACATCTCAGAGAAGGTTGTTAAGCTAAGAGAATAAATTCTCCGCCACCAAACACAAATGTTTTTGATAGAAACCAGCTTTACATCTCAAAGTGTAACATCAGACACACATCCATACAAGTCTATTCCGAGTTTGAACAGAACCGAAGGCACTTCTAAAGAAGCCCTCGCACTACGGGAATTCCCAATCCCGATCGGACTCCCCATCACATATGGAGATCTCTATACCGGGCGCTAATCGATGCAAAGTCATTCGACGGGTTATCCTTTCATTCTCGAAAACACCCGGTCTTCACCACCGGTCTTCAAATGCTATCCATAACGTTATATCATTATTCGAAATAGGTTATATGACACAAGGTCCTCTCCCGGCTAAATCGAATAATGAGCGCAATATTTTAAAAACATATGGATAATGGGATTTCAGTTAAGTCACAACTTTAAAACCCAAAACTTTTCTTTTAAATGGCTTAAAACAATTACCATTTCAAATCTTAAAAAAAAAAGATTTATTTCACAAAATTCACCCAGTTTCACAAAGATTCATTCACAGATTTCAAAACAATTTTCCTTTAAAATTGGATTATCTCATCCAATTATTAACCCAAATACTCAATTTATAGCTTTCAAAACTATTTCCAAAGATCCACTCATAACTTTCAAAACAATACCCATTTCAAATCTTTTATATATAAAAGATACACCATTTAAATTCCTCTTCGATTTCAAAACAAAATTTAACAACCTTTCACAAAGGTTCATTCATAGCTTTCAAAACAATTCACGATTTCATTCAAACTTGAAATCTTTCGATGCAAATTGGAAATTCTTTCTTTATGTGAAAGCTATTATTATTTGAAAACAAATAGCTTTCGTTGCGGAAAAATCCAATTATATTTGCACAAGTTAAAGCCCTTGAGTTAACTTCAAATTCCCAAATCAATGACTTAAAAAAAATGTTTTAACCCATATATAACTGGTATAACATCTTTAAACCATAGTTTCCAAACATAGAATTCAAATTTAAATTTTGAATTCAAATTTAAATCAAATTATTATAATTTCAAAACTCAATCAAGTTATTCAAAATAACTTTTATCTTCAAAACTCCTTTCCAAAAGCTTTTCATAATTAACCCAAATCCATTTCCAAAACCATTTGGATTTAAAATTTTAAACATTTTTCAAAAATCTGTGACTTGACCAATTTTCTCGTGTGATCCATATTTGTGTGTGTATGGTGTAGTCCAGGGGTTTTACCCAATAGTGCAACATCATTCAATCATCACAGATTTCAAGCATATCAATATCGATAAGCGGTATAATCTATAACGCTCATCTTCATTCACAGAATCACAGATAATATAAATTTTATCACAGATAAATAAATTACATTCATCACAACTCAAATAAAAATAATTCATATCATACAGCATCACACGTAAGGGATATCAATCAATACAAAGCATTCAAAAATAATTAATCATCTATAATTAAGATGGACAAATCGTGTGATTATAATTAATTAATCACATAATTATTTTCATTATTTATCCTAAATTAATGATTAATTATTCTTAAATAATATATTAATTAGCCTTATTTATAAATTAATTAACCCTTAATTATAAATTAATTAATCCTTAATTAATAATTAATTAATCCTTAATTACTTTCATTTATTAATTATCCCTTGATTAATTACTTTAATTAATTAATATTTAATTATTAATAAACTTAAATTAATAATAAATTAACCTTAATTATATTTTTAATTTAAACTTTAATTAATTATTCTTTAACTACTATCAGTAAGTAGTTATTCTTTAATCATTTGCATAAACAAATCTTTAATTAATTAAATGAATTTGAAGATAAACCATTTTAACTTTATTAACCACTTTAATTACCATTTAAGTCTTTAAATAAATCACTATTATCACAATAATTAACTTAAGACCTTAAAGTTTGATTAGTGTTTAGAAACATTTCATTTTTCATAATCATTTACTTAATTACAATAATTAAGTTTAAATAAATATTAAAATTAAGGTTATATATGTATTAAACACTTTACTTAATAAAAAAATATTTATTTATATTTTTTTTAATTATCTCAAACTTAAACAACATTATTATTTAAATAATAAGTTAAAAACTTATTTAAGATTTATTTATTTTAAAATTTGAAAACTGTTTTTGGATTTTTTTCAAAGCAATTCATATTTACCCAAGATTGACTCGAGTATCACTCGAGATAACACAGTACTTTCTTAACCTACCCATGTTCTTTTCTTTCAAATTTAAAATTTTGTTTTAAGTATAAAACCCGTTACAAGCTTGAAACTGCTCGAATTCAAACTCTAGCCAGCTTGCTAACTCCCGAAGACAACTTTGAGCTCTTTTCTTCTTCTCCTTCCACTACCTTACCCAAAACAACCCAGATACATAATGACATGCATGCACATGCACAAGCCATTGTTGTGCCTCCGACCATCGTCATCGCCGCCTTCAGGTCATCGATGACCTGCCCGAGCCAAGCGATCACCCAGTTCCAATAATTTGTCTTGAAATCGAAATCGGTATACTCGATGGCTACCCGACAATAACTTGATCAACAAAATCCACTATGCTCCGATGAAACCGACAAGTAGAAACCCTACGAACCTGTCGAGAGCAACGCCACACCCCTGAGCTTCCTTTCCCCTAGATCCGGCCTCGACCGATCAATCCCTGATGTCGTAGTTTTCCTCAAAAGACTCGCGACCCAAATTATGTATAAAACCCTAAACCAACATCGATCAACTACCTCGACGTAGTATAAATTTTCCCTCATTTTTCCGACAACCACCATTACATCAGCCATCTCCTACTTCAAACTTGGGACTCCTAACCACCGCGATCACCGGGACTTAACCAATTTCTCATTTCCGATCAACACGAGATTACTCAACGATTGGGGACTTAAAAATCATGAAAATTCACTTAAAAATCATCATTTAGCAAAGCGAATCTGATCCAATGATCAGAATTTAGAATTAAATTACTTGAATTTTTCTGTTTCGAATATTCTCGCTGTAAATTCTAAATTTTTGAATTATTTATCACATATTTTTTTACTTCATATTATTTTTAAAAATAAATTTACAATAATATAAACATTTTCCTTTCAGAGATCAAAGCCTAATACTAATTTTTTTAGGTGATATGGATTTTTCTTTGTTCGTTCTTGGGTCTGGAAACACAACAGAGTGTATACATATACACACAGGCATGCATCTCATATAAATATACATATATACATCCAGATAGATTTATATTCATGTAACAACTTTGCTTCAGGAATAAGTCATGGGCATTTAATTTATAGATTCAAGGTTTAAAAATGAAGGTTTGCTCACCTGAGAGATGAAGAACAGAGAGAAAAATTTTAGCCTAGAATCTGAAATCTTGATCCACTTGTAGTTAAATCTGAACTTGTTTGATTCAATTTTTTTCACAGGTTGAACTTGCACTTACTTTTCCGGATTTGCTTTGTTCTAGGTTTTGAAATGTTTTGATTGCTGCATGCCTTGATTTCCAGATTTTTAAATCCTGATTTCTTTTTCCTTTGTTTGCCTTTGATTCAGATTGATCGTTGATCAAGTTTGCAGCTTGATTTCTAATTTGCTTCCTTGGTCTGATTTTGTATTTTGATTTTTCCTTTTCTGCTCGATCTTTGAATTACATACAAATCTGGTTTGATTTGTTTCTAGGCTAAAGTTTACTTTGATTTCATTTTTCAGATTTATAATTTGAGGTTGTAGTTTTGTTTCCAGTTTTGTATTTCAGGTTTGCATCAGATTTAAGAAGATATGAAACTTGCTTTTGTTTTCATCTGTTTTATTCTCTTGTTTTCCAGGTTTTGATAAGGAGAAGAAAATGAAATGTGGTTTTGTTTCTTCTTACGTATATTTTCATATTTACTTAAATTTACAAGAGATAAACTGCCACTTGTCTATTGTATTAACACTTGTAAAAATGGGTGTTTATTTCTTTACACTTGTTACATGTAATTAAAATTGTGTTTAAATCCTTTATTTAAATTATCTTATAAATTTTGTTTTAAACCTTTATGCATTTATATTTTCATATCTCAACACTTTTTATTTTTAAATGTTTATGTTTTTATCTTCATATATAATTTTACATTTGCACAACTTTTTAAAAGAGAATGATTTAACACTAATATATATACACACACACACACACACACATATATATATATATATATTCAAGGAATTGATTTTCAAAAATCTAATTATATTTTAAATAAAAAATCGAACATATGTAAATTATAAAGTTTAACTTTTAAACCACTTTTAAACTTTTTACTATATTTTAAACACTACAAATAATACTTTTTTTAAATATAACTTTATATCGTATTTCTTATTTAAATAAATACATTTCTTTATTAATCATTTATAAAATCTTTTAAAGAAAATGATGGTTTTACAATTTAATTGCACATGAATAAATATATTAGAGTTTCATTTTTAATTAGCCTTTGGAAAAATTATTATATCAAATTTAAAATATCATTTTTAAATCAAAATGCATATTTAATAAAATTAGAAACCATTTCTTATTAGCTTAAAAATAAAATTTTAAATCCAATTTATATTTATAAAATACTTATCCTTAAATTTCAAACCAAAATTCTATTTAAAATCTAAAACTTTTATTTATTTTGGAAATTTTTAATTAATTCACAAATAAATATCATAATTTAATTCCAAAATTAAATTTAATTGTCAAATTAAACTTGGCTAAAATTTGGGAATGTTACATTTAATCGACAAAACGTTGATTTTCGACAAAATGTTTTAACGGTCACATTTTGACATTTTAATTAAACTATTCATTTGCTTAAATGAAATTTAAAATGAAAATTTTTAATTCTTTAAATAAATTAAAATATATCTCTTTATATTTTAAAATCATATTTAAATAATATCAAAATCTCTAGTTTTATAGTGAATGTAAAACTCACAAAATGCGACAAATTTTAGTTATTTTTGTAAAACAGTTGTTAACATACTTTTAAAACTTTTAATATACTTTTGTTATCTTTATTAGATGTTTTAAATAAGATTTAACTTATTACATAAATATTTAAACTTAGTTGTTTACGCCTTTATTTATTATTAGCGAACTTAACTTTTGTCGATTTGTTCTAAAATCCAAATTTATACTTTTTAATTTATTAACTATCAGAATAGATAATTATTTATTACATAACATATTTATTTAAGTTTTAAATTCCTTTTAAATTTAAAAATAAACAAAATCTCTCAATTTCGAAGTAGTGAAATTACGGATCGTTACAGTTATTGGGAAGCATCTGCATTTAGTGGCATCATTTGCCTAAGCTAAGTCCATCATCCACTCGTATCTCATTACGTGCTGTCGACGATTAGTCTTCCCTTCATGGGCTGGAATAGTTGGCACACTGGACTTCTGAGGGTACTCATCCTGTAGGATAGCATCTGTGAATGGTGTATGGCTCCTAGATATGCCCCAATCATCGTTGGATAAGCCTTGATTTTCCCTCATTAGTTGTCTAACCATAGTTGATAAATCCAGGGTCTGGATGGGGAGTGGAAAGCTGGAATCCATCCTGCGTAATCATTCCGGCTGGTGCCTCCTTGATAAGTGATCTCCCAAATGCACGTCCTGGGGACCTGCTCCGCTACGACCCTGACGAGCCGGTGGAATAGCTTCCACTCGCTCTCTAGGTCTTAAGTTTCCCACTCCAGTTTGAGTGTGATTTTCCAGGTGCAATTGAGGGACCATGGTGCCAGGTTGGGAACCCGGACCATTTCTGGTGGATTGCTCTACCCCACCTGCTTGTGTCAGTTCAATCGTACGACATCTACGCCTGGGATGTTCATCTGACGAAATAGAGCTATCAGATGATGAGTAGAAAGCGTGGCTTCCTCTAGTGTTCCGACGTTGTCGCTGAGTGATCTGGGTCATGTGGTTGGCGTTTGCTTGAGTCTGCTCATTAAGCTATCTCCCACTTTCCACGAGCTCTCTCATTAGCTCATTAAATTCCATCCTGGTGATAATTTCTGATTGGTTTAGGGCGGTGGCGGCTCCTACAGCTAGATTAGCTTGCTGATTATTGGGTCCCACTTGCTGGACGCTGGCGGTCTCATTGACATCTGCATTGTGGGAGGATGATCTGGTATATGGTCTTCCCATCTTAGATTTATCCTTCGAAACTATGAATAGTATCTGTGAAGTCTTAAGAATGAACTTGGATCTCCTTCGGGGGATTTCTTCAATCCAATAGCGACAAAGTAGATCCTAACAGTCTGAGTTCAACTCTCAATGAAAGCACCAAAATATTAGCACCAAAATTGGTCACTAACACCCTTGAATAGAACTGTGTAGAGAGATTAATGAAAAAAATAAATTAAAACAGAGAAATAATGCAATTGAATGCAAAAAACAACAACAGAAAAGGAAAAAACCAGATTTATAGTGGTTCAGCGTAATTTCCTACGTCCACTTTGAATATGATCTTTATTACTTTTTCAATCACTTGAGTACAGATACAATCCGTAAACAAACAACTTGAATACAAGTTCGAACTGAAAAGAAATGAGTAAAAAAAATGGCAGTATCTTTGGAGTTCCAGAAAAAAGGTCCCTCAACTGTACCCTGCCCCTCTATTTATAGACGAAGATAGGCTAGTCTCCCTATGCAGGCCCATAACCATGGTAGCTCGGCCCATGGCTATTAGGTAGACCGAACCACTTACATTGATCGGCCCACCTACACTGACCGACCCACCTGCTGTCGATCCCGGGACTGTCCCGTGGCTTACCCGAAGCAAACCCTCAAGGAGCTTGAAGCAAGCAGCGGACGACTCGAAGCAAAGAAACATTAGTCACGTCACTCTGTTGAAGGTCAAAGAATTCGTTAACCTCTGCAAGGTTCACCAATCCAGATATGCCAAACGACACATGCTGACCTATCATGGTTGAACCACGAATGTCAAACAATGATCGACCAAACCGTCTTCCCTTTCCTTCCTTGGCCGAGCGATGCATGACTTAGTACCTCTAAGGCCGGACCACAATTAACCGAACGACCAGGGTCGAACCCATCCGCCCCGACCCACTAGGTCTGAATCCATCTCGACTGAACCACTTTGTCTCACTCATTTTGGCCGATCCACCCTGTCTACACTCTAACGCTGATCCATTTCGATCGAGCCAGTTCTAAGCATACCGATCCATGTGTATAGGCCGATCCAAACTTAAGTTACACCGGCCTCTTATACTTTCCATCCTCTCTTCGCTTGAGTCCCATCTAGATTCATCTATAGTCTCTACGACTATCGCCATATAGCTGGGCCAAAGTGTCGGGTAACAATATAGGGTATGGGGTTTAACATAAATTATTCGTTTTTAAATCAAATTAGAAGCTCCTAAGCTTTCAAATCAATATCGCTTAACTTTACTTGGTTAATTAATCCTCTAATGACATAATATATCAAAGTCAAATTCATTTATTAGCATAACATATTTAAAATTCAACTTATAAATCAAGTATCAACATTCAAAAACTCAAGTATTAAATCCCAAGCATTGATTCAGAATTCAAAAAATCCCTCAATAAAGCCCTGTGATGTCCAACAAAATTTCCTAATTTAGATCATTGACTTAATTAACTAAAATGAAAACTATACCTTAAGCTTAGCTCGAATGCCGAAGGTTGAAATTCTTTAAATAATTTTGGAAATGTTAAAAATTTCTATTTCAAGTTTTGATATGCATGTAAAAATTAAATGGAAAAGGAAGCCTAAGTATTTATAGGGAAAAAGAAGAAATACAGTTATTGTTAGATCAAATTTGAATGAACGATCAAATCTTGGCAGAATATCAATAAGCGGTAAGCGCCAATACCAAAGCAATGACTTGAAAAATAATTGACTCCTTCATACTAAGGGCAAATGTTACTATCATTCTTGATTCCGAAGGCATGTCAACAACAAGGATGTCACAATCAAAGAATATAACACCATTGGAAGCATCTTGTTCCTATATAAGAGTGGTTGATGTTGAATCTATTGCAAGCAATCCCGCACCTCAAGGAATATCACACATCATCAATGTGATATGGGAGGCCGCACTTCATCGGTATGAAAGCCAACAATGTTGTTGCATACCATATACTCTGCACTTAACCAATGTGATAAAGAATGTCGCATCCCATCGATGTAAGTAAGGGATGTTGGGGCATACCAACGATGTGTAGAATGAACTCGCAAGTCGTCAGTTTGATTAGGGATGTCATATATCTTGAATGGCGCATCTCGCCCACATCTCATATGACCAATAAATGATATCGTACATAACTAACACTATACATCATCACGACAGTGATATTGAAAGACGACATATAATTAGCCATTAATGCAATAGAGGCATGATATAACATAAATATAGCATCTCATTGATGCCATATGTCGTCAATAACTAATGTCAAATGACAGTAAATTGAAGGGTTTTGGGTCTTAGAAACCATACAAATAAGGTTGTCGTGTACTACAGAAACCATGTTGCATTATAGCAAAGCCGCCTATCTTCAATATTGCTTCTCAAGCAACGTCGCATCTCTTCAATGCCACTTATCATCAATGCCAAATCTTATTAATGTCGTACTTCATCAACTAGGGCAATACATAAGATGGACATCGTAAATCATCAAAAGAAAGCAAGTGTCACATGTCACCGATTCAGAAAGGGATATCGTAAGTCTCTCTTTTCTGAAATGATTTTGAAGGTTATTACGGCGTGCATGAATGCTGAATGCCTGGCATGATGTCGTAGATCATCAACGCATAAAGGATGTCAAAAATCTTTAATATGAAGCATGAAGCCAAGCACCATCGGGGAGGATGATGATGCCATAAACTAAGCATATCTAAAATGACACGTGACAGCCATGCCGCTCCTCTCTACTCCTATAAATACGGATTTAGAGGCATGATGGAAGGGGATATTTCATTCTTCTCTCATTCTTATATTTCAAAGTTTGTAACCGTAAATCAATTTTGAGATTTTAGTGCCAGCTATAATCTTGCGATACATATTGCAAATAAGCTTGTACTTTTACAATCGCACTACATACGAATAACAAGACATGAATTATTACTTATAATTCTCATGATTTCGACATAACCTTGACTTCGCCATTGTATGTCCATATTACCAACAAGTTGACATAAGATTTCTTGAATCGCAACTTGTTCTCGAATTCTCAAGCACTTGCGATTCCAATCATAACTTGTTTTGAATTCCCAAAATACTCATGACTTCGAGACTAACATGGATTCAACATAGAGCATGTGCCTCCCTAGAAAGATAACCTAGGATTATTGAAGTCTCTATTCAACCAAGTATCAATTTCCTTAAGCCTTTTGAGGTTCACAAAGAAATTCATTAATAGTGAAACTTGAGCCTAGCATGACTTCTCCTCCTCCACCACCATCTATATCCATTCCTTAGCTTCCTGCTTCTTCCATGCCATAAACAACCCCTCCTTCCTCTTGATACATCTATCCGTCAAAATGCAAGCACCTTATACCCATCGAATGTCCCTCTACTATTAAATACAAGCTACCCTTCAAAGGGGAGTACTCTTACCAAATCAAACGCTAGAAGGAAAACTCCACAAAGCCGAGGAAAACTTTTAAGGGAGCTAAAGCTCCTATCACTTGACAACATTATGAGATTTTTGAATTCATGTACATCGCCTAAGATTTTGTATGGGACCAACCCATGACTATTTCATATAAAACATGAAGTAATGAAAGATTTTTTTAGTCAAAATCTTGTTTTGTTTACTTTTATTGCACCTTTTATTTTCTACACCTACCAACATGTGTATAATATATAATTTTCTGTAAAAATTACCAATATATTATACCAAATGTTTGTGCTCTATGTAAAGTGCAACGACCCGAAATTTTCGACCCCAAAATTTTGACACTAATACGTTCACTGTAGAAGTGCCGAGCAATCGTGTGACGGCCCTGACTCGACCTTCGAAAGTCGGCACCGAATACGACACTCATATTCGAATGCCGCAGATCCAAACGTCGAATCTGGTTCGCCAGAGCTTATAACACCATTAAGTACAACATAGCGGAAGAAAAGAATACCAATATATATAATATTGATACAATGACAGGTATAATATTTGATATAACAGGATGATACAATAGATATCAATACTATCAGAGATACAAGACACAGCGGAAAGAATAACTTCAATAGAATGCATCTCCAAATCCAATGCTCCAATCCAAAGCTAGCTCGAACCAACATCACGTGTCCTCTAGATAAGCAAGTCTCGTCCCATCTAAAGACTGCACTAACTTTAGATAATCTACTAAACCTGACTATCTGAAAAACACAACTCTAGACTGTCCATGTGGAAAATTGTGGGCACCCAGAGTTTAGGAAAGGAACAATAAACTCTGAGTCAGTCATGAGACTGGTATGAGTAACAAAAACATTTGGTCTTAAAAAAACAAACAACAAGAGAATTTAAATTAAATCCGCAATGCTTATTGGAAATTGAAACTACCATAAGGCCTCCGCCACATACACTATGCAAACGCAGAATTGGAGGAGATTTCTCCTTATGATAGTCAAATATGCTTGATATGAGAAAATTTCTTTGATATTATTACTAGTGCATGGTGTAGAAAACATTTCAAAAGTATAATATTAATCTTAGCCAGCATAGGCATTTTGCACTTATGCCTACTATAGCTACCATGTTCAATAGCAGGTTACCGCCACATTCCATGGCAGGTTATACAACTAAAACCGTACATGGTGCATATTATTTTGTTTGAATTTACAACAAATGGTCAAGCTAAGGAACTTCCCACTGTCCGTAGGTACGCCTCTGGCGGGACGTCCCGAGAACCTAACCTGATCTCTGCCAACACCACCCGGGTTACCTCTGTAACTAGGTAACTACTACTCGAGCATGCCACCCCCCGGTCCTTTGGGACCTTTATCCGAGGTGCCTCTAAACCACAAAGCAACAACCATATAGTAAATGAGATTGAAGCCCACCACATAGGTAAATATCTGGGCTCCATACCATGATACCACCCTTTGCCAGAAGGGAATGACACACCCAAAAGGGTGCGACCCTCATAACCTTGCCGCATCTTTCCTGTTTCAACCATATCCGGGGTGTGAGGTCCTGATGCAGTCTCGTCCACAAAGCTACGCTTTACACAAAATCCATGCTTTGATCACAAATGATCATCAACACACAGTAGCACTAAGCATGTCAAACTACCAAAATTGGGAGTATATCACTGATAACCTTCAACTACATAACCTCTGAGCTCGTACGTCTCAAAGAAGGGTTTTAAGCTAAGATAATAAATTCTCCGCCACCAATAGATATGTATTTGAAAGAAATTTGCTTTATATCTCAAAGTGTTGTGTCGTACATATAACCATACAAGTCTGTTTCGGGTTCGAACAGAACCGAAGGCACGTCCGAAGAAGCCCTTGCAATCCGGGTATTCACAATCCCAATCGGACTTCCCATCACTTAGGAAATATCTATACCGGTGCGACTCAGTGCAGAGACAATCGACAGGTTATCCTTTCGTTTTCGAAAATACTCGGTCTTCACCACCGGTCTTCCAATGCTATCCATATTGACGTATCATTATTCGGAATGGGTCATATGACACAAGGTCCTCTTCCGGCTAAATCGAATAATGAGCATAATATTTAAAAGCATATGGATAATGGGATTTCATTTAAGTCACAACCTAAAAATCCAAAGCTTTTCTCTCAAATGGTTTAAACAAATTACCATTTCAAATCTTTAAACAAAAAGATTTATTTCACAGAGTTCACCCAGTTTCACAAAGATCCATTCATGGATTTCAAAACAATTTCCATTTAAATTGTATTAACTAGTTAATCTTTAGATTAAAGATTTAATTTATAGCTTTCAAACCGTTTCCATAACTTGGAATCATTTTCATTTCGAATTAGAAATCCTTTTAATACAAATTGGGAGTTCATTTCTTATGTGAAAGCTTTTATTATTTGAAAACAATATAGTTCTCATTACGGAAGAATCCAATTATAATTGCACGAGTTAAAGTCATTTGAATTTAAATTCAAATTCCCAAATCAATATCTTCAAAATAGTTTAACCCATATATAACTTGTATAACATCTTTAATCCCTAGTTTCAAATCATAGGATTCAGTTTCAAATTTTGAATTTAAATTTAAATCAAATAATTTAAACTTCAATCTTAATTAAGTTATTCAAAATAAATTTTATCTTTGAAATTCCTTTTCAACACTTTTTACTTTAATCTCAATTTATTTCCAAAATTATTTGAATTCAAAATTTACTTTTAAATCCATTTCAAAAATCTGTGAATTAACCAATTTCCTCGTGCAATCCATATTTATGTGTATGATGTGGTCCAGGGGTTTTACACAATAGTGCAACATCATCAATCATCACAGATAAAGTAAATTTATCAATCACAAAGATTCACCATTACGATTCGATGTGGGTTTCAGATAACCAACTGGAATCCGACTCCCTGTCGCATCGAAGCTTAAATGCCATTTTACGGACAAAAGAGTTTTCACATAATTACATAAACATATCACAAATCACAGTTCAGCACAAAGCAATTCACATCACACAGTATCACAATCACAACAGAAATACCAATCCAGTACACAATATTTGACAATTAACTTAAATTAATCAAATTAACTCAATTAATTACAATGAGCAATCAATTTCTTAATTACTTTCATAGAGTAATTACACTTATACAATTTCATAAGTGATTATCATTAAATAATTAATCTAATTAGTTGTTAAAATTAATCATATTAATTAATTATTTAAATAATCTTAGTTAATGACCTTCATTAACTAATAACAATTCTTTAATTACTTTCCTAATTAATCTATAATTATTAATTAATCTAAATCATTAATTTATAAATTAAATAAATAAGTCATTCCTTAATTATCTTATTCATTAAATCATTTTAATACCTTAATTATCTCTAAGGTAATCCATTTCTTTAATAATGACTTCATTACTATTAAAATGTATTTAAAACATTACACTTCTAAATTTAGATTCAAACTTCATTTTGAATTTAAGATTCAAAATGATTATACATTTAAACATTAACCAAATTTAAATATCAACTTATAAACCTATATAAGAAAAGTTCTAACTAAATTACTTAAATTTTTATTTAAAAATTAAGCTTTAAAATACATTACATTTTTAACTTACAAGTTCAAGTTAAAATAAATTGTTTAACATTTCATTCAAAATCCTTTTTATAAAAGAAATTTTTTCAAAAATCCAATTCAAATGTTTATTTGAAAACAAATTACTTTAAAAAGCTATTTTATTAAAACTTGTTTAAATCCTTCAGATTTAAAAACTGATTTAAATCATAGATTTGAATTCAAGAAACTTGAATCCATATCCAACATTTGATTTAAACTTGGCTTTAAACTTTGATTCAAACTATAATCTAAACTTGCTTTTAAAACTTTGATTTTTAAATTCTTGATTTAAAATCCCAATTCATTTTAAAAGCTTAAGATTCAAAAGTTTAATTGAAACTAAACCTAACTTTTGAATCTAAACCCAGTTTAAATTCTGTTTCCAGAATTTTAAATTAAATTTTAAAATCTAGAAAAAACTTTCGGGTTTGTTTTTAAATCCTGAAATCCCTCTTTTTAAATATTTTAAAACTTTAAGATTTCAAAGCTATTTTGAATTTAACTTTATCAAGATTTAAACTTGTTTTTAAATTGTATCTCATCATTTAAATTTTATTTAAATTTTCTTTGAATTCAAATTTACTGTCAGGTTTGCTAAAACCTGTAGCAAAACAAAACAACTCGAGCCTCACTAATTTACTTCGAGCTCAACACCCTTCTTCCCCGAGCCAAACATTAAGCTGCTTCGAGTCAACACTCCATCAACTCAAAACAACCAAAAATCCAACCTCACCAGAATTTGCAGTGCACCGTGCACATGCACTTCGCCCGTGATCAACTCCAGTCGCCACCACTTCATCGAGCACGTCGACAATCACCTACAACCCATGCTCCGACCATCAGAATACCCATCTTCCTCGCAAATTCGAATTCGACTATTAACTCGAAACCTAGAAACTGGAATTGGCGTCATCACCAAAACCTGGAAATCACGTCGTTCGCACAACCTCGACGACCAAAAAATCTGGAACTCCGGCCATCTACGCATCATCGCTCCTCCTACCATCACCCAAAAACACGAGCAACTCGATCACATGTGGATGACGATCGAATCAAAACTTCCCAACCTTACAAAACTAGGTTTAGAAACTTCAAGCGTTCGCCGCCGCCGCCACATCGAACTGGAACAACTCCAGCTATTTTTTCCAATACCAGCGTAGGCTCCTCTACCTCCACACGAAGCCTCGACCACCAACTACACTCTGATCAACAGGAATTGATCCAAACCCAATTTTCAAATAAAACCGAACTGCTCTTAAACCTTTGATCAAAAAATTTATAATTTTTGCTTTAAAAATCATATTAAAGCATACGAATTCAAGTTATATACCTGAAATCGTGGATTAAGAAACTTGAATTCTGACTTATGTAAGGGTTTTTATTCAGTTCTATGTTTCCAGAGACAATACTGAGTTGTTTAAACTTAAATAGATTTTTAAAACTTAGTTCATAATCAAACAAACAACTTTTGTTTATATTTTAAGTTCTAATAGTGATTAGATCAAGAGATGGGAATTCAATTTGTAAATCTGGGTTTGGGAAAAACAGAATAGAAGTAACTCAATTTATACAGGCATGCAAATATTTAAACATTAACATACATACATAGGAAATAGGTTCTATATTCACACCTACACATTTTCAGATATACATAAGCAACTAATTCAGATATTTAAGTTTTAGAAAGGTGATGTTACTCACTTTGCTCAGAAATAAACAAAGTTCTTCTTTTTGACACAGACTTGAAATTGCTTGCTGAAAACCTCTTCTTGATTCTCTGGTTTTAATGAAATTGTATTGTTGTTTAAGTAGAATTTTTGTTTTAATTGTAAATGATGCTTACTTCTATTTTTTTTCTTTAGTTTAGATGTACGAACTGAGATAAGAAGGCTGGTATATAAGAAAAGAAATTACAGGTGATATTATTTTGCTTGTACAACGGGGGGACATTTTTTGTTTTGTACAAATATAAATCAGAGATTTTTCTTGTTTGTTGACTAAGCTGATTTTATTTCGGCCGATGATATTATTTTTGGTGGCTAAGCATATTTTTGTAAATATGGTGGATGATATCATGTACTGCTTATTTTTCCTACATAGATATTTTCTTTATTTTCTTCTTTTACAAGCCTAAGGATATTTACAATTTCTTCCTACTTACATTTGTCTTGTAAACACTTTGTCTTACTACTTTATCATATAAATAAATTTCTATTATAAATACCTATATTTTCCTTTTATTTCTTTGTTTTGGAATTTAACAATCAAACGTTTAATTCATATTAATATGTCTTTATGCTTTTAAAACTAACTACCATTAATTAATTTACATAAATAATATTGTAAACCCAAATCATTTTCCAAGTCATTTATTTAAATTTTAAATTCAAATACAAATTCAATATCCAAAGTCAAATTCAATTTTACTCATATATACGCATGCATATATGTTTCAAAATCGAAATTAATTCCAAAATTTACATTATTTATTAATTTAAACTTAATTCAAAATTGAGATCGTTACAGATTCCCCCCTTTAAAAAAAATTCGTCCTCAAAATTTGCAGGCACGGAAATAACAAAGATAGATACACAAAGATAGAGAAATAATTTTTCTGGGTCAAACTGGATATCTATTCTGTATTTGGCTCACCAAATTAGAATATCGACAATATGAGAACAAACTCATACAATTTTTTCACAGGATACTCGGGTCATCCGGATCTCCGAATATGTAGGGGCACTGGTTAGTTCAAAGGGATAACTAACCATTCGTAGAATATATCGGCCCCCAAAGAATAGGTAGACGGATTTAATCTTCCATAGTTCTCAAATACTAATCATGGATTCCAACTTAGGCCGGAACACCCCAAACTACATGAAAACTTGTCCCTCTTCGGACTTTGATCTACATAAGAAATTACAATATAATTTCAAATTTGGTTTTAAACGAAATCATTTTATTGATTCAATTCAATTTTAGCTTTATATTTTATTAATCAATTTATTTAGAATTTCCAACTTCAAATTCATTAAAGTTTAAATCGAAAAACTGATAAGAAACTGATGAAGATACGAAGTAAGGATTTCCTACAATAATTCGTTGGGCCACCATCATACTGAAATTTCTTTTTGGAGTTGTCACGAAGAAATCAAAAGAAATTGGAATCGAATCAAAGGAGATTGGTAGAGAAAGTTATTTCCACTGTTGCAGGGTATTGACCACTTATAGTGGTACTCCCCTGTCCCCTATCTCGTCCTCTTCTTGCACTCATACTCACTATCAGTGGATAGTCAGAGAATTTACTGAGGCATTCGAACGGATATCTTAGGTATATACTCATTCTAGGGTATGCTTTAACCTATTTCTAATGAGCTACTTAATGAGTTATACTCCTGAGTAGAAGTTTTAACCCTCAGCTCTGATACCAAATGTGACGGCCCTGACTCGACCTTCGAAAATCGGCACCGAATACGACACTCATATTCGAATGCTGCAGATCCAAACGTCGAATCTGGCTCGCCGGAGCTTATATGTGACGCCCCACCTCTATACCCACGCTAGCCAAGAACACTCCGGAGAAGTGCTGTCAACTAGCACGGAGAATAAGGCTGTTGAGGAGCGACCATCCATGTAATAGCTTATCACACGGTGGCTATAAATAATCTTCGGAAACAAACATAGAAATAATCATATCACAAATCAGTCACAGATATCCATATCACAAAGGCGGAAGAAGATATGAATATATAACTAACACATGTGTGTGTACATCAGAGTAGTGGTCAATAAGATCCACGATAATACAAAAGAATAGCAACACGTGCTATACAAAAGAATACAACTATGAGTCTATATCTCAAGTGTATACAACAAAAACTGCTAATCTAAACAGTTAGCCAAAAGTCAGAGTGATGAATCCCTGGGAAGAAGTCAAGCAGAAGCACCTGTAACATCTCGGTCTGATCCGAGTATTATTTAAGAAAATAATAAACGGATCAGTCTAGCTATAAATATCAGATGACATGATATAACATAAAAGATATGGCATAAACATAAACATCCATAACGACATACCGCTATAAGTATGTAAATAATGATCAACAGAAGATCAATCAATAAGAGATAATCAATATCACAAGAATCTTCTCAAAGATTCGAAGGGGGCATCATACCCTAAACTTGTACTCATAACAAGTCAATGACACAAATTCCAGAAATCAACACGAGAAATCCAGAAATCATAAAAAGGGAAAGAGGCCTATCACATGACGGTCCGAAGACCATGGGGAGCTACCCCACATGTGTGAGTGGAATCACACAGAATGAGGTCAAGACTAACCAAAAAGCAGAAAGGTATGTGTGAATGGAATCACACAAGTGGTGTCTAGTCTAACCTTGCAATGAAAGAGACATCGCGCAATTGCTAGTCTAATTCATAAAGCGATCATCAAGATCAACGAGAAGTGTCAATTACACTAAGCTAGTAAATATAGAAGTTTAGCCTCATGTCCCATAACCACTCGCTTAACTTAAATATTTACGAACAAACTGTAAATCTTCACTAATAAAATTGTCACAAGGGGTTCAATCGAACAAGTCCAAGAATTAACCGACGAAGTGAACGCAAGCGTTTCATACCACTTGTTTTACTAAGTCGTTTAATTAGATTTCTCATCCGAGTGAGGTAAAGGCTTGTATATACTAATAGATTGGAAAACGGTTTAAGAAAAGAGCTTTGTTATTAAAAATAGAGTTGAAATTGTTTGTTAAAAGAGTTTTGATATTTACTACTAGTATTGAAACCTTTATATTATAAAGTGACAAAACACATAAGCAAGTGTAGAAACAATCAGTCACAAAGATCGCATACGGAGATGCGAATAAAATCCAAGGAAATCAGCTCAATGTTTTTCATATAAGATCCCCTACGCAGAGTTATACGGGGTTCGACCTGCCCGGTCAGGTCGCGGGGGTCCAGGGGGCAGCGCCCCCGGCGGGGTGCGGGGCAGCGCCCCGTCACGGTACGACCTAAGTGAAGACAAGCGGCTTACGACCTAAAGCAAAATGAGGTCTAACGACCTAAAGAGTTCGCGGCCTAAGGGGTACGACCTAAGTGGCGCGACCTAGTGGATGACAGGTCATACGACCTAAGGGTAAGGTCGGAGGCGACCTACGACTTAGTGGGGTCGAATGACTTAAGGACAGCCGACTTAACAAACAGGTCATACGACCTAAGGGTAAGGTCGGAGGCGACCTACGACTTAGTGGGGTCGAACGACTTAAGGACAGCCGACTTAACAATTCGCGACTTAGAGAGGCTTAGGTCGGATACGACCTACGACCTAGTGGATGACAGGTCATACGACCTAAGGGTAAGGTCGGAGGCGACCTACGACTTAGTGGGGTCGAACGACTTAAGGACAGCTGACTTAACAAACAGGTCATACGACCTAAGGGTAAGGTCGGAGGCGACCTACGACTTAGTGGGGTCGAACGACTTAAGGACAGCCGACTTAACTCTTAACTCGCTGCCGACTTAGCACTCTAACTCGTGAACGACTCAACACAGGCGAACATAAATACAAAGGCGGTGACTTTTCAACGCGCGCGACTTACGACTTAGGCTTAACTCGTGGACGACTTAGCGATGGCCAGAAACGACTTAACTCCGAGGCAGTGCGGCCTAACTGCAGTTTTTTGTCAAAAACGCTAAAAATTGGAGTTTTTCGCCAATCCAATCCAAACCAAATGCAAATGCACATGCTAAAGTGATGGGGAATCATTCCCAACAGTCCAATATAGTTATAGGCTAGAATTGTGAGATAAAAATCTCACCTTTGCACTAAAATTTATGAAGATGAAGCTTGAAAGCAAGGAGAAGCAATCCAAAGCTTGAATCCAATACCTTCTACTTGAATTTGGAGTTGAATGATGGAGTTGCAATTGAATTTGAGCTTGGAGTTTTAATTTCCCATTCTCTTCACCATTAATGCTAAAGCTTGAGTTAGTTAGGAAATTTATGAAGAGTGAGGAGAAGAGGGTTGGAACTTGGGCTTAATAGGCTAAACTAACCCAAAGTCCAAAGCGGGAAAAGTTAGTGAAATTTCACTAACTCCAAACCTATCGATGTTTATACTTAAAAAGTTGTAAACGACATTTCGAACTCAATGGAAGTGGTCTCGAGTCCTAATTTGACCGTTTGCAAAAAGTAGTTTTTCGGACCAAAATCCGATTAACGATTTAATATTTAAATAAAAATATTTAAATGTAAACTCGATAAATATGCGGGTTGTTACATTATAACACCATTAAGTACAACACAGCGAAAGAAAAGAATATTAATATATATAACATTGATACAATGACAGATACAATATCTGATATAACAGGATGATACAATAGATATTAATACTATCAGAGATACAAGACACAGCGGAAAGAATATCTTCAATAGAATGCATCCCTAAATCCAATGCTCCAATCCAAAGCTAGCTCGAACCAACATCACGTGTCCTCTAGATAAGCAAGCCTCGTCCGATCCAAAGACTGCGCTAACTCTAGATAATCTACTAACCTGACTATCTGAAAAATCCAATTCTAGACTGCCCATGTGGAAAATTGTGGGCACCCAGAGTTTAGGAAAGGAACAATAAACTTCGAGTCAGTCATGAGACTGGTATGAGTAACAAAAACATTTGGTCTTAAAAAAACAAACAACAAGAGAATTTAAAATAAATCCGCAATGCTTATTGGAAAATGAAACTACTATAAGGCCTCCCGTCACACACACCATGCAAACGCAGAATTGGAGGAGATTTCTCCTTATGATAGTCAAATATGCTTGATACGAGAAAATTTCTTTGATATTATTACTAGTGCATAGTGTAGAAAACATTTCGAAAGTATAATATTAATCTTAGCCAGCATAGGCATTTCGCACTTATGCCTACTATAGCAACCATGTTCAATAGCAGATTACCGCCACATTCCATAGCAGGTTATATAACTAAAACCGTACAGGGTGCGTATTGTTTATTTGGATTAACAACAAATAGTCAGGCTGAGGAACTTCCCACTGTCCATGGGTACGCCTCTGGCGGGATGTCCCGAGAACCTAACCGGATCTCCGCCAACACAAGGTCGGGTTACCTCTGTAACTAGGTAACTACTACTCGAGCATGCCACCTCTTGGTCCTTTGGGACCTTTATCCAAGGCGCCTCTAAACCACAAAGCAACAACCACACAGTAAATGAGATTGAAGCCCACCACACAGATAAATATCTGGGCTCCATACCATGATACGGCCCTTTACCAGAAGGGAATGACACACCTTAAAGGGCGTGACCTTCATAACCTTGCTGCATCTTTCCTGTTTCGACCATTTCCGGGGTGTGAGGTCCTGATGCGGTCTCGTCCACAAAGATACGCTTTGCACTAAAGTCATGCTTTGATCACAAATGATCAACAAATGATCATCAACACATAGCAGCACTTAGCATGTCACACTACCAAATTGGGAGTATATCACTAATAACCTTCAACTACATAACCTCTGAGCTCGTACGTCTCAGAGAAGGGTATTAAGCTAAGAGAATAAATTCTCCGCCACCAACAGATATGTATTTGAAAGAAATATGCTTTATATCTCAAAGTGTAGTGTCATATATACAACCATACAAGTCTGTTCCGGGTTCGAAAAGAACCGAAGGTACTTCCAAAGAAGCTCGTGTAATCCGAGTATTCACAATCCCGATCGGACTTCCCATCACTTAGGAAATCTCTATACCAGCGCGACTCAGTGCAGAGACAATCGACGGGTTATCCTTTCGTTTTCGGAAATACTCGGTCTTCACCACCGGTCTTCCAATGCTATCCATATTGACGTATCATAATTCGGAATAGGTCATATGACACAAGGTCCTCTCCCGGCTAAACCGAATAATGAGCGTAATATTTAAAAACATATGGATAATGGGATTTCAGTTAAGTCACAACTTAAAAATCCAAAGCTTTTCTCTCAGATGGTTTAAACAAATTACCATTTCAAATCTTTAAACAAAAAGATTTATTTCACAGAGTTTACCCAGTTTCACGATGATCCATTCATGGATTTCATAACAATTTCCATTTGAATTGGATAACTCGTTAATCTTTAAATTAAAGATTTAATTTATTGCTTTCAAACCGTTTCCATAACTTGGAAATCATTTTCATTTCAAACTATAAATCCTTTTAATACAAATTGGGAGTTCATTTCTTATGTGAAAGCTTTTATTATTTGAAAACAATATAGTTCTCATTTTGGAAGAATCCAATTATAATTGCACGAGTTAAAGTCCTTTGAATTTAAATTCAATTTCCCAAATCAATACCTTTAAAATAGTTTAACCCATATATAACTTGTATATATAACTTGTATAACATCTTTAATCCGTAGTTTCAAATCATAGGATTCAGTTTCAAATTTTGAATTTAAATTTAAATCAAATTATTTAAACTTCAAACTTAATTAAGTTATTCAAAGATAAATTTTATCTTTGAAATTCCTTTTCAAAACTTTTTACTTTAATCCTAATTTATTTCCAAAATTATTTGAATTCAAAATTTACTTTTAAAACCATTTCAAAAATCTGTGAATTAACCAATTTCCTCGTGCAATCCATATTTGTGTGTATGGTGTGGTCCAGGGGTTTTACACAATAGTGCAACATCATCAATCATCACATATAAAGTAAATTTATCAATCATAAAGATTCACCATTACGATTCGATGTGGGTATCGGATAACCAACTAGCATCCGACACCTTGTCGCATCGAAGTTTAAATGCCATTTTACGGACAAAAGGTTTTTCACATAATTACAGAAAAAAATCACAGATCATAGTTCAACACAAAGTAATTCACATCACACAGTATCACAATCACAACAGAAATACCAATCCAGTACACAATATTTGGCAATTAACTTAAATTAATCAAATTAACTCAATCAATTACAATGAGCAATTAATTTCTTAATTACTTTCATACAGTAATTACACTTATGCAATTTCATAAGTGATTATCATTAATCAATTAATTAATCTAATTAGTTGTTAAAATTAATCATATTAATTAATTATTTAAATAATCTTAGTTAATGACCTAATTAACTAATTACAATTCTTTAATTTTCCTAACTAATCTCTAATTATAAATTAATCTAAATCATTAATTTATAAATTAAATAAATAAGTCATTCCTTAATTATCTTATTCATTAAATCATTTTAATACCTTAATTATCTCTAAGGTGATCCATTTCTTTATTAATGACTTCATTAATATTAAAGTGTATTTAAAACATACACTTTTAAATTTAGATTCAAATTTCATTTTGAATTTAAGATTCAAAATGATTATATATTTAAACGTTAACCAAATTTAAATATCAACTTATGAACCTATATAAGAAAAGTTCTAACTAAATTACTTGAATTTTTATTTAAAAATTAAGCTTTAAAATACATTACATTTTTAACTTGCAAGTTCAAGTTTAAACAAATTGTTTAACTTTTCATACAAAATCCTTTATATAAAAGAAATTTTATTAAAAATCCAATTCAAATGTTTATTTGAAAACAAATTACTTTAAAAAGCTATTTGATTAAAACTTGTTTAAATCATTCAGATTTAAAAACTGATTTAAATCACAAATTTGAATTCAAGAAACTTGAATCCATATCCAACATTTGATTTAAACTTGGCTTTAAACTTTGATTCAAACTTTAAGCTAAACTTGCTTTTAAAACTTTGATTTTTAAATTCTTAATGTAAAATCCCAATTCATTTTAAAAGCTTAAGATTCAAAAGTTTATTTGAAACTAAACTTAACTTTTGAATTTAAACCCGGTTTAAATTCTGTTTCCAGATTTTTAAATTAAATTTTAAAATCTAGAAAAAACTGTCAGGTTTGTTTTTAAATCCTGAAAACCCTCTTTTTGAATATTTTAAAACTTTAAGATTTCAAAGCTATTTTGAATTTAACTTTATCTAAATTTAAACTTGTTTGGAAATTCTATCTCACCATTTCAATTTTATCTAAATTTTCTTTCAATTCAAATTTACCGTCAGATTTGCTAAAACTGTAGCAAAACAAAACAACTCGAGCCTCACTAATTTACTTCGAGCCTCACTAATTTACTTCGAGCTCAACACCCTTCTTCCCCGAGCCAAACATTAAGCTGCTTCGAGTCAACACTCCATCAACTCGAAACAACCAAAAATCCAACCTCACCAGAATTTGCAGTGCACCGTGCACATGCATGTCGCCAGCGATCAAGTCCAGTCGCCACCACTTCATCGAGCACGTCGACAATCACCTATAACCCATCCTCCGACCATCAGAATACCCATCTTCCTTGCAAATTCGAATTCGAGTATAAACTCAAAACCTGGAAACTGGAATTGGCCTCATTACCAAAACATGGAAATCACGTCGCTCGCAAAACCTCGACGACCAGACTCTCTGGAACTCCGGCCATCTGCTCATCGTCGCTCCTCCTACCATCACCAAAAGCACAAGCAACTCGATCACACGTGGATGACGATCGAATAAAACTTCCCGACCTTACAAAACTAGGTTTACAAACTTCAAGCATTCGCCGCCGCCGCCATGTCGAACTGGAACAACTCTAGCTATTTTTTCCAACACCACCGTAGGCTCCTCCACCTCCACACGAAGCCTCGACCACCAACTACATCTGATCAACAGAAATTGACCCAAACCCAAATTTCAAACAAAACCGAACTGCTCTCAAACCTTTGATCAAAAAATTATAATTTTTTCTTTAAAAATCATATTAAAGCATATGAATTCAAGTTATATACCTGAAGTCGTGGATTAATAAACTTGAATTCTGACTTATGTAAGGGTTTTGGTTCAGTTTTTTGTTCCAAAGTCAATACTGAGTTGTTTAAACTTAAATAGATTTTTAAAACTTAGTTTATAATCAAACAAACAACTTTTGTTTATATTTTAAGTTCTAACAGTGATTAGATCGAGAGATGGGAATTTAATTTGTAAATCTGGGTTTGGGAAAAACAGAACAGAAGTAACTCAATTTATAAAGGCATGCATATATTTAAACATTAACATACATACATAGGAAATTAGTTCTATGTTACACCTACACATTTACAGATATACATAAGCAACTAATTCAGATATTTAAGTTTTAGAAAGGTGATGTTACTCACTTTGCTCGGAACTAAACAGAGTTCTTTTTTTTGACACAGACTTGAAATAGCTTGCTGAAAACCTCTTATTGATTCTCTGGTTTTAATGAAATTGTATTGTTGTTTAAGTTGAATTTTTTGTTTAAATTGTAAATGATGCTTACTTCAGTTTTTTTTCTTTAGTTTTGATGGACGAACCGAGATAAGAAGGCTGATATATAAGAAAAGAAGTTACAGGTGATATTATTTTGCTTGTACAGCAGGGGGAGATTGTTTTGTTTTTTACAAATATAAATCAGAGATTTTTCTTGTTTGTTGACTAAGCTGATTTTATTTCATCTGTTGATTTTATTTTTGGTGGTAAGCAGATTTTTGTAAATATGGTGGCTGATATCATGTACTGCTTGTTTTTCCTACATAGATATTTTCTTTGTTTTCTTTTGTTTCTTCTTTTGCAAGCCTAAGGATATTTACATTTTCTTCTTACTTACATTTGTCTTGTTAACACTTTGTCTTATTACTTTATAATATAAATAAATTTCTATTATAAATACCTATATTTTCCTTTCATTTCTTTGTTTTAGAATTTAACAATCAAATGTTTAATTCATATTAATATATCTTTATGCTTTTAAAACTAACTACCATTAATTAATTTATATAAATAATATTTTAAACCCAAATCATTTTCCAAGTCATTTATTTAAATTTTAAATTCAAATACAAACTCAATATCCAAAGTCAAATTCCAAAGTCAAACGCAATTTTACTCATATATACGCATACATATATGTTTCAAAATCGAAATTAATTCCAAAATTTACATTAATTATTAATTTAAACTTAATTCAAAATTGGGATCGTTTCAAATCGAATGCCGGAAATTCCAGATTGTTAGCATAAAGAAGAAAAGAGGTAGATGAAGAAACAGAAAACAAAAACACAGAATCTCACATTCGCAATGGATCAAAATATAATATCAAACAGTAGCATTTACACAAAGAAAAGTTGTATTTGTCAATTTATACACAATACATCAGAGTACAATCATTCACAAATAAACTGGACAGTTGTAACAACTTGTCCCAGACTACAATCAATACAAACTCTATTACACAGTAGAATATACTCCATACGTTCCTGCCATCCAGCTCGCCTCTTGAGCTCCAGAATGTCTTATCCTGAAAATCTGTAATACTCGTATGACCCGAACATTACAATAAAGTAACACCCGGGTCAGGCTGGAAACCAACGAGAGTAAACCCTTATAACTTGAAATACTAAGTTATAAAACATATTTGAAATCCCGAGGTAACTCGTACCTTTCTATGAGTTTTTAACTTGTTAAGGTCAAAAATTTATTACAAAACAATATCTAAGAACTGTTACTACAGTTTAAATGACCATGTTACTTAATTTATTTCATTCCATCCTATTTGATTCTAAAGTCAAATCTATGAAGAATTATTGTAGATTACTAATCGACACGGTTTCGGTTATTTACTGATACCCGACCCCGGTCTGTTTGAATCCAATATCATCATTAATCCAATTTGTTTAAGTGAATACATTTCAAATTTAAACATAGGATGTCAATTTACACAGCAATTCATCACCGATAAATAACCTACATTATCATAGAACATCATAATTTATCAGATTAGACACAGTAATCCAAACATTCAATAGAATTTAATCATCCATAAGCAAGATTGATTAGTTATACAATCCCCAATCAATTTAATTTTATCACCAAATAAATTAAATTAATTACCTTAAATCTTGCTTAATTAACCTTAATAAATTATAAAACATGTATTATTATTTTAATTAATTAATGAATTTAATTAATTATCCCTTAATTATTCACATTAATTAATTAACCTGTAATGATCCCGATTTTTCGTTTAATTTAATTTGAAAATTAATGTTAAATTATGAATTTAATGGTGAATTAATTCCGATTTTTCCAAATTAATAAAAGATATGTATTTTAAAAAGGAAATTTGATTTGGGAATTTAATAATAAATGTTTTTATACAAATTGGATTTGAATGTTATATTCTGAAAGGTGATACATATGTATATAACTAGAACTGTAGATATAATATAATTTACTTTCAAATCATATTTTCTTTAATAAGTTGTTTAAGTACAATTAATAGAAAATGCTTAGATATAAACATGTTTTATAAATTAAAATAAGCAAGGTTTAAAATACAATTTGTAAATTAATTTAGAGAAAGGGGATTTAAACAAAAATTTCTTGTTTAGGACATTTGTAAAATAAGGAGATAAGTAATATTACAAGTGTTGGTTATGATACAAGTGGCAATTAATTTAATTAAAAGATTTATAAAAATTAATAAAAGTTTATTAGAGAAAACAATGCATGTTTTCTCAGATTTCAAATCTAGAAAACATAAGCCAGGAAATCAAAACAAAACTAAGAAACAAATCAGAAAGAAAATCAAAACTTGAAGCTATGCAAAAGAAAGACCAAAACCAGAAAGATTCAACTCAGTAAAGCAAAGATTCAACATATACAATCAAGTAACAGATTTAAAGTCAACTGGGAATCAATACAAAACAAAGATCAGAGAAATCAAATTATTTAAATTCCAAAACCTTATCAACTTATTCAAAATAACTTTTATCCTCAAAACCCCTTTTCAAAAGCTTTTCATATTTAACTCAATTCCATTTCCAAAACTGTTCGGTTTTAAAATTCAACTTTTAAAACTATTTTGAATTAAATTCAAATATCTGTGACTTAACCGATTTCCTCGTGAAATCCATATCTGTGTGTGTATTGTGTAGTCCAGGGGTTTCACACAATAGTGCAACATCATCAATCATCACAGATTCAATCATATCAATCTCGATAAGCGGTATAATCCATAATGCTTATTTTCATTCACAGATTCACAAATAAAGTCAATTTATCAATCGCAAAGATTCACCATTATGGTTCGATGTGGGTTTCGGATAACCATCTGAAATCCAACACCCGTACTTCACTTGTACCCGAATGCCGCGGATTCAACCATTGAAATTTGATCGGTGCCGGAGCTTATAACACATTAAGTATAACAATACAGCGGAAGAAAAAGAAATGAATATCATATACAACTCCAATGAATACAATATCCGATGATATACAAAAATGATATTAATATGATACAAGAATGTTATAGACAATAAACAACAGCGGAAAACAAATATCAAAAGAGATAACTCCCATATCAAACTGCAACTCCAATCCAATGCTCCAAAGCCAAAACTCAAACCACTAGCTCGAACCCCCCATCAAGTTTGCACAAAGATAAGAAGGTCAGCCCATGCACTCCAAAGACTCCAAAGAATACCAAACCGAAAACTGAAGGCTACCAAATTGACATCTACTATCTGACTGTTTGAAAAACCAAACTCTGGACTGCCCGTATGGAAAATTGTGGGTACCCGGAGTTTAGGAAGGGAACAATAAACTCCGGGTCAGTCGTGGGACTGGTATGAGCAAACAAAAGCAGTTTACCTTAAAAACAAACAAAAGAATTTAAATTTGAAATCCGCAATGCTTTTTGGAAAATGAAACTACCATAAAGCCTCCCGGCACACACACCATGCAATCGCACACTTAGGGGAGATTTCTCCTTATGATAGTCAAATATGCTTACTACGCAAAATCCTTTTTGATATTATTATTAGTGCATAGTGGAAAACATTTCGAAAGTATAATATTCTTAGCCAGCATAGGTACTATTATACTATGCCTACTATAGCTACCACCTAAGGTGGTAGGTAATACAGCCGCAATCGTAAAGGGCTCATATTGTTTGATTGGATTTCCAACAAATGGTCAGGCTAAGGAACTTACTATTGCCACATGGGTACACCTCTGGAGGGACGCCTCGAGAACCTACCCGGCTCTCTGCCAACACAAGGCCGGTTACCCCCTTCCCGGGAAGTAAAACCTAAGATATGCCACCTCCGGCCGTTTGCGACCTTTATCCGAGGATCCAATACACCAACAACATCACATAGTAATAAATATACAGTGTCCACATGAGAAAGTATCTGGGCTCCATACCATAATACCACCCTCTTCCAAAAGGAATGGGCATAACATAGGGGCGCTACCCCTGAAACCTTGCCGCATCTTTCCTGTTTCGACCATTACCGGGTTGTGAGGCTCGATGAGGTCTCATCCACAAAGCTACACTTTTTCACAAAGTCATGCTTTGATCAACAAATGATCAGCAGCACTTCATATGCCACATTACCAAATTGGGAATGTATCACTAGTAACCATCAACTACATAACCTTTGAGCTTGTACGTCTCAGAGAAGGGTGTTAAGCTAAGAGAATAAATCTCCGCCACTAACGCATTTGTTAGAAACCAGCTTTACGCCTCAAAGTGTAATGTCAGACACACATCCATACAAGTCTGTTCCGAGTTCGAACAGAACCGAAGGCACTTCCGAAGAAGCCCTTGCAAATCCGGATAATCCCTAATCACGTCCGGACTTCCCATCTCATATGGAGTCTCTATACCGGGGCCATTCGGTGCAGAGACATTCGATGAGTTATCCTTTCGCTTTCGAAAATATCCAGTCTTCACCACCGGTCTTCAAATGCTATCCATAGCATCGTACCATTATTCGGAATGGGTTATATAACACAAGGTCCTCTCCCGGCTAAACCAAATAATGAGTGCAGTATTTAAAAGCATATGGATATTGGGATTTCAGTTAAGTCATAACTTAAAACCAAAAACTTTTCTTTCAAATGGTTTAAACAAATTACCATTTCAAATCTTTAACAAGAAAGATTCACTTCACAAAGTTCACCCAGTTTCACAAAGATTCATTCACAGATTTTCAAAATAATTTCCATTTAGTTTGGACTAACTCATTCAATTTTTTTAAATCAGAGATTTAATAGCTTTCAAACTTATTTCAAATTCAAGTCTTTTATATAAAAGATACACCATTTAAAATCTTCTTTGATTTCCAAACAAGGTTAAATAATCTTTCACAAAGGTTCGTTCATAGCTTTCAAAACAATTTCATTTCCAAATTTTTCGACACAAATTGGAAATACTTTCCTTATATGAAAGCTATTATTAATTGAAACAAATAGTTTCGTTTTGGGAAAAACTAATTACATTTACCTAAGTTAAAGCCATTCAAGTATAAACTTGGGTTTAAATTTAAATTCCCAAAACAATACTTGTTAAATGGTTAAAAACCCATATAAACACCTTTATACTTGTATAATCTTTTTAAACCAAAATTTCTAAATCATTGAATTCAATTTCAAATATTGAATTCAAATTCAAATCAAATTATTTAAATTCCAAAACCTTATCAAGTTATTCAAAATAACTTTTATCCTCAAAACCCCTTTTCAAAAGCTTTTCATATTTAACCCAATTCCATTTCCAAAACCGTTTGGTGTTAAAATTCAACTTGTAAAACTATTTTGAATTAAATTCAAATATCTGTTCCTTAACCGATTTCCTCGTGAAATCCATATTTGTGTGTGTATTGTGTAGTCCAGGGGTTTCACACAATAGTGCAACATCATCAATCATCACAGATTCAATCATATCAATCTCAATAAGCGGTATAATCCATAACGCTGATTTTCATTCACAGATTCACAAATAAAGTCAATTTATCAATCATAAAGATTCACCATTACGGTTCGATTGGGTTTCGGATAACCAACTGAAATCCGACTCCCTGTCGCATCGAAATTCAAATGCCATTTTACGGGCCCAAAGGGTTTTCGTATTCACACAGAAACAAATCACAAATATCACAATTCAGCACAAAGCAATTCACATCACAAAGTATCACAATCATAACAGGGTTAATCAGCTCATGTCACTTCAATAAAACTCAATCATCTAACAATGAGATGAATTAACAGTGTGATTATAATCAATTAATCACATAATTATTTTAATTAATTATCTTTAATTAATGATTAATTATCCTTAATTTTAAATTAATTAAATCTTAATTACCTTCATTAATTAATAAAAAATTAATCCTTAATTATAAATTAATTAACCTTAATTTTTTTATTAAATCTTTAATCATTATTAGATTACTTATATACTAAATTAATTAAAAAATAAATCATTAAAAGCTTTAATTAATAAACTTCGTAATAAATCATTATTAACCATAAATTGATTCAAGAGATTAAGGTTAATTAAAACAACACTTTATCTTGATTAACTCTTAAATTAGAAATAATATAAGAATTTATTTTAAATATTGATCATATAATCAAATGACTTAATTACTTTAAACATAACTTTCTTAACCCTTTAATTATCCAACTTTAAATCAAGACAATTATCTTTAAGTACATAATTTTAAAAAAAATTAAATTTAAATCTCGTTTTCAAAGTCAAAATTGTTTTATAAGTCCAACCCGAGACTCGCTTGAGAATTCTCCGAGTCAAAACATCACTTGCTTCGAGTTATCACGCGATTTTCTTCAAGCCAACGCCACGATTTTCACAAGCACGACTTCGAGAAGGCCTTCATCTTCCTCATTCCCAAACTGCATGCCCAGACACCAATGACACTGGTGTACGTGCACATGAACCCTGACCATCTCCGACCAACACCTCTGCCACTACCAAGTCGACAACCACCCCAACAGTTACTCCAACCACCCAGCTTTTTGAATTGACGACGAACTCGAATTTTTGAGAAATTCGACTACCCACTGGAACAACCCATCATCAAAAGTTGCCCTCGCTCTGACGAACTCGTTAATCGGAACCCACGCCGACCAGCGTACAGATGCCTCATGCCTCCGTACTCCGATCCCCCATATGCAATCACCCAAAGATCCCTCATGACGACGGAAGAGCCCTTAACTCAACATCGACTTAAAACTAGTATTAAACCCTAAATCGATCAGTTTTTCCATCCATGCTAGATTTTAAATTTAACAAATAATTTTCTAATGATCCTTGATGATCATGCCTGCTCCAACCACGAACACGACATCCAATGTTTTCCCGATTGTCAGAAATCGATGAAAATACAATTTTCGTTCAACTTCAAATTCCTAAACATCCCCATATTTTAAAATCATGATACTGTTATTAAAATTCACCATTTTCTAGCACGTTCCTAGTTATATAACCAAATCATGGAATCAAGATGATAAATTTTCTGACTTGAAACTGATTTCTACTGTACTTTCTCGTTTTCAAAATAGTTACCAAATATTTCAACTTGAGACAATTTTTAAAATTAACATCTTGTTCATTTAAACATTTTTTTATTTAAATATCCAATCCTGTAAAAAATTGGAAGAAGTGCTTTTGAATTTCGAACAGGTTTTAAGCCTGTAAAGTAAGGACAGAGGTGATTTTTTTCCTATATATATAAACATGCACACATATATTTACAACATGCAGTCATATTCACACAACCATACTAGCATATTTTAATCATATTTTCAAGCATCACTCATATGCAAACAGATATAATAGGGTCAGGGGTTTTCTCACAGTTGATGTTTTTGAAACTGTATAATGTAACATGGGTGTATATATACATATACACAGGCATGCATCAATTATCCTATCACATAAATTCATTCATGGAAACTTTGATGATTTTATCACAAGCAACAATATATAACAGGGTTGAAAATTTGCTCACCTAGTTAATGAAGCAGAAAACAAGAACTTGATATTTGAAAACTGGAAGTATGAACAGAGAAGCATTTTATTTTTGAGAACTGGAAACTGTTGTTGTCTTTGATCTGGAAACATTGTTTTAATTTGAACTTGAATTTGTTAAGTTGATTTCTCTGATCTTTGTTTTGTATTGATTCCCAGTTGACTTTGAATCTGTTACTTTATTGTATATGTTGAATCTTTGCTTTATTGAGTTGAATCTTTCTGGTTTTGGTCTTTCTTTTGTATAGCTTCAAGTTTTGATTTTCTTTCTGATTTATTTCTTAGTTTTGTTTTGATTTCCTGGCTTTTGTTTTCCAGATTTGAAATCTAGGAAAACATGCATTGTTTTTCTAATAAACTTTTATTACATTATATAAATCTTTTAATTAAATTAATTTCCACTTGTATCATAAACCAACACTTGTAATACTACTTATCTCCTTATTTTACAAATGTCCTAAACAAGAAATTTTTGTTTAAATCCCCTTTCTCTAAATTAATTTACAAATTGTATTTTAAACCTTGCTTTATTTTAATTTATAAAACATGTTTATATCAATGCATTTTCTATTAATTGTACTTATACAACTTATTAAGGAAAATATGATTTGAAAGTAAATTATATTATATCTACAGTTCTAGCTATATACATATATATCACCTTTCAGAATATAACATTCAAATCCAATTGTATAAAAACCCTTATTATTAAATTCCCAAATCAAAATTCCTAATTAAAATACATATCTTTTATTAATTTGGAAAAATCTGAATTAATTCACCATTAAATTCACAATTTAACATTAATTTTCAAATTAAATTAACGAAAAATTGGGATCATTACATAACCTTTAATTAATTACATTAATTAATTAACCTTTAATTACTTATATAATAAATTATTCTTTAATTACATTAAGTAATTAGCCTTCAATTAATTACATTAAGTAATTATCCATTAATTAATGTGGAAATTAGCCACAGGGCCTCTATCGCAAGTGGAATTAGTTTCTAGGACACACAACTAAAATAATTACTTTCAAGGACAAGACACAAAATAATTAGTTCCTAGGGCCTAAATACCTATGAAATTATGTCCTTGAAAGTAATTGGACTGCTGACTTTGTCCTTGAAAGTAATTATTCTGTTGACTTTGGTCTTGAAAGTAATTTCTTTGAATGTGAGTCATAGAAACTAATTGGACTACAAAGTTTGTTCTTCTGGTGAAATGCCCCTTAATTAATTACATTCAGTAATTATCCTTTAATTACTAATTATTGATCCTTTAATTAATCACAACCTTAATTAATTAACGATAAACCCTTTACCTTAATTAACTACTTAGTTACATCATTATATTTTCGAAAACAATTAGAGATTTAATAAGATAATTAACCTAATATTTAATTATATAAACCAAAACAATTTTAAAAACATTTAGCTTTAAAATTTAATCATTGAAACTTGTTTAAAAATTTGATATTCTTTAAACACTTGTTCGAAAACTTGTTGGATAATTCACTTTAGAACTTGGTAATATCCCTTTTGAAAACTTATTCATTTTAATACACTTACAACTCGATCATGCTTTCATTTAAAAACCTGGTTATTTAAACACAAGAAAAAAACTCGAGCCCACACTCGCAAATACTCGAGCCAAACACCTAAACTCCCGAGCCAAACCCCGAGCTACGCATACTCTACTTCTTCCTTCGAGATAAAACACAAAAGGCATCGAGCCTGACCCGAGAAAACCTCATCTTCTCCAACCCCACAAACAACATCATACACCATTGTGCACATGTAAATGTGCACCTACGAACGGGGACGCTCCTACCAACCACGCTGCCTCCAACACATCGCCGACGACCCACACAAATGTCTCGGCCACCTAGAAAATAAAAAACCTTGGAGAATTAAAATCGAGAAAAGCAATCACTCACTGGAACCTAAACCCCTCGACGAAATCACCTCACCCCGTCGATCCCGATCACCAGAAAACTCGTCGTCCCAACCAGAGCTGCGTCACGATCCTTCAATTCCCTCACCCGCGATCGACTCTGCACCCTCGACAACGCGATCGTCTCGACAACCTCCTCGGCCAAAACAGGTCATAAAACCCTAAATCGACGTCGAAGAACCATTTTGACGGTCGAAAAATCCATCCACCATTTTCCTCTGATCCTCATCGCACCAGCCTCCTCCAGCAATGATCACGACGATCATCTCTCCCTCGATCGCCATAATTTGATAGAAAACCCAAAACCACTCTTCTAAAAAATTCTCTTCAAACCCAAGCTTACAAATCTTGATTTCTATATCAAAATTCATCACTCTTCGATTCGAATTAGTTTATATAATTTAGATACAGAATCCAGATATTAGGTTTTTCTGATTTAAATGATATTCATTGTAATATCGTATTTTCGAAATAATTGCTAAGTATATTCATTTGAAACTATTTTTAAAAATAATATAACATTCGTACAATAATTTTCTTTTTAATGATCATAGCCAAAGATTAGAGAAAGAGAAATTGATTTTTGAATCTTGATTAGCCTTTTGAGACAGGTACACTTCATTACACGGACATGCACAAAATATTCTTCACATTTTTATACATGCAATATATAAATTTATACTTGCAAATCATTTTACAACTTTACTTCAAGCATGTCTCAAGACATAACACTGATTTTTAAGAAGTAGTTTACTCACCGTATATTTTGGTTTGAACAGAGATGCCTGGAAACTTATCTGGACTTTAAAAATCTAGAACTTGATTCTTGAATTTTGTCAGATCTTCGCTTTAAGTTGAGTTGAATTTTGCTTGTATTTGAAAGAGTTGTTGTCAGATTTTCCTTTGATTTCTTTAGTTTTTAGTTTAGAAGATGAATGAAAGAGTTTAGAGAAGAGAATGAAAATGCTTTTGAAAACATGACTGTTCTTCATTTTGAACTGAAAACAGCTTTCTTTTAAACATGTTATTATATTTTAATTTAAAACGAAACCAATGCCACATGTTATTATGCATGTTACTCTAAGCTTACACATGTCAAAATCCATTTATTTTATTTTTTATTATGTTTTTATATATTTATGCTTTATGCTCTATATTTTTATATGTATAAACTAAATTTTTTAAAAGAAATTATATGAACTGTAACAACCCGCATATTTATCGATTTTATATTTAAATATTTTATTTACATATTTTATCGTTATTCGGATTTTAGTCCGAAAAACTACTTTTTGCAAACAGTCGATTTGGGACTCGAGACCACCCCCATTGAGTTCAAAATGACGTTTGCGACCTTTTTGAGTATAAGCTTCGATATGTTTGGAGAAAGTTGATTTTTGCCACTTTTTCACTTAGGGCTTTGGTTTGGGCTGAGCCCATTAACCCCACTTATGTATTCAGTCCCAACCCTCTCCTCTTCATTTACTTCCTTTCTATTTTCCTAACCCTTCAAGCTTTAGCAACAATGGTGGAGAGGAGTGGAAATTAAAACTCCAAGCCCTAGTTCCATAGCAAAATCCAAGTTCTTGCTCCAAAATCTATGAGAACCCATTGGTAAGCATCTCCTTCTTCTTCTCCAACTCATTCTCTCTTTGAATTTCAGAAATTTCCTAAACCTAACTTAGGGAATGTTCTTCTTTTAAGCTTAGATTCAAGCTTCTAGTGTGAGATTGAAGTGTGGTTGATTTCCATTTGCTTTCAAGCTTCTTCTTCATTGATTTGGGTTCAAAGGTGAGATTTTTAATCTCACATCTATGCTTATAATTCTCTTCTATTGTTTGGTATGAATTCCTAACAGTTATTCATGTGCATTTGATTTTGATTTGGATTGCTTTTGTGAATATTCCAATTTTTAGTGTTTTGAGTTCAATTCGTTAAAAATCCTAACTTTGATGTTTGAACATGTTTTTGGTGATGCATCGAGGAGCATATAGGGCCGGGTAGTCGATTGGCATAAACCCTTAGCGCCGTTGCTCGTGTGATTGCAATTTGATAGAGAGTTGCACCTCTTTTGAAATAGGGTAGGAAGTGCAAGCATACAGGTTCGGCCGACCGAGCCCCTGGGCCGGTCGACCGACCTGTAGTCCAGGCACTTCCTGCCTCTGTTTGGAAGTGCCGGTTACAGGCTTCGGCCGACCGAGCCCCCTGGGCCGGTCGACCGACCTGGTGCCCCGAGCACTTCCAACCTCTGGTTCGGTCGACCGACTCAGGGAGTCCGGTCGACCGACCTACTACTATTTGCCATATTAGCCTATATTGCTAATTCGTTTGAATATCCAACTTTAATCGATTCGTGTTGTCTCCCTTTTGTTGTTGTCATTTATTATCGACTTTGATGACCTTTTCTTTGGGAATTTTAGATATATCCACTTTGATGGATTTTATATCGATTTCTTTGGATTTTATTCACGTCTTCGAATGTGAATTTTTATGCCCGATTGTTTCGACAATCACTTCTATGATTTGTCACTTTAAAATATAAAGGTTTTCTATACTAGTAGTAAATATCAAAACTCTTTCTTCAAATAATTTCAACACTATTTTATTACAAAGCTCGTTTTCTCAAACCGATTTCCAATCTATTAGTATATACAAACCTTTACCTCACTCATATGAGAAATCCAATTAAACGACTTAGTAAAACGAGTGGTATGAAACGCTTGCGTTTACTTCGTCGGTTAATTCTTGGACTTGTTCGATTGAATCTCTTGTGAAAATTTTCTAGTGAAGATCTACAATTTGTTCGTAAATATTTAAGTTAAGCTAGTAGTTATAGGACATGAAGCTAAGCTCATATATTTACTAGCTTACTGTAATCGACACTTATCGTTGATCATGACGATCATCTTTATGTTTTCGACTAGCATTGTGCAATGTCTTTGCGATTTGGTTCATCGGATGTCCCGCTGTACGACGTCGTTGTTCCCTTTGATTGTGATTTGGTTCATCGGATGTCCCGCTGTACGACGTCGTTGTTCCCTTTGATTGTGTTTTGGTTCATCGGATGTCCCGTTGTACGACGTCGTTGTTCCCTTTGATTGTGTTTTGGTTCATCGGATGTCTCGCTGCACGACGTCGTTGTTCCCTTTGATTGTGATTTGGTTCATCGGATGTCCCGTTGTACGACGTCATTGTTCCCTTTGATTGTGATTTCTGGATTTCGTGTGTTGAATTCTGGAATTTATGTTGTAACGACCCGTTAAGTTCGACCATTTAAAATTGTTTGTTTAATAGGATTTTGTAATTTATTTTAGTTGAAAGAATAAAGGTGGTAGATAAGTATTAAAATGAAGGCTAGAATAAATTATATAGAAGTGACTTAGAAACCTATTTAAAGACATTTGAATAAAATTCAAATGAATTAAATAGAGAAAGAAAGAAAAATTCTTACCTGGACATAAAATTTAATATGGGAATATTAAACCAATTTAATGCAATAAAAGATTGTGAACGATAAATTGAATAGATTAAGAAACCCTGTTATTGCAAGTCAATTAATTTGTAAACCCTAATGAACATCTCAAAATTTATAAATTTATTGAAATTTAAGACATAGCATAAGCGTAGAACTATAGGTATGATGACAAACTTTTATAAATTGTCTAATTAAGGGTCAGCAAATTTATTTGGAAATCAAACTCAATTAAGGGTAAGTAATTATGATGGATTGATGGCATAAACGTTACTAATTTTTATCATAGTAACGGAAGTGCAGATGGAAGGCAACTGTAGAAATTTAAGTACGTATGAACAATTGAAAGGGACTGTCGATGGAATGGAGTACTTTAGGTTGTCTTACTAAATTTAGAATTTAACATAAGACAAATAGAAATAAATCAATAAACGTATAGATTTTAAGTATTATGATGAATTATTTTAGTGATATGACTTAGAATAAATGAAATAATTTGGGTTAATTGTTATTTAATGGAATTAAAGGTTGCAATATTCATAGGTAAGGATTTAGATGAAATAGATTGATGTATGAAAAATTTAATTGGATAAATGGAAATTAATTCCTTTAATTTGTGCAATTAATGTATGTTTAATTGATAACGATAAAAAGTTGATTTTTTTGTGTAACCAACGTAAAATATTATCATAGCATGATGCTTGGTTTGAATAGAAGGGTGGAATTGGGAATTTAATAAGTGAATTTATTTCAATCAGTGCAATAAAAGGATACGTAGATAAATGGTAAGATGAAATGGTAAATTTTTGATGTAATGGAAGATATAACAATGTCAATTATGCATATAAGGTAATAAGGTAATGAAACCGAGGTAAATTAATTAATTGAGACTTTAAGTAAAATTAACGTGTGGAATTGACCAAGGTTCAATAAAATGAGAATTTGATTGGTTATATTTATTGGTTGAGAAAGGTAAATGTGTATTTGGGGAATAAATTTAGTCAGACTTAAATATTGAATTTAATTAATTAATATATATGATAAATGATGATTAAATAAAAACCCAATACTCTATATATATGTATAATATTTGAGTGAAAATAATAATACACTTATAAATGTGGAATTAAGAGTTTACAACAACTATTTTGAGTAAAGAAATTGTTCATTCAAGTAAATTTGAAACATCGCAATAGGTGTAGATTAAGTGTTGCGTTAAATAAATTATAAAGGAATAAATTTATAGAAACGTAGGAACGGAGGAATGAACATTATAGTAACGTAAAACGTATTGTTGGATAATAATTAAGTATAGGCTTGTAAATTTGATGTATGACAATAAATTTTGTACGAAAATCTTTCTATTAGTTGATAAGTCTTATTTTGATCAATTTAAAGGAATACACCAAATTTTGTAGTTAGTACGGAATATTGATGAGTGAATGAATAAGATGAAACAAAGGTGGAATGTATTAGTTGAGGTTTTAAGTTATTTATGTGATAAGTTACCAAAATTACAATTTTATCTAAATACAGTAATTTATGCAAACAAAAGATGAACATTTTGAAATATTACCACAGTGATATATAAAAGAAACGTTAACTATGTAGTTGGAGAAAAATTGATATATTTTGAGTTGGATAATAGAAATCAAGTTATTTATATAATTAGATTTAAGATGAGAGTATAAGTATATGATTTAATAATTGGGTTTTGCGAATAAAATTTATAATTCCCAAATAATAAGAAAACGCAGAGGTTAACACTGCGAAATTTATATACTTATAAATTTTAATTCACCTCCAAGCTTGCTAAATTATTTGAAATTGATTGGATTATATAAGTAATGAAATTTGGCCAATATTTAAAGTTGAAAGAAAATTTGGATTTTATGATTTATTTTAATTTATTTAATAAATATTAAAAATAGCCATTTTTGTCACGGACTCGGATTTCGACGAAACCAGTTTCATCGGATCCGTAACGGTGAATTATAATAATGTTTCAAGTTTCGTAGCGATCGGACTTGTCGTTTGATCGTACGGACTCGAAACGCCTTGAAATTTACGCATTTTGAAATCAATGTGAAATTTTTGTTTTTTTTGGCATAACTTCTTCATACGATCGAATTTGGTCGCGAAACTTTTTCCATTGCGTTCAGAATATTTTAAAACACCTATTTGGATATATAGTTTAACAAATCCGACTCCGAAGGCATAGCGGGTTTTTTGGACCATGGTTTGTCACGAACGTTCGCGTATCCAGTCTAGCTACCCTACCTCTAGCCTATCTATAAATATACATCTATAAACCCTAGCTCCTTTCTTTTTCATTTGCTGTACGTTCATTTCTTCACTCTTTTCTCTTCCCCAAATGTATACATCTCAGATCCAATTCCAGATCCATCCACAGTTCAAAATCAAAAGTCAAAACTCAAAAATTTCAGAAAATTCCAGAAAAAATATATGTTGAAGTATTCGATACGCGTAATATACTGGTGAAATTCGTTTTTCAATTTGAGCTGTCGTTCATCCAGAATAAATTCAAACAGCCCCAAAACCGTTCATCATCGCCGTAACAAAAGTTGTCGGATCGGAAAAACATTTCTGGGTTTTGACGAGGGAACGAAGGTGATCGCATCCATGTGATTTGTTTCGCGAATCGACGGTTGGATTGACGGCAAAACTCGACTAGGTTTTCAGATTTAAGGGCGTGCGTGCGTTCCTGGGTTGGTGCGTACTGGGGGAAAGGAAGGGTGCGTGGATGAAGAAATTAAGTGAAGGTGAATATGTGTCGTTTTCTATTTATTTTCAATTTGAATTCAATCATCATTTTTCGCCATAACTTTCTCATACGAAGTCGGATTCACACGAAATTTTTTTTGTTAGGATCGTAATTTAATTCCAGACTCGATGACGCTGGTTTGGACGAATTCTGAGACGGTCAAATTTCTGGGTTTAAATTGAATTTAAATTCGATTTAAATTCAAAAGGTGAGTGATTTTAACCCGCTCACAATTACTAGAAGCTTTTATGTTTGTTAAATAAATTTTAGAAATGAATAGAAATTTATTTATGAGCTTTTGGCATGTTATTTCATTCATATCTGTTAAATTGCGTTTTATTGAATTTAACTGTTAATTTAATTGATTTATTTCGTATAAATGGGCTGTTAGAAATTATTGTTTGCATATGAACTGCTAGTTAACAGTTATGTCAAATTTCACTGAATATAAACTGTTAGATTAAAAGTTGATAAATATGATTTGAAATAAAACTGCCAAGTATTACTTGTCGTATATTACCAAACATATATTGTTATTGATTGAGATTTGCTTGATGTTTGTGATTGGATGATGGATGTGTGTTGAATGGATGTTTTATTTGATATCATTAAACTGCAAGTTACTATGCATTTTTCATTTCATTCGGGATTGCGGTTTGAAATGATATACAACCGCAGTTTATTTTTAAATTGCGGATTGAAATGATAAATATCCGTATCACTTGACCATAGGATAGAAAATTATATACAGGCACCACGGTATATATATAACTATTTTAAATGTGATTACTATGGTTTGGATGGAATACGGTTTATAATAATCTAAAATTTTATACTGTATAAATATTTTCTTCCGTATTCATATACATGTAAAGTTAAGAATTTTGAAATTAAAAGGTGCACAAACTCCTTTATTTAAAAATGGAAGAAAATTTAGAAAATGGAGATTTATAACTTATATCCTATGTTTTAATGTAAAATTGGAAATTTTAAGATATGATATTTGTAATTGGATTTTCCCAAAATAAATAGAAAGGGATATTCTAGTATAATTTGAAGTGGAAAAATTCTATATATATACATATATATATATATATATATATATATATATATATATATATATTTTACTAGAAATTGAAATCTTATTAATTATGGATTTTATGTGAATGGTCAAGATTAATTAATAGAATAGTGATTTTGAAAGGATAAAAGAAAATCCAATTTTAGTTGAAATATTAATGCTCAAAAATGGATATAAATATATATAAAAATTGAAATGGTTTTGGGACTTGAAGTAATATTTCGGATTTTGGTTTAACTTTAAAGATAATTTATTTCTTTATAAAGCAACAGTAAGGTTAAACCTTTTTAATTCGCATACCGTTGAATATCCAAACCATTTAGTTTTGAAAATAATGGTTTTAAAATACTATGAATTTTCGAAGAATTATGTTGAAAGTTACAAACAGAATATTGGTTACAAGGGATATTAAATAATAAAAAGTGACATAATTTTTGGAAAGGAATATTTTATTTGGGATATGATATCATTGATTTGGGTTTAAAAAAAATATAATATCAAAATGAATCTTTTTGGGTTTTAAAGAAGAAATGATATCGTAATATTATGGTTTTGAAATGGATTATATTCTGGTTTTAAAGTACAAACTATTTTTAAATAACCGCGGTGTTATAATAACGATGGGTTGGCAAAGAGACCGGGATCGGATATGGACATACTCTCTGTCGATACCGAAAACCACTTTGACTAACCGTGTACGCGGTGGAGATTCCAGAATGAAGTAGGTGGTGGCGACGTTTCCTGTAAGGTAAATACGTGGACCCAACTCCCGTGAGTTGGCATAAGGTGGCTAAAACAGGAGCGCTTGACGGGTTAATGAGGTCATTCCTCTGATCGGACACTCCTCTTCGATATTATACTATGACTTTGGATTGATTCAGTGGCCACTTTTATTTTTGATTTGGGGAGTTGTTTCGAGGTGGGCGGTTGCTGCGGCTTCGCGTTACCATCGGCCCGGATGCGTAATTGGTATATCTACCCTGGCATTGCCTAGTTGTGCCGTGTCACCTACCATACCGAGCCTTGTACGAGTTTGGATTTCTCCCGTAGCCCGTGTGGTATCCTCTGGTGGCTTCCCGATCAGGATGGACTATGATATTGGACGGACTACTGGGACTATTACGTGTTAAGGGCTATATGGGTAACCCCTTAACGCTATTAAAAAGTAAGTTTATTTTATAAATAGACACTATTATAATAGCGCAATATACTACATAGTAAATAGTTTAACGGATCCTTAGGAGATGTAAATCCCGAGCATCTTTTGAGTTACTGCACTCATATTTATTTCTGTTTATTTAACTCACATAAGATATTCTAGTCTGACTCGAGTGTTTTTGTCTTTTCAAATTCGCTCGGGTCAGTCCGAGCGTTTCAGGATTGAAGATTTTAGCTTTGGAGGACGAAGACGAAGAATCCGTATTGTTATTATTATTATTATAGCGTTGCACCACACTCTTTCTATTCCGCTGCATTGTTGTATTGGTATGTGAACTCTGATATTCATTGTATAAGTAAAATAACTGTTTTGTAACAATTTATGAACTGTATATTTATTATTATATTTTATCCTTCCGCTGTGAGATTCTATTTTTATTTTATTCCTTCTCTGTTTTCTTATTTACCCCATAACAATCCGCCCTTGCGTATGCTTTGAATTGGCACGAGTGTCGTTTTAAAGTGTGCGAAAAGGCGGGATGTTACAGTTGGTATCAGAGCTTTGGTTTAGCGATAAACCTTGGCTTTGTGGGGTTTGACTCTTTGTTAATAGGGTAGAAATATCCTATGGGAGTCGCTGAGTGTATATATATGAGAGAGCGTACTTGTTAGTATTAATAAAAAGATTTTAATGTTGTGTTAATATGTTCCGCTTTGGATTTATAAATTCTGGTTGATGCATGGGACGCTATGACATCAATAGGGATTTCTAAACACTTAATAGGACAGACCGACATAATATTTGTTTTAATATAGGTGAATGAAATAATTTTGCCTATTTTATTTTCTATATATAAAAATATTTTGATAAAGATATATATTTGGTTGCTATAGATTGGGTGTTAGGAAATAAAATATTTACAATAACTGAAGCTAAGTTGAAATTATGATAAATCGAATTGGAGATTTTAGAACTTAAGTCCGGGATTTTTCCAAATTTGTTTTTAACGAATTTATGAAATATAATGATTCGGTTTATAAGTATTTTCTTATATAAATATTTCGTATAATTTAGAAGAATTGTTTTAAAGAAGATTTTGGAAAAAATTTAAATTCTGTACTTTCCTCTCTGTCGCTGGAAAATAAATTCGGTGATGACGGCCGCATCATCGACTTTCATTTTCGAGTTTCGAAGGGAAAGGCCACTGTAGTAAATTCTACTGCAGATTTATTTTGAAATTTTCTAAAGATTTTCTTTTATTGTTCTAACTATAATTAGAGATGTTGAGTTGTAAGAACTTATTTATCTATTATTTTGAAATAAATTGAATTCAACCCGGTATTAAATTCTAAATTTTTCCGTTAATTAATTGTTTAAGATTTGTTAGTGAAATAAAAGTTAAGTAATAAATGAATTGAAACCTCTAATTGAAATAAGAGAATAACTGCAAAGCTATAAAGAGGAATTTGCATACATATGAGACAAAGGGTAATATGAATAAACATTAAATTTAATTAAAAGAATGGAGATTAAACTTGTATAAGTTCAATTGCAATTTCCTTAACATAAATAATTTACCCAAATATAAAAGTTGAAGTGTTAAATGAGAAACTGGAATTGAATATTATACAAGTAGAAATTTAGGAAAAATGAAGTATTCAATAAATTACTGTTATAATAAGAATTCAATGGTATAAACTTAAGTTATAATTGAAATTTTGCTGAAAATAAGTTAAGAATTATTAATAGGTGAGATGAACTTAAGTATATAAAATGATATTCTAAATAAGGATTGATTGTATGATTATTGACTTAAGTATGTTTTAATCTTCCCTATTCCAATATAATGGAAAGTAGAAAAAATTTGAAATGACTACAATTAATAGTTGATGAATAAATAAAAACTTCCACTTATAAGAATGAATGTTAGCAGATTAAGAATTTAAGGGAAATCTTACAAGTGAAGCTTGAGGGAAAAGGTATTCTATTAATTTGCTATTGTTAATGAGAATTAATTGGATAAGCTTAAGATAAATTGGAAATTTTACTATATAAGTAAAGGTAAGTAGTATAAATAGATGATATATACTTTAGTCAATAAATTGGAATACAAATATAATGAATTTTGTAATAAATGGAAAATAAAACTTGTAAGAACAAAGAAATCCCTCATAAAGGAAGGGAAGAAAATCAAACCACTGAAGTATGAAATAAATGTATAATAAGCTATTTTGGTGTTGATTTGAATTGTTTGGTTGATGTATGGTTGTTGGGTAAGGAATTTTGAAGTTGTGGGATGGAGAAATAATCTATCTTTGTTCCATCTAAGACTGTTGAGTAAAGGATGCACTTGATAGTTATTTTACATTTCGTACAATTTCGGAATTTGAACCTAACAACTAATTGTTTGTTTGATTGAATGATTGTCTGTTGGTGGCATGTGCTGTTTGTTAAAATTTATGGTTGTTGCATTTGATTGGATATAAATGATTGAATCTACCCAAACATTTCACTGTAAAATAAATATTTAACCTCTTAGATTATATAAGTGAATACAGGTGTTGGAAGCAACTGCTACTGCTTTTGGTTCCAAAATAATAAGCGTATTGCCCGACAGATAGGTACGTTTTCGGATTACGATTAAAGCGCTATTTTATATATTTTACCGTGTTGGGATATTTTATTTTGGATAATATATGTAATATATTTGTATATTTGGATATTATATTTTCTCCAGAATCCCTCCGTACAAAGGAGACTCTGCTAAAAATTTTCGTAAATTTTGGACTTAGAATTTTGTTAAAGATATCTTTCCAACTTTAATAATTCAAGTATTAAAAGACATAATGATTATAAAACAAGTGTAATTCATTAAAGGAAATTAATTTAGTAAATTATTGTTATAAGTTAATATTTGAAACTAGATATACTGTTTTATTCTTCCTTCTCCCTTCCTTTTCCTTTTCGGGGACGAAAAGTTTTGAGTGGGGGAGAGTGTAACGACCCGTTAAGTTCGACCATTTAAAATTGTTTGTTTAATAGGATTTTGTAATTTATTTTAGTTGAAAGAATAAATGTGGTAGATAAGTATTAAAATGAAGGCTAGAATAAATTATATAGAAGTGACTTAGAAACCTATTTAAAGACATTTGAATAAAATTCAAATGAATTAAATAGAGAAAGAAAGAAAAATTCTTACCTGGACATAAAATTTAATATGGGAATATTAAACCAATTTAATGCAATAAAAGATTGTGAACGATAAATTGAATAGATTAAGAAACCCTGTTATTGCAAGTCAATTAATTTGTAAACCCTAATGAACATCTCAAAATTTATAAATTTATTGAAATTTAAGACATAGCATAAGCGTAGAACTATAGGTATGATGACAAACTTTTATAAATTGTCTAATTAAGGGTCAGCAAATTTATTTGGAAATCAAACTCAATTAAGGGTAAGTAATTATGATGGATTGATGGCATAAACGTTACTAATTTTTATCATAGTAACGGAAGTGCAGATGGAAGGCAACTGTAGAAATTTAAGTACGTATGAACAATTGAAAGGGACTGTCGATGGAATGGAGTACTTTAGGTTGTCTTACTAAATTTAGAATTTAACATAAGACAAATAGAAATAAATCAATAAACGTATAGATTTTAAGTATTATGATGAATTATTTTAGTGATATGACTTAGAATAAATGAAATAATTTGGGTTAATTGTTATTTAATGGAATTAAAGGTTGCAATATTCATAGGTAAGGATTTAGATGAAATAGATTGATGTATGAAAAATTTAATTGGATAAATGGCAATTAATTCCTTTAATTTGTGCAATTAATGTATGTTTAATTGATAACGATAAAAAGTTGATTTTTTTGTGTAACCAACGTAAAATATTATCATAGCATGATGCTTGGTTTGAATAGAAGGGTGAAATTGGGAATTTAATAAGTGAATTTATTTCAATCAGTGCAATAAAAGGATACGTAGATAAATGGTAAGATGAAATGGTAAATTTTTGATGTAATGGAAGATATAACAATGTCAATTATGCATATAAGGTAATAAGGTAATGAAACCGAGGTAAATTAATTAATTGAGACTTTAAGTAAAATTAACGTGTGGAATTGACCAAGGTTCAATAAAATGAGAATTTGATTGGTTATATTTATTGGTTGAGAAAGGTAAATGTGTATTTGGGGAATAAATTTAGTCAGACTTAAATATTGAATTTAATTAATTAATATATATGATAAATGATGATTAAATAAAAACCCAATACTCTATATATATGTATAATATTTGAGTGAAAATAATAATACACTTATAAATGTGGAATTAAGAGTTTACAACAACTATTTTGAGTAAAGAAATTGTTCATTCAAGTAAATTTGAAACATCGCAATAGGTGTAGATTAAGTGTTGCGTTAAATAAATTATAAAGGAATAAATTTATAGAAACGTAGGAACGGAGGAATGAACATTATAGTAACGTAAAACGTATTGTTGGATAATAATTAAGTATAGGCTTGTAAATTTGATGTATGACAATAAATTTTGTACGAAAATCTTTCTATTAGTTGATAAGTCTTATTTTGATCAATTTAAAGGAATACACCAAATTTTGTAGTTAGTACGGAATATTGATGAGTGAATGAATAAGATGAAACAAAGGTGGAATGTATTAGTTGAGGTTTTAAGTTATTTATGTGATAAGTTACCAAAATTACAATTTTATCTAAATACAGTAATTTATGCAAACAAAAGATGAACATTTTGAAATATTACCACAGTGATATATAAAAGAAACGTTAACTATGTAGTTGGAGAAAAATTGATATATTTTGAGTTGGATAATAGAAATCAAGTTATTTATATAATTAGATTTAAGATGAGAGTATAAGTATATGATTTAATAATTGGGTTTTGCGAATAAAATTTATAATTCCCAAATAATAAGAAAACGCAGAGGTTAACACTGCGAAATTTATATACTTATAAATTTTAATTCACCTCCAAGCTTGCTAAATTATTTGAAATTGATTGGATTATATAAGTAATGAAATTTGGCCAATATTTAAAGTTGAAAGAAAATTTGGATTTTATGATTTATTTTAATTTATTTAATAAATATTAAAAATAGCCATTTTTGTCACGGACTCGGATTTCGACGAAACCAGTTTCATCGGATCCGTAACGGTGAATTATAATAATGTTTCAAGTTTCGTAGCGATCGGACTTGTCGTTTGATCGTACGGACTCGAAACGCCTTGAAATTTACGCATTTTGAAATCAATGTGAAATTTTTGTTTTTTTGGCATAACTTCTTCATACGATCGAATTTGGTCGCGAAACTTTTTCCATTGCGTTCAGAATATTTTAAAACACCTATTTGGATATATAGTTTAACAAATCCGACTCCGAAGGCATAGCGGGTTTTTTGGACCATGGTTTGTCACGAACGTTCGCGTATCCAGTCTAGCTACCCTACCTCTAGCCTATCTATAAATATACATCTATAAACCCTAGCTCCTTTCTTTTTCATTTGCTGTACGTTCATTTCTTCACTCTTTTCTCTTCCCCAAATGTATACATCTCAGATCCAATTCCAGATCCATCCACAGTTCAAAATCAAAAGTCAAAACTCAAAAATTTCAGAAAATTCCAGAAAAAATATATGTTGAAGTATTCGATACGCGTAATATACTGGTGAAATTCGTTTTTCAATTGGAGCTGTCGTTCATCCAGAATAAATTCAAACAGCCCCAAAACCGTTCATCATCGCCGTAACAAAAGTTGTCGGATCGGAAAAACATTTCTGGGTTTTGACGAGGGAACGAAGGTGATCGCATCCATGTGATTTGTTTCGCGAATCGACGGTTGGATTGACGGCAAAACTCGACTAGGTTTTCAGATTTAAGGGCGTGCGTGCGTTCCTGGGTTGGTGCGTACTGGGGGAAAGGAAGGGTGCGTGGATGAAGAAATTAAGTGAAGGTGAATATGTGTCGTTTTCTATTTATTTTCAATTTGAATTCAATCATCATTTTTCGCCATAACTTTCTCATACGAAGTCGGATTCACACGAATTTTTTTTTGTTAGGATCGTAATTTAATTCCAGACTCGATGACACTGGTTTGGACGAATTCTGAGACGGTCAAATTTTTGGGTTTAAATTGAATTTAAATTCGATTTAAATTCAAAAGGTGAGTGATTTTAACCCACTCACAATTACTAGAAGCTTTTATGTTTGTTAAATAAATTTTAGAAATGAATAGAAATTTATTTATGAGCTTTTGGCATGTTATTTCATTCATATCTGTTAAATTGCGTTTTATTGAATTTAACTGTTAATTTAATTGATTTATTTCGTATAAATGGGCTGTTAGAAATTATTGTTTGCATATGAACTGCTAGTTAACAGTTATGTCAAATTTCACTGAATATAAACTGTTAGATTAAAAGTTGATAAATATGATTTGAAATAAAACTGCCAAGTATTACTTGTCGTATATTACCAAACATATATTGTTATTGATTGAGATTTGCTTGATGTTTGTGATTGGATGATGGATGTGTGTTGAATGGATGTTTTATTTGATATCATTAAACTGCAAGTTACTATGCATTTTTCATTTCATTCGGGATTGCGGTTTGAAATGATATACAACCGCAGTTTATTTTTAAATTGCGGATTGAAATGATAAATATCCGTATCACTTGACCATAGGATAGAAAATTATATACAGGCACCGCGGTATATATATAACTATTTTAAATGTGATTACTATGGTTTGGATGGAATACGGTTTATAATAATCTAAAATTTTATACTGTATAAATATTTTCTTCCGTATTCATATACATGTAAAGTTAAGAATTTTGAAATTAAAAGGTGCACAAACTCCTTTATTTAAAAATGGAAGAAAATTTAGAAAATGGAGATTTATAACTTATATCCTATGTTTTAATGTAAAATTGGAAATTTTAAGATATGATATTTGTAATTGGATTTTCCCAAAATAAATAGAAAGGGATATTCTAGTATAATTTGAAGTGGAAAAATTCTATATATATACATATACATATATATATATATATATATATATTTTACTAGAAATTGAAATCTTATTAATTATGGATTTTATGTGAATGGTCAAGATTAATTAATAGAATAGTGATTTTGAAAGGATAAAAGAAAATCCAATTTTAGTTGAAATATTAATGCTCAAAAATGGATATAAATATATATAAAAATTGAAATGGTTTTGGGACTTGAAGTAATATTTCGGATTTTGGTTTAACTTTAAAGATAATTTATTTCTTTATAAAGCAACAGTAAGGTTAAACCTTTTTAATTCGCATACCGTTGAATATCCAAACCATTTAGTTTTGAAAATAATGGTTTTAAAATACTATGAATTTTCGAAGAATTATGTTGAAAGTTACAAACAGAATATTGGTTACATGGGATATTAAATAATAAAAAGTGACATAATTTTTGGAAAGGAATATTTTATTTGGGATATGATATCATTGATTTGGGTCTAAAAAAATATAATATCAAAATGAATCTTTTTGGGTTTTAAAGAAGAAATGATATCGTAATATTATGGTTTTGAAATGGATTATATTCTGGTTTTAAAGTACAAACTATTTTTAAATAACCGCGGTGTTATAATAACGATGGGTTGGCAAAGAGACCGGGATCGGATATGGACATACTCTCTGTCGATACCGAAAACCACTTTGACTAACCGTGTACGCGGTGGAGATTCCAGAATGAAGTAGGTGGTGGCGACGTTTCCTGTAAGGTAAATACGTGGACCCAACTCCCGTGAGTTGGCATAAGGTGGCTAAAACAGGAGCGCTTGACGGGTTAATGAGGTCATTCCTCTGATCGGACACTCCTCTTCGATATTATACTATGACTTTGGATTGATTCAGTGGCCACTTTTATTTTTGATTTGGGGAGTTGTTTCGAGGTGGGCGGTTGCTGCGGCTTCGCGTTACCATCGGCCCGGATGCGTAATTGGTATATCTACCCTGGCATTGCCTAGTTGTGCCGTGTCACCTACCATACCGAGCCTTGTACGAGTTTGGATTTCTCCCGTAGCCCGTGTGGTATCCTCTGGTGGCTTCCCGATCAGGATGGACTATGATATTGGACGGACTACTGGGACTATTACGTGTTAAGGGCTATATGGGTAACCCCTTAACGCTATTAAAAAGTAAGTTTATTTTATAAATAGACACTATTATAATAGCGCAATATACTACATAGTAAATAGTTTAACGGATCCTTAGGAGATGTAAATCCCGAGCATCTTTTGAGTTACTGCACTCATATTTATTTCTGTTTATTTAACTCACATAAGATATTCTAGTCTGACTCGAGTGTTTTTGTCTTTTCAAATTCGCTCGGGTCAGTCCGAGCGTTTAAGGATTGAAGATTTTAGCTTTGGAGGACGAAGACGAAGAATCCGTATTGTTATTATTATTATTATAGCGTTGCACCACACTCTTTCTATTCCGCTGCATTGTTGTATTGGTATGTGAACTCTGATATTCATTGTATAAGTAAAATAACTGTTTTGTAACAATTTATGAACTGTATATTTATTATTATATTTTATCCTTCCGCTGTGAGATTCTATTTTTATTTTATTCCTTCTCTGTTTTCTTATTTACCCCATAACAATCCGCCCTTGCGTATGCTTTGAATTGGCACGAGTGTCGTTTTAAAGTGTGCGAAAAGGCGGGATGTTACATATGTTTCGCCAACTTTTACGATTGGCATGAATATATATGTCATTTATTGTGGCTTGGTGAATGAAATTAGAAGTATGACATTCCTTTTTATCTTGAGTAGATTATTGTGATATTGATTAATCTCTTGTTGATTTTCAATTACTTATATATCACAGCTCGGCATTGTGATTATTATATGTTTAGTCATATCTCTTATTATATATCACTTCATCTGATATTTATAGCTAGACTGATCCGTTTATTATTTTCTTCTTAAATAATACTCGGGTCAGACTGAGATTTTACAGGTGCTTCTGCTTTACTCCTTATCGGACTATCATCTCGACTTTTGGTTAACTACTTTAGTTTAGTAGTCTTTTGTTGTATACATTTGAGATACAGACTCCTTGATGTATACATATTTTTGTCTAGCACTTGTATCTATTCCTTTGTATTATTGTGGATCTTTTTGACCACTACTCTGATGTACTCTTTCATGTGTAATATTCATATCTATTTCTGCCTTTGTGATATGAATTATATGTGACTGATTTATGTTATGTTTATTTCTATATTTGTTTTCGAAGACCTTTATAGCCACTGTGTGATAGCTTTGAGTTTGTATCTGTATGTCGGATTTTTATTACTATCTGACATATCGGTGCTCGCGCAAAGCAATTACACGGATGGTCGCTCCTCAACAGCCTTATTCTCCGTGCTAGTTGACAGCATTCACGGTAATGTTCTTGGCTAGCGTGGGTATAGAGGTGGGGCGTCACAGCTTGGTATCAAAGCCAAACTTCGGAAAAATATGGAATATTATAACAAGGATCATCGTCCTAAGTCTTTCTTAGGAGTCGTGCTTTAGGATTTAATTCGAGTCTTCGTACCGATTCATCCTATTTTGTTTATGATTCCTTGTTTTATCTATCAAGAATTGCTTGATATTTATCTTGAGAATAACTTTTTCCTCTTCTTTCTTTCTTTCTTAAAGAAGAGAAATGGTTAGACCTGGCCGTCCCAGCGCCGGTCAATCTAGTGCTACTCCCCAAGATGGAGTTTTTATGTCTGCCCGCCAGCTTTTAGATCTTGTTAAGAACGCTCAAGCAGCCGGTCCCAATCCAGAGCCTACTCATCCTAGATCCGGTTTTGCATGTTTGTGCAGAGACTACTCCGATTTGGGTGGAAGGCCATTCAAGGGATCCTAGAGTGTTATTGAAATTCAAGCTTGGCTCAAATCATGCGATCGCATCTTTTCTCGCATGAACCTTATTGATCTACATCGAGTCCAAGTGGCTTCTAGCATGCTCCAAGGAAGAGCATTAGATTGGTATGAGCTCCTAATTTCTGAAATCGTTGAAGCGGATCTCACTTGGGAGCAATTCCGTGAAAGATTCGAATCAAAATTTGTGCCGGAGGCTGAAAAAGTAACTTTGGCCTGGAGTTTTATTGACCTAGTTCAAGGTGGATCTTCTGTGACAGACTATGTCGCATCTTTCGAATCTCTTTCCAAATACGGGGTTGAATACATTAACACCCCAATGAAGAAAAATCAGAGATTTGTCTATGGCTTGAATAAGAATCTTAAGAAGCCATTACTCCTGAAACTTGAAGTTTCATTTGATCAGCTTATTAATATCGCTCTTCGTCTTGAAGAGGCCAATAATGAAGGTGATGTTGAAGTTGTGCGTGCCCAACAGAACTTCGACAATAACTTGAAGAGGCCTATCAAATTCAAAGGCTCCAATTCTAACAAGAAAGGGAGGCATGAAACCCCAGCAGCAAAAGCACCTACCTCTAGTGGTGGACAATGCTACAATTGTGGTTCCACGAACCACTATGCAAGGGAGTGTCTGAGACCCCTCTTTTGTCGCTATTGCAAAAATTTGGGCCACCTTATTTCTGCATGTCCCGTACTTCGAAGTAAGCAGGAGGGAGAGCTCAATGTAGTGCAAGCTCCTGGTAACACTTTTCGTGGTCAAGGCATTTCTCATTTAATCCTTGACTACATTTATTTTGTGATCTTCTTATTTGAGTTCTTTTTTATATGGGTTTCATCTCACTATTTTATATCAAAAGAACTTGTGATTCTTTTTCTTTGAAAATATTTTGGGCTTGATGACTTCTTTGAGGATTGTGAATCCGGATGGTAGATCCGCAACACTCAATTTGTCTTTATTGATGTCGAAATTATTTTATGGGATTTTTCTTTCCGAGCCGATATTTTTACTTAGGCTTCGGAATTGATTTTTTTGAAGGGATCGGCTTAATCATTGTGAAGCCCATATCCTATTTTTCGAGTGGACTATTCATCTTCGACATTTTCTATCTGTTAAGCAGATTTCTATTTTTTCTTGTGATTTTGGTTTCAAATTTTTGAAGGCATCATTTTATTCTTTAAGCCCTCAAGATGAGAAAAGTGTTATTTCTCTTATCTAAATAATTTGTGAAACTTTTCGGTATTTTTGAATTTGTCTTAGGACTGTCACCTAAGCAATCTTTTGAGTAGTGTTAAGGTCTTTTCAGCTCGACGTTGCAACCGATTTTCATTTGCTACGAGTTGCGGAAGTTAGCATTCCACTTACCGCATTCCGCACTCGTTATGATTCTTATGAATGACTTATTATGTCATTCGGTTTATCCAGCTTATTTTATCCATTTTATAAATCGAATATTCTATGAATATTTCGATGAGACCATTCATGTATTTATTGATTTTGGATGAAAATAGTAATTTAAAATTTTGCAAATCTTTTTCATAAGATTTATTTATAAGTACATTTGGATTTTGATTTTAAACGAGCAAAGAATATTCTTAAAACTTTTTAAAAAGATATTCTTATCCTATAGAAGATGATTTTGTGATTGTATTGCCCGTTGAGTGTTTTAAGAATTTTGATCGATGCGCTTGATCAACGTTATCGATAGGAATTTCCTAAACGCTTTGATGAGACAATCAGACACAGTATATTAACTTGAGAATAGTAAATTTTTCTAGAAAGATTATTACATAATGATAAATGTAATTTGAAAGTTTTAACTTTTCAGGAAAGAAGATTATTTAAAAGAACTCTTCCTTTCGATACTCTTATTCTTGTGATTCCTGAAGGGGAACCAAGACTTTGCTATTTCTACCGATACTAGTCGTATTGGTTTGGTGTCGTTCCGTTGCAAAGGAGAACGTGCTATCACTTGCGCTTCTAAATCATTATAGCTTATCGAGACTAGATATATCACTCATGATCTAGTGCTCGCGGCTATTGTTTTACTTTTGGAATTTGGCATCATCATATTTGGATGAGAAATTTGTTCTCTACCTCGATCATAAATCTTTGGAATATTTATTTCTCATAAGGAACTTCATGTTGACTCGGGTTCCTGGCATCTTGTGATCTTGATATTCTTTTTATTCCCGGAAGGGAAATCGTGTTGCCAATGCACTTTGTCGTAGGCAACAAGTGGTTGATTCTTTGATGATGTCTGAAGGGAATTATCTCTTTATCAAGTTCATCGAACGTTTCGATGTACTTTGTTTTATTGAGTTTTATCTCATTCCTTTTATGGACTAGTGTCCGATGTTCTTTTATGGTGTTCGGTTCATCGGATGTACTGTTATTATACTACATCGATGTTCCGTCTCATTTGATTCATTGGATGTACCGTTGTACTACATCAATGTCTTTGCTATTTGGTTCATTGGATGTACCGTTGTACTACATTGATGTCTTTGCTATTTGATTCATTGGATGTACCGTTGTACTACATCGATGTCTTTGCTATTTGATTCATTGGATGTACCGTTGTACTACATCGATGTCTTTGCTATTTGATTCATTGGATGTACCGTTGTACTACATCGATGTCTTTGCTATTTGATTCGTTGGATGTACCGTTGTACTACATCCATGTCTTTGCTATTTGATTCGTTGGATGTACCTTTGTATTACATCAATGTCTTTGCTATTTGATTCGTTGGATGTACTGTTGTACTACATCAATGTCTTTGCTATTTGATTCTTTGGATGTACCGTTGTACTACATCAATGTCTTTGCTATTTGATTCATTGGATGTACCGTTGTACTACATCAATGTCTTTGCTATTTGATTCCTTGGATGTACCGTTGTACTACATCAATGTCTTTGCTATTTGATTCATTGTATCAATGTCTTTGCTATTTGATTCATTGGATGTACCGTTGTACTACATCAATGTCTTTGCTATTTGATTCATTGGATGTACCGTTGTACTACATCAATGTCTTTGCTATTTGATTCATTGGATGAACCGTTGTACTACATCAATGTCTTTGCTATTTGATTCATTGGATGTACCGTTGTACTACATCAATGTCTTTGCTATTTGATACATTGGATGTACCGTTGTACTACATCAATGTCTTTGCTATTTGATTCATTGGATGTATACTACATCAATGTCTTTGCTATTTGATTTATTGGATGTACCGTTGTACTACATCAATGTCTTTGCTATTTGATTCATTGGATGTACCGTTGTACTACATCAATGTCTTTGCTATTCGATTCATTGGATGTACCGTTGTACTACATCAATGTCTTTTCTATTCGATTCATTGGATGTACCGTTGTACTACATCGATGTCTTTGCTATTTGATTCATTGGATGTACCGTTGTACTACATCGATGTCTTTGCTATTTGATTCGTTGGATGTACCATTGTACTACATCAATGTCTTTGCTATTTGATTCGTTGGATGTACCGTTTTTACTACATCAATGTCTTTGCTATTTGATTCATTGGATGTACCGTTGTACTACATCAATGTCTTTGCTATTTGATTCATTGGATGTACCGTTGTACTACATCAATGTCTTTGCTATTCGATTCATTGGATGTACCGTTGTACTACATCAATGTCTTTGTTGTTCGATTCATTGGATGTACCGTTGTACTACATCAATGTCTTTGCTATTCGATTCATTGGATGTGCCGTTTGTACTACATCAATGTCTTTGCTATTCGATTCATTGGATGTACCATTGTACTACATCAATGTCTTTGCTATTCGATTCATTGGATGTACCGTTGTACTACATCAATGTCTTTGCTATTCGATTCATTGGATGTACCGTTGTACTACATCAATGTCTTTGCTATTTGATTCATTGGATGTACCATTTGTACTACATCAATGTCTTTGCTTTGGTTCATTGGGCGTACCGTTTTTGTACTACGCTGATGTCCCAAATTATTTGAGTTTCTAGTTCCTCGGGCGTACCGTTTTCGTACTACGCCGTTGCACCGACTCAATTTTCTGCTATTTTTGACGTTTCCCACGTCTCTTATCTACGGAAATGCCTTAGGGATTCCGGTTTTCATTCTTGAGCCCGGTAATATTGTGGAAATTGAAGTTTCACCAGATTTCTTGCTAACTCTTTCGTGCACTTTATGGTGAACTTCCTATTTCAAATTTTCTTTTGTGTTGATATGCTTTTATGGTTGTTACTTCTTATTTTCTTCTTAAGTATTGCGAGGACGCAATTTCTTTAAGGAGGGGAGTCTGTAACAACCCGCGTATTTATCGATTTTATATTTAAATATTTTATTTAAATATTTTATCGTTATTCGGTTTTAGTCCGCAAAGCTACTTTTTGCAAACAGTCGATTTGGGACTCGAGACCACCCCCATTGAGTTCAAAATGACGTTTGCGACCTTTTTGAGTATAAGCTTCGATATGTTTGGAGAAAGTTGATTTTTGCCACTTTTTCACTTAGGGCTTTGGTTTGGGCTGAGCCCATTAACCCCACTTATGTATTCAGTCCCAACCCTCTCCTCTTCATTTACTTCCTTTCTATTTTCCTAACCCTTCAAGCTTTAGCAACAATGGTGGAGAGGAGTGGAAATTAAAACTCCAAGCCCTAGTTCCATAGCAAAATCCAAGTTCTTGCTTGTAACGTTTCGGATTTTTGCCCGCTTGAAAATCGACATCCATACTTCATATCGTATTCGAATGTCATAGATTCGAACGTTCAAATCCGATTCGCCGGAGCTTATAACAATCATTAAGTAAATAACACAGCGGAATAAAAGAATAATACATTGATATACAGCTTTGATACAATATCTGATACAACAGATGATCCAATAGATATCAATATACATCAGAGATATGATACAATTAATAGCAGCGGAAAAGAAAACGATAGATAACATCTAGCAGCAAAACAATATAACTCTAAGATAGTCTTCAAAAAAGAACTCCGATAACTGCAACTCCATTTCCAAGAATCAATCCAGCAATAGCTCGAACCCCCAATAACGATTCACCTAGCATAAGCAAGACTGGTGTGGTCCAAAGACTGAACTAACTCCAGATAATCCACTATAACTAACTATCTGTAAAACCCAACTCTAGACTGCTCGTGTAGAAAATAATGAGCACCCAGAATTTAGGAAAGAAATAATAAATTCCGGATCAGTCGTGGGACTGGTGTGAGCAACAAAAACAGTTTATCTTTTAAAACATTCAAAGAAATATTTTAAAGTTAATTCGCAATGCTTTTTGAAATGAGACTACCATAAGACCTCCCGCCACAAACACAATGCAAACGCAGACTTGGAGAAGATTTCTTCTTATGTTAGTCAAAGATGCTTGATACGCATTAAAAGAAACATTTGATATTATTACTAGTGCATAGTGTAGGAAAAATTCATTTCGAAAGTAGAATATAAATCTTAGCCAACATACGACCATTATCGTATGCCTACTATAGCTACCATCCAAACAGTGGGGCGCCACCATAAGTGAATGATAGGTTCTACAACTAAATCCGTACAAGATCGTATTGTTTCTTTGGATTTCCAACAAATGGTCAGGCCAAGGAACTTCCCATTGCCACATGAGAATGCCTCTGGAAGGACATTCCCAAGAACCAAACCGGAACTCTGCCAACACAAGGCCGGGTTACCCCTAACTGGGTAACTACTGACACGAGCACGCCATACCCCGATCGTAAACGACCTTTCTCACGGGATCCCGATAACCAACAACCACAAAGTAATAAATTCGCAGTAACCACATAGGTTAAATATCTGGGCTCCATACCGTGATACCACCTCTATCCAGAAGGAAATGCACATACCCTAAAGGGAGCTACCCCTCATAACCTTGCCGCATCTTTCCTGTTTTGACCATTTCCGGGGTGTAAGGTTCGACGAAGTCTCGTCCACAAAAACATACTTTATACAAAAGCCATGCTTTGGGTCAACAAATGATCATAGAAATGATCACCAGGATAGACGATCAAATAAATGATCCTATCACAAATAATCAACACAATGATCATTTCATAGCAACAGGCAGCATGTCACATTACCAAATTGGGAATATATCGCTGATAACCTTCAACTACATAACCTCTGAGCTCGTACGTCTCAGAGAAGGGTGTTAAGCTAAAAGAATAAATTCTTCGCCACCAACAGAAATATATTTGAAAGAAATCGGCTTTATACCTCCATTTGTAATGTCAGACATACAATCCATACAAGTCTGTTCTGGGTTCGAACAGAACCGAAGGCACTTACAAAGAAGTCCTTGCAATCCGGATATTCACAATCCCGATCGGATTTCCCATCACTTAAGGAGTCTCTATACCGTTGCAACTCAGTGCAGAGACAATCGATAGGTCATACTATCGTTCTTGCAAATACCCGGTCTTCAACACCGGTCTTCAAATGCTATCCATAACGTCGAATCACATATTCGGAATGGGTTATACGACACAAAGGTCCTTTCCCGGTTAAACCGAATAGTGAGCACGATATTTCAAAAACAGATGGATAATGGGATTTCAATTAAGTCACAACTTAATAATTCAAAACTTTCTTTCAAATGGTTTTAATAAATTACCATTTTCAATCTTTAAACAAAAAGATTCATTTTCACAACCTTTAACAGTTTTAAACAATTTTCACATTTTAATCTTTTAAACAAAAGATTCATTCACAGATTTTCCAAATCAATTTTCATTTCAATTCGATTAACTCGTTAAATCTTTAAATCAAAGATTTAACTTATAGCCTTCAAAACAATTTCATTTCAATTTGATTTAAACAAATCATCAATTTAAATCTGTTAAAATAAACAGATTTAAATCATAGCTTTCAAAAAGAATTCATTCATAACTTAGGAAAATCATTTCTCTATTCAATCTTGAAATTCCCCTAATTAACTGGAATCTCAGTTCTTATCTAAAAGTGTTTATCATTTGGAAACAACAGTTTTCATTTTGGAAATCTGGTTCATTTATACGAGTTGAAATCCTTGGGTTAAATTCAAATTCCCAAAAAAAACAATACTTAAAAGTGGTTTAATCCCTATATAACCAATATAACATCTTTAATCCCTAATTTCAAATCATAGAATTCAATTTCAAATATTGAATTTAAATTTAAATTAAAGTATTTAAATTTCAACACTTAATCCAGTTATTCAAAATAAATTTTATTTTGAAATTTCATTCTAAAAGCTTTTCACATTTATTCCGATTCCATTTCCAAAACATTTGAATTTAAAAATTCAAATTTAACCATTTCAAAAATCTACGACTTAATCGATTTCCTCGTGAAATCCATATTTGTGTGTGTATGGTGTGGTCCAGGGTTTTAACACAATCGTGCAGCATCATTCAATCATTTCAGATCAAACACAGAAATATAGTTGATAAGCGATATAACTATAAAGCTTATCGCCCATTCACAGATTCACAGATAATATAACAATGTAAATGAATGGAAAATTTATACACAGTCACAGAACAAGATATCACAGATCAGATAGGATAATCAATTCAAGGCATTTCATACAATATGATCATTCATAAGTAAGGTTAAGCATTCAATAATCATTTATAAACAGGATTGTTTAATCCTTATTAATTCAATTTATCTCCAATTAAATTAATTACTTATGAATTTGTTATTCAATTCTGATTTATTAATTCCAAATCATTTGATATAAATTAATTTATCAAATGGTTTTATTAAATTAATTAAACTAAATTAATTCACTTTATAAATCAAAATATCCAAATTTAATTACAATAAGTGATAAATTCTTAATTACTTTCATTAAGTAATTATATTTAACAATTTACAATGATTATCTTAATGAATTAATCTAATTAATTCCTAATGTTTATCACATTAATTAATTTTGAAATAATCCTTAATTAATTATCTTTATTTTCTAATAACATTTCTTAAATTACTTTCTTAAGAAATTATCTTAGATTAATTTATTATTAATCAATTCTAATTATAAATTAATCTAATTATTTATTTGTAAAATTAAATAAATCATTCTTTAATTTCCTTATTGGTTAAATCCTATATATATATTTTTTTTCTAATTATTTTTAAGACAATTCATTTCTTTATAATGATTTCATTAGCATTAAAGTGGTAAAACATTACACTCTTGAATTTGAATTTAAATTTCATTTCGAATTTAAATTTAAAATGATCATTCTTTTAATCATTGATCTAATTCAATCAAAAATCCTTAAAAGTAAATGTAAATAACACTTATTACTTATATAAGAAAAAGCTTTTAATCTAACTACTTAATTTATTTATTCAGATTCGAATTCATGAAAACTTGAATCTATAAATTTAACTTTGATTTAAACATGCTTTTAACACCTTGATTTAAAATTCTTGATTTAAAATCCAAATTCATTTTAAAACCCTAGGTTCAAAAATTCAATTGAATCTATACTTTAACTTTACCTTTAAAACATAGTTTAAATCCTGTTTTGAATTTTGAACTAAGTTTTAAAGCCTGGAACAAACAAGTTCAAATGCCTGAACAACACTGACTCGAGACAACCAGAATTTACTTCGAGTCCTTCTTTCCTTTACTTCGAGTCATCCACTCGAATAACTCGCGTCTTCCCCGAGCCAAACGCGAGTTTCCCCTTTTCTTCTTCTTCTTCTCTTTTTTGTTTTCTGTTCTTCCAGATCCAAGTGTGAACGGTACACGTGCACATCGCCGTTGACCATCTTCTGGCCTCACCGCGACGTCAAGCATATCGACCATCCCCCCCCCCCCCCCCCCCCCCCCCCGAGCACGTTCTGATCCCTCGAACTTCGTCGTTGCCTGAAAATCGAAATCGAGGCAAAATCCCAAACCTGGAAACGCACGCACAAATAACACCTCAACCTGTCAACGGCAACTGCTCCCTCCACCGACCACCAGAGAACCCAAGACTCCGTCCACGACATCGTCTAACCCCCCGCTACCATCCTCCAAAGCCACGAGACACTCGGTCGAACGATGGCGACGAACCAACCCAAAATCCCCGAGCTCACAAAACTAGGTTTAGAGAAAAAAAAACCCACGCCGCCGCCGCCACAGTCGCTTCCATCACCTCAGGTTATTTTTCCCTGACCCACGCTAGCCTCCTCCAACTCCAGACAAAAATCCGACCCCTCCGATCAATGAGATCACCCGCGGCGACCCAAAATGCAAAATACAGTCAAACCCAAACTGCTCTCAACCCACACTTCTAAAAATTTTGATTTTTGTTTTAAAAATCTTGTTTAAGTAAATAGATTCAATTTACATACCTGGATTCTTAAATTAAGAAATTTGTTTTTGAACTTATTTAAAGTTGTACTCATCTTTCTTGATTTCCAAAGACAATTTCATGATGTTTCAGCTTTAATAAATTTTTAACACCTAGCTTAAAATCAAACAAACATAACTTGTTAAGATACTAAGTTCTAATTTCCACTGGATCAAGCAGAAAAGGTTTCTTTAAGTTAATCCTAAGCTTGAAATTGAAACAGAGGTGTTCTACAGGTCTTTAACAGCATGCATTCAATCATACAAATATCTTTTCCATCTATATACTCATATCAAACATAAATCAAGCAATCAGTAAAAAAAAAAAAACTAAAGCTTTTGAAAATGAAGTTACTCACCTTGAATTAATTAACAGAGAGTCTGGTTTTGAGAGTAATTGCAGTTTTGATCTTCTTTTCTTTTTTTTCCTTTTTTTCTCAGCAAATTGTTTTCAAGCTTGTGTATAAAGTGATGTTTGTTTTTCTCTTCTTCTTTTTTTCTTCTGATCTTTCTCAGTTTGGAAGATGGTCGAATTTACATGAAGATGATATAGGGGAACATGTCTACAGGTTGATAATATTTTTCTTCCTTTTGTACAAAGCAGGCAGAGATCTCTTTGGGTATGGAGGCTGATGATTTCAGTCATGGGCTAGAGATATAACATTATGTACTTGTTTGCTTTTACTTTATGTTTATATACTCAAACATATACTTGTTGTCCTTTGCTTCAGTACTTGAAGATATAGGCTGCTTATTTTTTTTTTTTTTTGCTTTGTTATATTGACTTGTTTCATATTTTACATTGTATCTAGTTACTTTATTTATTATGCCTTAGTTACAGTTATTTGTTTATAAAATTTACTCAAGTATAAACACACTTTTATACTTAAACAAAGTTTTAAAATCTTACCTTTCCTTTATTTTTAAACTTATATTATTAAATACTTAACTTACTTAAAATTATTTCAAACTTATGTACATTTTTATAAGATTTATTTTATATTTACAATCATAGTTTCCCAAAGTACATACATATATTATTTTATTTTTATACTAATGTTTTGTTATTGGTTATAAACTTTACTTATATATGTACTAATATATTCTATTTTGTTTCTTTCTTTTGTTTTATATTTTACATAATTTTATAAATATGTGGTTTCTACTTTGTATGTTATTTCTTTTGTTTGAATACTTTTATTTGCTCTTATTTTATTTTATTTTTCTTTGCATACTAAAACTTTTATATTTGTTTGTATTTACTTTGTTTTGTTTATGTTTATTTTATTTTGTCTACTTACTTTAAAATAAAATTGAAATTCCATAACTTTGTTTTGTACATAGATGTTTTATATATTTATTTGGTTCCATACTTAACTTTTATTTATCTCTATTTATAACTCAAATATTTATTTTACTTCTATTTTTAGTTTAAATATTTATCATGAATTTTACTTTAATTAATTATTGTTTTACATTTCTCTTTGTACACATATATTTTATATAACTCAAATTATCATCATTTATAAATTTTTAAATCAATTTATTTATTTATTTCTATACTTGTGTCTAAAGTATATTATTTATTTTTCAAAATCATTTATTTAAGAATTTATTTAAAATCCAATATATACATATATATTCTCATATATACAAATTTTCAAATCCATATGACTTTACATATTTTCTATTTGAATCGGGGAAACTTGCTTCCATTTATAATTAATTTTATAAATTTTTATTCAAAATTTCATTTAATTATCAATTTAAATTAAATTAAAATCTAGGGTCGTTACATTGCTCCAAAATCTATGAGAACCCATTGGCAAGCATCTCCTTCTTCTTCTCCAACTCATTCTCTCTTTGAATTTCAGAAATTTCCTAAACCTAACTTAGGGAATGTTCTTCTTTTAAGCTTAGATTCAAGCTTCTAGTGTGAGACTGAAGTGTGGTTGATTTCCATTTGCTTTCAAGCTTCTTCTTCATTGATTTGGGTTCAAAGGTGAGATTTTTAATCTCACATCTATGCTTATAATTCTCTTCTATTGTTTGGTATGAATTCCTAACAGTTATTCATGTGCATTTGATTTTGATTTGGATTGCTTTTGTGAATATTCCAATTTTTAGTGTTTTGAGTTCAATTCGTTAAAAATCCTAACTTTGATGTTTGAACATGTTTTTGGTGATGCATCGAGGAGCATATAGGGCCGGGTAGTCGATTGGCATAAACCCTTAGCGCCGTTGCTCGTGTGATTGCAATTTGATAGAGAGTTGCACCTCTTTTGAAATAGGGTAGGAAGTGCAAGCATACAGGTTCGGCCGACCGAGCCCCTGGGCCGGTCGACCGACCTGTAGTCCAGGCACTTCCTGCCTCTGTTTGGAAGTGCCGGTTACAGGCTTCGGCCGACCGAGCCCCCTGGGCCGGTCGACCGACCTGGTGCCCCGAGCACTTCCAACCTCTGGTTCGGTCGACCGACTCAGGGAGTCCGGTCGACCGACCTACTACTATTTGCCATATTAGCCTATATTGCTAATTCGTTTGAATATCCAACTTTAATCGATTCGTGTTGTCTCCCTTTTGTTGTTGTCATTTATTATCGACTTTGATGACCTTTTCTTTGGGAATTTTAGATATATCCACTTTGATGGATTTTATATCGATTTCTTTGGATTTTATTCACGTCTTCGAATGTGAATTTTTATGCCCGATTGTTTCGACAATCACTTCTATGATTTGTCACTTTAAAATATAAAGGTTTTCTATACTAGTAGTAAATATCAAAACTCTTTCTTCAAATAATTTCAACACTATTTTATTACAAAGCTCGTTTTCTCAAACCGATTTCCAATCTATTAGTATATACAAACCTTTACCTCACTCATATGAGAAATCCAATTAAACGACTTAGTAAAACGAGTGGTATGAAACGCTTGCGTTTACTTCGTCGGTTAATTCTTGGACTTGTTCGATTGAATCTCTTGTGAAAATTTTCTAGTGAAGATCTACAATTTGTTCGTAAATATTTAAGTTAAGCTAGTAGTTATAGGACATGAAGCTAAGCTCATATATTTACTAGCTTACTGTAATCGACACTTATCGTTGATCATGACGATCATCTTTATGTTTTCGACTAGCATTGTGCAATGTCTTTGCGATTTGGTTCATCGGATGTCCCGCTGTACGACGTCGTTGTTCCCTTTGATTGTGATTTGGTTCATCGGATGTCCCGCTGTACGACGTCGTTGTTCCCTTTGATTGTGTTTTGGTTCATCGGATGTCCCGCTGTACGACGTCGTTGTTCCCTTTGATTGTGTTTTGGTTCATCGGATGTCTTGCTGCACAACGTCGTTGTTCCCTTTGATTGTGATTTGGTTCATCGGATGTCCCGTTATACGATGTCGTTGTTCCTTTTGATTGTGATTTCTGGATTTCGTGTGTTGAATTCTGGAATTTATGTTTCACCAACTTTTACGATCGGCATGAATATATATGTCATTTATTGTGGCTTGGTGAATGAAATTAGGAGTATGACATCCCTTTTTATCTTGAGTAGATTATTGTGATATTGATTAATCTCTTGTTGATTTTCAATTACTTATATATCACAGCTCGGCATTGTGATTATTATATGTTTAGTCATATCTCTTATTATATATCACTTCATCTGATATTTATAGCTAGACTGATCCGTTTATTATTTTCTTCTAAATAATACTCGGGTCAGACTGAGATTTTACAGGTGCTTCTGCTTGACTCCTTATCGGACTATCATCCCGACTTTTGGTTAACTACTTTAGTTTAGTAGTCTTTTGTTGTATACATTTGAGATACAGACTCCTTGATGTATACATATTTTTGTCTAGCACTTGTATCTATTCCTTTGTATTATTGTGGATCTTTTTGACCACTACTCTGATGTACTCTTTCATGTGTAATATTCATATCTATTTCCGCCTTTGTGATATGAATTATCTGTGACTGATTTATGTTATGTTTATTTCTATATTTGTTTCCGAAGACCTTTATAGCCACTGTGTGATAGCTTTGAGTTTGTATCTGTATGTCGGATTTTTATTACTATCTGACATATCGGTGCTCGTGCAAAGCAATTACACGGATGGTCGCTCCTCAACAGCCTTATTCTCCGTGCTAGTTGACAGCATTCACGGTAATGTTCTTGGCTAGCGTGGGTATAAAGGTGGGGCGCCACATGAACCCTTTTTATTAAATCTTAATTGATCTATAATAAACATTTATTTTTACTGTTTATAAAATATAGAATTTACTTTAAATAGCTTTGGAATATTATTATATTAAACTCAAAACAATAGCTTCCTAATCACAATATATATATATATGTATATATTATAATTAATAATATATTATGTGAATTTTTAATAAATATAAATGTATCCACATTTTCACAAACTTCCAAATATTCTACTTCTCATGGCATATACACACAAACACACAAACACACACTTTTATATACTTGTATATGTATACACTTGTAGTTTCAACATTATAAAGTTTGCATATATCTTATATATATATATATATATTTACCACATGATTTATCATTTCCAGATATTTATAATTCACCACTTATTATAGTACCAAATCCATTTATATACATCCATATAATTTTAATTATCTGAATTTTATTTATTTAACTAAATAAAATTTGTGTCTCAAAAGTAAAAACTAGTTAAATATCTAATTATCAGATGCCCAAAAATCCGGGTTATCACACTCCTCCCCCTTTAGAACTTTTAGTTCCCGAAAAGGAATGAAGCCAGAATTTATTAAAAATGCTTATTATCAGTTAAATTACTCCTTGAACATCTTTAACTATAAACTCTTTTTATTTAAAAAATTTAAAATACTTCAAAAATCTACATAATATTATCAAAATAGTTTTATAAAAATACTTTTTATAACTCGATGTCTCAACAAGTCCATCCTTGTTCTCGCACAAATTCGTTCATATGTTGATCAGGCGTAGGACTAAAAATCTATAAGAACTTGGTAAACCCATCTTCAACACCCAGTGAAAATATTTGGAAAATATTTTTGTGAAAAATATAGAAAACATTTTTGAAAATATAGAAACATTTTTGGTGAGAATGCTCTGGAAATCATCACCCCATCCATGGTCGTAGCTAACCCGATGATTATGTCGCCGTCCCGGCAAAACCATAGAAAACTGTAGGCACTCCGCGCACCTCGATTACATAATTGAACCCGCCACAGATCGCAGCTAAACCTAGGTTTTACGACTCCATCATAGCAAAATTCCATGTGACTGTAGGCATCAGCGCCCTCGAATTTTGCTGCCAAATGAAACTTCACTTCTGCATAGATCTCAGACTACATTAGTCAAGTCCTAATGTAGCCTGTAAGCACTCACTGCCACACGACTTTCGTTGTGTCTTCATAGATCGCAGTTTACCGATGTTACGTCACCCTCCCGACGAAATCAAAAGTAGATCGTTGGCGCTCATTGCCACATGACTTCCGCTATGGTCCGTAGTAGATCGCAGTAACATCGAGTTACGTTATCGTCACAGCATAACCCAAATGTCTCTGTAGACATCAGCGCCCTCGACTTTCGCTACCTATACACAATCCTCAGGAACCTCAGTTTGGCCGGACTTCCTCCCAGGATCAAATTTAGAACCCCCCCTTAGGGCTCAAGGAAGAACCACCTCGTGGATCCCCTTTGAAGTTCATTTCATGGGGGCGCCTTTTTCCCCAGAGCCAATCTCAAAACATTTTATACCATACACATATAGTATCTTTCAAATCATACTCTTTATGATTCACATAAAAATCTCCTTTACACAAAATCGATATCTCAAATCGATAGTTCCAAACTTGGCTTTCCAAATTCCCAAAATTGATTTTTCCCAAAAATCAAAAGTCTTTCAAAATCAGTGTGTTCCAAAAACCTTTTTCCAAAAATCATTCTTATAAAATCATTTATATATATATATATATATAATCTTGAAAAATCTTGGATCGCTTCATACTTATATAAATTCCCTTTTATACTTTAAATATTTTCAAAAATCTTTTCCTCTGGTTTTAGATTCAACAGGGGGGAGTTTATCATACGTAACGATTATATATAACTTTAGCTATGCCAAATTAAATATTCAAGTTTGATTTCCTTTATAAAGTTATTTACCATATCACTTACTTTTCATAAAATGAATTTCAATTATAAAGATATCCAACTTCCACTTTTATTCCTATATATATCTCAAAATATACTTTCCTTTCAAAAATCATTTTTCATTTCTTTCAAAATTTCAATATCTATTACATTTAAGCACGTACGATGTACATATACCATCCATACGCAATATCAAATCTGATCGCTCACTCGATCACACAATTTCACTTCCGAACTAGTATCATCCACCCAACTTCCTAGCGCGGACTCAGATCTGGTTTCTTGATTAAAAATCGTCATTCTCCTTGCATAGCCATAACTATGATAGAGAATTTCCAGAACCAATCAGGAATCCATATCCAGGGTTTGCCATCGAAAATCGAGTGAAAAATCCCAACTCGGATCGATATACTATATCGAAATTTTCTGCTCGAAATCTGGATCAAATCATTATGCGAATAGAATAATATACGAACATCCTACATATTTATCTTCATTGATTATTAGCTACATCAATTTTCTTTCTATTCACCTTCATTTTGATTATATCCACCTATTCACAATTGCCTTCATTTCCATTTTGGTTATCACTTCAATTATAAATAGTTTGCACTCTGACCACTTGAATTTAGGAAATAGCTTGAAAAGTTTAAAATAGATAAGTAGTTGTAAAATAGTCATTTGTTGTAAAATAGCTGTAAATAGTTAAGTAGTTATAAAATAGTTGTAAAGTAGTTAAATAGTTGTAGAATAGTAGGATAATTGCAAAATAGTTATAAAATAGTAATTAGTTATAAGTAGTTGTAAAATAGTGATTAGTTTGTAAAACACATGTAAAATAGTAATTGGTTTTCAAAAAAATTGTAAAATAAGTATAAGATAGTATGGGTTTAAAAAGAAAGGTTGAACAGTAAATAGCTAGGAAAAATAGATTTAAAACAGTTTATATTAAAATAATTTATTTAAAAAATAGTTCAGCGCCAAACTGTTCAATTCCCTATCTCTCATTCCAATCAATTCAATTTAAATTTCTACTTCCATTTAAATTGATTCAATTTCAATTTAACTTGAATTAACTTCAATTCTATACCAAATTCAAATCAATTCCCATTTGAATTTTAACTTATTCAACTTCAACCTCACTTCCAATTAATTCAATTCGTTTGAATTTTTCTCAATTCCAATCTCAATTTTATATCATCTCGAATTATATAAATTCGAGTTAAATTTTCCAAAATGTTGATTTATCTTCTTAAATCAAATTAACCCTAAGTCTTAAACAATTTAATTTTGAGCCCAAAATTTTAAAATTCATTTAAATTAATTTTACTTTGCTTATTTCAAGATTCAAGTGAGACTTCAAAAGTTTTTTAAACAATTTAAATCTTCGATATCCAATTTATTTTTTCCAATTTTTCACTTCAAACTTTTGAAACCAATTCTTAACCAATTTCAATTTGCAAGTTCATTTTAAACATTCAAATCTTAAGTTCATAGTGATTTCATTTTCATAAGTTCAATTTTTATCTTTTAAAATCAAAATTACTTAAATAATTCCAAATTAACGTTTATTTATATTTAATTTCAGCAATGGATATATATTATCTTAATCTACATCTTAATTCATTTAAAACAATCTAATTCACAGTTTCATAGATTATTGATAACAACAAGATGATAGCAGGATATGTCAAAGTAAATAAACATCCAAGTTATCTAAAACATCCATCAATATCATCCATCACACACTTCCAAAATCCAAAACCCTTTTGAGACGACACATAGCTCCCATTACATTTAACCATTTAACTTTCCCTAAGTTACATCTCAATTTCATCTAATCCAGTCAAACTTACTCATTTTGAATTCTATATTTCAAATTTTAAACTCCCTATCAATAACCTTCCCACTTATAAGTTCAAAGACTTATTTCACTTTGGGTTTTTATATCATACTTAAAGGAAAAATAAAATTTAAAACTCAACGCTTAGGGTTTATTTCCACATATTTACACTTTTTTTCCTTTGCACACCAAGTTATACTTTAAATTTTAACCCACCCTGGGTTTTAATTCGAAACAAATTTCTTCAAAAATTTCAAACAACTCTTATTTTGAAATAAGATTCATGTATTTAAAAAAATTATTCATTATATCCTTTAATATTTTGAAATAATTTAAGTTTTCTGGACCTAGGTTTAAAATTTCACAATATAAATCCTTTTCAATTTATAAGCCATACTTATCTAAATTGTTACTTCCTTAAAATATTCCATTTTGCTTTATATATCAAAATATAAGCTTATACAAAAACTAATTTTAAAACCATTTTAAAATCATTATTTAGGAAAATAACAAATACGCCTTCAAATATAATACATACGACTCATCCTAGGGTACTACTGACCCTATCCTTAATGAGTATACCCACTAGAGCCAAGGTTCTCGCTTAACCTTCAGCTTTGATACCATAAATGTAACGACCCGAAATTTTTGACCCCGAAAATTCGACACTAATACGTTTACTGTAGAAGTGCCGAGCAATCGAATGCCGGAAATCCCAGATTGTTAAGGTAAAGAAGAAAAGAGGTAGAAGAAGAAACATAAAAAAAAACACAGAATCTCACATTCGCAGTGGATCAAAATATAATATCAAATAATATCATTTACACAAAGAAAAACTATATTTTTCAATTTATATACAATACATCAGAGTACAGTCATTCACAAATAAACTAGACAGTTGTAACAACTTGTCTCAGACTATAATCAATACAAACTCTATTACACAGCGGAATATACTCCATACATTCCTACCATCCAGCTCGCCTCCTGAGCTCCAGAACGTCATATCCTGAAAATCTGTAATACTCTATCTGACCCGAGCATTACAATAAAGTAACACCCAGGTCAGGCTGGAAACCCGCGTGAGTAAACCCTTATAACTTGAAATACTAAATTATAAAACATATTTGAAATCACGAGGTAACTCGTACCTTTCTATGAGTTCTTAACTTTTTAAGGTCAAACAATTATTACAAAAAAATCTAAGAAATGTTATTCAGTTTAAATGACCATGTTACTTAATTTATTTCATTCCATCCTATTTGATTCTAAAGTCAAATCTATAAATAATTATTGTAGATTACAAATCGAAGTGGTTTCGGGTATTTACTGATACCCGACCCCCGTCTCTTCGAATCCAATATCATCTTTAATCCAAGTTGTTTAAATGAATACAATTCAATTTTAAACACAGGATGTCAATTTACACAGCAATTCATCACCGATAAATAACCTACATTATCACAAAACATCACAATTTATCATACTAGAGACATTAATCCAAAGATTCAGTACAATTTAATCATCCATAAGCAAGATTGGTTATTTATACAATCCCTAGTCAATTTAATTTAATCACCAAATAAATTAAATTAATTACCTTAAATCCTGCTTAATTAACCTTAATTAATTATAAACCATGTATTATTATTTTAATTAATTGATGAAATTAATTAAGTATCCCTTAATTATTCATATTAATTAATTAACCTTTAATTAATTACATTAATTAATTAACCTTTAATTACTTACATTAGTAAATTATTCTTTAATTACATTAAGTAATTAGCCTTCAATTAATTACATTATGTAATTATCCATTAATTAATTACATTCAGTAATTATCCTTTAATTACTAATTAATGATCCTTTAATTAATCATGACCTTAATTAATTAAAGATAAACCCTTTACCTTAATTAATTACTTAATTACATCATTATATTTCTGAAAATAATTAGAGATTTGATAAGATAATTAACCTAATATTTAATTATATTAACCAAAACAATTTTAAAAACATTTAGCTTTAAAATTTGGTCTTTGAAACTTGTTTAAAATTTGATAAATACTTATTCTTTGAGAACTGGTTCGAAAACTTGTTTAATAATTCACTTTAGAACTTGGTAATATCCCTTTTGAAAACTTATTCATTTTAATATACTTACAACTCGATCATGCTTTCATTGAAAAAATGGTTATTTAAACACAGATAGAAAACTTGAGCCCATACTTGCAAATACTCAAGCCAAACCCCTAAATTCCCGAGCCAAACCTCGAGTTATGCATACTCTACTTCTTCCTTCGAGATAAAACACAAAAGACATCGAGCCTGACCCGAGAAAACCTCATCTTCCCCAACCCCACAAACAACATCAGACACATTTGTGCACATGTGCACGTGCACCTACGAACGACGACGCTCTGACCAACCACGCCGCCTCCAACACGTCGTCGACGACCCACACAAATGTCCCGGCCACCTAGAAAATCAAAAACATAGGAGAATCAAAATTGAGAAATGCGATCACTCACTGGAATCCAAACCCCTCAACGAAATCACCTCACCCTGTCGATCCCGATCACTAGAAATCTTGCCAACCTAACCGGAGCTGCGTAATGTCACGATGCTTCAATTCCCCTACCTGCGATCAACTCCGGTTCACCCTCAACCACGTGATCGTCTAGACCACCTCCTCGAACAAAACAGGTCACAAAACCCTAAATCGATGTCGACGAGTCGCCTAGACGATCCAAAAATCCATCCACCATTTTCCCTCCGATCCCCATCGCACCAGCCTCCTCCAGTAATGATCACGACGATCATTTCTCCCCCGATCGCCATAAATCGACAAAATACGCAAAACCGCTCATCCCAAAAATTCTCTCCAAACCCAAGCTTAAAAATATTTATTTCTATGTCAAAATTCATCATTCTTCGATTTGAATTAGTTTATATAATTTAGACACGGAATCCAGATATTCGATTTTTCTGATTTTAAATGATATTCACTGTAATATCCTACTTTCGAAATAATTGCTAAGTATATTCATCTGAAACTATTTTTAAAAATAATATAACAATCATTCAATCATTTTCTTTTTAAAGATCATATCCAGAAAAAGATTAGAGAAAGAGAAATTGATTTTTGAATCTTGATTAGCCTGTTGAGATAGGTGCATTTCTTTGCACTGACATGCACAAAATATTCTTCACATTTATACACATGCAATATACAAATTTATACATGCAAATCATTTTACAACTTTACTTCAAGCATGTCTCAACACATAACACTGATTAAATTTTAAAAAGTAGTTTACTCAACGTATATTTTGGTTTGAACAGAGATGCTTGGAAACTGATTTGAACTTTGAAAATCTGGAACTTGATTCCTGAATTTGATCAGATCTTTGCTTTAAACTGAGTTGAATTTTGCTTGAATTTGAAAGAGTTGTTGTTCAGATTTTCCTTTGATTTCTTTTAATTTTTAGTTTAGAAGATGAATGAAAGAGTTTAAAAAAGAGAACGAAAATGCTTTTAAAAACAGGACTGTACTTCATTTTGAACTGAAAACAACTTTCTTTTAAACATGTTATTATATTTTAATTTAAAAGAAAACCAATGGCACGTGTTATTATGCATGTTACTGCAAGCTTACACATGTCAAAATCAATTTATCTTTTTCTTGTGTTTTTATATATTTATGTTTTATGCTTTATATTTTTATATATACAAAATAAATTTATTTCATGTAAAATTTTTAAAAGAAAGTATATAAACCCTTTTTATTAAATCCTATTTAAGCTATCATAAATATTTATTTTTAGTGTTTAGAAAATATAGAATTTACTTTAAATAGCTTTGGAAAATTATTATTTTGAACTCAAAACAATAGCTTCCTAATCACAATATATATATGTATATATATATATATATATAATAATTAGAAATATCTTATGTGAATTTTTGATAAATATAAATGTATCCACATTTTTACAAACTTCCAAATATTCTACTTCTCATGGCACATACATACACACACACACACACACACATACACACACACTCTTATATACTTGTATATGCATATGTCTTATATATATTTACCATAAGATTGATCATCTCTAGATATTTATAATTCAACACTTATTATAGTTTCAAATCCATTTATATACATCTGGATATTTTTAATTATCTAAATTTTATTTATTTAACTTAATAAAATTAGTATCTAAAAAGTAAAAACAAGTTAAATATCCAATTATAAGTTTTCCAAAAATCCGGGTTATGACATAAAGCATTCATTTGTTATAGCTTTGTACAAATAAATAAATTTATGCCCTTATGCGATGTTGCCCCATTGCTTAATTTTATTTGTTATATGTGAAACTTTTCCAGTTCAACTATAAATAAAACCGTATTGTAACATTGCAATTGAAATTATATGGCTCCTCTCATGTCCGTGATGCCTATCTATCTTTGGGTTTCTATCTCTGGGTATCGATGTCCATGATGCCTATCTATGGGCATCCATCCCCAATCCCACCTATCTTCGAGGCTTGATTCCCATATTCCGATTATACTCCAATGAACCGATCATGGATCAAACGAGTTTGTCGATACCTATCTTGGGGTACCTTGATATCTAGATTTCAAAACAGAAGATGTCTATATGCTACCAATCTAGTAGCATAAAGTTGGATGTGAAATACAGTTCTATCAAGTTAAAAGGCTAAATTTATTCTCGTAATCCACTAGCGAATCCCGCTTTACTTTATCCAATTGGAATGGAAACAATTGCCTAATGAAATTTTTTAAATCAAATGAAATAATGGCACAAATGCTCACTATTTCATTCCTATGGAATTGGGTCCTAATCAACTGTTTATAGTTTGAAACTGTTGTCCCCAAGCTTCTACCCTATTGCATAGGGTACTTCATAAATTCAGACCAAGTGTCCCTGTACTTGCAAAGACTTGTTTAAAAATTAGGTTACCAGTCTTAAAAGCATGGTTTCAGACCTTGGCACTACACTACCTGTAACAACCCGCATATTTTTCAATTGTATATTTAAATATTTTATTTAAATATTTCATCGTTCGTCATATTATAGTTCGAAAACCTACTTTTAGCAAACAGTCGAATTGGGACTCAAGACCACTTCCATTGAGTTCAAAATGACGTTTGCGACCTTTTTGAGTATAAGCTTCGATATGTTTGGAGTTAGTCAAGTTTTGCTACTTTTTCACTTTGGGTTTGAGTTTGGGTTTCAGCCCAATGTTCCACCTTAAGACTCTAGCTCCATTCCAACTCTTCATTAATTCATTTCATATTCCTAACACTTCAAGCTAAAGTAAAAATGGTGGAAGAGATTGGAAATGAAAATTCCTAAGCCCTAGCTTGCTTTGCGAATCCAACTTCTAGCTCCAAATTCAAGAGAATCCATTGGTAAGTATCATCTCCTTCTTCTCCAACTCATTCTCTCTTTGATTTCAGAAAATTCCTAAACCTAATTTGGGAAATGTTTCTCTTTTAAGCTTAGACTCAAGCTTCTAGTGTTGAGATTGAAGTGTGGTTGATCTTCCCTTGTCTTCAAGCTTCTCATTCATTGATTAGGGTTCAAAGGTGAGATTTTTATCTCACATCTTTGTCTATAATTATCTTCGATTGTTAGGTATGAACTCCTAACACTTATTCTTGTGCAATTGATTTTGGTTTGGATTGATTTGGTGTATATTCCAATTTTTGGTTTTTGAAATCAAAATCTATGAAAATCCTATTATGGATTTTTGGACATTGATATTTGAGGCGTATCGAAGAGCCGTTAAGGCTGGGTTGTCGCTCGACGTAATTCCTTAGTCGTCATCGCTCGATCGATCGCTTCCGGTATCCGTTTGGCCATTTTTGGCCTAGGTTCAAGGAATGCCCTGAACCCTTCATTCAGACATCTGAAACGTAAGATTCAGACGTCTGAATATTATTCTGGGAAGATTTCTATTCCCAGATTCAGACGTTTGAATATATGGTTTCAGACGTCTGAATTGGTTCATTAGGAACCAGAAAGGAAATAGGCTAAAACGTGCCTATTTCAGACGTCTGAATTCAAGGATTCAGACGTCTGAATTCTGTATTTGGAAAATATTTTATTTTCTAGATTCAGACGTCTGAATCCTTGATTCCAGACGTCTGAATCTGCAATCTTTTTGCCTATTTGCCTATTCGCTTGAGAAATCCAACTTTAATCGATTCGTGTTGATTCCCTTTTGTTATTATCACTTATTATCGACTTTGATGACATTTTCTTCATGATTTTGGGAATATCCATTTCGATGGATTCAGTTATCGATTTCTTTGGATTTTAATCACGTCTTCGAATGTGAATTTTAGTGATTGATTGTTCATACAATCTTCTTTGTGATTTGTCACTTTAAAAATATAAAGGTTTTCTATACTAGTAGTAAATATCAAAACTCTTTCTTCAAATGATTTCAACACTATTTTATTACAAAGCTCGTTTTCTCAAACCGATTTCTAATCTATTAGTATATACAAACCTTTACCTCACTCGTATGAGAAATCTAATTAAACGGCTTAGTAAAACGAGTGGTATGAAACGCTTGCGTTTACTTCGTCGGTTAATTCTTGGACTTGTTCGATTGAAACTCTTGTGACAATTTTCTAGTGGAGATCTACAATTTGTTCGTAAATATTTAAGTTAATCTAGTGGTTATGGGACATGAAGCTAAATTTATATATTTACTAGCTTACTATAATTGACACTTCTTGATGATCGATGATGATCATTCCATGGTTTAGACTAGCAATGTGCGATGTCTCTTTGCTTATGTGGAGGACTGTACTTCATTTTATTGAGCTTCGTCTCATTTCTCGCATGGGTCGTACCTTTCTAGGTGCGTCAATGTTTATTTACACATGGGTCGTATCTATTTAGGTGCGTCGATGTTTGTTTACTTCGTGGAGCAATCGGCTCAATAAGTCGGGACATGGGGTGTATCTTTCTAGGTGCATCGATGTTCGTCTATGCATGGGACGTATCTTTCTAGGTGCGTCGATGTTCGACTTTGCATGGGGTGTATCTTTCTAGGTGCATCGATGTTAGACATTACATGGGATGTATCTTTCTAGATACGTCGATGTTGATTTATGCATGGGGTGTATCTTTCTAGGTACGTCGATGCTTATTTATGCATGGGGTGTATCTTTCTAGGTGCATCGATGTTAGACATTACATGGGGCGTAGCTATTTAGGTGCGTCGATGTTTGCCTTTGCATGGGTCGTACCTTTCTAGGTGCGACGATGTTTGACTGTGCATGGGGCATATCTATTTAGGTGCCTCGATGCCCGGTTTATGGAATAGCGTTCTGTTTGGGATTGGCCATCCTTTTCTTTTGATTTCTGGATTTCGTGTGTTGAATTCTGGAATTTATGTTTCACCAACTTTTACGTTTGGCATTGATATGTATGTCATTTATTGTGGCTTGGTGAATGAAATTAGGAGTATGACATTCCTTTTGATCTTTGTGAAGATTTATGTGATATTGATTAATCTCTTGTTGATTTTCAATTACTTATTTATCATAGCTTGGCAATGTGATTATTATACGTTTAGTCATATCACTTATTCTATATCATTTCATCTGATATTTATAGCTAGACTGATCCGTTTATTATTTTCTTCTTAAATAATACTCGGGTCAGACTGAGATTTTACAGGTGCTTCTGCTTGACTCCTTATCGGACCATCATCTGATCTTTTGGCTAACTACTTAGATTAGTAGTTTATTTTGTTGTATACACTTGAGATATGGAATCATAGTTGTTTTCTTTTGTATAGCACGTGTTGCTATTCTTTTGTATTATTGTGGTTCTTTTTGACCACTACTCCGATATACACTTTCATGTGTTAGTTATATATTCATATCTTCTTCCGCCTTTGTGATATAAATTATCTGTGACTGATTTGTGTTATGCTTATTTCTATATTTGTTTCCGAAGATTATTATAGCCACTGTGTAGTAGCTTTGTGTTTGTATCGGTATGTCGGATTTTCTCTTGATTAAATGTGTGTTATATTATCTGACATATCGGTGCTCGCGCAAAGCAATTACACGGATGGTCGCTCCTCAACAGCCTTATTCTCCGTGCTAGTTGACAGCATTACACCGTAGTGTTCTTGGCTAGCGTGGGTGTAGAGGTGGGGCGTCACAGCTTGGTATCGGGGCCAAACTTCGGAACAATGTAGAATAATCTAGCAAGGATCATGTCCTAAGTCTTTCTTAGGAGTCGTGCTTTAGGATTTTATTCGGGTGCTCGTACCGTTCAATCCTATTTTCTTTAAAGATTCCTTGTTTTATCTATCAAGATTGCTTGATATTTATTTTTAGAATAACCTTTTCCTCTTCTTTATTTATTTCTTAAAGAAGAGAAATGGTTAGACCAGGCCGTCCCAGCGCCGGTCAATCTAGTGCTACTCCTCAGGATGGAGTATTTATGTCTGTCTAGCAGCTTCTTGATCTAGTAAAGAACGCTCAAGCAGCCGGTCCCAATCCAGAGCCTACTCATCCTAGATCCGGTTTTGCACGCTTGTGCAGAGACTATACCGATTTGGGTGGAAGGCCATTCAAAGGATCCGAGAGTGTTATAGAAATTCAAGCTTGGCTCAAATCATGCGATTGTATCTTTTCTCGCATGAACCTTATTAATCTACATCGAGTCCAAATGCCTTCTAGCATGCTCCAAGAAAGAGCGTTAGATTGGTATGAGCTCTTGACTTCGGAGATTATCGAAGTGGATCTTACTTGGGAGCAATTCCGGGAACGATTCGAATTGAAATTCGTGCCGGAGGATGAAAAAGTAACTTTAGCACGGCGTTTTATTGACCTTGTTCAAGGTGAATCTTCTGTGACGGACTATGTCGCATCTTTCGAATCGCTGTCCAAATACGGGGTTGAGTACATTAATACCCCATTAAAGAAAAATCAGAGATTTGTCTATGGCTTGAATAAGAATCTTAAGAAGCCATTACTTCTGAAACTCGAGGTTTCATTTGATCAGCTTATTGATATCGCTCTTCGTCTTGAAGAGGCCGATAAAGAGTGTGATGTTGAAGTTGTGGGTGCCAAACAAAACTTCAACAACAACATGAAGAGGCCTATTAAATTCAAAGGCCCCATTCCCAACAAGAAAGGGAGGCAAGAAACCCCGGTAGAAAATTTTCCTACCTCTAGTCGTGGGCAATGCTACAATTGTGGTTCCACGGACCATTATGTAAGGGAGTGTCCAAAACCTCTTTATTGTCGCTATTGCAAAAATTCGGGTCACCATATAACTGCATGTCCCATACTTCAAAGTAGGAAGGAGGGAAAGCTCAATGTAGTGCAAGCTCCTGGTAACACTTCTCGTGGTCAAGGTATTTCTCATTTAATCTTTGATTTCATTTGTTTTGTGATCATCCTTTCGAGTTCTTGTTGATATGGGTTCCATCTCACTATTTTATATCAAAAGAACTTGTTGATTCTTTTTCTTTAAACATTTTGGGCTTGATGAATTCTTTGAGAATTGCGAATCCGGATGGTAGATCTGCAACACTCAATTTGCTTTCTATTGATGTCGAAATTATTTTATGTGATTTTTCTTTCCGAGATGATTTTTTTACTTGGGCTTCGGAATTGACTTTTGTGAAGATTGGCTTAATTATTATGAAGCCAAATCCTTTGTCCCGTGTGGACCATTCATCTTCGACATTCTTAATCTGTTAAACAGATTTCTATTTCTCCTTTGTGATTTCGATTCCAACTTGATGGCATCATTTTATTCTTTAAGCCCGCATGATGAGGAAAGTGTTGTTTCTCTCATTCATGTAGTTTGAGAATTTTCCGGTAGTTTTGAGTTTGTCTTAGGATCATCACCTAAGAAATCTTTTGTGTGGTGTTAAGGTCTTTTAGTTCGACCTTGCCACCGATTTTCATTTGGCTACGAGTTGCGGGAGTTCGCATTCCACTTACCGCATTCCGCACTCGTTACGATTCTTATGAATGACTTATTTTGTCATTCAGTTTGTCCAGCTTATTTCATCCATTTTATAAATCGAATATTCTATGAGTATTTCGATGAGACGATTCTTGTATTTATTGATTTTGGATGAGAATAGCAACTTAAAAAAAATGTTGCAAATCTTTTTCATAAGATTTATTTATAAGTACAATTTGACTTTGCTCTTAAACAAGCAAAGAATATTCTTAAAGGTTTTTAAGAAACATGTTTATTATATAGAAGATGATTTTGTGATTGTATTGCCCATTGAGTGCTTTAAGAATTCAAGTCGATGCGCTTGATCAACGTTATCGATAGGAATTTCCTAAACGCTTTGATGAGACAGTCAGACATAATAAATTGACTTGTAAAAATGTAAATTTTTCTAGAAAGATTATTACATAAAGATAAATGTTATTTTGAAAGTTTTAACTTTTCAGGAAAGAAGATTATTTAAAAGAAATTCTTTCTTTTCGATACTCTTATTCTTGTGATTCCCGAAAAGGGAACCAAGACTTTATCTCTTGTACCAATGCTTATCGTATTGGTTTGGATACCGTTCTCTTGCAAAAGACAACGTACTATCACTTGTGCTTCTAAATCATCAAAAGCCAATTGAGACTAGGTATGCCACTCATGATCTAGTGCTCGCGGCTATTGTTTTCGCTTTTAGAGTTTGGCATCATCATTTTTGGGGAGGAATTTGTTCTCCACCTCGATCATAAGTTTTTGGAATATTTATTTTCTCATAAGGAACTTCATATTGGCTTAGGTTCCTTACATCTTATGATCTTGACATTCTTTATACTCCCGAAAAGGAGAATCGTGTGCCTATGCACTTTGACGTAAGCAATAGGTGGTTGTTTCTTTGTTGATGACCAAATGAAATTATCTTTTTACCAAGTTCATTGGGTGTTTTGATGTACTTCGTTCTATTGAGTTTCATCTCATTTCTTTTATAGACTTGTGTCTGATGTTCTTTTATGGTGTTCGGTTCATTGGACGTACCATTTTTGTACTACGTCGGTGTTCCGAATTATTTGAATTTCGGATCATTGGACGTACCGTTTTTGTACTACGTCGGTGTTTCGAAATTATTCGAGCTTTGGATCTTCTGGCATATCATTTTTGTACTACGTCGTTTCACTGGCTCAATTTTCTGCTATTCTTGACGTTTTCTGCGTCTTTTAACTATGGAAATGCTTTTAGGTTTCCTATTTTTATTCTTTAGCCCGGTGTTATTGAAGAAATTGAAGTTTCACCAGGTTTGACTTATGAGCAACATTCCATTTGCATCATTGCTTCAGAGGTTGAGCGCCTTCGGAATAAAGATGTTCTTCTTGTGAAGGTTCAATGGTTCCCAGATCCTAAGGATTGCTCTAGGAAATCCTGGGAATTCATCGAGCGATCCCGTTCAGGCTAACTCTTTTATGCTCCTTATGGTGAACTTCCTATTTCAAATTTTCTTTTGTGTTGATATGCTTCTACGGTTGTTACTTCTTATTTTCTTCTTAAGTATTGCGAGGACGCAATTTCTTTAAGGAGGGGAGTCTGTAACAACCTGCATATTTGTCAATTGTATATTTAAATATTTCATTTAAATATTTCATCGTTCGTCGGATTATAGTCCGAAAACCTACTTTTAGCAAACAGTCGAATTGGGACTCGAGACCACTTCCATTGAGTTCAAAATGACGTTTGCGACTTTTTGAGTATAAGCTTCGATATGTTTGGAGTTAGTCAAGTTTTGCTACTTTTTCACTTTGGGTTTAGGTTTGGGTTTCAGCCCAATGTTCCACCTTAAGACTCTAGCTCCATTCCAACTCATCATTACTTCATTTCATATTCCAAACACTTCAAGCTAAAGTAAAAATGGTGGAAGAGATTGGAAATGAAAATTCCTAAGCCCTAGCTTGCTTTGCGAATCCAACTTCTAGCTCCAAATTCAAGAGAATCCATTGGTAAGTATCATCTCCTTCTTCTCCAACTCATTCTCTCTTTGATTTCAGAAAATTCCTAAACCTAATTTGGGAAATGTTTCTCTTTTAAGCTTAGACTCAAGCTTCTATAGATTGAAGTGTGGTTGATCTTCCCTTGTCTTCAAGCTTCTCATTCATTGATTAGGGTTCAAAGGTGAGATTTTTATCTCACATCTTTGTCTATAATTATCTTCGATTGTTAGGTATGCATTCCTAACACTTATTCTTGTGCAATTGATTTTGGTTTGGACTGATTTGGTGTATATTCCAATTTTTGGTGTTTGAAATCAAAATCTATGGAAATCCTATTATGGATTTTTGGACATTGATATTTGAGGCGTATCGAAGAGCCGTTAAGGCTGGGCTGTCGCTCGACGTAATTCCTTAGTCGTCGTCGCTCAATCGATCGCTTCCGGTATCCGTTTGACCATTTTTGGCCTAGGTTCAGGGAATGCCCTGAACCCTTCATTCAGACGTCTGAAACGTAAGATTCGGACGTCTGAATATTGTTCTGGGAAGATTTCTATTCCCAGATTCAGACGTCTGAATATATGGTTTCAGACGTCTGAATTGGTTCATTTGTAACCAGAAAGGAAATAGGCTAAAAAGTGCCTATTTCAGACGTCTGAATTCAAGGATTCAGACGTTTGAATTCTGTATTTGGAAAATATTTTATTTTCCAGATTCAGACGTCTGAATCCTTGATTCCAGACGTCTGAATCTGCAATCTTTTTGCCTATTTGCCTATTCGCTTGAGAAATCCAACTTTAATCGATTCGTGTTGATTCCCTTTTGTTATTATCACTTATTATTGACTTTGATGACATTTTCTTCATGATTTTGGGAATATCCATTTCGATGGATTCGGTAATCGATTTCTTTGGATTTTAATCACGTCTTCGAATGTGAATTTTAGTGATTGATTGTTCATACAATCTTCTTTGTGATTTGTCACTTTAAAAATATAAAGGTTTTCTATACTAATAGTAAATATCAAAACTCTTTCTTCAAATGATTTCAACACTATTTTATTACAAAGCTCGTTTTCTCAAACCGATTTCTAATCTATTAGTATATACAAACCTTTACCTCACTCGTATGAGAAATCTAATTAAACGGCTTAGTAAAACGAGTGGTATGAAACGCTTGCGTTTACTTCGTCGGTTAATTCTTGGACTAGTTCGATTGAAACTCTTGTGACAATTTTATAGTGGAGATCTACAATTTGTTCGTAAATATTTAAGTTAAGCTAGTGGTTATAGGACATAAAGCTAAATTTATATATTTACAAGCTTACTGTAATTGACACTTCTTGATGATCGATGATGATCATTCCATGGTTTAGACTAGCAATGTGTGATGTCTCTTTGCTTGTGTGGAGGACTGTACTTCATTTTATTGAGCTTCGTCTCATTTCTCGCATGGGTCGTACCTTTCTAGGTGCGTCGATGTTTATTTACACATGGGTCGTATCTATTTAGGTGCGTCGATGTTTGTTTACTTCGTGGAGCAATCGGCTCAATAAGTCGGGACATGGGGTGTATCTTTCTAGGTGCATCGATGTTCGTCTATGCATGGAACGTATCTTTCTAGGTGCGTCGATGTTCGACTTTGCATGGGGTGTATCTTTCTAGGTGCATCGATGTTAGACATTACATGGGATGTATCTTTCTAGATACGTCGATGTTGATTTATGCATGGGGCATATCTTTCTAGGTACGTCGATGCTTATTTATGCATGGGGTGTATCTTTCTAGGTGCACCGATGTTAGACATTACGTGGGGCGTAGCTATTTCGGTGCGTCGATGTTAGCCTTTGCATGGGTCGTACCTTTCTAGGTGTGACGATGTTTGACTGTGCATGGGGCATATCTATTTAGGTGCGTTGATGCCCGGTTTATGGAATAGCGTTCCATTTGGGATTGGCCATCCTTTTCTTTTGATTTCTGGATTTCGTGTGTGGAATTCTGGAATTTATGTTTCACCAACTTTTACGTTTGGCATTGATATGTATGTCATTTATTGTGGCTTGGTGAATGAAATTATGAGTATGACATTCCTTTTGATCTTTGTGAAGATTTATGTGATATTGATTAATCTCTTGTTGATTTTCAATTACTTATTTATCACAGCTTGGCAATGTGATTATTATACGTTTAGTCATATCACTTATTCTATATCAATTCATCTGATATTTATAGCTAGACTGATCCGTTTATTATTTTCTTCTTAAATAATACTCGGGTCAGACTGAGATTTTACAGGTGCTTCTGCTTGACTCCTTATCGGACCATCATCTGATCTTTTGGCTAACTACTTAGATTGGTAGTTTATTTTGTTGTATACACTTGAGATATGGACTCATAGTTGTATTCTTTTGTATAGCACGTGTTGCTATTCTTTTGTATTATTGTGGATCATTTTGACCACTACTCTGATATACACTTTCATGTGTTAGTTATATATTCATATCTTCTTCCGCCTTTGTGATATGAATTATCTGTGACTGATTTGTGTTATGCTTATTTCTATATTTGTTTTCGAAGATTATAGCCACTGTGTAGTAGCTTTGTGTTTGTATCGGTATTTCGGATTTCCTCTTGATTAAATGCGTGTTATATTATCTGACATATCGGTGCTCGTGCAAAGCAATTACACGGATGGTCGCTCCTCAACAGCCTTATTCTCCGTGCTAGTTGATAGCATTACACCGTAGTGTTCTTGGCTAGCGTGGGTGTAGAGGTGGGGCGTCACACTACCTTATTACTCTTTGCTAGTGAGCAGCTACCCTTAGACTTACCTCTTCTCACTTTTCCTCCACCAAGTCGGGTGATGCTAGTAATAGCTCATTATTTGCCTTGGGGTCATAATGCATCCGTTTGTGAGAAGAGACTTTTGCTTCAACAGATATCATAGTTTCAGTTCTGTAAGCCAATGCAAACAAAGTATATTCTTTTGCTGACTTTTTGGTTATCCGATAAATCCACAAAGCCACTGATAATTTAGGCACCAAATTGCTCTTATCTTGTTTCAATTACTTATTTATTATTTATTTGATGATCTTGTTCACTGCCTCCACTTCTCCATTCGCCTGTGGATGCACTACCGTTATAACGCTCTTCTCAATTCGATATTGGGCATAGAATTCTACACTTTCCAATTGTGTTACATTATCGGTTACGATCTTCATTATCACTCTAAACCTGCAAAAAAATGTTCTTGATTATGGAATTGGTCACTTTTGTTTAAGTGCTAGTGGTAAGGGGCCTACCTCAACCCATTTTGTGAACTAGTCCACCTCTGCAGTTGTGTATTTCGCTCCTCTTCATGACAATTGCAGTACCCAAATAATGTTAATTTTCTAGACCGCAAATGGCCATGGGCTAACCATCTTCGTAAGCTTGTTGGATGCGGCTCTCAATATCATTCAAATCTCTAGAAGTTATCGCATTTCCTCCAATATTTGATTGCATCTTGATTGACCGTTGGCTATAAATATCCATCGTGAAGCACTTTTTTCCAAGTCTTGCCCTCTAATGTGATCTCCGTAGCTTCCATTATGATGTTTCCTCGGGATTTTCTTCAATTCATCCTCGTAAAAACACCTTAGCAAGGGCTTGAGAGTCCTCTTCAATCCGTAAATGGGTTTATCCATAACTACTTCTCCTTAACTTCCAAGACATAGTCAATATCCATTTCATTAATGCTTGGAGATTTTAATACTTCTACCAGCATGATCCTTAACGACTGTGCATAGCTAAAGCTAGCCAGTTTGGCTTAGGAATCTCAATTTATATTCCCCTCTATGGGGATGTACATTATCGTGTATTGCTCGAAATTGTCTAATAGTTCCAAAACTTTTGACAATTAAGGAGCAAACTATGTGCCCTTAGCCTAAAATTCCTTCTAAATATGGAAAACCACCAGTTGGGAATCACTACAATGTCCGAACTCCCAACTCCTTCTCTATTTTGGGTCCTACTAGCAATGCTTCGTACTTCGTTTCCTTACTCATATCACATTACTCAAGTTTCAATGCACTACAGATCCTTCGACCATTCAAAGTGATCAAAACTACTTCCACTTGGAATGATGATCGATAGATGCTCTATCAATGTATAACTTCTATTAGGAAAATTTGACCAATTCCTCATTTGTATTGTCATACTAAATGGTAAATTCAATAGTGAAATTTTCCTATCCTTATCCTCGAATCACCTTCCAAGGATGATAAGTGGTTCATATTGACTCAAATCGATGTTTCATTTCAATAATCATCATAAAGTCTCGAGTGGATGCAATAGCAACCTAAGAGGTTGATCAATCAACATCGTTATCATGGTAGCCCAAAAATATGGACGTGGCTATCTCCATGCTAATAATAAGCAGTACATCAGCTTCTCTAACTTTGGATAATGTTTTTCTACTCTATTGAACAACTTGCTGATATAATATACTAGCCTTAGGATTTTATGTTGCTCGCATACCAGTGCATGAGGCAACACTGCTGGGTAGATGTATAACATCCAAAACCTTTGACGGGATTGGTGGTTTCTATAGATGTTCCAACAAATTATGAAAAGCAACTTCACATCTATCTATCCATAAGAACTTTAACCTTTCCTTCATTAGAGCATCAAAGAATGGTACACACTTACCGATCACCTTAATACGAACATACTCAACACAACAACTTTACCATTCAAGCTATATATTTTCCTCTTTGTCCTCTAGGCTGTAACCTTCTTTAAAGCTTTAGTCTGATCCGGGTTAGCTTTAATGCCCCTCGAGTTCATACTCTAAATTTTTTCCTAATGCAACTCTGAAAGAACATGGTAGCAGATTAAACTTCATTCCATACTGCTAAAGCGCATCAAAAATCTCTATTAACAATCATATATTTCATTCTTTAATCTAAACATGTATGTATAGTCTAATATATATATAAATAGAAATTTATATATATATATATATATTCTTTTAAATAATTATTGATTAAAAATTTGTTATTTTAAATTAAATTCAAATATTTTAGACAATTTTAAAACATAAAACACAATTATTTTGATTCAAAATAATAATTAACTAAATATATAACAATTACATATTTAATCAATTAAATTTAAATCCTAAAAATAATTAAATGTAACCATTATTTTTGTTTTACCTCTATTAAGTATTTATAACAATTTTAAATCCATATTCATAAATTTACAAAAGCTAAACTCTAAAAATCATGGTCATGGGACTCATATGTGTGACATCAACCCTCAGTAATATTCAAATAATTTGTACACTACAGTTTTCCTGAATTTGTCGAAGCGTAAAAGTGGACTTTATGTCAGGTGATTATTTATCGTCTGATTTTAAAATCCAATTTTATATTTAGTAGTGTGAACATCCTTAAGCAAGGATATAGTGTGCTAGTATATCTCTTTGCCAACATTATGTCATGAAGACATCTAGAGTTCATTCGATACTCTAATAATGTCCTTAGCTAACTATGAAACTAACTTTGAAGTCCTTTAGTTTAATCCAACAATAATTATCAATTAGCCATAATGCTTTAGAAAAAGACTTCACGACTTCTGTCATCCTCCAACTATGATGACACTAACCTTTAGTATCGAGGAAGACAAATCTGATCTTTTGCAGTGATTCACTTCACATGTTTCAACCATACCTAAAACTAGGCATAACAAAATCATTTATTACGTAATTATATAGAATCAAAGTTGTAACACCTTAATTTTTGATAACATTATTCAAAAGATTTAATTAGATAAATTAAATAGAATAATGTAAATGTTAAGTGATTAGGGGATTGAGATATAAATAAATACTTAAGGAGCCATGCCCAATTTATTTAATTAAATGGGCTCAAGAAGGTTTTTAAGTTAATTAATTTACACAAGGGGATAATGGGAATTAACCGCAGCACATAACCCCTCACCCTTACATATTCTCATTCGTATACCATTTATGATTCATTTTCCTATTAACATTCAAAAACACCACACAAATGTAAAGAGGAGCCGATTATTGCTAAGAAAAAAAGAGAAGAGAAATAAAAGTAGAGCTAAAGATTAAAACTAGGAAAATAAACCTCAATCCAATCTTCTTATCATAATCAAGGTGAATAATAATTCATTCCATCTCTATTTTGTTTTTATAATCATACATTTTTGGATTTAAGATTAAATTCGTTTTTATGATGTTTTGTACAATGTATGCTTGAACCGTTATATGTTTGATTTAAACCAATTCATTTACATATGAATTTGCACGGTTTAGGGCAAAACCAATTGTTATTGATTTTAGAATTCCATGGAAACATTATGTGTTAGGTAAAACATGATTTTGGAGATGGGTTTCATTTTTTATAATTTTCCAAGCTATGGAAAATTTACTATGAATTTCTAAAGGAAAATATGATATAATTTGGTTTAATTTTGATTTTGATTATTTTAGAAAGAAATTAGGTTTGAAATTTTAATATGTTTGATAACATGATGAAAGTGAATTTCTATGATTTTTGTGGATTTTTTCGTAATTGATTTGTTATGGAAAATAAGTTATTTAAAAGGACTTATTTGCATTATTGGTTTTGCTTAATGTAAGGGCTTAAATAATAGTTTTCCCTTGATTTAGATCTGATAAATGCAGCAATTATCTGAAAAGTATTTGAAAAGTTTTAAGGCAATAGATCAAAGGATTACAAATAGGCAGGTAGTTATAAAGTACCAACTAAAAATAGCATTTCAGCCTTTAATTCAGAAAAGTTGGTTCCGCCTTCTATAGTACCGCCTTTTGACTCTAATGCATCCACTACAACTTAATCGAAAGCATCCCAGCTGAAACCCACCTAGTTGAAACTAACACACAAGGAATCACTTAGATGGTACGTAGTGGATTGGAGGAAAGGCAGAAGCCAAGGTGTCGAAGGCAATACTTCTAATGGGGTTGAAACCTTAGTTTTGTTTTCAAATGTTAGGTGTCTGCTTTGTTTTACTTAAAGATTTTGACGTAGTCGAAACTTATGTTTTCAAAAGGGGTTTTCTACATAAGCTTCAAAGAAGGTTGATGTACTATGTTTTAAAGTAGTGGCTTTTATATGAGTTGCTTTATTCTTAAATAAGGTTTCCAATAGTGGTGGTTCCGACCTAGTCGAAGCTCGGCTATCGTTCAAATGCTTTTTGAGGGCATTGAAGTCATTATTGCTTTCGAAGGGTGTTTTGTTTTAAACTTATGTTAAGCCACTTCCTAAGTGATTTCGAAAGGGATTATGGGTTCAAAGGAAATGGTGTCGAAAGGGTGTCTCGATGCTATCATTTAAAGTTTTGCTCAATGGTTTTGAGCTTTCGAATAGATGGTTCGTCAATAGTTTCTTAGTAATCCCATGAAAACTAGGATAAGAAATTAAGATATTGACAGTTAGTAATAGGTTCCTAGTCAGCCCATGAAAACTAGGATAAAAATAAAGATATTGGAGTTACCAATAGGTTCTTGGTAATCCCATAAAAATTATGAAATCGGATAGGTAGTCCATATGTATTAAACGAGTAAATAGTAACTCTAAAAAACTATAATTAAGACAGATAGTCAGAATCAATGGGGATGGGTAATAAAAAAATTAACTAACTTATTTTCATATCATCATATTATTTTGAATTGTTTTAACCATTATGGATGCAAGAGCACAGTATATGGGTATATAAAGGTTTTAAGATACTAGTGAGGAGAAAACCCGTTCCGCTAAGCGACATGGTCTCACTAGATATCTAAATGTTTTGAGATTATAAATTATTATTCATACTAAGCTTTATGTCTGACTCGAAGTTTTTCCCCTTAAACTCTCAAGTACTCAATTGATTTTGAGTAGTTTGAGGTTTAGGGTTTACATGTGTTCTTTTAGATGAAAAGAGCTTCCAATAACGTGTAGGAGGCATGCTTCTTACTTGGAGTTCTTTTATTTCCGTTGTGTTTGGTTGCAAAGGCAAACTTGTTTTTACTGCCTTATTATATCTTTGATCATCCAAAGGGGCATCTTCATTTGTCGCTCTTAGCGTATTTTATAATAAATATATTTTGTCTGAACCTGGTCTGTGCACTGGGATTATGTAATGAATTCGAAATATTATGAAATGGAATGTGGACTTTGTTCGTTGTTTTAATTTTTTTTCCATATTCTTATGTTTCTGTATTTCAATGTATTAGACGTTGCCATATTTGGTCACCGAGGATTAATAACTGTGGATGGTTGCAGGATCTGTAGCCACTAGTTTTGGGCATTCACGTAGGAGGATGTTGCAAGTTTGTATCAGAGCATAAGTTTATGAAGCTTTAAAAGAGACTTAAACCTCAAAGATTTCTCAAAATTAATCCAATGAATCATATAACAAATTTGGGGTTTAGGTTAACGCTATAGCAATGTACTTTTATTTGATATATGGTTATATATGTAAGTACGTATTCCCCACTCTCTTAGACCATTCTTTTGTATCTTACTAAAGATCGTATGCAGATTTACGAGAAAGGAGATACAAAACAGAAAATGGAAGAGGAAAGGTGGAAGCCAAGGCGTCGAAAGCAATACTTCCGATGGAGTCGAAACCTTAGTTTTGTTTTCAAATGTTAAGTGCCTGCTTTGTTTTACTAAAAGATTTTGACGTAATCGAAACTTATGTTTTCGAAAGGGGATTTCTAAATAATCTCTTGAAGAAGGTTGTATTACTATGTTTTAAGGTAGGAGTTTTCAAATGAGATCCTCTATTCTTAAATAAGGCATTCGAAAGTGGTGGTTCCGACCTAGTCGAAACCTAGCTACCGTTCAGATGCCTTTTAAAAATATTGAAGTCATCAATGCTTTCGAAGGGTGCTTTTGCTTTAAACTTATGTTAAGCCACTTCCTAAATGCTTTCGAAATGGGTCATGGGTATCGAAGGCAATGGTGTTGAAAAGGGGTTTCGATGCTACCTTTAAAGTTTACTCAATGGTTTTGAGTTCGAATAAATGGTCCTGACACCATCGAACTTTCCCCAAAAGGTTTCGAGAGAGATACTTTCCTGTGTAACCAATTTGAACCAAAAGATGTTTTTAAAGAGTAAAACCCATTATTTTTCGAAGGAGTACTTTCACTTGTTTTGAAGCTATATTTCTAAGATTTTGAGTAATGTTTTGATACAATCGAAATGCATATTTGGTTTCGAAAGAGATTATTTAACAAGGGCTTCGAAAGGTATATTCATAGTGTTTTGAAAAAGAATATTCTTTGTTTTCGAAGGAGGTTATCCAAGGGTTCCGAAAGAGATGTTTCAATGTTTTCAAAACAAATAACCCGAAAGATATTTTTTAATAAGGGTTTTAAAAGGTATATTCATAGTGTTTTGAAAAAGAATTTTCTTTGTTTTCGAAGGAGGTTATCTAGGGGTTTCGAAAGAGTTGTTTTAATGTTTTCAAAACAAATAACCCAATCTCATTTTAAGGGATAAAAACTATGGCATAAATAAAGATTTTTGAAATGAAGTTTTGGAAGAAGCTTTCCTTGATCAACAGTTTAAAGGGATTAACCAAGCTTTATATGAAATGATTTCAGGGACATTTAACCACCAATGTTGGTATTATTATATTGTTATGATTGCTTCTTCGTATATTTATTCACGTTATTATAAGCACATAATGGTACTTTGAGGAAGGGCAGAATAACAAGTAGGTTGACCTAGTAGTGAATATAACTCAAAAAATGTTAAAATCTTAATTAAAGATATTAGCATGGGCCAATAGGTTCACAGTAAGCCCATGAAAACTATGTATAGAAAAAGATATTGGCAGGGGCCAAAAGGTTCATAGTTAGCCCATGAAAACTATGATTTGATATTGGCAGGGGCCAATAGGTTTATAATTATCCCATGAAAACTATATCCAGATAAAGATATTGACAATTAGTCAATAGGTTCCTAGTCAGCCGATGAAAACTTGAATAAAAAATTAAGATATTGACAGTTAGTCAATAGGTTCCTAGTCAGCCCATGAAAACTAGGATAAGAAATAAAGATATTTGAGTTACCAATAGGTTCTTAGTAATCCCATGAAAACTATGAAATGAGATAGGTAGTCCATACGTATTAAACGGGTTAATAGTAAAAAAACTATAATTGAGATAGATAGTCAGAATGAATGGGTAATCCAAAAATAACTTACTTATTTGCATATCATCATATTATTCTGAATTGTTTTAACCATTGTGGATGCAAGAGCACATTATATGGTTTTATAAAGGTTTTAAGATACTAGTGAGCAGAAAACCCGTTTCGCTAGGTGACGTGGTCTCACTAGATATCTAAATGTTTTGAGATTGTAGATTATTATTCATACTAAGCATTATATCTGACTCGAAGTTTTTCCCCTTAAACTTTCAGGTACTCAATTGATTTTGAGTGGTTTGAGGTTTAGGGTTTTCAGGTGTTCTTTTAGACGAATAGAGCTTCCAGTGACGTATAGAAGGCATGCTTGCAACTTGGAGTTCTTTTATTTTTGCTATGTTTGGTTGTAAAGGAAAACTTGTTTTATTGCCTTATTATATCTCTGATCATCCAAAGTGGAATCTTCATATGTCGCTCTTGCCGTATTTTGTAATAAGTATATTTTGTTTGAACGTGGTCTGCGCACTAGGATTATGTAATGAATTCGAAATATTTTGAAATGGAATGTGGACTTAGTTTGTCGTTTTAAAATTTTTCATATTCTTATGTTTTTGTATTTCAATGTATCAAACATTTCCATATTTGGTCACCGAGGATTAATAACTATGGATGGCTGCAGCATCTAAAGCCGTTAGTTTTGGGCCTTCAAGTAGAAGGATGTTGCAAGTTGGTATTAGAGCATAGGTTTATGAAGCTTTAAAAGAATCTTAAACCTAAAATATTTACTAAAACATAATCCAATGGATCAGATAACAAGATTGGGGTTTAGGTTAACGCTGTAGTAATGTACTTGTATTTGATATATAGTCATATATATAAGTACGTATTCCCAACTCCCTTAGACCGTTCTTCTGTATCTTACTAAGGCTCATATGCAGATTTACGAGAAAGGAGATATGGGATAGGAAATGAAAGAGCAAAGGCGGAAGCCAAGGCCTCGAAAGCAATACTTTCGATGGAGTCGAAACCTTAGTTTTAGTTTCAAATGTTAAGTGCCTTCTTTGTTTTACTTAAGGATTTTAACGTACTTGAGACCTATGTTTTCGAATGGGGATTTTAAATAACCTCTTGAAGAAGGTTGTCATACTATGTTTTAAAGTAGGAGCTTTCGAATGAGTTCCTTTATTCTTAAATAAGGCATTCACAAGTGGTGATTTTGATTTAGTTGAAACCTAGCTAACGTTCAAATGCCTTTTAAAGGTATTGAAGTCATCAATGCTTTCGAAGGGTGCTTTTGTTTTAAGCTTATGTTAAGCCACTTCCTGAATGCTTTCTAAAGGGGTCATGGGTTTCGAAGGCAATGGTGCCGAAAGGGAGTTTTGATGCTAACCTTCAATGTTTTACTCAATGGTTTTAAGCTTTCGAATAGATGGTTCTGACACCATCAAACTTTCCCTAAAAGGTTTCGAAAGAGATACTTTCATGTGTAACCACTTCGACCCAAAAGATGTTTTTAAAGAGTAAAACCCAGTACTTTCAAAAGGGGGTACTTTCACTTATTTTGAAGCTATGTTTCTTAAAATTAGATTAATTTTTTGATACCATTGAAAGGTATATTTTTTTTCAAAAGAGATTATTTAAGTAGGGCTTCGAAAGCTGTATTCGTAGTGTTTTGAAAAATATTTTTCTTTGCTTTCAAAGGAGGTTATCCAAGGGTTTCGAAGGAGATGTTTTAAGGTTTTAAATACCAATCTCATTTTAAAGGAAAACAAACCATGGCATAAATAAAGATTTTTGAAATGAAGTTTTGGAAGAAGCTTTCCTTGATTAACAGGTTAAAAGGATTAACCGAGCTTTATATGAAATGATTTCAGGGATATTTAACCACGAATGTTGGCATTATTATATTATTATGATTGCTTCTCCGTATATTTAGTCACATTTTTATGAACTCATAACGGTACATTAGGAAATGGCAGAATAACTGGCTAGGTTGATCCAACAGTGAATATAACTGAAGAAATGTTAAAATCTTAATTAAAGATATTGGCAAGGGCCAATAGATTCACAGTAAGCCCATGAAAACTGTGTATAGTAAAAGATATTGACATGGGCCAATAGGTTCATAGTCAGCCCATGAAAACTATGATTTGATATTGGCATGGGCCAATAGGTTTATAGTTAGCCCATGAAAACTATATCCATATTAAGACATTGACAGTTTGTCAATAGGTTCCTAGTCAACCCATGAAAAGTAGGATAAGAAATTAAGATATTGACAGTTAGTCAATAGGTTCCTAGTCAGCCCATGAAAACTAGGATAAGAAATAATGGTATTGGAGTTACCAATAGGTTCTTAGTAATCCCCTGAAAACTATGAAAACAACAGGTGTCTATATGTATTAAACAGGTTAATAGTAACCCTAAAAAAACTATAATTGAGACAAATAGTTAGAATGAATGGGGATTGGTAATCCAGAACTAACTTACTTGTTTGCAGATCATCATATTATTTTGAATTGTTTTAACCATTGTGGATGCTGGAGCACAGTATATGGTTTTTTAAAGGTTTTAAGATACTAGTGAGGGGAAAACACACTTCGCAAAGCGGAGTTGTCTCACTAGATAGGTAGATTATTATTCATACCAGGCCTTATGCCTGACTTGAAGTTTTTCCCCCATTAAACTCTCGGACACTTAATTGATTTTGAGTAGTTTGAGGTTTAGGGTTTTCGGGTATTCTTTTAGACGAACAAAGTTTTCGTTGACATATAGAAGTCATGCTAGCTACTTAGTTTATTTCTGCTCTGTTTGGTTGTAAAGGAAAACTTGTTTTATTGCCTTATTATATACTCTGATCATCCAAGGGGGTAACTTCATATGTCGCTTTTGGCGTATTTTGTAATAAGTATATTTTGTCTGAACTTGGTCTGTGCACTATGCAATGAATTCGAAATATTTTGAAATGGAATGTGGACTTTATTTTCTGTTTTAATTTTTTTTCTATATTCTTGTGTTTCTATGTATCAATTAATCTAACTTTGTCGTATTTGGTCACCAAAGATTAATAATTATGGATGACTGCAGCATCTGTAGCCATTAGTTTTGGGTCTTCAAGTGGGGGGATGTTACAAAAGTATTTCCTACACATGTAAGATCTATCTTACCCTCAAATCAAGGGATCACTACACATCATCATGTGAAATCTTCTATTTGACTTATATACTTTAACCTATAGAAGACTCTTGGTGAGTCACTCCATAATTGTTCTTAACAACTATGAGTATGTAACATAATTGCATCCCCAACATTCATGGATTATACACTGTCCATCATATGGATAACCTAATGTACATCACTCTTGTGAGTGTATCGACATCCCATTCTCAATGCACCATCTACTATGAATATTTTAGGGTTATATTTTTATATTATTATCGATCTATAACTCATGTTTACAAACATTTTTGAAAATGCGGTTGATTAAACACTATACTTAGGGATTTTTAATTGAATGGATTAAATGTATTCAAAACATTAGATAAAAAATACAAAAAACAAAAGCATATTTGATTTGGAGAAGATCATTTACAATAGTTTAGTTATATGATCAAAATTACATAATTGCTCCCAGGCAACATCCTAAACTCAACCAATCTCCAACTTGCACTTTGTGCCAGTTATGGATTTACATACCATATCGGCGATTAGTCTTGCTAAAACAAACCAAGAGTGGCCTTTAGTGAATGGAACTGCAATGTTGTCCTTGGTACCTACCCTTTTGATTACCACTTTTTTATTATTAATGAACTGTCTTATTATGTGAAACTTATGGAGAATGTGCTTCGACCTCTTATGAGACCTTAGTTTCATCACAAATTAGATTTCAACATTCACAATACATTGTTATTAGACAATCAATGGAAGGGACCGGTCATAGCATATTAATAAATTTATGCATCCATATGGATTCTTTAGCGGCATCAAATAGAGCAATGTATTCAGCCTCCATCAGCGTGCCTACCACTACCTCTTGTTTGGAATTCTTCTAACTAATAAGCCACCATATTAATGGTAAAACCAAAACTCGAAGTTGATTTTCTATCACCGATGTCACTTTTGGAGCTAGAGTCGGAGTACCACTTCACAAGGACTAAGCTTATTTCTGTAAATCAAAAACAAATGCTTAGTATTTCACAAAACCAGAGGATGTTTTTAATTACCATCCCATGATTTTACTAGGATTGGATTGTTATCAAGCAACCATGCCATATGCAAAGGCAATATTTAGTCTCGTATATAACATAGCATACACAATGGATCCTATTGTCGAAGCATATGGAATCTTACCCATACACGGTTTTTTCCTTATCTGTAGATGGGAAGCCCTTCTTAGAAAGATAACTCCATGCCGTTAAGGAACATTTCCTTGCTTGACGTTCTCTATACTATGCTACTGTAGTATGGTGTCTATGTTTAGAGATTGGGATAGCCCAAATATCCTCTTCGATTTATCCTTATAGATCTTTATACCTAGTATAAAGGATGCCTCACCCAAATCCTTCATGGATAATTTTAAGGAAAACCACATATTTATAGACTACAACATGGGTAAATTGTTGCATATTAGTTAAAGGTCATCCACGTACAAAATTAGGAATATAACAGTACTTTAGCTTCCTTTTTATATATGCATGTTTCCTCTATGTTTTGACTGATACCAAACCCTTTGATCATTCGGTCCAAACACTTAGTCAAACTTATTGATGTTGTTTAAGACCATATATTGATCTTAAAATTTTACTTGTCTTCCTTTCGCTCCCACTAAATACAAAAATCTTAGGCATGATACATATAAACTATCTTTTCTTTATCACCACACCATTTTCGAAAGCTATTTTCATGTCCTTCTTTCATAGTCTATAGTCACAATGTGTTACAATAGCAAGTAAAACCCAAATGGATTTAAGCATGACCGTGAGTGAAAATGTTTCATCTTAATCAGCATATTGAATTTGTTGGTAACTTTTTGCTACTAGCTTTGCTTTATAGGTATTTACCTTTCCATCAGCACTGATCTTCTTCCTGAAGGTCCACTTGCAACCAATGGGTTCTATCCTTTCAAATACATCCTTCAAAGTCCATACTTTGTTTGTGTACATGGAAGCTTATTGATAAATAAAGAGGTCTGTGTCATTCAAGTCATGATCCTCTTTCCCCTCGGTAAGAATCAGTATCTCTTGGGTGTACGAGATTTTTTACTAAGTTGTCCTAAAGGTTACGTGACTTGAGTTGTGGTTGAATTTCGTTCAACCACTTGGTCTGTTTCCATGTTAGTTTCTTAGATCTCATCTAATTCTACCTATTCTTGCTAGTTCCTTTAGAAAGGAATTTCTTTTCTAGAAAGGTGTTGTGCCAAGAAACAATGATCTTTTCGTCCTAAGAATGATAAATGGTATATCCATGGGAAATTCCTTGGACAACCAACACACTTACGTAGCACAGACCTTGCTTCAAATTTACTAGGGTTTATGGTCTTAATGTATGCTGCACAACCCCAAATCTTAAGAAATCGAAGATTGGGTATCTTTCTAACCATATTTCATATGGAGTTGAAGGTAAAGATTTAGATGGAAATAAATTCAACATACGCACTACTATTTCCAATGCATGTCCCTAAAAAGGAGGAGGCAACTAAGGATCACCCGTTATATATCGAAACTTGTCTAATAGAGTTCGATTATGCCTTTTTAAAGCATCATTATATTGCATAGTATAAGGTGGAGTGACGTAAGAAATAATCCCATAATTTTTAAGGTATCGTTGTAATTCCAATGTACTCTCCACCTCGATTGAGTGAAATTATTTTGATTTTCTACTTTGGTTTTATATTGAACAAATTTTTAATATGCTTCATACTTATGTTTCATAAGATAGACATATTTGTATCTAGAGAAATCATCAATGAATGTAACAAAGTAAGTGAAGCCACCTTTGGTAGCTATAGACATAAGACCACATGCATCAATGTGTACGAGTCAGCAGAGTCCATTAACTTATTACTCCCATTAAATAGAAGTTTGGCCATTTTCCTTTGAGATACAATTCACAAACTTTGTTATATTCAAAATCTATCAAAGCGAGTAAACCTTCATTACTCAATTTCATAACTGTTTCTCTCCAGTATGGCCAATTCTACAAGCCAAAGGTAATTGTCCTTAATATTTTCATCAGATGCACTAGTGTAAATCGCATGTACATGAATCTAATAGTTAGAAATATTTATTTTTTATTTAATATAAAAATTAGTGGATGGATGTATGCTATAAGTGTAAAAGCTTTGGTAGTCATAACACTTTTATTTTAAGTAAATTGATAGTGAAATTCCATTTACGGGTAGTTGGTATGGGAACGGTGATAAAGGCTGCAAACCGATGGTTAGATTCCATTGATGGATGTAGGGCATTTTCATATTTTAAAAAGACACCATGGAAACCCTATTTATTGAATTCTCTTTATTAATAGTAGAGATTAGCTAAATAATTAAGATAACAAATACAGAATCAGTATTTAAAACATTAACATCATTACTTAAAGTACTAAATGCCACTATTTTATCACATAAACAATGTTTATAACATTATTTTTCAAAGTAAATCCATATCTAGCATATACCAAACAAGAAGTAGTAATGATATTGCAGAAAAAGTCTAGTACAAAATAACAGCAGTTTAAAAATATTCTATGTCCATTTTCAAGAGTACAAGTGTCCAACTTTAAAAGTATCAATAATTGCTTTGTTGCCAATTTGAAGCTCAAATGCATCTCTCACAACTAGCCGTCAATTCCTAGGTCAATGTAACGAATTAAAAATGTGAGTTCTGGATCCGGCATTCAAAACCTAAGATTTAGTAGATATAGATAGGTTGTAATGACCCGGCATTTTCAAACATTCGCATCCACACATGCCGGACATGAATTGCTCAAATATCAAATTGTTAATTTATATTTGGCAAAACTCAGCATATACAGTAAATAAAATAATTACAGAATCACAGACATTGAGTAACATAACGAGATCCAGCGGAATAGATAAATAGTAGTTCATGAAGCTACTATATAAACAACTGAGTTTGAAATAAAATACAACAGAATCTCAAATACAGACGAAACTCTATCACATAAGCCACCGATGAGTCTGGACAAAAACAACTGGATAGCTGAAAGCTGAATAGATATAGATGGATCTCCAAGCGAGGCTCCAACTCCAAAGGTGAGTCTCAAATTCTATGACCCTCGGTCTGACTTGAGCGTAAAGCAAAACATAAAACACTCGAGTTAGGATTAACATTCTTATATCAATAAATCCAACTCAAGTGAAATAACAACAGAAATACAAGTAACTCAAAGGATGTTTGGGATAATCATCCTTCGAGGATCCGTGGAACTATCTACTATGTAGTAATATACGCTATTATAATATGTCTATAGTAAAGTAAAAGATATTAAAATAGCGTTAAGGCATTACTCATATCCCCCTTAACACATTTTATATATTCCCATAGTCTATACAGTACCGTACGCTCCTCCGAGAGGTTTACGCAGACGAAACTCCATAGGTATGGTACAATACAAACTCGTAGAAGGTGCGATAGGGCATGCGACATGGAACTCGAGGCAATGCCAGGTTAGATATACCGTTCGCATATCTGGACTAGTGGTAACACATAGCAGCTGCTACCGCCCACCTCGTCACACCCTCCCAAATCAAAGGGTGCACCTAATCAAATCACAAAAGCAATAGAATGGTATCGAAGAAATGTTTCTGATCGGAGGAATGACCTCACTTGGCTCGGCATGGCTCCTATTTTAGCTACATCAAGCTGACTCATGAAAGTCAGGGTCACGTAAATACCATATAGAATCGTCACCAAACCATCCTACTTCATTCTGGAATCTCCACTACATACATAGTTGTTAAAGTTGTTTTTGATATAAGCAGAGAGTACGACAATATTCGATCCCGGTCTGTTTAACAACTAAACGTTATTATAACATCTGATGATTTAAAAATAGTTTGTACTTCAAAACTGGAATATAATATCCATTTCAAAACCATATCAATACGATATCATTTTACGCTTCAAATATATCCATTTCCAAAATCATAGCACTTCAAAGTTATAACACTTCGAAACCAAAATCATTGAAATTATAACACTTTGGAAATCATAACACTTTCCTTAAAATAATTTAGATATTAATCATAATATATAAAAAAAAAATAGTTTATAAAATAAAATAGCTTATTTAAAATAGTTATGAGTTGAAATAGTTTGTAATAAAATAATTAGTATATTAAAATAGTGTATATCAAAAATGAATTATATTAAAATAGTTTATATTAAAATAATAAAGTAAAATATATAAATAGTTTTAAATATGATTAAAAATACTTTATATAATAAATAGCTTCCTTAAATTCCCAAATCGATTCACATCATCTCGAATTCCAAAATTCAAATTTTATTCAATCTCAATTCATCAATTTCAATTCAACTCCGTTTCTCAATAAACCCTTTCCAATTTATATCGATTTCAAATACAGATTGAATCACCACATAAATAATTTCAATTCCATATATTTCAAAGCTTTAAATATTCCATATTTTCAAAACTAAATTTATAATTTCATATATATCTTACTTTACTTCATTATTATTTAGTTTTGAAATATTCACTTAATAAATCCAATATCATTTGAATAACCTTAGATTTCCAAATTTTAAATAAACTAAATATACCATTCAATTTATGTAAATTTGAAATATTCATTTAAATCACTTTTAATCCAATTCAAGTTATAAAATCATATCTTTGAAATCTCGAATTTAATAAATTTCAAATCAACCTATTAAAGTATAATTCCTACATAAATATAATTTCAAACTAATTTCTACTATAAACTTTATATTTGAAATATTATTTCAAAACTTGTTTATGACTATACAATTTTCAAAACATATAAATTTTAAAAATCCAAATTTTAAAACCTTAAAAATGATTTCGTATATGTGTATATATATAATATCTTAAAATCGATATTTAATAAACCATGTATTTCCTTTTTAAAACCATAGAAATCATTTTCAAATATTTATATATAGACCAATGGTATCTTTATATAACTTTTTATTCTATGGTCAAGTGATATAGATATTTATCATTTCAATCCATAATTTAAATATACACGGGTATATATCATTTCAACCCACAATCCCTAATTCAATTCAATGAAAATCGCTTGGGTTTATCATTTCAACCCATAATGATTTTCTCCTATTCTACAGATCGTTCGGGTATGTATCATTTCAACCCACAGTGAATTCTATACTAACAGGGAACTTGTAGAGTGATAACAGATATGAAAAATAATATAACAGACGTATATCATCAATATAAATAATAGATAATGGTGTCAGATGTCACAAGTGAACATATATAGATGACAACATATATATAGCAATGTAAATAACTAACAACAGCATATTTCAGTTTCCGTTTCAATTGAAATCAAATTTAATAAATATAAGAACGTTAATCGTGAGTGATTACTCACCTTTCAAGGTTAGAGAGATAGACAATGAAGTCGAGTTACGAAATCCAGGTACGAAATCTCAAAACAAGGCAAGATTGAACTCGAATTGATGAACGAAGCTGATAAATGGGATTTGACGAAATCAAGTCAAACTGGATTGATGAAGATAAATGGTATAGGTGAAATTCTATATATATAAAATCATATGCTAAATTCAAACATATATTAATAATATATATTTTTCCAAAATCATTGATTTAAATTAAAACACCTATATTAAAGTCAAACATATACAAAACACAATATCTATTGAAAATCAATATAACTTACTTTCGTACATATAAATTAACATATAGGTATAGGATAGTACAGACATAACTATACATATAGATACTAAAACTCATAAAGTCTATATGTATATTTGTATTTCAATATTCCTTAAAAATCAACATACTTTATATATACATAAATAATCCATGCAAACAATTATACTTTACTATAAAACATATATATACACACACTCAACATATACATATATACTATATATTATTCCCTTAAAAATATCATCATAACATATCCTATACATATTTCAAAAATACTAACATGACTTATATAAATACTTTAAACAAAACTCCTATATATGATAGCATACAACTTATAGGGCATATATATATTGGGTAATTGAAAACTAGTCCTGTATAATACATTTGTACGACTCAGTTATACATAAAAGCATAAAAGAATAACAATAGACTACATAACTTACATAAATTTGTACAAATAACAAATAGAATATATATAACTTATACAATTTATACAACCACAAAATCTAATTCGTATACAACTCATGTATAACTGAACATATATGAAGATCTCTAAAATGTAAATAAATTTATATACATATACGCTTGCCAATAGGTTATATATTAACTAATAATATATATATAAATATATATATCCTATATAATATAACATTTCTAACATATTATAATTACACCATCTATCCATAATATACGATATCAACTTATGTATAACATGTACCCAGATAAAATTATATATATATATATATATATATAATTCATAACAGATTTGAAATCATATGTAATATAACTTACATATGGCTAACACATATAACTAAATACGCATATAAATTCAATTCAGCAGAATATATATATATACACACACATAGAGGGCCGGCCCAAACACATTCAATGCCCTAGGCCAATAAAAAATATGTTTTTGTTGCCCCAAAATTTAATAAACAACAATACGCTTAAATGTATGAAACAAAAATTACATTCTATGATAGAAAGTTAACATTGATTACAAAATACTAGACAAATCATTTAGATCACATACAAAAAACTAAATGTCAACTTGATATGAAAATACATAAATAGACATTAACGGAAGCAACTTCTTCTTGCATATTTTAAGGCAAACTCATCTATTATCTCTTCATAGTTAAGTATATCCAAATACTCATTTTCAATTGAAATCATAGCTAATCCACTTAATCTCTCTTGTGACATGGTAGTTCGCAGATATGTTTTAATTAATTTCAATTCTGAAAAGCTTCTTTCCGCCGAAGTAATCGTAACTGGAATAGTCAATAAGATTCGATAAGCAATCCAAACATTGAGAAATCCACTTACATCTCGATAAAACCTCAAGAAATTAAGAATACTAATTGATGTAGTAATTTCCGATGGTAGAATTTCTTTTAATTGTCGAAGCTCATAAAACAACTCATTACCACAAATATCTTTCTCTTCCTCATGTGTCAAAAAATCTTCCAAATTCATGCAATAGTCCTTCAATTTATCGTCATCAACATTTTTGAATTTCAAATTCAGCAAAAAGCCAAAAATTCCTTCATAATGTTTAAATTTCTCAAACCGATCTCTAAGCGAAGTTAAAGCTTGATCCATTATATGTAGAAAATAAGTAACTTTAAAAATTTCCTCTGGAGATTGTCTATTATAATTCTCTACGATGTCTTCATCAAATTGCTTTTTTCTACGCCCGATTCTCTTTTCAAAAAATTTAGGATCAATGCCAACATCATTTGCAATTTCTTTAGCCTCCTCCATCATGGGTTCAAATCCATCTTCTCTAAGTTTTTCAAAAAAAATTACTACCTCTTTAATTTTGGAGATTGCATCTTCAATATGCATTTCCTCTCGTTGAAGTATTTTACTTACTCGATTAATATTGTCTACTATGTTATACCAAATACACAAGCTAATTAGAAACTCAAAATTTTCCAAAGCATTTTGGCACAATCCTTTTGCCTCCATCATCACAACGTCCTCTTTAGAGTTATTTGCAATATCACTCAAAGCATCTCTTAGTTCCGATGATTGAAATCTTATTGCTTTCACACTTTCAATATGACTTTCCCAACGGGTTGCAGATAATGGTTTTGGAGTCAAACCTTTCACATGACTTCGGAGTATTTCCCACCGATGAGTTGAGCCAGAAAATAAAGTATAAAACTTTTGCACATATGCAAAAAAGTTTCTGGCTTTCATACATGATTTCGCCATATCACATAATGTAAGATTTAGACTATGACATCCATATGAAATATAGAAAGCTCTAGGATTTACATCAAGTAGTCTTTTTTGCACCCCTTGATGTTTACCTATTACAAATTCAATAAAAATAGTTAACATAATAGTCAATAGTTTAAAATCAAGTTTAAGAGTATTATGTTAAATTTAATAAATTACCTTTCATATTCGAACCATTATCATATCCTTGTCCCCTAACATCATTAATATCAAGTTTAAGATTATCCAAAACGTTTTCAAGTTCTTTAAAAAGACCAAGTCCGGATGTATCGTCGACGGTTATGAATCCAAGAAAGTATTCTTCCACATTGATATCACTTGCATCGTCAACATTCACACATCTTATAATAATGGACATTTGCTCCTTATGACTTAAATCCGGAGTGCAATCAAGGATGATGGAGAAATATTTTGCTTTTCTTATTTTTGCAAGCATTATTATTTTGATCTTGTTGGCCAACAAACTTATCAATTCATTTTGAATTTTATGGCTAAGATAATGATGATTTATTTCGTTGTTTACCTCACGTCTAAGATGGTCTTCCATAATTGGATCAAATTCGGCCATAAAATCTATAAGTTGACAGAAAAGCCCATTATTTTTCTCATTAATCTTCTCTTTTGATCCACGAAATGGCAAGTTATTTCTAGAAAGTGTTTTGACAACGCCAATTATACGCACAAGTACTTTTTTCCAACGTTGTCTTTCTTGGTCAATTTGAGCTTCCATTGCTTTATCAATTGTTTTCTTTTGTTGAAGTCCCTTATGCAAATCAACCCATTTTATAAGATTTGCATTGTGCGATGGATTACTTTCATGCTCTCTTAGCTTTTTAGATAAATTATGCCAATCATTTCATCCTTCACCGGCCAATTGAGATACCTTTTGCGTATGCTTGAAAAGTTTACAACAAAAACAATAAACTTTATCACATTCATTTGAATATACAAGTCATTTTCTTTCATGCTCTTCTCTACGTGGATAGCCGCCAATGTAATGTTTAGAAGAAAAATGTCTACCATCAATCTTGCTTCTTGGAAATGCATCATTTTCTTTTAAAATCTTAATCGGACCATGTTGAATTAGCATAATTCTTTTGGTATCACTAATTACTCCCCATAACCCCGGATCATAGTTAACATCAACGTCTTTTCCATGATCAATTGTGGTGCATCATTACTGTCTTCATCAAATAATTGCCAACATCTTCGTTATGTTCATCCTCCATAACGTCTACAATATGTTTTATCAATTTCTACATCAACATTTTCATTTATAGGCTCTTCATCATTGTCAATATCAATATTTATATTCTCATCCTCCTCCCAATTGGTTTCTTCAATTTGACTTGAAGTCTGAATTTTTTTATTTCTTACTTGAAATAAATTTGATATTGAGCCAACTATTGACTTTGTTTCTTCATCTCTCCGTTGCTTTTTTTTTCTATTTTGATATCCAGAATTTTGTCTTCGATTCCTATCTCAAATTGTGATATAACACAATATTAATATAGCAAATTTCAATTGTGTATTATTTACGTTTTAATTGCATAACACAATAATCAAATGTTTTGAATAAAAGTTTCATCAATTATTTTGAAAGAATTTTTTTTAAACAATCAATTGTTAACTAGCTAATTAGTAATTAACATCAAATAGCACAAAATAAATTATTAAGTAGTTAATCTGAATGAGGGGGACTGCGCTGCGGCACGGGTTCGGGTGCCCTGCACCCGAATTTTTTTTTTCAGCCTCTATTTTTGTAATTTGGATCGTACCCGAAAAAATTATTTTTTGGAAATTTGGATTGTACTCGAATTTTACAGTAAACTAAATCCTAAAGAATTTATACCAGGACTAATAATCGGTATTCAATCAATCAACAAATAATCGGTATTAAATACCAGGACTGATTGCAGTAAGCTTAAAGTTATCAAAATCGATATTCAATCAACAAACAATCAATACCCCATAAACTGATAATTGATAAACATACTCACGTAATTTAGAAACTAGGATTTGGGAATTAGGACTAGAGACAAATCGGCCTGACACGATTGACGACGAGCCAACGCAGCGATGGACACCAAGACGAGGCTGCAACGACGGACTTGAGGATTGAGGGCCTAAGACGAAGCTGATTTGTCAGTTGAACGGAATTTGGTGTGAATGGCGGATTCGCCTTTTGCAGTGGGGAATATGAGAATCGATTTTTTTTTGGTTTGTTGCCCCTGCGTGAAGCGTTGCCCTAGGCAAATGTATCGCTTGCCTATGTCATGGGCCGGGCCTGTGTGTATATATATATATATATATAAGATTATATATATAAGAAATATTCCTTAACACATAAGATTTCATGGCGACAGATCTCATGGCGAATCCTTCTCTCAAGGCGGTTTCTGGTGATGATACTTCACAAGGCGGTGTCAATTCTCTTTCTCGTCCTCCGGATAAGGAAGTACACACAGAAACAAGTACCGATCCTCCTCGTGTAGAAGAGAAGGCTAGGATTTCTAGTCATATAAATTCTAGTTCTGTTAATGACAAGATCAGATCTGGGGTGATTATAATTCCTAATTGTGGAAAATCTTCAGATAAATCTGGTAAAGAAGATAATGGCGATTTGCAAAATGGATCTGGTTTATCGGATAGAGCTGGTAAGAATAATCGAATGGATAATTGAGGCTTTGGAAGTTCGCACAATCCGGTAATCAATTTACAATCGCAGTCTTTCTGGAATAGAGATAAAAATTCTCTGTCCAAAGATAGATCTGGCTATCATATAAATCATAATATGACAAATCAAGTAGAGGCGCGCAATGATTCAAAACCAACTGGTAACCATGGGTTCTATCGAAAGCCTTATTTAGAGCGAACGATAGACTGGAATAGAATTAAGATTGGTTTAGATGAAGGACGTAATAAAGAATGGATGAATGCTGCTGATGGTGGCATTGGAGGATCAGAAGAACTAGTGGACTTAATATACAAACAACCATTAATTGTTAATCAGAAGAAAAAGGCTGTAATTGATTCTAAAATGAATGAAAGAGCTGCTGATAAGTGGAAAAAATCGATCATCTTTTATGTATACGGGTCTAGACCATATCATACTCATTTGAAAGCGTATATTGAACGTATTTGGAAGCCCAAAAAACAATTTAATTTACTGGCTCGGGATAATGGATTCTTTATTATCAGATTCATAGACGCTTCAGACTGTGAGAATGTGTTGAAGGGAGGTCCATATTTGTTTGACAATCGAATTATAATTCTCAAGAAGTGGTAGGCAGGAATGAGGTTTAGTAGAGATTTACTATCGACAATGCCGATATGGGTGAAGTTGCATAACCTGGAATTGGATTTATGGGATGAGGAAGCGATAAGTGCTATAGCTAGTGTTTTGGGTAAACCAATAAAGATGGATAAAATCACGGCGGATGAATCCAGGATTGCATATGCCAAGGTGCTAATAGAAATATCTGTTGAAGAGGGATTTCCTAACCATGTTGATGTGGTACTGCATAATGGAGAAGAACTACAAGTTTCAGTGAAATACGATTATAAACCAATATTTTGCAAGGGATGTAAAATTTTTAAACATTCAACTGAACTATGTAAAATCAAAAATACAAGTAAGTGGATTCCAAAAACTAAGACTACTGAAAATGAATCTTCAAATTCTATAAGAGAAGATGTAATTAATAGAGATATTGCTCCAATTAATAGTGTAAATGAAAATCAAAAAGTTAGCAGAGAAAATGAATCAGATACAATCCAGTTTAACAATGGTAAATACAGGAGTGCTGAAATTGATTTAGTCCAACAAGCTGCAAATAACAATAAACAGGTGCGAAATAATATTAATACTCAACATTCGAACATAATTATTTCTAATAACCGGTTCAACCCATTGGATGTGGATATGGAATCTCTTTCAACTTATATCCAAGCTGAGAAAGTTGCGCAAAATTCTGAAGCAGCCAAATATGATGAACATAATGAATCTTCAACAACATGTGCTGAGTTATCGACAATTCAGGAAATCCAACATTCAGGGGATGGTAATGACTCTGCCTTAGGAACAGTAGGTAATCTGTCACTGAGAAAAAATGCAACCGTGGTTGGTGGTTCAATTAAAAGAAATATCACTAAGTTTATAACAGAAGAGAAGGTTACATATAACTCTCTAAATAATATAAATGATAGCCAGTAAGTTCAAGAGCTAGAGGGAGTAAATGTTTCTTCTCTTAATTCTGGTGAAGGTCTTGTTGAAGATTTATCGAATTCTGATGAGGAATTAATAAATCATATTGCTGTAGACGATAATCTCATCTCTAAGCAGGATCCTGTTATGAATGTTGAACATTTTGTTGAGGTAAACAAGTTATTTGATGATGAAATTGATGAGGTAAATAATAAAAAGAATAAAAAGAAAAATGATGATGTTAATTCATCAAACAATGCTCCTCCTAAAAGGCAAAAAAGGAGCTACTCTAAAGTTAAGTGACCATAATTGCTTGGAATGTTAGAGGTTTAAATGCTGCTGAAAAAAAATTAGCGGTGTTTAAATTTCTAACAACTCATAAATCAACATTGGTTGGTTTACTAGAGAATAAACTAAGTAATGAGGCCACTCTAAAGCTAATATATAAAATGAATAATAGTTGGTCGTATTTGGATAACAATATGTGTTCATGTAAAGGTAGAATTCTTGTTATCTGGAAAAATTCAACTTGGCAGGTTGAACCAACTCATATGTCATCACAACATATCTCCTTAAATATAATGAATGCGGGAGGACTCAAAATGAAAATATCCTTTGTATATGCTAGTAATTTTCTTAAGGATAGAGAACATTTATGGTATATATTGTCACAGGAAGCTATTTATACTGATATGCCCTGGTGCCTGATTGGTGATTTCAACAATATACTTTCAACTACAGATAAGAAAGGGGGTAGTTCAGTCCCATTCAGCCAAATGGAAGGTTTTAAAAACTGTGTGATCAACTCAGGACTGGTTGATTTGCCTATTCTGGGTTTCAATTTTACGTGGAGAAAAAGGGGTGTGGCCACTAAAATCGATAAAATTCTTTGTAATGACCTTTTAATAAACAAATTTCCTAATCTAGCCTTATTGGAGTCTCTAATCCTATTAGTGATCATATTCCTATATGTCTTAAATTACTGGAGCCTCATATATCTTCAGTAGGTAAACCATTTAGATATGTGAATACTTGGCACTTACTAGATGGATATGGATAATGCTTCACAAATGCTTTTAAGTTAAAATTTGAGGGCTCTCATCTACATGTTTTTAGACAACAGTTGAAAATTTGTAAAATGTACCTAAAAGCCTGGAGCTATAGAAGATGCTTGGATGGTAACATTCTGAAGGAGTTGGAGCAGGAATATGCATCAGCTCTCAAATGTGTTGATAACAACCTAGATAATAATATAGCTTTTGACAATCTAATGGCAGCCTGCAAAAAATGGAAGGAGCAAAATAATATTGAATTCATAAATCTTAATCAAAAGCTAAAGTGGAATGGCTCACAGAAGGAGATGAATGCACTAGATTCTTTCATTCTAAAATGTCTATGAGGAGACACAGTTCAAATCTGAATTCCATTATTTCTAAAGAAGGTAAACTAGTACATGATCCCATTACTATTGAAAATGAAGCTATTTCATATTTCACTCAGATGTTTAATGGTGATGATATAAATACAATTTTACCTGATGTTAATTGCATGTATCGTATTAATGATGGAGGGAGAGAGTTCTTGTCTAACAGTATTAGCTCTGATGAAGTTTACACTGCCATAATGTCCATGTCTGATAATAGCAGTCCGGGGCCTGATGGTTTCTCTGCAAAATTTTACAAAATTCACTGGAAAGAATTAGAAAGTAGTTTGACAAATATGATAAATCAGGTCTTCTCCACTAGCAAATTAGATAAAGGTGTTAATCATACTTTTATTACCCTTGTGCCAAAAATTAATAACCCATCGTCATTTGCTGATTATAGGCCAATATCGTGCTGTAATGTTATTTACAAAATTATTGCCAAAGTTATCTGCAACAGAATTAAACCTTTTCTCAGATATCTAATTTCTGAAGCTCAATCTGCTTTTATTCCTGGAAGAGTAATTTCTGAAAATATTCTACTTGCGCATGAACAAGTAAGATTATTTAATAGAAAAGGTGCTGGTAAGTTATGTTTGAAATTAGATTTGCATAAAGCCTATGATATGTTCAACAGAAAATTTATCTGTCATATGCTTAAAAAGATGGGTTTTCCTGAAAAATTGTAAAATTAATATACAATTGCATATCTTCTCCTACTTTCTCTATTATGATTAATGGTTACCCTAAAGGATTAATCACTAGCAATAGAGGAATTAGACAAGGCGATCCTTTATCTCCATATTTGTTTTGTGTGGCTATGGAATATTTTTCTATTTTGATGTTGAAGGCATACAAAGTCAAGGAAATTACTCCTCCTTTTAATTTTGAACCGGAAATTACACACCTTCTCTATGATAATGACTTGATGATTTTTGTTCGGGCTTCTACGAATAGTGCCAAGGTGATTAGAAAGTGTTTAAAGTGACTCAAAATCTATGTGGGTTTAAATGTTAACAACAATAAATCAAAGTTGTATCTTAGTAAAGGCACAGCTAATAAGCAAGAGATTATGAGTATACTGAGCATGCAAGAAAGTAAGCTTCCTGTCAAATATTTAGGTGTGCCTCTATCTCATAACTATCTACATTTCTCTGATTGTGGGGCTTTATTTGATAATATAAACAATAGATTAAATGGATGGGACTGCAAATTATTATCCATGGCTAGAAGAATAGAATTAATTCATTCTGTAATTACCCCAATGGTTATGTATTGGATGATGGTATACCAATTCCATTTGGCTACTATTGGTAAACTAAATAAAATGTGTGCTAATTTTATTTGGAATGGTAAAATTCACAAAATTGCCTGGAATACACTATGTTGTCCTAAATCAGAAGGAGGAATTGGCTTGAGGAATTTTGAGGATATCAGGAAAGCAGCTAGTCTAAAACTTCTTTGGCAATTTATTAATTCAAAAAATGTATGGGCTCGCTGGATGAACAAAAGGTACTGCAATAACAAGCAATTTCGAACTATGGATATAGATAATAACTTCTCATGTACATGGAAATCAATTCTCAAACATAGACAGATTGCACGTAATAATATTTCCAGAGTCATTGTCAATGGGAGAAACACATTTTTATGGCATGATCCCTGGATTAATAGTGAAAGTATGGTATCTATTCTTGGTTGGGATAGCCTACAGCTCTATGGACACGCTAATGATAAAGTTTCTTCAATTATGCATGATGGAGCTTTTAAATTGGATTTAGTCCCCTTCACTAGACAACTCCACAATCAAATCTCTAATATCAAAATAGATCTTACGGCTAATACGGATTATTGGAAATGGAATAGGGATTTAAAAGGTTTTAGTTTCAAATCTGCTTGGAACGCGGCGAGAAATCATTATCCTACTGAAGAATGGGGCAATATTATCTGGAACAAATGCAATAATCCTAGGATGACATTAACTGCATATAAAGCAATCTTAAATCGGTTGCCTACCAGAGACAAATTAACAGAATGGGGATATAACACAGATATTAGCTGTTTACTATGCAACCAATTTCCTGAAAATCATTCACACTTATTTTTTGCATGTTCATATTCTGCATATTTATGGAATACATGCTGTATTAAAATGGAATTACCTCAGCCGAGCACTTTGACTATAGAAGAAGGAATTCAACTCCTTCTCTCTAACTATTCAACAACGAACCAGGCTACTTGGGCTGGCATATGCTAGTCTGCCAACTGTTATTCACCACATCTGGCAGGAACAGAATAGTAGACTTCATGATAATCGAAAAGTTGCGAATCAAGATCGGTGGAAGCTAATTGAAATGGACCTGAAATTGCTGGGGGACAACAAATTGAAGAAGAAGAAGGAGATTTCCAGTAGATGTAAACGGATTCTAGATCGTTGGGGAATTGATTTGGTGGGGGATTGAATCTTCGGTTCCCAATTAGTGATTGAAGCAGAAGTGTGTTACCATTTTTTCTTATTTTGGGTAATGGTTTTGATTGAGGACGGTGTTTGTTGTGATGTAGCCACATGGGGGTAACTGATAGCTTATAGATTTGGTTGTATTTAGTTTTGATGTGTATATTGTAGAACATTATAACAATTGCTTTGTTAATGAGATGTTAATAAAGCGCCGCACTCTTTTTCCCTGTCCTATATTCACGCTGGATATAGGTTCAGGTTTTTAATGAGGCGGTTAATCTTTTCCAAAAAAAAGTATAAGATTTTTATATTACTTGAACATAAACATCAATAACACTCACGTATAATATATATATAAATAGTACAAAGTAACATTTTAAAACAACGTATATATATACACACTTAACCAAATATATGCAAGCCTAGGAAAACTGTGCAAAGAAAAAATAAAAATAAAATACCCATGCAACCTATAAACTTGATATATACTACATACAATACTAATAATATAAATAACATATAAATTTAAAAAATAAAACTACATATGCAACTTACAAACATATATATACATGAACTACATATATAAATAAATCAAAATATATATCTTAGTAAAAAAACTACACGTGTGATCGTGGAAATGGCGAGCCGAACAAAAGAGGGGAAAAGGAAGAGTGCTCGGCCAAGCTAGGGAAGGAGTTGGAAGGCTCGATTGGGTGGTGTCAGCGAAGTGTTGTGTTGATGTGGGTCATGCTCGACAGAGGTTGTTTGGCAACGCTGTTCGGAGCATGTGCGGACCGAAGGGGTGAAAGAAGCGCGTTCGGTGGAGGCTTGGGTGGTGAACTCGGGAAGGCCCTTGCTGCCAGGTGGCGGACGTCAGGGCTCGGCTTGGGCTTGGCGCCATTCGGCGAGGTGGTATGAACATAGGACGGAGATGGGATGGAAGGTGACCGACACGTGATGGGAGGAAGAGGCAAGGGGTGGAGGGTGGTTAAAAGGCAGAGACGAATCATGAAGATGCTTGGTCTTGGAGAGCAGGTTAAGTCGGATAGAAAAATAATGAACAGGCTTCAATATAGTTTATTATATAACTTGTACATATATAACTTCCAAGGAAGGTGAAAGTCAGAGGAAAAGAAAGGAACAGCTGGCTACAGATAAGAAGGCACAGGCTTTAGTAATATACTATTCACATATTTATTTTCTTTTCTTCAGAGATATGAACTGACAGAGACATTGAAAATGAACCGGGGAATAGTACTGGATAATAGAATAGTGAGGGTCGGCATTAATAATTCTAAGAATTTGAAAAGTAGTGATTTTACGGTGGAAATGTAAGGGTCACAGAAAACCAAGGAATAAAAAATTTTGGGTACCGATACGATAAATCATGTCATGGTTTCGCTGCATACCAGACACCGAAACACATATATGAATATATTGCTGAGATCGGCATTGATCAAAATGGTATACAAATATCAGTGGTACGACCAACATATTAAAAATCAATATTCGGTACAAAAATGTTATTAGATCATCGAAATTAAGATAAACGGAGCAATAAAAGTCCAAATTTGGAGAAACGAAATATGACATCTTACTCAGAAGAGGATTTACAAATTTGTTGTATAAAAATATTCAGGTTTCGAAAACATTTTATTATCATCAATTTTTAACTTATTTGAATTAAAATAAAATTGCACAAGAAAATAAATTTCAATATTATCATATTCCAGATATCAAATTTATATTTCAAAATTTTATTATTTAAAATTTCACAAAAATTGAATTAATTAAATAAATAAAACCATTAAAATTTATGGGTCGTTACATAGGTAATCTAACATGAATGTATCTTTAGTGGAGTTAGACTCCTTACCTTTAAGTATCTTCAAATATTTAGGACCTTTACCGAGTAATGGTGACATTCGACTTTCTCCTCAATGATGGTATTTCTTTTTTTCCTTTACCCTTTGACAAACGCTTCCTCTTCTTAGAACTCTTATTCGTCAAAGAGGATTGACCTATAACTATAAGGACCAAAACAATATCCTTTCAAAAGACACTTTCGGTTGTCCTTAACATATGAAGGAGCATGTCGACGGTGCGTTTTAGGGAATTCATATTATTATTAGTATGAAAGGATCGAACTGTGATGTTAATGATCCAAGGATAAGATCTACTTGTAGTTTGCTATCTATCTTAGTTCCTAACTAAGCACGCCTTTTATGTACCTAATTATATTGAATACATGGTCTTAGACCAATATGCCCTTGCTCATTCTTGAGTGAAATAATGTCCTCGAGATCCTGTACCCATAGGACATCACCATACAACTTTTCTAGGTAATTGAATAATCAGTATCTCTTTGGGATTTAAAAGGCAATAGATCCTTTAAGTTAATTGAATGTACGTTTAAAAGGATATTCACCAAGCTCCTACTATCCATTTGTACTCAACGAAGAGTTGCAGGCCTAAGCACAGTTGTTATTACCATCGGGAATGACGTTAGAGCATCGATGCTATCAGCATCTCTATTGTGGAAGATGATACCATTGTTGATCCACCATTGTTGCTATGTGGGAGCACCTTCCTTATAACATAGCATATCTTTTGTGGAAAATGTTTTAATGAGCTCACATGCCATTCCATCTCATTCCAACATTTTTTGTAGGATGTGAACCACCAGATATAGTGTTTGTCACCGAATTGCGCCTTGGTAACCTTGGACTCTCACCACTGGTCCCTTCTTTGTTATCCTAGGAAGCTTCATCAATGGTTGAGCATTTCTTTGGCCGCCTTCCTATGGGTTCCTAATATACTTTCAGTTGTTACTTCCTTATCGGCTCCTTAATATTGTCCTTTAAATGATGACATTTATTCTATTTTGGCATGCATCTCATGGAACCTACAATATTTTCCCAAATGCTTCTCAACATGTAACAACCCTAGATTTTTCATATATTTTAATTTTGACTTTATTTCATTTTGAAATTATTCTAAACTTGTTTCATTTCAAACATTTCATTTTTAAATATAAACTTTGATTATTATGTGAATTATAATTCCAAATGGTATAAATTGAATATTTTACTGAAAAGTGGATTTCTGGTCAAACAGGTCAAACATTGACTTTTTTAAATTTCAAATTTAAATATTTAAATTCTTAAATTTTATCATTTATTATGAAAATATATTTAATAACTTGAATACTGCTTTTCGTTTCGTTGAAAATGGATATAAACTGTGAAAGTTATGTATATTTAATTATTGAATGCAATTTGTTTTATTTAGCAATTTTGTCTATTTTATATTATATAAATTATATTTTCTTTGTCATATTTTATTTTAAAATGTGTCATTACGTTATTTTATGTATATTTTTGCCTTTTAATATTTTTGAAGTAATAATAAAACTTTTCCAAAATTTACTATATTTATTTCCTATTTTTAAAGGCTGTTTTCTATTTTTTCTGCTATTTTCTCCATTTAAATTATATTTAATTAAAATTTATATTTTTTTTTGTGAATGAATTTTTATTTTATGTTATTATCTTTATTATAAATATTTTTACAAGTCCATATAAATTTTTCAAAGTTCATTCTGTTTATTTTCCATTTTTCTAGACTAGTTTGCAATTTTGTGCTATTTTCTTATTTTAACCTTATATAATTAATAAATATTTATGTATATTTTATATTTTTCTATATTTTCGAATTTGTGACTGAAATTATTATTATTTTTAGTAATATAAACTTATATAAATAAATTATAGGAAATTTGAAAGGTCTTAAACTTTTTATATTCCAAAGTCTTTTTATCTTCCGTCTTTTCATTTTCTCAACTTACATCTTTATTGTTTGGCCGTCTTTATCATTGCTTCAGCTGCATTTTTTTTCATTTTCACGCATCCAAAGCTTCTCATTCCATAAAAATCATGGCCACCATCTCTTGCAAAAAAATTGGGTAAAATCTCGTTCCTTTCCTTTGTTTTTTTTTCCATTTTCTTATTGAATTTGCATTTGTTTCTCAACTAGATTGGATCGGCCACCTCTCCTTTAGCCATAGGCTGACCTCCACCTCCTCCTTCTCTGATCAACCACCCCCTAGTCCATCTCCATGACCAGGCCGACCACAACCAAGGCTTGAACATCCACCAAAATCCACAAATACATCACCTATTCACACAAACCAAGCCTAGTTTGCTAGCACCACCTTCTACCCCCTCTAGCCGCCACTTCCTCCACCACCACCTCTGACCTGACCTCCACCCTCTTCCACATCACCCACCACCACCTGAGCCACTGGCTGGGCCCATCTAGCCTCTGGCTGAGCACAATAGGAGCATAGAAATGATGATTTGTTTGCCTTGTAGTGTAGTTTTGTGCACCTATATATCTATGCATCTTTAAACCCCAGCTAGGCCGATCTGTTTGGACCCAAACCCAGCCCTTAGTCCCTGCCTAAGCTAAGCTTATTCCATCACTAACTGATCCATGTGAGGTTGAGAATAAGTGCAAACCATTTGAAGTTGTTTTGGGCTTTGATTTCTAGTATTGTTCAAGTGTAAATTGCTTTGAACTTATGTTGTTGTATTGTATTATGTAAATGTTTGAACAAGGCAATTAGCTTTGTACCTCCACTCTTCAGTCATTTCTGTATTGTCGCGCCTTCGTAGTGTCTGTATTGTTTGCTTTGGTATCTATCTCCAGCTCCGAATAGGTGAGTTATTCTCACCAACAATCTGTACCTATATAACTGATAAACCGACGCCACTTGAATCTGTAAATGTATTGCATCCTGTTATAACTGGTATATTATGATCATATGATGTTTACACCTATTATTACACTTTTATATCACATGTTACTGTTTATTATGCTATTCTGTTTATTTTTAGCAGTTTATCATACTGCAAGTTCCCTTTAGATTAGAATCACTATGGGTTGAAATGATACATACTCGAACGGACTTTAGAATAGGAGAAAATCATTATAGGCTGAAATGATAGGCCTAAATGATTTTCAATTATTTTCATTTACTTGGGATTGCGGGTTTGAAATGATCAAACCCGGATTTTTACTATAAATTACGGATTGAAATGATATAGTATCCGTATCACTTTACCTAGGCTAGAAAATGAAATACAGACCCGTTGTTAAAATATGTTTTTCTAAAAATTTTAAAATATTTTAGAAATGTAAATGTTATAATATTTTGATTTAAATTTGATAAAAAATGATTCTTGTAAAGCATTATTGATTTTCTAAAAATTTATAAGTGAAATAAATAAATGGTACAGTTAGAAAATCTGAAATGTAAGTTAGTTTGGAAATTATAATTTGGTGATAAATGGAATTTAAATTAAGTATGAAAATATGATAAATTTATGATATTTTGAATTAAATGAATGTAAAATTATTTTATAATATATTAATGATTTTTGAATAAAGTTAAAATGTGAAATGAATGAATATTTGAGTTGAAATTTTGAAATATAACTAAAATTGGAAATTTGTGAATTTGGCTTAAAAGTGAATTATAAGTTAAGTAAATAAAAATGAAATTAAGTTATATTTGAAAATTTTAAAGTTAAGTGTTAAGTTGAATTCAATTTAATGAATTTAAAATTAAATGTTGGAATTTAATAAGTGAATTATTATTAAATTTTGATTTTTGAATGGAGATTTAACTTTATAAAATCATGAATATAAGGGTATTTGAATGATTGTTTTAAAAGTGAAACTATAAGATTTTATAAGTTAAAAATGATTTAAATAAAAATGTAATTGTTTGTGAAATTATACCGAATATTTGAAGTTAATTAACTGTATTTCTGAAATGCTATTAATTCTAATGTAAATGATAATACAGCATTTGTAAATGCTGTAGTTGATAATAATGAACCAAATGGCTAAGTTTAATTAAAGGCTATTATAGCATTTTTGTAAATGTTATAATTGTTGAATTTAACTAAGTTTTATTTGAAACTAATGTAACCCTATTACAGCATTTTAAATGCTATCTTTTGTTAAATTGAACTGATTTGAATGTAACTTTCCGTAGCATTTTCTAAATGTTACGTAAAGTGAGTTTTCTCTATTTTGATAAATTTAAGTGGATAAATGAATTCTGAAAGACTAAAATTTTGAAAATTTAATAATTTAATTATTAAATATAATAACTTCATTTTATGATTTAAAATGAAGTAATTTGTTTCGAAATATAAACTATTTTGAAATGTGTTTTATAATGGTATTTAAATTAAATAAAAATGAATGTGGTTTGGAAGATATGATATTTTGATATTTTGAAATGGATTTTGAATGATATTGAATTTTGAAATGATATTTGATTTTGAAGTATAAAATACCATTTTGAAATTTTAACCATGGGATGTATTTAATTTATAGTTTAACTGATTTTTAAAGGATGGGCGATCCCAAGCATCCTTTAAGTTATTGTGCATTTCTACTACAGTTCACTTGAGTTGGTTTACATTATATAAGTACATATTGTCCTGACTCGAGTGTTTTGTGTTTTACTTTACGCTCGGATCAGCCTAAGTATTCACAGCTTTGGATTCTCTTTCTGGAGCTGGTCTTTGCTGGAGTTTCTGCTTATCTACATTTATATCTACTTTATGTTTCAGCTGTTCTAGTTTATCTCATGTATTAGTGAACTTCTATGTATTTGGGATTTTTATTATGTTGTTTTCAGACTGTATTATGTATTTGGTTTGAGACTCTATCGTAGTAGCTTCATGAACTACTATGTATTTTATATCCCGTTGCGTGTTATTCTAATATTTCTGTGTCTGTGCTTCTGTGATTGTATTTTATTTGCTCCAAATTTATTTACAATGCGGTATTTTGAGCAATTCAAGTCTGGCATGTGTGGATGCGAATGGCTGAAAATATCGGGTCGTTGCACAACACCTATAGCCTCTCTCAGAGCAAGCTTTTTGTATCTCATTGTGCCTTGTGTCGTAAGGTATACATTCTCAATGGAGTCGATCAACTATATTTCTTTCCATCATGGTTGAACCTAAAATTCTTTCTTTGATCTTGCTTCTTTCCTCCAACATTTCCACGTGTTATCATTCCTAGCATTACAATTCGTCCTACTATAATCCTGCATAATTGCTATGTTACCCTTCATGATGATGACTGGCCCAACCTGACCACCATTGCCCAACAAATTTTCCAACTCAACGCAAAAATTAATTAACGTTTATACAAAGATCTTTGAAGCGATCGAATTTTTATAGTCAACCATCTCCCAAAATTCATTTACTTATACACGCCTCCCACTATAGCCATTAACACAACATTTTCCCTAGGGTTCTTTACCTTCGTTACTGCAACATTAAACCTCTTCAAATAGCTTTTCAAAGTTTCTCCATCTCTTTGATGGATGTTGGCCAATGGCATCGTGTAAAGACCCGTAATTTCGCTACTTCGAAAATGAGAGATTTTAACTATTTTAAATATAAAAGGAATTTAAAACTTAAATAAATATGTTATATATAATAAATAATTATTTATTCTTATAGTTAATAAATTAAAAAGTATAAAATTGGATTTTAGAACAAATCGACAAAAGCTAAGTTTTGTTAATAAGTAAAGGCTTAAATGAATGGATTTAAATATTTATTTAAAAAGATAAATCTTATTTAAAATATCTAATAAAGATCATAAAAGTATATTTATATATTTAAAAGTATATTAATAATCGTTTTACAAAAATAACCAAAATTTGTCGCATTTTGTCAGTTTTACATACAATATAAAATTTGAGATTTTGATATTAATTAAATGTGATTTTTAAATATAAAGAGACATGTTTTAATTTATTTAAAGAAATAAAAAGTTCATTTTAAAGTTTGGTTTACTTCAATATATAGCTTAACAGAAACGTCAAATTTTGACTGTAAAATTTATCGACAAAAACAACGTTTTCAACCAAAACAAGTTGTTAACAAGTTTTTGCAACTTGATACATTTTATAACTCATAAATACAAGTTTACAAACTATTTAAATATTCTACATTTAGCACTAAACACAAAAGGAGTTTACTTTTGAAAATGTTTACATAAATAGAGGAAAATGATAAAAATATATGATTTGACAAAAGAGCGTAAAAGTAAGCAAATAAAACAACATCGTTGCATAACTTTCTTTTCTTTTACACATGATATAACTAATATACCTTGAATTCAAGCAAGTGGAAAGTAAATAACTAAAGGAATCAATGACACATATATTCACCATTAATGCATACTTACAAATCCATTTAATGCAAATCAAATCAAGCAAAAGTCTACTCTTTAAAATACAAAATTTAAGAAATGAAAAGTAAGTAATCATTCCTATATTTAACATCACCATTAATGCATGTCCTTAAAAGGTTAAATCAAGGGTAGAAAGGTAAATTATAAATCAAAAAGTAGAGAAGGGTATTTTAGTCATTTGTCATTCCAAACTCTATTATAAATAAACATGCACACCTTTCACTTTTTCATACTTCATTCCTTCCTTGTTATTCACTTTCTCCTTCTTCTTTACCTCCATTTCCATGGCTTCCCACCTCTCCAATCTCTTCCACCATTTCCACCAAAGCTCCACCTCGGCCCAACACCCCTTCCCTAAGCCGTACCCACCTCCTACACCACCTACCCGCCTCCTTCAAGCCTCCAACACCTCACACCCGCCACCAAAAGCCACGGCCGAGCCAAAGTTCCACCTACCCACCTCCAACACCCAAGGTCGAGCCTATAACCCACCTACCCAAGCACCTACAAGCCGTACCCGCCTCCACACTCACATACCCAAGCCAATACTCCACTTACCCAAGGTCGTACACCCATTCCCTTCCAAAAAGCTTTTGTCCAAATAAAAAAGAAAAAAAAAGAAGAAAATAAAATAAAAGGAAAAGAAAGAAAAAAGAGATAAGAAAGGAAAGTGATAAAGTCGAGACGCTCGAGAATAACACGTTAGTTCGTTAACATGCTAATTCGCTTAAAGATTGACGGAGTGGATATAAAGATGAGAAATTCTCATCGCTTTTGAATTCATATTTTTGCTATGTTAAAACAATCATATTTATACCCTTTTGTCATATGAATGTTTATTTGATTGTTAATATGGATGATTTGATAGTTAGTAAATTAATTGAATTGTGATAATCTGTCCCTTTATGATATTTATAGTGAATGTTGGATTTGAAAATATGTTATGTGATTGGTTGAATGGATGTTATGTTAGTGATAAATAATGAATATTGGTTATGTTCATTTTGATTTAAAGTAATCACCTTTATTAATAAGACCACATTTTAGTAATATGAGATATTTTGAAAAAATAAGTCTCTTTTCAATTAGAAGTGAAATTAAAGTTAAAGAAAAAGAGAATTTGAAATTTGAAGTGAAACGGATTTAAAAAGGATAGTTAATTTGAAATTGAAATTAAGATGAATAGTGAAATCGAAATTGAAATGGATTTTGAAAAATTGAAGTTGAGATTAAGGTTGAATTGAAGTTTAAATTAAAATTAGATTTGAAATCTAAGTTTCAAATGTGTTTAATTTGAAATTATAATTGAAATTGGAATTTAAAATTTAATATTAAAATAATGTGAATATAATAATATGGTAATAGTGAAAATTCATTTTAAATATTTTAAAAGTGGAAATATTGATTTAAAATGAATTATAATGATTTTATAAGTGTTAAAATCCAATTTGAATATATTATTTTAAATATTGAAAAATAAGTTAAAACTAGGCGCGTCGCGCAACGATAGTTCGCGATTTCGCGCCGAAAAGTTCAAAGGAGTGTATAGAGTGAAATATAGCTTGGAATTCTTTGAAGTAAGAAAATTCCAGGCTATTATATCCTTATCTTTGAAACAAAGAAAGAAAATCAAAATTTGGATGAGTAGATTTTGAAATAAGTCCAAATCAATTTTCTAGAAAAATCGCGCTAGTGCAGCTAAGTAACCATAATAGGAAATTTGTTTAAATGAATGTTTTTAATTATGGAAAAATATGAAATAAATTTGATAAATCTATTTAAATAGTTTAAAAGATATTTGGATTAGAAATGAATTTTCAAATATTTAAAAGTTGTTTAAATCAAATAACCTTATATGGCACTTTCCATAGCACTTTTATGATACGAATTCTATAACTTTCGAAATATATGTTTAAATGTAACGACGTTTTTCAGAATCAATTGTGAATGTTTTAAAAAGGATAATTAAGGGTTTTGAAAGACAATTTGGAATATTTATACGAAACTCCAAAATAAATTTGAAAATCTGAGTATGCGGAAAAGACTAGTACATTGTTTCGCTTATGAGATCTGGAAAGATAAAACAAGGTGTTTAACTGAGGTTAGGGATGGAGCAACCAGTGCCCTAAACTTACATGGCCTATGTTTTATTGCTTAAGCGAATGGTGGAACAGATCGAATGGAAAGCCCAATGCTCGAAAAAGATTGTATTAAGTTTCTAAAATAACAGAAGATGTGTATCATACAAAAGTTAAGCAATCTCCATAATGAAAGGTGTCTATGATCCTTTTTACTCAAAAAAATTTGCTAAGATTTATTTTAGGGTTTATCGTAAATGATGTATTAAATAACATTGTTTTTGACCCGCCTAAAAGTTAAGGAATTTGGATCGAGAGTTAAGTAAGGAGATTCGAGATATTATCCAAAGTAAAAGGATGAATTACTTAGAATTTTTCTAAGTCGAAAAGAAAGAGATTTTGAAATCATCCGGAAAGTATTAAAGTGAAAAGAGACTTAATAAATCCTAAATACTCGTATTCACTTTTATCGATATTGGATTTCGAAGGAACCGAGGTCGGATTTGGGTAATTCCTATCCGAAAACAACTTCGAACCAATGTATACGTTTGAATGTGAAGATATGTTGAAGATGATGATTATTGAAGACCGTGGATCTTCATAGTGATGAAGACTTCTTGTTGAACATGCTCTGGTTGGCCCCCTTTATAGAGTTATTTATAGCAGTGGTCTCCTCGTGATGGAGATTTTTCAAAGTGCAAGGACTACACGCTATTAGTGGTAGCAGAAGAGTACCATCGGTTTGTCCTGTTCCTGGACTACTTGTATGGACGTTTGTCTGCCATTTTATTTCTAAAGATTACATACATAGGTTTTTACAAACGTACATCAATGGTGGTGGAGAAGGAAACTTCTCGTAGCTTGACACCCTCCTTAAGACGTACGAGCTCAAGGGTTGTATTTTCGGGGAAAGAAATTAGTAGTTAACGAAAATGGAAATGTAGCATTCAAAGATGTGATATGTGCTATGTGAAAAGGTAATCGCTGCCTCAAGCCTCTCAAACCGAAAATGACCGAAACAAGATTAGATGCAGTAAGGCTAAGTGGGTTATTCTCAAGTAGGGTATGGTCATCCCCTTCTAGATATATTTCTTTCCGCTATGACGTTCACGATGTAAATTAATGTGGTGTATGGAAAACAAGCGCTCGGTTAAAGGTCGGTAACGACCGAGGGATGACATATTCGGTACTATCTAGTTGCAGAGGTAGGCTGGTCTTGTGTTGGTAGAGGTTCCTTTGTGCTGTTCCTCGGGGCATCCATCTAGAGGTGTACCCATTTTGGAAGGTAGATCTTTCACATGGTCATTTGTATGGAAATCCATTCTCTAATAAGAACCTACGATTTGTTTATATTGGTGTAATGAATAGCCTTGAAATGCTATATGGGTAACCATTTCGGATAGGATTAATAAGTTTATTACGAATATTTTCAAAGGGATGTCATTAGAAATAATATCAAATGTTTTGATATAAAAGTGTTATAGTTATCATAAGGTAAAAACCCATCCGTATTTATGTGTGGGCGTTGTCTTATGAGATACTCTTTCCTTTCAAAGGATTTGATTCAAAGGCTGATATATGACACTGTCATTTATTCTTGAGTTTTTCTCACACTGGTTTATCAAGCCTGATCCAGGTATTTTCAATACTCGGGTCAGATCCGAGTAGTTTCAGGTTAATCAAAGACAGTTGGAGTTTCCAGAGGAGAGCTGAAGATATTTATCATACGTATGAACATATTCTATTATCCATTGTACTTAGTTGTTTTAGTTTGATGCTTGTCAGCAACTGTAAGGACATATGTTTATAACTGTCCAAGCTGAATTTAGGTTAGACTCTGATATATGTATTTAAAAGTTTTCCGCTGTAAAGATATTTGTTCAATATTATATGTTATTCCATTCGAGTGAGATTCTGTTCTATCTATTTTTCTTTATTACCCTTCATGTTCCGTACTTTTGTGCAGTTTGAGTTGGACATGTGTGGTTTATTGCCGATTGAAAGGGTACGGAAAAACGAACCTTAACATTTGGTATCAGAGCTTTTGGTTGAGCGAACACCGAAGCCTGATTGGGGTAAGTCTCACTAGAGATAGGATTCGTAATATCCTTGGATGAGTAACTCATTAGAGATAGGGTTAGCAACATCCTAGAATGAGTTATGAGAGTATTATATATATGAGCGCGTATTTGTTAATTTTATAAAAGTGATTATGTTTTAAAGAAATTGGTAGATGAAATAATTTTACCTTGGATTTATATTATAAATATCAAAGGGGATATTATTATTTTTGGGTTAGAAATTAAGGATTAATTGTAATTTTGCTTAGTGAAACTAAAGTATGAATATCTTGTGATTAGAGTTGCGTGATTTTACTACAAGATATTCCATACAGAATCAACTAGTTGAAAGCTAGAATTTAAAATTTTAATCATATACCCTTAGATATTTAATATTAAGAAATAATAATGATTAAGTGATTATCATAATGGATGGATTTAAAAGCTAAGTATAAATATCTTGTGAAGTAAAATTCACAATTTGACTAAAAGATATTTGATGATAATATTGAAGCTACAAGTTGTAATTGGAGAAAGTAAAAAAGAAAATGCATACTTAGAAAAAATTCATATCAACAAGATAGGAAAAAGAAAAACATAAGTTGAGACTTTTTATTAAATATAATATAAAAAGATAAGTTGTATAACTTATAAAGGAGTTAAGATAATTTGAAATTTAGACACTTTGACTAGGTTAAAATCAAAGTGAAATTTAGGAACAAGAGGTATAATAAATATCATCCTAATATAAAATTTTGAATTAGTGATACATTTAGGGTAACATTTGTAATTCAAAATGAAGTAAGATTAGAAGTGGATATTTTTGAATAATATGGTTAGTAGGTTGAATGTTGGATGAAAATGTTTAAGTAACAAATACCATGTGAATTAAGTTTCATAATTTGACTATAAGGTATTTGATGGATTTAAGGTTAAGAAATTCGATTTATAAAATGGATAGGTAAATAAGTTAAGTAGTTAATCATAGAATCGGCGAGAAAAAGGTGTATACTTAGTAAAGTTGTCTTATTAATATACGGATTGGATAAACAATATTAGCTAAATGAAAACCTTAGGTAAAGAAAACTAAGGGTTGAGTTTTATAACTTATTAATTTGAGATAATAATAGAGTTACACATTACTTAAACACTCTAATTGAAGTAATAACAATTTGAAATTCGGGGATACGTATATATACTCTTAGGAAGTAAAGGTATATTATACAAGTTTAAGTCATATTTGTATGCTTAAGTAATAATGTATTTAGAAGAAAGTAATGGTTGTGAAATAAACTTGGATTAATAGAAATTAAAAAAAACGTATTAGGTAAAGACGAATGTGAATAAGTACATAAGATAAACGTACATCAATTCAGCACATAAAATTTGATCTAAGATTTGGGTATAGAATTTTGAGGTGTTTGCACCAATCCGAAAAAGGATTTATCACTCGATTCTTTACGGCAAACATTGATGAGAGTTTATGATTATGTACACAAGTTTTCTATCATAGTTGAGAGCTATGCAAGGAAAGCAAGGGTTTGTGATCAAGAAGTCTGATCAAGTCTGCACTAGAAAATCGGGGGATCAATACTAGTTCGAAAATAAAGTTGTGGATTCGAATAATAGATTGAATCAAATATCACATATAATATGATGTTTTGAGTCTGTCTACTTCGTAGTTGGATAGTTATCTCAAATAGTAGGCACTAAGATATAGTGGTTGGACTTATGTTTTGATATGTGTATGTGTGTATATATATATATATATATATATATATACACACACACACACACACACCTCAGGTATAGTATATGCTTGGGTCAGAAAATGAGTTATATGGATGTATTCATTTATGTTGATACAGTATCAGTTTGATTGTTTTTGGATGTATAGTCTTGTTTGTTTGTTGTATATATTATCTTAAGTGTGCAGTACGCAGTAGGATATGGGTACGATAGAAGTTTGATTTGATGTATGTCTATATAACCCTAAGTACGTGATAGATACTCAGGTTAGCATGGGGAATCTCTATATGTTTGTTTGGCATCATTTTTTTTAGTATCGACCTTCTTCTTTTTTATCATCAGTATAAATCAGTCAAATTATTTGAGGATATGAGTATGAGATAGATTCCTTTATCTAACTTTCATTTTGGGGACGAAATGCTTTTAAGTAGGGGAGAATGCAACGACCCGTAATTTCGCTACTTCGAAAATGAGAGATTTTATTTATTTTAAATTTAAAAGGAATTTAAAACTTAAATAAATATGTTATATATAATAAATAATTATTTATTCTTCTAGTTAATAAATTAAAAAGTATAAAATTAGATTTCAGAACAAATCGACAAAAGCTAAGTTTTGTTAATAATAAATAAAGGCTTAAATAATAGGATTTAAATGTTTATTTAAAAAGATAAATCTTATTTGAAACATCTAATAAAGATAATAAAAGTATATTTATATATTTAAAAGTATATTAATAATCATTTTACAAAAATAACCAAAATTTGTCGCATTTTGTCAGTTTTACAAACACTGTGAAATTTGAGATTTTGATATTAATTAATATGATTTTTAAATATAAAAAAACATGTTTTAATTTATCTAAAAAAGTAAAAAGTTCATTTTAAAGTTTGGTTTACTTCAATATATAGCTTAATAGAAACGTTAAATTTTGACTGTAAAATTTGTCGACAAAAGCACTATTTTCAACAAAAACAAGTTGTCGACAAGTTTTTGCAACTTGATACATTTTCTAAATTATTAATACAAGTTTACAAACTATTTAAACATTCTATATTTATCACTAAAAACAAAAGGATTTTACTTTTGAAAATTTTTACATAAATAAAGGAAAATGATAAAAATACATGATTTGACAAAAGAGTGTAAAAGTAAACAAATAAAACAAAACAACATCATTGCATAACTTTATTTTCTCTTACACATGAAATAACTAATACACTTGAATTCAAGCAAATTAAAAGTGAAAAGACAACTAACTAAAGGAATGAATGACACATATGCTCACCATTAATGCATACTTATAAATCCATTTAATGCAAATCAAATCAAGAAAAAGTCTTCTCTTTAAAATACAAAATTTAAGAAAGGAAAAGTAAGTAATCATTCATATTTTTAACATCACCACTAACGTATGTCCTTAAAAGGTTAAATCAAGGGTAGAAAGGCAAATTAAAAGTCAAAAAGTAGAGAAGGGTATTTTAGTCATTTGTCATTTCAAACTCTATTATAAATAAACATGCACACCTACCACGTTTTCATATTTCATTCCTTCCTTATTCTTCACTTTATCCTTCTTCTTCACCTCCATTTTCATGGCTTTCCACGTCTCCAATCTCTTCCACCATCTCCACCAGAGCTCCACCTCGGCCCAACACCCCTTTCCTAAGCCGTACCCACCTCCTACACCACCTACCCGCCTACTCCAAGCCTCCAACACCTAACACCCCACCCAAAGCCATGGCCGAGCCAAATTTCCGCCTACCCACCTCCAACACCCAAGGCTTAGCTCAAAACCAACCTACCCAAGCACCTACAAGCCATACCCGCCTCCACACTCACATACCCAAGCCAATACTCCACCTACCGAAGGCCGTGCACCATTCCCTTCCAAAAAGATTTCGACCAAATAAAAATGAAAAAAAAGAAAAGAAAAGAAAAGGAAAAGAAAGAAAAAAGAGAAAAGAAAGAAAAGCGGTAAAGTCGAGACGCTTGAAAATAGCACGTTAGTTCGCTAACACGCCAATTCGCCTAAAGATTGGCGGAGTGGATATAAAGGTGAGAAATTCTAATCGTTTTTGAGTTCATATTTTTGCTATGTTAAAACAATCATATTTACACCCTTATGTCATATGAATGTTTATTTGATTGTTAATATGGATGATTTGATAGTTGGTTAATTAATTGAATTTTGATAATCTGTCCCATTATGATATTTATAGTGAATATTGGATTTGAAATCATATGTTATGTGATGGGTTGAATGGATGTTACGTTAGTGATAAATAATGAATATTGGATATGTTCATTTTGATTTAAAGTAATCACCTCTATTAATAAGACCACATATTAGTGATATGAGATATTTTGGAAAAATAAGTTTCATTTCAATTAGAAGTGAAATTAAAGTTAAAATAAAAGAGAATTTTAAATTTGAAGTGAAACGGATTTAAGAAGGATAGTTAATTTGAAATTGAAATTAAGATGTAGTGAAATCGGTTTTGAAAAACTGATGTTGAGATTAAGGTTGAATTGAAGTTTAAATTGAAATTAGATTTGAAATCTAAGTTTTAGATGTGTTTAATTTGAAATTAGAATTGAAATTGAATTGAAATTGGAATTTAAAATTTAATAATAAAATAATGTGAATATAATAATACGGTAATAGTGAAAATTCATTTTTAAATACTTTAAAAAGTTAAAATATTGATTTAAAATGATTTGTAATGATTCTATGAGTGTTAAAATCCAATTTGAATATATTATTCAAATATTGAAAAATAAGTTAAAACTAGTTGCGTCGCGCAACAGTAGTTCACGATTTCGCACCGAAAAGTTCAAATGAGTGTATAGAGTAAAATATAGCTTGGAGTTCTTCGAGATAAGAAAACTCCAAACTATTATATCCATATCTTTGAAACAAAGAAAGAATCAAAATTTCGATGAGTAGATTTTGAAATAAGTCCAAATCAATTTTCTAGAAAAATCGCGCTAGTGCAGTTAAGTGACCATAACAGGAAATTTGTATAAATGAATGTTTTTAATTATGGAAAAATATGAAATAAATTTGATAATCTATTTGAATAGTTTAAAAGAGATTTGGATTGGAAAATATGAATTTTCAAATATTTAAAAGTTTTTTAAATCAAATATGCTTATATGGCACTTTGCGCAGCACTTTTATGTTACGAATTCTATAACTTTTGGAATATGAGTTAAAATGTAACAACGTTTCCCAGAGCCAATTGTGAATGTTTGAAAAAGGATAATTAAGCCTTTTGAAAGATAATTTGTAATGTTTGTAAGAAATTCCAAAATAAAGTTGAAAATCTGAGTATGCGGAAACGACTAGTACATTTGTTCTGCTTGTGAGATCTGAGAAGATAAAACAAGGTGTTTAACTAAGGTTAGGGATGGAGCAAACGGTGCCTTCAACTTACCTTGCCTATATTTTCTTTTCTTAGACGAGGGGTAGAAAAGATCGAAAGGAAAGCCCGGATGCTCAAAAAAGATCGTATTAAGTTTCTAAAATAACAGAAGATTGGTATTATCCAAAAGTTAAGCAATCTCTAAAATGAAAGATTTCTATGATCCTCTTTACTCAAAAATATTTGCTAAGATTTAATTTAGGGTTTATCGTAAATGATGTATTAAATAACATTGTTTTTGACCCGCCTAAAAGTTAAGGAATTTGGATCGAGAATTAAGTAAGGAGATTCGAGATATTATCCAAAGTAAATGAATGAATTACTTAGAATTTTTCTAAGTCAAAAAGAAAGAGATTTGGAAATCATCTAAAAAGAATTAAAGTGAAAAGAGACTTAATAAATCCTCTATACACGTATTCACTTTTATCGATATTGGATTTCGAAGGAACCGAGGTCGGATTTGGGTAATTCCTATCCGAAGACCACTTCGAACCAATGTATACGTTCGAACGTGAAGATATGTTGAAGATGATGATTATTGAAGACCGTGGATCTTCATAGTGTGAAGACTGCTTGTTGAACATGCTCTGGTTGGCCCCCTTTATAGAGTTATTTATAGCAGTGGTCTCCTCGTGATGGAGATTTTTCGGATTGCAAGGACTACACGCTACTATTGGTATTAGGAGAGTGCCTTCGGTTTGTCCTGTTCCTAGACAACTTGTATGGACGTTTGTCTGACATTGCATTTCTAAAGATTACGTACATTGGTTTTTACAAACGTACATCAGTGGTGGCAGAGAAGGCAACTTCCCTTAGCTTGACTCCCTCCTTGAGACATACGAGCTCGAGGGTTGTATTTTTGTGGAAGGCAATTAGTAGTGAACGGAAATGGCAATGTGGCATTCAAAGATGTGATATGTGCTATGTAAAAAGGTAATCGCTGCCTCAAGCCTCATCAAACCAAAAATGACCAAAACAGGAGTAGATGCGGCAAGGCTAAGTGGGTCATTCCCACGTAGGGTATGGTCATCCCCTTCTAAATATATTTCTTCCCTTTATGACGTTCGGGATGTAAACTAATGTGGTGTATGGAAAAGGAGCGCTCGGTTAAAGGTCAGTAACGACAGGAGGTGACATATTTGGTACTATCTAGTTATAGAGGTAGGCCAGTCTTATATTGGTAGAGGTTCCTTGGTGTTGTTCCTTAGGGAATCCATCTTGAGGTGTACCCATTTCGGAAGGTAGATCCTTCACCTGGCCATTTGTATGGAAATCCATTCTCCAATAAGAACCTATGATTTTATTTGTATTGGCGTAATGAATAACCTCGAAATGCTGTATGGATAACCATTTCAGATAAGATTAATCAGTTTATTTACAAACGTTTTCAAAGAGATGTCATTAGAAATAATATCAAATGTTTAGATATAAAAGTGTTTTATTTATCATAAGGTAAAAACTCGTCCGTGTTTATGTGTGGGCATGGTCTTATGAGTTAATCTTTCTTTTCAAAGGATTTAATTCTAAAGCTGATATATGACACTGTCATTTATTGTTGAGTTTTTCTCACGCTGGTTTATCAAGCCTGATCCGGGTATTTTCAATACTCGGGTCAGATCCAAGTAGTTTTAGGTTAATCAATGACGGTTGGAGTTTCCAGAGGAGAGCTGAAGATATTCATCATACGTATGAGCACATTCCATTATCCGCTGTACTTAGTTGTTTTAGTGTGATGTTTGTCAGCAGTTGTAAGGATAAATGTTTATAACTGTCCAAGCTGAATTTACGTTAGAATCTGATATATGTATTTAAAAGTTTTCCACTGTAAAGATATTTGTTCAATATTATATGTTATTTCATTCGAGTGAGATTCCGTTCTGTTTATTTTTCTTTATTACCCTTCATGTTCCGTATTTTTGTCTAATTTGAGTTCGACATGTGTGGTTTATTGCCAATTTAAAGTGTATGAAAAAATGGGCCTTGACACATCGCATACTTAGGTTGTAAAGGGTGGACTCGGAATTGATCATATGATGAAATTGATCCAGGTTCCAATCTACTAAACCACTCGTCACCAGCCCCTCCAAGAATAGGGGGAAACACCTGAACTTTACATCATTATCAGCTTTGGCACTATCCATATGTCAGTCACACTTCAACAAATGCTGCATTGGGTCAACTAACCTATTGTAACAAGGCAACATCAATATCGAAAACTTCTTACAATATTGAGTTGCTTTAATCTCCTTGGTAAACAGATCCTACTAGTAGGAGGTTCCTAGCTATCATCCTATTGTTGTGTAACATCCCCTATCTTGAGGCCTAAACATAAGTGCTATAGATGCTGCAGTCATCTAGAGTATTTAACTTTTGTTGACGAATTACGATAGTGTTAATGGTATCCACAATATCAGAAGCACATGAATATGAAATAAAATCAACACATATTTCAAAACAGCATTTCTGATTAAATTTCAAATTAATATTTCATATTCAGTTACATAATCCCAAAACATTTCCTAGGTTTTGCTCAAATATAATTATTATAAATTATGATAAGAGCTACATAAGAAGATGCCTCCTTGGATGATCAGAGTACTAGATAGATAGACATATATGTCATAATATATCACAGTATAAATAATATTAAATAACTCCTACATAGCTAGCGTTGCCTCCTGCATGTCTTCGAAAGCTTATTCATCTGACCTACTAAACCTGAAAAGTCCTTAACTATCAATCAACTCAAATTTAATTTTTAGCACCCAAGAGTTTAAAAGGAAAACATAAACTTCATGTCAAACATAAATCTTAGTGTGAATAGTTCAATTACATATCAGTTTACGAATATTAAGTGAGACCACGCCGCTTAGCGGAATGGGTTTCCCCTCACTAATACCCTTTTAAAATCGTATCATTTTCAAACCAAAATATTGCAATCAAACTGATCATAATAATAGCAATAACATATATGCATATAAATCAGGTAATCAATGGACTATCTGTCCGAATAATATAGTTTTATCAAGCTGACTATTAACCACTGGCTAACTCGCGCCTACCAGACATAATAAATATTCTAACTTTTGTTAAACACAACACTGGACGGTCTATCCTTAACTTATTTCTCTTAGGGTCAACTAATCCTAATGGTTTTATAGGCTCACCAATAACCTATCTCTACGTTGTGCATTACTTTCTGTATGTAACATCATTTTAGTCTTACCTGTGACAAAGCCCTACACACTGGATTGCAATTTATATTATCTAGGGACTACTAGCTAAAGTATAGGGTACGACTCCACTCCAGTCCTCTCTGGTTTTCTAATATTTGAGTTATAAGCTTAAGGCTAACCACCGTATTAATTTTTCCTTGATAACATTTCTTCGTAAACTGATTTAATCCTTTTAAATCTTACTTAAACAAGGAAAATATATCTTTTTATTTACTCATAATACTCATGCCGTGATATATGCTTTCCACAAAATAATGTTGATGGATTTAAAATCAATAGGGTTATTTATCCCTTTTAAAACATCTTAGTAACCTTAAAAGCATTAGCCTGAAAGGCCAAAATTTACCTTTTGAAACCATGGCTTAAAACCATAGACATTTTCTTTCAAAATCATCAAAATATTCCTTTTAAAAGCATTAGGTTCAAGTAATGAAACATGGAAGAATAGCTTCGAAACCAATTAAAGGTATTCCTTTCGAAACCATAGTTTGAAAACAAAAAAATACATAGCCCTTAAGGGAATTTATGCGAAAGGTATTCTTTCGAAACACTTAGGGTGATGATGACATGGTTCTGCATGTATACTTGGGTTTAAACAAGTGGATTCAACCATGTCGAAAGGCATGGGGATGGCACCCACCCTTTCGCAAGTATAAGTTCAATGAAAAGCAGCTTCAATGGGGGCGGAAGGGTGTCGATTCGAAACGTTACCCTCCGAACTCATTGATTTAAAGAGTTAAAAAAGTGGCCTCTTACTAAGGCGAAAGGTTTTAATTGCAATAACTAGGGCATCGAAAGGTTTCAAAAGCGGCAGCCCTTTCGAAGATATTAAATCAAAGGCAGGTTTATAGATTCGAAACCTAGAAATACAACTTCGCCTTTTACATATGTACACTTTCGACACCGTTATTACCTTCTACATAAGTCGAATACACTTTGTACTAATAATTTGATACCATATACATTGGTGCTGAATGAATGCGGAAGGGTATCGATTCGAAAATCAATTCTACGAACTCATTGATTTAAAGAGTTATAAAAGCATCCTCTTACTAAGACGAAAGGTTTTAATGCGGCAGCTAGGGTATACAAGGGGTTCAAAAGCGGCAACCCTTTCGAAGATATTAAATCAAAGGTGGGTTATAGATTCGGAACCTAGAAATACAACTTCACCGTTTACACATGTATAATTTCAACACCATTACTACCTTCCACATATGTCGAATACACTTCATATCAATAGTTTGATACCATGTACATTGGTACCGAATGAATGCGGAAGGGTTAGAGGCGGGTATGTATGATGTCCGAAGCTGGCAGAGTTAAGTGGCGAAGATGTAATTTGAATAAAAACTGCATTTTTTACTCATTAAAGAAAGTACTTTTCACCTACCATCAATATATGTCAAACTCTTATTGGCTTAGAAGACTTTTTCTTCTTCCATTATTAGAATTACTACCAATTTTTTATTAGAACATTTGAAAATAATTTAACACTTAAGCCCTTCTCCTTAATAAAATATTTAAAACATTTATGTCCTTTTAACTTAAATAATTTATAAATCGTATGAGTTACTTAGGAAAAATCCCCAAAATTCATGATAATTCACATTAATTACATTTTCAAACATATAAAATTTTCCAACCCGAAAACATTATTTAATTTCCTTAAATGATTTAAATCCGAAATTAACTATTTTCTGTCTTAGAAAATTCATAGTAAATCCATAATTATTTAGAAAATTATGAAACTCAAAACTCACTTCTAAAATAATATTCTTGACCATATATCAAAAACATAACTCATTTGAAAGTCATATGGTAGGTTTTCTAATTTGAATATATCATAAAATACATATTAAATCATATAAATCATCATGAAGCATATATGTCCTTTTAATCTATCAAAACCTGGCATGATATTTGCAAAATTAATTCATGTCTAACTTGAAACCGGAATCGTTATCAAAAGTGAGAAGCAAACTAATTATTCACCTTGGCTTTACGTTAAGAAGGTTGAGATTTGCCCTTAGACTAATTTCTTCAAGCTTTCTACTTGAATCCTCACCTATCTTCCCTTTAAATCTTCTTAATGGTGGCCAGCCTAAGCTTAGTATTGTTTTTTGTTTAGTTTATGAATGTAGAATGAATGAGGAAGTGGAGAGAATGGAAGGGTTTAGGGTATAGGAATAAAGCTCTTTATATTTTTCCCTTCTAATTTTCCTCCTTCTTATCTTAAGTTTTAATTATTATATTACTTTCTTCGTAAGGGACGGCTCCTTCTTAATTTATAAATCCCAGTCCTTTAACTTTCTATATTATTTTATCTAATTTACCCAATTAAATGTTCTGAATAATATTAGCTAAAATTAGGGTCATTACTTGTTGATTCTGCTAAGCAATCTCTAAAATTATTTCAGTTATTAATTATTTCTTTCATTACACCTGGAACGAGGGCCCGCAGCCTGATCACCGTAGTCATTATCATTCTTAAAGTCATCACCATCACCCTAATGACCCTTGGTGGATCGGTACCAACCTCTCACAAGTTAGGGTATCTACTTCAACTCGCTTCCTTTGCCTCCTAGAACCTCATGCACCTATTCTTGAGCTTTTTCCTTCTCTGCTCTATGCTGATTTGAAAAAAAATTATCTGCTCAATTCAGTGAAGAATCCCCTCTATCCTTCTAAACATCTGGATGGTATTCCTCCCATTGATAGGGATGTGCCATAGAATCCAGTTACTTCTTTATTTCATTTGTAATGGACAATGGCATCTTCTTATCCACATCGGCCATCATCTTATCCAATTCTTATTTTACGCCTATATCTGAAGGAGAATATGCTGCTTGTAACGACCCAGAATTTATATTAATTAAAATTCGTTTATTTAATTGATTTTAAATATTAACAAGTAAGATTTGTAAGTCAAATAATTTATTTTTCGAATATCTAGATTTAATTGGATAATTAAATCGATAATTTAATATTTAAAAATGCAAAAATAATTGAAAATCGAGTTTAATACTATTGAAACTGATTTGTAAAATTTTATTTAATCATATTGGAGTTAGAACAATGTTTCTGAACTTTTAAAATTGAATTTAAAGTTAAATTGTGAAAATTGAATATTTTAATATTTAATTGACGAGATAAAATAGCTATTTTTCAAACAGTGTCGGATTTCGACGAAACTAGTTTCATCGAATCCGTAATGTGATATTATTGTATGGTTTCAAATTTTGTGTCAATCGGATTTACCGTTTGTCCAGGGCAAGCTAAAACGCATAGAAATTTAGTTAATCGGTTTAATTTAAAATCGATCGTTTATTGCCATAACTCGCACAGATGATCGAATTAGCTTCCGAAACCTATTCCATTGTGTCCGGAACGCGGGATAAACCTTAGTGACGTCGGTTACCGCGCGTAAATCGGAGTCCGGAAAAATCCGGAATGAATAGTGTTTGAGAAAATTTCTATATAAGGACCTTAATTCACAAAAATTAAAAAAAAAGGGCTAGGGTTTCTTCTATAGCCGGCCGCCATCAAATTAATTAATGGCCGAAAGTCTAAATTCTTCCTCCCTCATTATCTTCCAATCCGCTCATCAAATTGAGAAAGCTTCAACTACAAAAATGTAGAGGGCTATGAGATCTTGTATATCAACGGTCACGATCGTAAATGAAGCTGCCGATCAACGGCAATCCACGTTTGAACGCGAGAGGTTCGTGCTCGATTCTCGAGCTATAGGCGCGATCGAGATGCATGGTTCTCTAGCCTAGGGTGTAGCGTGTGATGGCGCACGCATTGGTGGTATTCGATCGAGCTGAAATTGATCGGAGGTGGGTGCGAAATTTCTTGAAATGGGCGGCATGTTGGGTTGTTTTTTGCGTTTCCTGATGGAGGAAGAGGAATAGCATGTGCGGCCGAGATCTACAATTCAAAATGTGCGGCCCTGATGAATTTGAGTTTTAAAATATAAAATTGATTTGTAAATTGATTTATAATTTAAATTGTACGATGTTTAAAAGGTGATATCTTTGTCATACGAGGTCCGTTTTGGACGAAACCAGTCGCGTTGGAACCGTGTTGATGAATACTACACAGTGGAATTGGATTAGAGTCGTTTGGAGCTAGGGAAAGTTTCGGATAAAATTAAACGTCCATTTAATTTTGTTCGAAATAAAACGCTGAAACGGAATTGAAATCAAGGTGAGAACTTCTCATTCAATCGAATTAGTTTCGATTTCAATTTTAAATAGTTAGATTTAAAATTGCTTAATTTTATGATTGAATGATAAATTATTATCTATTGATTGTTAAAATAGACATTATACGCCGTTAGTAAGCGGAGGTCATTTATTAAAAACATATACCGCGAATATTTCACCGTATAGTGAAATTGGTATTATTTATGTATTTGGAGTTGATTTCCCGCATTATATAGCGAATGAGACCCTATTGGCCGCCTATTAAGTGTATAATATTTTTATAAATCCTATATACCGCGATAATTCCGTACTGGAACAGAATTGGTATTGTGCTAACATCTTTGGATGTAGGAAAACAGGTTGAAGGGATCCAACTGGATTCCTCAAACATTTGAATTGGTTTCAATGTTGTGTGTTGATCTATTTATAATCTGCGTGATTATCTATGTGATTGAGATGGTTAAAGGCTAAATTTTAGCCGAATATATTTTGGTATCGTTAGATGCCGAAATTAAATAAAATTGGATTTTTTAAAACTTAAGTTGAGAATTCAGAATAAAATTTAATTTTGGAATTTATTCATTTTAAATAAATAAACGTTATAATTTTAATTATTATAAAAAATGATATTTTTGGAAAAACAATACTTAAGTATGATTTTGGTGTTATATAAGCTTTAATAACGATTTGTAAATTATTAAAAGGATTGGTTTATTTAAATTGGGATTTTTGAATTATTATAAATGATTTATATAAAAGATTTATAAAATTGATATTTATAAGTTAAAAATATTGGAATTATAAAACGAGTTTTTGTAAGTGTTAAAATGAAATATAAAAGGATTTCATAAGTAAACGAAATCTATAGATGTATAAATTGGGAAGTTATAAAATGAATAGGTTTTGTAAAATAAAAGATTTATAAGTAATTAACTTATAAACTGGATTTTGGCGTATAAATGGAATATGGATAGAATTTGTTAATAAAGTGATTTTATAAGTTGAAGTTGCCATAAAATATAAATGGAATTTATAAACGTTGTTTTATAAATCCGAAAACGACTTATTTTGATAAGTTAATTATTATAGCTTATTAAAGGAAATATATTCACGATTTTGAACAGTGGATAATCCTTTAAATAGATTATGTAGAAATAGAATTTGGTTAAGGAAGTATATTCACGATTTTGAACAGTGGATAATCCTTTAAATAGAATATGTAGAAATGTTGAATTTGGATAAGGAAATATATTCATAATTTTGGACAGTGAATAATATATTAAAGAAATATTTTGGAAAAGTGATGTTTTAAATAGAATTAAAACGATTTAAAGACGTTTTAAATTGTGTTAATTATCAAAATCATAGATTTCAACATTGATTGTTGAAATAGACGTTTTCGAGGAATAAAAGGAAATGGTGGACTATAACACTGTTGTTATAGTAAATGATTTCCGAAAGGAAATGTTTTATGTTGTATTGGGATTTATATATCTATCTTAATTTTGAATCCCTATACTAGTGATTTTGGGTTGTCGTAACGATGTTTTACGTAACGTTCGTTTTGACCCAAATAAATGTGGTTAAGAGAATGTTTTCCTTATAAAAGAAAATATATACTTAATTTTGATTTATGTATATTGAATATTCTCAAAATGTTGAAAATAAATAGATTGGTGAATTACTTATTATTAAATAAGTATGGAAATGTTTTTTCAATATGAAGTGAATGTTTGAGGTTTTATCTTTTAAAGATAAATTGAAAATGAATATCAGAAATCGATTTAAAAATCGTATATTCATAGATATTTTGGAATTGTAAATTCACTATGGAATTTATAAAAGAAAGGGAAATTAGTTAAAAATAAACGTTGATTTATTTTGAAGTGTGGAGATTAATTTACGGATTTGGAACGTAAATTTAACAAATCGGTAAGGATTTATTTAATTGGTTTAAATGAACCATTTGAAATGAAAGTTGTAAGGGTGTAGATTTATTTAAAATTGGTTTTCAAATGGTTGAAGTGTGGGATATATATCTTATAAAGATATTTTTGAAAATAAATAATTTAGGAAATTATTTATAATCAGGTGATGTGTGAATACTGATTGATAGTTAAATAACCGACTATCAATATTGACCTTTAAATAGGTATTTGTTGTGAATTGGTTGAAATTGAAATGCTACAGTTATTTTTAAATTATTGCGCTCGTTATTCGGATTACCCATTCCAAATAGTGATACAACGTAATGGATAGCATTGAAGACCGGCGGTGAAGACCAGGTATTTGTGAAAATGATAGGATGACCTATCGATTGTCTCTGCACCGTTAGCTACGGTATGGAGATTTCCTTTGTGATGGGAAGTTTTATCAGGATTGTGAATACCCGGATTGCAACGGCTTCTTTGGAAGTGCCTTCGGTTCTGTTCGAACCCGGAACAAACTTGTATGGTTTCATGGCTGACATTACATTTTGAGATATAAGCAGATTTCTTTCAAATACATTTCTGTTGGTGGCGGAGAATTTATTCTCTTAGCTTAACACCCTTCTCTGAGACGTACACGCTCAAAGGTTATGTAGTTGAAGGTTATCAGCGATATATTCCCAATTTGGTAATGTGGCATGCTGAGTGTTGTTGTGTGATGATTATTTATTGATCATTTGTTGATCAAAGCGTGGCTTTGTGCCAAGCTTTGTGGACGAGACTTCGTCGGACCTCACTCCCCGGATATGGTCAAAACAGGAATATGCGGCAAGGTTATGAGGGTCGCGCCCTTTAGGGTATGTCATTTCCTTCTTGAAAGGGTGGTATCATGGTATGGAGCCCAGATACTTACTCATGTTGATACACTATATCTATTACTGTGTGGTGTTGTTGGAATCGAGCGCTCGGATAAAGGTCCAAAGGGACAGGGGGATGGCATAGTCGTGTAATAGTTACCTAGTGACAAAGGTAACCCGGCCTTGTGTTGGCAGAGAGCTGGTTAAGTTCTCGGGACGTCCCGCCAGAGGCGATCCAATGTGGCAGTAGGAAGTTCCTTAGCCTGACCATTTGTTGAAAATACAAACAAAACAATACGATCCTTGGACGGTTTTAGTTGTATAACTTGCCATGGAATGTGGCGGTAACCTGCTATTGAACATGGTAGTTATAGTAGGCATAAGTGCGAAATGCCTATGCTGGCTAAGATTCATATCTTTACTTTCAAAATGATTTTTCCTACACTATGCACTAGTAATAATATCAAATGTTTCTTTTAATGTGTATCAAGCATCTTTGACTATCATAAGGAGAAATCTCCTCCGATTCTGCGTTTGCATTGTGTGTGTGTGCGGGAGGCCTTATGGTAGTCTCATTTTCTAAAAAGCATTGCGAATCTATTTTAAAATTATCCTGTTCTTTGTTTTAAAGATAAACTATTTTAAGTTCTCACACCAATCACATGACTGACTCGGAGTTTATTGTTTTCCTTCCTAAACTCTGGGTGCCCACCAATTTCCACACGGGCAGTCCAAAGTCAGGTTTATCAGGATATTCTGGAATTCAGGAATTGCTGGAGGCAAGCTGGATGGCAGGGCGTATTCACTATTATATAGTATTTCTTTTCCGCTGTTTGTTGTATATTGTTGTTGTATACTCTGATGTAATGAAATGTATTAACTGAGATAGTTCTTTGTTTAAAGATTATTCATTTATTTATTATATGTTGTTCCGCTGCGATATGTGAGATTCTGATGTTGTTTCTGTTGCTTTTCTTTCTTCTTCTATCTTTTTCTTCTACCTCTTCTTCTTTAACCCTAACAATTCGGTTTTTCGGCATTCGATTATGCGGCATTTGATACAGTGGACGTATTGATGTCGGTTTTCGAGCGTCGAAAAATCGCAACGTTACATTTGGTATCAGAGCATATGGTTAAGCGGCAACCATGGCTCTGTTGGGTGTTGCTCATTAGAGATAGAGTCAGTAGTACTCTAGAATGAGTGTGAGTGTAATAATAGATATGAGCGCATATTTGTTAGTGAATATAAAATTATTTTATATCGTGATGATTGGTTTGTTGAGTGGTATATGATTCTGGTCGGTATAGTCCGTACAACTCTATCGATAGGGATCTCTAAACACTTGTTGAGAACAATTAGGCACGATATCGTTTTAAATTGGGTAAATGAAATAATTTTACCTCGATTATATTTTTATATAAAGGAATAATTTTTCAGGAATTATTAAAGTGTATATAATTAATTGCTTGGTTGTTGAAAATATAAATATATATAAGTCAATAAATGTTGTTTGAATAAGTTAAATAAAACAACAGTTGTAAAAGAATGAATTATATAAGCAAATGAATTATAAGTATGGAATTATAATTAATATGATTTACAATTGTAAAATAATCTTATATATAAATAGTGAAATTATATGAGGAAAAAAAATTTATAAATGTGATTTATAAACGATGAAAATAATTTTTTTTTGAAAGAATATTTAGCACTGATTTCACTATTGTTACTGGGAAATAATAAGGATGATGACTGCAGGATCATCAGTATCATTTTCGAGTTTCTGTGTGATGAATTTGCTACCATAGTAAATTGAAATTGAAGTTTTCTCGTGATAAACAAATTTGAAAATAAATAAAAAAATCCAAGTTGAAATTGATGAATATAAGTGAAATGAATTTTGAACTTATGGTATGAGATAATAAATTTAGCTTTGGATAGGTAAAAGAATTTGGAAGTTTAAATATATAAGTTGTATAACTTAGGAAATGAGAAAATGTAAGTGAAACCAATAGTTAAAATGGTTAAACAATTTTGTTAAATAAAATGAAATATGAATTTGATAGTGATATGAAAATTTGACTTTGGTAAAAGTTAATTAAAATTGAAATCTGAATTGAACTTATAAGTGGAAATTTAAGTGAAGTTAAACAAATGATGTTTAAAGGAAATATAACTTAAGTAAAATTGAATAAAGTTGATTTTGGTGTCAAAGTAAATTAATAAGTGAATTAATAAAATGAAGTCATTAAGAATATGAACTTGAGTTATATAAATGAAATTCAACTTGAAATGTAAAATGAATTAGCAATTGAATGAATAAACGGATTGAATATTAATCAATCTAATATGAATGAATTGAATGTTAATCAGTCGAATGTAAATAAGTTGATATGAAATAATGAATGAAGTGTTAATTCATTAAAAGCTAATGTTATTGGAAGTTGAATAATTGAATGAAAATCAATTTAATGTTAAACCAATTGGAATTAAATGTGTTGAACCGAATTGAATGTAAATTTAATAATTTGGTTATGTTGAATCTACATTGGTTGTTATATGATTGTTGATTGACTGTATACAAATTCATTAAGTGTTAATGAAATTGAATTAGCGAAATTAGAAGCTATGTAATTGAATCCAAATTGAAAGTAAATAAATTTGAATAAAATTGAATTTGATTTGGAAGTGAACCAACTTGAATATGAATTAGTGAATACAAACAAATTGAAAATGAATGTTAGTAAAAACATCCACTGTTAACAAATCAAATGTGATTTAAATTGAAAACCCATTTAATTTAATATTAATGAGAACATGAATGAATATTGATTGGTTATGGATGTTAGTTGAATGCTAGTTGGATGATAGTTGGTTGATGGTTGAATATATTGCTTTTACTGCATTTGTTATATTGGCATATGTAGTTGTTATGTTGCTATATGTTGTATATTGATATTACTTACATATATGCATGTTTCTCATGGTTTGTTGAGTGTTTAATAGGTGCGGATTGCGCTTGCTTCGCATTTGGAGCTCGCTTTCGCGCTATATTAGCCGTATATGCTCGCTAATAAAACTATAAAGTACATACCTCGGATTAAATATCGTACTTTTACACCTTTTCCCTGCGGGATGCCTCATCACTTGATGAGATGTATATTTGTGATATATATACTGTCATTTTTTTTTGGATCGAGCCGCGCAAAGGAGACTCCGGCGATTTTTTCCGAAAATTTAAGGCGTTAGAATTTTTTTGGGAATTTTGAAAATTTTTGAAAACTATAACTATGTATGATTTGAAAACTTAGTAAAGTTATTGTATGAAGTTTAACTATGAATTTTGGGAAAGTTAAACACGTAAGAGATTTGTAAATCAAATTGAATGGTTTGTTTTGAAAAGTTAATGGATTTCAAAACTTTTTCTTAATTGGTAATTTCGAGGACGAAAATCTTTTAAGGGGGGAAGTCTGTAACGACCCAGAATTTATATTAATTAAAATTCGTTTATTTAATTGATTTTAAATATTAACAAGTAAGATTTGTAAGTCAAATAATTTATTTTTCGAATATCTAGATTTAATTGGATAATTAAATCGATAATTTAATATTTAAAAATGCAGAAATAATTGAAAATCGAGTTTAATACTATTGAAACTGATTTGTAAAATTTTATTTAATCATATTGGAGTTAGAACAATGTTTGTGAACTTTTAAAATTGAATTTAAAGTTAAATTGTGAAAATTGAATATTTTAATATTTAATTGACGAGATAAAATAGCCATTTTTCAAACAGTCTCGGATTTTGGCGAAACTAGTTTCATCGGATCCGTAATGTGAAATTATTATAAGGTTTCAAATTTCGTGTCAATCGGATTTACCGTTTGTCCGGGGCAAGCTAAAACGCATAGAAATTTAGTTAATCGGTTTAATTTAAAATCGATCGTTTATTGCCATAACTCGCACAGATGATCGAATTAGCTTCCGAAACCTATTCCATTATGTCCGGAATGCGGGATAAACCCTAGTGACGTCGGTTACCGGGCGTAAATCGGAGTCCGGAAAAATTCGGAATGAATAGTGTTTGAGAAAATTTCTATATAAGGACCTTAATTCACAAAAATTAAAAAAAAAGGGCTAGGGTTTCTTCTATAGCCAGAGGCGATCCCATGTGGCAGTAGGAAGTTCCTTAGCCTGACCATTTGTTGGAAATCCAAACAAAACAATAGGATCCTTGTACGGTTTTAGTTGTATAACCTGCCATGGAATGTGGCAGTAACCTGCTATTGAACATGGTAGCTATAGTAGGCATAAGTGCGAAATGTCTATGCTGGCTAAGATTTATATCTTTACTTTCGAAATGGTTTTTCCTACACTATGCACTAGTAATAATATCAAATGTTTCTTTTAATGCGTATCAAGCATCTTTGACTATCATAAGGAGAAATCTCCTCCGATTCTGCGTTTGCATTGTGTGTGTGTGCGGGAGGCCTTATGGTAGTCTCATTTTCTAAAAAGCATTGCGAATCTATTTTAAAATTATCCTGTTCTTTGTTTTAAAGATAAACTGTTTTAAGTTCTCACACCAATCACATGACTGACTCGGAGTTTATTGTTTTCCTTCCTAAACTCTGGGTGCCCACCAATTTCCACACGGGTGGTCAAGAGTCAGGTTTATCAGGATATTCTGGAATTCAGGAATTGTTGGAGGCAAGCTGGATGGCAGGGCATATTCACTAGTATATAGTATTTCTTTTCCGTTGTTTGTTGTATGTTGTTGTTGTATACTCTGATGTAATGAAATGTATTAACTGAGATAGTTCTTGTTTAAAGATTATTCATTTATTTATTATATGTTGTTCCGCTGCGATATGTGAGATTCTGATATTGTTTCTGTTGCTTTTCTTTCTTCTTCTATCTTTTCCTTCTACCTCTTCTTCTTTAACCCTAACAATTCGGTTTTCCAGCATTCGATTATGCGGCATTTGATATAGTGGACGTATTGATTCGGTTTTCGAGCGTCGAAAAATCGCAACGTTACACTGATCCTTCACCAGCTCCTCCATGCCTCATGGCCAGCTATAGCAGGTTCTTCCTTCAACATGGCTATAACATCCAAGAGTTTTAACGTTTTGATTTTGAATACTTAATTAATTTAAATATTTAAATAATTGGTTTTTAAAATATAAATAACTTATATTCAAATGTAGGGATTATCAAAATATTTGAATTATGAATTAAAATATTAATTAAATGGATTTAATAGCTTTATTTAACTCCTTTTAATTAATAAATAATGATGGTGAACTCATTTTGTAATTTTATTTACAATAATATATAGTTTAAATAAACAACAAGAAAATTAATTGTTAATAAAATGAATTAACTTTTAATGACGTATTTTAAAATGAACTTATAGGATTTTCCATAGTTTTCAATTAATTATTCAAATTTATCGTTTAACTTATTCTACTGCATATGTTGGTATTTTTGAAATTAATGTACCAAAATAGTACATGCCCTTAAATTGATCGAGCATAAATTAACAATCAACGAACGATAGTCAATGCTCCTAAACTATCCGAGCATGACAAATCAAATAGTAATGATAATAAACAAATATTATCATTAACAAACAAATATACCATAAATATCTATATAAATTTGAAAATTATTTCTTTATATATATGAAAAATATAATCCTATGTAGAATATTTCATTTACCAATTTTCAAATCAATACCATGTCTGTTTGCCTTGTCCGAGTGTTTAGAAATCCTTATTGGCACCCTGGCGTCCCACGTCTCGACCATAGTTCATAAACCACTCAATAGACTAATTAACATAATACATTTTTATAGCAATAACAAATAAGCTCTCCTATATATAATACTCTCAACTCATTATAGGGTGTCACTTACCATATCTCTAATGAGTTTACCCCACCAAAGCCAAGGTTATCGCTTAACCTTCAGCTCTAATACCAGATGTAATGACCCGCCTTTTTGTCCCTTGAAAGTTGACAATTAATACATCTATTGCATTCAAATACCGAGCATCCAAGTGCTGCAAAGCAAGTTTGTCGGGTAAAAAGAAAAAGAAAAGGAACAGGGGGAAATAGAATCTCATGGCAGAACGACAGCACATAATATAACAAAGATAGTAAAATCTGTCACTCTAAAATACATGGTATACCAAAGTGAAAAACCAAACCACATCATCCTGGATAATTATAACTTCATGACCTTACAATCGCTGATGGGTACATAAAATAATACAACAGAAATAAAATACTATAGTAGGTGAACATCTAGCTCTACTTCATGATTCCCAGGTCCCACAACGACAATCTAGAGAAGTACTCCGTTCGACCCAAGCATTATAATAAAATAACACTCAGATCAGTTTAGAAAACCAGTGTGAGAAACTTTAAAAATACTGTGAATATATAATAATCTGTTAGACTATGTTGCTAAATATGAAACGGGTTTTACCTCACAAGAACAAATTCCATAGATGAAAGAATGGAAACAAATTAGAACAAAATTAGACTTGAAAGAATCGAAACAAATAATTAAACATCGAAAAGAGCTCCAAGCACTTCTTGATGCAATTAAGAAAATGATTTAAAGACTTAAATCGAATAAAGAAAATGAATTTTCAAACAATGACTAGGAGGGTGCACCCCTCTCATCGAGAGTACACCTTTGGAAAATATACTTGAGAAGAATGATAGCCCTCAAAAATGTATAAGCTGAACCCTTCCGACCTTACCGAATATCCAAATATTTCACATCTTAGTGTGCATATAATTAAAACCAGTCTAGAGTAGATATGAAGATACTCTAATGGGAGAAACTCCACATAGCTTGACGTCCACTCGCATTTTGGTTTCAATCATTTCCCGCAAGGATATCAATGCTCAAATGAGCAACAAATCATCTTAAATTGATAAACTCGAAAGAGATAGCAGAATTGACAGTTAATAAATCCACTATCGAGAATATCAAAATGATCGTAAACGAAAATTAAATCTCTTAAAATATTTGACTCACACTTATGCTTGATTTTCACATCATAAAAATTTGTAAAACACTTTAAAAACTCTCTTTAAAAATATTCTTTTTAAGGATCAAATTCATGTTTCTAAATGTGTTAAAAAGAAAGGTAAAAAAACAAAAATCATTAAACCATCATTTAGTATAAACCCAAAGCAATTTACACTTAGCTTTATTTTAAACATTCCCTTTGAAGATTTCTTATTTATAAACAATCATTTATAACTTTTAAAATTATATGTATTGTAACGTTCCATAATTTTTGATAATTAAAAATATTAAATTAATTAAGATTTTGTAATTTAATATTGAGAGAAATTGAATTTTATGATTTATTAATGAGGAAAATAATTAGAATTTAATTTAATAATGTTGTTTGAATGTTATTAACAATTATTTTAATGTAATTTCAATCAATTGATATTATTGTAAAGTTAATTTGGTTATAATTTTAATAAGGAATTAAAATTTGCAATTATTGGAATTATGGAAATTAAAATATTGTAATTAACATAGTAAAAATGATAACTATAAAATATGAATGTAATTAAATGTAAACTAATGTTAATTATATTCATAAGGTAATAAACGATTGAATAATAAGAGTGAAATCAAAATAAAAAATTATTTGGATTTTAAATATAATTAACTAGGATTTTATATCATATTGTAATTGAACATTGAATTTGATGAAATGTTTTAATAGTGAATTTAACATAGAAAATTTATTTCGATAGATTATTAATTTCTATGTAATCTAGAAGGATGAAATTGTTCATATGTAAATAGAATTTGAAAAGTGATTAAATCAATTTAATGACAATTTATTTAATTAACGTGAAAATTTTCCATTTTGACCACTATCTCAGATTTCGATGAAGCTAGTTTCATCGGATCTGTAACAGTGAATTGTTGTAGGATTTCAAATTTCATACCTATCGGATTTATCGTTTGATCGTGCGGACTCGAAACGCGTAGAAATTAATTTAATGAACTCAATTAGAATAATCTGATTTTAAAAGCTAACTTCTGTGTAAAATGGAATTTGGGTTTGAAACTAGTTTCATTGAGTTTAAAAATATCGAAAACATATATTTCATATATTGGACATCCAACTTTCGTTTCGAAAATGGAACGGGCTTTTCGGGTCGTCTTATCATTTCGACCCAATTCGATCTGTCCATTCATTCTTGTCTACCTCCACCTATATATAGGCTATTATAAACTCTAGCTATTTCTCATTTCATTATTCCTGTATGTAGTTTTCAGTTCCCTTTCTGTTCCTCCTTCTCGAATGTCAGAAACATCCCAAAACCTAATTTCAATTTCAAATCAAATTGAAAATTCAGACACTCCAAAATATATCAAATTTTATATCGTTGGAAAGATCTCAACCAATGGAACCTACGTTTGGCATTCGTTTTTCGAGACAGTGATCATATCAATCAAAAATCGCGGTCAAAGGTCATAAATCGCGAACCCTAATTGTCGATTTAGGCATTTTTGATTTTGGCAATGATTTCTAAAATTGTTTTAGGGGTTTGTAGAGCTCGCTGCATGGAGCTAATCGATAGTGGTCGCATCAGTTATGGCGGTCGGATGCAGTCAGAATTGGTGTTTTAGTGTTCGAAACCCTAGGTGAGGAACAACAGTGAACTTCGGTGAAGCTGGACATGGGGCGGCGGTAGAAGAACATATGGCCGGTGGTGGCTTGCGCAGCGACGGCCGAGTTTGGGGAGACGTGTCCAGGCAACGTCGAACTGAATGATGGTGGCGGCTACAAGGTGTTCGCGTACGTATGATTGCTGTATGAGGGTCAGGGTTGTAGGTATGGATATTTAAAAGTTTGCCATCATTGTTATTTTAATTTAAATTTTAAATTTCAAACTTTCTAATTCTCATAACCTTTTCATACGAGCTCGGATTTACGTGCGCTTTTCTCCATTGCAATCGTATCAAAATTCAAGACATTACGGAACTAGGTTGGCTGCATTCTAATACTATTAGAATCTTGTGCTTTATTTGGATTTTAAATCGACGATAAATCAAAGGTTAGTGTTTTAACTCACTCACGTATACTAAACCATCTTATGTTAGTTAAATTACATTTATGGTGTGATTAGAAATTTATTGATTACTGTTTGGTACATTTAAATTGTCATTATAATTTAGTTTGAATTTATATTGAATTTAATTTCCATCTAAATTAATATTGAATATAAGTGCCAGTTAATTCCTGATAATGATAACCAGTTTATTTGTTGTGATTTGTTGGTTGATTTGAATGATGATTGTGATGGATTTTTAATTGTTGTTATTTGGATCATTGGATATTATGTTTATTTTATATATTGTTATCACACTTCAAGTTCCCTTAGTTATTGTTAAGAAGATTACTATGGATTGAAATGATACATACCCCAATGGTCTTATAGATTAAGGAAAAATCATTATGGGTTAAGGTGATAAACTCGAGCAATTTTATGGATATTTAATTTAACTCAGGATTACGGGTTAAAATGTTATATACCCACAAGTATAAATTATTGCGGTTTGAAATGACATATATCCGTATCACTTGACCATAGGGTAGAAAATTATATACGGACACCAGATTGGTTAAATTAAATGAATTTAAATCCTTAAATTTTGAATCCAGTTAAATGATAATTTTGAAATAAAATTAGATTTATATGAACTTAATTATTTTCAAAATCCAAGATTTAAAATGTTGAAATTGAAATTGGTTTAAATGAATAGTTTAAAGAATTTAAACTGAAACCTTTAAGTTGAATTTTGAAATATAAATGAAATTTATCAAAATTGAGTCATTATAAATGTTTGAATATTTAAACTTTGAAACCTATTGAATTTGAAGTGGTTTAAAATTGGTAGTTCGAACATGAATTTGAAATCGATATAATTGGTTTTAATGAGAATTTTAATTGAAACCTTTAGCCTTTTGAATTGAAATCATTGAACTGAGGTTGATTTAAATTGATTTTTTGGAACTAAAGTCGATTTGAATTGATTTGTGAAATTGAAAGAAGTAATTCTAGTTTTAAACTATTTTCGATATAAACTCTTTTAATATACAAACACTTTTAACATACAAACTATTTTCGCATATAAACCATTTCAATATATTAATAATTTTAATTTTTAATACATAAATAATTTTTAATATATAACCTATTCTAATATATAAACTATTTCTAATATCTAAACTATTTTAATCTATAACCTATTTTTAAATATAAACTATTTTAATATGTGTTATATTAAATTTATAAAAAACTTTTAATATATATATTTTAATATATAACCTATTTCAATATATAAGCTATTTCTAATATCTAAACCATTTTAATCTATAACCTACTTTTAAATATAAACTATTTTAATATATATTAATTTAAATTGAAAAACAACTTTTAATATATGTATTTTAAGATAAACTATTTTCAATGTATAAATATTCCAATATATAACCTATTTTCAATATTCAAACTGTTTTAAGTAGAACTGTTATGGTAAAGATTTAATTAATTTAGATACGACTATTTTGATATGATGGTTTACCTAATTTTGTGGTTATGATTTTGAAAATGAATATGATTTAAAGTGAATAATGATTTCGAAAGTGAATATGATTTGAACAATATGATTTCGAAAGCGATATAATTTTGAAGTGAATATGATATTTTAATATCAATTATGAATCGATTTTGGAAACATAACAAATCAATTGGTGTGAAACAAGCGTTTGGTTGTTAAAGAGACCGGGATCATATATTGTGATACTCTCTGCCAATACCAAAAACCAATTTAATAACTGTGCACATAGTGGAAAATACAGAACGAAGTAGGATGGTTTGGCGAACGCTGCTATATGAGGTATGAATGCAGCCCTGACCCCCTCGGGTCAGCTTGATATGACTAAAACAGGTGCTATACCTAGCCAAAGTGAGGTGGCACCTTCGACCGGACATGCTTCTTCGATACCATATTTGTTTCTTTGTGATTGATTTAGTGGCCACCTTTGATTTGTTTATGGGAGTTTGTTTCGAGGTTGGCGGGAGTAGCTGCTATGGTTACCATTGGCCATATTCTGCAAACGGTAGAATTCTACCCTGGCATTGCCTCGCATGCCTTATCATATGCCTTATCGAGCCCATTACGAGTTTGGTTTATGTCATACTATGGAGTGTTCCCTGATAGCCCACCGGTTTGGTGGAGTTTACAGTACTGTATGGACTATGGTATTTATAAAAATGTGTTAATAGGGATATGGGTAATGCTTTAATGCTATTTTAATACTTTACTTTACTAATGGACACTGTAGATATAGCGTATATTACTACATAGTAAATAGTTTAATGGATCCTTAGGAGATGGTAATACCGAACATCTCTTAAGTTATTACACGCATGTTATACCCTTGATAGGAGATGTAAAATCCCGTAAACATCTCTGAAGCCATCACACTCATATTTTTTTATTTTGATTTAACTTACATAAGATCTTTTAGTTCTGATTCGAGTGTTTTATCTTTTCATTATGCGCGGGTCATCCCGAGCTTTTCAGTGTTAAAGAATTTATTTATGAAGGACAAAGACGGAGATTTATATGCTATTTATTATATATATATATATATATATATATATATATATATATATATATATATATATTCCACTACATCATGTTATTCTGCTGCATTATTTATTTATTCCTGCTATATGTATAACTTTGATCTGTATTGTAAAAGTGTAATCAAATGTTATTTGTAAAATAGCTTCATAAACTGTTTATTTGATTATTATATTTTGTCATTCCGCTGTGAGATTCTGAGTTTTGTTTTTCATTCTTTTCTCTTTTTTTCTTATTTACCCCATAACAATCCTCCCTTTTGAATGATTTGATTTTGACTTGTGTGTTTTATTGTCGATTTAAACTGTCCAAAAAGCTATAATACCCTAATTTTATTGACATTATTTAGGAGATTTAATTAGAATAAGTTAAATAAATAATGTGGATAAGGGGATTGAGGTTGATTAATTAATTAGGTGGTTGTGCTCATTAAATTAATGAATTTATATAAATAGTTAAGAAGTTAAATATAATGGCATTAGGGTAAATAGCCATGCACACTTTCCACCCTTATACTATTCTCATTAGGTTTTAAAAGTTCATTTTTATCTCAAAGAAAAAAATATAAACGTAAGAAGCATTAAGGTCAGCCATAGGAAGATAGAAGAGAAGAAAAAAATTTAAGGAAAGCTTAGGATTCAAGCGAGAGGAAGATCAATCTCTAATCTCCTTATCTCAAGCTAGGTGAATGATAATTTCTACATTTCTATTTTCATTTTTACATCAAATGGTTTCGGATTTAAGGATAAATCTGTTTATGATGTGTTGAATGATGATATGCTTAATTATGATTTATATGTGTTTAAAAAAATTTGTTCAATAAGAGATATATATACGCTTTAGGGCAAAACCGAGATGAAAAAGATTCTTATATGCCACGGGAAAATTTTATGTTATAGAAAACAAGATTTTGGAGACGGGTTTCAATTCTTATAATTTTCTGAGAGCATATGGATTTTATACAAATTTTCTAGTGAAGAAAATGATTTATTGGGTTATAAATTATTTATGACAAAACTAATGATTATTTGGGTTTGAAATTTTTATATCTTGGAAAACGTATTGAAATTGATTTTCTAGGATTTTCTAGATTTTTTTTAAGTGTTTTGCTAAATATATAAAATTATTTAAGGTATGTGACTTAAATGTTTTATATATTTATTTATGGAGAAGAGGCATTTTATAAAATAAAATTATTATTTAATTTTGAAAATTTGCGGCAGCATTTATTTGAAATTTAATTGTTAACCAATGAGAATTTGATAAAAAGGGTAGGTTGGTTAAAAATTTACCTACTTTAAGTTAAAAACAAGGAAATCATGCCTTTACCATATTTCAGCCATTTTTAGGCATAATATCTTCCGACCAGACCCTTCATCTAAGTCGAAAGGATTAAACCTTTTGGTAAGGTTAAACCAATGCATATGGTATCAAGTACCTGGTGTATAATGAATTGGAAGAGTCGAAGGGTTTGTAGTTGAAAGAATGTTGGCCAAAGAGATTGGGATATATTTGTCTTATAAACTAAAGTTTTCACGTTCTATGCTTTTGAATTAGAGCTTTTGACTTGGCTACTTCCAACAAGGTCAAATGTTTAAAGAAAGGTTTTAAACCTTTTGACAAAGTCGAAAGGTTTCTACCACTTTTTATTGTTCTTTTTTGAATTTTCGACGCAGTCGAAAGGTTTGATTTTTATAAGCTGTTTTTATATAAGACCTTTTCACACACTCGAAAGGTTAGGTTCTTAAAGGTTTTAAGAGACCTTTCGACAAGGTCCAAAGGTATGGTTTCAAGAGGTTGTTTCAAAGAGATTTTGAAAGGAACTGCCGCATTTATTTTGTTAAAACCCTTCGAAAGGGTCAAAAGCAGGAGCTTTCAGCTTAATCAAAAGGTTTACTTGTTTTAAAAACCAGTCGCTTCTCCTATTGCTTTCGAAAGGTTTCAAAGCTTTCGACTCAGATGAGTTACTAAAACACCCTACACCCCTTAATATTCCCTAAAAGGTCACACCAAAGGATTTGTTGCGTTATAGGTATAGCTAAAGCATCACATAGACTAAGTTCACTAGAATTATAAGTAAGAACAGCAAAAATATTTAAATAATAACTTATCATTCAAAATTAAACTTCATCTCAAAATAAGTCATAAAAACATAACATATCTCAAAAACTCAAAATGCCTCATGTCTCATGAAAATACATCTAAGTCTTATAAAATCAAAGTATAAAGATAACAATAATGATTCCTCTCACAAGTGCCAGTTCATCATGAACCAAATGAAAAAGATGAAAAACAGAAGAATACATCTAAAATGAGAAAACTCCGAGAATGAATCTCCAAGCAACCTGAATCAACTCTCCTCAACTCTGCTGGCCTATGGGGGAAAAGGAAAGATAGAGGAGTGGGTTAGACAATAAGTCTGGTGAGTGAAAGTAATAACTTGCATTTCTAAGCAAGATAAAGATAATAGACTAAGCAATAGTTCTAGCTTGAAAGGAAAATACAAAAAAGATAAAATTCAGATAAAATACTATTTTTGATTCTATTTGACTATTTTCTTTAATAGAATAAGCCTTTCTCTAATAGCTCACTGATCTTCTTACTTAACTCCTTCCTCTCCCTAGGAGCCATATGTCCCACGGGCAATGCCACTGGCTTAGCATTGTTATTCTGATGGATCCTAAATTCGATCTCTCTCTAAGGGGTATCCCCCTAACCTCCTTAAAAACGTTTGGGAAATCTCTAACAACATGAACTGAATCTAACTCTCCAAGTGATGAATCAAGGGAATAAAGGAAGCTCAATGTGACTGACCCGTGTGGGTCGCAAGAAATCTCGAGAGTCCGTCCGCTCCATGTCTTTAGTCTAACTAATCTCCTCTCATAGTCCAATATCGCGCCATAAGTGGATAACCAGTCCATCACCAAAATCATCCAGTATCCCGAAAATATCAGTACATAGGCATTACAATCAAACTCTATGCCCAGTATAAAAAATTTCAAACCTCTACAAATCATGGGTAAATGTGTCGATCCACCTATGGGGTTTGTAACAACTATAGGGTCTACAACTAGAGAAATATCTAGGTGTAAACAATCAACCAAGGAAGAAATAAAAGAATGCGGTGCTCCAGAGTCAAGAAGAGTTCGAATAGGAAAAACCTAAATTGAGATCAAACCTTATACGGAGACTTTCCTACCTCGATCCGGTCCACTACTAGAAGGTGCTGCATCTAAAGCCTGCATTTGCATCGTAGGTGCACCTGCTTTCTGCCCTGTCCTTTGAGGACAAGCTCTATTAAGGTGTTCAGGCTGCCTACAGTTGTAACACCTCCTCTTTATCATGTCCTTCTTACAGTCCTTTGTGAAAAGCCAAACCAATCCACAATTATGACATTTCTTGCCCTTCTTTATCTGTCCCTTCTGAGGTCCTTCTCCTTTCTTCTTGTCTTGATCCTTCTTATTCTTCCACTACTGCTTCTTAGAGTTTTTCGATTTAGGAACGTCCTTAACCTCTTCTTCCTTAGCAACATGTGAAATAAGGGCCATTTCCACAAGTTACTGATATGTCGCTCCCTTAGGTACATGTGTCAATGCCAACCCTTGGAGGGGTTGGTTCAAACCTTTAGCAAACTTGGTGGCCTTCCAATACAGTGTATTAACAAGCTCCATCCTGAACTGCGATAACTCGTTACACTGATTTTTGTACTCTTTCACCGAAAGACTCCCCTGCTTTAAACTAATGAACTTCTCCAACTGCATGCTTTCCTCTTCTTGCAACAAGAACTTCTTCTCAAACGTTCCCGAAATCCAAACCATCCAATGTCTCTACCCTCTATCTCTACAATCTCCCACTAGTAAGAAGCCTCTGCCTTTAGCTACCAAGATGCAAGCTGAACTCTCTACTGGTCCTCCAATCCTAAGAGCCTAAATATCTGTTCTATATTCCTCAACCAAGCTCGTGCCTCTATGAAATCCTCCATGCCAGAAAACGTCTTGCCTTCTAGACTAGCGTAGTCCTTGTATAGCTTAGATAAATTGGCTGCTATAGGTGAATTAATGAGACCTCCACTCACCAGTGCTGCATTGGGCGCCTTCCCTTGCACCTCTGATGCCGTAGCTTGGAGGTATCTACGAAACCAGCCAAGGACCTAGACACCCTCTGGAATATTTGGGGTGTCCGCCATACTATGCAAAGAAAAGAAAATTTAGGCTCGAAAGAATCGAAAGTAGGTTGAACTGGATTTTGAGGGGATTTTTATGAAAACTCTCTTATACTTGAAACCTATTTCTATAAAAAGAGTTTCTTTCTGGAAAAATACTTTTAAAAATACTTTGCTTTTAAAACAAGATTTTAGAAATCGTGTAACCTTAGGCTCTTATACCAAATGAAACACCACACGCCCCTTAGTATTCACAAAAATGGCACACTAAAGGATGTGGTGCTTTATAGGTATAGCTAAAGCATCACAGAGATAAAGATTCACAAGATAAATAAGCAAGAACAGCGGAAACATTTAAATAATAACTTATCATTCAAAATTAAACTTCATCTGAAATAAGTCATAAAAAAATAAAATATCTCAAAAAATCAAAATGTCTCGTGCCTCATGAAAATACATCTCAGTCTCATAAAATTAGAGTATAAAGATAACAATAACAATTCCTCTCACAAGTGCCAGTCCATCATGAACCAAAGGAAAACGATGAAAAGCAAATAAATACATCTGAAATGAGAATACTCCGGGAATGAATCACCAAGCAACCTGAATCAACTATCCTCAACTCTGTTGGCCTATGGGGAAAAAGAAAAGATAGAGGTGCGGGTTAAGTCTGGTGAGTGAAAGTAATTACTAGCATTTCTAAGCAAGATAAAGATAATATACTAAGCAATAGTACTAGCTTGAAAGGAAAATATAGAAAAGATAAAATTCGGATAAAATATCGTTTCTGATTCTATTTGCTTTGATTGTTTGCACTTGTATTAAATTACTGTGATTAGGCTGAAATCCTGATCCTATCTCAACTGCTAACTTGATTAGGCTAAAATCCTAATTCTACCCATTGATTGGCCTTTCCTATCTCTGTTGTGCAACTGTGGATGAATCATGTAGGTCACAGCAAAAGACACTTATTTAGTTCTTAGGATGCAGTAGCGAACTATTTACCCTAATTGATGTCGCATGCTCGGTCATCATCGGTACACACTAACTGTATCCCCTTATTTGACCCTTCCTTTACCCTAATCAGCATAAGCGTGCCCAGCCTCATATACGTGTGAGACCATCTGTCCTCGACCTGAAAGGGAATGCTACCGGTACCGGTCCTATCAAAAAAAATTCTAGCTTTGCGCCCCTTGCCCAAATCCCCAGATTTGAGCCTCTGTCTATTGCCCACTTATTTACCCTAATCGGCATAAGCGTGCCCTAGCCTCACCTATGCGTGAAACCATCAGTCCTAGACCTAAAAGGGAATGCTGCCGGTACTGGTCCTAATAATCAGATCTTCTAGCTTTGCTCCCCTTGCTCAAATCCCCAAATTTGAGCCTCCATTTATTGGCCACTTATTTACCCTAATCAACATAAGCGTGTCCTAGCCTCCTCTATGTGTGAAACCATCGGTCCTATACCTAGAAGGGAATGCTACCAGTACGGGCCCTACTTCTATATCTGCTTATTAACTTAATTCAAGATCTAAAATAAGCCTCTTCTATTATCTCTTCTTTCTAATTATAACCAATGTGTTATAATTGTTCTTTCAACTATTACTCTTCTATTTTCTATTTTTAGTTATAACCACTTAATATAATTATGCTTGCAAATATCTTAAATTTTCCTATTTCAATCCATTTCTATTTTTATTTCAGTTTTTCTCATTTTACATCTAATTTCTGTAAATTTAGTATTATTCTGTTTTAATCTATATTTGTGAATTCTTCTCTTTTTAGTATTTTATTCACGTCAAAAAAGGTTTAATATCTAAAAAAAGAAGCTAATATTTACAGGCTAAATTACAACTTAAAACAGATGTAAATAATTGAATAAAATAGCTGAATAAAATAGCTGAATAAAATAGTTAAATAAAAATAGACTGAAAGGAACCTCTTAAATATACTTAAAAACTTATTGTAAATGAACTTACACTAAAATTATCTCAAAATTATAGAAAAACTTCAACTATTGAGAACCTTATTATTTTAAATTTCTTACAAAACTAAAGTAATTACAAAACACTCACCCTTGGTCCTTAGCTCTAATCCTGGGCCTTCCTGGATCCACTTCTAGAGTGTAGAATATTTTTTATCCAAAAGATTTCCTTCCTAGAAGAATTTTCTATTTAGGGTTCAGTCTCAGATAATGAACCCAATTGGGAGGAAATCTAAATGAGAAAAATAGCTATGCCTAGGGTTCTATTTATAGTATGGCTTAGTGATCCCAGGCCATCGGATTTGAAGATTAAATCTGGTGCAACCATGTCATATGCTCACTAGGAACCATCAGATGCAGCTAAAAATACGTAGGATTGGACAAAAATCAAATAATATGGAGTTTGGCTCATACCTAGACGTTTTCACATCTAGGAAGAAGTGCAAATCGACCTATGATCTTTGGGGGTCGACCTATAAGTCGACCTGACCAAAACAAGTGTCGACCCCTATGGGGTCTTGATTTTTTTTCTTTTCATTTTCGTTTATTTAATTCTTATTTCTTATTTCTCTTCTAATTTCTCCATACTAGCTCGGATTTTGACGAGTTATATATGAAAATTGCTCAAAAAATTACCACGGACCGAATGATACAACTTCCATGGATTGATTCTGACGATTTTACAAACTTATTATGTTGTTTAATTAATTCGTTAATTAATTATTATAGCTTAAATTTTGGGTTGTTATAGTTACCCTTGATTTATAATTGAAGTATAACCCAAGCTTTTGAAGGAGTTGCTTTAAAAAGGCAGAGGCATTTTGTTTTATAAGAAATGATTTAAGCACAAAGTAGACCTTCCGGCAAGGTAGAAAGGTTGCTTCCTTTGTATTCGAAAGGTTTTAAAAGAGGACCTTCCGCATGTTTTAACTTGAACCCAATAGGTTTTTGAAAGGTATATGTCATATGAGTTGAATACTTTCCAAAGGTTTAAATTGCTAATGGTTTCAATGGTTTCGAAAGGTTATTTTGTAGACCTTTCGATATGGTCGAAAGGTTTGGTTTTAGAAGGCTTGAAAAGACATGCTCTAATTTTTAAAGGAAAACTCATGGCTTGTATACAGGAGTGTTATAATGGCTTTAAGTATGTGTTTTGAAGAAGTATTTCCTTGATAAAAATATAAGCTAAGGATGTTAACTATGTTATGATATATATTTCAAGGACTTTAAACCCACATGAGTGGTAGTGTTAAACTATTGTTTTGCTTCTTCAAATATGAGTATATTCACATGATAACCCATAACAATATTTTAGGGAAAAGGGGTAAAAGAACCAGATAGGTTAACTCAATAGTGAATATAACTTGCTTAAACTCCTAAATGAGCAGAATTGCATCCAAGAAGTAAGGGTAACCAAAAATATAAGATGCATAAACTTCATAGTTTTTGGTGCATACCAAGAGGTACATAGTAAATCCATGAAACTATGATAAGGTAGTTTTTGTTGCATACCAAAAGGTTCATAGTCAACCCATGAGAACAATGTATTAAGACTAGTTAGGAGGGGCTAATTGGTTTGTAATGAACCCATGAAAACTATATTCGGATTAAGAGTTGACATCAATCAATCGGTTCCTAGTAAACTCATGAAAACTAGGATAAGTACGTGGTTAATGGATGTATCAGCAGGTTCCTAGTCAACCTATGAAAACTAGGAGGTTAAATGAGTTACTGGATAAATCCATAGGTTCCTAGTAAACCCATGCAAACTAGGATAAGATGATTTATTATAGGGAAGTCCAATAGGTTTAGGAGGACCCATGAATTGATTGAGTTAACTGGCACGAACCTATAGGTTCTTAGTGATCACATGAAAACTATGAATAAGATAGGGTGTCTATTAATTATGACAAGGTTATTTGAAAACTCATGAAAACTAAAAAGGTTAATGTGACCTAAGAAACTATAATTATGACAAGGTGTCAAATTAAACTAGGAATGGGAATTCGTAATTATTCTCAAGTATGCATATCATCATAATTTTATGGAAATGTATATTTTAACCATTGAGGACGTAGGAGCACAGTATATGGTTTTATAAAGGTTTTTAGAATACTAATGAGGGGAAAATCCATTCCGCTAAGTAGCATGGTCTCACTAGATATCCAAAAGGATTGAGATGTTAGATTATTATTCATAACAGGTTTTATATCTGACTCGAAGTTTATGTTTTCCCCTTAAACACTCGGGTACTCAATTAATTTTGTATAGTTTGAGATTTAAGGTTTTCAGATTCTCTTCTTAGACAAATAAAGCTTCCGAAGACGTGCAGGAGGCAGATAGTTATTTAATGTGTTCTTGTCCGCTATGTGTTTATTTGTAAAGGAAGATTTTTAAGCCTTACTATATACTCTGATCAACCAAGGGGGCATCTTCACATGTCTCTCTTGGCGTATTTATAATAATTATATTTTGCCGAACGTGGTTAACGAATTTTTGGATTATGTAATGAACATGAAATGTTTTTATTTGAATATGGAAATGTATTTTTGAATTGTTAAATTTTTTATAAATTTTTGTGATCTATGTATCTATGAATCTAACACCGCCATATTTGGTCGCCGAATATTAATAACTACGGATGACTGCAGCATCCGTAGCCGTTGGTTTTGGGCCTTCAAGTAGGGGAATGTTAGAAAAGCTGGGTCGTTACATTTATTATCCCAAAAGATAATAAATCAATTTAAAATATCTTTATAAATCTAAAATAATGTTATGCACCATGAAAGATAATTAATATAACTATTTTATAAATTTGAAATCACATTAATTTTCCTAAAAGAAGTTTAATCAAATTTATAATATTTTTATGTATTTTACAATAATATTGATTATACCGAAAGAAAATTAGTCAAATTCATAAAATTTTTATAAATTTAAAACAACATTAATTATCCAGAAAGATAATTAATCAAATTTATAAACTTATTTTATAAATTTACAATAACACTGATCATTCCAAAAGATACTTAATCACATTTGTACACTTTTTATAAATTTAGAACACGTTAATTATCTTAAAAGATAATTAATCGAATTAGTAACTCCTTTTATAAATTTTAAACAACACTTATCCCTTATTTCAAAATTCTCAATAAATTTTAAAAATTTGGTTTAAACAACTTTTCAAGTGCAAATATGCGACCAAACATTCATTTTGTAATTTTACAAGCATAGAACAATGATTTATTCTGCTCGATGGATGTCCAAAATTATATATTAAATTTAGTTATAGCAGGACGGTGTTTTATTCTACTAATTAGATATCAAAAACGAAATATGACTAATTTATACGATAAATGTAATTAAATTACTATATTTTTATCATTAGTTTATACTTCATTAAAACTATCAACTATCATCTAAGCATTCAGCAATAATTTATAGCAACATAGACATCACATAGTTTATTTAGAGGTGAGTACACTCACCAAAAATCTAGTTGATGCTTTCGTGCTTCGGTTAGATACATTCGATTGTATCTCAAAATTTTACTTGCTCCAAAATTTACGAAACTAGTTCCATCGTATAGATAATGCTATTATGAGCGCAACATAAAAGATCGCATCTCGATTGAATCTCGTACAAGAAAGTTTTTCAGTTTACAAAAATATAAGCATTAATTATTAATTAATTAACCTAATTAATTAATTAACAACCTTAATCTCCCTTATAATCCATCTCCTCAAAACCATGTGATACTCGAAAACATGCGCACTCCACCAAAGCCGCTTAGTGCCTCCACCTCGTCACGGCCACCATAACCACAAGAGCACCTTCGATCACCTCCAACGTGATCCTTTTCTTGAGCCAAGTTCGGCCAAACCACCACCTCAACCCTCCGTCACTCACTATAAATTGTGATATGCTCGACCAAATTCAGCTCCAAAAAAGTCGCGTCTCTCAATAAGCGATGGTCAAGCTAAAAATAGGTGAAGAGGTGTGTTTTCGAAGAGGAACTCGACGACGAAGATGACAAATCCTATAACCGCCTAAAACATCCTTATATCGCGATCCTAGTTCGCAAACACTTTGCCAAACTATTAGACTCGACCAAACAACACCACACAAGGTCATGTCTGTACATATTGGAAGCAAAACTTCATACGATTTCAACAGAACAAGCGACATTCAATTTTGCTAACCGTAGCTCAGGATTTAATTATTTGAGTAGTGAGAGTTATTGTATAAAAAATGTTGAAAGGTTTGCTGTGTTTATTTTATTCTTTGTAGAGAAGAAAGAAACAAAGTGCACATATTTTTTTTCATGCATGCATATATACATATAAAAACCTAATTCCTTCCAAGCTAAGTAATCAAAAAGTCAATAACTCAAAGGAAACGTTAACCAATTGTCACAAGCAGGGACAATGAAAAGATTGGAGAAAAAATTGTGTGCGTGCATTTATAACTTTGTTTTGAAAAAGTTAGTTTACGGTGCAACACCATACTATATCACATTCGCATACGAGCAATGAAAGACATAAATAAAAATATGTCCGCGCAATAATATGACACAATCACAAAACAACCATAAGATACACTGGTTATCTTATGTTGTGAAGTTCCAAAAATATCGATGTTTGCCATAAAATGCATCAAATGAAAATTTAATTGTTTTCCAAATTAAAAATTATGGAAAATCCTATAAATTAAATCAAAAATATGTCGTAAAAGTCAAGCAGTTTTACTGATAATTGATTTTCTTATTATTATTCTAATTATTTATTATTGTAAATAAATTTACAAAATGAGTTTACCATTATTATTTATTAATTAAAAGGAGTTTAATAATGCTATTGAATCCATTTAATTAATATTCAATTCACAATTCAAATATTTAAACAATCACTATATTTGACTATAAGTTATTAAACTTTGAAAAACAATTATTTAAATATTTAAAATTAATTAAAAATCAAAAATCAAAACAATAAAATTACAAGATGTTACACAACTTTTGGGCTTCTGTTTTCTTTGTCAATTGGGCCAATTGTGGCGAGTTATAGTTTTTACGGATCTAGCCATGCAAAGGAGGTTCTGTCGAAATAATCCATGATATAAGAAACTTTAAAACCTAAGGGTAAGAGTACTTTTTTCCCTTGGGAATTTCGAGGATGAAATCCTTTTAGGAAGGAATGTAACATCCCATAATTTTATCATTTTGTTTTTGAATATTTAATTGATTTTAAACATTTAAATAATTGGTTTTTAAAACATAAATAACTTATATTCAAATATAAGGATTATTTAAATGTATGAATTTTGAATTCGAATATCAATTTATGGATTTAATAGTTTTATTTAACACTTTTGAATAAATAAATAAATGCGGTGAACTCATTTTGTAAATTTATTTATAATAATAAATAGTTCGAATATATAATAAGAAAATCAATTGTTAATAAAATGACATGATTTTTAATGATGTATTTTTAAATGAATTTTAGGATTTTTCCATAATTTTAAATTGGAAATATTCAAATTTAACATTTGAATATTTTACGAAAAACGTTGACATTTTTTAAATTTCACAGAATAAGTTAACCAGTATATTTTATTATTATTTTCAGACCGTGTCGCGTTTTTATGCATGACCTTTTTTTGTTTTGTCTTTGTGGTTGGTATGCGAACGAAATTCTATGTATCAAATTGCTGGAATTTTGTAAATAAAAAAAGCATCAACACAAAGAAATTTCTCCACTGCTTCATTTTCTTTTCTTCCTTCTCCTTTTATTTATCTGTAACGATCCAGAATTTTCGTCGTCTTGAGTTTTGAATATTAATTTTTAATGTTCTATAATACGGTACTTTAATCAGAATAAATCCCTGTTAAATAAAAATTAGTAATGACATATCATTTTAAAACCAAGATAATATTTTAAAATTCTTGATTTTTCTCATAAAAATAGAAATTTGATTTAAAGTAAGTCTCTTATATATGTATATATAACAACGGATTAAATATATGTATAAATTTAAAACAAATTCAATGGATATTATATGAATAAAATGATCCATGAAAATAGTATTGAATATGGAAAATATATATAAATATACATATATAAATTGGTACATATGTTTATAAATATAGTGTATATGGAAATCTTTAAATGTATTTAGGTATATGTAAACATGTATACATCTAAGTATATATGTAAGTATATAGCCATACATATACATATGTAATACTTTTAATTAAATGGTATGTTAAAAACAATGTATGTAAATAGGTAAGTATGTAAATACATATTTGGAAAAAAAATTACGTGTGTGTGTGTGTATGAATGTGTGTATATACACATAGAGACATCATGAGAGCACCACATCAATTCAAGCATACGAAACATTAAATCAACTTATAAAATCAAATCAATACATAAGATCATATCAATAAGATTGAAAAGAAAAGAGAAAAGAAAAATATAAAACAAAAAGAAATTATTTTTATGTGTGGAAGCCTGCACATGAAGACCGTACAAACTTTAGTCTCCATCTTGCTTGCACTGTACACCTCCTTCTCCTATATATATATATATATATATATATATATATATATATATATATATATATATATATGGCCATAATTGTTCATACAAAAATAAAATAAAAATAAACAAGGGTCTGCCATAAAAATTTAAAGGAAAGACAAAACAAAAGGGAGCAGCAATGCCTTCTCTTTCTAAAGCCTGTAAGTAAACGCAGAAACTTGCATACTGGTTGTTATGTGTGTGTGTCTATATATATATATATGTATATGTATATGTATATGTATATGTATATGTATGTATGTATGTATGTATATGTATAGCAGTAATCTAAATAAATCTTTTACTTATGTAAGGTATATAAGTGTAGATAGGTATACATTCTTTCTAGTGGAAATTAGCCACAAGAGCCTCTTTAGCAAATGCATTAGTTTTTAGGACACACAACTGAAATAATTACTTTTAAGGATAAAATGCAAAATAATTAGATTCTAATGCCTAAAAACCTATGAAATTAAGTCCTTGAAAGTAATTGGTCTGCTAACTTTGTCCTTAAAAGTAATTATTCTGCTGACTTTGGTCTTGAAATTTATTTCTATAGATGTGTGTCCTAGAAATAATTGGACTGTAAAGTTTTTCCTTCTAGTAAAATGCCCCTTCTTTCTATACACCGGTTCGATAAACCTATAATCCAGGGAGATACTGTACTTCTTCTAATTAGCATCTATTCTTTTTTCTTCTTGATTGAAACAGGTAAGCCTTTATTTCAAAAATCAACAACGCGTTATCTATATAGTTTTAAGCCTTGGTTTCAAAATAAAAGTTGTTTATTTTTTAATATAGATTACTTAAAAATTTGTTTCAGTCAAATATGTCAAGTGGAGAAAGAGTAAAACGTATATATCAATGAATGGGTCGGTTTTGTCTAGGAATCAAATGTCAAAATTTAAACAATGGTTTATATGGGTGTAATCGTGATTTGGAAACATGATTTTTAGGAAGAGTTTGGGAATTTTTAGTGTTGTGTGTATAGGGAATTTGGGAGATGGACGAATGTGGGCACATCGCCAAATTCCGGCGATCTAATGGTTTTCAAGTAGGGGCGTTTGGTCATGGAGGAGGAGAAGGTGATAGGTAGGTGGGAAAAATAGTGTGGTGGGTTGTATTTGATGTGCACGTAAATATGCATATTTTTACCACCGTATTTAATCTATTTAAATTAAATAAATGATCATATCGGGTATTTAACTTGTTTAACCCATATTCAAATTATTTTCAAATTGTCACATATTCATCTTCATCAAGGGAAAAATAGTCGTTTTTGTGCATAAATTAACTTGAGAAAATTCAATTAAAAATTTCCATACTATTTTGTAGGAATTAGATTTCAATTACAAGTTGTTTCACGAAGAAGATATGCATGCATAAAAAGAACACAAAGGAATGAAGATGAAAATAATTCAAAGTGAAGATCATGGAGGACCCTACCTACCCAGCACCTTAATGTACAAATTAGAGGCTAATGCACATGCTTATGGAATTAATGGCTTCACATACACTTAAATGATGATTAGTAGAAGATAATGATTACTTGGCCTCCACACTTTCTCAAGAGTATTTTGGGCATTCCCTAAAAATATGAATTAGGGTTTAACACATGTATATATACCGCTTATGTTTCATGTAACCCTCTCCTCCTTAGGCTCTCTTAGTTTTAGTTTAGGCTCAAAAATTAATCAAGCTCTCTTCTTTCTTTTCATGGCTACTTAGCCATTTATTTCTTCTTTTCATGTAACTTTTATATGCAATTTAATAAATGTTCTTTTCCTTTTCTTGTTCATTTCCTTTCATGTTATAGTGTAGATTTACATTCATGCAAAGTAGATTAGTTTTAATTCTTGTTAATAGCTTCTCTTTTCCATTAGCTTTCATTTTCATTTCTTTTTTCTTTCATGCTGCTAGCTACATTTGTTAATCAAATGACAAATATGAGAGGCTAAACTTATTCAATTTAGGGCTAATGAAGATCTCTAATTATGTAGCTTCAACTATTTGTAAATTCATGCTCGCTAATTATTGAAGCTACATAATTAGAGAGCTTCATTACCACCAAATTGAAGGAGTTTAGCCTCTCATATTTGTCATTTGATTAACAAATGTAGCTAGCAGCATGGAAAAAAAAAGAAAGCAAAATGAAAGCTAATGAAAATGACAAGCTAATTAACAAGAATTAAAACTAATCTACTTTGCGTGAATGTAAATCTACACTACAACATGAAAGGAAATAAACAAGAAAAGGAAAAGAATATGTATTAAATTGCATAAAAAGTTACATGAAAAGAAGAAATAAATGGCTAAGTACCATGAAAAGAAAGAAGAGAGCTTGATTAATTTTTGAGCCTAAACTAAAACTAAAAGAGACTAAGGAGGAGAGGGTTACATGAAACATAAGAGGTATATATACATGTGTTAAACCCTAATTCATATTTTTAGGGAATGCCCAAAATACTCTTGAGAAAGTGTGGAGGCCAAGTAATCATTATCTTCGATTAATCATCATTTAAGTGTACGTGAAGCCATTAATTCCATAAGCATGTGCAATGGCCTCTAATTTGCACATTAAGGTGGCGGGTAGGTAGGGTCCTCCATGTTCTTCACTTTGAATTGTTTCCATCTTCATTCCTTTGTATTCATTTTATGGATGCATATCTTCTTCGTGAAACCGCTCCTATTTGAGATCAAACTTCTACACAAATATATATAAATTTCCAATTAATTTTTCTCAAAGAAATATATGCACACAAATGACCGTTTTGCCCCTATATGAAGATGAATATGTGACAATTTGAAAATAATTTGAACTTGGTTTAAACAAGTTAAAATACCTAATATGATCATTTATTCAATTTAAATAGATTAAATATGATGGTAAAAATATGCATATTTACGTGCACATCAAATACCCCCCACTTCTCTTTTTATTCATCCTCGAATAAAGGAAACTAAGATAAATGCGTTTTCGTAGGAGCACGATTGCATTGAGCGCATGCAACAAGCCCTTAAACCTCTGGGTGTCCCCAGCAGGACGAGTGTTGCCTCGTGAGGGTTTTTAGCGAATACTACCCACAAAATCCAAATGCAAGATGAATATATTCACAAAATGTAAAATTTATTTACAAAGAGATGAATGCGAGTTTTTGAAAATATTTACGATGAGAATTTTTTTAAATCAACAAAAATAAGTTAAATATAGGTTTTAGTCATTATCTTGAAAATTTAAGTCATTTACTCGTCAAAATTTCCCACAAAAATCAAGTTATCATAACAAATAGATAATAATTTAACTTGTTATTTAGGTTGATAACAAAGTGTAATTATGAAATGGACCCTTAGTTGATTAGCAAAGTCTATCAAAGTGGTATTTTCATTTCTATTCAATAACAAGTCAAATCAAATAAGTTAAAATAGTGCTTGGATTTCATTTGCTTACTCTCTCCATTTTTTCTTTTGAAAATTATACTGATATTAACAATATTAACCGAACGTGGCGAGTGAACACAGCAGTGTAAACACCTATCGACTGTAGGCGTTATTAAAAATAAATTTTTTATATATACATCTAGCTTAGATAAACTGAGGCCAGATATACCGATTATGCACTGCCTTTCGGGCTTACGTGAGAAAGTACAGAGCATGGCGAATGTACACACAAGTGTGCACACCTGTCAACCGTAGGTATTAATAGAAAATATTTACATATATACAAAAAAAAAGTTGAAATGAGAGTTTTGTAAAATCAACTTAGCACCATTTAACTTAGAAGACAAAAAAATGTTATATCCTTTACTTTAAATTCACCACTTTTAAAACAAATATTTTCAATTAGGATGTATTTCATAATTAGCACGTATAAATCTTCCTATATACTAGTTAAACCATTATTATTTGTAATAAAAATTCATTTTTATTTTTGTTAAGACGAATAAATTTTCAAAATTTTCAATTTAACAAACAAAAACCATATATTTATTCTATAGTGTTTCTTTAAATGTAAATCAAAATGCTTAAAAAAATCTTCTTTTGTTTTTGAATTTTTTTTTTTTTTGAGTTTTTGGAAGAAAAATGAAAAATTAATCCGGAAAAATCAAGAAGAAGATGAATCTCCCCCCACATTTGATTTTTACTATGTCCCCACAGTCAACCCAAGTGGAAGGAGAAAAATGAAAACAAAAACATGACCTTTATTTAAATGAAAATTAATGGTATTTACACGAGATCAGAAAGTATATCGTTAAAAAGTAAATGAAACGGTCTTCCAAAGAACGATTCATTTATCTTGTCAAGTATGCGAGACACAGCTTAAGCTCCAAAAACCAAACCATAGAAGATTTCAAAGTTGAATGTTAATTTGGAAAAACGGATGTCATTTTATTAAAAATCGTACAAGTTGTTTTATTGTCAATGATTTTTGGGGTCGATAAAACAATTGGTTAAAATTCAAGTTTATTTTCACCAAATTGAAATTCAAATTTGTCATTGAAAACTTCTTCAAAGTTATTGATTTTAAAATCAAAATGGTGATTTAAATTTCCCCTCGGAATTTAACAATTCGTCTTCGAAAATTCCATAAAATTCGTGTTTATTAAATTCGTCTTCCTTTATTGGATTATCAACAACTTTTTTACATGTCTCAAATTAAAAATCCAAAGTTGTTGTATTAAAATTTTCGAAATCGAGAAAAGGAAGATCGAAATTTAAATTTCGTTCCATACCCTCAACAGAATTGAAATCGAACTCAATTACCGTGTTTTCAACAACTTCATTAAGATTGCTAATTTCAATTTCAAAAGTTGTTATTTGAAAATCGTCGATTTGGGTAAAAGAAGAATTATTTTTTGACTCGTCACACGTTGGAAATTGATTTTGTTTTTCATGTTGTTTCATATATGACTCAAACAACGAATTCGTGTGATCATCGTAAATTTCGTTCATTTGTTCAACAAAATCCAATTTGTAGTTATTAACTTGCGAATTTTCAATTTGGATTTGTCGAGGACAGAATTTTTCAATCGCATCATAGTCGAGATTATTCCCATTGCCAAAATTATTTGAAAAGTGGATCACATTTTCGTTTTGATTTCGAAATTCATTTTGGAGTTCAAAATTGAATTGGCATGGGTTATACTCGAAATCGTTTGAATTTTGAAGTGAATTCAAATTTTGAAATCCTTGACTCGAGTTATTACACAAATATGAATTACAAAAATCATTTATACTTTGATTTTGTTGTGTAGAGAGTTCAAGTAAAGATGAAATGTTATTTTCAAGAGTCGAGGTTTGACCATTGTTTTGAAAAAATTGTTGTTCAAAATTCGAGTTGTTTAAAGAATAATTGTTGTTAAAATATCCATACGAATTTGGAGTGATATCATATGGATTATATTGATTTTCACAATTATTGTAAAATTCAAGTAAATATGGAAATTCAGACATTTTCAAGAATGCGTTTGGTTTTCTTATAAAGGAAAAATATTTACAAACAAAATTTATTTTTCAAAAGGGAAATTGATTTTTGTTTTGTTTTTTTTCAAATTTTTTTCTTTGTTTTGAAAAGGTTTTATAATTTTATTTTTGAATTTTGGGTTTTCCTAATTTTTTTGGATTTGAGAAATTTCAAAGAAAAAGGATTTTAAAATTTAAAAGGAATATTTACATATTTATTTTAGTTTTGCATTTTGAAGTTTTTTTTAAATATGCATGAACTAATGCAACTAAATGAATGCAGGAGTTAATTACAAATGATTTATCCCAAGTTAACCCAAAATTGTATAATCATACTCTGTCTTAATCAACAAGATAGTTCTCAGCCAGGTAACAGACAAGATTTATCGGTGCACTAAGAATTACTGTAGCAATGCAGCCGAAGGTTTGAGTACCTCCAAAGGAACAACCACTATAATATTTACGAATCACTATAATATTTATAAATGGTTATTACTCTACCGTAGCCTAGACACCAAGAAATTAAATTGTTCAAGGAAGACAACTTGTCAATATACAATTAAAAGCTATCGATGTCTAATCTTTATTATTAGTCAAAATCTAGGATGAAATGCAAAACATAAATTAAACGTGTATTGATAATGCAACTATGAGTGATTTTTTTTTTAAAATTTTGAATATATGAATGCAAATGCAAGCAATCAACAATGCAACTAAAATAAAAACAAAAGATAAGGGTGCGATTTTTTTTTATAAACAAGCAATTTATTTTGGGCAACGGTTCTTCTCCTTCTGAATTTCTCCTTTGGCAATCTAAAATAAAAACAAGATATATACAATTTTTTTCTCTTTTTTGATTTTTTTTTTGAAATGAAATTAAAGCAAAACCAATGAAACTAAAATAATGAAATCAAAATGAAAATGAATTAAACTAATTTAAAAAAAAAAAAAGGAAACTATACAAGTTCGTGAAATCAAAATAAAATGAAAACCAAACTGGTGGAAAAAAAGGAAAATATACAAGTTCATGAAATCAAAATGAAATGAAAACCAAACTAGTGAAAAAAAAGAATGAAAAAAAATTTAAACAAAACAAACCTTTTTTTTAATACCTACTCGGGGCCTTTCTTCAAATCAGAAATATGCAAATTTCGCCAAAATGCTCCATATTCTCGTTCCCTTAACAAGTTTATCTCATTTCCTCAGAATAATCGAATTCCAAAAATAAAATTGCAAAAACAAATAAAAGTTTGGTTTCGAATTGAGTTGCATGGGTATTTAAAGGAGGAAGTCATGGTGGTGGGTGCAACAGTGAGGTTTTTCGATTTTGATGCTGATTTAAGGTGATGTGAAAACTTCTTAATCGATGGAAGTGTGGTCTAGAGTTTAGGTGATGCGTATAGGGGATATGGCGGCTTTGAAATGATTGGAAAGAGGAGTTATGAAGGATTGTCAGGAAGCCGATGGTTTTTGGTGCAATTGGGTTGCTGAGATTATTCAATTGAGGTTTGTTCTATTCTCTTTCTTGCCTTTTTTTGATTTTTGAAGAGAAATTGGCTGATTTGCAGTTGGTATCCCGAAAACTGAACATTTTTTTTGGCAACTGATTTGTAGGGGAGGCAGAGGGTTGTAGTCGAAGGCAGTAGAGTGACAGTTGACTGCTGCTGTGTGGTTGAAGAGGTAGACGGTGATGGAGATGTATATAGCAGTGCAAATGTGAACAATAATCAGGAGGAACCGGTGGCAGAGAATGTGAAGTATTGATAGTTTGTTGAGCAAGGGTAGGAGCAGTTTTAAAGTAAAGGAAGTCGAGTGGAAGGAGTATGCGGGAGAGCCGATTTTAGAGAAGGCAGTTTTGTGGTGGGTAAATTTGATTTGAATGGTGATGGTGATGTAATGCATTTTGGTTTAAGGTAGAGGTGTAAGTGAATTTGGTAGTGGATGAAATGATGGAAGAAGTGGGTATGTACTGTATTTTGATTGTGTAGGGGCAGTTATAAAGTGTGGAGGTGATGTTTGCAGGCAGGAATGATAGAGGTCAATGGTTCAGGTCAGTAGCAAGGAGGGTGATGGATGATAGAAGTAAGGAGTAGTAGAGGATGTTGCACTGCAGAAAGGAGAGAGTGGTTGTGAAGGGAGTTTTTGTTTGTAGTTGCAGTAGAGTGAAGTCATTGAAAAGTTTGATGGTGATATGTAGTGATGGTATGGTTTGGGTTGCATTGATTGACAGTGGATTTTGTATGCGTCTGAGGAGGTTTGGAAAGGAGCAGTGATCGAGCAGTAAGAGGCAGCAGTGTTGTGGTGGGAAAATTGTTGTGGCCTGTGGTATGGGATTGAGGTTGATGACTGAAAGCAGTATGGAAGTGATGTTAGGAGTGAAGGGTAGATGTTTGGAGTGATGTGTACAGTCGTGCAGTTGTTTGATGGAAGTAGATGAAATGGTTGTGATATGTCGTAGGAGGAGTCTGTGGGACGTGGTGAGTTTTGGTAGAGAATTGTAGCGGTCAGAATAGTTGACAATAGGAGGGGCAAGTAAGTGGCAGTAAGGTAATTTGTATTTGATGGTATGGTGGCAAGACTGTGGTTAAGTGGTGGTGTTTGTATTGTGAGGAGATGGTAGAGACTAGAGATGCAGTGAACAGTGAGCAGCATGGAGAAGATTGAAGATGGACTAGGGGTAACTGCAGAAGTTTTTATATATGCTCATAACTCTTGTGGATGAAGGTGTGGTGAATCTTGTAGAGGATGAATGCACAGTATGTGCACTATGTATCTCAAATTTTTTTTTTGGTAATGTGCAGTGTTAAGCACAGTTGCACAGTATTGAAATTATGCATGTAAAATGTAAAAGCAAATGCAAATGTAAAATGTAAATGTAAAAGCAAATGCAAATAAATAAAATGTTTTTGTTTTTGTTTTGAAGTTGTGTATATTTTTTTATGAAATAGATGTCTAAATGCCACTAAAAAAACTAGAAAACAAACACACAAACAAAATGCAAACTAAAATCAAACAACAATCACACTACACAACAAATTTTGTTTGTTTTTCTTTTTAAAATGCACTCAACACACAAAATGAAAAACACACAAATGTCCAACAAAAATAATTCGAATAATAGAAATAAAAAATCAAAACAAATCTCCGGCAACGGCGCCAAAAATTTGCTCATCGGCTACTTTTCTATCGGTTTAGAAAATAGTCGAGAAATTTCAAATTAAATTTAAACGCAAGTGCATGGTGTACGAATGTAGCACGTATGCGAGTATCGGTCAATCCATAGGGAATTCATGATTTTAAAAATTCTATTCAATCAAAATATACCAAAATCGAGTGAAAGTTAAGCTAGAAAATTAGAAAATTAGAAAATTAGCTAACTAACTAAAAGAAAAGAGATGCAAATATAACAGTTAAATGACAATTTAGAGAATAAATCCACTCTCTAGATCACATAGTTCAACATATATGAAATCATGATATCTCTTTTATATTCATTAGTGCTTTAATTGATGTGTTTATCATAAGTATGACATATTTGTGTTATTGATTAGCCAACATAAGCCATCAAACTATAACACATCTCTTAAAGCACTTACAAACTTTCTTGAAACTTGACACATAAAATGAAAATGAAATCTATTTTAAGTATGACCTATTAACTATTGATTAGAAATATAAACCATCAAATTTTAATTTCAAATTACTTTCTTTTGCCATAATCATATTTTGATGAAGAGACATTAGTGTTAGTGATTGTTTAAGCATAGCCTATTTGGTGTCAAAAATATAGGCTATCTAATTCAAAGCAAAAACAATAAATAAAACACTTCATTGATCATCATTAAGCACAAAAAGAGAGCATGAATTAACAAATAGTTGAAGCTGCATAATTAGAGAGCTTCACTACCACTAAATTGAAGGAGTTTAGCCTCTCATATTTGTCATTTGATTTACAAATGTAGCTGGCAACATGAAAGGAAAAAGAAAGGAAAATGAAAGCTAATGGAAAAGAGAAGCTAATTAACAAGAATTAAAACTAATCTACTTTGCATAAATGTAAATCTAAACTACAACATGAAAGGAAATAAACAAGAAAAGAAAAAGAACATGTATTAAATTGCATAAAAAAGTTACATGAAAAGAAGAAATACATGGCTAAGTAGCCATGAAAAGAAAGAAGAGAGCTTGATTTATTTTTGAGCCTAAACTAAGACTAAGAGAGACTAAGGAAGAAAGGGTTACATGAAACATAAGGGGTGTATATACATGTGTTAAACCCTAATTCATATTTTTAGAGAATGCCCAAAATACCCTTGAGAAAGTGTGGAGGCCAAGTAATCATTAGCTTCTACTAATCATCATCTAAGTGTACATGAAGCCATTAATTCCATAAGCATGTGCATTAGCCTCTAATTTATACATTACGGTGGTGGTTAGGTGAAGTTCTACATGTTCTTCACTTTGAATTATTTCATCTTCATTCTTTTGTATTCATTTTGTGCATGCATGTGTCTTCAAAAAACCACTCCTATTTGAGATCAAGCTTCTATACAAATATATATAAATTTTCAATTAATTTTTCTTAAAGAAGTATATGCACACAAATGACCGTTTTGCCCCTATATAAAGATGAATATGTGACAATTTGAAAATAATTTGAACTTGGTTAAAACAAGTTAAAATATCCAATATGATCATTTATTCACTTTAAATAGATTAAATATGGTGGTAAAAATATGCACATTTACGTGCACATCAGAAAGTTCAATGGTCCGCAAATCCTAAGGATTGCCCTTGGGAATCTAGAGAATTCATCGAGCGAACACATCCGGACATACTCCCTTGCGCTCTTTAAGGTGAACTTCTCATTTCAAAATTTCTTCTTTTGTGTTGATATGCTTTTATGGTTGTTACTCTTATTTTCATCTTAAGTATTGCGAGGATGCAATTTCTTTAAGGAGGGGAGTCTGTAACAACCTGCATATTTTACGATTATTTATTTACAATTTTTATTTAAACATAGCATAGTTAGTCGGATTAAAGTCTGAAATGACACTTATCTAAACTGTCGAATTAGGACTCAAGACCACTTACATTTAGTCCAAAATAGTGTTTGTGACCTTTTGAGCATAAACATCGATATGTTTGGAGCTGAGTTGAATTTTGCTATTTTTTTATTGGGCTTTGGGTTTGAGTTTCAGCCCTTGAAATCATCTAATACCCTAATTCTTCATCCAACTTCTCTTGTAACAACCCGCATATTTTATGATTGAATATTTAAATATTTTGTTTAAATATTTTATCTTTAGTTGGATTATAGTCCGAAAAGTTACTTTTTGCATACGGTCGAATTTGGACTCGGGACCACTTACATTGAGTTCAAAACGCCGTTTGCGATCTTTTTAAGTATAAACTTTGATGTGTTCGGAGTAAGTGGAATCTTGCTACGTTTTCACTTTAGGCTTTAGGTTTGGTTTAGCTCATTAGCCTAAACTTATAACTCTAACTCAACCCCCTTCCCTTCATAATTTTTCTTTCATTTCCTAACACTCAAGCTTCATCAAAAATAGAGGAAGGAATGGGAAATTAAAACTCCAAGCCCTAGTTCACTTGCAAATCCTACATCTAACTCCAAATTCAAAGGGAAGACATTGATTCAAGCTTCTTGGGTTGATTCTCCTTTGCTTTCAAGCTTCTCTTTCATTGATTTTGATAAAATGTGAGATTTTTACCTCACATCTTTATCTATAACTATCTTTGATTGTTAGGTATGAATTCCTAACACTTATTCATGTGCATTTGCGTTTGGTTTGGATTGAATTGGTGAAAATCCCATTTTTTGTGTTTTGGGTTCAAATCTTCAAAAATCCAATCTTTTGGTATTTAAACACGTTTTTGGTGATGCACCGAGGAGCCAATACGACCGGGTAGCCTATAGGCATAATCCCCTAGCGTCCATGCTCGATCAGTTGCAAATTGGGTGAGTTGTGCACTCCAAAACCCTTAGGTCGCTCTGTCTGCACATGCAAGATTTTCAGCCTGCAGTTAGGTCGCGCCAACATAGGTCGCAACCCTTAGGTCATTAGGTCATAATCCCCTTAGGTCGCACGACCTTGTTAGTCGTTAGGTCGCTCGGCTTTCCCCTTTAGGTCGCTCGGTTAGGTCGCGTCTTATAGGTCGTTTGCCTTGCTTTTGAGTCGGCCTGCCTTAGGTCGTAACTCCCTAGGTCGTTCGGCCTACTCGCTTGAGTTAGGTCGCTCGGCCCATTAGGTCGCGCGTGCTTTTAGGTCGCGCTATGTTGGGTCGCGCCATGTTTGGTTACGCCCTTTCCTAAGTCGCTCGGCCTTGTTTTTGTTAGGCCGTTTGCACCATTAGGTCGCGAGTGCTTTTAGGTCGCGCCCATTTGACCACTTAGGTCGCTCGACCATCTTACGCCTTAGGCCGCGTTATGTAGTTAGGTCGCGCCATTAATTAGGTCGAACCTGCTATGCCTCGCACCAACGTTCGATCGCAACATGTTAGGTCGCTCGACCTCTTTTGAGCCGATACCTCTTTAGGTCGTTCCACTGCTAGGTCGCGACGTGTTGAGTCGCTAGGCTATTTCCATTTTGATGAGTTTGGAATCGAATTCTTTGGATTTTTATTCACGTCTTCGTATGTGAATTTTTGTGATTTATTGTTTCTACAATCATTTTCGTGATTTGTCACTTCACCTCACTCGTACGAGAAATCTAATTAAACGGCTTAGTAAAACAGGTGGTATGAAACACTTGCGTTTACTTCGTCGTTTAATTCTTGGACTTGTTCGATTGAATCTCTTGTGACAATTTTTGAGTGGAGATCTACAATTTGTTCATAAATATTTAAGTTAAGCTAGTGGTTATGGGACATGAGGCTAAGATCATATATTTACTAGCTTATTGTAATTAACACTCCTTGATGATCGATGATGATCATTTTTATGATTATGACTAGCGATATGCTATGTTTCTTTGTCCACGTAGGGGACAGTACCTCGTCTTATTGAGTTTTTTCTCATTCCTTTTATAGGTTACCGACCAATGTATTATTTGAAGTTTCGACTCAACTTTTGTGGGCTAGTGACCCATGTTCTTTTATGGAGTCTGGTTCATCGGGCGTACCGTTGTACTACGTCGTTATTCCGAACTATTCGAGTTTCTGGTTCCTTGGGCGCACCGCTGTACTACGCGTTGCACCGGCTCTATGGTTAGCGACCATGTGATAGCGTTCCGTTTGTGATACACGTGTTGGTGAGCTTTCATGCTCCCGTTTTGTGATAGGCCTCCCACTTTTTGTGATTTCTGGATTTCCATTGATGATTTCTAGAGTTTGTGTTTCACCAATTTTTGTGATTTGTATTGATAAGTTTTATCAATATTTGTGCATTGGTGAATTTTGTGTGTCATTGACTTTTGTGATTGGCATTGATATTATTGTCAATACTTATGATTTTGGTGAATAATAATATAGAGTATGACATTCCTTTTGATCTTTGAGAAGATTCTTGTGATATTGATTAATCCCTTGTTGATTTTCAATTACATACTTATCACAGTATGGCTTTATGGATTGTCATATATTTATGTCGTATCCCTTATTCTATATCATTTTGACTGATATTTATAGCTAGACGTATGTTTATAGCTAGACTGATCCGTTTATTATTTTCTTATTAAATAATACTCGGGTCAGACCGAGATGTTACAGGTGCTTCTGCTTGACTTCACTTCTGGGATTATCATCCTGACTTTTGGCTAACTACTTAGATTAGTAGTTTTTGTTGTATACCTTTGAGATATATCCTTGATGTATACATATTCTTTTGTCTAGCACTTGTAACCATTCTTTTGTGATATTGTGGATCTTGTTTGACCACTACTCTGATGTACACTTTCATGTGTTATATTCATATCTTTTTCCGCCTTTGTGATATGGATGTCTGTGACTGATTTATGTTATGCTTATTTCTATATTTGTTTCCGAAGACATTATAGCCATTGTGTAGTAGCTTTGGGTTTGTATCGGTATGTCGGACTTATGTTTGTAGTACTATCTGACATATTGGTGTTCGCTCAAAGCAATTACATGGATGGTCGCTCCTCAGCAGCCTTATTCTCCGTGCTAGTTGACGGCATTACCCCGTAGTGTGCTTGGCTAGCGTGGGTATAGAGGTGGGGCATCACAGCTTGGTATGAGAGCCAATTTTCAGAACAATGTAGAATAATCTAGCAAGGATCATCGTCCTAAGTCCATCTTAGGAGTCGTGCTTTAGGATTTAATTCGAGTCTTCGTACCGATTCATCCTATTTTCTTTATGATTCCTCGTTTTATCTATCAAGATTGCTTGATACTCATTTGGTGAATAACCTTTTTCTTCTTTCTTTCCTTCTTAAGGAAGAAAAATGGTTAGACCTGGCCGTCCCAGCGCCGGTCAATCTCGTGTTACTCCCTAAGATGGAGTATTTATGTCTGCCCAGCAGCTTCTTGATCTAGTAAAGAATGCTCAAGCAGCCGGTTCTAATCCGGAGTCTTCCCACCCTAAGTCTGGATTTGCACACTTGTGCAACGATTACACCAATTTGGGTGGGAAGCCATTCAAAGGTTCTGAAACCATTATTGAAGTCCAGTCTAGGCTAAGAACGTGCGATCGAATCTTTTCTCGCATGAATCTTATTGACCTTCACCGTGTTCAGGTGGCCTCTAGTATGCTCCAAGAAAGAGCATTAGATTGGTATGAACTTCTTATTTCTGAAATAGTTGAAGCAGATCTTACTTGGGAGAAATTTCGAGAACGATTCGAGTTAAAATTTGTACCAGAAGCTGAGAAGGTGATATTAGCTCGTCATTTCATAGACCTTGCTCAAGGTGAATCCTCCGTGGCAGACTATGTTGCGTCTTTTGAATCTCTTTCTAAATACGGGGTTGAATACATTAATACCCCATTGAAGAAAAATCAGAGATTCGTCTATGGCTTGAATAAAAATCTCAAGAAGCCATTGCTTCTAAAGCTAGAAGTTTCTTTTGATCAACTTGTTGATATCGCTCTTCGACTTGAAGAGGCAGATAAAGAGAGTGATGCTGATGTTGTAGGTGCCAAACCAAAATTCAACAACAACAAGAAAAGTCCTATTAAGTTCAAAGGGTCTTATCCTAATAAGAAAGGGAAACAAGCAATTCTGGTGGCAAAGGCTTCTGCCCTTAGTAGTGGGCAATGCTACAATCATGGTTCTAAAGACCATTATGCCAATAGATGTCCGAAACCTCTCTTTTGTCGCTTTTGAAAAAGTTCGGGTCATTTTTATCTTCGTGTCCCAAACTTCAGGGCAAGAAGGAGGGAAAGCTTAATGTTGCTAAAGCCCCTGGAAACACATCTCGTGGTCAAGGTACTCTTTATTCTATCCTTGATGGCATTATTATGTTTCATAATCAACCTATTCGGGTTCTTTTTGATACGGGTGCATCCCATTCTTTTATATCAAAAGAACTTGTTGATACTTTTTCTTTAAGTGTTGTCGCTTTAATGACTTCTTTGAGAATTGTGAATCCGGTTGGTGGATCCGCAACAATCAGTTTGCTTTGTAAAGATGTCAAGATTATTTTGTGTGATTTTTCTTTCCGAGCCGATTTGCATGTTATGCGCTACTTAGGCTTTGGAACGATTTTGGGAATGGATTGACTTAACCGCTATGAAGCCCAAATCCTATGTCCTGAACGGACTATTCATCTTCGACATCCTCAATCTGTTAAGCACATTTCTATTGACCTTAAAGATTCGGATTCCAGCTTGGTTGCATCTTTATATTCTTTAAATCCTCATGATGATGATGATGATGATGAGGAAGATATTATTTCTCTTATTCACGTTGTTCGTGAATTTTTCGACGTATTTGAGCCCGTTTTAGGATTACCACCTAAGCGAGCAATTGAGTTCAAAATTAATCTCATACCTGGAGCTCAACCTATCACTCTTCCTCCTTAACGTATATCCAATAAAGAAAATGAGGAGATGCGCAAACAATTATCCGAATTGGAGACGAAGCAATTTATTCGCTCTAGTTCCTCTCCTTGGGGAGTTTCGGCTATTTTTGTGAAGAAATCCAATGGTACATTTAGGCTTTGCGTTGATTACCGCAAGATTAATGATCTTACTATCAAGAATAAATATCCTTTACCTTGGATTGATAATCTATTCGATCAACTTAGTGGTGCTAGAGACTTCTCACAATTAGACTTAGCTACCGGTTTTCATCAACTTCGTATTGCAGAGGATAGCATTCCTTTGACGTCGTTCCGTACTCGTTATGGATCTTATGAGTGGCTTGTTATGCCATTTGGTTTAACGAATGCTTCGGCTTATTTCGTTGACCTTATGAATCGAGTTTTCAAAGACTTCCTTGATCGGTTTGTTCTCATCTTTATTGATGATATTCTTGTGTATTCAAAAACCGAGGATGAGCATGAAAAACATCTTCGTATTGTGTTGGACACTCTTAGGAGCAATCAATTAAAAGCAAAATTTTCTAAATGCCACTTTTGGCAATCTCGTGTGAAGTTTCTCGGTCATATTATTTCCGAATCCGGAATTTCCATGGATCCTTCGAAGATTGAAGCGATTCAAAATTGGAAGAGACCGGAGAGTGTGACGGCGATCCGTAGTTTTCTCGGATTGGCAGGTTATTACCGCCGTTTCATAAAGGACTTTTTCAAAACTTCCGTGCCTCTTACTAGTTTGACAAAGAAAGATGTTAAATATATTTGGTCGGACAAATGTGAAGCTTCTTTTCACAAGTTAAAAGAACTCCTTTCCGATGCTCCTATTCTTGTTATTCCTGAGGGGAATCAAGATTTTGTTGTTTATACCGATGCTAGTTGCGTTGGTTTGGGTGACGTTCTTATGCAAAGAGAACGTGTTATTGCTTATGCTTCTAGGCAATTGAAGCCAGCCGAGACTAGATATGCCACTCATGATTTAGAGCTCGCGGTTTTCACCCTTCGTATTTGGCGCCATTATCTTTTGGGAGAAAAATTTATTCTTTACACCGATCATAAATCTTTGAAGTATCTATTTTCTCAAAAGGAACTTAATTTGCGTTAACAACGTTGGCTCGAATTTCTTGCAGCATATGATCTTGATATTCTTTATACTCCCGGAAAAGGTAATCGTGTTGCCGATGCACTTAGTCGTAAGCAACAAGCGGTTGTTTCTATGATGATATCCGAATGGAAAGATCTCGAGATTTTATCTACTTGCGAGATTCGAGATCGCGTTTTCGATTTGTTTTCATCTCTTGCTTTATGTAGTCTTGAGGCTCATCCTTCTCTTTTAGACCGCATTCTTGAAGCTCAAAAGCTAGATCCCAAATTGGCTCTTCTTAGCCAAAATTTTAGGGATAAAATTGATATTGAAGGTTTGAAAGACTTTGATATTGATTCTCAAGGCGGTATTCGAAAATTTGGTAGACTTATCGTGCGAAATTTTAGTGATCTTCGTAAAGATATTTTAGAAGATTCTTATCGTTCTAAATTTACCATTCATCCCGGTAGTAGTAAAATGTACGCGGATATGAAGCAACTTTATTATTGGGAGGGAATGAAATCTGATGTTGCTAACTTCGTTAAGTGTTGCATGACTTTCCAACTTGTTAAGGCCGAACATCAAAGGCCGGGAGGGTTATTACAACCTTTAGAAATGCCAATTTGGAAGTGGGATCAAATTTCCATCGATTTTATAAACGGCCTTCCCCGTTCTCGCTCGGGTCATGATAGTTTATGGGTGATAGTTGATAGACTTACTAAATCCGCTCATTTTATTCCCGTTCGGTCCAATCGAACCGTTCCTTTCTTGGCCAAACTCTTTATTAAAGAAATTGTAAAATTGCATGGAGTTCCTTCTTCTATTGTTAGTGATCGTAATCCATTGTTTACTAGTGGATTTTGGAAGAGTCTTCAAAAAGCTTTGGGATCGAAGCTTAATTTTAGCACCGCTTATCATCCCCAGTCCGATGGACAAACTGAGCATATGAATTAAACTCTTGAAGATCTTCTTCGTGCATGTGTTCTTGATTTTGGTGGAAGTTGGGAAGATCATATTTCGCTTGTTGATTTTTTCTATAATAATAGCTTCCAATCTAGTATTGGTATGGCGCCTTTTGAGGCACTCTATGGAAGGCCATGCCGTTCTCCTTCTTGTTATCTTGAGGCCGGTGAGAGGCTGGTTTTAGGTCCAGATTTTATTCATGATTCCACAGAAAAGATTGATCTTATTCGTCATAGGATGAAAGAAGCCCAAAGCATACAAAAATCCTATGCCGATAAACGGAAAAGGAAATTAGAATTTTCTATGGGAGATCTTGTGTTTATTCGTGTTTCACCTATGAAGGGTGTTGTATGTTTCAGTCGATCGGGAAAGTTAGCACCTCGATATATTGGTCCATTTCCCATCACCGAACGTATTGGTCCCATGGCTTATCGCCTTTTATTACCGGCTCAATTTTCTGCTATTCATGACGTGTTTCACGTTTCTCAATTACGGAAGTGCCTCCGAGATTCTGATTGTATTCTTGAGCCCGGTGTTGTGGAAGAAATTGAAGTCTCACCTAATTTAACTTATGAGCAACATCATATTCGTATTATTGCTTCGGAGGTCAAGCGCCTTCGAAATAAAGATGTTCCGCTTGTTAAAGTCCAATGGTCCTCAAATCCTAAGGATTGCTCTTGGAAATCAAGAGAGTTCATCGAGCGAACACATCCGGACTTACTTTCTCGTGCTCTTTGAGGTGAATTTCTTGCTTCTAATTTCTTTTGTGTTGATACGCTTTTATGGTTGTTACCTTATATTTTCTTCTTAAATATTGCGAGGACGCAATTTCTTTAAGGAGGGGAGTCTGTAACAACCCGCATATTTTATGATTGAATATTTAAATATTTTGTTTCAATATTTTATCTTTAGTTGGATTATAGTCCGAAAAGTTACTTTTTGCATACGGTCGAATTTGGACTCGGGACCACTTCCATTGAGTTCAAAACGCCGTTTGCGATCTTTTTAAGTATAAACTTTGATATGTTTGGAGTTAGTGGAATCTTGCTACTTTTTCACTTTAGGCTTTAGGTTTGGTTTAACCCATTAGCCTAAACTTATAACTCTAACTCAACCCCCTTCCCTTCATAATTTTACTTTCATTTCCTAACACTCAAGCTTCATCAAAAATGGAGGAAGGAATGAGAAATTAAAACTCCAAGCCCTAGTTCACTTGCAAATCCTACATCTAACTCCAAATTCAAAGAGAAGGCATTGATTCAAGCTTCTTGGGTTGATTCTCCTTTGCTTTCAAGCTTCTCTTTCATTGATTTTGTGAAAAGGTGAGATTTTTACCTCACATCTTTGTCTATAACTATCTTTGATTGTTAGGTATGAATTCCTAACACTTATTCATGTGCATTTGCCTTTGGTTTGGATTGAATTGGTGAAAATTATAATTTTTAGTGTTTCGGGTTCAATTCTTCAAAAATCCAATCTTTTGATGTTTAAACACGTATTTGGTGATGCATCGAGGAACCAATACGACCGGGTAGCCTATGCATATAATCCCCTAGTGTCCGTGCTCGATCGGTTGCAAATTGGGTGAGTTTTGCACTCCAAAACCCTTAGGTCGCTCTGCTGCACATGCAAGATTTTCGGCCTGCAGTTAGGTCGCGCTAACATAGGTCGCAACCCTTAGGTCGTAACCCCCTTAGGTCGCACAGCCTTGTTAGTCATTAAGTCGCTCGGCTTTCCCCTTTAGGTCGCTCGGTTAGGTCGCGTCTTATAGGTCGTTTGCCTTGCTTTTGAGTCGGCCTGCCTTAGGACGTAACTCCCTAGGTCGTTCGTACTCGCTTGAGTTAGGTCGCTCGGCCCATTAGGTCGCGCGTGCTTTTAGGTCGCGCTATGTTGGGTCACGCCATGTTTGGTCGCACCTTTTCCTAAGTCGCTCGGCCTTGTTTTTGTTAGGCCGTTTGCACCATTATGTCGCGAGTGCTTTTAGGTCGCACCCATTTGACCACTTAGGTCGCTTGGCCCTCTTACGCCTTAAGTCGCGCCATACTTAGGTCGCGCCACTTCTTAGGTCGTGTTATGTAGTTAGGTCGCGCAATTCATTAGGTCACACCTGCTATGCCTCGCACCAACGTTAGGTCGCAACATGTAAGGTCGCTTGACCTCTTTTGAGCCGCTACCTCCTTAGGTCGTTCCACTGCTAGGTTGCAACGTGTTGAGTCGCTAGGCTATTTCCATTTTGATGAGTTTGGAATTGAATTCTTTGGATTTTTATTCATGTCTTCGTATGTGAATTTTTGTGATTTATTGTTTCTACAATCATTTTCGTGATTTGTCACTTCACCTCACTCGTACGAGAAATCTAATTAAATGGCTTAGTAAAACAGGTGGTATGAAACGCTTGCGTTTACTTCGTTCGGTTGATTCTTGGACTTGTTCGATTGAATCTCTTGTGATAATTTTTGAGTGGGGATCTACAATTTGTTCGTAAATATTTAAGTTAAGCTAGTGGTTATGGGACATGAGGCTAAGATCATATATTTACCAGCTTATTGTAATTGACATTCCTTGATGATCGATGATGATCATTTTTGTGACTATGACTAGCGATATGCTATGTTTCTTTGTCCACGTAGGGGACAATACCTCGTCTTATTGAGTTTCGTCTCATTCCTTTTATAGGTTAACGACCTATGTATTATTTGAAGTTTCGACTCAACTTTTGTGGGCTAGCGACCCATGTTCTTTTATGGAGTTCGTTCCATCGGGCGTACCTTTGTACTACGTCGTTGTTCCGAGCTATTCGAGTTTCTGGTTCCTCGGGCATACCGTTGTACTACGTCGTTGCACCGGCTCTATGGTTAGCAACCATGGGATAGCATCCCGTTTGTGATACACGTGTTGGTGAGCTTTCATGCTCCCGTTTTGTGATAGGCCTCCCACTTTTTGTGATTTCTGGATTTCCATTGATGATTTCTAGAGTTTGTGTTTCACCAATTTTGATTTGTATTGATAAGTTTTATCAATATTTGTGCATTGGTGAATTTTGTGTGTCATTGACTTTTGTGATTGGCATTGATATTATTGCCAATACTTATGATTTTGGTGAATAATAATATAGAGTATGACATTCCTTTTGATCTTTGAGAAGATTCTTGTGATATTGATTAATCCCTTGTTGATTTTCAATTACATACTTATCATAGTATGGATTTATGGATTGTCATATATTTATCTCGTATCCCTTATTCTATATCATTTTGACTGATATTTATAGCTAGACTGATCCGTTTATTATTTTCTTATTAAATAATACTCGGGTCAGACCAAGATGTTACAGGTGCTTCTGCTTGACTTCACTTCTGGGATTATCATCCTGACTTTTGGATAACTACTTAGATTAGTAGTTTTTGTTGTATACCTTTGAGATATAGACTCCTTGATGTATACATATTCTTTTGTCTAGCACTTGTAACCATTCTTTGGTGATATTGTGGATCTTGTTTGACCACTCCTCTGATGTACACTTTCATGTGTTATATTCATATCTTTTTCCGCCTTTGTGATATGGATGTCTGTGACTAATTTATGTTATGCTTATTTCTATATTTGTTTCCGAAGACATTATAGCCATGCGTAGTAGCTTTGGGTTTGTATCGGTATGTCAGACTTATGTTTGGAGTACTATCTGACATATCGGTGCTCGCTCGAAGCAATTACACGGATGGTCGCTCCTCAACAGCCTTATTCTCCATGCCAGTTGACGGCATTACCCCGTAGTGTCCTTGGCTAGCGTGGGTATAGAGGTGGGGCGTCACAGCTCTTTACTCATTCTATTATTTTCTAACACTCAAGCTAAAAAAAATAGGGGAAGAAATAGGAAATTAGAATTCCTAAACCCTAGTTTTGCAAGGAAATTCAAGTTATTGCTCAAAAATCAAAGAGAAGCTTAGGTTAGCATCCTCTTCAACTTCTCCATCTCAATCTCTCTTCTATTTTCAGAAATTTCTGTAGCCTAACTTAGGAAAAACATCACTTTTTGTAACGACCAGGGATTTTTGGCCATATTATTTTAATAAATATTTAATCCAATTAAATAAAATGTAAACTCATCATTTTAAAATGAATAGGACTTTTGGAAATATTTGCCATTTATTTGTATATATTTGTATTTTAAAAAGGAAATTTGATTTTGAAAATTTAAAATAAATCTCTTAATAATATTTACAATAAAATTTATCTTATATAATTGGATTATAATACTTTGCCATGTTAATATTTGGTGAATATATATATGGATGATAATGTTTGAAATAAAATTTAATTCAATCAATATAAAAAAATAAGTATAAAATGTAAGTAAACCAAATGAATATAATTTAAATATTGGTAGTCAAAATATAAAATAGAAATAAAAATAAAAGCAAGAATTAAGTAGTTAAGGTATGCATACAACATAAACTGAAAATTTGTAAGCACAAATGTATAAAGTGAAATCAGACAAAAACATGTATATGAAGTTCAAACTAGAAGTTAATAAACACAAGTGTATAAACAACTATAACAATTTTAAGTGAAACACAAAGTATAGAATAAAATAAAAACAAAGTATAACATAATACCAAACAAACATGTATATATAAATTATTCAAGCTAGAAGTCTTCATACAAAGTATCTATATATACAACAAAAATATAGTAATAAGTATGTAAACAATAGGGAAACCAGTGCATTAATTGCCATCATCTCAAGCCAAAATTTTGTCATTTCAAATTTTGCAAATCTTTACATTTCAGAAGAGAAAATCTGATCAATCAAAACAAAGATAAGAAAACAGCTAAACTAGTTACAACCTTCCTTATACATCCTGTTCTCTTCTATATATATATATATATATATGTGTGTGACCATCTTTCTATTTTAGTTCGTTCAGCAAACATAAGAAAACCAGAGAATAAGAAATAAGCAACTGCATCTTTTCAAAATATAAGAATCATTCAGTTAAAACAAAAACAGAAAAATACTCAAGGCAGATTCAACTGCAGATTTTCAAGAACATCATAGTGTTTTTTTGTTCAACAAACCTTGCAGGTGAGTAAACAAGAATTTTAAAAGCTTAAGTATTTAAAAACAGTTCAAGATTCTTTGATATTTTGGTTTGTATATGCTTCAGTTTGTATATAATCCTATGGTGTACTATACTTCTCTGTTAATTGAGATAGGTTGCATATTTTTTTAAGAAAAACTTAAATTATTCCCATCAGATTATTGTAAAGCTTTAATTTTTCAATCAAACAAGATGTTTAAACTTAAATTTAGAGTTTGAAAGGCTGATTAAAAAAATGATTGTAAGATATCATCACTGTAACCTTGTTTACAGGTAATCAAATAATACTTTGATGAATTCGATTGTCATAAAAAGTTAATTCAAGTTCATAGTTTGAATCCTTACTGCAAATCATGATTTTTAAAACAGAAATGAAGATTTTTAGATTGGTATTTTATGAGCAGTTTGTATTTGAATAAAAATTGCATTTTCACAAATTTCAGACAATTGAATCAATTTAAAAGGTTGAAATTTAGATTGAAGCAAGTATAAACATTTGTGATTTCGTGAAAATTATCAGGAAATTTTTCCATTGCATAAATTAAAGGAACGAATTCATTTTAGGGTTTAAGGTCAGTTCTTGTTATGGTTAAGAAACGAGTAGTGTTCGTTTCCAATTCGTGGTCGAGTTTCACGAGATTCAAGGGAGTGGAAGAGTGGTGTGTTGTCATGGTGTGGCCGAAGCTTGGGCGTCTCTGGTGGTCTGTGCGGCGGTGGCGAGGTGTTTTAGTTGGTGGATGGTGTTGCAGTTTTTCGAGCGGTATGCAAAATTTCGATTTCGAATTTTTGAAGGCGAGTTGAGTTTGATTTTCGAATTTATGGATGATTTGTGACTTGTCGATGGTCGTAGGGTTCGCCGGAGTTGAGCTACGCCGCCATGCACGTGTACGGCATGAGGATGGTGTCATTGTCGTTGATGGGTGATCAATCTCGAGTCGTTGCTCGAGTTGTCTAGGTGTTTGCTTCGAGTTTTGGGACGAGTGCATGAGAGGGATCCCTGATACTATAATCTTTGTTTAAACTTAAACTTAATTGCAGAAAAAAGAGAGAGAAGAAGATGGAGTTCGAGAGCGAGAGAGTGACTCGGGGGAAAAGCTGGAGGAACTCAAAGTGATACTCGAGTAAACACAGGGGAGATCTCGGGTTGTTTTTCCAGAACTGCAAAATTTAAAGAAAAAGAAATATAGTTAAGCAATGTGTGTTTCAGCAGGTTTTAAGCACTATAGATTTAATAAGTGTTTTAATGATTTAAGTTAAAACTTTAATACAAGTTTAATTATAAGAGATATGTTCTGTAAAGGTAAACGTAACCTCAACCCTCATCAATCGGGAATGGCTAAAACAGGGGATGTGCAGCAAGGTTAGGTGGGTCATGGCCAAGCAGGACGAGATATACCCCTGTCTAGATGTCCCTTTTTATTTCGGTTGTGTGGTCGGTTGCTAACTACAACCGCGGGGTTATCTTGTTCGAGACTGTTCAGTAAGGAATGGTTCTGGCCTTGTGTTGCAGGAGATGTAAGGTGGATCATCGGTACGGTGATCTAGGCGCCGTACAGTGACGGGCGGTACCCCAGTAGCCCTGCCATCGATGGAAACTCATTTTCCCTACGAGACCCTACGGTTTTGATTTGTATTACCCACTTTCGTGGCTAGTAGCTGAAATTTAATGAATGTAACAATTTCGGCTATTTTCTATTTGCTTGAAAACCATAGACACTATTATAAAGTAGCTGGATTTCCTATAAAATGTTTTGGTTAGCATAAGGGAAAAATTTACCCGTATTTATGTGTGGGGAGTCTTACATGATACCTTTATTTTCAAATGTTTTTCAAAGTTAAACAACTTTAAACCGTTTACTCATACCAGACCCATGTCTGGCCCGGAGTTTATTTTTGTTTTTCATAAACTCTTGGATACTTAAATTTTTATGTGCAGCCAGGTGATAGGTTTTGGATTTTGGTTTCCGGAGGAGGTTTGAGCAGGAGTTCCAAACGTATGTATCTATCTATTTAGTTCCGCTGTGTTAGTTGATGTATATTGTATTTCGGGATGTATGTAGTGACAAATGTATATATATGACAGTCATGTGTATGATATTGTATAACTCTGATATATGTGAAACTATGTAATAGTTATGTGATGTATTATATTTTGTTCCGTTCCGCTGTGAGATTCTGATGTTGTTATTCTTTTCTATTTCTATCCCTTTCTTTTCTTATTGATGATACGTCTTTCTATGGTTAGAAGGGTGGGTCGTCACAGTTGGTATCAGAGCACTAGGTTGAGCGAATACCTAGGCTCTTGAGTGATATCTATCTTGAGAGAGCGTATTTGTAATTTTGATATATATATATATATATATATATATATATATATATATATATATAAATTTCTACCTATTTGTTGGGTTTCCTGTTCTGGTTTTCCAATATAAGTTATAAAGGTAGATAGGGTAGTGGTGTGTGTAACACGACTACCAATGGTTGGGGTTTAATGGGTGAGGTTGGAAGTGTATCTGTCGAGACTGTAGACCTATTACCATCTCGAGTGAGTTTTAGGTGGTGTAAGGATTTCATCGATCTCTGAAGGAAACCTCGTAAGGTTCGGAGTTCATCTTTGAAGTGTAAGTTTGGATGAGCTAGAGTTGGATCTGTTGGTTGGACAGAAGCAAGTCATGATATCTTGATACCTAAGGATGTAGTAGCTGTGTGATGATACATAGTGACTATGGAAGTCTCCGAAGATGTTTCTTTTGAACAAGTTAAGGAAGTATGTCTGCTTCAGTGTTGCGGCTAAGTTCAGTAGGGTGTTTCTATTTGGTTTGAGGTCCGAGTTTCTCGAAGAGCTTTGGATAGGAAGTCATTGGGGATCTGGGTCAGCAATGTAGCTCGAAGTGTTCTATGTGCCGTCAAGAAGGTTTTCTGGTTAGCAGTTTTTCTTGAGGTAATTTCAGAAGTAGCAGAGTGGATCCATTTCTTCGATGGATTGGCTCGATAAATATAAGGCAGTTCTGAATTGTGATGAGAGAACAGTTTCATTGGAAACCGATTTGGGTACGATTGCCAGAGTGTCATGTGCTAATTCTGGAATTCACTTGAGTAGTCTTTTTCATGGAGTTGAGACTTTTCAAGAGAAGGTTGAAGATATCGATGTGGTCCAAGATTTTCCTGATGTATTCGAGAAAGTTAAGTGTTTGCCTCCGCATCAAGAGATAGAGTTTCGTATTGATTTGATTCTAGGAGCAGTTCCGGTGATTCATCCTAGTAGGAGGATGGATCCTAGAGAAAGAGAGAGAAGAGTTAGTTAAGTAGACTCAGGATCTTTTGGAGAAGGGGTTGATTAGGCCCAGTTTTTCTTGTTGGGGTTCTGCTGCGGTGTTTGTCACTAAATCGGATGGATCGCTAAGGTTCTGCGTGGATTATCGAGAATTGAACAAAGTGACCATTCGAAACCAATATCCTCTTCCTCGTATTGATGATCTCTTTGACCAGTTGCATGGAGCTTCTATCTTTTCTCAGCTAGATTTAGCTTCAGGTTTCCATCAGTTGAGGGTAGCTGAGGACAGTATTCCCTTGATTGCATTTAGGGGACCAAATTGTTTCTATGAGTGGTTGGTTATGCCTTTCGGGTTAACCAACGCTCCTGCCTACTTCGTTGATCTGATGAACCGAGTCTTTCGGGATGTATTGAATAAGTTTGTTCTAGTGTTCATCGATGATATCCTGGTTTATTCTAAGTCTGAAGAAGAGCACAAGCAGCATTTGAGAATAGTGTTGGAGACACTGAGGAGGCCTGTTTTGAAGGTGAAATTTTCTAAGTGTCATTTTTGGAAATCGGAAGTCAAATTTTTTGGGCTCATTGTTTCTGGTGAAGGTATCTCTGTTGACCCAACGAAGATTGAGACTATTCTGGAATGGAAGCAACCGAAGTCACCGACAGAAATTCGCAGTTTTCTAGGATTAGCTGGCTACTACAGGAAGTTTATCAAGGATTATTCTAAGATTTCTTCACATCTGACTAAGTTAACAAGGAAAGGAGCTAAATTCAAATGGACACACCAGTGTGAAGAAGCTTTTCAAGAATCGAAGACGAGGCTAACCAGTGCACCCGTGCTAGCTATTCCGGACGGGGAAAGAAAATTTGAAGTTTATACAGATGCCTGTATAATTGGTCTAGGAGCAGTGTTGATGAAGAATGGAAGAGTAATTACGTATGCGAGTCGGCAATTAAAGCCACATGAAAGAAACTACGCTACGCATGATCTTGAGTTGTTAGCCATTGTTTTTGCTTTGAGGATCTGGAGACATTATCTCTTGGGAGAGAAGTTTGAGTTATTCACGGATCACAAACCGTTGAAATATCTTTTCTCCCAAAATGATCTTAATCTGAGGCAGCGGCGATGGGTCGAGTTTCTGGCATCATATGATTTGGATATTCTGTAGACCCCGAGAAAGACAAATGTTGTGGCTGATGCTCTTAGCAGGAATGCAGTTCTGTCTCTTTTGGAAGTTGTTCCATCTCTCTAGGACAGAATCATAAGTAAGCAAATGGAGGATAGATCTTTTGTGGAACTAATTCTTGGAACCGAGGATGGTCGGTAATCAGATTTCAAGGTGGACGATCAAGGTGTTTTGAGGATTAATGGTCGTTTGTGTGTGCCTAATATAGATGGATTGAGGCAAGAAGTCTTAGCTGAGTGTCATCACTCCAGACTGAATATTCACCCAGGAATTTCTAAGATGTATAAAGATATGAGAAGAGATTTTTGGTGGCCGAGCATGAAGAGGGATGTAGCTGCTTTCGTTAACAGTTGTGCTATCTGTCAACAAGTTAAAGGAGATCAACTGAAGTCAGCCGGTTTGTTGCAGCCTTTGGAAATCCCAGAATGGAAATGGGAGATGTTTTCGATGGATTTCATCGACGGTTTGCCAAGAACCAAGAAAGGAAACGATGGAATATGGGTTATTGTGGATCGTTTAACTAAGAACGCCCATTTTATACCGGTTAAGGCAACTCGTAATGCAGTTTCTCTGACAGAGATTTTCTTGAGGAAGATAGTTTGATTGCATGGTGTTCCTGTTAGCATAGTAAGTGATCGTGATCCTATGTTTACCAGCACATTATGGAAGGCTCTACAATCAGCTTTGGGAACTAGTTTGAGATTGAGTACAGCCTATCTTCCTCAGACAAATGGACAGACGGAGAGACTGAATCGTATGCTTGAGGATATGCTGCGAGCTTGTGTTTTGGATTTTGGTGGATCGTGGGAAGACCATCTTCATTTGGTAGAATTTTCCTATAACAACAGTTACCAAGCGAGTATTAAGAGGGCTACTTATGAAGCTCTTTACGGAAGACCGTGTAGATCCCCATCCTGTTGGATAGAATCGAAGGATCGTCTTGTGCTTGGGCCAGATTTGATTCGTGAAGCTTCTGCTAAAGTTGAGATTATCTAGAAAAGGATGAAAGTAGCTCAGGACCATTAGTAGAAGTACGCAGATAAGAGAAGGAGACAATTGGAATTTGAGATTGGTGATTTAGTTTTTGTCAAAGTTTCCCCGATCAAAGGAGCTATTAGATTTAGGAAGACGGGAAAACTTGCCCCAAGATATATTGGACCATTTCGGATAGTGGAAAGGATTGGTGCGGTAGCTTACTGAGTTGAATTGCCAAAACGGATGTTTGGAATTCATAATGTATTCCATGTATCCCATTTAAGGAAGTTTGTTCATGATCCATCATTAGTTGTGGAACCAATAGTCTAGGAAGATTTGGAGGGTGAGCCGAATTTGACTGTGGTCAGGAATCCAGTTCGGATTGTTGATCAAGACGAGAGGCAACTCGGGAACAAGGTAGTGATGCTTGTCATAGTACAATGGAGCGCGGATCCCAGAGATTTTACCTGGGAAACTCTGGATAGTTTTAGGAAAGCCTATCCAGATCTGTGGCCAGATAGCTAGTGATGTTTGTTTGGATAGATTGTTTGATTGTTTGCTAATGTATGAATGATTGTATGTTTGAATGGTTGATATAAAGCTTTTGAATTAACTTTTGTTTTAAATTTCGATGGCGAAATTCTTTTAAGGGGGGAGGAATGTAACGACCTGAGATTTTTGGCCATATTATTTTAATAAATATTTAATCCAATTGAATAAAATGTAAACTCATCATTCTAAAATGAATAAGACTTTTGGAAATATTTGCCATTTATTTGTATATATTTGTATTTTAAAAAGGAAATTTTATTTTGAAAATTTAAAATAAGTCTCTTAATAATATTTACAATAAAATTTATCTTATATAATTGAATTACAATAATTTTCCTTGTTGATATTTGGTGAATATATATATGGATGATAAAGTTTAAAATAAAGTTTAATTCTATCAATATAAAAAAATAAGTATAAAATGTAAGTAACCATATGAATATAATTTAAATATTGGTAGTCAAAATATAAAATAGAAATAAAAATAAAAGAAAGAACTAAGTAGTTAAGGTATGCATACAACATAAACTGAAAATTTGTAAGCATAAATGTATAAAGTGAAATCAGACAAAAACATGTATATGAAGTTCAAACTAGAAGTTAATAAAAACAAGTGTATAAACAACTATAGCAATTTTAAGTGAAACACAAAGTATAGAATAAAATAAAAACAAAGTATAACATAATACCAGACAAACATGTATATATAAATTATTCAAGCTAGAAGTCTTCATACAAAATATCTATATATACAATAAAAATATAATAATAAGTATGTAAACAAATAGGGAAACCAGTGCTTTAATTGCCATCATCACAAGCCAAAATTTTGTCATTTCAAATTTTGCAAATCTTTACATTTCAGAAGAGAAAATCTGATCAATCAAAACAAAGATAAAAAAATAGCTAAACCAGTTACAACCTTCCTTATACATCCTGTTCTCTTCTATATATATGTGACCATCTTTCTATTTTAGTTCGTTCAGCAAACATAAGAAAACCAAAGAATAAGACATAAGCAACTGCATCTTTTCAAAATATAAGCATCATTCAGTTCAAAACAAAAACAAAAAAAATACTCAAGGCAGATTCAACTGCAGATTTTCAAGAACATCATAATGTTTTTTTGTTCAACAACCCTTACAGGTGAGTAAACAAGAATTTTAAAAGCTTAAGTATTTAAAAACAGTTTAATATTCTACGAGATTTTGGTTTTTATATGCTTCAGTTTGTATATAATCCTGCGGTGCTCTATACTTCTCTGTTAATTGAGATAGGTTGCACATTTTTTTAAGAAAAACTCAAATTATTCTCATCAGATTATTGTAAAGCTTTAATTTTTCAATCAAACAAGATGTTTAAACTTAAATTTAGAGTTTTAAAGGCTGATTTAAAAAATGATTATAAGATATCATCACTTTAACCTTGTTTACAGGTAATCAAATAATACTTTGATGAATTCGATTGTCATAAAAAGTTAATTCAAGTTCATAGTTTGAATCCTTACTGCAAATCATGATTTTTAAAACAGAAATGAAGATTTTTAGATTGGTATTTTATGAGCAGTTTGTATTTGAATAAAAATTGCATTTTCACAAATTTTAGACAATTGAATCAAAATTTAAGTTAAGTATAAAATTTATTAACATTAAAGTTTGTAGTTAGTAATAAATTGATTTTCAAAATTTGAAGAAGGCTTTTAAAGGTTAATTACGATGAATAATTAATATTAATTAATTATTTTTGGAAATCAATTAAGAATAATTAATTTATAATTGTAATTAAAGATTGATTAACTAATGATTAAGTAATAAATAAATTTGTGATTAATTACTTAAAGTTAATTAATGTATGATTAGTAGTTAATTAATTAAGTAATTTAATTATGAATTAATAGTTGATTAATTAAGTAATTAGAGGTTAATAAATGGATAATTAAGTTTTAATTAATTAATAATTAGATCATTAATTAATAATTAAGAGTGATTAATTAAGTAATTAAGACTTACTAATTGATTAAGAAATGATTAATTAATTAAATGATTTGAAATGGAATAATTAATTAATTAATGATTGATTATACCGGATTAAGTAATTAATTCTCAAGTAATTGATTAAATTAAATTAATTACAACGAGAAATCAAGATGTTTGCTTATGAATGTTATATAAGTAGAATATCTGATTTGTGATATTTATCTGGTGATATTCTGTGATGCTCCATGTTATGCTCTTGATATATCTATGATGATTGTGTATAATTTATCTGTGATAAATGCTATGTGAATTCAATGTATTGAATTAAACTGCTTAAACTATTAAACAACTTGACCTTTAAAATGACATTTGGATTTCGATGAGACCGGGATCACGTGTCATTTGATATTCCGAAAACCACATCGATCCAAATTAAACGTTAGGTCGTGACATCTCAAGTAAAGATCGAGATGGTGTTTTTAGAATGCAAGGGTTATTGTCGTTGACTCTGAGGGTGATTCCAAAATGAGTGTAATGAGATAATGCCTTCGGTTTCATTCGAACCCGGAACGAACTTGTATGGATTGAATGCTTTCAGAACATCGTCAGGTGGACGATGAGCATTCTAAGAGATATGTTCTGTAAAGGTAAACGTAACCTCAACCCTCATCAACCGGGAATGGCTAAAACAGGGGATGTGCAGCAAGGTTAGGTGGGTCATGCCCAAGCAGGACGAGATATACCCCTATCTAGATGTCCCTTTTTATTTCGACCATGTGGGCGGTTGCTAGCTACAACCGCGGGGTTATCTTGTTCGAGACTGTTTAGTAAGGAATGGTTCCAACCTTGTGTTGCAAGAGATTTAGGGTGGATCTCCGGTACGGTGATCTAGGCCCCGTACTGTGACGGGCAGTACCCCAGTAGCCTTGCCATTGATGGAAACTCATTTTCCCTACGAGACCCTACGGTTTTGATTTGTATTTACCCACTTTCGTGGCTAGTAGCTGAATTTAATGAACGCAACAATTTCATCTATTTTCTAGTTACTTGAAAACCCTAGACACTATTATATATCACTGGATTTTCTATAAAATGTTTTGGTTAGCGTAAGGGAAAAATTTACCCGTATTTATGTGTGGGGAGTCTTACGTGATACCTTTATTTTCAAATGTTTTTCAAAGTTAAACAACTTTAAACCGTTTACTCATACCAGACCCATGTCTGACCTGGAGTTTATTTTTTTTTCATAAACTCTTGGATACTCAAATTTTTATGAGTAGCCAGGTGATAGGTTTAGGATTTTGGTTTCTGGAGGAGCTTGGAGCAGGAGTTCCAGATGTATGTATGTATCTATCTAGTTCAAATGTGTTAGTTGATGTATGCTGTATTTCGGGATGTATGTAGTGACAGATGTATATATATGACTGTCATGTGTATGATATTGTGTAACTCTGATATATGTGAGACTATGTAAAAGTTATGTGATGTATTATATTTTGTTCCGTTCCGCTATGAGATTCTGATGTTGTTATTCTTTTCTATTTCTATCCCTTTCTTTTCTTATTGATGATACGTCTTTCTATGGTTAGAAGGGAGGGTCGTCACAGTTGGTATCAGAGCGCTAGGTTGAGCGAATACCTAGGCTCTTGAGTGATATCTATCTTGAGAGAGCGTATTTGTAATTTTGATATATATATATATATATATATATATGCATATGTGTGTATATATATATATTAATTTCTACCTATTTGTTGGGTTACCTGTTCTGGTTTTCCAATATAAGTTATAAAGGTAGATAGGGTAGTGGTGTGTGTAACACGACTACCAATGGTTGGGGTTTGAATGGGTGAGGTTGGAAGTGTATCTATCGAGACTGTTGACCTATTACCGTCTCGAGTGAGTTTTGGGTGGTGTAAGGATTTCATCGATCTCTGAAGGAAACCTGTTAAGGTTCGGAGTTCATCTTTGAAGTGTAAGTTTGGATGAGCTAGAGTTGGATCTGTTGGTTGGACTGAAGAAAGTCATGATATCTTGATACCTCAGGATGTAGTAGCTATGTGATGAGACACAGTGACTATGGAAGTCTCCGAAGATGTTTCTTTAGAACAAGTTGAGGAAGTATGTCTGCTTCGGTGTTGTGGCTAAGTTCAGTAGGGTGTTTCTGTTTGGTTTGAGGTCTGAGTTTCTCGAAGAGCTTTAGATAAGAAGTCTTTGGGCATCTGGGTCAGCAATGTAGCTCGAAGTGTTCTATGTGCCGTCAAGAAGGTTTTATGGTTAGCAGTTTTTTTGAGGTAATTTCAGAAGTAGCAGAGTGGATCCATTTCTTCGATGGATTGGCTCGATAAATATAAGGCAGTTCTGAATTATGATGAGAGAACAGTTTCATTGGAAACCGATTTGGGTAGGATTGCCAGAGTGTCATGTGCTAATCCTGGAATTCACTTGAGTAGTCTTTTTCATGGAGTTGAGACTTTTCAAGAGAAGGTTGAAGATATCGATGTGGTCCAAGATTTTCTTGATGTATTCGAGAAAGTTAAGTGTTTGCCTCCGCATCGAGAGATAGAGCTTCGTATTGATTTGATTCCAGGAGCAGTGCCGGTGATTCATCCTAGTAGGAGGATGGCTCCTAAAGAGAGAGAAGAGTTAGTTAAGCAGACTCAGGATCTTTTGGAGAAGAGGTTAATTAGGCCCAGTTTTCCTTGTTGGGGTTCTGCTGTGGTATTTGTCACTAAATCAAATGGATCACTAAGGTTCTGTGTGGATTATCGAGAATTGAACAAAGTGACCATTCGAAACAAATATCCTCTTCCTCGTATTGATGATCTCTTTGACCAGTTGCATGGAGCTTCTATCTTTTCTCAGCTAGATTTAGCTTCAGGTTTCCATCAGTTGAGGGTAGCTGAGGACAGTATTCCCTTGACTGCATTTAGGGGACCAAATTGTTTCTATGAGTGGTTCGATATGCCTTTCGGGTTAACCAACGCTCCTGCCTACTTCATTGATCTGATGAACCGAGTCTTTCGGGATGTATTGAATAAGTTTGTTTGGTTTTCATCGATGATATCCTGGTTTATTCTAAGTTTGAAGAAGAGCACAAGCAGCATTTGAGAATAGTGTTGGAGACACTGAGGAGGCCTGTTTTGAAGGCGAAATTCTCTAAGTGCCATTTTTGGAAATCGAAAGTCAAATTTTTGGGGCACATTGTTTCTGGTAAAGGTATCTCTGTAGACCCAGCGAAGATTGAGACTATTCTGGAATGGAAGCAACCGAAGTCACCGACGGAAATTCGCAGTTTTTTGGGATTAGCCGGCTACTACATGAAGTTTATCAAGGATTATTCTAAGATTTCTTCACATCTGACCAAGTTAACAAGGAAAGGAGCTAAATTCAAATGGACACCCCAGTGTGAAGAAGCTTTTCAAGAATCGAAGACGAGGCTAACCAGTGCACCAGTGCTAGCTATTCCGGATGGGGAAAGCAAATTTGAAGTTTATACAGATGCCTGTATAGTTGGTCTGGGAGCAGTGTTGATGTAGAATGGAAGAGCTATTACGTATGCGAGTCGGCAATTAAAGCCACAAGAAAGAAACTACGCTACGCACGATCTTGAGTTGTTAGCCATTGTTTTTGCTTTGAAGATCTGGAGACATTATCTCTTGGGAGAGAAGTTTGAGTTATTCACATATCACAAACCGTTGAAATATCTTTTCTCTCAAAAGGATCTTAATCTGAGGCAGCAGCGATGGGTCGAGTTTCTGGCATCATATGATTTGGATATTCTGTACACCCCAAGAAAGACAAATGTTGTGGCTGATGCTCTTAGCAGGAATGCAGTTCTGTCTCTTTTGGAAGTTGTTCCATCTCTCTAGGACAGAATCATAAGTAAGCAAATGGAGGATAGATCTTTTGAGAAACTAATTCTTGGAACCAAGGATGGTCGGTAATCAGATTTCAAGGTGGACGATCAAGGTGTTTTGAGGATTAATGGTCGTTTGTGTGTGCCTAATATAGATGGATTGAGGCAAGAAGTCTTAGCTGAGTGTCATCGCTCCAGACTGAATATTCACCCAGGAATTTCTAAGATGTATAAAGATATGAGAAGAGATTTATGGTGGCCGAGCATGAAGAGGGATGTAGCTGCTTTCGTTAACAGTTGTGCTATCTGTCAGCAAGTTAAAGGAGATCAACAGAAGTCAGCCGGTTTGTTGCAGCCTTTGGAAATCCCAGAATGGAAATGGGAGATGTTTTCGATGGATTTCATCGACGGTTTGCCAAGAACCAAGAAAGGAAACGATGGAATATGGGTTATTGTGGATCATTTAACTAAGAACGCCCATTTTATACCCGTTAAGGCAACTCGTACTGCAGTTTCTCTGGCAGAGATTTTCTTGAGGAAGATAGTTTGATTGCATGGTGTTCCTGTTAGCATAGTAAGTGATCGTGATCCTATCTTTACCAGCAAATTATGGGAGGCTCCACAATCAGCTATGGGAACAAGTTTGAGATTGAGTACAGCCAATCATCCTCAAACAGATGGACAGACGGAGAGACTGAATCGTATTCTAGAGGATACGCTGCGAGCTTGTGTTTTGGATTTTGGTGGATCGTGGGAAGAGCATCTTCATTTGGTTGAATTTTCCTATAACAACAGTTACCAAGAGAGTATTAAGAGGGCTCCTTATGAAACTCTTTATGGAAGACCGTGTAGATCCCCATCCTGTTGGATAGAATCGTAGGATCGTCTTGTACTTGGGCCAGATTTGATTCGTGAAGCTTCTGCTAAAGTTGAGATTATCAAGAAAAGGATGAAAGCAGCTCAGGACCGTTAGTAGAAGTACGCGGATAAGAGAAGGAGACAATTGGAATTTGAGATTGGTTATTTAGTTTTTGTTAAAGTTTCCCGAATCAAAGGAGCTATTAGATTCGGGAAGACGGGAAAACTTGCCCCAAGATATATTGGACCATTTCGGATATTGGAAAGGATTGGTGCGGTAGCTTACTGAGTTGAATTGCCAGAACGGATGTCTGGAATTCATAATGTATTCCATGTATCCTATCTAAGGAAGTTTGTTCATGATCCATCATTAGTTGTGGAACCAATAGTCCAGTAAGATTTAGAGGTTGAGCCGAATTTGACTGTGGTCAGGAATCCAGTTCGGATTGTTGATCAAGACAGGAGGCAACTCAGGAACAAGGTAGTGATGCTCGTCATAGTACAGTGGAGCGAGGATCCCAAAGATTTTACTTGGGAAACTCTGGATAGTTTTAGGAAAGCCTATCCAGATCTGTGGCCAGATAGGTAGTGATGTTTGTTAGGATAGATTGTTTGATTGTTTGCTAATGTATGAATGATTGTATGTTTGAATGGTTGATATAAAGCTTTTGAATTAACTTTTGTTTTAAATTTCGAGGACGAAATTCTTTTAAGGGGGGAGGAATGTAACGACCCGGGATTTTTGGCCATATTATTTTAAGAAATTTTTAATCCAATTAAATAAAATGTAAACTCATCATTTTAAAATGAATAAGACTTTGGGAAATATTTGCCATTTATTTGTATATATTTGTATTTTAAAAAGGAATTTTTATTTTGAAAATTTAAAATAAGTCTCTTAATAATATTTACAATAAAATTTATCTTATATAATTGAATTACAATAATTTGCCTTGTTGATATTTCGTGAATATATATATGGATGATAATGTTTGAAATAAAATTTAATTATATCAATATAAAAAAATAAGTATAAAATGTAAGTAAACCATATGAATATAATTTAAATATTGGTAGTTAAAATATAAAATAGAAATAAAAATAAAAGCAAGAATTAAGTAGTTAAGGTATGCATACAACATAAACTGAAAATTTGTAAGCACAAATGTATAAAGTGAAATCAGAAAAAAATATGTATATGAAGTTCAAACTAGAAGTTAATAAAAACAAGTGTATAAACAACTATAACAATTTTAAGTGAAACACAAAGTATAGAATAAAATAAAAACAAAGTATAACATAATACCAGACAAACATGTATATATAAATTATTCAAGCTAGAAGTCTTCATACAAAATATCTATATATACAACAAAAATATAATAATAAGTATGTAAACAAATAGGGAAACCAGTGCACTAATTGCCATCATCTCAAGCCAAAATTTTGTCATTTCATATTTTGCAAATCTTTACATTTTAGAAGAGAAAATCTGATCAATCAAAACAAAGATAAGAAAACAGCTAAACCGGTTACAACCTTCCTTATACATCCTGTTCTCTTCTATATATATGTGACCATCTTTCTACGTTCAGCAAACATAAGAAAACCAGAGAATAAGAAATAAGCAACTGCATCTTTTCAACGTATAAACCTCATTCAGTTCAAAACAAAAACAGAAAAATACTCAAGGCAGATTCAACTGTAGATTTTCAAGAACATTATAGTGTTTTTTTGTTCAACTACCCTTGCAGGTGAGTAATTAAAAGCTTAAGTATATAAAAACGGTTCAAGATTCTTTGATAATCTGGTTTGTATATGCTTCAGTTTGAATATAATCCTGTGGTGCTCTATACTTCTCTGTTAATTGATACAGGTTACATGTTTTTTTTAAAAAAACTCAAATTATTCTCATCAGATTATTGTAAAGCTTTAATTTTTCAATCAAACAAGATGTTTAAACTTAAATTTAGAGTTTTAGAGGCTGATTTAAAACATGATTGTAAGATATCATCGCTGTAACCTTGTTTACAGGTAATCAAATAATACTTTGATGAATTCAATTGTCATAAAAAGTTATTTCAAGTTCATAGTTTGAATCCTTACCGCAAATCATGATTTTTAAAACAAAAATGAAGATTTTAAGATTGGTATTTTATGAGCAGTTTGTATTTGAATAAAAATTGCATTTTCACAAATTTCAGACAATTGAATCAATTTTAAAGGTTGAAATTTAGATTAAAGCAAGTATAAACATTTGTGATTTCGTGAAAATTATCAGGAAATTTTTCCATTGCATAAATTAAAGGAACGAATTCATTTTAGGGTTTAAGGTCAGTTCTTGTTAAGGTTAAGAAACGAGTAGTGTTCGTTTCCTATTCATGATCGAGTTTCACGAGATTCAAGGGAGTGGAAGAGTGGCATGTTGTCGTGGTGTGGCCGAAGCTTGGGCGTCTCTGGTGGTCTGTGCGGCGGTGGCGAGGTATTTTAGTTGGTGGATGGTGTTGCAGTTTTTCGAGCGGTATGCAAAAATTCGATTTCGAATTTTTGAAGGCGAGTTGAGTTTGATTTTCGAATTTATGGATGATTTGTGACTTGCCGATAGTCGTAGGGTTCGCCGGAGTTGAGCCACGCCACCGTGCACGTGTACGGCTTGAGGATGGTGTCAGCATCGTTGATGGGTGATCGATCTCGAGTCGTTGCTCGAGTTGTCTAGGTGTTTGCTTCGAGTTTTGGGACGAGTGCGTGAGAGGGATCCCTGATACTATATTCTATGTTTAAACTTAAACTTAATTACAGAAAAAAGAAGAAGATGGAGTTCGAGAGGGAGAGAGTGACTCGAGGGAAAAGCTGGAGGAACTCGAAGTGATACTCGAGTAAACACAGGGGAGATCTCGGGTTGTTTTTCCAAAACGGCAAAATTTAAAAAAAAAAATATAGTTAAGCAATGTGTGTTGTGTGTTTCAGCAGGTTTTAAGCACTATAGATTTAATAAGTGTTTCAATGATTTAAGTTAAAACTTTAATACAAGTTTAATTATTTTAGTTAATGCTTAACAATTTATAAACCCTTAATTAATTATTTTAATTAAGTAATTACTTTAAGTTAAATATAAAATTTATTAACATTAAAGTTTGAAGTTAGTAATAAATTGATTTTCAAAATCTAAAGAAGGCTTTTAAAGGTTAATTAAGATGAATAATTAATAATTGATTAATTATTTTTGGAAAGCAATTAAGAATAATTAATTTATAATTGTAATTAAAGATTGATTAACTAATGATTAAGTAATAAATAAATTTTTGATTAACTACTTAAAGTTAATTAATGTAGGATTAGTAGTTAACTAATTAAGTAATTTAATTACAAATTAATAATTGATTAATTAAGTAATTAGAAGTTAATAAAGGATAATTAAGTTTTAATTAATTAATAATTTGATCATTAATAATTAAGAGTAATTAATTAAGTAATTAAGACTTAATAATTGATTAAGAAATGATTAATTAATTAAATGATTTGAAATGGAATAATTAATTAATTAATGATTGATTATACCGGATTAAGTAATTAATTCTCAAGTAATTGATTTAAATTAAATTAATTACAGGAAGAAATCAACATGTTTTCTTATGAATGTTATATAAGTAGAATATCTGATTTTTGATATTTATCTGGTGATATTTTGTGATTCTCTATGTTATGCTCTTGATATATCTATGATGAAATTTATCTATGATAAATGCTCTGTGAATTCAAAGTGTTGAATTAAACTATTTAAACTATTAAACAACTTGACCTTTAAAATGGCGTTTGGATTTAGATGAGACCGGGATCGGGTGTCATTTGATATCCCGAAAACCACATCGATCCAAATTAAACGTTAGGCCGTGACATCTCAAGTAAAGATCGAGATGGTGTTTTTAGAATGCAAGGGTTATTGTCGTTGACTCTAAGGGTGATTCCAAAATGAGTGTAACGAGATAACGCCTTCGATTTTGTTCAAACCAGGAACGAACTTGTATGGATTGAATGCTTTCAGAACATCGTCAGGTGGACGATGAGCATTCTAAGAGATATGTTCTGTAAAAGTAAACGTAACCTCAAGCCTCGTCAACCGGGAATGGCTAAAACAGGGGATGTGCAGCAAGGTTAGGTGGGTCATGCCTAAGCAGGACGAGATATAACCCTGTCTAGATGTCCCTTTTTATTTCGGCTGTATGGACGGTTGCTAGCTACAACCATGGGGTTATCTTGTTTGGGACTGTTCAGTAAGGAATGGTTCTGGCCTTGTGTTGCAGGGGATTTATGGTGGATCCTCGGTATGGTGATCTAGGCCCCGTACAGTGACGGGCGTTACCCCAGTAGCCCTGCCATTGATGGAAACTCATTTTCCCTATGAGATCCTACGGTTTTGATTTGTATTACCCACTTTCATGGCTAGTTGCTGGAATTTAATGAATGTAACAATTTCAGCTATTTTCTATTTACTTGAAAACCCTAGACACTATTATAATATCATTGGATTTCCTATAAAATGTTTTGGTTAGCGTAAGGGAAAAACTTACCCGTATTTATGTGTGGGGAGTTTTAAGTGATACCTTTATTTTCAAATGTTTTTCAAAGTTAAACAACTTTAAACCGTTTACTCATACCAAACCCATGTCTGACTCGGAGTTTATTTTTTTTCCATAAACTCTTGGGTACTCAAATTTTTATGAGTATCCAGGTGATAGGTTTTGGATTTTGGTTTCTGGAGGAGCTTGGAGCAGGAGTTCTAGACGTATGTATCTATCTATCTAGTTCCGCTGTGTTAGATGATGTATGCTGTATTTCGGGATGTATGTAGTGATAGATGTATATATATGACTGTCATTGTATGATATTGTGTAACTCTGATATACGTGAAACTATGTAATAGTTATGTGATGTATTATATTTTGTTCCGTTCCGCTGTGAGATTCTGATGTTGTTATTCTTTTTTATTTCTATCCCTTTCTTTTCTTATTGATGATACGTCTTTCTATGGTTAGAAGGGCGGGTCGTCACACTTTTGATAATAGATTAAGGATTCTAGAGGTGTATCGAAGAGGAAATTGGTCTTGCTTTGTTTTAAAGCTTCTCATTCGTTGTCTTTGATTTTTAAAGGTGAGTTTTTGAACTCACATCTATGTCTATAGCTTTCTTAGTTGTTAGGTATGAATTCTAACATCTACTCATGTTCATTTGTTTTTGATTTGAATTGATTTGGTGAATTTTCTAAATTTTGGTGTTTTGAAGTCAAAATCTTTAAAGATCCTATCTTGGATATTTGGACATGTTATTTGGGGTGTATTGAGGAGCCTATAAGGCTTGGGTTGTCGCTTGGCATAAATCTCTAGCCTTCGTCACTCGTCCGATCGCTTCCGAATGAATTTGGCCATCATTGGCCTAAGCAAAAAAATTCCTAGATCAGGAAACCAGACGTCTGGTTGATCAAGTCCAGACGTCTGGTTAAGGTCACGGCATAAAAGTAAAAATGGCAAAGACTTGAACCAGACGTCTAGTCCAAACCTACCAGACGTCTGGTTAGTTTTCACACGTCTGGTTAGAGTTCAAACGTCTGGAAGGTTTTTGGAATATTTTAAAAACCCAAATCCAGGCGTCTGATTGAAACTTCAAACGTATGGAACTGTTCAGTTTTGCCTATTTGCCTATTTTTTGAGTAAATTTCCAATGTTTATTGATTTTTAATGATCCGATTAGTTGTTATCGATTTTATCGACTTTGATGATTTCTTTTTTTGGTTTTTTAGGGAATATCCATTTTGATGGATTCGGTATTAATTGCTTTGGATTTGATTCACATCTTCGAATGTGAATTTTTGGTGATCGATCGTTTTTACAATCGTTTTCTATGATTTGTCACTTTAAAATACAAAGGTTTCTATACTAGCAGTAAATATTCAGATTCTTTCACAAAAATGATTTCAACGTTACTTTTAATACAGAACTCGTTTTCAAATCTATTTTCTAATCTATTAGTATATACAAACCTTTACCTCATTCGTATGAGAAATCTAATTGAACGACTTAGCAAAACAAGTGGTATGAAATGCTAGTGCTATCTTTGTCGGTTAGTTCTTGGACTTGTTCGATTGAACTCTTGCGACAATTTTCGAGTGGAAATCTACAATTTGTTTGTAAATACTTAAGTTATTCCAGTAGTTTTAGGACATGAAGCTAAACCCATTTATTTAGTAGCTTAGTGTAATTCACACTTTTATTGATCGATGGTGATCATTTTATGGTTCAAACAAGTGATATGCGATGTCTCTTTGTCCACGTGGGGGACTGTATCTCATTTTATTGAGCTTCGTCTCATTTTTTTATGGGCTAGCGACCTATGTTCTTATATGGAGTTCGGTTCATCGGATTTACCATTATTTTTCTACGTCCTTTTTCTGGCTTATCAGGTTCATCGGATGTACCGTGATTGTACTACATCATTGTTCCGAATTAATTGAGTTTCAGGTTCATCGGATGCACCGTTATTGTACTACATTGTTGTTTCAAATTATTGGAGTTTCAGGTCCGTCAGGCATACCGTTATTGTACTACGTTGATGTTTTGAATTATTCAAGTTTTAGGTTCCTTGGGCATGCGGTTATTGTACTACGTCGTTGCACGAGCTCTGTGTTTACCGACCATGGGATAGCGACCCGTCTGTGATACACGTGTTGGTGAATTTTCATGCTCCCGTTTATGATAGGCCTCCCCCTTTGTGGTTTGTGGATTTCTAACTAATGATTTCTGGAATTTTTTTTCCACTAATTTTTGCGATTGGCATTGATATGTTTGTCAATATTTGTGTTTTGCTGAATAAAATAAAGAATATGACATTCTTTTTGGTGTTTGAAATTCTTGAGATATTGTATGATTTTTGTTGTTGTTAAATGTATACTTGTCACAGTACAACATTATTGTTATCATATATTTTTGTCTTATCTCTTGTCCTATCTCATTTTATCTAATATTTATATCTAGACTGATCCGTTTATTATTTTCTTCTTAAATAATACTTGGGTCAGACCGGGGTATTTCAGGTGCTTCTGCTTGACTTCTTATCTGGATCTGTCATCTCACTTTTAGCTAACTGCTAGATTAGTAATTTTTGTTTTTATACATTCGAGGTAGAGACTCCTTGATATATACATATTCTGTTGTCTAGCACTTGTACCTATTCTTTTGTGATATAGTGGATCTTGCATGACCACTACTTTGATGTACACTTCTATGTGTTTTATTCATATCTGTTTCCGCCTTTGTGATATGAATATCTGTGATTGATTTTTTGTTATGCTTATTTTATAATTGTTTCTTAAACTCATTTAGCCACTGTGTAGCAGCTTTGAGTTTGTATCTGATATGTCAGATTTTCTCTTGAAACGAAATGCATGTAATACTATCTGACATATCGGTACTCCACAAAGCAATTACACAGATGGTCACTCCTCATCAGCCTTATTCTTCGTGCTAGTTGACGGTATTACTCCGTAGTGTCCTTGGCTAGTGTGAGTATAGAGGTGGGGCGTCACATTTATCACAAATATTTTAATGGGGATAAAATTGGTATTTGAATAACCAATTAAATAAGAGTGTGAGATGGACATAGATCGTTTCTTCTTTCCATATAGTTTTATCTGATATTCGAGTACAAGGCCTTGAGATGTTTCACACCATTTCTAAGAAGGATCTATTACTCAGTTTTTGACAGCGAGCATGTGATGAGGGTTCTTGATATGGAACCAAGATTTTCTATCATAGCTACACCTATGCAAGGAGAGCAAAGGTTCCTAATCAAGGAGCCTAATCAAGGTCTGCACCAGTAAATCGAGTGAACGGTACTGGTTTGGAAGTAAAGTCATGTATTCGAGTAATGATGGAGTCGGATTTTGTAGATGTACGATTTGTGGACATCATACGGGCTTTTGAATATTAGTAAGTGTTTTTATACTGGAAATTTCGAGGATGAAATTTTGTAAGGGGAAGGAGTGTAACGACCTTGAATTTTTTTCGTCTTGAGTTTTGAATATTAATTTTTAATATTCAATAATATGGTATTTTAATCAGAATAAATCCTTGTTAAATTTTTGTCGTCTTGATTTGTCCAGAGAAGTCATCAGTTTGTATTTGAGATATTCTGTTGTATTTTATTTCAAACTATATTGTTTATATAGTAGCTTCATGAACTACTATTTACCTATTCCGCTGCATTATTATTATATTACTCTGTGTCTGTGATTCTGTGATTGATTTATTTACTGTATACGTTGAGTTTTGCCAAATATAAATTAACAATATGATATTTTGAGAAATTCTAGTTTAGCACGTACGGATGCGAATGGTTGAAAATATCAGGTCGTCACAGTTGGTATCAGAGCAAATAAAGGGAAATGAAGTGAACAGTCTAAATATATAGGAAAGTGGATGTAAATGGCAACGGTCAGTGAAGAAAATGAACGGACTAGAAATAAATTTTTTTCAAAGCAATATGATAGTGAATGCTAGCTATTAAATTTCAGGTAACAAATTTAAAGCAATTAATGGCTTGATTGGACAGCTTGTTTCAAATTTTGAAACCGAAGGAAGTAGTAAAGTCACAGTTTGTGGTACCATTACAATGAAAAGTTCATTGTTTCTGTTGTTTACCAGACCTCAAAATACAGAAATAAATATATCATAGAGATCAGCACAATGAGACGATCAAAATGGTATACAGATATTAGTGGTACGATCATCCAATCAAAAGTCGATATCCGGTACCGAAAGTGCTGCTAATTTGCCAGAAATAAGATAAACGAAGCAATAGCAGTCCAAATTTAGAGAAAAGAAGGATGACGTCTCCCTCACAAGATGATTTATAAATTCATTATATAAAAATATTCAGGTTTGGAAACTATTTTATTATCATCAAATATTAACCGATTTAAATTGAAACAAAAATTACAGAATAAAATAAACTTCAATATTATCAGATGAAAATTTACCAGTTGCTATGTTAAAATAGACGTATACCAAATATTAAAATTCATTTCCAAATTCATTTATTTAAAAATTCACCAAATTCCAGTTAAATATATTATTAAAACTATTAAAATTTATGGGTCATTACAACACAACAGAACTAACTTCTATATTCTTTGATGAAAATCTGATATTTGCTACGTTAAAATAGAAGCGTTCCAAATATCAAATTTTCATTGTAAAACTTTATCGTTTATTTCCAAGCAAAAATTCAGTTAATTATGTTATAAAAGCGTTGAATTTACGGGTCGTTACACTCTCCCCCACTCACAACTTTTCGTCTTTGAAAAGGAACGAGATAGGAGAATAGAAGTAACAGAAAGGAATGATAGGTTTGAAATACATAGTACCAGATACAACAATTAATTTTAAACCATATAAATTTCAATTTTGGACATTTTATAATGTATATTATTCAATTACATATTCACGTTACACTTTTACTTTTTTATATTTCAGGTAAGTTATATAAGTTTAGAATGCAATTGAATATTATATAAACAAATTTTTATCCTAGTTCCCCTATATCAAATTGCTTCAATTTCATTTCTCATTTAAACACTCTAATTATTCAAAAAAATTGGCTTCATTTTATAATTGGAAACCATCCCTTCACATAAAATTTAAGATTTTAATTTTCAGTTTCACTTCAAACCATTTGAAATAAATATAAGCGTGTATGTATGTGTGTGTGTGTGTGTGTGTGTGTGTGTATTACAAATCATACTCAAGAAATTTCAAATCAAATACATTTCCGAACAAAAGTGTAGCAAAGCTACTAAGTGATCTCTATACTTTGAGACTCGAAAATGAATGTCGATGATGCTACAGTTATCATCAAAATTGTTTTCTAGTGACAAAGAGGAGAGTATAGACTTACTTCTTTTGAAATTCCTATGAAAACAATTTCCATTTGAAAATACTTTCAATTAATATAAATTTTCAAAACTATGAAAACCAAATTTTTTGAAGAGCACTGAAAATTTAATTTTCAAATGCTTAACCTAAACTCATTTCATTTGAAAATCAGATTTATAAACCATGTTTAACATTTCATCTTCTTATAACGTACACCCAAAAGTTAACAATCTAAAAATGTTGAGAAAATAACAAATGGTAATCTAATATTATCATTTCTAGAAGCCAATTCATTAACTATCCAATTTCAGAAAGTCATACTTATATATCATACATAAAATTATCCATTTACCAATTTCAAAAACAATATTTGTCAGTTTGCTCTGTTCAAGTGTTTTGAAATTCTTATCAATAGCATTGGCCAGATGAATTGATCGAAATCCAAAATCAAACCTAACAACAATACAATATAAAACAGCTTATATAAGTTACAAATACACCGCCTCACGGAATGACTCCAGGAATGGATTTAGAACAAGGATAGAGATTCAAATTTAAAGGAACCATAATCAAAAGGAATTCTAACTAAGAAGATAGGATCGAAAGGAAGATAGCTATGGTTGTGGGGTGGACGGTAGCATGGATGATGAATGGTGGTGGTTGCGGTAGAGCAAGATGGTGGTGTGAGTGCAGTTCGATGAATGGGTGTTAATGGGTTATCGGGTTGGAGAGATGGCTACGAAGGTTTGGGTCGAGAGTCGGTCTGCAGTGGTGGATCTTGACGTGGCTGAGGCGAGGTGGAAGAGATGAGATAAATATCTAGTTATGGAGCAGAGAAAATGTTAGGGAGGAGCAAAGTTGAAGGAGCAAGCAAATATATAAGCTTTTATATAAAAAAAATTAAAATGAAAGAGAGTGGGAACCAGAAATGAAAGTGAACACCAAATGAAATGAACCAGAAATTATATTAAAACCATAGGAATAACAAAACTCATAGGATAGGTTTTTAGGAATATCAAAAGTTAATGGCTGTTGGTTTTATATGGTGGAAAATTTAATGGTCACGGAAAACAAATAGGCTCAAACAGGTACACATACGGCTGACCGTTTCACGATTTTCACCATGTACCAGACACTGAATTGCACGAATAAATATACTACGGGGATGTACACGACGAGACGAATAGAATGGTACACAGATATTAGCGATGCGATCATCCTGCCAAAAGTCGATATTCACCGCCAAAATGCTGTTAAAACGCCGAAAATAAGATAAAAGAGGCTAGAGCAGTCCAAATTTGGCGAAACGAAATATGACGTCTCACCCAGAAAATGATTTACATTTTTATTATATAAAAATATTCAGATTTCAAAAACATTTTCTTTTCATCCAATTAACTGATTTAAATTGAAATTGAAAATTACAATAGAACTAACTTCCATGTTCTCTGATGAAAATTTGACATTTGCTATGTTAAAATAGACACATTTCAAATATCAAATTTTCATTATCAAATTTTATCGTTTATTTTCATGCAAAAATTCAATTAATTACGTTATAAAAATCGTTGAATTTTCATTTAGGGTGCTGGCCTTTGGTAGTGACTCAAGTAAAATGGAGAGCGGCATTATCTTTCTACTGGAAAGACGCATCTAGGAGCATTGCGTTCGGAGGACCGATGATGTGCGACTATTCCTATAGTGAGCTAAAGGCTACAGGTCGCAGTCTTCATAGTGGGGTTAAGCTTGGAAATTTGGGATCTGACTTCTCGAGCTCGCAAAGAGAAACTCAATAGTGAAGACAAAATTTGATTTCATTGAGAGTTGCTCTGTGTCCTTCTTTAAGCATGCACGACAAATAGGTTCTATGCACATTGATATGCATAGGTTGTTAGAGATAGATGGATTAGGTTGATAAATTTGTTTATTGAGTTAATTATTATATTGATTAATTTAAATTTAAATTCAAAGCCTATAAAATAAATATCTCACTCATAAGAGGTTGGATTTGGACACAGTCTTTTGCATTAGACTCATACCGATGTTATCTATGCAGTAGATTTGGATTTTTTAAACTTGGAGCTAGTATAATTTTGGGATAAAATTGAATGTAGATCAAACCAGAACATGAAAGCATCAATTGGAATTTTAGTGAGTTAACTCACCTCTAAATAACCTATATGATACACGTGTTGCTATAGATTATTGTTGAATACTTAGATGTCAGTCTATATATTGTTATTGATTGTTTGTTTAGATTTGAATCCCGCTTGATGGTGGATGGCATAAATAACCATTTTCTAGCAAAGAATCAAAAAAGAGGAAAGTCGAAGGGTATACTGTGGCAAGTAACTTTACTACGGAACACTTCGAAGTACACGTACATATGTTTGATTTATAGGGAACTTTTATAGAGAGATCCTAAGGGATTTCTCATCAATATTGATTTACTTTTATTTTTATGTTTCCTATATTGATGTTTATGTAGAAATATTTATGGCATACTATTTGATTTGTATAGGTGTCATTATAGCAATCATCGCTATACCGTCACTTATGAAATATCATCGTCTTAAACCTTTGTGTGTATTGAACTTGTACTTGTCTTTTTACATAATAAATGTTTGGTCGCATTTTTGCAATTTGAAAGTTGTTAAATTGTATTTTCAAATATTTTTGAGAATTTTGAGATAATGAATAAGTTTTGTCTAAATCCATAAAAGGTGTTATAAATTCGAATAATTTTCTTTTAGGATAATTAATGTAGGTTTAAATTTATAAAAAGACAGTAGATTCGATTAATTTTCTTTTGGGATAGTTAATGTTGTTTTGAATCTATGAAAAGATTGTAAATCTAATTAGTTTTCTTTTCGGATAATTATTATGGTTTTAAACTTGATTTTTCTTCTTCAATCCTTTTAGTGAAATTTTTTAACATATATTTAAGTGTTTTAATGATGGATTGAAATTTATATATATATATATATATTAAATGATGTAATATAAATTATTAATTATTAAGTTTTATTTCGAAATAAGGGAAGGAAATGGTTTTAAGATTTTAATATAATTTAGACTTGAGATTTTTTAATTAATATTTGAAATCGATGATTCAAATTATATTTCAAGTATTTTTTAGTTTATTGAAAAGTGAAAAGGAAGCATGGAGTACAATATCGTTGTTGTAGTAAATATTTTCTGGGAACTGAGAAAAGAATTCATGGATTCTAACACTTTTGTTATAATAAATGATTTTATAAAGTTATTGTGAAAACTTGTTACTTGACTTAATAAATGTTGCTATTCTTAAATCTTTGGAGGAGTTTTTTTGAAACCAGAGAAACCTGTTCAATCACTATCGACGAAGCGAATCCTGAACAGTAAACTTAGGGAATAGACGACTAGCCCACCATAACTACTATTTCAGGCTAGCCAGATCTTTCGGTTGACACAGTGTAGGAGGTGGGAATCGAACCTCAAACCTCCCATAAGGGAGGCGTATCTCCCTACCACCCGACCAAGCCCGTGGACTGGTTTTTTTTTAAAATATTCATAAGTTGATTTATAAATGATATTTTATGAATGAAAAAATCTTTGAAAAGAAAGATTTTAAAGAAAAGGCTAAGTGTAACTGATTTTGGGTTTATAGTAAACAATGTTTTAATGACATTTTTTACGCTTCTTTTTAATACACTTAGAAATATAATTTGCTCTTTAAAAAGAATATTTAAAGAGTGCTTTTAAAGTGTTTTACAAATATTTGTTATATGACAAATCAAGCACAAATATGAGTCAAATCTTTTAGGAGATTTAATTTTCATGTACGATCATTTTGACTATTCCTAATGGTTGATTTATTGACTACAGTGTCTGCTATTTTTTGTGTTTCGTCAATCTAAGATGATTTATTGCTTATTTTAGCATTGAAATCCTTTGTCAAAAATGACTAAAACCAAAGCATAAGTGGAAGCCAAGCTACATGGGACTGCTCCCATTAGGGTATCTTCACATCTACTCTAGATTGGATTCAGCAGTATGCATGTGGAGATGTGAAATACTCAGATTCTCTATAAGGTTGGCAGGGTCCAGCTTGGACGTGTTTAGAGCCATCGTAGTTATCGAGTATCTTTTCTAAAAGTATACTCGGTACAGGGGTATGCCCTACTAGTCATTGTTGAAAAATTTCCCTTTCCTTGTTTTGGTTCAAACCTCTGAATTAATTCTTCGTTAGTTGCATCAGGAACTGTCTTGCACACTTTATGATGTTTAATTATTTATGTCCATTCTTTAAGTTTGGATTTTGATCCTATTTATGCCATTTCTTTCAAGTTTGGGTTTTTCTCTACTTTGTTTCCATTCTTTTATGTGTGGATGTTGTTCTTGTGAGATAAAACTCTGTTCCATATTTAGCGGCGTTGTCTCACAGAATTATTATATTTCACAATATTTCTTGACTTTTGCGACGACCCGCCTTTTCGACCCTTAAAGATCGACATTAATACATCCTCGGTATTTCCATGCCGCAAATTCAAGTGCCGAAAAAGGCAGATAATTAGGGGTTTATAACAAATAAAGGTAGAAAATAGAATAACAAAAGAATCTCACATCGTATTAAATAACATAATTATACAAGTGGAAAGTACATATAATCATTCCTTATGATTCATCAGAGTTACGTTAAGTACTAAACCAACTTAGAATATTTATAACTACATACCCATGTATAGGCTGGTAGATACAAAATACACGATACAACAAAAAGTTGAAAATAAATATCTATAGACAAAGGACCCTCTAGTCTTCATACTCCAGGCTCCTTCTAAAATGCTCCAAGCCACCTGATGTAATGGCCCAGATTTTAGTCGTTTTGCTTTTGAAATATTTAATTTTTTATATATCTAAATGTTATTTTTATAGGTTAAATAGCTTGGACTTCAAATATAGGGATTTATTTGAATATGTGAATTGTGAATTTACTAATTAAAACTTGGATTTGATTATAAAAATGATCTTGGAAACCAATTTAAAATTCTGTTTAAATAAGAATGAAGATAGTAAGCTTTTGAATTTGAATTAAAAGTGATTAAACTGGTTTTGGAAATAACTCGTTTTAATTAAAATATGAAAATATCATTCTGGGGCACTATTTTAGATTTTATGAAACTAGTGCCATTTGATCCATAATAATGAACTATTATAAGCCGAAATTTTTCATGACGATCATACATATCGTGTGGTCGTATGAGTTTGAAACTCATAATGAATAAATTGCATAAATTAATATAATATGATTGGGTATGAAAATTTAACTTCTGCATTTGATCGAATTAGGTCTCGAAACTAGTTCTATTGGGTTCGAAATGGGAGTACTTAGTATAAAATGCCAAGCGGCATGCCTCGTTTGAAGTTTGAGATTTTTGAGTGCATCGAGCTAGAAATTTTTGTATATATGTATACATATATACACATTATCCAATACTTACTCTATCCATGCTTTCACTATTCATCCTATACCGTTCATTACTCAACCATCCTTCTCCCTCATCTATAAATTGCGTATGGAAAAAGAGGAGAATTTGACTTTTTTCAAATTTAAACTCATTCAATCCAACAATCGTTGTCATCTTGGACCACTACGATCACATTCAAGCAAAGTAATAACTAGGAAAATATTCATGACAAGGTTTTAAGCACGCTCAAAGGTTGGATTATCATCATTCATCGCAAGATGGCTGTAGTTCATCGATGAACGACGAGCTAATTTTCTTCAGTTATGGTGATTTTTGTCGACAATTCGCAATGGAGTCTGAAGGGAAGTTTAAGAGGACGTACAAGGTTACACTCTGGCAAATATGGTGGACAACGATGAAATATGGTAGCGGCAATCGATGGATGAATGTTGGCAGTTTTATGGGTTTTCGGCGATGGTGGTGAGGAGCAGGAGGGCATGCACTGCGGCGCTGAACTTATGGTCAGTGATGGTGGCTGCAACATGCAGGAGGTGTCGACGGCGTGTAGGAGTTAGCGATGGCATGGAGATCGAAGCGTGGCTTTTTTTTTAAATGTGAATGTGAACGGAGAGGGATTTAGTTTAATCAGTGTAATTAATTGTTAATGAAGGTTTAGTGGGATATTTATACTAATTTAATTATAAAAAATCAATATTTTGTTCGTTCTAGGTCCAAATCAAGCACGAGGAGTTGCGTTGAACTTATGTCAACGAATACTACATAATGGTATTGAAATGGGAATGATAAGAGCTAGTTGAATTTCATGCTAAATCGAACGTCGTTCAATTTATACGAAAACCAGAACGCTTCAGCGACAACTAAAATAATAGTGAGTTAAACTCACTTTTTTCGTTAACCAGTATGTTAAATAGTTGAAAAAAATTAATGATTAAATGTTTTCTTAGCTTTATTTTCTCTTTTTTCTTCCACTCCTATCGATCGGCTTTTCGACATTCGATTGCTCAGGATGTAATACAGTGGACATGTTAGTGTCGATTTTGGAGGATTGAAAAGCCAATTTGTTACATTAGGTATTAAAGCTTAGGTTGAGAAAACCCTAGGCTTTGGTGGGGATTACTCATTAGAGATACATTTAGTAATACCCTAGAATGTGTTTGAGTGTATTATAGATATGAGCGTATATTTGTTAGTGATATAGAAATGTTTTATATTATGCTAATCGATTTGTTGAGTGGCCTATGGATTCTGGCCAATATGAGTAGCTAGCGTTATTGATAGGAATTTCTAAACACTTAAACAAAGCAAATCAACATGATATTGTTTTGAAATCGGGTAAATAAAGTAATTTTACATAGACTATATTATATACGTGTGTGTGTTTTTGTTTATTAGAAAATGATAACTTTCGGTTATTATCATCTATTGTTCATTGACTGGATGGTCTACCTAACTAGTTTATGAGCATTGGCTATTGTGCTAGGTTAGGAGAATTTTATTATTTTCACTGTATGGGTTGGGTAGATCAGTGATTGTAGGAACATAAAAAATGAACACCTTGTGAATTTAGTTTCACAATTTGACTATAAGGCGTTCGAAGTTAATGTTTGGTTTAAATTTGATTTTTGATAAAGATTGTTTGTTACAACTTAACAAAGTAACATTTGGGAAATAATTTTATATAAGAAAGTGAAATTACATAAATATGTTTTATAAATGCAGTTTATAAATTAAAAGGATTTAAATTGAAAATTTGAGAATTTAAATCCCGAAGCTTTAGAAATCGTGTTTCAAAGGTTTTGGGAAAAATAAAAATAGTATTATTTTGAAGAAAATATAAATATCTCAAATAAGTGTTAAAATGGAGATAGAAAGCATTGAAATCACTTCGGACGTTCGAAAATAGTTCTAGTGATGAATGCAGTATCATAAGCATTCATTTTCGAGTGTCCAAGAGAGGAATTGCTACCACAGAAGATTTTTTTTGGTAAAACAAGTTTGATTTCAAATTCCAAAATATGATTTATTATACAAAAAGAGATACATTATATATATTATTTCAAAATAGAGTTGAAAAAAATCTAGATGTTTAATTCTGAAATTTTCAACTAAGTATTATATGGATTCATGTATCCTATGCATTAGAGTGGGCTGGATTTGCATCTCTGTTTGACATGTTGTTCATTCATTTTCATTCGTAAAATAAAATGAGATTTCCGACGATTTTGGACAGTCAGGACTTCTAAATTGGATATAGAAATTGGGCTAAGTATTTTGGGAAAACATAAGAAAATGTAATAGAATCTTGGAAATGAATATGCATAAAAGAGTTTAGTATAGTTAGAAATCAAATGGAATAAATACATAAGTTATGCGTAAATCATTTTATTTGCATAACTTGTGATCTAGATCCGAGTATATGATTTCAAGATGATTTACACTGGTCCGAACAAGGATTTTTACTCAATTCTTGACGATGAATTTTTGATATGCATTTTTGATTGATTCTAGAGTTCTTTATCATAGTGTATGGCTGTGAAAGAAGAATGAGGGTTTCTAATTAAGAAATCAGATCAGAGTTCGCACTGGAGAAGTCAATTAGATGACACTTGTTCGGAAGTGAGATTATTTGATCGAGCAAGCGATCAGATTTGATATTGCGAATAGATGTACATGTACAACTTACAAACCTTATCATAATTAAATATTTGACATTATAAAATGCAAAATGATATGGTTAGAATTATAGGGTTGGATATTACTTGTAAATAAGATGTAGGTATATAGAAGCAAGGGTTAGTTTGATGCATTTGATTTCATAAGGAAAATTGGTTGCTCGATAAAACGATGTATAGTTCGAATTAGGGTTGATGATTTTATGACTAGCCGCTTGGCTTTTGTTTCTTTTCGTTAATATTGGGCCCATGGTGATGATTTGTAGTTTTTCCGATCTACCCGCGCCGCGGAAACACTGTCGAAATTTTCCGTAAATTTAACGACTTAGGAAATTTATAATCTGTTCCAACTAATCGATTTAGAAATTTAAAAAGGAATGTGGAATTTTTTCTTACTATGGAAATTTCAGGGGCGAAATTCTTTTAAAGGAAGAAGAATGTAATGACCTAGATTTTAGTCATTTGCTTTTGAAATTAATTTGTTTTGAATATTGAAATGTTATTTTTATAAGTAAAATAGCTTGGACTTCAAATAAAGGAATTTATTTGAATATATGAATTATGAATTTAATAATTAAATCTTGGATTAGATATGAATAAAAAATGATCTTGGAAACTTATTTAAAATTTTGTTAAATACGAATGAAGATAGTAAACTTTTTGTAACTACCAATATTTTAACTATTTTAAATTGTTAAATTTAATATAATTATTGAAAAAAAGTGGCTAGAAACTAAAACTTAATGATTTAGTAATAAAATTTATTGGATTTGAAATTAGACAAAAAATTTAAATAACAAATTTCAATAAGATAAAAAATGATAACTTATATTAGAAAGTGAATTAAATGATATAGAATTGTAAGTAATTAATAATAGAAATTGAAATAATCAATGTTAGATTAATAAAGAATCGAATGAATGTTATTAAAAGTAAAAGCATATGTTTATTTATATGAAATTATATTTTTGATTAGTATAAATTCAAAAATAATTATTTGGTAAGAAATGAATAACTTTTTCTATATACAATAATTACATTGATGTTGAATTACTGTAAAATGGAAGTAGTTTTTTTGTTATTTGAATTCGTTTTAAAAGTTAAATTTTAAATGTTAAATAACTTATATTTCAAATATAGTGATTTATTTGACAATTTAATTATTATACTTAATGTTGGAAATTACTTAAATAATTGAATCCTGAATTTAATATGAATGAAAATGATATCGGAAGTTAATTTAAATTTTATTTACACGAGAATGAAGATTGTTAAATTTTGTTATATATATTTTTGCATGTGTGTTCTCCTCTATTTCATAGAGGATCATACATTTTTCTCAAAAAATAAATTGAATTTAAAGTAAATAAATTTATTTTGGAAATTAGTTGTTTTAATTAACGTGTAAATATAGCTTTTGGGTTACTGTCTAGGATTTCGATGAAACCAATTTCATCGGATTTGTAGTAGTGAATTATTATAGGATTCCAAGTTTCATAGCGATCAGACTTATCGCTTGACCGTGCGAGCTTGAAACACGTAGAACTTATTTTTCGAACTTTAATTAAAATAATTAGATTTTGAAATGCTATCTTCTGAATATGATGGAATTGGCTCCCGATGTATGTTCCATTGTGTTCGGAATAGAGATATAACATATAGAATGCCAAGTAGCATGCTTCATTTGGAGTTTGAAATTTTCACGGATGAATAATGCCACAAACTATAAATAGCCCTCAACTATTTTCATTTGCTAACAAAAAATCCTCAGCCGCCATCTATACCCTTCACATCCGAAGATCATTGTTCTTCAGAGCCACTCGAGGCCGTGTCGGCTCTCGATCCCAAAAGCAAAAATGTAGATCTCATCGAGCTTTACAAGATGGATGGTTGGATCGTCAAATGAAGGTGCGAGAATGGTAGAGAATTTCGTATGAAGGCATGTCAGTTTTGGGTTCTTGGAGCATACGCACATGCATGTGGGATGGTGTGGAGGCTTGCGCGAGGCGGTGTTGGTGGTGATGCGGTCAAGGTGGCACGGTGGTGGCTGGGCGTTCTGGCGAGGCACGCAATTTAAAAGAAAAATAAATAAGATTGCGAACAAGCTCTGCCTGCAGCATGCTAAGCATAAGGCAGAGGAAGGTTTAGTTTATTTGGTTATAATTTTTTTAATTAAATTCGAATGTTTATTAATTCATAAGTTTTTCGTATGAGGTCGGATTCGAACAAAACAAGTTGCGTTGGATTCATATCGAAGTCGTCTATGACACAGAGTTAGATTTGATTTTTTTGACTCTGAAAACTTTTCATTTTCAAATAAAAGTGAGTGTTTTAAATCGCTCACAAAATACTAAAATATTTCGATGTTAGTTAAATTTTAATCACGAAGTGATTTAAATTTATTGACTGTTGTTTGGTAATTTAACCGACATTTAAATTGACATATGAATTGAACTGTTGGAAATATGTAATCGATAGTAAAATTTGAAATTGAATTTGAATTGCTTGTTAAACACACGATATTGATAACTAGTTAACTATCATGATTTATTAGCTGATTTGGATGTTGATTGAGCCTGGATGCTATTGGTTGATATATTGGATGATTGGATGTTTATTTATGTTATATATGTCCTATTATCACCCTATATATTAGTTGACATCATATAAACTGTTATTCGAATTATATTCGAATAAATTAAGAAATAGGTTGACATAATATATGCCTACAACACTTTGATTTGGATTGAAATGATATATATCCATCCTTGAAATTAAAATCAAAATAACTAATCACTTGGCCATAGGATATAAAATTATATACGGACATCGATTTGGTTAAATTAAATGGTTTTAAATTCTTGAATTTGAAATTATTTAAATGATCTTTTTTAAAGAAATAAAAAATTTGAATTTATAAAGATTTAATTTTTTTAAAAGTCGAGCTTTGAAATGTTGAAGGTGAAATTTGTAAAAGAAATTGTTTAAAGAACTTATTTTGGAATTTAAAGTTAAAATCGATATATGACTTGAATTATGGGAATATTAAATTGCTTTAAAGGTTTGAACTTAATTCTAACTTTGAAAAAATTTCTTGATTAAAGTAAATTAGATCGGTATTTTAAATTTGGGCTTGAAATTGAAATATTCGAAATTGAATTAATTTAAAGATTTGAATCTAAATTCAAACACTGAAGTTAAATTGGATTAATGTGATTTCAAATCGGTATTTCTGAATTAGACTTGAAATCTATAAAATTGTAATGGTTTATAATAAGAATTGAATTGAAATTTAAACCATTGAATCGAATCGAAGTCAAAATGAATGTTTTTAAATTGAATTCGATTCGAATCGAAATCGAAATTGGAGTTGATTTGAATTGATTTGAGATTTAAGATGATTTGAAATGGAAGATTTGAAGTTGAATTGGTTTGATTGAAATTTAGACCTGAGTCTAGATTTATTGGAAATGGAAAGAAGCAGTTTAAATTTGAAACTATTTTCACTATAAACTATTTTACCATAAACTGTTTTAAAATTCATCTTTTAAATTTTCAAATTATTTAAATTTCGAAAGCATTTTAATATACAACCCATCAAACTATTTTATATCAAACTGTTTTCGATCTCTAAACTATTTAAACTATTTTAACTATTTAAATTATTCAAACTATTTCAAAATTCAAGTTGTTCAAGTTAGGAACTGTTTATATTTAAATCCTTGATTTAAATATGAATGTGTTTAAAATGAAGTTATAACCTAAGTTGAAATTCGAAACGGAAATTATAATTAAATGATTTTCAAGTGAAAATGACATATGAAGTACATATGATGATTTTGAAAAGAAGGATATTTTGAAGTGCATATGATATTTTGATATCAAGTATGAATCGTTTTCAAAATGTAAAAGAACCAACTGGTGTGTAAAACGACGTTTGGTTATTAAAGAGACCAGGGCCGATTATTGGCGTACTCTCTGTCAATGTTGGAACTATTTTAATAACCGTGTACGTCGAGGAGATTCAAGAATGAAGTGGTTGGATTTGATGTATGTTTGCTGGATTTGAAGAAAGAGAATGATAATAGATAGCCCCGATACTTGTGTCAATTTGAAATGACTAAAACAAGATGGCTTGAACCAGGCCAAGTGGACAAACTACTCCTAGCGGGCACCTGTTCTTTAATTTTTTCTTTTGGACTCATTCCATACTAGTACCTTTGTTGCTGGTTTCGACTGGTACACCTTGATTTGGGATAACATCCCTTTTACTTGATGTGGGATGGGTAAATGCGGTGGGCCGTCGTTGCGACGATGCATTACCCCTAGCCTGGCGACTCGAACTGGTAGCACGCTACCTTGGGAATTGCCTTATATGCCTTGACATTCTTTTATCCTTACACGAGACCACTACGAGTTTCATTTAACATTGTTATATCACGGTGCACCTCCACCCCGACATTCTACAGTGGTGTTATATGTAAACTGTACGCCAATGCTTAAAAATGCGTTAATGGGGATTAATGTAAAGCCTTAAAGCTAGGAATTTTTTTATTTTATCGATTAGACATTACATATATAGCGTATTCTACTATATATAAATACTTTGATGGATCCTTAAGAGATGGAAAATCCTGTAACATCTCTTGAATTAGTGCATGCACGTTATATACTGGATATGAGATGTAAAACCCCGTAAACATCTCTGACGCAATTACACTCTTGTTATATGTAATATTGATTGACTCACATAAGCATATTTTAGTTCTAACTCGAATGTGTTGTTTACTTTATGCTCGGATCAGTTCGGAGTATTTCGGTGCATTGAAGATTATTATTCTAGAGGATGAAGATGAAGATTGGTATATTATCATTACTAGTATTATTCCACTGCATTTTTTGTTCCACAACATTATTCTATGGTTCTGTTGTATATATAACTATGATAGATGTTGTAAACTTTAAATCAAATGTATAGTATAAACAGCTTCATGACCTATTTATTTAATTATTATATTTTGTCATTCCGTGGCGGGATTCTATGTTTGCTTTCTTCTTTTCTTATTTTTCTTAATTAACCCCATTGATTATCTATGTTTTGGATTATTTTGAGTTGGACATGTGTGGTTTATTGTCGATTTAAACCTCATGAAATGCAGGTCGTCACACTTTTGAATTGGAAATAAAAGTGATTAAACTGGTTTTGGAGATAACTCGTTTTAATTAACGTATGAAAATATCATTTTGGAGCAGTATCATGGACTTTGACGAAACCAATGCCATTTGATCCGTAATAATGGACTATTATAGACCGACAAATATTGTGATGATCAGACGTATCTTGTGGTCGTATGAGTTTGAAATGCATATAAATAAATTACAGAAATTAATATAATATGATTAGGCTTGAAAGGTTAACTTCTGCATATGATTAAATTAGGTCTGGAAACTAGTTCTATTAGGTTCATAATAAGGGTGCTTAGTATGTGTTACCCGGTTGCTCAGCCCGGCTAAGAGATTCTAATGATAGAGGTTTTGATCGAGTCTAAGTGAAACTCAAGACAATGAAAGATTGACTCAAATTGAGGAGTTCGACATATATACATCGTTCGACATGTAAGCACAGTTCTCCCTGAGTGCATGGTTCGGCCTATATACACGGGTCGGCCTGCATATGTGGTTCGGTCTGGTGAGGTGGCATATGCCGCTCGTAAAAAGAAAAGTGATGGTAGGGACTCAATGCACATCTCTCGACTACCTTCGTTCGTCCAACGTCGCTCGGCTACCTTTGTTCGGAAAACATCGCTCGGCTACCTTTGCTCGGCTAATATTGCTTGGCTACCTTCATTCAATCGATGTCGCTCGACAACCACCGTTCAGTACACCTGGTTCGGTATGGCTGTTTCAAAGCAAGATAAGGGACTTGACTTATTCGTGGAGGTCGACATCAATGTGAGGGTTTCGGCATTGCTTCGCTTCAAGTTCCACCCCGAGTTACTCTGAGTCCTCTAAGAGTTCACTTCGAGTCAATTACCCGGTGAACATTGTTCGACCATCCTGGATCGGCATTTGCCGATCGGTGTACCTCGCTCGGTATGCCTGGATCAGTCAAGTCGAGGTTCCCATATATGGCCTATGGTACTTTGCTCTTGGGCCTAAGAAAGAAGTCCTGCCTATCTTCGTCTATAAATAGAGAGGCATGGGTGCAATGAAAAAGGACTTTTTTGAGAACTCTGGAGAGACTGCCATTTTCAAGACTGAATTCTTTTATGTTAAAACTTGTACTCAAGTTGTTGGTGTACGGATTGTATCTATATTCAATTATTTGAAGAAGTAACAAAGATTACAATCAAAATGGACGTAGGCAGTTACGCCGAACCACTGTAGTTCTAGTGTTCTCGTTTATTACAGTTTTCATTGCATTCTACTGCGATATTCGTTAGTTTTAACTTATTTTCTTCATTAATTTCTCTACACATTCCTATTCAAGGATGTTAGTGACCAATTTTGTTGCTAACATTTTGGTGCTTTCACTGAGAACTGCATTCTCAGGCAATTAGGATCTACTTTGTCGCTACTGGATTGAAGAAATCCCCTAAAGAAGATCCAAGTTCATTTGCAAGAAGTTCATAGATTCTACTCATAGTTCCTACCAATAACTCTACAATAGGAAGACCACGTACTAGATCAGCCCCCCACAATGCGGATGTTAATGAGACCACTAGCGTCCAACAAGTAGGACCCAACAATCAACAAGCTACTCCATGTGCAGGGACCGCTGCCATCCTAAACCAAACAGAAGTTGTCACCGGGACAGAGTTCAACGAGCTGATGAGAGAACACATGGAAAGCAGGAGACATCTTAATGAGAATACACAAGCGAACGCCAACCGCATGACTCAACTTACTCAACAATAGCATCAGAATGCTGGTGGAAGTCCAATTGCCTACTCCTCGTCTGACAGCTCCACTTCGTTTGATGAACCACCCAAGCATAGATGCCATAGAACTGAAATAATGCAAACAGATGCAGCTAAACGATCCACCAGGGTTGGTCCAAGTTCTCTGCCTGGAGCCATGGCCCCTCACTTACACCAGGGTAATCGTACTCAAGTTGGAACAGTAAACTTAGAATCCGAAGCACGGGTGGAAGCTGGACGACTGACTCATTAAGGTCACAATGTAGTAGTTCCCTAGGACATACATTTGGTAGATCGCCAACCGAGGAGGCACCAACTGGAACGACCCCGTAGGACAGATTCCAACTTGTCGCCTTCCGTACAAACCTCAGACCTATCAGCTATGGTCAGACAGCTGATGAGGGAAAATCAAGGCTTATCTAATGATGATTGGGGCATATCTAGGAGCCACACTCCATTCACAGACGCTATCCTATAGGATGAGTACCTTAGGAAGTTTAACATGCCGACTATTCCGGCCTATGAAGGGAAGACTAATCTCCGACAGCATGTAATGAGATATGAGTGGATGATGGACTCGGCTAGGGCAAATGATGCAACTAAATGTAGATGCTTCCCAATGACTCTATCTGGAATCGCCACTATGTGGTTCACCCGACTTCCTCTGCGATCTATCTCCAACTTTGATGAGTTGGCGACGAAATTTGTGGAGCAATTCAGGATTCATGCCACTCGTCCTAAGGACATGACATCCTTATCCAGTGTGATTCAAACTCTAGGGGAGTCATTGAGGAGTACTTACAAAGATTTCATTTTACTGTTACTGAAGTTAGCAACCCGAATGATCGTGCTATTCTAGTGGCCGTGATGCGAGGAGTAGGTCCAGATTCAGAGTTTGGTGATTGGCTGGCAGGAAAACCCTTGACTATACTAGAACATTTTTATTCAAAGACGCATCAATTTATAAGAAGAGAGAAAGCCAGTGGATGAGGTAAGACGATGCACCGGGGCCTGGCAAGGAGACTGTGCAGAGAAACATTGTTGCAAAAATAATCCGATGATAACACTGGAAAGGTCTAGGTCAATGTTCAAAACAAGCCAGAGCAATCTAAATGATTCGGAGGAGGAAATCCGGGAAAGAAAAGGGAGGCAGGAAAGTGGAAACCAAGGATCCTAGCTTACAAAGAACACACTCCTCTGAACGCATCTTTGGAAAATATTTGCCTATCGACTTGTAACACTTTCTAATATTGAAAGCCATTCCCAAAAGAGTCCACTGAGGAACAAAAGCGGACTGGAAAGTATTGCCGCTTCCATGAGACTTACGGGCACAATACCGAGGAGTAGGCACCTCCACGATGCTATAGAAAAGCTGATTCGACTGAATAAGTTACAGGAGTTTGTCAAGAATCCGTAGGAAGGCAGAAAAGGAACTTCAGACCCCGGTCGCGGGCAAGTTCCACGCCATCCTGAGGAACCTGCTCGGACTGTGGGTAATTCCCTAAAGCATGTAGATTTTGAATGTTATTCAAACACGAAAGATGGAAACCCAGCTAAATAGCAGCGAATGATGACAGACGATATAGTGCTCAGGAGCAGAGATGCCGATCAAGTGGAGGCGCTTACCATTAATCGGATGGTCATTTCGGCCACTATTGTGCCAGCATTTGAGGAGAATACTGATTGACTGTGGAAGTTCTGTTAACATTATCTTCAAAAAAGTGTATGACTAGATAAAGATGGAGACAAAGGATCTAAAACCATCTAAAGCCTGTATTCACGGCTTTAATGATGCAGCTACTGATGTAATGTGTTTTGTTGAGTTGCTAATTGAACTTGGAGAAGGTGAACGTACGAGGGTGCAGATCCTACCATTCATCATTTTGGATGTTGATTCTCTATATAATGTGTTTCTAGGTCGACCATTTGGCCCCATGGTTTTTAACCTTGAAATTTCCAAGCTATAAAGGAGTCGGTGTTGTGTGTGGCAATCAGGCGACTGGTCATGCGTATTATGTGGGTGAGCTGAGAGAGGCCTAGTGAAGAGAGAAAGGAAAGGTTGTGGATAGGTCCGTTCGCATCCGAGTCACTGAAGATTGACAAGCAATGCCCGAGGCTTGGCTCGGGCAATATGATCGGATCTATAGAGACAAAGATCCGAGAGATAATGATGAGGAACCCAAGGAGGCAAAAGCAGCACCGGCTGAACTAACGATTGACATTCCCGTCAACCACGATGACCCATCGCTGGTACTTAAGATTGGATCACAACTCAACCCTTCGATGATTGAGGATCTTACTGATTTCCTCCGAGCGAATCTAGATGTTTTCGCTTAGAAGCATTCCGATATGTGTGGAATTTCTCCCGCCATTGCAAGTCATATGTTGAACATAGACTCAAAATACGTGCCGGTGAAGCAAAAAAGAAGAGGCATAGACCCGGAGAGGTCTGCTGCTCTTAGGGAGGAGGTGGATAAACTCAAAGCCAATGGGTTCGTTCGTAACGCCCTCTATCCAGAATGGGTCTCTAACCCTATACTAGTGAGAAAAGCAAATGGGAAATGGAGGATCTGCGTAGATTACTCAGATCTGAAAAAAGCATGCCCTAAAGATAGTTTTCCTTTGCCCAGAATTGATCGACTGGTCGACTCAACAGCAGGACACAAGTTATTGTCGTTTATGGATGTGTACTCGGGACATAATCAAATCCCGATGCACATTCCAGATCAATAACACACTAGTTTTATCACAAACGTTGGACTGTACTGTTATGTAGTGATGCCTTTTGGAATAAAAAATGCAGGAGCAACTTATCAATGTCTGGTGAATCGGATGTTTAAAGACCAAATTGGTAGGACGATGGAAGTCTACATGGATGACATGCTCATGAAGTCACGACAATCAAACGACTACATTCGAGACTTGATGGAAATGTTTGATATACTCAGGTATTACGAAATGAAAATCAATACTCTGAAGTGTTCCTTTGGCCTCGTGTCAGCAAAAATTTTGGGTTTCATTGTTAATGCACGGAGAATTAAAGCTAACCCAGAAAAGATTCAGGCTATTCGAGACATACAAGTGCCCAGAACTATAAAGAAAGTACAAAGCCTAAATGGAAAAGTGGCCGCGCTGAGTCGATTCATATACAGAGCGATAGACAAGTGTATTCCCTTCTTCGATGTAATAAAGAGAGGAAAGAGAAATTTTGAATGGATTCCCAACTGCAAGGATGCATTCTGAGCTCTGGTAAGGCATTTGGAAAGTCCCCCGGTGCTATCGAAGCCTATAGACCATGAAGGGTTGTATATATACTTGGCCGTATCTCGACATGCCATCAGTACGGCTTTGGTTCGTGAGGAGGACAAAATTCAAAAGCCGAATCTAGCCTACTGCTTTGTGATTGCATCACGCAAGCTTCGTCCGTACTTTCAGGCACACCCGATCAGTGTTTATACCGGTCAACCCCTAAGACAGGTACTCCAACGACCAGAAACCTCTGGAAGGCTATTAAAATGGAATATTGGGTTGAGTCAATTCGATATCACCTACCTGCCACGGAGGGCCATATAAAGGCAAGCACTGGCAGAATTAACCATATCAGATGAACCAAACAGTGATGATATTGTTCCCCCCATTCGATAGAAACTATACACCGATGGGGCATCAAACGACCGTTATTCTGGGGTGGGTGTAATTCTTGTAACTCTCAAAAAATGATCAATTTGTTATGCTTTGAAGCTTGATTTCCAGCTACAAATAATGAAGCCGAGTATGAACCATTGATTGCTGGCTTGAAACATACTAAGGAACTTGGAGTAAAATCTTTTGAAATCTTTTGTGGTTCACAATTGGTGGTGTACCAAGTGCGGGTAGACTATCAAGCAAGGGGGCAAAGACTTGCCCTATACCTTTCTCAGGTTCAAGAGCTATTGGGAGACCTCGAATATTACGATATTTCACAAATCCCACATGAGAAAAATGGGGAAGCCGATTCATTGGCAAAATTCGCGAGTGCTGGTGATGCATAGTAGATGGTATTGGTTCCCGTCGAAATCTTACATGATCTGAGTATAAGAGATGGAAGTAGATTTTGTGTTAGAAACAGAAATCGAGGAGTCATGGATAACCCTATTCAAGCAATACCTTCTATACAGGGTTTTGCCCGAAAGAAAGAACGAAAGATGACAAATCATTCGCAAAGCTTCACGATATGTAATGCAGGATGGAGTAATTTATCGAAATGGATTCTCGGTTCCCTTACTTCAGTGCATCGCCAAAGACGAAATAAAGCGGATCTTGAAAGAGGTTCATAAAGGAGAATGTAGTGACCATCCTAGGGGGCAGACATTAGCGAACTGTGAATTGGGACGCCACGGACTATATGTGAAGATGTGACATATGTCAAAAATTTGCGAAAATCCCGTGAGCTCCACCGACAGAACTTACACTAATGATTAGCCCTTAGCAGTTTGTAATATGGGGAATCGATATAATCGGCTCCTTGCCAATCTCCAAAGGTGGTGAAAAATACGCAATAGTTGCAGTCGATTACTTACCAAGTGGGCGGAACAGAGCCCTTAGCTACAATCACCACCAAAAAGGTTATTAATTTCATTGTGCGAAACATCATATGCCGTTTTGGCCTCCTGCGATCTATCATTACGGACAATGGAACTCAATTCGAAAGTAGGGAGTTCAAAGAATTTTGTCAAAGGTATAGCATTGAGAAAAGTTTTGCAACAGTTGCTCATCCAAAATCCAATGGACAAGTAGAAGCCGTAAACAAAATAATCAAATCCATATTGAAAAAAATGTTTGGAGAAGGCTAGAGGCAATTGGGTGGATGAGCTTTCGATAGCACTTTGGGCTTACAGAACTACCCACAAGCCCGCGACTGGCCACACTTCGTTCACATTGGCATATGGCATGGAAGTTGTTATACTTGTGGAACTTGAAGTTCCTTCACATCAAGTCACTCATTACTACCCTAAGACGAATCGGGTCTCTTGCTGGAATCACTGGACTTTGTTGACGAAAAACGTGAAGAAGCTGATTTAAGGGCGGCTGCATATAGGCACCGAGTCGCTCGATATTATAGTGAAAAAGTCCAACCGAGAATCTTTGATGTGCGCGATCTCGTTTTGATGCGAGTTTTTCCGATCCTATCGCATATGAATCCCACATGGGAAGGTCCACACGACATTGAACGAATGCTTGGAGAGGGAACTTTCAAGCTAGCGAAGGTCGATGGCGCGACACTCCCCCGAGCATGGAATAGCGAGCATATGCGACATTATTACACTTAGTCTATTTCTTTTGCTGTGATATTCCGGAATTTCAAACCCAATTTAAATATGATAATCTTTGTAATAAATTAATTTAAATTGATAAATTTGTTATTTTTAAACAATAACAATAAATGAATTGTAAATGAACGTTGATTCTAATTAAAATTTATATATACATATGGGTAATGAATGTGTTAAAACTTTATTCATATAAAATTTGATTTTTGAATTGAATTTAAAATTTTAATTTGAGTTTGAATTAAAAGATTCTAAAATAGGTAAATTATATTCTAAATTATACTATGAGTTTAGAGGAATATTTTCATGATTTTATTTAGGATATAAAATTTGATTCATATTTATTTTCTTTAAGAAAATTGATTTTTATGAATTAAAAATGGATTTAAAATAAGAAAATCAATTAACAAAAAACATTTTTAAATTTCTTTTTGCATGAGAATAACACTTGTTAACATTTAAATCATACAAATAAACATGTGTTAGAGAATTAGCTAGCTATAGTGACAAGTGTCAAATATTTTGATTTATTTTCTTTAAATTTCTTTAAAACAAAATTTTTATATAAAAAGCCATCTCTTATGCTTTATCTAATTTGCTCATTTCTCATTTTTTTTCTTAAGCAAGAAATTTTTTACAATCCTCATTAACAAAATCTGAAAATTCTTCAGTCTTTCAACTTCAACCAAAAAATTAATCAAACTCAAACTTCATTTCAAAATCTAAAATCTACAAAGCAAATTCCAGAAAAAAATTCTGCATTCAAATCACTTTTGAAAAACCGCAATCAAGATTCCTGCAATCTGCAGAATTTCTGGAAGGCAAATTTCAAGTTTTTCAATCCTAGTATTGACTGATTTAAGGATTGAAGCTTCATCATCAAGCAGAATAATTTAATCAAGCAAATTTCAAGTAAAAGGGAAAAGCTGCCGTTCTTCATTTTTCCAGAAGCTTAAGTTCTTGGCAACATATCAAGCGAGTAAATTTTAAATCAAAAATTGAAGTATAAAAAAATGTGTTGCATGTGAATGTTAGTTCTGATAATGCTTGCATGTCCCTATTTTGTAAAATCTTTGTTTATATGTTTAAAATTAACTGTGCATGTTTAAATATTACTGATACTTCTCTGTATATTCAAAGTTCAGAGTAAATTTTTAACAAAACTTCAAATTTATATGCAATAAATCATTGTTAAGTTGGAATCTTCAATGCAAAAGTTTGATTCAACATGAATTAAGTATTAAAAATGATATTCAAAAGAAAACTGTTAAAAATCTGCATAATCAAGTCAATACAGTAAAACAAATTTTTATATCATGAAAATCATGTTTGAATTTTGTTGAATTAAGTTCACGTCCTAAATCTATTATGTATAACATGCATTTTAAGATAAAAATCAAAAATTTTAATTTGAACTTGAAGAAGAATTTTGGGGTAAACCGAAATTGGGATTTTTAGCAAATTCTTGTTATTGGGTTGATTTTAGACTTTGAAATTTGGAATGAAGTTGTGTTAATGGTTGATTAACATGAGAAAAATAATGAATGAAATAATTGTTCAACAGGGATTTGGGAATTTAAGATTTTAGGGTTTTTTACTCTGTGTTATTCGAACTTGAGAAATTCGAAAGTGTGAATCATGTGATGGATCGAGTTGCGATCGGCTTGGGGTGAAGGTGCGTCTGAGTCATGCGAGGGTATGGCCAGAATCTGGAGGCGTTCGGTGGTCGGCATGTCAAGGAACGATGGGTTTTCTGGTGATTGCAGTTTTGGGTTTTAGGATCGAACAACCAATTTTCGATCGAGCTCGTGTAAGTGAGATTTGGGGGCTGGAGATGTGTCGTTGGTCGAAATGGAGTTTGCGCGTGTCATCGTGGATGAGGCGGCGGCGTCGGAGCAACGTGCATGTGCACGGGAAGATGGCCTGTGTCAGTAGGGTTTGTTTCGTGTGCGTGTGGGTTATGACTCGAAGCAGTGTTCGCGTGGGTTTGGAGTGTGGCTCGCGTGAGTACTCGGGTGTGATGGTTGTAGCTCATGTAGGGGTTGGGAAGGAAGAAAGTGTAAACTTTCTTGTTTTTGTTTTTGGGTTTGATAAATCTTAAACTAAGAAGAAAGGTAAGGGAGGAGATTGAGTTTGGGTCTTGTATTTAACTTGAGTTTTGTCGAGTCAAAAAAAAACAAAGGAAATGAAGTCGAAGCTTTAAACTTGTTTTAAAATTTCAAATTTGTTTTAAGTTTAAAACTTTAAAAATTTATTTTAACTACTTTATGAAGTGTTAAATATTTTTATTCAAAGTAATTCATATTTTATTAGTTGAAGTTTTAAAATGATTTTACATCTTTTAAATTTAACTCTTTGAAAGGTAATTAATTTTTAACAAATCGAAAATATTTTAAATATATAATAGTTTTTAATAATTAATGAAATTGCTTGGTTTTTGAAAATTAATTAAGTTTTGAAATTAAAGTTTACTTTAATTAATTTGTAATTAAGGTTGGAACAAGTTAATCAATTTAGATTAATTAATTTATTAAGATTTAATTAATTACTTATGGGTTATTGAATGGATAATTAAGGATTAAATTAAATAAAAATTAATAGATCATTAATTAAATAATTAATTAATTAAAGATTAATTAATAAGTGATTAATAACTAATTAATTAAATGGTTAATGATTAATTGATTAGTAATTAATTAATTTAATGAATTGATTAGAATTAATTAATAAAGCAATTAAACATTAATTAATTTATAATTAATAGTTATTTATTTAATGATTAAGATTGAATTAATTAAATAATTAAGGTTAATTAATTTATAATTAATTAGGTAATTAAGATAAATTAATTTGTGATTAATTAAGAAATTAATTAAGGTTAATTAATTATAAATTAAAGGTTATTTAATAACCAATTAAGAAATGATTAATTTTTAATAAAGTTTTAATAAATAAATAATTATAGTAATTAATTAATAGTTAATTAAAGGATTGTTAATTAATTAAAGATTAATTAATTTATAATGAGGATGATTAAGAAGTGATTAATCAATTAAATGATTGTGATTAATTAATTAATGATTGGTTGAGCAAGGTAATGTGATTAATTATTAAGTAATTAATGTAATTTAAATTAATTAAATTAATTATGTGAATTAAAGAAGTGCTTGCTTATGGATGATTGTTTGAATTGAGTATCTGAATATGGTTGATATCTGTTTAATGATAGTTAAGATATTCTGTAATGAGATATTGTATATCTGTGATAGATATTGGTTATTATCTGTGGATAATGCTGTGTGGATTCAATGTTTAAAATTTGAATTGGATTGTTTTAAATTGTTTAAACAACTTGGCCTTTAAGACACGTTTGGATTTCGATGAGATCGGGATCGATTCAAATTTGATTTTTCGAAAACCACATCCATCCAAGTTAAACGTTAGGTTATGACATCTCAAGTGAGGATCGAGATGGAGTTTTAGAGTGCAAGGGTTATTGTCATTAACTCTGAGGGTGATTCCAAAATGAGTGTAACGAGATAACGCCTTCGATTTTGTTCAAACCCGGAACGAACTTGTATGGATTGAATGCTTTCAGAACATCGTCAGGTAGACGATGAGCATTCTAAGTGATGTGTTCACTAAAGGTAATCGTAGCCTCAAGCCTCACCAACCGGGAATGGCTAAAACAGGGAAGGTGCAGCAAAGCTTCGTGGGTAGCCCCCACTTGAGAGTGAGATTTACCCCTGTCTAGAAGTCCCTTATTATTTCGGTTGTGTGGGCAGTTGTTGGCCACAACTGCGGGGTTGTCTTGTTCGGGACTGTCCAGTAAGGGATGGTTCCGGCCTTGTGTTGCATGGGATCGGGAGTGGTCCTCGGTACGGTGATCTAGGCCCCGTACTATGACGGGCGGTACCCCAGTAGCCCTGCCATTGTATGGAATCCAATCTCCAATAAGTGCCTGTACGGTTTTGATTGTGCCCAACTATGTTGGAACGTGAGATGTAAGCATTCCAGCTATTTCTGTATTTTATTTTGAAAACCCTAGACCCTATTATAATATCACTGGTTTTCCTATCAAATGTTTTGGTTAGCGTAAGATAAAAACTTACCCGTGTTTATTTGTGGGAAGTCTTACGTGATGCCTTTTGTTTCAAATGATTTTAAAGTTAAACAACTTTAACTGATTTACTCACACCAGACCCATGTCAGACCCGGAGTTTATTTTGTTTTTCATAAACTCTGGGGTACTCAAATTTTTATGAGTAGCCAAGTGATTAGGTTGGGATTAGCAAATGTTTTGGAAGCTGGAGCTGGAGTCCAGACGTACTATCTATCTCTTTCTGCTATAGTGACATTGTGATGTTGTGTTTTGAGTTGTATGGTTTGGGAAAACTCTTATGAATGTCCAATGTAATGAAGTCGTATTATTTTGTGTACTCTGATATGTAAAACCATGTAATGGATATGTTTAATATTATATTTTGTTCGTTTTCCGCTGTGAGATTCTGATGAATGTTGTTCTTTTCTTTCTATCTTTCTATTTCTATCTCTTTCTTTTCTTATTGATGATACGTCTTTCTGGGTATTGAAAGACGGGTCGTCACATTTGCCTTTTAGTTGCAATTATTTACATTGTATGTTTATTTTGTTATTCTTATTTTTCGGCATGTAATAAGAGAATTCAGTTTGTTTTCATCAATTATGATCAATAAAGGCTTCAAGCCATCTTTTCCATGAATTATTGATGTTTCCATATGTTAAATTAAATTACATTATTTTGTCTGGCGTGTGAACGTGCACACAAACCTAAAAATCTCTAATTTCTCAGAGTGCGAACTAGAGTACTCTGTGTGACGACCCGGAATTTTGAGCAATATCAATTTAATAATCTATGATAATAATTAAATTGATTTGATCATTTTATATTATAAATTGACAAGTTAGATTTATTTTAAAGGTTTATGATAACAATTTGTTAATATCTATTAATATTTTTCTTTGCAATATATATATAGGCAAGATTAATTCTTTTGAAGTTTATAATAATTTAATTTGGTAAATAAGAAGCTTTTAATGTAATAAAACTTTAAATTCAAATTGTAATATATATAAATGTATATACTGTGATTTGATATTTGTTTTAAAATTTAATATGGAAATTAACAAATTTAATGATTTTTCTATTTGAAATGTGTATATATATATTTGTATATATATGTTTTAAATAGGAATATTATTAATTTGAGTTTAATAAGTGTTTTCAAACTTTAATAAATATATAATTTGTAATTTGAAATGATAATTTGATTTAATGTCTTTAAAATGATATTTGAAATTTAAATTTTTAATAATAAAGTTAATTTCTTATTTTATAAACATATATTTTAGCTTTTGTTTTTAATAAGATAAAATTGTTTTAATTTTTTTTATAAAGAGTTAAAATCAATTTCTCAAGTTTTATTATATAATACCATTACAATTTAATTCAAATGCATAAATAAAGTTATAATTGCTAACATGAATTCACTTTTATATATTTATTGAAATCCAAAGCTTATTCTTATAAAATACATACATCTTATAATCATGTAAACATTTCATAAATATTTATATAAGTTTAAAATAAATTATTAAAGATAAAATAACATTTAAAGGAAAATTTAATAACACTTATAAAACCACATGTAAGTATATAAATGTATGTTAAAACACTTGTAATCATATTTGCATAGGTGTAAGTAAATTAGAGTTTCATTGTGACAAATGGCATTCTCTTGTAAATATAATTCAAAATTTAAACTTGTAAATATAAAAAAAAGTTTTTCTTCAGCTGAAAAAGAAAATAATATTATCTTCATCTCAACCAAACTAAATAAAATCAGAAAGAACAAAGATCTGAAAAGAAACAAATGCAGAAATCTGTAATTCTGGATATTCAAATCAATATGCAAACTAGAACAATTCAAGTAATTCAAGAACCTGGAAGTAGATCAAAAAGGAAATTCAGAAGAAAACATCAACATGCAAGCTGGAAATCAATCATCAAATCAACATGCAAAAGGGAATTGAAAGCCTGAAAAAAAAATGCAGATCTTCTCTCTGTTTTCTGCAAATGTACAGGTGAGTAAATGAAACCTTTTAAAAACAGTTTTAATCTTGATTACCAACTCTTACTGATGAATGAAGATCATGATGGTTTCTGAAATATTTGAATTAACTTGATGCATGTTTTCTTCTTGTATGATTATTGTCTGTATAGTTAAAATCTTGAGCACTGTGTGATAACGACATTTTCCATTGTCACAAATAATTTAATAACTAAATTTTAAATTTGAATTTGCTTTTGGGTTGTGAAGGAAAGATGTTTGTTACCACATTAACTTGATTCTAATAATAATTACAAGTTGTAAAAATAGGAAATTGGTTCTGCATTTTCAGATTTACAGTAAAAAGAATAAATTGAGGTAAAAATTATTAAATCAATTTTATTTTTTGATCTCATAATTGAATTCTTAGGGCCAAATCATGATTTTTGAGATATGTATCTTGATTTTTAGATTAGAAATCGAAGTGAATTTCTGGGTTGACAGTTTTGTGAAATTTGGTCGATTCATGGCAAACGATGGCGAATTGAACTCTGTCTTTGAGCATGAAGGAGTAGGGGATAATGGTGATTATGGGAAAAATGGTGTTTGAATTTATTGTTGAACGAGTTGACCATGAATTGAGTTGGTAGGGTTTAGTTTGCTGTAGATGTCGATGATGTTTATTGGGATGTTGCGTCATCGTATTGCTTTCGGAGGTTAGCGCGAGCATTGCCGAAGGTTCAGGGGGATGTGGGGAAGCTACGGTGGTGGCGGCGTGGTCTCCGGTGAGGTGGATGGCCAGCGGTGGTCAAGATTTGGAATGTGGGTTTCGGAACAGTTTTTGGCTGGAGGGGCAAATTTTTGATTTCTAAGCGTTTATGGGTTTCTGGGTTATGCGAAGCAACGTTGGGGTCGAGGATGACTGGGCGACGTCATGGAGGTGATCGCTGGTGAAAGGGGGAGGGGTGCACGTTGCACGGTGCAAGGAGTATCAGGTAGTTGGGTTCTGGAATGAGAAGAGGGTGGAAACTCGAAGCCTCCATCGTGTTTTCGTCGTTCTGGCTCAAAGCAGTGGGTAGGTAGGGGAAACTCGGGAAGGTCACTGGGTTTTTGTGAAGTTTACTCGGGTATTTGGTCAGTGATTAGAACAAGTTGGTTAAGTCGCTAATGCAAAGGAAATTTTATTTTAGAAATAAAGTTTTTAAAACAAAGATTGAACAAGTTTCAAAATTAAATTGTTTCAAAGTTATGTTTTAAAACAAATTTATATATTTTAAAATATGGGAGTTTTAAAATAAAATAAGTAGATTTTAAGATAAAATTTGTATTAAACTTTAATAAATAAATTTGGAAAGGTTTTAAAGATTTAAAAGTTCAATTTAAAATATGTTTAAATTATAATTGATTTCTAAATATTATACTTTATTTAAATAAAGTTTAATGATTGAGAATTTGATAATCAAATGTAATAAAGATTATCTTTAGTTATTTTGAATTTGATTTAATTAAAGATAATTGAATTTGTAAAGATAATTGAGGTAATTAAATCATTTTTAATTATCAAGTTTTATTTGTTAATAAATGATTTAATTAAGATGATGATTTTCTTAATTAAGAGTCTTTATAATATAAGGAATTAAGGAATCATTTAATTAATTTAAATGATTAAGTTAAATAAGTTAATTAATTAATTAGTGATTAATTAAGACAATCACTTATGAGTTAATTTAATATAATTACTTGGGAAAGTAATTAAGTGGTTAATTACAAGAGGTCATTAAGTAAAGATAATTACTTTATAAAAGTAATTAAGTAATGTGATTAAAAGTTAATCACTTGAGTTATTAATTAAAGGATTAATTAACATAATTAATTAAAGGTTTAAATTATTTAATTAATGGTTAATTAATGGAAAGGTTAAGAATAATTAATTAATGTGATTATTACTTGTTAAAGTTATTAATTAAGAAGAAATTTTAATTAATGAAGTAATCATTATTAATGAAAATAATTAATTAGTTGTTAATTAATAATTTAAGAATAATTAATTTATAATTAAGTTTTAATTACTAAATGTAACTAAAGTAATTAATCAAAGGTGATTAATTAAAAGTAATTAATTAAATATGATTAATTAAAAGAAATTAATCAAGTAGGTTTAATTAAAAGTAATTAATCAAGTATTTAATTAAAAGTAATTAATCAAGTGTGATTAATTAAAAGTGATTAATCAGGTATGATTAAAGGATAATTAAGGAATAATTATAAGGATAATTAAAGAATAGTTAATCAAGGTTGATTAATTTAGAAGGTAACTAGGAGGTAATTACTTAGTATAATTTGGAGTAATTAATCAGGATGATTAATTAGTATGGTAATTAAGTAAGGATTACTTAAAGTAATTAAGTGATAATTAATCAGTGAAGATTAATTGAAATGGATAATTAAGTGATGTTAGTTAATTAATTTGTAATTAATTAATGAATAAGAAGTTGGGTTGAAGATAATCCAAGTGATTAATTAAGGATTAATTTAATTTAAGGATTAATTAAATTAATCAAGTTTGAATCAAACTTGTTTATGAATGATTAATGATTGGATGATATATCATTGGATGAGTTAATGATATTGATTGTTGACATTGATTGATGGGTGATGATGTGAATATGCTATATCTGAATGTGATATATATGATGCTTTGTGATATGTATAGATGCATGTGATAATAGCTGCTTATCTATCTGTGTAATATGATACATCCATTTATGTTAAGTGATATTTCTAAATATCTATTGTTTAAATCCCTTAAGTACAACTTGGACATTAAAATGGCGTTTGGTTTCGATGAGATCGGGATCGGGTTTCCATATTTGGATATCCGAAAACCACATCGATTCCAATTAAACGTTAGGTCGTTAATCCAAGTGGAGCAAGTGAAGACTCGAGGTGTAAGGGCTATACGTCAATATAACTCTATGGGTGATTCCGTAATGAGTTTGACGGAATAGTGCTTATAGATTCGAGATGGTGATTTAGAGTGCAAGGGTTATGGTCGTTGACTATGAGGGTGATTCCAAAATGAGTGCAACGAGATAGTGCCTTCGGTTTCGTTCGAACCCGAAACGAACTTGTATGGATTGAATGCTTTCAGCACATCGTCAGGCGGACGATGAGCATTCTAAGATAATTGGTCCTATAAAGGTAATCGCAGCCTCAAGCCTCATCAACCGGGAATGGCTAAAACAGGGGAGGTGCAGCAAGGCTTCGTGGGTCACTCCCACTGGAGAGCAAGATACATCCCTGTCTAGAGGTCCCTTTATATTTCGGCTGTGTGGGCAGTTGGTCTGCAGCCAACTGCGGGGTGGTCTTGTTCGGGACTGTTCAGTAAGGAATGGTTCTGGCCTTGTGTTGCAGGGGATGAAGGGAGTAATCCTCGGTACGGTGATCTAGGCCACGTACTGTGACGGGCGGTACCCCAGTAGCCCTGCCATTGATGGAAACCCATTTTCCCTACGAGACCCTACGGTTTTGTTTGTATTACCCACTTTTGTGGCTAGTAGCTGGAATTTAATAGATGTAACAATTTCGGCTATTTCATATTTACTTGAAAACCCTAGACACTATTATAATATCACTGGATTTCCTATCAAATGTTTTGGTTAGCGTAAGGTAAAAACTTTTCCATGTTTATGCGTGGGAAGTCTTACGTGATACCTTTTCTTTTCAAAGGATTTTCTAAAGTTAAGCAATCTTAAACCGTTTACTCACACCAGACCCCTGTCTGACCTGAGTGTTTATTTTTTGTTTTATTAAACTCTTGGGTACTCATATTATATATGAGTAGTCAAGTTATTTAGGCTATCTCTTGACGAAATCTGGAGGAGCTATGGACCAGGAGGCTTCAGCGTGTAGATATATGGTTAGAGTTTCCGCTGTGTTATTCTGTGATGATTGTCTTGTATTATATTAGACAGAAATGATAAAACTGTCTAAATTGAGATATTTAGATGTGTACTCTGATGTATATGATACTATGTATATGTTCTATATTATATTTAAATCGTTCCGCTATGAGATTCTGATGTGTTGTTTTCTTTTCTTCTCTTTCTTTTCTTCTTCTATCCCTTTCTTTCTTAATTAGTGATGCGATTTTCCGGGAGTGGAAAGTCGGGTCGCTACAGTTGGTATTAGAGAATTAGGTTGAGTGAATACCTAGGCTCTGGAGTGGTGTCTATCTTGAGAGAGCGTACTTGTAATTTTTATATAAATATATATTTATATAACTACCTAATCTGTTGGGTTATCTGTTCGGATTTTCCAACATAGGTTATAAAGGTAGATAAGGTAGGAGTATGTGGAACACGACTACCACTATTGGAAGAGGTTTATATGTTGTGGTTGGACGTGTTTATCGAGATTGTAGATCTAATACTGTCTCGAATAAGTTTTGTGGATTGGTGAAAGGATTTCTTTGAGTCCAGAGGAAGTATTTTCAAGAATTGGAGTATATTCTTGAAGTATGAGGTTGTTTTGCTCTCATGTGAGCGGGATTTCTAAAAGTTGAGTTGTCCGCTGAGGAGAAGCAGTGGTGGTATCTTGATAGCATCAAGAAGGAATAGCTGTGTGATGAGATGCAGTATCCATAGATGGTTCTGAAGATGTTTCTTTTGGAGCCAGATTTAGATGGTGTTGGAAGAGCATTGATGTCTACTGCAGTGAAGATTCGAATGTTTAGAGATTCTCTGGATCTCAAGTAAGGGCGTCTTGTCTTTATTGAACTATGAGACTAAGGTCGATGAGTTACCTCATTTCGGACATGGTCTCAATTGTTTTCTTAAGAAGATAAATGGTTGGTGTTTTTTTTGGACCCGAGTTTCTTGAGAAGATGTCGACTCGTCTCAAGAATTTTTGGCAAAAATTGGGTGTTAGTTTGGTGTTTCAAGGAGCTTTTGGTTAAGGAAGATCTTTTGGCTTAACTGTATCATTTGAGTGAAGTTTGGAAGCAGCAGCGTGACCTGTTTCTTCGATGATTCAGTAATCTTTGGGATTCTACTATCAGCAGACTAGGCAGATGGTGAAGGCCTATTCTTTTCTTTTGGGAGGCTCAGCAGATCGAGATATCTGTTGGAAGTGATCTATCAGTTTTCTGGTAGATAAGCCATTCTGGTAAGATTGATCTTGATTAGGAAAGTTGTTCTAGTTGGGGAGATAGTTCTTTGGAATCAGAACTGAGTGGGATCGCAAAAGTGACTTGCGATTAGTTTGGAAATCTTGAGTATTCTTGGTTTGAGATTGAGGCATCTCATATGGAGGTAAAAGCTATGAAGTTGTCAGAAATTTTCCAGATGTCTTTGGATGAATTCAGAAGTTGACATGAATCGGAGACTGAGTTTTCTTATCAACTTGGAATTCAGAAGTAATTTTGATGGTTCATCTATGTAGTGGGATGACTCTTAGAGCGAGAAGAGTTTGGTGAGGCAGCTCAAGATTCTTTGGAGAAGGATTGATCATCTTATTCTAGTTGAGATTCTGTTGAAATGTTTTGATCAATAAGAATGGTCACTAAGATTTTTATGAGTCGGATGAACTGTGTATGGAGAAAGATTTTGCTTATGTTCTTCGATAGCATTCTTATCTGCTCTAGATCAGAGTTGTGCAGCGGAAGTGAGTTGGCAGTTATTCTAGTATGGAGCAACTGGGAGTTGCAGTAATGAAATTTCTACTGGAAATTCAAGTATGAAGAAATTTCTGGAGTTAGAAGGCAAGGTTGTCAAGTACAACTGTTTGGTTATTCCAGATATGAGATGTAGGTTTGGAGTCCATTGATGTTTGTGGTATAGAGTCGTGTTTTGGATATCAGCAAATTATTTTTGGGAGAGCCATTTTGTTGAGTAGGACCTGGAGATTTGGTTTGAGTTAGTGCTGATGTTTCTTGAAGCAATCAACAAGGGTTAGGCTGATCAGGAATAATGGAGTTGACTCAGAGCATCGGAAGAGTTATGCAGTTAGAATTGAGAAATTTGGAATGTGTAGTTGGAATTTGGATATTGTTTTAGTTTTATCCAATCAAAAGAGATATAAGATTGGGTAAAACTAGAAAGTTAGCTCTGGAGGTATTTTGAGTTTTATCTGTGTTCTCTAGAGATTAGACTTTGATCTTCAGGATTGAATTGCCAGTTTAGATGGCTGGAATTCATTGTATTTCACATATCTCTGAAGAATATGTGTATGATTCTTGGAGAGATAGAATCAGCAGTTTAGAAGAATCTGGTAGATAGGCTGGATTTGAGTTTAGTCTGATATCTTGTTCAGATTTGTAGATCCAGATGAGAGAGTTCTTGGTTTCAATAGTGTAGTTACTTAAGATTTGTAGAGCGAGTATTCCAGTATAGGTACCTGGAAACTCTTGATGATATTAGTAAGTTCTATTCAGAATTTTTCTGAATGGATAAAATTGTTTGTTTGAATTGGTTGAATTGGTTGCTATGATTAGTAGTGTATGATTGATTGTTTGATTGCTGATAGGAATTTAAATTCTTTAACTGGGTTATTAAATTATCTTTGCTTTTAAATTTCGGGGGCGAAATTCTTTTAAGGGGGAAGGAATGTGACGACCCGGAATTTTGAGCAATATCAATTTAATAATCTATGATAATAATTAAATTGATTTGATCATTTTATATTATAAATTGACAAGTTAGATTTATTTTAAAGGTTTATGATAACAATTTGTTAATATCTATTAACATTTTTCTTTGCATTATATATATAGGCAAGATTAATTCTTTTGAAGTTTATAATAATTTAATTTGGAAATATTTAATTTGGTAAATAAGAAGTTTTTAATGTAATAAAACTTTATATTCGAATTGTAATATATATAAATGTATATTTTGTGATTTGATATTTGTTTTAAAATTTAATATGGAAATTAACAAATTTAATGATTTTTCTATTTGAAATGTGTATATATATTTGTATATATATGTTTTAAATAGGAATATTATTAATTTGAGTTTAATAAGTGTTTTCAAACTTTAATAAATATATAATTTGTAATTTGAAATGATAATTTGATTTAATGTCTTTAAAATGATATTTGAAATTTAAATTTTTAATAATAAAGTTAATTTCTTATTTTATAAACATATATTTTAGCTTTTGTTTTTAATAAGATAAAATTGTTTTAAATTTTTTTATAAAGAGTTAAAATCAATTTCTCAAGTTTTATTATATAATACCATTACAATTTAATTCAAATGCATAAATAAAGTTATAATTGCTAACATGAATTCACTTTTATATATGTATTGAAATCCAAAGCTTATTCTTATAAAATGCATACATCTTATAATCATGTAAACATTTCATAAATATTTATATAAGCTTAAAATAAATTATTAAAGATAAAATAACATTTAAAGGAAAATTTAATAACACTTATAAAACCACATGTAAGTATATAAATGTATGTTAAAACACTTGTAATCATATTTGCATAGGTGTAAGTAAATTAGAGTTTCATTGTGACCAATGGCATTCTCTTGTACATATAATTCAAAATTTAAACTTGTAAATATAAAAAAAAGTTTTTCTTCAGCTAAAAAAGAAAATAATATTATCTTCATCTCAACCAAACTAAATAAAATCAGAAAGAACAAAGATCTGAAAAGAAACAAATGCAGAAATCTGTAAATCTGGATATTCAAATCAATATGCAAACTAGAACAATTCAAGTAATTCAAGAACCTGGAAGTAGATCAAACAGGAAATTCAGAAGAAAACATCAACATGCAAGCTGGAAATCAATCATCAAATCAACATGCAAAAGGGAATTGAAAGCCTGGAAAAAAAATGCAGATCTTCTCTCTGTTTTCTGTAAATGTACAGGTGAGTAAATGAAACCTTTTAAAAATAGTTTTAATCTTGATTACCAACTCTTACTGATGAATGAAGATCATGATGGTTTCTGAAATATTTGAATTAACTTGATGCATGTTATCTTCTTGTATGATTATTGTCTGTATAGTTAAAATCTTGAGCACTGTGTGATAATGACAGTTTCCATTGTCACAAATAATTTAATAACTAAATTTTAAATTTGAATTTGCTTTTGGGTTGTGAAGGAAAGATGTTTGTTACTACATTAACTTGATTCTAAAAATAATTACAAGTTGTAAAAATAGGAAATTGGTTCTGCATTTTCAGATTTACAGTAAAAAGAATAAATTGACGTAAAAATTATTAAATCAATTTTATTTTTTGATCTCATAATTGAATTCTTAGGGCCAAATCATGATTTTTGAGATATGTAGCTTGATTTTTAGATTAGAAATCGAAGTGAATTTCTGGGTTGACAGTTTTGTGCAATTTGGTCGATTCATGGCAAACGATGGCGAATTGAACTCTGTCTTTGAGCATGAAGCAATAGGGGATAATGGTGATTATGGGAAAAATGGTGTTTGAATTTATTGTTGAACGAGTTGACCATGAATTGAGTTGGTAGGGTTTAGTTTGATGTAGATGTCGATGATGTTTATTGGGATGTTGCGTCATCGTATTGCTTTCAGAGGTTAGCGCGAGCATTGCCGAAGGTTCAGGGGGATGTGGGGAAGCTATGGTGGTGGTGGCGTGGTCTCCGGTGAGGTGGATGGCCAGCGGTGGTCAAGATTTGGAATGTGGGTTTCGGAACAGTTTTTGGCTGGAGGGGCAAAATTTTGATTTCTAAGCGTTTATGGGTTTCTGGGTTATGCGAAGCAACATTGGGGTCGAGGATGACTGGGCGACGTCATGGAGGTGATCGCTGGTGAAAGGGGGAGCGGTGCACATTGCACGGTGCAAGGAGTATCAGGTAGTTGGGTTCTGGAATGAGAAGAGGGTGGAAACTCGAAGCCTCCATCGTGTTTTCGTCGTTCTGGCTCGAAGCAGTGGGTAGGTAGGGGAAACTCGGGAAGGTCACTGGGTTTTTGTGAAGTTTACTCGGGTATTTGGTCAAGGATTAGAACAAGTTGGTTAAGTCGCTAATGCAAAGGAAATTTTATTTTAGAAATAAAGTTTTTAAAACAAAGATTGAACAAGTTTCAAAATTAAATTGTTTCAAAGTTATGTTTTAAAACAAATTTATATATTTTAAAATATGGGAGTTTTAAAATAAAATAAGTAGATTTTAAGATAAAATTTGTATTAAACTTTAATAAATAAATTTGGAAAGGTTTTAAAGATTTAAAAGTTCAATTTAAAATATGTTTAAATTATAATTGATTTCTAAATATTATATTTTATTTAAATAAAGTTTAATGATTTAGAATTTGATAGTCAATTGTAATAAAGATTATCTTTAGTTATTTTGAATTTGATTTAATCAAAGATAATTGAATTTGTAAAGATAATTGAGATAATTAAATCATTTTTAATTATCAAGTTTTATTTGTTAATAAATGATTTAATTAAGATGATGATTTTCGTAATTAAGAGTCTTTATAATATAAGAAATTAAGGAATTATTTAATTAATTTAAATGATTAAGTTAAATAAGTTAATTAATTAATTAGTGATTAATTAAGATAATCACTTATGAGTTAATTTAATATAATTACTTGGGAAAGTAATTAAGTAATTAAGTGGTTAATTACAAGAGGTCATTACGTAAAGATAATTACTTTATAAAAGTAATTAAGTAATGTGATTAAAAGTTAATCACTTGAGTTATTAATTAAAGGATTAATTAACATAATTAATTAAAGGTTTAAATTATTTAATTAATGGTTAATTAATGGAAAGGTTAAGAATAATTAATTAATGTGATTAATTACTTGTTAAAGTAATTAATTAAGAAGAAATTTTAATTAATGAAGTAATCATTAATTAATGAAAATAATTAATTAGTTGTTAATTAATAATTTAAGAATAATTAATTTATAATTAAGTTTTAATTACTAAATGTAATTAAAGTAATTAATCAAAGGTGATTAATTAAAAGTAATTAATTAAATATGATTAATTAAAAGAAATTAATCAAGTAGGTTTAATTAAAAGTGATTAATCAAGTATTTAATTAAAAGTAATTAATCAAGTGTGATTAATTAAAAGTGATTAATCAGGTATGATTAAAGGATAACTAAGGAATAATTATCAGGACAATTAAAGAATAGTTAATCAAGGTTGATTAATTTAGAAGGTAATTAGGAGGTAATTACTTAGTATAATTTGGAGTAATTAATCAGGATGATTAATTAGTATGGTAATTAAGTAAGAATTACATAAAGTAATTAAGTGATAATTAATCAGTGAAGATTAATTGAAATGGATAATTAAGTGATGTTAGTTAATTAATTTGTAATTAATTAATGAATAAGAAGTTGGATTGAAGATAATCCAAGTGATTAATTAAGGATTAATTTAATTTAAGGATTAATTAAATTAATCAAGTTTGAATCAAACTTGTTTATGAATGATTAATGATTGGATGATATATCATTGGATGAGTTAATGATATTGGTTGTTGACATTGATTGATGGGTGATGATGTGAATATGCTATATCTGAATGTGATATATATGATGCTTTGTGATATGTATAGATGCATGTGATAATAGCTGCTTATCTATCTGTGTAATATGATACATCCATTTATGTTAAGTGATATTTCTAAATATCTATTGTTTAAATCCCTTAAGTACAACTTGGACATTAAAATGGCGTTTGGTTTCGATGAGACCGGGATCGGGTTTCCATATTTGGATATCCGAAAACCACATCGATTCCAATTAAACGTTAGGTCGTTAATCCAAGTGGAGCAAGTGAAGACTCGAGGTGTAAGGGCTATACGTCAGTATAACTCTGTGGGTGATTCCGTAATGAGTTTGATGGAATAGTGCTTATAGATTCGAGATGGTGATTTAGAGTGCAAGGGCTATGGTCGTTGACTCTGAGGGTGATTCCAAAATGAGTGCAACGAGATAGTGCCTTCGATTTCGTTCGAACCCGGAACGAACTTGTATGGATTGAATGCTTTCAGCACATCGTCAGGCGGACGATGAGCATTCTAAGATAATTGGTCCTATAAAGGTAATCGCAGCCTCAAGCCTCACAACCGGGAATGGCTAAAACAGGGGAGGTGCAGCAAGGCTTCGGGGGTCGCTCCCACTGGAGAGCAAGATACATCCCTGTCTAGAGGTCCCTTTATATTTCGACTGTGTGGGCAGTTGGTCTGCAGCCAACTGCGGGGTGGTCTTGTTCGGGACTGTTCAGTAAGGAATGGTTCCGGCCTTGTGTTGCAGGGGATGAAGGGAGTAATCCTCGGTACGGTGATCTAGGCCACGTACTGTGACGGGCGGTACCCCAGTAGCCCTGCCATTGATGGAAACCCATTTTCCCTACGAGACCCTACGGTTTTGTTTGTATTACCCACTTTTGTGGCTAGTAGCTGGAATTTAATAGATGTAACAATTTCGGCTATTTCATATTTACTTGAAAACCCTAGACACTATTATAATATCACTGGATTTCCTATCAAATGTTTTGGTTAGCGTAAGGTAAAAACTTTTCCATGTTTATGTGTGGGAAGTCTTACGTGATACCTTTTCTTTTCAAAGGATTTTCTAAAGTTAAGCAATCTTAAACCGTTTACTCACACCAGACCCCTGTCTGAACCGAGTGTTTATTTTCTGTTTTATTAAACTCTTGGGTACTCATATTATATATGAGTAGTCAAGTGATTCAGGTTATCTCTTGACGAAATCTGGAGGAGCTATGGAGCAGGAGGCTTCAGCGTGTAGATATATGGTTAGAGTTTCCGCTGTGTTATTCTATGATGATTGTCTTGTATTATATTAGACAGAAATGATAAAACTGTCTAAATTGAGATATTTAGATGTGTACTCTGATGTATATGATACTATGTATATGTTCTATATTATATTTAAATCGTTCCGCTGTGAGATTCTGATGTGTTGTTTTCTTTTCTTCTCTTTCTTTTCTTCTTCTATCCCTTTCTTTCTTAATTAGTGATGCGATTTTCCGAGAGTGGAAAGTCGGTTCGCTACACTCTGAGTCCCCACACGCGGACAAGAGTATAAATGACTTAAAAATCTCTAAGTCCATAGAGTGTGGACTAGAATATTCTGAGTCCCTAGAGCGTGGACTTGGGTAAACGACTTAAAAATATCTAAGTCCCCAAAGTGTGGACTAGAGTACTATGAGTCCCCAGAGTGTGGACTAGAGTATAAACGACTTAAAAATATCTAAGTTCATAGAGTGCGGACTGGAGTACTTTGAGTCACCAAAGCATGGACTAGAGTATAAACGACTTAAAAATCTCCAAGTCCCCAAAGTGTAGACTAGAGTACTCTGAGTCCCTAGAGTGCGGACTAGAGTATAAACGACTTAAAAATCTCTAAGTCCCCAGAGTGCGGACTGAAGTACTTTGAGTCCCCAGAGCGCGGACTAGAGTATAAACAACTAAAAAAATCTCCAACTCACCAGAGTGCGGACTGGAGTTCTCTAAGTCCCCACAGCGCGGACTAGAGTATAAATGACTTAAAAATATCTAAGTCACCAAAGTGCGAACTGGAGTACTCTGAGTCTCCAGAGCATGGACTAGAGTATAAACGACTTAAAATTCTCTAAGTCCCCGGAGTGCGGACTAAAAGTTTTCTAAGTCCCCGGAGCGTGGACTAGAGGATCAATGATTCCAAAAATTTCCAAGTCATATGGAAGTGAACTGGAGCTTGTATAACTCACAAGATTTTGAATTTCTCCTACAAGTTATACAGTAAGCTAAACAACGAAGATCATCGAAAAAAAGAAACAAAGTTTTATTCACAAATCCAAAATAAAGCTCCACTACAACTTCTCTTGAACTCGGAGCAAAACTCTATTTACAACGGCTATGAAAATAAATAGAAATAATTACATGATCTAGGCCTATTCGCATTGAACGAGGCATGATAGCCTTGGTTTCTTTGAAGATTCCTCCCCTAGGCACTTTCTCTTAGACGCCTTGCTTACTAGGGAAGCAGTGCCCGGGGAAGGGAGAAGAAATTCGAGTGGTGAGGTCCCATCAGGGAGAATAACCTTTAGGGGCCTATTCAGTGGATGGTCAAGTTCCACCACCTGAGGCTCAACCTTAATATTAACCTTCTTCTTCCCCTCTTCCATGATTTGCTCCTCCATGCTCTGTTTTGAAGTGTGTCCGGAGGCGCCTGTAATTTCAACTTCATCATTCTCTCCTACGAGCGATGGATTCTCAAATTTGTCTTCGTCAAGCGCCTCGATTACTTGAGCGTCAGGTCCGGGAGTCTCCCCCATTTGAATTGCCTCTCCCTCTTTCTCCTCCCTCTCCGTGGCCACATCACTCCTTCTAGTAGGTTCTGGGTCGGAATGGCCTATACGAAATCATAAGAGATAAATGTTAGAATACATTTACTACTCGCCAAAATCGATGGCCCTTTGAACTTTAGGAAGAAAAGTTATGTACTAGTTTCTGGCTGAGTCTCAACTGTTTGGGGAGTTTCACCTTCTAAAAAAGGAGATAGAGCATGAATATCAAGTCCAAGCTCCTATGGATCATACCCAATATGCTGCTCGAAGGGATCGAGTGATATGCGACCAGTCGACTGAATAGGAAGAGGAACCAAGGACTCAATTTCGGATGGACTGGCAGTGTCATTTTTTCCTTTTGATGAGGAAAATTCCCTTCCATAAAGGGCTTTTGCCGGAGATAGGTCAGAGCGCTCGTTCTCGCAAAGCATTTCCTTCACAAGAGAATCCTCACTGATTTCTTCAATTCCCAACTCAACCTTTTTAATTTTTATTAAAGTGTCACATGCTTCGGCCAAAGATTCGAGGTAACCCTCACCAAGAAATGTTAGGTTGCGATGCATGAGAACTCAAGCATTGTACTTCGCTATGAGTGGATCAAACATGTACTTAATTTCCTCGCTACCAGCCTCAGTAGCTGCTTCGAGACGAGAATCGATTTCCGAGAGCACCATTCTCTTGCCCTCCTCACGGGCTTCGTCCTTCAGCGCTTTAGCCTTGGAGAGCTCCTCATCAAGCTTTGTTTTTAATAGTCGTGTAGCGACAATCTCGTCACAATATCATTGCGACTCCTCTTGAGCGGCAGTCTTTTCTTCCTTTCCTTTAAGGAGTAGCTCCTCCAATTCTTTGACCCATTGAGCGAGGACATCTTTCTCCTTTTGAACGGAGTCTTTTTCTAAGGCTAAGGAATCACAACGTTGAACCGCTTCATCAATTTCTTTTTTTGTATGGCCTCCAGGCGATTGACTGCCTCAGTAGTATCTTTAGCATTCTTCTGAGCGACTTTAAGTCGAGATTTATATGAAGAAAGCTCTTCATCCTGGGCTTTAATGGTGTGTTTATCATGAATGGCTTCTAATTTCAAGCAATCGATCTCATATTGACGTTCCATGGAAACTTCTGAAACTTTTTTAGCCAAGTGAACAAACGCATCATGCTAGACGTAGCCATCATTACTGCAAGCAATGGCACTTTATTTAACGTGCTCGGGAATAGGGTGGATCGTAGGAAGAAACTTTAATCCATCAAAGCATATTTTTGGAAATGTGGCTTTAAGCTCAGCTAGCTTTTCTGCTATCAATAGATCGTGTGTAGGGGCTGAGGAAGTTTGTTTAGCCGAGACCACGGACTCCTTATGAGGCTCACGAGATTGCATAGTGCTTGATGAACTAGAGTATTGGTCGTGAGGAGCTTCAGGTTGAGATCCCTTTTGACCCGATTTCTCCCTGCTTTGTTCTGGTTGAGGAGGACGATCATTGGGGTACGAAAAATGGCTGTAATTTTTCCTTCGAGGCGACAACGAATCTCGAGGATGATAGTCTCTATCGCTGTTGTCTCTCTATCTCGGCGTTTACCGGACCTCGAGTCTCGACTGGAGTGATGAAAGATAGATACCCACGAAGACGGTCAAATCCGTGAGCATGCCCCATATCACCTACACGTAAATGAAGTGAGAACAAGTTAGAAAGAATAGCATGATGGCTAAAGTTTTAAGTGCAAGGTGAAGTGTAAATGTTTGTGTGTGTCTTAGTATCCGACGGACCAGTTTCTTTAGCTTTACTTATCGGAGTTTTTTCTCCTTGGCTTGGTCACCTTCATCGCCTCTCACGGACGAATGACGTTTTAGGGCTTTTGGATCGTCGAAGCTGTAATTGAGCAAGTCATCGGAAATAGTAAGATCTGATAAGCCTTTCAATGAACCCTCTAAGTGTGGTAGAGACGGTTCTTTCTCCATCGGAATAATTGTTGTAACCTTTGAAGTTCCGCCCACTATTTTCTTTCTTAGTTTGTAGGCTAGCTTCTTTTTCCCCTTTAAGGGGGGAGGCGGTTCATTGATGCCGAGTGCGTCGGTCACCGGTTCTAAAAGAGGACTTATATGCTTGTCGGACACTCCCGGTACCCCATCCTCTCTAATTTAACCTTCCTCGGGTATGTTAGAGGCCCCGCCTATAGGGGGCATTGAAGGCCCAGCTTGTTTTTTACCCTTCTCTGCTGCGGTTCCGGTTGTAGTGGCGCCGGATGGAAGACTAGTTCGACGACCTTCCGCCAATAGCCCAAATTTTGAAAGTGACTCATTGGAAATAACAAGTCTTATTTGTCGGTTTTCCATAGGAGTAGCACGAATGGCCTCGAAGGCCTCAGAATACCTAGCACCTTCGGGACATGGGTTGATGCCTATAAAAAGGCCGAAGGAAGTTTAGAAAAAATACACTTCATGCCTTAGGAAAATAACGAGTCCATAAATGAAGCTTACTTCCTTCCAACCATCTTCTCACAAAGCCCGGGGGACAGCGCACGTAAAACCATTCCCGCTTATATTGGAAGAATTTACTCCAAACCACCATCAAGATCTGACATTTAGAGTATGGCTCAAGGAATATGAAAGAGGGGCTGTTAGATCATCTTTTAAAGCGATAAATGTAGCGGATTCCTCTAAGGTGGGGAGCCTGAGGAAGATATTCATAAAAAGAATGCAAGTGCCATGGATGAATGCATGACTGTTGGGTTGAAGTTGTGCTGGAGCGATCTCGTTGTACTGCAGCACATCGTGAAGGAATGAATTGAACGGTGGCACACTCCTAACCCAGGACATGAATTTGCTACAAGCTGTATATCCAGCTGGGGGTAGGTGAGGACGATCTTGTCCCGATAAAACTAATACGTCGTCAAAAGGGATTCCATGGATCGAACATAGCCGGCGAAGAGCGGTTTCGCTAATTCTTGAAGCTTGAGAATCAGTCGGATTGTCCAAGTTAATTGCTCCATCTATAGCATCAGGTATCGGGCCAACAACTATTGTGTATGGATCCAGAATACTCTGCGTGAAGGTCATCGCTGGGTCCGAAGTACCCACTACCTCCTGTTGAGGGCCTGGATCAGGCTTCTTAGAAGCTTTAGCAGAGCTCGACTTTTTGGACATCTTTAAAAAAGCAATGGATGTAGAGAAAATCCTGTTTAAACTATATTTGAAAGACAATCAATATCAGATATAACAATGATAATATATCCCCCATGTTGTGTGCGCGCTAGTGCTACAAATGAAGTGCGAGTACAGAAAAAATTATAGTTTATGGCACAAGTGCATTTTGATAAAATTTTAAGATATTGTCTTCAGAAACTGTCATTGCTAGATGTCTCCAATAGTTTGTTCTATAATTAATAGTAGTGGTCTTGGAGCCGGACATTGGCATCATAGAGTGTGAAGATTGTCGTTCGCGTTTGATAAGTTAAGTTTTCATTTGAGTTTGTTCACATTGCGAGGGAGTTAGTCTAAGTTGGGTGCTTGGGTTTATGTGCTTTCTTGTTTGTCATGCTTTATCGAATATGCTTAAGGCTGGTTATGGAGATAAGTCACTCAAATGTGCCCTATGTTCGAGTTAAGACACTTCAGATTACTAGGACCGACCCACAAACTCGCTCCTCTCTCTAGACCGAACAACACTCACTCCCTCTCTCTAGATCGAACAACACTCACTCTAGACCGAACGACGCCCTTTCCCTCTACCTCCCTAACACTACTCCCACAAGAGTTCTACCAAACAATAGACTTCCACCCAAAGTATCGACCCGTAGACACACTCTTCTCTCTCGCTCCTTGACCACCGAACAACTTCGGCCGTTAATTTAGCCATGTTTCAATAACCTAACAACCACTCTCCCTCGCTCAGTGGCCTAGCAAGAACCTACATCCAAGTGACTATGTCCTCCCTCATCCACGACAACTCCTACTGATCATAATTCGAATAGAACTCGTAAACTCGAGCTTCGTGCAACACCTCTAATTCAGGTAGATGGATCGAATGACAGATTCATACCTATAGGAATGAGTCTAAAAACAATTATTAACCCTTTTATAAATCCATAAAATCATTTATAAAACTGTATTATAAATCTTTGAAACCATTTAAAAAACTTTATTTATAAATCTCTTAAACATTTATTAACAAATAATAACCATTTACTTCAAAAGACTATTATATTACTATTAATAAACATTTTAAATAAATAATAACTATTAACTTTAAAACATCTTAAAATAATAATTAAAAATTTCAAAACATTACTAATAGAATAATAACAAATAAATCTTCAACATTATAGTAATAATTAATTTCTAGAACATTATAAATAAATCATTATTATTATTTCGAACCGATTAATTATTTAAATAGTTAGCTTTTGTAAATATAAAAATATTGACAAATAACATAAAACAATATTAAATATAAACAAATAATCCTTAAAACAATATTAAATATAAATAAATGATCCTTTAAACATTTCTAAATGACTTAGAAATGACAAATAATAATATTGGGAGTGTAATAAAAATTAAATCCTTTGTAACAAAATATTTTCGAAAACCAATTTTAGATTTAAAATCATTTCTTGTCTCAAAAACCAACTCTAATTCAAATGGTGATTTATAGTATTTTAAAAATACTAATTTGAGGCCAATAGCTATCCAACGTTTTACCAATATCGTTATTGATTTTTATCATTATTGGGATCAAATTCTAAATATAAACAATGTCATAACTTATAGTTTCAACAATCAGGTTTGATATTTAGTAATCATTTAACAAGAATATTATTGAAAACAAATCAACAATGGCGAGGAATCCTGTTGGATCCCTTTAACCTGTCCCCCTACATCACAGCTCATATATATATATATATATATATATATATATATATATATATATATATAATCAATATTGGTGAGGAATCCTATTAGATCCCTCCAACATGTGCCACTACATCACAAACAGTATAAAATTATATAACATAGGTTATTCGCTACTGGGCGGGTATATATAAAAGGTCATCCGCTCCAAAGGCGGGAATAAATCCAAACTAACTTATAATATAGCAAATCATCCAAACTTCCAATCAATAAAAAATTTCAATTATATAACATACTAGTTAGCCAAAAAGGTGAGTTTAACTCACCATTATTCATGTTGTCGCCGAGGCATTCTTTTATATCGATGACGTCCATTTTAGCACAAAATTCAACTAGCTTCAATCTTTCCCAATTTAATCCCATTATACAGTATTTGTCGATACGAGAACAACACAACTTATTACGCTTGATTTGGACCTAGAATGAATAAGATATTGATTTTACAAAATTTTATGATTAAATTAATATAAATATCCCACTAATCCTTTGTTGATAATTAATTACCCTGATTAAACTAAATCCCTCTCCCTCCTTGTTCATGTTTAAACAGACCATGCTTCAATCCCCATGTTGCCACGACCTCCTACATGTCGCCATCGCCGATCGCACGCCGCCATAAGCTCGGTGCCGTTGTGTCTGCCCATCTGCTCCTCATCGCCAACGTCGCCGAGAACCCGTAAAATAGCCAACGTTCATCCATTAATTGCCACCACCACCGTTCCCCGCCATCCACCATAATTTATGAGAGTGTAGCCTTAGACGTCCTCTTCGACTTCCCTTTAGATTCCATTGCCAATTGCCAACCCAAATAGCCGCAATTGGAGAAAATTTACCCACCGTTCATCGATGAATTCCAGCCATCTCACGACGAATGACAATGATTCAAATATTGAGCATGCTCAACACCCAGTTGCGAACAATTTCCTAATTGATGACTTTGCCTAAATGTGATTGTAGTGGTCCAAGATGACGACGGATTAGAGGAGTTTAAATTTATTGTTTAAAAAAAGTCAAATTCTCCTCTGTTGCTATATGCGATTTATAGATGGGGAGAAGGATGGTTGAACAGTGGAAGGTATAGGCTGAATGGTGCAAGCATGGGTAGAGTGATGGCTTAAGTATGGGAATGTGTGTGTGTATTCAAAATTATATTGCTCAATGCACTAAAAATTCTTGAACTCCAAACGAGGCTTGCCGCCTAGCGTTTTATACTAAGTACCCCTATTCCGAACCCAATATAACTAGTTTCAAGACCTAAAACTATCATATGCAGAAGTTAACTTTTAAACCCAGTCATATTATATTAATTTCTGTAATTAATTTATATGCATTCTGAATTCATACGACCACATGATATGTCTGATTGTTACGATGTTTATTGGCATATAATACTTCATTATTATAGAACAAATGACACTGGTTTCATCAAAATTTAAGATAATACCCGGGAATGATATTTTCACACGTTAATCAAAATGAGTTATTTCCAAAATAGTTTAATCACTTTTAGTTCCAATTCAAAAGTTTATTATCTTCATTCTTATTTAAATAGAATTTTAAATAAGTTTCTAAGATTATTTTTTTATTCATATCAAATCCGAGATTCAACTATTAAATTCACAATTCACATATTCAAATAAATCCCTATATTTGAAGTCCAAGTTGTTTGTCTTACAAAAATAATGTTATCCCATTTTTTAGCAAGGCCGTGATACCAAAAGATTAACCGAAAACCAAAGACAGTTTGTCCCGATGATTGGTCATACCCTGCTTAGCTATGGAAGTCGATGAACTTTGTCTGAGTCCGGATCAGGCTAAAATTGACAAGACATGAAAAGCAAAGCAATGAAAGCCAGCTTGCCAAATTTCAGGTCAGTTGGAGTTCATATGATGGGGATATGATCGATGCAATTTAGGAAAGATACGCCATCCGTATCCATCAAAGAGCTATCATATTGGTTAGTTCGAATCCATCAGGGGAAGCACAACTTCGAATCGATTGAGTTGGACTCGATCAACATCTGCTCGAATTAATCGGGTTCGAGTCGATCCTAGGCCATGCTATTCGAATCCATCGAGTTCGTATCGATCTGTGGGGAACTATCCGTGTCCATCGTGCTTCGAATCGATCATGTTTGACAAACATTTCAAACCCATCTGGAGCCATGCTATTCGTATTGATCTCGACGGGCCTCATTCGTACCGACCAGACATCGACAGTTCGTATCGGTCCATCAGTGCACCTCAGTCTTGCACTATTCATATCGATGGTGAAGGCTTTGTTCGCATCCATCGAACGCTGACTGTTCGTATCGATCCATTGCACAATGATCGATCGATGCGAACGCTTATAAACGACCAATGCGAATAGCGCTGTGGCTATCAATGCAAACAACACGAAGTGTTCGAACACGAACTCAAGTCCGATGTTGGACGCGAATAAGACTCCCTCAACTCGGCACGAAACATGGATCGATTCGAAAATCGCACGCCACGTCATCACAATCTATGTGAATGGATGGATGCGAAGGCTATGGATTCGAACACGATAGCCTATGCGAAACACAATCCTGCATTGATCATATCTCACGAACCGTAGGTCCAAATGCTACGAAATTTTAACAGAAGCTTACGTACAAGCTGAAGAAGTTTCCTGCCAAGTTTCGACTCGATTCGATGAATTCTTGATCGATACGAAATGGGTTCGTATCGATCACGGATCGAGTCGAAACTTTACGGGATCGATCGCGTGGGCCCCTCACATGCCAGAACGAGTCTCCCGAAGTTTGAGCACGATATCAGCCTCCTACGCCTATAAATAGAGCCCCAAAGCATATAGAAAAGAGATCTTTTGGCTATTCGACGTCCAAACTCTACCAGATTCAATTCTACACTCCACCACCACTGTTGTACTCGAATTTAAGAGCTGTAATCTGTTGTAATTGATTGAAATCACCAAGTAAATATCACTAAAGTCATCATGTTCAGAGTGGACGTAGGCCAGATCGCCGAACCACTATAAATTCTGTGTTGTTTACTGCATTCTTTTGAATTTTCTAAGTGTTTTTCATTTTTTATTCTCTGCATTTTATTCTTATGAGATCTGTGATTGTGAATTATTAACTATTGGGTGTTTATCACCAATTTTGGCGCAAACATTTTGGTGCTTTCACTGAGAAAGGGCTAACTCAAAAATTCTATCATTTGGAAGTTAAATTTGAAGGCTTAGAAATTTAGATCTGAGAAGCTATGACAATGCGATCAAGTAGAAGGCAGAGACTAAAGTGAAGTCAACACGAAGGGAGTCAAGGGGGTTCCTCGGGAGCGAACCAAGCCTCAATCTTCATCACCAGGGATGAGATAGAGACAATGATGGGAAGGCAAGAAGAAATTATCTAGAATTTGTTTCGACAGGTTGGACAACTTGGAGCGTAGAATCAAGGAGCAACTGGAATTCGGAATGGAGCATGACCATCTGGGGCAGCACCAGAGCTAGGTGGCACTCACCTAGAGCACGTTGATCCAATATCAAGAAGAGCATCGGGTGGATTCGAATAGCACGACATTGGCAGAGGAGCGGAAGCTCAGCTAGGAGAACAGATTCCAGAATTTCCTCATGAACTCGGGGGGCAGGTCGATGGCAATGGACAAGGATTGCAGCTCAGAGACAATGACAGGTTGGTGGAGATGGTCAAACAGGCTATGAGAGGCGGGTTGGTAGACAAAGACTTGGAGGATGTGAATCAGAGTCATTTTACCATAGCAATCAGGCGAGCTAGGAACCCGCCAGATTTTAAGCTACCATCATTAGATATGTATAATGGGAGGACAGACCCTACGGTTCATCTGACAAAGTATATGAGGCGTATGGAAGTGCTGGGGGCATCAGAGGACGTCATGGCCCGGTGCTTTCTATTATACCTGGCAGATATTGTAGCGTTATGGTTTAGGCAACTGGAGAGTGGATCCATCGCAACATGGAATGATTTAACAGAAAGGTTTATGAGGTAATTCAGGGTTCACATTTCGAGACCCAAGAATGTGATGAGTTTGGCATCACTGAAACAAAGAGCCGGGGAGTCTTTGAGAAGCTTTTTGATGCGATTCAATGTAGCTGCAGCATCGGTGGATCAACCAGATCCATCCATGGTCTTGATGGCAGCTGTATCGGGCATAGCTGATGGCATAGAATTCAAGAATTCGATGACAAGAGATCCCTCTATGGATCTAGGGGAATTTTATCATGAGGCTGAAGGATTTTTACAGTTAGAGGATGCAAATTCTGAAAGAGAGGAAGAAGAGGGAATCGATGTTTATGCGGTTAAAGGCGGAAATCCTACTAAAAAAGGTGTAGAAACTAGTAAAGGGAAAAGAAAGGCTGAGGATAACGAAAATAGATCAATATGGCCACAAAAAGAACCAAGATTCACCTCCTATACGGAGCTGAACGAAACTTTAGAGCGGATCTACCAGGACACCAGGGGACAGGTTCCTTATCGAAAGCCGATGATGAGAGATCCAACTAGCAACGAGAGAAGGTCAGACAAGTACTGCTCTTTCCATGAGTTGAATGGTCACAACACAAACGACTGCAGACACTTGAAAGACGAAGTCGAGGATCATATCCGTAATGGTTTGCTATCACAATATGTGAGAAGGAGAGCCTCAACGGTGGAACAAGAGCGACCACCGCCTGCACTAACTAAGACGGCTCAGGATCGAAGCGTCAGCTTATTATCAATTGATTGAGATAATGAAGGACGAGTGGCAAACTCCACACCGACGCGATTAAGTTGTTTACACATGTACAGGACTGCGAACGATCCTCAGGCATACTCTGATACAACAATAAATCATATCGATGTACGTGTTTGCACTCTGATGTCACTATTTTGCTTTTTTAGCTTCTTATGTTAGGATTTGATTTTGTCGGACATTTCTGTTGAAAATCTCGATTGAATGGATATTTAGTTTTGATAATTCTGAAATGGCTAAGCTACTTACACATGTATGGGGTCGCGAACGGTCCTTAGGCATGCTCTAAGATAGCGATAAACCGCCTTGAAAAACGATCCAGAAACTGACTTGAACGTGAAATCTGGTATTGATAATACTAAGTCCCCCTTGGGGCACACAGAATTAGCCTCGAACGGCACTCGATCGCGAATGATCACAACTCGCCACGAACGACACTCGACCGCAAACGGTCACAATTAGCCTCGAACGGCACCCGATCGCGAACGATCACAACTCGCCAAGAATGGCACTCAACCGCGAATGGTCACAATTAGCCTCAAACGACACCCGATCGCGAATGATCACAACTCGCCACGAATGGCACTCGACTGCGAACGGTCATAATTCGCCTCGAACGGCACCCCGACCCCGAATGGTCACCATTCGCCGCGAACGGCATTCGACCGCGAGCGGTCCCACATCTCCTCAAATGACGTACGATCCCGAACGATCGTCATTCGTGGTCAGATGAGACTGTCAATTTCTTTACAGGTCATCAATAAGATATGAACATCCATCTTATGGCATTACAAAACACACCTTCCTACCACAATGCATGTTTTGGAGGGCAAGTGTTATCCCGCCATTTAGCAAAGCCATGATACCAAAAGATTAACCGAAAACCAAAGACAGTTCGTCCCGATGATTGGTTATACACTGCTTAGCTATGGATGTCGATGAACTTTGTCCAAGTCCTGATCAGGCTAAAATTGACAAGACATGACAAGCAAAGCCATGAAAGCCAGCATCCTAAATTTCGTGTCGGTTGGAGTTCATATGATTGAGATATGATTGATGCAATTTAGGAAAGATACGCTGTTCGTATCCATCAGAGAGCTATCATATTGGTTTGTTCGAATCCATCTAGTTCGAATCCATCGGGGGAAGTACAACTTCGAATCGATCGAGTTCGACTCGATCAACATCTACTTGAATCGATCGGGTTCAAGTCGATTCTAGGCCATGCTATTCGAATCTATCGGGTCCGTATCGATCAGTAGGGAACTATCCATATCCATCGTGCTTCGAATCGATCATGTTCGACAAACATTTCAAACCCATCTGGAGCCATGCTATTCGTATTGATTTCGAGGGGCCTCATTCGTACCGACCAGACATCGACTGTTCATATCGGTCCATCAGTGCACCTCAGTCTTGCACTGTTCGTATCAATGGTGAAGGCTTTGTTTGCATCCATCGAACGTTGACTATTCGTATCGATCCATTGCAAAATGATCAATCGATGCGAACTCTTATAAACGACCGATGTGAATAGCGTTGTGGCTATCAATGCAAACAACATGAAGTGGTCGACACGAACTCAACTCCGATGTTGGACGCGAATAAGACTCCCTCAACTTGGCATGAAACATGGATCAATTCGAAAATCACACAACACATCATCACTTGGATACGTGCGACAATCCATGCGAACGGATGGATGCGAAAGCTATGGATTCGAACACGACAGCCTATGCGAAACACAATCTTGCATCGATCATATCTCACGAACCATAGGTCCAAATGCTACGAAATTTTCACAGAAGCTTACGTACAAGCTCAAGAAGGTTCCTGCCAAGTTTCGGCTCGATTCGATGAATTCTTGATCGATACGAAATTGGTTCGTATCGATCATGGATCGAGTCGAAACTTTATGGGATCGATCGCGTGGCCCCCCTCACGTACCAGAACGAGTCTTCTGAGGTTTGAGCGATATCAGCCTCCTACACCTATAAATAGAGCCCCAAAGCCTACAGAAAAGGTATCTTTTGACTATTCGATGTCCAGACTCTGCCGGATTCAATTCTACGCTTCACCACTACTGTTGTACTTGAATTTCAGAGGTGTAATCTGCTGTGATTGATTGAAATCACCAAGTGAATATCAATAAAGTCATCAAATTCAGAGTGGACGTAGGCCAAATCGTCGAACTACTATAAATTCTGTGTTGTTTACTACATTCTTTTGAATTTTCTGAGTGTTCTTCATTTTTTATTCTCTGTATATTATTCTTCTGAGATCTGTGATTGTGAATTATCAACTGTTGGGTGTTTGTCACTAATTTTAGTACAAACAAATAACATTTCAAAATTTAAAAAAAAAAATTCCAAAGCAAATGGCTAGAATCTAGGTCGTTACACCTGACTACTTGGCTGCTCGAAAAATAGGGCACCTAGAGTTTAAGAAAGAAGAAAAATAAATTCCGGGTTAGTCATGGGACTGGTGTGAGAAACTCAAATATGAATACTTAAAAACAAAAGGGTATCTCATAAGACTACACCGCACATAAACACAGAATGGGTTTTTACCTTACGATAACGAAATTTTTTGAAATATTATTTTTAATGACATTCTTTTGTAAACATTTTCAAATAAACTTTTAAATCTTAGCTGAAATGCTTACATCTTACATTTCAGTATTTTTACAACTAAGTTCATGTGGCAATTATTGGGTATTGGATTTCCAACTGAAGGAATGCACCCGAGGCCCTTATGTTGGTCATCATGCAAACTAAGACCGGCCTATTTGAAAATTACACGAATAGCACCGAGTATTATATCACCCGACCGTTATCGACCTATTTGGCATCCCGAGCATACAGCATATAATTTAAACCCTGCATTATAGCGGGTAGAAATTTTATAGATCTAAAAGGTGATTTCGTGCCCTGATTGGTTGTGAGCCACTAAGCCTTAAAGCATCCCATGTTTCATCATTTCCGGGTGTGAGGCTTGAGGTAATCATTACCTTTTTTACATAGCACATCTTCCACTTTGAAAGCCACTTTTCCATTTCACAATCACACAACTGATTTCTACAAATGTATAACTCTTGAGCTCATATGTCTCGAGAAAGGGTGTTAAGCTAAGAGAAGTTGCATTCTCCACCACCAAATAGATGATACATCCATAGAGATCAATCAATATGATTCATAAAATTCAACGTCAAACATTCGTCCATACTAGTTATCTAGGAACAGGATAAACCGAAGGCACTTTCCTACCACATCCCATAAGGAATTATCCCTAGAATTAGTAGCGAATAGTTCTTATGTTTTGGAGATTTTTCGAATGAAGGGACCACTGCTATTTATTTATCTTTAGAGCTACTCGGAGATTATCAACAAGCAATCCTTCCAAAATAAAGATACCATATCTTTTAAAATCATGATCTTCAATATATCTTCTTCACTTTCAAATGTGTAACTTGGTTCGAAGTGGTTGTCGGATAAGGATTATCCAAATTCGACACTGATTTCGACGAACAAATCATGGATAAAAAGATGTTAAGTGGGTGGATAATTAATGTTCCATTTTTTTTCTTTTTATCCAAAGATATCTTTTAGAGATTTCTGTCTTTTGAAAACCATTTCTTTTCAGTATATATGGAATTCATTAAACCTCCTTATGAAAATTTACTAAATCATTTTCATAAATTATTTTAGAATACATTATTGAGTAAAATAGGGTCAAATAGAAATCGCACTACTTTAAAAAAATTCTAGCAACTAAAATATAAAATTGGTTGTTCTTCCCAATTTTAAGTTGTCCTCTCATGGTGTCCCCCCATCTCCTCCCATACCTTTTTCTTCTCCTACCATTCCTCCTGTTCCTGCCACTCCTATCTGTCCTTCAGTTGACCTTTTGTCGCCCCCTCCTCCTCCTGTACCTCCTCCGTAATTGCCAGATGATCTTCCTCCTCCTCCTCTAATCTCTGCTGTGCCTAATCCTTCTACCTCCTCTCCTTCACTTGATCACTTTCCCTCCCTTGAGACCAACTCTTCTTCTTCTCCATCGACTTCATGGTCTTCTCTTTTCAATTCGAAGCCTAGGAATGCTGGTTTGTATGTCCCTACTCACTTTGATATAGCTTACTCTGGAACTCCCATTGCTCCTCCTCAGGAAGTGTTGAATGAAGGCATTAAAGCTTGGTCGGATTGCTTGGTGGGATCCTTTTTGGCTGGTAATGTGAACTACATGGTTGTTAAAGCTCATCTTCAAAAAGCATGGAAGCTTAAAGGATCTTATGAAATCTTCTTTGATAAACAAAACTATTTTTTATAAATTTGCCTCTGAGGAAGACAAAAACATGATTCTTCGTCGAGATCCCATGTTTATTAAGGGTTAAATGTTTATCATTTCTAAATGGAACCCAACCCTCTCCTCAGCACAGGCAGCTGTTAGGTCTGTTCCAATTTGGATTCACTTTTACAAAATTCGAATTATGTTATGGTCATTGCTTGGCATTAACTGGATAGCTTGTCATCTTGGAAGGCTTGTTTGCTATGATGAGAATACCGAAAGAATGAAAAGATTTGAATATGCAAAATGTTTAATTGAAGTGTCGCCTGACAAAGAACTACCTGAATTCCTAGCAGTTGGTGATGAGTCTTGCCCCAATATTTTGATAGAATATTCATGGAAACCTCTAATCTGTGTTACCTGTAAAGTTTTTGGTCATGCCACTGATCAGTGTGAGAAGAATAAAGCTTTGCCTGAGGGAGGAATACTTGTGAACTCAAATAATAAAGTTGAATCAGCTGTTGAGATATCCAAGGATGGAAAGGATACTCAAGATGATAAAGATTAAAGGGTATTTCATGTGAGAGGCAAAAGGAGAATAAAATCAGGGCATAAGGTCTGGAGAAAAGTAAATAGGGAGATAAGTAATAATAATAAGATGAAAGAAATTCTGGAGGATAGTCCTTCTGATGAGACTCTTGCAAGTATAAGGAATGAAGTTGATTCTGTCCAAATTGGCCTGGGTCAAAATGAAATAATTACTGAGACTGTACTAGAAGGTAATAGAACTGGAAATAAAGATACTGATATTGCCTCTACGAGTCTGCAATTGGTTGTTCAAGAGGAAGTTTTGAAGCAATCTGCTAATTCCTCTGTGATTGATAAGTGCAATAATATAAATAAAACTAGTGATGTCCAGAAGGAAACAATATGTCTTGATAATAATGAAGTTATGCCTGGTAATATTGTTGCTATGCAATCTGATTATGAAGTGGTGTTTACTCACAATGTGTGACAACCCGGAATTTTCGAGCATTTAAAATTGGAATATTTAATTGATTTTAAATATTTAAAGGTTTAATTTTAACTTGAATTCAAATATTACAATTTATTTGATAATTAAATTATTGAATTAAATAATTTGAAATGGAATAAAATATGAAATCTGAGATTTTAAGCCTATTAAAAATAATTTGAAGGCTTATAAAATTTATATTGATAATACTGAAGACAATAGAAGCGTTAAAATTGAAATTAACAGTGATCTGTTCAGTTTTGAAATTTTATCATTTTAATTTGAATTTAAAATAGCCTTCCGAGGCACAGCCTCAGAATTCGACGAAATTAGTTCCATTGGGTCCGTAATATTGAATTATTATCGGATTTCAATTTTCGTAGCATTTGGAGTTGTTGTGTAAGCGTACGAAAGTAAACGCGTTGAAAACTAAATCAAGATTTTTTTAATATAAATTATAAAGGTCCAATCAACAGCCGTCCTATATCTTCTTGAGCCACCCTCTCTCTGAATTTTAGCCACCCTACCCGGTACGCTCAGCCATCACGTCCCATTTCTCTTTATTTTCAGCTGAGTTTTTCATTTTATTTTCAGAAGGGAAAATTATATTCATCAATGGCCGCTTTCCTCCCTTAAAAAAAAATTCACGACTCCTCATTCAAATCTATTCCCTAGAAAAATCGAGTCGAACTCGGTTTCAAATCAAAACCTAAATCCTAGAAGCTCGATCTGAATTAAGGCTAGAGGGGAGGGGATATCGCACTCGCGTGCGAATGGAAGTCGCGAGTTTATCGTCGAGTGATCGCGAGAGCTGGGATGAGTCTCGATTTCGATGGCGTCGGAATCGTGGCATGTAGCCGAGTCAAGCACTGGCGTAGGATTCGCGTGGTAGAGGGGTTTCGTTCGATGTCAGGTGGAATGGCGGCAGTAGCAAGGCAACTTAGTCGCAATTTTGATGGCGGCGATAGTGAACGTGAGGTGGTCGGAGCCTGGGTTCGTGGGTTCGCAGGATGGGTAAGGCAGTGAGGTATCTTGTTTTTTTATGTAATTGAATAAATAAATGTGTATATACACAGAAAAAGGAATTCTAAAACCAGGGTTTTAATGTATACAAATGTACATATAAATCAGAAGGGAAGCTTTATGGTAAAGCAGATTTGTGGTTTTGCTGGTTATAGAAATCTATACAGAAAAAGAAATGGGTTTTGAAGTATTATATAAAAAAAATTAATTTGGTTTTGAAACTCTACATACTTTTATAAATATATGTAGTTTCAAATGAAAAATATATAAAATAAATACGCGTCTTTAACTTACTAGTTTATTTTAAAATATGTACATAGGGAGATTAATTTATTTAATAAGCTTGTTTACATAATTAGTTACTAAAAATAATTTATTATAGGAAATTAGTTTAAAACCAAATTATTAGTTTCAATAAAATGAATAGATAGTAGTCAATGGTTCAATCAATTCAAATATTAATAAACTGTATAAATATTTTTACAAGGTCTGAAATCGTGGAATCAAATCGAGAATGAAGTGGATTGCAAAGTTAAAGGGAAAGGTGAGTTAATCTCACTCAGTTAATATAAATTTAAATTTAAATGATTAAATTTAAATAATTGTTTGAATGGTTAAGATTGATTGATGTGCTATAGTATGGTAATTTTGGAATTGGCATATTATATTGTGTTAACATCTGTGGATGTAGGTAAAACAGGTTGGAGGGATCCAACTGGACCCCTCAACATTTATTATTTAATATTCTCTTTTGTGATTACTTGATATTCAATGTTGAATATATTGGAATATTGAATGATATGATTTGATTGGATATATATTGGGTATAATGAATTACAAAAAATATATAAATTGGATTTTGGGAAGAAAATAAAGGAAGTAAATATGTAAACGAAATAATCTTAGAGAATTTAATACATTAAGAATGAATTGAGAAAGAAATGGAAGTATGTTAAATACTAATAAATAACTTTGAATATGAAAAGAAAAGGATTTGAATAAACGGTAATTAATGAATTGTAAAATTATGTGATATTAATTTAAAAGAATAAAGATTTTTTTTAAAACTTAAAGTTTAAATTTATTTAAAGGAATTAGAAGTAATTGAGAAATATAAATTGGTATTTCAATTAAAAGTATTTTACATCATAATTAAGGAATAAAATCTGAAATTAAAGGATTTTTGAATAAATGAAGTAAATTGGAAATCAATTTGGAAATTGATTTAAGTGTTTGAAATTGGATATTTGGAAGAATAAATTCAGGTGGGAATTTATTAAAGGAATGAGAAAAATTGTTTAAAAATAAATAGTGATTTATTTTTTTAAAGGTTGTGAAGAGAAGTATATTTCTCTGGATAGCCAAGTACGTTTAAATAAATTTTTAAATATAAGATAAAAGTTTAAGGTTGTTTTAAATATCATGTTTTAGAAAATTTATTATTTCTGAATGTTTAAAATTCTTAAGTAAATATTTTTTTCAAATTTATTATTGTAATAATAATTTAAAGGTGACTTAGTATTTTGTTTTAAAAAAGTGAAAACTAGTTTTATATTTATAAAGTAAACATTATTTTCAGATATTCATATAGTATGTATTTTTTACAATTTTTTTTTAAAAAGTTTTTAACTTAAAGGTTTTAAAGTATATTTCAATAAAGTGTTTTAAAATTATTTTAAAAATATAAAGTTTTGTGCTTGGTGTTTCCAGTGGAAATAGAAATACTTGGAATTTATTCTGAGAAAGGCAGATAGTTTTGAAAAAACTGTTTTTGAGGAGTTTGAAAAGTGAAATTATATCTGGTGAAGATATTTTTGAGATAAATAAATAATTTGGAAAATTATTTATTGTGTGATGGATGTTGTGAACATTTATTGATAGTTAAATCACCGACTATCAATATTGGCCAAATGCGTTGATCGTTTCAAAGAGACCGGAATCGAGATTTATTTCTCGAAAACCACTTTGATCCGGTTTGTACGTTTCGTGAAAACGAGTTTGGATTCGAAGATGGAGCAGTGAAGTGCAAGGGCTAGTCGCTACTAATTCTGAGGATATTTCCAAAATGGATGTAGTAGGAATAGTGCCTTCGGTTCCGTTCGAACCTGGAATGGACTTGTATGAATGAATGCTTGCGAAACATCGTCAGGTGGACGATGGGCATTCTAAAGGATATGTTCTTTAAAGGTAACGCTTAGCCTCAAGCCTCATCAAATGGGAATGACTGAAAATCAGGGGTTATGCAGCAAGGCTAGGTGGGTAGCACACAAGCAGGGTGAGGTCATTCCTGTCTAGATGTCCCTTTTTATTTCGGCTTAGTGGGCGGTTGCTGATCCCAACCGCGGGGTGATCTCACTCGGGATTATCCAGTAAGGGGTAGTCCCGGTCTTGTGTTGCAGGGGAGCGGGCGTACTCCTCGGTACGGTGATCTAGGCCCCGTACTGTGACAGGTGGTACCCCAGTGCCTAGTCATTAGTTGGAAATCCATTCTCCCTACGAGCCTTGTACGAGTTTTGTTTGTATTACCCACTCTGTGGCTAGTAGCTGGAATTTAATAATGTAACAATTTCGGCTATTTTATAAGTATTTGTATATAGACCCTATTATAATATCAGAGGATTACTATAAAAATGTTTTTGCTATCGTAAGGTAAAAACCCGACATGTTTATTTGTGGCGTGGTCTTACGAGATGCTTTTGTTTTCATAGGATTTTTGAAACTTTAATAATCAATTGGGTGTGATTTTCTCACTCTGGTATTCCAGACTGACTCAGGTGTTATTTAATTGTAATGCTCGGGTCAGACCAAGTATTATAGAATATAGGATTTGATGTAGTGTAGCTCAGGAAACGAGCTGGATGACGATACGTACTCTCGTACTTGTTTATATATATATATATATATTCCGCTGTGTTGAGTAGTTGTGTATCCAGTTGTATTTTATTAATGTTGAGTTGTGATTGATGTACTCGGATGATGTATGTGTAAAACGGATATATATTTTTTTAGTGTAAGATCTGTTATTATGTATTATATTTTATTCCACTGCGATGGTTAGATTCTAATGTGGTATTCTATTTCCTTCTTCTACCTCTTCTTCTTTAACCCAAATGGTTCGTATTTCTGTACAACTTGAGTTGATGTTTGTAGAATAGTGTTCACTCAAGGAGTACGGATCTGCGGGCTGTTACACTTGGTATCAGAACGAGGTTGGAGATAACCTTGGGTCTGGTGGGAATTACTCATTTAAAATAGAGTCTGTAGTACTCTATAATGAGTTTGAGCGTATTAATAAATATGAGCGCGTATTTGTTAGTGAATATAAAGTTTTAATATTGTGTTGAGTGGCATATGAACATTCGTTGGCACAGTCTCGACAACTATATCGAAGGGGTTTCTAAACACTTGAATAGAACAATCGACACGGTATTGTTTGAAATGTGGGTAAATGAAATAATTTTACCCAAAATATATTTTGATATAAAGAAAAGTTCTTGTAAACTATTTAGCTAATATATGGTTGCTTGGATGTTAGAAATGATAATATTAAAGTATTATCATTGTTAAGTGAAAATTTAACTAGAAATTGAAATATAACTAAAATTTAAGGGAATAAATTCATTATAAAATGGAATTTATAAATATGAATTATAAATGTAATTTATAAAATTGGAATATAATCAAATGAGTATTTGAATGAGCATAAGCTATGCAAATGAATTATAGTTAAAATTGATTTAAGCAGGATTTGAAAATTTAAATCCTGGAGATTTGGAAGTATTTTGAAGATAAATAATAGCATTATTGTTTTAGAGATATTTCTGAAAGGAAAGTTGTTTTAAAGGGATTTTGTAAGTGATATAGCATTGAAATCACTTGGATTATTGGGAAATAATTATGATGATGACGGCCGCATTATCAGTATTCATTTTCGAATTTCTAAGTGACGGATTGCTGCCAAAAATTGATTTGTTCAGAAAAGCTAGTTGTTTTTGGCAATCTCAAAGGAAATTTGTTGGGAATAAAACCAGGGTTGGTTTGACTTTCGAGAAATGTGATTTGAGATGTAGAAGATTTCAAAATGATTTGAAACCATAGCCGGGAGTTTAAAAATCCTTATAAGATGGGTTGTAAGCTTATAAATTGAGATGATTTTTAAATCAGGAAGGGAATATAAGCTTTGAATGTTGGAATTTAAATTTAAAGAGAAAGGTTAAAAATGAAATTAATTTGGATGGGAAATAAAAATTTGACTGGATTGACATTAATTGGATAGGTTGAAAATAATATCCAGTTGCATTCGAATCAAGTTGGAATCGAATTGAGTTAAATAAAACCGAGTTAAAATAAAATTGATTGGAACAAGAATTCAATTGAATTATGAATGGAATTATATTCTTACCTAAATAATTGGAAAATAAGTTGATAAGGATTGGATTGAAATAAATAAATTAGAATGACATGCAAAAGAATTAAAATGCATGGAATAAAATATGCTTGGGTTATAAATAAGCATAAGGCTTGAGGTAAAATAAAAGAAGAATATATTCAGGCCTATGATGAATGGAATTGTGTAAATAATAAGTTGTGACTTATAAAATTTGAAAAAGTGGGATAGAAACCCAAAATAAATACTTTTTATGAATTGAAAAATAAAATGAAGATCAAAAATTGAATTATAAAATAAATTTGAACTTAAGAAAATTTAAATGAAGAGATTTTGAGTTTAAAATCAAGTTCTGGATTATAAGTTGGGGAAAGACTATTTAGATGATAATTAGATAATGAAATATGTAATAAGAACCCAATGTAGTTAAATAAAGTTGAATTGTGAGTTTATGATGAAGTTTGGAAATAAAACTCAAGCTATAAATTAAATTCGACTTAAATTGTTGGTGAAGTAAATGAAATTGGACTATGAGTTCATAAAATTGGGTGGTAAATTGAGAATGGATAGTGGATTCAGAACTTGAGTTATTAATTTAAATTTAACTTGAAGTGTTAACAAATTAAATATAATTGGAAATGGTCATGTAATCAATTGAATGAGTTGAATCTGAAAAGTTAAATTTGATAATAACCAATCAAATGAAATTGCAGATTTAAAATGAGATTTAACTGGGAGAGAATTAAGTTGAATAAAAAAAAATTACTTGAAAATGAAATGAGCTTAAGTATAAAATTGGAGTGAATAAACTTAAGCTAAATGATGGAAAGGAGTTGAATTGAATTCAACTTAAAATTAAGTTTAATAATAGTGGATTGGATTTAAATCAAGTAAAAATGGATTTTAAGTGAAATAAAATTTGGTGAGTTGCCGATAATATTTAATGGAATGAAAATTCTTAAATAAATAATTGTAAACCATTTAAAATGTTAAGGAATTGAAATAACTTGTAGACAATATTAATAATTGAATGTTTTCAAGTTTAATAGAATAGTTTTAAATGAAACACTAATGATTGGGTTGAGAATAAAATTTTAAATGGAATGTGTCAAGCTAAATAAATGGGTGTGAATGAATTAAAATAAAAGAAATTTAATTGGTAATGAAGATGAACCTAAGTTGTTAATGGTTTTGAATGAACTGGTTTGGTTAATAAAATGAAATGCAAGTGAATGGATTCAAATCTGAAATGCAATGAAAATGAGAATATATGGATTGTGAATAAATTTAAAAATGGAATAGAATTAAGTATAAATTTAGTTAAAATCAATTTAAATTGGTTATAAAACATAAGTACTTATATTCACATAGATCTCGTCAAATTGCATAGAATAAATTGTCATTTGATGTAAATGGAAGTAATTAAAATTCTATGAATTGATAGAAGTAAAATAAATTGATTTTGAAAGCAATTGAATTAAATATGAGTTCAGGTTGCTTAAGAATAAATTAAATGTAAGCGATTGAGTTTTAAACCATTCAAATTGATGAAGTGGTATACGAATGGATTGAAAACCATTCAAATGAAATGAAAATGGTTTGTAAATTAATTGGGACAATGGAATTAGTATGAAAATTGTATAAGTTGCTTACGGAAAAAATGTTTGGTATGAATTTCTTTTAGAATTCATATGTTTAACTATTGCAAGTAAGTAAAATATTGATAAATTTTTTTATATATTGCACTTACATGTTTAAATTGAGTAAGTATAGGTACCTGGAAGCCGTGTGGCTGGAATTGATTGCACTAACTGCTAAATAAATAAGCCGCTTGCTTAAAATGCTAAATAAGGTACGCCTACGCAATAAAAATAGGAAATATGAACTATTTTTGTTTTTCCGACCGTGTGGGTCGATGTATATATATTTATCTCTTTGGTCATATTGCAAAAGCTCCTCCGTACAAAGGGGACTCTGCCAAAATTTTCCGGAAATTTTGGGAGTTAGAAAATTTTTGAAAATTTTGTTAACGACAAATGTTTTCAAATTGGAATTTGAAATAGGTTAGTAAATGGAACTAATTAAAATAATGACATTAATAAATGACAAATAAAATTTATATACTCAGAGTTAAAGATAAATTGAATTCATATGGAAATGAAAGAATCAAAGTGAATAGGAATAGATATAAACTAAAGTGGGAAATGAAAATAAATATAAGGAACACATAAATGCTTATACTAACTTAAGAAGGTGGTGAATTCTTGATTGGGAATTGATACTACAAATATAATCTAAGTTAATGTTTGAATGAATAAATACTGACATTTTGTAATAAAGTTGATATGATCTTTTGGGAATATTGTGATTGGATATTAGTGCTAAGCAGGATATGCAGGTAATATAAAGGGAAAAGAGAATTGGATTGATTTCAAAAGATAAAAATTTGAAATGCTCGATAAAAAAGGTATGAATTTAAATTTGGTGTGAAATTTGATTGGGATTTTGGATTGAACCACTTGGCCTTTTGTTTTCTTTTTGGATTTGGGAGGTCGTAGGGCCATTTTATAGTTGTACCGAGCTAGCCGCGCAAAGGAGACGCTGGCGAAATTTTTCGGAAATTTAGAGAATTTGAAAAATTTTGAGAAAAATTTGGTGATTCAAAATTTGGTTTTAAATTGAAACTTGAATAATTGAGCAAATGGGATTGTTTGCAAACTAGGGAAAGGTTTGGAAAGTTAATAAGAATGATAATGGTTTTTTGTAAAAAGATAGTTGGTTGGTTGTCGAATTGTTTGGTTTTGAGGATAAGTAAGCGGGTATTGGACCATTATTCCTAACTAGTAATTTCGGGGACGAAATTCTTTTAGGGGGGAGGAATGTGACGACCTGGAATTTTCGAGCATTTAAAATTGGAATATTTAATTGATTTTAAATATTTAAAGGTTTAATTTTAACTTGAATTCAAACATTACAATTTATTTGATAATTAAATTATTGAATTAAATAATTTTAAATGGAATAAAATATAAAATCTGAGATTTTAAGCCTATTAAAAATAATTTGAAGGCTTATAAAATTTATATTGATAATACTGAAGACAATAGAAGCGTTAAAATTGAAATTAACAGTGATCTGTTAAGTTTTGAAATTTTATCGTTTTAATTTGAATTTAAAATAGCCTTCCAAGGCACAACCTCGGAATTCGATGAAATTAGTTACATTGGGTCCGTAATATTGAATTATTATCGGATTTCAATTTTCGTAGCATTTGGAGTTGTTGTGTGAGCGTACGAAAGTAAACGCGTTGAAAACTTAATCAAGATTTTTTTTAAAATATATTATAAAGGTCCAATCAACAGCCGTCTTATATCTTCTTGAGCCACCCTCTCTCTGAATTTTAGCCACCCTACCCGGTACGGTCAGCCATCACGTCCCATTTCTCTTTATTTTCAGCTGAGTTTTTCATTTTATTTTCAGAAGGGAAAATTATATTCATCAATGGCCGCTTTCCTCCCTTAAAAAAAAAAATTCAGAACTCCTCATTCAAATCTATTCCCTAGAAAAATCGAGTCGAATTCAGTTTCAAATCAAAACCTAAATCCTAGAAGCTCGATCTGAATTAAGGCTAGAGGGGAGGGGATATCGCGCTCGCGTGCGAATGGAAGTCGCGAGTTTATCGTCGATTGATCGCGAGAGCTGGGATGAGTCTCGATTTCGATGGCGTCGGCATCGCGGCATGTAGCCGAGTCAAGCACTGGCGTAGGATTCACGTGGTAGAGGGGTTTCGATCGATGTCAGGTGGAATGGCGGCAGTAGCAAGGCAACTTAGTCGCAATTTTGATGGCAGCGACAGTGAACGTGAGGTGTTCGGAGCCTGGGTTCGTGGGTTCGCAGGATGGGTAAGGCAGTGAGGTATCTTGTTTTTTTATGTAATTGAATAAATAAATGTGTATATACACAGAAAAAGGAATTCTAAAACCAGGGTTTTAATGTTTACAAATATACATATAAATCAAAAGGGAAGCTTTATGGTAAAGCAGATTTGTGGTTTTGCTGGTTATAGAAATCTATACAGAAAAAGAAATGGGTTTTGAAGGATTATAAAAAAAAAAATGATTTTTAAACTCTACAGACTTGTATAAATATATGTAGTTTCAAATGAAAAATATATAAAATAAATACGCGTCTTTAACTTACTAGTTTATTTTAAAATATGTATGTAGGGAGATTAATTTATTTAATAAGCTTGTTTACATAATTAGTTACTAAAAATAATTTATTATAGGAAATTAGTTAAAAAACAAATTATTAGTTTCAATAAAATGAATAGATAGTAGTTAATGGTTCAATCAATTCAAATATTAATAAACTGTATAAATATTTTTACAAGATCTGAAATCGTGGAATCAAATCGAGAATGAAGTGGATTGCAAATTTAAAGGGAAAGGTGAGTTAATCTCACTCGGTTAATGTAAATTTAAATTTAAATGATCAAATTTAAATAATTGTTTGAATGGTTGAGATTGATTGATGTGCTATAGTATGGTAATTTTGGAATTGGCATATTATATTATGTTAACATCTGTGGATGCAGGTAAAACAGGTTGGAGGGATCCAACTGGACCCCTTAACATTTATTATTTAATATTCTCTGTTGTGATTACTTGATATTCAATGTTGAATATATTGGAATATTGAATGATATGATTTGATTGGATATATATTGGGTATAATGAATTACCAAAAATATATAAATTGGATTTTGGGAAGAAAATAAAGGAAGTAAATTTGTAAACGAAATAATCTTAGAGAATTTAATACATTAAGAATGAATTGAGAAAGAAATGGAAGTATGTTAAATACTAATAAATAACTTTGAATATGAAAAGAAAAGGATTTGAATAAACGGTAATTAATGAATTGTAAAATTATGTGATATTAATTTAAAGGAATAAAGATTTTTTTTAAAACTTAAAGTTTAAATTTATTTAAAGGAATAAGAAGTAATTGAGAAATCTAAATTGGTATTTCAATTAAAAGTCTTGTAAATCATAATTAAGGAATAAAATCTGAAATTAAAGGATTTTTGAATAAATGAAGTAAATTGGAAATTAATTTGGAAATTGATTTAAGTGTTTGAAATTGGATATTTGGAAGAATAAATTCAGGTGGGAATTTATTAAAGGAATGAGAAAAATTGTTTAAAATAAATAGTGATTTATTTTTTTAAAGGTTGTGAAGAGAAGTATATTTCTCTGGATAGCCAAGTACGTTTAAGTAAATTTTTAAATATAAGATAAAAGTTTAGGTTGTTTTAAATAGCATGTTTTAGAAAATTTATTATTTCTGAATGTTTAAAATTCTTAAGTAAATATTTTTTTTTCAAATCTATTATTGTAATAATTATTTAAAGGTGACTTAGTATTTTGTTTTAAAAAAGTGAAAACTAGTTTTATATTTATAAAGTAAACATTATTTTCAGATATTCATATAGTATGTATTTTTGACAATTTTTTGTTGAAAAAGTTTTTAACTTAAAGGTTTTAAAGTATATTTCAAAAAAGTGTTTTAAAATTATTTTAAAAATCTAAAGTTTTGTGCTTGGTGTTTCCAGTGGAAATAGAAATACTTGGAATTTATTCTGAGAAAGGCAGATAGTTTTGAAAAAACTGTTTTTAAGGAGTTTGAAAATTGAAATTATATCTGGTGAAGATATTTTTGAGATAAATAAATAATTTGGAAAATTATTTATTGTGTGATGGATGTTATGAACATTTATTGATAGTTAAATCACCGACTATCAATATTTGCCAAATGCGTTGATCGTTTTGAAGAGACCGGAATCGAGATTTATTTCTCGAAAACCACTTCGATCCGGTTTGTACGTTTCGTGAAATCGAGTTTGGATTCGAAGATGGAGCAGTGAAGTGCAAGGGCTAGTCGCTACTAATCCTGAGGATATTTCCAAAATGGATGTAGTAGGAATAGTGCCTTCGGTTCCGTTCGAACCCGGAACGGACTTGTATGGATGAATGCTTGCGAAACATCGTCAGGTGGACGATGGGCATTCTAAGGGATATGTTCTTTAAAGGTAACGCTTAGCCTCAAGCCTCATTAAATGGGAATGACTGAAAATCAGGGGTTATGCAGCAAGGCTAGGTGGGTAGCACCCAAGCAGGGTGTGGTCATTCCTGTCTAGATGTCCCTTTTTATTTCGGCTTAGTGGGCGGTTTCTGATACCAACCGCGGGGTGATCTCACTCGGGATTATCTAGTAAGGGGTAGTCCCGGTCTTGTGTTGCAGGGGAGCGGGCGTACTCCTCTGTACGGTGATCTAGGCCCCGTACTGTGACAGGTGGTACCCCAGTGCCTAGTCATTAGTTGGAAATCCATTCTCCCTACGAGCCTTGTACGAGTTTTGTTTGTATTACCCACTCTGTGGCTAGTAGCTGGAATTTAATAATGTAACAATTTCGGCTATTTTATAAGTATTTGTATATAGACCCTATTATAATATCAGAGGATTACTATAAAAATGTTTTAGCTATCGTAAGGAAAAAACACGACATGTTTATTTGTGGCGTGGTCTTACGAGATGCTTTTGTTTTCAAAGGATTTTTGAAACTTTAATAATCAATTGGGTGTGATTTTCTCACTCTGGTATTCCAGACTGACTCGGGTGTTATTTAATTGTAATGCTCGGGTCAGACCGAGTATTATAGAATACAGGATTTGATGCAGTGGAGCTCAGGAGACGAGCTGGATGACGATACGTACTCTCGTACTTGTTTATATATGTATTCCGCTGTGTTGAGTAGTTGTGTATCTAGTTGTATGTTATTGATGTTGAGTTGTGATTGATGTACTCTGATGATGTATGTATAAAACGGATATATATTTGTTTTTGTGTAAGATATGTTATTATATATTATATTTTATTCCGCTGCGATGGTTAGATTCTGATGTGGTATTCTGTTTCCTTCTTCTACCTCTTCTTCTTTAACCCAAATGGTTCGTATTTCTGTACAACTTGAGTTGATGGTTGTAGAATAGTGTTGACTCAAGGGGTACGGATCTGCGGGCTGTTACACAATGCCTTCTCAGTGCTTCAGGAAATTAATGAGGTTGATGATGATAGTCATCACCCTTTTCACACTTTTGACATGCACAAGGATAAACTATGCTCTGACATGCACATCTCACCTTCCGGTGATGTCTTCCCATCTCCTATCTCTCCACTTAATCAGCTCCTTACTTCTACTACTTCTTCTGTATCTTTAAAAGCATCTCCATACTCCTCCCTTTCTCTTCCAAGTCCCATTTTCGATGACTTACTCAAATTTGTTTCTTCAGCTAATCCAAATATGCACCAGACTTCTCAATCATTAATTCCAGACTCCTCTTCTGTAAGAAAGAAAGGTCGACCTAAGAAACCCAATAGTAGCTCCTCAATTGACTTAGATAATGGGATGAATTTTTCTTTTGAACAAATTGGTTTGAATGTGTTGTCTCAAAATAACTTGACAAATCCTTCTTCTGGAGTTAAAACCAGAGCTTCATCGACATTATTATCATAATGACTGGAAATATAGGCTTTTGGAACATCAGGGGTGCTAACTCCATTGACAAGCAATTGGAAATCTCTAATCTTATTTCTTCTCACAAAATCAATCTTATGGCTATTGCAGAATCAAAACTCAATCATGTTACTACTACCAATGCTGCCTCCATTATTAGACATGGCTGGAGCTTAATCCATAATCTTTCCCAAGCGCCTTTTGGTAGATTGTTAATCATATGGAATTCCTCAATCTTCACCCTATCACCAATCACTGTCCATAGGCAGTTCATCTATTCTGAGATCTTTCACATCCCTTCCTCTACTTCCTTCTATCTTACTATTGTTTATGCTAATAATAATGCTTCTCATAGGCAAGCTTTTCTTGATATCCTTCCTACTCTTCAATAGACCAGTCTGCCATGGCTCTGTCTTGGTGATTGGAATTGTATGCAATTTTCTACTGAGAAAAGTGGTGGTGTTCCTCTAACTTATAATCAGACGTCCCCTCAACAAAGCTATCTACGATGCTAACCTTATTCCTACCTCTGTTAGAGGTGCTTTTTTCACTTGGAATAACTCGAGTAAAACTGGAAAGAGAACTTGCTGTAAACTTGATAGAGCTTATATGAACTATTCTTCTATTCTCAAATGGCCTAATCTCTCCACCATTATTCCTCCTCCATCATTATCTGACCACTCCCCTCTTATTATTGAATGAGGGCAAGGACCCTGTGAGAAGGCGTTCCTCTTTTTCATTTTTTAATAATTGGTCTAAGCACCCTAATTTCTTACATATTGTTAAAGATAACTGGAAGTCTCATTCTTTTGGCAACCCTATGTTTATTTTGCAGGCTAGGCTCATGCATTTAAAGGTTATTTTAAATATGTGGGCTCAGCAAACATTTGGTAATGGGAATAGTATGTCTGCTGCAATTCGTGAAAAATTATTTCAAGTTCAACTCCATATCCAAAGGTGTAATGATCAACCTCATCTGTCTGCTCTTGAAACTTCTCTATTGAAGGACCACTCTAAAGCTCTTGTTGAAGAAAATAACATGGCAAAGCAAAAATCTAAACATGAATGGCATTTGAATTGTGATAAAAATATGTCCACTTTCCACAAAACTTTAAAGATTCAACAGTTTTCTGAAATTATATCTTCCATCCTTGATATGCATGGTTTTCCTTGTGAGACACAAGAGTCTATTCAAGAAGCTTTTCTGGAGTACTTTCACCTTAATCTAGGGAGTTCTCTTACTCCTTCAATTTCTCTGGAACAATTCACTGCACACCACTTTCCTTCAATTTCTAATGTCATGGGGTCTGACTTAATCAAAGAAGTCACTGAGGATGAAATTAAGCAGGCTATCTTTGGAATGAACTCTAATAGCTCTCCGAGACCTGATGGATTTAATGCTCACTTCTTTAAAGTTGCTTGGGATATTATTGGTAGTGATGTGACTAAAGCAATAATGAATTTTTTAAGCATAGTAAATTAACCTCTGGCATTAATGCTACGCAACCAGCTTTGATTCCTAAAACTATTCAACCTATGACAGTTAACCAGTTTAGACCCATTGCTTGTTGTAATGTGATCTACAAATGCATATCTCTAATATTTAACTGCTAGAATGAAAATTACTATGGATGGTTTAATCTCTGCTAATCAAAGTGCTTTTCTCCCTGGTAGAGACATCACTGATAATATCCTTCTTGCTTCTGAACTCATGAGGGGTTACAACAGGAATCTCACATCTCCTAGATGTGTTCTTAAATTAGACATTCAAAAGGCTTACGATTCTGTTCAGTGGAAATCTGTTATTTACATTCTTCATAAGATGACCTTCCCTGTCCCCTTCCTGTGTTGGATATATACTTGCATTTCTACTGTCAATTACTCCCTTAGTATTAATGGCTACAACTTTGGCTACATTGGTGCTACCCAGGGTATTAGACAGGGTGACCCTATGTCTCCATATCTCTTCATCCGTGTCATGGAACTACTCACTTCCCTATGTACTGCTGCTATGTATAATAAGCTTTTTGATTATCATCCATTAAGCAAGAAGAATGGAATTTCCACTCTTCTATTTGCTGATGACCTGCTTCTTTTCACTAAGCCAAATCATAGATCTATCAGTGTGGTCATACATGTTCTAACTTCCTTTCAGGATTTGACTGGTCTTACCATTAACAGAAGTAAATCTAGAATGTTCATTGCTGGCCTGCCTGATGTTGAAAAAGGATTATTGTATGCAATGAAAGGCCTTTCACCATTCAGTGATAATGAATCCTATCTTGGTATTCCTCTGTGTACTTCTAGAATAAGGACTTATCAATGCTTACAACTGTTTGAAAAAATTACTGCTAAGTTAGCCAGTTGGAAGTGTTCAAATTATTCTATGGCAGGAAGGCTGGTAATTGTTGAATCTATTGCTATATCCATGTGTGTTTATTATGCCAGAATATACATCCTACCTTCCAAACTTATTAGCATGATTAACTCTGCCTTGAATCATTTTCTATGGCATGCTAACCCCTTCTCTAAGAAAATGATTCCAATTGCCTTTAGACATATATGTTGTTCTTATGAAAAAGGTGGTCTTGGAATTATAAATATTAGGAGATGGAACTTTGCTTCTTTATCTTCTAGAATTGACAAATTACTGAAGCATGATAATAATTTGTGGGCCTCTTGGTGTAGAAACTATCTCATCCGTGATAGTAATTTCTGGCTTATCCCTACTTCATCTGACTGCAGTTGGTCTTGGAGGAATATCTTGAGAGGCAGAGAGAGTTTTCTTCCTATGGTTTAGAGAAGAATGAAAGACATTGCTAAAATATCTTTTTGGTATGATCCATGGCCAGAAAAAGGTGTTATTCTAGCTAATGTTATTGAGTATGAGACAAGAGTCATCTCTGGCATTAATGGTAATGCCTCTTTTGATAGATATTGGACTGATGGTACTGTATTTTTACCCTACTGCAGTTCTTTTGTGGTTAGAGTTGCTTGGAATGCTATACAGAATGAGCTATATAATCTTAGCAATCTTCATGTTACTTGGAATGACAAGGTGCATTCAATTAAAACTGTTTATGATGCCCTTGAATCCACTAATGGTTATCCTTCCTTTTTGTGGTTTTCCAGAATTTGGGATTCTCATTATGTCCCAAAGGAAAACCTTTTCTTGTGGAAAGTCTTGAAGAATGGTATTCTTTCTTTACATAAACTTAAATCTTTTGGAATTATACAAAGTGATATCTGCTTATTATGTGGTACTGGAGTTGAGACTGTGTCACATTTGTTCTTTGAATGTGAGTTCACTTTCCATATTTGGAATAAGCTTCTACATCATTATGGTTTTCACAGGCCTATGCGTATATCCCCTATGGAATGGTACAATATTTTCAAGGCTACTAGATGGAAGAATGAAAGAGGTTGCTTGATGCTAAGAATCTTAAAGAAGGTTTGTACTACATTTGGATGGAGAGGAACATTAGGGTGTTTAAAGGGCAATCTTCCTCTAAACATTTAATGGTCCTCTCTATTATTAGATCATTTTAACTTTTTCCTCTCTTTTGTGTTGACACCTTGGCCTTGGTGATTTACCTGTTGTAATATTTTGTAATTTTCTTATGGTTTTTAATAATAATGGTAGGAGTCCCTTCAACCCCTCTGGCTTTGCCAGAAAAAAAGAAATCGCACTACTTTTACTCAATTTTAATTTCTATAATCAGCAGGTACTATGGGCAGAATAATGGTGTAATCACCTTTTAAATTCCATAAATAGTAAGAGTACCCTCCTTGAAATTTGCCACAAAGTATAAGAAGATTATTTCTATACGATCCAAGTTGTTTATATACTTAACTCGTTTCCGACATTTCGACCTTATCTATCCCTTGTCTAGGAGAGGTCAGGTGATCTAGGGTACTAGTTGCTCCTGAACATCTCCTTTGTTTAAGCACGTCAACCAGATCCCACGAATAGAAAAATCAGGTGTACTCCTCGGCTTATTAGAACCAAGATTAAACAATTTGCTTATAACAGCTTTACTTTAAATTTATTTATTTAAACTTTTTTATATAGATTGCAAAACTTTTAAATCATTTTTAAAACACTTATTTAATTATTACAAAACATTTATAAAAGTTTGGAAAATAATTGTGAGGTTTGAAATCAAATTTTTAAAAGTTATTGAGAAAGTGCTGCAAAAAGTCCTGTAAAAGATGTTTTCAAAGCAATATTGATTAAAACGACTTTTATATCATTTCAAAATTTATATATATATATAAATTAGATTTCTTTTAGAACATTTTAAATATTTTAAAATTTATTTTATATTTTTAAACATTTTAAATATCCATATTAACCATTTTAAAACTTCGGTCATTAAACTGCAAAATCGCGATATTTTTGAAAACATGTTTTGGACTTTTGAAAGTCTATAAGATGACAACTTGATTTTCTTTCTTTCATTTAAAAGTATGGATGCAATAGTCCAAAAAATTCTTACTGCAAAGAATTCTGAGCTATATTCCACTTTATATACTCATTTGAATCCTACAGCGCGTAATCGCGAACTACCATTACGCGACGCACCTAGTTTTGACTCGACTATTAATTTTCATTTAAAACTTATCAAGACAAGCTCAAATGCTTATAAAACATTTAGAAAAAAATTAATCATTTTCCAAGGGGTGTACAGATTCCATAATTACTTTTGCCACTTGATTCAAAAAGTGATTTCCTTATGTAATATCGACATGTATTTAACGTGACTTGTTAAATAACCATAATAACAATCAATGCTTGATGAACAACGTATAAATAGGCATCCATGGAAATCATTTAACATCATCATCATACATACACACACACACAGATATATATATAGACACACACATATACACATACATACATACATACATACATACATACATATATATATAATAGAGTTTCTCACCTTGGAATAAAACGATTACCTAGAAAATGGATTATCCTTTATAACTTGAATCGAAGGTCACAAATACTTATCTTGAAGCTCCTATAGGGCTCGAACTTGCTTGTGCATAGGGTAGGGGTTCACGATCTTGGTTTGTAAGGGTGGTAGGCTCGGCTAGGGTGGTTGGTCGTGGGTTTAAAGAGAAAGAGGAAGGGTTTGTGTGAATTTTGAAGTGCTAAATGTGTGTGTGTATTAATATATACTATATAAATTTAGATATAATTTTCTATAATTTTCTTTATGTTTTTTCTTATATGGAACCCATAAAATGTGGAGGAAGCTTTTAGAAAAATGAAGAAGAAGAAAAATAAATGAAGTGAAGAAGTGAAGTGGTATTTATAGGCAAACGGAAGAGTGTAAGCATCTCCTCCATCCATCACCACACATCACCACGCTACCTCCTCCTCCCATCACAATGCGTCGACCACCTCCCCCCTAAGTATGGCCGTGGTAACATCTTGAAGGGGCAAGGCCATGTGCCTTTTTGATTTGACATTTGATGGTGATAATATGTGATAATTAGTTTAGATTCTCACCCCACCACCACGTGCTCCACCTCCTTTATAACATCTCCTCACTTAGAGTCCCAAAACTAACGACTACGGATGCTGCAGTCATCTATAGTTATTAACCCTCAGCGACCAAATACGGTAATATTAGATACATTGATATAACAAAAACATATGGATATGAAAAAATTTAAACCTGTTAAACAAATTTCACATCCATTTAAAACATTTTGAATTAGTTACATAATCCCATATTTGAGAGCCACCTTTGGTTATTACAACATACACCAAGTGCGACAAATGAAGATGCCTCCTTGGATAATAGAGTATATATAAATAGGCAACTAAACAACTTTTCCTTTACAACAGAACACTATGGAATCAAAATAGAAAAGAACTCATAATAGCTATCTTACATCTTGCGCGTCTCGAGAAGCTTATTCGTCTAAGGAGAAATTGAAAACCGCAACTCTCAAACTACTCAAAATCAATTGAGCACCCGAGAGTTTAATGTAAAATATAAACTTCGAGTCAGACATAAATCCTGGCATGAATAATAGCCTACCGTCCCAAACTATTTCGATATTAGTGAGACCACGCCGCTTAGCGAAACGACATTTCCCCTCACTAGTATCCTTCAAAAATTTACAATAACCATATACTGTGCTCCTGTATTCCCAATGGTTAAAACATAGAAATTCAAAACATTATGACGATATGCAAACAAGTAAATTATTCTGGATTTCTCATCCCCATTCATTTTAACTATCTGTCCTGGTTATAGTTTCTAGGTTACTGTTAACCTATTAGCTTTCATGGGCTGACTAATAACCTATTTAAAGTTTACATACTCCCTGTCTGGTCTCATAGTTTTCATGGAATCACTAAGAACCTGTTGGCCCCTGCCAATAACTTAATTATTCATGGGTTCTCCCTGAACCAATTGGTATCTTCAATAACTTCCCTCTTATCATAGTTTTCGTGGGTTGATTAGGAACCTATTGACTTCTGCTAATAACTTAATCCGGATATAGTTTTCATGGGTTCGCCACAACCTATTGGCCCCGGCCAATAACTCTTTCTAATCATATTTTTCATGGCTTTACTATGAAGCTGTCTATCTGACAACTTCCTTAATCAGTATTTAGGCATCCTATATTTTGGTTTATCCGACCTCCTAGATGCAATTCTACTCATATTGGAGTTCACTCAATTTATATTCACTACTAGGTCAACCTAGCAGGTTATTTGCCCTTTCTTTCTAAAATACAGTTATGGGTCCATTTTGTAATGTATATGCATATCAGAAGAAGCAAATATTATAACATAATAACACCAACATCTATGGTTTAATATCCTTGAAATCATTTTTATATGAAACATGGTTAATCCGTTTAACCAATTATTTTATCAAGGAAAGTTTCTTCAAAAACTCCATACTTAAAAGCCATTTTGAAACTCCTTTATTTATGTCTTGGTTTTTTCTTTAAAAATGAGATTGGGTTCTTTATTTTGAAAACTAAGGCTTTCGAAACATTAAACCATTACTTTTGAAACCATTGGATAACTTCTTCAAAAGCATGAAAATCTTCTTTTCAAAACATAAAGCATATGCCTTTCGAAACCTTAAAAACATCTCTTTCAAAGCCATCAAAACATTCATTTCGAAAGTATAAAAGAATTACTTATTAACTTACAAAAGCATAATTTTGAAACCATTTGAAAGTAGCCCTTTCGAAACCATTAGGAATATCTTTAAAAATATCTTTTGGGTAAAAATGAATATAAATGAAAGTACCTCTTTCAAAGCCATTAACCTTTGAATAAAAGTGATTAGTGAAAACTGAAGGCTTCAGAACTATCCTTTCGAAAGCATTGATCAATTAAGAAAAAACATTTTGAAGAGCTTTGAAACCCTTTTTTAAGCCATTAAACCCTTTCGAAAGCTTTAGGAAGCGGCTATTATGTTTATAAAACAAATGCTACCCTTCGAAAGCATTGATGACTTCAATCCATTTGAAACGCATAAGGTTGGCAGCATGGTTTGAACTGGGTTCAAACTACCATGTCAAAGGCATTAATTAAAAAAAGGCAACTCACTTAAAAGCTATCTTTTCGAAAAAAGGCAGAGACTTCTTTGAAAGCTATTGTAAACCCTTTCAAAATCATACTTTTTGAAACAAGGCAAGCGCGTTTATTTTGATAGTAAGACAAACGCTTCGACCCCTTCAAAAACTAGGTTTCAACTCCATACCTTCCCCCACTCTCTAGGCCACTATGTACCAACTTAATGATACCTTGTTTATTAGTTTCGACTTGGTTGGTTTCCACTTGTTTGAAGTGGAAGTATAAGGTCGAAAGGTAGCATCTAAAGGAGGCGAAACATAATTTCTGTGTAAAGACTGTTTTAATGCTTATTTAAGTAATTGTTTTTTAACTAACCTGCCTATTTGTAAACATTTAATTGGTTTCCACTATACTCCAAAACAAAACTGCAGTATTAATTTCAGATCTAAATAAAATAATTTAGCAAATAAGCTTTTCCTTAAGCAAAAAATAAAAAAAACATTTAAGTCCTCTACTTAAAATAATTTATTTTTCCATAGTAAATTACTTAGGAAAAATCCCCAAAAATCGTAGAAATTCATTTTTAATATATTATCTAACATATATAAGTTTTAGACCCAAATTCTTCATAATATAGCCAAAATTAATTTCTAAACCCAATTGTTCATATTTTACTTTGAAAATGCATAATAAATTTTCTATAGCTCAGAAAATTATAAAAATTAAAACCCATTTTCAAAATAATGCTTTACATAACATATAAATTCCTCATGGAATTCGTAACACAATATAAATGATTTTATCCTTAAAACGGTATATAGCATTTATCAAACAAACTTGTTTGAATATAACATATCATGAAATCCAAACATATCATCATCAAAATCATCACACAAGGTTTTAAACATAAACATGAAATCAAATGATCTTAAAAACAAAAATAGAGATGGTTTTGATTATTATTCACCTTGGTTAGGATAAGGGACTTGAGATTTGATCTTTGCTTAATTCCCCTTGCTTGATTGCTTAGCTTTAATTTGATTTTTCCCCATTTCTTCCTTAGGTAATGGCTGGCTTGCTTTTCTTATTTGATTTACATTTCTGGTGTTTTGAAAATTATCATGCAAAACAAAGAAAGTGAGATATCTAAGGGTAATGGGATCATGGTGCGGCAATTACCCATTAAGCCCTTGCGTTAGTTGTTTTCTTATTAATTAACATATGAAAACTTTCATAGCACATTCTTTGTATTTAATTAAGCATGACCTTTAATTTAAATTTTCAAATCTTAATCCTCTTGTCACTCTAATATTTACGATATTCTATTTAACTTATCTAATTAAATCTCCTGAATAATGTTATTAGAAATTAGAAGTGTTATAGGCTTCCCTCCTTAAAGAATTTCATCCTCAAAATTCAGTAAGGTCTAAATACTAAAGGTAGCAATCATCTATAACAGCTCCTACCATACTAGCCAACTTGACTAGCAACTGTCTATACATAGCAAATATAGAACTTAACCTCACAACAGATCAAGATAAGTATCTCTAATCCTGTCTTCTATCTCCTAAGTACAGTCCTTCTCGTTGTTGCTTCACTAAACTTTCACCAACTTGGCTGTCTTGTTCCTTAACCTTTTCTTATCTCTAACCACAAACCGAACTAGTTATCTAAAAAAGTCAAATTTGGCTCTACTATCAAATCTTCCAACCCTTTCGAAGGAATAGTAGCCTCTGGATCATGCACATATTTGCAAGGATGAGACACATGAAACACATTATGGACACTTGCCAACTACTTGGCAATTCTACTCCGTATGCGAGCTTCTCGATCCTCTCCATAACTACGAATGGACCAACATATCTTGGTGCCAGTTTCTCTGACTTTTCGAATCGCATCATACCCTTCATCGATGTTGTGCAGCTAAAGTGCTCGGTAGATTCAATGCGGCAGAGGTGCATAAAGTCGAAGTGGGGATACAGTAAGGATATGGCGGGATATAGCGGATGATTCTAAAATAGCAAATGAAACTCGTACTTGATGTTTTTACAAATATATAAATGGTAATTAAATGAAAAATTAACATTCAATTGAATTATAATTAATACATATATAATTTTAAATAAAAACTTGTGTAAATATACTGTAAATAAACGCAAAACTGTTATATAACAGTATTGAATTTAGTAGAATATTAGAGTACTTTCATTTCTGAAGATAAATTAAAAATTCAATTAAATAAATTAATTTCATAACTTTTATAATGTATAAATGTCATTCTTCAATTTATTTCTTTTAAAGAAGATATTAATCGGAACATAGCGAAAATAACGGGATATAGTGGAAATAACGAGGCTTAAAGCGGAAAGTCTATATTTGGGGCTTTATGGAAAAATCATAGCGGTAGGAATTCACTATGAGATATAGCAGGATTATAACGGGGTAATAGCGGGGTACTAACTGCATAACATCGATGATACATTGATGAAAACCTTATCTCCAACTGAGAATTCTAGGTCTTTATGCCTCTTATCTATGTAACTCTTCTTTCTGGACTGAGCTTCCTTCATCCTTTCTCGGATTAACTCAATCCTCTCTGTCGTCTCTCTAACTAGATCTAGACCCAAGATTAATCTATCCCCAGTCTCCAACCAACATGCTAATGAATTGTGTGGCCTTACATACAAAGCTTTAAAGGTGCCATTCCTATACTAGTCTAATAACTATCATTATGGGAAAACCCCACTAAGTGTAGGTGATCTTCCAAAGGTTCACCAAAGTCTAATACACATGCTCTCAACAAGTCCTCGAGTATCTTATTGACTCTCTCTGTCTGCCCATCCGTCTGAGGGTCGTACATAGTACTCATCTTAATGGTACCTAACACATCTTGAAGTCTCTTCCAGAATTTGCTAGTAAACAAAGCATCATTGTCACTAACTATACTCCTAGGAATTCCATGTAATCTAACTATGTTCTTCGTGAACAACTTAGCTAAAATAGGTGTCTTCCTCGTTGACTTAACTGGAATGAAATGGGCACTCTCAATCAACCTGTCCACTATGACCCATATACTTTAATTTCCTCTATTTTACCTTAGCAATCCATCTATAAAATCCATAAATATCGAATCCCATTTCCAAACTAGTATTTGCAAAGGTTGAAGAAACCCACGCGGCTTCTGATGTTCGACATTCACTTTTTGACAGTTCGCACACTGCCTAACCCACAAACCAACATCCTTCTTCATACCTTCCCAATAGAAGCTCCTCTTCATATCATGATAGATCTTGGTTCCTCCAGGATGAATCATAAATTTAGACTGATTACATTCCTTAAGAACTTATTTCCTTAAGTCCTCAACATTGGGAACAAATAACCATCCCGTCTTTCTCAACCATCCTCTATGGTCAATACTAAAAACCTTTAGATTATCGATCTTCGATCCTACCTCAAAACTTCTAATCCTCTCGGCTAATACCGGATCCTTTTTTTGTTTAGAAGCAATCTTTTCGATCAACACTGGTCGAACTTCTAAATAGGATAACATGGCGGTGCTCTGACTAGAACTAGCAGTCGATCTTAACTGCACACTATAAGTAATCAAAGCTTCTAAATCTTTTTATTCTACCAACATAGCTAGCACCACATTCTGATGTCTTCTGCTAAGAACATCCGCTACTTTATTTCCTTTATTAGGTGTATACTCTATACCAAAATCATAAGCTGCCAAAAACTCAAACCACTTCTACTATCTCATTTTCAACTCCTTTTGAGAGAACAAATACCTTAAGGACTTATGATATATGTATAGCTCAAATCTCTCCCCTAAGAGAAAATATCTCTATATCTTCAATGTGAAGATTATCGTAGCCAACTCCAAACATGCGTACGATGTCGTACTTCATGCAGTCTAAGTTGTCATGAAGCATAGGCAATTAGTTTACCCTTCTGCATCAACGCGGCTCCTAATCCAATCCCACGTGCATCTATATATACCACCAGGCTTTGTTTTGCGTCGAGAACCACTAACACAGGTGTGTTGAGCAACAAATGCTTTAACTTAAGGAATGCTTCCTCACATTTGTCGAACCACAAAAACTTCACTTCTTTCTTGGTTAATTTAGTCAAAGGTGATGCTATCTGCGAGAAATCCTTGATGAATCTCCTGTAATAGCCAGTAGTTCCAAGAAAACTTCTAACCTCAGTCACCGTCTCTCGTTGCTTCCAATTATCTACAGCGTCGATCTTACCTGGATCAACTGAAAAGCCCTTCTCTGAAACCACGTTACCGAGAAACTTAACCTCTTTCTTTCAAAATGACACTTGGAAAACTTTGCCTTCAGCTGATACTGCCTCAGCGTATCAAGCACTATCCAAAGATGATATTCATGCTCTCCTTCATTCTTAGAGTATGCTAAAATGTTATCTATAAATCAACACGAACCTATCCAAATACTCTTGGAAACCTCAGTTCATCAAATCCATGAAGTAAGCAGGTGCATTCGCTAACCCGAATGGCATTACTAACCTCTCATACAAACCATACCTAGTATGAAATGATGTCAATGGAATACTATCATCTGCTACTCTTAACCGAGGAAAACCTGTCTCTAAATCCAATTGGGAAAATACTCTGACTCCACACAACTGATCAAATAGATCATCAATCGTTGGCAAATGGTGTTTATTCTTAAACATCTTCTCGTTCAACATACGATGGTCGATACACATCCTTAACGACCCATCTGGTTTCTTCACGAACACCACGATCGCTTCCTAAGGCGAACTGCTTGGTCTAATAAACTTCCACCCTTCTAGATCCACTAGTCGCACCTTCAATTCCTTCATCTCGGTCTTTGTCATCCTACTAGGTGGCCTACTTACAGGTTCAGCTCCTGGCACAAGATCAATTCAAAATTCAATAGCCTGTTTCGATGGTAATCCTGTAACTGGTTCAAAAACATCTGCAAACTCTCTTGCTACTCGAACCTGACTTAACTCGTCTTCCACTTCTAAAGCACTTAACAAAGTACAAACACTCTGGTGTGAATTCTCCACTAAGAATATGATTCGGTTATGACTATCAGGGCATCTCAACGATATTTCCCTATTCTGGAATAATATCCAAGCCTTATACTTACCCAACCAATCCATATCCAAAATAATCCTGAAATCTACAAAATCAAAAACATATAGACTCCACGCAAACTTATGACCTAACAAATCAAGTTCTAACTGATCACGTATCATCCCTAGAGTTGCATACCCTACAAAATCAAAAACATATAGACTCCACGCAAACTTATGACCTAACAAATCAAGTTCTAACTGGTCACGTATCATCTCTAGAGTTGCATACCCTCCTGTTGGATTCACAACGCTTAAGGAAGTAATAAGATATATGGGTAATAAACATAACCTATCACTCAAACACTGAGATATATATGAATATGATGCACCGGTATCAAATAGTACCCTAACTGGTATGCTCTAAATCAAAAGCATACCTTCCATCACAGTCTTTCCTTTTTCAACTGCAATTGGCCTAATAGATAATGGTCGAACAACAAAGACTTTGCCCTTATCCGCCTAGACTGGTACTGGACAATGATTCTTATAATGCCCAACTTGGTTACAATTAAAGCGCTTCACGCCCTTCTTTTCTGCAGCCTTCTTCACATTACTTGTGTAACATTCATGAGCATAATGACCCTTATTACCACACTTGAAACAAACTAAATCAATCTTTGCCTTCTTGGCCACCTCTCCCTTTTGGGTTCCCTTCTTCTTAAAGAACTTCCTCTTCTTCCCCTAAGAACCCTATATTTCTACTGGCTTTTCCTTCTCATAAATAGCAAGTATCTCCTTATGTTGGAATGACATCTCCACAACAACATTACAAGGATCACGGAGATGTGGCAGGGTCGCCCTAGCAATCTTGGGTCTCAATCCCCGAATAAACCTCTCATTCCTCTTGATGACGGTATCAATGGTAGAATACCCATATCTGGAAAACTCATCAAACTTGATAGCATGCTCTATTACTGACATCGCTCCCTGCACCAAATCCATAAAATTTCTCAACAACAACGCCGACTTAGCAACTTCATACAAAAGCCTCTACTCGAATCTCCTTCGAAATTCTGCCCAAGTCAGCTCTTCCTTCGGTACTCGTGCGGTAACACTATCCCACCGATGGAGCACTGCCCCTTGCAACTGCTTAGAGATTAGTCTCCTCCTTTTCTCATCATTCAATCCCAAATCCGTGAAGATTCTCTCATTATGTAACAGCCAATTCTCAACTTCTATGGCATCCTCCGTTCCAACAAACGGCTTTCCACTAAGACTGGTGTAATCTCTATCCAACTTAGCATAATTATTCCCAATTGGAACCACTGGATTAGCTCCTCCAACATTCCAGGCTACTCCATCCATTGGTCCATCTTGCATCAGATTGACGAAGAACTGATATATCATCCCCATATCTATTATTTAGATTTCCAACACCCACAATGGCATACACATTTTGATTAGCATTAGCCTGTCGACCTGAGTTCCTCCTGGTATAAAGTTATTGACAGGGAGTCCATAACCCTTATACCAGGAGGAACTCCCATGAAAACTATGAGACCTTTTCCCTTTACAACAAAACACGAATCAAAATAGAAAAGAACTCCTAATGGCTATCCTGCCTCCTGCACATCTTTGGAATCTTATTCTTTTAAGGAGAACCTAAAAACCTCAACTCTCAAAATACTGAAAATCAATTGAGCACCCGAGAGTTTAATAGGAAGACATAAATTTCGAGTCAGACATAAAGCTTGGTATGAATAATAACCTACCATCTCAAACCATTTAGATATCTAGTGAGACCACGCCGTTAAGTGGAATGGCTTTTCCCCTCATTAGTATCATCCAAAATTATACAATAACCATATACTGTGCCTCTGTACCCACAATAGTTAAAACATAGAAATTCAAAATATTATGATGATATGCAAACAAGTAAATTACTCTGGATTTCCCATCCCCATTCATTTTGACTATCTGTCTTAGTTAAATTTTCTAAGGTTATTGTTAACCTATTAGTTTTCATGGGCTAACTAATAACCTGTTTAAGGGCTATGGACTCCCTGTCCAGTCTCATAGTTTTCATGGGATCGCTAAGAACCTATTAGCCTCTGCCAATAACTTTATTATTCATGGGTTCTCCCTAAACCTATTGGTATCTCCACTAACTTCCCTCTTATCATAGATTTCATGGGTTGACTAGAAACCTATTGACTTCTTTTACTAACTTAATCCGGATATAGTATTCATGGGTTCACTACAAACCTATTGGCCTCTACTAATAATTCTTTTTAATCATGGGTTTAGTATGAACCTCTCTATCTGAAAACTTTTTTAGTCGGTATTTAAGCATCCTATATTCTGGTCTATCTAACCTCCTGGATGCAATTCAACTCATACAGGAGTTAACTCAATTTATATTCACTACTGGGTCATGCTAGCTAGTTATTTTGTATTTCTCCCTAAAATACAGTTATTGGTCCATTTTACAATGAATGTGTATATTAGAAGAAGCAAACATTATAACAAAATAACAGCAACATCTTTGGTTTAATTTCCTTGAAATCATTTTTATATGAAACATAGTTAATCCTTTTAACCTATTATTTTATCAAGGAAAACTTCTTCAAAAACTCCATACTTAAAAGCCATTTTAAAACTCCTTTATTTCTACAATGGTTTTCCCTCAAAAAATGAGATTGGCTTCTTTGTTTTGAAAACTAAGGCTTTCGACACCTTAAACCTTTACTTTCGAAACAGTTGGATAACCTCCTTCGAAATCATTCAAAACTTCTTTTCAAAACACTAAGCATATGCCTTTTGAAACACTTTAAAACATCTATTTCGAAACCATCAAAACATACCTTTCGAAAATATTAAAGCATCACTTATTAACTCATAGAAGCATAGCTTTAAAACCATTTGAAGATACACCTTTCAAAATCATTGGGTTTATCTTTAGAAATATCTTCTGGGTCAAAATGAATATAAACAAAAGTACCCCTTTCAAAACCATTAACCTTTAAATAAAAGTGATTGGGGAAAAAATAAGGGCTTTGGGACCATCCTTTCAGAAGAATTGATCAATTAAGCAAAACATTTGGAAGGATAGCTTCGAAACCCCTTTCGAAGCCATTGCCTTTGAAACCATTAAACTAGAAAGCTTTAGGAAGCGGCTATTATGTTTATAGAACAAAAGCAACCTTTCGAAAGCATTGAGGACTTCAATCCATTTGAAAGGCATAAGGTCGGCACATGGTTTTGACTGGGTTCAAACTACCCATTTGAAAGCATTGATTTAAAAACAAGGCGACTCATTTGAAAGCTATCTTTTCGAAACAAAAAGGTGGCGACTTCTTCGAAAGCTATAGTAAACCCTTTCGAAATCATACTTTTGAAAACAAGGTAAATGCATTTCTTTGGACAGTAAAACAAAGGCTTCGACCACTTCTAGGTTTCGACTCCATGCCTTTCTCTTTTCTCCAACCCACTACGTACCAACTTATTGATACCTTATGTATTGGTTTTGACTTCGTTGACGCTGAGGTATAAGGTCGAATGGTAGCATCCGAAAGAGGCAAAGCATAATTTATGGGTAAAGAATGTTTTAATGCATTTTTAAGTAGTTTTTTTTAACTAACCTACCTATTTATAAACATTTAAATGGTTGTCATAAACTTCCAAAACAAAATTGTCGCATTAGTTTTAGATCTAAATAAAATCATTTAGAAAATAAGCCCTTTCTTAAGCAAAACAAATAAAACTTTAAGTCCTCCACTTAAAATAATTTAATTTTCCATAGTAAATTACTTAGAAAAAATACCCAAAAATGGTAAAAATTCACTTTTAATATGTTATATATATATATATATATATATATATATGTATGTATGTATATTTCAGACCCAGATTCTTCATAATATAGCCGAAATTAATTCTAAACCCAACTGCTCATATTTTCCTTTGAAAATTTATACTAAATTTTCCATAGCTTGGAAAATTATAAAAATTAAAATCCAGCTCTAAAATAATGTTTTGCATAACATATAAATTTCTCATGGCATTCGAAACACAATATAAATGATTTTAGCCTTAAAATCGGATATAACATTTATCATACAAACTTATTTGAATATAACATATCATGAAATCTAAACATATCATCATCGAAATCATCACATAAGGTTTTAAACATAAACTAGAAATCAAATGATCTTAAAAACAAAAATAGGATGCTTTTGATTATTATTCATCTTGATTAGGATAAGGAACTTGAAACTTGATCTTTTCTTGATTACTCTTTCTTTATTGCTTAGCTTTAATTTGACTTTTCCCTTTTTCTTCCCTAGGTAATGGACGACTTGCTTTTCTTATTTGATTTACATTTTTGGTGTTTTGAAAACGATCATGCAAAATAAAGGAAATGAGATATTTAATGGTAATGGGATCATGGTGAGGAATTACCCATTAAGCCCTTGCGTTAATTATTTTCTTGTTAATTAACACATGGAATCTTTCATAGCCCATTTTTTGTATTTAAATAAGCATGGCCTTTAATTTAAATTTTCAAATCTTAATCCACTTATCACTCTAGTATTTACATTATTCTATTTAATTTGTCTAATTAAATCTCATGAATAATGTTATTAAAAATTAAGGATGTTAATCTTTTCTGCCACCTCCACCGCCTTAATTATGGCATGGCCAACTCCCATCAACCGCCATTGCTTCATAGATGTGATGTTTGATGGTAAGGGTTGGTTTCTTAAGTGAGAAGGAGTTGCTTATAATATCTTATATGTTTATATATTTAGTGTGTATGTGTGTGTATGCATATATAAGTGTTCGTCTACATGTGTACATGGTTGCTTAAGACAAACACGGACACGCGCACTTCACTTTGCACTTCAATTTTAACCATCACTCTATTCTTTGCTAACTTGTCATTATTCACATTCCACGCAGGCAACATGGGAAGCACTCACGGACTCGACCGTCTTCTGGGTCATCTATTTTTCACCACTCTGGCCGGGATTCGGGTTTTGGCAAACGTCGAGAAATTTTTGACCATCACTCTATTCTTTGCTAACTTGTCATCTTTGGAATTGTAGATCCTTTATTCCACGCTTTAGGCACTTTGAAAAAATTCAGTCCATACATTGGGGACTTGATGACTTCAGTCCGCATTCTGGAGACTTGGAGATTTTAAGTCATTTATACTCTAGTCCGCACTCAGGGGACTTAGAGTACTCCAATCCGCACTCTAGGGACTTAGAGGTTTTAAGTCGTTTATACTCTAGTCCACACTCAGGGGACTCAGAGTACTCTAGTTCGTACTCTTAAGACTTGGATATTTTAAGTCGTTTATACTCTAGTAACGTATTCAAGGGACACAAAGTACTCCAATCCGCACTCTGGGGACTTGGAGATTTTAAGTCGTTTATACTCTAGTTCGCACTCAGGGGACTCAGAGTACTCTAATCCACACTCTGGGGACTTGGAGATTTTAAGTCGTTTATACTCTAGTCCACACTCAGGCGACTCAGAGTACTCCAGTCCACACTCTGGGGACATGGAGATTTTAAGTCATTTATACTCTAGTCCGCAATCAGGGGACTCAGAGTACTCCAATCTGCACTCTGAGGACTTGGAGATTTTAAGTCGTTTATACTCTAGTCCGCACTCAGGGGACTCAAAGTACTCCAATCCACACTCTGAGGACTTGGAGATTTTAAGTCGTTTATACTCTAGTCCGCACTCAGGGAACTCATAGTACTCCAATCTGCACTCTAGGGACTTGGAGATATTAAGTCATTTATATTCTAGTCCGCACTCAGGGGACTCAGAGTACTCCAATCCGCACTCTTGGGACTTGGAGATTTTAATTCGTTTATACTCCAGTCCACACTCAAGGGACTTAGATTACTCCAATCCGCACTCTGGAGAGTTGGAGATTTTAAGTCATTTATATTCTAGTCCACACTCAAGGGACTCAGAGTACTCCAGTCCGCACTCTGGAGACTTGGAGATTTTAAGTGTTCGTGTGCGTTCGTACGCAAGACGGTAATTCTAGTTGTTTGCCGTAGAATTAACATACATAGAAACATCAATAACTCATGGAAAAGATGGCTTCAAGCCTTTATTAATGAAAACAAGCTAAATTGCCTTATTACATGTTGAAAATTAAGAATCAACAAAATGAAAACATACTGAAAATAATTGCAACAAAGGTAGAAATGAATAGACTAAGTATAATAATGTCGCAGATGCTCGTTATTCCATGCTCGGGGGAGTGTCACACCATCAACGGTCGCTAGCTTGAATGTTCCTTCTCCAAGCCTCCGTTCAATGATGTATGGACCTTCCCATGTGGGATTTATATGCGATGGGGCCGAAAAAAATCGTTTCAAAACGAGGTCGCCCACATTAAAGACTCTTGGCCGGACTATTTCTTTATAATATCAAGCGACTAGGTGTCTATATGTGGCCGTTCTTAAATCACCTTCTTCACATTTTTCATCAATGAAGTCCAGTGATTCCAGCAAAAGTTCTTGATTCATCTTGGGGTCATAATGAGTTACCCGATGTGACTGAACATCAAGTTCTACGAGTATAATAGCTTCCGTGCCATATGCCAATGTGAATGGAGTGTGGCTAGTCATGGACTTGTGGGTCGTTCTATAAGCCCATAGTGTTGTTGGAAGTTCATCCACCCACTTGCCTCTAACCTTTTCCAAACACTTTTTCAATATGGACTTGATCATTTTGTTCATGGCTTCCACTTGTCCATTGGCTTTTGGATGAGCAACTGCTACAAACCTTTTTTCAATGCCATGCTTTTGATAAAATTGTTTGAACTATTTGCTTTCGAATTGAGTTCTGTTGTCCGTAATGATAGTCCGTGGAAGGCCAAAATGGCATATAATATTTCGTACAATGAAATTAAGGACCTTCTTAGTGGTGATCGTGGCTAAGGGCTCTACTTCTGCCCACTTGGTAAAGTAGTCGACCGCAATTATCGCGTATTTCGCACCACCTTTCGATATGGGTAAGGAACCGATTATATCGATTCCCCACATTGCAAATGGCCAGGGGATTACCATTTGCGTGAGCTCCATTTACGGAGCTCTCGGGATTTTTTGCATACTTTTGGCATTTGTCACATCTCCTTACGTAGTCTGCAGCATCCCGAGCAATGGTTGTTAGATGCCCCATCGGTGTACATCTTCCATAGAACAGGGGTATAACATTGTGACCGTTTAATTCGTCTGACATGGTGAATTAAGCAATGAAGTATGATAGCACTTGCCCTTGTATGGCCCTTCGTGGCAGGTAGGTAATATCGAACTGACTTAACTCGATATTCTATTTTAACATCCTTCCAGAGGTTTCTAGTTATTGGAGTACCTGCTGTAAGGGTTGATCAGTGTAAAAACTGATCGAGTGTGCCTTAAAGTACGGTCGGAGCTTGCGTGATGCGATCACCAAGCAATAGGCTAGTTTTTCAATCTTAGGATAATTTCTTTCAGCCCTCATTAAACGTTTACTGACTTAGTACATTGTCTTTTGAACTCGGTCCTCCTCACGAACCAAACCGTACTGGTAGCATGCTGGGATACAGCCAAGTACACATACAACATCTAATGGTCTACCGGTTTCGATAGTACCGGGGGACTTTCTAAATGCTTGCCGAGCTTGGAACTCTTCCTCACAGTTGGGTGTCCATTCGAAATTCCACTTTCCTTTCTTTATTACGTCGAAGAATGGAATACACTTATCTGTAGCTTTGGATATGAATCGACTCAGCATGGCCACCTTTCCAATCAAGCTTTGTACTTGCTTTATAGTTCTGGACACTTGTATGTCTCGAATTGCTTGAATCTTCTCTGGATTAGCTTCGATTGCCCGTGCAATCACAATGAAACCCAAAAACTTCCCAAACGCAATGCCAAAGGAACACTTCAAAGGATTGATCGTTATTCCATAATGTCTGAGTATATCAAACATCTCTGCTAAGTCCCGAATGTGGTCGTTTGACTGCCGTGACTTCACGAGCAAGTCATCCACATAGACTTCCATCGTTCTACCAATATGGTCTTTAAACATTCGATTCACCAGACGCCGATAAGTTGCTCCCGCGTTTTTCAATCCGAAAGGCATCTCTACATAGTAATATAACCCAATGTCTGTAACAAAACTAGTGTGTTCTTGATCTAGAATGTGCATCGGGATCTAATTATATACCGAGTATGCATCCATAAATGACAGTGACTCGAGTCCGGCTGTTGAGTTGACGAGCCGGTCGATTCTGGGTAAAGGGAAACATCCTTTGGGCATACTTTGTTCAAATCAGAGTAATCAACACAAGTCCTCCACTTTCCATTTGCTTTCCTTACTAGCACAGGGTTAGACACCCATTTAGGATAGAGGGCGTCGTGGACGAACCTATTGGCTTTGAGTTTGTCCACCTCCTCTCTGAGAGCAGCGGACCTCTCCGGGTCCATGCCTCTCCTTTTCTATTTTACAGGAATGTACTTCGGGTCTATGTTCAACCTATGACTTGCAACAGCGGATGAAATCCCGCACATGTAAAAATGTGTCCAAGCGAAAACATCCAGGTTCTTTCAGAGGAAATAAGTGAGATCCTTGGCCACTGACGGGTCGAGTTGTGATCCAATCTTAAGTGCTCCTGATGGGTCATCTCGGCTGACTGGAATGTCAATCGTCCGTTCAGCCGGTGCTGCTTTTGCTTTCCTAGGTACCCCATCATCATCTCTCGGGTCTATGTCTCTATAGATCCGAGAATGTGGCCTGAGCCAGGACTCGGGTACTACTTGTCAATTGTTAGTATTTCGAATGCGGACGGAGTTGTCCACAGCCTTTCCTTTCTCTCTCCGTTGTGCCTCTCTCGGTTCAGCCACATAACATGCGTGACCGATCGTCATGCACAACGCCAACTCCTTTTTTTGCGAAAATTTCAAAGTCAAACACCACGGGGCCAAAGCTGCCCTAAAATCTGCCAGGGCCGGTCAACCCAGAAACACATTGTATGGAGAATCAACATCCAAAACTATGAAAGGTAGGATTCGCACCCTCCTACGTTCACCTTGTCCCAGTTCAACTGGCAACTCAACATACCCTACTGCATCAGTCGCTGCACCATTAAAACCATGGATAAGGGCTTTAGATGGCTTTAAATCGTTCATCTACATCTTCGTTTGGTCATACGCCTTTTTGAAGATGATGTTAACAGAACTTCCACAATCAATCAAAATTCTCTTCACAAATTCTGGCCCGATTGTCGCGGAAATGAACATCGGGTCAACGGTAGGGGCCTCCACCCGGTCATCATCTCTGCTCCTAAAAACTATATCGTCCGTCATTGTCTGTTGCTGCTTAGCTAGGGACCCGTCCTTAGTATTTGAACAACACTCAAAATCTGCATGTCTTAGGGAGTTGGCATATTTCTCCATTTCCAGCCAATTCTTATCTACAGGGTGAGGTCCACCGACTATCGTGTTTATGACCAATCTACCTACAGTTCGGGAAGGTTCTTCTGTTTGGCGTGGAGCCAACCTGTGTCTGGGGTCTGATGTTCCTTGCCTACTCTCCTGTGGGTTCTTGACAAACTCCTGCACCTTTTTCTGTCTAATCAGTTTTTCTATGGCATCATGGAGGTGTTTACACTCTTCTGTATTATGCCAGTAAGTCTCATGGAAGCGACAGTACTTCCCAGTCCGCTTCTGTTCCTCTGTAGATTCCTTTGGGAGCGGCTTTCTATATTGAAAAGTTTTACAAGTTGACAGGTAAATATTCTCAAGAGACGCATTCAGTGGGGCGTATTCATTGTAGGTTGGAATCCATGGCTTCCATTTCCCTGCTTCTCTTTTCTTTCTAGGATTTCCTCCTCCGGACCCTTTAGATTGCCCAGGGTTGTTCTGGACATTGACTTAAACCTTTCCCAAGTTGTCATCGGATTGTTTTACGGCGATGTTACTTTTCACAATCTCCTGAATATGCCCTGGTGCCTTATCTTTACCTGTCCACCTAGCTTCTTCTCTTCTTATGAATTGATGAGCCTTTGAATAGAAACGATCCAGTGTAGTTAGAGGCTTTCTTGCGAACCAATCTCCAAAATCTAGATCTGAATCCACTCCTCGCATTACCGCCATCAGAATTGTGTGGTCGTTAGGGTTGCTAACTTCAGTAGCCGCAACATGAAATATATGTAAGTACTCTTTCAATGATTCCCTCGGATCTTGGATTACACTAGATATGGACATCATATCCTTAGGACGAGTGGCGTGTATCCTGAACTGTTCCATAAATTTCGTTGCCATTTCGTCGAAGCTGGATATAGACCATGGGGGAAGTCGAGTGAACCACATGGTGGCGATACCGGATAAAGTAATTGGAAAGAATCTACACTTGGTCACATCATTTGCTCTAGACGAATCCATCATCCATTCATACCCCATCACATGCTATCTGGGTTCAGTCTTTCCTTCGTATGCTGGGATAGTTGGCATGCTAAACTTCCTAGGGTACTCGGCCTGTAGAATAGTATCTATGAACGGAGTATGACTCCTGGATATCTCCCAATCTTCATTGGTCAAGCCATGATTTTCTCTCACCAACTGTCTGACCATAGCTGATAAGTCCGGGGTTTGTATTGAGGATGGAAGGTTGGAGTCTGTTCTACGAGACCGCTCGAGTTGGTGTCTCCTCTGTTGGCGATCTGTTAGACGTGTATCTTGGGGACCAGCTTCATTAGGGTCTTGGTGAGTCGGACGTCCAGTCTCCACACGTGCTCCAACTCCTAAGTTTCCCGTTCTGACTTGGGTGTGGACTCTAAGATGTAAGTGATCCATAGTTGATCGATCAGCAGCACCTGCTTGTGTAGTTTCAGTTTTGTGGTGTCTATGCCTGAGAGGTTCATCGGATGAAGTTGAGCTATCAGATGAAGAGTACGGAACGAGGATACCTCCAACATTCTGATGTTGTTGTTGAGTTAGCTAATTCATGGGGTTAGCACTAACTTGAATCTGTTTAGTAAGTTGTCTTCTACTTTCCATGAGTTCTCTCATCAATTCATTGAACTCTGTTCTTGTGACAACTTCCATTTGATTTTGGGTAGTGGTCTCTACGCCTAGATTTGCTTATTGATTGTTAGGTCCTATTTGTTGTACGCTAGCAGTCTCATTGATATCCGCATTATGAGAGGCTGATCGGGTACGTGATCTTCCCATAGTAGAGTTATTGATAGAAACTCTGAGTAGAATCAACGAACGTCTTGTGAACGACTTGGATCTCCTTAGAGGGATTTATTTAATCCAGTAGCTACAAAGCAGATCCTAGTGGCCAGAGAATTCCCCTCTCAGTGAAAGCACCAAAATGTTAGTACCAGAATTGGTCACTAACGCCCTTAAGAAAGTTTATGTAGAGAGATAAATGAAGAAAGTAAATTAGAACAGAGAATTGTATGCTAAATCAAATGCAAAAACAAGAACACCAGATTTATATGGTTCAGCGTAACTGCCTACGTCCAATTTGAATCTTGATCTTTGTTGCTCTCACAAATGATTGAATACAGAAACAATCCATACTATAATGGCTTGAATATAAGTGCTAAGTAAAATAGAATAAGTCTTGAATGCAGCAGAGTCTCCCCAGTATTCTCGAAAAAAGGTCCTTTTCACTGTGCCCTTGCCCTTCTATTTATAGACGAAGATGGGTTGGACTTCCATCATGGGCCTAGGAGCAAGATACGTCGATCCATGGTAAGTGACTTCTGCATGCCGAGCCATAAATGCGGAACGGCAATTTCCGAACCACATATCTAGGCCGAACGGCATTCGTATGCCGATCGAGGAAGGCATGTCGAATGGTACATGTATGCCAAACGAGGCAGTGAGCTGAGTGAAGAATGTAGGCCGAACGAGACCTGTGCCGACCGAGACTTGATGCCGGTCAAGGGGAGATACCGAATGACTCACTTATGCTGAGCGGGGCCTCGGGCCGAGAAGGCTTCATGCCGAACGAGGCTTCAAGCCGAGCGACCCCTCAATGCCAAACGAGGTGTTGTGCCGAATGATGCTCTATGCTAAGCGACCTTTCCATGACGAACGAGGCTTCATGCCAAACGAGGCTTCATGCCGAACGATCCCTCAATGCCGAAAGAGGTGCTGTGCCGAACGATGCTCTATGCCGAGTGACCTTTCCATGCCGAACGATGCTCTATGCCGGGCGAGGGGAGGTGTGCCGAACGAGGCCTATGCCGAATCTCTTGTTACATGGTCAAACAACCAGGTAACACATATATAGAGATATGTAGGCATGGGAACTAACACTTCTTCTTTCTCCATTCACCGTTCTCTGGAAAAAGAAAATAAACACCTTCATTTTACTTCTAAAAATCAACATCTCTTAAATCGTCGAAATTTAGCCTAAGCAATCAACTGGAAAGTTGTTTATTTAGTTTCTAGTTTTAAAACATTCGGGTGTTATTCCATTGAGTATGGTGGTTGTAATGTATCGATTATAGTAAGGGTTCAAGTGTTGTTAGTTTTTCAATGAACATAAATCGATGAACGAAATGTGCAGTCCTGCTCATCTTGGCGAATCATGATTTTTAAGGCAAGTCGCATGATTTTATGGATTGGGTTTGTGTCATGGTAATGATATGATCGATTTTTGATTATGTAGGAAACTTCAACGATGTGGTTAACTGGAGATGGAACGGTGGTGCTGGAAGCACGCTTGGCAGATGGCGAAGGCAATGGTGGTCATCGTGTGGTCTTTGGTGGTCGATGTTTAATGGACGAGGTCGAATTAGGGTTTCAGGCCTTGAATTTTTTGTGGGCGTATTGGGTTGCGGTGGCGATTTATGGTGCTAAGAAATTCAAGGTTAAGAGCAAGTGTATAGCATGGGATCGTGGTTCGAACATTGGTGGCGGCATATTCTGAAGATGGTCGGAGCGATGGTAGTTGGCAGTTGAACGAGGCAACTTCGATGGCCTGGGCATGTTCTTTGCTTTACTACATGGATGGAAATTGAAGCAAAGGTTAAAAATCATAGCGATCGAGTGCATTGGGATGAGCTAGAGAATTGGGATGTGTTGGTGGCTGAAGATTAGTGAATGGTGTGGTGATGCGGCATGTCGTGTGCGTGTCGTGCACGTTCATGCACTTGATTTTAGGTTCAGGCAAAATTGATTTTGAGATTTTTGGTTTGGGGAGATAATGATTTGTAGTTTAGGTTTGGGTTTATGGGAGTTCGGTCGAGCTGGGTTTGTGAAATAGAAGATAAATAATAATTTAGTTAAGTAAATTATCTAATTAAACGCATTAACCTTTAAAAAGCAATAACTCGCTCGTTTCAAGTCTGTTTAACACATTGCAAGATTAGATTCATATAAACTAGTAGAACACTTCAGGATAATTATTTGATAGATTTGATAAAAATATAAAATAATGATAAAGTATTAGTGTGGAATCTAATTACAAGTTTAAAACTTATATTTTAGCACCGACATTCCATTAGCAGAATAAAACATTGTTCTGCTATATTTAAATTTGATAATTTATATTGTATATCTATTTAGCAGAATAAATCACTGTTCTACTATTTCATTAATTTGGACATTTAGTCATACGTCTATTGACTTGGATAAATGAGGTATTATCTATCGATTGTTAATTATGGATGTTAATTAAAAATATATTGTTTATGTAAATATCAATGATATGACTTGGAATATTGAACTGAAAATAAGTAGTAGCTTGTAAATTTCCATTATGGCAGCTAAGCCTCTTCCAAATTTAAATATAAATGGATTTGAATTTGCATTAACTTTATAATATTTTGAAATAAAGTGGTTTCTATATTTAAATGCTTTAAAATTAACAAATTATTTGAACCATGATATTTTAAGTAATTGATTAATTTAAAAATTGATATTTCAAGCTAATTAATTTATTTAATAATGATGTTTAAATTTAATCAATCATTTTATTAATATTGTTTTAAGTTAATTAATTTATTTAATGATGGTGTCTAAGTTAATTTAATTAATTTAGTAATTTGTTTTAAATGATAATATTGTTTTGGGAAATGTATTTAAAATTGATAAATTGTTTTATAAAAGGGAATTATTATTTTTAAGTGAAGGATTTATTAAAAGAGTTTATATATTGGAAAGAAATCTTGAAAATTGTAAAAGAAGTTGTCACGGTCCGTCTTTCTTAGCCTTGAAAGACACATCATGATAAAAGAAAGAAAGGGATAGAAGAAGAAAAGATAGGGAAGAAGAAACTCAACAACATTAGATTACAGCGGAACGAATGAAATATAATATATCACATAAGATATTATATAGTATCATATACATCAGAGTTATATAGCTTATACATCACAAACTAGACAGTTATAAACACCTGTCTAGTTATTACAATTCAAGTACATCACAGAGATATAAACACAAACACTAACACAGCGGAACCATAATATATCTACACGCTAAAGCCTCCTGCTCCAAATCTCCTCCAGAATCGTCAAAGATAACCTGAATCCTTGGCTACTCGTAAAAATTTGAGTACCTAAGAGTTTAATAAAACAGAAAATAAACACTTGGGTCAGACATGGGTCTGGTGTGAGTAAACGGGTTAAAGTTGTTTTACTTTGAAAAACCTTTGAAAACAAAAGGTATCTCGTAAGACTTCCCGCACATAAACACGGAAAAGTTTTTACCTTACAATAACCAAAACATTTGATAGGAAATCTAGTTATATTATAATAGGGTCTAGGGTTTTCAAGTAAAATACAGAAATAGCTGGAATGTTTACATCTCACGTTCCAACATAATTGGACACAACTAAAACGTACGACACTTAATGGAGATTGGATTCCATACAATAGTAGGGCTACTGGGGTACCGCCTTTCACGATACGTGGCCTAGATCACCGTACCGAGGATCCACCCTAAATCCTCTTCAACACAAGACCGGAATCATCCCTTACTAGATAGTCCCGAAAAAGACAACATCGGCAGTTGTCGCGAATCAACTGCGCCACACAGCCGAATAAAAAGGGACTTCTAGACAGGGGGAAAATCTTGTCCTACTTGAGCGCGACTCACTTAGCCTTGCTGCACCTCCCCTGGTTTAGCCATTTCCGGTTGATGAGGCTTAAGGCTACGATTACCTTTATAGAACACATCTACCTTAGAATGCTCATCGTCCACCTAACGATGTTCTGAAAGCATTTAATCCATACAAGTTCATTCCAGGTTTGGACAAAACCGAAGGCACTATCTCGTTACACTCATTTTGGAATCATCCTTAGAGTTAACGACAATAGCCCTTGCACTCTGAATCTTCATCTTCACTTGAGATTCACGACCTATCGTTTATTTGGATCGATGTGGTTATCGGATATCCAAATCTAGAAACCCGATCCCGATCTCAACGAAATCCAAAACGCCGTCTTTTAAAGCCAAGTTGTTTAGAAGTTAAAACAATTTGATTCATTATCTATCATTACACAGATAGATAATTCACATTATCACAAATAGATAATCCACATTATCATCACAATTCAACCAAAGCACCCAATATCACAGATAAGCACATATCCCATATCAGAGATATCAAACAATTCAAGGCATTCAATAACATTCAGCCATCCATAAGCAAGATTTAACAATCACCCAATCACTAATTAATTTAAAATAAATTAAATTAATTACTTCCATTACTATAAATCCTGCTTACTTAACCATTAATTAAACCAATTACTTAATCATCCTTTAATTATCAATCTTAATTAATCAACCTTGATTAATTATTCTTTAATTACATCAAGTAATTAGCCTTAATTAATTACACAAATTAATTATCCTCAAACAACTACAGTAATTAACCTTTAATTACTCCTATAAATTAATTAATTATAATTAATCCTTATTTAGTTACATTAATTAATTATTTTATAATCACTTATATAGATTAATTATCTTTAATTAATCAACCCTTAATTACTTCATTAATTATATTAATTATTGATCCCTAATTACTTCTTTAATTGATTATTCTTCTAATTAATCGCATTTAATAATTAATCTTTATTTATTAATTAGCCTTGATTAATCACATACAGTAATTAAATACCCTTAATTAATTACATTACTTAATTAATTTCTAAATAAAATTTATTAATTCTTTAATTAATTACACTAAGTAATTAATCCTCAATTACTTCCACTAAGTAATTATTCTTCTTATTAATTACACAAAGTAATTAAACCCAAAACTTCTTCCATTCTTCAAGTAATTACATCCAGTAATTACCCATTAATTACTTCACAAAGTAATTACACTTTACATTAAGTAATTATACTTAACCAATCACCAAGTGATTATCTTAAATTAATTAAACTAATTAATTAACTTAAATTTATCACATTAACTTAATTACATTGAGTAATTAATCACTTTTATTGTTTCATTAAGTAATTAACTCCACAAATGATTATCCTTAATTAGTCTAATTAATTATCTTAAATAAATCACATAAATTAATTATTTCATAATCCCTAGTTAATGATTTTTACATTAACTGTTAACAATACTTTAATTAACCATTATTAATCATAAATTAACTAATTATTAATTGCAAATTAATTAATCTATAATTACTTAATTAATTAAGTGCTTAATTGAAACTTAATTAATCTTTATTTACTTGATTAATTAATTTCTAATCATTAATTAATAGTCTTCACTTATCTAATTAATGATTCTTAATTACAAATTAATTAACCTTAATTAATTAACTTACAACCTTAATTAATTTAAGATAAATTCTTTTATCTTAATTTAAATACTTAATTACATCATTATACTTTATTAGAAAAACACTTTTGTAATCAATTATATAATTGAAAGTGTATAACTTCTTTAAAACAAACAATTTAAACATTTAAAATCTTTGGAAACCTTTCAAACTTGTCTAAATAAATTTGATAAATAGATATTCCTGAAATCTTATTTACCATATCTTTAAGAACCTTTTAAAAATATAAAAAATTTGTTAAACATTTATCTTTGAAAACTTGGTTTAAACATCCATTTATATTTACTTTAAATCATCTTTAAATTTTAAACATCCTTACTTTAAAAAAAACTTGTTTAAATTCTTCTTCTTAAAAACTTTGATCTAGTACATTCATTTGTAAAACACTTTTGAATTCAATTACAAAATTAATCTAGTTTATAATTACTTTTCAAAAAAAAATAACAACTTTAAATATTTTAAATCTTTTGAAAATATATTTCATTTAAACATACTTTTAAACTAGACTAACTTCCTATGGAAATTTAATTAATTTACTTGTTTTGCCTTTTGAAATCAGAACTTAATTTCTCTTCTAAATTTTGAAACCTGTTTACAATCAAAAATTGCACCCGAGCAAACTATCAAAACTCAGGCAAAACACGAGGCTACCCTTGCATTTTCTACTTCGAGACGAACATGAGAAAACTGCGAACACAACTCGAGAAAAGCATCCTCCTTCCCCAAAACTTGACATCACCAAACAAATATGTGCATACGTGCACATGTACCGATGCACCACCCTCCTTCGGCCATCCTTCTGGCCTCCGACAAGTCGACAACGACCTCGACATCTACCATGACCACACAGATATCATGATTCCATCGCGACTCGAAATTGAGTCTTTCGATCAAAAACTGAAATCAACTTCACCGACTAAAACCACTCACCGACGATGACAGGAATCCGCGTCCCTCTGACTTCAGCCTCGTCATTGACCCACGTAACTATCCCATCGCTCATGATCGAACTCGACACTTTGTTTTATTCGAGATCACCTCGCCATTGCACTCGACAGAACCCCCTCCCAAAACCCTTAATCACCGATGTCTAGCCACCACAGCTGATGATAAATACCACCTACATTTTTCCATAGGTTGTCATCCCTTAAACCTACCACCACCCCGAGCTCCAAATCATGTCCGATCGACGACAATTGGTCAAAACACCAAATCTGATCAACTCCAATTATCTCGTTAATTTCTTACTTAAAAATCAAGATTTCATTACCTAAATTCATTATTTGCCATTTCGAATCACATTATAAAATCCAAATTTGAAATTATAAAATCGATTTTTGTTCTATGTTAGAATCTCACTGTGTTTATAAAATTTTGAGATAGATACTTGATATAAGTTCCTATAATTATTTTTAAAATTTACACTATTTTATTACTGATCTTTTCCTTTTTAATAACATGGTCTAAAATCAATTCATTGGAGAGATATGAATTATATTGAGGAAGAAGTCTATGTAATTACAACAGAGAAGTTAACATTCGAAATATACACAGACATTTCATATATACATACATACATTCCAATTCAACATTCATGCAACAATATATTCTATGTTACCACAATATTTCATCACACGCATCAAAGTTAAATCTTAGAATTAATCTATTTTTAAAAGAAAAAGGTTTACTCACAGTTTAAAGAAGATGAACAGCCCTGAACCAAATTTTGATTTATAAACATGAGTGCTGAATAATGCTTCTTTGATTTAAAAACTTGAAACTGCTATGATCCTTTATAAAACTGAAATGCTGAAGAATGTGTTTTGTTGCTGAAAACTTGATTTGTTGAAGAAAGTGTTTTGTTTTCCCTGAGCTTGCTTAAGATAAAACTCAGTTTTGAAGAGAATGATGTTTGTAGGCTTTTGTTTCCAGGTTGAAGAATGAATTTATAGATTATTGATTTGAAGATGATTAACAGGTTACTGGATTTGATTTCTAGTTTGTGGAAGGATTGATTACAGAGTTTGTTTTTGAGAAATTTTGTTACAGCTAAAATTTCTTAGCTTTGAATTAAAGAATAGAAAAAGAATGAAGGTAAGAAGCATATGTATTTATAGGCTAAATTGATCTAAAAAAAAAAATTTAAATCAAATGTGACACTTGTTAAAGCATTTAACATTTGTGATTTGCAATAGTTTTTTAGCTAACACTTGTAACTAATGTCTCTTAATTTTTAACACTTGTAATTATGTAATTAATACTTATTTTTATTTATTTTAAATGTAAATAAAAGCTTTTATACCTTATCTAAATGTATATATTTAAATTTCTTTAAAGAAAATATTATAAAACAAAATATATACAAATGAAAGCTTATATATATATTTTAAAGTCAAATATTTTAAAACATCTATCTTTTGAATTTCAAAATTAAATCCAAATTCAAATTCAAATTTAATTTAAAAATCCAATTTAAAATCAAGTTATATATACATATGTATAACAACATATTCAATTTAAAAATAACAATTCAATTTTCTTTAAAATCTATTTATATCTATAAATAAAAATAACACATTATTATTAATATTGTTTTAAAAATAAAAATTTGCCAATTTTGAAATAATTTATAAAAGAAAGTATCTCATTATTTATAAATTTCTTATCTTACTTAAATGAATTAATATATCATATTTATCAAGCAATATTTAAAAATAAAACAAATCTTTTTTTTAATTTCATTTAAATTTAAACTTAAGCTAAATATGATTTAAACAAATAATATTTACCATAAGTATTTTAAAATCATATGGTTGACTTTTTAAATAATCTTTGCTAAGTTTTATATTATATTTAATCATAATTTCCAAATTACCAAAATATATTAGAATTTGAAATCATGATTTTATTTATTTATTAAATACAAACCAAAGCTTTTCTATTTATAAAAGACAATTATCAAATCAATTTAATTTTTAATACAGATTAATAAATTGATATTGCCCAAAATTCTGGGTCATCGCATTCCTCCCCCCTTAAAAGAATTTCGTCCCCGAAATTTAAAAGCAAAATAATTTAACAACCCATCAAAGATTTTAATTTTAAACCACAAGCATATATTATCAACCATATATTATCAACCATATGCTAACAACCATAGCAACCAATTCACTTAATCAAACAAATCTAATGATCCTGACACAAATTAGGATAGATTTCTTAACATTATCAAGAGTTTCCCAGGTATAAACACCAGAGCTCCTACTCATCTAGATCTACAATTTGAATAGGATATCATACCATAGACAAGTCCGACTCAACTACCAAATCTTCCTGAACTGCTGGTTCCAAAACCAGAGATGGATCACACACATACTCCCTCAGAGATACGTGAAATACATTGAATCCCAGTCATTCAAACTGGCAATTCAACTCTGAAGACCAAATCACTTATCCTTACTAGAACACAGAAAAGATCCAATACCTCGGAGCTAGCTTCCCATTCTTACCAAATTTATAGCTCCTTCGATCGGAGAAAACTTATCCAAAATCAAATCTTCGACTTCGGAATCTAAATTCCTCCATCTCTTATCCAAAAACTCTTCTGACGATCATGGGCTGCCTTTAACGCTCTTGATCAACTCAATCTTCACAAATGCCTCTCGAAACAAAACTGGAGCAAAACAACCCAATCTCTGAATCCTACTCAACAAAAAGGTCTTCCAAGATCCACCGAAATCCAGAACACAAGCTCTGCTCCCCAAGCATTAGAAGATTGAACTTACTTCTCCTATCCAGATAACCAGAACAAGTGTACTTTATGACTTTGCCTTCAGATCCTGAAAAACTTCCTGTAGAAACCCTCTAATACAAGAAAACTGTGAACTTCCATGGAGTCTAGGGTTGCTTCCACTCTAGACAGCTGCTATCATGCTTCCGCTGCACAACTCTGATCTGAAGTAGATGTGAATGCTGATGATGAACACAACATCCCCGAAAACATGGTTCAACAGATCTATGAAGTGAAAACACAGAAGTACCACGAAATCCTGAGCTGTTTCACCAAACCCTCTCTCTAGAAGCCATCCTTCTATTAGCTGAACCACCAGTATCACTCCTAGAATCCTAGTCGATATGAAAACTCTACCTCCAGATGCTAAGGCAAACCTCTGACCTCATGAAGACATCCGGAAAAATCTCTGACAACTTCCATTCTCTAGAGATGCCTTAAGAAAAAGATTACCCAAGAGAACACTCGACAATCGCAAGTCACTTTTGCGATCAATCCAGCCTAATTTCCAACGATACTATTCTCTCTTTACCAATCCGAACAGCTTATGCTTAACTAACCAATCCATCGAAGAAATGGATCCGCTTAGCACCTTCTGAACTCCACCTCTAGAAAACTGCTGACAGATGACCTTCCTGCCGATACACAGAACACTCCGAGCTGCACTACTGACAAAGATTCCAAAGACTTCCTATCCAAAGCTCTTCGAACCACAAAGCCATATCATCCGATCCCACACAAAGCCCTGAGATAGGCTGACATCTCCTCAAGAAACTCAGGCCTCAACCCAAACACAAACACCTTGCTGAACCTAGTCTCGTCACCAATTCAGACACACTTCCTTAAACTTGCTCCAAAATAAACATCTTCGAAAACATCCATAGTCGTTGTGCTTCACCACACAGTTGCTCCTTCCAGATCTTGCCAAGATACCATCACACACTTTGGCTCATCCGATCAATCCAAACTCTAACTCATCCAAACTTGCACTTCAAAGATGGACTCTGAACCTTAACAAGTTTCCTTCAGAGATTGATGAAATCCCTACACCAGTGCAAAGCTTACTCGAGACGGTATTGGGTCTACAGTCTCAGCAGATACACTTCCAACCTCAATCACTCGGACCTCTTCCATTTGTGGTAGTCGTGCTACACACACCACTACCCTATCTACCTTTAGAACTCAAGTTGGTAAACCCGAACAGGTGACCCAACAAATCAGGTGTGTGTGTGTGTGTGTCTATATATAAATTACAGTACGCTCTCTCCAGAAAGAAATCACTCCAAAGCCTATGTATTCACTCAACCTAGTGCTCTGATACCAACTTTTATGGTCCATCTTTCTTAGCCCAGAAAGACGCATCATGATAAAAGAAAGAAAGGGATAGAAGAAGTAAAGATAGGAAATAAGAAACTCAACACCATTAGATACTCACAACGGAACGAATGAAATATAATATATCACATAAGATATTACATTGTATCATATACATCAGAGTTATACAGCTTATACATCACAAACTAGACAGTTATAAACACCTGTCTAGTTATTACAATTCAAGTACATCACAGAGATATAGACACAAATACTAACACAGCGGAACCATAATATATCTACACGCTGAAGCCACCTGCCCCAAATCTCCTCCAGAATTCGTCAAAGCTAACCTGAATCCCTTGGCTACTCATAAAAATTTGAGTACCCAAGAGTTTAATAAGACAGAAAATAAACACTTGGGTCAGACATGGGTCTAGTGTGATTAAACAGGTTAAAGTTGTTTAACTTTGAAAAACCTTTGAACAAAAGGTACCTCGTAAGACTTCCCGCTCATAAACACGAAAAAGTTTTTACCTTATGATAACCAAAATATTTTATAGGAAATCCAGTTATATTATAATAGGGTCTAGGGTTTTCAAGTAAAATATAGAAATAGCTGAAATGCTTATATCTCATGTTCCAACATAGTTGGGCATAACTAAAACGTACGGCACTTATTGGAGATTGGATTCCATACAATGGCAGGGTTATTGGGATATCGCCCGTTACAGTACATGGCCTAGATCACCGTACCGAAGATCCACTCTAAATCTCCTACAACACAAGGCGAAACCATCCCTTACTGTATAGTCCAGAGCAAGATAACCTTGGTAGTTGTCATGAATCAACTGCCCCACACAGCCAAATAAAAAGGGACTTCTAGACAGGGGAAAGTCTTGTCCTACTCGAGCGTGACTCACTTAGCCTTACTGCACCTCCCCTATTTTAGCCATTCCCGGTTGATGAGGCTTAAGGCTACGATTACCTTTATAGAACACATCTATCTTATAATGCTCATCGTCTACTTGACGATGTTCTGAAAGCATTCAATCCATACAAGTTTGTTCCAGGTTCGAACGAAATCGAAGGAACTATTTCGTTACACTCATTTTGGAATCACCCTCAGAGTTAACGACAATATCCCTTGCACTCTAAAACTTCATCTTCACTTGAGATTCATGACCTATCGTTTATTTGGGTCGATGTGGTTTTCGGATATTCAAATCTGAAAACCCGATCCCGGTCTCACCGAAATCCAAAACGCCGTCTTTTAAAGCCACGTTGTTTTAAAGTTAAAACAATTTGATTCATTATCTATATTTACATAGATAGATAATTCACATTATCACAAATAGATAATCCATATTATCATCACAATTCAACCAAAGCAACCAATATCATAGATAAGCAAATATCCCATATCAGAGATATCAAATAATTCAAGGCATTCAATAACATTCAGCCATCCATAAGCAAGATTTAACAATCACCCAATCACTAATTAATTTAAAATAAATTAAATTAATTACTTCCATTATTATAAATCCTGCTTACTTAACCATTAATTAAACCAATTAATTAATCATCCTTTAATTATCTATCTTAATTAATCATCCTTGATTTATTATTCTTTAATTACATTAAGTAATTAGCCTTAATTAATTACACAAATTAATTATCCTCAAACAACAACAATAATTAACCTTTAATTACTCCTATTAATTAATTAATTAATTATAATTAATTACATTAATCCTTAATTAATGACGTTAATTAATTATTTTATAATCACTTATATAGATTAATTATCTATAATTAATCAACCCTTAATTACTTCATTAATTATATTAATTAATGATCACTAATTACTTCTTTAGTTGATTATTCTTCTAATTTAATCACATTTAATAACTAATCTTTAATTAATCTTTATTTGTTAATCTACTTGATTACTCACATATAGTAATTAACTGCCCTTAATTAATTACAATACTTAATTAATTTCTAAATTTTTTTATTAATTATTTAATTAATTACACTAAGTAATTAATCCTCAATAACTTCCACTAAGTAATTATTCTTCTTATTAATTACACAAAGTAATTAAACACAAAACTTCTTTTTTTTGGCATGGCCGACGGGGTTGATTGGTCCCCGACCAATTTATTGCAGCACCAAAGGATACAAACACAAACAACATGGAAGAGAAAAAGCTCAAAGAAAACAAAGTAGAAACATGGTGCAACAATCACGAAGGAAGAACAGACAAAAAAGAAAAAAAAAACATCAAACTGTCCATTCTTCAATTAATTATATCCAGTAATTACCCATTAATTACTTCACTAAGCAATTACACTTTATAAATTACATTAAGTAATTACACTTAACCAATCACCAATTGATTATCTTAAATTAATTAAACTAATTAATTAACTTAAACTAATCACATTAGCTTAATTACATTGAGTGATTAATCACTTTAATTGCTTTCATTAAGCAATTAATTCCACAAATGATTATCCTTAATTAATTAATCTAATTAATTATCTTAAATTAATCACATTAATTAATTATTTCATAATCCCTAGTTAATGATTTTTACATTAACTATTAACAATACTTTAATTAACCATTATTAATTAAAAATTAATTAATTATTAATCATCAATTAATTAATCTTTAATTGCTTAATTAATTAAGTGCTTAACTGAAATTTAATTAATCTTTAATTACTTGATTAATTAATTTCTAACCATTAATTAATAATCTTCACTTATCTAATTAATGATTCTTAATTACAAATTAAGTAACCTTAACTAATTAACTTACAACCTTAATTAATTTAAGATAAATTCTTTTATCTTAATTTAAATCCTTAAGTACATCATTATACTTTATTAGAAAAACACTTTTGTAATCAATTATATAATTGAAAGTGTATAACTTTATTAAAACAAAACAATTTAAACATTTAATTTTAACATTTAATTTTAACATTTAAAATCTTTGGAAACCTTTCAAACTTGTCTAAATAAATTTGATAAATAGATATTCTTGAAAACTTATTTACCATATTTTTTAGAACCTTTTAAAAATATAAAATTTTTGTTAAACGTTTATCTTTGAAAACTTTGTTTAAACATCCCTTTATATTTATTTTAAATCACCTTTAAATTTTTGAACATCCTTACTTAAAAAAACTTGTTTAAATTCTTCTTCTTAAAAAATTTGATCTAGTACATTTATTTGAAAAACACCTTTGAATTCAATAACAGAATTAATCTAGTTTATAATTACTTTTTTTTAAAAATATAACAACTTTAAATATTTTAAATCTTTTGAAAACATATTTCATTTAAACATACTTTTAAACTAGACTAACTTCCTATGGAAATTTAATTAATTTACTTGTTTTGCTTTTTGAAATTAGAACTTGATTTCTCTTCTAAATTTTGAAAACTGTTTACAACCAAAAATCGCTCTCGAGCAAATTATCAAAACCAAGGCAAAACACGAGGCCACCTTTGCGTTTTATACTTCGAGACGAACATCAGAAAACTACGAACACAACCCGAGCAAAGCATCCTCCTTCCCCAAAACTTGACATCACCAGACATCTAGGTGCACACACGCATGTGTACCGATGCACCACCCTCCTTCGGCCATCCTTCTGGCCTCCGACAAGTCGACAACGACCTAGACATCTACCACCACCACCCATATATCATGATTCCATCGCGACTCGAAATTAAGTCTTTCGATTGAAAACTGAAATCAACTTCACCAGCTAAAACCACTCACCGATGACGATCGAAATCCACGTCCCTCTGACATCAGCCTCGTCATTGACCCCCGCAACTGTCCCATCTCCCGCGATCGAACTCGACGCTTCATTTTATTAGAGATCACCTTACCATTCCACTCGACAGAACACCCTCCCAATACCCTAGATCACCGATGTCTAGCCACCATGGTCAATGATAAATACCATCCATATTTTTCCATAGGTAGTCATCCATTAAATCTACTTCGACAACCACCCCGAGCTCCAAATCATCTCCAATCGACGGCAATTGGTCAAAACACCAAATCTGATCAAATCCAATTATCTCAACAATTTCTTATTTAAAATTCAAGATTTCATTATCTAAATTCATTATTTTCCCTTTTGAATCACATTACAAAATCCAAATTTGAAATTATAAACATCGATTTTTGTCCTATGTTAGAATCTCACTGTTTTTATAAAATTTTAAGATAGATACACAGACATTTCATGGTCTAAAATCAATTCATTGGAGAGATATGAATTATATTGAGGAAGAAGTCTCTGTAATTACAATAGAGAAGTTAACATCAGATATATTCATTGACATTTCATATATATATACACACACGCACATACATTCCAATTCAACATTCATGCAACAATACATTTTATGTTACCACAATATTTCATCACATGCATCAAAGTTAAATCTTAGATTTAATCTGTTTTTAAAGAAAAAGGTTTACTCATAGTTTAAAGAAGATGAACAGAGCCCTGAACCAAATTTTGATTTATAAAATTGAGTGCTGAAGAAAGCATCTTTGATTTAAAAACTTGAAACTTCTATTATCCTTTATAAAACTGAAATGCTGAAGAATGTGTTTTGTTGCTGAAAACTTGATTTGTTGAAGAAAGTGTTTTGTTTTCCCCGAGCTTGCTTCAGATAAAACTCAGTTTTGAAGAGAATGATGTTTGCAGGCCTTTGTTTCCAGATTGAAGAATGAATTTGCAGATTATTGATTTGAAGATGATTAACAGGTTATTGGATTTGATTTCTGGTTTGTGGAAGGATTGATTACAGAGTTTGATTTTGAGAAATTTTGTTACAGTTGAAATTTCATAGCTTTGAATTGAAGAATAGAAAACGAATGAAGGTAAGAAGCATATGTATTTATAAAGGCTAAATTGATTTTTTTTTTAAAAGAAAATTTAAATCAAATGTGACACTTGTTAAAGCATTTAATATTTGTCATTTGCAAAAGTTTATTAACTAACACTTGTAACTAATGTCTCTTAATTTTTAACACTCGTAATTATGTAATTAATACTTATTTTTATTTATTTTAAATGTAAATAAAAGCTTTTATACCTTATCTAAATGTATATATTTAATTTTCTTTAAAGATAATATTACAAAACAAATTATATACAAATAAAAGCTTATACGTATATTTTAAATTCAAACATTTTAAAATATCTATCTTTTGAATTTCAAAATTAAATCTAAATTCAAATTCAAATTTAATTTAAAAATCCAATTTAAAATCAAGTTATATATATACATATATATAACAACATATTCAATTTAAAAATAACAATTCAACTTTCTTTAAAATCTATTTATATCTATATATAAAAATAACACATTATTATTTATATTGTCTTAAAAATAACAATTTGCCAATTTTAAATAATTTATAAAAGAAATTATCTCATTATTTATAAATTTCTTATCTTACTCAAATGAATTAATATATCATATTTATCAAGCAATATTTAAAAATAAAACAAATCTTTTTGTTAATTTCATTTAAACTTAAGCTAAGTATGATTTAAACAAATAATATTTACCTCAAGTATTTTAAAATCATATGGTTGACTATTTAAATAATCTTTGCAAAGTTTTATATTATATTTAATCATAATTTCCAAATTACCAAAATATATTAGAATTTGAAATCATGATTTTATTTATTTATTAAATACAAACCAAAGCTTTTCTATTTACAATATATACAAATATATATACATTATAAATAAAAGACATTTTGTTAGCTTTAAAAGATAAAATTTACTAATTAAATATTAATTTCTTTTAAAAGAATAAACTTGATTTAAATTAAAATTATAAAATAAAATTATCAAATTAATTTAATTTTTAATACAGATTATTAATTGATATTGCCCGAAATTTCGGGTCATCATAGAAGATTTTGTTTGTAAAACTTTGATTTTAAATAAATAAATATACGGAAACTTTTTAAACAATATAATTGACATTTAACTTCGAGGTAGAGAAACTTCTACCTATCCTGAAAGGTAAGAATGTTGTTCAGTCAAGATGGGATGTAATAATATCCCAACTTGAATGGCTTTGTTGTTATTCGAAGGATGGTTTAAGTTTAAATCGAAGATTGATGTTCGGTGTATAAAGTATTATTCCCATATAAAAATTGAATCACATATGAAAATCATGTTGATGAAATTAATAAATAATCCTCCTTAATTATGGTGTTATGGAAGTTTTTTTCCAAACTTAACACCGAAGGATAAGTGGTTCGAAGTTTATTATAAACAATGTTTTGAATGGTAATATTTTTGATCCATTAAATATGTTATTAAAATAGGAAAATTTTAAAAATGGTTTGAGAATATATTTATACCAGTGAGATAAGTATATGAATATTTTTGTAAGCAACTAAAGCAGATTAATTAATGAAGGATAAATTGAATGAGGTTTACTGGATTCCATATGAAAATTAAATCTATGTTTGGTTGTTTGTTTTATTTGATAGTCAAATAACTGACTATCAAAGCTTAACCAACTTTTAACTTTGAAAAAATCTTCGAGAAAACACAAGAATTATGGGATACGGTTATCTTCGGTTATGGTGTACTATATGTATAAACTCATATGTTCTTCTTGGATAAATGATAAGGAAATCGGTCCACTTAAATGGTTAGAAAATGATCTCTGCTCTTATGTATTGTTTGTTTATTTGCAAAAGAACCAGAGTTGGGTTATCGGTTGCCATTTTGGAGAGACCGGGATTGGATAAACGGGAGATATCCAAAAACCACTTCGAATCGACTAAAGCATTCAAATTGAAGACATCCTGAAGATGATGGAATCAAAGACGAATTCTTTAAAGTGCAAGGGTTGCTTACTACTGTAGCCGGTTATACCTCAGTAGCTTTGTCATTGTATGGAATCCATTCTCCAATATGCACCATACAGAATTAGTAGTGTCTAACATTGCTAGGAAGTGAGATGCAAGCATTCTAGCTATATTCATAATTTGTTTTAAATCCTGGACATTATTATACTATCACTGGATTTTCAATAAAAATGGTTTGATTATCATAAGGTAAAAACCACTGCCTATGTTTATGTGTGGCGTGGTCTTATGAGATACCTTTATTTTTGAAAGGTTTTATAAGATATAATAACCCTTGTGATTTAAGTTTCTTAAGCTGGTTTACCAGACTGATCCGGGTGTTCTTTTCTTACAATACTCAGATCAGACCAAGTATTTTTCTAGAGTTAGATTTGGATGCTTTTAAGCTTCAGGAGACGAGCTACATGCTTCTAAGGCATATTTTCGCATTTTTATTTTCCACTATATTTCTTGTTTGTAAGTATCAACATTTATAAGGACAGGCTGTTATAACTGTCCAGGCTGATGAATGTTAGACTCTAATGTTGTTTCAATAGTAAAGTTCTCTTTCGTAAAGATAATATGTTACTCGTCACGATTTGAGATTCTGGTCAGTCTTTTCTTTTTCTTTCATCCCAACAATCCGTCTTTCCGACACTCGGTTGTTTGATACATGAATAACATGGATGTACTAATGTCGACTTTTGAGGATCAAAAAGTCGGGTCTTTACATTTAGTATTAGAGATTAGGTTGAGTAAATACCTTGGTTTGGGTTGGGTAGACTCATTAAAGATAGGGTTAGAAATACCCTAGAATAAGTTTGAGTGTGTATACATGAGTGCATATTTATTAGGGGTTTCTAAACGCTTAAACAAGTAAAACCGACACGGTGTTATTTTGAAATTTGATAAATGAAATAATGTTATCCAGATTTTATATTTTATTTATAAAGGAAGAATTTTTTGAAATTGATATAATTATTTATGGTGTTTGGTTGTTAAGAGATGATAATATTAGTTATCATCAGTTATTGTTTGACTAGTTATGCTCAGCTAGTTTGTGAGCATTGACTATTGTTTGTTGATTTTTTAATTTTGCTCGACCAGTTTATGAGAAGCTTTACCTTTTCACTACATGGATTAGGTAGATAGTAATTGTAGGAATATTGAAATGAACGCCTTGTGAATTAAGTTTCACAATTTGACTATAAGGTGTTCAGTGACAATGTAGAGTTAAAATTTAATTCTAATAAATGTCGTAGTATATAAAAAAGACATACATTGTGAAATGAATTTTATAAGTATGGATTGTAAATAGAGTTTATAAATAATAAGGGATTTAAGCTGAGAATTTGATAACTTTAAATCCTGATATTTAAAAAAAAAAATTAAAAGTTTTAGAGAATAATGATAGCATTATTTGAAAGTATTTGTGAATTGAAATATTTTAAAGGGATTTCAAAAGTGCTAGAAGGTACTAAGCTCACTTATGTCACTGAAAATAATTATGGTATAGCTACCGCATCATCGGCCTTCATTTTTGTGTTTCTAAGTAAAAGATGTTATCATAAAAATTTGCTATAGAATTGTTTTGGTAAAACAATTTCTTTAGATTCCAAAAGCATGATTTGATATACAAAAAGAGATACATATATTATATTTCAAAACGATTTGAAATAAACTCGGTGTTTAATTCTGAACTTCTTGGCTAGGTTACTTTATGTATCTGTTGCATTAGAATAGTTTGGTTTGTGCATCTCATTATGATATATTGTTGGGTAGTTCCATTAGATGAAATGAAATGGAATTTTCAACGATTTTGGAAAGTCGAAAACTTCCAAATTGATATATAACATGAAGCTAAATGTTTTTGGAAATATAAAGGTGGAGTTTTGTAACTCTAGAATGGAAAGATAGTTTAATTTTTTCGAACATCTCGGTTAAGTAAAACAAATCTAATATTGTATAAACTCTTAGGATATAATAGAGCATTATACAAGTTAAACTTATATTTTATGAAATATTTTCATAACTGATCTTAGAGGTAAAAAAATTGTATAACTAAGAATCAAGAAGAATAAGTACATGAGTTGTACGTAGATCACTCCTTCACACGGTTCTAGATCTAATATTCGAGCACATGACGTTGAGGTGATTACACTGATCGAAAAAGGATTTATCACTCGATTCTTGACAACAAACACTTGGTGTGGGTTTTTGATATGTTACTTGCAACGATTCTCTCCGGAATAGATCTAGATTCTGGCCCAGAAAAGACCCATTGAAACTTAAACTCATTCTGAAGCAGGCTGTTGGTTAGTGAAAATAACAAAATAGAGCTATCAATCTATTCTTTCAGAACTCACAACATAAGAAATAAAATATAATAACAATAATAGCACCCATTTGGTTCAAATCATTTCAAATGTCATAAAAAATTACATAATGTCAACCATTATAACATTTCTTTAAAAAAGTATCATGGCTAAAATAGAAAATAACATGAAAAGATGGAGAATAACTTCCAAAGGCTTCACTCTCACCATTTTCAAGCATCATCGACTCCTTCTCTAACCTATGTTGTAATGAGATGAGAGTCGAAACATCAAGTGTCTGGTGAATAAAAATCTCAAGCCTTACCACTTCAGTACTTGGGTAGTATAATGTAAATAAGAATATGTGTTGCGTATGTAAACCATTTAATACTTCATATAAGGAATGGAGGAGGGTCCTCGATTAACCATTTAATATCTTCCGTTCTCAAAGTAGGTTTCTGAATTACATAACCCATATCCCACGTCATAAATGTCTAATCAATGCAAGAGATAGTACCCAAGCCACTTAATATGTTTTATTAGAAAATTGGCAAACTATGGTCATTTAAGACCTCAATTGAAGCAGACCCCGCCATTTAATACCTATTCCCAAGGCGGACCCCTTAATGGTAACTATCTAGTTGACATCATATAGAATCTCTTGAGCCACATAATACTTCTTTATGGAAAAATGGACTCTCAATTAATCACTTAATATCTTATTCCGAAGCGGACCTCTGTCGAGATACCACATATCGTGCCTAATAACTAGCCCCTTGGTCATGTAATACTTCATCTAGGAAAAAGAGGTGAACTCCCAAACAACCATTTAATACCTCAAGACCCCAAAGCAGACCTTCGCGTTATAATCCATACTCATGATGATGTCTTATATTAGTTCGACTATTTGCAGGAACTGGTAACCAGATTAGCTAAGCAGAATTACCCTACAGAATTTGAGATTAACCTCACGTCATCATAAATATTTATCATAGGAGATGTCTTACATCAGGCCCAAAGTCACATAGTTGGTAGCCAGATTAGCTGGACAGACTTTTGTGTGCATTTTGGCTGACCTCGCAGCCCTATGACTTAGCCATAATTTGAACTCTCTATATATAATACTCATCTCACCGTTCCATAATTAAGGCCTTCTAAGGAATCTTCTTTATTACACCCTAAAACATCAATTACTTTTCTAAAGGGTATTTAATTACAATTATTACCTACTTAACTATGCAATTATAAGTTATAATTATATATTTATTACGCTAATTAATATAAATAAATACACACCTATTATTATATGCGTGCGAAGATTACGCCCTAACTAACGCTAAATGTGAATTCCTTTTTTAATCATAATAATACAAGTCCTTCCTATTTCTTCCATTTTACCAATAATGTCCAAATTCCAATATCCATAACAAGGGATTCTAATATCCATAACAAGGATTCAATACTCATATCCAAAATTGCAATAAATAGACTTTTATATAGAATCTAAATCCAACTTATCTCGTATTACAATGGAATGAACAAAAAATGGAAATTTGTAATTTAATTAATTCTATGCTCTATTCAACTTCTTTTACATGAATTTAGATAAGGGAAATTATGTTAAATTTTATAGAAATAGGTAGCGTAAACTACGAATAAAGCTTCCACCTTTACACACCATTTCTCAACTAAATCCCTTACACGGATCTAGAGAAGAAGAAAAGAAGTGGAATAGAATGTAGAATACATAAACTACAAAATCTACAAAACTCCATTATTTTCACGTAAACCAATTAAGACTCCAATCCTAAGAATTGACATTTTGCTTTGAGGGAATTTTGGACATTTTTAATATGATGTTTTCGTATTTCAAAACTCCCTAAGGCATATATCAAATCGATACTATACAGTTCAACTACTAAAAAGGAGAAACTAAGATTTCCACTCATAATTAGTTCTTAACTTTGCTTCTCTTTGGATTTGCAATGCCCATTATAATCTCCTTTAGATCTCATCTTTTAGATATATACAACAAGGGATTTGTGTGTGTGTATTAGATTCAGAAAGGTTGAAGGTGAAGAGGTTTAGAAATTAAAAAATAAACAAAGATAGGTATATATTATTTCTTACCTAAAACCCAAATGGAGTTTTCTGAATTTAAGAAGAGTTGAACTGATAGAGATTCACCAATGCTCCGAAAATATCTTCCAATGAAAGTGGAGAGGGTGGGGTTCTATTTACGAAGGTTGAAACGTAACAAAACCGTAGGATGAAACTAGGTCAAAAAACGGATAAATCTGGAGGGTTTAATAGAATAAAACCCTAGATGCCTCTGTAAAGTAGCAATCGACTGCCTACACTTGACCGGTCGACCACTAGGGGCTGACCGATTGGGTCTTGTTGGTCGACCGCTTCTCTTATTTCAGAAGCGTTTGATTTTTTTTCCATAGTCAGGTTATTTTATTCTCTAATTAACTTTCAACATTAATTATTAACTTTAGCATTTATTTAACCTCCAAGTCTAATCACAGTTAATTTTTGAAATTCAAACTATAAATTTAATTGTTCATTTGAATTTAATTCAAATTAAACTAATTTAAATCTGAAAACTTCAATTGCCTATAACTTCTTCGTCGAAGCTCCGTTTTTAGCATATTATATATGGAAATAAACCAGAATTTCACCACATATGCAACATAATAACTTTCATGGTCAAATTCAAACTTTTTTAAATTTCCATTTTTATCCCTACCTTAATTAATTGAATTTCTCTTAATTTGTTTATTTAATTAGGGTTGATTATACGGGGTGTTACATTCTCCCTTTTAAAAAGGATTTCATCCCGAAATCTTTCAAAGGGTAAATAGCGTAACATGCAATAATATTCATGTTATACAACCAAGTTATCTACACAACCATTTACTCAATGCAAAGTGCAATGGGATTATGTACTAAAGACATACTATGAGCTCAATCCTAGGGTGGTGAGTGATTGTGCTATACAGATATGCAAATACCCCAAACATGCATAAAATTTCTATATGAGTGTAAAGTGATGGTGAAAAGGTGTGCGGCATCCATCTCCTATCATCTAATCTAGCAACTATGACATAACTAAAATCCTAATTTTCGAGAGAAAATTTACTAGGGAAAGGCTTAAGATGAGAAGTCCTCATGCCTTCCACCGAATTTTCTCCCTATTATACTCGAACCAATCTAATTTCTTTAGTACAGAGCTTCATAGTTTCGTGCTCCACAATGCATGCAGTGGCATAGGACGTTATTTGCTCCATCTCAAAATCCCCCAATTGATTAGTGTAACATCCAGTCTTTTCGCACGCTTTAAATCGACACACGTACCAATTCAAACCATTCGGAAGGGCGGATTGTTATGGGGTAATTAAGAAAAACGAGAAAGAAATAAAAAAAACAGAATCTCACAGCGGAAGGATAAAATATAATAATCAATATAAAGTTTATAAAGCTGTTTACAAAAACAGTTTATTATATTTATATAATACATATCAGAGTTACACATACCAATAACAATGCAGCGGAACAGTATGAGTGTAGTGGAATATAATAAATAATAATAATAGAAATCTCCGTCTTCGTCCTTCAAAGCTAAAGTCTTCGATCCTGAAACGCTCGGACTGACCCGAGCGAATTGAAAAACAAAACACTCGAGTCAGAACTAAAATATCTTATGTATGTTAAATCAACAGGAATAAATATGAGTGCAGTAACTCAAGTGATGCTCGGGATTTACATCTCCTAAGGAACCGTTAAACTATTTACTATACAGTATATTTCGCTATTATAGTAGTGTCTAATTGTAAAATAAACTTACTTTAAATAGCGTTAAGGCTTTACGTTTTCCACCTTAACACGTAATAGTGCCAATGGTCTATACAATGCCTACATATCTCCTGATCAGGAGACTACGAGAAGACACTCCATAAGTACGACACAAATAGAAACTCGTAGTAAAGGCTCGGTATGGTTGGTGACACGGCACAACTAAGCAATGCCAGGGTAGATATACCAATTACGCTTCCGGGTCGGTGGTAACGCGTAGCCGCAGCTACCGCCCACCTCGGACTAACTCCCCCAAATCAAAGAAATCAAAAGTGAAGGTGGCCACCGAAATAATCCAAAGTCAGAGTATAGTATCGAAGGGAAGTGTCCGATCAAAGGTGCTACCTCAATTAACCCGTCGATCGCTCCTGTTTTAGCCACCTTATGCCAACTCACGGGAGTTGGGTCCATGTATTTACCTTAAAGGAAACGCCGCCACTATCCTACTTCATTCTGGAATCTCCACCGCGTACACGGTTGTTAAAGTGGTTTTCGGAGTTGGCAGAGAATATGACAACTTCCGATCCCTGTCTCTTCAACAACCAAACGTTATTATAACACCACGGTTATTTCAAAATAATTTATATTTTAAAACCAGAATATAATATCTCTTTCAAACTATATAAATACGATATCATTTATAAAATTTAAAACCCCGAATCAATATGATATCGTTTTTATTTTATAAATATCCCTTTCCCAAAATCATAATATTTCCAAATATATATATCTTGAAACCATAGCATTGAAACATAACTTTTAATACTTAATGGTTCAAATACTATATTACTTTATAAAATAAACAGCTTCTTCAAATTTCATAATAAATTCCCAATATCAATTTTAACCTCCAAATAAACCATTTTAATTCCCATATATTTCACAGCTTAAAATTTTATATTTCAAACTTAAATTTTTATAGTTCATATATTTCACTCTTTAATATTCCACTATTTCAAAATGGATTCTTTGAAAATTCAATACATATCAAATCCAATTTCTATTATTTCTATTTGAAATATTTACTAAATAAATCAATATTATTTAAGTACATAAACTTAAATAACAGGATATTCTTTTAATTAAATTAACTTGATAATATTCTCTAATTTAACTTGATATTCGCTTAAATCCTCAAATAAAAAATCAAGTTATAAGATCATACCTTTTAAATCTTAATTTATTTACATTTCAAAACTAATTTTTTAGAGGAAAATTCTTAAATACTTTAATTCAAATCATATTCACATTTATCTTCAACCTTACTATTATTTGAGTTATTATAAACTCTATATACAATAGAGTTTCAAATATATACTTAACCATATTATATAAGCGAAATCAACTTGATTATTTAGCTTACTTTAAAATTCGAAACAAATTTATACATAGTTAAATTCAAGAAATTTTACTATATATATATATATCAAAATTTAATATTTATTAAACCGTATTCTTTCCAAAACCATAGAAAATCAATCCAAAAATAATTATATATATATATATACCGCGGTGCCTGTATAAAATTTTCTATCCTATGGTCAAGTGATACGGATATTTATCATTTCAATCCGTAATTTAAAAATAAAATGCGATTATATATCATTTCAAACCGCAATCCCGAATGAAATGAAAATGCATAGTAACTTGCAGTTTATACAATATAAATACAACATCCATTCATCCATTATATAAACCATCAAACATTTATCAATTTATCATCCAATTCAACAATCACATCAATAAATAATAATTAATTACTGGCAGTTAATTTTTCAATAATGAATTAAATAACTATTTAACTATAGTTTATATGCAATAATAAATAAATTTAACTAGCATTTTATATGCAATAATAAATTTAACAAAAAATTTAACTGACAGTTTATATGCAAAAATGAATTAAATAACAAGTAAATTATATGGATGAAAATTTACTGAGATAATGATGAAATATATGCCATACAGCTAGAAATAAATTTCTAAACACACCATAAATCAATTTAACAACCATAAGAAATTTTGGAAATTGTGAGTGGGTTAAAACACTCACCTTTTGAATTTAAATTGAAATTAAATCCAATTTAAACCCAAAAATTTGACAGTCTCCAAATCCGTCCAAACCATTGCCAAAATGTCCGTAATTTTATTACGATCCTAACAAAAAAAATCACGCGTGAATTGGTGTTCGTATGCGAAAGATATTGCGAAAATTGCGATTGAAATTCAATATTAAAAATAAACAAAAGAGTACACTTTACCACTTTCATAATTTGCCACGTCACAGCTAATACGCACACTTTCTTCTTGAACGCAACTACCCAGTGACCGAAAAACGCACGCAAATGAATCCAACGCACTCCCCTTTTGACCACCAAATCCTCCCACATACGACCACCTAAGACGACCGTTCCACCACCCACTCGAAGCCGAGACTAGCCGCCTCCATCCCCCCCATACGCGCGCCCCCACGTTGGCCACAGCCGCCGCCGCCATTGAAACCATAGGGTTTCAAAACCCTAATCCACAAATCTCCGTTGATCTGACCGTCGAATCGACAAACCAAATATATAGATGTGATCCCCTCGGCTTCCTCTCCAAAACCCAAAAAGGGTTTCTCGATCCGACGAATTTTATCGCGGCGATGATGAACGGCCGTGGATAAACCTTAATTTCAGAGCAAACGATAACTCGAATTGAAAAACGAATTGCACCAGCAGATTACGCATTTCGAGAGCTTCAACATATATTTTTTCTGAATTTTTCTAAGGACTTTGAATTTCTGACTTTGATTTTGAATTGTAATTAGATCTAGGGTTTGCATCCATTGAGGAAGAGGAGGAGCTGATGAAATTTTATGCATAGACAAATGTGAATAGGCAGAGGCTAGGGTTTAGTAGGGTATTTATAGATAAAGTTGGAATAGACAGATAGATATGTATTATAAACGTCCTAAACGATAATTGGCCCAAAAAGCCCGTTCTAACTCCGGAACGAAATTGGGTCAACCCATATATCAAAATAGATGTTTTAAAATATTCTGAACGCGATGGAAAAAGTTTTAGGTCCAAATTGCATTGTATGAAGAAGTTATGCTGAAAACAATATTTTCCAAATTGATTTCAGTTGCATAAATTTCAAGGCGTTTCGAGTCCGTACGATCAAACGACAAGTCCAATCGCTACGAAACTTGAAACACTATTATAATTCACCGTTACGGATCCGATGAAACTGGTTTCGTCGAAATCCGAGTCAGTGGCCAAAATGGCTATTTTTATATTAATTAAATAAATTTAAAATAAATTAATTAAATCAAATTTCCTATTTAAATTCTGAAATTGACAATCTTTAACACTTTTATTTTCTTAATCCTTCACATTAATTAAACCAAATCTAGATGTAAATTTAGAGTTAACTAATTTATTCATTTCAGCGTTAAATTTCAATTTCATTATATTCACAAATTTATAAATTAAATTTGCAATAATTCCCTTTAATTGACTTCCATTCAATTATTCAATCTATTAGAATCCAGTAGATGAGACTACCATTGGATTCATACTCTATTACGTAAATATCTTCAAGTTTCATTAAATTTATATTTGCCTAATGCCTAAATATTAAATTTCATTTTATTGCAATTAAATCCAATTATCGTAGTTCGAATCTCAATAATTTATAAATCCTGCTTCCAAATCTTTAAATCAAACAAATTTCACAAAATAAATTGGCTTAACATAAATTACATCTTATAAATTAACCATCTTCAATGACAAATCAAATCTACCCTATCCGCATAATTTAAGTCAATTAATTGTAATTTATTCCACATTAAATGTTATAAATTATAAATTAAAACCTCAATAAGTTCGTTTATTGATTTAAAAATCTTGCTATTCAAATAAATTGACAAATTTATGGGTATAATTAACATTGAATTATATTATATTATATTTCTTGATTTAAAATCTTTACATTAACCAATAGTCATATTTAAATGGAATTTACATTATCTCCAATTATTTATTACCATCAGTTAAGATCTTAACATTTGTTCCATAAATTTATTTGCACTAAATTAGATACTGCATTAATTCCTTTTTATATAACATTAAGGTTCATTTAACTTTGATTGGTTTCCGATTTTATTAAATTTAATTTCTCATTTCAATTGCAAAATAGTAAACTTCAATTGCTACAAAATTTATATTTAATATAAATTTGAATTCCAAATCAATTGGTATTGCACTAACCTTATTATACTACATTACATTCAGTTTCCAATTTTTATATAATTAAATTCTAATTACTTACCATTTAATTCATCAATTATTCTATCAAATCACCATTTAATTTATACTAATACGTCAATTTGTACCATATATCTCTTTTCCCTTAAAATAAATTTATTTTTCTATTAAGTTTTCATTTTCACTACCGTTAATATATTAATAATTATTAAAGTAACGGTTTTTTTATTATTCATAACAACATTATTATTACTTAACACTTAAATGAACTTTATTCCCTATAAATACATTGACCAATTAATTAGGTAATTTGTAATAGTCGCTATGCTACCCTTAAATTTATTTTCAAATAACGTACTACCAAATTTCCTAAATTTACGATCAAATACCGTTACAATGGTTATTGCATTAATCAATTTAATCCTTTCCTTTATTTATATTCAATGTACACACAGGTATAATCTTTTCACTATTTCATTCATTGGAATTTTATTCGAATTACTAATAAATAGGTTTTAAATTACCATTAAATTATTTGAGTTTCATTAATTACAAAATTCTCATAAATTTTACCCAATAAAATTGTCGAAAATTACGGGTCATTACACTCTCCCCCACTCAAAACTTTTTGTCCCCGAAAAGGAAAACGAAGGGAGAAGAAAGAATCAAGAAATCAATATCTTATTCAAAATATTAAATTTAATAATTTAAATAAAATATATCAGTTTATAACCCTAAATCTTTTTACAATTAAAGTAATAAAGTTTGGAAACATTTTCAAAAAATTTCCAAGTCCAAAATTTACGAAAAATTTCGGCAGAGTCTCCTTTGTACGGAGAGGCTCGGGAGAAAATATAATATCAAATATAACAAAATATCACATGTATTTTTCAAAATAATATATCCCAACATGGGAAAAATATATAAAATAGCGCTATAAAACCGTAATCCGAAAACATACCTATTAGTCGGGCAATTAACGCTTATTTTATGGAACCAAAAGCAGTAGCAATTGCTTCCATAACCTGTATTTCACTTATATAATCCAAGAGAGTTAATAATTATATAGAATGAAATATTTAGCGTTGTTTCAATCAATAGCATACAAATCCATACAACATCAATCACTAGCAACAATGCATACAACCATCACATAGAATCATCATTCATATCAACAAAACAAATAGTTGTTCGGGTTCAAACTTTAAATTATACGAAATGAAGAATAACTACTAAGTGTACCCTTCACTCAACAGTCTTAGGTGAAACTAAATAGACTATTCATTCATCCAAACAATTTTTAAAGTTTCCTTACTCAAACAATCATAATCCAAAACAAACAACCATTTAAACAATATTTCCATTTCATTATTATTAATTTCATTTCATACATTTGTTGTTTGATTTCCTTTTTATTTATACAATGATTTTCACTTTTAATTTACATTTATTTCTAACAAACTTTTAATTTCATTTACTCATTCAATGTTTGTTTCATTTATTTTCACTTATTACTTACAATTATTCATTCATTTATTGCATGCCCTCATTTATTCACATTCATTTATCAATAGTATTCATGTCCCATTCAATTTCTTAGCATTTTCATTTTATTTACTTAAGTTTATAATCACCTATTTGTAATACTTACCTTTAATTATATTTACTTATAGTAAAATTTCAATTATAACTTAAGTTTATAACAACTGCAACACCAAATTCCTATTTATTTAAAGAATTCCATTAATTACTTCGTTACCTAAAGTTTATTACTTGTAAAATATTCTATTACCATTTCTTATTAAACCTTGTAACTTTTATTGTTGGGTAAGTTATATATATATATATATATATATATATATATATATATATATATATATATATGCTTTTAAGAATGTAATTGAAAGTTATACAAGTCTTTCTCATTTCTTCAAATTAATTAAATGTTCAATAATCTTTGTCTTATAGGTTACAATTTCAAATCCCATTTAATTCCTTTTATAACCTAGCATTAAATCTATTATTTAATTTAGGGTTTCAATTATTAGTTAAATTTCGTTTCACTACATTAATTAACTATTGATAAATGGAAACTTAAGAATTAAATACCGGGTTTAATTTCAAATTATTTTAAAATAATAGATAAATATACTTACAACTTATCTATATCCAAGTATATTTAAAACAAATTAAAAATTTACTTCTGTTTATCAAAAATAAATCTGTAGTAAAACTACTACAGTGACCTTCCCACTTCGAAACTCGAAAATGAAAGTCGATGATGCGTGTACTCATCAACGAAATTATTTTCCAGCGATAGAGAGGGGAGTACAACTTATTTCTTTCCAAAATTTCTTTAAAACCATATTTTCAAATTATATCGAAATATTTATATCAGAAAATATTTCTAAATACTTTTATTATATTTCAAAATCCTCTGAAAGAAATTTTCAAAATCCCGAACTTAAGTTCTGATATTTCCAAATTTCATTAATTTTATTTTCAATCTTATTTTACCTATTATTTATAAATTTTATTCCTAATAACCCATAAAATACAACCAAATATATATTATTTATAAAAATTTATTATATATATATAATATAATAGGCAAAATTATTTCATTCGCCTATATTAAACACAAATATTGTGTCGGTCTGTCCTATTAAGTGTTTAGAAATCCCTATTGATGTCACAATGTCCCATGCATCAACCAGAATTTATAAATACAAAATGGAACAGATTAACACAATATTAAAACCTTTTTATAACGCTACCAAGTATGCTCTCTCATATATATACACTCAGCGAGTCCCATAGGGTATTACTACCCCATTAATAAAGAGTCAGACCCCACAAAGCTAAGGTTTTCACTAAACCTGGCTGTGATACCAACTGTAATGGGCCGCGGTAGTGGGGTAACGCCACCGTAGCATACATTGGTACATGTGTTCTGCCTTTACGGCCAGCCTCTCGACTGCACCACCAACCCCCGCGGGGACATGTAGGAGTAAGAGTCAACCGTTCGCTACCAAACCAGGAAGCGAGAACCCCCTATCATGTTGCACCCTCCGAGTGCAATGGCAGACACACATGTCAATTCAAACCATCTGGAAGGGTGGATTGTTATGGGGTAATTAAGAAAAACGAGAAAGAAATAAAACAAAATAGAATCTCACAGCGGAAGGATAAAATATAATAATCAATATACAGTTTATAGAGCTGTTTACAAAAGCATTTGATTATATTTATATAATACATATCAGAGTTGCACGTACCAATAACAATGCAGCGGAACAGTATGAGTGTAGTGGAATATAATAAATAATAATGATAGAAATCTCCGTCTTCGTCCTTCAGAGCTAAAGTCTTCGATCCTGAAACGCTCGGACTGACCCGAGCGAATTGAAAAACGAAACACTCGAGTCAGAACTAAAATATCTTATGTAAGTTAAATCAACAGGAATAAATATGAGTGTAGTAACTCAAGAGATGCTCGAGATTTACATCTCCTAAGGATCCGTTAAACTATTTACTATACGGTATATTTCGCTATTATAGTAGTGTCTAATTGTAAAATAAACTTACTTTAAAATAGCGTTAAGGCTTTACATTTTCCACCTTAACACGTAATAGTGCCAATAGTCTATAGAATGCCTGCATATCTCCTGATCGGGAGACTACAAGAAGACACTCCATAGGTACGACACAAATAGAAACTCGTAGTAAAGGCTCGGTATGGTAGGTGACACGGCATAACTAGGCAATGCCAGGGTAGATATACCAATTACGCTTCCGGGTCGGTGGTAACGCGTAGCCGCAGCTACCGCCCACCTCGGACAAACTCCCCCAAATCAAAGAAATCAAAAGTGAAGGTGGCCACCTAAACAATCCAAAGTCAGAGTATATATCGAAGGGAAGTGTCCGATCAAAGGTGCTACCTCAATTAACCCGTCGATCGCTCCTGTTTAGCCACCTTATGCCAACTCACGGGAGTTGGATCCACGTATTTACCTTAAAGGAAACGCCGCCACCATCCTACTTCATTCTGGAATCTCCACCGCGTACACGGTTGTTAAAGTGGTTTTCGGAGTTGGCAGAGAGTATGACAACTTCCGATCTCTGTCTCTTCAACAACCAAACGTTATTATAACACCGCGGTTATTTCAAAATAATTTATATTTTAAAACTGGAATATAATATCTCTTTCAAACCATATAAATACGATATCATTTATAAAATTTAAAACCCCGAATGAATATGATATCATTTTTATTTTGTAAATATCCCTTTCCAAAATCATAATATTTCCAAATATATATATCTTGAAACCATGGCTTTGAAACATAACTTTTAATACTTAATGGTTCAAATACTATATTACTTTATAAAATAAACAGCTTCTTCGAATTTCACAATAAATTCCTAATATCAATTTTAACCTCCAAATAAACCATTTTAATTCCTATATATTTCACAGCTTAAATATTCTATATTTCAAACTTAAATTTTTATAGTTCATATATTTCACTCTTTAATATTCCACTATTTCAAAATGGATTCTTTAAAAATTTAATACATATCAAATCCAATTTCTATTATTTTGATTTGAAATATTTACTAAATAAATCAATATTATTTAAGTAAAACCCATAAACTTAAATAACAGGATATTCTTTTAATTAAATTAACTTGATAATATTCTCTAATTTAACTTGATATTCGTTTAAATCCTCAAATAAAAAAATCAAGTTATAAGATCATACCTTTTAAATCTTAATTTATTTACATTTCAAAACAAATTTTTTCGAGGAAAATTCTTAAATACTTTAATTCAAATCATATTCACATTTATCTTCAACCTTACTATTATTTGAGTTATTATAAACTCTATATACAATAAAATTTCAAATATATACTTAACCATATTATACAAACGAAATCAACTTCATTATTTAGCTTACTTTAAAATTCGAAACAAATTTATACATAGCTAAATTCAAGAAATTTTACTATATATATATATATATATATATCAAAGTTTAATATTTATTAAACCGTATTCTTTCCAAAACCATAGAAAATCGTTCCAAAAATAATTATATATATATACCGCGGTGCCTGTATATAATTTTCTATCCTATGGTCAAGTGATACGGATATTTATCATTGCAATCCGTAATTTAAAAATAAAAATGCGGTTATATATCATTTCAAACCGCAATCCTGAATGAAATGAAAATGCATAGTAACTTGCAGTTTATACAATATAAATACAGCATCCATTCATCCATCATATATATCATCAAACATTTATCAATTTATCATCTAATTCAACAATCGCATCAATAAATAATAATTAATTACTGGTAGTTAATTTTTAATAATGAATTAAATAACTGTTTAAGTATAGTTTATATGCAATAATAAATAAATTTAACTAGCAGTTTATATGCAATAATAAATTTAACAAAAATTTTAACTGGCAGTTTATATGCAAAAATGAATTAAATAACAAGTAAATTATATGGATGCAAATTTACTAAGATAGTGATGAAATATATGCCAAACATCTATAAATAAATTTCTAAACACATCATAAATCAATTTAACAACCATAAGAAATTTTAGAAATTGTGAGTGGGTTAAAGCACTCACCTTTTGAATTTAAATTGAAATTAAATCCAATTTAAACCCAAAAATTTGACAGTCTCCAAATTCGTCCAAACCAGTGCCAAAATGTCTGTAATTTTATTACAATCCTAACAAAAAAATCGCGCATGAATTGGTGTTCGTATCGAAAGATATTGTGAAAATTGCGACTGAAATTCAATATTAAAAATAAACAAAAGAGTACACTTTACCACTTTCATAATTTGCCACGTCACAGCTAACACGCACACTTTCTTCCTGAATGCAACTACCCAGTGACCGAAAAACGCACGCAAATGAACCCAACGCACTCACCCTTTGACCGCCAAATCCTCCCACATACGACCACCTGAGACGGCCGTTCCACCACCCACTCGAAGCCGAGACTAGCCGCTTCCATCCCCCCATACGCGCGCCCCCACGTTGGCTACAGAGGCCGCCGCCGCCGTTGAAACCATAGGGTTTCAAGACCCTAATCCACAAATCTCCGTCGATCTGACCGTTGAATCGACAAACCAAATATATAGATGTGATCCCCTCGGCTTCCTCTCCAAAACCCAGAAAGGGTTTCTCGATCCGGCGAATTTTATCGCGGCGATGATGAATGGCTGTGGATAAACCTTGAATTTCAAAGTAAACGATAACTCGAATTGAAAAACGAATTGCACCAGTAGATTACGCATTTCGAGAGCTTCAACATATATTTTTCTGAATTTTTCTGAGGACTTTGAATTTTTTACTTTGATTTTGAATTGTAACTGGATCTAGGGTTTGCATCCATTAAGGAAGAGGAGGAGCTGATGAAATTTTATGCGCAGACAAATGAGAATAGGCGAAGGCTAGAGTTTAGTAGGGTATTTATAGATAAAGTTGGAATAGATAGATAGATCCGAGTTATAAACGTGCTAACCGACAATTGGCCCAAAAAGCCCGTTATGACTCCGAAACGAAATTGGGTCAACCCATATATCAAAATAGATGTTTTTAAATATTCTGAACGTGATGGAAAAGTTTCAGGTCCAAATTGCATCGTATGAAGAAGTTATGCTGAAAACAATATTTTCCAAATCGATTTCAATTGATTTCAGTTGCATAAATTTCAAGGCGTTTCGTGTCCGTACGATCAAACGACAAGTCTGATCGCTACGAAACTTGAAACACTATTATAATTCACCGTTACGGATCCGATGAAATTGGTTTCATCGAAATCCGAGTCAGTGGCCAAAATGGCTATTTTTATATTAATTAAAAAATTTAAAATAAATTAATTAAATCAAATTTCCTATTTAAATTCTGAAATTGACAATCTTTAACACATTTATTTTCTTAATCCTTCACATTAATTAAACCAAATCTAGATGTAAATTTAGAGTTAACTAATTTATTCATTTCAGTGTTAAATTTCAATTTCATTATATTCACAAATTTATAAATTAAATTTGTAATAATTTCCTTTAATTGACTTCCATTCAATTATTCAATCTATTAGTATCCAATAGATGAGACTACCATTGGATTCATACTCTATTACGTAAATATCTCCAAGTTTCATCTAAATTTATATTTACCTAATGCGTAAATATTAAATTTCATTTTATTGCAATTAAATCCAATTATAATAGTTCGAATCCCAATAATTTATAAATCTTGCTTCCAAATCTTTAAATCAAACAAATTTCACAAAATAAACAGGCTTAGCATAAATTACATCTTATAAATTAACCATCTTCAGTAACAAATCAAATCTACCCTATCCGTATAATTTAAGTCAATTAATTGTAATTTATTCCACATTAAATGTTATAAATTATAAATTAAAACCTCAATAAATTCGTTTATTTATTTAAAAATCTTGCTATTCAAATAAATTGACAAATTTATGGGTATAATTAACATTGAATTATATTATATTATATTTCTTGATTTAAAATCTTTACATTAACCAATAGTCATATTTAAATGGAATTTACATTATCTCCAATTATTTATTACCATCAGTTAAGATCTTAACATTTGTTCCATAAATTTATTTGCACTAAATTAGATGCTGCATTAATTCCTTTTTATATAACATTAAGGTTCATTTAACTTTGATTGGTTTTCGATTTTATTAAATTTAATTTCTCATTTCAATTGCAAAATAGTAAACTTCAATTGCTACAAAATTTATATTTAATATAAATTTGAATTCCAAATCAATTGGTATTGCACTAACCTTATTATACTACATTACATTCAGTTTCCAAATTTTATAGAATTAAATTCTAATTGCTTACCATTTAATTCATCAATTATTGATTCTATCAAATCACCATTTAATTTATACTAATACGTCAATTTGTACCATATATCTCTTTTCCCTTAAAATAAATTTATGTTTCTATTAAATTTTCATTTACACTTCCGTTAATATATTAATAATTATTAAAGTAACGTTTTTTTTAATATTCATAACAACATTATAATTACTTAACACTTAAATGAACTTTATTCCCAATAAATTCATTGACCAATTAATTAGGTAATTTATAATAGTCGCTATGCTACCCTTAAATTTATTTCCAAATAACGTACTACCTAATTTCCTAAATTTACGATCAAATATCGTTACAGTGGTTATTGCATTAATCAATTTAATCCTTTCCTTTATTTATATTCAATGTACGCACGGGTATAATCTTTTCACTATTTCATTCATTGGAATTATATTCAAATTACTAATAAATAGATTTTAAATTACCATTAAATTATTTAAGTGTTCATTAATTACAAAAATCTCATAAATTTAACCCATTAAAATTGTCGAAAATTACGGTTCGTTACAATTAGGCCCTATCACAATTATTATGCCATGAAGGTATTTCCTCAAATGCAAATATGAAAAATTCCATGGATTCTAGCCGACTTACGAGTTTTCTTATTTTTCTCAATATTAGAAAAGGCCCAATAAACCTAGTGTCAACTTTTTCAATTATCCAAGTCTTATGACCTTCACATACTGCATAATCAACTTTGACTTTCCAATATCTCTTAATCTAAATCAAGTTCGAATAGAATTTGCCATCGGTTTCCCACCTACACTGGTGAATTGTATGGCCTTCCAAAATTTGCTTCAAGGGTACCATACCAATTATTATTAGTGTCTACTACTACATGCGAATTCTACCAAGGGTAAGTGTTGCTCCCAATGTCCTCAAAAGTCTAAGATGCAAGCTCTCATCAAATCCTTCAAGTTTCCATTCATTCCTTTATTTTGTCCGTCGGTCTTCAATCGGTAAGGGATGCTAAGCTTTAACGAAGTTTCTAAAGCTATTAGCAAAATCCTCCAAAATTTGCTAGTAAACTAAGGGTCCCTATCACTAATAATGCTAACTGCAACTCTATGAAGCTGTGTTAAAGACGATGCGGTTTTATTGCTTCTAACGGAAAATTCTACAACCTTCTTCCACATCCTTGATTGGTAGAAAATTCTCTTCACATTCCTATATATTTTATTTTTTTCCTTGAATGGTGACAGTCTATGAAATAAATTTTATTTTTCTCAAAATTTTAAAGTTTTAGGATTGAAATATTTATTCATTTTACACTGCTAACCTAATTTCCTCGTTAACTTCCAGTCTAATATGTGGTCTATTGCTAGTAAGCTGTACTTATAAAAATTTCCTTATTTACCTTGCTTCTCAATATGTATATACTTATCACGTGATTTAATCCCATTCACAAAGTCAACACAGGAATAAAATAGAGATATATCTTACACCACGTTATTCACTTTTCCAATAACTAAGAGAGACAACTAGTGACTACAACCCAAGTACTCTAAAAGAAAATTTTCGTGGAAGCTGCCATTTATTATCAACCGATGTAAATGGTGTTGAGGTCCTAATACTTCTTACTAAATTATGATGGGTATTTCAAATATGTCATTCATTGTTACCCATTTTGCTAAATTTTCCTTTTTGTTTTCAATAAACATAGTTCATCCATTGCTTTAATTAATATCCATAGTAGTTGATCATTACTGTCAAAATTAGTCCATTTCCAATTAATCCTTTTTCTGGTTTCTAAAATTCATTCATATTTCTTTCGTCATATCAAGTTTCCTTAATCGGTCCTTATTTAATTCCTTTTTCCTCTCATTAGTTATAAAATTATTGCTCGTCAAATTTGTAATTAATATCCATAAATCAATCTGTTGATTACCAATTAATATACATATAATCGTAATCTATACTATATATATTTCTACCCATTAAAAAAGGTTATAGGTGTATATATTTCTAACTACTAAACTCTACAACTAGAATACTCATTTTCATATTTTGATTTATCGAAGCTATCCTTCTAAATAGATTACTATCATAATTTCTCATTAGTTAACCACAAGTGAGATTTTTTTCTTTGTTTCAAACTACTAAGAATTATTTCTTTTCTTTTTATTGAAATAGGTAGTGTAAACTACGTAAAAGAATATTTATCTCTTACACATCTCTTTCCCTTCTACTTTATTCCTTGTTACTTCAAACAATGCACTCTTAATCGTATTTCGGGATTGGACAATTTATGAAAACTGCTCCAAAATTAAAATATAGAAATTCATATTCTACGGGCAAGCTAATTTACAACCTATTTGCAGATCTAGAATATCTTAATTACTTTAAGAACTTCTTCAAATGGAGATTTGGGATCGATTTCAAATTTCCAGATCAGGTTATACACTCTTTCCCTATTTTATTCAAATCCTAAAAACCATAATCTATCCTACCTAGGTTGTGACCCCTATCTACTTCATAAAAACTATTCTTTATAAAAATAGAATTTTAGCAATCATACAAAATAGTTTTAAATAAACTATTTTCATACAGATAAACCTATTTCAAAATCAACATTTATTACCTTATTTGTTATAAAACATAAAATTCACAAACATAAAGTACCGAACTCAAAATCTCCATTTTTGAAAATATGAACTTAGAAACCTTTACCAAGAATTCAAAATTTCTTAGTTCCAAATAGGAGCAAAATAATTTCTCTTTTTAAAACTTTCTTCATCAAAAATGGCTAAAGTGAGATCCAAATAGGAACAAAATTGAACACTAGATTCAAATAATACATATATGGAAATTATATAATCTTAACTATACATTACAAATATACAAAGTCCAAATGGCTAAAGTGAGATAAATTAAAACTCCAAAGGTATATCTCCCAACTTGCCCAATCATCCAAAGGTCAACATATACCCTGAAAAGTCTCAGCCTGACCTGAGCATCAAATAACACTCAGATCAGACTATCTATAAATATCAAAAGGTGGGATACTAGTAACAAGAATATATGACTTAACCATATCAAAATAAGTCATATCAAATAGGTATGTTCAAACAATATATATGCATGTCAACAAAATATATGACTTAACCAAAACAAAATAAGTCATATCAAACAAACATACCCAAGCAACGTATATATGTCAAATTTAACTTAAAAGTAATAAGTCATAACAAACAAATTCACCATTTCATAAATTCATCTCAAGTCATAATAGACTATCATCTAAAATATGGTGACAGCAATCAAAATTCCTCAAAGCACAAACGATAACAAAATATCCAACTATAAAAATCTTTGAAGAAACATTTCACTGATGAGATAAAATAGTAGTCCTCTTTGCTCCGACATAGTATGATAGAAAAGCCTATCCAGAACAATATTAACTTGCATATTTATATAGGAGCTACCCAAAATAATGTAGTAATATCTATCCAGAAAATAGAACTTGTGAATAAAATAGAAAAATTATTTTACCACAAAAAAATTGTAGCTAATTTTGAGATGTGAATAAAACAAAGCTTGTAGCTAATTGGAAGAGCTCTATACCATACAAAAATTGAGTCATTTCGGATTATTTTATAATATCATATTTTATTGCAGTGATTTTCACCTTAGACTTCCAACGAACAAAAACACAACAATCACCCAAGTTTATAGTCAATTTATAACCAATTCAATTCAACAAATCATCCATACAATCATTTCTAGTAAAAAAATATTTAGAAATAGATATGTGAGTGACTAGTTCACCTTTGCTGACTTGAATTTGACTATTAAAACCCAAATTCTCGTATGCTAGCCTCCTACATCAACTAGACCTTGTTTAATCTTAGAAATTTTCAAAACAAGATTACTAATTATGACCAAAACGAAAATTAACAATTGAAATAGACTCTCTAAAAGGTAGAGAAGGTTACCTTGCTTATATTTCTATAATTAATTTCCAAAAGCCCTTTGATTTTGGGATTTAAGAACTAGGGTTTTTCTAGGGCTAGAGGAAGAAGCTTTTTTTAGAACCGAAGTTGAGTCAGTATGAAAATGAACGTATAAAATCTATTTCTCAAGTATACCATGATTACTAATTCTATACGGGCCAAGTGGGTTTGGTTATGAACCCATAAGCAAGGTGTTACTAATTCCTAAGTATTACTAATGTCTTTTTGGTTTAATCACCTTTAATCACTTAATAAACACTAATTTTACACTAAAAAAAGTTTTATAAGTTACCAATTTGATTACACAAAATTTATCAATTACAGATACGTTAGAAATTATAATTATCATCCATATTAAATATTTTAAGCATTAAATATAACTTTTAAAAACAAAATTTATCCTCATTATTTTTAACAAAATAAATTGTTAATTACAAATTTCCATTTTAGAACAATAAATCTCAATATTAACACTTATTTAAATTTAAACAATATTTAAATTTAACCAATTATTCACAGAACAAGATTTGATTTCGCACTTAAATTTCAAAAATTACTGAAAAATAATTATCCATAATTAAACATAATTAATTAGTTAATTAAAAATAGGTTTGTTGCAAGGAATCCAAAAGTTAAAAGCTTTTAATTGAACAAATTTTAAATTGAAAAGTTAACAAATGAGAACCTTCTCTTTTTTCCCCAACTTTTCAAGTAATTAAAAATAATTCACCATTTTATTTTTAAAATGTTTTACCACTTCCTTTTAAACTTTTTACAAATGGTAGTATATTTTCAAAGCTGTCAAAAATCACTTAATAATCTTTTGAAGAAGCTCATTCAAAACTTTCGAGGAGTTTTCACAAAACCTTTTTACCACTTTCTTTCTCAAGTGGTAGGATTTTAAAAATTGATTTGATTGTTCTTTACTTTGAACTCCCTATTCAATCATCTAATCTTATTATCTTCTTGTGGTGATTAATGTTCATCTTCTTATGGAAGTTTGTTTCACTACTATATTCTTTACTTCCGTATGAACACTATGCCTTATAATATCTAACTATTACATAACATTTGTATTTACTACTCTCATAAATGTAGCTTTGTCTGCATTAAATGGTTATCATCTTAAAGGACGTTTCTTAAGGACATTTATTTACTTCTTCAACCTTATCTACCTGACTTTTTCCTTATCTTCCCATAATTACCTTAATAGTTTTATTCTCATTCACTACCTATTAAATTTTGAAGTTACAACATTTCCTTCTATGATTCCTATCCCTATTATATGCTTATGGGTCCACAATGAAAGGAAACCTAGGTCCAACAAATAAGTATAAATTTAACTGTATTTATTTTTTTCCAACTCATAGTTGTTTCATCCACCCTTTCAGAATATAGTAGCACCTACTTCTATAGCCAGAATTTATAGAATTAAGCATAAATTCAAACTAAGTATATATATAATATGATTTTTGATAAATATTTTCAAAAATAACAAATATGTAACTCATACGTATACGTTTCCCGTTGATTGGGTAACCTAAGCTCTGATACCAAATGCAATGCTCGTCGCCCTGAAACGGTGGTGGCTATATATGGTAATCCCATGCACCCTAGTTTTACGGCAAGCCTCTCGTCTGTCTAGGCCACAATGCATTGAACCCACATTGTTGAGACATGTAGGGGTAAGAGATAAAGCTTGGCTATAATTCATAGTGCGAGAACCCCATATCACGTAAGCATAAAAATGCAACCAAGTCTGGTGAATAGAAATCTCAAGCTTTACTACTTCAATACTTGGGCAGTATAATTTAAAAAAGAATATGTCTTACTTATTTAAACCAACTAATACTTCATATAAGGAAAGGAGGCAGATCCTTAATCAACCATTTAATGCCTTCATGTTATCCATGTAATTTCAATGTCGAAGGTAATGTTATAAGTGGTGGCGTCGCAAAGAAACCAAAGCGGAAAGTGTGAAGATAGATCAATGTCTGAAGCTTATGGTGCCGCATCTCATCAATAAAGGGCCATATACAATGTCGCATACCATCCATAGAGTTAGATAGTGAATGAAAAATCACTCACATCGCTAAGCAGTGTTATGATTCAATAGAGTTTTAGCGGTATAATCTATGTCGCATCTCCTACAATATTGTAACTCATCCATATCGCATCTCATACAACGTGCATATCATCCGTGCCACATTCCATCAATATTAAAAAAAAAGAAGGTTGATGCACCTGATCACCATGGAAGCCTACGATGATGTTGCATCGATCCCATGCCGCACCTGAACAATACCACATTGATTGCATGCCGCATTCAATCAATGCCGCCTAGTATCAACGTTGCTTGTTATTAACGCCGCTTAATATCAATGTCGTCTATCGTCAATGATGTCTATTGTTAATGTCGTTCTTTCTTTATGCTACACACAATTGATGCTTAATTTCTTCCATATTGCATTCAATCGATATCGTTCTTCAATCATATCATGCTTCATTGACGTCAAATGCTAAAAAATAAGAAAGAAAACGTAAATGATCAACAGAGAAAAGAATATCAAAGAGTTATGGTGAAGTTATATTATTGAAAGTCACCTACATAATCATAGGCATCATATGTTAATTGATGTAGCATTTAATGAATATCGTGTATTATTGATGACGCACAACTTCAATAACGTGGGAGTATTAAAAGCTATACAAGAAGGGAGGATTAAAGTCGTTCATAAAATCAAGTTCAAGATGGATTAGTGATTTTCTTCCATAAAGTCTCAAAGGCCTTCATATTCATCCTAAGCTCCATGTTGAAGCCAACACCAAGATAGCAATTAAAGTCTCACATTGCTAGTTAGAACAAGCTCATCTCCTTCCAACCACTATATATGGAAATACATCCCCTTATAGAAAGGAGCCCTTAATCTCTTTCTCACTCTTATCACTTCTCCCAGGTAGGATTTTCTCCAAGTTCTCTTCGTTGCGATGTAAAGAGCTCAAGGACAATTCTAATAGATGAAATGATAATGAGGGAGGAGAAGGTATATCTACAAAAAAGGACATAAACAATTAAAAAATTGCATATATGCATATCTTTGAAACATGCCTCATGGTGAAATAAAGGGCATGCTTGAATACATGGCTTGTTATTGTTTTGATTTGTCTATTTTACTTTTTTCATATTTCGAACAACTTTGTGAATAATCATAAAACCAAGGGGTGCTATTGAAACTTCTTTGAATATGCCACCTTGTATAATCTTTTAGGTGCAGACGAAGAAATTCGTTAACATTTTGATGCTAGAACGAGGGCCCGAATACTCGAAAAATGAGCAAAATACCCTATAATGGATTTCGTATTTTTAAATGATTTCAAATTTGAATTTAAAATGTGGAAACTAAGGTAGTGTTTGGTTTAAAAATGAATTTTGTGTTTTGGTTTTTCAATATATATGTCAAATATGAGAAGAATGGAGGGATGACGAAGGGGATGAAAGAAAGACGTATGAGAGGACGAAGGAGATATAGGGGCGATGGAAGAATGGATTGTTTCATGTGCTTGTGTTATTTCCTAAAGTATGGAAATAAAAAAGTTTTTTTCTATTTTGTATGTTAACTTCATTTTCTAAATTAGTCGTTTTCAACAATATACATGCGTCATGTGCGTTTTTGTATGGACGAAAATCCAAAAATAAAAATAACAAACCAAACATTAGCTTAATGTTTAAATATTTTTAGGGGAATGGACAGGAGCAATGCAAATCAACTTCGATTTATTATCAATACCACTCCATTTTATCTCGCTCATCGTTGATATAGTTTTACTTGTCCATTACTCTATTCGTCTTCGATTTATACTCATCCCCTCAACCCCATGTTTAAACATCAAATTTTCCATCTATCTCCAATTCAAAGATCATTCACCATCAATTTTTCATCAATTCTGCCTCAATCAACATTAACTTTATGTTATGCCCAAGTTGCGCTGAAAATTCTGACATGATAGAAATGGTGAGAAGATGAGTGAGTGATGAAGTGATGAGGTAGTATTATAAAGAAAGGAGGATAAGAGGAGTAAAGAAGGAAGTGAGGAACAAGGCAGGAATAAATGGTAGAAAGGAAGAACGAGAACGTTGGTTAGCAATAAGGAAGAATAGCAATAGATAATAGAGAATAGAAGATAGTCGATCAAAGAATAGATTAGAAGTAAGAAAAGAATGTATAGACTGAAGATGAGAATGTAATAAAAAAAGAAAATAAGTAGTAAACAAGGTTTTAAATCTCGCTCATCTCGGTCGAGATCTCATTTTCAAGCCCGGACGATTCGATGGGCTATTTCGTTTGAATCTCGTCTGACCGACATTTTGGACAATATTTCAGCATCTCATCCGATATCTCCGATGAGATTTAATAGCGAGATATCAACCGAGTTGTTGAATTTTGGAAAAAATCAACTCTTTTTCCGCATTGGGCTGGCTTATCCTTTACCTTAATTTAAGTCTTCGTAGTTGTACTTTTTTAACCCTTATTTCTTATATAAATCTCATTTAATTTTCGTCTCTTATTTTATGGCAGTAACGAGTGTACGAAGATGATAAGATCCACATCGATTATGGTAAGTATTTCACTTTATGATTTTCATTTAGGTTTCTGATCCAAACTAATTTACATCCAATTTCATTTTTCTTTTTTCGATACTTTCTTGAGGTTTTTTCCTAACCCTATTTTTTACGGCTATAAATTTTGGAATTAACTTATTTAACTTTATGTTCCAAATGGATTCTCAATTTGATTTCATTTAGTTTTTGCTGCTATATTTTTTTCCTCAAGGCTTATTTTTAAGCAATAAAGGAATTCTCTTTCATCTATTAATTTCATTTGATGATTACATGTTCATTCATACATCATTTTTTTCTTTTCTTACAATATTACCAAATGTTTGAAAATTGTTTGTACTATGTATGTTATTTTCTACGTTTGTTTGAAATATCTATGCTATTAGTTGCTTAATGAGATTTTGTTTGCTAATAATTCAATACAATAATAGAATATCTTAATTCTACTTGTAGACTTTTGTATTTGAAGTCATAAAATTAAGATTTTCCTTGCAGCACTATAAATCATAAAAGGTAGAAATGAGACATTATATTGTGTAGGAAAGTTAAGTGAATGATCAAATAAAGTAAAGGTGCATATGTTATGGTTTGTTTCTTGTCTACTTTATCTCATATGATATTATATTGAACATTATTCATGAAATCTTGTTATTTATTTATTTTACATGGTACGAGTGATATTTTTCCATACTAAATTACTAATGATAAGCGTGTGATATATTCAAGATAAGTACATAGTGTTTTCCTTAAGGCAGTGACTAGTATTATAAATTTAGGTGTATGAAAACTAATTCTCGACATGACATATACTCTGAGATAACTTCGAAATGAATTTTAGAAACCGAGATGTACATTTGAGATGGACGGTCGAGATGCACTCATCTCGTTCGAATTCTCACCCGATACGAGATAAGCTCTCTAGATTCTTTGAGACAAGACATGACCGAAATCCTAGATTTAAAACTTTTGGTTGTAAACAAAACAGTAATAGAAAATGTATTTTTCTTTATTCATGTCATTTTCTGGTTTACATGCATTCTCATTTTATAATGTTACACATAAAGGCTATATTTGTCAATTCATCTCTAGCCAAGTATAAATACAACTCACTTAAATCCCTAAATACTCAGACCATTTCCTATGCAAGATTACATGGAAATACTTGGTGTGCACATGCACAAATGCACGAATGACATCATATAATATCTTCTTCCTCAAGCCTAACTACCATCTTTCTTCAACTCATTCATGTCGCTGCTATGGCCAGAGATGCCCTTAGGTGAATCCATGGCCGTACTCTGATCAAATAGGCCGCAGCTTGGATTTTCTTTCTTTTCCTTGTTTAACACTATGTTTACAAAAGTGGAGTTATTACATCTCCCTTCCTCTTCAAAAATGACCTTGTCTCAAGGTCTAGAGTAGAGAATCTTCTAACAGTTGGCCAATAATCTTCCCAGGTTGCTTCTTCATTAGGCTTGCCCTTCCCTTCACCAAGATTTGCACCACTGCTTCATTATTTCTGGGTACAATTCTTCTATCCAAAATTTTCTCAGGCTGCACTACCATCTCTTCTTCCAAACTAGGAGCATCCTCTTGAGTAATTAGCCCATCCCCGGTTTTCTTTTTAAGTTGAAAAACATGAAACACTGGATGAATTTTACATGAACAGGCAGCTTTAATTGTAAGCCACTGTCCCAATCCTCTCCTCTACTTGATAAGGCCCATAGTACTTTCGGGAGAGTTTGTGAGTTCTTTGATTTCTAGTTGTTATCTGTCTATAAGATTGTAGCTTTAAAATAACCCAATCATTTCCTGAAACTCCCTTTCGGTTCTCCTTAATTCCGCATACCTCTTCATTCTATCTTGTGCCGACCTTAGACTGTCTTAAAGTGATGTCTCTACTGAATAACAGTTCTTCTACTTGTTCCACTTTGGCTGTGTTAAGGACACAAGTAAGAAAATTTGGGGGATTTATTCCATATATTGCTTTAAAGGGGTTATACCGGTTGATGATTTCCAAGTTGTGTTATACCAGTATTCGGCCAAAGATAGCCAGTCACCCCATTCATGCGGCCTATGACACACAAAGTTTCTTAAAAAACCCTTAAGAATTTTATTTATGATCTTAGTTTGTTCATCACTTTAAGGATGGTAAGAGGAACTTATTTTTAACTTGTAGCCTTGTAGCTTAAAAATCTCTTGCCAGAAGTTGCTTGTAAACATAGCATCCATGTCACTTACTATTGTTTTTGGTAATCCATGTAATTTGAACACTCTATTGAAAAATACTTTAGCTACCTCTTTTGTTGTGTATGGGTGGTAGAGAGGAAAGAAAAGAGCACAGTTGCTCAATCTATCTACTATTACAAAGAACACTGTGTGCTTGTGAATTTTGGGAAGATATGTTATAAAATCCATAGAAATGTCTTTCCATGTTTTTTCAAGAATAGGTAATGGGTGCAACAACCCAAGAAAAAGTACATTTTCTCCTTTGCTTCTTTCGCAGACATCATATGATTTCACAAAGTACTCCACGGTTCTCTTCATATTTTTCCAATAAAATACTTGTTTCAACTTATTTAAAGTACCTTCAATCCCTTAGTGGCCCCCCAAAAGGAGTGGAGTGGTGTTCAACCATAAGGGTATGTAGTAGTGTTACTAAATGATGATCTATTAGAATCTTTCCTTTGTAGAAGATCGGGCTATTCACTAGCATGCACTTGCCTTCCTGCAGTTGTCCATTCTGTACTTTTGTTACTTGTTGTTGATAACATGCTAAGTTTAATAATGCATCTTTTAATTCTTGCAACCATGGTGTGTGTACTAGAGATATTTCCTGAATTTGCATGTCCTCCTTTCTGGATAAAGCATTAGCCACTACATTCTCCTTTCCACTTTTATATTCAACATTATAATCGAACCCGTGAAGTTTTGTTAGCCATTTATTTTGTACACCACTGTGAAGCCTTTGTGATAAAAGTTATTTAAGACTTTGATGAACAGTTTTGATAATGAATTGCCTTCCCATGAGATATTGAGCCCATTTTCTTGTGGCAATAATGATGGCCAATAGTTCTTTTTCATAGGTGGATAAAGTTAAATTTCGACCATGCAATGCCTTACTTAAATAAATTATTAGTCTTTAATTTTGATGTAGCACTGCCTCCACACCTAATCCACTTGCTTCACATTCAAGAGTGAATGGTTGTGAAAAGTCTGGCATTACAAGGACTGGTGGATTGGTTAAGCATTGCTTAAGCTACTTAAAAGCTTCTTTAGCTTCATCAGACCAACAAAGGAGTTCTACTTTAACATCTCTGTCAAAGGTTTTGCAATGAGGCCATACCTCTATATAAACTTTCTATAGCACCCAATCAAGCTCAAAAATACTCTTAAAGCCTTTATATTCTTTGGTAGTGTCCATTCCATCACTGCCGTAATTTTATTAGAATCAACAGCTACCCCTGGTACTGATATAATGTGGCATAAATACTCAATTGATTCTTTAGCAAAGCTGCATTCGGATAATTTAATCACCAACTGATTTTGCTTCAGCACCTTGTAATGTTAAACTAATATGTTGTATATGCTCAAACATGGTCTGGCTATATATTAGTATATCATCAAAAAGAACTAGTATAAATTTTCTTAAATAAGATCTAAAATGTCATTCATGAGTGATTGAAAATTAGAAGGTGCATTAACTAAGCCAAAAGGCATCACTACAAACTCATAGCGTCCATCATGAGTTTTAAATGTTGTTTTATGTATATCATCTTCACTCATCCTATTTTGATGATAACCTGATTTAAGATCTAATTTAGTGAAGTATTTCAAACCATGCAATTAATCAAATAAATCATCAATTAAGGGAATGGGAAACTTATCTTTGATTATGAATGAGTTAGACTTCTATAATCAATGCATAGCCTCTAAGTCCATCTTTTTTTTCTTACCATCACCACAGGAGAAGAATAAGAACTATTGTTATGCCTTACTATGCCATTTTCCAGTAATTCTTTGATGATTTTTTCTAATTCATTCTGTATATCGTGAGCATCCCTATATGGCTTCAAACAAAATGGGTTAGCTTCCGGTTTTAAAGGTATTCTATGATCATGTTTTCTTTGAGGACGGAGAGGGGTGATAGAAGAAGTTACTTCAGAGTTTTGTCGTAGTAGATTTTTAATTTCTAATGGCAATTCTTGCAAAGATTCTTGGTTGTTGTTTGGTATCTACTGAGTATAACATCATAGTAATTTGACCCTATGCGTGATCTTTTCCCAAAGTTTCATGTCCACTACTTTAATATCTTGTTGTTGAATTTCTTGCCAAGTATAAATCTTGTTGCCATAAGAAAATTTGACCATTAACTTATCAAGATTCAAAATAAACTCTCCCAACTTCTTCATCTATTGGGCCCCTAGCACAATTTGACATCCTTCCAAAGGCAGTATTAACAGATCCATTGGCATTTTATAACCTTGACAGCTTAACATGACATTATAACATACTCCAGATCCTTGAAGCTTTTCTCCATTAGCCAGCATAACTTCATAATGCTTTGACTCATCAATCTTGAGCTTTAGTTTATGAGCTAGTTATTCATCAATGAAGTTATGCGTGGAACCAGAATCAGTGAGAATTTGCATTGGTTTCCCTTTTACAGTATCTTGTATCTTAATAGTTGAGAGTGCTGGAATACCATACATGGCTTGTAGAGTTATAGCATGGGTTTCTTTACCTTTTGCCTCACAGCTGTCCTCATTATCACTTTCAATAAAGTATTCTACATTTTCCTCTAGGTCATCAAAGGACATTAAACCTTTTGGTACATGTACTTGTGGACTTTTACATTTGTATTTCTTATGCCATTTCTCTTTACATCCATAGCAAATTTTCTGTCTTCTCATTTCAGTTAATAGGTTTGGAGTTAGACCCTTACTTTTTGCTAGACTCTCTAAATTGGTGGTACCCTAGTCTTTAGATTTTGGATTAGAATTTAATTGTAATTCATTTAACATTGCTAGGATGTTGTGGATCTAGGAAGCCAGGAGGCTGCTGCAATAAACAATTTCATTGAGAATGCCATTTAGAAAGGCATTACTTACATCCAACTGTTTGACATCCCATTAGAAGACACTGCCAAGGTCAGAACAGTATGAATAGTGGTTGGTTTGACAACAAGACTGAAGGTCTCCTCATAGTCAATACCAGGTTCTTGAAGGTATCCCTTTGCAACAAGTCTAGACTTGTATTTTTCAAGACTACCATCTACTTTTAATTTGACTCGAAACACCCATTTATTCCCAATAATATTCATACGAGGTACATAAGGAACTAGAGACCAAGTACCTTGATGCATAAGAGCATCATATTCGTCTTTCATAGAGGCAAGCCATTTAGGGTCTTTTAAGGCAGCTCTAGTAGAAGTAGGTTCGGTAGGGATAAGAGCTTCAGGAAGTGAGTGTTGAGTAGCTAGGTAGGATTTAGGTTTGAAAATGCCATGTTGAGATCTGGTAGTCATTTTGTGAGCCCTGGGATAAGAGATATTAGGTATAACAGGTGCAACAGTAGGTTCAGAGAATGGAGAAGCTGGACCTGACTTAGAAGATGGAGAAGGCACATGAGAGCCATAAGTAGATGATGCAGATACAAGTGGGAGAACTACAATTGTATTCAATTGCTCAGCTTGAGCGGATATAGACTCATGAGAGCCAAGTGATGCCACAGCAGGTAAATCAGCAGTCAAGGCAACATCAGGGGAATTAGCATCAGTTGGAATGGCATCAGTAGGATGTGAATCAGATGGAGTTGCATCGGTGGGATTTGCAATAAATGGAGCAGAAATAGTACTTGAAAAGTCAGTAGAAAACTGGGATGTAGGAAGAGAATTGGAGGTAGAAGCTTGTAGCTGAATGTTTGAAGAGGCAAAAGAACAGCCTGGAAAATATGTTTCATTGAACACAACATTTCTTGCCATGAATACTATTCTAGTTTTGCTTTCATATAAGAAACCCTTGTGTTGAGGTGAGTACCCCAAGAAAAGACATGGCTCAGATCTGAAACCGAGTTTATGATCATTGTAGGGTCTCAAGTGAGGATAACAGACACATCCAAAGGTCTTTAAGAATGTATAATCAGGTGTTTTGTGAAATAAACATTCATAAGGAGAAATGTCACCTAGAACTGGAGTAGGAAGTCTATTAATTAAATAGACACCACACTGAAATGCATGCCACCAGTAAGATGTGACAAGACTAGATTGGGCTAAAAGTGTAAGACCTGTTTCTGTGATGTGTCTATGTTTGTGTTTTTCTCTCCCATTTTGTTCATGAGAATATGGACATGGAAGTTGAAATTTAATGCCTTGATCTCTTAGAAATGTTTTAAAAATTCTGTACTCCCCTCCCCAATCAGATTGAACATTCTTGATAGACAAACCAAATTGTTTTTCAACAAGAGCTTTAAATCAAATGAACACCTCAAAAGCCTGTCCTTTCAATATTAAGGGAAAAATCCAAGTGAATCTACTAAAATCATCAATAAAATGCACATAATATTTGAAACCATCCTTAAATGGAGTATGCGAGGGTCCCCATAGATCAGTGTGTAATAGTTCCAAGGGTTGACTTGCACGATCTGGAGACAAGGAAAAAGGCAGTTTATGACTTTTACTTTTTTACATGCTTCACAGAATTTTAAAGTTTTTAAAGAATCTGAGTTTGGAATGGTTGACAGTATTTTACTTTAAGTTCTAGATGAAGGATGACCAAGTTTGCAATGCCATATATTAACATCATTTGAAACAGAGGAAGAAAAGACTTTGGGAGAAAAGTCATAAGAAGAAACAGAAACTGAGTCTTTATTTACTTGTAATTCATTACAATTGGTGGAAGTATTACAAGTATTGCAACACTGGATACAAGAATTAGTACATTTGGAAGACAAATTATTACATGAATGAATACAACCAGACATAGACTCATATGCATTTGCCAAATGACATTGCAGACAAGTGGGTGGGGATTTATGAGAGTCATTTCCAAGCATATAGAGACCATTTCTGACCTTCCTTTTCAGCAAGACATTCCCTGACTGTTTGTCCTTAACAAAACAACAAGATTTGTGAAATTCAAGATACACATCATTATCTTGGGTTAGCTTTGAAACACTGACCAAATTTTCAATGATAGCAGGAACTTTTAAGACAGAATTTAATTGAATAGGAAAAGTAGAAGAGGAAGGAAGAATAGCATGACCTATATGGAGATTAGCAACTTCTTACCATTTCCAACTCTAGGGACTCAGAACCAACATAGGGATAAGCAGTATCAAGATTCTCCATACCAGAAGCAACGTGGTTTGTAGCTCCTGTATCAGCATACCACATAAGATCTTCACCAAAATCATGAACGGCAGGGGAGGAGTAGCCTTGAACATTGGGATCATATTCAAATTCAGCAAGATAAGATTTAGGTGGTCCTGAAAAAGCCTTTGGAGTGACAAAACTTTTGTCAAATCTGTAGTGATAGATTGCAGTAGTGTGATCAAGTTTGAGACAGACTTGACACAAAGGTCGTGATCCAGACGAAGCAGAAGAACGATTGTATGGCCTGAAATTGGTTCTTGGAGAAGAATCATAAGTAGGACCTCTATTATTATTAAAAGAGGGTCTGTAGGGGCCAAGAGGATTAGTTCTTGATGAACCAATAGTGAGATTGGCAGACATCTTTTGTGAAAGATCGGCAACATTATGATGGCGCTCCAATCTGCATTCATGAGCCATCAAGAGAGCCTGAATTTCTTCAAGAGACTTAGAATCAGTGCTAAAAGTGATGCCAGAGACCACATGATCATATTCAGGTCTAAGACCATTGAGAAGTTGAAGCTCAAGATCCTCATCATTAACCACATATCCAGCAATAGCTAAATTATCATAGAGAGACTTGATTTTGTCAACATAGTCAGAAATTGACAAATTACCTTTCTGAATATTACACAATTGCCCCTTGAGTTGTAGAAGACGAGCCTTTGATTGACTGGAAAACCTCTGTTCAAGAGCTTTCCACAAAGAGAAAGAGGAGTTGGAGAAGCAACTGAAGCAAGAACAGCTTCAATCACCGATGATCGCAGCCATGACAGCAGTAATTGATCTTTATGTTTCCATTGGTTATAAGCTGGATTCGGATCGTCTTTTCTTAAGAACTAAGGAGGTTTGTCACTGCTAAACAAGAGACCATCAAGATCATGTCCGATTACAGTTAGAACCACCTGCGATTTCCATGACAAGAAATTCATGCGATCGAGTTTTAGGGTTAATGAGGTGTTAATGAGTTCGATAAAGGATTCCAAGATTGATTTGAAGGAGCAGTGGTATTGGAGATTATAGGAGTGGAGAATTGAGATTGAGGATCATTTGATTGAGGATCATTTGGGAAATTTTCCATTGACGTTGCTCACAAAGCTCTGATACCATAAATATGCTTAAGAAAATTTTAAGAAGAAACTTTAGAAAAGTCTCACAGGAATTGATTTTTGGGAAAAACCACCAATCAAAGCTGAGGTGTTCTTTTATTTATAGACTTCAAAAGTACAGAATCCAAGTGAACAAAACTTTTCAACGGAAAGGACTAATAAACTAATTAGAAATAGAGTCTTGTTTATTAATCTGAAGTCCACTGGCCTAGAAGTTAATACATCATACTTAATTTCTTCCTTGAGACGTCCAATGGATCTATCTAGCAGGAACCTAGGGGGCAAAGTTTCTATAGTGGCTTGTAGTCCTTTAAATTTAGAGAGGTAGGCTAAAATAGTGGTTTGATGTTTGAGTTTAGCCAGAGTATCATAAGGCCTTTCCATGTCTTCAAGGTTGAATCTGACCAATATTTCTTCCTTGAAGATTGCCCAAGTCTCATGGTTTGGAATATTTCTAGTATACTAGTTGTATCGTTTGAGTGCATCTTTTTTAAGATAAAAAGATGATACTTCTACCCAAAAGTGCTCTTCTATCTGATAAAATTTAAAGAATTGCTCTACCTGGTTAAGCCATTCATACAGCATCTCATCTCCTGTGTATATGGGGAAGTCAAGCTTAAGGTTTGGAAAGGGTGAATTTTTATTCCAAGAATTGATTTCTTGGTTGCCTTGCTGGTGAGGATGAGATGGAGGAAGGTTATTTACTACTTGGTTAATGGCGGGGTTCATTTGTGGTAGAGTTAGAGTATTTCTTGAATTTTGCTGAGGTGTCAGAGGGATGGTAGAAGAGGATGGCAGTTGATGGGGACTGGATGCAAGAATTACCTATAAGTTGGCAGTTGTAGATGAATTTTGATTAGCTGCAGATTGAAGCTTTAGTTGTTGAATATCTTGTGCCAAAGCAGATAGAACATTGTGCATTCCTTCAAATCTGGTACACATTTCCTTTGTAGTATGATCCAGATTTTGTGTAGTTTGTTTCAATCTTCAATTGCCAATCTCCAAATTTTGTATTGTGGCCTCCAATTTTCTCAAAGAAAGGGTATTTCGGTTGTTGATTTCTTCTTGTCTCCTGTTGAATTTATGTGATTCAAATATTTCCAAAGAAGATAAGAAAATAATTAATTGATTCAGTCAATCAATTAATTAGGCTGTATATGGAATGATAAAGAGGAAAGATATGCGTGGTATTTTTTAGGGAATGGAAACTAATTAATTGCCAATCAATCAATTAGTCAGATTTATTATATAAAGATAGAGAAGTTTATACATGGAGATTAATTTAAGCAATAGAAATTTATGGAAACATAGATTTTTTGACATTTATATGCATTGGAATCAAATCAAGTAATCTGGAAAGGTTGTCACATAATCTGGAAGTTAATTTTCTTCATCTCCAAGCATCCTTCATTTTTATGCCTATTTAAATGAAGGAAGTTCTTCTTCATATGTGTGTGAGCGTGTGAGAGAGCATCCACCATTATCCTCTTCTTCAGTATACCCTAATTTCTGCAGTCAATCAATTAGGGGTTTTGAGCGCAAACAAGTCTTTGGATAAATTGATTATTCAATTTGTAATTATAGGTTAGTCTCTCCACTTTGCTACCTATAATTTTGTAATCTCTCTCTTTTGTACTCTCTTTCTTCAGTGAAATAAAGAATAGTTGTTGGGTCCGTGGATGTAGGCAATCTAGCCGAACCACGTTAAATCTCCGTGTTCTCCTTTCTTCTATATTTTTTTGTTTGGTGATTATTTTTCATTGAATTTGTGGTTGGTAATTAATCGACAAGCTAGATCCTTCTTTTTGATTGTTTCCGCGCATTAGCATTCCGCTGTGTTTTTGGAGTTTGTGCGAATCAATTGAATTTCCGCACAACAATTTGGTATCAGAGCTAGCTGTCTTGTTCTAGATTAGTTATCAATGGCAAATTCTTTCAGTAGTGATATGAAAAATTATGGCATCACCAAATTTTTTAGAAAAGGAGTTGTTGGGACATGGAAGGTGAAGACTAATGACGGTGTTCTTCAGCAACAACTTCGTTCATCTAAAGGAAGAGATAAAAAGCAGAAGCGCCTTGGAGGCAGAGATATGCGTAGGTCTCATTTCATGGGTCCTAGAAGAGGTGCTTGCTATTATTGTAAGAAGAATGGACATTTCATACGGGATTGTTCAGCTCTTAGAAAGAAGAGAGAGAAGATGGAGAAAGCTTCAATTTTGCCAGCAGTTAGATCAGATGCGGATAGAAGTGATAGTAATACATCATTACTTTCGGCCAGTATTTCACCTTTAGAGCATACAAGTTGGGTGATTGATTCTGGAGCCTCTTGTCATATGACGCCAGATAGGAGTTGTTTTGTCAGTTACAAGAAAATTGATGGCGGAATAGCTCATATGGGGAATGACACATTTTGTCATGTTGTGGGCGTTGGAAGCGTGAGGTTTAGGATGCATGATGGTGTTGTTAGGACTATCACGGATGTTAGACATGTTCCGATGCTGCGTAGAAGTTTGTTATCAGTTGGAGCTTTGAGTAGACTTGGTATGAGGATAATAATAGATGGAGAGAATTTGAGAGTGGCGAAGGGTTTCTTGGTAGTAATGAAAGGGGTGCGAGTTAATGATATTTATGTGCTTCATGGAGAGACGGTCTTAGAAGAGTCGGTAGTTTCTACTGATTCTAGTACTTCAGATTCTACTCAGTTATGGCATCTTCGTTTAGGTCATGTTGATGAGGAGAGTCTTGAAGTATTAAAGAAGCGTGGGTTGATTGATGGTGTTTGTCAGTCGAAGTCTAGCTCTTGTGGAGATTGTTCTTTTGGAAAGAAGAAGCATGTCACATTTGATGTTGGAAGACCTAGAACTACAGAGTTTCTAGAGTATGTTTATTCTTATGTGCGAGGACCCACCCCAGTTGCATCTTTTGGTGGAGCCAGTTACTTCGTCTTATTTATGGATGATTTCTCACGTAAGGTTTGGGTCTATTTCTTAAAGACCAAAGATGAAATATTTGCCCAATTTTGTAAGTGGAAGACCTTGGTAGAGAAGCAGTCGAGAAAGCGTTTGAAGGTTCTCAAAGTTGGAAATAGTAGTGAATTTATGTCACAAGAATTCACTAACTATTGTGAGTCCGAGCATGTAATTAGATATTTTTCTATTTCTGTTGAGTCACATTGTTATGGAGTGGCGGAGAGCATGTGTCAGATATTGTGGGAGAGAGCTACGAGCTTGAGAACGACTGCTGGTCTAGAAGTGGGATTTTGGGCAGAAGCGAAATCTATGACAGTATTTCTCATCAACCGCACACCTTCTATTGCCATAGATATGAAGATCCCAGAAGATATATGAAAAAGAGAGCCTGTTGATTATTCATTCCTTAAAGTGTTTGGTTGTTCAGCTTATTTAGAAGATGAGAGACAAGATAAGTTGAAGCCTAGGGAAAGCAAGCACATTTTGTTAGGCTATAGAGAAGGAGTGAAGAGGTATAGGTTGTGGTGTAAAACAACTAGGAGAATTGTGACTAGCAGGCATGCAATATTTGATGAGAGGTCTTTGTTGAAGGTGGAGCCTCTATCAAGTGATGACATTGGGAGGACAGAAAATTACCAAACACATTTGGAGTCATTAGATTGTTTCCATATTCAGAAAGATACTGGTATTTCCGATGATACCATGGTTGATGAGAAGATTACAGAGGTTCAGACTCTAGGTGGAGCTCACTTGCTGGAACGGCCTTTTGGTTCAGTTGGCCCTATTTGTAAGCATATTTGTAGCGATGATTCTTCATCTTATGCTTTGAATGTTGTGGAGCTTGTTGGTGAGTCTGTTGAAGTTGACTTAGGAAAGTCTAGCAAAATTCTTGTGGAGGAGATTGGAGTAGATAATATTGAGTATGTCCTCACTCAATTTGGAATGGAGAAGGTGAAGCGCGCTGTTAAATCTCCATTTGTCTCTCGAAGATTAGTATCTACATGTTCATCTCCAACATCGGATTTGTTGAAGAATTTTGGTACTTTCTCGTATGCATTATGTTTGATGATGTGCATACTATCTTTCTTGTGCTTGGGAAAGATTTGGAAGCTCTATTTGGGCAATATTGCCCATACTAGTTCACATTGAACTTGTTGACGTAGACCCAACAATTTGTCGAGATGTGGTGATGCAGAGAGATAGTTATATTTGAATCAAGGTGGAGTGTTGAATTTATGTGATTCAAATATTTCCAAAGAAGATAAGAAAATAATTAATTGATTCAGTCAATCAATTAATTAGGCTGTATATGGAATGATAAAGAGGAAAGATATGCGTTGTATTTTTTAGGGAATGGAAACTAATTAATTGCCAATCAATCAATTAGTCAGATTTATTATATGAAGATAGAGAAGTTTATACATGGAGATTAATTTAAGCAATAGAAATTTATGGAAACATAGATTTTTTGACATTTATATGCATTGGAATCAAATCAAGTAATCTGGAAAGATTGTCACATAATCTGGAAGTTAATTTTCTTCATCTCCAAGCATCCTTCATTTTTATGCCTATTTAAATGAAGGAAGTTCTTCTTCATATGTGTGTGAGCGTGTGAGAGAGCATCCACCATTATCCTCTTCTTCAGTATACCCTAATTTCTGCAGTCAATCAATTAGGGGTTTTGAGCGCAAATAAGTCTTTGGATAAATTGATTATTCAATTTGTAATTATAGGTTAGTCTCTCCACTTTGCTACCTATAATTTTGTAATCTCTCTCTTTTGTACTCTCTTTCTTCAGTGAAATAAAGAATAGTTGTTGGGTCCGTGGATGTAGGCAATCTAGCCGAACCACGTTAAATCTCCGTGTTCTCCTTTCTTCTATATTTTTTTGTTTGGTGATTATTTTTCATTAAATTTGTGGTTGGTAATTAATCGACAAGCTAGATCCTTCTTTTTGATTGTTTCCGCGCATTAGCATTCCGCTGTGTTTTTGGAGTTTGTGCGAATCAATTGAATTTCCGCACAACAGTCTCCTTCATGCTTCTTCTTGTTTTTGAATTAATGTGTCAAGTTTCAAGTTATATTTGATAATGGAAGATGACTGGTTATCAGAGTTTAACCCAGCCAATGGCTCTGATACCACTTTGTTATGCCCAGGTTGTGGTGAAGATTCTGACATGATAGAAATGGTGAGAAGACGAGTGAGTGGTGAAGTGATGAGGAAGTTTTATAAAGAAATGAGGATAAGAGGAGTAAAGAAGGAAGTGAGGAACAAGTTAGGAAGAAATGGCAGAAAGTAAGAAGGAGAAAGTTGGTCAGCAATAAGGAAGAAGAGGACAGATGGCAGAGAACAGAATATAATTGATCAGAGAATAGATTAGGAGCAAGAAAAGAATGTATAGAGTGAAGATGAGACTATAAAAAAATAAAACACGTTGTAAACAAGATAGCAATAGAAAATGAATTTTTCTTTATTCGTGTCATTTTCTGGTTTTCATACATTCTCATTTTATAGTGTTACACATATGGGCTTTATTTTCCAATTCATCTCCAGGTAAGCATAAATACAACTCACTCAAACCCTAAATACTCGGACCATTTCCTATGTAAGATTACACAGCAATACTGGGTGTGCACGTGCACACATGCACGAGTGACACCATATAATATCTTCTTCCTTAAGCCTAACTGCCATCTGCCTGCAACTGATCCATGCCGCTGCTATGGCCAGAGATGCCCTCTGGCGAACCCATGGTCGTACTATGATCAAATAGGCCGCAGCTTGGATTTTCTTGCTTTTCCTTGTTTAACGCCGTGTTTATTAAAGTGGAGTTATTACACTTTTTTATTTGACATCGAGATCTTGAGAACATAATCTGATCCCAATTCATTTGGCGTCGATCTCAATTCATTCAATATATAGATGAAAATCGAATACATAGATCTAAATGATTTTAAGGTTATAGATGTGGAGGGCCTAGTAATTTATAAATGTTGATGATGATAACAAAGTTAGCGGTGATAGAGGTTAATCATAGGAAGCGGTGTTATCTGATATCGTAGGGATGTTGATGCTGTAAGGTAAAGGATGCCGTAAAATCTTTACTGCTGTAGTTAACAATGTTGCTGGGTGATGCCGTAAGTAATCAATATGGAAGGTGAGCGATGTTGCGGACACTCAATACTACAGGCAACTGGTGCAATAAGGAATCAATATGGAGGGTAAGAAATGTTGCAGACACTCAATACCATAGGCAACTGGTGTTGTAAGCAATCAACATGGAAGGTGACCGATGCTACGGGTATTCAATATCGCGGGTAACCGATTCCATAAATAATCATGATCGTTGGGAAATCGATGCTGCAAGCTTCAGTTTCACAAATTCAGATCAGAGATCTCATGCCAAAGATTAACAGAGTTCATGCCAAAATTTAAAAAGCTTCATACTTATTACCAGAGTTTAAGGGTAATAGATGGATACAAGAATGTCAAAGTCTTGACATAATTTCAAATGCCAAACTTGAGTTAAAGTTCAGACATAATCAAGGTCTTTGGCATGGATTATGGGATGTCGGCTGCCAAAGATATCATACAAGATTGGGTTTTAAATATACCAATATCATATAAATATACTAGTACAACCGTACAACGGTGGAAAAAAACCGACCGTTTAGTTGCATAATTTGTAAGAAAAAAAAATGGCAATATTTTTATTGTTAAACTCATATTTTAATATTTTATGCTTAGAATCATTTTTTGGATTATCCGCACGAATCATTTGCATTTTCAACAGGCAATTGCGCTGACCATAGAGCACGAAAAGTTCAGCTGTCAACAAACTATCAATGATTAAAAAAAGGACAACAATGCATAAACCCCATATGAAGCAGTTTTTCTTTGCAAACATCGCATATATACATCCACAATATTGACCACGGTTATTTCTAAAATTATATGAACAATGAAATACAAGAAAACTAAGTTAAATCTCACAAACTTATGCTTCATCCATTGAAAGGCGATCTCATTTCTTCATTTGATCTGAAATACTTGAAATTAGTGCATGAATATCAATTGAAAGGCGACCAAAAAGCAAGCACTTGGATAATCAATAAATTTGTACAGTTAAGTATTAAAGTACTTAGGAAATTCTAGACATGACCATACTAAAACAAAAAACATATGGCATCCAAGCTAACAACTACTTAAAATAAAAATCTGAACATTGATTGTACATATCTCCCATGACATGTATGTACTCAGACCTTTCTTTACACTAAAATATGAATGAATGGGCAAGAGAGCGCTCATAATTATTATATTATAAACAATAATCATACAAGGGTCAAGGTAATCGCAATTACATCTAAATATGAGATCATGTAAGTGATGATTCACAATTGAAACAAGACATGTAACACCATAATAATATATACATTTTTAGCATCACCGCATGGAGCCATAAAGAAACTCAAGAGACATGGCAGCTGTAGTATGACAAAATGGTCTTGGGATGCCATGCAAGTTGCTCGGGTGTAGTGAATTGAAAGAGTTCTCTCCCTTTATATGTCAAACGGAATAGGGATTAATGCTAGGAATAAGGCTGATTCAAAGATGAGAACAAGACAAACGACATGTAGTCTTGGGCGCGTGCTCCTCTATTACAAAATGACTTGAGAGATGCTTCCACACATAAAGGGCATAGGGCCTGCAATTGCTTAGGTGAACAGCAAGGAATTTCAAGTGCAATATGAACAACAGCTATAGCTACAATTATCTTCACGTGCCACGCATAGAAATGTAACAGGACAGCAAAAAAGCAGCTAGAAGGTGACTGAGAAAGGGAGTTTGCTATTGCTGAGTGACATGAACTACAAGGAGCTTCAAAAGTGAATAAACTGATGCTGCCGGACCTGATACAAACTACCGCGAGGATAGAAATGATGAACCCAAGATTCCAGACTTTAAAATCCAAATTAGAAATTCAAAGGATCTTAATATTATTTCTCTTTGCCCAATTTTTCTTCGAAACTTATAAAATTTTCCTAAAATTTATCTTGGTTAAAAACTATTTGAAAATCAAACCTTACCTTGGTTAAAAACTTTTAACCTACTGAACCATTTTCCATTAAGTTTTTTTCAAGAAGGAAGTGAGGAAGAAAAGATTAAAAAAGTTTAATTACTCCAAACCAAGTAATTGATGAGCGATCATTTCTCAAAATATTATTATGGTCAAAGTTGTAAAAGGAAACATAACATAACATAACATACTTTCTTCTTTTGAGATAGTGAACTTTATTTTTCATTCACGTATATGTTAGTTTTCAGAGCAGATCAAATTTTTGAAAGAAACCATGGTGATAGCAAAAATAAATTAGTATACATTAAGCCTAAACCATGGTGAAAGAAACCATGGTGCGTGCGCAAGCAAGCACACGTGCGTGCGCAAGCGTGCACATGTGCGTGTGAGGGAGAGAGCTACCTTGTGAACCAAAAAATTTATTGAGGGATGTTTCCATAAAAGATTGTGGATTAATGCAATAATTACCAATTCCCCAGGAGGTGGAACTGAAAGAGATAATCTACTTAACTTTTTCGCAAATGCTGCTGCGAGATAGGCTGGAAGATGTGTAGATTTCAAACAAGTATCTAGCAGCTATTTAAAAATTAGAGGAAAGCGTTAGGAGCTTATAGAAGGAGAATGCATCTAAAATGTGGGTGTAATGCTCAAGGATAAAATAGAAATACTGAACAATTTTTTTAGGAAAACAACATTATATATTTTGAAAAGATAATTCATATTTCAGTTTATATTCATATATTCGAATACTAAATTGTTTTGAATTTAGTTATTGTTTTATTTAGTATCCTAATCTAAAGCACCTCGAAATTTTGCTCTCATATAGTTAATCCGTCAACAATATACCGAGTATGTTAGTTATCTCAATATGACATGAGAGTTATTCCTTATCTTTCAAAGGGATAAATTAGCATTCATATTACATGTCAGGTGCCAATATTTATGTACGAAATGATTAATTTTTCAAAATTCGATACCCATTCATCAATGACAGAGTTTATGATTGTTGGTGTTCACTAGAAAATTATAACAAATATCTCTACAAACATATACCTCAATCACTCTATACATAAACTATGATAAATATTTTTTGCACTTCTAGGCTTGCGAACTTAATTTGGATGTCCTGTAACATGTTTAATTTAAGTTCACATTTTTATGTCATTGATAATTTGATAAGTCCTGCATATCCTACATCACAACGCAAATACAACCAAGTAAAACAATACAATAATCAACAATCAATGAATATATTTGGTTCATTTTAGTAATTTACTTATTTCAATCCAGTCCCTCATGAAATTTATAGATAAAGATTTGGATACCAACATCCAATATGCACTCATCTCACCCAAGAGCCCATCAAGTGATGACTTTTCATTGAAACTTATACGAGATGAGTCAAAAATCAGTAAAATGTTATGTTCTCATGCAAGGATCAAATATAAAGTTTATGACAACCTATTTAAGATCCAAGGCCCATGATGGAGCATATGGTGCAGGGAATAGATATCAGCAATCATCATAGACATAACATTACCGTTTTCAAATAGAGTTGATATTACATATGTAAGACGGTGATTTTGGATTCTAAATCCAAGTACCATGGAATAACATATATCATCCACAAAAATGATTTAATAATGTCAAGTCAGTCGTTCACCTATAAATTAAACCATACCAAATTATTAGGAGCGCCGTCCTTTCTAATGTATGAAGTGATTTCCAGCTTTAAATAACTGGCTGTAATGATTTTAGAACGAAATATGCATGTACAAGTGATAGCTTATGTACTACATATCAAAAATTGCACTTAGATATAAATTCAAATATAAAAATAAATCCTAATTCTTGATGTTAAATGTGATTCCATCTTATCACTGATGCGCTTACCGCCCCAGATAATTTCTAATAATTCTTGTACTATCTGACAAGCATAAGATTGCACATACAAATTCAGCTCAACAATATTGGATACAATATCCAAGTAATATTAAAATAAGGTGGCAAAATAATTTGAGTTAATACCCTTGAAAGAAAACTTACTTGGAAAAAAACAGCACGATGCTTTGCCATAAAAACGAATGGAGTAAGCATCGCATAAAGTTTTTCATAAAATTTGGGATATTCAAGTCCATGCTGTGTCATGAGAACAAAAAGTCGGCTTAATGCCATGACACTGATTACACCACCAATATCATACAATCTTGTTAGGAAATCACTGAAATACAACGGAGTACAGAATAATATATTAGCTATGTGGGAGTACAATAACAATAAAAGGTAGATACTTAAATAGCCAGCAGCTACAGTACAATTACCACAATACAGTTGGATTTGCCATGTAAGGAAATACATTCGGCGGAAGACTAACCAGAACCCGATTTTGAAAGTAATAGTAGTTAAATTATGTTGTAATTGTAAGAAACAGTATCAATGATTGATTCTGAATCACATAGATGGATAATCCATTAACAAAACGAATAAGAGGATGTTGCTAGGTTACCTCCTTGTAAATGTCAAGTGGAAGGGACAACTTGAGAAATGACCGCCATGCCTTCGTGAATCTCAATTTGATTTTCTTCGGAATATTGGTACTGGAAAGGGATTAAATAGCGCAAAAGAGATTGGTTTAATGGTCGTGATTCAAAAGGAATTTATGCAAACAGCCTAAAAAATGTGGAAATATTCGATGTTTCAACTGAAGCATCTTGACTAACTCCATGCTTCAGTTCTATACCAAATCTATGTGTACATTTGTTCATTTTTTTTTTACTTCATGGATAAACATATTTCTGTGCAACTTATTGATCCAAAGTGTGATTTTTCACACATAAACCACAAATGGAAAGGTCTAGATAGCATAAAAAATTAGAGCATTAAATAAATAAATAAATAAATAAATAAATAAATAAGCAAATATCCAGAAATTAGAAGTAATAAAGATGCAAATGCAAGCTGTATTTATCAGTATGTCAACCCAAAAATGTATACTGACTAGGCAACATTCAAAAAACAAATTTTGAAGGTTGTTTGCCATCTGAACATGGAAATGGCATACACATTTATTAGCCGTGTAAAACTACTTGGATTCACCATAAATGAGTTGCAGTTCTTGCTAGTCGCAGATAAATATTTGATTCCTAGAGCTAGACTACTAAAAGTCTCAAAATGGTAGTATCCACAAGCTATGTAGCCCCAAAAGACTTGGAATTGATTTAATTGAATTATACAAGTCATAAGAGCTTTCATGTCCGGAAGGAAAATTTTCTTAGAATAAAAACATAGTATGTGTAGTGTACCATCTCCCATAATATAGTTCATATAGTTTTCTTAACACTCGGGCACTGTATAATGCATAGCATGTGATGCCTTGTGCTCATGAACGTTGTTGGTGAACGAAAATTTCCAAAGGAAAAACAAATAATAAAAAAAATCTGCATTCGATTCTTTGTTGATAAGTAAAAGGATCGCAAACTTGTTCTGCAAAACAAATAAGCTTATATGCCTAAAGCGAATTCATTATAAAGACTAAATGTAAACCTTTGATTTATTGGACTTCGAATCTTTGGATAGTTCAGAAAGTGCTCTATCTGTTTCATCTGATGAGAAACCTAGAAAACATCAAGTCTATGTTTGTCAGGAACTAGAAAATTGATTATTTTTTCAATTTATTCTCATGATTGAACAAAATAGGAGCACCAGAATGTCCTTCATTAGAGGAATTGCTAAAGAATTATGATTTAATCGGATTAAAAAGAAATATAACTGCTTGCCCGACTGACTCCACATTTTATGACTTGAATCATTCTCTAGTGAATCCAAACGCGAAATACAAGATAATATATTATGAATATGGCGAACGGCCATCTCAGTACTCTTACATAATATCATAAAGTGAGAAGTTAGCAAATTTAGAGGACACCAAAACACTAAATTGGCATTGAACAAACAGAAGATGTAAAAATTGCGCACATAGTTCATATATCTGAACAATACTTTGTAGTTTAGTAACCTGCATAAGGTTTGTAAGTAATTTGAGATTGTAGAAATCTTGAACCATACCATGAAAAGTCTTTTCCACTTTGTGTGTCTACTTCTTTTGTGCCTACGATCATTAAAGGTTGAAGAAACTTAAGACATAAAGGGGAAATCGATTGCCTGGACATCCATATTTACTAGAAATGCACATAGAAGATTACTGATAACAACTAACAAATAAATTTTTTAACAGATCTAACTTTTAAATTGCCAGCTATATGTCCTATGTCACAATCTTTAGCAATCTTATCCAAGCTCGTATAGGTGAAATAGCTGCAACAAATTGAGAAATTTATAAAAGAAATCCAAAAGATCTCAAATTTAAGGAGCAATAATTGATTCTTTTACTTAAAATTATAAACAAATAAATGCTAGGTACTAGCATTTGCAGTGTTGACATCCATAATTTTATGCTTGTAACTAACCGATAACGGATAAGGGATCAAAATAAAACTGCAGTAGATGATATAATATTTCTTCCATATAATGTGTGGAGCTTTTTAAGGGTTTCATCTGACACGGTCACACAATAAGTTCATCATCACACACACACACATTGTGGTATATGTATATGTATATGTATGTATGTATGTATGTATGTATGTATGTATGTATGTATGTATGTATGTATATAAGGATGTCATGGACCATAAGAAGTCACAGCCTGAAAGCATTTTTTTTTAAATTAAAGTCAGAACACATATGACTGCCAAAATCTAAACGACGAGATGTAAGATGACTATGCAAGTGGGTGAATGAGTATACTGAATATCTAGATATTCGAAGTAATTTTCTGTAAGTGTTTCTAGTAAACGATCTACTCGTCTTTTTCTCAAATTGCATAAAGTTAAAACTTATCTTGGAAAAAAATTTACTCTGTATATACTGAAATTTCTGCATTGCCAATTCAAATAACTTGTAACCCTGCGTTTGATGTGACCGCATTTTGGAGAAGGTTGCAATGACTTGCGTTGGCTGTAAGAAAAAACTGATGTAGTTCTTATGTTAAACCGAACATTGCTAAATTGAAAAAAAGCATAATTCTTATATTAAAACGAACAAATGCAATATAGTTTGATAAACCATTTATGCTCTTTCAATAGGTAGGTTAATGGTGTAATCACCTTATTACTATTATGTCATATGCATGGGCATTAAAAGATACTGCTTTAAAAGATGAATCAATTCATTCCTAGATAAAAAAATGAGTATAACCATTATATGCTATTCACATATTTTGAGGATGCATAACAATCAAAACCATGATGACAGCATATTCAAACTGACTTACAAAAAAGAATGGACAATATGAAATCAATATACTAAAAAAAGCCATTTCTATTTATAGTTGATATAAACTTTCCGTTATATGAGGTGAAACTTAATCTCATTCATCTGTGTCAAAGTATTTTCAAAATAAAATAAAGAATCCACATATTAAAGCATTACGAATCTTCATCGTAATGAACTGAGGCGTCAATCATTGAAAACCAAATGATACATGACAATCCTTTAACATGATTAGATTAGATATATTAGAAAATTAAAGGGTTAACACACATGCATAATGCGATAGATAATTCTTATCAAGCTTTTCTGGGCTCTTTTGGTAATTTAGCAGCATAACAAACATGCATATTGCAACATAGATCATTCTCCAATGCTTAATGTTGCACTATTTTAAAATGACACAAAAGAGAGAAATGGTCATAATACTATAACATGTTGTATGCATAAGTAACCTTTCTTGCTCTTTTAAAAGTGTTGTTTGCAAATTCTATCCTCACAGGTTATAACATAGCATCGACTTGCTAGGAAGCTTCAGACACCTTCAGTGCAATTAGATTTAAATATAATTACCAATAGTTAAATAATCAAAGGATACACTGAACTACAATAATATAACATAATATATCATTAATATATGATGTTTAAATTCAAAAACCTTGAAGCTTCTACCAATAGCACATGTATTAAAAATATATCCAACTTTCTACCGATTCATGGTTTAAAAATATATTTAAGAGAATTGTAAGCAGACCATCAATGTGTGTGGTGTAGTGGTATATTACCGTAAAACATTTGGACATCAAGTTAAAAATAAGGCTAATTTGTAGATTTTAGTAACTTAGATTTCGAGATTGATTTTGGCAGTATGCATGAATTTGAAATTTTTATCTATGTTCCATGCAGGATTGGATCTTATGGGACAAACGGTAGGTTAATAATGGAAAAAATATTTTCTAGCAATATATTCACAAATTTTGGGAGTTAGCAATAGTCTAAGTTCTATACCATTACACTTTAGTTGTATACAGTGAAGACCAACTTTCATGAGGAGACTTAAAAAACCAACTTTCATCATGAAGGGTTCATACTGCACTACGCATAATAATATGAACATTATATAATGCAATAACTATAGGATGAGCTCAATGAACAGCTAATAAAGATGTTGACAACTTTTAATCGTTGAATCTACGTATCAGTAAATAAAGTTAAGATAATTACTGAGGATATACTTAATATAGCTTTGGCCAACACACTCTTTTACACACACAGATATCATTTACACTTTAAAGTATACATTGAATATTTGCTAAGTTATCCTCAGTCAATTCTATAAGCAATTATAAATATAACTGGATTTGGCAACTAAATCATAAAATTGAATTAGTTGTCAATCCAAATGGAATTTTTTACCTTTTTCATGTAATCATGATTGTCTGTGTATTTTCCATGTAATAATGATTGTTAATCCAAATGTTATCTTTATAATATAAGTATTTGCATCCATTAAGTAAACTCGCGTATAATTATGAACCGCAACTATCGGGTTTCTATTTTTGATGTGTTGGAAAAAGAGGTAGTGTGTCAATAAATATGTAATTTAGATCCATATTTTTAAAATACATAAAGCACAAATTCAGAACAATTTTTTTAAAGAACTAGAATTTTGATTTGCATTTTTTGTAAATAGAATTGTTTTTTAAGTATGTTTTTAATCAAATACCTTGATGTTTTTACCGTTATCGGATTTTATAAAATTTTCGTTTTTTAAGGGCAAGTTAGCTTATGAAATGTGCAAATTAACTTATACCGAGGGACATGAAGGTCGAAAAGGTTATATTACATAGAAACTAACAATTTAACGAAATAAAATGTCATTGACTGGTAATTTGGTTGAAGTTCGGTTGAAATAAACCACTCAAAATAAACTTAAGTTTGTGCATTATAATGCAAATATAGCGTCTAATTTGAAGCAAGAAAATGGAATAAAAAGTAGGATATGATAAGACCTCTTGTGCAACCACAGCATCTTGAGGATCATCAGGGGCAGGAGCAAAAAGTAAGGCCCGTAATAAGAGAAGTGTCATCTTCAGAGTTAGAGTTGGGCTCCACTGATCCTTCAGTGTATCTAGACATACTGCTCCATTTTGGCTACTGACATTGGGATGCCTTCAATTCAAAATAAACATAATTATATTTAGTACATTGAATCCACTTAAAATAACATTATAATATGACTTCATTCCATATTATGACAAGTACAACAAAACATGATACCCAAAATATCACCAGAGTTCCAAGATGTTTTTCGTGTATGAAGACCAAGCTTTGCATAATAAATGAATGGGTTTTTCTAGTTTCATGATAAGCAATAGCCACGTAAAACAAAAATCAGAAAGAAAAAAAATACAAGAACTTATAACTCCAAACAACATTTATACTGCTACAAAATTGTCACATTACGCTTATTGTATCAGCCACTGTTGCACTTTCCTAATTATTAAACAATCGGAAAACAATACAATTGCTAAAGTTACTAAACTGTTAATATTTCAAAACAAATCTCAAAAAATAGGATTTATATAATCAACAATAAACATGATAAAAAGTTCTTAAAGGATAAAACAATATCCTCCTTATATTGGATTGATATTAATAAGTAGCATAAAATCTAATAAAAATACATAGTAGTTAATCCAACAAAACAACATTAAAAGTTAGCAGGTACCGATATAAAAAAAAGTACAGTTTGAAAGTTAAATGGTTTTTCAAAATATAGATTATTTTTTTCAAATTACAAAAAAGATTTAGATAACTTACCAAATATTTCAATTAAATCAAGTATCTAAATTCAAATACAATATTGGTTTGCAATCATCAGAAATAACAAAATTAAACAAATATGTTAAAGTTACTAATATAACAAAGAAATCATAGTTTTTCATTACCAGATCTAAGAAAGACGACGATAGAGATGTTAGGACATCTAGAAAGACATATGATGTTGGTGATGCTAGGGAGGAGGACGCTGGAGATGAAGATAGATCTGGAAAGTAGCATGGAGTCTATTTATTTATTTATTTTGAATCCTCTTTATTGACATCGGATAATATGGTCGTAATAACAGCCGTCAGTGATGAAGGCGTACCTTCTTTCTCGGAGATCGATTACGAAGTGCTAGTCCGAAAGCTAAATTGAAATTAAATTACCCAATCGCAATTGTAGGTGAAGCTGGTCGCGGTTTGAGGCACTGGGAGGTAGCTCGCAACATCAGGAACTAAGGAGTCACGGATGCGTTTATTTCATAGTGGATTCACATACCGTGGGGGATGGTCGAAGCTATGGATACTGAGGGGCAACATTAATTTGGTAGCCGGGTAGATAAAATTTTGAATGAATCTAAAAGACAGATTTTATTGAATTCATTTTCAGAGATGTACAGAACTATTTGTTTGTATAAGAGAATGAATATACTGATGCTATTACAAAAGTTACATTTCAGAGAGATACATGTTCATTATTTAAATAGATGAGAATGGGCCTAATATAAATGGGCATCTGCTCTTTATACTTGCTGAGGCTCTGTGTTGAAGATGTGTCGGGTTTGCTTGCTCTCTTTTATGATACTTCGATTCAGTGTATCCTTTATTTCGCCCCCTCAAACCCTATGTTAACTAGGGTTTGCGAGAGAGAAGAAAAATGGCGTCGCCAACTCGGTTTTCTCGAGAAAAACTTCATGAAAAATGGCAGTACTCCATTTATATTTGTCTCTGTTCTCTTTTATGATACTTCGATTCTCTGTGTGTCCTTTATTTGATGAATTTTCGAGACATCGAGTACGGGATCTCGGAGAAGCTACAGATAAGTTGCCAAAAACTTTGTTCTTATGATTATCTGAAAATATATCTTCGGATGACAACTAATTTTGATGAAAATCCATGTTTGATCTTAAATCGAGATGAGAATGCTGCTTAAGTCTGAGAGATCTTCAAGCGTTTGTCAAATCTGGTGAGTCTCCTCTTTTGGTTTTTTTAATTGTTGTGATCACCTTGAGATACTAACTTCAAATTATAATATTTGTCGTTCGAGGTGTTGATCTGGCGGACTTTGAGATTTGGCTCTGAGAATGATGCTTAAAGTATTGATTTTTACTTTCTGCTTGCATAGCAGAGAGTAAAGTTTCGATTTTTTTGCCTCGGATATTGACTTTACAGTTGATGTTCATTGTCGACAGTACGAGCTTTAAGTTTCTGCTTGAAAGAAGAAAATTCTTCTTGGATAATGGCTTTGTCAAGATGTCAGCAATTTGGTAAGATGCAGGTATATGACTTACATTTAATTTGTTGCTGGTAACTTGTTCTCTAACAAAATAAAGATCAATCTCCATTTGCTTAGTTCTGCTATGTAAGACTGGGTTTGCACTGAGTAGAATTGCACTAAGATTATCACACCAAATTGTAGGCTTACTGTCAGTTTTGACTTTAAGTTCACTTAAAAGTGAATTTACCCATATTAACTCTACAGTGCATTTGCCACACTTCTGTACTCTGCTTCAGTGCTATACCTAGAAGCAGTTGGTTGCTTCTTTGAACACCATGATATAAGATTTGTTCCTAGAAATATATAGTATCCTGTTGTGGATCTTCTATCATCTAGATCTGTAGCCCAATCTGCATCTGCATAGCCATTAATGTTTAAGTTTTTGCATGATTCTAAGATCAGTCCATGTTTCCGTGTACCCTTTAAGTATCTTAGAATTCTTTTTACTGCTTTCCAATGCTCATCAAGTGGGTTTTGCATAAATTGACTGGCTTTATTTACACTGTAAGCAATTTCTGGTCTTGTGATTGTTGCATATTGCAATGTTCCTACAATGCTTCTGTAATGTCTGCTGTTTTGTATTGCTTCACATCTATTTCTGGATAGATGTAGATTGCTTGTCATGGGTGTAGATAGTGCATTTTCTTCATTCATTTTTGCTTTGACAAGAATCTTTGATATATATTTCTCTTGACTTAGTTGAATCACTGAGTTAGACATTCTTCTGACTTCAATTCCCAGAAAGTAATTTAAGCACCATAGATCTTTGATTGAGAATTCTTTATTAAGATATTCTGTAAGCCTGTTGATTTCTGCATCACTATTGCCTGTGATAACCAAATCATCAACATATATTAGTACATATGTGACTTCAAGTTTACTGAACTTTGTAAATAAGGAATTGTTAGATTTAGTTGATGAATAGCCAAGACTGATTAGTGTTGACTTCAATTTGTCAAACCAAACTCTGGGTGCTTGCTTGAGTCCATAAATTGCTTTGTTTAGCTTGCACACAAGTTCTTCATTTCCTTTTTGTTTGAAGCCTTGTGGTTGCTCCATGTATACTTCTTCCTGCAAAGTACCATTCAAAAAGGAATTATTTACATCAAGTTGCTTGATGGTCCGGTCTCTATTAAGGCAATAGTAAGAATTATTCTAATAGTAGAAGGTTTCACAACAGGTGAAAAGGTTTCATTAAAATCAAAACCTTTTTATTGTGAATAACCTTTTCCTACAAGTCTTGCCTTATACTTAGCGATTGAACCATCAAGATTCTTCTTAATTTTATATGTCCATTTACATCCAACAATGTTTTTGTTGGATGGCAGTGAGACCAAAGTCCAGGTCTTATTTCGAATCAGTGCATTACATTCTTCCTGCATTGCAGTTTTCCATTTTTCATGCTGCACTGCTTCGAAATAAGTATCTGGTTCTTTGATTTCAATGACAACATTATAAGTTTTTGGCTTGAAAATTCCACTTTTAGCCCTTGTTATCATGTGATGACCAGTTGTTGCAGGTTGTTGATTACTGCTTTCAACTGTGGCTTCATTGTCATTAGATGATTGTGAATCATCTAATGATTGATGGCTGCCTGATTGGATATCAGAATCATACTGTGCATCTTGAACTTGAACTTCAGATTCCAACTGCTCATGACCTGGTTCATCTCTGATCACTGTGTGTTGTGAGCCAGTACTACCTTCAATAGGAGTAGTGAGTTGAGTATTCTGTCTTACTCTTGTATGAGATTGGTTATCAATCTCTGAGTATTTTGGTAGCTCAGGTATTGATACTCTTGGATTGTAAATTTTTTGTGATGTTTTCATATCTGTTTTCCTATAGGGAAAAACATTTTTGTTGAACACAACATGTCTTGATATAAAGATTTTTCCTTTGTCATCTAGACATTTATACCCCTTTTTGTTTGTTGCATGCCCCAGAAATGTGCATGGTGATGATCTGAAACTTAATTTGTGTTTGTTGTAGGGTCTTAGATAGGGAAAACATAGACAACTAAAAATTTTCAATGCTTGGTAATCTGGTTTAATTCCCTGTAACTTTTCTATGGGACTTTTGAAATCTATAGCCTTAGTAGGCAGTCTGTTGATTAAGTACACAGTTGTAGAGAAAGCATCAGGCCAAAATTTTAATGGTAGTGATGCTTGTGCATGTAAAGTGAGACCAGTCTCAACTATTTATCTGTGTTTTCTCTCAACTAGACCATTTTGTTCAGATGTATATGGACAAGTTGTGCTATGAATTATTCCCTTTTTTGAGAAAAATTCTTTTAGAGGGTGAAACTCTGTTCCACCATCTGTTTGTATGATTTTTACATTGCAACCTAGTTGATTTTCAACTTGAACTATGTATTGTTGTACAGCCTTGTAAGTTTCAGATTTTGATTTCTGAAAGTAAATCCATACATATCTAGTGTAGGCATCAACAAATGAAACATAGTATTTGTACCCATAATCATTGTTAATGGGTGCTAGCCCCCATAAATCTATAGCAATTAGTTCTAGGGGTTTACTATATTCAGTTTGTGAGTCTGGTGTTTGCGCAAAAAATGGGCAAACACCTCCAAGTCGTGTGATTTAGTTGATTTTATGTGATTCTTAATGATTTAGATGAGTTATGTAAATATGAAAAAAGCAGGGGCTGAAATGTAAAAGACACACAGATTTATAGTGGTTCGGCCAGAACGTGCCTACGTCCACTTTATATGTTATTATCTTCTTTCTTTCAGATTACAAGTACAATGCTTTGTGTACAAGTATATGAAAGTAGTTTGAAAGTTCCTTCCGTGCTTGAGCTCTCAAACTTGTCTTCCATTGTTGTACCCCTGCCCCTCTATTTATAGAGTGAGGTAGGGGGCAGGGGCCTTGGATGTATATAGCTGCTGGTGGGCCCGGGCTGAAGCAATCTGGCCTGGTAGCGTTCTGGTTCGGCGAAGCTTGGTGCGGCAGTGGTGAGTGGACCGGTTGCAGGCGTAGCTTGGTTCGGTTGTGGTGGTTCGGTGGTAGGAGTGTGGATATGGATCGGTAGTGAGCTTGGAGGTTGGTTCGGTTGTATGTGGTCCGGTCATGGTGGTCCGGTGATGGTGGGAAATGGGTTGGACCGGTGGTGTATGGAAACTGTGTTGGACCGGTGGAGTTGGGGGTTGATTCGGCAGAGCTTGGTCCGGATGTGTGTTATGCCGAATGGACCGTTGCCTGTATTGCCGAATGAACCTTTGCTTGGAATGCCGAATGGACTTAGGAACCGGATGGAATGGAGGTTGCGAACCCGGGTGAAACTGATGCTTCTCGGTCTCGAGATCTTCTGGGTGAAAATTCGCCCAACATTTGCCCCCCAAAGTGGGGCACGTGCTTGCATGTGTCGCGCTTTGTTTCCCTGTGGTAGGGAGGCTTGTTCTGTAACGCCATGGGCTGGATGTTCATATCCTGTTGGTTTCCTGCGAAGGAATTTACAATTTTAATGTGATTTCAAATGACGACCGTTCGAGGTCGGGTGCCGTTCGAGGCGAGTAGGTGTGCCCCAAGGGGACTTAGCATTATTGATGTCAGGTTTACGTTCGAGTAGGTCCCTGGATCGTTTGCGAAGATGGTTTATCGCCAGCTCAGAGCATGCCTAAGGATCGTTTGCAACCCCGTACATGTGTAAGTAGCTTAGCCATTTCAGTATTATCAGAACCAAATATCCATTCAACCGATGAGTTTTAAAAGGATGTCAAAGTGTAAATTCTCACGACGGTAGGGTCAATAGCCATTCAGAGCATGTCTGTGGACCGTTCGTGGTCGCGTACATGTGTAAATGATTAACCCATGTTAGTGGGAGATTTACTACTTATTCATCGTTATCATAATCTCTATTTTATCAGTAGATCCTAGAGTCCGGTACTTATCTGAGTGAGACGCTTTGCATGCCCCCTGCTACTGGTCTTCACTGATTCGGATAGCTTCTTTCGGTTTTCGTTTGGTCCGGTATGCCGAACCGGTTGGTCCGGTGCTTTCTCGCTCGTCTATATATAGGGGCCATCCCCCCTTAGTTATTCCTTACCGAACCAACGAGCGCCGAACCAATCTCCAGCTGAATCAACCTTTTGCCGAATCAAGCTTTTACCGAATCAGGTATATGTCCTTTTGCCGAATGATCTTTTTTACCGAATGAAAATGTGTGTTTGCATAGCCGAATGAACTCGTATACCGGATGAACCTCCAATGCCAAATGGAACTTCAATACCGGATGAACTTCCAATGCCGAATGAAACTACCGAATGGAGTATATGCCGAATGAGAATTCATACTTGAATCTCGAGTGGAATACCAGACCTATATACACTTGCTTGCTTTATATACTTGTTTGTTTACGTTTCTATACTTCTTGTTCTAACACCGTGTTTTTCTTGTGCTGCAGATAAATGTCTCGCAAAGCGGAAACCCGATCGGATAAAAAGAAATCTAAAAGTAGAGGAGAGTCATCCTCCTCCGTGCCCCCAGCCCAACCAAGACCGGTGCCACATGGGCCTGCCCCGAGGTCGTTAGTGGATGGGTACGGTCCCCAGGAACTTCTGGTCTCCCCTCCCGATTGCTTTCCTAGCTCCCTAAAGGAGGAGCAACTTGATGTTATATCCCGTTCCTTCGGGATAGAGGGCTCGCATGCTGTTGCCGGGAGATGGAGTGATGCCGTATAATCCCCCCGAAGGCTACTTTGCTTACAGCAGATATCATTGCATGTGTGGTGCTATCCCTCCTATCAATGCCTGGATAGTTAGCTTTACCACATATTTGAAGGTGGCTCCATTCCAGCTCCAGCCGAACTCTTATGCCATTCTGGTGAGCCTTTTCGTTATCTTTCAGAGGAGGTACGGGCGCCCTCCTTCTAACCGGGAAATTCGATATTTGTATAACCTGAGAGGCTACAAGAAGGGGTCTCCGTATATTAGTCTAGAAGCGGCCGTGCCCTTCAAACCGGTCTTGGACTTATATTCAAAGTTTACCATGTTCAAGAAAGAATGGTTTTTTATCAAGGACGATTCTGTTTCTTTCCGCCTTTTCACTTCCGGCTGTAAGATGAATTTCATTTATATTTTCCATGTTCTGACTGTAGTGCTTCTTCTGACACGCTTCTATTTCTTGCTAGCGACAGGTGGCATTGCAGTCGTGGAAGATGACTCTTTGGCGCGGATGGCTGCTGAAATAAAGGTCATTCCCGCACGGGACAGGTCGGCTTCGTTCCTGATCAGGAACGCTACCCTCCTGGAGTACAACTTGATCCAGCCGCACCAGCCCGTGGTTAAGCAGAGGGACACGGCTGAGGAGAAGGCCGCTAAAGCTAAGGAGGGGGCCACGGTGAAGAGTGGCAAGAGGAAGCCCTTTGCACAACATCCCGTCGCTGGAGGCAAGAAGCTTAAGGAGTCTGAGGGCCCCTCTCCTAGTACTTGCCCGATCATCCCGGAGGAGGAAGGTGTGGAAGAGGGCCAAGGAGGCGATATGGAAGGAGAGTCGGAGGGCGGAGGAGATGGAGATGGTTAGGGTGGTAGTGGTGCTGGTGCCTTAACTTCTGGGCAAGACTCTGAACTGGATGAGGCCCTCCGCCAGGCCTTCGGGGAATCGGAGGGAGAATCGGAAGAGGAGAAGGCGAAGGAGACTGGCAAGGTCGGGGCTGGTGCCGATCTATCACCTAAGGGCTCCTCAGCCAGGGTGACTCCGGCGGTGCAAGATGAACTTTTGTCCTCTGTCGATTTCATTTACGATAGGGACTTAGAAATATTTTATGGTTCACTTCCGTCCTGTAATGAGATTCAGGACTTATTGCAGTATCCCACTCCTCCGCAGGGTTTGTATAATAGATGTGCATTCTCACTTTTTCTTTCTTTTTAACTTAACATGTTTCTTGAATTATGGATCGTCGCATGTTCATAACACTTGTTTTTTACTCCATGGGCAGGCCAGGCGGCTAAAACGTCAGACGTTCGACACCGCCTTGAACAATTCAAGTTGATGAGAGCTTCTGATAAGCCGAAGCCTCTTACTGGTCATCCTGGGGATGTGGTCAGATACCGTCCTCTTCTTGGGGTCATTGAAGAGAGCATTCAGAAAAAGAAGAGGAGTCGTTCCTTATTTGAGCCTTCCCCTGGTCCGCAGCTTCCTGTTCAGCCTCCTCGTGATACCACGGAGGAGAGCAGGGAGTTTATCCCCCCTCCACCTCCTTCTAAGAATCCCACTGTTATCCGTATAAGGCATCCTGACATGCCTCGCGACCCCTTTGCCGGTCATCCTGATTTAGATCCAAGCTCTCGGGATATTTCATTTGATGGGGCCACGGGTGAGCACCTTCTTCCCCGCAACCCCATGGTACGAGTGCTAGACGAGGCCAAGTCCCTAGATCTTGATCTGCTTACCACTCGGGTAGTTACCATGGGAGACGAAGCCAAAGCTAATATCGATCGGGTGGCTGAAGAGACCAAGAAGTTAATGAAGCATCATGCTCAATTGGTCAAGGCCGGGGAGGAGATTGGGAGTGCTAATATTCGGTTGCGGCTAAAGGTTGCCGATCAGGCCGAACAGCTTGCCGGTCAAGCCGTTCAGATTTCTCAGCACGAGGAAGCCTCCAGGCGGCTGAAAGAGACCATGGAAAAGGCTAGTAGGGCAGAACTACGGAAGATGGAGGCCGCCTGTAAGGAGCGGATCGACATGGCCATTGCGACAGTGGATGAGGTTCGGAAAGCGGATCTCGAGCAGGTAGAGGAGTTGTTTGGGAGGCTTGAGGCCGCGGAGATGGCTCAAGTCAAGTTAAAGGAGGAGATGGAGGAGATGAGGAGGTCACTCCAGGCTGACTACTTGAGATACCGATCAGAGAGGGATGTCGCTGTCGCCAAGTTGCAGGTTTCCGAGGCCCGGGTGAGGGAGTTTGAGGAGAATGAGGGGATGATGGACGAGATGCTGCAGGACATGTACTTCCGCACTTGGAAGGAGGGCAGCTTGTCTTGGATGGATGACTATCCCCGGGTCATGGCCAAGATATATCTTCGGGCTTTAGAGGAGGCCAGGGTCAATGCGGGTAAGGAAGGTGGAGTGGCTTTTAGTCTAGATGAGGTCACTGCTCAGTTCTCGAAAGAGGAGCAAGCGGCGGTGAAGGAGGGGATGCGGTTTCTTGCGGCGGAGGAAGCGGGTGTGCAACTGGAGGATGAGGATCAAGCGGCGGACGCTGGTGAGTTATTATTCTCTTTTCCTTTCTTTCTGGGTTTCCATAACTTGATCGTTTATCGTTTGTTTAATGAGTTCCTCTTTTGGATTGGACAGGTGGAACTTCCGATCAACACGCTGGGAGCTCCGACCCTGCGGCCAAGTAGGCTTGGGGGAGTTGGTAGGATGAGAGCGAAGTGTGGACGCAGCTGGTTACTTGTCCGGATTTGGCCACCTTTTTATTTCCTTTTATCTTTGTTTATGTTAGTCCAAAACATTGATGTGACTGTAATAATATTATTTGTAAAGAATAACTTTATGTGATTTTATGACATAAGCTGATTTTGTTATGTTTAAATGTTGTTGTCATTTTGATGTGGTGCGTGAGAAGTATGCATATGCCTGTGATTTTAGTTGTGTTTGATGTTAAGCTGTTGCTTGAAATATAATTTCATGTTTTACAATGTTAGTGTGACGTATGAATAAACTATAGTTACATATTTATGTACAAGAGAAGAGAGTACCGCCCTTCATGTTTTAGTTGCAGGTGGTAGCTTTGAGCGTCTTGTGTAACTGATCATGGACATAGCTGAGTACCTAGCCACCCAGTACGCAGGCTTAGATTCTCATGAGTGAATGCTCCCTATTTGGTTTCCTGTACTTTAGAGTTTGTTATACAGGATAGGAGAAAAGTATTTAAATGAAATGGAAATATGGGAAAAGTAAAACTTCCAGTCACGGAAGGCCGTCGATGCGCTTAAGTTCGTGGCAAACGGGTTTTGTAGTCACTTTCCCTAGATGTGGGTCTTAGAGACATTTGTCACCCATCTTACGCCTCCGCGGGGAGTTTTCTTTTTTACCACAGCCGCACTTAAGACACATCGAAGACGAGATCGCGCACGGTAACTACCCGAACCATTATGGTCCGTAATCGTGGGTATTATTCGATTTACCGTGGCCGGCTAGCGTGGGTGCTATTGGCCGTGAACTACCCCTGGCTGGCCAAACCTTATGTTGGGGCTTAAAGTAGGTTCACAGTTGCCGGCGAGCCGAACGCCGTAATGAGCTGCCATCGGCTATAGTCGGCCTTTATGATGACTTATAATCGGCTCATTACAGTTGGCTTTGAGGGCAGTCGCGAGCAATGAGTTAACCCGCAGCAGAGGGATGCTGGAGCAAAAGAGTCTCATTGGCGAGTGCATAGAATCGTAGCGTACCTGTTAGGCCTTGTCCAGATGAGGCCGTGGTGCGTCTTGAGTGGAGATGCCATAGGATTTTGTTCAACAGAAAAGGATAAAGCTTAACAAGCAGCCAAGATATAAAGGAACAAGTTAAAAAGAGACAAGATTTTTTAAAGTGGTTCGGCATGAAAATGCCTACGTCCACTGATTCTCTTTGTTAATTCACTTCATATGGGCAGTACAAGTTAAGAAAAGTATTGACGGAGGTGTCGGATGTTCCATGCCCTCTGGAACACCTCTCCGTCCACTGTTGACAAAATATAAGCTCCGTTGTGGAGATCTTTATGAATTACATATGGTCCGTCCCAGATGCGGTCCAGTGCCCCGGGGCGCGGAAAGATTCGCCTGAGGACAAGATCTCCTTCTTGTAAGATGCGATGCTTGACTTTGGAGTTGTATAGTGCTGCCACTTTTTGTTTGTGAGCTGCTGCTTTGAGTGCTGCATCGTTTCTCCTTTCCTCAATCAGATCCAAAGACATGAGGAGGAGTTCTTCGTTTTCTTCTGGATTGTAGTGGATCCTACGGTGGGAAGGAACAATAGTCTCAACAGGGAGCATTGCCTCCGATCCGTATGCCAAAGAGAAAGGAGTATGTCCCGTTGATGTTCTGAAAGATGTGCGGTAGGCCCAAAGTGCCGTAGGAAGTTCGTCCACCCAAGCGCCTTTTGACTTTTCAAGTTTCTTCTTGATTAGAGTTTTGAGAATTTTGTTGACAGCTTCGACTTGTCTGTTTGCCTAAGGATAAGCTACTGATGAGAAGCTTTTATGAATTCCATGCTCTTGGCACCAGTCGGCGAATTCTTCGCTGTCAAATTGGAGTCCGTTGTCCGATATGATCTTGAGTAGTACTCCGTACCTGCACAGAATATTTTTGATCAAGAAGTTAATAACTTTTGCTGAAGATATTTTATTTAGGGGTTCCGCTTCCACCCATTTGGTGAAATAATCGACTGCCACTATAGCATATTTGGCTCCGCCTCTGCCCGTTGGCAGTTCGCCAATTAAATCAATTCCCCATACAGCAAAGGGCCAAGGGCTGGTCATTTGAGTAATCTCATTTGTGGGTAGTCGAGGAATCTTGGAAAATTTATGACATCTGTCGCATCTCTTGACAAAGTCTAAGGCGTCTTTGTTTAGTGTGGGCCATTAATATCCATATCGGAGTATCTTTTTCGCCAGAGTCTGCCCTCCAGTGTGATCTCTGCAACTTCCTTGATGGACGTTGAATAAGATTTCCTTGGCTTCCCTTCCAGCGACGCATCTGAATAAGGGGCTAGAGAAGCCACGCCGATAGAGGATGCCTTCTTGTATTGTGTAGTGGGGAGCTTTCCTCAAAATTCTCCTGACTTCATCACGTTTGTCTGGTAGTGTGTCGTCCTGCAAATATTTCTGGATAGGAGTCATCCAAGTTCCTTCTTCGATTGCAGTTATCAGATTCACTTGTTCGAAACTTGGGGCTAGCTGCCTTGAGATGGCTAGTGCTCCGGAAATGGTGCTATTCTTCATACTAGCTTGCTTTGCTAGTTCATCGGCCTCTTGGTTATCTTCTCGAGGAATGTGTTTGATTAGATAATGGTCCAATTGATCGAGCAGCAGTTTGGTTTTCTTTAGATATGCTGTGAGTCGTTCTCCTCGTGTCTGGAACTCTCCTAGTACTTGGTTTACGATAAGTTGAGAATCACTATGAAGACATAAAGAATTGACTCCAATTTCTAAGGCAAGCTCCAATCCCGCTATTACTGCCTCATACTCCGCATCGTTGTTAGTGGCCGCGAATTCCAACCTTAATGCATAGTACAGCTTTCTTCCCCTGGGGGTGATTATCACAATACCTGCCCCCGAGCCTTGTTCGTTCGATGCTCCATCTGCAAAGAGGTTCCACTTGATGTTTTTTGCTATTTCAAATTGATCCTTGCCTTCGTTGGTACTGAATTCGGCAATGAAATCGGCCATGGCTTGCCCCTTGATAGCGGTGCGAGGGTGGTAGGTGACGTCATACTGACTTTGTTCAATGCACCATTCGAGGAGTCGTCCAGAAGTGTCGGGACGATGGAGCACCTGTCTTAGTGGTTGATCGGTTAGAACTCTGATGGCGTGAGAGTGGAAGTAGTGTCGCAGTTTTCGTGACGCGATCAATAAACAATATGCCAATTTCTCAAGTTTAGGATATCTGGCTTCTGCCCCCGTAAATCTCTTACTTATAAAGTATACCGGGCGTTGTGTGCGGTCCTCTTCTCTTACCAAGGCAGCGCTTAGAGCATGAGATGATACAGCGAGGTATAGGTATAGCTCTTCGCCTTCGTTTGGAGTTGAGAGTACTGGTGGTCTCTGAAGGTGTTCGATCAGGTTAAGGAAGGCTTTTAAGCATTCATCGGTCCACCCGAACTTTCCTTTGTCTTTCTTGAGAGCTTCGAAGAAAGGGACGCACTTGTCAGTTGCATTGGAAATGAATCTGCTTAGGGCGGCCACCCTTCCGTTTACGATCTGCATTTCTTTTCGAGTGGAAGGTATCCTTATTTCTTTTAGAGCCCGATTTTTTCAGGGTTTGCTTCAATTCCTCTGGCATGGACGATGAATCCTAAAAATTTTCCTGATGACACTCCGAAGGAGCACTTTAGAGGATTCAGCTTCATTCCATATCGGCAAAGTACCTGAAACATCTCGCCCAGGTGGCTTACATGATCGTCGGCTCTCCTAGACTTTACCAACATGTCATCCGCATATACTTCCATAGTTCGTCCTATTAATTCCGCGAACATCTTGTTGACGAGGCGCTGATAGGTAGCTCCGGCATTTTTGAGTCCAAAAGGCATGACTTTGTAACAATATAATCCCCGGTCAGTGATGAAGCTAGTGTGGTCTTGATCGGGAGCGTGCATGGGAATCTGGTTGTATCCGGAGTATGCATCCATGAAAGATAAAAATTCGTGCCCGGCAGTGCTGTCTACAAGTTGATCGATTCGGGGGAGCGGGAAGCAGTCTTTCGGGCAAGCGTCATTTAAGTTGGAGAAATCAATGCATGTTCGCCACTTCCCATTAGCTTTCTTTACTAGTACCGGGTTAGCGGTCCATTCTGGGTAGATGGCTTCTCGTATGAAGTCATTAGCAAGTAGGTTCTTTACTTCCTCATCGAGGGCTGCTGATCGTTCTGCTCCCATGCTTCTCTTTTTCTGCTTTATCGGTACCTTGGTGGGATCGATGTTCAGCATGTGGCATGCTATGTCTGGGGAGATTCCTGTCATATCGGCATGTGTCCACGCAAATACATCTAAGTTGTGGCGGAGAAAGTCAATGAGTTGATCCTTCAATTCTGTTTTTAGCTGAGATCCTATTTTTAATAGTCTACTTGAATCATGTTTGTCTATAGATACGAATTCCATGGCCTCTGCAGGCTCAGCGGTAGCCTCCTCCTCCTTATCCCTGGGGTCTAGTTCATTGAAAGGATCGCTGGTGTATCGAAGAGGAGGGGCTTTCTTTAGTTGCTATGCTTCCAAGCTTTTCATGCAGAGAGTAGTCTCTGCATCTTTTCATGCAGAGAGTAGTCTCTGCATCTTTCCCTTTATTCTTTCTACGGTTATTGCGAAGTTCAGTTACATAGCAATCTCGAGCGGCGTCTTGATCTCAATCAACTTCTCCTATTCCGTTATCTGTTGGGAATTTCATCTTTAGGCACCACGGGGCTAGGACAATTTGGAAGTCAGATAAGGCTGGTCTTCCCAAGAAGGCGTTGTAGGCCGAGTGGTTTTCTATTAGTACGAACGTTTGTTTTCGCACAACGGAGCGGAGATGACTTCCTATTTCGACGAAGAGGTCAAGTTGCCCGAGGGGCATTTTCGCATCTCCAGTGAAACCGTGCAGGGGTTTGTTGCAGGGAGACACATCCTTCATTGACAGCTTCATTTTGTCGAAAGCATGCTTGAATAGGATATTTACGGAGCTTCCTGTGTCTATTAGAATTCGGAAAACTTTAGCTGGACCGAACCAGGCAGAGATGACCATGGGATCCATATGTGGATACTGTCTTCCTTCTAAATCACGCCTACTGAATACGATGTCATCGCTCTCTTTCCGTTTCGGGTGGCGTTCTTCCATAATGGAGTTAACATAGCCTTCAGCATTTCTAAGTGACTTGCCGTATCTTTCCATCTCTGCCCAGCTTCTGTCGGCGATGTGTGGTCCTCCCGAGATGGTATGGACCACTATCTTCTCTTGACTAGAGCCACTGGTGTTGCGATTCCCTCCGCCTACTTCTGGGAGGGGTCGCTTTGAGTTCTCATTGGAAGGAGTTGGAGTCCTGTTCTGACCTTTCACATAGCGTTCCAGCCTTCTTCTTCTGATGTGTTCTTCGATCAAGTCCCGGAGATGGTGGCATTCATTGGTGTCATGTCCGTGGGATTCGTGGAAGCGGTAGAACTTTCCAGACTTGAGTGCGTTATCAGATTCTTTCTTGTGCGGGAGGCGCTTGTATCCGAGTTCGCCCTGAGTGGCTAGAAAGATGTTTTCGATTGTTTCATTCAAAGGAGTGTAGGAGTCAAATCTTGGTCCTGGTCGATATTGGCGTTTTTCAACCTTCCTGCCCCAGCATTGTCTCTAGATTCATTTCTTCGAGTGTCCTTAGCTGCAGCGGGAACCTTGTCCGAAGTTGTCTTACCTTGTTGCCCTGACTGCCTCTCAGTGGCGGCATCTTCAAGTCTCATATACTTTCCAGCTTCATGGAAGAAATCACGTAAAGTAGCTGGTTTTTCCTTAGTTAGTCTTCTAGCGAACTTGGTATCTGGGTGTACACCACTACAGAGGGCCATTAGGGTGAGCTTCTCATCGGCATCTTGGACTGCGGCCGCTGCGGCGTTGAACTGGGTTAGATATTGTTGCAGTGTCTCTCCGGATTTCTGTTTGACATTGGATAGAGAATAAGCATCCTTGGGTTGTTCTACATGGATGCGGAACTGGATAATGAACCTTTCTTTCAACATCTCCCATGAGCTGATAGATCCTTGGGGTAGATGGCAGAACCAGGAGGTAGCTAGATCTGCTAGGAATAGCGGAAAGCATTTACACAACACCCCTTCTGTTGCTCCGCTCATGAGCATATGCTGGGTGTATCTCTGCAAGTGTACGATGGGGTCGGAAGTTCCCTTGTAAGGTTCCATGGTTGGCATTTTCCATTCCCGGGGGGTGATGGCAGTTTCAATATTGCGGGTGAAGGGGCTGGTGACCCTAGAGCCTATTCCTCGGTCCCTTTGCTCCCGTTGGACGCATTCTCTGAATAATCGTGCCATTCTTTCATCAGAATTTGGAGCGGATAGAAATGAACTTGGTTCTTCCCTGCGGGATCGATCTCGTCCAGATGACCTGTAGGGATGGTATAGTCTATCACTTCTGACGTTATCCAGTGGTTGCCTCTGGCTGCTCGGATGCATGCTAGGACCAGCTACAGTTGCCCCCTACCTTGATCTTCCCTTGTGGGGTTCTGTTTCGAGCATTTCCATGGGGTCAACTTCGGGCTGGGTTCTAGCTTGGCTCCGTTCAGCGGGGTTTCTATGATTAGGTGGCATAACTGGCTCAGCTACATCCGACCCTCGCCTGGCGCCTCCCCCACTGGGTTCGGTTCCAAGCGCTTCCTCGAGTCGGAGTTCGGGCTGAGTCCGGGTGCGGCCCCTATCATTGTTGTTCCTGTTGATGGCTTCCTCGAAGAGGGAAGACCTTTGCTGTCTCCGAGATCCTCCAGATTGAGATTCACCCCATGATTCAGTGTTGCGGTTGGATTCTTCGACATCCCTCAAGCGTGACATGAGTTGGTTCACCAAAGCTTCTTGTTGGGATGCGAAGCGGTTAGTCACTTCCACCACAACTCTGTCTAGGTCTGCTCTAGTGATTACTGCCAGTTGTTCCGCGGCAGGGGCTGTTGGAATTGCCTGATCTACATGCGGCACTGCTGCTGTAGTGGGATGGTTCTCTTGATCTGGATCCACTGGATTTGGAGTGCTGCTGGTTGCAACGTTCTTTCCCTTGTTGGCGTCTTTTCTTGGCCTGGAAGTCATGTTTCCTAGGCAATGAAGGGTGCTATTGGGAAAGAAGGTTGAATGAGGGAAGCTTTAGCTTCGAGTTCGAAGCTCTCAATGTAAGCACCAAAAATGTTTGCGCAAAAAATGGGCAAACACCTCCAAGTCGTGTGATTTAGTTGATTTTATGTGATTCTTAATGATTTAGATGAGTTATGTAAATATGAAAAAAGCAGGGGCTGAAATGTAAAAGACACACAAATTTATAGTGTTTCGGCCAGAACGTGCCTACGTCCACTTTATATGTTATTATCTTCTTTCTTTCAGATTACAAGTACAATGCTTTGTGTACAAGTATATGAAAGTAGTTTGAAAGTTCCTTCCGTGCTTGAGCTCTCAAACTTGTCTGCCATTGTTGTACCCCTGCCCCTCTATTTATAGAGTGAGGTAGGGGGCAGGGGCCTTGGATGTATATAGCTGCTGGTGGGCCCGGGCTGAAGCAATCTGGCCTGGTAGCGTTCTGGTTCGGCAAAGCTTGGTGCGGCAGTGGTGAGTGGACCGGTTGCAGGCGTAGCTTGGTTCGGTTGTGGTGGTTCGGTGGTAGGAGTGTGGATATGGATCGGTAGTGAGCTTGGAGGTTGGTTCGGTTGTATGTGGTCCGGTCATGGTGGTCCGGTGATGGTGGGAAATGGGTTGGACCGGTGGTGTATGGAAACTGTGTTGGACCGGTGGAGTTGGGGGTTGATTCGGCAGAGCTTGGTCCGGATGTGTGTTATGCCGAATGGACCGTTGCCTGTATTGCCGAATGAACCTTTGCTTGGAATGCCGAATGGACTTAGGAACCAGATGGAATGGAGGTTGCGAACCCGGGTGAAACTGACGCTTCTCGGTCTCGAGATCTTCTGGGTGAAAATTCGCCCAACATCTGGAAATGCAAGTTTGTGGCTTTTTCCCAGTTGACAGTACTGTGTACAAACATATGGTAAAGAGATCTTTTCAAAAGAAATTGCATTTTTGTTCAACACAAGTTTAACAATATTTACGTTTGAGTGGCCTAGTTTATAATGCCACATATCAAAAATCTTACAGTCATCTTTACATTTGATTTCAGAAACATTACAGCATTTCCCTTAAGTCCAGAATTTCTTGGTTTAGCTACATCAAATTTGTACAATCTTCTAAATTCTCTACCCTGCAATAAAATTTCCTTTGTTAGAATATCTTTAACAAGACAATACTGTGGGTAAAATTCAAAGAACACATTATCATCTTTTGCGAACTGGGATACACTTAGTAAATTTTTTCTTATCAATGGAACTCTTAAGAGATTATTGAGATAAAGTTGTTTCTTGCCAATAAAACTTGCATTTCCAGTGTGTAATTCTAATGGATTTACCATCCCCCATATGCATAGTATGTGTACCTTTGTACTCTTTGCTTCCCAAGTTTAGCTTGCTCAGGTCATTTGTTACATGATTTGTAGCTCCTGAGTCTGGGTACCAGCATTCATCATGTATGTCTACTAATTTTGCTGTGTCACAATCTGTATTTTCTGACTGGCCTCTCTGATTTGGTTGAGTGTTGACCATGTTAGCATTTGGTTGATAGTTCTTTGCATTACTTTGTTGTTGCGGCACATAATTGCTATCATATCTGAAATAGCATCTGCTTGCTATATGACCATATTTCTCACATATCTGACATCAAATTCTACTGTTGTTGTTCTGCCTGCCACCTCTACCTCTTGCTTTATTTGTCTGACCACCTCTTTGACTGTTAAATTGATTTCTTACGTTGTTATTCTTTCCTTGATTCCTGTTTCTACTGTTACAAATAAATTGGCTGTGAAATCTGAACCAGTAGATTTCTTTTGCTCTATTCTACCTTCATGGGCAAGAAGAGTAGCATGAACATACTGAATTGTGGGAGTTTTTTCTTTAGAAGAAATTACTGCTACAACTGCTTCATACTCCTCATCTAAGCCATTTAGAATTGACAGTATTTGTTCATGATCAGAGATTTTAGGCCCTGCTGAAGCCAGTTGATCACGTAGCATTTTAATTTTAGACAAATAATCTCTTATTGGTAGAATGTCTTTCTTTAAACTTTGCAATTGTCTTTTATAGAACATGACTTTTGCCACTGATTGAGTATTGATGTGACGACCGCTCATGACTCCCGCATCAAAACAATGGAATAGTGCGCTGAAAGGCGTGCCAGGTAGCCATGGACGATAGTCAGGGAAAAATAAAACAGCAAACTCTATCGTACAACTCACAGCGCATGAATAAAATACAATAAAGAAATATATAGTGAAGCCCCATAATAGAAAAATCATCATATAAGCATCGTAGTAGTTTTATACAAACATGAATCATCCATACATCAAAGCCTCACTACAAACACTCAATCAGATATAACAGCGGAACACCCGGTACATATAGTAAGAAAACTAGTATGCAAAGCCTCCTGCTCGTCTTCGTCATCATCAGCGTAGATCTCTAAGAACAGCACCTGCCACCTGCTACCTAGTCTGCCCATCCCAACATGGATGAACAGCCCAAGGTAATAAGAGGAGGCATAAAACCTTGAGTCAGACAAAGTCTTAGTGAGCAGTAAATCAACTATCAAACATACCAAAAGAGCATAAAGGATAAAAGGAATAGGAACCAAACCATCCCACTCCACCTCTTTCTACAGTGATAGCCCCCAGATACACACCAAAGAGAAGTAAGCATAACATAGCAGATAATTAAGGTAAAGCAATAATCATTCGAGTCAAGGGCGATGTTTTCCAAATACAAACCCCCAAGGCCTAAACCAAGATCAGATAAGCACCTAGAAAATACCGCTCTTGAGACCGAATGATGATACAACCAAACGTCCAAACATCCATGACTCTGGCTATCACTGTTATCCTTACTTCGATTTTACCGTTGATTGAATGACCATCCGTCAAGGGCTAATGGTAACCCCGGTTCCAGACATAACTCCGCACACTGCCTTGTGCTTAGGACTTATCTACTTTGCCCAGAGTACTCGACTACCTACCTGTAGTCTTTTGGTTGTCCCGACTACCTACCTGTAGTCGTTATGGGCACCCCATGTACTCTTGCTTTTGAGCATGCTAGAACCTTCAACAACGATGAGATCCAAGCCTCCTAGTCATCCTCCTTGACGACCATCCTCATACTAGCTCAAGCTACCTCTCGAGCAATCCATTATCAACCAACTCGAACCATCCCTCGAGTTATCAACATGCTTGGAATGATCCCTGCCTGGATTACGCCAAGTCTACATCACATCATACTTCGCTTTATTACACCATAGCAAAGTCTCAACTCAACAACATGGTTTGCCTCATCGCATCATGGCAAAGTTCCATCTCAACATCATTCAATCCATACATATGAGCTTCCACATCCGCCACATATGCCTTTAGCAGCTTTCACCATTCAAGAGCCTCTTCTGTAGCTTTTGAATCATCTTTGACCATACTTGTCCAAATCTATCAACTAGATAACTCATTCACAACAATCAATCAAGGCAAACATTAATCCAAACAAATAAGTATCCAATCAAGATCTAATCAGGCATTCATAACTACAATGGCAATTTCGTAAATAAATGAGCTTAGAACTAACATACATGAATCATGGGTTTTTAGCATAGATCTAGCAAATATAAAACATGGGTTTTGTTTCTATAACTTAATAAATGAGCTTGCATAGGTAAACATCTTCACAAACAATGGATCTATACTTGGATCTAAGGAAAATGCACAAAATCACTGTCTACAACACTCCAACAAACCACCAATCCATTATACTCCTTTGGGTCCGCGTGAGAGATAACTACCACTCACCAAATCACCTAAACACTTCAGATCTGGACAGCGAAGATCAAGGCTTGATCCGGCGAAATCTCGCTTAAAACGATGAAATCTAGCTTCGTTGGATGAAGATCTTCAACTTTGTCTCTTGGATCTTCAATCTCGATCTTCGATCTTGGATGGATGTTAGAATTAGATTGGAATGGAGAAAAGAAGATGAAGAAATGTTGTAGTCGAGTTCCCAAAATGGCAGCACTTCGTCGCTTCAAAAACCGGTGCCAAAAAGTGAGCCAAACCCCCCTATTTATAGGCTGAATCAACCTTAGATCGCCCAAGGTCTTAACTCGGAGTTCGCTATTAGGTCGTTACCGACCTAAAAAGACTCCGACCTAACATAGGTCGCTGCCGACCTATGCTCTTCTACGACCTAAAACACACGTGCCTTAACCATCCCACCGACCTAACGGCTTATCCCTAGTGCCGACCTAAAGACTTAAACAGGTCTCCGACCTATCGTTATAACCAGATGCCGACCTAACTCTTAGCACAGAACCAACTTAGGTCGCATACGACCTTATCCCTCGACCTATCAATATAACTCGTAGCTCCTTAAGCCGGTATCCCCCCTTAACGTGTTATCCCGGTGACTTTGCTAGCTCGGCATCTCCACTAAGCCGATCACCACTAAGTCGGTCAACCCCTTAACTCGGCCATAACTCTAAACCATTAGCTCTTAGGTCGGTCACTCCCCTTAGGTCGGTCCAATCCTTAACCTGTTAACTCCTATAGCTCGGCCACTTCCTTAGGTTGGTCATACGGGCTAACCCTTCATTCGTACACAACTCATCCCATGGCTCGAACAAGACTCAGGCTAGAGACAGCATAACCAATCCTTCGACCTGTAAATTCTACAATATATCAACACGTAAAATACGGGTCGTTACATTCTCTCCCCCTTAGGAATTTCGCCCCCGAAATTCCAAGCAAACAACAGCAATCAAAGATAATCCGCATGCCTACCATCCATAGCAATCAACAAACCATGCATCCAATTCTAGCCTAGCATGCAGAATTCTAAGACTTAGAACAAGCTACAAATTCATGAGATGTCACGACACTTTAGGGCCATACCTCGAAGAGTCCGGGATGAGCTGCCTTCATCCTCTCTTCCTCTTCCCACGTACAGTCGTTAACATCATCACTCCATTGTACCTTGAGCAACGTAATCGTCTTCCTCCTAAGCTGTTTCGTGTCAGTTTCAACAACACGAAGCGGCTTACGAGGTCTCGTAACCACTGGATCAACCTTCAAGTCTTCACAGCTATCAGCAGAAACCACCGTAGTTGGGTCATGCACATACTTCCGTAGATAAGATACATGAAAAACATTGTGCACACCCGCCATCTTTTCTGGTAACTCCAATCTATAAGCGAGCTCTCCAATCCGCTCGATAATCGGGAATGGTCCAACAAATCTCGGAGTCAATTTCCCTTTCTTCCCGAATCTAATAACACTCTTCAAAGGAGAAATCTTCACAAAAACCATATCACCTACGTCGAATTCCAAATCCTTTCGACGATTATCGGCATAACTCTTCTGACGATCTTGGGCTGCTTTCATTCGTTGCCGAATGATCTCTATACAATCCGAAGTCTGTCGAATCATCTCTGGCCCAAGTATCAGATTTTCTCCAGTTTCCAACCAACATGTCGGAGAGTTACACGGTCTTCCATATAATGCCTCATATGGTGCCATACCAATACTCGACTGATAACTGTTATTATATGCAAACTCCACCAAATGAAGATGATCTTCCCATGATCCTCCGAAGTCCAAAACACAAGCTCTGAGAAGATCTTCCAAAACTCGGTTAACTCTCTCAGTCTGACCATCTGTTTGAGGGTGATAAGCTGTACTCAAACACAACTCAGTTCCCAAAACTTCCTGGAAGCTCTTCCAAAATCCACTAGTGAACAATGGGTCTCGATCGCTCACTATACTCTTCGGAATACCATGGAATCGAACTATCCACTTAACATACAACTCAGCCAACTTCGATGCAGTCCTAGTTGATCGAACAGGAATGAACCTTGCACTCTTGGTCAAACGATCTACTATGACCCAAATTCCTTCATTTCCTGCTCTTGTCCTAGGTAGACCATCGATAAAGTCCATCGACACTTGCTCCCACTTCCATGTAGGAACTTCTAATGGCTGAAGTAATCCACTGGGCTTCTTCTGCTCAGCTTTCACTAACTGGCAGTTCATACACTTGGAAATAAAATTTCCAACATCCTTCTTCATGCCTTCCCAGTAGTAAGTTCTCTTCATATCCCGATACATCTTATTTCCACCTGGATGAATTGTCAACTTCGAGTGATGACCTTCTTTCAGAACTTCATCTCTTAATCCATCTACATCGGGAACAACCAATCGTCCTTGCTTCCGAAGCCAACCCTCTGGATCGACCTCGAATCCCTTATCCTTCTCTGGGTCCAATCCAGATTCCAAATCTCGGATGATCTTGACAAGCTTATCGTCTCGCTTTTGGCTCTCACCAATTCTTTCCACAAGAGTAGGTCTTATCGATAAGTTTGCCAACATTTCAGGTTCCAACTCACATCTGGGCCTGAAATCAAATCCAGCCAAATACTCAAGGTTCTTCCATTCCGAAAACATGGCTCCCAAACTTGCATGTCTTCGACTTAACGCATCAGCCACCGCGTTACCTTTTCCCGGAGTATAGGCTATACCAAAATCATAAGATGCTAAGAACTCTATCCATCTTTGCTGTCGAAGATTCAAATCCTTTTGGGAGAACAGATACTTCAACGACTTATGATCTGTAAATAACTCAAATCTAACTCCCAATAGATAGTGTCTCCATATCTTCAAAGCAAACACAATCGCCGCTAACTCCAAATCATGAGTCGGATAATTCCTTTCATGCGGCTTCAGTTGTCGACTTGCATACGCAACAACTTTATCCTTCTGCATTAGCACTGCTCCAAGTCCAGTGCCACATGCATCGGTGTAAACCACCATCTCTTCATTCCCACTTGGAATAGTCAAAACAGGAGCACTTGTCAGTCGCTCTTTCAGAATTACGAAAGCTTGCTCACACTTATCATCCCATCTGAACACTTGGTTCTTCTTCGTCAATCCCGTCAACGGTGCAGCTACCTTGGAAAAATCTTTGATAAACCGACGATAATATCCTGCTAATCCAAGAAAACTCCTCACATCAGATGCGTTCTTAGGTCTAACCCAATCCTGGATTGCTGCCACCTTAGCGGGATCAACCGCTATTCCATTTCCAGAGATAACATGGCCTAAGAACCTCACTTCACTCTTCCAGAAGTGACATTTCGAAAACTTAGCCTTCAGCTGATGTTTCCGCAAGATTTCCAAAACAATTCTCAACTGCGTCTTGTGCTCTTCCTCAGTTCTGGAGTAAACCAAAATATCATCCACGAACACAAGCACGAACTTATTCAACTGATCTCTGAACACCCTATTCATAAGATCCACAAAATATGCTGGCGCGTTAGTCAATCCAAACGGCATTACCAGCCACTCATAAAAACCGGATGGTGTCCTAAAAGCAGTCTTTGGCACACTATCCTTTGTCACTCTCAACTGGTGAAATCCCGTTGCCAAATCCATCTGAGAAAACACCTTGGCCTCGTGAAGCTGATCAAACAAGTCATCTATTCTCGGCAATGGATACTTGTTCTTCTTAGTCAACTTATTCAGCTCACGATAATCCACACACAACCTCAACGATCCATCCGCTTTGGTTGCGAACACAACTGGTGCACCCCATTCGGACACACTTCTCCGAATGAATCCTTTCTGCAAAAGGTCATCAACCTGCACCCTCAACTCTAGCTGCTCCCTAGGCGCCATCCGCCTAAGAGGCATCACAACAGGTCTGGCTCCCTCAACTAGATCGATACGAAACTCGATCTCCCTATGCGGCGGCAACCCTTTGACTTCGTCAAAGACATCCTCGAATCCATTCACAATAGACACTGATGACAGTCCATCCCGTGGAACAACCAGCGAATACATGAAGCTCATGAAGACTCCTTCATCATGCTTACATCGTATCACAACCTTTCGCCCTTCCACATTCCCGACTGTCACCTCAAGCCTCTCACAATCAATCCTTGCCGCATACTTCTTGAGCCAGTCCATACCCAAAATAATTCCGAACCCCGCAAAGTTCAGAACAAAGCAATCACAATCAAACGAGCAATCATGACTCGACACAACCAGACCACGGCATATCATACACAAACATGACGAACCCCCAACCGGATTAGTCACAATCAATGGCCTATCAACAATATCCGGTTTCAAACCTAACCGGCCTACCAAATCATTACAAACAAAAGAATGCGACGCTCCAGTATCAAACAACACTCTAACTGGAACACCACAGATAGAAAGAGTACCTTGAACCACCACACTCTTCCCCTTTTCTTCAGCAGTAGGAGCTTTTGAAGATGACGGCACAACTCCCAAAGCATAAGCTTGCACAATCTGCCTATCTTTCCTCGGCTCTGGGCAATCCTTCTTGATATTTCCCAGCTTATCACAGTTATAACACTTTCCCGGCACTTTGGGATTCTTACAATCTTTGTAAAGATGGCCCTTCTGTTGGCAGTTATAACAAGTCACTTCGCCTTTCGGCTTCTTCTGGCCATCCTTTCCCTTCTGTTGCTGCTGCTTCCTCCTCTTATTGCCACTCTGGTGTGGTTTAGATCCTTCCCTGGTTAAAGCAACAACAGAACTTTCCTTAGGAAACAAACTCTCATGCCTGAGGGCTTTCTCCACAAGCTTCTCAAACGGATCCTCCAGATGATCCACCAACTGCCTCCCAAGATAAGCATCCAAACCAGTCACAAACTTCTCATTCTTCTGATAAGGAGAATCAATATACGATCTAGCATACTTGGACAAAGCTTCAAACTCAGAAATATACTCAAGAACTGGTCTCCCACCTTGCTTGAGCTCTACAAACCTCTTGAACAAAACAGACTTCTGAGCCGTAGAGATGAACTTGGCTTCAAATCTAACTTGGAATTGCTCCCAAGTGATCTCTTCTTCTGGAGTATCGATGGTGATAGAATTCCACCAATCAGCAGCTCTTCCCTGAAGCTGTCTTGATGCAAGCTTCCTCTTAGTTGCATCCTCAATCCCTAAGTCACCAAAGATTCTTCGACATGCATCAATCCATCTCTGCACCTCAATGGTCGACTCCGTCCCCAAGAAAGCTTTTCCTCCAAGAGCAGTATAATCCTTACAAAGCTTAGCAAAATCCACCGGCCTTGGAGCTTGGACTTGAACTCCCACATCCACTGATGATCCTGAAGCTGGTATCCTTCTCATGATCGAAGTCATCATCGCTTCGAACATAGTTCCATAATCAACAGCTCCTTCATCAGCACGGCTTTCCCTTGCAGCTGGTCTCCCTCTTCGACTCATCCTTAATATCTGTAATAAGAATGATTAGAACACCTTAAGAAACAATTGCATAAGGAGTTCAAATCCTTCTAAGCTACTATATTATATATAGTAATTATCCATCAAAATACAATTACGTCTCTCATACGTAGTTACGTCAGCGAGCGTTGGCTAAAATCGATTAACCAAAGCTCTGATACCAAATGTGACGACCGCTCATGACTCCCGCATCAAAACAATGGAATAGTGCGCTGAAAGGCGTGCCAGGTAGCCATGGACGATAGTCAGGGAAAAATAAAACAGCAAACTCTATCGTACAACTCACAGCGCATGAATAAAATACAATAAAGAAATATATAGTGAAGCCCCATAATAGAAAAATCATCATATAAGCATCGTAGTAGTTTTATACAAACATGAATCATCCATACATCAAAGCCTCACTACAAACACTCAATCAGATATAACAGCGGAAAACCCGGTACATATAGTAAGAAAACTAGTATGCAAAGCCTCCTGCTCGTCTTCGTCATCATCAGCGTAGATCTCTAAGAACAGCACCTGCCACCTGCTACCTAGTCTGCCCATCCCAACATGGATGAACAGCCCAAGGTAATAAGAGGAGGCATAAAACCTTGAGTCAGACAAAGTCTTAGTGAGCAGTAAATCAACTATCAAACATACCAAAAGAGCATAAAGGATAAAAGGAATAGGAACCAAACCATCCCACTCCACCTCTTTCTACAGTGATAGCCCCCAGATACACACCAAAGAGAAGTAAGCATAACATAGCAGATAATTAAGGTAAAGCAATAATCACTCGAGTCAAGGGCGATGTTTTCCAAATACAAACCCCCAAGGCCTAAACCAAGATCAGATAAGCACCTAGAAAATACCGCTCTTGAGACCGAATGATGATACAACCAAACGTCCAAACATCCATGACTCTGGCTATCACTGTTATCCTTACTTCGATTTTACCGTTGATTGAATGACCATCCGTCAAGGGCTAATGGTAACCCCGGTTCCAGACATAACTCCGCACACTGCCTTGTGCTTAGGACTTATCTACTTTGCCCAGAGTACTCGACTACCTACCTGTAGTCTTTTGGTTGTCCCGACTACCTACCTGTAGTCGTTATGGGCACCCCATGTACTCTTGCTTTTGAGCATGCTAGAACCTTCAACAACGATGAGATCCAAGCCTCCTAGTCATCCTCCTTGACGACCATCCTCATACTAGCTCAAGCTACCTCTCGAGCAATCCATTATCAACCAACTCGAACCATCCCTCGAGTTATCAACATGCTTGGAATGATCCCTGCCTGGATTACGCCAAGTCTACATCACATCATACTTCGCTTTATTACACCATAGCAAAGTCTCAACTCAACAACATGGTTTGCCTCATCGCATCATGGCAAAGTTCCATCTCAACATCATTCAATCCATACATATGAGCTTCCACATCCGCCACATATGCCTTTAGCAGCTTTCACCATTCAAGAGCCTCTTCTGTAGCTTTTGAATTATCTTTGACCATACTTGTCCAAATCTATCAACTAGATAACTCATTCACAACAATCAATCAAGGCAAACATTAATCCAAACAAATAAGTATCCAATCAAGATCTAATTAGGCATTCATAACTACAATGGCAATTTCGTAAATAAATGAGCTTAGAACTAACATACATGAATCATGGGTTTTTAGCATAGATCTAGCAAATATAAAACATGGGTTTTGTTTCTATAACTTAATAAATGAGCTTGCATAGGTAAACATCTTCACAAACAATGGATCTATACTTGGATCTAAGGAAAATGCACAAAATCACTATCTACAACACTCCAACAAACCACCAATCCAATATACTCCTTTGGGTCCGCGTGAGAGATAACTACCACTCACCAAATCACCTAAACACCTCAAAAACTAAACACTTCAGATCTGGACAGCGAAGATCAAGGCTTGATCCGGCGAAATCTCGCTTAAAACGATGAAATCTAGCTTCGTTGGATGAAGATCTTCAACTTTGTCTCTTGGATCTTCAATCTCGATCTTCGATCTTGGATGGATGTTAGAATTAGATTGGAATGGAGAAAAGAAGATGAAGAAATGTTGTAGTCGAGTTCCCAAAATGGCAGCACTTCGTCGCTTCAAAAACCGGTGCCAAAAAGTGAGCCAAACCCCTCTATTTATAGGCTGAATCAACCTTAGATCGCCCAAGGTCTTAACTCGGAGTTCGCTATTAGGTCGTTACCGACCTAAAAAGACTCCGACCTAACATAGGTCGCTGCCGACCTATGCTCTTCTACGACCTAAAACACACGTGCCTTAACCATCCCACCGACCTAACGGCTTATCCCTAGTGCCGACCTAAAGACTTAAACAGGTCTCCGACCTATCGTTATAACCAGATGCCGACCTAACTCTTAGCACAGAACCAACTTAGGTCGCATACGACCTTATCCCTCGACCTATCAATATAACTCGTAGCTCCTTAAGCCGGTATCCCCCCTTAACGTGTTATCCCGGTGACTTTGCTAGCTCGGCATCTCCACTAAGCCGATCACCACTAAGTCGGTCAACCCCTTAACTCGGCCATAACTCTAAACCATTAGCTCTTAGGTCGGTCACTCCCCTTAGGTCGGTCCAATCCTTAACCTGTTAACTCCTATAGCTCGGCCACTTCCTTAGGTTGGTCATACGAGCTAACCCTTCATTCGTACACAACTCATCCCATGGCTCGAACAAGACTCAGGCTAGAGACAGCATAACCAATCCTTCGACCTGTAAATTCTACAATATATCAACACGTAAAATACGGGTCGTTACAATTGAAAACTTGCTCAATAGTAGACCAGATTTCATTTGCAGATTTGCATCCAATTAATTGTGGTAAGAGATTGGAGCTGATCGTGGAAAGTAACCAATAACTTACTAGGCTATCTTGTCTTTGATATGATATGAAATCTTGATTGTTTATTAGTTTTCCATCTTTGTCTGTTATGAACCTGGGTGGTGTGATTAATGTTCCATGAACATAGTCCTCCAGACCATAGCCTTTAATTGATGTTTCAATCTGAAATTTCCAGATTAGGAAGTTTGATTCATCCAGTTGTACATTGATGGTTTGACTTTGTGGTTACACTAATGCTTAATCAAATCTTGTGTTGTAGATCTCTGAGTGGTTGATTCAGTGTTTCTTGCTGTGGATAAGGGTGATGACTCTTCTTCAGCCATTAAAACAGAATTGTGAGAGGCAAATAGGTTCTTGAATCTGCAGTGAGATGATCTTGAAATCAAGAAAGCTGCAAGAACTAAAGAAACAGAAACTCTGATGCAGCCTGAAGTAAACCGAGTGATGAAGCAATTCTGACAGTCACTTTGATCAGATGATGAGAACCCTGCTTCTCTGATGATCTTGGGTGCGCAGCCTGATCTCTGTGATGATATAAAATCTGAGGGATCAAAGGCAAGGCGTTAACCTTGTTACTGCTGTTAAGAAAATAGATTTTTGCTCCGATACCAAGATAAAATTTTGAATGAATCTAAAAGACAGATTTATCGAATTGATTTTCAAAGATGTACAGAACTATTTGTTTGTATAAGAGAATGAATACACTGAAGCTATTACAAAAGTTACATTTCAGAGAGATACATGTTATTAATTAAATAGATGAGAATGGGCCTAATATAAATGGGCTTCTGCTATTTATACTTGCTGAGGGTCTGTGTTGAAGATGGGCCGGGTTTGCTTGCTCTCTTTTATGATACTTCGATTCAGTGTATCCTTTATTTTGGGTCAATGGTCAATGGCCAATACTGCATTAACCTGGGAGTTCAAGCTGTTAGACTTGATATTTGAAATTAGAAGGAAGGTGGATAGATATTTTGAAACGCAAAGTAAAAGGAGGAAAATAGGGAAACACAGCAAAACATGTAGCATGTTTTTTCGGCTTCAGGAAAATTGATTTTGGCCAGTGACAGTAAGCAAACCTTCCTAACGGTCGGTTTGATAAGATTATTTTAAAGCAAATGACTTCAAAAATGCAAAAGGATTCACATACATATAGTTTTGAAAATGTGTCATATGTAAGCCTTTGAATCTATGATAATTTTATGTGTGTGTGTATAGGTTGAATGCATATAAACTCCGAACAAACAAACTTTGAATATACATGTGTTCATGTACAATAGGTTAGTACTTTTCATATTTTTAATAAGTAAAGGTTTGGAATGTATATTGTTATCGAAAAAAGACAAAAAATTATTATTTACAGTTTATATATGGACTTCAAGTATGTATAATATGAATTTCGAATTAATATATGTACTTAAGTTTCAAATATTTGAAAGGTTTCGAATAATATAGCTTTATCTGGTTTTGAGTATGCGTATGGTTCCAAGTGCATGCGCATTTTAAAAACTTGTAGTTTTTAATGAATGTCAAAATTTTCAAATAAACGCATAAGTTTTGGATACATTTGGCTTCGAGTTGAGGAGTTTTACATACATCAGGCTTTTATGATGGTCTTGATTTCAAAAAATATTTGGTTTCATAAATACAAGAATTTGAGATATGTCAATATCATGTGAACAGATTCCAATATTGATTTCAAATATCTTTTTAAGCATAAGCTTTGAAAATGTATAGATCTCGAATCTACAAGTTTTCAACATACATCAGTTTTTATCAGAGTTTTTGAAAATGTACAAATTTTGGGTGCATACTGGCTTTAGGTATATATATCATCAAAGTTTGGAATATGACTTGGCAAATAAAAGTTTCATATACACACATACACACATATGTGTGTCAGTTCTGGTGATATATACGATTTCTAATATATATAAGTTTTAAATATTTTTCAGCCTTCAAATATTAAATTTCTCAAATATTTGAGTTTCATATGTACAGAGGATTCAAGTATATTTGAGTATCAGGTTTCATGTGTACAAAGATTTTCATATATGTATAAGTTTTGTAATATATATATATATATAAGCTTCTCGAAATATGTCTACTTTAGATATTTATGTGAGTAGTTTCATAAGTGTAAATTTCTAACATGTTTTGAGTATCATGGATATAAAACTTTATACATGTCAGTATCACACAAATTGATACTAAGTGTTGGATTTGAAAATGTATTAAGTTTTATAAGTTTCAAGTACATATCAAATTCACTTTAAAAGGTTTCAAATGAACATATAATTTGAAATATGCACATAAGCTTATAAAGGCTTCAGCTACATGAAGTGCCTTATATTTACAGATTTTGAAAAATAAAGTTTCCAAAATTATGGAGTGGTAGGTTTTGGAAAGTGTCAGGCGTCGACAATATATTGGCTTTTTATATATTAGACTTTGGATCTGAGTTTTCAAACATGAAAAATTCTTTTTATATAATCGGCTTTGAATACATATGATTTCATATATGTAGATTTTGAGTTTCGTTGCATTGGTTTGAAAAGTAGAGATTTCAAATATATCAGGCTTCCAACATGTACACTTCTACATACATTAGATTTTGAATATATGTGCTATAGTGTTGTGAATATATATAAATTCATATGCATGTGGTCTCAGGCAAATATGGTTTCCAATGTGTATAGCTTTGAATGTATGTTATTTATATATGTGTACCAAGCCTTCAAGAATATCCATTTCTGTGCACGCATTTGTCTTCAAGTACACGTTGAGTTTCGAATGTATATAAAAGTTAATTTTGAAATATATGTAAATTTTCGATGTCCCGATTTTCCATCTCAAAACTTGAATCTATATAATAACGTAACTCTTTGTTATAAATTGCTTTTTGGTTAAAGGTTATTTCTAAAGAAGTGATTCTTATAAAATAGGTTTTCTTGTTTATAGGGTCTATCGGTTCATGAATCATGACTTTTTAGACTTACAAATAAGATATTTCTTTCGTCAGGAAAAACCTGAATCAAAACAATTTTACATTTTATAAAGGTAAAATAATATACACCAATATTTATTTTGGAAAGTAATTTTATTCAAAGGATTTTACCATGCACAACTTTGGGGAAAAAATATTTTTTTGTAAATCAGAAGAATCAATACAATTATCCTATGGATCGGGAAAACATATGTCTAATTATTTCAAAAGGAATTTATAAACTCTTTAAAGTACACAAACTATTGAGAACTATTTTTCTTAGAAAAATTTTCAGAATTACCATGACCTATTTATACTATTAAACTATAATTAGAAGAGTCTATTCTCAATTAAAGGACTATTGAGTCATGAATCATCACTGTTTAGTCCCTTATTCAAGATTTACATTTCTTTTATGCGATTATAAGTTTTACAAAGACTTTTTCAAATTTCAAACACTAAGAATAGAATCTCTTATCCGTATCATTAGAATACACCAAGTAACTTTTGAAAAGCTAAAGAATAAAAAAGCATCCATCAAGAGTTATGATCACGAGTAGCTAGAAGGGATGAGTTAATTGAACCTATATTTGATCCAAAAAGGAAGAAAAATGCTTAAAGGAGTTACCTTTATTTCAAACAAAGGAGTTACCCTTATTTCAAATAAGGAAAGGTTTAAGAAATATTTTTATATGGATTATCTTAGCTAGGTATAGCAAAGAAAAAGGATAACAAATCATGAGAAAGTTGATTGCTACATCAAGACAAAATAAGGAAGAAATTTAAGAAATCATAAGTAGAATCATTATCCAATGTTGTAATTTTCAAGTTACAAGGTTCAGACTACATCTACAATGATCATCCAAAAATAAGATAATAAGATTATAAAGTAGTAAAAGCGATCTTGGATTATGACTTGTTACAAGTTCCAAAGCACTTGTGATTTTTAATCACAAGTTGCTTCAAATTCCAAAACACTTTTGATCTCGATTTCTACTTGGATAAAATTATTCTACATAAATTGACTCCGGGATCACACGGTTTCAACATGACTATGCTTATCATCTCTATCGAATTCTAAAAGTAGTCATGTATAACACCCTTAATTTTTAATAACATTATTCAGGAGATTTAATTAGATAAATTAAATAGAATAATATAAATAATTAGAGTAATAAGGGGACTGAGGTTTGGAAATAAAATTAAGGGTTGTGCTTAATTGTTTAAATAGGCTTAAGAATGGTTTATTGGCTAATTAATTTACACAAGGGCATATTGGGAAATAGCCGCACCTTATTGCCGTAACCCTTATATATCCACGGCCATTCCATCCATTCACGTTCATTTTCTCATTTTCACAAAACATAAAATGCAAAAATAAGAAGGGAGCAGGCTATTACTAGGAGAAAAGAAGAGAAATTCAATTCAAGCTTGAGATTTAAGCAAGGGGATTAATCTCAATCAAATCTGAAATTTCCTATCTTAATCAAGGTGAATATTAATTTTATCATCTCTATTTTGTGTTTATGATTTTTTTTTGGATTTAAGATTAATTCCATTTTAATGATGACTCGAAAGATCGTATGCTTGGATTATAACATGTTTGATTTAAACAAAAATTGTTTAAATGTGGTTTTATACGATTTTAAGGGTAAAACCAATTATAATTATTTTCATATGAAATGAGGAATTTATATGTTATTTAAAACATGATTTTGGAGTTGGATTTTAATTTTCATAATTTTCTATGTTATGGAGAATATATTATGAATTTTTCAAAGAAAAATATGGTTAATTGGGTTTACAAATTTATTTCAGAAATTATATTAAGAAATTGGGTTTGGGTCTGAAATTTAGATATGTTAGTTAACATATTAAAAGAGAATTTCTGTTATTTTTGGGATTTTTTCTAAGTGATTTACTATGAGAATTAAATTATTTTGAAAGGAGGACCTAAATGATTTATATGTATGAAATGGCTTATTGGTTAAATTAATTTTTGTTTAGATCTGAAATTATGTGGCAGTTATTTTTGTAAAGAATTTAAAAAGTTGAGACAACCAATCACATGCTTACAAGTAGGCAAGTTAGTTAGAAATTATTTGCTTTAATTGGCATAAATCAGTTTTACCCAGAAAAGTGGGTTTCGCCTCTTTTAGAAGCACCTTTTGACTCATAGCTTTCGTCTTTAATCAAGTCGAAATCCCGCAAAGCCGAAACCAATACACAAGGTATCAACATTGGTATGTAGTGCATTGAAGAAAGGCAGAAGGCATAGTGTCGAAACATAGCTTCCGATGGGAATGAAACCTTTGTTTCGTTTTCTAAAGAAATGCGCTTGCCTATTTTACTAAATGCTTTTGAAGGTTTCAAAATATATGCTTACGAAAAGGTCTTTTGAATAGCTTTCGAAAAGATATTTTGAATAGCTTTCAAAAGAGGGCTGTTGCCTTATTGTTTAAAGTATAGCTTTCGAATGGGTTACTTTGTTTCCAAACTAATGATTTCAAAAGGGGTAGTTTCGACCTAGCCGAAACCCTTCTGCCGACTTTATGTCTTTCGAAGGAATTGAAGACATCAATGCTTTGGAAAGGTAGCCTTTGTTTTGTAAATATAAGCCACTTCCTAAAGCTTTCAAAAGGGTTCAAGGGTTTCGAAGGCGATGGCTTTGAAAGGAGGTTTCAATGCTATCCTTCGGTATTTTGCTTAAATGTTTTGAAGCTTTCGAATGGATGGTTCCGAAGCCATCACCTTTTTCCCAAACAATTTTATATAAAGATCAATGGTTTCAAAAGGGGTACTTTCATATGTATTCACTTTGACCCAAAAGATATTTTAAGTAAAAACCAATGGTTTCGAAATGGGTACTATCATATGATTTCGAAGCTACGCTTATATAATTGAATGGTTTCACTTTATTGCATTCGAAAGGTTTCGAAAGAAAGGTTTTAAAGTGTTTCGAAAGGCAGATGCCTAGTGATTTGAAAAGAACATTTTAATGCTTTCAAAAGGAAGTTTCCAGTGGTTTCGAAAGAAAAGGTTTTAAGGTTTTGAATGTCTTAGTTTTCAAAACAAAGAACCCAATCTCATTTTAAAGGAAAACCATGGCATAATAAAAGAGTTTCAAAATGATTTTAAGTATGGAGTCTTTGAAGAAGTTTTCCTTGATTAATAGGTTAAAGGGCTTAACCAAGTTTTATATAAAATGATTTCAAGGATATTAAACCAAAGAAGTTAGTATTTTCATATTATTATGTTTACTTCTTCACACACACACACACACACATTGTAATGGACCCATAACTGTATTTCGGGGAGAAATGGCAGAATAACTAGCTAGGTTGACCCAGTAGTGAATATAACTTGAATTAACTCCCGCATGAGTAAAATTGCATCCAAGAGGTCAGATAGACCAGAATGTAGGATGCCTAAATATCGAAGCGGTCAGATAGACAACTTCATAGTAAACCCATGAAAACTATATTTAGGAAAGGTTATCGGCAAGAGCCAATAGGTTCATGGTAAACCCATGAAAACTATGATTAGAAAGAGTTAATGGCAGGGACCAATAGGTTTGTAGTGAACTCATAAATACTATATCCGGATTAAGTTATTGATAGGTATCAATAGGTTCCTAGTCAACCTATTAAAACTAGGATAAAAGGGAAGTTATTGGAGTTATCAATAGGTTCAGTGAGAACCCACGAAACAATGATGTTATTGGCAGGGGCCTATAGGTTCTTAGTGATCCCATGAAAACTATGAAATAGTACAGAAAGTCCATAAAATTAAACAGGTTAATATTTCGCCCTGAAAACTATGAAACTAGACAAGGAGTCCATAAACATTAAACATGTTATTAGTCTGCCCATAAAAACTAATAGGTTAACAGCAACTCTAAAAACTATAACCGAGAAAAATAGTCAAAATGAACGGAGATGGGTAATGCAGAATTGATTTACTTGTTTTGCATATCATCATATTATTTTGAGATGTTTTAACCATTGTGGATGCAGGAGAATGTATATAGTTTTATAAAGGTTTTAGGACGCTAGTGAGGGGAAAACTCATCTTGCAAAGTGGCATGGTCTCACTAGATATTTAGATAGTTTGAGGTGGTAGATTATTATTCATACTAGGATTTATGTGTGACTCGTAGTTTATATTTTCCCCTTAAACTCTCGGGTACTCAATTGATTTTGAGTAGTTTGAGAGTTGAGGTTTTTAGGCACCTCTTTAGACCGATAAGCTTGCAGCGACATGTAGGAGGCATCATAGCTAGTTATAGTTTTCTTCTATTTTTGATTCCGATGTATTTTGTTGTAATGGAAAAGTTGTTTAATTTCCAAGATATATATTCTGATCATCCAAGAAGGCATCTTCGTATGTCGCTCTTGGCGTATGTCGTAATAATTATATTTTCTCTAAACATGGTCCTCGTATTATGATTATGTAATGAATTTGAAATGATTTGAAATGGAATATGAAAATTGTTTTGTGATTTTAATTTTTTTATATATCCATGCGTTTCTATTAAATCAATGTATCTAGCATAACTATATTTGGTCACCAAGGATTAATAACTATGGATGACTGCAACATCCGTAGCCGTAAATTTTGGACCTTGAAGTAGAGGATGTTACAAGTTGGTACCATAGCATAGGTTTTGGAAACTTAAAAGAAACTTAAACCTAAAAGATTTTCAAACATAATCTCATGAATCAGAAATAAGATCGGGGTTTGGTTTAACGCTATAGTAATGTATTTGTTTATTATATATATAAGTATGTATTCCCCTCTCTGTTAGACCATTCTTCTGTATCTTACTAAAGCTCATATGAAGATTTAAAAAAAGATATAGAGGCAAGAAACGAAAGAGGAAATCTCGGTGGAGGAAGCACCATAACTAAGGAAATGTTAGATCCACTAGAAGGAACACATAACATCACGGATATGAGGGTTTTCAGCACTATGATGCAATCAAAAGTTGCTGCTGGTGTTGTTGGGAATGTTGGAGGAGCTAATCTTGTGGCTCGAGTTGGGAATAATTATGCTAAGCTGAGTAGAGATTACATTAGCCTTGGTGAAAAACTGTTTAAGGGTATGGAAGATGCAATAAAAGTTGAGAATTAGTTATTGCACTATGAGATAATCTTTGCTGATTTAGGTTTAGATGATGAGCAGAAGAGGAAGTTGGCCTAGGTAGTTGTAAGGGGCAGCACTTCATTGGTGGAATAGTGTTACTACTGGGGTTTCGGCGGATGAAACGACCCGACTTTCTTACCATAGAAAATCACATCATTTTTAAGAAAGAAAGGGATAGAAAAGAGAAAAGAAAAAAGAAAAGAAAACAACATCAGAATCTAAACAGCGGAACGAATAAATTATATCGATAACATAAACATTACATAGTTTACAACCACTATCAGAGTTACACAGATATACATCACATACTAGACAGTTATAACACCTGTCTAGTTATATAACTCATTAGAGTACAAGATACAACTTAGAGAAATCTACACAGCGGAAAACTATTTATATCTACACGCAGAAGCCTCCTGCTCCATTTGCTCCTCCAGAATTCGTCAAGCCAACCTAAAATCCCCTAGCTACTTGTAAAAATTTGAGTACCCAAGAGTTTAAGAAAAACAGAATAAACTCCGGGTCTGACATGGGTCTGGTGTGAGTAAACGGTTAAAGTTGCTTAACTTTAAAAACCTTCTGAAAGAAAAGGTATCACGTAAAACTTCCCACACATAAACATGGAAAAAAATTTAGCTTACGCTAACCAAAACATTTGATAGGAAATTCAATGATATTATAATAGGTCTAGGGTTTTCAAATAAATATGAAACAGCCGAAATTGTTACATTTATTAAATTCCAGCTACTAGCCACAAAAGTGGGTAATACAATCAAAACCGTTGGCACTTATTGGATTTTGGATTCCATACAATGGCAGGGCTACTGGGGTACCGCCTGTCACAGTACGTGGCCTAGATCACCGTACCGAGGAGTACGCCCGCTCCCCTGCAACACAAAGCCAGAACCATTCCTTACTGAACAGTTCCAAATAAGACAACCCCGGCGGATGTAGCTATTCAACCGCCCACACAGCCGAAATAAAAGGGACCTCTAGACATGGGTAAATCTTACTCTCAAGTGGGTCTACCCACGAAGCCTTGTTGCACCTACCCTGTTTTAGCCATTCCCGGTTGATGAGGCTTGAGGCTACGATTACCTTTAGTGAACACATCACTTAGAATGCTCATCGTCCACATGACGATGTTCTGAAAGCATTCAATCCATACAAGTTCGTTCCGGGTTCGAACGAAACCGAAGGCATTATCTTGTTACACTCATTTTGGAATCACCCTCAGAGTTAACGGCAATAACCCTTGCACTCTGAATCACCATCTCGAACCTATAAGAACTAGTTCCGTCAAACTCATTACGGAATCACCCACACAGTTATACTGACGTATAGTCCTTACACCTCAAGTCTTCACAAAGCTCCACTTTGATTCACGACCTAACGTTTAATTGGAATCGATGTGGTTTTCGGATATCCAAATACGGAAACCCGATCCCGGTCTCATCGAAATCCAAAGCGTGTCTTTTAGGTCCAAGTTGTTTTAAAGTTAAACAATTAAATTCAACTATCTATATACACACAGAATAGATAATTCACAAGTCACAATTGATAACCACATTATCAAATAAACAGATGATCCATAACAAAATAGGTAATCCATATCATTATCACAATAGATAATCTATATTACCATCACAATGCAACCAAGCATTCATACCACACAACATTACTTATCTCATTTCTGAGATTACATCCATACAAGACAATCAATGTCACCCATTCAAACATAAGCAATGATTTACTTAATCACAACATAATTAATTTAAAATGAATTAAATTAACTATCTCTATTTCTAATTAATTTAAAGTGAATTAAATTAATTACTTCATCTCTTAATTAATTTAAAATTAATTTAAATTAATTACCTTCATCACAATAAATCTTGCTGAAATAAACATTAATTAAACCAATTAATTAATCATTATCTTAATAAATCAACCTTGATTAATTAATTCTTAATCAAGTAATTACTCCTTAATTATTCTTATTAAACATATCAATAAATGAACCTTAATTAATTACTTCTATTAATTAATTAATTAATTACATTATTCCTTAATTAATTACATAAATTAATCATGCTTAAAGTAATTGCTTCCAATTAATCAACTTCAATAAATATAAATAGTAATTAATTATTCTTAATTACTTCTTAATTACTCTTAATTATTTTGTAAATTCTTTGATTTATTACACCAAGTAATAAACCCTTAATTTCTTTAACAAGTAATTATCCATTTTAAAAATTACTTCCCAATCAGTAATTTACCTTAACTCAATTACCTTTGTAATTTATCAATTACTTACCTTAAGTAATTTGCCTTATCAAAACTTATTAAGTAACATACTTAATCATTTATCAAGTGACTTCTTTAATTAATTAACAAATTAATTAACTAACTTGATCACATTCATCTCATAAATTATAATCGAGTAATTTATTCCTTAATTACTTTTTAACCAAATTAATCTTCAATTAACAGATTAATTATCATCAACTATTAATTAATAAACCTTAATTATCAATCCTTTAACACAAAGTAATTAATCACTAATTACTTTTATAATTAATTAATTAACCTTAATTAACTAATTAATCATCTCTTAATCATTAGTTAATAACTTAATTATTAATTAACAATCTTAATTTACAATTTAATTAATCCATAATTATAATTAATTAATCCTTAATTACAATTAATTAACCTTAAATAATAATAGTCAATTAATTCTTAATTAACTTTCATTATAGATTAATAATCTTTAATTATTAATTAAGCAAACCAAATTAAAACTTAATTACTCAATAAAACCTTTATTAAGTACTAATTAATTACTATTTTAATTAACCTTTAATTACTTAATTAATAAGTAATTATAATTTAATTTATCATTAGTCATTAATTAAATCATCATAATTATTAAAAATTATACTTAATTAATTACTTAATTAACCCTTTCAAAATAATAATTAAATTAATTAATTAAACTTAAAATTCTTAATTAACTAATTAATTATTATTCATTAACACTTTATTATTATTTAAAATAAAACATTATCTTAAATTATCCTTGAAAACTTTACTTAACTTTATTCATTAATTAAATTAAAATATAAAGAAAACAATAATTTCCTATCTTTAACTATTAATTAACATTCCTAATTTCATGTTCAAAAATTACTTAAACTTTTAATTGTTAATTAATAAATCATTTTTCATTAACCAATAAAAAGTTTTCCTTATAAATTTCCTTTTTATATCTCCAAAATAAGTTTTGAAAATAACATTAAGGTTTTTAACTTAAAAACATTTTAAACCCTTCATACAAATTCAATCATATAATCAATTCCATTTAAAGTAATAAGTTCTCAAGAATTTAATTTAACTTAATTTATTTTAAAAGTTTAAAACTTACATATTTTAAATAAAAATCAGGTTGAACATTAATTTGTGTTCAACCCATATATACTTGAATTCAAGTTTAAGAACATCTTCTTTTTCTTCTTTCCTTTAAAACACTTTGACTTAAATTTAGCAAAACAGTTAACATTTAAAACTAAAAAAACTGTTAGAACATAACAGTTTAACCCATCAAGCAAATACCCCAGAGCAACACGAGTTATACCCCGAGCCATCTTCCTTATATCCCGAAACCCTCTTCGAGAAAAATCAAGCAAACCCAAAATAAAACACACCCCACTTACATCAACCCACCCGTGCACCTGCACCATGGCCGGAACCACCTCCGGTCAACGACGAACCCATCCACACATCACTCTTCCATCCTACAAGCATCCACGATCAACCAAACATTGATTCTTGCCTCGATTCAAAATCGAGTATCCCTGGTTGTACAGAACCCAAACCAAATCATCAGAAAACCCCAAATCACTCGCCTTCGGTCGATGATAAACCCTACAACTCTGGCCATGGGATGCTGACCCACCGCGCCTCCTTCACCAGAATTTCCTTCAAGCTCGATGCATAGAGAAAGATGCAGTAGTTCAATTTACAGCAAGAACCCAAAACTAGGTCTAAAACCAAATCCAAGCAATTTCGATCTTCACAGTGGATTACAAATCCTTCAACCAATTTTACTTTACTCTCCAATCCAAACCCTAACTCCATGATGAACCCCGAGAAATCCAGATGCAAGGATCATCAGAATTTTGCAAAAACCCAACTTCCAAAAGACCACCAAATACTCACTTAATACAATTTTTAAAAATTGTAATTTTCTTTCCAAAATTCATACTTTCCAATGACAATCCAGATTGTATACTTATTTCATCAAATTTTAACATTTGGTTTCAAACATTTGTAATAGATTGTTACTGCATTTTTTATTTCCAAATAAATTTTGAAAGACCAGAGACTTTCTTCTATCTTAGTTCTTAATTTATACCTAAACTATCTCACTTTGTTTAAATCTAAGACTTAACAATCTTTTTTTTAATAAAATAACTTGAAGTTCTAAATGTTTCTTAGATTTTTAGTCAGGTGAAACAGAGAAGAAAATATAACATGCACAGATTTAAAGCCTTACAACATATTTTGCAGATACAAAACTATATATATGTCATAAACATCATCACTGTCTTATATGCAACAGATAATTGCAACTTAAATTTTGAAAAATGTTTACTCACCTCAATTTAAAAGAAGTGCAGAGGTTTGCAAATGAACTGGAACTGCAAGACATTTGAACTTGAAGCTTTTTAAAAAAAAAACAGAATTGCCTCATCCCTTTAGTTGCTTTCCAGATTTTGCCTTTTGAAAAACTTGTAAACACTTGAGCTTGAAGCTTTTAAAACTGGAGTTCTTGCATGAATAAGAAAATTGATGCAGACATGGGATTGAAAACATATGCAGATTTTGTTTTGAAGATTATTTCAGGCATATGACTTGAGTTTGAGGAGTTGGTTTTTGTTTTGAGAACAAACTGCAGGCATGCAGTTTGATTTAGAGGAAGTTTAGGTTTTGTTTGAGCATTTGTTTGAATTGAGGAGTAGATGCAGGCTTGGAAAAAAAGTTTTACAGGAAGATAAATTTGAAGATTTAATTTTTGAGGAGAATTTCAGGTTTTTGTTTGAACATTGTTTTGAAGATTTGCTGATTTTGGAATGAGTGAAAGTTGCATGATAGTTCTAGTTTTCTTCTAGGCATGAATACAAAATTGTAAAGAAAAAGAAAAATGAGAAGAGATGGCGTTTAAATATGCAATTTTCATATTTAATAAATTAAAAAGAAAAATTAGAAAAATTAGAAAAATAATGGACACTTGTCTTAACTTTGCATTAATGTTTAACACTTGTTGACATAGTGTTTTAAAACTAAACACTTGTCAAATTGAGTTTATTTTAATTCTAAAGAAATTTAAAAGCCTTTTTAAATTATTTTCCTAATTACTAATATGTTTCTTAATTTTAAAAATACTTTTCTAATTAAATATCTAATAAACAAATACATTTATATATTTATAAATGTTTTCTAAATTTATACAAATACAATCTTTGAAAATAAAATAAAATAAAATAAAATCAATTGTAATTTAAATAAAAATTATATACAAATTTTGCAAACTCATTTTAAATGCTATTTCAAAGCCTTGCATTTATTCTTATTAAATAAATACAAATCAAATTTCTATAGATAAATTTCTATAAAAATAAAACAAATCTTATTTTTAATTAAAAACATTATCTATATATATTTTTTTGGCAAGGCCAACCGGTTTTATAGTGGGCCGTCCACTTTTTATTACGAACGTACTAAAATTGAAGTACAGGAGTAAGGTAAAAGCACCTTAACTACTAAATAAAATGGAAAATACATCACAGGTATGTGACAGACATGTCACAGAACTATAATAATCACGAGAACTAGGACTCCTCCGAAGAGGAAGAGTCTCCATCTACAAGAGAGACCAAAGGGTCTTTGCCACATAGACCAGCATAGGGGCTGAAACGGATAGCAAGCTAGGGTCGTAACCCAAAACATCTGGAGCGTAAATGAAAGAGCAATCCCAAGAAGAATCGGCTAGCATGGTAGAATTCTTGCTCGCAAAAACACCATCCAAATCAAGAACTAGTGCATCACCGGACGGAATGTAATATAGGCATCTAAGGTCCAAATGATCATCGGAAACAAATCTGAAAAAAGAATCATTCACCGGGCTATATCTCACATCAGAAATGTGGTCAATCCAACACCTTTCAGGCTCATCCCAAACAACCCGGGTAGATTCAGAAATAACTAAAGGATTATCTGGGGCAGCACAAGGAACCACAGCAATAGGAGGAGAGGCAGGCCGAACAACAGAAGGAGGAGGACAAGGATCAAGCAAAGAGACCGCAATGTAGGGGCAACCTGGGAGACCTTCGGAATCCATTTCTGGAGCGGGGGATGAGGCAGAGGAATCTTAGAGGGGGCCGCGGCGGATTTGGAATGCAGGCAGGAAGCAGCAAGGTGGCCAAAGGAGTGACAGTAGGAGCATATATCAGGAACCCATCCATAGCATACATGAACCTCAGCAACATGACCAACAGCAAGCTGCACAGGGATAGAGGAAGGAAGAGGCTTAAACGGGGATATCTCAATAATAGCCTTAGCATACATTAATTTTTCTCGGGCAACTGTATTAGTGTCAAAACATTTCAATTTTCCGACATTGCAGGCTAACCAATTCAACCCAAGCAAGGGCTGAAGGACAGAGGTGATTTGCGAAAAACACCCAAACGGGGATGGACAACACTTGCTTATGAGCACACGCCACAGTGGGGGACCAAGGCGTTATAATTAAGGGTCTACCAGCAAAAAAAGATGGGTCAGCACCAAGAACTAGCCATCGATCCTCGGGAGAGGAGAACTTGAGATAATACATAGAGTCGATGAGCTTAACATGCAAATTACCACGCAGCTTCCAAGTCTTACGTAAAACCGAGGTCGGATCGCGGAGACGGTGATTTGGTTCCAGAAAGAAACCAACCAAATACTCAGACCAAAAGCCTACACCAGCTTGCATCACAATTGGAGGAGGGATCATCACTCCATTCTTTTCAATGATTTCAAATTCAATTGGATTGTAATCGCCCGCATTTCGAGGAAGAGAACTGAAAAGGGACGACCAAGCTTTGGGGCAAGCCGTAGCAGAAGCAGGAGGCCCAGCATGAACCTCAACCTGGGGCAAGTCGGGAGGTGCAACAGATTCCAAAAATTTGTCACAGAATGAAGGGCCAGAGGTCATAGAGGCATTTAAACAAGCATTTGTAGTGCAAAGGTTAGAAACATCTGCCAAACCCAATCCCACATTTCCACCAAACTTTCCACTAATACTATCCTCACTGACCTCAGTATCAGATACATTCTTGCCATAAACACTGACACTGTTTAGATTCATGGCATACTACCAACAACAACAGGAGGAGATGGAAGCTACATACCAGATGAGGACGAAGGCGGAACAGCTCCAGAAAGCACACGGTTAGCGACTACAGGAGGAACCCCGGCACACGAGATCGAGGTGGACTGGTTTCCAGCAGGCAGAGGTGGAAAATCTGACGACGAAAATAGGGTTGGATCTGGAATCACTGCAACAGCAGTCATACTATTGAAAAGACGACCGGACCTAGTCGATGATGGAGGGAAGGGGAGCGATGAAGAGGAAAGAAAAGGGGAAATGGTCATGAGGTGGAGGAGGGAGTGGGGGATCACGGAGGAGAAGACTGAAATGCGGATTGGAAATCGCCAGGAGGTCGCGACATTGTATCCAAAATATTCATTTGAGCTTTTGATTATCTATATATTTTAAAACCAAACTATATTATTATTTTAATTTAAGATGTATGTATATTCTTGAATTCTAATTTATATTTAATTCAAAGTCAAATTTAAAAATCCAAATCTAAAATCAATTTAAATAAATATAAATATCTATTTTTTAAATAAGCTCATTATTATTTAGAATAATTTATCCTATTTTAAAATCAATTTAAATACACAGATATAAATATTTTTAAAAACACTTATCAATTTTGAACATAATAAATCTATTTAGAATTTATTTACACAATAAAACAATTATTCTTATTATAAAATCAATTTATAACCAAAATTAAGACATTATATTTTTATTACTTGGTTATTTATTTTGAAAATAACAATTTATCAATTTCAAATAATTTAAATTAAGCGATTATCAACATTTTAAACTCCTTGAAATTCCGGGATATTACAAAGAAGGAGTTGACTTGGGCAGATTTTGGAGGGAGATTTGAAGAGAGATTTGTATCTGAAGTTGCTAAGTCAGCATTACTGAGAAAGTTTATGGATTTGGTGAGGGGAAAAATGTTGGTAATTGAGTATGCTACTAAGTTTGATGAATTGCCCCGATGTGGGTATGCTACTGCAGATAATGTCATCAGAAGAAATGAAAGGTTCGTTAAAGGATTGAGACCTAAGCTTAATAGGGCGACCCTGGCACATATATGTAATCCTTGTAATGTGGATATGGAGATGGCAATCCGCCATGAAGAGATGCTTGCTGTTTGTGCTAGGGAGAAGCCAGTTGAAACACAGGGTCCTTAGGGAAAGAAGAGAAAGTTCTTTAAAAAGAAGGGAACCTAGAAGAGGGAGGCAGCCAAGAAGGCAAAGGCTAATTTAGTTTGCTTCAAGTGTGATAAGAAGGGTCATTATGCTCATGAGTGCTGGTCAGGCAAGGGTAAGAATGCTGCAGAAAAGAAAGGTACGAAGTGCTTCAACTGTGACAAGTTAGGCATTATAAGAATCAGTGTCCAGAACCAGTCAGGACAGATAAGGGAAAGGTTATTATTGTTGGACCACAATCTGCTAGGCTAACTGTAGCCAAAAAAGGGAAGGCTGTGATGGAAGGTTTGTTTTTAATTCAGAGTACACCAGTTAGGGTACTATTTGATACCCGTGCATCACATTTGTTTATGTCTTAGAGTTTGGTTGATATATTATGCTTAAACCCACATACCTTGTTACTTCCTTAAGGGATGCGAATCCAATAGGAGGGTATGCAACTCTAGGGATGAGATGTGACTGGTTAGAACTTGATTTGTTAGGTCATAAGTTTACATGCAGTCTGCAAGTTTTCGATTTCATAGATTTCAAAATCATTTTGGGTATGGACTGGTTGGGAAATTATAAGGTTAGGATATTTTTCCAGGATGGGGAGATATCACTAAGACATCCTGATAGTCATAATCAAATCATATTCTCAGTGAAGAACTTTGACCAAAGTAATTATGCTTTGTTAAGTGCTATGGAAGTGGGAAAAGAGTTAAGTCAGGTTCGCGTAGCAAGAGAGTTTGCAGTTGTCTTTGAGCGGGTCACAGGACTACCACCAAAATGAGTTGTTGAGTTTCGAATAGATCTTGTGCTAGGAGTTGTACTTGTAAGTAAACCACCTAGTAGAATGACACTGATAGAGATGAGGGAATTGAAGGTGCAGCTAGTGGATCTAGAAGGAAGAAATTTTATCAGACCAAGCAATTAGCATTGGGGAGTGGCCACAATGTACGTAAAGAGACCACATAGGTCATTGAGGATGTGTATCGACTATCGTAAGTTGAATGAGAGGACGATTAAGAATAAGTATCCTTTGTCGAGAATTGATGATCTATTTCATTAGTTGTGTGAAGCCAGAGTGTTTTCCTAGTTGGATTTGGTGACAGGTTCCCATCAGTTAAGAGTGACATAGGATAGTATTCCTTTGACATCATTTCAGACTAGGAATGGTTCGTACGAGTAGTTGGTGATGCCATTTGCATTAACGAATGCACCTGCTTTCCTCGTGGATTTAACGAACCGAGTTTTTCGAGAGTACTTGGATAGGTTCGTGTTGGTATTTATAAATGACATTTTTGCATACTCTAATAATGAAGGAAAACATGAAGATCATCTTAGAGTGGTGTTTGAGACAATGAGGTAGCATTAGCTAAAGGCGATGTTTTCCAAGTGTCATTTCTGAAAGAAAGAGGTTAAATTTCTCGATCACATGGTTTTAGACAAGGGATTGTCAGTCAATTCAGATAAGATCGAAGCTGTTAATAATTGGAAGAGACTAGAGATGGTGACTGAGATTAGAAGTTTTCTTGGACTTGCTGGCTATTACCGGAGGTTCACCAAGGATTTCTCATAGATAGCAACACCTTTGACTAAGCTAACAAGGAAGGATGTGAAGTATGTCTGATCCGACAAATGTGAGGAAGCACTCTTTAAGTTAAAACACTTGTTAACCAATGCACCTGTGTCAGTAGTTCCAGACGGAAACCAATGGTTGGCCATGTATACCGATGCATGCAGGACTGGATTAGGAGCTATGTTGATGCAAAAGGGTAAAGTGATCGCCTACCCTTCACGATAGCTTAGACCGCATGAAGTGAGATATCCTACTCATGATTTAGAGTTGGCTGCGATGATTTTCGCATTGAAGATTTGGAGGAATTATTTCTTAGGGGAGAGGTTTGAGCCATACATACATCATAAGTCATTAAGGTACTTATTCTCTTAAAAGGAGTTAAAGTATGAGACAGTAGAGGGGGCTAGATTTTTTGGCTGCTTATGATTTTGGTATAGATTATACACCTGGAAAAGAAAATTTAGTAACGGATGCTCTTAGCAGAAGACATCAGAATATGGTGTTAGCCGTGTTGACAGAATGGAAGGATTTAAAAGCTTTGACTATTGTAGTATGTAGTTAAGATCGACTACTAGTTCTAGTCAAAGTACCGTTATGTTGTCCCGTTTGGAAGTTCGACCAATGTTGATTGAGATAATTTCTTCTAAGCAGAATGAGGATCCATTATTAGCCGAGAAAATTAAAAGGATTGAGGTTGGAACCAAGATCGATGATGTAAAATATTTTAGACTTGACCGAAGAGGATGGTTGAGAAAGAAGGGATGGTTGTGCATTATGAATGTTGAGGACTTGAGGAAAGAAGTTCCTGGAGAATGTCATTGGTCCAAGTTTACGATTCATCCTGGAGGGACCAAGATGTATCAAGATATGAATAGGAGCTTCTATCGGGAAGGTATGAAGAGGGATGTTGGCTTTTGGGTTAGGCAATGTGCAAACTATCAATAAGTGAAAGCTGAATATCAGAAGCCGAGTGCATTGCTTTAACTTTTAGAGATTCCAGTTTGGAAATGGTATTTGATATCCATGGATTTTATAGACGGGTTGCAAAGATCAAATAGGGGAAATAAAAGTATATGTGTTACAGTGGACAGGTTGACCAAGAGTGCCCATTTCATTCCAGTTAAGTTAACCAGAATGGCATATGTTTTAGCTAAGTTGTTCGTGAAGAACATAGTTAGACTACTTGGGATTCCTAGTAGTATAGTCGGTGACAGAGATGTTTTGTTCACTAGCAAATTCTGAAAGATTCTACAGAATGTGTTAGGCACTAAGCTCAAGATGAGTACTCCCTATCACCCTCAAACGGATGGGCAAATAGAGAGTGTCAATAAGGTACTCGAGGATTTACTAAGAGCTTGTGTATTGGACTTTGGTGGATCTTTGGAAGATCACTTACATTTGGTTGAGTTTTCCTATAATAATAGTTATCAAACTAGTACAAGAATGGCGCCTATTGAAGCTTTGTATGGAAGGCCATGCAAATCACCCGCATGTTGGTTGGAACTGGGGATATGTTAGTCTTAGGTCCAGATCTGGTTAGATAGGCGAACAGAGAAGATTGAGTTGATCCGAGAAAGGATGAAGGGAGCTCGGCCCAGACATAAGAGTTACGAAGATAAGAGGCATAAGGACCTAGAATTCTCAGTCGGAGATAATGTTTTTATTAAAGTATCATGGATGAAGGGTGTGGTACGATTTGGAAAGTCAGGGAACTGACACCAAAATATGTTGATCTGTTCTAGATTATAAAGAGGATTGGAAAGCTCGCATATAGAGTAGAGTTGTCAGCAGTATGATAGGTGTCCATAATGTGTTCCATGTGTCTCATCTTCGCAAGTATGTAAATGATCCAGAGACGGTAATTCCTTCGACAGGGTTAGAAGATTTGATAGTAGAGTCTAATTTGACTTTTGTTAGACAACCAGTTAAGATTGTAGCGAGATATGAGAAAAGATTGAGGAACAAGACTGCCAAGTTGGTGAAAGTTCAGTGGAGCGACAATGAGGACTGTACTTACAAGATAGAGGATAGGATTAGAGGTAATTATTCCGGTCTGCTTTAAGGGTATGTCTATTTTAGATTTATATAGATAATTTCTAGTCAAGTAGGCTAGTACGGATAGTTGATACAGATGATTGTTGTGTTTAGTATGTATTCCTCACTGAATTTCAAAGACAAAATTCTTTAAGGAGGGAAGCCTGTAACACCCCTAATTTTTAATAGCATTATTCAGGATATTTAATTTGATAAATTAAATAGAATATTATAAATAATTAGAGTGATAAGGGGATTGGGATTTGAAAATAAAATTAAGGGATGTGCTTAATTGTTTAAATGGGCATAAGAATGGTTTATAGGCTAATTAATTTACACAAGGGCATATTGGAAAATGGTCGCACCTTATTACCATAATCCTTATATATCCATGGCTATACCATCCATTCATGTTCATTTTCTCGTTTTTACAAAACATAAAACTCAAACATAAGAGGGGAGCTAGTCATTACTAGGAGAAATGAAGAGAAATTCAATTCAAGATATAGATTTAAGCAAGGGATAATCTCAATCAAATCTCAAATTCCTTATCTTAATCAAGGTAAATAATAATCTATATCATCTCTATTCTGTGTTTATGATCATTTGTATTCGAATTTAAGATTGAATCCATTTTAATGATGATTTGGACAATGAGATGCTTGGATTATAACATGTTTGATTTAAACAAAAATTGTTTGAATATGATTTTCTACACTTTTAAGGGTAAAACCGATTATATTGATTTTCATATGCCATGAGGAATTTATATGTTATGTAAAACATGATTTTGGATTTGAGTTTTACTTTTCATAATTTTCCAAGTTATGAAGAATTTGTTATGAATTTTCAAAAGCACCTCTCGACTCATAGCTTCCGCTATCTATCAAATAGAAACCCCATAAAACCAAAATCAATACACGGGGTATCAGCATTGGTACATAGTGGATTGGAGAAATGCGGAAGGCATGGTGTCGAAACATATTATCTGATGGGAATGAAACCTTTGTTTTTTCTAAAGAAATACACTTGCTTATTTTACTAAATGCTTTTGAAAGTGTCGAAATATATGCTTTAAATGGGGTCTTTTGATAGCTTTTGAAAGAGGATTGTTGCCTTATTGTTTTAGATATAGCTATCGAATGAATTACTTAGTTTCCAAACTAATGATTTCAAAAAGGGTAGTTTCGACCTAGCTAAAACCCTTCTGTCGACCTTATGTCTTTCGAAGGAATTGAAGATATGATGCTTGCGAAAGGTAGCTTATTTTTGTAAATATGAGCCACTTCCTAAAGCTTTCGAAAGGGTTCAAGGGTTTCGAAGGCAATGGCTTCGAAAAGGGGTATCGATGCTATCCTTCAGTGTTTTGATTAAATGTTTTGAAGCTTTTGAATGAATGATTACGAAGCCATCAACGTTTCCCCAAACAATTTTATATAAAGATCAACGGTTTCGAAAGGGGTACTTCGTATGTATTCACTTTGACCCAAAAGATATTTTAAGTAAAAACCCAATGGTTTCGAAAGGGGTATTTTCATATAGTTTCGAAAGATATGCTTCTATAATTGAACGGTTTCACTTTATTACATTCGAAAGGTTTCGAAAGAAAGGTTTTAAAGTGTTTCGAAAGGCAGGTGCCTATTTTTTTGAAAAGAAGATTTTAATACTTTCGAAAGAAGTTTCCAATGGTTTCAAATGTAAAGGTTTTAAGGTTTCGAATGCCTTAGTTATCAAAACAAAGAACCCAATCTCATTTTAAAGGAAAACCATGGCATAATAAAAGAGTTTCGAAACGATTTAAGTATGGAGTTTTTGGAGAAGTTTTCCTTGATAAATAGGTTAAAGGGATTAAACAAGTTTTATATAAAATGATTTCATAGATATTAAACCACAGTTTTGATATTTTCATGTTATTATGTTTACTTCTTCATATGTTTATTCACATTGTAATAGACCCACAACTGTATTTTAAGGAGAAAGGGAAGAATAACCAACAAGGTTGACCCAATAGTGAATATAACTTGAATTAACTCATGAATGAGTAGAATTGCATCCGGGAGATTGGATAGACCAAAATGTAGGATGCCTAAATATTGAATTTGTCAGATAGACAGGTTCATAGTAAACCCATAAAAACTATGTTTAGTAAAATTTATTGGCCATGGCCAATAGTTCATAGTGAACCCATGAAAACAATATCCAGATTAAGTTATTGACATGTGTCAATAGGTTCCTAGTCAATCCATGAAAACTAGGGTAAGAGAGAAGTTATTGGAGTTACCAATAGGTTTGGAGAAAACCCATGAAACAATGATGTTATTGGTAGGGGCCAATAGGTTCTTAATGATCCCATGAAAACTATGAAATAGGACAGGAAATCCATAAATTTAAACGTATTAATAGTAAGCCCATGAAAACTGTAAAACTAGACAAGGAGTCCATAAACATTAAACAGGTTATGAGTTAGCCCATGAAAACTAATAGGTTAATAGTAACCCTAGAAACTATAGCTGAGAAAGATAGTCAAAATGATTGGGGATGGGTAATCCAAAATTGATTTACTTGTTTTGCATATCATTATATTATTTTGTGATGTTTTAACCATTATGGATGCAGGAGCACAATATATGATTTTATAAAGGTTTTAGAATACTAGAGAGAGGAAAACCCATTTCGCTAAGCGGCATGGTCTCACTAGATACCTAAATGGTTTGAGATTGTAGATTATTATTCATATCAGGCTTTATGTCTGACTCGAACCCCCTTAAACTCTTGGGTACTCAATTGATTTTGAGTACTTTGAGAGTTAAGGTTTTCAGGTACCTCTTTAGACGAGTAAGCTTCCAGAGACGTGCAAGAGGCATGATAGCTATTTAGAGTTTCTTTTATTTTGATTCCGCTGTATTTTTTAGTAAAGGCAAAGTTGTTTAATTTCCTAGATATATACTCCAATCATCCAAAGGGGAATCTTCATATGTCGCTCCTGGCGTATGTTGTAATAATTATATTTTCTCTAAATGTTGTTCTCATATTGGGATTATGTAATGAATTTGAAATGATTTGAAATGGAGTGTGAAAGTTGTTTTGTGATTTTAAATTTTTTTACATATCTATGTGTTTCTATTATATCGATGTATCTAACATAACCGTATCTGGTTACCGAGGATTAATAACTATGGATGACTGCAGCATTCGTTAACTTTGGGCCTCCAAGTCGAGGATGTTACCAGTTGGTATTAGAGCATAGGTTTATGAAACTTAAATAAATTAAACCTAGAATATTTTCAAACATAATCCAATGGATCAGAAAATAAGATCGGGGTTTGAGTTAACGCTATAGTAACGTATTATATTTGATATATATATATATATAAACTATGTATTCCCCTCTCTCTTAGACCGTTCTTTTGTATCTTACTAAGGTCGTATGTAGATTTATGAGAAAGGAGATATGGAGGTAGGAAACGGAAGAGGAAATCTCGGTGGAGGAAGCACCATAACTAACAGAAGTGTTTGATCCACCAGAAGGAACTCGAGTCGACAGGCTAATGCTAACCAAAATGCAGACGCCAATGTAGGTGATAGAAATGCACTAGTCTGTATGGAGGCGATACATCAGTTTTTCATCAATATCATGCAAGCAGGAGTTGCTGCTGGTGTTGCTATGCTAAGCAAAGATTACACTAGCCTTGGTAGGAAACCATTTATGGCAACGGAGGATGCAATAGAAATTGATAATTGGATGTTGCACTATTAGAGAATCTTTGCTGATTTGGGTTTAGATGACGAGCAAAAGAGGAGGCTGGCCACTAGGCAATTGCAGGGGGCAACACTTCATTGGTGGAATAGTGTTATTGCCGAGGTTCTGGAGGAGAAGTTGACTTGGGCATATTTTTGAGGGAGATTCGAACCGAGGTTTTTATCTGAAGTTGCTAAGTCAGCATTACTAAGAAAGTTTATGGATTTGGTGTAGGGAGAAATGTTGGTAATTGAGTATGCTACAAAGTTTTTTGAATTGTCCCGATATGGGTATGCTACTGTAGACACTGTCATAAGGAGAAATGAGAGTTTCATTGGGGATTGAGACCTGAGCTTGCTAGGGCGACCCTGACACATATTTATGATCCTTGTAATGTGGTTATGGAAATGGCAATCTACAATGAAGAGATGCTTGTGTTTGTGTTGAGGAGAAGCCAGTTGAAATCTAGGTTTCTTAGGGAAAGAAGAGAAAGTTCTTTAAAAAGAAGGGAGGCCAGAAGAGGGAGGCAGCCAAGAAGGCAAAGATTGATTTAGTTTGCTTCAAGTGTGACAAAAAGGGTCATTATGCTCATGAGTGTCGGTTAGACATAGGGAAGAAGGCCGTAGAAAAGAAAGGTGTGAAGTGCTTCAACTGTGACCAAGTTTGGAATTATAAGAATCAGTGTCCAGAACCAGTTAGGGAAGACGAAGGAAAGGTTTTTGTTGTTGGGCCATCATCTATTAGGACAACTGCAGCTGAAAAAGGGAAGACTGTGATGGAAGGTACGTTTTTTATTCAGAGTATACCAGTTAGGGTACTATTTGATAGCGGAGTATTACATTCATTTATGTCTCAGAATTTGATTGATGGGTTATGTTTAAAACCCACATATCTTATTACTTCCTTAAGGGTTGCGAATCTATTGGGAGGGTATGCGACTCTGGGGATGAGATGTTACCAGTTAGAACTTGATTTGTTAGGTCATAAGTTTACATGAAGTCTGTATGTTTTCGATTCCATGGATTTCGAAATCATTTTGGGTATGGATTGGTTGAGTAAGTATGAGGCTAGGATATTTTGCCAGGATGAGGATATATCACTAAGACATCCTAATAGTCATAACCAAATCATATTCATAGGGGAGAATTCTGACTGGAGTAGTTGTGCTTTGTTAAGTTCTATGGAAGTGGGAGAAGATTTAAGTCAGGTTCGAGTAGCTAGAGAGTTTGCAGATGTCTTTGAGCCAATTACGAGACTACCACCAAAATGAGTTGTTGAGCTTCGGATAGATCTTGTGCCAGGAGCTGAACCTATAAGTAAACCGCCTAGCAGGATGACATCGAAAGAGATGATGAAATTTATGGTGCAGCTAGTGTATCTAGAAGGAAGGAATTTTATCAAACCAAGAAGTTCGCCTTAGGGAGCGGCAACGGTGTTCGTAAAGAAACCAGATGGGTCATTGAGGATGTGTATTAACTATCGTAAGTTGAACGATAGGACGATTAAGAATAAGTATCATTTGCCGAGAATTGATGATCTATTTGATCGGTTGTGTGGAGCTAGAGTGTTTTTCCAGTTGGATTTGGTGATAGATTTCCATCAGTTAATAGTGGCAGAGGATAGTATTCCTTTGACAGCATTTCAGACTAGGTATGGTTCATATGAGGGTTAGTAATGCCATTTCGGTTAGCGAATGCACCTGCTTTTTCGTAGATTTGATGAACCGAGTTTTTCGAGACTACTTAGATAGGTTCGTGTTGGTGTTTGTAGATGACATTTTAGTATACTCTAAGGATGAAAGGGAGCGTAAAGATCATCTTAGAGTGGTGCTTAATACGCTGAGGTAGCATCAGCTAAAGGCAAAGTTGTCTAAGTGTCATTTTTGGAAGAAAGAGGTCAAATTTCTTAGTCATGTGGTTTCAGAAAAGGGATTGTCGGTCGATCCAGATTTGATCGAAGCTGTTGATAATTGGAAGAGACCAGGGACGGTGACTGAGATTAGAACTTTTCTTGGACTTGCTAGCTATTACTGGAGATTCATCAAGGATTTCTCGTAGATAGCAGTGCATTTGTCTAAACTAACCAGGAACGATGTGAAGTATGTCTGGTCCGACAAACTTAAGGAAGCATTACTTAAGTTAAAGCATTTTTTAACCAATGCACCTGTGTTAGTAGTTCCAGATGGAAACCATAGATTGGTGGTGTATAACGATGCATGCGGGACTAGATTTGGAGTTGTGTTAAAGTAAAAGCGTAAAGTGATTGCTTACGCTTCACAACATTAGACCGCATGAAGTGAGATATCCTATTCATCATTTGGAGTTGGTTACGGTGATTTTCGCATTGAAGATTTAGAGGTATTATCTCTTTAGGAAGTGGTTTGAGCTATACACAGATCATAAGTCTTTAAGGTACTTATTCCCTTAGAAGGAGCTGAATATGAGACAGTAGAGGTGGCTAGAGCTTTTGGCTGCTAATGATTTTGGTATAGATTATACACTTGGGAAAGAAAATAGAGTAATGGATGCTCTTAGCAGAAGACATCAGAATGTGGTATTAGTTATGTTAGCAGAATGGAAGGATTATGAAGCTTTGACTACTTGTGGAAGTTAAGATCGACTGCTAGCTCTAGTCAAAGTATCGCTATTTTGCCCCGTTTGGAAGTTCACCAGTGATGATCGAGAGAATTGCTTCTAAGAAAAAGGAGGGTCCATTATTAGCCAAGAAGATTAGAAGGCTTGAGGTTGGAACTTAGATCGATGATCTAAAATATTTTATTCTTGACTAGAGAGGGTGGTTGAGATATAAGAGACGGTTGTGTGTTCCGAATGTTGAGGACTTAAGAAAAGAAGTTCTTGGAGAATGTCATTGGTCTAAGTTTACATTTCATCGTAGAAGGACCAAGATGTATCAAGATATGAAGAGTAGCTTCAATTAGGAAGGTATACAGAGGATGTTGGCTTGTGGGTTAGGCAGTGTGCAAGATATCAACAAGTGAATGTCGTACATCAGAAGCCGAGTGGATTGCTTTAACCTTTAGAGATTCATCTTTGGAAATGGGATTCGACATTCATGGATTTGATAGATGGGTTGCCAAGATCAAATAATGGAAATGAAAGTATATGGGTTATGGTTGATAGGTTAACCAAGAGTGCATATTTCATTCTAGTTAAGTCAACTAGGACGACAACTATTTTAGCTAAGTTGTTCATGAAGAACATAGTTAGACTATATGCAACTCATAGTTGTATAGCCTGTGACAGAGATGCTTTGTTCACTAGCGAATTCTGGAAGAGTCCACAGGGTGTGTTAGGCACAAAGGTCAAGATGAGTATTGCGTATCACCTTAAGATGGATGGGCAAACAGAGAGAGTCAATAAAGTACTCCAGGATTTACTAAGAGCTTGCGTGTTAGACTTTGGTGGATCTTGGAAAGATCACCTACATTTGGTTGAGTTTTCCTATAATAATGTTTATCAAACTAGTATAGGAATGATGCCTTTTGAAGTTTGTATGGAAGGTCATGCACCAGCATGTTGGTTAGAGACTGGAGACAGGTTAGTCTGAGGTCCGGATCTGGTTATAGAGATGACAGAAAAGATTTAGTTGATCCGAGAAAGGATGAACGAAGCTCTGTCTAGGTAGAAGAGTTACGTAGATAAGATACATAATGACTTAGAATTGTCAGTTGGAGATAAGGTTTTTATTAAAGTATCACTGATGAAGGGTGTGGTACGATTTGGAAAGTTAGGGAAACTGGCACCAAGATATGTTGGTCCGTTCTAGATTATAGAGAGGATCAAAAAGCTCGCATATAGAGTAGAGTTGCCGAGCAGTATAGCAGGTCTCCATACTGCATTTCATGTGTCTCATCTCGCAAATATGTGCATGATCCAGAGACTCCTATTCCTCTAATAGAGTTGGAATATTTGATAGTAGAGCCCAATTTGACTTTTGTTAGATAATCATTTCGGGGGTTAGCGAGAGATAAGAAAATTTTGAGGAACATGACGGTCAAGTTGGAAAAAGTTCAGTGAAGCGATAGTGAGAAGGACATTATTTGGGAGACAGAGGACAAGATTAGAGATACTTATCCTGATCTTCTTTGAGGGTATGTCTATATTAGATTTATATAGATAATTGCTAGTCAGGTATGCTAGTATGGACGTTAGGAGTAGTTACAGATGATTGTTATGTTTAGTATGTAATCCATACTGAATTTCGAGGACGAAATTCTTTAAGAAGGAAGCCTATAACACTACTAATTTCAATAACAATATCGAGGAGATTTAATTAGATAAATTAAATAGAATAATGTAAATATTTAGAGTGCTAATGGGATTGGGATATGAAAATAAAATTAAGGTCTGTGTTTAATTGTTTAAATGAGCTTAAGAATGGTTTGTAGACTAATTAATTTACACAAGGACAAATTGGGAATTAGCCGCACCTTTACCATACGCCTTATATATCCATGGCTATGCCATCCATTCACGTTCATTTTCTCAATTTCACAAACATAAAATGAAAACAAAAGAGGGGAGCTATCCATTACTAGGAGAAAAGAAGAGAAATTCAATTCAAGCTAGGGATATAAGCAAGGGGATTAATCTCAATCAAATCTCAAATTCCTTATCTTAATCGAGGTGAATAATAATCTACATCATCTCTGTTTTGTATTTAGGATCATTTGTTTTTGGACTTAATATTAAATCTATTCTAATGATGATTCAGATGATGATATGCTTGGATTATAACATGTTTGATTTAAACAAAAATGGTTCAATTATGATTTTAAACGGTTGTAAGGGTAAAACAGATTATAATGATTTTCGTAAGCCATGAGAAATTTATATGTTACGTAAAATATGATTTTGGAATAGGGTTTTAATTTTCATTATTTTTCAAGTTATAGAGAATTTATTATGAATTAACTAAGGCAAATATGGTTAATTGGGTTTAGAAATTTATTTCAAAAATTATATTGATAATTTGGGTCTGAAATTTAGATATGTTAGTTAACGTATTAAAAGTGAATTTCTGTGATTTGTGGGGATTTTTCCTAAGTGATTTACTATGAGAATTAAATTATTTTGAAAGGATGATTCAAATGATATAATTGTTTTGCTTAATGGAACGGCTTATTTGTTAAATTAATTTTGGTTTAGATCTAAAATTATGTGGCAGTTATTTTTGTAAAGTACTTGAAAAGTTGAGACAACCAATCACATGCTTACAAGTAGGTAGGTTAGTTAGAAAGCATTTGTTTTAATTGGCATTAAATCGATTTTACGTAGAAAAGTAGGTTTCGCCCCTTTCAGAAGCACCTTTCGACTCATAGCTTCCGCCTTCAATCAAGTCGAAACCCTATAAAGTCGAAACCAAAACATAAGGTATCAACATTGGTACATAATGGATTAGGGAAAGGCGGATGGCATGGTGTTAAAACATATCTTCCGATGGGAATGAAACCTTTGTTTTGTTTCCTAAAGGAATGTGCCTGCCTGTTTTACTAAATGCTTACGAAGGTGTCAAAATATATGATTTCGAAGGGATCTTTTAAATAGCTTTCGAAAGATGGTTATCGCCTTATTGTTTAAAGTATAGCTTTCAAATGAGTTACTTAGTTTCCAAAATAATGATTTCAAAAAAGATAGTTTCAACCTAGCCAAAACCCTTCTACCTATCTCATGTCTTTTGAAGGAATTAAAGATATCAATGCTTGCGAAAGTTAGTCTTTGTTTTGTAAATATGAGCCACTTCTTAAAGTTTTCGAAAGGGTTCAAGGGTTTCAAAGGCAATGGCTTCAAAAGGGGTTTCCGATGCTATCCTTCAGTGTTTGCTTGAATGTTTTTGAGCTTTCGAATGGATGATTCCGAAGCCATCAACTTTTCCCCAAACAATTTTATATAAAGACCAATGGTTTCGAAAGGGATACATTTGTATGTATTCACTTTAACCCAAAACGTATTTTAAGTAAAAACCCAATGGTTTTGAAAGGGGTACTTTTATATATGGTTTCAAAGCTATGATTCTATAATTGAACGGTTTCACTTTATTACATTCGAAAAGTTTCAAAAGAAAGATTTTAAAGTGTTTCAAAAGGTAAGTGCCTATTGTTTTGATAAGAAGATTTTAATGCTTTCGATAGGAAGTTTCCAATGGTTTCAAAAGTAAAGGATTTACGGTTTCGAATGCCTCAGTTTTCAAAACAAAGGACCCAATCTCGTTTTAAAGGAAAACCATGGCATAATAAAAGAGTTTCGAAATGATTTAAGTATGGAGTTTGTAAAGAATTTTTCCTTAATTAATAAGATAAAGGGATTAATCAAGTTTTATATAAAACAATTTCAAGGAACATAAACCACAGGTGTTGGTATTTTCATGTTATTATGTTTATTTGATATATATATATATATATATATATATATATATATATATATTCACATTGTAATGGACCTATAACTGTATTTTGGGGAGAAAGGGCAGAATAACCAGTTGGGTTGACCCAATAGTGAATATAACTTGAATTAACTCCTGAATGAGTAGAATTGCAGCATGAAGGTCAGATAGACCAGAATGTAGGATGCCTAAATATTGAGGTTGTTAGATAGAAAGGTTTATAGTAACCCCATGAAAACCATGTTTAGGAAAAGTTACTGGCAGTGGCCAATAGGTTCATAGTAAACCCCTAAAAACTATGATTAGAAATAGTTATTGGCATGGGTCAATAGGTTTGTAGTGAATCATAAAAACTATATTCGGATTAAGTTATTGACAGGTATCAATAGGTTCCTAGTCAACCTGCGAAAACTAGGATAAGAGAGAAGTTATTGGAGTTACCAATAGGTTCAGGGAGAACCAATGAAGCAATGATGTTATTGGCATAGGCCAATAGGTTCTTAGTGATCCCATGAAAACTATGAAATAGGACAGGAAGTCCGTAATTTTAAACAGGTTAATAGTAATCCCATAAAAACTATGAAACTGGACAGAGAGTCTACAAACATTAAACAGGTTATTAGTCAGCCTATGAAAACAAATAGGTTAATAGTAACCCTAGAAATTATAACTAGATAGATAGTCAAAAATTAGTGGGGATGGATAATCCAAAATTGAATTACTTGTTTTACATATCATCATTTTATTTTGAGATGTTTTAACCATTGTGGATATATGAGCACAATATATAGTTTTATAAAGGTTTTAGGATACTAGTGAGGGGAAACCCGTTTCACTTAGTGGCGTGGTCTCACAAGATATCTAAATAGTTTGAGATGGTAGATTATTACTCATACTAGCCTTTATGTCTGACTCGAAGTTTATATTTTCTCCTTAAACTCTCGGGTACTCAATTGATTTTGAGTAGTTTAAGAGTTGAGGTTTTCAGGTACCTCTTTAGATGAATAAGCTTTTGGAGACATGCGGGAGGCGTGATAGCTACTTAGAGTTCTCGTTTATTTTGATTCCGCCGTGTTTTGTTGTAAAGGCATAGTTGTTCAATTTCCTAGATATATACTCTGATCATCCAAGGGGGCATCTCCGTATGTCGCTCTTGGCGTATGTTGTAATAATTATATTTTCTTTGAACGTTGGTTCTCGTATTGGGATTATGTAATAAATTTGAAATGATTTGAAATGGAATGTGAAAGTTGTTTTGTGATTTTAAATGTTTTACATATCTGTGTGTTTTTGTTATATCAATGTATCTAACATAATCGTATTTGATCGTTGAGGATTAATAACTATGAAAATTAAACTTAACGAGAAACTCGCTCAAATTAAAGTCCCCAAGGAGGATGCAAGGGAAGCAAGCCGCAATGAAGTCAGCGTGCAGATCGAGGCCCAATTGGAGGATGCCAAAGAAGATGGTCAAAATGAGATTAAGTACTTTCGATCCTTTAATTGTTGAATATAATGCTAAAGTTCTAATCCATCGTGATTTGAGTTTTCTTGGAGAGGACAATCTTGAATCACTCGTCGATGCTTAGAATATATTGCTGACATGAAGAAGACGCCCTTGGTGATGCTGATTTAGATGAAGAGAAACTATGTGGAAGATTCTTCGTGGGAAGAACCTTTAGACCTTACCGCTACAAGGCTCCCATATTTTGATATTTTGCACCCTCGGACAAATGGAAAAACATTGCTGAAGGTTCAGAGTCTGATCCCAAAGGTCCCCCCTTCAAATAGCCAAAGCATCAGTTTCACTTGGCCCGGGACAGGATTCGAGCTATGATGCGTTCAGACTCGGTTATCAATCAATGGTACTAACTCATATTCTAGAAGGGAGTACTCTGGTGACAACTGAAAGACAACCGGACTGGGTATCCAACTTTATTCTCCATTATTCGAGAGATTTCATTCCATATACCCAATAGTTAAAGGCTTATTTTCTTTTTTCCATGAATCTGCAGGTCTTTTAGGTCCCGGCCTAACTCCAGGAAGCGGTGTTGTCGCAGAACAACAATTGACATTTCCTAAAACTTTGGGCACTATCGACATTCCAGGTCCTGATGCTCAAGTTATCGAAGTTCTTGATGATGGAAAAGCTGACGACCAGCCGCTGCCAAATGAATCAGATGACATTATAATCACCGGTACCTCCGAACATACCGATGAGCTCAACATAAAGAAGCGCATTAAAAGAGAGAGAGAGGAGTTATTGAAGAAAAAAGCTAAGGCTGAACTTGCTGATGTGGACATCAATGATCCAAATATCGTCCCACTACATGTCATTCCACCCAGCGGTCGGTTCCTAAAGAACACCCTCCAAACTTTGAAAGCTCTCCTGCCAAGGGAGGAAAATGATCGAAATAAAGAACAGGTGAAAGCTTGGGTAGTGCCACTCCCAAGAAATCCAAAGGGAAAAGGGGCAAAAGAAATAGCCGTCACATCAGCTTAGTTTGCATATAGCTTGTATAGTGTTTTTTTGGCTTTTTGTTGGCCGTGATTGCATAGGTACGCCCTCCGCTTTTGAATAAACTTGTACCATAATTTTCAAGTTTAATGTGCAAATAAAATTTCTTTAATTTTTGTCGAACTCTTATGTGAATTTTGTTGAAGCAGTCGAGTTATTACTTTTTCATTCAAGGCCTCCATATGGTCATGGCCTCAAGTTGTATCAGACAAAGGGCTCGAGCCCTAGTGTTATGCCATCGGATTCAACGGTTTAAGTGATTATACTCCTGCCCCTAGTCTCGGGTTAGCGGAATTAGATAGTGGATGGTTGAACTCCATCCTTAGCGAATTTATACTCCTCTTATCGGTTTCGGGTAGGAGTTTATGGAATAGTGAGTGGTCGAACCGCACTTATCTATTTTTTATACTCTTATCTGCACTTTGGAGATGAGGGTCAGTTAGCGAGTGCATTATACCCATTCTCCAGTCCACACTCTAGAGACTTGGTGTTATTTCGAAAAATAATTGGACCATAGTTTCCTTAATTAATTGATTTGTCCCCAAGTTTGGGGTTTAACTTAGCGAATGATTGGTCATATCGTGTTCGCTTTTGATTCATGTCTGTCCTATTTTCCGATAGGATTAATTATGTTATCGGATGGTCAAGTCATATCCATCCCTCATTAGGTATTCCATCCATCGGATTGTTAGCGAGAATCATCAAACGAACGATTAGACCATGCTCATTTGGTTTAGTTCAATCGTGGATTATGTAATCAAATAGCTCCAAACTCTGGGAACCTGTTCGAACATGTCAATGTTAGTTGGTTAGGTATCGTAACTAATATGTAATGCTACAATAATCATAGATATGAAGGAAATTTCAAAGTTTATTTGCCAAATAGAATGGAATGACATAATTTGTCTTATTACATATCTGGAAAATCAAATGCTAAAGAAAATCAGAATTTGAATACAACTGAATGAAAAAGAATAAACTAAGTGAAAAAGCGGCATAATTGCTCGCTATTCCACTTCCTTAGGAGTGTGATGGCATCAATAGTCGCTAGCTTGAAAGTTCCCTCTCCAAGCCTATGTTCAATGATATGTAGTCCTTCCTAAGTAGGATTCATGTGTGATGGGGGAGGAAAAACCCATTTCAAGACAAGATCGTCGATTTCAAAGGTTCTAGGTCGGACTTTAGTGGTGCAGTATCGGGCGACTCGATGTCGATGTGTAGTTGCCCTTAAATTCGCTTCCTCGTGCTTCTTATCTATAAAGTCTAGATGAGAAGGGACTTCGAGTTCATCAGGAATAATGGCTTCGAAGACGTAAGTAAGGGCGAATGGAGTATGGCCAGTTGGGGCTTGTAGGTGGTTTTGTAAGCCTATAATGTTGTTGGGAGTTCATCCACCCACTTGCCTCTAGCCTTTTTCAAACGTTTCTTCAGAATGGACTTTATGATTTTGTTCACAGCTTCAACTTGTCTATTTGCTTAAGGGCGTGCAACTGCAGCAAATTTCATTTCAATATGATGCCAACGGTAGAAGTCTTTGAATTCAATGCTATCGAATTGAGTCCTATTATCAGTTACAATTGGTTCGTGGAAGGCCAAAATGACAGATGATGTCCCGAACGATGAAGTTGATTACTTTCTTTGTCCTGATTATGGCTAAAGGTTCATTTCAGCCCATTTGGTGAAGTAGTCAACTAAGATGATGTCATACATAATACCACCTTTTGAGATTGGTAAAGAACCAATAATATCTATGCCCTATATAGAAAATGGCTGTGGACTGACCATTTGGGTGATTCTGTCGGTGGAACTCTTAGAACTTTTTTATACATCTGGCACTTGTCGCATCGCTTAGCGTAATCAGCGGTATTTCGATTGACAGTGGCCAATAATACCCATAACGGAGTATTTTCTTTGCTAGGGTTTTCTCTTCGGTGTGATTGCCAGATTCCCCTTCATGAACTTTTTTTAGGACACGTTTTATTTCATTATGAGCAATACATTAGAGCAGGCGAATAGAATAACCCTTTCTATACATGGCTTCATCTTAAATGATATATCGTGAAGATTTGCAAAGGACTTGTCGCGTTTTATTCCTCTGTTCAAAAAGGAGTCCCTGTAGCAAATAGTCTTTAATTGGAGTCATCCACGACTCCTTCTTAGGCTCCGTCTCTAGTACCTAGTCAATTTCCATCTGGTTTATGCTCGGTGCATCTAGTACTTCAACTGGAGCCAAGCCCATTTACTGCGCATCCCCAGTGCTAGCAAACATTGCCATTGAGTCAGCCTATTGGTTTTAACCCCAGGGAATGTGTGTAATGTCATAATACTCAAAACTAGGCAATAGCTTTTAGAATTGGATAAGGTACGAAGCAAGCCATTGTCCTTTAGCCCGATAATCTCCCGTAATTTGGTATGCTACCAACCGGGAATCACAAAAGATTCAAGGGATTTTATACCCAGTTCTTTGGCAAGTTGAGTCTAACAATCAAAGCTTTATACACAGCTTCATTGTTCTTTGCAGGGAAGCCAAGCCTCAAAGCATAGCAAATTGATCGATCTTCTGAGGTTACTAGCACAATTTCGGCTCTAGAACAATGGTCATTGGATGCCTCATTCGTATATATATTCCACCGAATGGTAGGGCTTCCACCGCTTTTTGGGGGATCGTCCTGTGCAACGAATTCTACTATAAAGTTCGCCAGAGCATGTCCCTAGATGGCTCTCCGAGGGAGAAAAGTGATGTTGAATTGGCTCAGTTTGATGTTCCACTTGAGTAACCATCCAGACATCTCAGATCACTATAGGACCTGTCGTAACGGTTGATCGGTGTAAACATTGATGGGATAAGTCTCTAAATAGAGGTGGAGCTTTCATGAAGCAATCAATAAGCAGTATGCCAATCTCTCTATCTTCGGATAGTTCCTTTCAGCACCTATTAATCGCTTGCTTATATAGTAGACCGATCTTCGGATTCGATTCTCCTCGCAAAGCAGTGCGAGACTTATTACATGTACCGACCAGGCCAAGTAGATATACAAGTCTTCGTGATTCATTAGCTTTGACAAGATAGGAAGCCTCTCTAAGTGGTTCACCAAAGCTCGAAATGTGTCTTCACAATCTTGCATCCTTTCAAAGTTCCTATTCCCTCTCCTAATCAAATCGAAGAAAGAAATGCATCTATCGGTGGCTCTGAAAATAAATCGACTTAAGACGGCAATCTTTTCATTTAGGCTCTGTACTTTTTTGATGAGTTTTGGTGCCTGAATGTTGCAAATTGCTCGAATCTTCTTGGGATTAGCTTCAATTCCACGAGCATTGACGATGAAACCCAAAGACTTTCTTGATACCGCACCAAAAGAACATTTAAGAGGATTGATCTTCATTTTGTAATGTTAAAGGATGTCGAACAATTCTGCCAAGTCTTTAATGTGGTCGCTTGATCATCGCGACTTTACAAGAGTATTATCCACATACACCTCCATCGTTCTTCCAATCTGATCTTTAAACATTCGGTTGACTAGGCATTGATAGGTCGCTCCGGCATTATTTAATTCAAATGGCATTACCGCATACAATACAATCCGACATCGGTAATGAAGCTAATGTGCTACTGATCGGGGATGTGCATTGGGATTTGGCTATATCTAGAGTATGCATCCATGAAAGATAGTAGCTCGTATCCTACGGTTGAATCTACCAGCTGGACGATCCTTGGAAGGGAAATTTATCTTTTGGACATGCCTTGTTTAAGTCCAAGTAGTCAACGCATGTCCGCCACTTTTCATTCTCCATTCTCACAAGTACAGGATTAGATACCCATTTAGGATAGAGGGCATCGCGAATAAACCCATGGTATTTAAGCCAATCCACCTCCTCTTTAAGGGTAGCAAATCTCTCCAAATCCATGGCACACCATTTCTGTTTCAACGGGACATGTCTCGGGTCGATATTTAATGTGTGGCTCACAATGGCAGGCGAGAACCCACACATGTCAGAATGAGTCCAAGCGAACATATCAAGATTCACTTAGATAAAACTAGCAAATTATTTCACCATCGCCGAACTGAGCTATGATCCAATCTTTAGGACCCATGATGGGTTGTCATGACTAACTATGATGTCAATCGTCAGCTCAACCGGTGCAGCCTTGGTCTCTTTGGGCTCCTTCTCGTCATCCCTTGGGTCTATATCTTTATAGAATCGACTATGGCACCCGAGCTAAGGCCCAGGAATTGTTTGTCAACCTTCGGTGGTTGGTGGAGAGACTTGTCCACACTCTTACCTTTCTCCTTCCGTTGAGCATCTCTCAATTCAGCCACATAGCAGGCACGTTTGGTCACCTAATCATCATGCACAACTCCAACACTGTTATTAGTTGGGAATTTCAAAATAAAAAACCACGGGGCAAGAGCTGCTCAGAATTCAGCTAATGCTGGTCATCCCAGAAAAGCATTGAATGGAGAATCAACATCCAAGACAACAAATGGCAAAATCCATACTCTCCTACTGTCACCTTCTCCCAACTCCACGGACAATTCAACATAACTAATAGCTTCTGTCACAGCACTATTAAAGCAATTAATGCGGGCTTTAGACGGTTTCATGTCCTTAGCTTCCATCCTCATTTGATTGTAATCCTTTTTGAAAATTATATTTATGGAATTTCCATAATCAGACAAGATCCTCTTCACTAAGGTGGAGCCGATCATGACCGAAATGACCATTGGATTGAACATCAGTGCCTTCACCTTCTACATCTCTATCTCTGAATACAATGTCGTCTGCCATTATAGGCTACTGTTTTGTCAGAGCCACATCTTCTGTACTCAAACGACATTCAAAATTCATATACCTGACTGTGCTAGCATAGCGCTCCATCTCATGCTAGCTCTTATCAGCTAGATGTAGTCCTCCGACTATTATATTGATCGCTAATCTTCTACTAATCCGACAGGCTCTTCAGCCCAATGTGGCATTTGTCATCGGTTTGGGTCGGATCTCCCTTAGCTGTCGTCCTATTGGACTTTAACAAACTACTGTAGTTTTCTTTTCCGAATCAATTTCTTGATAATATCCTGGAGATGCCTACACTCATTCGTGTCGTGACCATAGCATTCATGTACCGGTAATATTTTCTAGTTTGTTTTTGCTTCTCCATCGATTCTTTCAAAGGTGGCTTCCTATGTTTCATAGTAATGCATGTAGGGAAGTAAACATTCTCTAGAGATGTATTCACTGGTGTTTACGTATCACACATTGGGATCCTAGTCTTTCCTCTTTTGGAATCCCTCTTTCGTTCACAGTTCCAATTACCGCCTTTCTTTGCTGATTCGGTTTATTTTGGACATTTATTTGAACTTTTTCAAAAATATCCCCAGACTGTTTCACTGCAACGTTACTCATTACTCCCTCTCCACATGGTCCCACAATATTCTTCTTCCTAGAGCATCTATCTTCCTAGAGCATCTATCTTCCTAGAGCATCTAGCTTTCTCTTTCCTTAAATATTGACTTGCTTTCGCATAGGAATATTCTAATGTTGCGGTGGTTTGCCAACTAACCAATCGTCAAAGTCAGATTATGATTCGATCTCTCTTGTTACCACCATCAATACTGAATGGTCATTCGACACTGAATTCTGTGATAGCCATATGAGATCTCTCCAAATAATCTTTCAAAGATTCTCCCGGATCCTGGATCACGCTGGATAGCGACATCACATCTTTGGGGCGAGTTGCATGCATACAAAATTTCTCCATAAATTTTATTGCTATATTGTCAAATCTAGAGATTGACCATGGGGGTAATCTCATAAACCACATCGTCGCTATGCCAGAGAGAGTAATAGGAAAAACATCTGCATTTTTTGCATCATCTACTCATGTGGAAACCATCAGCTATTTGTATCTCATGATGTGCTGTCCGAGGTTGGTTTTTCCCTCCTAGGCAGGCATTGACGTCATGCTGAACCTCCTTGGATACACTACATGTTAGATGTTATCGATGAGTGGTGTATGGCGTCTCGAGATTCCTCGGTCGTTGTTAGTCAATGCTTGGCTCTCCCTCACTGGCTGTCTAACCATAGCCGATAAGTCCAGTGTTTGGATAGTTGGAGCCAAGTGGTAGTTGTGCTCCACCTCACGCGAATGGTTTAGTCGATGTCTTCGAGCTGTTCCATGCCTTCTTGGCTCAACATCCCCACAATATGTATCGGGTACATTCACTTCATCGTCATTCCGGGGAGGTAATTGGTCTGCATCCACCTAAACTCTAGCATCCAAATTAGTCGCAAAAGCTCCAACTTGTGCTTCAATATAAAGAGGCATGCTTCCTCTTCTGGAGAAGGGATTATCCCCGATCCCTGTAGAAGGATCGGCACGGATCGACCTTAGCAAGCCAAGTTTGTTTTCTTATTAATGTCCAGAAACTTCTATGTTCTATCCGTCAATTTTTCAATGCCTGCATCTATGATAATCATCTGATGAACTAGAACTCTCCAAAGTAGAATACGGGGTTAGCTCCCTCCTATCTTTCCTACGTTGTTGACCTCTGGGTTGATTCATTAGATTGATATTGGCTTGAATCTGTTGGTTCAACTATCGGTGGCTATCCACTAGCTCTCTCATTAGATTTTGAAAATCAGCTTTTGTGATGGAATTTTCCAGATTCTAAACATCAACTAGATCGGTAACATTCACATCTGCTGGTAGATTGCTCGAGCCTCCTTGCCAAATGTTAGCATTCTCGTTTCCTTTTGTGTTTTAGGTAAATCTGGTGTTCCTAACCATTGTTGATAGTTTCCTTAGAATTTTTCAAATTTAAATAGAATGGATAAGCTTTTTGAAGGTAATTATGGATTTCTTTGGGGAATTTATGCAATCCAGTAGTAGTAAAGAGATCCAAATAGAGCTGAGAATTTTTGTTCCTAGTGAAAGCGCCAAAGTCATCAAAAATGGCACAAACACCCAATAGCGATTTTATAGGAAAATAAATAAAGAATATAAAATGAAAACAAAGGAACAAGCAATGAAATAATAAAAAATCAAAGCAATAACAAGAACGCAATGATTTACAGTGGTTCGGTATTGGTTGCCTGCATCCAATTTGAAAAGATAGCTTTATTAATCACTTTGTAAACTAAGTGCAACAAGAATCGAATGAAAATCCTTAGTTACAATAGAGTACGAAACAACCAGCAGCATAAAATTCTGAAAATGAACAACCAAGCCTGTATTTATAGAGAAAAATAGTGAAAAATCTCCCTGAAAATCCGACACAAGGTTCTCCAAAACCATATGGACCTATAAGAGAGATCTCATGGCCCAGATCCTAAAGAATAAGGATCGGTGTTGACCCCTATTTTAGAGGAATTTGGGGCGAGATCCCTATAGGAGCTTTCCCATGTTGTAATATGCTCAGCCTCCAAGTTTCATGCTAATATTGCTCGATCTTTGCTGCAATATGAATTTTACCTGATTCTAGCCAATCCTTATTGAGGGAGGAGGGTCGATCCACTTGCTTAATCATTTAAGGTGCAATCCCTACGATAGGCTCCCTAAGGTCTCCACATCTTGTTTTCAAAATTTCATATGCACTGGACTTATGGATCTTGGGATATTGATTGTTTCCCATTGACTTGCACTTGTTTGGCTAAAATATGCCAATCCCTATAATTGAGAGGGATTATAGCCAATCCTTTTTCTATGTTAAATCATATTCCATACTTTGAACATTCTGCATTACATATCTCTCAATTATGTTCGATCATGGTTTCATATTATCATTTGTACTTGATCTTTGAACCCGTTAATTATCGCCATAAACTTATTGGCCTTGATGACAGTCGAATCTAACTTGTCCAATCAGTTCGAATATAACCGGGTCAAAATGTCGAATAACATATCCTTGGGGGTTTCTTTGAGGTTTTAATAAGTAAAATATAGTTACTTAATAATGTAAAGATATCAAGTTTTAAAAAGGTTAAAAACTAGTTGAAGAAAGTAAAAAAAGTTTGAAGTAAAATAGTTGCTAAATGAGCCGTTTGTTAAAATAATTTGTTTTCTTTAAAAGTTGAACAATAATGTTTAAAATTGATTGTTTATCCTAAAACAATTTAGAGCTATTTTCTAACATCTGTAATAGTATCTTAAAAGTGGTTTCAAGTTTAAATGTGTTTTTAATAATTAGTTATGAATTTTTGAAGTTAAGGTTTGATGTAAAACTTGTGTATTTTCTGTTTTTGTTTAATTTAAAATTTAATATTTTACACATTATTTTATATAAGTACCTAAAACATAATTATAGTATTTTGAAAGTAATTATATATATATGTGTGTGTGTGTGTGTGTGTGTGTGTTTTAAAAAGTAAGTCAAGTATTTTACAAATATAATAAAGGAAGTTTGGATTTTAACATTTACGCTAAAACATATGGTTTTGAGAAGTTCACTTAAAGTGTATTACCTTAGTTAATAAGTGTGTATATGCTTTGATCTTTTAAATAAAAGTTTTAAAGCTAATGATAAGTATAAAACTATGTTGGGTTGTAGTAAACAATGTTTTAGTAACATTTGTTTTTAACCCTTATTATATATTATAATTAGGAGTATAATTAATACATTTAATAGTAAATAATTTAAGAATAACTATAATCAAATGGTTTTGGGTTGTTGTGACAAATGTCTAAGTAACAATTGTCTTAAACCCTTAAATGTAATTAAATCTTTAAAAAGAAAGTTTTAATAGAATGGTTAAGTGCAAAATGGGTTTGGGTTCGTTGTAACAATGTTTAAATAATAATTGTCTTCAACCCTTAAGAATATACTTAGATCTTTAATAATGAAGTTTATAAGATAATAAAAAGTATGAAATCTTTTTATATAAAGATGGAAATTAAAAGTTTAACTTATAAAAGAGAAGAAGTTTATAGTAACGACGTTTAAATAACATTTATTTTAAGTCTCTCTGATTATACTTTAAATAAGAAAATATTCTCAATAATTTGTGAATTTACTTATACAATTTGAGATATGTATATGAATACTTTTGAGGTATAGAATACAGTATAAATGAATAGTAAAATACATGAATAGTAATACGCGAATAGTAAAATATAAGTATATATTTTTTATTAAGGGAAACTAAATCTATATACAAGTTCTATAAGAAGTTTATTTAAATAAGTGAGGTTTTAATTAATAAGGAGTTTAATTAACAAACGAGCTTAATTTATAAGGAGTTTAATTAATAAAGAAGTTTTAATTATAGGAAGAAGTTTTAATTAAGGAATAAGTTTTACATTAAATAAAGAAGTTTTATTAGATAAATGAGTTTTAATAATAGAAGAAGTTTTAATTAATGAAAATTTAACTAAATAAAAAGGGGATTAAAAGTCATTTATGTGACTTGATCGTGCATGGTGTGAGTAAATCATGCTTTGTATGACTACTTGTGTATGGAAAATATGTAGTCATGTAATTAGCACTAAAAGCCAATGAAGTAAACTTGATTCTATCCATGTGAGCTAAGAATGATGATTTGAGTATGGTGTAGAAGCAATTATGCTCTAAGCTATCGGGCTTCCTTCTTGATCAAGGGATCGTAGAAGTTGGAAAGGCTGAAACTGTGGTAAATATTCGAGATTTGGTTTCCATATGCAGTCGTTTTACTATTGTTGAAGTTGATCAAATATTGACTTAGGAAATATGTATAAGGAACACAAGATAATGTTATACCCTAAATATGAACTCATATTGCCTTTTAGGAAAAATGATAAGGAAATCCATTCAGATAGGAGAGCTCCACTCTTACATATTATCTGTTTATTTATGAAAGAACCGAGGTTGAGTTGACCAGAAATCTGTTAATTGGTTTTGAAGCGTCTAGTAAGCGAGGGGAATGTTCTTATATGAGATGACTTAAGACTGTAACCACTTCAAAACCATATATGAGATCTATGTTATGGAAGAGGTTCGTGATATTAGAATCCATTTGGGTATTCATGTTCTATTCGAGTGATGAAGATTTGTGTGAGAGATGTCGAACGTAGCCTCGACATCGGCAATGGAAAAAACCAAAGTAAGGATGCACAATCCTAGGTTTAGCTAACCTAAGGGGGTATATCAACTCAATTATCTAGATACTCTTTCGATTGTTAGGCCTTGGAGTTGTTGACACTTGGTTCACGAGATCGGGGTGTGGGCCGGTTGTGTTTACCTTATGATACATTCACTAGAGAGGTATACTGCTTGGAATGATATCTCTGATCCTTATGCAAGAGATCCACCTCGTTGAAATAAGGGTGTCTCCATGGAAATCCTATATAATTTAGTGAACTCCCCTCAGCGGTTTTGATTGTATAACTATTACTGTTGTGCGTACACTTCATGCACCATAAATATTTTCTTATTTATATTCTTCACCCTAAACATTATCTATTTTATGATTTTATGTACTTATTAGATGGTGGTTCTTTTGAGAGGATAACCGTTATGGCATTCGATGCAGTCTTAAAAGTACTGTTATATGTCGATCACATATTTCTTGAGTTTGTTACACCAACTTATGCCCGATCAATGGTTTTATTTTTCCCTTATTTCCATGGGTGCTTTTTTATGTAGTCTGAGAAGCTCTTGGAGAGGAGCTTTGATGTTTACCTACCATAGTATTCTTATTTTCGATGCATTACTTGTGAATTTATATCAGCAATTGTAAGGATAGGTTGTTATACTTGTCTAGATTGATGATGGTACTTTGATTAGTAACTCTGAAATGCTATGTATATTAGAGTTTCTATGTGTATTATCTTTTGATATTTTATGTTATCATTCCGCTATGAGTTTTTGATGTTTTTGTTCTCCTCTTTCTTATTCCTTTTCTTTACCTAATGTTCTGTCTTTCTAGCAGTTGAATGCTCGGCAGTGAGTACGTGGATTTATTAATGTCGACATTCGGGAGTCGAAATGGGAGCCATTACATCATGCCACCGTAGAAAAAAAATCAAAGATTCATCACTTAAACTCGCCATAAGATAACAAAACATAGTATGCATATATACTAAAGCCCATACGATGCACAGGGATCATTCGTATGCAATATCAAATCTCACCACTTCGATCACATAAATTTCACTTCCAAACTAGTATATATCACTTGACCTCTCTAATGGAGATTCCGATCAAGTTCCTTGATTAGAAACCTCCATTCTCCTCACATAGCCAATATATTATATTAGAAGTCTATAGGATCATATCAAGAATCTGTATCAAGGATTCAAGTGCTCCCCATCAAGAATCGAGTGAAAAATCCTTGTTCGGACCGGTGTAAATCACCTCGAAATCATATACTCGAATACTGGATCAAGAATAGTCATGCGAATAAAATAATCTACGTACAACTTGCGTATCTATTTTGTTTTTTCTTAACTATACTGATTACTTTTCATCGCATTCATTTATCCAAAAAGTGTGTCATTCAATAACAAAATCATTTATGAAGTGCTATATAAAAACAAAACCTTAAGTTTATAAGCATTTTATAACCTCGTTTATAAAACATTTCATAAAAACTTACACCAGTTTATTACTCTTATAATAATCTACTACGTCCTCAGAGTATATACAAAACATCAAATTTGGTTTACTTAACAAGTGTGTTCAACAATTTAAAACTTGCTTTAACTTACTACCTTCTTAATATAAGATTTAAAAAAACTCAACTCTTATATTTTCACGAAAACTCTTAGCTTTAAGTACATAAGGTGATTATAGTAGATAATGTCTAGGATGTTTAATATAAATAAAAAAATAGATGTGATGCATACATTGATCACACCATAACAATATTGACGGTACAATCAAAACTGCTAAGGTATGTTCGTATAAGGATTTTCCACGGACATGCCTCCAGTTAACTTAAGCGGATCTCCATGATAAGAATTAGAAACTACCTTCCAAACATCATATATCTCTAGATAGAATATACTAAAGGTAAACAAAACTGGTGCATCGCCTGAACATGTGAACTTTATGGAACTAAGTATCAACAATTCCTGCATGTAACATATCGATAAACATACTCTAAATTTGGAGTTGATATACCCTCATGGGTTATCTAAACTTGATGCATCAAAATCCATCTTTAATCATTTACCTATGTTGAGGACACATTCAACATCTCTTACACGATTCTTCATCACTCAAATGTAATACGAATACCCAAATGGATTTCGGTATCTCGAATAGATCATGAATCTCTAATGGATCCTAGCATAAGTCATTCAACGAGTGCTAGCGTTCACACCTCACTTAGACTTAACCTTAGGAAAGACAGTTCAACTCTATAGCATTCCACTTCACAACCGTTTCCAAAATATAGAACCCATACATATGTTTTGAAGCGATATTCGGTAAGTAAAACACTTATTGATCCCAGACTCTTCAAAAAAAATCAATGAATTTTACACTTTGCTCAATTTTAGTTCTTTTAGAAGCAAGCGAACAATTTATAAAGTGAAGTCCTCTCCAATGGATCTCCTATATTAAAATTCTTAAAGCTAGAGATGTTTCAAACCAATGCTCCTCCCCAAGAGTTCTCAAATTGTATGAAGCCATGAATCTTTCAGATACTTCCTTAGTTGATTTGGTCAAGTTTGATAGACGACTAATCGACTATCAGTTTCAAAATAGATGATTGTGTGTGGAAACCAAGACTCGTAAACTTATCACATTTTTGATATTTTCAACTTACACTACCTTTGGGTTAAGAGTGAAGCTAGGTAAGTTAGGGCACTGCTTACATTAAAGCCTTGCCTAGACACTTCATTCTTAAGTCTTACAGGCAGACAAGTCTACTTAATCGGCTTTTAGTGCTAAGTCCATGACTAAATAATTTCCATAAACCTGTAAACACACAAAGCACATTTAAGTCACAGGAAGCAATACTAATTCACATAAGCGGCTTCAAATCCTTATTTTATTGAGTTAATAATTTTATTAGTTAAAACTCTTTTATTAATAAATCTTCTTGTACTCATTCAATACTTCAAAAAAATATTTATATGTTTATCTCAAACGGTATAAGTATATTCACTAATCTTTAAAAAAATACTTTCTTTAAACCTTTACTTTTTCTATCTTTATCTAAAATATTTCATATTTGTTATTACTTTTAGATTATAAGGATCCAATTACTGTCATAAATCTATTCAAAAGGGTTTAATACAAATGTTGTTAACACATTGTCATAAAAACCCAAAAACCATTCCATGCTTATTAAATATATTCTTTTAAAGGTTTAAGTATGTCCATATTTATTAAACAAGTTAATAAACTTGTTAATAACTTTGCAAACCATTTATTATAACATAAGTGTTATAATCCAAAACTTTCATTACTCCTTTATAAAATACTAAACTTGCTTTTTTGCAAACTCATATATATACACTTTAAAAATACTTATAAATATGTTTTAAATATTTATGAAAAATATTACTGGAAAATAACTAAATTATAATTTGATGGAAATAAATAAAAAGCATGTTTTATATTATATAAACATCTTTACTTAAAAAATTCATAAATAATTATTAAAATATATTTAAACTTCAAAACAACTTTAACATGTTTTTAGAAAAATTCCTAAAAAGGTTAGGGAAAATTACCAAATTTAACTATCGTTTGTAGACAATTAAAACCTTAAAAAACTTACTACAGCATTTATAAACGTTGTTAAAGTCCTTTATAAAGAACAACATAAAAAGGCACAAATATCGCGACAAATTTTCACCACTTAAACAAGACTTGAAATTTTTTACAATAAGTAATAAACATATGGTACTTAAAAACCATGAAAAGAAACCCATATGATTATTTTTCAATTTAATTATAAGCTTTCCGACAACAAGTTATATTTTAAAGTGTATTTATAACCATCTTTTCACTCTAAATTTAGCCACTTTGTTTGACATGTTCTGAAATCTTTTAAACTTTGATTTTTTTTCAAGTAATAAGTACAGATATACTACTTATTAAAAACTTAAAAAGAAACCCTAAGGATGTCTTTCAAATTAATTACAAAAATTCCAACAAGGTATATCAACGTACTTACACAGCAATCTTCTTCTCGCTATAACATTTTGCAACTTTATTTCTCAAGTTAATGAATGATTTAAACTTCTATATTTTCCAATAATTAGTACTCTTAAAGTACTTTTAAAAATGCAAAGAAGCCTCTAGGACGTGTTTCAAAGCTGACTTCAAAATCGCTGAATACAAGATATTTCAAAGTGCATCCATAACTACCTTTTCGCTTCTAACTTTCATGATTTTATAACTTTCCTAAGCCATTTATTTACTTTCCCTTATACTAAAATATGTGTAGAGAGCAACCAAAATAAATTAAACCAAGTTAATATCATAAATCTTCCATTTATACAAGTTAAAGTTAAGGGATATCAAAGTGCACTTATAACGACTATTCTCGCTTCAAATACTCCCAAACATACTTCAATTAAATACAAGATCCAAACGAATATTTAAACATTAATTCATGGTTACACCACATGTTATAAAAGCTAATAGGAGTGATGTTATACAATATTAAGTTGTCGATTGCTTTCGAAAGCAAGAGGGTCCAAAGTTTATAACTTTAATTAGTTAATGTCGCTTTAACTTTATATTTGCATGCCCATACACACAAAATATATACATACAAAATAGTGAGATAAATTACTCAAATCAAAGATTATAACAAGCTCAAATACCAAAAACAAATGATCACTTCCTACCATCACTCAAAAGCATAAAGACACAACTTTTAGCTCCAAAATCACAAAGCCAAGCTCCATCTCAATATCCATGTTCACAGCCCAAACGGCCCAAATGGAACCCCCTTCCCTTTTTCTCTTCACTTCTTCCACTTTTAAATTTATATCCATGCTTCCTAAGGTATTCTAAGAAGTTGGTGAAAGCTAAGTGAAGTTTGGAAGAGATTTGAATTAATTAGACAAATATTAGTGAAGAACAAAGTGGATAAGTGCTAATCCATTTCCACCATTTTTATTCTTCTGAAGCTTTTGAATTTATGAAGTGTTTACACAACTAAAACCCTCTCCGTTATGCCCTTTGACCAAACAAAAGACCCCTCCCTTCCATGTGCCTTGCATGCTTTTAGTTTACACCTCATTTTCTATAGCAAATTGCACTTTTACCGTCACACACAAATATCTAACCAATACATCATGCATGGCATCATCAATATTTTATTTTCCATAAATGGAAAAATATTTTTGCTTCATATTATTAATTTCCTAAGTTTTTTAGTTTATTTAAAAAAAATTGAATAACTTCTTTCAGTAAAAAGGTGTTTGTTGATAAAACTATTTTCGGTCACACTATCGATATTTCTTCAAAGTATTTATTTTTCTAAATATTTTTCCAGAACAATTTTACCATCATTAGTTATTATTTAAAATGGTTTTAACAAGGTTATTAAATTGCTTTAATCATATTTAATCCAAGATTCGAATAGTTAAATAATTCAGATATCTAAATACGAAATGTTTGAAATTCCGAGCCGTTACATTCTCCCCTATTTAAAACATTTCATCCTCGAAATTCCACATGGGCAACAAAAAGACAATAAACTAATAGTATTCACAGTTACCAACAAACAAAGGCCATGAATTGCTTGAGTTCAAAACTCAAAATCGTATTGGAAATAATTTTGTAAGTAAAAAATGTATTAACTTAAGGGCATTGAATGATGAATTTGATATGTTAGTTTCAACAATTGAAATTTTTATCCTTGTCAACGTTGCTTACTATATTCCAACTTCATTGATGTTCTTCTCAAAGGTACATTTACAGTCGAAGGATCATATCCCTTTGGGTATAACTGTAACGACCCAGATTCTTCATCGTTGAGTTTGGGATATTTAAATGGGTTTAAATATTTAATTTGGATTATAAATTAATCTTGAATATGAAAAGTTTGGTTTTTGTTCAATAAAATAGATTCATAATTTAATATAACGGTTTGTTGAATAATATAAGTAATTAATTTAATAATTGGGAATTGGGCAAAATATAAAATACGGATTTTCGAGCTTGTTAAAAATATTTTAAAGGGTTGTAAAATTTATGTTGATAATATGGAAGATTGTAAAAGTGTTGAAATTGAATTTGGAAATGTTTTATTAATTTTTAATAATATATCGTTTAAATCGATATTTGATCATAGCCTTCCGAGGCACAGTCTCGGAATTCAACGAAACTAGTTCCATCGGATCCGTAATATTGTATTATTGTCGGATTTCAATTTTCGTAATGTTTGTAGTTGTTGTGTGAGCGTACGATATACAAACGCGCTTAAAGCTATATCAAAAATTCAATATAATAACTAGTTCAATAAGCTATCTTCTCTATACGATCGAATTAGGACTCGAAACCTTTTCCATTGCGTTCAGAATAGGGGTTTAACATTATGAACGCCTGGCAGCATGCCGCAGTAAGATGTCAGGATTTTAAGTTACGAATTCAAATCAATTTAAATTTAAAATTGATGTATATATGATGGTTGACCAGTCAAAAATAAAAATAAATAAATATAATAAAGATCTATCCCGCCTATCTTCTGAAGCAAGCCTCTACCCTATTTTATGAATCGCGACTCCACCTATCTCCCCTCCAATTCGAACGAGAACTACCTCATCTTCTTTTTATCGCCTTTTACCCAAATCAATTTCGTATTAAAAAAATGGAAGCAGCCGAGAAATAAATCATGGCCGCCTCCTCCTCTTCGATTTCGTTCCTTTATCGCGACTCAATCGAGAGGCTTGGCACACGAGTTCGAGCATGGCCACGACAGGGAAGTCGACCTAGGGTTCTAAGAAAAAAAGAGGAGCAACGCTCGAGGGATTGGATTCTTTTTGAATTGCCTGAAGGCTTGGATGAGCGGGCGGCGATAGGAAGCTCGATGGTGATGTTGTTTGTGGCAGTGGCGGTTCGAGTGGGACGCGAGCAGCGGCGGCGATGTTGGTCTTGGGTCTACAGCAGCAAGGTTGCATTTTTTTTCTTATCTTAATTCGATTTAGCATTTGTCTACAGATTAGAGAAAAAATATATGATCTTCACAGTAAAGAAAATGTAAAACGATTCTGTTTTTATTATTATTTATTTAATACATTTGAAAGGGAAATTTCTTTTATTAGAATTTAATATCTATATAAGATTTAATTTATAGAAGGATGCAAAACAATTATATTTTATAAGATTCAGTATTTTTATGTAAACAGGAAATGTATATAGACAAGGTTTGGAAATATTGAAATTTTGAATTTGTGGAAGTTTGTATAAAAATTTGATTTTTTGAAATCAATAAATTAATTTAAAAATAAATTTTTGATTAATTAAATTATAAAATGGTAACAATTGTTCAATTTATTCAAAATATTAATAAATCATATAATGTTGTTCAAGGTCTAAAAACTGTGAAGAAGCAAGGCGTGATGGAAATGGATTTGCAAACAAAATTTAAGGTGAGTTAATCTTACTCTTCTAGATTATTTAAATTTAAATGGTTAAATTTAAATAATTGGTTGAATGGTTGAATTAATTTGATGTGCTATATTATAGTATATAATACATCTTGGAAGATTGATTTTCCGCATTATATAGCGAATGAGACCCTATGCGCCGCATAATAGCGGATGATTTTATATTTAAATCCCATATACCGCGATATTCCACTCGAAGTGGAATTGGTATTTTATGTTGTGCTAACGTCTGTAGATGCAGCGAAACCTGTTGGAAGGATCCAATTGGATTCCTCAAAATTATTTATATTGTTTAATATTCTCTGTTATGAATATTCGATATTCTGTGATGAATATTATTGATAATTGGAATATTGAATGCTATGGTTTACTTGAATATATTTCGGTACACTGAGTTATCATAATATATAGAATTGGATTTTTGAAAAGAAAGTAAAAGGAAGAGAATTTGTAAGTGAAATAATTATAGAGAATTTAAATATATTAAGAATGAACTGGATAAGAATAATAGTGGTTTTAAAATTCTTATAAATAAATTCCGTATATGAAAAGGGAATTTTGAATAAACAGAAAGATAATGAATTTTAAACTTTAATGTTATTATTTAAAAGAATAAATCACTTAGTTTAAATTTAAGATTTAAATTATTGAAAAGAATAAAGAAGAAATTTGGAAAATCGGGAATCGGTATGTTTCAATTAAAAGATTTAAAATCAAAACGGAAAAAAAATAAAGTCTATAACTAATGGATTTTGAAATGAATTGAGTAAGTAAAGAAATTTATTTCAAATGGGGTAAACTGGAAATAAATTTGGAAATTGATTTAAGTGTTTTAAATTGGAAATTTAAAGGAGAATGGGACTTTGAAATTTATAAACTGGGTTTATAAAAGTAAAGTGATAAATCAGTGGATATTTGAAGGAATAAATCCACAATGGAAGTTATTTAAGGAATGAGAAAATTTGTCTAAAAAATAAATAGTGATTTATTTTTTTAAGGATGTGAAGAGAAGTATATTTCCCTGAATAGCCAAGTACGTTTCAAAGTAAATTTTTAAAAGTTTTAATGTCATTTTGAAAAGCATGTTTTAGAAAATTTATTATTTCTAAATGTTTAAATTCTAACGTAAATATTTTCTTTAATCTATTATAGCAGTAATTATTTAAAAGTGGCTTGGTATTTGTTTTAAAGGAGAAAATCTAGTTTTATATTTTATAAAATAACCACATTTTAAAATATTCCTATAGTATATATTTTTAATAAAGTATTGAAGCAGATTGATTTTGAATATTATTTAAGTATATATTTTGAATAAATATTAAAGTAATTTTTATTTCAAATGATTCAAAGGATATTTTATAATGAAGAGTTTTAAATTATTTTAAAAAAAATTCTAAAGCTTTGTACTTGGTGTTTTCAGTGGAAATAAATATTTGAAAATTTATTTTATGAGAAAAGTATGATTTGAAACTGTTTTCAAAGGATTGAAAATAGAAATATATCTTGTGAAGATATTTTGAGATTAATAAATAATTTGGTGAAATTATTTATGTTTGATGAATGTTTGTGAATGTTAATTGATAGTTAAATAGTCGACTATCAATATTGGACAATGCGTTGATCATTTTGAAGAGACCGGGATCAGGATTAATTTCTTGAAAACCACTTCGATCTGTTTGTACGTTTTCATGGGAAAAACGAGTTCGGAGTCGAAGATGGAGCAGTGAAGTGCAAGGGCTAGACGCTACTAATCCTGAGGATGTTTCCAAAATGGATGTAGTAGGAGTAGTGCCTTCGGTTCTGTTCGAACCCGAGACGGACTTGTATGGATGAATGATTTCGGAACATCGTCGGGTGGACGATGGGCATTCTAAGTGAAACGTTGTAAAAAGGTAACGCTTAGCCTCAAGCCTCATCAACCGGGAATGACTAAAAATCAGGGGTTATGCAGCAAGGCTAGGTAGGTAGCACCCATTTCAGGGTGAGGACATCTATGTCTAGATGTCCCTTTTATTTCGGCTTAGTGGTGCGGTTGGTAATCACAACCATGGGGTGATCTTACTCGGGGGTAGTCCCGGCCTTGTATTGCGGGAGATTGGGAGTAATCCTCGGTATGGTGATCTAGGCCACGTACTGTGACAGGTGGTACCCCAGTGTCTAGTCATTAGTTGGAAATCCATTCTCCCTACGTGCCTTTACGATTTTTGTTTGTATTACCCACTTTGTGGCTAGTAGCTGTGAATTTAATAGATGTAACAATTTCGGCTATTTTAATAAGTATTTGTAAATAGACCCTATTATAATATTAGAGGATTTTAATAAAAAGTGTTTTAGCTATCGTAAGGATAAAAATACGACATGTTTATTTGTGGCATGGTCTTACGAGATGCTTTTGTTTTCAAAGGATTTTGAAACTTTAATAATCAATTTGAGTGTGATTTCTCACGCTGGTATTCCAGACTGACTCGGGTGTTATTTAACTGTAATGCTCAGGTCAGACCGAGTATTATAGAATACAGGAAAGGATGCTGCGGAGCGTAGGAGACGAGCTGGATGGCGATACGTACTTCCGTACTTGATTTATATTCCGCTGTGTATTCAGTTGTGTGAGGACAGGTTATGATTACTATCCAATTGTGTGTTATGTGATTGATGTACTCTGATGATGTAATGTATAAACAGATATATTTGTTTTTGTGTAAAGATCATTTATTATCTATTATATTTTATTCCGCTGCGATGGTTAGATTCTGATGTTGTTTTCTATTTTCTTCTTCTACCTCTTCTTGTTTAACCCAAATGGTTCGTATTTCCGTTCATCTTGAGTTGGTTGATGTAGAATAGTGATGACTCAAGGGGTATGGATTTGCGGGCTTTTATAGTTGATATCAGAGCTTAGGTTGGTGATAACCTTGGCTCTGGTGGGGATTACTCATTGAAATAGAGTCTGTGGTACTCTAGAATGGGTTTGAGCGCATTAATAGATATGAGCGCGTAATTGTTAGTGAATATAAATTGTTTTAATATTGTGTTGACTTATTGGTTGAGTGGAATATGAATTCTAATCGAGTAAGTTGGCCGCTATTCGAGAAGAGTTTATAAACACCTGACACGATAAATTGACACGGTATTGTTTTAAAGGTGGGTAAATGAAATAATTTTACCCAAAATATATATGTGATATAAAAGAAAAGTTTTTATAAACTATTCTAGCTAATATATGATTGCTTGGATGTTAGGAATGATAATATCAAATTATTATCATTTTTGTGTGAAAATTTAACTAGAAATTGAAAATATAACCAAAGGTTAAGGAAATAAAGTCAATTATAAAATGAAATTTATAAATATGAATTATAAACGTGATTTATAAATTGAAATATAATCAAATGGACAATTTGTATGAGTGAAAATTATACAAATGAATTATAGTTAAAATTTGATTTAAGCCAGAATTTGAAAATTTAAAATCCCGGAGATTTTGGAAGTGTTTCTTTCGAAGTGTTTTGAAGACAAATAATAGCATTATTGTTCTAGAAGTATTTCTGAAAGGAAATTGTTTCAAATAAATTTTGGAAAGGGATATAGCATTGAGCTCACTTTAGTCGCTGGAAAATAACTTCGGTGATGACTGCAGCATCTTCGATGTTCATTTTCGAATTTCTAAGTGACAGGTTACTGCCAAATTGATTTGTTCAGAAGAACTAGTTTGTTTTTGAAATATCAAAGGAAATTTGTTAGGGATAAAAACCAGGATCGGTTTAAAATTTTGTGAAGGGTGATTTTGAGATAATGGTGATTTCAAATGATTTGAAAACCAAAAGCCGGGTGTTTAAAAAATCCTGATGAGATAGGTTGTAAGCTTATAAATTGGGATGATTTTTAAATCAACAAGGAAATATGAGCTGTGAATGTTGGAATTTAAATTTAAAGTTGAAATTGAATTGAAAAGGAATAAATTGAGATGTAGATAATATTAAGTGGAAGTAAGTTCTTACTTAATTTAAATTCAAGTGGATTGAGTAGATTAAAGAAAATTGAATTGAATTGAATTAAATAAATCTGTGTTAAAATAGAATTGAATTGGAATAAAATTCAGTTGAGTTATAGGTGGTATTGAATGGAATTAGATCCTTACTTTAATAAATGGAAGTAAGTTGGATAAGAATCGGATTGGAATAAATGAATTAGAATAATTTGTAAAGGAATTAAAAATCCATGGAATAAAAATATGCTTGGGTTATAAATAAGCGAAAAATCTCGAGCTGAAAATAAAGATGAATATATTCAAGCCTAGAATGAATGGAAATATGTAAAATAATAAGTTGTGACTTATAAAATTGAAAAGTGGAATAGAAAACCCAAAATAAATATTGTTTGATGTTTTGGAAAATGAAACAAAAATCCAAAATTGAATTATAAATAAGGGAGAACTAATTAGATAATAAATTAGTTAATGAAATATGCAAATGGAACCCAATGTAGTTAAATAGAAGCTGAATTTGTGAGTTAATATTGAAGTTTGGAAATAAAACTCAAGTTACAAATCAAATTCGACTTGAATTGTTAGTGAAGTAAATATAATTGAAAATGTTGCCAAATAAAATGAAACTGGATTAAAATGGGGATGGATTTAGTTGCAATAAAACCCAGATGAATTTGGGAATAAATTGAAAATGGTCTTGTAATCAATTAAATGAATTGAATCTGAAAATTTAAAATATATAATAACTAATCAAAAAAAATTGTAGATTGAAATGAGATTTGATTGAAATAGAATCAATTTAAATTGAAAAGAAAATTTTATTTGTAAAATGGAAATGAGCATAAGTATGAAATTTGAATAATTTGAAATAAATTAATTTAAGTTTAAAATTAGTGGAAGCTTTGCTTCGAGTAAGGGTAAAAGACCATCAAATAAAAGCTTGGTAAATTTATTGGGGAATGATTATCAATATATAAGCATGGAATGGTTCAAGCTTAATAAAATGGTCTCAAATGAAATGAAGGCAAATATGGAATGAAACGTAAATGAATGGATCGTGAATAAAATTGAAAAGGGATAAAATTGAAATAGAATGTGTCGAGCTAAATAAAATGGTTGTGAATGAATTAAAATAGAAGGAATTAAATAATAAATTGAGTTGGAATCAATTTAAAATGGTTATAATCTTAAGTAATCGTTATTCGCAGAAAATTAGTCATTTTATCGTAAACGAAAGTAAATGTATTAACAGAGGTGAATAGAATTGATTTTTAAATCAATTGGAATAATATGGGTTTGTTTAAAATTAAAAATGAATTGAATGTAAGCAAGTGGGTTGTAAACCATTCAAATTGAATGAAAATGGAATATGAATTATTTGAAAACAGTTGAATTAGTATTAAAACTATATAAATTGCTTACGGAAAGTGTTTAGTGTGCATTGCTTTTAGAATTCATGTGCTTAACTATTGTAAATAAGTGAAATGTTGTTAAACTTCATATATATGACACTTACATGTTTTAGTTGAGTAAGTACAGGTTCAGGGAAGTCGTTAGGCTGGATTTGATTGCGAAAAATGCTAATTAAATAAGCCGCTTGCTTAAAAATGCTAAATAAAGGTACGCCTACGCAATAAAAATAGGAAATATGAACTGTTTTTGTTTTTCCCGATCGGGTGGGTCGATGTATATACATTTATATCTTTTGTCAAATTGCAAAAGCTCCTCCGTACAATGAAGACTCTGCCAAAAAAAATTGAAAATCTTGGGAGTTAGAATTTTTTGAAAAATTTAGTTAGCGACAAAACGATTTCAAATTGGAAATTAAAATAAATAGAGTGGATGAAACTAATTTAAAATAATGATATGAATCGGTTATAAATGGAAGATGAAATTTTATATTCAGAGTTAAAGATAAATTGAATTCATATGGAAATGGGAAAACTAATTTGAATAGAAGTAGATATGAAAACCTCTGTAAGGAAATGTTAAAATGATTTTAAAAACTATGATTGGATATTATTGCTAAATAGGATATGCATGTATTATGAAGAGAAAGGAAAATTGGTTTTGATTTCAGATGATAAATTTGAATTACCCGACCAAAAAGGTATGTTTTTAAATTTCTGTATGAAATTTGATTGGGTTTTTGATCTAGCCACTTGGCTTTTGTTTTCTTTTGGAATTTGGGAGCCCGTAGAGGCATTTGTAGTTGTACCGAGCTAGCCGCGCCAAGGAGATGCTGGTGAAATTTTTCAAAAAATTTAGGGAGTTAGAAAATTTTTAACAAAATTTTGATAATTCAAAATTTGGTTTTAAATTGAAATTTGAATGATTGAGCAAATAGTATTGTTTGGAACTAATGGAAGAAGTTTGGAAAGTTAGTAAGGTTGATGATGTTCTTATTAAAAGATGATTTTTGGTATTGTTAAAAACGTTTTGGTTTGGGTAGTTGTTGAAACCCAATTGTTTAGGAAATTGGTAATGGGTGATGGACCATTCCTCTTAACTAGTAATTTCGGGGACGAATTTCTTTTAAGTGGAAGGAATGTAAGGACCCGGATTCTTCATCGTTGAGTTTGGGATATTTAAATGGGTTTAAATATTTAATTTGGATTATAAATTGATCTTGAATATGAAAAGTTAGGTTTTTGTTCAATAAAATAGATTCAGAATTTAATATAGTGGTCTGTTGAATAATATAACTAACTAATTTAAAAATTGGGAATTGGGCAAAATATAAAATCTAGAGTTTCGAGCTTGTTAAAAATATTTTAAAGGGTTGTAAAATTTATGTTGATAATACTGAAGATAGTAAAAGTGTTGAAATTGAATTTGGAAATGTTTTCTTAAGTTTCAATAATATATCGTTTAAATCGATATTTGATAATAGCCTTCCGAGGCACGGTCTCGGAATTCTACGAAACCAGTTCCATTGGATCCATAATATTGTATTATTGTCGGATTTCAATTTTTGTAGTGTTTGGAGTTGTTGTGTGAGCGTACGATATACAAAAGCGCTTAAATCTAAATCGAAAATTCAATATAATAACTGGTTCAATAAGCTAACTTCTCCATACGATCGAATTAGGACTCGAAACCTTTTCCATTACGTTCAGAATAGGGGTTTAACATTATGAACGCCTGGCGGCACACCGCGGTAAGATGTCAGGATTTTAAGTTACGAATTCAAATCAATTTAAATTTAAAATTGATATATATATATATATATATGTATGTATATATATATATATATGCTGGTTGACCAGTCAAAAATAAAAATAAATAAATATAATAAAGATCTGCCTCGCCTATCTTCTGAAGCAAGCCTCTACCCTATTTTATGAATCGCGACTCCACCTGTCTCCCCTCCAGTTTGCACGAGAACTACCTCATCTTCTTTTTATGTCCTTTTACCCAATTCAATTTCGTATAAAAAAATGGAAGCAGTCGAGAAATAAATCATGGCCGCCTCCACCTCTTCGATTTCGTTCCTTTATCACGACTCAATCAAGAGGCTTGGCGCACGAGTTCGAGCACGGCCGCGACAGGGAAGTCGACCTAGGGTTCTAAGCAAAAAGGAGGAGCAACGCTCGAGGGATTCGATTCATTTCGAATCGCCTGAAGGCCTGGGTGAGCGCGCGGTGATAGGAAGCTCGATGGTGATGTTGTTCGTGGCAGTGGTGGTTCGAGTGGGACGCGAGCAGTGGTGGAAGATCGTGGGAGGAGTTCGGCGATGTTGGTCTCGGGTCTACAGCAGCAAGGTTGCATTTCTTTTTTTTTCTTATCTTAATTCGATTTAGCATTTGTCTACAGATTAGAGGAAAAAAATATAATCTTCACAGTAAAGAAAATATAAAACGGTTCTGTTTTTATTATTGTTATTTGTTTAATACATTTGAAAGGGAAATTTGTTTTATTAGAATTTAATATCTATAGAAGGTTTAATTTATAGAAGGATGCAAAAAAATTATATTTTATAAGATTCAGTATGTATACGTGTGACGCCCCACCTCTATACCCACGCTAGCCAAGAACACTACGATGTAATGCTGTCAACTAGCACGGAGAATAAGGCTGTTGAGGAGCGACCATCCGTGTAATTGCTTTGCGCGAGCATCGATATGTCAGATAGCTTAACATGCATTTCTTTATCAAGAGTGAAATCCGACATACCGACACAAACTCAAAGCTACTACACAGTGGCTATAATATCTTCAGAAACAAATATAGAAATAAACATAACATAAATCAGTCACAGACAATTCATATCACAAAGGCAGAAATAGATATGAATATTACACTAGGAAGTGTACATCAGAGTAGTGGTCTAAAAAGATCCACAATATCACAAAAGAATAGTTACACGAACTACACAAAAGAATAAGTATACATTATGGAGTCTATATCTCAAATGTATACGACAAAAACTACTAATCTAAGTAGTTAACCAAAAGTCAAGGAGGTAATCCAGGATGTAAAGTCAAGCAGAAGCACTTGTAACATCTCGGTCTGACCCGAGTATTATTTAATAAGAAAATAATAAACGGATCAGTCTAACCATAAATATCAGATGAAACAATATAGAGTAAGAGATATGACTAAACACATAATAATCACAATGCCAAAATGTGATATATATATATAAGTAATTGAAAATCAACAAGAGATTAATCAATATCACAAAATCTACACAAGAATCAAAGAAATGTCATACTCCTTATTTCGTTCATCAAACCACAAATATTGACGATTATATCAATGTCAATCACAAAAGTCAACGACACACAAATTCACCAATGCACAAATATTGATAAAACTTATCAACGGAAATCACCAAAATTGGTGAAACACAAATTCCAAAAATCATCTCAAGAAATCCAGAAATCACCAAAAAGGGGGGGAAAGGCCTATCACAAACAGGAGCATAAAGCTCACCAACACGTGTATCACAAATGGAACGCTAATTCCATGGTTGCTAACCATCACAAATTGAGCCGAAGCTCCACAAACGGCCCGAAGACCATGGGTTGCTACCCCACCAATTTGAGTCGAAACTCCACAAAACGGGGTTTAGTCTCCCTCGCAGACAAAGAGACATCACACATTGCTAGTCTAAGTCACAAAGATGATCGTCATGATCAACGAGAAGTGTCAATTACACTAAGCTGGTAAATATATGAGTTTAGCTTCATGTCCCATAACCACTTGCTTAACTTAAATATTTACGAACAAACTGTAGATCTCCACTATAAAATTGTCACAAGAGATTCAAACGAACAAGTCCAAGAATTAAGCGACGAAGTAAACGCAAGTGTTTCATACCACTCGTTTTACTAAGTTGTTTAATTAGATTTCTCATACGAGTGAGGTAAAGGTTTGTATATACTAGTAGATTGGAAAACGGTTCTAAGAAACGAGCTTTGTAATAAAATAGTGTTGAAACCATTTGAAGAAAGATTTTTGATATTTACTACTAGTATAGAAAACCTTTATATTTTTAAAGTGACAAATCACAAAGAAGATTGTAAGAACAATAAATCACAAAAAATTCACATTCGAAGACGTGAATAAAATCCAAAGAAATCGATACTGAATCCATCAAAATGGATGTTTCCAAAAATCGCGAAGAAAATGTCGTCAAAGTCGATAATAAGTGATAATAACAAAAGGGAAACAACACGAATCGATTAACGTTGGAAATTCAATCCAAAAAGGCAAAATGGACTGAAACAGCAGGTTCACTCGACTGAACAGAGTTTTCAGTCGACTGACCCTGTACCTAGAAATTTTCCAGGTTCAGGAAACTTTCTGTTTCCAGGTTCAGTCGACTGAACAGAAGATTCAGTCGACTGAATCATGCCTGGAAACTTTCGGGTTCCAGGTTCAGTCGACTGAACAGAGGATTCAGTCGACTGAATCATGCCTGGGCTGTTTTTCAGACTATTCAAATGGAGTGCAAACTCTTCCAAAATGCAACCAGTCTAACATTGGCTCTAAGGGTTTATGCCAATCGACAACCCGGCCCTATATGCTCCTCGATGCACCACCAAAAGCATGATCAAACACCCATAAAAGGATTTTCACTCAAATTTGACTTAAAAACCCAAAATTGGAATATTCACAAAACCAATCCAAATCAAGAGCAAATTCTCATGAAGAAGTGTTAGGAATTCAAACCTAACAACCAAAGATAACTATAGTCATAGATGTGAGATAAAAATCTCCCTTTGAACCCAAACGATTGAAGAAGAAGCTTAGAAGCAAAGGAGAATCAACCACTCTTCAAATCCAACTCAAGAAGCTTGATTCTAAGCTAAAAAGAGAAACATTTCCCAAATTAGGTTTAGGAATTTTCTGAAATCAAAGAGAGAAAGAGTTGGAGAAGAAGAAGAGAAGCTTACTAATGGGTTCTTCTATTAGTTTGGAGCTAGAGCTTAATTTGCAAAAGGAAACTAGGGTTTTGGAGTTTTAATTTCCCATCTCTCCCACCATTGATGCTTTAAAACTGAAAAGAGGAGAAAGTGAGGGTGAATGGGGAGGAGTGGCTCAGATTTGAGTATAAGTTAAACATAGGGCTGAACCCAAACCCAAACCCAAAGTGAAAAAGTAGCAAAAATCAACTTTCTCCAAACATATCAATGTTTATACTCAAAAAGGTTGCAAACGACATTTTGAACTCAATGGGAGGGGTCTCGAGCCCCAATTCGACCGTTTGCAAAAAGTAACTTTTCGGACTAAATTCCGAGTATCGATTTTATATTTAAATAAAATATTTAAATATATAAAAAAAATCGATAAATATGCGGGTTGTTACAGACTCCCCTCCTTAAAGAAATTGCGTCCTCGCAATATTTAAGAAGAAGATATATAGTAACAACCATAAAAGCATATTCAACACAAAAGAAATTTGAAATAAAAGGTTCGCCTTAAAGAGCACGAGAAAGCAAGTCCGGATGTGATCGCTCGATGAACTCTCTAGATTCCCAAGAACAATCCTTAGGATTTGAAGACCATTGAACTTTAACAAGCGGAACATCTTTATTTCGAAGTCGTTTGACTTCCGAAGCAATGATATGAATAGGATGTTGCTCATAAGTTAAATTCGGTGAAACTTCAATCTCTTCCACAACACCGGGCTCAAGAATAGAATCGGAATCTCGAAGACATTTCCGAAGTTGAGAAACGTGAAACACGTCATGGATAGTAGAAAATTGAGCCGGTAATAAAAGGCGATAAGCCACGGAACCAATACGTTCGGTGATAGGAAATGGCCCAATATATCGAGGCGCTAACTTTCCCGATCGACTGAAACGTACTACACCTTTCATAGGTGACACACGAATGAACACAAGATCTCCCATAGAAAACTCTAACCTCCTTCTTCGATTATCGGCATAGGATTTTTGTCTACTCTGGGCTTCTTTCATCCTATGATGAATAAGGTCAATCTTTTCTGTGGAATCGCGAATAAAATCTGGACCTAAAACCAGCTTCTCACCGGCCTCAAGCCAACAAGAAGGAGATCGGCATGGCCTTCCATGGAGTGCCTCGAAAGGTGTCATACCAATACTAGATTGGAAGCTATTATTATAGGAAAATTCAACAAGGGAAATATGATCTTCCCAACTTCCACCGAAATCAAGAACACATGCACGAAGAAGATCTTCAAGGGTTTGATTCACATGCTCGGTTTGTCCATCGGACTGGGGGTGGTAAGCGGTGCTAAAATTAAGCTTCGTTCCCAAACCTTTTTGAAGACTCCTCCAAAATCCACTAGTAAACAATGGATCACGATCGCTAACAATAGAAGTAGGAACTCCATGCAATTTAACAATTTCTTTGATAAAGAGTTTGGCCAAAAGAGGAACGGTTCGATTGGACCGAACGGGAATAAAATCGGCAGATTTAGTGAGTCTATCAACAATCACCCATAAGCTATCATGACCCAAACGAGAACGGGGAAGGCCATCAATAAAATCCATGGAAATTTGGTCCCACTTCCAAATTGGAATTTCTAAAGGTTGCAATAACCCACCGGGCCTTTGATGTTCGGCCTTAACGAGTTGGCAAGTCATGCAACGCTTAACGAAGTTAGCGATGTCAAGTTTCATTCCGTCCCAATAATAAAGTCGATTCATATCCGCGTACATTTTACTACTACCGGGATGAATGGTAAATTTAGAACGATGTGAATCTTCTAAAATATCTTTACGAAGATCACTAATATTTGGCACGATAAGTCTACGAAATTTCCGAATGCCGCCACGAGAATCGATATCAAAGTCCTTCAAACCTTCAATATCAATCTTATCCTTAATATTTTGGCCAAGAAGAGCCAATTCAGGATCTAGCCCTTGAGCTTCAAGAATGCGGTCTAAAAGAGAAGGATGAGCCTCAAGGCTACATAAAACAAATGATGAGCATAAATCAGATACGCGGTCTCGAATCTCACAAGTGGATAAGATCTCGAGATCGTTCCATTCGGATATCATCAAAGAAATAACAGCTTGTTGTTTATGGCTAAGAGCATCGGCGACACGATTACCCTTACCGGGTGTATAAAGAATATCAAGATCATAAGGAGCAAGGAACTCGAGCCAACGTTGTTGGCGTAAATTAAGTTCCTTTTGAGAAAATAAATATTTCAAAGACTTATGATCCGTGTAAAGAACAAATTTCTCTCCTAAAAGATAATGACGCCAAATCCGAAGTGCGAAAACAATAGCCGCGAGTTCTAAATCATGAGTGGCATATCTAGTCTCGGCCGGCTTCAATTGCCTAGAAGCATAAGCAATAACACATTCTTTTTGCATAAGAACGGCACCCAAACCAACGCGACTAGCATCGGTATAAACAACGAAATCTTGATTCCCCTCGGGAATAACAAGAATAGGAGCATCAGAAAGAAGTTCTTTTAACTTTTGGAAAGAAGCTTCACATTTGTCTGACCAAATGTATTTAACGCCTTTCTTTGTTAAGCTAGTGAGAGGCACGACAATTTTAGAAAAGTCTTTGATGAAACGACGGTAATAGCCTGCTAATCCCTGAAAGCTACGGATTTCTGTCACACTCTCCGGTCTCTTCCAATTTTGAATCGCTTCAATCTTTGAAGGATCCACTGATATTCCGGATTCGGAAATAATATGGCCTAGAAACTTCACACGAGATTGCCAAAATGGCATTTAGAAAATTTTGCTTTTGATTGATTACTCCTAAGAGTTTCCAACACAATTCGAAGATGCTTTTCATGCTCCTCCTCGGTTTTAGAATACACAAGAATATCATCAATAAAGATGAGGACAAACCGGTCGAGGAAGTCTTTGAAAACTCTATTCATAAGGTCAACGAAATAAGCCGGAGCATTCGTTAGACCGAATGGCATAACAAGCCATTCATAAGACCCATAACGAGTACGGAACGATGTCAAAGGAATGCTATCCTCTGTAATACGAAGCTGATGAAAACCGGTAGCTAAGTCTAATTGTGAAAAGACTCTAGCACCACTAAGTTGGTCAAATAAATCATCAATCCGAGGTAAAGGATATTTATTTTTGATAGTAAGATCATTAAGCTTGCGGTAGTCAACGCAAAGCCTAAGTGTACCATCAGATTTCTTCACGAAAATAGCCGAAGCTCCCCAAGGCAAGGAACTAGAGCGAATAAATTGCTTCGTCTCCAATTCGGATAATTGTTTACGCATCTCCTCGTTTTCTTTATTGGACATACGATAAGGAGGGCAAGTGATAGGTTGAGCTCCAGGAATGAGATTAATTCTGAACCCAATTGCTCGCTTAGGTGGTAATCCTAAAACGAGCTCGAATATGTCAGAAAATTCACGAACGACGTGAATAAGAGAAATAATATCACCCTCATCATCATCGTCGTCATCACGAGGGTTTAAAGAATATAAAGATGCAACCAAAGCAGAATCCGAATCTTTAAGAATAACAGAAACCTGATTAACAGATTGAGGATGTCGAAGATGAATAGTCCGCTCAGGACATAGGATATGAGCTTCATAACGGTTAAGCCAATCCATTTCCAAAATCATTCCAAAGCCTAAATAACGCATGACATGCAAATCAGCTAGGAAAGGAAAATCACACAAAATAATCTCGACATCTTTACACAATAAACTGATTGTTGCGGATCCACCAACCGGATTCGCAATTCTCAAAGAAGTCATTAAACACAAAACATCCAAAGAAAAAGTATCAACAAGTTCTTCTGATATAAAAGAATGGGACGCACCCGTATCAAAAAGAACTCGAATAGGATGATCACGAAACACAATAATGCTATCAAGGATAGAATGAGAAATACCTTGGCCACGAGATGTGTTGCCAGGGGCTTGAGCAACATTAAGCTTTCCCTCTTTCTTGCCCTGAAGCTTGGGGCATGAAGATATAACATAACCGGGACCTTTGCAGTAGCGACAAGAGAGAGACTTTGGACACTTGTTCGCGTAATGGTCCTTCGAACCACAATTATAGCATTCCCCACGGCCAAAGGAAGAAGTCTTTGCCACGGAGGTTGCTTGCTTCCCTTTCTTATTGGGATAAGGGCCTTTGAATTTACTGGGCCTTTTCTTGTTGTTGTTGAAGTTTGGTTTGGAACCCACCACTTCAACATCATTCTCCCTATCCGCCTCTTCAAGACGAAGAGCGATATCAATGAGTTGGTCGAAAGAAACTTCTAATTTTAGAAGTAATGGCTTCTTGAGATTTTTGTTTAAGCCATAGACGAACCTCTGATTTTTCTTCAATGGGGTGTTGATGTATTCAACCCCATATTTGGAGAGGGATTCAAAAGACGCGACATAATCTGCCACGGAAGATTCACCTTGAACAAGGTCTATAAAACGGCGAGCCAAAGTCACCTTCTCAGCTTCTGGTACGAATTTTAACTCGAAGCGCTCTCGGAATTTCTCCCAGGTGAGATCCGCTTCATTAATCTCAGAAATAAGAAGTTCGTACCAGTCCAATGCTCTTTCTCGGAGCATACTAGAGGCCACCTGAACTCGGTGAAGGTCAATAAGATTCATGCGAGAAAAGATTCGATCGCATGACCTTAGCCAAGCCTGTACTTCAATAATAGTTTCGGAACCTTTGAATGGCTCCCCACCCAAATTAGTGTAATCGTTGCACAAGCTGCAAATCCCGACTTTGGGTGAGTAGGTTCCGGGTTAGCTCCAGCTGCTTGAGCATTTGTCACTAAATTAAGAAGTTGTTGAGCAGTCATAAAAACTCCATCCTGGGGTGGAGTGCTAGATGGTACGGCTCTGGGGCGGCCTGGTCTAGACATTTCTCTTCCTTTAGAAAGAAATAAGAAGAAGAAAAAGGTTATTCACCAGATTGAATATCAAGAAATCTTGATAGATAAACAAGGAATCATAAGGAAAATAGGATGAATCGGTACGAAGACTCGAATTAAATCCTAAAGCACGACTCCTAAGATGGACTTAGGACAATGATCCTTGTTATAATATTCCATATTGTTCCGAAGTTTCACTCTGATACCAAGCTGTGACGCCCCACCTCTATACCCACGCTAGCCAAGAACACTACGATGTAATGCTGTCAACTAGCACGGAGAATAAGGCGGTTGAGGAGCGACCATCTGTGTAATTGCTTTGCGCGAGCATCGATATGTCAGATAGTATAACATGCATTTCTTTATCAAGAGGGAAATCCGACATACCGACACAAACTCAAAGCTACTACACAGTGGCTATAATATCTTCAGAAACAAATATAGAAATAAACATAACATAAATCAGTAACAGACAATTCATATCACAAAGGCGGAAATAGATATGAATATTACACTAGGAAGTGTACATCAAAGTAGGGGTCTAAAAAGATCCACAATATCACAAAAGAATAGTTACACGAACTACACAAAAGAATAAGTATACATTATGGAGTCTATATCTCAAATGTATACAACAAAAACTATTAATCTAGGTAGTTAACCAAAAGTCAAGGAGGTAATCCCGGATGTAAAGTCAAGCAGAAGCACCTGTAAAATCTCGGTCTGACCCGAGTATTATTTAATAAGAAAATAATAAACGGATCAATCTAACCATAAATATCAGATGAAACGATATAGAGTAAGAGATATGACTAAACACATAATAATCACAATGCCAAACTGTGATATATATAAGTAATTGAAAATCAACAAGAGATTAATCAATATCACAAAATCTACACAAGAATCAAAGAAATGTCATACTCCTTATTTCGTTCATCAAACCACAAATATTGACGATTATATCAATGTCAATCGCAAAAGTCAACGACACACAAATTCACCAATGCACAAATATTGATAAAACTTATCAACGGAAATCACGAAAATTGGTGAAACACAAATTTTAGAAATCATCTCAAGAAATCCAGAAATCACAAAAAAGGGGGGGAAAGGCCTATCACAAACGGGAGCATAAAGCTCACCAACACGTGTATCACAAACGGAACGCTAATTCCATGGTTGCTAACCATCACAAATTGAGCCGAAGCTCCACAAACGGCCCAAAGACCATGGGTTGCTACCCCAGCAATTTGAGTCGAAACTCCACAAAACGGGGTTTAGTCTCCCTCGCAGACAAAGAGACATCGCACATTGCTAGTCTAAATCACAAAGATGATCGTCATGATCAACGAGAAGTGTCAATTACACTAAGCTGGTAAATATATGAGTTTAGCTTCATGTCCCATAACCACTTGCTTAACTTAAATATTTACGAACAAACTGTAGATCTCCACTATAAAATTGTCACAAGAGATTCAATCGAACAAGTCCAAGAATTAAGCGACGAAGTAAACGCAAGTGTTTCATACCACTCGTTTTACTAAGTTGTTTAATTAGATTTCTCATACGAGTGAGGTAAAGGTTTGTATATACTAGTAGATTGGAAAACGGTTCTAAGAAACGAGCTTAGTAATAAAATAGTGTTAAAACCATTTGAAGAAAGAGTTTTGATATTTACTACTAGTATAGAAAACCATTATATTTTTAAAGTGACAAATCACAAAGAAGATTGTAAGAACAATAAATCACAAAAAATTCACATTCGAAGACGTGAATAAAATCCAAAGAAATCGATACTGAATCCATCAAAATGGATGTTCCCAAAAATCACGAAGAAAATGTCGTCAAAGTCGATAATAAGTGATAATAACAAAAGGGAATCAACACGAATCGATTAACGTTGGAAATTCAATCCAAAAAGGCAAAATGGATTGAAACAGCAGGTTCAGTCGACTGAACAGAGTTTTCAGTCGACTGACCCTGTACCTGGAAATTTTCCAGGTTCAGGAAACTTTCTGTTTCCAGGTTCAGTCGACTGAACAGAAGATTCAGTCGACTGAATCATGCCCGAAAACTTTCGGGTTCCAGGTTCAGTCGACTGAACAGAGGATTCAGTCGACTGAATCATGCCTGGGCTATTTTTCAGACTATTCAAATGGAGTGCAAACTCTTCCAAAATGCAACCGGTCGAACATTGGCTCTAAGGGTTTATGCCAATCGACAACCCGGCCCTATATGCTCCTCGATGCACCACCAAAAGCATGATCAAACACCCATAAAAGGATTTTCACTCAAATTTGACTTAAAAACCCAAAATTGGAATATTCACAAAACCAATCCAAATCAAGAGAAAATTCTCATGAAGAAGTGTTAGGAATTCAAACCTAACAACCAAAGATAATTATAGTCATAGATGTGAGATAAAAATCTCACCTTTGAACCCAAACGATTGAAGAAGAAGCTTAGAAGCAAAGGAGAATCAACCACTCTTCAAATCCAACTCAAGAAGCTTGATTCTAAGCTAAAAAGAGAAACATTTCCCAAATTAGGTTTAGGAATTTTCTGAAATCAAAAAGAGAAAGAGTTGGAGAAGAAGAAGAGAAGCTTACTAATGGGTTCTTCTATTAGTTTGGAGCTAGAGCTTGATTTGCAAAAGGAAACTAGGGTTTTGGAGTTTTAATTTCCCATCTCTCCCACCATTGATGCTTTAAAACTGAAAAGAGGAGAAAGTGGGGGTGAATGGGGAGGAGTGGCTCAGATTTGAGTATAAGTTAAACATAGGGCTGAACCCAAACCCAAACCCAAAGTGAAAAAGTAGCAAAAAACAACTTTCTCCAAACATATCAATGTTTATACTCAAAAAGGTTGCAAACGATATTTTGAACTCAATGGGAGGGGTCTCGAGCCCCAATTCGACCATTTGCAAAAAGTAACTTTTCGGACTAAATTCTGAGTATCGATTTTATATTTAAATAAAATATTTAAATATATAAAAAAATCGATAAATATGCGGGTTGTTACAATATGTAAACAGGAAATGTATATAGACAAGGTTTGGAAATATAGGAATTTTGAATTTGTGGAAGTTCATATAAAAATTTGATTTTTTGAAATCTATAAATTAGTTTAAAAATAAATTTTTGGTTAATTAAAATATAAAATGGTAACAAATTGTTCAATTTATTCAAAATATTAATAAATCGTATAATGTTGTTCAAGGTCTAAAAACTGTGAAGAAGCAAGGCGTGATGGAAATGGATTTGCAAAAAAAATTTAAGGTGAGTTAATCTCACTTTTCTAGATTATTTAAATTTAAATGGTTAAATTTAAATAATTGGTTGAATGGTTGAATTGATTTGATGTGCTATATTATAGTATATAATACATTTTGGAAGATCGATTTCCCGCATTATATAGCAGATGAGACCCTATGCGCCGCATAATAGCGGATGATTTTATATTTAAATCCCTTATACCGCGATATTCCACTCGAAGTGGAATTGGTATTTTATGTTGTGCTAATATCTGTGGATGCAGTAAAACAGGTTGGAGGGATCTAACTGGATTCCTCAAAATTATTTATATTGTTTAATATTCTCTGTTATGAATATTCGATATTCTGTGATGAATATTATTGATAATTGGAATATTGAATGCTATGGTTTACTTGAATATATTTCGGTACACCGAGTTATCAAAATATATAGAATTGGATTTTTGAAAAGAAAACAAAAGGAAGAGAATTTGTAAGTGAAATAATTATAGAGAATTTTAATAAATTAAGAATGAACTGGATAAGAATAATAGTGGTTTTAAAATTCTAATAAATAAATTCTGTATATGAAAAGGGAATTTTGAATAAACAGGAAGATATTAAACTTCAGTGTTATTATTTAAAAGAGTAAAGCATTTATTTTAAATTTAAGATTTAAATTATTGAAAAGAATAAAGAAGAAATTTGGAAAATCTGGAATTGGTATGTTTCAGTTAAAAGATTTAAAATCAAAACGAAAAAAAATAAAGACTATAATTAATGGATTTTGAAATGAATTGAGTAAGTAAAGAAATTTATTTCAAATGGGGTAAATTGGAAATCAATTTGGAAATTGATTTAAGTGTTTGAAATTGAAAATTTAAAGGAGAATGGGACTTGGAAATTTATAAACTGGATTTATAAAAGTAAAGTAATAAATCAGTGGATACTTGAAGGAATAAATCCACCATGGAAGTTATTTAAGGAATGAGAAATTTTGTTTAAAAATAAATAGTGATTTATAAGGATGTGAAGAGAAGTATATTTCCCTGAATAGCCAAGTTCGTTTCAAAGTAAATTTTTAAAAGTTTTAATGTCATTTTGAAAAGCATGTTTTAGAAAATTTATTATTTCTAAATGTTTAAATTCTTAAGTAAGTATTTTCTTTAATCAATTATAGCAGTAATTATTTAAAAGTGACTTGGTATGTGTTTTCAAAGGAGAAAATCTAGTTTTATATTTTATAAAATAACCACATTTTAAAATATTCCTATAGTATATATTTTTAATAAAGTATTGAAGCGGTTTCATTTTGAATATTATTTAAGTATATATTTTGAATAAATATTAAAGTAATTTTTATTTTAAACGATTCAAAGGATATTTTATAATAACGAGTTTTAAATTATTTTAAAAAAAATCTAAAGCTTTGTCTTGGTGTTTTCAGTGGAAATAAATATTTGAAAATTTATTTTATGAGAAAAGTATGGTTTGAAACTGTTTTCAAAGGATTGAAAATAGAAATATATCTTATGAAGATATTTTGAGATTAATAAATAATTTGGTGAAATTATTTATGTTTAATGAATGTTTGTGAATGTTAATTGATAGTTAAATAATCAACTATCAATATTGGACAACGCGTTGATCATTTCGAAGAGACCGGGATTAATTTCTCGAAAACCACTTCGATCCGTTTGTACGTTTTCATGGGAAAAACAAGTTCGGAGTCGAAGATGGAGCAGTGAAGTGCAAGGGCTAGACGCTACTAATCTTGAGGATGTTTCCAAAATGGATGTAGTAGGAGTAGTGCCTTCGGTTCCATTCGAACCCGAGACGGACTTGTATGGATGAATGCTTTCGGAACATCGTCGGGTGCACGATGGGCATTCTAAGTGAAACGTTGTAAAAAGGTGACGCTTAGCCTCAAGCCTCAAGCCTCATCGACCGAGAATGACTGAAAATTAGGGGTTATACTGCAAGGCTAGGTGGGTAGCGCCCATTTCAGGGTGAGGTCATCCATGTCTATATGTCCCTTTTATTTTGGCTTAGTGGTGCAGTTGCTGATCACAACCGTGGGGTGATCTTACTCGAGATTATCCAATACGGGGTAGTCCCGGCCTTGTGTTGCAGGGGATTGGAAGTAATCCTCGGTATGGTGATCTAGGCCACGTACTGTGACAGGTTGTACCCCAGTGCCTAGTCATTAGTTGGAAATTCATTCTCCCTACGTGCCTTCATGATTTTTGTTTGTATTACCCACTTTGTGGCTAGTAGCTGGAATTTAATGGATGTAACAATTTTGGCTATTTTAATAAGTATTTGTAAATAGACCCCATTATAATATCATAGGATTTTAATAAAAAGTGTTTTAGCTATCGTAAGGTAAAAGCTCGACATGTTTATTTGTGGCGTGGTCTTACGAGATGCTTTTGGTTTCAAAGGATATTGAAACTTTAATAATCAATTTGAGTGTGATTTCTCACGCTGGTATTCCAGACTGACTTGGGTGTTATTTAACTGTAATGCTTGGGTCAGACCGGGTATTATAGAATACAGGAAAGGATACCGTGGAGCTTAGGAGACGGGCTGGATGGCGATACGTACTTCCGTACTTGATTTATATTCCGCTGTGTATTCAGTTGTGTGAGGACAGGTTATGATTACTGTCCAATTGTGTGTTATGTGATTGATGTACTCTGATGATGTAATGTATAAACAGATGTATTTTTTTTGTGTAAAGATCATTTATTATCTATTATATTTTATTCCGCTGCGATGGTTAGATTCTGATGTTGTTTTCTATTCTCTTCTTCTACCTCTTCTTCTTTAACCCAAATTGTTTGTATTTCCGTTCATCTTGAGTTGGTTGATGTAGAATAGTTTTGACTCAAGAGGTACAGATTTGCAGGTTGTTATAATAACTATCAAAATCATATTTTGATAATGTATTTGGAATCTATTTCAGATTTGTACATCGTGCCACATGACAAATTAAATACTCTTTATGGCTAATTGGCAATTCAGGAAATTCATTTCCCGACATCGATATGAAACTCAAAAATTTTCTTTGTTGTGCGAGAGTTCTTACTAGACATTATAATGAGTGGTATCACTTTTGGCTTGGTTAATTTCATTTCATCTTACATAATTATTTTTATCTTTAGACCATATCCAAATCCATTTTTACTACCAATACTTTCTAGAAGAAATTTCTTCATTATGAAGTTTGCGATTCTTGAAACAATAGTTGTTTCACAGCATAACGGAACATTTATTCAAAAAAATTTTATAAATTTCTTTGTTGATATATCAAAATGATTCAAATTTAAGTTTATTTTTTTTTATGTTTATAACATAAGTTGCAAAATCAATGTTGGCCTACCCAAAACTGCTTTGGGGTGATCCACTCAAGATTCCTTAAGAAGAAAACGTGAAACCTTCCTATTTACATAACTTGTCAACTCCTTAACCTAGTTATGTAGGAGTTTCTTATAAACTCTTATCTTATACGATCTTGTAAACTATGCTTTAGATAAAACTAAATTAATTAATGCAGTTACTTATAAGTACACATCCTAATAGAAAAAAGGTAACTCAACTTTTCTCATTACCAATCTTTCTTTGTCCAACAAAGTACAGCTCCTCCTTACCAGTTCCTCATTATACATATCATAGGAAAGAGTGAATTTTGAGATTGAATCTTTTTTGTAACGACCTAATTTTTCGATGCTCGAAAGTCGACATAGATACGTCCAATGTATCATATGTCAAACCATCGAATGCTGGAAAACTGAACTGTTAGGGTTAAGGAAGAAGAAGACAGAAGAAGAAACAGAAACAACAATAGAATCTCACATTTCGCAGCAGAACAATATATAATAGATAAATGAATAATCTTTAAAACAAGAGCATTATATAAGTTTATACATCACATTATCATAATTTACAACGACATGACAGCGGAAAAGAAATATTATATACTAGTGATACGCCTCGTCATCCAACTTCCCTCCAGATCTCCATAGCATTTTTTCTGACTTCACTACAGAATAATGATAACCTGACCCTAGGCTACCCGTGTGGAAAATTGTGGGCTCCTAGAGTTTAAAAGGGAACAATAAACTCCAGGTCAGTCATGGGACTGGTGTGAGATATTAAAAACAGTTATTTTTACAAAGAAAGTAAAAGAAATCCGCCATGCTTTTGGAATATGAAACTACCATAAGGCCTCCCCGCACACACACAATGCAAGCTTACAATTGGAGGAGATTTCTCCTTATGATAGTCAAACATGCTTCATACGCAAAAATCATTTTGATATTATTATTAGTGCACTGTGCAGAAAACATTTACAAGTATAATATTAATCTTAGCCAGCATACATACCATTATAGTATGCCTACTATAGCTACCATATTAGATGGCAGGTTCTACAACTAAAACCGTACAAGGCGCTCTATTGGTGATTGGATTTCCAACAAATGGTCAGGCTAAGGAACTTCCTGGACCACATAGGTAGGCCTTTGGAGGGAAGCCTCGAGAACCTAACCGCATCTCTGCCAACACAAGGTCGGGTTACTTCTGTAACACACCTATAAGTATGCTATACCCGGTCGTTACTGAACTTTATCCGAGGATCCTCAACCATAAATCAACAACCACAAAGTAATAAATTTGCAGTAATCGCATAGGTTAAATATCTGGGCTCCATACCATAATATCACCTTTTTCCAGAAGAAAATGGACATACCCTAGGGCGTCGACCCCTAATAACCTTTTCGCAACATTCCGGTTTCGACCATTTCCGGGTTGTGAGATCCGACGAGGTCTCGTCCACAAAGCTACGCTTTTCACAAAAGTCATGTTTCGATCAACAAATGATCAGCAGCACTTCATATGCCACATTACCAAATTAGGAATGTATCACTAGTAACCACCAACTACATACCCTCTGAGCTCGTACATCTCAGAGAAGGGTGCTAAGCTAAGAGAATAAATTCTCCGCCACCAAAAGAAATGCATTTGATAGAAACCATCTTTACATCTCAAAATAAACACACATCCATACAAGTCCGTTTCGGGTTCGAACGGAACCGAAGGTGTTTGTGTCAAAATTGGGCACAACACTCGTCGGAAGTTTTTGAAGAGATAATAAATGAAGAAAGTAAATTAAAATGTGAATTATCTAACAAAAACTCCAAATAACAGGAAGTAAATTGCACGAGAGACAGCGATTTAGAGTGGTTCGACGTATTGCCTATGTCCACTATGAAGTTTTGTTACTTTATTGCTTGATATTCGGAGAATACAACTTTTTTTATGTCAAAGTACAGCAAGTAGTAAGCCAAAATTCGAAATCAAAGGCAGCGGTGGTGCTCTGAAGTAATTCTGGCAGCGTCCGGGCATGCTTTATCTCTCAAATTCTTTGATCCCCTTTCTGAATGACCAGGGGCTCTATTTATAGTTGTAGGAGGCTGATATTTCACCTAAAATTCAGGGAGACCGCTTCTGGCATGTGTGGGGGCCCACATGGCCAAATTCTGGAGATCCGGGCCCACTTTGGGATCGATTCGACCCTTGGTTCGAATCGATCAAAAAGGTGTCCAATCGTGATGAAACTTGGCGTGGACGTTCTTCTATGTATATGCAAGCTCCTTTGAAAATTTCATAGCATTTGGATTTGTAGATCTTGAGTTATAATCGATTCAAGATGGAGTTTTTCGCCCCATGGATCCATTCGAATCGATACGGTTCGAACCCATAGGGTCGAATCCATGCTTCTGCACATGAAAGTGATGACGTGGTGCATATGCTTCGGGTCAATCCTCCTTTTTCTCCGAGTTTTCTGGGTCATATTCCTAGGTTTTAGCTGTGTGGACTTGATGGATTCGAGGTTATCGATTCGAAGAGTCGCTTCTTTCGAATCGGTCAAATACGTGTTCCTTCGTATCGATCGTGGAAGGCCGTGGTTGGTCGATACAAAGTTTCCTTTGCTTATTGGATTCGAAGACAATTACGGCATGGAGTCGAAGCCATAATGGGTTCGAACGTGGGCATGTGAAGATTGATTCGAAGCAAGGCTACTTGGACGGATTCGAACCAATGTGTGGTCGATGGATTCGGAGCATGGCTTACTTCTGATCGATTCGAACCTATGCTATTCTTGAGGGATTCGAACCTATATCATTTCATCCATCTCCCATTGGTGATAACTTGAGCATACTAACTCGGATTGCCCCGAAATTTGGAACGTTGGTTTCTACCACTTAGCTTGACGTGTCTTATCAATCGTAGCCCGATCCGGACTCGGGCAAAATTCATCGATATTTGTAGTTGCCCAATCAATCATTCCAAATTGAGGACATGTGATCTTGTCTTTTTACAGTCAGTTCCTGGTTATCTCGGCCTTGCCAAAAGGCGGGATAACATTTGCCCCCCAAAGTACGTCTTGTGTAAACATGACGTGCTTTGAAAAACTGCAGTCTATCGTTGGACAATTAGAACATGCTTTGCTGAGAGTTGTATTCTTTATTGTTGTAGCCAATCGTCGTATGATCGCGATCGGTTGTTCGTCGTCTACATCGGGACGAAATTGACATTTGATCCTTATGAATAATACAGATCAAACATTAGTCAGACATATGTGCACATATGTACCACCTCGACTTTGGTTAACGTTGCGTGATTGCAAGTCGTTGTCAGTTCGGTTTGTTATCGAATTCTGTATCGGTCCTCTCCTGAACCGATCTTGAGATTCGAGTTAAAACACTGTTTTTATGATTGTCTATAATCGTCCTCTTGTATCGATCCTCTCCTGAATCGGTATAAAAGGTAGACAAGTAATTTTTCAAATCATAGCGATTCGTTTTCTCTCATCGACGTCCTTTGATGGATTCGAAGTCACGTATGTTCGAATCGATTGTCTTCGAGTCAATGGTTTTTAATCCAGCCTTTGCTTAGTGCTTCCTCGAATCGATGATGCCTCGCATCGATAAAGTTGGGATGGATTCGATCGTGTAAAGGATAGGAAGGCAATGGATTCGAAGTGAAGTATGGACTCAGCCGTGTGATGGATTCGAAGCGACGGCTCTACGCTGGGATGGATTCGAACGTAGTGGGTTATTGAGCGGTCGTTCGAATCGATGGAGCATGGCGAGTGACCGGTGGTAGAAAGTTACCACAACCGGGAGTCGAAGAGTCACGCGCTTTCTGTGGAACCCATATAAATACTCAAGGCCAACTTCACTTTAATTTTTTACTTTTTTACTATTGCTTTAACCGTATCTTCGAATCGGTCCTCCAGAGCCAGAGACAATTGCATCTTGCACGAATCAATCCAATTTTTCCAAGTTTCGTCTGTTAATCGAATCCAACTAGGTAACTAAGAAATTTGACTCGAGTGTAGGACGATGAAACTGGACTTTTCATCATCGATTTCAATTCTTTTCATCTGACAAATCTGAAGAGTCATGAGATCTGAATGGAGTTGGTCGACTCGATGAATCTGGGGAGCGAAACCATCCAAGTTGTTTCGATCTTGAGTGTTATCATGGAGAAGCATCCTTGCTTCGCATCGATCTGAGCATGTGTAGTTCGAATCGATCAAGAATGCAAGATTTTGAATCGATCCAGGAATGAACTATTCGAATCGATATCAAGCGCGAGGCTTCGATTCGAAGCAGTGATACCCTGATCGATTCGAAGGTATGTAATGTGATCGATTAGAAGCTATGCAGCGCTTATGGATTCGAAGTGCTCTTATACCCTAAGGCTTCACCGAGTCGACCTTTCATGGAGTCAAGGTGTATGGATTCGAACGCCTTCGATTCGACTCGTATCGATTTGAGTCGATCAATTAGAATGTTCTGACATCTGAAACTTCTGATCTTCTGATTTGCTCCAACATCTGAACTACGACCAATTTCAAGTTTGAACTTTAACGAACTCACTGAACTTTAGCATACTTGACTCCGGCGAACTTCGGCCTTGCATAATCGAATTTGACTTGACCTCCTTTTTGAAGCTCGTCGATGGGACTGTGACTTAACCAACAATATAACAAAATGGTACTTGAATTGGTCGGTAGCATCTGGATGGCGTGGAAGTGACGGTCAGCGATGATGGTCATTTTCATTCTCAAATTCCAAAGTTTCGTCGTTCGGACATCTTGTTCCAACTTGTAAAATCTGCTTAAATTATGCACAGCACTTGTACTGCATGACATATTCATATACTTCACACCGGGGAATACACGGGCTTCTTTTGTACTTAACGCTGCTTTCTGGTGAGTTAGTTAATTATGGAGTCTTCAAGTTCTCGACAACAAGAGGAACAAAGTTCGCCTCCTCCAGTGCTTGAGATTCCAGAAATCCCTCCTGGAGTGATAGATCCGGCTCCGGACGAATTGCCGGAGGCTTTATTTATTGAGGACCCCGTTGATTCTGTCCAGTCCAACATCTCCGAAGCATTATTGGGTCGGATATGTTCGAAACATAACCTATCTCTAAACGATGTTTTGCTACCGGGCGTTGATGACAGACCTCACAATCCGCCCGAGGGGTATACTGCTTTCTATCGCCATGCCTGTGCGGCTAGAACTCTCCCTCCATTTAACCAATATATCAGGGAGATGTTATCGTTCATTGGAATCGTCCCCTCACAACTTCATCCCAATGGACACGCATTGCTGAACAGTGTTTTCGTTCTATTTATGGATCATCTCTTTCATCCGCCAAGGCCAACTGAGATTAGACACATATTTAACTTCAAGAGCAGGGGCGATAGTCCGTCTTTCACCTTTTTGGAAGCAGTTAGAAACTGCCAGATCATGACGGGAGCTTGGACTAGACTCAGTTATTTTAAGAATGAATGGTTTTTTGTTCGATGCCCCCCAGGGTTCGCTAGGCGATGGCTGTCTAGACGTAAGTGTCGTAAATCGTACAAGCCTTCTTTAATAGTCGTTGCCAACACTTGAACTAATATCAGGCGTTTTTCTTGCAGCTATCATCTCAAGGCCTGACGGTGGTCACTACAAACGCGTTGTCCGAAGTTTACAAGGGGTCCCGAGTGATTTGCGGCACATCGACTCGGTGTTAACTGATGATAACTTAAAGACGCTGGGTTTAATTGAGACGAACCAGAGTATTGTCATCGAGGGGTTGGAGAAATCGGCTTCGAAGACAAAGAAGAAGACGGCGAAATGAAAACCGGCATAGTGACAAGAGAAATGAGCGACGACGAGAGGACGCCCACTGATACCGAGTTAGCGGCTGATCTTTTTCGAATAGAGGAAAAGCGGAAAGGCAAGGCTGTTGTCCCTAAACTTAAGAGACGAAAGTCTGTAGTCGTATCTCGTTTGATCCTCGGAATTATTACCTCTGACGCTGCTCCTCATCAATCAGGAAATATGTTTATAGGACTGGATGACATTCCCATCCCGGAATACGTATCTCTCCACCACGAGTCCGGGTTGGATGAACTCCGGGAAGCTTTAGAAATAAGCGAGCCTTTACCTGTTAGTGCAGTCGACACTTCTGGTTGGTCGGGGGTTTTGCACATTTGCATACACTTTCATAACACTACACGAGTTCCGCACGAATCGTATTGCTTTCGCCTGGTATTTAACTGAATTGTTTCCCTTCTCAGGTGCTATGTCTGGCCGTCACTCTACATTGGACAAACTCCAACGAGTACATCACCCTTCGTCTTATTACGAATCTCGACGTGGAGACTCTGATCGCGATCATGAGCAGAGGCATCATGGCCAGGAATATTATGCCAGGGATTATCACCGCAGTTATTCCAGTCAGGAGCGATCGGATAGAGATCGGAGACAACGCTCCTCCTCTCATTCTCCTCCGCCACCCCGAAGCCATATTCAGGTGTCTGAGCATCCGCGACATCAACCGTCTTCGCAAGTTTCGAGGCTCGAGCCACACCGTTCTAGAACTGAGGTTGCTACGACCACGGCTGCGGAGGAGGCCCCTATTGAACCATCTGGTGAAGGGGCCATAAGACTTGCTCAATTGAAGAGGGATTTTCCGGAGATTTGCTTCGACGCTTGTATTTTTCTCCTAATCTTAAAAGAATCCCCGAAGACGCCGTGACCACGGCACTTAGCTACACCCGCGATTTCTATGCTCAGTACAAAGAATGGTATAAAGCGGCTGTTAAAGCTTCAAAAGCAGCCTTTGACCGGGCCAAAATTATCGAGAAACTGGAAGCCGACTTGGCTCAGAAGAATCGCATTGTTGACATACTCCAATCTGAGGCGGAATCTTCTCGTAAGGCCGAAACCGAGTCGTTAAAAAAGGTTGATGAGACATTAGTTGAGATGGCGAAGATGCAACAGGCACATTGCACTTTGGTTGAAGATTTGGGCGATCGATACAAAAACGTTGAAGCCGAGCGGGATGCGGCAGTCAAAGAACTAGAGAAATTAAAGGCTAAGTTTGCTGATATGAACAAAGAAAAAGATGATGCTAATACAGCCGCGCAAGAAGCGTGTGAGCAAGATGTGTCTCTCCGAGCTGAGCGTGATGCGGCAATTGCAAGGGTTAAGGAGGTTGAAACGGAGGTGGAGGAGAGAGTCCAAGCAGAGAGGTTCAAGATGGAGGCCGAATTTGACGAACTCTTGGACACATATAATGCCAATGTGTTAGAACATAGAAATCTCTCCTGGCTGGGAGATTACTCGATGCCTCTCTACAATGCCTGGAAGAAATTATTGGAGAACAAGAGGATGTCTTGCCCGGATGGAGTGTTCGATGAGTTTGAGCTCGAGTCACGTTTGCTTAGCGAGGATGAGAGAAAAACTCTTCACGAGGCGATAATTTCTGTTGAGAAAGAAAGACTTGGCCTTCATCAAGCGGAGATTGGTGAAGGTTCGGGTGTCACGCATCATAGCGAGAACATCGAAGTCCCTGTCCCTACTTCATCCGAAGCTACCGCCGCGGTTGATCCACGAGTTATTCCTGCTTACAACTCAGACCAACCGGAGTTGTCCTCAGGCAAGATTGCTGTCTCCGAGCCTGTTCAAGTTCCAAGGCAAGGCAAAGAAGGTACTTTGATTATTTCTCTCATGTCTTGAAGTATCGATTTTCGAGAAAATTTTCTGGACTGATTACTTTTGCTCTCCTTTGTTCAGTGACTGAGAGGTCGCATTCGTGCCCCCAGTCCCTCCGGCTTTATATCCTACGTGTGGAATTATTGTCACCGAGGCGATCTCAACTGCTGCTATGGCCGATGATATAGGAGAGGGGAGCTCGATGTCATTCGATGTTCAAATGATTGAAGAGCTACTTGGTCACTCCCTTGACCTTATTCCTGATCCTTCATTTGCGACGAGTGGAGCTGCTCCATTTTTCAGTTCTGTCGTGACGACCACCAGCGTATCCAGCGCAACTCAATTGACTCAAGAAGAAGAGATTTTAGCTGAGATAAGCACTGAAATGGCCACAATGGTGACGGTTGGTGGTCCTGGCAGCGACACTGCTCCTTCAAACTTATCTTCTTTAATGGTGATCTCTCCCGGTGGCACGGTAACTGTCTCGAGCGTTGCTGAACAAACACCTGTTACCGCTCCCATGCCTTCAGTTCGCCCTCACAAGAGGATCTCTATCCCTTCCAGCTCTGAGGAAGACGTTGATATTATGCCAGATCCTGAGGATGTTCCAAAGAAGGACAAAAAGTCTCGTAGGAAGCCGGGTAGTGGGTCTAGTGGCTCAACTCCGAAGAAGAAACCCCGGAAGAAGAAGGAGTGAACTTCTCATTTTATCATGTGGTTGAAATGGCAATTCTTTTACCTTTTCTTTTGTTCTTCTAGAGCCGTGTATATATGTGGATTCGGCTTCCACTTAATTGAAACTTTTTGACTTGCCATGTAATCAAACTTGTTTTTGTTAGTTGATTGAATGGGTAGTTGCTCTTTTTCTTTTACTTAAGCATTTTGCAATGTTTTTTTTATATATATACCAAGTATGGAAATATAATTTCGTGTCATGATTTGATGAATGAGTTGAACTCCGGATATAGTATCACTTCGGTTAGTGACTAACTCTTGGCTTTTCTGCCCCTAGTCTCGGGAAACAACATTTGTATTTTGGTGGTTGATCGCATTTTCTGCAAATCTTAAGCACATGCCCACGTTCTGGGGACTTAGGATAATTTGAAATCGATAATCCGGTTCGCATTCCGGGAATTTGAGAGTTATCGATACTTGTAACACAGTTCGCGCTCCGGGAACCTGGAATTGATGTTTATACTCTGTTCACGCTCTGGGAACGAGTTGTTGGACGTTTATACTCCAATTCGCGTTCTGCGAATGAGTTATTGAATGTTTATACTCCAATTCGTACTCTGGGAAGTTGGAGTCCGTTCACACTCTGGGAACGAATTATTGAATTTTTATACTCCAATTCACGCTCTGGGAAGTTGGAGTCTGTTCGCACTCTAGGAACGAATTATTGAATGTTTATACTCCAATTCACACTTTGGGAATTTGGAGTCTGTTCACACTCCGGGAACGAATTGTTGAATGTTTATACTCCAATTCTTACTCTGGGAAGTTGGAGTCCGTTCGCGCTGTGTGAACGATTTGTATGATGTTTATCCTCCAATTCGCGCTTTGCAAAGTTGGAGTCCGTTCGCACTGTGGGAACGATTTTCATGATGTTTATCCTCCAATTCGCGCTTTGGGAAGTTGGAGTCCGTTCGCGCTGTGGGAACGATTTGCATGATGTTTATCCTCCAATTCGCGCTTTGGGAAGTTGGAGTCCGTTCGCACTCTGGGAACGAGTTATTGAATGTTTATACTCCAATTCACACTCTGGGAATTTGGAGTCCGTTCGCACTCCGGGAACGAATTATTGAATGTTTATACTCCAATTCACGCTCTGGGAAGTTGGAGTCCGTTCGCACTCTGGGAACGAGTTATTGAATGTTTATACTCCAATTCACACTCTGAGAAGTTGGAGTCCGTTCGCACTCTGGGAACGATTTATTGAATGTTTATACTCCAATTCACACTCTGGGAAGTTGGAGTCCATTCGCGCTCTGGGAACGAGTTATTGAATGGACTGTCGTGTGTCGGTCCAGTTCATCCTTTGATGTGTTGACTTGCCCCCGAGCTGGGGTTTCACTTAGTGAGTGGCCGGTCGTATCACAATCACTCGCTATTTGAATAAATTCCATTGTTTGATGGAGCTTAGCTCTTCGTGTGTCGTGATTGTTAAATGTTGTATTCGGTTAATCACAGCTCAAGCTTGAAGAGATAGTATTTTATTGCTGAAATAAGAAAATACGGCAAAGTCAGTGCCTTATTACAAATTCAAATTTCAGAATGTAAAGGAAACTGCAAGGCATTCATAGATCAAATAAAGCCTGTCATGTGTAGCAATGATGAAGGTCCTTGCTTCTCCAGGCTCTTGGCAAAATAGGACCGCCTAATGTCGACAACAAGAACAGGTCATCCCCGAATTTCTGTTCAATTACACATGGCCCTTCCCACGTTGGTTTCACGTGCGGTGGTGTTGAGTGTACTCTTCCATAGACGAAATCACCAATTTTGAAGGTTTGGGGTTGATCATTGACATCGTGCGACCGGGAAACTCGCTTTCGGAGTATGATGGTCCTTAAGTCGGCCTGGTCTCCCATAACAACACTAACTCCTTTGTCAGTGGGGAATTTTAAGGTTAGGCACCATGGGGCGATAACAGCCCTGAATTCAACAAGGGTCGGTCGGCCCAAGAAAGCATTGTACGGTGAATCTATGTCCATCACCACGAATCGCAACGTCCGGATTCTGTAGCATTGTCTTGTTCCCAACTCTGTTGGTATTTCTAGTTCTCCAACGGGTATGGCCGCGCTCCCGTCAAAGCCGCGAATACTGGGTTGGCATGGTTTCAAGTTTTTGGTTTTCAGATTCATTTGATCGTAGGCTCGCTTAAATACTATATTCATGGAACTTCCGCTGTCAACCAGAATCCTTTCCATCCACACATGGCCTACCTGAGCTGATATGACTAGTGGATCGGTAGTCGGGACTATGATTCTGTCATCATCACTATACTGAAATACGATGTCGTCGGTCATTGCTTTCTGTCGTTTGATCTGAACTCTATCTTTCAAATGTCTACGGCATGCAGCATCCGCATGCCTAGTAGGGCTGGCATATGACTTTATCTCATCCCAGCTCCATTTTGTTGGATAAGGGATACCTCCGACAGCATTTACTACCAACCTCCAGCCGGTGGGGGTGGAGTCTTCCTGCATCAGATAATTGGATTCATTACTTTGATTTGATGGGCCCGCTTCTCCCGGCTGCGGTGTCTGAACAAACTGCTCCAGCTTCTTTTCTCTGATCAATTTTTCAACGAGATCTTGTAAGTGACGACACTCATTTGTATCGTGCCCGTAGCTTTCATGGAACCGGCAAAACTTTCCCGTCTGGATTTGCTTCTCTGACGACGGTCATGGCGCAGGTTTTTGATACTGAGTTATATCACGGGTTTGTAAATATAGGTCCTCTAGTGATGTATTCAGAGGAGTGTAACTATCAAACATCGGATTCTTGCGCTGCGGGCCACGATTTTGATCTTGCTTCTTAATTTGATTCACGCTCTCTCTTTGCCGAGCTTGTTTGTTTTTAACGTTCAACTGAACTTTTCCGGAGCTCTCACCGGACTGTTTGATTGCTACATTGCTTTGAATCCCTTCCGTACTTGGTCCTGCATCAGTTTGCTTCCTAGACTGTTTCGCGTCCTCCCTTCTCAGGAATTGAGCCGCCTTGGCGTGGAAACGGTCCAACGATGCAGGTGGTTTTCCTGCTAACCAGCTGCCAAACTCAGAATCGGGGTCGATCCCCTTAGTCAGCGCCATAAGGATGGAGTTATCGTTTGGATTGCTGATCTCCGCACATGCCGTATGGAATCTCTCTAAATAGTGTCTGAGCGTTTCTCCAGGAGCTTGAGTGACACTAGACAGAGTGTTGACATCTTTTTGCCCTGCGACGTGCATGCGGAATTGTTCAACGAATTTTGTGGCCAACTGGTTGAATGAAGAGATGGTTCGAGGAGGCAATCGGGTGAACCACACGGTGGCGATGCCCCCCAAGGATATGGGGAAACTACGACACTTCACGGCATCGTCGGCGCGGGCAGCGGTCATCGACCATTCATATTTCAGAATATGTTGGTTGGGATCGGAGTTTCCTTCGTACATGGGTAAAGTTGGCATTCTGAATCGCCGTGGGGGTTCGGCAGTAAGGATGTCGTCTGTAAAAAAAGTGTGACTTCGGGAAACTCCCCAATCATCATTTGTGAATCCCTGACTCTCACGGATCATCTGACGTATCATAGTTGAAAGATCCAGCATTCGCGCGTTTTGTGAGGCCTGCACCGGAGTATGATTACGTTCCATTCTTTGGGGCTGGTTCGGATATTGTCGACGGTCCAATTTTGCCTTCTTGGTTCGTGGTCTTCTGGGACGTATAGTTCAGGAGTACGTCCGCTATGACGACGGTCCAGGTCCGACTGATCTTGGGCGTCGACTCCTGGTTCAGCCGCAACGTTAGTGGTGCGGTATTCTGCGATGTGGTGAGGAACGGCACCTCCTCGGGAGGAGGGTCCGGTTTGGAAACTGGCTGACGGACCTACTCTCAGTTGTCCAACGGTCAGTGCCGGTTGATTTTCAGTGACTGGCATGCGACTCCCGTCTAGTCGGGGTCGTGGTGATCGATTGTGGTAATCAGAAGATGAAGAACTCTCGCTGGAGGAGCGAGAAGCGTGGTCTCTCTTGGACCTTTTTCACTTCTGGCGATCCAGCTTGTCGATTAGCTCAGCATTAGCGCGTAGCTGTTCTTCCAGTTGTTGCTGACTCTAGGTCAGCTCTTGGAGTAGCAACTGCAACTCTTGTCGGGTAACCGAACCTGACGGTTCGGAGTGCCCAATAGCATCCTGATTAGATGGAGGTGGCGGCACAGGATTCTATCGATCCTGCACTTGTTGATTGATAGCATTTGAGGTGGTTCTTGTATTAACCATCTTGAAAGCTAAATTCCTTTCCTAGACTTTGTACAAATCTGAATAGAAGGGAAGGAAGTTGGAAATGAAATCTGGATCTCTCTCTTAGATTTATGCAATCCGATATCGATGATAGATCCAATGAGCAAGCGAAAACCTGGGTTTTCTCAGTGAAAGCACCAAAGTGTTTGTGTCAAACTTGGGCACAACACTCGTCGGAAGTTTTTGAAGAGATAATAAATGAAGAAAGTAAATTAAAATGTGAATTATCTAACAAAAACTCCAAATAACAGGAAATAAATTGCACGAGAGACAGCGATTTAGAGTGGTTCAGCGTATTGCCTACGTCCACTATGAAGTTTTGTTACTTTATTGCTTGATATTCGGAGAATACAACTTTTTCTATGTCAAAGTACAGCAAGTAGTAAGCCAAAATTCGAAATCAAAGGCAGCGGTGGTGCTCTGAAGTAATTCTGGCAGCGTCCGGGCGTGCTTTATCTCTCAAATTCTTCGATCCCCTTTCTGAATGACCAGAGGCTTTATTTATAGTTGTAGGAGGCTGATATTTCGCCTAAAATTCAGGGAGACCGCTTCTGGCATGCGTGGGGGCCCACATGGCCGAATTCTGGAGATCCGGGCCCACTTTGGGATCGATTCGACCCTTGGTTCGAATCGATCAAAAAGGTGTCCAATCGTGATGAAACTTGGCGTGGACATTCTTCTATATATATGCGAGCTCCTGTGAAAATTTCATAGCATTTGGATTTGTAGATCTTGAGTTATAATCGATTCAAGATGGAGTTTTTTGCCCCATGGATCCGTTCGAATCGATACGGTTCAAACCCATAGGGTCGAATCCATGCTTCTGCACATGAAAGTGATGACGTGGTGCGTATGCTTCGGGTCAATCCTCCTTTTTCTTCGAGTTTTCTGGGTCATATTCCTAGGTTTTAGTTGTGTGGACTTGATGGATTCGAGGTTATCGATTCGAAGAGTCGCTTCTTTCGAATCGGTCAAATACGTGTTCCTTCGTATCGATCGTGGAAGGCCGTGGTTGGTCGATACGAAGTTTCCTTTGCTTATTGGATTCGAAGACAATTACGGCATGGAGTCGAAGCCATAATGGGTTCGAACGTGGGCATGTGAAGATGGATTCGAAGCAAGGCTACTTGGACGGATTCGAACCAATGTGTGGTCGATGGATTCGGAGCATGGCTTACTTCTGATCGATTCGAACCTATGCTATTCTTGAGGGATTCGAACCTATATCATTTCATCCATCTCCCATTGGTGATAACTTGAGCATACTAACTCGGATTTCCCCGAAATTTGGAACGTTGGTTTCTACCACTTAGCTTGATGTGTCTTATCAATCGATCCGGACTCGGGCAAAATTCATCGATATTTGTAGTTGCCCAATCAATCATTCCAAATTGAGGACATAATATCTTGTCTTTTTCCAATCAGTTCCTGGTTATCTCGGCCTTGCCAAAAGGTGGGATAACAGAAGGCACTTCAAAGAAGCCCTTGCAAATCCGGATATTCACTAATCACGTCCGGTCTCCCCATCACAAAGGGTAATAAAATCTCTATACCAGAGCAACTCAGTGACGAGACATTCGACAGATAATCCTTTCATTTTCAAAAATACCCTCTCTTCAACACCATCTTCAAATGCAATCCAATTTCATCATATCATTATTTGAAATGTATTTTATGACACAAAGTCATCTCCCGGGTAATCCGAATAACGAGCGCTTATTTTTAAAATAAGTGTTATATTCAGATTTTAAGTAAATCACAATATAAATTTCCACTTTGATCTTTTAAACAAAAGATCCATCACAAAGATTCGATGTGGTATTTCTAATATCCATTAGGAATCCAACCCCCGATCGCATTGAAATTCAATTGCCATTTAAAGTCCAATATTGATAATTGGTTATTTAACTATCAATCAACATTCACTACAATCACCAAAATTTTAAATATATTTTCCCCAATTATTTATTTTCAAAATATCTTCGCAGGATATATTTTAACACTTCAACACTTTGAAAACAAATTTCAAATCACTTTCCTTACGTGGAATATATTTCCAAATATTATTTATTTCCACTAAAAATTTGCCGAGTCCGAATATTTTAAAATAATTTAAATCACTTATCCAAAATATACTTGGAAACATTTAGAATAAAAACTATTTCTAAACACTTATTTAAGTATTAGTTATGAAAATATTATACCAATATCTCGTATAACATCAAGTCCAAACTAATTTTAAAATAAAATTAGTAGATATGGTATAACTATTTAAATAACCATTTTCTAAAACAAATATCAGTTAAATCTTTAAATAATAACTTCTAAAGTTATTAAATAAATCTTTACTTTAAAGATTTAAAAACAACTTAAGAAAATAATTTCTCCACCAACATCCTTTTTTTAAACCAACTTTAGAACTTTTAATTTATATTTGAAAGCTACTTTAAAAACATACTCGGCTTTTCAGGGAAAATACACTTTCCATTTCAAAATGGTTCATTTAAAACAATTAATAAATCCTTCTTGATTTATTTCAATTTTCATTTCAAATTTATAAATTCCTTCCCACACTTTTAAAAATAAACGGGTATTTATTTTTAAAACAAATTTCCCTTTCCTTTATAAATTCCTATTGTGAATTAAATTTCCAAATATCCACTGATGTATGATTTTCAAATCAATTTCCAAATATTCATTTTCAAACACCATATCAAATTCCAAATTGATTTCCAAATTTATTTCAAATCTAAATTCAAATTCCAAATTTATTTCCAAATTTATTTCAAATCCCAAATCATATTCCAAATTGATTTCCAAATTTATTTCAAATTCCAAAATTATTTCAAAATTTATTTCAAATCCCAAATAAAATTCCAAATTGATTTCCAAATTTATTTCAAATCCCAAATCAAATTCCAAATTGATTTTCAAATTTATTATCTTTTAAAATAAATTCCTTTATTTCTTTCAAACTATTTAAAATCCGAATTTTAAACAAATTCTCCAATTTCGAAACAATATTACTCGAAATCCATTTATTAAAATGTTTTCCCCATATTTTGGAATTTATTCAATAGGATTTTAAAAATAAAACTTTATCCTTTTTTAAAATTCCTTCTTTTAAATTTATCCAATTCTCATAAAATGAATTTACTTAAAATTTCCTACTTTAATTTCCAAAAACCAAATTTTATATTTTCGGTATCATATGATACCAAAAATATATTTGGCCAAACCATAGCCTTCAACGATTTCAATCAAAATTATAATCATACACAGATTATAAATAAATCAACACACAACATTGAAACAAATTCAAATATTTGAGGAATCCAGTTGGATCCCTCCAACCTGTTTCCCTGCATCCACAGATGTTAGCACAACAATTAAATACCAATTCCACTTTGAGGTGGAATATCACGGTACACGGGATTATAATATCATCCGCTATTATGTGGCGCATAGGGTCTCATTCGCTATATAATGCGGGAAATCAATCACTCTAATATATATATATATATATATATATATATATATATATATATATATATATATATATATATATATATATATATATATATAATCACTCTAATACATATATATACACACACTACTATTTATACTACCACATCTAAATAGTCAATCAATAACTGAAATTCCAATTATTTAAATTTGAGTGAGAAGATCTCACCTTTGCTCCATTATTTTGCAATCCATTTCCAATTCGACTTGTTTTTCCTTGATTTTAACCTTGTATAAACATTTGATGATTTAATTAATATTTGAATCAATCGAAAAATAAATTACTTATTTAACTTAACTAACACCTAGGTTTTTAAAGCAATAATTCATTTTAGACTAACAATTTCCCTTTTAAAAACCTTTTAGTAATTAAAAAATAAATTTTACAAGTTAATTTAATAATTTAATCCCCAAATCCATTCTAAAATAAACTAGTAAATTAAAAATGTGAATAAGTATATTTATTTCCTTTCAAAACTACCAATAATTAATTGATCTCAAAAATATCTATTATATATATACTAATGAACAATTTATTCCCATTTAGTAGATTGAATTAACTAATTATTAAATTTAAACTAAATTACCTTTAATAATTTATTTTTAGTAACTAAAATAAAATAGGTTAACTAAACAATTTGTTCACCAAATCTTTTTTATTCATATATATATATATATATATATATATATATATATATGTATGTATGTATCCTTCTTTTCTTTGAAAATATTTTATATAGATTTTAAAACCTTTTTATTTCAAACTTTACTTATATAAAACATTTTCTGTTTTTAAACCTTATATATATATATATATATATATATATATATTTAACTTTCCAATCCACCCCTAAAGTTCCTGTTTATATTTTAAATTAACTATGTAGGTGTATTTACATATATATTGAATACTATTTATATTATTTTTTTCCATTCGCTGAATACATACATACATACATATACATATAAATTGAACTGCCCGTATGTGTGTGTATATATATCTTTCTGTAAACCAATTACTAAGTTAAAAAAAAAATATTAAATACAAATTCGAAATAAAACATACCGCAGATCGAGAAACCAACTGTCGAGACCCAGACTTCCTCCAAAACCCCTTAACCTATACAGGACACGGGCCTCTTTACGCCTCGACCAGAATCGCCTCACCGCGCCGACACTCCCACTGCCTTGCCGTGCAACCTCGAACTCGCACGCCAAACTGCTCCGACGCCTCCATGAACCCTAGGCCTCTCATTGATTCCCAATCAAAATCAATGAGCGCTTGCCCTAATTGTTCCTCCTCCACGCGAGCGCCCCGGCCACTCGATTTGACTGTAACGAGCCTCCTTGATCGATACCATCGCCGCCATAACTTTGAACAATCGAATTCGATTTTGGATTTCACTGAAGAAGAGAGAAACATTTTCGGCCATTAATTTGAATTGATTTTGAAACGAGGCCTAACTGATTCGATCGGCTTTGGTTCAAATTCAACCGCACTGCCATTTTTCTTTTGAATTCGAATGTTTCAATTTTTGGGACTAAAGAAACTCGCGTTTACTTTTATAATTTTTTCTTCTTTAATTTCATATGAACGCATGTGAAAAATTAAAAGAGAAAGGTAAGCACGCGTTTAACCATTCTCAACATGTCAAATCTCGGTATAGTGTTCGATTATATTATTTATTTTCAAATTTAAATTGTCTAGAAACTGCGACTCAAAATTTTGAACTCCTAGCGAGGCGTGCCGCTAGGCGTTTATAAGGTTATACCCCTATTCCGAACGCAATGGAAAAGGTTACGAGTTCTAATTCGATCGTATGGAGAAGATAGCTTTTTGAATCCAGTTAAAACATCAAATTTTCAATTTAAATTTCAGCGTGTTTGCTTATCGTAAGGCCACATAACAACTCTGAATGCTATGAAAGTTGAAACCCGGTAATAACACATTATTACGGATCCAATGGAACTAGGAATTCCAAGACCGTGCCCCGGAAGGCTATTTTTAAATATCGATTTAAACGATATAAATTCAAAACTTAACAAAAAAGTTTTAAATTATACTTTTAAAAGTTCTATTACCTTCAGTATTATCAACATAAATTTTCCAAACCTTCAAATTATTTTTAACAGACTTAGAATTTCAGATTTCATACTTTACCAAATTTCGATAATTAAATTCAATAATTAAATTCAGAAATTTTATTGCCAAATAACCAGATATTTTTGAAATTCAATCTAAAAATAACTTCCAATATTTAAAATCAATTAAATATTTCAATTTCAAATGTTCAAAATTTCAGGATCGTCACATTCTTCCCTCATTAAAAGAATTTCGTCCCAAAATTACTAGTTAAGAAGAATGATCCTTAAACCGTTTATTATTTTCCCAATCCAAACAGTTTTATCAACTTGTCAAAACAAATCTTTCTATTAAAGACTCATTATCGATTCAACTAACTTTCCAAAATCTTCCATAGTTTCCAAACAATATTTTTTTCTTAACAATTCAAATTTAAATTTAAATTCAAATTTTAAACTTTCAAAATTTTCTCAAAATTTTTCTTACTCCCTAAATTTTTGGAAAATTTCGCCAGCGTCTCTTTTGCACGGCTAGCTCGGTACAACTATAAAATGCCACAACAGTCCCCCAGATTTCAAAATGAAAATAAAAGGCCAAGTGGCTAGACAAGAAAAACATCAAATTCCATACTCAAATTCAAATACATACCTTTTTGTCGAGCAAATTAAATTTATCAAATCCCATTTTATCCTTTGCCTTTAACACACCTATATATCCTGCTTATCATTTTGCACATTCGTTACAAAAGTTCCAATATTTATTTGTATTCAAGTCTGTACGATATACATACATCATTCGCATGCAATACCAATTTCGATCGCTCGCTCGATCACACAATTTTATTTTTGAACTAGTATCATCCAACCGACTTTCTAGTGCAGACTTAGATCTGGTTTCTTGATCAGAAACCATCATTCTCCTTGCATAGTTCTAAACTATGATAGAGAATTTCCAGAATCAACCAAAAATCCATATCCAGGGTTCGCCGTTGAAAATTGAGTGGAAAATTCCAAATCGGATCGATATAACTACCTCGAAATTCTATGCTCGAATTCTGGATCAAATCGTTATGCGAAAATAATATACATATATCCTACGTATTAACCAATTGATTTTTGGCTATATCAATTTCCTTTTATTCACACTGATTTTTCATTCACTTATTAGCTTAGAATATTTCCTCAATTCCAAATTTTACTTAAGAATTTAACTATTCATTTCTTAAGTTTTATATAAATATTCTATATACTTCTTATATTTATTTTCAATCCACCCATTTGGTTTGATCTATAATTTTATTTAAACTGGGTTTTCAATTCCATATGAATTCAATTCTTTTCAAACCATATTTAATTTGTCATTACTTCAGTTAGCTTTACTTACCAATTTCATTTCAGTACTTTGCTCCATTTGGTCAAATTTGACAAATTTCTCCATCCCACTTAATTTATCACAAATCAAATCCAATTTCCAATATTCAACTTGAGTTTCATTTACCTACAAATTCAAAACGAATTTCAACATTCAGTTTCAATTTCATTTACTTGCAATTGTAAATTCATTTATTTGTTTATAAATTCATTTTCCACCTTAATAAATTTTATAAGTTATCAAGCTCAATCATATTCCATACTCATTTTAAATAAGATTCTAGAGTCTTTTATAATATTTCAAAATCATTTTGAAATCAATTTTATCCAAAATCCTTTGCATTTCTAAAATCAAACTCAACTTTTGTAAACAATTCCAATTTAAAATATTTTGGCTGCAATTCCTCTCCTGGAAACTCGAAAATGAACATCGATGATGCTGCAGTCATCACCGAAGTTATTTTCCAGCGACCGAAAAGAGTTTAGAGCTTTTTATCCCTTCAAAAATATTTTTCCAAATCCTTTGAAAATCATTTTCAAACTCAAAAAGGATTTAAACTTTTCACCACAATTTCAAATTTCAATACCTTTCAATCTACTTTGAAATAATTCTCTGGAATTCTATTTCAAAATACAAATCACATTTGTAATCCACATCTACAAATCTCATTTGTATAGGAATTTATCTTCTTGGCTTTTAGTTATGATTTCCATTCTTATTCAATAATCAATGATAAATGTTATCGCTTCGTAACATCCAAGCAACCATATATAACTAAAATAATTTACGAAAAATTATTTCTTTTATATACAAAAATAGTTTGGGTAAAATTATCTCATTTACCCGATTTTAGAACAATACTGTGTCGGTTTATCTTATTTAAAAGTTTAGAAACCCCTATCGATATAGTTGGCCAAACTGCACCAACCAGAATCTATAAACAATCAACCGATAAGTCAACACAATATAAAACAATTTTATATTCACTAGTAAATGTGCGCTCATATCCATTATTACACTCAAACTCATTCTAGTGTACTACTGACTCTATCTCTAATGAGTAATCCCCACCAGAGCCAAGGTTGTCGCTTAACCAAATGCTCTGATACCACACTGTAATGGCCCGATTTTTCAATGCTCGAAAGTCAACATCGATACGTCCACCGTATCATAAGCCTAACCATTGATGCCGAAAAATTGAACCGTTAGGGTTAAAGAAGAAGAAGACGGAAGAAGAAACAGAAACAACAACGGAATCTCGCATTTCGCAACGGAACAATATATAATAGATAAATAAATAATCTTAAAAACAAAAGCAGTATATCGGTTTATACATTACATTATCGGAGTTTACAACAACACAATAGCAGAAAAGAAATATTATATACTAGTGGTACGCCTCGCCATCCAGCTCCCTCCAGACCTCCACAGCATTTTTTCAGACTTCGCTCCAGAATAATGATAACCTTACTCTGGGCTACCCGTGTGGAAAATTGTGGGCATCCAGAGTTTAGAAAGGGAACAATAAACTCCAGGTCAGTCATGCAACTGGTGTGAGAGCTTAAAAACAGTTATTTTCACAAAGAAAGGAAAAGAAATCTGCTATGCTTTTGCAAAATGAAACTACCATAAGGCCTCCCCGCACCATACAATGCAAGCGCACAATTGGACGAGATTTCTCCTTATGATAGTCAAACATGCTTCGGACGCAAAAATCCTTTTAATATTATTATTAGTGCATAGTACAGAAAACATTTGCAAGTATAATATTAATCTTATCCAGCATACGTACCATTATAGTATGCCTACTATAGCTACCAGATTAGATGGCAGGTCCTACAACTAAAACCATACAAGGCGCGTATTGGTGATTGGATTTCCAACAAATGGTCAGGCTAAGGAACTTCCTGGGCCACATGGGTGCGCCTCTAGAGGGACGTCCCGAGAACCTAACCGAATCTCTGCTAACATAAGGTCGGGTTACCTCTGTAACTAGGTAACACCTACAAGTATGTCATCCCCGATCGTTACCGACCTTTATCCGAGGATCCTCAACCACAAAGCAAAAACCACAAAGTAATAAATTTGCAGCAACCGCATAGGTTAAATATCTGGATTGCATACCATGATATCATTTTTTCCAGAAGAAAATGGACATACCCTAGGGCGCAACCCCTAATAACCTTGCGCAACTTTCCTGTTTCGACCATTACCAGGTTGTGAGGTCCGACGAGGTCTCGTCCACAAAGCTATGCATTTCACAAAAGCCATGCTTCGACAACAAATGATCAGCAGCATTTCGTATGCCACATTACCAAATTGGCTATGTATCACTAGTAACCATCAACTACATGACCTCTGACCTCGTACGTCTCAAAGAAGGGTGTTAAGCTAAGAGTATAAATTCTCTGCCATCAACAGAAACGTATTTGATAGAAACCAGCTTTACATCTCAAAGTGTAACGTTGGACACATCCATAAGAGTCCATTTCGGGTTCGAACGGAACCGAAGGCGCTTTAAAAAAGCCCTTGCAAATCCATATATTCACTAATCACGTTCGGACTTCCTATCACAAAGGGTGATAAAATCTCTACACCGGAGCAACTCAGTGCAGAGACATTGGACAGGTAATCCTTTAATTTTCGAAAATACCTGGTCTTCAACACCATCTTCAAACGCAATCCTATTTCATCGTGTCATTATTCGGAATGGGTTTTATGACACAAAGTCCTCTCCCGGCTAATCCGAATAACGAGCGCTTATTTTTAAAATAAGTATTATGTTCAGATTTTAAGTAAATCACAATAAATTTCCGCTTTGATCTTTTAAACAAAAGATCCATCACAAAGATTCTATGTGGTTTTTCGAATATCCATTAGGAATTCGACCACCGGTCGCATCGAAATTTGATTGCCATTTAAAGGCCAATATTGTTGGTTATTTAACTATCAATCAACATTCAGAACAATCACAGATTTCAAATAATTTTTCCCTAGTTATTTATTTTCAAAATATCTTCACAAGATATATTTTAACACTTCAACACTTTGAAAACAAATTTCAGATCACTTTCCTTACACGGAGTATATTTCCAAATATTATTTATTTCCACTGAAAATTTGCCGAGTCTGAATACTTTAACATAATTTAAATCACTTATACAATATACTTGGGAACATTTAGAATAAAAATTATTTCTAAACACTTATTTAAATTAGTTATGAAAACATTATACCACTATCTCATATAAAACTTCAAATCCAAACTAATTTTAAAATAAAATTAGTAGATAGGGTATAACTATTTAAATAACCATTTTCCAAAACAAATATCCATTAGATCTTTAAACAATCACTTCTAAAGTTAATTAAATAAATCTTTACGTTAAAGAATTATAAACAACTTAAGAAAATAATTTCTCCACCAACATCCTTTTTTTTTCAAAACCAACTTTAGAACTTTTAATTTATGTTTAAAAGCTACTTTAAAAACATACTCGACTTTCCAGGGAAAAATACACTTTCCATTTCAAAATGGTTCATTTAAATCAATTAATAAATCTTTCTTGATTTATTTCAATTTACATTTCAAATTTGTAAATTCCTTTCCACACTTTTAAAATTAAATGGGTATTTATTTTTGAAACAAATTTCCCTTTCCTTTATAAATTCCCGTTGTGAATTTAAATTTTCAAATATCCACTGATGTATGATTTTCAAATCAATTTTGAAATATTCATTTTCAAACACCAAATCAAATTCCAAATTGATTTCCTAATTTATTTCAAATTCCAAATTGATTTTCAAGCTTATTTCAAATCCCAAATCAAGTTCCAAATTAATTTACAAATTTATTTCAAATCTCAAATCAAATTCCAAATTTATTTAAAATTCCAAATTTATTTCAAATCCCAAATCAAATTCCAAATTGATTTCCAAATTTATTTCAAATCCAAATCAAATTCCATACTGATTTCCAAATTTATTTCAAATCCCAAATCAAATTCCAAATTTATTTCAAATCCCAAATCAAATTCCAAATTGATTTCCAGATTTATTATCTTTTAAAATAAATTTCTTTATTTCTTCCAAATTATCTAAAATTCGAATTTTAAATAAATTCTCCAACTTTTAAACAATATTACTCGAAATACATTTATTAAAATCTTTTCCCCATATTTTGGAATTTATTCAATAGGATTTCAAAAATAAAACTTTATCCTTTTTTAAAATTCCTTCTTTTAAATTTATCCACTTCTCAGAAAATGAATTTACTTAAAATTTCCTACTTTAATTTCCAAAAATCAAATTTTATATTTTCGGTATCCTACGATGCCAAAAATATATTCGGCCAAATCATAGCCTTCAACGATTCCAATCACAATTATAATCATACACGGATTATAAATAAATCAACACATAACATTGAAACAAATTCAAATATTTGAGGAATCCAGTTGGATCCTTCCAACCTGTTTCCCTACATCCACGGATGTTAGCAAAACAATTAAATAACAATTCCACTTCGAGGTGGAATATCGCAGTATATTGGATTATATAATATCATCCGCTATATAATGCGAGAAATCAATCACTCCAATATATATATATATATATATATATACACACACACACATACATATACACACTACCACATCCAAATAGTCAATCAATAACTAAAATTCCAATTATTCAATTTGAGTGAGAAGATCTCACCTTTTCTCCATTATTTTGCAATCCATTTCCAATTTGACTTGTTTTTCCACGATTTTGACCTTGTATAAACATTTGATGATTTCATTAATATTTGAATCAATCGAAAAATTAATTACTTATTTAACTTAACTAACACCTAGGTCTTTAAACCAATAATTTATTTTAGACTAACAATTTCCCTTTTAAAAACCTTTTAGTAATTAAAAAATAATTTAATAAGTTAATTTAACAATTTAATCCCCAAATCCATTTTAAAATAAACTAGTAAATTAAAAATGTGTATAAGTATATTTATTTCTTTTCGAAACTACCTATAATTCATAGATCTCAAAAATATCTATTATATATATACTATTAAACAATTTATTCCCACTTAATAGATTGAATTAATTAATTATTAAATTTAAACTAAATTACCTTTAATAATACATTTTTAGTAACTAAAATAAAATGGGTTAACAATTTGTTCACCATATCTTTTTTTATTCATATATATATATATATATATATATATATATATATATATATATATATCCTTCTTTTCTTTAAAAATATTCTATATAAATTTTAAAACCATTTTATTTCAAACTTTACTTATATAAAACATTTTCTGTTTTTAAACCTTATATATATATATATATATATATATATATATATATATTTAACTTTCCAATCCAACCCCTAAGTTCCTGGTTATACTTTAAATTAACTATGTAGGTGTATTTACATATATATTGAATATTATTTATAGTATTTTTTCCATTCACTGAATATATACATATATACAAAAATTGAACTGCATGTACGTTTATATATATATCTTTCTGTAAACAAGTTACTGAGTTAAAAAAATTATTAAATACAAATTCAAAAAAAAAACATACATCGGATCGAGAAACCAAGTGCCGAGACCCAGACTTCCTCCAAAACCCCTAAACCTATACACGACATGGGCCTCCCTACGCCTCGACCGGAATCGCCTCAACGGGCCGACTCTCCCACTGCCTTGTCGTGCAACCTCGAACTTGCGCGCCAAGCTGCTCTGATGCCTCCATGAACCCTAGGCCTCTACGAATCGACATTGATTCCCAATAAAAATCGATGAACGCTTGCCCTAACTGTTCCTCCTCCACGCAAGAGCCCCGGCCACTCGATTTGACTGTAACGAGCCTCCTCGATCGATACCATCGCCGTAATAACATTGAACAATTGAATTTGATTTTGGATTTCACTGGAGAAGAGAGAAACGTTTTCGGCCATTAACTTGAATTGATTTTGAAACAAGGCCTAACTAATTCGATCGGCTTTGGTTTAAATTCAACTGCTCTGCCATTTTTTTTTGAATTCGATCGTTTTAATTTTTGGGACTGAAGAAACTCGCGTTTACTTTTATTATTATTTTTTCTTTCTTTTAATACGAACGCGTGTGAAAGTTTAACAAAGAAAGGTAAACACGTGTTTAACCTTTCTCAAGGTGTCAAAAATTGGTACAATGTTCGATTATATTATTTATTTTCAAATTTAAATTCAAATTTAAATTGTCTAGACACTGCAACTCAAAATTTTGAACTCATATCGAGGCATGCCGCCAGGCGTTTATAAGGTTATACCCAATGGAAAAGGTTTCGAGTCCTAATTCGATCGTATAGAGAAGATAGCTTTTTGAACCCAGTTAAAGCATTAAATCTCCGATTTAAATTTCAACATGTTTGCTTATCGTACGGCCACACAACAACTCCGAATGCTATGAAAATTAAAATCCGATAATAACACATTATTAAGGATCCAATGGAACTAGTTTCATCGAATTCTGAGACCGTGCCCCGGAAGGCTATTTTTAAATACCGATTTAAACGATATAAATTCAAAACTGAAAAAACAGTTTTAAATTAAACTTTTAAAAGTTCTATTATCTTCAGTATCATTAATATAAATTTTCCAAGCCTTCAAATTATTTTTAGCAGGCTTAGAATTTCAGATTTCATATTTTACCCAATTTCAATAATTAAATTCAATAATTAAATTCAGAAATTTTATTGCCAAATAACAAGATATTTTTAAAATCAAGTTAAAATAACTTCCAATATTTAAAATTAATTAAATATTTCGATTTCAAATGTTCAAAATTTCAGGGACGTGGCTTTTTTTTAGGTGCTTTTGGAACCCTTTTCTATACACTCACCTATTCAACTAAGGGAACGTTTATTTTTTTGCACGTTACATTTCTCTACTTCCATTTTATATTCAATGAACTTATCATATACAATACTTGTGTATCAAATAAACATGTTTATTTCTATGATAATTCATCAACGAATTTGACTACGTGGAACCATTTTGGTAACATTGGACTATGAGCTACATACATCTATATGTATAAATCCGAAGATTTTATCAACTCTTTTGTCGCTTCCACTGAATTGGTGCTTTATCCTTAATTTTATGAGATCATATGATCATTATATTATTTCTTAAAACTATAGCTTAGTCCATAATTCCAAAACAATTGTAAAAATTTCTCATACTTTTGTATTTTCTATTACATCACTTTTTTATAAATACCATTATTATAAATTTGTTTTATAATAAAATGTCCACATTATTCATATCAAAGTGAAATTATATCTATTTTAGTCAATACTAAAAACAACAATTATTATATAAATAATATTCGGTATATTTATGAAAATAATTTTCATAACTTGATGCATCCATTAAGAAGAGTAATATGGTATGCTACCACTATTTCTGCCATTATTATAATAGCATATAAAATATGAAGCTCTATTCAACCACTTATAAAGGAATTTTTTTCATAACCGTAACTATTTTACAATCGAATGTATCAGATCAAATATCTTGAATTCGAAAAATAACTTTAGTAGAGAACATTTTGCTATATGAAAATAAATTTAGGTTAGAAATCACATTTATTATTCCACATTAAATATCTTTCCGTAGTTTATAAAATTCTCATTTCCAATATCTCTTCATTAAGCAGAGGTGACTGTTCACTTTCTTCATCCCACGTGTAACTAAGTTAAATCCACTCTCTCATATTCTCTTTCCACTTTAAATGGTGGAACATTCAGAAAGATGCCCTTACTATAAGGCTGTTATAAACCCTTTACAAAAATGCATTTGGTCATCCTTATACATTTTATGATATAAAATAAGTTGCACTTTACATAAATTGGTTAAAATAACATTTCACTGATCGAATTCCTAGGTGCATCTTATGGCTCTTGGTTTTGTGCTACATACAACACAATAAGATCCTTACCGTAATCAATCGTATTAAATACAAGATCTCGCACAATGGCTTCTTACTTATTTAGAGTGAATTAATTTAATTGAAATTTCGTACGTTACGAGTAATAACCATTCATTTACGTTTATATGTGAGTGAATGTGAACTAACGTATTGCTCAAGAGTTCAAAAACTCATAAAAGACAAACAAGGTCTCATATAAATAAATACTTAAGCTACTAATGCATGAATGTTTTAATGGTTGTATAAATTGCCTCTTGCATGGGTCTTAAACATGGGTGGGCATGGGTCAGTCCGATCTGGTTTGGAGGCCAAACCATTTCCGCACCATATTTAATGGTTAGTTAAAGTCAATAATAGTAATACAATTTTAATTGCGGTCACGTTCAGGTCTGGTTTAGTAATATCATGGTCCAATTTCAATTTGGTTTTTTTGAACCCATATTACATTTATTTAAACAACTTGAATAATTATTGAATAAATAGTAAGAATATTAGTGGAAAATTCAAACAAATTCAAATAAAAGACACACACATTCATAAATAATGTGTTTGGTGTGTATCTTTATATATATCAAGTGTTAAAATGGTTCATACCTAATCAAATAAAGTTGAAACACTCATACAACTAATATTCTAATAATCTGAGTAGGAAAAATTATAAAATCCCATTAAAATCTTTGAATTCTACAAAGCAGTCCAGTCTGGTTTGATGTCATCGATTCAATCATTTAAACCATAACCACATCCTATTAAATTGAGTCGGTCCGGTTTTAAATATTTAATTTTATTAGAAAATATGATGCGGTTTATCAGACCACTTTGTGGTTTGGTGCTGTCCATTATCGTATGTCCGTGCGGTTTGTGTCCACCCCTAGTCCTGAAGTGACAACATGCCAAACGATCTATTCATAAATATATTTTATATGTTTATGTCAATCGTAATTCATTTCATTTGTATATTTTAACAGGTAAACATTTTATCAATTATAATGGTCGCAAAAATTTATGTAGGTAGATTATTTTGACTTTATAGAACATAGAATATAACGTGTATTCATTTTATTTATCTAATAAATCTCCTACTAGATTTTTATGTTTCTTAAAACACTAGGAATGTAACGACCCGTAAAATTCGATTATTAAAATGAGTTAAATTTATAAGATTTTAATTAAATTTAGAAAGAAATAAAAATCTTATAATCTATATTGGAGCGAATGTTAGAAATTAGTTGTAGCAATTGTAATTAAAATTTACAACTTAAATAAAATTGCAATTATTTGAAATAATGTAAATTGTCATACTTGGTTATAGGTTTAATATAAGAAACAAATGGAAATGTTGAATTAGTGAGTCATTAATAAAAATATTAACTAGAATGGAATTCAAATTAATATTAATAGTGTAAATTGTTGCACTTGGAATTTAATTGACAATAAGTAAATAAATGTAAGTGTTGTATAGATAAAGGAATTTGTACATAATTAATAATGATTGAATTGGAATTTAAACTAAATAAATGAACATAAATAAAGGGTAACTATTAATAAATTGAACGAAATGCAAATCAATGGAATTAATGAAGACGTATACGTAGCTACAAATTGAATATATGAAAACAAAAAGGTAAGCATTGGATTAAATTAAGGAAATTAAATTATAATAAATGGCCATTTAATAAAACCAATGTTCTGGGAGTAATTATAATAGTTGTTGAAATATGTATAAACTTTAATTTGGAAATCAATTGGATTTAAAATGAAATTTGGTATTACATTGATGAGTTTAAATGTTATTTTATAAAGTAATAAATGATGTAATAAAAGAATGAAATCAAGATAAATAAATTTAATTGAGACTTTAGCTATAAATAATGGGTGAAATAATAGGATAGATGGTAATTGTTTGTGGAGAATAACCATACAAGTATTATAAAGAGTATATTGGTGATAAACGGTTATTTCGAATAAATGTAATTAAATATTAGTTTAATGGATATAAATGTAGTAACGGATAGAGTGAATGAAATTAGCATTATGAAAATAAATGTTAACATTGTTTTGTAAGCATTAAAAGCCTATTAATGTGACTGAAGATTAACGGTAACGATTATTGTATGTTACTTATGTATGTAGCTTGTAAATTTAAACTTTGTAATTTGTTACAATAATTATAATTTAACATTATGTTAATGTTAATTAAGGTAATACTTGTAAGTAATGTTAAGGTTATTTATATTGGACAATTAGTTGAGTTATAGGGATCGGGAATAAAGCTTTATTAATTTATTGGAATTTAAAATTAAATAAAAGGATTAATTGCAATTAAATGAATTAAATATTTAAAATGGGAATTTAGATGAAATGTGAGAATATTAATGTAATGAATTTGAATCCGATGTTAATCTTATTCGTTTGATAATAATGAATCGAATAATAAAATGAAAAGTAAATTTAATAGAAATTTTTGGAAATTAAATTTATAATTTTCGAATTTAATGAAATTGAGGTTAATACCGAATTTTATAAATTTATCAACTCTAATTTGATAGTTAAATTGGTTTAAATCATTGCAAATGATTGGGAAATTAAAAATGATAAGAATTGGCAATTATCGAACTGAAATTTTGATTAAATTGATTAAATTTTATTTATTTAATTAATGGAAAAATAGCCATTTTGGCCACTGACTCGGATTTCGACGAAACCAGTTTCATTGGATCCGTAACGGTGAATTATTGTAAGGTTTCAAGTTTCGTAGCGATCGGACTTGTCGTTTGATCGTACGGACATGAAACGCCTTGAAATAAATGAAATTGAAATCAATTGAAATCAATTTGAAAAAATATTGATTTTAGCATAACTTCTTCATACGATGGAATTTGGACTTGAAACTTGTTCCATCGCGCTTAAAATATTTTAAAACATCTATTTTGATATACGGGTTGAACCAATTTCGTTCCGGAGTCAGAACGGGTTTTTCCGGCAATATATCGCTCAACGCGTCTATCAGCTCTATCCATCTATTCTATTTTCAAGTTGTCTATAAATACCCTGCTATAAACCCTAGCACCCTCTATTCCTCATTTCTGTACGTACAGAAACTTCTGTGCTCCTCTTCCGCAATGGCTGCAAACCCTAATTTATCCAATTCAAATTTCAATTCAAAAATCAACTTTAAAAAATTCAAACTCCTCAGAAAAATTTGAAAAAATTATATATCTAAGATCTCAATTATACGAACCTAAGTATGCTTTCCATTTTTCAAGACAGTGACCGGATCGATCGAAAATCACGGTCAAAGTCAATTTAGGCGTTTTTAATTTCGTCGCCAATCGACGAAATTGAAATATGGGTATCGAAGAGCTCGACAAGGGGAGGCGTTTGGTGGTAGCCACTTTGCCTATATCGAGATGTGGTGGCCGAAAATCGTGATTAGGGTTTCGAAACCCTTGAAATAAGGGCGGCGACGCACGAAATTCGCGGCGACGGAGGGTATGTCATGGTCTGGGGGAGGTGCGGCTCGGCTTGGGCTCGAGGATGGCAGTGGTTGGAGGTGGCCAGGTGGTCAGAATTGATCGTAATCGATGGTCAAAGTTCGACTATGTATGGGCTGTGTGTTCTCTGGTGTGCATACGTTTTTCCTGTGTACGTGCGACTAGAGAAGGAAGATTCGTTACTGTTACAAGGTGATGACGTGATAGGTTGTGTTATCTATTTTTTTTTAATTTAAATTAAATTTTCAATCACTCAAACTGATATAACTTTTTCATACGGTATCGCGGTTTTCTCCGCTAGGTTCGTATTGGAATTCCGGACATTTCGGCTCTGGTTTGGACGGATTCTGAGACTGTCAAAATTTTGGGTTTAAATTGGATTTGAATTCAATTTAAATTCAAAAGGTGAGTGTTTTAACCCACTCACAACTGCTAAAATTTCTTATGTTTGTTAAATTAAATTTGATGTAATTATGCATTTATTTATGACTTTTCCGTATATTTAATCATCATCTCAGTTATTACATTTATTTAAATTAAATCGTTATTTAATTTATTATTCAATATAAATGCCGGTTAATTACCTGTTTTGTATTATCAGTTATATATTGATATTGATTGATTTTTTGTATGATAATTATGATGGATGTATGATTTTATGATGGGTGAATGGATGTTTTATTTATATCATCATAAACTGCAAGTTCTTATGCATTTTTATTTCATTTGGGATTGCGGTTTGAAATGATATATAACCGTAATTTTTATTTTAATTACGGGTTGAAATGATAAATATCCGTATCACTTGACCATAGGGTAGAAAATTTTATACAAACACCGCGGTCTATATATAAAAATATTTTGGAATGATTTCTATGGTTTTGTAAAGAATATATATATGATTTTATGAGATATTGATTTGGATATTTGATAAAGGTTATTTTATATATAGTTAAATTTTCGGTTTTAAGCTATGTGTAAAATTGGTTTAAAGTGTAAAATAAAGTTTGATTTTATTAAATAAAATATGGATAAGCATTTACTTAAATTATATTTAATATAGAGTTTATATTGATTTTATAAACCAAAGTTGGGAAGATAGTTTGAAATTGATATGAGATTTTTTTAATTAAGAATTATATTTAATAAGAATCCATTTGGAACTTATTGGAATTGAGATTTAGAAGAATATGGTTTATAACTTAAATTCGGGTTTAAGGTGATTTAAGCGAACAAATTGAGGAATATTAAATGTTGAAGTTTGAAGTTTATTTAAAGGATACTGGATTTATTAAATTCAATATTTCAAAACCAAATAATAGTAAAGTAAATTTGGTTTACATATATGAATTTTAAAATTTAGTTTTGAAACATTGAATATTAAAGCTTTGAAATATATGAAATTTGAAATGGTTTATATGAGGATTTAAATCTGTATTGGAATTGATTGCGAAATTAAAGAAGCTAATTTATTATATAAAGTTGTTTAATATTTAAACCATTTAAGTGGTGCAATTATATTTCAAAGTTATGAAATCCAAAGTTTTATGTTTTAGAAGTGTAACGACCCTGATTTTTTAGCCCAATTTAAAATTTTAAATCCATCGTTGAATATTAAAAAAATTGAAATTTACAAACGATCTCAATTAACGTCCAAACTTTATTTATGACATACGTCCAGTTAGACATGAACATAGAAAAAGTTTCATCGTAAATTATTACAGTAAACTTCGTTCGCATTTTACTATATATCAGTCCATATAAAGCTTCGTAAAATTTATCTTTCAAATCCAAATATTTTTACGCAGTTATGTTGTAAAAATTATTCTGATCAAGATTATGTAATTCATTTCGTCAGAAACCGTCATCGCTTGTCCCGTTTAAATTTTTTTGCAAAACGTACAATTTTAGCGGCGTAAATACGAATTTTATAAAACCATCGTATCACAATAATCTGGGTACCGTTGGAATCGCCTCGTCGCACTGATCATAACAGTATACTTATTTGCGCGAATCGGAGTCCAGCATAATCCGTCGCGTTGATTAAACGGTTCCGAGCGGACCGGTTAAAACCATTCTCAACCCAAATATTGAGCTGTATCCACTTGTAAATTTGAAAAGTTAATTTTCAGCTGGTAATAAATTGGTTAGTTGGAAGAATAGGGGTTGTCTTGAAAATGGAATGGCTTTTCGTAGTTTACAATGAATTTATTACTGAATTTTTTTACAAAGCTTAAGAAGCCAACGTTTTTTTTTCATTCCACTATTCACGAACATTCCCACCCCTTCAGGTAACACCACTCTCCCCTTTCCTCTTCTCATTTTTCTTTCTGCAAAATAAAGAAGAATAAAAAAGAAGAAGGAAAGCACGCACAAATCTTCCCTCTCTCTCCACTCATTCTTCCCCTCTGCACTCATTCTTCCCTCTACAGCTCCGCTCCTCCTCCCTCTTCTTACTTGTACATTATATATATTTTTTTGGAAAGAAAGGGATGGCCGAGCATGGGTTGGTTTATGCGCATGAGAAGGAAAGCATCTTTCTCTTACGTATGTTCATGCATGCATGCGAAGGGAAGTGCATATGCTTCAGGGAAGGCTATTTTCATGATTTAGAATGACTATTTTCATGATGTACATATGCATGATGTACATATGCATGCTTCAGGGATGACTATTTATATGCGTGGTGCGTGTTGAAGCAACTATTTTCGTGATGTACATATGCATGATGTACATATACGTGGTGTGTGTTGTATATGTGAGAAAAATGTATGCGTGTATGATGCATGCGTGTGTTATGGTGCATGCATGTGCCGTGTACTTTGTGCATGCGTGCATATAAATAGAGGGGGGTCTAAAGCATGCAAATGCTATGGTTGTCTAAAGCATGTATTTTACTTCAGGAAAGTGGCGTGAGTGGGTAGGCATGCAGTCGAGGGGGTCATTGTTTTAGTGCTGTGTTCATGTAAAAGTGTTACGTGCGTTTTTTTTTTTAAAAAGAAGAACAAAAAGTAAGTTACGTGAGTCAGTAGGGGTGACTGAGCTATGGAGGAAGGTGAAACTGGGTGATGCATGTTGAGGGAATATGTACGATTTGGTTTGTACAGAAAAAGAAAAAAAAGAAGAAAAAAAAGGAGTGCGTGCGTGCATGAGTTGCGAATATGTTCACTTATTTGTTTTGGGTAGTCACAGCTTTTGTTAAAAAAAATGAAACTGAGATTTTCAAATAGCGTTGGATATTGCAGTAGAGTATTTACGCCAATATCTATTTTGGTTGCCAAATAGTAACCAACTTTTCTCTGTTTGTTGTGTGCAGAAGCAACCGATTGAGCTTTTTGCAGCAGCATCGATCTCTCAGTTTTTGTTCTTTTCTCCGTCGTCGGTAAGCGCATTTATATGAATTTATAAATTATATATGACGTTCATTGTATTAATATCGTTTTCTTTGTCGATATTACAGTGTTCGTTGTTCGTGTTGCACCGACTTTATTCGTGTTTTTTCTTGCTTTTGGCCAATTTCTTTATCCACGAAAGGTGAAATAAATTTTCACGACATTTTTATGCTAGTTTGGTTGATAACTGATTGCTATGTGATAATTAAATTGAATGTTGATTGCTATTGTTAAGTGATAAAATATGCAAGTTGAAAGTGATATAGGATATTTAACAATATTAAGTGAATTATTTATGTTGAATGTTGATTAACTTGACCCCCTTTATATGTTGAATATGGACTAGTTAAAGATGTCATTTTAATTGTTAAGATTAATTGACACGTATAATTTGATTAATTCACTTTGAACCTTTGAACGTACATCTGATTTATTGTTGTAGTATTGAAATTGAATTGAACGACAAGTGAAAAATCTAAATGTAATAATCTTTAATCTACATGAAATGAGAGTGTAGATTCTAGAAATAATTATATTAATTTATATAAATAACAAATGTAAATTAATACGATTATTTCGGGATTATTTAAATAAATTGTTGAATTGTTATGTATGGATACTATTGCTTGTTTATTTACTTTGACATCATCCCAGTTATCACACTGCAGGTTCCCTTTGTATGCTTTGACTTTGAATTGAAATGGAATCGGGTTGAAATGATAAATACCCAATAACTTTGACTTAGGATAGAAAATTTAATTAAAACCGATTGGTCAATGTTTTGATTTAAAATAAAATAAAGTTTTATTTGACTAATAACAAGGTTTTGAATAAAAATTGGAATTTAAATTTGAATGAATTGTAAATGTGAATATTAAATTTGAAAAAAATATGAACATCGTAATTGACAAAAGAATATTGATTAAAATTTAATTATGTAATAATTAAATTTAGAATTAATTGATAATTAATTTTGGAGTAGTTAATAATTAAGTTGATGTTAGTAATAATTAATTTGGAACTATTAATAATCAAGTCTTGAAATTTATTAATAATTAAATTTGGAATTATTAATAATGAAGTTTGAAATTATTAAAAAATTAAGTTTTGAAATTTTTGATAATTAAGTTTTGGAATTGTTAATAATTAAGTTTGAAATGATTTATAAATTAAGATTTGAAATTATTGATAATTTGAATAGATTGAATTATTTAATGATTAAATTAAATTAAATTGGATTTTCTTATTAAGAGAAATCGAATTTTGAATAGGGGAAACTAACTTCTTTAATTGAGTTGAAATTGGTAACGAAGGTAATAAATGAATGAATTGAACTTCTTTAATAAGAAATAGAATGCGTTTATCGAACAAATGAAAGATTTGAAATTTAAGGAATTGGATTTGACAAATTTTAATTTCAATTTAATTTGTAAGCTTGATATAATAAGTAGAACTTAAGAAAGTAATGTAATGTATTGAAAATTTAATAGAAATTGTTTAATGATAAATAAATTTAATGAATATCGAATGAAATCGATAAATGAGTTTATCTCAATCTGAACGTTAAATTAAATTAATAATATGGAATGAACTTGTATACGAAATTAAATGAACATTTGAATTGTTTTAAAATTAAACTTTTAAATTAAATTATAGAAATTTGAAATGAAATTGTGAAGTTATGAAACGTAAATTTTGGAAATTGATTTAGAAAGACTAACGAAATGTCGATTACATATTATAATTGAATTGAATTGTTTTGAAATATATTAAACGACCAATCGGTAAAATTAATTACGAAGGTTATTAAAGGAACCGGAATCGGTTAGGGACATACTCACTGTCTAAATAGAAAACCACTTTAATAACTATATGCGGAGTGTGATCCAGAATGAAGTGGTTGGATTGGCGAACGTTGATGACTGAAGAAAGAGAACAATAAAGGATAGCCTTGACACCTGTGTCAAATTGAAAATGACTAAAACAGGAGCCGTGCCGGGCCAAATGGGGTTAGCCACCTCGAGCGAACACACTTCTTCGTAAACTACTCATTTATTTTTGTGATTGATTGGTGCGCACCCTTGAATTTAGAGTATTGTTTCACGGTGTTGTGAGCGTTGCGGCGATGCGTTCTCACCAGTCCGGATCAGACAAACGGTAGTTTCACTACCTTGGGTATTGCCTCATGTGCCTTGTCATACTTGTATTCCCATATACGCGACCACTACGAATTTGTTTTGTATTATACCTATGGAGTACTCTCTGATATCCCACTAGTTTACGGTGGAGTTTACAGTGCTGTATAGTCTATAATGTTATATGAAATGTGTTAAGGGGGACAATGGTAACGCCTTAACACTATTTTGATATTTTACTTTACTATTAGACGTTATTTATGTATTGTACATTACTATTTATAAATAGTTTAACGGATCCTTGAAGATGTTATTCCATTCATCTTTGAGTTATTTTTATTTTGAATATGGATCATATTAACTGTATAAGAATATATGTCCTGATTCGAGTGTTTGTTTGTGCATATGCTCGGATCAGACTGAGGATTGTTGTTGCTGTTTCTACTTGGAGCTGAAGACCGAAGACTATCATTATCTTATCTTATCAGTATTGCTCTTTCCATTCTGACTATTGGGCATCTATGTTGTTCTATTTTATTTTATCTGAGACGTTGTTGTATTTATGGGAAGTGTAACAACCCGCATATTTAACGATTTTATATTTAAATGATTTATTTAAGTATAGCGTCGTTAGTCGGATTTTGGGGTCCAAAATGTTACTTTCTGCAAACGGCCGAAGTGGAGCTCGAAACCACTTCCATTGAGTTCAAAACATCGTTTGCGATCTTTTTGAGCATAATCTTTGATATGTTTGGAGTAAGTTGAATTTTGCTACTTTTTCTAGTTGGGCTTTAGCTTTGGGTTCAGCCCCAAACCCCACTTAACCCTCTAACTCAGCCCATCTCCTCCCATTCATTCATTCCTACTCCTCTTCACTTCTAAACTCAAGCTCCAACTGAAATGGGGGAAAGAAAGAGGAAATAGAAACTCCCAAGCCCTAGTTGCTCTTGATAATCCAAATTCTTGCTCCAAATTCAAAGAGAAGGATAGGTAAGCCTCTTCTCCATCTTCTCCATCTCTTCTCCTCTTCAATTTCAGAAAATATCCTAAACCTAATTTAGGAAAATATGTGTTTTATTCTTAGATTGAAGCTTGTTGAGTAAGAGTGAAGAGTGGTTAGCCTTTCCTTTGCATTTGAGCTTCTTCTTCTTGTTCTTGAGTTAAAAAGGTGAGTTTTGAACTCACATCTACTTCTCTTGATTTCATGGGTGTTGGGTATGAATTCCTAACAATTATGCATGTGCCATTGTTTTGGATTTGGAAAGGATTTGCATTTCATTGAAAAAGGCTGGAATTGCAAAATCACCAGGTTCGGCCGACCAAGTGCAGGCTTCGGTCGACCGACCTGCTACCCCGAGCAAAAATCTTGTTTCCTGCATCTGGACGGCCGACCGAGCCCTGTAGTCCGGTCGACCGACCTGCACATGTTTGCCTATTTTGCATATTTGATTGATTTTTCCGGATTTTATCGATTCAAGTTGCTTTTTAGTGGTTGTTATTGCATATTTGACTTTGATAACTTACCCTTGACTTCATCCACGGACTTTTATAAAATAATCTCTCGAATCGCATTTAAAAGCTCGTTTCTCCAATTTATAAATTCTATTTAAAACACACACTTTCGCACTTCAAGCGAAGTGGAAGGATGATTAAATGGTTGGGCAAAACACGGACCATGAATCTGTGCGTTTATCTTTCCGATTAATCCCCGACCTATTTGATTGATCGTTTTGACCTTCGGGTTTGGTTTATCGATGATATGAGGTAAACTTTGTACTGCTTTGAGTGTGAAAGTGGCTGACGGATAGTAAACCGTTTAGCGCGAACGAGTGGTTATGGGACATACGTTAACACTTTTCGGATTCCTTTTCGAGAGTTGTGACACATTCCGCCAGTTAGTGGTGTCCAGTACTGGGTCTTCGACCTTCACCACTACGGCTTGTCGCCCTATAGTATCACTTCTGATGTTGGCCTTATGTGCCGCATGGGTGATATTGGGTTTGTGCCTTCGGGTTTGTCGCCCTATATAGTTTTGCTCTGATGTTGGCCTTATGTGCCGCATGGGTGATACTTGGGTTTGGAGCCTTCGGGCTTATGGATCCTTGTTGTACAGTACTGAGCTCGAGCAATCATATGTTTCATTGATATTATATTCCCTTGGTATCGCCCATCGTGTTGGTCTGTTTGAGCCGCATGATGTATAACGATTACCTTGTGAAACTTGTATACCTTATTGGTATTTGTTATTTGCCATTCGGCTTGTTTTGGGATATTCGTATCCTTTGTTTCTATATGTTGCCGATGATATGAGGCTTGTTCTATATGATTCATCTCTTGTTGATGATTGTGTTATCTCCTCTTGAGATATTTGTTATACTGTACGACCTTGCAGGTTTATTATTGTTCAGTTTATCTAACTGATTTGTTTAGCTAGACTGACCTGGGTATTTTATACTCGGGTCAGACCGAGATGTTTCTGGTTAGGTGCTTTGGACTTAGCCTCTTTTGCTTCTGCATGGACTATTCCGCTGACTCCTTTTTGTCTTAGCTTTTTGTGTAGTCCTTTCTGTTATAACTCTGATATGTATTCTATTGACTCGTCTGTATATTGTGGTTTGCTATACCACATACATGTATTATTTTGTATACTCTGCTTTGTATCAGTATATGTGTGTATATGATGGTTTACTGTTCTGTGATGTATATTGCATTTGAGTTGTTATATTCTGTTCTGATAGATCCTCTAGCCACCTCTGGTTTTGTTTTAAGTATTTATTGGACATGTCGATCTGCTTGGTAAGGCAATTGTCGATGTATTCAATAGATAATTAAAGCAAAGTCATAGATGGTCGCTCCTAAACAGCCTTATTCTCCGTGTTAGCAGACGGTATTATCTATTAATACTCTTTGCTAGCGTGGGTATAGAGGTGGGGCGTCACAGGAAGCTTCATGAACTACTCTTATGACTATGTTGTATTACCGCTGCACTATTCTGTTATGTTATTTTCTGTGATTCTGTGATGATTCTCATTTATATATTTATACTCCATTAATGATTCGTGTTTTGTATTATTTAAGTTGACAAGTTGGAATATCGTCAAATTTAAATGATACAAATATACGGGTTGTTACAAGAAGGCTATATTTCAAGCGTTTGATTTCGAAATATTATAACTTTGAAAATGTTATGATTTTAGAAAAGGATATATTTGAAATGATATCATGTTGATTTGGTTTTAAAAATGGAAATGATATCGTATTTATATGGTTTTGAAATGGATATTATATTCTGGTTTTAAAGTATAAATTATTTTCAAATAACCGCGGTGTTATAATAATGTTTGGTTGTTGAAGAGACCGGGATCGGAAGTTGTCATACTCTCTGCCCACTCCGAAAACCACTTTAACAACCGTGTACGCGGTGGAGATTCCAGAATGAAGTAGGATGGTGGCGGCGTTTCCTTTGAGGTAAATACGTGGACCCGACTCCCGTGAGTTGGCATAAGGTGGCTAAAACAGGAGCGATTCTCGGGCCAATGAGGTAGCACCTTTGATCGGACACATCCCTTCGTTATTATACTTTGACTTTTGGATTGATTCGATGGCCACTTTTGATTTTTTTTTTTATTTGGCAGTGTGGCTCGAGGTGGGCGGTAGCTGCGCGCTACGCGTTACCACTAGCTCGGATGCGTAATTGGTATATCTACCATGGCATTGCCTAGTTGTGCCGTGTCACCTACCCTAGCGTGCCTTGTACAAGTTTCTATTTGTGTCGTACCCATGGAGTATCCTCTGGTAGCCTCCCAATCAGGAGGTATTACGGTACTGTATAGACTACTGGCACTATTACGTGTTAAAGTGGAAAATGTAAAGCCTATTTAAAAGTAAGTTTATTTTACTATTAGACACTATTATAATAGAGAAATATTACTACATAGTAAATAGTTTAACTGATCCTTAGGACATGTGAATCCCGAGCATCTCTTAAGTTACTGCACTCATGTTAGACACTGGATAGGAGATGTCAAATCCCGTAAACATCTCTGACGTCATTCCACTCATATTTATTCCTGTTGATTTAACTTACATAAGATATTTTAGTTTTGACTCGAGTGTTTTGTTCTTTCAATTCGCTCGGGTCAGTCCGAGCGTCTCAGGATTTGAAGATTTATTCTAGAGGACGAAGTTGAAGATTTGTAGTACTGTTATCTACTATATTATTCCACTATACCATTTAATTCCGCTGCATTAATTATTATTCTCTGGTATGTGTACTCTTATATGTATTGTATAAGTATCATCGAATAATTTGTAAACAGCTTCATGAACTGTATATTTGATTATTATATTTTATCGTTCCTCCGCCAAATTACCCCATAACAGTCCGCCCTTCTGTATGGTTTAAGTCTGACATGTGTGGTTTATCGTCGATTTAAAGCGTACGAAAAGGCTGGATGTTACATCTGGTATCAGAGCTTGGGTTTAGTGATAAACCTTAGCTTTGTGGGGTCTGACTCTTTATTAATAGGGTACTAATACCCTATGGTAGTCGCTGAGCGTATATATATGAGAGAGCGTATTTGTTAGTGTTATAAAAAGGTTTTAATATTGTGTTAACTTGTTCCGTTTTGTATTTATAAATTTTGGTTGGTGCATGGGACGCTATGACATCAATAGGGATTTCTAAACACTTAATAGGACAGACCGACACAATATTTGTTTTAATATAGGTGAATGAAATAATTTTGCCTACTATATTTTCTATATATAAAACAAATTTTTACAAAGATTTTATTTGGTTGCATTACATTGGTTGTTGGGTAATGAAATTTATAAATAGAAGTCGAAATAAGATTGAGAATAAAATAAATGAAAGATTGGAAATTTAGAACTAAAGTTCCAGGCTTTGAAACTTTTTTTCGAAGGATTTTGAAATTAAATAATAATATTATTGGAAGTATTTTCTGATATAGATATTTCAATAAGATTTAAAAGAATTGTTTTAAAGAAGATTTTGGAAAGAAATAAGTTATGTACTCCCCTCTCTGTTGCTGGAAAATAATTTCGGTGATGAGTGCACGCATCATCGACATTCATTTTCGAGTTTCGAAGTGGGAAGGCCACTATAGTAATTTTACTATAGATTTATTTTGATAATCAAGTACAAATTTTTAATTTGTTTTGAAAATAATTGGATATGTATAAGTTGTAAGTATATATGTTTATCTACTATTTTAAAATGATTTTGAATAAAACCCGGTATTTAATTCTTAAGTTCCGTTAATTAATAGTTTCAATTAAGTGTAGTAAAATGGAATGTAACTAATTAATAATTGAAATCTCTAAAGGGAATAAGAGATTTAATGCTAAGTTATAAATTAAATAAAAAGAAAATTTAAATTTGGAACACATAAAACAAAGGACATTATTATTGAACATTTATTTAATTAAAAGAATTGAGAAAAAACTTGTATATTTTCAATTACAGTCTTAGAGCATATATATAACGTACCAACTATAAAAAAAGTTAAAATGTTATATGAAAATGTGATGGAAAATTGTACAAGAAAACTTATATAATGAAAGGGTTCAATGAATCACCTTAATAAATGAGAATTTTGTGTTGTAGTATACTTAAGTATAATTGAAAATGTTACTATGAGTAAATATAGTAGAAAGATAAGATTTTAAATAAAAAATTATAAACTTAAGTACATGAAATTAAGCAGTGAATAAATTTATGTAATATAATAAAAGGAAAATATCATGATATAAATAAGTGAAATGAGATTTTGTTAGAAATGGAGAAAAAAATGAATTTTATGTAAAGTAGAAGTGCAAATAAGTGAAATAGACATTGAGTTAATGGATGGAAATAAATGAAACTGTAAGAAATAAAATGTAAAATAAAAAGAAAAATCATTATATGAAAGAAAAGAAATAAAACAACTAATGTGTGATATGAAATTAATAAGAATGAACTTAATTTATTGTTTGAATTTTTTGTTTATTTTGTTTTATGGTTTGTTGGATAAGGATACCTTAAAGTTGGTTGGATAAATAATCTATTTAGTTTCATCGAAGACTGTTGAGTAAAAGGGTGCACCAAGTAGTTTATTTTCCATTCTGTACAATTTAAAGTTTGAACCCGAACAACTATTCGTTTTTTTGATATGAATGAATGATTGATGTGTGTTGATGAGATGGTTATTTGCTTTGTTGCTATTGATGGTTGTCTGTATTGAATTGTATGTTTTTGGTTGAAACCACTTTGATATTTCATTTTATATAATTGTAACCTTTTTGGATTATATAAGTGAAATACAGATTATAGAAGCAATTGCTACTGCATTTGGTTTCATAAATTAAGCGTTAATTGCCCGATAAATAGGTACGTTTTCGAATTACGGTTTATAGCGTTATTATATTATTTTTCCCGGGATGGGATATATATATTATTTTGGAAAATATGTATATATCGTTATATTTGATATTATATTTTCTTCTGAGCCTCACCGTACAAAGGAGACTCTGCCAAAATTTTCCATAAATTTTGGACTTAGAAAATTTTTGAAAATATTTTCCAAACTTTAATAATTTAAGTATAAAAGGATTTAATGGTTATAAATTGGTATATTTTATTTAAATTAATTAATTTTTTAAATTTATTTGTTTATAAATTTAATATTTTAAGCAAGATATATTGATTTCTTAATTCTTCTTTTCCCTCTTTTTTCCTTTTCGGGGACGAAAAGTTTTGAGTGGGGGAGAGTGTAACGACCGTAAAATTCGATGATTAAAATGATTTAAATTTATAAGATTTTAATTAAATTTAGAAAGAAATAAAAATCTTATAATCTATATTGGAGCGAATGTTAGAAATTAGCTGTAGCAATTGTAATTAAAATTTACAACTTAAATAAAATTGCAATTATTTGAAATAATGTAAATTGTCATACTTGGTTATAGGTTTAATATAAGAAACAAATGGAAATATTGAATTAGCGAGTCATTAATAAAAGTATTAACTAGAATGGAATTCAAATTAATATTAATAGTGTAAATTGTTGCACTTGGAATTTAATCGACAATAAGTAAATAAATGTAAGTGTTGTATAGATAAAGGAATTTGTACATAATTAATAATGATTGAATTGGAATTTAAACTAAATAATGAACATAAATAAAGGGTAACTATTAATAAATTGAACGAAATGCAAATCAATGGAATTAATGAAGGCGTATGTAACAACCCTGTATTTTGTAATTATTTTATTGTATATTTTAATTATTTTTAATGTAAGATTTTGATTTAAAAACTTATTTTACTTATTTGAAATGATTAAATTTATTATTTAAATATAATCTTGATTTTTATATGAGTTATAATTCCAAACTTGTGTAAGTTGAATATTTGCCTGAAATGCTGATTTTGGTCAAAATAGTCAAACTGTGACTTTCAACTTAAAATTTTAAAAGTTTAAAATTTTAATTTTTTTCTTTTATTATGAAAGGACATAAAATTCTAAGAACACCACTTTTCATTTCGTTGAATTTGGATGTAAATTGTGAAAGTTATACCCTTTACAATATTGTGCGTATATAGGGTTATTTAACAATGACTATTTTAAATTGTATAAATTACTTCTTCTTTGTTATATTTTATTTTAATATGTGATAATATTTTATATTATGTATATTTTGACTTTTAAGTATTTTTAAAATGATAATATAATTTTTCTAAAGTTTATTTCAATTTATTTCAATTTATAAAGCCTAATTGGTATTTACTGCATTTTTCTTTATTTAACTTTCTATTTAATAAAAATTAAATTATTATTTTACCTTGAAAATGTTTTAAAACCATTTTTAATTCAAATTTTGTGTTATAATATTTTTTGTGAAGTAATAAATTTTCCAAAGTCATTGGAGATTTTCTTGTAATTTCTATGTCAGGGTTGCTATTTTAAGCAATTTCTTATTTCCTTTTTCTATTTTACTTAAAATAAATTATTTATTTTATTTTATTCTTACTTAGTTTCGGTTTTAAATAACATTTCTGAGTTTATTTTGTTTTTATAAAAATTAAAAAGAAAAGGAAATGCAAAGGGTTTAGAAAGTTAAGAGATCTTAAAAGCCTGAAACGTAAAGACGTTTTATCCGTTTCTTTTTGCAATTAATACATCAATTTATCTTAGCCATTCCTTTCCTCATCCTTTGCAGCCGACTCCCTCATATTATTCATGAATTTTCAAGCTCCAAAACCCTAAAAATCATGGCCTCCATCTTGAGAAAAAAAATCTGGTAATGGCTACATCTTTTTCTACATTTTTCTTCTCATTTTCTATGTATTTTTCCTAGTTTTCTATGCTTTCTGGATTGGCCTCTACCACCCACCATCACCACCATACTCTCCACCATCCCCTACCACCCTTTCTTGGCATCATCTCCAGCCATCATTTCAGATCCATCCATGGCCACACCTTCCTTGGTAACAAAACTCCACAAAATTGCAAATAATGTCCAAAACAATGCACTAGCCACCACTATTAGTTCACCACCTTCATAATTCACCGTGGCCACCACCTCTAGCCACGACCACCACCTTGCTACCACCACTACACTTCATCTTAGCCTCTGTCCAGATCTGAAATTAACATGTCCAAGACTCCATGAACCAAAACTCCACAAAAATAATGCATAAAGCCTTGAAACATTCATGATAGCCACCCTATCACTTCATGTCTTCATCCACCACCTTGACCACCACCATAGGCCCCACCACCACCTTTTCCAGACCTCCCCACACCCCTCCATCTACTTTCCAAACCTGTACAAGTATGGCCAAGCATTTGAATGGTTAAAGCAAGGTCAAGTAATCTATTCCTTTGTTGCTTCGAATTTTCATTGTTTCAACATTTTTTTCCGTTGAATATTTATGTGTGTATTGTCTTGTTTTGGTTATTGTTTACAAGACAAATATCAAGGCTCTCCATTCATTCAAATCAAAAGTCGTGCTGTATCATGCTTGTCATACTTTTGAAACCGCTCTTGTGTTTGTTGTTTTGGTCTTCAGCTTGAAAAAGTGAGTCTTTCTCACTCTGACATTTATACTTATGAAAAGTGAATTGATGACAAGTGTTTAGTAGTAAAAAATGTTTATGCAAGTTAATGATGATCATATGATATGCTATTCCATGTTATTACCATATTATTACCATGTTAAAACTGTTAATTTTCAACTGACATCTGATATATGACTGTATATTGTGATATTGACCTTATTTATATTATTTCTGTATATGATCACACTGCAAGTTCCCTGTTAGAAAAAAATGTTATGGGCTGAAATGATAGGCCTGAATGGTTTTAAATTTTTCATTTTGACTTGGGATTACGGGTTTGAAATGATAAAACTCGGATTTTCTTTGTAAATTATGGGTTGAAATGATATATTACCCATATCACTTTACCTAGCGTAGAAAATTATATACAGGCCCGTAGTTAAAATATGTTTTTCTAAAATTTTAAATATTTTAGAAATTTAATTATTATAATATTTTGATTTTAAATTTAATAAAAAAAAGGATTTTTGTAAATTATTATTGATTTTCTGAATAATTGTAAGTGAAATGAATTAATGAAAAAGTTAGAAATTTTGAACGTAAGTTATTTTGGAAATTTTGATTTAATTATAATTGGAAATTTAATTGAATATGAAATTATGATAAATTTATGATAATTTGAATTTAAATGAATTTAAGGTGATTTTTATATCATATTAATGATTTTAATAAAGTTGAAATGTGAAATGAATGAATATTGTAAGTTGAAATTTTGAAATATAACTAAAATTGGAAATTTATGAAATTGACGTAAAAGTGAACTTTTAGTTAAGTAAATAAAAATAAAACAAAGTTATATTTGAGGATTTGAACTTAAGTGTTAAGTTGAAATTTAATGTAATGGATTTTAAAAATTCAACATTGCAATTTAATAAGTGAATTATTATTAAATCTTGATTTTTGAATGGAAATTTAACCCTGTAAAATCATGAACTTGAGGAAAATTAAATGATGTTATAAATGTGAAAATGTATGACTTTATAAGTTAAAAATGTTTTGATAAAAATATAACTGGTTGAGAAATTTTATTGAATATTTGAAGTTAATTGACTGCATTTTTGAAATGATATTAATTACAATGTAAATGGTATTACAGCAATTGTAAATACTGTAGTTGATGATAATGAACTAAAAAAAAGCTATTTAAAAAAAACTATTATAGAAATTGTTGTAAGTGCTATGATTTTTGAATTTAACTAAGTTTATTTGAAATTTAAGAAAACTCTATTACAACATTTTAAAATGTTGTCTTTTGTTAAATTGAACTGCTTTGAATGTATTTTTCCGTAGCGTTTTCTAAATGCCACGAAAAGTGAATTTTCACTATTTTAATAAACTTAAGTGAATAAATGAACTTTGGAAGTTGAAATTTTGGCAATTTAATAATTTAATTTTTAAACATAATAACTTCATTTAATGATTAAAAATGATTTTGGAATATAAACTGTTTTGAAATATGAATTGAAATGGTATTTTAAATTGAATAAAATGAATAATGATTGAAATGTGGTACTGAAAGATATGATATTTTGATATTAAAATGATTTGAAACGAAGTTTTGAAAGATATGATATTTTGATATTAAATGATTTGAAAAATGGAGTTTTGAAAGATATGACATTTTGATATATTAAAATGATTTGAAACGAATTTTTGAAAGATATGATATTTTGATATTAAATCATTTGAAAAATGAAGCTTTGAAAGGTTATGATATTTTGATGTATTAAAATGATTTGAAAGGAAGTTTTTAAAAGGATATGATAATTTAATATATTGAAATGGTTAGAAATGACTTGATATTTATTTTGATAAATATTTGAATTGAAAGATATTTTACGATGATACATTGAAATGGTTTTGGAAATGATTTAATCTTTATTTTGATAAAGATTTGGATTGAAAAGGATATTTTATTTTGAAGTATAAAATATTGTTTTAAAGTTATAACTACGGGTTATAATAATGATTGGTTGTTAAAGAGACCGGGATCGAATATTGTCTTATAGCCGGCCAATACCGAAAACCACTTTAACAACTGTGTACGCGGTGGAGATTCCAGAATGAAGTAGGATGGCGGCGACGTTCTCGAGGTATATATTACGTGGACCCAACTCCCGTGAGTTGGCATATATGACTAAAACAGGAGCTATACCGGGCTATACAAAGGGTCGCACCCTTTCATCGAGCATGCTCCATCGGAAACCATTCTATTACTTTTGTGATTCGTTATGTGGCGCCACTTTGATTCGGGAGTATTATTCGAGGTGGGCGGAAGCTGCTGGCTTGTCGTCACCACCGGTCCGGGAGTGCAAACGGTGTATCCACCCTAGCATTGCCTCGCGTGCCGTGTCATCTCCTTATATCGAGCCCACTACGATTTTGGTTTTAAAGATCCGACCGCGTTAAGGTTCACCATCCCCTTAACGCTATTTTCTGTATGATTATACTTTACTGATTAGACACCACTGTATATAGCGTATATTACTACATAGTAAATAGTTTAACGGATCCTTAGAGGATGGGCGGTCCCAAGCATCTTCTAAGTTACTTCTACCTTTACTACAGTTCACTTGAGTTGGTTTACATTGTATAAGTATGTATGTCCTGACTCGAGTGTTTGTATTTTTATTTACGCTCGGGTCAGCCTGAGTATTCACAGATTTGGATTTCCACTTTCTGGAGATTGAAAATCGCTGGAGATTATCTACTTGTCAAGTTTCATCTTTTGCAGTCTGTTGTTCCTTTCAGCTATTGTATTAGTAGACTTCTATGTAGTGAGACTTCCTTTGTACTTTATTTCTCTGTTGTATTTTATTTAACTCTGATATATTTACATAGTAGATTCATGAACTACTATTTCTTTTACTTCTGCTGCACTATTATTACTCTGTGTCTGTGATCTGTGATTTTTATTTACTGTATATTCTGAGATTTGCAAAAAAAATTATTTACAACGCGGTATTTTGAGCAATCCAATTCCGGCATGAGTGTCTACCTATACACTTATAATGGATGCGAATGGTTGAAAATACCGAGTCATTACAGTTGGTATCAGAGCTTTGGTAGCTCTAGGCAAACTCAGCATATGGAGTGAATGTATTTACAGAATCACTTTCATTCGAGTTTGAATCTCTCCCTTTTGACTCGATTCCTTTGAATTTTGGAACATTCCCTACGGTTCCAAAATCCATTCGTATCCCTCACTATTCATCTTCTTTTGACTCTGGAGCATTCCATAACTCCGCTTCAAATGATCTTTCTAGTGAGTCGGCGGTCACGCCAATTTCAAATTTAATTGAAAAAGGGGGAAAACTCCTTTGCAGTTAGCATCGATTCACCAGAGATTCTTATCTATCCTTAGTTTAGATGCTAATATCTTTTGTTATTTCAAACTCTAACTCTTGAGATCGAATGTAGATTTAACCTAGAAAAATCAACATTGATCTTATTCTTTAAGTCACGGTTGACCCGGTTAAGGTTGCCCGTGATTTATATAAGCTTATCCATCTTCCTATTCTATTATTTAATCATGTCATCCTTGTTTCCAACTTATTTTTAAATCATAATCTCCTTTGATTTGTGTTAATCAAAAATTTGAATCTCTATCCTTCTTTGAAAATCTATTCATGTATAGTGTTTTTATAAACTAATATTTAAAATTAAAATGTTTTATATATTGTGTTGTTTGAGTTGTTGATGTTGGTTTGGGTTTCTGATCGATTCGTCTGATCAACGCTATCGATAGGATTTCCAAAACACTTTGACAGAACAAACGGACACAATATATTTTTTAAAAAAAATTTGGTTAATGAAATAAATTTTGATATATAAGTAAATTTATGGAACTTTGGTTTAAAGTTTTAAAGGGTTATATTATTTAAAGTATTTTGAATAGAATTTGTTTTCAAAGAATTTTAAAGGTTTAAAATTTGTGCTCTTCTCTTTATCGCTGGAAAAATAACTTCGGTGATGATCGCGACATCATCGACGTTCATTTTCGAGTTTCGAAGTTAAGAGACTGTTCTGTGGTCTTGCTACAGCTTTGTTTTGGGAAATTAAATTGATTTGAATTTCTAAAATATGACTTGATTTATAATATATATATATATATGATTGAAATTTGATTTGACATATTATATATGTATATATATTATTTCTTATCTCTAAATGGTCTGAAGAAATCGGAAATTTAATTCTTAAATTCTATTTTTAAAGAATAATTTCAATTATAAAAAAAATAAAAAAATAATTGAATAAATGATTTAAGCTTGAAATGATTGAATTGGAAATTTTATTTGTATAATACAATTGCATTCAAATATAACTTACCAAAATTTCAGAAGTTAAAAATGTAATTGGATAATATACGATATAAAAAGATTTTACAAAAAAAATTTGAGTGGTTATAATAAATGTTATACACTTAAATTTTAATTATAAAATGATTAACAGAGGTAAATATAATAAAGGGTAATTGAATGACTTACAATAAAATGATGTTAAAAGAACTAAGAATAAAAGAAAGTAGTTATAAAAAAAAGTGTAAACATATTTAACATAAGTGATAAATATATTGAGAGGAATAAATTTAATTTTAATTAGGAATAAAGAAGAACAAAATTTATTAAGTACATTGTGAGTGTAATAAATGATTATTTTTCAAACCCATGGTTTTAAAAATGGTTAATTTTAGATGATTGGATAATAAGATAATAAAATTTGAGATAGTTAAGATTTATTTAACTTGTGTAAAGATTTATTCTCTGTTTAAGTTGAAATTTCCATGCTTTCAAATTCATTTCCTTATTTTGTTTTCAAACTATCTTTTGGTTGTCCTTATTATCCTTATCTTGCTATAGACTGGTATAGGCATCTTTCTATAATCTTTCTGTTTAGAAATCTTTCTATAATCTTTGATAGACCTTTGGTAATCATTTTGAATCCACCTTTTTCGTGCTTGTGTTCTTGATTCTGGAGGATCTTGGAAAGATCACCTCCACCTTGTTAAACTTACCTATAACAACGGTTATACCTGATAACTTCAATCTTCTTGTCATCTTATCTTAATCCTATTTCACTCTATCTTTTCTGTGCCCTCCCATACCTTATTCCTTTTCGGGGACGAAAAGTTTTGAGTGGGGGAGAGTGTAACAACCCTGTATTTTGTAATTATTTTATTGTACATTTTAATTATTTTTAATGTAAGATTTTGATTTAAAAACTTATTTTACTTATTTGAAATGATTAAATTTATTATTTAAATACAATCTTTATTTTTATATGAGTTATAATTCCAAACTTGTGTAAGTTGAATATTTGCCTAAAATGCTGATTTTGGTCAAAATAGTCAAACTGTGACTTTCAACTTAAAATTTTAAAAGTTTAAAATTTTAATTTTTTTCTTTTATTATGAAAGTATATAGAATTATAAGAACACCACTTTTCGTTTCGTTGAATTTGGATGTAAATTGTGAAAGTTATACCCTTTACAATATTGTGCGTATATAGGGTTATTTAACAATGACTATTTTAAATTGTATAAATTACTTCTTCTTTGTTATATTTTATTTTAATATGTGATAATATTTTATATTATGTATATTTTGACTTTTAAGTATTTTTAAAATGATAATATAATTTTTCTAAAGTTTATTTGAATTTATTTCAATTTATAAAGCCTAGTTGGTATTTACTGCATTTTTCTTTATTTAACTTTCTATTTAATAAAAATTAAATTATTATTTTACCTTGAAAATGTTTTAAAACCATTTTTAATTCAAATTTTGTGTTATAATATTTTTTTTGTGAAGTAATAAATTTTCCAAAGTCATTGGAGATTTTCTTGTAATTTCTATGTCAGGGTTGCTATTTTAAGCAATTTCTTATTTCCTTTTTCTATTTTACTTAAAATAAATTATTTATTTTATTTTATTCTTACTTAGTTTCGGTTTTAAATAACATTTCTGAGTTTATTTTGTTTTTATAAAAACTAAAAAGAAAAGGAAATGCAAAGGGTTTAGAAAGTTAAGAGATCTTAAAAGCCTGAAACGTAAAGACGTTTTATCCGTTTCTTTTTGCAATTAATACATCAATTTATCTTAGCCATTCCTTTCCTCATCCTTTGCAGACGACTCCCTCATATTATTCATGAATTTTCAAGCTCCAAAACCCTAAAAATCATGGCCTCCATCTTGAGAAAAAAAATCTGGTAATGGCTACATCTTTTTCTACATTTTTCTTCTCATTTTCTATGTATTTTTCCTAGTTTTCTATGCTTTCTGGATTGGCCTCTACCACCCACCATCACCACCATACTCTCCACCATCCCCTACCACTCTTTCTTGGCATCATCTCCAGCCATCATTTCAGATCCATCCATGGCCACACCTTCCTTGGTAACAAAACTCCACAAAATTGCAAATAATGTCCAAAACAATGCACTAGCCACCACTATTAGTTCACCACCTTCATACTTCACCGTGGCCACCACCTCTAGCCACGACCACCACCTTGCTACCACCACTACACTTCATCATAGCCTCTGTCCAGATCTGAAAATGACATGGCCAAGACTCCATGAACCAAAACTCCACAAAAACAATGCATAAAGCCTTGAAACATTCATGATAGCCACCCTATCACTTCATGTCTTCATCCACCACCTTGGCCACCACCATAGGCCCCACCACCACCTTTTCCAGACCTCCCCACACCCCTCCATCTACTTTCCAAACCTGTGCAAGTATGGCCAAGCATTTGAATGGTTAAAGCAAGGTCAAGTAATCTATTCCTTTGTTGCTTCGTATTTTCATTGTTTCAACATTTTTTTCCGTTGAATATTTATGTGTGTATTGTCTTGTTTTGGTTATTGTTTACAAGACAAATATCAAGGCTCTCCATTCATTCAAATCAAAAGTCGTGCTGTATCATGCTTGTCATACTTTTGGAACCGCTCTTGTGTTTGTTGTTTTGGTCTTCAGCTTGAAAAAGTGAGTCTTTCTCACTTTGACATTTATACTTATGAAAAGTGAATTGATGACAAGTGTTTAGTAATAAAAAATGTTTATGCAAGTTAATGATGATCATCTGATATGCTATGCCATGTTATTACCATATTATTACCATGTTAAAACTGTTAATTTTCAACTGACATCTAATATATGACTGTATATTGTGATATTGACCTTGTTTATATTATTTCTGTATATGATCACACTGCAAGTTCCCTGTTAGAAAAAAATGTTATGGGCTGAAATGATAGGACTGAATGGTTTTAAATTTTTCATTTTGACTTGGGATTGCGGGTTTGAAATGATAAAACTCGGATTTTCTTTGTAAATTATGGGCTGAAATGATATATTACCCATATCACTTAACTAGCGTAGAAAATTATATACAGGCCCGTAGTTAAAATATGTTTTTCTAAAATTTTAAATATTTTAGAAATTTAATTATTATAATATTTGATTTTAAATTTAATAAAAAAAGGATTTTTGTAAATTATTATTGATTTTCTGAATAATTGTAAGTGAAATGAATTAATGAAAAAGTTAGAAATTTTGAACGTAAGTTATTTTGGAAATTTTGATTTAATTATAATTGGAAATTTAATTGAATATGAAATTATGATAAATTTATGATAATTTGAATTTAAATGAATTTAAGGTGATTTTTATATCATATTAATGATTTTAATAAAGTTGAAATGTGAAATGAATGAATATTGTAAGTTGAAATTTTGAAATATAACTAAAACTGGAAATTTATGAAATTGACGTAAAAGTGAACTTTTAGTTAAGTAAATAAAAATAAAACAAAGTTATATTTGAGGATTTGAACTTAAGTGTTAAGTTGAAATTTAATGTAATGGATTTTAAAAATTCAACATTGCAATTTAATAAGTGAATTATTATTAAATCTTGATTTTTGAATGGAAATTTAACCCTGTAAAATCATGAACTTGAGGAAAATTAAATGATGTTATAAATGTGAAAATGTATGACTTTATAAGTTAAAAATGTTTTGATAAAAATATAACTGGTTGAGAAATTTTATTGAATATTTGAAGTTAATTGACTGCATTTTTGAAATGATATTATTTACAATGTAAATGATATTACAGCAATTGTAAATACTGTAGTTGATGATAATGAACTAAAAAAAGCTATTGAAAAAAAACTATTATAGAAATTGTTGTAAGTACTATGATTTTTGAATTTAACTAAGTTTATTTGAAATTTAAGAAAACTCTATTACAACATTTTAAAATGTTGTCTTTTGTTAAATTGAACTGCTTTGAATGTATTTTTCCGTAGCGTTTTCTAAATGCCACGAAAAGTGAATTTTCACTATTTTAATAAACTTAAGTGAATAAATGAACTTTGGAAGTTGAAATTTTGGCAATTTAATAATTTAATTTTTAAACATAATAACTTCATTTAATGATTAAAAATGATTTTGGAATATAAACTGTTTTGAAATATGAATTGAAATGGTATTTTAAATTGAATAAAATGAATAATGATTGAAATGTGGTACTGAAAGATATGATATTTTGATATTAAAATGATTTGAAACGAAGTTTTGAAAGATATGATATTTTGATATTAAATGATTTGAAAAATGGAGTTTTGAAAGATATGACATTTTGATATATTAAAATGATTTGAAACGAATTTTTGAAAGATATGATATTTTGATATTAAATGATTTGAAAAATGAAGCTTTGAAAGGTTATGATATTTTGATGTATTAAAATGATTTGAAAGGAAGTTTTTAAAAGGATATGATAATTTAATATATTGAAATGGTTAGAAATGACTTGATATTTATTTTGATAAATATTTGAATTGAAAGATATTTTACGATGATACATTGAAATGGTTTTGGAAATGATTTAATCTTTATTTTGATAAAGATTTGGATTGAAAAGGATATTTTATTTTGAAGTATAAAATATTGTTTTAAAGTTATAACTACGGGTTATAATAACGATTGGTTGTTAAAGAGACCGGGATCGAATATTGTCTTATAGCCGGCCAATACCGAAAACCACTTTAACAACTGTGTACGCGGTGGAGATTCCAGAATGAAGTAGGATGGCGGCGACGTTCTCGAGGTATATATTATGTGGACCCAACTCCCGTGAGTTGGCATAAATGACTAAAACAGGAGTTATACCGGGCTATACAAAGGGTCGCACCCTTTCATCGAGCATGCTCCATCGGAAACCATTCTATTACTTTTGTGATTCGATATGTGGCGCCACTTTGATTCGGCGGTATTATTCGAGGTGAGCGGAAGCTGCTGGCTTGTCGTCACCACCGGTCTGGGAGTGCAAACGGTGTATCCACCCTGGCATTGCCTCGCGTGCCGTGTCATCTCCTTATATCGAGCCCACTACGATTTTGGTTTTAAAGATCCGACCGCGTTAAGGTTCACCATCCCCTTAACGCTATTTTCTGTATGATTATACTTTACTGATTAGACACCACTGTATATAGCGTATATTACTACATAGTAAATAGTTTAACGGATCCTTAGAGGATGGGCGGTCCCAAGCGTCTTCTAAGTTACTTCTACCTTTACTACAGTTCACTTGAGTTGGTTTACATTGTATAAGTATGTATGTCCTGACTCGAGTGTTTGTATTTTTATTTACGCTCGGGTCAGCCTGAGTATTCACAGATTTGGATTTCCACTTTCTGGAGATTGAAAATCGCTGGAGATTATCTACTTGTCAAGTTTCATCTTTTGCAGTCTGTTGTTCCTTTCAGCTATTGTATTAGTAGACTTCTATGTAGTGAGACTTCCTTTGTACTTTATTTCTCTGTTGTATTTTATTTAACTCTGATATATTTACATAGTAGCTTCATGAACTACTATTTCTTTTACTTCCGCTGCACTATTATTACTCTGTGTCTGTGATCTGTGATTTTTATTTACTGTATATTCTGAGATTTGCAAAAAAAATTATTTACAACGCGGTATTTTGAGCAATCCAATTCCGGCATGAGTGTCTACCTATACTGTAACGACCCATAATTTTTATTAATTAAAATTTGAATATTTAGTTAATTTTAAATATTAATAAGTGAAATTATAAGTCGAATAAATTTTATTTCGAATAATTGGATTTAATTGGATAATTAAATCGATAATTTAATATGTTAAATTATGGAAATAATTGAAAATTGGGTTAAATATGATTGAAAATGATTTGTAAAATTTTATTTTATCATATTGAAGTTAGAATGATATTTTAGAACTTTTAAAATCGAATTTGAAGTTTATTTGTGAAAATTGAATATTTTAATATCTAAACGACTAGTGAAATTAGTCAATTTTTGAACAGTCTCAGAATTGGACGAAACTAGTTCCATTGGATCCATAATAGTTAGTTATTATCGGATTTAAATTTTCGTAGCAATCGGAGTTATTGTTTGATCGTGGCAGCTCGAAACGCATCGAAATTGTTTTAATATTGATTTGGCGAGTTAAAATAGCCATTTTTCAAAAAGTCTCGGATTTCGATGAAACTAGTTTCATCGGATCCGTAATGTGATACTATTGTATGGTTTTAAATTTCTTGTCAATTGGATTTACCGTTTGTCCGGTGCAAGCTAAAATGCCTAGAAAATCGTTTAATCGTTTTAATTTTAAATCGAACGTTTATTGCCATAACTCGCGCAGATGATCGAATTAGCTTCCGAAACATGTTCCATTGTGTCCGAAACGCGGGGTAAACCCTAGAAACGCTGGTCACTGCGCGTAAATCGGAGTTTGGAAAATCCCGGATGAATGGTGTCGTTCGTTTTCCTATAAATAGACCATCCCCTTCACTAATAAAAAAAATAAACTAAACCCTAAACCTAATGCAGCCGCCACCCCCCTCATCAATGGCCGAAAAACTCCAACCTTCTCCTCCAATTATCTCCCAATCCACTCAATGATTTCGAAAACTTTCAACTAAGAAAATGTCAAGCACACTAGGATCTACAACTTCAACGGTTGTGATCGAAATTGGAGTCATAGATCGATGGCAACAAGGAGATAAAGGCCATGCGTTCGGCCTCGTGATGCGTGCATATGTGTCGACCGGACCTAGCCGCACTTGGGCCGTGGGTGGAGCTAGGGGAGGCGCGCGACATGAGGTATCCTGATCGAATTTTAATTGAGTTTTGGAGGCGCAAGAATTAACCCTAATTTGTAAAAGTGGGTTCGGTTACAACTGTAGGATAAGCGCGCGTGAACGAGTGTTGGAGAAGAAGCTAATGCACGGTCGTGATGATTTTGGGTGAGATCCAGTGGCTAGGAATGGTTGTAGGTTTATAATTATATAATTAAGTTGTAAATTAGTTATTAAAATTGTGTAAAACTTCAAAAATACTATCTTTTTCATACGAGGTCGAAAACGCGCGAAACCAGTTGCGTTGGAATCGTATGGATGAGCACTACGCTATGGAATTGGATTGGAGTCATTTGGAGTTAGTGAGAATTTTGGGTAAAATTAAACGTCCGTTTAATTTTATTCGAAATAAATCGCTAAAACGAAATTGAAATCAAGGTGAGAACTTCTCACTCAATCGAATCAGTTTCGATTTTAATTTTAAATAGTTATATTTAAAATATTTGAAAGCATGTTTGAATGATGATTGTTATCTATTGATTGTTAAAATAGACATTATACGCCGTTAGTAAGCGGATGTTATTTATTAAAAACATATACCGCGAATATTTCATAAACAGTGAAATTGGTATTATATATAATAGCAATATATATATATATTGGCATATGTATATATTGCAGTTGTTGATTTCCCGCATTTTTTTTAGCGGATGAGACCCTATTGCGCCGTCTATTAAGCGGATAATATTTTAAATCCCATATACCGTGATAATTTCGTACTGGAACGGAATTGGTATTGTGCTAATGTTTGTGGATGCAGGAAAACAGGTTGGAGGGATCCAACTGAATTCCTCAACAGTATTTATTTAATTATGGATATTTTGATATTCGTTGATTATCATATCGATATATGATATCGTTGTTGTCGTGATTGACTATTTGGTATGTAGCATCATTGGACCAAATTTGGAATTTTAAAATGATTTGTAAAGTGATTTTTGAAAGAAAACGTTTATAAAATATTTTTGGAATTGATCCATTATAAATAAATAACGTTATAATTTTAATGTTATAAAAATTATTGTTTTTGAGAAATATAGTTAAAGGTTGATTTTTGAAAATATGGGATTAATGATTTTATAAAAGAGTTTAAATCGGGATTAATTGAATTTATTATGAAAAGTTAAAACGTAGGATTTATCGAATTTGATTAATTTATAAATCAAAGAGAATGGTGAAATTATAAAGGACTTTAAAGACGTTTTAAAAGAATAATATAAATTGATTTATATAAAAGAATTTATAAATTGATATTTATAAATTAAAAATATTTGAGTTATAAAACGAGTTTTTATAAGTGTTAGAATGAATTGTGAATGAATTTCATAAATGAATGAAATTTATAGAATTATAATCGGTGAAGTTAGAAATGGAATTGTATAAACAGTAGGTTTATAGAATATGTAAAGTTATTTGAAGAATAAGTTTTGGGTAAATAATTGAATCTTATAAGTTATAAGATTTATAATTATGAAGTTTAAAGGAACGATTTTGTAAAATAATCGTTTTATAAGCATTTACTTATAATATGAACCTTTGGTATATAATTGAGTTATGAATTAAATATAGGGTAATAAAGGAATTTATAAACATTGATTTATAAATTCGCAACGACTTATTTTGATAAGTTAATTTTTATAACTTATTTATGAAGTTATATTCACGTTTTAGATAGTGAATAATCCTTTAAAATGAAACGTATTGAAATGATGAAATTGTTAACGTAGTATATTCACGTTTTTGAATAGTGAATATTTTGTTAAAGAAAATGTTTTAGATGTGATGTTTTAAATAGAATTAAAACGATCTAACGATGTTTTCAAAAGGTGTTAAGATTCGAAACCATAGATTTCAACATTCATTGTTGAAATAGACGTTTTCGAGAAATAAAAGGAAATGGTGGACTATAGCACTATTGTTATAGTAAATGATTTACGAAAGGAAATGTTTTGTATAGTATTGGGATTTATATATCTTTTTAATTTCGAATCCCTATACTAGTGATTTTGGGTTGTCGTAACGATGTTTTACGCAACATTGGTTTTGGCCCAAATAAATATGTTTAAGAGAATGATTTCCTTAAAGAATGAAATATATACTTAATCTCGATTTAAGTATATTGAATATTTTCCAAGTGTTGAAAATAGATGGATTTGAGAATTACTTAATAAGTAAGTATGGAAATGTTTTCCAATATAAATTGAATATTTTGAGAATTTATCTTTTTGAAGATAAATTGAAATGAATAATTGAAATCGTATATGCATAGATATTTTAGAACATAAATTCACTATGGAATTTTTAAAAGAAAGTGGAATCTGTTTAAAAATAAATATTGATTTATTTTTGAAGTATGAAAATTATTTATCTTGTAAAGATATTTTTGGGAAATAAATTATTTGGAAAATTATTTGGAATCTGGTGATGTTGTGCATATCCATTGATAGTTCAATAACCGACTATCAATATTTACCTTTGAATAGGTATTTGTTGTGATTTGTGGAATTTGAATGCTACACTTATTTTTAAATTATTGCGCTCGTTATTCGGATTACCCATTCCGAATAGTGATACGACGTAATGGATAGCATTGATGACCGGTGTTGAAGACCGGATATTTGTGAGAGCGATAGGATGACCTATCGATTGTCTCTGCACTGAGTTGCAACGGTATAGAGACTCCCTAAGTGATGGGAAATCCGATAAGGATTGTGGATATCCGGATTGCAAAGTGCCTTCGGTTCTGTTCGAGCCCGAAACAGATTTGTATGGATTGTATGTCTGACATTACAAATTGAGATATAAAGCCGATTTCTTTCAAATATATTTCTTTTGGTGGCGGAGAATTTGTTCTTTTAGCTTAACACCCTTCTCTGAGACGTACGAGCTCAGAGGTTATGTAGTTGAAGGTTATCAGCGATATATTTCCAATTTGGTAATGTGACATGCTGAGTGTTGCTGTGAAATGATCATTGTGTTGATCATTTGTGATAGGATCATTTATTTGATCGTCTATCTTGGTGATCATTTCTATGATCATTTGTTGACCCAAAGCATGGCTTTTGTATAAAGTATGTTTTTGTGGACGTGACTTCGTCGAGCCTCACACCCCGAAATGGTCAAAACAGGAAAGATGCGGCAAGGTTATGAGGGGTAGCGCCCTTTAGGGTATGTGCATTTCCTTCTGGAAAAGGGTGGTATCATGGTATGGAGCCCAGATACTTACTCATGTTAAAAACACTTTTTGATTGTGTGAATTGATTACGAGCGCTCGGTTAAAGGTCCCAAAGGACCGGGGGATGGCATATTCGGTCAGTTGTTACTCAGTTAGGGGTAACCCGGCCTTGTGTGGCAGAGATCCGGTTTGGTTCTCGGGGACGTCCATCCAGAGGCGTTCTCATGTGGCAATGGGAAGTTCCTTGGCCTGATCATTCGTTGGAAATCCAAAGAAACAATACGAGACTTGTACGGTTTTAGTTGTATAACCTGCTATGGAATGTGGCGGTAACCTGCTATTGAACATAGTTAGCTATAGTAGGCATAGTTCGAAATGTCTATGCTGGCTAAGATTTATATCTTTATTTTCGAAATAATTTTCTCTACACTATGCACTAGTAATAATATAAAATGTTCTTTTAAATGCTTATCAAGCATCTTTGACTATAATAAGGAGAAATCTCCTCCGATTCTGCGTTTGCATTGTGTGTGTGTGCGGGAGGCCCTATGGTAGTCTCATTTTTTTAAAAGCATTGCGAATTGACTTTAAAAATATTCCTCTATTTTGATTTTAAAGATAAATAAACTGTTTTGAGTTCTCACACCAGTCACATGACTGACTCGGAGTTTATTGTTTTCCTTCCTAAACTCTGGGTGCCCACCAATTTCCACACGTGCAGTCAAGAGTTAAGGTTTATCAGGATATTCTGGAGTTGCTGGAGGCAAGATGGATGGCATGGCGTATTACTAGTATATAGTATTTCTTTTCCGCTGTTTGTTGTTGTTGTTGTACACTTAGATGATATGATGTAATGAAATGTGATGTAATGTAATAACTGATATAGTTCTTTGTTTAAAGGTTATTCATTTATTTATTATATGTTGTTCCGCTGCGAATTGTGAGATTCTGATGTTGTTCTGTTGTTTTTCTGTTCCGTTCTATTTTCTATTTTCTTTTCTCTCTATTTTCTATCTTTTTCCCTCTTCTTCTCTCTCTTTCTTTTTCTTAAACATTGAGAATTCGTATTTCTGTTCATCTTGAATTAATCTATGGAGATTAGTGTATATTCAAGGTGTACGGATTTGCGGGTCCTCACAGGTGGTATCAGAGCATATGGTTAAGCGACAACCATGGTTCTGTTGGGTATTACTCATTAGAGATAGAGTCAGCGGTACTCTAGAATGAGTTTGAGCGTAATAATAGCTATGAGAGCGTATTTGTTAGTGAATATATAAAATTGTTTTATATTGTGATGATTGGTTTGTTGAGTGGTATATGAACCTTCGTCGGCGCAGCCTCGAAACTGAATCGAAGGGGTTTCTAAACACTTGAATAGAACAATTCGACACAGTATTGTTTTAAAATAGGGTAAATGAAATAATTTTACCTTAATTATATTTTATATATAAAGAAATAATTTTTCAGAATTATTAAAGTGTATATAAGTAGATTGTTTAGTTGTTTGAATAATCTAAGTAAAAGAATAATTGTATAAGCAAAAAGAATTATAAGAATTGAATTATAATTAAAGTGATTTCAATTGAGAAATAAACTTATATATAAGAAGTGAAACTTTATGAATATGTTTATGAATATGAGTTGTAAGTAAAAATGAATTTAAAGTTAAATGGAATATAACTTAAGAGATGTTGAATGAAGTTGATATTGGTATCAAAGTAAATTAACAAAGTTAAGTAATAAATATGAACTTGAGTTATGTAATGAAATTCAACTTTTGTAATTAAATTGAATGAATGGATTGGATGTTAATCAAATGAATGTAAATTAAGTTGATATGAAATAATGAATGTAGGTGTTAATTCATTAAAATCTAATGTTATTGGAAGTTGAAAGATTGAATGAAAATCAATTTAATTAAACCAATTGAAAGCAAAGGAATTTGGTTGTAATTAATATACATTGGTTGATATATGATTGTTAGTTGATTGTATATAATTCATTAAGTATTAATGAAATTGAGTTAATGAAATTGAAAGCTAAAGTAATTTAAATTCAGTTGGAAGTTAAGTGAATCTTAAATAGAATTGAATTTGATTTGGAAGTGAACCAACTTGAATATGAATTAGTGAATATAAACTAATTGAAAATGAATGTTAGTAAAAACATCCACTGTTAATGAATCAAATGTGATTAAACTGAAAACCCATTTCATTGAATATTAATGAGAATATGAATGAATATTATTGGTTATGGATGATAGTTGGTTGATGGTTGAACATATTGCTTTTATTGCATTTGCTATGTTGGCATGTATAGTTATTATGTTGCTATATGTTGTATATCGATACTATTGTCTATATACATGATTCTCATGTTGTTTGTGGAGTGTTTAGTAGGTGCGATCGCGTTTTCTTCGCATTTGGAGCTCGCTTTCGCGCTATATTAGCCGTATATGCTCGCTAATAAAATATAAGGTACATATCTCGGATTAAATACCGTACTTTTATACTTTTTTCCCTGCGGGATGCCTCATTACTTGATGAGATGTATATTTGTGATATATATACTGTCATTTTTTTTCGGATCGAGCCGCGCAAAGGAGACTATGGCGAATTTTTTCGAAAATTTAAGGCGTTAGAAAAAACATTTGAGAAAAATTGGAAAATTTGTGAAAACTATAACTTTGATTGGAATTGAAAGTTAAACAATAGTAGTTGTTTTTGAAAAGATAACTAAGTATGATTTGAAAACGTAGTAAAGTTATTGTAAGATGTTTAACTATGAATTTTGGGAAAGTTAATAGATTCTGTAACTTTTCATACTTAGTAATTTCGAGGACGAAATTCTTTTAAGGGGGGAAGTATGTAACGAACCAGAATTTTTATTAATTAAAATTTGATATTTAATTAATTTTAAATATTAATCAGTGAAATTATAAGTCGAATAAATTTTATTTCGAATAATTGGATTTAATTGGATAATTAAATCGATAATTTAATATGTTAAATTATGGAAATAATTGAAAATTGGGTTAAATATGATTGAAAATGATTTGTAAAATTTTATTTTATCATATTGAAGTTAGAATGATATTTTAGAACTTTTAAAATCGAATTTGAAGTTTATTTGTGAAAATTGAATATTTTAATATTTAATCGACAAGTGAAATTAGTCAATTTTTGAACAGTCTCAGAATTGGACGAAACTAGTTCCATTGGATCCGTAATAGTTAGTTATTATCGGATTTCAATTTTCGTAGCAATCGGAGTTATCGTTTGATCGTGGCAGCTCGAAACGCATCGAAATTGTTTTAATATTGATTTGGCGAGTTAAAATAGCCATTTTTCAAAAAGTCTCGGATTTCGACGAAACTAGTTTCATCGGATCCGTAATGTGATACTATTGTATGGTTTTAAATTTCTTGTCAATTGGATTTACCGTTTGTCCGGTGCAAGCTACAATGCCTAGAAAATCGTTTAATCGGTTTAATTTTAAATCGAACGTTTATTGCCATAACTCGCACAGATGATCGAATTAGCTTCCGAAACCTGTTCCATTGTGTCTGGAACGCGGGATAAACCCTAGAAACGCTGGTCACTGCGCGTAAATCGGAGTTTGGAAAATCCCGGATGAATAGTGTCGTTCGTTTTCCTATAAATAGACCATCCCCTTCACTAATAAAAATAAAAAAAAATAAACTAAACCCTAAACCTAATGCAGCCGCCACCCCCCTCGTCAATGGCCGAAAAACTCCAACCTTCTCCTCCAATTATCTCCCAATCCACTCAATGATTTCGAAAAATTTCAACTAAGAAAATGTCAAGCACACTAGGATCTACAACTTCAACGGTTGTGATCGAAATTGGAGTCATAGATCGACGGCAAGAAGGAGATGAAGGCCATGCGTTCGGCCTCGTGATGCGTGCATATGTGTCGACCGGACCTAGCCGCACTTGGGCCGTGGGTGGAGCTAGGGGAGGCGCGCGACATGAGGTATCCTGATCGAATTTTAATCGAGTTTTGGAGGCGCAAGAATTAACCCTAATTTGTAAAAGTGGGTTCGGTTACAACTGTAGGATAAGCGCGCGTGAACGAGTGTTGGAGAAGAAGCTAATGCACGGTCGTGATGATTTTGGGTGAGATCCAGTGGCTAGGAATGGTTGTAGGTTTATAATTATATAATTAAGTTGTAAATTAGTTATTAAAATTGTGTAAAACTTCAAAAATACATATCTTTTTCATACGAGGTCGAAAACGCGCGAAACCAGTTGCGTTGGAATCGTATGGACGAGCACTACGCTATGGAATTGGATTGGAGTCATTTGGAGTTAGTGAGAATTTTGGGTAAAATTAAACGTCCGTTTAATTTTATTCGAAATAAATCGCTAAAACGAAATTGAAATCAAGGTGAGAACTTCTCACTCAATCGAATCAGTTTCGATTTTAATTTTAAATAGTTATATTTAAAATATTTGAAAGCATGTTTGAATGATGATTGTTATCTATTGATTGTTAAAATAGACATTATACGCCGTTAGTAAGCGGATGTTATTTATTAAAAACACATACCGCGAATATTTCATAAACAGTGAAATTGGTATTATATATAATAGCAATATATATATATATATATATTGGCATATGTATATATTGCAGTTGTTGATTTCCCGCATTTTTTTAGCGGATGAGACCCTATTGCGTCGTCTATTAAGCGGATAATATTTTAAATCCCATATACCGCGATAATTTCGTACTGGAACGGAATTGGTATTGTGCTAATGTTTGTGGATGCAGGAAAACAGGTTGGAGGGATCAAACTGGATTCCTCAACAGTATTTATTTAATTATAGATATTTTGATATTCGTTGATTATCATATCGATATATGATATCGTTGTTGTCGTGATTGACTATTTGGTATGTAGCATCATTGGACCAAATTTGGAATTTTAAAATGATTTGTAAAGTGATTTTTGAAAGAAAACGTTTATAAAATATTTTTGGAATTGATCCATTATAAATAAATAACGTTATAATTTTAATGTTATAAAAATTATGGTTTTTGAGAAATATAGTTAAAGGTTGATTTTTGAAAATATGGGATTAATGATTTTATAAAAGAGTTTAAATCGGGATTAATTGAATTTGTTATGAAAAGTTAAAACGTAGGATTTATCGAATTTGATTAATTTATAAATCAAAGAGAATGGTGAAATTATAAAGGACTTTAAAGACGTTTTAAAAGAATAAGATAAATTGATTTATATAAAAGAATTTATAAATTGATATTTATAAATTAAAAATATTTGAGTTATAAAACGAGTTTTTATAAGTGTTAGAATGAATTGTGAATGAATTTCATACATGAATGAAATTTATAGAATTATAATCGGTGAAGTTAGAAATGGAATTGTATAAACAGTAGGTTTATAGAATATGTAAAGTTATTTGAAGAATAAGTTTTGGGTAAATAATTGAATCTTATAAGTTATAAGATTTATAATTATGAAGTTTAAAGGAACGATTTTGTAGAATAATCGTTTTATAAGCATTTAACTTATAATATGAACCTTTGGTATATAATTGAGTTATGAATTGAATATAGGGTAATAAAGGAATTTATAAACATTGTTTTATAAATTCGCAACGACTTATTTTGATAAGTTAATTTTTATAACTTATTTATGAAGTTATATTCACGTTTTAGACAGTGAATAATCCTTTAAAATGAAACGTATAGAAATGATGAAATTGTTAACGTAGTATATTCACGTTTTTGAATAGTGAATATTATGTTAAAGAAAATATTTTAGATGTGATGTTTTAAATAGAATTAAAACGATCTAACGATGTTTTCAAAAGGTGTTAAGATTCGAAACCATAGATTTCAACATTCATTGTTGAAATAGACGTTTTCGAGAAATAAAAGGAAATGGTGGACTATAGCACTATTGTTATAGTAAATGATTTCCGAAAGGAAATGTTTTGTATAATATTGGGATTTATATATCTATTTTAATTTCGAATCCCTATACTAGTGATTTTGGGTTGTCGTAACGATGTTTTACGCAACATTCGTTTTGGCCCAAATAAATATGTTTAAGAGAATGATTTCCTTAAAGAATGAAATATATACTTAATCTCGATTTAAGTATATTGAATATTTTCCAAGTGTTGAAAATAGATGGATTTGAGAATTACTTAATAAGTAAGTATGGAACTGTTTTCCAATATAAATTGAATATTTTGAGAATTTATCTTTTTGAAGATAAATTGAAATGAATAATTGAAATCGTATATGCATAGATATTTTAGAATATAAATTCACTATGGAATTTATAAAAGAAAGTGGAATCTGTTTAAAAATAAATATTGATTTATTTTTGAAGTATGAAAATTATTTATCTTGTAAAGATATTTTTGGGAAATAAATAATTTGGAAAATTATTTGGAATCTGGTGATGTTGTGCATATCCATTGATAGTTCAATAACCGACTATCAATATTTACCTTTGAATAGGTATTTGTTGTGATTTGTGGAATTTGAATGCTACACTTATTTTTAAATTATTGCGCTCGTTATTCGGATTACCCATTCCGAATAGTGATACGACGTAATGGATAGCATTGATGACCGGTGTTGAAGACCGGATATTTGTGAGAGCGATAGGATGACCTATCGATTGTCTCTGCACTGAGTTGCAACGGTATAGAGACTCCCTAAGTGATGGGAAATCCGATAAGGATTGTGGATATCCGGATTGCAAAGTGCCTTCGGTTCTGTTCGAGCCCGGAACAGACTTGTATGGATTGTATGTCTGATATTACAAATTGAGATATAAAGCCGATTTCTTTCAAATATATTTCTGTTGGTGGCGGAGAATTTATTCTTTTAGCTTAACACCCTTCTCTGAGACGTACGAGCTCAGAGGTTATGTAGTTGAAGGTTATCAGCGATATATTCCCAATTTGGTAATGTGACATGCTGAGTGTTGCTGTGAAATGATCATTGTGTTGATCATTTGTGATAGGATCATTTATTTGATCATCTATCTTGGTGATCATTTCTATGATCATTTGTTGACCCAAAGCATGGCTTTTGTATAAAGTATGTTTTTGTGGACGTGACTTCGTCGAGCCTCACTCCCCGGAATGGTCAAAACAGGAAAGATGCGGCAAGGTTATGAGGGGTAGCGCCCTTTAGGGTATGTGCATTTCCTTCTGGAAAAGGGTGGTATCATGGTATGGAGCCCAGATACTTACTCATGTTGAAAACACTTTATGATTGTGTGAATTGATTACGAGCTCTCGATTAAAGGTCCCAAAGGACCGGGGGATGGCATATTCGGTCAGTTGTTACTCAGTTAGGGGTAACCCGGCCTTGTGTGGCAGAGATCCGGTTTGGTTCTCGGGGACGTCCATCCAGAGGCGTTCTCATGTGGCAATGGGAAGTTCCTTGGCCTGATCATTCGTTGGAAATCTAAAGAAACAATACGAGACTTGTACGGTTTTAGTTGTATAACCTGCTATGGAATGTGGCGGTAACCTGCTATTGAACATAGTTAGCTATAGTAGGCATAGTTCGAAATGTCTATGCTGGCTAAGATTTATATCTTTATTTTCGAAATAATTTTCTCTACACTATGCACTAGTAATAATATAAAATGTTCTTTTAAATGCGTATCAAGCATCTTTGACTATCATAAGGAGAAATCTTCTCCGATTCTGCGTTTGCATTGTGTGTGTGTGTGGGAGGCCTTATGGTAGTCTCATTTTTTTAAAAGCATTGCGAATTGACTTTAAAATATTCCTCTATTTTGATTTTGAAGATAAATAAACTGTTTTGAGTTCTCACACCAGTCACATGACTGACTCGGAGTTTATTGTTTTCCTTCCTAAACTCTGGGTGCCCACCAATTTCCACACGGGCAGTCAAGAGTTAAGGTTTATCAGGATATTCTGGAGTTGCTGGAGGCAAGATGGATGGCATGGCATATTACTAGTATATAGTATTTCTTTTCCGCTGTTTGTTGTTGTTGTTGTACACTCAGATGATATGATGTAATGAAATGTGATGTAATGTAATAACTGATATAGTTCTTTGTTTAAAGGTTATTCATTTATTTATTATATGTTGTTCCGCTGCGAATTGTGAGATTCTGATGTTGTTCTGTTGTTTTTCTGTTCCGTTCTATTTTCTTTTCTCTCTATTTTCTATCTTTTTCCCTCTTCTTCTCTCTCTTTCTTTTTCTTAAACATTGAGAATTCGTATTTCTGTTCATCTTGAATTAATCTATGGAGATTAGTGTATATTCAAGGTGTACGGATTTGCGGGTCCTCACATATACACTTATAATGGATGCGAATGGTTGAAAATACCTGGTTGTTACAGTTACGTAGCTACAAATTGAATATATGAAAACAAAAAGGTAAGCATTGGATTAAATTAAGGAAATTAAATTATAATAAATGGTCATTTAATAAAACCAATATTCTAGGAGTAATTATAATAGTTGTTGGAATATGTATAAACTTTGATTTGGAAATCAATTGGATTTAAAATGAAATTTGGTATTACATTGATGAGTTTAAATGTTATTTTATAAAGTAATAAATGATGTAATAAAAGAATGAAATCAAGATAAATAAATTCAATTGAGACTTTAGCTATAAATAATGGGTGAAATAATAGGATAGATGGTAATTGTTTGTGGAGAATAACCATACAAGTATTATAAAGAGTATGTTGGTGATAAACGGTTATTTCGAATAAAGGTAATTAAATATTACTTTAATGGATATAAATGTAGTAACGGATAGATTGAATGAAATTAGCATTATGAAAATAAATCCTAACATTGTTTTGTTAGCAATAAAAGCCTATTGATGTGACTGAAGGTTAACGGTAACGATTATTGTATGTTACTTATGTATGTAGCTTGTAAATTTAAACTTTGGAATTTGTAACAATAATTATAATTTAATATTACGTTAATGTTAATTAAGATAATACTTGTAAGTAATGTTAAGGTTATTCATATTGGACAATTTGTTGAGTTTTAAGGATCGGGAATAAAGCTATATTAATTTATTGGAATTTCAAATTAAATAAAAGGATTAATTGCAATTAAATAAATTAAATATTTAAAATGGGAATTTAGATGAAATGTGAGAATATTAATGTAATGAATTTTGAATCCGATGTTAATCTCATCCGTTTGATAATAATGAATCGAATAACAAAATGAAAAGTAAATTTAATAGAAATTTTTGGAAATTAAATTTATAATTTTCGAATTTAATGAAATTGAGGTTAATACCGAATTTTATAAATTTATCAACTCAAATTTGACGGTTAAACTGGTTTAAATCATTGTAAATGATTGGGAAATTAAAAACGATAAGAACAAGTAATTGTCGAATTGAAATTGAAATTTTTATTAAATTGACTAAATTTTATTTTTTTAATTAATGGAAAAATAGCCATTTTGGCCACTGACTCGGATTTCGACGAAACCAGTTTCATCGGATCCGTAACGGTGAATTATTATGAGGTTTCAAGCTTCGTAACGATCGGACTTGCCGTTTGATTGTACGGACGTGAAACGCCTTGAAATAAATGAAATTGAAATCAATTTGAAAAAAATATTGATTTTAGCATAACTTCTTCATACGATAGAATTTGGACTTGAAACTTGTACCATCGCGTTTAAAATATTTCAAAACATCTATTTTGATATACGGGTTGAACCAATTTCGTTCCGGATTCAGAACGGGCTTTTCGGGCCATATATCGTTCAGCGCGTTTATCAACTCGATCCATCTATTCTATTTTCAAGTTGTCTATAAATACCCTGCTATAAACCATAGCAACCTCTATTCCTCATTTCTATATGTACAGAAACTTCTCTACTCCTCTTCCTTAATGGCTGCAAACCCTAATTTGTCCAATTCAAATTTCAATTCAAAAATCAACTTCAAAAAATTCAAACTCCTTAGAAAAAATTGAAAAAAATTATATATCTAATATCTCAATGATACAAACCTACGTCTGTTGTTCGTTTGGTGGCCGGAAATCGCGATTAGGGTTTCGAAACCCTAGAAATAAGGGCGGCGGCGCACGAAATTCGCGGCGACGGAGGTTATGTCATGGTCTGGGGGAGGTGGGGCTCGGCTTGGGCTCGACGATGGTAGCGGTTGGAGGTGGCCAGGTGGTCGGAGTTGATCGTAATCGATGGTCAAAGTTCGACTGTGTATGGATTGCGTGTTCTCTAGTGTGCGTGCGTACTGGAGAAGGAAGTTCGTTACTGTTGCAAGGTGATGACGTGTTAGGTTGTGTTATCTATTTTGTTTTAATTTAAATTAAATTTTCAATTTATCAAACTGATATAACTTTTTCATACGATATCCGATTGACGCGGGTTTTCTCCGCTAGGTTCGTATTGGAATGTCGGATATTTTGGTGCTGGTTTGGACGGATTCTGAGACTGTCAAAATTTTGGGTTTAAATTGGATTTGAATTCAATTTAAATTCAAAAGGTGGGTGTTTTAACCCACTCACAACTCCTAAAATTTCTTATGTTTGTTAAATTAAAATTGTTGTGATTATGCATTTATTTATGACTTTTCCATATATTTAATCATCATCTCAGTTATTGCATTTATTTAAATTAAATCGCTATTTAATTTATTATTGAATATAACTACCGGTGAATTACCTGTTTTATATTATCAGTTATATATTAATATTGATTGATCGTTTGTATGATGATTGTGATGGATGTATGATTTTATGATGAGTGAATGGATGTTTTATTTATATCATCATAAACTACAAGTTGTTATGCATTTTTATTTCATTCGGGATTGCGGTTTGAAATGATATATAACCGTAATTTTTATTTTAAATTACCGGTTGAAATGATAAATATCTGTATCACTTGACCATAGGGTAGAAAATTTTATACAGACACCGCGGTCTATATATAAAAATATTTTGGAATGATTTCTAAGGTTTTGCAAAGAATATATATATGATTTTATGAGATATTGATTTGGATATTTGATAAAGGTTATTTTATATATAGTTAAGTTTTCGGTTTTAAGCTATGTATAAAATTGGTTGAAAGTATAAAATAAAGTTTGATTTTATTAAATAAAATATGGATAAGCATTTACTTAAATTATATTTAATAAAGAGTTTATATTGATTTTATAAATCAAAATTGGGAAGATAGTTTGAAATTGATTTGAGATTTGTTTAATTAAGAATTATATTTAATAAGAATCCATTTAGAACTTATTAGAATTGAGATTTAAAAGAATATGGTTTATAAATTAAATTCGGGTTTAAGGTGATTTAAGCGAATAAATTTAGGAATATTAAATTTGTTGAAATTTGAAGTTTATTTAAAGGATACTGGATTTATTAAATTCAATATTTCAAAACTAAATAATAGTAAAGTAAATTTGGTATACATATATGAATTACAAAATTTAGTTTTGAAACATTGAATATTAAAGCTTTAAAATATATGAAATTTGAAATGGTTTATTTGAGGATTTAAATCTGTATTGGAATTGATTGCGAAATTAAAGAAGCTAATTTATTATATAAAGTAGTTCAATATTTAAACCATTTAAGTGGTGTGGTTATATTTCAAAGTTATGAAATCTAAAGTTTTATGTTTTAGAAGGCTATATTTCAAGCGTTTGGTTTCGAAATATTATAACTTTGAAAATGTTATGATTTTAGAAAAGGATATATTTGAAATGATATCATATTGATTTGGTTTCAAAAATGGAAATGATATCGTATTTATATGGTTTTGAAATGGATATTATATTCTGTTTTTAAAGTATAAATTTTTTTGAAATAACCGCGGTGTTATAATAACGTTTGGTTGTTGAAGAGACCTGGATCGGAAGTTGTCATACTCTCTGCCAACTCCGAAACCACTTTAACAACCATGTACGCGGTGGAAATACCAAAATGAAGTAGGATGGTGGCGGCGTTTCCTTTGAGGTAAATACGTGGACCCAACTCCCGTGAGTTGGCATAAGGTGGCTAAAACAGAAGCGATTCTCGAGCCAATGCGGTAGCACCTTTGATCGGACACATCCCTTTATTGTTATACTTTGACTTTTGGATTGATTGGGTGGCCACTTTTGATTTTTTTTATTTGGGGGTGTGGCTCGAGGTGAGCGGTAGCTATGCGCTACGCGTTACCACCAGCCCGGATGCGTAATTGGTATATCTACCCTGGCATTGCCTAGTTGTGCCGTGTCACCTACCCTAGCGCGCCTTGTACGAGTTTCTATTTGTGTCGTACATATGGAGTATCCTCTGGTAGCCTCCCGGTCAGGAGGTATTACGGTACTGTATAGACTACTGGCTCTATTACGTGTTAAGGTGGAAAATGCACCTTAACGCTATTTAAAAGTAAGTTTATTTTACTATTAGACACTATTATAATAGAGAAATATTACTACATAGTAAATAGTTTAACGGATCCTTAGTAGATGTGAATCCCGAGCATCTCTTAAGTTACTGCACTCACACTGGACACTGGATAGGAGATGTCAAATCCCATAAACATCTCTGACGCCGTTCCACTCATATTTATTCACGTTGATTTAACTTACATAAGATATTTTAGTTCTAACTTGAGTGTTTTGTTCTTTCAATTCGCTCGGGTCAGTCCTAGCGTTTCAGGATTTGAAGATTTATTCTAGAGGATGAAGACGAAGATTTGTAGTACTATTATCTACTATATTATTCCGTTATACCATTTAATTCTGTTGCATTAATTATTATTCTTTGGTATGTGTACTCTGATATGTATTGTATAAGTGTAATCGAATAATTTGTAAATAGCTTCATGAACTGTATATTTGATTATTATATTTTATCATTCGCTGCAAGATTCTATTTTGTTTTTTTCTCTACTTTTTATTATTTACCCCATAACAATCCGCCATTCTGTATGGTTTAAGTCTGACGTGTGTGGTTTATCATCGATTTAAAGCATACGAAAAGGCTGGATGTTACAAAGAATTTTCTCCAGTGGGTATTAGAACACACTTCTCTTGGGATTCTGACCTTGAGGAATATCAAAATATCATAGACCCACGGTTGATGGATACCACTTTATTGGTTGTATCACATATAATCCTAAACCTTATTCTTTATACTAATCTTCTCTCGACCTTGAGGAATATAAACAAATCGAACGAGATTATTCACTCGTACCTACCATTTCACGACGGCCTAAGTATAATGCACATGCCTTGAGAAATACCAACAAATATGTGCATGTATCTCACCTCGTCTAACCAACATATTATAGTACCCACATGTAACATCCCTAGCTTGAGAAATATTAACAATTAAAGAGTATGAAAGTAATCTATTAATACATAAATGGTAGAGGACAAGTTATATGTTAAGGGTTCATAATCTTTAACACACACACACACATTGAGTGATATTGATTTAGGGAATAATGTATTTCTTATAAAATATCCGAGTGACTCAAGTGTCATACACATCTGAAATCATGACATACATACAATACACGTGCATTTGTTCATTGAATCTAAGTAGGATTTCCTATAGTTCCACTTAAGATTATAAATTCAAAATATATAAGCTTAATTCATTTATAACTATTTATAATTTAACTACCTTATATAATATTTTTATATATCTTATTAATTAAATCTAATTTAATTTATTTTAATTCTTATTAATATAATTTCTAGGTTAATGAAATTATTTTTAAATTTATTTTATTCATCCTAGCTAATTAAATGAATATAAACTATAACATTTATATTTATATATACATATATCATTATATATGTATATATCTTTATTAATTAACATTTAATTTATTTATTTATCAAATAATTATTTTATGTAATTAAAACATTTAGTTAAATACTTAATAAATTCGAAAATTATTTAAATTTATGTTAAAAAAATTAAGATATAAATATATATAGTATACTATAAAATTTATGGTTATATACACACATACACACACACACACACATATATATATATCAATATATATATGTTTTACTTTAATTACTTTATTATTTAATTAATCCAATTAATTAAAATAAATAATTTTTGAAATTATTAAAATTTATTTATGAAACAAGTATAAAAATATTTTATAATATTTATAAATTTTATTATATATTAAACTTAACTTTTAAATTTATAATTATTTTTAAAATTTCAAGTTAAATTTTGAAAAATAACTTAAGCCCAAATTGGTTTAGGCCATTGTAATTGGGTTAATCTTATGAACTTACTCCAACCATTAGGCTAAGCCAATGGCCAGGGAAGGAGAATACTTAATTATACAACCTTAGGCCTAGACACTACTTTTGTATACACGCATCGAATATGTAGGCTTAATTAGTTGGCCCTAAATGCTATTTAGCCCGCATAGACCATTTTGGGTTTGATACTATTGAAGGAACCAGGCTGCTCTTGAGCAAGTGAAATGGGCAGATTTCAAAAAAAAATCCCTATTTGGATCATAGTAAGTCCACGAAGTATTATAGGTTTTACTAGATTCAATTCCGTTTGAAATAAAACCATATTTTATTCAATTTTATTTTATAAGTGTTAATTATTTGTATAACATTCTAACTTCCTTATTTATTTAATCTTATTTTAAAGAAAGAATAAATAAAGTGTAACGACCTGTATTTTACGTATCGATAAATCGTAAAACTATTGTTATTAGGTCGTTAGTGTTGTTAAGTCGTCCAGAGTATAAGTCGACCAGAGCTTAAGTCGTCCAGAGTTAGGTCATATAGTAGCTTAGGGGATTGGAACGACCTAAGGAAAGACAGCGACTTAAGTTATTTAACGACCTAGTAGTTAGCGGCATGGGCGAGCGACTTAGGCAGTTAGGCGACTTAAGAAAATTGGCGGCTTAGGAGTTAACGACCTAAGGAGGTTAGCGACTTAAGGGTATAGGCAACCTAAGGAAGTTAGCGACCTAGGGGTTAGCGGTATAGGAGTAACGACCTAAGGAGATAGGTCGTTCGAGGGACTTAAGGATAATAGTTTAAGTCGCTATAGTATAGGTCGTTGAGACCCTATGTTTAGTTAGGTCGTGAGCGACCTATGTTAGGTTGTTGTGTGTAGTTAGGTCGTGAGACGACCTAAGGTGGTTAAGGCATGGGGCGCGCAAGCGACTTAGAGTTAGGTCGTAGGTCGTTAAGTCGTCCAGACGACTTAAGTAGGAACGCGCGTATATGCTAGGTCGCGCATGTGTTAAGTCGTTGGTCGCGTGAAGGCCTGAGTTGTTAGGTCGCTGTGTGTTAGGTCGTTGAGTCTTAGGACGCGCATGAGTTAGGTCGCGTGAGGACTTGAAGCGGTAAGTCATTGGGTTTTTAGGCCGTGGGATTTTGTTAAGTCGTGAGCGACTTAAGGGCGAGCGACTTAAGGGTTCGGCCTATAAATACACGAGTTAGCTTTATTTTTGGGATCCGGATTTTGAAGCGACGAAGTTCTGCCATTTTGAGAGCTCGAGTGTTGCACTTCTTCACTTCTTATCTCTTCTTTAATCTAGTGCTTCCTTCCATCCAAATTGAAGATCAAATCGAAGATCCAAGAGAGATCCAAGAGCTTAGATTGAAGATCTCCATCCATTGAAGAGAGATTTCATCGTTTGAAGTGGTGTTTTGGCGGATCGAGCTAGATCCTTCGCTGTCCAGATTTGGAGTGTGTTGCTTTTAAGGTGTTTAGGTGATTCGGTGAGTGGTGGTTATCTCTCACACGGACCCAAAGGAGTATATTGGAATGGTGGTTTGATTTTGTGTTAAATAGTGATTTCCATGCATTTTCATAAACCTAAGTATAGATCCATTGTTCATGAAGATTTGACATCCATTTTACTACAGGTTAACCTAGGCAAGTTCATCCATCAAGTTGTAGAGATATTATTCATGATTTATGCTTGTTAGATTTAGACTCTTTATTTACAAGATTTGCCATTTTTGTTATAATTGCTTTTAGATCATGTTTGAATGCTTAATTACTTGGATTAATGATTGACTTGATTGATTGTTATAAATTAGTTGATTAGTGGTTGGATTTGGACAAGTTGGTCGAAGATGATTCAAAGGCTAAGGGGGAAGCTCTTGAATAGAAAAGCTGCACGTGGCATATGTAGTGGATGATAAAACTCATATGGACGGATTTGATGATGATGTTGAGATGGAGCTTTGCTATGATGAGATGAGGCGAAGCATGATATGATGTAGCCTTGGTATAATCCAAACGGGATCATTCCAAGCATGTTGATAACTCGAGGGATGGTTCGAGTTTGTGGATAATGGTTGGCTCGAGAAACGCTTGAGCTAGTATGGGAATAGTCGTCGAGGAGGATGACTAGAAGGCTGAGATTTCATTGTTATTGAAGGTTCTAGCAGACTCAAAGCAAGAGTACGCTGGGCAGATTCGATAGTCCCAAAAGACTAATAGTTGATGGTCGAGTACTCTGGGCAGATTCGATAGTCCTAGGCACGGGCTGCGACGACGTGCAGAGTTCTGTCTAGAACCGGGGTTACCATTAGCCCTTGACAGACGGCTAAAAGAATGTGCCGGTCATTCAATTAACAGTGGTATCGAAGCAATGATAACAGTGATAGCCAGAGTCATGGATGTTTGGATGTTTTGGTTGTATCGTCATTCGGTCTCAAGAGCGATGTTTTTTGGGTGCTTATCTGATCTTGGTTTAGGCCTTGGGGGTTTGTACTTCAAAAATACCGACCTTGACTCGAGTGATAATTGCTTTACTTTGAATGTCTGATTTGCTATGTTTACTCCTGCTTAGTGTGTCTGGGGGCTATCACTGTAGAAAGAGGTGCAGTGGGAGGGTTGGGTTCCTATTTCTTTTACCTTTATGCTCTTTTGGTATGTTGTTAGTTAATTTACCGCTCACTAAGACTGTGGTCTGACTCAAGGTTTTATGTTCAACTCTTATTACCTTGGGTTGTTCATCCATTTTGGGATGGGCAGACTAGGTAGCAGGTGATAGGTGCTGTTCTCAGTGACCAACGATGCTGATGACGAAGACGGGCTGGAGGCTTACATATTGTTTTCTTACTATATGTACTGGATGTTCCGCTGCTTGTATGATTCTCTGAGTGATATGTAGTGAGGCTTGATGTATTGACTATTCAGATGTTTGTATCAAACTATTTTGAAGTATATAGATGAGATTCTATTTGGTGAAGCTTCACTATGTATATTTCTTTATTGTATTTTATCCCTGCGCTGTGAGTAATACGATTGAGTTTATTCTTTTATCTTACCCTGACGATCATCCATGGCTGCCTGGCACACTTTACAGCGCACTATTTCCTTGTTTGGTGCAGGAGTCATGGGCGGTCGTCACATAAAGAGATTTGTTTTGCTAAGATAAAATGAACCTTACCCATTCTATTCATCCATCTTCCTTATTTAATTCCCTTTTAAATTTCTGTTGGTCAACCCCTTCATTTCCTCAACCTATGATTGGCTCTAGTTTTCTTAAAAGATGGGAAAAGTTTTTGAAAATCTTTCATGTAATTATTTATTTTTTACACCTCGTTTAAATGGCGTATCGATATCGTATATCAATATACATAAATACAATTTTTATACGTGCATTTAAATAATTACCAACAACATTTGAAACATCAAATAAATAAATAATAATTCAAAAATGTTAATTAAATTAACTAATTTATAACAGGTTATAAATTAATTAAATGTTGTTTTTTTTCGAGGAAACCACAAATGCGATTATGCGACCTAGAGGTGTGAATTTAGTTGGCAATTAATATCGAACAATTCAAATATCAACGTTCACATGTCACCTTAACGAGTGGTGTGACATTTAGTCGAATTCATCGCTTACATGTCTTACCGGTAAAATCCAATTTCACAATTTCTTAAGTGATATATTTTAGTTATGATAATCTACATCAATTCTCTTCATCAACATTATATCACATTATGAATTATGTAATTTTGTTTTGGTTAAAATTTCAATATCATCCACATTCAAGTCGGTTAGTCGATAAACAAAGTGTTTGGTTCAATATTTACATATATAATCAACCATGCTACTCTAACCAGAGATTTTGACTTTAAGTTAACTATAGCTGATCGTGATACTAACCTCATACAACTGATGAGACGAATTCTCTACCAAATAGTGTTTCACTTCCAGTGTTTCAAATGAGACCCAACTATAGTCGTTCGATAGACTCCATGCCATGATTTAACCATGATTAAAGTGGAATGTCCACGTTGAAGTTCAATAGTATCCTTAATTCAAGAGAACCGTGTAATATGGTAACTTTAAGATTTTTCATTTGACTTTAGTTATAATTAACCAATATGAAACTATCAAATGATCCATTACATAGATATCCAATTATTATCAATATGTAACCTCGTGGTACTCCCATCAGATATGAGTAATAGACTACCAATATTTAAAGAGTGTTACACACTCTGGTCTCAATAGATGTATCGATATCATTTCTTGAAACATCTTGACCAAATAACATTTTAAATAAAATGTTATTTTACATTATGACAAATTACACATGATTGCAACTATTTGCAACTATAATCGTACAACATTTCATTCAAAGATTTTCTTAGTTATATATTTTATATTAATTATTGAATTAATTATATCACTGCATAACAAAGTATATAACAGAAATCAAATACCACTATTATGTCGTAGAGTTAGGTATATGCAACAAATTACATAACTACCCTAGGGCACTCCTCTAATTTTGTTAAAACTAACATCGGGTTAATATGGGAACATATGCAAAATTAACCATTGTGACCTATAGTTAATTAATGTATGTTATTACATATGTCAAAATAATGTCAAGGGAATGGACATTTACATCATATGATCAGTACGAACATTAAATAACTGTTATATATTTTCGACCATTACATTTATTTAGTATTAATGAAAATATGTATGTATAATATATAATAATATTATTTAAAGTATAAATTATAATTATATATAAAATTTAATTTTTGAAGTATAAATTATAAAAATACAATTATATGTAAAGCATAAATTATAACTATAATTATATATGAATAATAATAATATACATTATTTTGTCTAACACCACTGTCCTAGTGGTTAAGTGCTCTGACTTTGGTGCGTGAGGTCACGGATTCGAATCATGTATAACATGCTTCGAACCTTTGGACATATGTTGACTTGTAGTGTGTTATTTATGACCTAAAACATGTAATACACTTGTGTGTTACCATCTAAGTACCCAGTTTCAATAAAGTTTAATTTTACTCGGACACAAAATATATTTATATTTAGTTATATGAGTGAATTGGTTAAAAGGATAAAGTTAGAGAAAATTTTGAACCAAGAACACTACCTTAAAAGTTTAGCTTGAAGGAAAAATGTTAACAAACTGCTATATTAATGTAGCATTATTGGTACTGTAAATGCTAAATTTAATTATTACTTATTTACAATAAAAATGCCGTATTAATAGAAATGATATATACACATAGTATTACTTTACAACAAATGTTATACACATATATGATATTACTCTATCTTATAGCCTAGAATTTTTGACTCACGTCCTAGTTAAAAACCCTAAACTATTTAACCCAGCCTATTTTCTTGTAATTCTATCATAATTTAATATTCAAATTTAAAAATGTTTGATAAAATTTAAATTCAAATTATAAAAGGAATTGACATTTTCGAAATAAATATTATTATTATTATATACATATATATCTTAAAATAATTTTTTAAAATGTAGTCGCATGCAAAAGTATATTTTTTATTGAAATTTGATCCTAATTTAATGGGTTTGAAAACTTAAAAGTCAAATTTTGCTTGACTTTTAAGTACATAAAAATTGTATTTTTACTTTCTAAAAGCAAAAAAATTAATAAAATAATTTTAATTAATAAATTCTATATGGAAATTTATGATTACACACATGCATGCATATATATATATATATATATATATATATATATTTTAAACTGCTTTTTTTGAAACTAAAAACTTTTGTATTTTAGACCGAAAATCATTTTAGTGATTAAATGAACAAAGTTACAATGACTTGGAATTTCGAACATCTCATATTTAAATATCTAAATTATTTAAATATTTGAATCTTGAATTTAATATGATTCAATTAATTTAATAATCTTGTTAATCCCTTTTTGTTAATAAGTAATTTTGGTAAATTTGTTCTTGAAAATTATTTTAAAAAATAAATAGTTCGAAGAAATATCGATAATGTGACCAAAAATCATTTTATCGATAAATGGTTTTCGGTAAAAATTGTTCGAACTTATTGTGCTCTCTTAATATATTAACGTGCAATTAATTAGCAACTAAAAGTATTTTCTATGACATGGCTAACTAAATGTGAATAATAAAAAGAGATTAGTAAATGAATTAACGAAGAAGATATTTTGGTGAATAGCATTTTGAGTATTTTGTAAAGGAGAGTAAGGTGTAAAGCAATGCACGAAGGGGGCAGTGTAGGTTGACCACTATGGAGGCATTTGTGGTCTTTTGCCTTTGTTAAATCCTAATCAACACTTCTCTTTGGGTTCAAAATTTTTATTTCTAAGTTTTGGTAAACATGACTAAGTATGGCCTCCCTCATTTCTTCTCCTCCATCTATTTCATATGACCCCGTCGTTCCTGCTCATTTCTTCTTTCTTCTATATTGCATCTTCATGATGTGTTGGTGCCAGCTGGTTTTGTAGCTTCGACCACCATATCTGGGCATTCCTTTACTACCCCATCCATAGCCATCTTTGGTCTTTATTCTCTAGATCGTAGTTCAGCCCAGGTTTCTCCGCAGTCTATGTCTTCTCCTCATGTTTTGCATTCTAACTTCTCTAACCAATTGTAATAACTTGTATACACACTTGATAATACGAAGCCAATTTTTGCAACACCAATCTCTGGTATTGCTATATCTAATACTCAACGTATGTCTTCTCCATTGCCTCCATTTATTCTGGTTGGCCTCTGGTGATGTTGACTAGTGGACTGAAATGAGTATGCCTAATTTTGGTGAAATTTTTTCTAATATTGAGTGTGTCGTTGGCGGTGGATTAGCAGTTGGGTTGGAGATGTACATAGGAATTCTATTTGTTCTATTTTTGTTCAAAAAGTTTTTTTTGCTTCAGATGTTTGAGAAAATGTTGAGCATGCTGTTATTCCAAATGTGCATGTTTCCCCTGCTATTCAAGTTCACATCACTCCACCTGCTGATGCTCCTATGTGAATGACGCTTTTCACTAAATTTCCAACAAATGCGGTGGTTTACTCTCCATGTTTTTTTGATAATGTTGAGGTCGACGGAATGATGGTTCCTCTGGTCAAAATTTTACATGCGGGGGTTAATTATTGGTCTGATTATTTGGTTGATTTTTTCTTGGATTCTAACCCTTCATATCATGTGGTTAAAGAGCATTGTTGTCAAGTTCGAAAACCTAAAGGTAGTCTTTCTGTGCATTCTGATAATGATATGTTCTTTTTCAAATTCTCAAGAAGTGAAAAAAGATAATGTGTTCTAGAAGCTGATCTGATTCTCATAGTTGGGAAGCTTTTCATTATCACTACCTGGAGTCCGTTTGTTGGCATGGCATAGGAATAGGTTTTATCTATTCATATATGGGTGCATTTCTCTCACATCCCGCCTATTTTGCAACCCATGGTTGGGCTTGACTAGCTTTCTGGCCCATCAATAAAATCCATAGAAAGCTGTTCCATTTCCAATTGGGAACCTCAAGGGGCTGCAACAAACCAGGGTCTTCTAATGTTCTGCCTTGACTTGTTGACAAGTCGCATACCTACTAACAAAGATAGAGATATCTTGCCTCATACCTCTCCGCTAATAAAGCTTCTTCATATCCTGATACATCTTCATCACACTAGGATAAATAGAAAGTCCGGATTGATGATTTTCTTGAAGTAACTCTTGCCTCAATCCATCAACATTCGGGACACAAATTCGATTATTAATCCTTAAAATCCCTTTATCATCGATCTTAGCACCACTACCATCAGGACTACTACCACCAACTCTAGTACAAACACTTTCCTTCATAAGCCTAAGCATCTCATCCTCATCTTGCTTAGCAATAATACGATCCAAAAGAGGAGAAGAAGAAACAATAAGCTGACACAACATGGCCTTTTTCCGACTCAAAGCATCGGCCACAACATTAGCTTTCCTAGGGGTATAACTAATGTCGAGATCGTAAGAAGCAAGAAACTCAAGCCACCTAACCTGAAGCTGATTCAAATGCTTCTGGATGAAGATATACTTTAAAGACCGATGATCAGTAAAGAGCTCAAACTTAGCACCTAAAAGATGATGCCTCCAAAGCTTCAAAGCAAAAAACATAACAAACAATTCCAAATCATGAGCTGCATAATTGGCTTCATGGGACTTCAACCGGCGACTGTCATAAGCAGTGACCTTTCTATCTTGCATCAGAACAGCTCCCGAACCCTCACAGCTAGCATCAGCGTATACCTTTAATCCCTCATTTCCATTTGGAATGGAAAGCACTGATGCGGAAGTAAGCTTACGCTTCAACTCATTGAATGCAGCTTTACACTTATCATTCCATGTAAACTTAGCATTCTTAGGAGTTAAAGCAGTGAGAGGTGCAACAATCTGAGCAAAATTCTCAATGAATCTCCGATAATAACCGGCAAGGCCCAGAAAGCTACGAATATTAGATGAAGTCCTAGGAGTTTTCCAATCCTGCAACAGAATAGGGAGAAATAAGGACTACAACAAAAGATTGAATGATAAATATAGAGAGAGATGAGAAGAGAACTTATATTGATTGTAACGATCTTTACTGGATCAACAGAAACTCCACTACTAGAAACAATATCCCCGAGAAATCGGACTTCATTCCTCCAGAAATGGCATATCGAGAATTTAGCCTTCAATTGATGATTTCTAAGAGTCTCTAAAACTAATTTCAAATGTGACTCATGCTCTTTCTTTGACTTGGAAAAGACAAGGATATCATCAATAAAGGCTAGAACAAACTTGTTAAACACATCACGAAAAACACGATTCATCAACTCAACAAGGAAAGCACGAGCGTTAGTCAAAACAAAAAGCATAATTAACCATTCATAGAAGCCATTCTCAGTATGGAAATCAGTCTTGGGAATACTTTCCTCAGCAACTCTGAGCTGGTGAAAACCTGTGTCAAGATCAAGCTGAGAGAAAACAGTGGCTCCATGGAGCTAATTGAACATATCATTGATGCGAGGCATATATATCTATTCCTCAAAGTGATCTTATTCAGCTCCCTATAATCAACACACATCCTTGAAGAACCATTGGACTTAGTGATGAAAACCACCGCTTCTCCTCATTCGGAATGACTAGGTCTGATCAGGCCTTCGGAGAACAAGTCCTCAATTTGCTTCCTCAACTCAACCTTCTCACGAGGTGCCATTCTTCTAAAAGGAAGAACTACAGGTCGAGCTTTCGGAATAAGATAAAAACGGAAATCAATTTCCCTTTTAGGAGGAAAAGAAGCGACTTCATCAAATACATCGGGATAGAGTTTGACCACACGAGTCGAATGAATTTCACCAGGAGAAGAATCAAGAGAATAAATAAAACTACCAGCAAAATCCTGGGGTAAGCAGCATTGAATCACCAAAGAATTACCAAAATCATCAACAAGAGAAACAGTCCGAGTTTTACAAGAGATAATAGCTTCATGCCTCTTCAGCCAATCACCTTCAAGCAATAGATCAAAAGCATCAAAACCCAGAACATAGAAATCACCACTGAAACGGTGATCAAAATAGAGGAGTTTCACTTGATTACAAATCCTACTAAGATTTGCAGGACCACCAATAGGATTTGAAACACAAAAAGGTTCAGGAGCAAACTTGGGAGAAAGTAGATGCTAAAACTTATCACAAAGATCCATAGAAATAAAACTATGGGAAGCTCCAGTATCAAATAGAACACGAACAGGAAAATTAAACAGAGAAAATGTGCCCTGAAGAGTACCTTGAGTATCACTAGGAGAAAGTGCAGGTGTAGGTGGAGCAGGTGAAGAAGTAGAGGTAACATCAAAGATACCAGAGGACTTGCCCTTCTACCGAGTAGGACAATCCTTCTTGAAATGGCCAGGATGTAGACAAATATGACAGAGATCACGCCTAGTCAGCCGAGCAGGAGGAACAGCAGCACCAACTAAACTAGGACAACTATTAACATAGTGTCCCTTCTGATTACACCTGAAGCAAGTAAAGGGAGAAAGGTCGATAGTCTTCCTCTGAGAAGAAGAAGATCCCAAACCTGGAGTCTTGTTCCAATTCTTCTTTTGCTGATGAAAGTAAGGCTTCCTCTTCTTAGAATTACCATAGAAAGACTGAGATGAAGTGGCATGAGCAACCGAAGGATCCTTAGAAGTAGGATTCTCATATCTAATGGCCATATCCATCAGACTAGTGAAAGAGCTATGCACATGAGCGATGAGACAATCATAATACTCCGAATGAGCACCAGCTATGAACTTCTCATTCATCTTGAGAGGGGTGTCAATCAGATTAGGGCCGAACTTAGAAAGTTAATTGAACTTCCTCTCATACTCAGTAAATGACATATCACCCTACTTAAGATCCATGAATTCCCAATAAAGCTGAGACTTCCCTATTTCGGGCATCCACTTCACAACAAAAGCATCCCTAAAGCACGATAAAGAAACATAATAAAGATTTCAAAAGAGAAAACTGAACCAAATTCAAAACAAACAGGAGGTGATACCTAAATTGCTCCCAAGAAATGTCAGCCTCAAGGGTGTGAGCTGTAACAGTCTCCCATCAATCCAAGGGTGCTTCATTCAACTGCCAAGCTGCCAGCTGACGCTTCTGGGCCTCCATGATCTCAAGACCGTAGAAGATCCTCTCCAATCCCTTCAACCACTACTGAGCCTCGATAATGCTTCTGATCCAGTAAAGTTGGTTCCACCAAGTTCAATGTACTCCTTACAGTGAGTAGTGAGCCTAACTGGTGCAGCATGCTCATGAACTAGGGTAAAACCATGACCCCTACCTCTATCATTCCTACGACTCATCTTGGAAAATCAAAATTGAATTTTAGGACAAAGTAATTGAGACCAAATACATGATTAGATTGAACTTGAATGAATATCCTAAACAAAGAAATTACTCAAAAGGTGGATAAGGAAAAGAAAGAAGTTAAGAAAATTTGATTTCAAAACAAGAGAAGTTTATATCAAAATGAATTTTGAAAAATCCTTTGAAAATCCTTTGAAAATCGTTTTATACTTTTAATGTTCCCTCACAAAGAAATGATTCTAAGGTTGATTTCACTCATTCTAGGGTATTTCTACCCTATCTGTAATGAGTTTTCACTCTGCATGCTAAGGTTTGCCTAAAACCAAAGCTGTAATACCAAATGTAACGACCCACTATTTTGTACCATTCAAATTCGACAATAAAACCACACATGTTGGACTTGAATAATTCAAAACAGTAGATTGTAATATAATTTGGAGCAAGTGAAACCAATCACAAAATCACAAACATAGAAATATTAGAATAACTCGTAGCGGAAATAAAAATAACCATAGTAGTTCATGAAGCTACCGCAAACACATTCTCGAAACAAGTACAAAATACCATATTCTGAACAAAATACAATAGAAATCCTAATACATAAATGTCCACTAATACATAAGCTGAATAGAAAAATTGAATAGAAATAGACAACAACTAGATAGATGGATAATCTCCTGCAAATCCTCTACTTCCAGAAGGTGAAATCCAAAGCTGAAATACTCAGGATGACCCGAGCGTAAAGCAAAACACAAAACACTCGAGTCAGGACATAAATACTTATACAATGTAAACCAACTCAAGTGAACTATAATAGAAATGCACAAGTAACTTAAAGGATTCTTGGGACCGCCTATCCTTTAAGGATTCGTTAAATTATCTACTATGTAGTAATACGCTATTATAATAATGTCTAAAGTAAAGTATAATATATTTAAAAATAGTGTTAAGGCATTACTCATATCCTCCTTAACACATTTTATAGTGCCAATAGTCTATACAGTACCGTAGTCCCTCCTGATCGGGAAGCCACCAGAGGATACTCCATAGGTACTGCACAAATCAAACTCGTACAAGGCGCGCTAGGGTAGGTGACACGACAAAACTAGGCAATGCCAGGGTAGATATACCAATTACGCATCTGGACTGGTGGTAACGCATAGCAAAATGTAACGACCACTATTTTGTACCATTTAAATTCGACAATAAAACCACACATGTCGGACTTGAATAATTCAAACAATAGATTGTAATATAATTTGGAGCAAGTAAAACCAATCATAGAATCACAGACACAAAAATATCAGAATAACTCGCAGTGGAAATAAAATAACCATAGTAGTTCATGAAGCTACTACAAAAACAGTCTCAAAACAAGTACAAAATACCACAGTCCGAAAGTAAATACAACCGAAATCCCAATACATAAATGTCCACTAATACATAAGCTGAATAGAAATACTGAATAGAAATAGATGACAACTAGATAGATAGATAATCTCCAGCAAATCCTCTAGCTCGAAAAGATAAAATCCAAAGTTGATACTCAGGCTGACCCGAGCGTAAAGAAAAACACAAAACACTCGAGTCAGGACCTACATACTTATAAAATGTAAACCGACTCAAGTGAACTGTAATAGAAATGCACAAGTAACTTAAAGGATGCTTGGGACCGCCCGTCCTATAAGGATCCTTTAAACTATCTACTATGTAGTAGTACGCTATTATAATAATGTCTAAAGTAAAGTATAATATATTTAAAAATAGCGTTAAGGCATTACCCATATCACCCTTGACACATTTTATAGTGTCAATAGTCTATACAGTACCGTAGTCTCTCCGAATCGGGAAGCCACCAGAGGATACTCCATAGGTACGGCACAAATCAAACTCATATAAGGTGCGCTAGGGTAGGTGACACGGCACAATTAGGCAATGCCAGGGCAGATATACCAATTATGCATCCGGATTGGTGGTAATGCATAGCAGCCACAACCCCCACCTCGAGCCACACTCCCAAAATCAAAGGTGCGCACCATATCAATCACAAAGTAATAGAATGTCATACAAAGAAGTGTGTCCGATAAGAGGAGCTACCTCACTAGCCAGGAATCGCTCCTGTTTTAGCCACCTTATGCCAACTCACGGGAGTCGGGTCCACGTATATACCTTAAAAGAACGCCGCCACCATCCTACTTCATTCTGGAATCTCCACCACATATACGGTTGCTATAGTGGTTTTCGGAGTTGGCAGAGAGTATGATAACTTCCGATCCAAGTCTCTTTAACAACCAAACGTTATTGTAACCCATGGATATTTATTTCAAAACATATCTATTCCAAAACCATTTAAAATCAAATGCTATTACTTCTTAAAATAATATCCATTTTCAAAATTGGTAACATTTCCAAATCCATATACTTAATCATAGCACTTTAAAAATGTTATCTTTCATAAATCATAATACTTGAAAAATGTGAACAATATATATAATAGAATTTCAAAAATGCTATCTTTTTATAAATACAGCATTTTTAAAACATTATCTAAAGTAGTATAACATTTTTACAATGTAGCCTCAATAACATAGCATTTTGGAAATCATTAACAATTTTGAAATAGTAGCATTTTCAATACATAACCTAAAGTAACATAGTTTTTCTTTTAAAACATAACTAAATTAACATAGCATTTTACAAATGCTACAAATACTACTATAAAATTTTTAAACATACTATTTCAAATTTTTATCATAGTTTTATTTATACAAAACATATCTATTTCATAAATAAAATCTATTATTATTGTTAGGTTAGGATTAAAATTCCATATTAACTTAAATTTAAATTATTAAGTTATTTATTATAGATAAAATCTTTAAATTTAATTTTAAACCTATTATTAACTTATAAAATTTTAACTTAGTAGAAAATCAATATATTATTATATTAAAACCATTTAATCAAATTTTAAGTTAAAATTTCATATATTGAAAAATACTTAATAATTTTTAGAAAATTATGATTTAAAAATTAACCATGGGTCTGTATAATATTTTCTAACCTTGGTCAAGTGATACAGATATGTATCATTTCAATCCGTAATTTACAAAAAAATCCGAGTTCTATCATTTCAAACCCGCAATCCCAAGTCAAATAAAATAAAAATTGCTTGAGCCTATCATTTCAGCTCATAACAATTTATCTCTATTCTAAAGTCCGTTCGGGTATGTATCATTTCAACCCATAGTGATTCTATACTAACAGGGAACTTGCAGTGTGAGAAGCAGAAAATAAAATAAATAGTATAACGTGGCATATCATATCAGGTGATGTAACATGCATATAATCAGGTTATAACATCTTGAAATATCATATCACAAGCGTGTATAAATTACTATCAACATAGCATATCATCAACTATAATTCACATGTCATTGTTTCACAATTATATAAGTACGAATGTCGAGAGTGGTAAACTCACCTTCTAAAGTTGGAGATAACAATTCAAGACACACGAACAAACTCCGAAAAGCATGAAAAAGCACGAATCAGATTCGAGTGGATGGAGAGCCAACATTCAAATCTTGTAAACAAATAAATATGAACATCCATAAATATAAAGTTCAACACATAAAATATGAATTAAACAAAACAAAATGAAGTAAAATTTGGCTTAACCAAACAAGTGGGCTCGGACACAAATAATTGGCTTAACCATCATCACAACATGGCTCGGTCATCATTTTTTTGAAGCATATATGCTTGGCCATGGAAAGCTAAAAGTCAAAGGCTATAGCTAGAAATGAAGTGGTGGTAATGCAAAAGGTCATGTGGAAGGCAAGGAGACAAGGCATGCAACTTTGGGTTCGGCCCTAGGCTAACATGGCTCAACCCTATGCTAAGATCTGGATCAGGTCTAGTAAATCCACTAGCATGGCTTGGAGATGAAGAATTGGTTATGATAAGGGCAAAGGAAGTGGAGTGGTTGGTGGCTGAGGCAAGCAAGAAGGAATGGGATGTAATGGTGGCTCGGTTAGGGTTTGTGAGGCCGTAGGAAGGGGGTTTTGGATCCAAGAGGTCACCACATGGGATGGTGGATATGAGATGGTGATGGAGGCCGATCATAGGTGGTGATGAGGAGGAGATGTGGTTGGCTAGGAGCATGAGATGGCCGAGCATGTAAAGGAGAAACAACAAAAGAAAAGAGAAAAGAAAAGAGAAAAAGGAAGACACTGTAAAATTTTCTATAAGAAATAAATTGAGAAAGAGATGAGATGAGAAATATTTTGTACGTGAATGAGAAGGAGTTGAGAATTTTTTTGGTACGACTAAGCAATAGAAAGGGACGGCTAGGAATTAGAAAAGGCGTTACTTCTTATTCAAGGAAAGAAACTTATGTCTCTTGAATTTCTCAGCTTATTAGCAAAAAATAGAAAATAGAAAGTAGAGAATGGAAAATAAAATAAAAAATAGAAATGAAATAGAAAATATAAAATAGAAAATGAACAAAAATACTGAAAATAATCGCTTGTAAAACGCTTAAATTTATCAGATTTAATAAGTATAAAATAGAATTTGACGAAACGAAAAGCAGAACGAACATCAGAATCAACTTCAATTTCAAAGAAAAAGATGTAAAAATAGAAATTCAAATTTAAAAAAATTCAACTGAAAGTCAAAGTTTGACCACAGTTGACTAAAATAAAAAAATTTCAAAAAATCTTAATTTTAATTTATTTGGAAAAATGATTATAAACAAAATCCAGAAATTCATTAGAAAATTCCAAAATTCCAATTTTTAAATTACTTAAAATCAAAGTTTTCAAATAAACTGAATTAAAATATTTTGTAAAATTTATGGGTTGTTACACTCTCACCCCACTCAAAAATTTTCGTCCTCGAATAGGAATGAGACACGAAATGATGAAAGCTAAGATAGAATACCAAATGGTACCTGAAACAAACAATTCCGGATTCGAAGCACGTATGCTCTCCTCCATCTCCCAAGCACAATCCCGATCATTTATACTCCACTGCACTTTGACCAGGTTGACAGATTTCTTTCTCATCTGCTTCGTACCTTTATCGATAATACGAAGTGGCTTCCTCTCGACAGTGAGATTAGGCTCAATATCCAAACTCTCGAGAGCAGAAGGCTGGACAATCAAAGATGGATCATGCAGATACCGACGAAGATGCAAAACATGGAATACATTATGCACTCCAGAAAACTTCTCAGGCAAATCTAGACGATAAGCTAAAGAACCAATTCTCTCTGAGATACGGAAAGGACCAACAAACCTAGGAGCAAGTTTCCCTCTCTGACCAAACTGAATCACATTCCTTAAGGGAGAGACCTTAAGGAAAACTAGATAACCCATATAAAACTCTAAATTCCTCCTACGATGATCTGCATACTTCTTCTGCCATCTTGAGCACTCCTCATTTTTCTCTTAATCTCCTGAACCTTCTCAGCAGCCTCCAGAATCACATCAGGACCAAGAACCAAATTATCATCGGATTCAATCCAGCAAGACGGAGATCTACAAGGTCGTCCGTAAAGAGCAGCAAACAGAGACATTGCAATACTAGCCTGAATTCAAAGATGAAATGAGATAGATAAAAGATTAAGATAATATTAAAATAGAAGAGTGAAATGTACCTGATAACAGTTATTATAGGTGAATTCAACAAGATGGAAATGATCTTCCTAAGATCCTCCATAATCCAGAACACAAGCATAAAGAAGATCCTCGAGAATTTGATTCACTCTTTCCGTTTGACCTTCGGTCTGCGGATGGTAAGCAGTGCTCAAATTCAGGTGAGTACCCAAGATTCCTGAAAAGCTTTCCAGAACTGGCTGGTAAAGATAGGATCTCGATCACAAACAATACTGATAGGAACACCATGGAGACGAACAATCTCCCTCATATAAATCTCAGCCAAACTAGAAGAGGAACGGGTAGACTTGACCAGAATGAAATGAGTTACTTGGTCAATCTATCCAAAATAACCCAAATACTCTCATTACCCCTCCGAGTCCTCAGTAATCCATCAATAAAATCCATAGAAACCTGTTCCCCATTTCCAATTGGAAACCTCAAGGGGCTGCAGCAGACCAAGGGTCTTCTGATGATCTGCCTTGACTTGCTGACAAGTCGCACGCCTACTAACAAAGATGGAGATATCTTGCCTCATACCTCTCCGCCAATAAAGCTTCTTCATATCCTGATACATCTTCGTCACACCAAGATGAATAGAAAGTCTGGATCTTTGATTTTCCTGAAGTAACTCTTGCCTCAATCCATCAACATTCGGGACACAAATCCAATTATTAATCCATAAAATCCCTCTATCATCGATCTGAGCTCCACTACCATCAGGACTACCATCACCAAATCTGCTACAAACACTCTCCTTCATAAGCCTAAGCATCTCATCCTCATCTTGCTTAGCAATAATACGATCCAAAAAAGGAGAAGAAGAAACAACAAGCTGACACAACATGGCATTCTTCGACTCAAAGCATCAACCACAACATTAGCTTTCCTAGGGGTATAGCTAATGGCAAGATCATAAGAAGCAAGAAACTCATGCCACCTAACCTGGCGTGATTCAAATCCTTCTGGGTAAAGATATACTTCAAAGACCGATGATCGGTAAAGAGCACAAACTTAGCACCCAGAAGATGATGTCTCCAAAGCTTCAAAGCAAAAAACCACAGCAAGCAATTCCAAATCATGAGCTGCGTAATTGGCTTCACGGGTCTTCAACTGGTGACTGGCATAAGCAATGACCTTCCCATCTTGCATCAGAACAGCTTCCAAACCCTCTCGGATAGCATCAATGTATACCGTTAATCCCTCATTTCCATTTGGAATGGAAAGCACTGGTGCGGAAGTAAGCTTATGCTTCAAGTCATTGAATGCATCTTTACACTTATCATTCCATACAAACTTAGAATTCTTACGAGTCAAAGCAGTAAGAGGTGCAGCAATCCGAGCAAAATTCTCAATGAATCTCCAATAATAACCGGCAAGGCTTAGAAAGCAATGAATATCAATGGAGTCCTAGAAGTTTCCCAATCCTACAAAACATAGGGAGAAATAAGGACTACAATAAAAGATAGAATGATAAATACAGAGAAAGAAGAGAAGAACACTTACATTGATCGTAGCGATCTTGAATGGATCAACATAAACTCCATTACTAGAAATAATATGCCCGAGAAATCGAACTTCATCCCTCTAGAAATGGCATTTCGAGAATTTAGCCTTCAACTGATTATTTCTAAGAGGATCCAAAACAAATTTCAAATACGACTCATGCTCTTTCCTTGACTTGGAGAAGACAAGGATATCATCAATAAAGACTAGAACAAACTTGTTAAGCACATCACGAAAAATACGATTCATCAAATCAACAAAGAAAGCAGGAGCGTTAGTCAAACCAAAAGGCATAACTAACCATTTATAGAAGCCATTCTCAGTACGGAAAGTAGTCTTGGGAATACTTTCCTCAGTAACTATGAGCTGGTGAAAACCTGTGGCAAGTTCAAGCTGAGAGAAAACAGTAGCTCCATGGAGCCGATCGAACATATCATTGATGTGAGGCATAGGATATCCGTTCCTCATAGTGAGCTTGTCAGCTCCCTGTAATCAACACACGTCCTCAAAGAACAATCATACTTAGTGATGTAAACCACCGCTGCTCCCTATTCTAAATAGGTCTGATCAGACCTTTGGAGAACAAGTCCTCAATTTGCTTCCTCAACTCAACTTCTCACGGGGTTCCACTCTTCTAGGAGGAAGAACTACAGGTCGAGCTCCCGAAATAAGATCAGTACGGAAATCAATTTCCCTCTTAGGAGGTAAAAAAGTGACTTCACCAAATACATCGAGATAGAGTTTAACCACACGAGTCGAATGAATATCACCAAGAGAAGAATCAAGAGAATAAATAAAACTGCTAGCAAAATCCTATGGTAAGCGGCACTGAATCACCAAAGAATTACCAAAAGCATAAACAAGAGAAACAGTCCGGGTTTTACAAGAGATAATAACTTCATGCCTCTTCAGCCAATCCCCCCAAGCAATCGATCAAATGCATCAAAACCCAGAACATAGAAATCACCCCTGTAAAGATGATCAAAATAGAGGAGCTTCACTTGATTACAAATCCAACTAAGATTCACAGGACTACCAATAGGATTTGAAACACACAAACGTTCAAGAGCAAACTCGGGAGAAAGAAGATGCTCAAACTTATCATAAAGATCCATAGAAATAAAACTATGGGAAGCACCAATATCAAATAGAACACGAACAGGAAAATTAAACAGAGAAAACTGCCCTGAAGAGTACCTTGAGTATCACTAGGAGAAAGAGAAGGTGCAGGTGGAGCAGGTGAAGAAGTAGAGGTAACAACAAAGATACCAGAGGACTTTCCCTTCTGCTGAGTAGGATAATCCTTCTTGGAATGGCCATGCTACAGACAAATATGATAGAGATCACGCCTAGTCAACTGAGCAGGAGGAATAGCAGCACCAACTAGAGTAGGACAACTATTAGCATAGTGTCCCTTCTGATTATACCTGAAGCAAGTAATGGAAGAAAGGTCAATAATCTGCCTCAGAGAAGAAGAAGATCCCAAATCTAGAGTCTTGTTCCAACTCTTCTTCTGCTGATGAAAGTTGGGCTTCCTCTTCTTAGAATTACCAGCGAAAGACTAAGATTAAGTGGCACGAGCAACCGGAGAATCCTTAGAAGTAGGATTCTCATATCTAATGGCCATATTCATCAGATTAGTGAAAGGGCTATGCACATGAGCGATGAGATGATCACAATACTCCAAACGAGCACCAGCTATGAACTTCTCATTCATCTTGAGAAGGGTGTCAATCTGATTAGGGCCAAACTTAGAAAGTTAATTGAACTTCCTCTCATACTCAACAAATGACATATCACCCTACTTAAGAACCATGAATTCCCAATAAAGCCGAGACTTCACTATTTTGGGCATCCACTTCACAACAAAAGCATCCCTAAAGCACGATAAAGAAACATAAGAAAGATTTCAAAAGAGAAAATTGAACCAAATTCAAAACAAACAGGAGATGATACCTAAATTTCTCCCAAGAAATGTCAGCCTCAATAGTGTGAGCTATAACAGTCTCTCACCAGTCTAAGGCTGCTCCCTTCAACTGCCTAGCTGCTAGTTGACGCTTCTGGGCATCAGTGATCTCAAGACCGGAGAAGATCCTTTCAAATCCCTTCAACCACTGCTGAGCCTTGACAATGCTCTTTGATCCGGTAAACTTGGTTCCACCAAATTCAGTGTACTCCTTATAGAGAGTAGTGAACCTAACTGGATCAGCAAGCTCAAGAACTGGGGTAACACCACGACCCCTACTTCTAGCATTCCTACGACTCATCCTAAAAATTCAAGAATGAATTTTAGGACAAAGGTAATTGAGACATAAAGATAAGATTAGATTCAACTTGAATGAATATCCTAAACAAAGAAATTACTCACAAGGTGGATAAGGAAAAGAAAGAAGTTAAGAAAATTTGATTTCAAAATAAGAAAAGTTTATATCAAAATAATTTTTGGAAAATCCTTTGAAAATCATTTAAAAATCATTTTATACTTTAAAATATGTTCTCTTACAAAGAAATGATTCTAAGATTGATTTCACTCATTCTAGGGTATTTCTACCCTATCTCTAATGAGTTTTTGCTCCGTAGGACACGGTTTACCTAAAACCAAAGCTCTGATACCAAATACCAAATGTAACGAACCACTATTTTGTACCATTCAAATTCGACAATAAAACCACACATATCGGACTTGAATAATTCAAAACAGTAGATTGTAATATAATTTGGAGCGAATAAAACCAATCACAGACACAGAAATATAAGAATAACCCGTAGTGGAAATAAAATAACCATAGTAGTTCATGAAGCTACTACAAACACAGTCTCAAAACAAGTACTAAATACCAGAGTCTGAAAGTAAATACAACCGAAATCCTAATACATAAATGTCCACTAATACATAAGCTGAATAGAAATAGATGACAGCTAGATAGATAGATAATCTCCAGTAAATCCTCTAGCTCCAGAAGATGAAATCCAAAGCTGATACTCAGGCTGACCCGTGTGTAAAGCAAAACACAAAACACCCTAGTCAAGACATACATACTTATACAATGTAAACCAACCCCAGTGAACTGTAATAGAAATGCATAAGTAACTTAAAGGATGCTTGGGACCGCCCATCCTTTAAGGATCCGTTAAATTATCTGTTATGTAGTAATACGCTATTATAATAATGTCTAAAGTAAAGTATAATATATTTAAAAATAGCGTTAAGGCGTTACCCATATCCCCCTTAACACATTTTATAGTGCCAATAGTCTATACAGTATCGTAGTCCCCCCTGATCAGGAAGCCACCAGAGGATACTTCATAGGTACGGCACAAATCAAACTCGTACAAGGCGCGCTAGGGTAGGTGACATGGCAGAACTAGGCAATGCCAGGATAGATATACCAATTACGCATCCGAACTAGTGGTAACACATAACACCCACTATCGCCCACCTCAAGCCACACTCCCTAAATCAAAGATGCGCACCATATCAATCACAAAGTAAGAGAATGGCATACGAAGAAGTGTGTCTGATAAGAGGAGCTGCCTCATTGGCCCGGAATCGCTCCTGTTTTAGCCACCTTATGCCAACTCATGGGAGTTGGGTCCATGTATATACCTTAAAAGAACGTCGCCACCATCCTACTTCATTCTGGAATCTTCACCGTGTGCACGATTGTTATAGTGGTTTTCGAAGTTGGTAGAGAGTATGACAATTTCCGATCGCGGTCTCTTTAACAACCAAACGTTATTATAACCCATAGATATTTATTTCAAAACATATCTATTCCAAAACCATTTAAAATCAAATGCTATTACTTTCCAAAATAATATACATTTTCAAAATTGGTAACATTTCCGAATCCATATACTTAATCATAACACTTTAAAACTTTTAGAAATCATAATACTTGAAAAATGTGATCAGTGTATATAATAGCATTTCAAAAATGCTATCTCTTTATAAATACATCATTTTAAAAACTTTATCTAAAGTAGTATAACACTTTTAACAATGTAGCCTAAAAACCATGTCATTTTGGAAATCATTAACAATTTTGAAATAGTAGCATTTTCAATACATAACCTAAAGTAACATAGCCTTTTTTTTAAAACATAACTAAATTAACATAGCATGCTACAAATACTACCATAACATGTTTAAACATACTATTTCAAATTTTTATCATAGTTTTATTTATACAAAACATATCCACTTCATAAATAAAATTTATTATTATTAGGTTAGGAATAAAATTGCATATTAACTTAAATTTAGATTATTAAGTTATTTATTATAGATAAAATCTTTAAATTTAGTTTTAAACCAATTATTAACTTATAAAATTTTAACTTAGTAGAAAACCAATATATTATTATATTAAAATCATTTAATTAAAATTTAAGTTAAAATTTCATATATTGAAAAATACTTAATAATTTTTAGAAAACTATGATTTAAAAATTAACCATGGGTCTGTATAATATTTTCTAACCTAGGTCAAGTGATACGGATATGTATCATTTCAATCCGCAGTTTGCAAAAAAATCCGTGTTCTATCATTTCAAACCCGCAATCCCTTGTCAAATAAAATAAAAATCGCTTGAGCCTATCATTTCAGCTCATAACGATTTTTCCCTATTCCAAATTCCGTTCGGGTATGTATCATTTCAACCCATAGCGATTCTATACTAACAGGGAACTTATAGTGTGAGAAGCAGAAAATAAAATAAACAGTATAACTTGGCATATCATATCAGGTGATGTAACAGACATATAATCATGTTATTATGTCATGAAATATCATATCACAGGCATGTTTAAATTACTATCAACATAGCATATCATCAACTATAATTCACATGTCATTGTTTCACAATTATATAAGAACGAATGCCGAGAGTGATATACTCACCTTCTAAAGATGGAGATAACAATTGAAGACACACGACCAAACTCCGAAAAGGACGACAAAACACGAATCAAATTCGAGTGGATGAAGAGCCAAGATTCAAATCTTGTAAACAAATAAATATGAACATCCATAAATATAAAATTCAACACATAAAATATAAATTAAACAAAATAAAATGAAGTAAAATTTGGCTTAACCAAACAAGTGGGCTCGGCCACAACATAATTGGCTTGACCATCATCACAACATGGCTCAACCATTATTGTTTTGAAGCATATATGCTCGGCAATGGCAAGATAAAAGGCACGGCTATGGCTAAAAATGAAGTGGGGTAAGGCAAAAGGTCATGTGGAAGGCAAGGAGACAAGGCATGCAACTTTGGGTTCGGCCCTAGGCTAACATAGCTCGTCCCTATGCTAAGATCTGGATCAGGTCTGGTCACACCACTAGCATGGATTGGAGATGAATAATTGGTCACGGCAAAGGCAAAGGAAGGGGAGTGGTTGGTGGCCGAGGCAAGCAAGAAGGAAGGGGATGTAATGGTGGCTCGGTTAGGGTTTGTGAGGCCATCGGAAGGGTGTTTTGGATCCGATAGGTCACAACATGGGATGGTGGAGATGAGATGGTTATGTAGGCCGGTCATAGGTGGTGTAGAGGAGGAGATGTGGTTGGCTAGGAGTATGAGATGGCCAAGCGTGTAAAGGAGAAACAACAAATGAACAGAGAAAAGAAAATAGAAAGAGGTAGATACTTACTGTAAAATTTTCTATAGGAAATAAAATGATAAAGAGATGAGAAATGTTTTGTATGTGAATGAGAAGGAGGTGAGAAGTTTTTGTGTATGGCTAAGCAATAGAAGGGGACAGCTGGAATTAGAAAATGCATGACTTCATATTCAAGAAAAGAAACTTATGTCTCATGAATTTCTAAGCCATTTGCAAAAAATAGAAAGTAGAGAATGGAAAAAAATAGAAATGAAATAGAAAATAAAAAATAATAAAAAATACTGAAAGTAATCGCGCGTAAAACACTGAAATTTATCAGGTTTAAAAAGTATAAAATAGAATTTGACGAAACGAAAAGCAGAATGTACATCAGAATTAACTTCAGCTTCAAACAAAAAGATTGAAAAATAAAAATTCAAATTAAAAAAATTCAACGTAAAGTCAACGTTTGGCCACAGTTGACCAAAATATAAAATTTTCAGAAAATCTTAATTTTATTTTATTTGGAAAAATGATTATAAACAAAATTTAAAAATTCATTGGAAAATTCCAAAATTCCAATTTTTAAATTAATTAAAATAAAAGTTTTCAAATAAATTGAATTAAAATATTTATTAAAATTTATGGGTTGTTACATAGCATCCTTTAAGGATTCGTTAAACTATCTACTATGTAGTAATACGCTATTATAATAATGTCTAAAGTAAAGTATGATATATTTAAAAATAGTGTTAAGGTGTTACACATATCCCCATTAACACATTTTATAGTGCCAATAGTCTATATAGTACCGTAGTCCCTCCTGATCGGGAAGCCACCAGAGGATACTCCATAGGTACGACACAAATCAGACTCGTACAAGGCACGCTAGGGTAGGTGACACGGCACAACTAAGCAATGCCAGGGTAGATATACCAATTACGCATCCGAACTGGTGGTAACGCATAGCAGCCACTATCGCCCACCTCAATCCACACTCCCAAAATCAAAGGTGCGCACCATATCAATCACAAAGTAAAAGAATGACATACGAAGAAGTGTGTCCGATAATTGGAGCTACCTCACTGGCCCGGAATCTCTCCTGTTTTAGCCACCTTATGCCACCTCACGGGAGTCGGGTCCACGTATATACCTTAAAAGAACGTCGCCACCATCCTACTTCATTTTGTAATCTCCACCGCGTACACGGTTGTTAAAGTGGTTTTCGAAGTTGGCAGAGAGTATGACAACTTTCGATCACGGTCCTTTAACAACCAAACGTTATTATAACCCATGGATATTTATTTCAAAACATATCAATTCCAAAACCATTTAAAATCAAATGCTATCACTTCCCAAAATAATATCCATTTTCAAAATTGTTAACATTTCCAAATCTATATACTTAATCATAGCACTTTAAAAATGTTATCTTTTAGAAATCATAATACTTGAAAAATGTAATCAATATATATAATAGCATTTCAAAAATGCTATCTTTTTATAATTACAGCATTTTTAAAACATTACCTAAAGTAGTATAACAATTTTAACAATGTAGCTTAAATAACATAGCGTTTTGGAAATCATTAACAATTTTGAAATAGTAGCATTTTCAATACATAACCTAAAGTAATATAGCTTTTTTTTAAACATAACTATATTAACATAGCATTTTACAAATGCTACAAATACTACTATAACATGTTTAAACATACTATTTCAAATTTTTATCATAGTTTTATTTATACAAAACATATCTATTTCATAAATAAATTCTATTATTATTATTAGGTTAGGATTAAAACTCCATTCTCACTTAAATTTAAATTATTAAGTTATTTATTATAGATAAAATCTTTAAATTTAGTTTTAAACCAATTATTAACTTATAAAACTTTAACTTAGTAGAAACCAATATATTATTATATTAAAATCATTTAATCTAATTTTAAGCTAAAATTTCATATATTTAAAAATACTTAATAATTTTTAGAAAACAATAATTTAAAAATTAACCATGGATCTGTATAATATTTTCTAACCTAGGTCAAGTGATACGGATATGTATCATTTCAATCCGTAATTTACAAAAAAATCCGGGTTCTAGCATTTCAAACCCGCAATCCCAAGTCAAATAAAAAAAATCGCTTGAGCCTATCATTTCGGCTCATAACAATTTTTCCCTATTCTAAAGTCCGTTTGGGTATGTATCATTTCAACGCATAGTGATTCTATACTAACAGGGAACTTGCAGTGTGAGAAGCAGAAAATAAAATAGTATAACATGGTATATCATATCAGGTGATGTAATAGCATATAATCAGGTTATAACATCATGAAATATCATATCACAGGCTTGTATAAATCACTATCAAACATAGCATATCATAAATTATAATTCATATGTCATTGTTTCACAATTATATAAGTATGAATGTCGAGAGTGATAAACTCACCTTCTAAAGCTGGAGATAACAATTCAAGACACACGACCAAACTCCGAAAGCACGTCAAAGAACGAATCAAATTCGAGAAGAAGTAGCACCCAACTCCAAATCTTGTAGACAACAAAAATAGAATATATATAAGCAACTATATTATACAAAAGATTACACATCAAAACAATGTACAAATATGAATCAAAATTGAAGGCTTAACCTCTTTAAGTAGGCTCGGCCACCATCATAATAGGCTAGACCATCATCAACATGGCTCGACCATGATTTTTTTTGAAGCACCTATGCTCGGCCATGGTCACAAATGCATGGCTATGGGCTAGAATATGAAGGGATGGCAAGGCAAAATTAATAGTAAGGCAAAGAGGCAAGGCATGTTGATGTTTGGATTCGGCCTTATGCTAAAGTTGCTCAGCCCTTTGCTTAAGTTATGGATCAGGTCAAGGCACATCTAAATAGGCATGACTATGGTGAGCTTTTTCTCACGGCAAGATATTGGAAGAGGTGGAGTGGGTGTTGGCCGAGATAAGCAAAGAGGAAGGGTGATAATATAGGCTCGGCTAGGGTTTCAAGCATAGTTTGGTGGTGGAGTTTTGGGTCTACGATCACGACATGGGTGTGGAGATGAGATGGTGATGGTTGTATGGTGGTGAGATGGTCGGCAAGAGGAGCACATGGTGATGGCTGAACATGTAAAGGAGAAACAAACAAAAGAAAAGAGAAAAGAAAAGAGAAAGAGGGAGACATGAGAGGAAAAAACTTACTATAAATATTCTTTTGTTCAAAAAATGAAATGAGAAAGAGATATGAGAAGCTTGTATGTGAATGAGGAGATGAGAAGTTTAATATGTACGGCTAGGGTAATGGAGAGGAGTTTTGAACGGCTAGGCATAGGAAAAGGTTTCACTTCATATTAAAGAAAAAAGAACTTATGCCTCTTGAAATTTCCAAGCCCATTAGCAAAACAAACTCAAAAATCAAATAAAAGATCAAAGCCCAAACAAAATAAAAAATAGAAATGAAATAGAAAATATAGAGTAGAAAAATAAACAATAAGATACTAAAAATAATCGCGTGTAAAACGATGAAATTTATCAGATTTAAAAAGTATAAAACAAAATTTGACGAAATGAAAAGCAGAACGAACATCAGAATCAACTTCAGTTTCAAATAAAAAGATTGAAAAATAAAAATTCAAAATTAAAAATATCAACTGAAAGCCAAAGTTTACCACAGTTGGCCAAAATATAAAATTCTCCAAAAATCTTAATTTTATTTTATTTGGAAAATTGATTATAAACAAAATCCAGAAATTCATTGGAAAATTCCAAAATTCCAATTCTTAAATGACTTAAAATCAAAGTTTTCAAATAAATTGAATTAAATTTTTTATTAAAATTTAAGGGTTGTTACAAAAATATTTTATTTAGCATGAAAGTATGTTGACATAATTTTAGTGCAAAGAAATTTTGTTGAAATATGTTGTTTTGATAATCACATAAGTATATTTGTGTATAAGGTGTTTAAGTGAGTAAATTATTTACTTAGTTATTTTCTTTTCTTTTGGGTCAAAGCTCACTTAGCATAATAAGCCTGAACAAAGAAAAAAGAAAGTTTTCTTCTCATTTTCACCTGTACGTTCAGTTTACATCACTACAGTAAAGAAAACAAAAACCAGAAAATAGAAACCCACCCTCTTTTCAAATCCAAAGTTTCAAACTTCAATTTTCTTGAAAAATTTGTTGTTTTAATCAACCTAAAGCTAATTTACTGCATGTAATCGATTCCAAAACTAAATATTTTCATCATAAATTTATTTGTGAATTGGGTTTGTCTGTTAATAGTTGTTTCTGCTCTGGCAAGTCACTGTGCTTTTGATTTATATGTATTTGAAGCCATCTCTTACTCCAAGCTCTCAACTTTCAACTGTAAATCCAAGTTTTTCTTTTCAATTGTAAGGTGAGTTAACTGTTCAAAAAATTCTAGGTGAAGCAAAGCTTCATAAAGCCAAATCTATGCAAAAATAAATCTTGGTATATTGTTTTCTATACTTATTTTTGTTTCTATGAAAAACTGATTTGGGTTGCCACTTTGCATGTCAATTTCTTCCAATTTCGGTAACAAAATGCTGTCAGGTTTTCTTCTATTGGTAGTCTATATGTTGTAGTATATGCTTACAAAATTTGGTAGCTAAATTCATTTGTTTGCTATGGGAAAACCGCACTGCAAAATTGATACGAAGCCTGAAAATAACATGCACAAGACCGCGTGGTCTTGGTCGACCATAAATTTCCCTAGGTGGACCTATAGGTCGACCCACAAGCCTCACAGGTCGACCCTAGGGTCGAACTATGGGTGTTGAAGGTCGACATCCAGGTCGACTTGGGGAGAAATGTTTTCTGCCTTGTTTTTTGTATTTTGCTCGTTTCCGGCTTGCTTTTCCGACTATCTGCTCCATTTTTTTGTGATATTTTTGAATTTTTTGAGGGCTATGATGCCTATCAATAGGCTGGCCAAAATTTTGGAGAAGTTGTGATTCTAAATGAATCGTTTTGAGTTAAATTTGTGTGTCGATTTTTGAGAATTTTTCGATGTTTTAATTGATTTCAAGCATGGGGTTTTTCAAATAATTTTTAAAATAAATTGTCATTTGAAATAATTATTATATAATATTTTTAAATGATTTTCAAGATATAAAAACTATACAATCTCTATAACAAGTGAATTTCAAAGTTTATTTTCCAAAATCGATTTCTAAAATCGTTTTAAAAGCTTGTTTTCTCAACAACTTATTTTCTATAAAAATACACGTTTTTACACTATTTGAGCGTATGAGAAGAAAATTTAAATGATTGGGCGAAACATGTGGCATGGGATACTTGCGTTTATCTTTTAGGTTAATTCCTGACTTGTCTGTTTTATCTTTTTAACCTTCGGGTCGTATTTGCCAATGAGATGAGGCAAATATTTTTATTGCTTTCTGGTATGACATTGGCTAGCAGTTAGTAAACCGATTAGTGAGAATGTGTGGTATGGGACACACTGTTAACACTTTCTAGATTTCTATCTGAGAGTTTGTGATACATTTTTCTAAGAGATGTATTTCCCAGTACTGGACCTTCGGGCCATTTGTCCTTTGGGATGTTTGTTTAAGAGATGTATTTGTCCATTGAGACGTATTTGTCCTTTGGGATTTTTGTCTAAGAGACGTATTTATTTGTCCTTCGGGATGTTGTCCTTGGGACGTTTATCTAAGAGATTTGGCGCCTTATTTTGAGAGAACGGTACTTGGTGGGTTTCGGCCATAAGCATGTGCTATATCTTGAAGATGATTTCATTGATTTCTTTGTGATATTCCAAGTGTATCGCCTTTTTACATTATTAGCCATTTGAGCCATTCGTGATATTATGTATGGAGATTACATCTTTAGAAATTGAACTCTTTATCGAGTTTTATATTTGAGATTTTGGTTTGCCAACACTTGGCATTTATTTGAGATTTATAATCTCCCATTTGATAATATATGAGATTGCCATTTTTGGCGTATTTTGTGCTTTGAGACCTCTATTTAGAGAATGTTATTATGTTTGCCATTTATAGCGAGTTTTGAGTTTGATATTTAGGATTCTCCCATTTTGGAGATATGGTTCATAGAAACCATTTTATTGGCTTTTGGAATTTCGCCGATGATATCAGGCGTTTATTATACTTAGTGTTATTTGGTGAGAGTACCTATTTCGAGGACATACACTTAGTGCAATTACCTTATTTGGAAGCAGGGACATGTGCTTGATTATGTTATTTCTTCTCATCCATAAGATACTTCACCTTACCCTTATGCTTCAAATATCTATTGTTAATCTGATTGTTTAAGCTAGACTGACCTGTGTATTTTATGCTCGGGTCAGGCCGATTTGTTTCAGGTTAGATACCTACTTATGGACTTTGCTTTGATGCTTCCACTTGGATACCAGCTTATCCCTTTTTGCGTAGTTTGTAACCTTTTGTTTGACTCTGATATGTATATTGTTTTGACTCGTTGTATATAGTGTGGTCTTCGTATCACTTATAATGTATCATTTTGTACTGTAGTGGGATGTATCAGTGTATATGTATATATATGTTGTTTGCTGTTCTGTGATGTGTTGCAAGTTCTATTGCAGTATTTTTTCTGATAGATCCGTTAGCCGCTTGTAGTTTTGTATTAAGCATTTATTGAATATGTCGATCCACTTGAGATAGGAAAAAAAAATTAAAGTATTAATCGATGTATTTAATAGACATTTAAGACAAAGCTATAGATGGTCACTTCTAACCAGCCCTATTCTCCACATTAGTAAACAATATTACCTAGTAATACTCTTTGTTAATGTATGTCTTGGGGTGAGCTTGGTATCAGAGCTGAATTCAGAACAAAATACGATAAAAACAGAATAGAAACATATATTACGGTACATCAAAGTATAGTAAAAGTGTTACAAATCCCTAAATCATCGTGTCCTTGACCTTTTCACGTCCCTTGGGGTAGATATAATTTAGGAGTATGTCTATTGGCTGGAAGAGACAAAGACTTAGAAGAAATTTATCTATTGGTGGACCAATGAAACGATGACACTTTAGTTACCTTTATGTTGACCTTTTTGTTTGGGAAAAAGAGAAGACCTAGTATATTTTTTCAAAAATTGTGAAGCTTGATTTTTTTTGAAAGTCATGTGAAAATAGATAAATTAGGCTTGATTTGGTTCATAGAGTATATAACATTACATAGCTAATTCAACTTTTCTTTTTCATATTTGATATTGATAAACAAAAATGAAAGTTTGCAACTGAACATTCAGACATACATACGTACATACACACACACACGCACACGCATACGCACACGCAGAAGCGCATGCACACGCACATGCACACGCACACGCATACGCACATGCACACGCACCCATATATTGAAACTAGAATGAATTAAGAAAAGCATATTTTGGAAATTGGTGATTTAAAACAGATACAGATGCAAATTTCTTGATTATCATGCTAAGGTGTTAATACTGATTATATTTTATGTTCTGATTTTAGTAATAATTAAATTCAAACATCGATCATGATTAATTTTTTTAATTAACTGCAAAAGGTATGTAAGGTTAATTCGACTAATTCGACGTTGAATCTATACAAATTGAGTGTTTCATTTTATGTCTTACATATTACATGAGTTCAATGGTTGAATTAACAAAAACATTTAAGATTAAATTATAGCTCTCAAACTGAATAATATACTTATAGAATTCTTGATTATTATATTTTGATTCCTTTCATTCTTCTTGTTGTTACCATAATTATTTACGAAATGGTACTCTTCAATAAACTTTATATTTCAAAAAATAGAACCAATTGAAATTCCAACAGAGATTATGCTTATTCAGAATAGCTACTATATAGAAGATTATATGGTTAGAGATTGGATTTTGAATGCATTTTATATGTAGAAAGAGACTTAATAGGGAAAAGTTAATATTTTAAATGAACTAAATAATTCTAAATCATATTGAATAGAATGAGGTCTATTGGATTCGAACCTAGGTGCTTTATTTAAACTGAATCAAGGTCAGTGAGATTATTCTAAGATGTATTAGATATAAGAGTGGTAAGCAGAATTTGAACCTGTAAACTCTTCAAAATATATTCAATGAAGGAGAGATGGGTATTTTAATTGTAAAATTACAAGAAAAAAGAAAAAAAAATTAAGTGAGATATGGCTTTTATGTATATAGTATAAGATACACATATTCGATCCTAGTCCCTTTAAAACTAAATCAGTGAATTTCCAATTAACTCGGTTCTGATTCTTTAAGAAGTAAATGAATGATGTAAAGGAGTCCTCCTCCGGGGATCTCATATAACACACATTCCTAAAGTAAGAGACGATTCATATGAATGAACCCTCCTTGGGGATCTCAATATCAATACATAATGCTTACATACACTTTCAAAGTTAATTGGGTCAAACTCGATAGTTGACTAATCAACTACCTAGTACAAAATAGAAACGATCGTATGTGAAAATCAAGTCTTGTATACTTATCATGTTTTAGACTTTCTTAGCTTATACTATTCCTCGGTCAAGAGAGCACCGTTTGCTTCTAAACCCTACTCGAACGTCATACTTAACTCTTACAAATAGAATAAGTTTACTTTATCGGCTTTTAGTGCTAAGTACATGACTAAATACTTTTCATAAACAAGTAAAGACACAAAACACGCTTAAGTCACCCAAAGTATGATTAGTCATATATGCGACTTGTAGTCCCCTTTTTATTTAATTAATACTTCTATTAGTTAAAACTTCATGTAAATATTTGTATATATATTTAAAATATCTACAGAAGATATATACATGGGTACTATTATTTCAATATTCACTTCTACTCTTTCATTATTCATTTCTACCCTTTTTAATACTTTGAAATGTATCCATATTTTTATCCTAAATGGTATAAGGATATTCACAAATCTTAAATAAGATTTCACATTTTCAAAAGTATAATCAAAATAGGTTAAAATAAATGTTATTAAAACATTGTTACTATAAACCGAAAACCCTTTTATATTTGTCATCATCTTTAAAAACATTCATTTTAAAGACCTAGGTATATCTATACTCGTTAAACAAGGTAATATACGCTTCATTAACTTTACAAAACCACTTATTATAGCATAGTATTATAATCCAAAACTTCTTTTATTATTTTACAAAATATTTAACTTTTCCAAACTTACATATGTGCACACACACTTAAAAAATGCTCATAAATAGGTTTTATATATATGTAAAATATTATTTAAAAATAATGATTCATAATTTACTAAAAAACTTTTATTTTAAATGCTTCAAACGAAATATTTTTCTTTAAAAATTAATATTTAGTTATTAAAAATATATTTAAACTCGTAATCTTTTTTTACACTCAAATTCGTGTTACTAAACTCCCCTAAAAAGATTCTACAAAGAAAATAAATTATAAACCACTTAACACATGAAAATCTAAGTAAATGTCACACTAAAACAAAATATTGCAACAAACCCAGAAGTGCTGCAGTAGATCAAAGAGATTGTTTATAAATACTATCTAAAGTTCTGGACATGCAACAATATGAAAATGCAGGATCTTTGTGACCGGTTTTGATCCAATTTTTTTATTGTAAGTGGTGTGCTTAGACTACTTGAAAACCATGAAAAGGAACTCCAAAGAATATCTTCCATAGTTATTACAAAAATTCCTAAAAACAAGGTAGTTTTCAAAGTGCATTTATAGAGACTATTTTACTCCAAATTTTAGCCACTTTGTTCAACCAGTTATAAACACTAATTTTTTTACAGTAACAAGTAAACATAAAATATTTATTAAAATAGCAAAGAAAGCCCTAAAGATGTATTTCAAAGTGAACTTAAAAATCACCGAACACAAGGTGTTTTCAAAGGAGATCCATGACCTTTTTGCTTCAAACTTTCACATTTTTGTATCACAAGATCTACAACTTTACAAACAAATTCCTTGCCCTTTCCATATCCCAAAATATATGTAGGGAACAACCAAAATAATTTATACCAATTTAAGTTTATATCTTCCATTTACACAAGTTAAAGTTAAGGAATATATTAAAGTGCACTCAAAGCCACCTATCTCGCTTTAACCACTTTCAACACACTTCAACTTCATAAACAATCACAATAAGCTTGTAAACACAAGGCATAGGCTATGATACATTTTTAGAGGGAAAAAGAAGTGAAAATATTATATAATAAGTTATCATTTGCTTTTTAAAGCAAGGAGTCCAAAAGTCATAACTTTCGTTGTTCTTTACATAACTTTACATTCATGTAAATAATTATATACACAAAACATACTATTAAATGGTGAGATAATTCACACTATAACGAAGATAGCAACCAATACAAGCCATAAGATCCTAAGAATAACTTCCTATCATCACCTAAAACCCAAAGACACCACCTTTAGCCTTCAAAACACAAGCCAAGCTCCCTCTCCACTTTGATGTTCACGTCCAAACCACGTTCCCCCATTTTTGCTCCTTTCTTCTACTTTTGAGATGCTATACCATCTTACCATATCGAGTTAGTGTCATTGATAAAGTTTGGTTGAGTTTAGAGTTCATTTGATATGAGAAAATAAAGAGAGAAAGGGCTTAAATACTTAGTCTTTTTTAGCAAGGCTAGCTGGCTTAATAGTGGGCCATGCATTTTTGTTAATAAAATATAAAACATGTGTTCTGCACATGTATATAATGACTATGATGGTTTTATAGTGGTTATACCATATAAAATAAAAAATAGGGCATGGGAATTAGGCAGCACGCCTAAACTACTAACTACCATGACTAGCCCCCTTGGAAGAGGAAATATACTACTACCACTATCATAAGCCCAGTCCGGACCAATGACAAGAATGGACTTAGAGAGAAGATGAGTAATGTTTAGAACAAGCCAAGTAGTATCTCAAAACAAATTCTTGTTCACTTCATCAATATCACCCACCCCTAGTAAGGGATAGACCCTTGCCCTAAATGTGATAGAACGGATGCCTGCTCTCATCTTTATTGTCACTCACAACTTGTGGCAAGTTTCACCCTCGACAAAATATCTAATATCAGATGGAACATGAATCCAAGGATGAGTTCCAAAATAATAGCATCAAAAGGTGGCACTAAGATCGAAGGAACAACTGGATCATCGACAACCTCTAGAACCGCAGGAGGAGAAGGAATACTAGTTATGGGAGGCATAACTAAGGGAGGACAGGAAATAAGAACAGAGTGAACTTTCGGGATCCACTTCATGACCGTGGGTCGAGTAAGTAGAATCCCAGTAGAATATGGAACTGGATTAGGGACATGCCTAAGAGAATAAGCTTCCATAAGATGACTAAAGACTAATAAGATGTGCAAATATCAGGATTCCAACTATACCAAAAAACAACCTCAGCATCAAGTCCCTTAGCAATTCTGACCATAAGCGTAGAAGGAAAAGGCTTCTTAAGCATGATTTCAATCAATGCTTTAGCATACACCAATTTCTTCCTAGCCGCATTATTAGAATCAGAGCAAATCACCTTACCAACATGGATTGCCGAGGATTCGGAGGGGTAATGAGAGTATTTGGGTTATTGTGGATAGATTGACCAAGTCAGCTTATTTCATTCCAGTCAAGTCTACCAGTTCTGCTTCTAGTTTGGCTGAAATTTATATGAGGGAGATTGTTCGTCTCCATGTTGTTCCTATCAGTATTGTTCGTGATCAAGATCCTATGTTTACCAGCCAGTTCTGGAAAGCTTTTCAGGAATCTTTGGGTACTCAACTGAATCTGAGCACTGCTTACCATCCGAAGACCGGCGGTGAAATGAAAAGAGTGAATCAGATTCTCGAGGATCTTCTTCGTGCTTATGTTCTGCATTACGGAGGATCTTAGGAAGATCATCTCCAACTTATTGAATTCACCTATAACAACAGTTATCATGTATATTATACTCTTTTATTTTAATCTTATCTTAATCTTTTATCTATCTCACTTCGTCTTTGAATTCAGGCTAGTATTGCAATGTCTCCGTTTACTGCTCTTTACGGAAGATCTTGCAGATCTCCATCTTGCTAGATTGAATCTGGTAATCGTTTGGTTCTTGGTCCTGATATGATTTTGGAGGCTTCTGAAAAGGTTGAGGAGATTAAGAGGAAGATGAGGGGTGCTTAAGATACGCAGAAGAAGTATGTGGGTCGGCGTAGGAGTTTGGAGTTTTCTGTGGTTGATCTGGTTTTCCTTAAGGTCTCTCCCTTAAGGAATGTGATTCGGTTTGGTCGAAGAGGGAAGCTTGCTCATAGGTTTGTTAGTCCTTTCCGTATCTCTGAGAGGATTGGTTCTTTAGCTTATCGTCTGGATTTGCCTAAGAAGTTTTCTGGAGTGCATAATGTATTTCATGTTTCGCATCTTCGTCGATATCTGCATGTTTTATCTTTGATTGTCCAGCCTTCTGCTCTCGAGAATTTGGATATTGAGCCTAATCTCACTGTCGAGAGGAAGCCACTTTGTATTATCGATATAGGAACGAAGCAGCTGAGAAGGAAATCTGTCAACCTGGTCAAAGTGCAGTGGAGTATGGATGATCGGGATTATACCTAAGAGACGGAGGAAAGCATGCATGATTTGAATGTGGAATTGTTTGTTTCAGGTACTATTTTTTTGTATATCTTAGCTTTCCTCGTTTTCGTGTCTCGTTCCTTTTCTAGGGCGAAAAGTTTTGAGTGGGGGAGAGTGTAACAACCCATAAATTTTAATAAATATTTTAATTCAGTTTATTTGAAAACCTTGATTTTAAGTCATTTAAAAATTGGAATTTTGGAATTTTCCAATGAATTTTTGGATTTTTTTTATAATCATTTTTCCAAATAAAATAAAATTAAGATTTTCAAAAAAAAAATTATTTTGGTCAACTGTGGCCAAACTTTGACTTTCAGTTGAAATTTTTAATTTTGAATTTTTATTTTCAATCTTTTTCTTTGAAGCTGAACTTGATTCTGATGTTCGTTCTGCTTTTCGTTTCGTCAAATTCTGTTTTATACTTTTTAAATCTAATAAATTTCAGCGTTTTACACGCAATTATTTTCAGTATCTTATTGTTTATTTTTCTATGTCATTTCTATTTTTTTATTTTGTTTGGGCTTTGATCTTTTATTTGATTTTTGAGTTTGTTTTGCTAATGGGCTTAGAATTTCAAGAAGCATAAGTTCTTTTTTCTTTCATATGAAGTGAAGCCTTTTCCTATTCCTAGCCGTTCAAAACTCCCCTCCATTACCCTAGCCGTACATATCAAACTTCTTATCTCCTCATTCACGTACAAACTTCTCATATCTCTTTCTCATTTCATTTCCTGAACAAAAGAATATTTACAGTAAGCTTTTTCTCTCATGTCTTCCTCTTTCTCTTTTCTTTTCTCTTTTCTTTTGTTTGTTTCTCCTTTACATGTCGGCCATGCTCCTCTTGCCGACCATCTCACCACCGTAGAACCATCACCATCTCATCTCCACACCCATGCCGTGACCATAGACCCAAAACTCCACCACCAAACTATGCTTGAAACCCTAGCCAAGCCTATATGATCACCCTTCCTCTTTGCTTGTCTCGGCCCACTCCACCTCTTCCAATGCCTTGCTGTGACCAAAAGCACACCATAGCCGTGCCTATTCAAATGTTCCATGACTTGATCTATATATTAAGCATGGGGCCGAGCCACTTTAGCATAGGGCCGAACCCAAACATCAACATGCCTTGCCTCTTTGCCTTCCTATTGATTTTGCCTTGCCATCCCTTCATATTCTAGCCCATAGCCGTGCATTTGTGACCATGGCCGAGCATAGATGCTTCAAAAAAAATAATGGTCGAGCCATGTTAATGATGGTCTAGCCCATTTTGATGGTGGCCGAGCCTACTTGAAGGAGTTAAGCCATTTTGCTTCAATTTTGATTCATATTTGTACATTGTTTTGATGTGTAATCTTTTGTATAATATAATTGCTTACATATTCTATTTTTGTTGTCTACAAGATTTGGATTTGGGTGCTACTTCTCCTCGAATTTGATTCGTGCTTTGTCGTGCTTTTCAGAGTTTGGTCGTGTGTCTTGAATTGTTATCTCCGGCTTTAGAAGGTGAGTTTATCACTCTCGACATTCATAATTATATAATTGTGAAACAATGACATGTGAATTATAGTTGATGATATGCTATGTTGATAGTAATTTATACATGCCTGTGATATGATATTTCATGATGTTATAACCTGATTATATGCCTGTTGCATCACCTAATATGATATGCCATGTTATACTGTTTATTTTATTTTCTGCTTCTCACACTGCAAGTTCCCTGTTAGTATAGAATCACTATGGGTTGAAATGATACATACCGAAACGGAATTTAGGATAGGGAAAAATAGTTATGAGCTGAAATGATAGGCTCAAGCGATTTTTATTTTATTTGACTTGGGATTGCGGGTTGGAATGATATAACCCGGATTCTTTTGTAAATTACGGATTGAAATGATACATATCCGTATCACTTGACCTAGGTTAGAAAATATTATACAGACCCATGGTTAATTTTTAAATCACGGTTTTCTAAAAATTATTAAGTATTTTTAAATATATGAAATTTTAACTTAAAATTTAATTAAATGATTTTAATATAATAATATATTGGTTTTCCACTAAGTTAAAATTTTATAAGTTAATAATTGGTTTGAAACTAAATTTAAAAATTTTATCTATACTAAATAAATTAATAACTTAAATTTAAGTTAATATGGAATTTTATTCCTAATAATAATAATTAATTTTGTTTATGAAATAGATATGTTTTGTATAAATAAAACCATGATAAAAATTTGAAATAGTACGTTTAAACATGATATAGTAGTACTTGTAGCATTTGTAAAATGCTATGTTAATTTAGTTATGTTTTAAAAAAAAAGGCTATTTTACTTTAGGTTATGTACTGAAAATGCTACTATTTCAAAATTGTTAATGATTTCCAAAATGCTATGTTATTTAGGCTACATTGTTAAAAAATGTTATATTACTTTAGATAATGTTTTATAAATGCTGTACTTATAAAAAGATAGCATTTTTGAAATGCTATTATATTTTGGTCAACTGTGGTCAAACTTTGACTTTCAGTTGAAATTTTTAAATTTGAATTTTTATTTTTCAATCTTTTTGTTTGAAGCTGAAGTTGATTCTGATGTTCATTCTGCTTTTCGTTTTGTCAAATTCTGTTTTATACTTTTTAAATCTGATAAATTTCAATGTTTTACATGCGACTATTTTCAGTATTTTTTTTATTTTTATTTTATATTTTCTATTTCATTTCTATTTTTTATTCCATTCTCTACTTTCTATTTTCTATTTTTTGCTAATGGGCTTAGAAATTAAAGAGAAATAAGTTTCTTTTCTTGAATATGAAGTAATGCCTTTTCTAATTCATAGCCGTCCCTTTCTATTGCTTAGCCATACATAAAAATTTCTCACCTCCTTTTCTTTCATGTACAAAACATTTCTCATCTCATCTCTTTCTCATTTTATTTCCTATAGAAAATTTTACAGTAAGTGTCCTCCTTTTTCTCTTTTCTTTTCTCTTTTCTTTTGTTGTTTCTCCTTTACATGCTCGGCCATCTCATGCTCCTAGACAACCACATCTCATCCTATACACCACCTATGACTGGCCTCCATCACCATCTCATCTCCATCATCCCATGCCATGACCTCTTGGATCCAAAAACCCCTTCCGATGGCCTCACAAACCCTAACCGAGCCACCATTACAGCAACTTCCTTCTTGCTTGCCTCAGCAACCAACCACTCCACTTCCTTTGCCTTTGTCGTGACCAATTCTTCATCTCTAAGCCATGCTAGTAGTGTGACCAGACCTGGTCCAGATCATAGCACAGGGCTGAGCCATGTTAGCCTAGGGCTGAACCCAAAGTTGCATGCTTTGTCTCCTTGCCTTCCACGTGACCTTTTGCCTTACCCCACTTCATTTTTAGCCATAGTCGTGCCTTTTAGCTTGCCATGGCCGAGCATATATGCTTTAAAACAATGATGGCTGAGCCATGTTGTGATGATGGTCAAGCCAATTGTGTTGTGGCCGAGCCCACTTGTTCGGTTAAGCCAAATTTTACTTCATTTTGTTTTGTTTAATTTATATTTTATGTGTTGAATTTTATATTTATGGATGTTCATATTTATCTGTTTACAAGATTTGAGTCGTGGCACTCCATCCACTCGAATTTGATTCGTGCTTTGTCGTGCTTTTCGGAGTTTGGTCGTGTGTCTTGAATTGTTATCTCCGGCTTTAGAAGGTGAGTTTATCACTCTCGACATTCGTACTTATATAATTGTGAAACAATGACATGTGAATTATAGTTGATGATATGCTATGTTGATAGTAATTTATACATGCCTATGATATGATATTTCATGACGTAATAACCTAATTATATGTCTGTTACATCACCTGACATGATATGCCATGTTATACTATTTATTTTATTTACTGCTTCTCACACTATAAGTTCCCTGTTAGTATAGAATAACTATGGGTTGAAATGGTACATACCCGAATGGAATTTAGAATAGGAAAAAATCGTTATGAGCTGAAATGATAGGCTCAAGCGATTTTTATTTTATTTGTCTTGGGACTGCGGGTTTGAAATGATAGAACCCAGATTTTTTTGTAAATTACTAATTGAAATGATACATATCTGTATCACTTGACCTAGGTTAGAAAATATTATACAGACCCACAGTTAATTTTTAAATCATAATTTTCTAAAAATTATTAAATATTTTTCAATATATGAAATTTTAACTTAAAATTTGATTAAATGATTTAATATAATAATATATTGGTTTTCTACTAAGTTAAAATTTTATAAGTTAATAATTCATTTAAAACTAAACTTAAAGATTTTATCTATAATAAATAACTTAATAATTTAAATTTAAGTTAATATGGAATTTTAATCCTAACCTAATAATAATAATAAATTTATTTATGAAATAGATATGTTTTGTATAAATAAAATTATGATAAAAAATTGAAATAGTATATTTAAACATGTTATAGTAGTATTTGTAGCATTTGTAAAATTCTATGTTAATTTAGTTATGATTTAAAAATACTATATTACTTTAGGTTATGTATTGAAAATGCTATTATTTCAAAATTGTTAGTGATTTCCAAAATGCTATGTTATTTAGGCTACATTATTAAAAATGTTATACTACTTTAGATAATGTTTTAAAAATGCTATATTTATAAAAAGATAGTACTTTTGAAATGCTATTATATATATTGATCACATTTTTCAAGTATTATGATTTCTAAAAGATAACATTTTTAAAGTGCTATGATTAAGTATATGGATTTGGAAATGTTACCAATTTTGAAAATGGATATATGGGAAGTAATAGCATTTGATTTTAAATGGTTTTGGAATAGATATGTTTTGAAATAAATATCCATGGGTTATAATAACGTTTGGTTGTTAAAGAGACTGGGATCGGAAGTTGTCATACTCTCTGCCAACTCCGAAAGCCACTTTAACAACCGTGTACGCGGTGGAGATTCTAGAATGAAGTATTGTGACGGCGACGTTCTTTTAAGTTATATACATGGACCCGACTCCCGTGAGTTAGCATAAGGTGGCTAAAACAGGAGCGATTCCGGGCCAATGAGGTAGCTCCTCTTATCGGACAAACTTCTTCGTATGCCATTCTATTACTTTGTGATTGATATGGTGCGCACCTTTGATTTTGGGAGTGTGGCTCGAGGTGGGCGATAGTGGCTGTTGTGCGTTACCACCAGTCCAGATGCGTAATTGGTATATCTACCCTGTCTTTGCCTGGTTGTGTCGTGTCACCTACCCTAGCGCATCTTGTTCGAGTTTGATATGTGCCATACCTATGGAGTATCCTCTGGTGGCTTCCCGATTAGGAGAGACTACGGTACTGTATAGACCATTGGTACTATAAAATGTGTTAAGGGGGATATGGGTAACGCATTAACGCTATTTTTAAATATATTATACTTTACTTTAGACATTATTATAATATCGTATTACTACATAGTTGATAGTTTAACGAATCCTTAAAGGATGCTATGTAACAACCCATATGTATGTACGTCCTGACTCGAGTGTTTTGTGTTTTGCTTTACGCTCGGGCCAGCCTGAGTATTTCAGCTTTGAATTTCACCTTATGGAGCTAGAGGATTTGCTGGAGATTATCCATCTATCTAGTTGTTATCTATTTGTATTCAGTATTTCTATTTAGCTTATGTATTAGTGGATATTTATGTATTGGGATTTCTGTTGTATTTACTTTCAGACTATGTTATTTTGTACTTGTTTTGAGACTGTATTTGTAGTAGCTTCATGAACTACTATGGTTATTCTTATTTCCGCTATGAGTTATTCTGATATTTCTATGTTTGTGATTATGTGATTGGTTTTATTTTCTCCAAATTATATTACAATCTACTATTTTGAATTATTCAAGTCCGACGTGTGTGGTTTTATTATCGAATTGAATGGTACAAAATAGTGGGTCGTTACAATTTTACAACTAATAAAAAGATAATTTAAGTTATAAGAATATATTTTTTATCAAAAACTCTTATTTTTAAATAAATACACAATTTACACCAATATTCACATAAATCACCATTTTCAACACCAAAAATGACACAAAAATAATTTCTTATGTAATAAAACACAATAAACCATTCTAACCCCAATTTTATAACCAAAACTTATTTTTAATCCAAATTTCACCTTTTTATTTATAATATGCAATGTATTAAAATAAATATTTCTTTTAAAAATCAATAAAAGAAGCATTTGGCAATAATTACTAGAATTATTGCATTTTCTCAAATAAAAATCATATTTCATTCATTATTAACTCGAATAACCAAAATAAAGTTTCTAAAACTTTATTTCCACATTTTACATTTAGAATCCTTTTTTATTCCAAATAACCAATTTAAATCTCTAATTTATTTTTAATTCTCAATGTTAAATTATAACCACCATTATAATTTAATATTTTATAGATAATCATCAAAACCAGGGTAGTTACAGACCCTCCTTATAAAAATTACGTCCTTGCAATTTCTAGAGAAGAGCTATATTCAATACATCTATTTCATCAATCAAAAGAAATAGACAAGCTTGAGTTTAAATGTTCTCATTGCCGCTATGAGAAGATAGGAAACTAGGGTAAGATCGCTCGATAAATTCTTTAGTTTCTCAAGTGTCGTCCTTAGGATTTTCACACCAATGGACTTTCACGAGGGGTACATCCTTGTTTTGAATATGTCTCGCCTTCGAAGCAAGAAAACGAATAATCTACTGCATAATGGATGGATCAGATGAGATCTCAAGCTCTTGTAGATTAGGAGAATCGATAACAGAATCCAACTCTCGAAGACACCTCCTAAGCTGAGAGATGTGAAACACGTCATGAATGCTAGATAGATGAGTTGGAAGTGAAACTCTATAACCTACAGGGCTCATACGTTCAGTAACAGGAAACGGTCCTATGAAGCGAGGAGCCAATTTCCTCGTCTTACTGAAACGCATAACCCCCTTCAATGGAGATACACGGATATACACAAGCCCGCCAATAGAGAACGAGAGAGGCTTCCCACAGTTGTCCATGTAGGATTTCTAACAACTTTGTGCCTCTTTCATTCTCTAACGAATAAGAATAATTTTCTCTGAAGCTTCACGAATAAAGTCAGGGCCTAAAATTAGTTTCTCCTTGAATTTCAACCAACAAGAAGGTGATCAACATGGCCTTTTGTATAGGGCTTCGAAAGGAGTCATACCGATACTAGACTGAAAGCTGTTGTTGTAGGAGAACTCTACAAGCATAAAGTGGTCCTCCCAACTACCACCAAAATCCAGAATGCAAGCACGATGAAGATCCTCAAGAATACGATTCACCTATTCATTCTGTCCATCAGACTGCAGATGATATGATGTGTTGAAATTAAGCTTTGTTCCCAAAGCTTGCTAAAGACTCCGCCAGAAATGAGTCATGAAGAGTGGATCATGGTCATAAACAATAGAACTAGGAATACCATGAAGTCTCATGATTCCCTTAATATAAAGCTTGGCAAGATGAGAAGTTGTCCTATTAGACTTAATAGGAATGAAGTGAGCTGATTTAGTCAAGCGATCAACGAAAACCCAAACACTGCTATTGCCCAATCTCGAACGAGGTAGGCCATTAATGAAATCCATAGAGATTTGATCCCATTTCCACAATGAAACCTCAATACGATGAAGAAGACCACTAAGGCACCGATGCTTGGCTTTGATGAGTTGAACAAGTCATTCAATTACTCACATAACTTGCCACATCACGCTTCATGCCTTTCCAATGATAAAGGTGTCTCATGTTGGCATACATCTTGCTACTGCCAGGATGAATGGTATACTTAGAATGGTGATAATCATCGAGAATGTCCCGCCTAAGATAAGAATCACAAGGCACGACCAATCGGTTCTTATTATGAAGACGACCACAAGTATCAATGCTAAAATCCCTCAACTCCTCGTCATGGGATTCATACTTACATATCTGAATGAGATGCACAAGATCTGGATCTTACCGCTGAGCATCGACTATATGATCCAATAAGCTGGGTTGAGCTTCCAAGCTGAATAATAAAATAGGAGAATCAAAAGCTGAATCATGATCACGAATATCACAAAGAGATAGAGTCTCTAAAACATCACACTCGGTTAACATTAAGGAAACAACAGCCGAGTGTTTGCGACTTAGCGCATCAGCAACTCGGTTCCCCTTTCCAGGAGTGTACTAGGTATCGAAATCATAAGAGGCAAGGAACTCAAGCCAACGCTATTTATACATATTAAACTCCTTCTAGGTGAACAGATGCTTCAACGATTTATGATCGATATAGAGAATGAAGCGCTCGCCTAATAGATAATGATGCTAAAACTTTAAGGCGAAGACTATGGCAGCTAACTCTAGGTCGTGAGTGGCATAGTGTACTTCATTTGGACGTAATTGCCTAGAAGCATAGGCAACTACCTGATCTCTCCGCATAAGCATGGCCCCGAGGACACAATGACTAGCATCGGTGTAGACAACATGATCATGATTCCCTGTGGGAACCACAAGGATAGGAGCACTAGTGAGAAGCTCCTTCAATTGTTGAAAAGAAGATTTACACTTATCAGACCAAATAAATCGAACGCCTTTTCTAGTAAGGCTAGTCAGAGGAAGCACAATGCGGGAGAAGTCCTTGATGAATCGATTGTAATAACCCACCAAATCAAGGAAGCTACGAATCTCAGAAACATTCTCAGGCGTCTTCCAATTTTGAATGGCTTTGATCTTAGATGGATCGACCGAAATGCCGTCAGAAGGTACAACGTGGCCTAAGAACTTCATCTTATTCTCGCAAAAGTGGCACTTGGAGAATTTCGCTTTGAGTTGATGTTGATGAAGGGTACTCAAAACAATCCTCAAACGGTGAGCATGATCGGCTTCAGACTTAGAGTAGACAAGGATGTCATCAATAAACACAAGGACGAACTTATCGAGATATTCTTGGAATACTTGATTCATAAGATCGACAAAGAAAGCGAGAGCGTTTGTCAAACCGAATAGCATAACGAGCCACTCAAAAGAATCATAATGAGTGCAGAAAGCTGTGAGAGGAATGTTGTCCTCCGTAACTCATGGCTGTTGAAAACCAGTGGCAAGGTCAAGCCGAGAAAAGACGTTAGCACAACTCAATTGATCGAACATATCATCGATCCTACGCAACAGATACTTGTTCTTGATGGTTAACTCGTTAAGCTTGTGGTAATTGATGCAAAACCTAAGAGTACCATCAGATTTCTTCATGAAGACGACTATGGAACCCCATGGTGAAGAACTAGACTGGATCAACTACTCAGCTTCAAGCTCCAATAACTGCTTCTTGAGTTCCTCATTTTTCTTTGTAGACATCCTCATGGGAGGACGACTAACTGGCTGTGCGTCTAGAATGAGATCAATGTGGAACTCGACTGCCTGCTTGGGTGGCAAAGCCGAAACAGGCTCAATCACATCAACGAAGTCACAAACAATAGGAATACGAGATATATCATCATTATCTCATGAGTCGAGAGAAAACAAAGATATTTCGAGATTATCATTAATATTTCGAAGAACAAGAGAGAGCTGAGAAGACGAATCAGGATGACGAAGGTATAAAACTTTCTTACAACAAATAATTCTGGCATCGTGTCACAAGCCAGTCCATACCCAAAATCATATCAAAACCCAAAAAAGAAATAACGTGCAGATTCGCACGAAAAGAAAAGCAACACAAAACAATCTCAACATCCTCATAAAGCATGCTAAGGGTTTTGGATACCCTGATAGGATTCGCAATCCTTAATGAAATAACCAAGCATGAACCATCCAAAGGAATAGCATCAACGAGCTCCTTCGATATGAATGAATTCAACAACCCATATCGAAGAGAACTCGAATAGAATGATCATGAAACAAAATAGAGCCTTCAAGGATTGAAGGAGATGTATCTCTACACTGAGAAGACACTCTAGAAGCATCTACTACATTTATCTTGCCAGACCTGGTATTATTCAAAGCAATAGGACAAGTAGAAACCCGATGACCTTCCTTCTTGCAATAGCGGTAAATCAGAGGCTTAGGATAGTCACGGATCAAATGATCGGAACAGTTGAAACACCTCCACAAGGCTGGGAACTAGAACCAACAAACTTCTTCTTCTTTTGAGAAAAAGACTTGGACTTCTAAAATGGAAACTTCTTCTTATTGGGGTTCTTACGAACCATAGTCTCATCACTACTATCCTTCTCTTACTCGACTACTTCAAGGTGAAGCGCTAAGTCAACTAACTCCTCAAAATACAACTTGAGCTGGAGCATCAAAGACTTCTTCAGATACTTCTTCAAACAAGAGACAAACTTTAAATTCTTCTTGTATGAGGTGTTGATATATTCAAGAACATATTTGAAAAAGGCCTTGAAGAAAGATATATATCAGAAACAGAAGATTTCCCTTGCTTCAACTCGAGGAAACGACGGGCTAATAAGGCTTTCTCTGATTCAGAAACGAAATAAGCTCGAATCCTTCCCTAAACTGTGTCCAGGTGAGAGTGGACTCATCAAGCTTGGCAATGAGGAGCTCATACTAGTCAAGAGCACGTTCTTGCAACATACTCAATGCTATAAGAACTTTATGGTGGTCAGAAAGATCCATGTGAGAGAAGATGCGCTCGCATGTGCAAAGTCAAGCCTGGACCTCTAATACAAACTCGGAGCCTTTGAATGGCTTATCTTCGAGATGGGAGATATCACTACACATGCACGCAAAGGAAGATTTGCACGGAGGAGACGATGGAGTAGGAGCTGGAGGCTGAGTGCTCCTGAATAACTCCATAAACTGATCGGAAGACATATATACACCATCCTGATGCGAGCCGTTGGACTGCCCAGCATTCGAGCGACGTCTTCCGCGTCCTCTAGCCATTGGTTGAAACTTAAGATAAGACAAAGATTATTCATCGGGTAGATATCATTAATTCAATTATAGAATACTATGGAATTAAAATGCATTCCTAGACGTATTCCTAAATTATATCTACCCCAAGGGACATGAAAAGGTCAAGGACACGATGATTAGGGGATTTGTAACATACTTCGATGTAATATATGTTTCTGTTCTGTGTTTATCATATTTTGTTCTGAATTTAGCTCTGATACCAAATTGTCACATCCCACCCCAAGACCCACATCAAAGAGTATTACTAGGTAATACTGTCTACTAATAGGGAGAATTGTGCTGGTTAGGAGCGACCATCAATAGCTTCGTCTTAAACATCTATTAAATAAATCGATGAATGCTCTATTTTTTTTCTATCTCAAGTGGATCGACATATTCAATAAATTCTTAATACAAAACTACAGGTGGCTAACGGATCTATCCAAACAAATACAATAATAGAATGTGCAACATATCACAGAACAACAAACAACAGATATATACATATACACCGATACATCCCACTACAGTACAAAATGAGACATCATAAGTGGTGCGAAGACCACACTATATACAACGAGTCAAAACAATATACATATCAGAGTCAAACAAAAGGTTAAAAACTACACAAAAAGGGATAAGCTGATATCCAAGTGAAAGCATCAAAGCAAAGTCCATAAGCAGGTATCTGACCCGAAACAACTCGGTCAGACCCCGAGTATAAAATATACGGGTCAGTCTAGCTAAAACAATCCGATTAACAGTAGATATATGAAGCATAAGGGTAAGGTGAAGTATCTTCTCGGATGAGAAGAAATAGCATAAGTAAGCACATGTCGCTGCTTCGAAATAAGTTAATTACACTAAGTGTATGTCCTCGAAATACGTAGTCTCACCAAATAACACTAAGAAAAATAAACGCCTCATATCATCAGCGAAGTCCCAAAAGCCACTAAAACGGTTTCTATGAACCATGTCTCCAAAATGGGAGAATCCCAAATCTTAAACTCAAAACTCACTATAAATGGCAATCACAAAAATATTCTCTAAATAGAGAAGTCTCAAAACACAAAACACGCAAAAAATGGCAATCTCATATATCTCCATATAGAAGAGTATAAATCTCAAATAAACGCCAAGTGTTGGCAAACCCAAATCTCAAATATAGAACTCGATAAGGAGTATAATTTCCAAAGATGTAATTGCCATATGTAATATCTCGAATGGCTCAAATGGCCAATAATGTAAAAAGGCGATACACTTGGAAAATCACAAAGAAATCAATGAAATCATCTCAAAGATATAACACGTGCTTATGGCCAAAGCCCGCCAAGTACTGTCCTCTCAAATAAGGTGCCATGTCTCTTAGACAAATGTCTCGAAGGACAACATCTCAAAGGACAAATAAATATGTCTCTTAGACAAACATCCCGAAGGACAAATAACCCAAAGGTCCGGTACTGAAAAATACATCTCTGAGACAAATGTGTCACAAACTCTCAGATAGGAACCCGAAAGTATTAACAATGTGGCCTATACCATACGTTCTCACTAATCGGTTTAGTAACCACTAGTCAATGCTATACTAGAAAGCAGTAAAAATATTTGCCTCATCTCATCGGCTAATACGACCCGAAGGTCAAAACGGTCAAATGGACAAATCAGGAATTAACCGAAAAGATAAATGAACATGCCTCATGCCACGTGTTTTACTCAATCGTTTGATTCTCCTTCTCATACAATCGAATAATGTAAAAATGTGTATTTTATATATTGAAAATAAGTTGTTGTGAAAACAATCCTTTAAAAAAAATTGAAATCGATTTTGAATAACAAACTTTGAAATTCCCTTATTATAGAGATTATATAGTTTTATATATTGAAAATCATTTAAAAATAATATATATTAATTATTTCAAAAGCCAATTTATTTTAAAAATTATTTCAAAATTATTTGGAAAAACCCGTGCTCGAAATCAATTTAAACATCAAAAAAGTCTCAAAAACTGACACACAAATTCAAATCAAAACGATTCATTTAGAATCACAACTTCTCCATAATTTTGGCTAGCCTATTGATAGGCATCATAGCCCTCAAAACAATTTAGAAATATCACAAAAACATGGAGTAGATAGTCGAAAAAGCAAGCTGGAAACGAGCAGAATACAAAAAACAAGGCAGAAAACATTTCTCCTCAGGTCCACCTATAGGTCAATCTGGGTGTCGACCTTAAACACCCATAGGTCGACCCGGACCACCCATGGAAATTTTTGGTCGACCAAGACCACGCAATCTTGTGCATGTTATTTTCAGGCTTCGTATTGATTTTGCAGTGCAGTTTTCACATAGCAAACGAAAGAATTTAGCTACCAGATTTTCTAAGCATATACTACAACACATGGATTACCAATAGAAGAAAATCCGGTAGCATTTCATTAATAGAATTAGAAGAAATTGACATGCAAAGTGGCAACCCAAATCATTTTTTCACAGAAACAAAAACAAGTATAGAAAACAATATAAAGAACTTTATTTTTGCACAGATTTGGCTTTCTGAAGCTTTGCTTCAGCTAGAATTTTGTGAGAAGTTAACTCTGCAATTGAAGAGCAAAACTTGGATTTAAAGCTGAAAGTTGATGTGACGACCCGACTTCCTACCCCCAGGAAGACGTGTCATCAATAAGAAAGAAAGGGGTAGAAATAGAAAAGAAAGAAAGAATAACAACATCAGAATCTCACAGCGGAATGGAATAAAATATAATATATCAACATAACTATTGCATAGTTATATATACACATCAGAGTTATACAATATCATACAACATGACTATCATATACATATCAGTCAGGACATACATCTCAAATATCATAATCTTGTCCTGCTTAGGCACATCTAGACAGGGGTATACCTCGTCCTGCTTGGGCATGACCCACCTAACCTTGCTGGACATCCCCTGTTTTAGCCATTCCCGGTTGATGAGGCTTGAGGCTGCATTTACCTTTTTAGAACATATCTCTTAGAATGCTCATCGTCCGCCTGACGATGTGCTGAAAGCATTCAATCCATACAAGTTCGTTCCGGTTCGAACGAAACCGAAGGCATTATCTCGTTACACTCATTTTGGAATCACCCTCAGAGTTAACAACGATAACCCTTGCATTCTGGAAACACCATCTCGCTTCACCATTTGATAAGTCACGACCTATCGTTTAATTTGGATCGATGTGGTTTTCGGAATATCAATTGATACCCGATCCCGGTCTCATCGAAATCCAAACGCCATTTTAAAGTCCAAGTTGTCTAATTAACTTAACAGTTTAGATTAACAATTGAATTCATATAGCAATTTAATGCAGATCTATAACATCAGATAAACAATTTAACACAGATAAATCACACACAATCATCATAGATATATCCAGGATATCACAGAACATCACAGATATAAATAAACATCAGAGGCAATCAAATAAAGTCATCTATTCATTTCAACAAGATTGATTTGTTTTAAACTTGATTGCATATTCAAGAGTAAATTATATTTTATTCTTGCTTAATCAATTACGATTAATTAACTTATTTCAATTTATTAATTACTTATTAATTATCCACTTAATTAATGAATTAATTCTTAATTACTAATCAATACCTTCATTATTGATTTATAAAACTCAATTACACAATTAATTATTATTATTTATTTAATTAATCATTAATTATTAATTAACTTAATCGTTTAATCATTAATTAATTATTTAATTCGTTAATTATGATTTGTTAATTAACCAACTTCAAATAATTAATTAGACTCTTAATTACAAATGATTTCATAAGATTATCATTAAAATCTTTAATTACCAATTCAATTACATTTGAACTACTTATTAAATTATTTATAAAACTGATTACATTCTTAATTTACTTCGAAATTAATTTAATTACTTAACTTTGTTTTCTATAAAACTCTAAAGTTCTTCATGTATTAACTGGTTTATAAACAGTATCTTTGATCAATACTTAACTTACTTAACTAAATACTTTAACTTCACAAAGTCAGTAAGCTACAGGAATTAACAACCCGAAGTAAGTCTCGCATCAACACGGGTCAAAATCGATATTACCCAGTATGCTTCTCGCGTACTTCCCTGCATTTTCTTCTCCTCCTGTTTCTTACTTCTGTTACTTTTTCTCTTTTTTTTTCAAGCTTTAGTTTTAAAAACAACAGAGACTTAAAAAAAATCACGCGCGCATTTCACCATCGACCCAGAACAGACCCGAAGCAAACACGCGAACACTCTCGCGTTTCACACGAGTTAAAATACCCAGGCCCTTCCTCACCGCCGTGCACGTGCACGGCGGTCCACCGCCGTGCCACCGCCACGCGACACCACCCACAAATCACAAACTCCACTCTCGTTCGAATTCTCCGCCCAGAAGCACGCGACAACAACGAAATCGAAATATGCCTAAAAGGTCGAACTGTAACCAGTAACACAATTGACAAAAACCCTCGTACTCACCGCCGCGACCTTCTGAGGTGACGTGGCTTCGGCCGATCCTTGCCAACACCCCTCTCGAGCCTCTACCCAAATCTCAAGTCACTCGGTGATGCTATGCTGTCGCGATCACCAAAAATGCAGAACCCAAAAGATACAGACCTTAAACCCTACTTTCCATCAATGCTCAAAAATCTTGCATTAATAAATTTTTTTAGCATTTTTCTAGTAATCTATACTCTATACACAAGCTTCATATAATTTTCATTATTAATCATTGAGTGAATCACCTGAAATTCATGAAATAGCTTCTACAGTTCATTCATGAATTGCTCCATAAATAGTTAGCCAAAAATTCTGATTCTTGTCTTAAAAATCATATTACTGTATGTTAAATCAATATATAAACTCAAATTCCAATTTAAGTTATTTGAATTTTTACTTTAATTATACTTTATACTGTAAATTCAACTTACAGTATTCATGCTACTATTAAAACAGATATCCAGAGTTTACAAACAAAACAGAACATTGTTATATCACATAGTAATTCAATTCATAAGTAAATTACTCAAATTAAATTTCAAAAAGGTTGGTTTACTCACCCAAGTTTGCATTTGAACCGAGGATGGTTGTTTGATGAAGAAACCTGCAGCTTGAATTTCTGTAACTTTTCTAGTTTCCTGAATTTTGATTAAGCTTGAAAATATGATGTTATTTAATTTCTTTTGCTTTATCAGATTTTACTTTTGATGTTACAAATGAACTAAAGGATAAGAACAGATAGAATGATGTGGTATTTATAGCTTTTTATAGGATATTAGCTTCTCAGATAAGCCTTCCCTAGATATAATAATATTTTGCTTTATTTACTAAAGAAAATCGAAGGTGATATGAATATTTCGGCTGAAATGATTGTTATAAATCCTGAAATGACAAGTGTAGTGCTAATTAAATGCTTATGTTTACCTTTATGTTCACACATAATTAATGTTTGCTGACTCATGGATTTTATAAAGATATTTGTAGATTTTGTTTTGCTAAGATGTTTTGTCTTATTCATATGTTTGTATTTACATAGTTAACATTTCTATTTATATTCATATCAAAGTTTTACTCTTATGTTTATGTATTATGGTTTTCTTATGTCTGTACTTATGTTTATATTCAAATATTTATAAGCTTACTATAAAAGTTGTTGTTAGAAACACTTCCTAATCTTATTTTTATTTAAATTTGATTAAAAACATATGGTAATAATCGGGTCAAAATTCCGGGATATCACATTTCTCCCCCCTTAAAAGAATTTCGTCCCCGAAATTTAAAAAACAGTTAATTCGAAAGCTCAATATTAACAATCTAAACATACATACCATCCATACAAAAACAAACAATCAAACAGTCAATCCTAACAACATTACTAGCTATCTGGACATAAATCTGGATAAGCCTTTCTAAAACTATCAAGAGTTTCCCAGGTACAATCTCTGGGATCCTCACTCCATTGCACCTTGACGAGTTTCACCACTTTGTTCCTAAGCTGCTTCTCGTCTTGATCTAAAATCTGAACAGGATCTCTAACTACAATCAGGTTGGGTTCAACTTCTAAATCTTCCTGAACAACTGGTTCTATCACTAATGATGGGTCATGAATATATTTCCTTAAATGAGACATATGGAATACATTGTGAATCCCAGACATCCGTTCTGGTAATTCAATCCTGTAGGCTACAGTTCCAATTCTTTCCAATACTCGGAATGGACCAATATATCTCGGAGCAAGTTTTCCCGTCTTTTCGAATCTTATAGCACCTTTAATTGGGGAAACTTTAACAAAAACCAAGTCTCCGATCTCAAATTCCAATGGCCTTCGTCTCTTATCTGCATATTTCTTCTGACGATCTTGAGCAGCTTTCATTCTTTTCTTGATAAGCTCAACCTTCGCAGAAGCTTCACGAATAAGATCAGGTCCAAGCACAAGTCGATCATTCGATTCAATCCAACAAGATGGGGATCTACACGGTCTTCCGTACAGAGCTTCATAAGGAGCCATCTTAATACTCGCTTGATAACTATTATTATAAGAAAACTCCACTAAATGAAGATGGTCTTCCCATGATCCACCAAAATCCAATACACGAGCTCGCAGCATATCTTCCAGAATACGATTAAGTCTCTCCGTTTGTCCGTCCGTCTGAGGATGATAGGCTGTACTTAATCTCAAACTTGTTCCCATTGCTGATTGCAGAGCTTCCCAGAATTTGCTAGTAAAAATAGGATCTCGGTCACTTACTATGCTAACAGGAACACCATGCAATCTGACTATCTCCTTCAAGAAAATTTCTGCCAAAGAAACTGCGGTACGAGTCGCTTTAACTGGAATAAAATAGGCACTCTTCGTTAAACGATCCACAATAACCCATATTCCTTCATTTCCTTTCCTGGTTCTAGGCAAACCATCGATAAAATCCATCGAGATCATTTCCCACTTCCTATCTGGAATTTCCAAAGGTCGCAATAGTCCTACAGACTTTTGTTGATCTCCCTTCACTTGCTGGCAAATGGCACAACTATTAACAAATGCAGCTACATCCTTCTTCATATTCGGCCACCAGAAAACTCTCCTCATATCTTTATACATCTTCGAAATTCCCGGGTGAATATTCAATTTGGAACGATGACACTCAGCTAAAACTTCTTGCCTCAGTCCATCAATATTAGGCACACACAAACGACCATTAATCCTTAAAACACCCTAATCGTCTACAGTGAAATCCGAATACCGACCGTCTCTAGTCCCAAGAATTATTTCCTCAAAAGATTTATCCTCCATTTGCTTACTAATGATCTTTTCTTGGAGAGATGGAACGACTTCCAAAAGAGATAAAACAGCATTTCTACTAAGAGCATCAGCCACGACGTTCGCTTTTCCCGGAGTATACAAAATATCCAGATCATAAGATGCCAAAAATTCGACCCATCTCTGCTGTCTCAAATTAAGATCTTTTTGAGAGAAAATATATTTCAACGGTTTGTGATCTGTGAATAACTCAAACTTTTCTCCCAAAAGATAATGTCTCCATATCTTCAAAGCAAAAACAATAGCTAACAGTTCTAGATCATGCGTAGCATAGTTCTTCTCACGGGACTTCAATTGTCGACTAGCATACGCAATAACTCTGCCGTTCTGCATCAGAACCGCTCCCAATCCAACTAAACATGCATCTGTATAAACTTAAAATTTGCTTCTTCCATCCGGAATAGCAAGTACTGGTGCACTAGTCAGCCTTGTCTTCAATTCCTTAAAAGCTTCTTCACACTGAGGTGTCCACTTGAATTTAGTTCCCTTCCTAGTCAGCTTAGTCAGATGCGAAGAAATTTTGGAATAATCCTTAATGAATTTTCTGTAGTAGCCAGCCAAACCCAAAAAACTGCGAACTTCCGTCGGTGTCTCCGGCTGTTTCCATTGCAAAATAGTTTCAACCTTTGCTGGATCTACTAAAATGCCTTCACCAGAAACAATGTGCCCTAAAAATTTAACTTTTGATTTCCAAAAATGACACTTTGAAAACTTTTCTTTCAACACGTGCTTCCTCAGAGTCTCTAATACAATCCTCAAATGATGCCTGTGCTCCTCTTCCGATTTGGAGTAGACCAAAATATCATCAATAAATACCAGCACAAACTTATTCAACACATTTCTAAAAACACGGTTCATGAGGTCAACAAAATAAGCTGGTGCGTTGGTTAATCCGAACGGCATAACCAACCACTCATAAAAACAATTCGGTCCCCTAAATGCTGTCAAGGGAATACTATCTTCAGCTACTCTCAATTGATGGAAACCTGAAGCTAAATCTAGTTGAGAAAAGATAGAAGCTCCATGCAATTGGTCAAAAAGATCATCGATGCGAGGAAAAGGATATTTATTTCAAATGGTCACTTTGTTCAATTCTCTATAATCAACACAAAACCTTAATGAACCATCCGATTTGGTGACAAACACTGCAGCAGAGCCCCAACAAGAAAAACTGGGTCTAATCAAACCCTTCTCCAACAGATCTTGCGTCTGCTTAACCAACTCTTCTCTCTCTCTCTCTAGGAGGCATTCTCCTACTGGGTTGAATCACCGGTACAGCTCCTAGAATCAAATCAATACGAAACTCAATCTCTCGATGTGGGGGTAGACACTTAACTTCTTCAAAAACATCAGGAAAATCTTGAACCACATCGATTTCCTCAACTTTCTCTTGAGAAGTCTCAACTCCTAGCACAAGACTACTCAAGTGAAATCCAGAACTATCGCACGACACTTTGACAATCCTATCCAAATCAGTCTCCAATGAAACTGTCCTTTCATCACGATTCAGGACTGCTTTATACTTATCGAGCCAATCCATTCCCAAAATAAGATCAAATCCTTTGAAATTTAACACATACGGGTCACAAGAGAAACTGTGGGACAAATAAGAAAGCTTCAAGTCCTTACAGATCGTATCCAATTTTGTTGCTCCACCAATAGGATTAGATACAATAATGGGTCGATCCACGGTACTAGGGTTAGAAGAAAACTTTTCTACTGATTCTGAGGATATGAAACTCAAAGATGCCCCCGAATCAAATAAAACCTTAATATATTTGCCATTTAAGAGTAAGGTACCTTCCAAAACTCCTTTGCCTTGAGATGAAGAAGATGAACCAGCTTCCAAAGCAAAAACTTTATCCTGCAGTGTCTCTGCAAAAGTGGACAATTCTTAATCATATGACCGGGCTGACGACAATTAAAACACAACGATCTCTGGACTACTGCTAATTCTGGACCACTCTGATATTGCTGTTGCTGAGATCCTCCTTGAGAACACTGATCTGCCAAATGTCCAATTTGTTGACAATTATAACACTTACGGGGTCCGTTATTGCTTCTACCCAATTTCTTTCCTTAACTTGCCTTTTCCAAAGTGGATTGAACTCTCTTTTATTTGGGTTAACGGAATTCCCATTTGAAACTGCTACTGTTGCCTCCAATTTCTTACTCATCAAATCTTCATACCTCAATGCCATATCAACTAAATTAACAAAAGATCCTTTCAAGAGCACTGTCATCTTATTTTGGAATTCAGACCTCAATCCTTGCACAAACCTTTCATTCTTCTTGAGGGGAGTATCAATGAGTCCTGATCCATAACACGAAAGTTCGTTGAATCTGGTCTTATATTCAGAAATAGTCATGCTTTCCTGCTTCAAATTCAGAAAATCCTGGTACAATTGAGTTTTCCTTGCTGTCGGCATAAACTTCTCCTCAAATATCTCCTTAAATCTTTCCCATGAAATATCTTCTTCAGGAATATTCGCAATTGTTGCATCCCACCATGATCCTGCGCTTCCCTGCAATTGCCACGATGTCATATCCCTCTTCTGATCATCCGCCAATCTCATCCTCTTAAAAATACGCTCACAAGAACGTAACCAGGCTTGAACGTCAATTATCGATTCTGAACCTTTAAATGATTGGCCTCCAAGATCGATAAAATCTTTACATAAGGCTGCAAAACTAACTTGAGGCGGTATTGGATTAACAGCCTCTCTAGCAATTTGACTTCGAACATTATCAGTTGAAGTACTGGCCCTAACTCTGCCTCTTCTTCCAGAACTCATGTTGGCCTCCTAGACAGGTAACCCAACAAATTTAGATAGGTATATATATTTATATGAAAAATACAAATACGCACTCTCAAGATAAATATTACTCCAGAGCATAGGTACTCGCTCAACCTATCGCTCTGATACCAGCTGTGACGACCCGGTTTCCTACGCCCAGGAAGACGTGTCATCAATAAGAAAGAAAGGGGTAGAAATAGAAAAGAAAAGAAAGAAAGAATAACAACATCAGAATCTCATAGCGGAATGGAATAAAATATAATATATCAACATAACTATTACATAGGTATATATACACATCAGAGTTATACAATATCATACAACATGACTATCATATACATATCAGTCAGGACATACATCTCAAATATCATAATCTTACTAATACAGCGGAACTATATAGATAGCTACATACGTCTGGTCTTCTGCTCCAACTCCTCCAGAATTCGTCAGAGCTAACCTGAATCCCTTGGCTACCCGTAAAAATTTGGGTACCCGAGAGTTTATGAAAAACAAAATACAAACTCCGGGTCAGACATGGGTCCGGTATGAGTAAGCGGGTTAAAGTTGCTTAACTTTGAAAATCATTTAAAATAAAGGTATCACGTAAGACTTCCCACACATAAATACGGGCAAGTTTTTACCTTACGCTAACCAAAATTTTTTATAGGAAATCCAGTGATATTATAATAGTGTCTAGGGTTTTCAAGTAAAATACAGAAATAGCTGAAATGCTTACATCTCACATTTCAACATAGTTGGGCACAATCAAAACGTACGGCGCTTATTGGAAATTGGATCCCATACAATGGCAGGGCTACAGGGGTACCGCCCGTCACAGTACGTGGTCTAGATCACAGTACCGAGGAGCCACCCTAACTCCCCTGCAACACAAGGCCAAAACCATTCCTTACTGAATAGTCCCGAACAAGATAACCCCACAGTTGCTGCAGACCAACCGCCCACACAGCCGAATAAAAGGGACATCTAGACAGGGGTATACCTCGTCCTGCTTGGGCATGACCCACCTAACCTTGCTGCACATTCCCTGTTTTAGCCATTCCCGGTTGATGAGGCTTGAGGCTGCGTTTACCTTTTTTAGAACATATCTCTTAGAATGCTCATCGTCCGCTTGACGATGTGCTGAAAGCATTCAATCCATACAAGTTCGTTCCGGGTTCGAACGAAACCGAAGGCATTATCTCGTTACACTCGTTTTGGAATCACCCTCAGAGTTAACGACGGTAACCCTTGCATTCTGGAAACACCATCTCGCTTCACCATTTGATAAGTCACGACCTATCGTTTAATTTGGATCGATGTGGTTTTCGGAATATCAATTGATACCCGATCCCGGTCTCATCGAAATCCAAACGCCATTTTAAAGTCCAAGTTGTCTAATTAACTTAACAGTTTAAATTAACAATTGAATTCATATAGCAATTTAATGCAGATCTATAACATCAGATAAACATATAGCAATTTAACACAGAAAATCACACACAATCATCATAGATATATCCAGGATATCACAGAACATCACAGATATAAATAAACATCAGAGGCAATCAAATAGAGTCATCTATTCATATCAACAAGATTGATTTGTTTTAAACTTGATTGCATATTCAAGAGTAAATTATATTTTATTCTTGCTTAATCAATTACGATTAATTAACTTATTTCAATTTATTAATTACTTATTAATTATCCACTTAATTAATGAATTAATTCTTAATTACTAATCAATACCTTCATTATTGATTTATAAAACTCAATTACACAATTAATTATTATTATTTATTTAATTAATCATTAATTATTAATTAACTTAATCGTTTAATCATTAATTAATTATTTAATTCGTTAATTATGATTTGTTAATTAACCAACTTCAAATAATTAATTAGATTCTTAATTACAAATGATTTCATAAGATTATCATTAAAATCTTTAATTACAAATTCAATTACATTTGAACTACTTATTAAATTATTTATAAAACTGATTACATTCTTAATTTACTTCGAAATTAATTTAATTACTTTACTTTGTTTTCTATAAAACTCTAAAGTTCTTCATGTATTAACCGGTTTATAAACAGTATCTTTGATCAGTACTTAACTTACTTAACTAAATACTTTAACTTCACAAAGTCAGTAAGCTACAGGAATTAACAACCCGAAGTAAGTCTCGCATCAACACGAGTCAAAATCGATATTACCCAGTATGCTTCTCGCGTACTTCCCTGCCTTTTCTTCTCCTCCTGTTTCTTACTTCTGTTACTTTTTCTCTTTTTTTCAAGCTTTAGTTTTAAAAACAACAGAGACTTAAAAAAAATCACGCGCGCACTTCACCATCGACCCAGAACAGACCCGAAGCAAACACGCGAACACTCTCGCGTTTCACATGAGTTAAAATACCCAGGCCCTTCCTCACCGCCGTGCACGTGCACGGCGGTCCACCGCCGCGCCACCGCCACGCGACACCACCCACAAATCACAAACTCCACTCTCGTTCGAATTCTCTGCCCAGAAGCACGCGACAACAACGAAATCGAAATATGCCTAAAAGGTCGAACTGTAACCAGTAACACAATTGACAAAAACCCTCGTACTCACCGCCGCGACCTTCTGAGGTGACGTGGCTTCGGCCGATCCTTGCCAACACCCCTCTCGAGCCTCTACCCAAATCTCAAGTCACTCGGTGATGCTATGCTGTCGCGATCACCAAAAATGCAGAACCCAAAAGATACAGACCTTAAACCCTACTTTCCATCAATGCTCAAAAATCTTGCATTAATAAAAAAAATTAGCATTTTTCTAGTAATCTATACTCTATACACAAGCTTCATATAAATTTTCATCATTAATCATTGAGTGAATCACCTGAAATTCATGAAATAGCTTCTACAGTTCATTCATGAATTGCTCCATAAATAGTTAGCCAAAAATTCTGATTCTTGTCTTAAAAATCATATTACTGTATGTTAAATCAATATATAAACTCAAATTCCAATTTAAGTTATTTGAATTTTTACTTTAATTATACTTTATACTGTAAATTCAACTTACAGTATTCATGCTACTATTAAAACAGATATCCAGAGTTTACAAACAAAACAGAACATTGTTATATCACATAGTAATTCAATTCATAAGTAAATTACTCAAATTAAATTTCAAAAAGGTTGGTTTACTCACCCAAGTTTGCAGTTGAACCGAGGATGGTTGTTTGATGAAGAAACCTGCAGCTTGAATTTCTGTAAACTTTTCTAGTTTCCTGAATTTTGATTAAGCTTGAAAATATGATGTTATTTATATTTCTTTTGCTTTATCAGATTTTACTTTTGATGTTACAAATGAACTAAAGGATAAGAACAGATAGAATGATGTGGTTTTTATAGGTTTTTATAGGATATTAGCTTCTCAGATAAGCCTTCCCTAGATATAATAATATTTTGCTTTATTTACTAAAGAAAATCTAAGGTGATATGAATATTTCGGCTGAAATGATTGTTATAAATCCTGAAATGACAAGTGTAGTGCTAATTAAATGCTTATGTTTACCTTTATGTTAACACATAATTAATGTTTGCTGACTCATGGATTTTATAAAGATATTTGTAGATTTTGGTTTGCTAAGATGTTTTGTCTTATTCATATGTTTGTATTTACATAGTTAACATTTCTATTTATATTCATATCAAAGTTTTACTCTTATGTTTATGTATTATGGTTTTCTTATGTCTGTACTTATTTTATATTCAAATATTTATAAGCTTACTATAAAAGTTGTTGTTAGAAACACTTCCTAATCTTACTTTTATTTAAATTTGATTAAAAACATATGGTAATAATCGGGTCAAAATTCCGGGATATCACAGTTGAGAGCTTGAAGCAAGAGATGACTACAAATACCTATAAATCAAAAGCACAGAGAAATGCAAGAGGAGAAACAACCGTTAACAGACAAAACCCAATTCACAAATAGATTTTTTTTTTGAAAATGGTACTCTATATACAACAAATCATTGGGACAACATATCCTATGTCAATAAACTTTCGAAAGCAAGTTTCGAACTTGTGACCTCTTGCACCAAAGCCGAATCACTTAACCACTTGGAAAAGGTTTAGTTTTGGAATCAATTACCTATTGTAAATTAGCTTTAAGTTGATTAAAACAATAAATTCTTGAAGAAAATTGCAATTTGAAACTTTAGATTTGAAAAGAGGGAGGGTTTCTACTTTCTTGTTTTTGTTTTCTTTACTGTAAGTGATGTAAACTAAACGTACACGTGAAAATGAGAAGAAGATCTTCTCTTTTTCTTTGTTCAGGCTTATTGAGCTAAGTGGGCTTTGACCCAAAAGAAAAGAAAATAAGCTAAGTAAATAATTTGCTCACTTAAACACCATATACACAAATATACTTATGTAATTATGAAAATAACTTATTTCAACAAAATTTCTTCACACTAAAGTTATGTAAACATACTTTCATGTTAAATAAAATATTTTACAACTAATAAAAAGACAATTTAAATTACAAAAATATATTCTTATTATCAAAAACTCTTATTTTTAAATAAATACACAATTTATACCAATATTTACATAGATCACCATTTTCAACACCAAAAATTACACAAAAATTATTTTCTTATGTTACAAAATACAACAAACAATCTAACATCAATTTTATAACCAAAATAGATTTTTAACCCAAATTTCACCTTTTTATTTATAATATACAATATATTAAAACAAGTATTTCTTTTAAAAATAAATAAAAGAAGCATTTAGCAATATTTATTAGAATTATTGCATTTTCTCAAATAAAAATCATATTTCATTCATTATTAACTCAAACAACCAAAATATAGTTTCTAAAACTTTATTTCCACATTTTACATGTAAAATTCATTGTTTACTCTAAATAAATAATCTAAATCTTCAATTTATTTTTAATTCTCAATGTTAAATTACAACCATTGTTATAATTTAATATTTACAGGTAATCACCAAAACCAGGGTTATTACATCAAACTGAATACAAATATTCAAAGTGAAATTAATTCTTCAATTTTCTCTATCAATAAGTATTGATCGCACATGAATTTTTCATTAATAACCATTTATATTCTTCTTTTTCCATTGTTAACTTTGAAATAATGATTCTCTTATATATTTTAAATATGTAGCTCCTTTTTTCTATGCATTTATCTATTTAAGTCAATAACACACAGTTCTCTTTCATCATCTTATTCCGGCTTCAACCAATCTTTGGCAAGTTTATTATTTTCACTTATTTTCTATTCATTTATAAAATATTACATTAGGTTTGACATATTTTTGTTACACCTTCATGGAAAATTATCTTAATACTTCTCTCAAATTGACTTGCTATAATCTTAAGAAACACCCAAGTTTGAATCCTCGGGATCTCGTTATGTCTAACGTATTTTGTAGCTATTATTTTATCCTTAATCACTCTATTCTAAACCAAGACCCAAGTTCAACTATTTTGACTGCAATTTTTTATAATATATAATAAATCCTTTTATTTTAGTTTTTAGGTAATAAATACCATAAAAAATTTAACATATTAACAAAACTAATGATATTAATAAGAATTTTTTTTAAGAATAAAACTGTAATTGATTTGAAAAGTGATCACTCATTTTGATGCCTTGAAGGTCTGAAGCCATTAATATGAAATAAATTAAAACAAATAAATGCTAAATTAATATTTTGTTAGAGTTATTCTAAATTAATAAGCTTATTCTACGCTTGAATTTTTTTGTTCTAATTTTGAAAATTTATTTTTATTATTGAAAATAACTTATTTTCAAACATTCATGATAAGACAATTAATATGAAAAAATCAGACAAATAAATAAATTATTACTAAAACAATAACAAATATCGATGCAAAGATATTATGATAATACATCTATATATCTATTCAGTTGGAAAGCATCATTGCAGAACTTTAATGCGCTCAATGATGACGGAGAACAAAATTAATATATCTTCTAATTAAGACATACATCTTTTATAGGAGATATATTTATTCACAAAAATTGATAACTAAAGCTCTGATCAGATAAATGTAAAATTAATATGGAACTATTAATTGATTTATAACATGCTTCTGCATATTCTTGGAGTTAGAAATCACATTATTTGGTGACAAACAAATCATATCATGTGGTGCTCTATAAGGCATATGTTTTTCTTTTTTATGCTCTTTTCATTTTCTTGCAGTTTTGATATCTCTTTTATAGAATAATAATGTAACTTAGGATTTTTATAAATGAATTTAAATCGTACAGAAAAATATGTTACATTTATAATTTGGTTGTATCACAATATACAATTATTCAGCATTCGTTTCATTCCACACTTTCAGTACGACAAATTCATTACACTATTCAATATTTTCTGACTTTGCCTCAAAATTCCCTTGCAACAGCCACAATGATTTTTTGATTGATTTAATTGCTTTTTATTAACATGACATATGCATAGCACGGGTTAGCACTAGTTACTTACTGAAAACTACTTCAAAATTGATATACATTGATAGAGTTAGAGGTATGCCCTAGGGGAAATTATGTAATTTGTTACATTTATCAACTCATTGACCAATCTAGTTCGAAATAAAGGTGTTTTTTTTCTATTATATACTTGATATAATGTGGTTATATTTAATTAAAAGTATATTTAATAGAAAACCCATAAATGGTATGTTTTGTGGTAGTAGTTACAAAGTATTGTAACCATGAGTAATTTCTCACAAAAAATTAAATATAACATTTTAAATGTTCCTAGTCAAGATGCACCGAGATTGGATGTCTATGTATCCAATGAGACTAGAGTACATAATACTTTCCAAATGTTGGGCAGTGTATTACTCATGAATTTGGAGGCACCTTGAGATTACGTACCAATAGTTATTAGATAACTATGGAATGACTCATTTGATAGTTTTCTATTGGTTAATATAACTAAAGTCAAACATAAAGTATCGATGTGAATAATTTACACGGTTTTTTCGACTTGAGAATATTGTGAATCTTCAAATGAAAGCTCTGCTTTGATTATAGTCAAATCATCCATAGTATCCATCAAGGACTATTGTTGGGTTGAGCGGAAGTATTGGAAGTGAAGCACTATTCAAGAGAGGATTCTTCTCCTCAGTTATATGGGGTTAGTGTCATGGTCAACTCAAGTCAACCCAAAGTCAAAATCTCCAGCCAGAGTAATTCGATTAATAATAATTGTTATTATTGAACCAAGGACTTGGTGTTTGGACTATATAGTTGAATGTGGACCATATTGGAATTTTGAACATTACCGAATTCAGCAAGTCCAAAGTTATAGTTTTGATAAAGAGAATTGGTGTAAATAACTGTCACAACTAGATAACGCCTAATAAAGTGAAATTAGATTTTACCGAAGTAGAGTAAGCGATAATTTGGCTATAATGTCACACCACCTGCTAAGTGAAGTGTGAATGTTAACATTCGAACAGTTCGATGTTAATCGTTGATCGAGTTTGCACCCAGAGTCACACAACAGAAATAATGAATTCTCTTTAGACCAAATGGTTCAATTTGTTTATAATTATTATTAATTAATTAAATTAATTAATATTTTTGAAATATTAATTATGAAATTTGAAAGTGATTTGAGAAGTAAATTGTTGCATATATTCATAATAGTTGTGAATATATTGATCAATACGAGACATCGATAAAAAAAATAGGTTAAATATAATTTGATGTATTTAATTTGGGTTAAATGGGCTTACAACCCATGATGTTTGGAGATGATAGGCGATGGTTTGGCTAGGGTGAGAGGCAGCTATAATATAGGATTAGGGTTTGGAGATGTGTGGCTAAGATCTAGTGAGAAACTTACAAGGCTTGCTCTCTTATCATACGCATATAAATACTAATCAAAACCCTAATCTTACTCTAATTCATTTTTCAACCCGCCACTTTCTTCCTTCTAATTTCAGCAACTATTCTCCAAACATCCCAAAAAAATCTCAAATCCAATTCAAATTAAAACACAAAGCTGTTTGATAGTGATTGGTCGTCGATTCTAGATTAGTAATCGGTAGAATCAAGGAATTTTAGAAGAAGATGATTCATTATTTCAAGGTGGACTTTAGGGCATCTAATCTAGGTAATTTTATTTGTATGATAATCATATTCTTGTGTTTTCATGATTTTTTTAATTGTTTAATCTGATGCATATGATTAGATTGTTGTTATTTCATTATTTACGTGAGATTTTTGCATGTAATGTTGTTGTCACAACGGATATTGAATTTGTATATGGAATTTGAAGATCTATCTTATGATTTATGTTTCAGATCTAATATTGAATGTTAAAAAATTTGGGTTTGAAATCATTTATGTTTATATATACACATACATACATACATGTGTGTGTGTGTATGTATGTATCAATTTATGACCTAGATATTCACATACAATTTAAATTAGAACATATATTTCATACACTATGTATAATACTAATATGAAAGTTTTCAAACACCTTTTTATGTTTATTATGAATTTTAAGCGTTGAGAATAATTTTAATTATATGTAATAAATAATATTATTAATATTTAATGGTGATATGAATAAATGAATTCATATAAAATAATTCATGTTTCTGAAAATCAATTTTAAAATTTTTAAAATTAACTTTTCATGTCAGGAATCTTCAAAAAAAATTATATTTTTTGAACTTAATTTAATATTTTTAAAAATTAATTTATTTTCGGCCTGAAATAAATTATTTAATTAAAAATATAATTTCAATTGAGAAAATTTTAGAAATTTTTTTAGCCCAAAATGGGTCTTAGGTAACCTCAAAATAATTTTCATATTTTTTTAAACATACTTTGTTGTTTTAAAATTAAATTATTTTCGACTACAATCAATTAGTTAACTAAAAATAAAATTTCATTTGAAAAAATTCCACAGAGTTTTCCTAAGCCCACAATGTGTCTTGGATACCTATAGAAAAAGTTTTAGAATTTTTCAACTTGATTTCATATATTTAAGAATTAATTTGATTTCGGGCTATTATAAATCATTTAATAATAAATATTATTTTAATTGAGATAGTGGTTGAAAGTTTTCGCAAGCCTAAAAATTATGTTTCTAGATTTTATAAAATTATAAAACTTGCAATTTTATCATATAATTGTTTTACATTAATTTATTATGGCAGAAAATGTTCAATCCAATAAAATATTTATGTGTGTGTGCGCGCACACAGATATACACACACATACTTAAATAATCGTTTGAAATTTATAATTATATATTTATGCATATACAATACATTCAAAATGAGCTAATATGTCTGTTGTGATGTAATTCCCAACATCTGTATATGGGCATGTTATTCCATGCACGGATTGCTTTGTTACACATACACATGCACACGAGCACGCACAGGTACATGTATGTATGTATATATATAATACATACATACATATACATATGTATATATAAATTAAATGGAATTAAATTAATCCCAAACTGCAATTTATAAATTTAATAAAATCTTTGTACTCAATCTACAAACTATAATTTGTAAAGTTAGAACATATAGACATAGTAGTAACTCATTCCTTGAATAAATTATTAATTAATAATGTTTAATGAATCAACCAATTTAAATTAAAGTGATAAAATGAAAGGTTTCTCTCTCCATTTAATGTAATTAATGCTCTCGAATAATTCTTTTTTTAGAGATTGAAATGAAAGGTTTCATTTCCTATATATAATAGCACTTATAAATAAATGTTAAGTGTATTTGATACACTATACATTTAAAATTAATTTATTTAAACTCCCCTTTAACAAATTTAAATAAAATACATGATTTTTTTAAACAAAATTTACAAAAAGTTCTAGATGAAATTTAGACCTCATAAGCCCTTTAAAGATCAAAAATGATTAAAAAAATTGAAATTCATCCAATTTTTATGCCGCGGGCTGGTCCAGTTCTTATAATGGTATTAGAGCCCAATAGCCTATGCATTCTAAATATTTATATTGGGGCTGACTAATTAAGTTTTTCCACTTAGCACGGTGTCTAGAAAGGTAATGTCTAGGATTGTAATTGGACAATCAAGTACCATGTCTTATCTAGTTTTCAGTCTTGGCCTAAAAGGTGAAGTGAGCCCAAAGGTTGCCCTAATAGAAATGGCCCCACTTGTATTGGGCCTTGGATTAATTTTCAAAATCATTTTGAAAATTAAAGTTAAAGATGTCAAATTTAATAGTTAAATTTAAAATAAAATATGTTTATTATAGAAGTTATAATATAACATAATTTTTTGAAAAGTTAGAAAAACAATCTACATTAATTTAAAATTTAAAATTTATTAATAAAAGTAAATTAACTAAATAAGTTAATAAACTAATAAACAAGTGCATGTATTATATATAGAGATATATATTATGTTGTTTAAAATTGTATAAAATAACATAAGTATACATGTATGTTTATGAATTGAAGTTTGAATTAATATAATTTAATTAAAATAGTTTAATTAAAAAAATTAATTAGATGGTTGTTAACTAAATATTACACACATGTATATGATATATGTGTTATACTATAAAGGTTATAGTACATAGAAATATAAATATTATACCAATATAAAAATTAATTAAAATGTTAATTAATTAAGATTAATTAAATATGATTTAATTAATATAAACTATAGGTGGAACAATAAAGAAACACATTTTAGACTTAAGATATAAATACGTACGTAATCGTACGTATTTAGTGATTCCCGAAGCATCCGACGCTTGAATTACAAGGGTAATTCACAAGAATTACATTATTTCACAAATCAATATCACTCCATGTAATATATTGAAGATTATGAATCTTTAATATAATGTTATTCTCTACTGTATATATAAATTACTTTCACACTCTTAGTTGTTGAGCAGACTCAAGCTGTAGATGTTACGTGTAGTATTATTAATATATTGAACATACGAGGTAGTATAACTATATTCATTTATTGAGCAGACTCAAGATACATATACTATACTTAGGCCATCGTGACATGGCAGGTACAAGTGAATAATTTTGTTTTGAATTGTTGAGCATGGTTCAAAGTCGAAACAGAATTAGAACAAAATACCAAAGGGTTAGGAGTAGTATACAATACAACCGATAAGAAGTTATCTATCATCAGTGGAGCTATGACTTGTATAGCAGACTCAAGGTCAGAATTTTTAGATGGATGAGTCTTAACACCTACTAGTGAAGTTAAAAGGCTTCAATTTTTTTACTTACGGTTTGGAAAAACATAAAACACTAGTGGGAGCTTTATTAGAAAAATGAAATGATAACATTTAACCTTTCTAATATTGTAAGAACATATGATGTATAATGTTATGATAATCTACATGGACATGCATTAAATAAGATTAATAAATGTTTATCAATTAAGATATACAAATGAATTAAAGATTGACAAATAGAAATATAACATATACCTACCAATAATAGATTATCACTTGTTAATGTTTCGACACCCATACAAGTTTCTGATATTACAGCTGCTAAATAATTCATATTTGGGTCACTTACGCATTTATTTGGTCCAAACCATGTATTGTATTCTATGAGTTCAAACTCTAAAAACAATACAAGATTATGGATATTTGATCCATATATATTCACATATAATTGTTATATGGTGACCGGTCAAAGTTTGTAATGTAGAATATTTCAATAAAATTATTTCATCCAAAAAACCAAATAAACCTTAGTGCAAGATAAAGTATTCAATTTAATTGATTCCAAAAGGATCGTATCGTGTTAACTGTAATACTAGACCAAAACTACAAGCTAGATCTAAAAACTCGATCGCTGAAATGTCAATTTGATCATTTTATGCAAAGAGTAACATATTTATTGTTTTTAAATGTTAAGGATGATCGAGTGCTCTTCTATAAAGAATTCATTATGATATTGTAGTAAGAGAATTCTTTTGAATGGTTCAACCATTTAGAAAGAATAATGAATGTACAAGAGTAAATGTGATTTAAAGTACAGTTGGGATGAAAAGAGTGAATAGTTATTTTGCTTCATAAAGAAACAACGAAAATGAGAAGTGTAATAATAGTGATTGATACTTAACATTGGAATAAGAAATATGATTTCTATTCCGAAATGTATTTTTATATAGAAAATTATTTTCTATGAGATTCATTTCTTTGAGTTCAAGATATTTGATCAAAGAACTCTCCATGGTAAATTAGTTGCAACATATGAAATAAATCTATATTAAGTAAATGACGAACCTTCATGTTTAGCACGCTATTATAATAATGGGGGAAATAGTGAGAGCATGTCATATAGCACTTATTAATTGCATTATATTATGAAAATTGTTTTCCATAAAACATGTTGAACATTATTTATAAAAAATGACTATGTTTTTGTATCAACTAAAAAATAGACATAGCTATATTTCAATATGAATATTACGAATATTCATTATGAAATAAAACTATAATATTGTATTTGTTTTCATAACAAAAGTGATGCAATGGAAAATACAGAAGTATCTAATATTATTTACAGTTATTTTGAATTATAGACTAAGCCATAGTTTTGAGAAATAATTTTATTGTATGATTATGAATCATATGATACTGGTTAATTATATCTAAAACAATCAAGAGCTATGCACCCATTCGGTGGGAGCATCATAAGAGTTGATGAACTCTTCGGACTGATACATATAGATGTATGCAATCATAAGTCTATTAATACCAAAATGGTTCCACATACTTCATTATATTCACCGATGAGTTATCACCAAAATGGACATGTGTATTTGATACACACGTAGCAAGTCTATAGTAAACTCATAGAGTATAAAGAAGAAGTAAATAAAATAAAATGAAATATAAATAATTTGATTTGATCAAATGAACGAGTATATCGGAAAAAAAAATTGAACGTACCTAAAAATGAATAAAGATTCGATCTCAAAATTTTCTCCTCCATATGATACATAATGATGCATCGATAAGGAGTAATCGAACTTTGTTAGACAATATATGATTAATTGTTAGTGAAGTTGAATTAGTTTCTTTCTATAAGGTCTTGTACTTAAGAGTAGTACACAAGTTTAATATTATTTCATCAAAATAACAGTTTACAAAATCACACAAGATAAGGGTTTATAAGAAACTCCAACAAATTCTAGACCAAGGAGTTGGCAGATTATACGAGTCGAAAGATTGTACGTTATAACGAACCGTCTTTCTTACTCTGAAAGACAAGTCATTAAGTGTAGTAGGAAAAGGAAGATAAGAAGAAACTATATAATCATAGAATCTCGCCATGAATCAGAACAACATATAACAGATAACTTAGGATATTAAATAGTCATTTCCATAATAATAATAATACATCAGAGTCATTACATTACAACCTTTAATTGGATAGTTATAGCTACCTGACCACACAAAATACATAAATCATACATAAACACATCGGAATAAGATAATAACTAGCTAACGGTGAAGCCGCCTACTCATCTCCTTCAAAAATGCCTCCATAAGAAACCTGGATCACTTCACTATTCATACAAATTTGAGTATCCAAGAGTTTTAGAAGAAGAAAAATAGAACCCCAGATTATACATGGGTTTGGTGTAAGTAAAGTCAAACAAGTTAAATTTTTACTTTTCCTCTTACAAAACACGTTGAAAATCAAAGGGGTCCCCTAAAACCATGCCTCACATAAACATAAATGAGATTTTACCTTACAATAACAAAAATTCTTTTTTATAGAAATCCAGAAATATTATGATAATGCCAAGGGGTTTTAAGTAAAATAGAACATAGCTGAAATGCTTACATCGCATATTTCAACATATTTGGGTACAACTAAATCTATACGGTACTTATTGGAAAATAGACTCCATACATGACCAGGTAAGGAACTACCTTCCAAAAGGTGTACCTCTGGATAAATACACCTGGGGTCTGACAAGAACATCTTGTACCCTTGCTATACAGAACTGGCATACCACTTGACTAGTAGTACGAATACATCACCACCACGGTTGGGATCGGCAATGGTACCGGAGCATACAAAATGGGTCAAATATTGATTCTAGATATGGTCATGATAAATCCTAATAGAACAACCCACATAGCCCTACTACATACCCTATTTTGGTCATTTCTGGTTGATGAGGTCAGAGGCAATGTTTACCTTTACTAAAGCAATGCCACTCGGAAGGCTACATCGCCTTCCAGATGCTGATACAATGCCGGCATTCATCCATACAAGTCGTTCAGGAGAATAACGAACCGAATGCACTACTTCCACTACACCCATTTTGGAATCACGCTTAGGGTTAGTAGCAAATTGCCCTTGCACTTCAAAGTCTTCATCTTGGACCTTTCCTTCACTATTTCCAATTCAAATGCTTATGTTGGTTTGAAGTGGTTTTCGAATAACAACTGCTCCCGGATCCTGGTCTCTCTAAACCAATATTCGATAATTTAAAGGGTCAAGTTGTTTATAGTGGACTTATATGATAATTTTTGTAAATAAATTTGAATTGATTTAATAATCTTCTTTTATTAAATATTTAATTAGTGAATTTATCTTTTAATAAGCTAATAAATTGTTTTCTATTTATAATGTGTGTGTGTATATGTATATTTATATAAATTTTGAATAGATGAGTTTGGTTTTAAATTTAATTTATATAACATATTTTCTAATTCCAATATTTTGGTAATTGGGAAATTAAGATTTATTTAATGTGAAGCTTTTCAAAACTATTTAATAAAGAATTGTATGATTTTAAAATTTATAAAATAAATGTTTAATTGTTTAAAAAGGATTTTAGCTTAAATTTAAATAAAATTAATAATAAAGATTTGTTTTATTTCCTTTTTAAAATTATTGTTTAATAATTATGATTTGTAAATTAAATATGAAGTTTAAAATACAATTAAAATATGAAACATTTATTCATTTAAATAATAAGTAACTTATGACCTCTTTTATAAATTTATTTAAATTATCTAAAATGTTATTTTCAAATAATAAAGTATGTATTGTTTTTATTCATAATCATACTTGGTTTTATTCTTTAAAAACTATTTATCTATATAACTAAGTATTAAATACTAATTAATTTAGTTTAAAAGCTTTCATTAACTTTAATTAAAAATACTAATTAATTAAAAGCACATGTGTAAACATCTTAGGATCTTATATAACATGTGTTAAGAGATTAAACAAGGAAGTTAACAAGTGTTAACACTTAAGACAAGTGTCAAATTGTTAATTTTTTTTATTTTCTTTGATTTTTAGTTTATCATGAATTTAGTTTATATACACTTACCATCATCCATTCTTTTTCTTTTCTCATTTTCAATTCTAAAAACAAAGAAATCTTTCAGCTGAAAAACATTCTATTTTGAAACAATCCTCAAAAACAAAAGCAAATCCCTCTTCATAATTAAACTCCTGTAACCAAGTGCAAAAAAAACCTGCATTCATTTTTCAAAAATCTAGAATGGTTACTACATGCATGTAATTTTCAATCTAAAGCAAACTGCATCCTCCAAAAAAAAAATCTGTAGCCTGCATTCTTTAAAAATCTGGAAGTTAAGCTACCTGCATGCAACAATCTAAAGCAAGTTAAAGACATTAGCAACTCAATCTTTCAGCAAGCAACATTCAAGTTTAAGTTTTAAAAGCATTCAAACAAGTTTTAAAGGATTCAAGGGGCAAAGGCATTTTAAAGCAAGTTTTCAAAAGATTCAAGAGCTTTTCAAACCTGAAGCTCTGCTCTGCATTTTTAAAACTGTGAGTAACTCCACTTTTAAAAAATTTAAGTAGGTAAAACTTTTTTTCATGCTTTTAATTAGAAATGAAAATGTATTATGAATCTGCTGTGAATATGTGTGTGTGTGTGTGTGTGTGTGTGTGTGTGTGCATGCTTGTTATCCGATACATGTCTGTTTTCTCAATTTCAAATTTCTGCTTGATTTTAAAATCCCTTTTATCTTGATTAAATCTTGGTTTAGATTTAAGGCTGAAACAAATTATGTTTGTTTCATCATAAACTATGGTTTGAAAATATTACTTAATTTTTAAAAGAAAAAACATAATTTCTAGTGTTAGATTTTGGGAGCAGTTCTAGTTTTATTGTATTTTGCTCTTTGGGTTCTAACTGATGATCTAAGTGTTTGAATGGTTTGATTTTCTTCCTGGAGGTGGAGGGGTGATCAATGAGGCTGAGAAAATTATCAGTTTTAGGTGAACTGCATTTTGGTGATGATGATAGTGATTTGAAGCTTTGGAACCTTAGTTTTACTGGGTTACAGTTTTTTCTTTGGTGTGATTTCCTCAGTTGATCGAGTTCAACTATTTCTTGGGCATTAGAAGATGGTGAGTTGTCGAAGACTTCGCTGGAGTTTTAGAGGCAACGGTGGCAGGTGACGCGTGAACGAGAGTTTTTTAGGTTTTGGTTGAGTGGGTATTTCCTGTTCCAGCCATTGTTCCAGGTTTGGGAATTTTAGTCGCATTTTTGAATTCGAGCATGTGTTGACTGGGGTGCTGTTTGGATGGTCTGAGGTGATGATTGTCGACTGTGGAGTGGTCGCGTAGTTGATCAGCGGTGGCCGGAGGTACTGTACAGGTGCACAGAGGAATGTGGATATGCTGGAGAAATGTTGGGTTGGGTTTTGATGGCCTCGTGTTGGTCTCGGGGAATTTGAGTTTTAACTCGAAGCGGATAAGCTTTGGACTCGAAGTAAATTTAGGGTAGGCTCGAGTTAATGATTGTTTCAGGTTTTGAAAAAAAATAAACAGAAACCGGTTCTGTTGTTTTTAAATTATAAAGGAAAGTTTAAAATACAAACTGGAAATTTAAAATAGGTCTAAAATGAGTTTGAATCTGATTTAAGTTGTTTGAATCTGAGTTTTGAAATAATTTAAATTTTGAAATTTAAATTTGGTTTAGAAACTTTTAAGTGTAAAAGTATTTGGGTTTGAACTTAAACTGAAAGTATAAATTGTAAATAGAAATTTAAAATAAGTTTAAATCTGAGATTTAAAAATCTGGAATTTGGATTTGAATTTCAGATTTTAAAATAAAATAAGTTTTAGTTTAAATTGTTTAATTGCTTTAAAAATATGGTTAAATGATTTGAATTTTTAAAAATGAAGATTTGAAATGTAAGAAAAGCTTTTAAAATTTAAGTTAAATCTGGGATGAAGATTAAAGCTGTATTTCGGTTTTGAAATTAAAGTAAATTTTTTGAATTGAAATTTGTTTTTAATAACTTGGAATGTTTAAAGTGTATTTTGAACTAATTTGAATTTAAGATGAAATTGGTTTAAATTCTTTTAAACTTATTTATAAAATGGATGTTTCTTTAACATATGAGATAAAAAAAGATTTGGAATTGTTTTAAACTTTGTTTGAATAAATTTGTATTCATTTTAAAATCTTAAATTTTAAAATGAAATTTAAAGTGAAATTTAAAGTATATTTGAAAATAAATTGTTTTAAATACTTTGATTAAGTAAGAAATGTTTATCTTAAAGATAAATAAAATTTAATGATTGGTAATTCATTAAATTATTAAGTTAATTAAAATGAATAATTAATTATTTAATTAATTAATAATATGGATGATTAATTAAGTAATTAAGAGTTTTTAAATTGATTAATTAAGACTTAAGATTAATTAATTAAGGTTAATTAATATGTAATTAAGGATTATTAATTAGATTTTAATTAATGATTAAAGATTTATTTAATCAAGTAATTAAGGATTAATTAAGATTTTAATTAACACTTAATTAATTAAATAATTAGAGATTAATTAATTGGTAATTAAATATTAATTAATTTGAAATTAATAATGGTTAATCTTAATTAATTACTTAAGGGAAGAAATTAAAGAATTGTTAATGAAGGTCATTAACTAAGATTATTTAACAATTAATTAATGTGATTAATTTTAATATTTAGTTAGATTAATTAATTTATAATAATCATTTATGTAGTTGTTTAACTTTAGTTACTTAATAGAAGTAATTAATGAATTGATTACTTAATGTAATTAATTGAGTTTAATGTGATTAGTTTAAGTTAATTAATTAAGTTTAATTAATTTAAACACTTGATGATTTAAAAATAATTACTTTATGTAATTAATGGAGTGTAATTACTTAGAGAAGTAATAAATTGATAATTACTGGATGTAATTAAAGGTGTTTTAATAATGGAAGTAATTTAGATTAAATTACTTTGAAATTAATCAAGGGATTAATTGGAGAATAAATTAAGGATTAATTTATTCAATGAAGTAATTAAGGGTAGTGAATTACTGGATGTTATCAATCAAGGGTGATTAATATATGTGATTTAGTTGAAGATCGATTACTTAATGTAATTAATTTAAATAGAGAGATAAATTAAAATGTAATTAGAAATCATAATTAATAAAATTAATGATGTAAATTTAGAATTGATTAATTAAAGAATAATTAATAAATGAAGTAATTAATTAATAAAGGATTAATGTAATTAATTTTTAGTTAATTAATTGATTAAGTAATTAGAGGTTAATTATTGTAAAGTGTTAAGTATAATTAACTTGTGTAATTAATTTGAAGGCTAATTACTTATTATAATTAGAAAATTGTTAATCAGGAATGATTAATTGAAATAAAAATGAGATGGTGATTAATTAATTGATTTGTAACCAATTAATGGTTTAGTAAGCAAGATTTAAAATGATGAAGTAGTTAACTTAATTTATTTTAAATTAACTAAAAATAGAAGTAATTAATTTAATTCACTTTAAATTAATTGTGGATGGTGTGATCACTAAATCATTGCTTATATATGAATGGATGATATTGGTTGCCTTGAATGGTTTGTAATCTCAGCTATGAGATGAATAATGTTGTGTGTTATGGATGCTTTGGTTGCATTAGGATGATAATATAGATTATCTGTTTATATTGATGATATGGATCACATGTTGGTGATGATAATGTTGATTATCTATTGTGAATCTGTGAATTATCTATCTGTGTGTATATAGATAATGAATTGAAATTGTTTTAAACTCTAAAACAACTTGGCCTTAAAAGACACGTTTTGGATTTCGATGAGACCGGGATCTGGTTTCCATATTTGGATATCCAAAAACCACATCGATCCAAATTAACGATAGGTCGTGAATCTGAAGTGAAGATGAAGATTCAGAGTGCAAGGGTCGTCGTTAACTCTGAGGGTGATTCCAAAATGAGTGTAACGAGATAATGCCTTCGGTTTCGTTCGAACCCGGAACGAACTTGTATGGATTGAATGCTTTCAGAACATCGTCAGGTGGACGATGAGCATTCTAAGTGATGTGTTCTATAAAGGTAATCGTAGCCTCAAGCCTCATCAACCGGGAATGGCTAAAACAGGGGAGGTGCAGCAAGGCTAAGTGGGTCATGCCCAAGTAGGATGAGATTTACCCTCATCTAGATGTCCCTTTTATTTCGGCTGTGTGGTGCGGCTGTTGATCACAACTGCGGGGTGGTCTTGTTCGAAACTGTTCAATAAGGAATGGTTCCGGCTTTGTGTTGCAGGGGATTGGGAGTGATCCTCGGTACGGTGATCTAGGCCGCGTACTGTGACGGGCGGTACCCCGGTAGCCCTGCCATTGTATGGAATCCAAAATCCAATAAGTGTCATCGGTTTTGATTATATTACCCACTTTTGTGGCTAGTAGATGGAATTTAATAGATGTAACAATTTCGGCTATTTTATATTTACTTGAAAACCCTAGACCCATTATAATATCACTGGATTTCCTATCAAATGTTTTGGTTAACGTAAGGTAAAAACTTTTCCATGTTTGTGTGTGGGAAGTCTTACGTGGTACCTTTCTTTTCAAGGGTTTTTGAAAGTTAAGCAACTTTAATCTGTTACTCACACCAGACCCATGTCTGACCCGAAGTTTATTTCTGTTTTTCTTAAACTCTTGGGTGCTCAAATTTTTACGAGTAGCCAAGGGATTCAGGTTAGCTTTGACGAATTGTGGAGGAGCAATGGAGCAGGAGGCTTCCGCGTGTAGATATATATAGTGTTCCACTGTGTTGGTATCTCTGAGTGTTTTCTGTATTGTGTTTTGAGTTGTAATAACTAGACATGTGTTTATAACTGTCTAGTATGTGATGTATTATCTGTGTAACTCTGATAGTTGTTGTATACTATGTAATACTTATGTTATTAATATAATTTATTCGTTCCGCTGTCGAGATTCTGATGTTGTTTCTTCTTTCTTTTCTCTTTTCTGTCCCTTTCTTTCTTAAAGACGATGCGTCATTCTATGGAGATGAATGGCGGGTCGTCTCAAATTAACCCCTTGTATTCATCACGTTCCCGGAGTGTGGTATTTGTGATAAGTACAAGTTGACTTACTTTTAATAAAACATGTCACGTGTTATTACAACTACTTTAATTCATTTCGCTACTTAATAGCATGGACAAGAGATCCTTTGGCTTAAAACAATTTACCCAAAACAAGAAAGTTAATTAATAATAAATAACCGATAGAGTTTGAAAGAAACTTTAAAATAAATAAACTTCAATTAAATCATAAGTTTAGAATTTAATTAAACTTTAATTAATCTTAATTAAATCAAAATTAAATCAAAAATAACCCTAATTTATCTTAATTAGGTCTTAATTTATCTAGCTAATAATTAAACCTTTGTTAAGTCAAAATTAAACCTTAAGTAAATAAAAACAAATTAAAAATAAATTTTTAATTCGTTTTAATCAAATAACATTCGTTTAAGAATTTGAAACCCTAATCAAGTGGATAATTAACCTTTAATTAAATAATAATAAATTAAATAATTAACTCTAATTAAATAATTAATTAAAGTTAATAAACTTGATTAAATAAAAAATAATTTTCTTTTATCTTTATTAATCATTATTTAAAACTTCCTTAATTAAAAATATCTAACTTAAATAATAATTTCTTAAACTTTAATTACTTAACCTAATTACTCAATTAATTAATTAATAATTACCCTAATTAATAAATTAAATAAATAAATTATTAAATAACAAAAGCTTAGCCTTTTTACTTACTTCATTAGTTCGAAATGAATTTTTCAAAAACGGTTCAAAAGAAAACAATTAAAACCCGAAATCGCCAAATTTTCTGAACTACATCCATAGCGGCTATTGTTACGAGCGCAATTCGTTAGAATTGATTTCTAGGTGAAAACCTAACTTTAACTCTAGCTATTATATGTTTTCAAACACAAATGGAAGAGTTTTGAATACTTAAACAAAAGGTGAAAACTTGGAAAACACTTACTAAATCCAAAAACTAGAAAACAAGCTTTTGTTTACAAATCGGATCTCAAGTCCTTTGCGACATTTAAAGGTGCAAAATTCATGACATTTACATCAAAAACGCTTGGTTTTTGTTTCATAACACACTACCATCATATCATAACCGACTATTCACATATCCATATCCAAACATATCATTCAACATCCAAACCACAAATCCAAGCTCAACCACAAACTTACAATCATAGGCTATCAAAACAAAATGATATTTCAACACAATAAACATTATATTTTAACAACTTGTAGATCATCAAAATCAAGTTGTTTTCTTTTTGGAAAACAAGATTTTTACCTATCTAAACTTTACTAACTCAAGGCGGACTTTTGCTAAAACTTAAAAACAACTTAGGATCTCGAAAATTTTAGAACTTTGGATGCTTGAACACACTAAATGGGCTCGACCAGAGGATACTTGGGCTCGGCAATGTAGAGTTTAGGCTTGGCCATGTAGGCTAATGGAGTCCGGGTGCTTATATTTTGGAAGAGAAAGTGTTGTAGAGCTTAAAGAAATGTTTTAGCAAGAAATGGAAGTGTTTTGACCGGAAAGAAGTGATTTTTTTTCAATTTAGAAAATATGAAGAGAATCCATAAATATGTTTTCTTAAGCTCTTTGGAAATTTTTAAAGTGAAGAGGAGGATTGCAAAATGAGAAACATGAGAGTTAAAGGGTATATATAGGCTCGGAAAAATACTTAAAATATATAAAGTGGTTATAATTTAATATGTACATATGCATGCATCTCCATTCCCTTTCCACCATTTTCATCCTCACCATGTACCTCTCTCCTCATGCAACTATTCATGTCATATCCTCTTGTAATATGAGTTGAAAGAAGCATTTTTATATAATAAAATATATACACTTTCTCTTATACACACACACATACACACACATACAAATACACACACACACACACACACACTTTAAAGAGAGTATATGCATGCATATATACATGTGTTCATCATTTTAAGATAGTTTGTAGTGTGTGCATATGTGTTTAAAATAGTGTTATGACATTTTAGGTAACTTTTAACTAATGAAAAATCAAGATTTCGGAAAATACTTTCCAGCCACATTTTCTATTTCTCTTTGAACTATATATATTGGTAAACAAAACTGAAAAATGATTTTATCATCATTAGTTATTATTTAAAAATAAGTTTATTTGTTAATAAAACTCATTTATTTATTATTTTAAATATATTTTAAATATCATTTATTTAGCGATTATATCTTGGGTCGTTACACTCTCCCCCTTAAAAGAAATTTGTCCCAAAATTAGAAAACAAGGAGATAATTCAAACTACGCAAAATGCTTTATATTCATATCATAAAACACATAAAAAAATACACTAAGAATCCATAGAAAACATGCATGCATTATACTTACAATAGATAAACAACTAGATATCCTAACATCTACTCGAGATAGGCTTCTTTTATACGATCTACAATCTTCCAAGTGCAGTCTCTTGGATCCTCACTCCATTGATCTTAACTAATCACACCACCTTGTTATGCAATCTCTTTTCATCCTTATCCACAACATAAACTGGATGTCTGACCACTATCAAGTTCGGTTATATTTCCAACTCCTCTTGAACCGATGGCTCCACAATCAAAGGTGGGTTATGAACATATTTTCTCAAATGTGACACATGGAACACGTTATGAACTACCGCCAATCACTTTGGCAACTCGATCTTATAAGCAAGCAATCCAATTCTCGCAAAACATGGAAAGGTCCAACATACCTTGGAGTGAACTTTCCAGCTTTTCCAAATCTAAAAGCTCATCTTATTGGTGAAATCTTTACGAACACCAAGTCTCCAACCACAAATTCCAAATCCTTCGCCTCTTATTAGCATAACTCTTTTGGCGATCTTAGGCTTCCTTCATTCTTTTCTTAATCACTGCAAATTTTTCCGTAGCCTCTCTGATCATGTCCGGTCTAAGTACTAGTCTATCTCTCGTCTCAACCCAACACGCTGGTGGCTTACACGGGCTTCCAGTTATGGCTTCATAAGGTGCCATAGCTATGCTTTCTTGGAAGCTATTGTTATAGGAGAACTAAACTAAATGCAAATTATTGTCCCATAATCCACAAAAATCCAGAACACACGCCTTAAAAAGATCCTCTAGAATCTGATTCACTTGCTCCGTCTATCCGTCTGTTTAGGGGTGGTATGTGGTGCTTGAGCTCAACTTTGTTCTTAGAGTTGTTTGTAATGCCTTCCAAATTGACTAGAAAATATGGAGTCTCGATCACATACAATACTTACATGAATTCCATCCAACCTGACTATCACTCTTCCAAAAAAATTAGTTAAAGAAGTAGCAGTCCTTGTTGGTTTCACCGGAATAAAATGTGCACTCTTCGTTAACTAATCCTTGATAACCCGTACTCCTTCATTTCCTTTTCTGATTTTCGGTAAACCATTGATAAAATCCATTGATATCATTTTCCATTTCCAATTAGGTATTTCTAAGGGTAGTAATAATCCGGCTGCCTTCTGATGATCACCTTTGATTTGTTGACAGCACAAACATTTGTTAATATAGACTGAAAAGTCTTTCTTCATTCTCGGCCATCGAAATACCATTTTCATGTCTTTATACATCTTATGAAATCCTGGATGAATACTTAATTTAGATTTGTGTCATTCTAATAAAACTTCCTGGCTTGGCCCATCTACATCTAGAACACATAATCGTCCGTTCATCCTTAAAGCACCTCGACTATCCATCTCAAAATTTGAACATCTACCCTCTTCAACACCTTGAATTAACCCTTCCAGTATTTCATCCTTCCTCTGATTTCTCATAATCATTGCCTAAAGTGTCGGGTAACCTCCAAGGGAGTCAAAATAGCATTCATGCTTAAGGCATCTACCACCACATTAACTTTCCTTGGCGTATAAAGGATATCCAAGTCGTAGGATGCCAGAAACTCTAACCATCTCTGTTGCCTCAGGTTCAAATCCTTCTGAATAAAAAGATACCTTAGGCATATATGATCCATGAAGAGGTCAAAATTTTCACCTAATTAAAGAAAGAAATTTACTCCTAGAATCTCTAAATATTAGAGAAAAAACAAAGAGGAACAAAAGGATCCTTATCCAACAAGTAGTGTCTCCACGTTTTTAAAGCAAAGACAATAGACAACAATTCCAGGTCATGCATAGCATAATTCATCTCATGAGGCTTCACATGTCTGTTTGCATACACAATCACTCTACCATGGTATACCAAAATAGCACCTAGTCCTAGCCCACAAGCATCTGTGTAAACTGTGAATCCACTATTTCCATCTAAAACAGCCAAAATTGGCGCACTGGACAATCTCTTCTTCAATTCTAGAAATTCTTCTTTACACCTTGGAGTCCATACAAACTTCGCCCCCTTCTTAGCCATATTTTTCAAATGGGAGGAAATATTAGAATAATCTTGAATAAACCTCTTATAATTTCTAGTCAAACCTAAGAAACTACGAACCTTAGTAGGAGTCTGTAGTCGCTTCCATTCCTGAACAGCTTCCACCTTCATTGGGTCCTCTCAAAAACCATTTTCTGACACAATATGTCCTAAGAATCTTACTTCTGATTGCCAAAAATTGCACTTCGAAAAATTTTCCTATAGGACATGTCTCCTTAATGTTTCCAACACCACTTCCAAATGATGTATATGCTCCCTCTCGGATTTGGAGTAGATAAGGATGCCATCAATGAAAACTAACACAAACTTCTTAAGAACATCTTGGAAAACATGGTTCATGAGGTCGACAAAATATAAGGGCGCATTGATTAGCCTGAAAGGCATAACCAACCACTCAAAGAAACAGCCAAGGCCTCTAAACACAGTTAACGGTATATTATCTTCAGCAATCCTCACTTGATGAGATCTAGTAGCTAGATCCATCTGAGAAAATATCATAGCTTCATGAAGTTGGTCAAAAAGATCATCGATGCAGGGTAAGGGATACTTGTTCCTAATTGTCAGCTTATTCAACTCCTTATAGTCCATGCACAACCTTAAAGATCCCTCAGACTTAGCCGCAAACACCACAGCAGATCGCCAACTCGAACGACTAGGCCTAATTAATCCTCTCCTTGATAGGTCCTGAGTTTGACTTACCACTCCTCTCTCTGTCCCTCCTCCCTCGGATCCATCTTCACTTAGGTTGAACCACGGGCCTTGGACTAGGGACTAAATCAATGTGGAACTCTATCTCTCAGTGCAGGGGTAAACTTTTATCCTCATTAAATACATCGAAAAAATTATTAACAACATTAATAGACCCTAAATTTTCATAGGATGCTTCCAGAGCATAAAAGAAACTACACATATGAATACTTGGTTCTTTACATGATACTTTAGTCTTTCTTCCTATATCAGTCACTAAAGATATAACTCTCTTATTGCATTTCAAGGCAGCTTTATTCTTTTATAACCAATCCATACCAAGAATAATGTCAAATCCTTTAAATCTAAGACATACGGGTCGCAAGAAAAGTGATGAGAAAGGTAGAAAATTGGCACATTCTTATAAATCATATTCAAATGGGTTACCCTTCCTATGGGGTTAGATACAAACATAGCATTTTCTATGATACTTGGAATAAGATGAAATTTATCTACTGATTCTAAAGAGATAGAACTATGAGAAGCACCAGTATCGAATAATGCTTGAATAAAAATACCATTGATAAGTAAGATACCTTCAACGACTCATTTTCCTTCACATCCATTAAAGTCGAAGGTTCATTCTTAATGGTGTACACCTTAGGTTTGTTCGCCTTCTTTATGAGTGGGAAGTCCTTAATCATATGCAGGGCTGATAGCAATTTAAACAGAGAGTCTTCTGGACCATCGGAGATATAGGTCCACTTTGTTGTTGCTATTGCTGCTAAATTCTTGAAAAACTTTGCAATGTGTCCCTTCTGTGAACACTTGTGGTAAACAAAATCCTTAAAACGACTCCCATGAGCCTCACCGTCCAACTTTCCCTTTCCTTGGTTCTTCCAGTTAGGATCAAACTTTCTCTTGCTAGAACCGCTTCCACTGGTATTCCCACTAGGTGCTACTAGAGTAGGCTTCTTCTCTTCTAAGGCCTCGTAACTCAGAGCCATATCAACTAAATCAATAGAAGTCTCTTAACGTGAGCAGTCATTCCCTCATGGTACACTTCTCACATACCCAAAACAAGCATCTCATTTTTCTTTAATGGGTAATTGATCAATTCCGGTGCAAAACAAGATAGCTCATTGAACTTTGTCTCATATTCTACTATAGATAGATAACCCTGCTTCGAGTCCCTGAAGTTCTTGCACATCTTGGTCCTTTGTGCTGTCGGTAATAATTGGTCCTTAATAACTTCTTTAAATTGGGCCCGTGAAAAATTTTCTTATGGAAAAATTGTAGTAAGGGAATCCAACCTAGCTACAATTCCCTCTTACTGTTGCCATGCCACTAAGAACCTTTTCTATTCATCTGATAAGTTGAGACCCTTAAAAATCATTTTACAAGATCGTAACCAAGCTTGCACTTCCATGATAGACTCGATTCCCTTAAACGGTTTCCCTTCTAGGTTGGTGTAATCCTTACATAAGGTTGCAAAATTCACTCTTGGCTGCTCTAGTGGTTCCTCTTCGACAATTCAAACTCCTCCAAGATTTGGCATTCGACCATTTGTAGTCGTAGTGCAACCCGCTCACCTATCTCGTCTGTTGAGACTTAGTTTTGATTCATGACATAAAGCTATCACTACAACATACAGATTTGACGACTGCTATGACAAAAGGAGAGTATACACTACAAGGAGACAAAACTTCAAAACCGGTGCATCAATTATATTGTTTTAGTTTTGAGTCTTAGGTTAATCTTGTTAAAATCTCTCCTCGATTACGTATATTAGCTTATATATTTAATCATTTTATTCTCAAATATTTTATACATATATATATAAGCATATAAAATATATAAAAAGTGTTTAAAGTTATATATATTACTATACTTGTAAAAACTGTGCAAATTGCACAGATTTAACAAGGTCAGTCGATTGACCTAGAGGTTCAGTCGACTGACCCTGGAAAATCTGTGCAACATGCACAGGTGCACAGGTTCAAATATATATATTTTAAAAATTCATTTGAATATTCAGTCAACTGACCCAGTGGCTCAATTGACTGAATTCTACAACAGCTACTTTTTTAAAAGACACGACGTTTTGTGAAGAGTTACGAACCTCTATGAAAAGATAGAGATGCAACACTTCAATCGAAACTCTTCATCAATAGTCGTTGCTTTCTAACCTTTATAAATACATACTCCAACTTGATTCCAAATCACTTACTCAAAATCTGATTTGTTACCGAATTTTCTTATATATAATCTAAAACTCTTGAATCTATTCGCTATTGTACTTCCAATTATTCTGCAATAAAGCAATACTATACCGTTCTATTCTTCGTACACTTCAAATATATGTATTTATACCCAAGGAGAAGACTATAGGAAGGGTGTACTACAAGTGACAAATCTGTGTTATTAACAACACACAAAGTCAAAACTATTTTTGTATTTTTTGAAGTCCTGTTCTGCTGCTCAAGTGTGTGAAGTCATCTTCGGCTGCTGAGGCAAAATCATGTTTTGTTGTTCAGGTCCCTGTTCGGCTGCTCAGGGGTTGTATCGACCTGTTCCTCTGGGTTAAGTGGGGGTTGTTGTTTTAGTGAAATTCCAGAAGGAGTCTGGGACTGGATGTAGAACAGTGCTCCGAACCAGCATAAAAATCTCGGGTGTCATTTTACTTATATTGCTTTTATATTCCGCACTATTTACTGTATTACTTTCATCACTATACTCTGTATTATCATATATCCATATTGCACAATCCATAGCACACTTTTATTTGCTATCAGAGGGAGGTCACCATATACCGTAGCACAGTTATCTGATAATCTAATAATATGGACACTAACACTGGCACTAGCACTAGCATTAACACTTACTTCATTGAAGGAGAATCCACTGCATGTCCACCACTATTTAATGGCATGAATTATAACTATTGGGCCACACGAATGAGAATATATATGCAAGCAAATGGTTTTGATTCATGAAATATAACTCAGACAGAATATGTTATTCCTACTGAAGAGTACTCTACCTAGTCAAATACACAGAAACTAGATACCACAGCTAATGCAAAAGCCATGAATATATTTTTTGTGCCTTAGATAAAAATGAGTTTAATCGTGTTAGCATGTGCAATACTGCATATGAAATATGGCATACACTCAAAGTTACACACGAAGGAACCAATAAGGTCAAACAAAGTAAAATATCTATGCTCAAAAGTCAGTTTCAAAAATTTAGAATGATAGAAAATGAATCCATAAATGATATGTACTCAAGATTTCAGGATATCTATCATTCATTAGTAGGACTAGGAGAAAAATATTCAGACTTTGATATTGTATCCGAAATCCTTAACTCTTTAACAGAAGAATGGGAAAGAAAAGTTCTCGCTATTGAAGAAGCGAATGATATTTCCAAAATAAATCTGGAAAAGGTAGTAGAAAATCTAATGTCCTATGAAGTAAATTTGCAGGCTAAACGAGTTCAAGCCCAAGGTAAAAAGAATATAGAATTCCACGCAGAACAAGAAGAATCAGATTCAGACAAAGACGACCTAGCCTTTATTGCCAAAAACTTCAAGAAATTCTTGAAATATAGAAAAGGAAACAGAATAATGGAAAGAGAAGCTCAAACAACAATAAACCACCATTTTTATTAGTTATGGAGTGCTTTAACTATCATAAAAAGGGGCATATATAGAAGGACTGTCCAGATCAAAAGAAAGAATATCGGAATAAAAGGAAGGACAAATTCAGAAGAAAAACCTTTTTAGTTACACAGGATGATTCAGATTCCTCCTCTTCCTCTGAAAGTGAGAGTGACAGCGATAATGAACAAGACAACGTATGCTTTATGACCAAAGATAATGAGATCCCACTGAAGAAAGGAGGAAAATGGATACTCGATAATGGTTGCTCAAAACACATGACAGGAGACAAAGATGTGCTGATAAATATTACATACTCAGATGGAGGTTCTGTAACTTTTAGAGATGATTCCAAGGGCTATATCATGGACAAAGGCGATGTGAGCAATTACAGTACATCTAATTTACCTCTTATTACAAACGTTTTATTAGTTAAGAATCTAGAACAAAATCTATTAAGTATAAGTCAATTAAGCGATAAAGGTTTAAAATATCCGTTTCTAAATATAAATGTAGTATTCTTGATCAAAATCGATATTTTATTTTCGAAGGAAATAGAGATAAAAATATTTACGTTTTGAATATGAAAGTTAATCATAACTCAGATATATGTTTAATAGCTAAAGAAAATGATCCCTGGATATGGCACAAACGATTCTGTCATATCAATTTCAAAATTATAAATAAAATTTCTAAAAATAATCTTGTAAAAGGATTACTAAAGATGAATTTTAAAGTTAATATATATGTGACTCGTGTCAATTAGGTAAATTAACTATTAAATCTAAGAAAGTTATTTCGACATTACAACCGCTTGAGTTACTTCATATGAATTTATTTGGACCTACCCAAATTCAATCTGTAAATCACAATAAATGCGTATTTGTAGTAGTTGATGATTTTTCTAGATATACATGGACTATCTTTATGAAAAATAAAAGTGATACCTTTGAATATTTCAAAAATTTTGTTAAACAAATTCAAAATTTAAAAGGTATTAGAATTAAAAATATTAGAAGTGATCACGGAGGTGAATTTGAAAACATATAATTTGATAACTTTTGTAAGAAGAAAGGAATATTTCATAACTTTTCATTTCCTAGAACTCCACAACAAAATGGAGTTGTAGAATGAAAGAATCGAACTCTACTAGAATGTGCAAGAACTTTACTAAATGAAAGCACGTTACCAAAACATTTTTGGGCTGAAGCCGTTGCAACTTCCTGTTATGTTTTGAATTGTGTTTCTATTAGACCTCTCACCAAGAATACTCCTTACGAACTTTTTAACGGTAGAAAACCAAACATATCTTATTTTAAAATATTTGGATCAAATTTTTTTATACCAAAGATCAGCTTAACAAATTTGATTCAAAATGTGACGAAGGTACATTTCTTGGATATTCAAATCGAAGCAATGCTTAGCGAATTTTTAATAAACAAACTAATATTATCAAAGAGTCACTCCATGTATCTTTTGATGAGAACTCTAAACTTATTTCGAAAACAAATAATGATAATGATTTACTTAATAAAACAAATATAATAATAAATAATTCAAGAGATGATGACGAAATTGTTTATTATCCTAGAGAAGATGAAAACATTGTTAATAATTTAGAAAATAGAAATATTACTAATACAATAAGATCTCCTCGAAGAATCTTACGAAATCATCCTACAGAAAATATAATTGAAGAAATAAATTCAAATGTTCGAACTAGAAATCAACAAAATTTAATGGGTATTGTAGCTTTTCTCTATACTATAGAACCTAAAAATACTAAGGAAGCATCATCCGATGAAAATTGGATATTGCTATGCAAGAAGAACTCAAATAGTTTGAACGAAATGAAGTTTGGGATCTAGTACGCAGACCGACTGATCAGACTCTTATAGGAACTAAATGTTTTATAAAAATAAAGAAGACGAATTAGGAAATATAACCAGAAACAAAGCGAGACTAGTAGCACAAGAATATAACCAGGAAGAAGGAATAGACTACGAAGAAATGTCTACTCTAGTCGTAAGACTAGAAGCAATACGAATCTTATTGGCGTACGCATGTTTTAATAACTTTAAACTCTATCAAGTGGATGTTAAAAGTGCATTTTAAAATGGCTATATTAAAGAAAACGTTTATCTTGAACAACCTCCTATATTTATTCATGAAAAATACCCAGGTCGTGTCTATAAACTAAAGAAAGCTTTATGTGGTTTAAAACAAGCACCACGTGCTTGATATGAACACCTTAAAAGTTATCTAATTGACTCAGGATTCAAAATAGGAAAAATAGATCAAACTTTATTTATAAAACATTCTAAAAATGATATATTGATAGTTCAAATATATGTCAATGACATTATATTTGGCTCAACTAATAATAAATTATGTAATGAATTTTCTGAAATAACGACTAGTTGAAATGTCCCATATGGGAGAATTATCGTATTTTCCAGTCTTCAAATAAAACAAGTTTCAAATGGAATATTTATTAATCAATAAAAATACTGTAATAATCTTATCAAACATTTTGGAATGGAAAACACTTCTGCCAAACCAATACCTATGAGCGCAACAGCACATCTTGATAGAGATGAAAATGGCAAAAGTGTAGACCAAAAACTATATCGTGGTATGATAGGATCACTACTTTATCTAACAGCGAGGAGACCAAATATTATGATGAGTGTGTATATATGTGTGTGATTTCATGCTAACCCGAAAGAATCACATTTATGAGCTGTAAAACGAATACTGCGCTATCTTAGTTAAACTACAAATTTTGGACTTTTCGATCCGAAAGAGTGCTCGTTCGAGTTAGTATCATACAGCGATGCTGATTTCGGGGGATCACGAACAGATACAAAAAGTACAAGCAGTTCATGTCACTTCATTGGTAAATCATTAATAACATGGTTTAGCAAGAAACAAAATTATGTCTCCCTATCATCTTGTGAAGCAGAATATATTTCCGCAGCACTAGTTTGCGCACAAGTAATTTATATGCAACAGACATTTAAAGATTTCGGAGTCAGTCTATCAAAATCAACAATTTACTGCTAATTCTTTTGCAATAAATCTATCCAAAAATCCAGCAAACTACTCAAGAACTAAACATATAGATATTAGACATCACTTTCTACGCGATTGTATAGAAAAAGAAGTGATAAATTTAGACTATGTTCCATCAGAAAATCAATTAGCTGATATTTTTACTAAACCGTTGTTAGAAAATATTTTTATAAAATTACGTCATGAACTCAGTATAATGTCAATTAGATATATAAATAAAATACAAAAATTTTGACTAAAAGCTCAAAAATAATTTTTTTACAAAAAATTCATAATTCTGACCATGCTGAGACTCGAATCTATGACCTGCTGTGAATAGCCCAAGTGTCTTAACCACCTGAGCTATTGATTATTTCTAGGTGAACAGCCCAAGCGTCTTAACCACCTGAGCTATTGATTATTTCTGTTACAGTCTAGTATGGGGATTTTATTACACGGTGACATCAATATACTAAAATTATGTGTAACATTTAACTTTATAAATATACTTTACTTCCTTTATGAACATTATATTACATAAGATAAAACAAATAACAGATTTTCTAAAATGGGGTCGAAACCCTATTTTGTTTAAGATAAGATCTTGTCTTGTTTTTCTAAAAGCTTTCAACATAGTCGAAAGATATGCTTTCGAAAGTGTTTATATAAATAGATTTAGGAATGGTTGCTTTATTATGTTAAAGTATTAGCTTTCGAAAGGGTACCTTTTTCTTTAAATAATAGCTTTCGAAAGGATTGGTTTCAACCTAGTCGAAACCCAACCGCTATTTTCCTTCCGAGTGTATTGAAGCCCTCAATGCCTTCGAAAGGTTATCTCTATTTTAACCTAAGCTAAGCCACTTCTTAAATGCTTTCGAAAGGGGTTAAGGGTTTCGAAGGCAATGGATTCAAAAGGGGATTCGACTCTATCCTTCAAAGTTTTAATTTAAAGGTTTATGCTTTCGAATAGATGGTTCTAACACCCTCAACTTTTTACCAATAAATTTATAAGGGTTTCGAAAGAGATACTTTCGTATACAACCATTTTGACCTAAATGATATTTTTAAAAAGAATAAAACCAATACTTTTGGAAGGGATACTTTCGTTTGTTTCGAAGCAATTGAAGGACATTTTAATTCCATCGAATTTTATGTTTGGTTTCGAAAGAGAATATTTATCAAGGGCTTCGAAATGTATGGCTTTTATGTTTTGAAAAGAGGTTTTTGCTTTTTACAGAAGTCATCCAGAGGTTTCGAAAGAGATGTTTTAAGATTTCAAAACAAAACCCAATCTCAATTTAAAGGAATAACCATGGAATAAGCAAATAAAAGGTTTTGAAATGAAGAAGTTCTCATTTATCATAAAGGTTAAAGGGTTTAACCATGATATATATATATATATATATATATATATATATATACGATTCAAGGACAATAAATCACAGGTGTAGGTTTTATTTTGTTGTTATGATTACTTCTTCATGTATTTATTCACATTGTAATTAACCCATAACAGTATTTAAGGGAAGGCAATATAACCAGTTAGGTTAACCCAGTAGTGAATGTAACTTAAGAAATATTAAAATCTTAATTAAATATATTGGCAGGGGCCAATAGGTTCATAGTAAGCCCATGAAAACTGTGTATAACAAAAGATATTTGCAGGGGCTAATAGGTTCATAGTCAGCCCATGAAAACTATGATTGACATTGGCATGGGCCAATAGTTTATAGTTAGCCTATGAAAACTATATTCGGATTAAGATATTGAGAGTTAGTCAATGCGTTCCTACTTTTCCCATGAAAACTAGGATAATAGGAAAGATATTGGAGTTACCAATAGGTTCTTAGTGATCCCATGAAAACTATGAAATTGGAAAAATAGTTCATAAACATTTAACAAGCTAATTGTAACCCTAGAAACTATGATTGAGACAGATAGTCAGGATGAATGGGGATGAGTAATCCAAGTTTGGTTTACTTGTTTGCATATTATCATAATGTTTCTGAAATACTATGTTTTAACCATTGTGGATGCAGGAGCACAATATGGTTTTATAAAAAATTTAGGATACTAGTGAGGGGAAAACCCGTTCCGCTAAGCGGGGTGGTCTAAGTAGATATCTAAATGGTTTGAGATGGTAAATTATTATTCATACTAGGCTTTATGTCTGACTTGAAGTTTTTGTTTTCCCTTTAAACTCTCAGGTACTTAATTTATTTTGAGTAGGCTGAGGGTTAAGGTTTCTAGGTATTCTTTTAGACGAATAAAGCTTTTGAGGACGTGCATGAGGCAAGCTTGTTATTAGAGTTCTTTTATTTCCGTTGTGTGTTTGATTATAAAGTAAAATTGTTTCAATGCCTTATTATATACTCTGATCATCCATGGGGGCATCTTCATATGTCACTCTTGGCATATTTTGTATTAATTATATGCTATCTGAATATGGTATGCGTACTGGGATTATTTAATGAATTAGAAATTTGAAATGGAATGTGGAATTTGTTTGTTGTTTCAAAATTTTTCCATATTCATGCATTTATGTGTATCAATGAATCTAACACCGCTGTATTTGGTCGCTGAGGATTAATAACTATGGATAATTTCAGCATCTGTAACCATTAGTTTTGGGCCTTTAAGTAGGGGAATGTTACAAGTTGGTGTTAGAGCATAGGCTTATGAAACTTTAAAAGAAATTTAAACCTAAAATAATTTTCAAACATAATGCAATAAATCAGATAATAAGATCGTGGTTTGGGTTAATGTTATAGTAACGTACTTGTATTTGATATATAGTTATATATATAGGTACGTATTCCCCGCTCTTTTAGACCGTTCTTCTGTATCTTACTAAGGCTTGTATGCATATCTATGAGAAAGGAATTTGAAAGCAGGAAACAAAAGAGGGAATCATAATGGAAGAAGCACTATAATAAATGGAAATTCTCGACCCTCTATAAATAGGAACCTAGGCCGACCGACTAATGCTAGTAATCAAAATGTTGATGCCAATATGGGTGCTGGAAATCTACCAGTAGGTATGGGGGCGGGTATCAATTCTTTGCTGGTTTGATGCAAGCAGGAGTTGCTGCTGATGTTGTTGGAAATGTAGGAGGAGCTAATTCTATGGCTCCAGTTGGAAATAATTATGCTTTGCTGAGTAGAGATTACACCTGTTTGGGTGGGAAGCCATTCTTGGAACAGACAGTGCCATAGAGGTTCAGAATTGGTTATTGCAATGTGAGCATATATATATATATATATATATATATATATATATATATATATATATTGATATGGGTCTCAATGATGAGCAAAAGATGAGGTTAGCCTCTAGACAATTGCAGGGGTCAGCACTACATTTGTGGAATAGTGTCACTGCTAGAGTTCTAGAAGAGCAATTAACTTAGGCTGATTTTAAAACAAGATTTGAGCAGAAATTTGTATCTGGGTTTGCTAAGTCAGAACTGATGAGGAAGTTTATGGATCTAGTTCAGGGAGAGATGTCAGTAGTCAAGTGTGCTACTAAGTTTGAAGAGCTATCTCAATATGGATATCCTACTATAGATACTGACATCAAAAGGAATAAGAAGTTCATTCGGGGATTAAGGCCCGGGCTTACAATAATGACCATGACACATGTCCGTGATCCTTGTAATATAGTGGTGGGGATGGCCCTTTGACATGAGGAGTTACTTACTAAGTTTTCTAAAGAGAAGCTAGTGGAAACTTACGGTTCTCAAGGGAAGAAGAGGAAATTCTTTAAAAAGAAGGGAGCCCGGAAGGGAGATACTGCTAAGAAGTCAGAGGCTGAGCTTGTTTGCTATAAGTGTGACAAGAAGGGTCACTTTGTGAATGATTGTCGATCCGAAAATGGGAAAAGAGCTGCAACCAAGAAGAATGTGAAGTGCTTTAACTGTGATCAAGTTGGATATTACAAGAATCAATGTTCAAAGCCAGTCAGAGCAGATAAAGGGAAGGCCTTTGCTATTGGACTAGTTAGGCCTACTGTAGCAGATAAGGGAAAGACTGTGATGGAAGGTATGCTTTTAATTCAGAGTATTCTAGTTAGAGTACTTTTTGATATTGGTGCATCACATTCATTTATATCTCAGTGTTTGGTTGATAGATTATGTTTAGAACCTGTCTACCTTGTTGCTTCCTTGAGGGTTGTGAATCCAATAGGAGGGTATGCCACTCTAGGGTTAAGATGTGACTAGTTAGAACTTGATTTGTTAGGTCATAAGTTTACATGCAGTTTATATGTTATTGATTTCGTAGATTTCGGGATTATTTTGGGTATGTATTGGTTGGTTAAGTATGAGGCAAGAATATTTTGCATAGATAGGGAAATATCACTGAGACACCCTGATAGTCATAACTGAGTAATATTCTCAACAGAGAATACTGACCAGAGTGTCAGTGCTTCACTTAGTGCTATGAAGGTAGGAAATGAGTTAAGTCGAGATCAGGTAGCAAGAGAGTTTTTAGATGTCTTTAAGCCAGTAATTGGATTACCACCGAAAAGAGTTGTTGAGTTTAGAATAGACCTTGTGCCTGGAGCTGAACCTGTGAGTAGACCACCTAGCAGAATGACACCTGCTGAGATGAAGGAATTGAAGGTGCAGCTAGCGGATCTTGAAGGAAGGAATTTTACTGGACCCAATGGTTCATCTTGGAAAGCGGTCGTAGTGTTCATGAAGAAACAGATAGGTCATTTAGGATGTGAATCGACTATCGTAAGTTAATAGAAAGGACAATTAAGAACGAATATCCCTTGCCAAGAATAGATGATCTGTTCGATCGGGTGAGTAGAGCCAGAGTGTTTTTCCAGTTAGATTTGACAGCGGGTTTCCATCAGATAAGAGTGGAAGAGGACAATATTCCTTTGATAATATTTCGAACTAGGTATGGTTCATATGAGTGATTGGTGATGCCATTTGGATTGACGAATGCACCTACTTTCTTTGTGGATTTAATGAACTGAGTTTTCGAGAGTATTCGGATAGGTTTGTACTGGTGTTTATAGGTGATATACTAGTCTACTCTAAGGATGAGAGAAGCATGAAGTTCATCTTTGAGTGATACTTGAGACGCTAAAGCAGAATCAGCTAAAGGCGAAGTTTACCAAGTGTCATTTCTAGAAGAAAGTAGTTAAATTTCTTGGTCACGTAGTTTCAGAGAAAGGATTGTTAGTCGATACAGATAAGATGAAAGCCATGAATAACTGAAAGAGACTAAAGACGGTGACCGAGATCAGGAGTTTTCTTGGACTTGCTGGCTACTACCGAAGATTCATTAAGGATTTCTCGTGGATAGCAACACATTTAACTAAGCTAACCAGGAAGGAAGCGAAATTAGTTTTGTCTGACAAATGTGAGGAAGCATTCCTTAAGTTAAAGCATTTGTTTACCGATGCACCCATGTTAGTAGTTCCAGATGGAAACCAAGGGTTGGTGGTATATACTGATGCATGAAGAACTGGATTGGGAGCAGTATTGATGAAGAATGGTAAAGTTATTGCCCATGCTTCGCGGCTTAGACCGCAAGAAGTTAGATATCCTACTCATTATTTGGAGTTGGCAGTTGTGATCTTCGCATTGAAGAATTGGAGACATTATCTCTTAAGGGAGAAGTTTGAGCTTTATCATGATCAAACAGATTTATTCTCTCGAAAAGGGTTGAATATGAGGCAGTAGAAATGGCTGGAGTTTTTGGCTGCTTATGATTTTGGCATAGAGTATACACTAGGAAAAGGTAATAAGGTAGCAGATGCTCTTAGCCGAAAACATCATAATGTGGTGTTAGCTATATTGGCAAAGTAGAAAGATTTAGAAGCTTTAGTCAGTTGTGATGTGCAGTTAAGATCGACAACTGGTTCTAATCAGAGTTCCGCCAGGTTGACTTGCTTAGAAGTTCAACCAGTATTGATTGAGAGAATTGCTTCTAAGCAGAAGGAGGATCCATTGTTGGCTGAGAGGATCAGAAGGCTTGAGGATGGAGCTGAGATAGATGATCTAAAGGATTTTAGCCTTGACTAGAGATGATGGTTGAGAATAAAGAGACGATTGTTTGTTTCGAATATTGAGGACTTGAGAAAAGAAGTTCTTAGAGAATGTCATCGGTCCAAGTTTACGATTCATCCAGGAGGGACCAAGATGTATCGGGATATGAAGAGAAGCTTCCATTGGGAAGGTATGAAGAGGGATGTTGGGTTATTGGTTAGGAGTGTGCAAACTGTCAACTAGTGAAAGCCAAACATCAGACGCCAAGTGGGTTGCTTCAACCTTTAGAGATTCCAGTTTGGAAATGGGATTCGATATCCATGGATTTTATAGGCGGGTTGCCAAGGTCTAATAGAGGTAATGAAAGTATATAGGTTATAGTAGACGGATTAACCAAGAGTGCCCATTTCATTCCAGTTAAGCCAACCAGAACTACACCTATTTTAGCTAAGTTATTCCTAAAGAATATAGTTGGACTACATGGAGTTCCTAGCAGTATAGTCAGTGACAGAGATACTTTATTCACAAGTGAATTTTGGAAGAGTCTATAGGAAGTGATGGGTACCAAGCTTAATATGAGTAGTGCATATCATCCTTAGACAAATGGGCAGACGGAGAGAGTTAATAAGGTACTCGAGGGTCTACTGAGAGCTTGTGTATTGGAATTTGGTGGATCTTGGGAGGATCACCTACATTTGGTTGAGTTTTTCTATAATAATAGTTATCATATTAGTATAGTATAGAGCCGTTCGAAGCTTTGTATGGAAGACCATGCAAATCACCAGCATGTTGGTTGGAGACTGGAGACATATTAGTCTTAGGTCCAGACTTGGTTAGAGAGGCGTCGGAAAAGATTGAGTTAATCCAAGGAAGGATGAAAGAAGCTTAGTCCATACAGAAGACTTACACAGATAACAGGCATAGAGACCTAGAATTCTCAGTCGGAGATAAGGTTTTTCATTAAGGTATCACCTATGAAGGGTGTGGTGCGATTTGGAAGGTCGGAAAAGTTAGCCCCAAGATATGTTCATCCATTCCAGATTTATAGAGAGGATTGGAAAGCTCGCATACATATTAGAGTTACCGAGCAGTATGGCATGTGTCCATAACGTATGTTATATGTCTCATCTTTGTAAATATGTGCATTATCTAGAGACTATTATTCCTCTGAAAAGGTTGGGAGAATAAGTAGTAAATCCTAATTTGAATATTGTTAGACAACTAGTTTGGGTTGTAACTAGAGATGAGAAAATATTAAGGAACAAGACAGTCGGGTTTGTGAAAGTTCAATGGAGCGACAACGGGAAAGACTGTACTTGGGAGAGAGAGGACATGATTAGAGATACTTATCCTGGTCTACTTTGAGGGTATGCCTATATTAGATTTATATAGATAGTTACTAGTCGGATAGGCTAGTGCGATTGTTAAGGTTGTTAGGAGTTGTTACAGATGATGGCTACGTTTAGATTTGGTCCTTATTGTATTTCGAGGACGAAATTCTTTAAGGGGGGAGCTTGTAATATCCCTATTTTTGATAACATTATTCAGAAAATTTAGTTAGATAAATTAAATAGAATAATGAAGATAAAGGGATTGAGATTTGAATAAATTTTACATAGGGTCGTGCTTAATAATAAACTAAATGGGCTTAAATTGTTTTATAGGCTAATCAAATTTACACATGGGCAATTAGTAAATAGCCACTTTATTATACATGGCTATACTTCTTTGTAATTGCTCATTAATGTTTTATTTTCTCACTTTCACAAAATGAAAACCATAAACCTAAATTAGAGCCGGCCATTAACATGGAGGAAAAGAGGAGGAATTTAGTCTTACGCTAAGGATTAGAGCTATGATGGATTAATCAACAACAAATCTCAAATTCTTTATCACATCTAAGGTAAATAATAATTCATTCCATCTCCTTTTGTTTTATAATCATATGATTTCAGATTTAAGACTTAATCTCGTTTCTATGATGTTTTGAATGATGACATACTTCAGTTATTGATTGCATGATTTAAATAATTCATTTATATGAAAATTTTGTACGGTTTCAGGGTGAAAACCAAGGATTATTGATTTTAGAATGCCATGAAAAAATTTCATGCTAAGTAAAACATGTTTTGGAGATGGATTTTAATTTTTAGAATTTTCCAAGCTATGAAAAAATTATTGTGAATTTCCAAAGGAAAATATGATATTATTCGGTTTAAAATTTATTTCGAGAATATCACGAAGAAATTGGGTCTAAAATTTTAATATGTTTGATCATATGATGAAAGAGATATTGTGCAATTTTGGGGATTTTCCCAGTTGAATTATTAGGGAAACTAAATTATTTTAAAAGAGGGACTTTTCGGCAAATGTTGGTTTTGTTAAATGGAAGGGTAATTTGGATCTAATTAAATGTGGTAGTTTTATTGCTAAAGTATTCGAAAGTTTTCAGGCAACCAATCAAAGATTTATAAATAGGCATGTAGTTACAAAGCCATTACTAAAAGTGGCTAAATTTTAGCCTTTAATTCATAAAAGTTAGTTCCGCCTTAAATAGCAGCACCTTTCGACTCCATTGACTCTGCACCATCTCAGTCAAACCCCACACAGTCGAAACCCATATAGTCAATACTAATACATAAGGTATCACTTAGATGGTACGCAGTGGATTAGAAGGAAGGCAGAAGCTATGGTGTCGAAAGGATTGTTTCGATGGGGTCGAAACCTTATTTTGTTTTCAAAAGATAAGATCTTGTCGTGTTTTCTAAAAGCTTTCGACACGGTCGAAAGATATGCTTTCAAAAGGGTTTATATAAATATCTTTCGAGGAAGGTTGATTTATTATGTTAAAGTATTAGCTTTTGAAGGGGTGCCTTTTCTTTAAATAAGAGCTTTCGAAAAGATTGGTTCCAACCTAGTCGAAACTCAGCCGCAGTTTGTCTTCTGAGTGTATTGAAGCATCAATGTCATTGAAAGGTTATCTCTGTTTCAACCTAAGCTAATCCACTTCCTAAATGCTTCCGAAGGGGGATAAGGGTTTCGAAGGCAATGGAGTCGATAGGGGTTTCGACTCTATCCTTCAAAGTTTTGATTTAAAGGTTTATGCTTTCGAATAGATGGTTCCGACACCCTCAGCTTTTTTTCTGAAACAACTTTATAAGGGTTCGAAAGAGATATTTTCATACATAAACATTTTGATCCAAATGATGTTTTTAAAAATAATAAACCCAATACTTTCGAAAGAGGTACTTTCGTTTGTTTTGAAGCTATGTTTTAAAGGACGCTTTAATACCATCAAAAGGTATGTTTGGTTTCGAAAGAGAATATTTATCGAGGGCTTCGAAAGGTATGTTTATTATGTTTTGAAAAGAGGTTTTTGCTTTCAACGGAAGTCATCAAAGGTTTTAAAAGAGATGTTCTAAGATTTCAAAATATAAACCTAATTTCAGTTTAAAGTAATAACCATGGCATAAGCCAATAAAGGGTTTTGAAATGAAGAATTTTTCATTTATCATATAGGTTAAACGGTTTAACTAGGATTTATATATATATATATATATATATATATATATATATAGACGATTCAAGGACAATAAACCACATGTGTTGGTATTATTTTTTTGTTATTTTGGGGAATGGCAGAATAACCAATTAGGTTGACCTAGTAGTGAATATAACTTAAGAAATGTTAAAATTTTAGTTAAAGATATTGGCAGGAGCCAATAGGTTCGTAGTAAGTGCATGAAAACTGTGCATAACAAAAGATATTGGTAGAGGCTAATAGATTCATAGTTAGCCCTTGAAAACTATGATTGATATTGGCAAGGGCTAATAGGTTTACAGTTAGCCCACGAAAACTATATTCGGATTAAGATATCGACAGTTAATCAATAGGTCCCTAGTTAGCCCATGAAAACTAGGATAATAGAAAAGATATTGGAGTTACCAATAGGTTCTTAGTGATCCCATAAAACTACGAAATTGGAAAGATAGTCCATAAACATCTAATAGGTTAATAGTTACCCTAGAAATTATAATTGAGACAAATAGTCAGGATGAATGGGGATGGGTAATGTAACGATCTCGAATTTTATTAAGTTTATATTGATAATTAAATTAAATTTTTGTATAAAAAATATTTTTGAAATAAATGTTTAAGTTAAAATGAAAGTAAAAATAAAACACAAACAAAATGTACTTATAAAATACAACAAAATATAAACTATTGAAATAAATATATAGAGAAACACAAGACGATTTGTATGAAGATAAAATAAATACTTAAGCTAGAAATAGGAAAAAAAAATTATAAGATAAATTATAAAATATAAAGAAAACACATTAGCAACATATTAAAATAGAAGCTCATTTATACTGTAAAGTATAAGTCAAAATAATAATAATAATAACAACGTACAAAAGTATACAAAAGAAGAAATAAGCAAACAAAACAAAGTAAGATAACAAGATAAAGTAATAAAACAAAAGTATAAATAAAAGAATTAAGGCATAAGCTTATAAAAACAAAGTAAAATAACAAGACAAGGCAATAGAACAAAAATAGATAGTTAAATGCATTCAAATATGCAGACAAATAAAAGAGTAAGTAAATAAACATAAAATAAAATAAATGATAAGTATGTAGGCTGTAACTAAGGAAAACAAGTACAAATATAAGCATGGAATGAAACAAGTAAACAAATACATAAATATGCATAAACAAGTACAAGCAAAGAGTAACTTCTCTGTAAAACAGCATAATGAAAGCATCCTCAGCCATGTCTTGTTGTACAAAATGTAATATCACTTGTAAGTTTCTTTTTATACATCAAACCCTTCATTTTTGTTCGGCCATTCCAACTGAGAGATCTAAAGTAATACCATCTTAAAACCTTAAAACAACAATTCAACTTTACAACAATACAAACTCAAATCAATTGATCAACCATAGTGTAGAGATGGGATTCCAGCTTGTAGTCAAAAGTTCTGTTCTTCTCTTGAAACACTGTGAGTAACATTATTTTAAAATTATAAGTATATGAATATGGATTTAATGGTTAAGCTCTGAAATAAGTATGCCTTGCCTATATGTATATTTCTGTGTATATGTGAATGGATGTTTGGTTATTTGTTGTAACCTCTGTAACAATCTGTTTCTTTCTTCTGGTTTCAAAGATTTTAAAACAAACAAAAAATTCAAACTCTCCATTTAATCACTGCGAAACTATGGCGTTCAAAACCAGCTAGTTTAGTTTTAAACATTATCTAGTTTTTAAAACAAGTTATGGTATTCTAAGTTTAGAAAGGTACTGGAAACAAGAAATATAGTTAAAACCTTAACTATGTGATAAATTCAAACATCATGAATTGTCGATTCAAGTTTACAAACTGGTTGCTTAATCAAATTTAGGATTTTTAAAACTCGGATCATATTTTTTAGTAATAGAATGAGTGGGCATTGCTGTGTTGAACGAAAAATGGGTTTTGGTCAAGATAGGGTGGTCGGAAGCACTAGGTTGGTCGGGGCTGCGTGAAGTGGTGGAGGAGCGTATGGAGGTGCTGGAAAAAATGGGTGGTGGCGTCAGTGATGAAGGTGGTGGCGATGGCCATGGTTCAAAGTTTCTAAACCTAATTTGGACGTGGGGACTTGATTTGATTCGTTCGACCTTTGTGGTCGACCGAGTGCAACCGGACGTGGGTGGTTGATAGAGGGGAGATAGTCGAGTTCGTGGCCGGAGTTTAGTGGCGAATGGTGGTCGGTGGTCGGAGAACTTAGCGTTGCCAGGTATGGGTGTGGAGGAAGACGCATTTTCTAGGTTTGAGGAGTATTGTTCTTTTCGTTCCAGGTTGAGCTCGATAGCTCTTTTCCAGTTCACAGTGGAAGTGGCGATATTGGGTGGTCCTCTAGGTTGGGGTGGTCGAAGATGACTTACTGGTGGTGGCGAAATCGATCGGAGGAAGGCAAGTCATTGGTGCACGTGCACCTGTGCACTTGTATGCCTGGAAGGGCTGAGTTGTATTTGTGAAACTGGGTTTTGTTTTCTCTAGTCTAAGTGATTCGAGTAGCATGGTGAAAGCGTGGAACTGAGTGACTCGAAGCATTTAGGATCTTGACTCGAAGTGGAAAAGGTGGTGACTCGAAGCATATTTGTATTGCCTCGGGTTAGTTGTCTGGATTTAGGTTTTTGAAACCCTGACTGGAATGTGAGAAAAATTTAAAACAAGCTTAAAGTCAAAGTTCAAAACAAAGTTAATCAATGGATTCAAGTTCCTTTGATTTCAAATTTGTGACTTAAATCAGTTTTTTTTTATCTGAATGTTTTAAACAAGTTCAAATCAAACAGCCTTTTAAAAGTAAATTGTTTTCAAATAAATATTTGAATTGATTTTTATAAAGTTCTATGATAAAAAGGATTTTGAATAAAGAATTAAAAACTTGAATTTTTGCAAGATAAAATAAAATGTAATTCAAAAGCTTAACTTCAAAATAAAGATGAAGTAATTGAGTTTAAAGGTTTTTTTCCCTTATATAAGCTTCCTATAAAAATAAATAAATAAATAAATGTTCTTTACATTTATTCTAAGGTTTATAAAATGATATTGAATTTGATTAATGTTTTAGATAGTTAATCAAATTTGAATCTTAAATTCAAATGGAATTTTAATTTTAATTTAAAAGTGTAAGGTTAAAAATACACTTAAATATTTATGAAATCATTAATAAAGAAATTAATTGTCTTAGGGATAATTAAGGCAATCAAATAATTTAATTTATAAAATAATTAAAGAATGATTAATCAAGGAGTTTAAGTATAATTACTTGATGTAATTAAATTATGATTTATTAAAATAAGTGATTTGGGATAAGCACTTATTGTAGCCAGTAAAGGATAATTAATTGAATGATATTAAATTAAAGATTTATTAATGAATGAGTTATAATTAATTGAAGATTAATTAATTGTAAGTGGTTAATTATTAAAGTTAATTAACCAAGTGATTAAGATAAAATTACATTTAATGTAATTAGAATGTTGATTTATTTATAAAGATAATTAATTATTTAAAAATAATTATTTAATGAAATAAATTTAGGTTAAATAATTTTGTAATTAACCTAAGGTTAATCTAATTAATTTATTAATTAAGGATAATTAATTAAAGTGTTGATAAATTATTTATATCAAATTATTTGTGATTAATTTATAAATCAGAATTAGATAATAAATTCATATGTAATTAATTTACTAGGAAATAAATTGAATTGATTAGGATTGAACGAATAATTAATCCTGTTTATAAATGTTTATCAAATGCTTGACCTTACTTATGAATGATTGTATTGTATGAGATGCCTTGAATTGATTATCCTATCTGATTTGTGATATTTTGTTCTGTAGATTGAGCAGTGTATATTTATTTGCATTTGTATATTATCTGTGAATCTGTGAATGGACGATGAGCGTTATAAGTTTTATATCGCTTATCAACTATATTTCTGTATTCTGATCTGTGATGATTGTATGATGTTGCACTATTGTGTTAAACCCCTGGACCACACTTATACACACACCAATATGGATTTCACGAGGAAATCGATTAAGTCACAGATTTTTGAAATAGTTTTAAATTTGAATATTTGAATTCAAATGTTTTAGAAATGGATTGGGTTTAAAGTGAAAAGCTTTTGAAATGGAATTTCATAGATGAAATTTATTTTGAATAACTCGATAAAATATGAAGTTGAATAATTTTGATTTGAACTTAAATTCAAGATTTGAAATTAAATTCTATGATTTAAAACTAGGGATTAAAAATGTTATACCAGTTATATACGGGTTAAACTATTTTAAAAGTATTGATTTAGGAATGTGAATATAATTCAAGAACTTTAACTCGTGTAAATTAATTGGATTTCTCTGAAACGAAAACTGTTTGTTTTCTCATAATAAAAGCTTTCACATAAGAAATGAACTTCCAATTTGTGTTAAAAAGATTTCTAGTTTAAAATGAAAATGATTTCCAAGTTATAGAAACGATTTGAAAGCTATAAGTTAAATCTTTGATTTAAAGATTTAACGGGTTAATCCTATCGAAATGAAATTGTTTTGGAAATCTATGGATGGATCTTTTTGAAATAAATCTTTTTGTTTAAAGATTTGAAATGGTAATTGATTTAAACCATTTGGAAGAAAGTTTTTGGTAATAAGTTGTGACTTAATTGAAATCCCAATATCCATATATTTCTTGTAAATATTGCGCTCACTATTCGGTTTAGCCGGGAGAGGACCTTTGTGTCATATATCCCATTCCGAATATGTGATATGTCGTTATGGATAGCATTTGAAGACCGGTGTTGAAGACCGGATATTTTTGAAAGCGAAAGGACAACTCGTCGAATGTCTTTGCATCGACTGGTCCCCGGTATAGAGACTCCATATGTGATGGGAAGTCCGAACGTGATTAGTGAATATCCGGATTGCAAGGACTTCTTTGTAAGTGCCTTCGGTTCTGTTCGATCCCGGAACAGACTTGTATGGATTGTATGTCTGACGTTACAAATTGAGATATAAAGCAGATTTCTTTCAAATATATTTCTGTTGGTGGCGGAGAATTTATTCTTTTAGCTTAACACCCTTCTCTGAGACGTACGAGCTCAGAGGTTATGTAGTTGAATGTTATCAGCGATATATTCCCAATTTGGTAATGTGACATGCTGAGTGTTGCTGTAAATGATCATTGTGTTGATTATTTGTGATAGGATCGTTTATTTGATCGTCTATCCTGGTGATCATTTCTATGATCATTTGTTGACCCAAAGCATGGCTTTTGTATAAAGTATGTTTTTGTGGACGTGACTTCGTCGAGCCTCACACCTCGGTAATGGTCAAAACAGGAAAGATGCGGCAAGGTTATGAGGGGTAGCGCCCTTTAGGATATGTGCATTTCCTTCTGGAAAAGGGTGGTATCATGGTATGGAGCCCAGATACTTACTCATGTTGAAAACACTTTATGATTGTGTGAATTGATTACGAGCGCTCGGTGAAAGGTCCCAAAGAACCGGGGGATGGCATATTCGGTCAGTTGTTACTCAGTTAGGGGTAACCTGGCCTTGTGTTGGTAGAGATCCGGTTTGGTTCTCGGGGATGTCCATCCAGAGGCATTCTCATGTGGCAATGGGAAGTTCCTTGGCCTGATCATTCGTTGGAAATCCAAAGAAACAATACGATCTTGTACGGTTTTAGTTGTAGAACCTATCATTCACTTATGGTGGCGCCCCACTGTTTGGATGGTAGCTATAGTAGGCATAGTTCGAAATGTCTATGCTGGCTAAGATTTATATCTTTATTTTCGAAATGAATTTTTCCTACACTATGCACTAGTAATAATATCAAATGTTCTTTTTAATGCGTATCAAGCATCTTTGACTATCATGAGGAGAAATCTCCTCCGATTCTGCGTTTGCATTGTGTGTGTGTGCGGGAGGCCTTATGGTAGTCTCATTTTTAAAAAGCATTGTGAATTGACTTTGAAAATCTTTTGTTGAATGCTTTAAAAGATAAACTGTTTTTGTTGCTCACACCAGTCCCACGACTAATCCGGAGTTTATTGTTTCTTTCCTAAACTCTGGGTGCTCATTATTTTCTACATGAGCAGTCTAGAGTTGGGTTTTTCAGATAGTCAGGTTTAGTAGATTATCTAGAGTTAGTTCAGTATTTGGATCACACCAGTCTTGCTTAGCTTGGTGCATCGTTATTGGGGGTTCGAGCTATTGCTGGATTGATTCTTGGAAATGGAGTTGTAGTTCTCGGAGTTCTCTTTTGAAGACTATCTTAGAGTTATATTGTTCCGCTGCTAGATGTCATCTATTTTCTTTTCCGCTGCTATTTATTGTATCATATCTCTGATGTATAATGATATCTATTGGATCATCTGTTGTATCAGATATTGTATTAAAGCTGTATATCAATGTATTATTCTTTTATTCTGCTGTGTTATTTACTTAATGTTGTTATAAGCTCCGGCGAATCGAATTTGAACGGTCGAATCTATGGCATTCGAATACGATATGAAGTATGGATGTCGATTTTCGAGCAGGTAAAATTCGTCTCGTCACATTTGGTATCAGAGCTAAGGGTTGAAACTTTAGCTCAGGAGTGTAACACATTAAGTAACTCATTAGAGATAGGGTGAAGTATAGCCTAGAATGAGTAATCCTTAAGATATCTGTTTGAATGCCTCAGTAAATTCTCTTTCTATCCGTTGATAGCGAGTATGAGTGCAAGAAGAGAACAAGATAGGGGATAGGGAAATACGACTATAATTAGTCAATGCTCTGTAACAACAGTGGAAACAATCTTTCTCTATCAAATTTTCTTTGATTCGTTTCTAAATTCTTTTGATTGCTTCGTGACAGCTCTAGAAGTAGTTCGGTGCGTTGATGCTCTACGAATCGTTGTAGAAAATTCTTGCTTCGTATTTCATCGGGTTCTTATCGGCTTTTCGATTTAAACCTTAATGAATATGAATTTGAAATTTGAATAAATTGGAAATTTTAAATTGAGTTAAAATTGATTAATAGAATATGAAGGATAATTTGAATAGTATCGATAAAACGATTTCGTTTAAAACTAAATTTGAAATTCTATTATAATTTCTTGTATCTATTGTTGATATTCTGATTTGGTGAGCCAAATGCAGAATTGGTATCCACTTTGATCTGAAAGGATATTTCTCTATCTTTCATCTATCCTTGTTGTTTTCGTGCCTGCGAATTTCGAGGATGAAATTCTTTTTAAGGGGGGAAGTCTATAACGATCTCGAATTTTATTAAGTTTATATTGATAATTAAATTTAATTTTTGTATAAAAATTTTTTTTGAAATAAATGTTTAAGTTAAAATGAAAGTAAAAATAAAACACAAACAAAATGTACTTATAAAATACATCAAAATATAAACTATTGAAATAAATATATAGAGAAATACAAGACGATTTGTATGAAGATAAAATAAATACTTAAGCCAGAAATAGGAAAAAAAATTATAAGATAAATTATAAAATATAAAGAAAACACATTAGCAACATATTAAAATAGAAGCTCATTTATATTGTAAAGTATAAGTCAAAATAATAATAATAATAACAACGTACAAAAGTATACAAAAGAAGAAATAAGCAAACAAAACAAAGTAAGATAACAAGATAAAGTAATAAAACAAAAGTATAAATAAAAGAATTAAGGCATAAGCTTATAAAAACAAAGTAAAATAACAAGACAAGGCAATAGAACAAAAATAGATAGTTAAATGCGTTCAAATATGCAGACAAATAAAAGAGTAAGTAAATAAACATAAAATAAAATAAATGATAAGTATGTAGGCTGTAACTAAGGAAAACAAGTACAAATATAAGCATGGAATGAAACAAGTAAACAAATACATAAATATGCATAAACAAGTACAAGCAAAGAGTAACTTCTCTGTAAAACAGCATAATGAAAGCATCCTCAGCCATGTCTTGTTGTACAAAATGTAATATCACTTGTAAGTTTCTTTTTATACATCAAACCCTTCATTTTTGTTCGGCCATTCCAACTGAGAGATCTAAAGTAATACCATCTTAAAACCTTAAAACAACAATTCAACTTTACAACAATACAAACTCAAATCAATTGATCAAACATAGTGTAGAGATGGGATTCCAGCTTGTAGTCAAAAGTTCTGTTCTTCTCTTGAAACACTGTGAGTAACATTATTTTAAAATTATAAGTATATGAATATGGATTTAATGGTTAAGCTCTGAAATAAGTATGCCTTGCCTATATGTATATTTCTGTGTATATGTGAATGGATGTTTGGTTATTTGTTGTAACCTCTGTAACAATCTGTTTCTTTCTTCTGGTTTCAAAGATTTTAAAACAAACAAAAAATTCAAACTCTCCATTTAATCACTGCGAAACTATGGCGTTCAAAACCAGCTAGTTTAGTTTTAAACATTATCTAGTTTTTAAAACAAGTTATGGTATTCTAAGTTTAGAAAGGTACTGGAAACAAGAAATATAGTTAAAACCTTAACTATGTGATAAATTCAAACATCATGAATTGTCGATTCAAGTTTACAAACTGGTTGCTTAATCAAATTTAGGATTTTTAAAACTCGAATCATATTTTTTAGTAATAGAATGAGTGGGCATTGCTGTGTTGAACGAAAAATGGGTTTTGGTCAAGATAGGGTGGTCGGAAGCACTAGGTTGGTCGGGGCTGCGTGAAGTGGTGGAGGAGCGTATGGAGGTGCTGGAAAAAATGGGTGGTGGCGTCAGTGATGAAGGTGGTGGCGATGGCCATGGTTCAAAGTTTCTAAACCTAATTTGGACGTGGGGACTTGATTTGATTCGTTCGACCTTTGTGGTCGACCGAGTGCAACCGGACGTGGGTGGTTGATAGAGGGGAGATAGTCGAGTTCGTGGCCGGAGTTTAGTGGCGAATGGTGGTCGGTGGTCGGAGAACTTAGCGTTGCCAGGTATGGGTGTGGAGGAAGACGCATTTTCTAGGTTTGAGGAGTATTGTTCTTTTCGTTCCAGGTTGAGCTTGATAGCTCTTTTCCAGTTCACAGTGGAAGTGGCGATACTGGGTGGTCCTCTAGGTTGGGGTGGTCGAAGATGACTTACTGGTGGTGGCGAAATCGATCGGAGGAAGGCAAGTCATTGGTGCACGTGCACCTGTGCACTTGTATGCCTGGAAGGGCTGAGTTGTATTTGTGAAACTGGGTTTTGTTTTCTCTAGTCTAAGTGATTCGAGTAGCATGGTGAAAGCGTGGAACCGAGTGACTCGAAGCATTTAGGATCTTGACTCGAAGTAGAAAAGGTGGTGACTCGAAGCATATTTGTATTGCCTCGGGTTAGTTGTCTGCATTCAGGTTTTTGAAACCCTGACTGGAATGTGAGAAAAATTTAAAACAAGCTTAAAGTCAAAGTTCAAAACAAAGTTAATCAATGGATTCAAGTTCCTTTGATTTCAAATTTGTGACTTAAATCAGTTTTTTTTTATCTGAATGTTTTAAACAAGTTCAAATCAAACAGCCTTTTAAAAGTAAATTGTTTTCAAATAAATATTTGAATTGATTTTTATAAAGTTCTATTATAAAAAGGATTTTGAATAAAGAATTAAAAACTTGAATTTTTGCAAGATAAAATAAAATGTAATTCAAAAGCTTAACTTCAAAATAAAGATGAAGTAATTGAGTTTAAAGGTTTTTTTCCCTTATATAAGCTTCCTATAAAAATAAATAAATAAATAAATGTTCTTTACATTTATTCTAAGGTTTATAAAATGATATTGAATTTGATTAATGTTTTAGATAGTTAATCAAATTTGAATCTTAAATTCAAATGGAATTTTAATTTTAATTTAAAAGTGTAAGGTTAAAAATACACTTAAATATTTATGAAATCATTAATAAAGAAATTAATTGTCTTAGGGATAATTAAGGCAATCAAATAATTTAATTTATAAAATAATTAAAGAATGATTAATCAAGGAGTTTAAGTATAATTACTTGATGTAATTAAATTATGATTTATTAAAATAAGTGATTTGGGATAAGCACTTATTGTAGCCAGTAAAGGATAATTAATTGAATGATATTAAATTAAAGATTTATTAATGAATGAGTTATAATTAATTGAAGATTAATTAATTGTAAGTGGTTAATTATTAAAGTTAATTAACCAAGTGATTAAGATAAAATTACATTTAATGTAATTAGAATGTTGATTTATTTATAAAGATAATTAATTATTTAAAAATAATTATTTAATGAAATAAATTTAGGTTAAATAATTTTGTAATTAACCTAAGGTTAATCTAATTAATTTATTAATTAAGGATAATTAATTAAAGTGTTGATAAATTATTTATATCAAATTATTTGTGATTAATTTATAAATCAGAATTAGATAATAAATTCATATGTAATTAATTTACTAGGAAATAAATTGAATTGATTAGGATTGAACGAATAATTAATCCTGTTTATAAATGTTTATCAAATGCTTGACCTTACTTATGAATGATTGTATTGTATGAGATGCCTTGAATTGATTATCCTATCTGATTTGTGATATTTTGTTCTGTAGATTGAGCAGTGTATATTTATTTGCATTTGTATATTATCTGTGAATCTGTGAATGGACGATGAGCGTTATAAGTTTTATATCGCTTATCAACTATATTTCTGTATTCTGATCTGTGATGATTGTATGATGTTGCACTATTGTGTTAAACCCCTGGACCACACTTATACACACACCAATATGGATTTCACGAGGAAATCGATTAAGTCACAGATTTTTGAAATAGTTTTAAATTTGAATATTTGAATTCAAATGTTTTAGAAATGGATTGGGTTTAAAGTGAAAAGCTTTTGAAATGGAATTTCATAGATGAAATTTATTTTGAATAACTCGATAAAATATGAAGTTGAATAATTTTGATTTGAACTTAAATTCAAGATTTGAAATTAAATTCTATGATTTAAAACTAGGGATTAAAAATGTTATACCAGTTATATACGGGTTAAACTATTTTAAAAGTATTGATTTAGGAATGTGAATATAATTCAAGAACTTTAACTCGTGTAAATTAATTAGATTTCTCTGAAACGAAAACTGTTTGTTTTCTCATAATAAAAGCTTTCACATAAGAAATGAACTTCCAATTTGTGTTAAAAAGATTTCTAGTTTAAAATGAAAATGATTTCCAAGTTATAGAAACGATTTGAAAGCTATAAGTTAAATCTTTGATTTAAAGATTTAACGGGTTAATCCTATCGAAATGAAATTGTTTTGGAAATCTATGAATGGATCTTTTTGAAATAAATCTTTTTGTTTAAAGATTTGAAATGGTAATTGATTTAAACCATTTGGAAGAAAGTTTTTGGTAATAAGTTGTGACTTAATTGAAATCCCAATATCCATATATTTCTTGTAAATATTTCGCTCACTATTCGGTTTAGCCGGGAGAGGACCTTTGTGTCATATATCCCATTCCGAATATGTGATATGTCGTTATGGATAGCATTTGAAGACCGGTGTTGAAGACCGGATATTTTTGAAAGCGAAAGGACAACTCGTCGAATGTCTTTGCATCGACTGGTCCCCGGTATAGAGACTCCATCTGTGATGGGAAGTCCGAACGTGATTAGTGAATATCCGGATTGCAAGGACTTCTTTGTAAGTGCCTTCGGTTCTGTTCGATCCCGGAACAGACTTGTATGGATTGTATGTCTGACGTTACAAATTGAGATATAAAGCAGATTTCTTTCAAATATATTTCTGTTGGTGGCGGAGAATTTATTCTTTTAGCTTAACACCCTTCTCTGAGACGTACGAGCTCAGAGGTTATGTAGTTGAATGTTATCGGCGATATATTCCCAATTTGGTAATGTGACATGCTGAGTGTTGCTGTAAATGATCATTGTGTTGATTATTTGTGATAGGATCGTTTATTTGATCGTCTATCCTGGTGATCATTTCTATGATCATTTGTTGACCCAAAGCATGGCTTTTGTATAAAGTATGTTTTTGTGGACGTGACTTCGTCAAGCCTCACACCTCGGGAATGGTCAAAACAGGAAAGATGCGGCAAGGTTATGAGGGGTAGCGCCCTTTAGGATATGTGCATTTCCTTCTGGAAAAGGGTGGTATCATGGTATGGAGCCCAGATACTTACTCATGTTGAAAACACTTTATGATTGTGTGAATTGATTACGAGCGCTCGGTGAAAGTTCCCAAAGGACCGGGGGATGGCATATTCGGTCAGTTGTTACTCAATTAGGGGTAACCCGGCCTTGTGTTGGTAGAGATCCGGTTTGGTTCTCGGGGATGTCCATCCAGAGGCATTCTCATGTGGCAATGGGAAGTTCTTTGGCCTGATCATTCGTTGGAAATCCAAAGAAACAATACGATCTTGTACGGTTTTAGTTGTAGAACCTATCATTCACTTATGGTGACGCCCTACTGTTTGGATGGTAGCTATAGTAGGCATAGTTCGAAATGTCTATGCTGGCTAAGATTTATATCTTTATTTTCGAAATGAATTTTTCCTACACTATGCACTGGTAATAATATCAAATGTTCTTTTTAATGCGTATCAAGCATCTTTGACTATCATAAGGAGAAATCTCCTCCGATTCTGCGTTTGCATTGTGTGTGTGTGCGGGAGGCCTTATGGTAGTCTCATTTTTAAAAAGCATTGCGAATTGACTTTGAAAATTTTTTGTTGAATGCTTTAAAAGATAAACTGTTTTTGTTGCTCACACTAGTCCCACGACTGATCCGGAGTTTATTGTTTCTTTCCTAAACTCTGGGTGCTCATTATTTTCTACACGAGCAGTCTAGAGTTGGGTTTTTCAGATAGTCAGGTTTAGTAGATTATCTAGAGTTAGTTCAGTATTTGGATCACACCAGTCTTGCTTAGCTTGGTGCATCGTTATTGGGGGTTCGAGCTATTGCTGGATTGATTCTTGGAAATGGAGTTGCAGTTCTCGGAGTTCTCTTTTGAAGACTATCTTAGAGTTATATTGTTCCGCTGCTAGATGTCATCTATTTTCTTTTCCGCTGCTATTTATTGTATCATATCTCTGATGTATATTGATATCTATTGGATCATCTGTTGTATCAGATATTGTATTAAAGCTGTATATCAATGTATTATTCTTTTATTCCGCTGTGTTATTTACTTAATGTTGTTATAAGCTCCGGCGAATCGGATTTGAACGGTCGAATCTATGGCATTCGAATACGATATGAAGTATGGATGTCGATTTTCGAGCGGGTAAAATTCGTCTCGTCACAGGTAATCTAGGTTTGGTTTACTTGTTTTGCATATCACCATAATGTTTTTTGAAATATTATGTTTTAACCATTGTGGATGCAGGAGCAAAATATATGGTTTTATAAATGTTTTAGGATAGTAGTGAGGGGAAAACATGGTTTGCTAAGCGGTGTAGTCTCATTGGATATCTAAATGGTTTGAGATGGTAAACTATTATTCATGCCGGCTTTATGTCTAACTCAAAGTTTTCGTTTTCCTCTTAAACACTCAAGTACTAAATTAATTTTGAGCAGGTTGAGAGTTAAGTTTTTCAGGTATTCTTTTAGACAAATAAAGATTCCAGGAACATAGAGGAGACAGGCTTATTATTAGAGTTCTTTTATTTCCGTTGTGTGTTTGATTGTAAAGGCAAACTGGCTTAGTTCCTTATTATATACTTTGATCATCCAAATAGGCATCTTTATATGTCACTCTTGGCATTTTGTATTAGTTATATGTTATCTGAACGTGGTCTACGTAATGGAATTATTAATAAATTTGACATATTTTGAAATGAAATGTGTACTTTGTTTGTTGTTTGAAAAATTCCCATATTCATGTGTTTTTATGGATCAATGAATTTAACACCGTCATATCTGGTCATCGAGGATTAATAATTATGGACGACTGCACCATCCGTAGCCATTAGTTTTGGACCTCTAAGTAGGGGGATGTTACACCACACATAAACACGGACGAGTAAAACCTTACAATAACCAAAAACATTTTATGTAGGAATCCAGTGATATTACGACAATGTCTAGGTTTTCAAGTAAAATAGAACATAGCAGAAATTCTTGCATCTCACATTTCAACATATTTGGGTACAACTAAATCCATATGGTACTTATTGAAGAATGGTTACATACATGACTAGGTAAGGAACAACCTTGCAAAAGGTGTACCTCTAGATAAAATACACCTGGGATCTGACAAGAACACTTGTACCCTTGCTACAAAGAACAGGCCTACCACTTAACTGGTAGTACCAAATACATCACCACCACGATTGGGATCAACAACCATACCGGAGCATACAAAATGGGTCAAATATCGATTCAATATATGGTGATGACATACCCTGATGGGGGCGACCCACATAGCCCTGCTGCATACCTTGTTTTGGTAATTTCTGATTGATGAGGCCTGAGGCTACGTTTACCTTCACTAAAGAACCGCTACTTAGAATGTACATCACCTTCCAAATGTTGACACAATGCCGGCATTCATCCATACAAATCGTTCAGGAGATGAACGAACCAAAGGCACTATTTCCATTACACCCATTTTTGAATCACCCTTAGGTTTAATAGCAAATATCCCTCGCACTTCAAAGTCTTCATCTTGACCTTGCCTTCACTATTTCCAATTTGAACGCTTACGCTGGTTCGAAGTGGTTTTCGGATAGAAACTTTTATTCGATCTCAATCTCCCCAAATCAACATTTGATAATTTAAAAGGTCAAGTTGTTTATAGTGGACCATTCCACTACCAGGGTGTAAGATTCACGTATGAACATACATTCCATATGCTTAGATTATCATGACCCTCTTATCGAAATTAACACCCATGTATTCATCACGTTCCTGAAGTGTGGTATTTGTGATAAGTATAAGTCAACTTACTTTCAATAAAACATGTCAACGTTCTATTGCAACTACTTTAATTCATTTAGCTACTTAATAGCATGGACTTGGGATCCTTTGGTTTAAAACAATTTACTTAAAACAAGAAAGTTGGTTAATAATAAATAGCCAATGGAGTTTGAAAGAAACTTTAAAATAAATAAACCTCAATTAAACCATAAGTTTAAACTTTAGTTAATCTTAATTAAATCAAAATTAAATCAAAAACAACCCTAATTTATCTTAATTAGGTCTTAGTTTATCTAACTAATAATTAAAGCTTGATTACGTCAAAATTAAACCTTAATTAAATAAAAATTAATTAAAAATTGATTTTTAATTGGCTTTAATCAAATAACATTCATTTAAAAATTTAAAACTCTAATTGCATGGATTGTTAACCTTTAATTAAATAATAATTAATTAAATAATTAATTAAAGTGAATAAACTTGATTAAATATAAATTAATTTTCTTTTATCTTAATTAATCATTTTTTAAAACTTCCTTGATTAAAAATATTTAACTTAGTTAATAATTTTTTAAACTCTAATTACTTAACCTAATTACTTAATTGATTAATTAATCGAAAATTACCCTAATTAATAAATAAATTATTAAATAACAAAAGCTTAAATTTTTTACTTCATTAGTTTGAAATGAGTTTTTAAAAAACAATTCAAAAGAAAACACTTAAAACTTGAAATCATGGAATTTTCCGAACTGCATCCATAGCTGCTATCACTACGAGCGCAGTTCGCTAGAGTTGATTTCTAGGTGAAAACCTCACTTTAACTCTAGCTACTACATGTTTTGAAACATAAATGGAAGATTTTTAAAAGCTTAAACAAAAGCTGAAACCTTAGTAAACATTTACTAAATCCAAAAACTAGAAAACAAGCATTTATTTCAAATCGTATCTCAAATCATTTGCGACATTTAAAGGTGCTAACTTCACAACATTTACATCATATACACTTGGTTCTTGTTTCATTACACACTCCATTATATCATAACCAACTATTCATATATCCATATCCAAACATATCATTCAACATCCAAATTACAAATCCAAGCTCAACCATAAACTTGTAATATGCTTTCAAAACAACATGATATTTCAAAACAACAAACACTATATTTTCACAACATATAGTTCATCAAAATCAAGTTGTTTTACTTTCCAAAAACAAGAGTTTTACTCACCAAAACTTTACTGACTCAAGGTGACTTTTGCTAAAACTTGAAAACAACTTAGGATCTTGAAAAATTTATAACTTTGGATGCTTGAACACCCTAAATGGGCTTGGCCAGGAGCTAATTGGGCTCGACCACATAGATTTTGGGCTCGGCTATGTAGGTTAGTGGAGTTTAGGTGCTTATATTTTGAAAGAGTTGTTGAGCTTGTAGAAGTGTTTTAGCAGGAAATGGAAGTGTTTTAAGTGGAAAGAAGTGATTTATTTTCAATTTAGAAAATATGAAGAGAAGCCATGGATATGTTTTCTTAAGCTCTTAGGAAATTTTTAAAGTGAAGAAGAGGATTGTAAAATGAGAAACATGAGAGTCAAGGGGCATATGTAGGCTTAGGAAAATACTTAAAATATATAAAGTGATTATAATTAAATCTGTATATATGCATGCATCTCCATTCCCCCTCCACCATTTCCGTCCTCTCCATGCACCCCCCTCTCATGCGAATATTCATGCCATATCCTCTTGTACTATGTGTCGAAAGAAGCATTTTGTATAATAAAGTATTACACTTTTCTTTATAAAAAAATATTTTCTCTTATCCACACACACACACCCACTTTAAAGAGAAGTATATACATGCATATATACCTGTATTCATCATGTTAAGATAGCTTTTAGTGTGTGCATATGTGTTTAAAATAGTGTTATGACATTTTAGATAACTTTTAACCATTGAATAATCAAGATTTTGGGAAATAATTTCTGGTCAAATTTTCTATTTCTCTATGAACTATATATACTGGTACACAAAATTTGAGAATTATTTTATCATCATTAGTTACTATTTAAAATAAGTTTATTTTTTAATTAAAATTCATTCATTTATTATTTAAAATATATTTTAATTATTCATTTATTTAGCGATTAAATCCTGGGTCGTTACACACGTAATAACTATTCATGAGGGATCTTGTATTAATCTCCCCAAAAGGATTTTGGAGAAGACTGTCTTTGGATGACGTTTTCATATTTTGAACATAAGTTTTGTAAATTAAAACCATATCAGTTTTATAAATAAAGAAATTCATAAAACGTAAAAGTTTATGACTACCTGTTTTGTTACACCGAGAAACAATTACTGTTTCAAAGAAATACCAACTTCACCGTGAATGAATTTCTTTGAGGAATTATTGGTAGCTAAATGGAATTGGAAACAACCATGGATAGAACTGATTAGATAAGATGAAATGAAATTACCTAACCTAAAAGAACACATTTCATTGGAGTGTCTATTAAGTATTCTCGCACGTTGAAGAGAAACCATGAGTTTCTTATCAATATTAAAAATGTATAATCCTTGGTTGTTTAATTAAACCATTAAGGGTGTTAACTCTATGATATGGTATGATGCGCAAATTTGAAAGAATTTCAAGTACACTATCAAAATATGATTTTGGTAGTCATAACCAAAGGGACATCCATCGGTCGTGATTGTGTCTTTATGAGCAAGACTAATTGAAATTAAATGAGAAATGTTAATAAGAATAATATCGCAAATTTTAATTGTTAAAATTAGTGTAATAGATCCATCATTCAACGTGCTTAAGTTAATTTGGATTTACTCACAAAATGATCAATTAGTATGGCTTTATATTTGGTACGTATGTATTGAAACGGAAAAATCTAAAAAATGATTTAGAGTAAACTATTTACATATAATAACCAAAAATGTCTTGAAGACAGTTGAAGCAATATTAAGTTTGTAAGTCTTTGGATATGATCCAAGAAATGATAGAAAGTATCATTTTATAAGCACAAAAATTGAACAAATATTTTGATAGAAATATCAAATAATTTGATTATAATCAAAAATTTTGGAAAGAAAGAACATTCAATGGTACATTGATATTTATAAACTATAATTAAATAACACGTTGTTGATTTTAACGATGTACTTTATTAAATCAACATTAGTTGTTTTAATGCTCAATCTTGGATTGTGAATGATGACTTTTATAGTGAGTATAAAAGATATTGGGAATGTCCCAAAATCAATATGTAAAGACACCTTATTTAATTGTTTAACAAAGAATATGTGAGATGAGTTCCTTATGCATTAGTAATAGGAAATATCATATGAGTTATGTTGTCTATGATATCGTGATTTGTTTATGTATTTGATACATGAAGCAAATATCAAATTCAAAATGATATCACAAAATGGTTGTTTGAAGTGTTCTCATATGTTTATGAAATACTAGAAAATTGTTTACGGAAACGAAAACATCTTATGAAGGAGTGTTCGGACTCAAACTTCATAAGTGATATTGAGTACAATATGTCAACAATAAATTCAAGGCAAGAATCTTTAAGTGGAAATGTTCCAAATGAAAGACCGTGGCTAATTCAATGAAAAAGGCCAAGTACATAGCCTAGAATAGCAATGCAATAAAAGCAATGTATATAAATATATAAGTATACAAATTTATAACTAAGCCAATTGCAAATGTTGAAAATTTCATTATATTGTTATATGATAACAATGTTGCGATATAGTTTGTAACAGAACATAGAGCTCACTAGAAGTCTAAAGACATACTCCAAATTGTTCCATATGATAAAACATTTTATTATCGTCAAAGAAAGTTAATTGATAGAGTAGATATTTGAAACATAATAGCATACTCGTTCACAGAGGCACCGACCTAACTAGTTTTGAGAAAACCGATTGGAAAAGTTGGAATAAGATACCATAATTGACATTAAGTGCAAGTAAGAGATTGATAGAGGTAGGGGTACGCCCTAGAGGCAATTATGTGATCTATTATACATATTATATATATCTAACTCGTTGACCAATTTTGTTCGAAATAAAGGTGTTTTCTTTCTATTATATACTTGATATAACATGGTTATATTAATTAATTAATTTAATTAAAAATATTTTTAATAGAAAATCAATAAATGGTATGCTTTGTGATAGTAGTTACAAAGTGTTGTAACTATGAGTAATTTATCATAATAAAAATAAATATACCATTTTAAATGTTCCTAGTCAAGATGCATCGAGACTGGATATTGATGTATCCGTTGAGATTAGAGTACATAACACTCTCCAAATATTGAGTAGTGTATTACTCATGACTGTCAGGGACACCTAGGGGTTACGTAATAACAGTTATTGGATAACTATGAAATGACTCGTTTGATGGTTTTCTATTGGTTAATATAACTAAGCTCAAAAATATATCAATGTGAATGATACTCATATTGAACTTCGATGGGAACCTCCTTTTCGGTTCTTTCTATTTAAGAATACCATGAATCTTCAACGTGAAAGCTCTACTTGATTATAGTCAAACCATGATACAACGTCCATCGAGTGACTATAGTTGGGTCAAGTGAAAGTATTGGAAGTGAAACATTATTCAAGAGAGGATTCATCTCCTCGGTTATATGGGATTAGTATCACGGCCAACTCAAGTCAACCCAAAGTCAAAATCTTTGGCCAGAATAGTTCAATTAATAATAATTGTTATTATTGAACCAAGAACTTTGTGTTTGGACTATAAAGCTGAATGTGGACAATGTAGGAATTTTGACTATTATCAAATTCAATAAGTCCAAAATGATATAGTTTTGACGAAGAGAATTTGTGTAAATAATTATCACAACTGGGTAATCTTTAACAAAGTGAAATTAGATTTTACCAATGCCGAGTAAGTGATAAATTTGGCCATAATGTCACACCACCTGCTAAGGGAAGTGTGAACGTTAACATTTGAATAGTTCGATGTTAATCGCTGACCGAATTTACACCCAAGAGTCACATGACCGAAATGATGAATTCTCTTTTAACCAAACGATTTAATTTGTTTATAGTTATTATAAATTAATTAATGTTTATGAAACATTAATTATGAAATTTGAATGTGATTTAAGAAATAAAATTGTTGCATATATATTCATAATAATTATGAATAATTTATCGATATGAGACATCGATAACAAAATATTTTAAATATGTTAAATATGATTGTACATATTTAATTTGGATTAAATGGGCTTATAACCCATGATGTTTAGAGATGATAGGCATTGATTTGGCTAGGGTTAGAGGCGGCTACAACAAAGGATTAGAGTTTGGAGATGAGTGGCTAAGATCTAGTAAGAAACTTACATAGTTTGCTCTCTTATCCTATGCATATAAATATTAATGTCAAAACCCTAAACTTACTCCAATTCATTTTTTTGAGCCCCCACTTTCTTCTTCTTCATCTTCTTCCTTTTAATGGCAGAAAATATTCTCTAAAACATCCTAAAAAACCTCAAATCCAATTCAAATTAAAACAAAACTATTTGATAGTGATTGGTTGTAGATTCTAGATTAGCAATCAATAGAATCAAGGTATTTTAGAGGAAGAGAATTCATTATCGGTGGACTTTAGAGCATCTAATCTGGGTAATTTTATTTGTATGATAATCATATTCTTGTGTTTTCGCGATTTTTTAATTATTTAATCTTATGCATATGATTAGATTGTTGTTATTTCATATTAGTTAGGTGAGATTTTTGCATGTATTGTTGTTGTCACAATGGATATTGAATCTATGTATGAAATTTGGAGATCTATCTTATGATTTATGTTTTAGACCTAATTTTGAATGTTAAAATAAATTTGGGTTCGTAAACATATATGTTTATATTTATATGCGTGTGTATTAATTTATGACTCAAATATTTACATACAATTTGAATTAGAACATATATTTTCATATACCATGTATAATATTGATCTAAAAGTTTTGGAATACCTTTTCGTGTTTATTATGAATTGTAAGTGTTGTGAATAATTTTTATTATATAAATAAACAATATTATTAATATTTAATGGCTATATGAATCACTAAATTCATATAAAATAATCCATGCTTCTAAAAATCAATTTTATAATTTTTAAAATTAATATTTCATGTTAGTAATATTCAAAAAAGATCATATTTTTTGAACTATTTAATATTTTTATTGAAATTTATTTATTTTCAAACTAAAATAAATTATTTAACCAAAAATACAATATTAATTTTAAAAATTATAAAAAAAATTCTTAAGCCCAAAATCAATCTCAAGTGCCTTTAGAAAAAATTTCAGATCTTTTTAAACTTAACTTATTATTTTAAAATTAATTTGTTTTGGCCTGCGTCCAATTATCCAATTAAAATAAAATTTCAATTGAGAAAATTTCATAAATATTTCCTTAGTCCAAAATTTGTCTCGGATACCTTCAATTTTTTTTAGAATTTTTCAACTCGATTTCATATTTCTAAGAATTAATTTGATTTTGGGCTGTTGTATATTATTTAATAGTAAATGTTATTTTAATTGAGAAAATTACAGAAATTTTTTCAAGCCCAAAAATGTATTTTTAGATTTTGTGAAATTATAAAACTTGTAATTTTATCATATAATTATTTTACATTAATTTATTATGGCCGAAATTATTTTATTTAATAAAGCACGCACACACACATATATACACTCAAATGATCGTTTGAAATTTATAATTATATGTTCATGCATGTATTTGATAACATACAATACATTCAAAATGAACTAATGTGTGTGTATGCATGTTATTCCTTGCACGGATTGTTATGTTACACATGCGCATGCACACGCACACACACATGTATGTATGTATGTATGTATATGATACATATGTACATGTATACACACACACATATCTACACTTATATAAATAAAACAAGATTAAATAAATCCCAAACTGCAATTTATAAATTTAATAAAATCTTTGTACTTAAACTGCAAAATACAATTTGTAAAGTTTGAATACATGTATGGACATTGTAATAATTCATGCCGGGAATAAATTATTGATTAATAACATTTAATGAATCAATCAATTCAAATTAAAGAGAGAAAATGAAAGGTTTCTCTCCCTCCATTTAATGCAATTAATGCCCTCAATCAACTCTTGTTTTAGGGAAAAAAATGAAAGATTTCATTCACTCTATATAATAGCTTTTATAAATAAATGTTAGGTGTATTTGATAAACTACCCATTTAAAATTGATTTATTTACCCTACTCTTTAAAAAAATAAATAAAATACATGATTTTAGTTAAACCAAATTCAGGAAAGTTCTAAATGAAATTTAGACTTCATAGGCCCATTAAAGATTCAAAATGATAAAAAAAAAAATCCATTCATTTCTTCCGCTGCGGGCTGCCCAATTCCTACATATGCGTTCTATGTTTTAGAAGTGGATGTGGAGTGGAATATTATAGAGTTGAAATGTCTACCTTAAGGTTAAGTCCAAGGAAGAGGTCAGTATTAGCACTCGTCGGACGACTTATGCTGGGATCCATGAAGAGATTCGTAATCTATTCAAGATGCTGAAATCCAAATAGAGATTCAAGATCTATTCGAGTGATAAGACTTGTGTGTTGTGATGTTAAACGTGACTTCACCACGGGAAATTATAGAAAACAATGTAGGATGCATAGCCGATGGGTTTAGCTAACCCAAGGGCACATCAACTCCAAATATCTAAAGATTCTTTTGATTTTGGTTGGTGGGAGTTGATGGTATTCAGTATCACGTGTTCTAGCGTGGACCAGTTATGTTTACATTTTTGATATATTTTATCTAGAGATATACATGGTTTCGGAAGGTAGCTTCTGGCCTTTGTCAAAAGATCTGCCTCGGTTTGCCGGGGGCGCTTCCAACGGAAGTTCATATGTGAATGTACCTTAGCGGTTTTAGTTGCGCTTCTAATATTATTATGTTGTGGGATGCAAGCAACACAGCTATTGTATGATTTATATTCTATACCCTAGATATTATATATTATATCACCTTACGTACTTATTAGATTGTTTAGTTCTTTTGAGGGGATAATATTTATGGTAATTCGAACAATCTAAAAAGTACTGCTATATGTTGATCACATATTTCTTAAGCTTATTATACCAATTCTAACTCGTGGTTTTATCTTTCCTTTAATTCCACGTGAGCTCTATAAAGTAGTCCGAGAAAGGCAGGTTTTCGTTGATGTTCTTTGGAGCTTCACGAGACAAGCTAGATGCTTCCACTCACCTATAGTAGTATTTATTTCCGTTGCACTACTATTATGTATGTATCAACATTTGTGAGAGGCTGTTATAACTGTCCAGGCTGATGATAGTACTCAGAGTTGTAACTTTAAAATGTTATGTATCTTAGAGTGATAGTTTGTACTGTCTTTTGATATTATATGTTAATCTTCCACTATGAGATATTTTGATGTTGAATCCTCTTCTTTCTTGTTCTTTTTCTTTCCTCTTATTTGACCATAACAATTTGTCTTTCTGGCACTTGAGTGCTAGGCATGTGAATACCGTGGATGTATTAGTGTTAAGATTTGAGGGGTCAAAAAGATGAATCGTTTCAAAAGTATTTATATATATATATATATATATCTATTTGGCCTAATCTAAAAATTCCTTTTATTTTTTTATTTTATTTTTATTTTTTTGAACGGTATTTTATATACAATTGATGATTGGGACAGCATATCCCATGTCAAAAAAAAAATCCTTTTGTACCGAAGAAAATTATATCTATGTGTATATATATTTAAATCATATTGTATATTAATTAAATTAAAATTAAAATTTGAATTTTTTTAATATAACTGAATATATACATAAGCGATAACAAGCATATAGATGAGAATATATATATGTGTGTGTGTGTGTGTGTGTGTACATATGTATATACTATGTATATGTGTGTGTGTGTGATAAAACAAAATTAGTACCTTTCTCCTTGAGATCTAAGCAATAATTGAACATGTTGTTTGTTGGTTGATTTTTCCTTGAATATTTTTTCCTTCTCATTGGTTAAAGGTTTTAAAGATGTCATATTGGCTTCACAAACATCCAATAGGGGTAAGAGCTATAAGGATTTAGTGTGTAGAGAAAACGAATGGAGGCTACCTATATACAGCCAAAGAGATATCAAAATACCTCATCATTTCTCTCAAACCCTAGAAGACTAAGTCTCCCTAGCCCCTCCCTACCTTATGGTCGGCCTTTTAATGACCAATGCTTGGTCAAAATTGCCATTAACTCCACTTGAATCGATTAAATAGTGATTTTAGTCAACCTTCTTTTTTAATCAAACCCACGTACAACTTTTATACGTTGTTCTAACCGATTTCAAGCTTAAAGTAAATAATTGAAAATGTCATAAAATTTTAATATAACATTTTCATTAATTTGTGTAATAATTTATAATATTCAAAAATTAATTTTTACACCAGTTGAATCAAGAAATAATTAACAATGCGATTCTACTAACTCTTTGGTGTGAACTAAATCATCAGTCAATATTTAAACGATTCAAATACGAAAGTCCACACAAACTTTGCTAAAGTATAGTATCATGTATAAGTGCAATGCTTACAAATATTCAGGCAGAATCCAAATTTTATTCTATAATAAGCTCACCTAGTAACAACATTTTTTTACACATAATCTTTTTGTCATCATTGTATTACCTAGATATCCAGAGATTGGTCTTAGGTCAAAAACTCTATCGATATCCGTATTTAATTACTTAAGACATTATAAGTTCAATCCTCTAGCCATAGACTTTTGCTTTTAAGTTGACCACCAATTGTGATGATACTAACATTCTACAACAAAAGAAACGAATCCTATTTTGGGTAATGTTTTACTTCTAGTGGTTTAACATATACTCAACTATCGTTGTACAACGTCGCCATGCTACGTGTTTAATTACAATCAAAGTATAACCTAACTACATAAGACCGATAGTACCCTCATGTCATAAGACTATATTGTACATGGTCACCGTGAGATCTATTTGGATTTAGTTGCATTTGATAGAGTTAGAGATACGCCACATGGGGATATTTGTAATTTAATATAAATTATTATCTTCACAGTAATATCTCATTTGAAATAAAAGATGTTTTCCTTTCTATTATATTCTTGTTATAAAGTGTTATATTAATTAATTATTCGTAATAAAGATGTTCAACTTTCTATTATATACTTGTTATATTATGATATATTAATTAAGTGATAAATTTAATAAATTAGTATATAAAATCATTAAATGATATGTTATGTAATAATAAACACATGAGTTGTAATCATGAGAAAATTATCATAATATAAAATAACATATTATTTAAAATATTCTTGGTCAAAATGTTTCAAGAACGGATATCGATACATCCACTGATACCAGAGTCTGTAAGGCTCTTCGAATGTTGGGTAGCTTATTACTTCTGTTTATTAAGGGCACCAAAGGGTTATATGCTCATAAGTGTTGGATAACTATGGAATAACTCGTCCTAGAGTTTCCTGTTAGTTAACAACAACTAGGTCAAAGATGAAATCCTAAGGTGACAATGTTACACAGTTCTCTCAACTTAAAAACACCGTGGAACTTTATTGTGAATACTCCACTTTGATTATAATTAAATCATGGAAGGGCAATCCATCAAATGACTGAATTGGGTTTAAGTTGGAAGTATTAGAAGTGAAGTACTGTTCAATAGAGAAATTCATCTACTCAGTTGTATGAGATTGGCATCTTGGTCAACTGTAGTCAACTTAAAATCAAAATCTTTGGCCAAAGTAATATGGTTAATAATAAATGTTATTATTGAACCAAGGCCTTTATTTATGGACTAACTGACTTGAATAAGGACAATAATAAAATTTTGACCAAAACCAAATTCCATAAATTCTAAAGTGATATAGTATTGATAAAGAGAATGTTTGAAAATCGTTGTTACTAAATGGTACCGCTTAAGATAATGCAAAATATGATTTTTATTGAAAAAGTTTACGAGCGATGAATTTGATTAAACTGTCACACCACTAGCTAAGCCAATGTGTTGAATTGTTCAATATTAATCGCTAGCTAAATTTACTCCTCAAAGTCATATAACCGTATTTGTGAATTCTTCAAAAAACAAATGATTTAATTCATTTATAGAATGTTGTAAACTGATTAAATTAATTACTATTTGGGAAATATGGATTACTATTTAATTTATTTGATGTTTGGGAGCTGTTTGCGATTGTTTGAATGCATATATAGAAGTTATATCTACGCACATCGATATACAATATCAGCGTAATTTTAAATAGGTTTAAATAAAAGATAATTGTATGAAGGGATTTATGAAAATTTTGTGTCGCTTAATGGAATCAATGGCCGACCAAAGAGGAGTGTGAAGCAATAGAAAATTAAGGGATTAATTATGCAAGTTTTAATTGGAAGAAAAAAAAGATTTAATTCTTTCAAATAAAACAAATCTACTAATTTTATTTTCGGTTCATTCTTACGTTCATTTTATTTTTCTCTTCTACTCTCCATAACCATAATAGAAAATTAATCTATCCCATCCAAAAAAAATCAACTCAAAATCAAACGAAAACAACAAATAAAACAAAAGCTAAGTGGTTCATCCTTCTCTTGCAAAGTTAGGTACGGATCTACATGAAGATTTGAAGAGAAGCCGCAAATTAAGATGTTACAAAGGACAAGACTTTTAAGATTTGTTTCTTTTTGTTTACAGTCATTCGTGATGTTTGACCATGACTTAACTCAGTATATGTATATTAAATTGCCACTTGTTGAATCTACTTTAAACATCTTATGCATTATCATTTAAATGTACAATATATCTTGTGCATGGCTTTTTTGTGTATTGATACCGTTGTTGGATCTGAAATAATTAGTTAATATTGATTTAATTTGCTACAATATCTACCTATTATCACATAAATTAATCAATTAATTTGATCTAAAATCGATTCATATTTAATTTACTTTATGTACTAATACTGTTTATTAGATCTGAGAGTATTGGTTTATGTAGATTTGATTTACTACAATAAAATTTTACTTTCGTTCTCACAATTTAATTTACATATAAACATGGATTTAATACTTATTAATTGAATCGTGCATATGTGCATGTACCCACACACACACTTTTCAATTTTCTCAAGATTATAAACCAACAACTCAAATCCTTTGGTTAGGTTAACTTGATTTTAAATTAGTATATTCCAGTTTCTTGTTTAGTCAAATACATGGATTTGAAATTAAATCTTAAATTGCAGTATATATATGCATGTAATGTTTTTTTTTGAAATGGAACTTTATATACAACATGTTACTGGGACAACATATCACATGTCAATAAACGTTCGAATCACGCTACGCAAGTTTTGAACCTATAACCTCTCACACCAAAGCCGAATCACTTAATCACTTGTGCAATGGTGCTTGTCTATATAATGTTTTAAAATTAATTATGCCATTGAAGCTCTTTGTGTGTGTATAATTATGATAATACTATTTTACAAATTGTTTCATGTTGAATATTTTTTTTTCAAATTTGTAATTTTAAAGTTTGAATATTTTATTGTGATCAAGAATAAAAATTTATGGTATTGAATCCACTATCAATTAGTATTTGTAATGGAGGAAATTTTAAATAGCACCTTATTTTATTTTCTTTAAATTCTTATTATATTTAGATTTATTATGAAACTTTATTTCCTTCTTCAATTCTAATCAAGCATCCTCTTATTTCGAAATCATATGATTTTATTATGTAGATTTGTTTTCATAATCTTAAATTGTGTGTATATGTGTGTATCTATGCAGTTAAAGCGCTCGGTAGATTCAATGTGGCGGAGATGCAAAAAATCATAGCAGGGATACAGCAATGATATAGTGAGATATAGCAGATGACTCTAAAATAGCATATAAAACTTGTACTTAATGTTTTTACAAATATATAAATGGTAATTAAATGAAAAATTAATATTCAATTGAATTATAATTAATGCATAACTACTTTTAAATAAAAACCTGTGCGAATATACTGCAAATAAATGTAAACCTGTTATATAACATAATTGAATTTAGTAGAATATTAGAGTATCTTCATTTCTGAAAATATATTAAAAGTTCAATTAAATAAATTAATTCCATAATTTTTATAATGTATAAATTTCATTTTTGAATTCATTTCTATTAAAGAAGATATAGCGGAAATAACGGAATATAGCGGGAATAATGGGATATAGCGGGAATAGCGGAGCTTAAAACGGAAAGGATATATTTGAGGCTATATGAAAAAATCATAGCGGTGGAAATCCTCTATGAAATGTAGCAGGTGTATAGCGGGTTAATGGTGGGACATTAACCGCACAGGTGTGTATTAAATATATATAAGTGAAAAAATATTACATGTATGTGTATATATGTCTAAACTATATGCATATGGTACTATAAAAATCTGTATACAAGCCATATACACATATCATAATATATTCAAACATATGTTTATACTTAGGCATTCATATTCCAGATATTCATACGAAATTGTCATATGTATATGCAAGTATAATATATATGTATACACAATAAATATATATCCCAATATATGTATGTGTGTACGCACATATTTATATTTCATCATGTTATGTTGTTATATTGTTGAATGAATATATGATACATTCAAATAAAACATTTAGTTAGATTAATTAATGTGAGTAAATAATAAATATAAAATAATGCTACATAACATATGGTTTTATTGAATAATTAGGTTTGATCTTGTGAAACCCATTAGGTTTTATAGGCCCACTACGATCCAAATAGAAATTTTCTTTGTTGAAATCTACTTATTTCACCAATTACAGACCGGTTCGGTTCCTTCAATAGCAACACTATGGGTTATGTAAAAATATCCCTCAAAAGAATGTTTTTAACTCTACCTTATGTAACCTTTTAGTTATCGATGTCAATCTCAAGCCCGGGTAAAGAAGGAGAGAAAACAATTTATAAACAAATGGTGTATTCTTCTTCGCTGCTCAAAGTAAACCCTTTGACAAGCAATGCATGTCCGATAGAAAACTATAACGTGCAAATTGCTTCAAATGACGATTATGAATTTTAGTTCAGTGCCTTTTGTAAACATGATGTGCGTGATGTGTTCAACTCTCAACTTTAAGATGGTATACTTATGACATTACCATTGCTTCATGCAAGCTTATCATTGAATTCATTTTTATTTTTGTTATAATGGTAATGTTGAATATTCAATATATTTAGGTCCACTCAAATCAAATTAAAGAACAAGTTTAAGAACTCATATTATAATAGCTTTATGTAATTTTACAAATATGCATAGAATTTGAAATAAGTTAAACAACTTTTGTTTATGCTTTTATTTCAAGCTTATGTATAATCTAAACAATATATAATTCTTATTCAATACTTACACAAAAACCAAATTAATCAAAAATATTGTTATGAATTTTGTGTGTATTTGTTCAAGCTATTTCATAATAAAAAAAAGTTAGCTCATATGTTCATTTGTATCAAGTGTTATCTATGCATATGACTATTATTCAGAATAAATAAATTTGCTCATAGTTTTCTTTACACACCTCCAACATATAGATCGAACAAAAAAAATTCATACTTTATTATAGATTGATATTTTATACACATACGCATGTATATGTCTAAAAGAATATTTTTTATCGAGAGAAATGTATGTATGGAAAAATATAAATGAAATATTTATCTCTTCGTTCTAGCCGGATCTTAACGCTCAGGTAATATGTTTAAATATAATATATATTTTTAATGAATTTGAACAGTAAATATTTCTAATAAATTTTCTAACTCATAACCATTGAGAGAAATTAATATGGCACTAGGAGTGAGACAGAGCTATGGAAGAAGGAAGTTGATAAAAATAAGAGAAATTGAAGATGAAGAGCACAGAAATAGAAGAATTTGGTAATAATTTTCTTTCGTATTCTTTTTGCACAACTTGCATACATATATAAAGCATTCTCTAACAACTTTCCTACGTGGCCACCCAGAGGACCACTCTCTAAAAACAACTTTTGGCAAAAAATAACATAAATAATAACAGAATTATTTAGCACATCTGCAATTTGTCTTTTCTCCTAACAAACGGTCAGCGGTCCTTTTCTTTGCATTGCTTTTAGTCTAAAAATCTTTTGGGTAGGTGTATCATCCTCTTAGGCCTTGTATTAGTGGTTGTACTAACCTCATGTGCTGCTGGGATAGTCATATGCGTGTCAGTGCCCACCCCTTCAAGATCGATCTTGTCCCCAGGTCGTCGTAATTGGAAGTTGGTGGTAGAGGCTATGGTATGGTAGAGGATGGATTTGGGGTATGGTTTGAGAAGGGGAATATGGAAAACTGGGTGGATGCGGAATTCTTGTGAAGGAGGATTTTATAGGCTACAAGTCCTATTCGTTCAATGATTTAGAAGGGGCCAAAATATTTTTTGGAGAATTTATGGTGGTTGTTGCATACGGTAGTTTGGCGATATGGTTGGAGCTTGAAAAATACGCACGAACCTATATTGAATTCTTTGTCGCTGCGGTGTTGATCGACGTGATTTTTCATGCGAGTTTGGGCTTTTTGTAAATTGGTCTTAATACTTTGAAGCAATTGATCCCTAGAGGAAGCCCATGTGTCAAGCTCTGAAATTGTGGTAGTGGAAGTGATGAAATTGGCCAGTATTGGTAGGGATCGTCCATAAACAACTTTGAAGAGTGATAGGCCGGGGGAGGTGTGTTTTATGGTGTCATACCACCATTCTACCCAGGGAAGGCATTTAGCCCATTTTGTGGGTACATCGTCGATTACTGCACGCAAGTATGTTTTGAGACAGCAATTTACAACTTTGATTGTCCATCGATCTGTGGGTCGTACACGCTACTCATTTGAAGTTTTGTTCCATGAATCCTGAATAGTTCTTTCCAAAACTGGCTAGTGAATAAGCGGTCACGATCTAACATGATAGAGCGTGGAAATCCATGTAGGCGGACGTATTCTTGAAGAAAGTATGGGTAATGAGCAAAAGTGGGCGTACTTTGAAAGTCTATCCACGATTACCCAAATTGTAGTTTTTCCGGTAGATGGCGGAAGGTGGATGATGAAGTCCATGGCGATGTCTTCCCAAATTTGAGAAGGGATTGGGAGTGGTTGGAGTACGCCTTTGTACGGAGTATTACGGGGTTTGGTTTGAAGACAAGTAGGGCACAGTTTGACAAACGTCTAAAAGGTCACGGCTATCTTAGGCCAAAAAAATTGCTCGCTGCTCTGGCAATCATCCCCTTATTTTCCGAGTGTCCACCGGTTTTGGAATCATGGAGCTCGACAATAATTTATTTTGCAATTCAATATTATCAGGAATGTAAATGCGATTATCCAATAATAAAAGTTCATTCTACAATCGAATACATATACCTGATCGTATTTGGTCGATGAAAGATTGGGTTTGTGGGTCATCGCGCAAGGCGGTTTGTATGTCGGATAGTAGTGGAAATATTGGGCCTGAAATCGCGTGCATGTTAGCTTTGGCGGTGAAGCATGATAAGCCATCTACGATAAGGTTTTGTTTGCTTGGATGATAGTGGATGGTAAAATCGAAGCCTAGAAGCTTCGTGGGCCATTTTTATTGTTCCGGTGTCTGGATCAACTGAGAGGCCAGCTCGCGGAGTTGATGGTCTGCAACGATCTGATATTTTCAACCATTCGCATCCGCACATGTCGGAATTGAATTGCTCAAAATACCGAATTGTAAAATTTTTTTGGCAAAACACAGCATAAACTGTAAATAAATAAATCACAGATCACAGACACAGAGTAATAAATGCAGCGGAAGTAAAGAAATAGTAGTTCATGAAGCTACTATATAAATACATCAGAGTCAAACAAGATACAACAGAGATAACAAGATACAATGGAGGTCTCAACATGATAACCGGGTAAGAATCATAATACATCACTGGAACCAACCGGAAAACTGGAATCAACTGGATAACCGAAAGTGAAATAGATAGCTTGATCTTCAAGAAAAGCTCCAACTTCGAAGGTGAGTCTCTAATGCTGTATCACTCAGTCTGACCCGAGCGTAAAATAAAAACATAAAACACTAAAGTCAGGACATACATACTTATACAGTGTAAGCTAACTCAAGTGAACTGTAATATAAGGTACAAGTAACTTAAATGATGTTTGGGACCGCCCATCCTATAAGGATCCGTTAAACTATTTACTATGTAGTAATATTTCGCTATTATAATAATGTCTATAGTAAAATAAACTTACTTTTTAATAGTGTTAAGGGGTTACCCATAAAGCCCTTAACACGTAAAAGTCCCAGTAGTCCATCCAGTATCAGCGCATCTCCAACTAGGCAATGCCAGGGTAGATATACCAATTACGCTTCTGGGTCGGTGGTAACGCGTAGCGCGCAGCTACCGCCCACCTCGAACAACACCCCTAAATCAAAGAAATCAAAAGCGGCCACCGAATCAATCCAAAAGTCAAGTATAATATCGAAGGGATGGGTCCGATCAAAGGTGCTACCTCAATTAACCCGTCGATCGCTCCTGTTTTAGCCACCTTATGCCAACTCACGGGAGTCAGGTCCACATATTTACCTTAAAGGAAATGCCACCACCATCCTACTTCATTCTGGAATCTCCACCGCGTACACAGTTGTTAAAGTGGTTTTTGGAGTTGGCAGAGAGTATGACAACTTCCGATCCCGGTCTCTTTAACAACCAAACGTTATTATAACCCATGGATATTTATTTCAAAATCATTTATACTTTCAAAACCAAACTAGCATATCCATTTCAAAATCATATAATTTCTTTCAAAATAGTATATACTTTCAAAACCAAAATATCATACTCATTTCAAAACCATATCACAATAGTATCATTTCCATTTCAAAAATAATTCAATAATATATCATCTAAATAAAACCCAAATTTCCAAATCATTGAATCTTTCCTTCAATTTATTAAACTTGAAATATTCCTTTAAATTATTATAGCATTTTGGAAATGTTACCTTAAGGAATCATAGCATTTTTGGAATGTAATACCTTCCACTTTAACATTTTATAAAATCAAAGTATTTATATGCTTACAAACTTAACATGGTCATTTTATCATAGCCTTATAGTTAAATAAACTATGTTACTGTAATATCCAAATTAAAGCTGAAATTCTTATGTTAAGTTAAAAGTACCTTATTAACTTACATTTTTATTACAATAAAGAAAACTTTATTATTTTAATCATTTAAAGTATGTCATTTACATAAATTAAAATTTGCATATCAAATGTACATTATCAACTTTACATTTTATTATTACAGTAAGTAAAATTTGTCATTTTAATCAATTTAAAATACACCATTACATTGATTAAAACTTACATGTCAAATGTACGTTTTAACTTACATTTATTACAATAAAGAGCATTTATCATTTTAATCAATATTATACTAATTAATACTTACATTATCAAATGTACGTTTTAATTTACATTTTTATTACAATAAAGCATTTATTATTTTAAATCAATATTACACAAATTAAAACTTACATTATCAAATGTACGTTTTAATTTACATTTTTATTACAGTGAAGAGCATTTATTAATTTAATCAATAGCATACTAATTAAAACTTTACATGTTTTTTGCATTAATTAAAAACTTTACATGTTCTCTCATTAATTAGGACTTTACACGTTTCTTTCATTAATTAAAAACTTACATTTTCTTTCATCAATTAAAACTTTACATGTTTCTTGCATTAATTTAAAACTTTGTATGTTCTCTCATTAATTAGGACTTTACACGTTTCTTTCATTTATTTAAAAACTTACACATTCCTTTCATTAATTAAAATATTACATGTTTCTTGCATTAATTAAAAACTTTACATGTTCTCTAATTAATTATGACTTTACACGTTTCTTTCTTTAATTAAAAACTTACACTTTTCTTACATTAATTAAAACTTTACACGTTTCTTGCATTAATTAAAACTTCATATATTCTCTCATTAATTATGGCTTTACACGTTTCTTCAATTTAAAATACCTTATTTTCTTAACTTAAAATCTCCATTTGGAAACCAATTTCCAATCATCAAGTTAAGTCATATATATAAATTACATTTTATACATTAACTTATACAACCTAACTTAGAAAATCATTGTAAACCTATTTATACAAACATATCCGCTTCATGGAATAAAATTCATTCAGCTACTAGGCTAGATTTAGAATTCCACATTAAATCAAATTTCATTATTAAGTTGTTTATTATATTCCAAATCTTTAAATTACAAATTTAAAACCAAATAAATATTTTTTCCATTAAAATTAAAAACCAAAATCAACTTATAAAATCTTAACTTATAGAAAACCAATATCTTTTTATATTCTAAATCTTTAAATCAATTTTTTTTTAAATTTCCATATATTTATAAATTCAAAATACTTAATAATTTTAGGAAACTATTATATATATTTTTATCCATGGGCCTGTATAAAATTTTCTAACCTAGGTCAAGTGATACGAATATGTATCATTTCAATCCGTAATTTAAAAGGAAAAATCCGGGTTCTATCATTTCAAACCCGCAATCCCAAGTAAATAAATGCAATAAAAATCATTTGAGCCTATCATTTCAGCCCATACTGATAGGGAACTTGCAGTGAGAGATACAGTATATAAAATGAATAGTATAACATATAAATACATATTAGATGATGCAACAAATATATAAACAGCATTTAACATCATATAGCATATCACAGGGATGTATGAATGACATATTAAATTATACAAATCCACTTGTCATTATTCCATAATAATATAAGTACATATGTCTAGAGTGATAAAAACTCACCTTTTAAAAGCTAGAATCAAATTCACAATACACAATTGAAACTCCACAAAGCACGACAAGGCACTACCAAACTTTTGAGTAGCTGGAGAGTCAAGATCCATATCTTGTATATAACAAATACACAAATCATAAGAATAAGATTGAACACAACAAAAGATGGATTAAACTATGCAATTACGAATCAAAGAACATAACCTTGCTTTCAACCACCAAGTGGGCTTGGCCATGGTCTAATAGTGAGGAGGAGGTGATGCTGTGGTGGTGGAGGCCGAGCTATGCAAGGAGAAAACAAAAAGAAAAAGAGAAGAAAAAAAAAAGAAAGTGGAAAAAGAAGAGAGAAGGAAGCCATGGATCTAGACTTTTTCCTTCCTCGCTCAAATGATACAATGAGAAACCTTTTTTTATTTCACGTGAATGATAAGAGGTGGCTAGGTTTAAAAAGATTTGAATGGCCAAAGATTAGGAATAGTTAGAAAATAAAAAGGCAAGGAAATTCAAAAAGGCACAATTTAAGTAGGGAAAAGATCTTGTATATATTTACCTTAAACAAATGAAAAGAGGAGTTTGATAACTTTGTACGTGATTGAAAAGGAGAAAATCACGTCTATGCATTTATGAATAGATATGGTAGAAGAATAAAAGGTGCCAAATATATAAAGGCAAGAAATAAATTAAGAAACGTATGTCTATATTTAAAACATATCTTAACTGATTTGTTACTTATCCAATAAATATAAATGTATATACACACAAAAGAAACCTTCACTAAATAAATAAAGTTTAAACACACCATACAAGTAAATAAGAAGATGGAAATAGAAATACATAAAAAATGAAACGCATAAATTAATTATAAATTTAAAAAGGCACAATTTAAGTTGGAAAAAATCTTGCATATATTTTCTTAAATAAATGAAAAGAGGAGTTTGATAACTTTGTATGTGATTGAAAAGGAGAAAATCACGTCTATGCATTTATGAATAGATATGGTAGAAGATTAAAAGGTGGGAAATATATAAAAGCAATAAATAAATTAAGAAACGTATGCCTATATTTAAAACGTATCTTAATTGATCTGTTACTTATCCAATAAATATAGATGTATATACACAAAAGAAACCTTCACTAAATAAATAAAGTTTATACACACCATACAAGTATATAAGAAGATGGAAATAGAAATAAAAAAATGAAACGCAGAAATTAATTACAAATTTAAAAAGGCATAATTTAAGTAGGAAAAGATCTTATACATATTTTTCTTAAACAAATGAAAAGAGGAGTTTGATAACTTTGTACGTGATTGAAAAGGAGAAAATCACATCTATGCATTTATGAATAGATATGGTAGAAGATTAAAAGGTGGGAAATATATAAAGGCAAGAAATAAATTAAGAAACGTATGCCTACATTTAAAACATATCTTAATTGATTTATTACTTATCCAATAAATATAGATGTATATACACAAAAGAAACCTTCACTAAATAAACAAAGTTTATATACACTGTAGAAGTAAATAAGAAGATGGAGGCTGAGCCTAGTTTGAAGGAAGACAAAGAAAATAAAAAAAATAGAATAGGAAAAAAATAGAAAAACAAAAGAAAACGAAGCCATTACTTACAAGAAAATTTCTCACGTGAAGATGCAAATGAATATGAGATGTGGTAAAGAGTTTTTGTACGTGAATTAAATTTTTCTAGGGGAGTTATTCACGCCAAATCAAGTGCAATGAATTGGCAAGTAATTAAGTGCTTAAATGGCTAGAGATTTGAAGGGATTTATTTCCTATTAAAGAAAAAGAAACAATGGAACAAAATGGGGTAAGTTACTTGCTTTTTCATGTGAATTGATAGGGTATGAATGGCTAAAGTTTTAGGTAGGCAGGGCTAGAAATTAATTAAGGAGGTAGCAAATAAAAGATAGGCAAATAAAGAGGCAGGAAATAAAACAAATGTAACGTATGCCAATTAAAATAGATAAATCAAATAAATATAATATAAGTTAATACAATTAAAATAAAAATTAAAGAAACAAACATAGGGAAATAAAATAGGAAATATAGAAATATATATATATATATATATAATGAAAACACATAAATTTATGGCGCGGAAAACGCTGTAATTTATCTAAATCTAAAAGTATAAATCGGAATTTCATGAAACGAAAAGCAAGATAAATATTAAAATAAAATACATTTACAAAGAAAAAGATTAAAATTTAAAAATTCAATTTTTTTTATTTAAACTGAAAATTCAATTTTTGACCAAAATATAAAATTTTCAATAATTGTTTATTTATTTCATTTGAAAAATAAATTACAAACAAATTCCAAACTTACATTGGAAAAATTCTAAAATTCACTTTTATTAAGTCCATTACTACTCTACAAACCTAATTAACCATTCATTCCTTAATATACTCCAATTTAACAACTTTTAAACATTGTATTACATTTTATACAAATGTAATTTTTGTTTATATTTATTAAAAATTGACTTCTCATTTCAATTTAATAGAATAAATAAACATGTAACACATAATAATTGTCACTGTTTACTTTTAACCATATTTATAAGTTTATTGCCTATAGACCAAAATTACAATTACTTACAGGACCATGGTCTTACTCAATTTCCATTCATTATATTATACCACATTCTTAAATCTCCTTCAATCTATCAAAAATTTAGCTTTAATTACCTTTTTTTACCATTCAAATTAGTTATTACATCCACATTAAATAACCAATTTCTATTTTTTAATATTTTAATTACATAATCTTATTAAGTCAACAATTTTTAATTGCCCAAAATTTACGGATTGTTACACTCTCCCCCACTCAAAACTTTTCGTCCCCGAAAAGGAAAAAGAAGGACAAAGAAGGAATTAAGTAAACAATACATCTTATTCAAAACACTAACTTTATAAACAAATAAATTTACAAAATTAATTAATTTAAATAAAATATACCAATTTATTTAGAAATTCTTTTAACACCATTTATACTGTATATTATTCAATTAACCCTTCATTCTATTTACCTCTATTAATCTTTTTATAACTAAAATTTAAGTGTATAATGTTTATTATGACCACTCAAATTTTTATTTACAAAAATCCTTTTTATATTGTATATTATCCAATTACATAGTTAACTTCTGAATGATTTAGGTAAGTTATATTGGAATGCAATTGAGTATTATACAAATAAAATTTTCTAATTCAATTATTTCAACTTAAACATTTATTCAAAAATTTTGGTTCATTTTATAATTGAAAACATTCTTTAAGGTAAATTTAAGAATTACATTTCCGATTATATTCAACCATTTAGAGGTAAATAAATATATATACAATTTATATCAAATCAAATTTAAATCATATATCCATATGTATATTATAAATCAAGTCATATTTTGAAATTCAAATCCATTAAATTTCAAAGAAAAACGGTAGCAAAGCTACAGAATGGTTTCTTCACTTAACTCGAAAATGAATGTCAATGATGCTGCAGTCATCACCGAAATTATTTTCCAATGACAAGAGAAGAGCAGTGATTTAAACATTAAAAATTCTTTGAAAACAATCTCTATTTGGAAAACACTTTAAACAATATATCTTTGAGAGCTTTAAAACCCAAGTTTGAAACTATCGGAAATTAAATTCTCAATTTATTGATTTAGATACACTTTAATTTCCAAATTAATTTATAGCTATGTTTTATAGTTCGGTTATTTATATAGGAGATAAAAGACAATGGTTACAAGATATATATAAAGTCAAATATTATTTCTCAACAACCAATCAAATTAATTATCAAATTTCAGAAAGTTATACACGTATATAATATAATTATGCAAAAAATTATTTCATTTACTAAATTTGAAAATAATATTGTGTCAATTTGTTCTGTTCAAGTGTTCTGGAGATCCTATCGATAGCGTTGATCAGACGAATCAATCGAAAACCCAAATCAACATCAACAACTCAAACAACACAATATCTAAAACATTTTAAATATAGCTTTACAAAGCAAGAATAAGAGTTCAAATTCAATTGACTCAAATCAAAGAGAGTTCCGATTTGAAGATAAGTTGGAAACAAAAGACAAAATGATCAATAACAGAGTAGGAAGATGGATAAGCTTACATAAATCGCGGGCAACCTTAACCGGGTCAACCGTGACTTCAAGAATTAGATCAATGTGGAATTCTGAGGTAATTCTACATTCGATCTTAAGAAATAGAATTCGAAATAACAAGAGGTACTAGCATCTACACCGAGTATATATATAAATCTCCGATGAATCAATGCTAATTGCAAAGGAGTTTCACCCCTTTACAAATCATCTAAATGTTGACGAGAGCGCCAATTCATTATAAAGATCATTCGAAGTGGAGTTATGGGATACTCCAGAATCAAAAGAAGAAGAATAGTGACGGACAAGAATGAATTTTGAAACCGCAGGGAATGTTCCAAAACTCAAAAGAAACCCAAGTCAGAAAGGAAGAAATTCAACTCAAATGAAAGTGATTCTGTAAATAAATTTACCATATATGCTAAGTTTGCCTAGAGCCAAAGCTCTGATACCAAATGTAACGACCCGATATTTTCAACCATTCGCATCCGCACATGTCGGACTTGAATTGCTCAAAATACCGAATTGTAAAATTTTTTTGGCAAAACACAACATAAACAGTAAATAAATAAATCACAGACACAGAGTAATAAATGCAGCGGAAGTAAAGAAATAGTAGTTTATGAAGCTACTATATAAATACATCAGAGTCAAACAAGATACAACAGAGATAACAAGATACAATGGAGGTCTCAACATGATAACCGGGTATGAATCATAATACATCACTGGAACCAACCGGAAAACTAAAATCAAATGGATAACCGAAAGTGAAATAGATAGATGGATCTTCAAGAAAAGCTCCAACTTCGAAGGTGAGTCTCTAATGGTGTATCACTCAGTCTGACCCGAGCGTAAAATAAAAACATAAAACACTCGAGTCAGGACATACATACTTATACAGTGTAAGCTAACTCAAGTGAACTGTAATATAAGGTACAAGTAACTTAAAGGAAGTTTGGGACCGCCCACCCTCTAAGGATCCGTTAAACTATTTACTATGTAGTAATATTTCGCTATTATAATAATGTCTATAGTAAAATAAACTTACTTTTTAATAGCGTTAAGGGGTTACCCATAAAGCCCTTAACACGTAATAGTCCCAGTAGTCCATCCAGTATCAACGCATCTCCAGATCGGGAGACTACCCAAAATACTCCACGGGCTACGGGAGAAAACCAAACTCGTACAAGGCATGATAGGGTAGGTAACACGGCACAAGTAGGCAATGCCATAGTAGATATAACAATTACGCTTCCGGGTCGGTGGTATCTACCGCCCACCTCGAACAACACCCCCAAATCAAAGAAATCAAAAGTGGCCACCGAATCAATCCAAAAGTCAAGTATAATATCGAAGGGATGTGTCCGATCAAAGGTGCTACCTCAATTAACCCATCGATCGCTCATGTTTTAGCCACCTTATGCCAACTCACGGGAGTCGGGTCCACGTATTTACCTTAAAGGAAACGCCACCACCATCCTACTTCATTCTGGAATCTCCACCACGTACATGGTTGTTAAAGTGGTTTTCGGAGTTGGCAGAGAGTATGACAACTTCCGATCCCGGTCTCTATAACAACAAAACATTATTATAACCCATGGACATTTATTTCAAAATCATTTATACTTTCAAAACCAAACTAGCATATCCATTTCAAAATCATATAAATTCTTTCAAAATAGTATATACTTTCAAAACCAAAATATCATACTCATTTCAAAACCATATCACAATAGTATCATTTCCATTTCAAAAATAATTCAATAATATATCATCTAAATAAAACCCAAATTTCCAAATCATTGAATGTTTCCTTCAATTTATTAAACTTGAAATATTCCTTTAAATTATCATAGCATTTTGGAAATGTTACCTTAAGGAATCATAGCATTTTTGGAATGTAATACTTTCCACTTTAACATTTTATAAAATCAAAGTATTTATATGCTTACAAACTTAACATGGTCATTTTATTACAGCCTTATAGTTAAATAAACTATGTTACTGTAATATCCAAATTAAAGCTGAAATTCTTATGTTAAGTTAAAAGTACCTTGTTAACTTAATTTTTATTACAATAAAGAAAACTTTATTATTTTAATCATTTAAAGTATGTCATTTACATAAATTAAAACTTGCATATCAAATGTACATTATCAACTTTACATTTTATTATTACAGTAAGTAACATTTGACATTTTAATCAATTTAAAATACATCATTACATTGACTAAAACTTATATGTCAAATGTACGTTTTAACTTACATTTATTACAATAAAGAGCATTTATCATTTTAATCAATATTATACTAATTAATACTTACATTATCAAATGTACGTTTTAATTTACATTTTTATTAAAATAAAGCATTTATTATTTTAAATCAATATTACACAAATTAAAACTTACATTATCAAATGTACGTTTTAATTTACATTTTTATAACAGTGAAGAGCATTTATTAATTTAATCAATACCATACCACTTAAAACTTTACATGTTTCTTGCATTAATTAAAAACTTTACATGTTCTCTCATTAATTAGGACTTTACACGTTTCTTTCATTAATTAAAACTTACACTTTTCTTTCATCAATTAAAACTTTACACGTTTCTTGCATTAATTAAAAACTTTGTATGCTCTCTCATTAATTAGGACTTTACACGTTTCTTTCATTTATTTAAAAACTTACACATTTCTTTCATTAATTAAAACATTACGTGTTTCTTGCATTAATTAAAAACTTTACATGTTCTCTAATTAATTATGACTTTACACGTTTCTTTCTTTAATTAAAAACTTACATTTTTCTTTCATTAATTAAAATTTTACACGTTTCTTGCATTAATTAAAACTTCACATGTTCTCTCATTAATTATGACTTTACACGTTTCTTCAATTTAAAATACCTTATTTTCTTAACTTAAAATCTCCATTTGGAAACCAATTTCCAGCCATCAAGTTAAGTCATATATATAAATTACATTTTATACATTAACTTATACAACTTAACTTAGAAAATCATTGTAAACCGATTTATACAAACATATGCGCTTCATGGAATAAAATTCATTCCAACTACTAGGCTAGATTTAGAATTCGACATTAAATCAAATTTCATTATTAAGTTGTTTATTATATTCCAAATATTTAAATTACAAATTTAAAACCAAATAAATATTTTTTCTTCCATTACAATTAAAAACCAAAATCAACTTATAAAATCTTAACTTATAGAAAACTAATATCTTTTTCTATTCTAAATCTTTAAATCAATTTTTTTTAATTTCCATATATTTGTAAATTCAAAATACTTAATAACTTTAGGAAACCATTATAAATTTTTTATCCATGGGCCTGTATAAAATTTTCTAACCTAGGTCAAGTGATATGGATATGTATCATTTCAATCCGTAATTTAAAAAGAAAAATCCGGATCCTATCATTTCAAACCTGCAATCACAAGTAAATAAATGCAATAAAAATCATTTGAGTCTATCATTTCAGCCCATAGTGATAGGGAACTTGCAGTGAGAGATACAGTATATAAAATGAATAGTATAACATATAAATACATATTAGATGTTGCAACAAATATATAAACAGCATTTAACATCGTATAACATATCACAGACATGTATGAATGACATATCAATTTATACAGATCCACTTGTCATTATTCCACAACAATATATGTACATATGTCTAGAGTGATAAAAACTCACCTTTTAAAAGCTAGAATCAAATTCACAATACACAATTGAAACTCCGCAAAGCACGACAAGGCACGACCAAACTTTTGAGTAGATGGAGAGTCAAAATCCATATCTTGTATATAACAAATACACAAATCATAAGAATAAGATTCAACACAACAAAAGATGGATTAAACTATGCAATTACGAATCAAAGAACATAACCTTGCTTTCAACCACCAAGTGGGCTTGGCCATGGTCTAATAGTGAGGAGGAGGTGATGTTGTGGTGGTGGAGGCCGAGCTATGCAAGGAGAAAACAAAAAGAAAAAGAGAAGAAAAAAAAAAGTGGAAAAAGAAGAGAGAAGGAAGCCATGGATCTAGACCTTTTCCTTCCTCGCTCAAATGATACATCGAGAAACCTTTTTTATTTCACGTGAATGATAATAGGCGGCTAGGTTTAAAAAGATTTGAATGGCTAAAGATTAGGAATAGTTAGAAAATAAAAAGGCAAGGAAATTTAAAAAGGCACAATTTAAGTAGGGAAAAGATCTTGTATATATTTATCTTAAACAAATGAAAAGAGGAGTTTGATAACTTTGTACGTGATTGAAAAGGAGAAAATCACGTCTATGCATTTATGAATAGATATGGTAGAAGATTAAAAGGTGCCAAATATATAAAGGCAAGAAATAAATTAAGAAACGTATGCCTATATTTAAAACATATCTTAATTGATTTGTTACTTATCCAATAAATATAGATGTATATACACAAAAGAAACCTTCACTGAATAAATAAAGTTTATACACACCATACACGTAAATAAGAAGATGGAAATAGAAATATAAAAAAAATGAAACACATAAATTAATTATAAATTTAAAAAGGCACAATTTATGTAGGAAAAAATCTTGTATATATTTTCTTAAACAAATGAAAAGAGGAGTTTGATAACTTTGTACGTGATTGAAAAGGAGAAAATCACATCTATGCATTTATGAATAGATATGGTAGAAGATTAAAAGGTGGAAAATATATAAAGGCAATAAATAAATTAAGAAACGTATGCCTGTATTTAAAACGTATCTCGATTGATCTATTACTTATCCAATAAATATAGATGTATATACACAAAAGAAACCTTCACTAAATAAATAAAGTTTATACACACCATACAAGTAAATAAGAAGATGGAAATAGAAATAAAAAAAATGAAACGCAGAAATTAATTATAAATTTAAAAAGACACAATTTAAGTAGGAAAAGATCTTGTATATATTTTTCTTAAACAAATGAAAAGAGGAGTTTGATAACTTTGTACGTGATTGAAAAGGAGAAAATCACATCTATGCATTTATGAATAGATATGGTAGAAGATTAAAAGGTGGGAAATATATAAAGGCAAGAAATAAATTAAGAAACGTATGCCTACATTTAAAACATATCTTAATTGATCTATTACTTATCCAATAAATATAGATGTATATACACAAAAGAAACCTTCACTAAATAAACAAAGTTTATATACACCATAGAAGTAAATAAGAAGATGGAGGCCGAGCCTAGTTTGAAGGAAGACAAAGAAAATAAAAAAAATAGAAGAGAAAAAAAATAGAAAAACAAAAGAAAAAGAAGCCATTATTTATAAGAAAATTTCTCATGTGAAGATGCAAATGAAAATGAGATGTGGTAAAGAGTTTTTGTACGTGAATTAAATTTTTCTAGGGGAGTTATTCACGCCAAATCAATAAGTGTTGATTCCCGTTCTTTTTTGAAAGGCAAGAGTATATCTCATTTATTGACTTAAGCAAGAATTACAATAGTCTCAATGACAACACTATAACCCATTACATCCAATCTTAACAAATCAAATGAATAAACAACAAGATACAAATTTACATTCAGCAAAAACAAAATTTATATCTCTGGCTTCACTACAAACTTCAGCAACCCAGAGCCATTAACTGCAGCATTCCAAAAAAGTGCTTTAGTGACCAGTCCCTACATCCAGAAGAAAAACCATCTGCATTATGTGAATAATTCCTTGAATCTTTATGTATGTTCATCCTTTAGGTCTCTAAGTATACTGCCATGAATCAAATTATACAGCTGCAATGGATTCTTACTGCCATTGCCAAAAATTCTATTATTCCTCTCTGTCCACACTGCGTAAATCATTCTTTTAAGAAGCTTTAACAGCAACCTAGTCATACGAGTCTTCCATCTTGTTGCTTTAAACACATTAAACCATTCAATTGAACTGAGAGGTGATGGTTTATAAAATCCACCATTTGATAGAAGCCTATACCAAATTTGATATACAAAAGAGCACTCAAAGAATAAATGAGTATTGGATTCAGTTTCACAATTGCACAAAACACATAAATCCTCTGAAATAATACCAATTCTACAAAGCTTATCCTTAGTATTTAGTGCATTTGCCATCACTTTCCACAGCAACAATCATTATTCTATTGTTCAATTCACTATTCTTAAACGGATAAAATTTTACATTGAATTTACAAGCTATTACCATTAAATAAAAGTTTATTCCAACATTTGATTTGATTCAGTTGCCCTCTTTACTAGGTCCATTATTACTTAATAAACCTAGTTACATTTAGTTTTATATCCCATTACATCAATATCCCTATATACATCTTAGATTTGTTTAAATGGCTGTATTTCAAAATGTGAAATCTTGTCTATTACCCTTATCAATTAAGGTTTTAAAACAAATAAATAAAATTTCCTTAGTCCAAGCTTTTTTTGCCAATTATTTACCTTATAAATAAATTCATGTTTATTAAGTTTACATTCGCACTTCCTTTAATATTTTAACCATTATAAAAGAAATGTTTATCCTTCGCAACAAACATTATGATTAATTATCTAACGTTAATTTGTATAAACTTTTCATTTATTACGTATTATTTTATCAATTGATAAAGTTTTAAATCTATTTCCAACCTTAAATCAATTAAAACTTCACAATTGTTTAAATCAATTGGGATTACCCTACATTTATTATAAATCAGCTTGTTCTAACCTTATTACCTAAATTTACGTTCAGTTTCTATTCAATATATATTACATGCATTAACACGTTTCCTAAATTTAAAATCAAATACCGTTCACAATGTTTTATTACTTAAATCAATTCAATACTTACCTCTAATTACTCATATTCAATTTATATGCAGGTATAAACCTTTCACTACTTCCGTCCTTAGAAATTTATTCAAACTACAATCTCTTGCAATAACTCATTTATTAGAAATTTGCATACCAATAAATTAGGTTCCAATAAATAGGATTTCATTTAATTCAACCTTTTTAATTAAGTCCATTTTAATCAATATAATATTTAATAGGTTAATTCTTAACATTTACTGCATTACAAATTATAACAATTATACTTCTTTATAAATTTCTTTCCAAAATCTTATAAATATGGAAAATTTAATTACCGAAATTCGTGGATCGTTACAAATGGGCTAGAATTGGAAATATAGAAAACTGGAAATAGAAGAATGGCTTCTAACCTTTTTAATTGCTGCACCGAAATGGGGGAAGGGTTTAAAGATTGGCCCAGCCCAGTCAAATACACATGCCGATTATTAGAAAAGAAGGCCATTGTTAATTTTTTATGATCAACCGTTATTGGACCAAGTTGCTTCAGCCATTGTATGCCACACATCGCATCTGATCCCGCTATCTCCAACAAGTGGAAGTCGATAGTGAATAGATGTCCTTGTATGTCGATGTTGACGTCAGAACAGCTCCCAGAGCTCCGCGGTTTCTCTTCGTTGCCGACTGTAACTATGAACGAGTTTGTGTGATCTAATTTGAGGCCTAGAAATCGCGCTGCTTTGGGGTGAAGGTAGTTGTGGTTGGAACCAGTGTCGACGAGGATGGAGATCGGGTTGTCGTTAATTGTTGCGGGTAGTCAATTGAGCGTGGATGGGTAGAGCCAGTCAGAGCGTGGAAGGATATTTCTTGCATTGCTGTAGTGTTTGGGTCGTTGTTGTCTTGATTGTCAATGGGAATAGGTGGTTGTGGTTCCGATGTCATTTCAAGTTCATTTTCAGAGGAGTCTTCCTGTGTGTAAATTTCGGGTAGGATCATGAGAATATGGGTAGGTTTACAACGATGGCCAAAGTGGTATTTTTCGTCACAATTAAAACACAAGCCTTGCTGTTTGCGTACGTTCATTTTTGCGTGAGAAAGTTGTTTGATAGGAATATGTGGTTTGGAAGGCTGCACTTGAGGTGTTTGGTGAAATGTTTGAGTGGATAATGGATTGGTAGTGGGTTTTTTGAATGGTGATCTGGATGGGTCATTATAATTCCTTTCTATCAGTTTGTCACTGTCAATTGCTTCGAAAATAGTGTTGGGTTTTAGAATATGCAGTTCATTTTGAATGTATGGCTTGAGGCCAAAAATGAAGCATTAGAGAGTCTGATGGCAAGGTAGTGATGCAGTTACAATGTGTCTCAAAGGTTGATCGGTAGTGTTCGACTGAGGTAATTTATTTAAGTTTGAAGAGTGTGGCTTGTGGATTTAGGAATGTTGGTAGTCCGAAGCGTTGTTCTATTGCCTTCGCTAACGCTGTCCAAGATGAAAATTGTTTGTTCCAATACATCCATTGAAACCATGTTAGTGCTTGGCCTTGCACATGAAAGCTCGCAAGCTCGACGCGTTGATCTTCGAACGTGGTGTAGTAAGTGAAGAAACGATCAGATTGAAATATCCAATCGTGAGGATTAGATCCATCAAACGGGGATAAGATGCATTTAGGAGAACGGTTGGGTAAGGTTGATAACAATGGTGGTTGTTGGTGGTTAAATGTTGAGTTATACGTGGATGATGTTTGGTTGTTTGGAGAGATGGGTGTTTGATTGTCGATTTTATGGACGAGGTCGGCTATGGATTCAGTGAGTTCTTGGAGTGTGGATTTGATATCAATGATGTCGGTTTGTTGAGTTTCAAGCATGGAGTTGTAGCTTGCTTGGATGGTCTGGATGGTGGTAGTGTAATGGTGGTTGTTTAGTTGTTGTATGACCTCGTCAAGTCAGGTCCCGACGATGAGTGGTGGTTTGGATAGGTTGGGAGAAGGGAAGGAGAGATCAGGGGTGAAAGCACAAAATGATATGGCACTAGGAGTGAGACGAAGCTATGGAAGAGGAAGTTGATAAAAATAAGAAAAATTGAAGATAAAGAGCACAGAAATAGAAGAATTCAGCAATAATTTTCTTTCATATTCTTTCTGCACAACTTGCATACATATATAGAGCATTCTCTAACAATTTTCCTACGTGGCCACCTAGAGGACCACTCTATAGAAACAATTTTTGGCAGAAAATAACAGAAAAAATAACAGAATTATTTAGCACATATGCAATTTGTCTTTTCTCTTTTCTCAAAAATCTTTTGGGTAGGTGTATCATCATTCTAGGTCTTGTATTAGTGGTTGTATTACCCTCATGCGCTGCTCGGATAATCATATGCGTATCAAAAATTTAAACGTTTGCGACCAATTTTAGATTCATGACTATTATAATAGAATGCAAAATGATTACTTTAGTTGGTAACAAAGTAATGTATAAATTATCGAACTTTTATAGAGTTCGACCACCACACAATAATTTGACGTTATTAATGTTTTACATGAATTTGTGGAAGTCGAGTTTTGCGAGGTGTAATAAAAAAAAAAAGGTGGAGTTGTCAGCAGCAGCAACTTTATTTCGGATTCATTATGGCAGTCCATACCCAACAGAACTAAAACCCGACTCGCGTCTGAAACTGCTTTTTTTTTTTCGTTGAACAAATACGTTCAGTTTCCGCCTTTCTGAATCAATTATTCAATGGCCGGATTGTTGAACAAATTTTTCAGAAAACCCTTGCCACAATCTCCTTTGAAAATTATTGCATCACTGAACCAAACCCAGCAGATACCTAATCTCCCAATTTATCCATTGATTCACCAAAGTCCCAGCCCTAATTCCTTCCCCTTATACCCTAGTTCGATCCCTGTCTTCCCTTCTTTTCCGCATTGCTTTGGTCCAGATCCGATTTGTATACATGGTGAGATTAATGAAGTGGAGGTATGGGCAGATAGCGTGAAGAAGAAGAGGAAGAGGAAGATGAATAAGCATAAGCTTAAAAAGCTTAGGAAGAGTCTTAGACGAAAGACCTGATCTTCAAATTTTGGTACAATCTCTTAAGCACTAATCGACATGTTGTTTATGTTTATTATTTGCATTTCACACGACTTTTTCGTGATACTGATTTTTCTTTTTGTCATATGAACATCTTTTATTTATGCTGGGTAGTTTCTTAATAACTATAGCATGACCGGCATCAATAATTTATGTATTGCACAAAATGCAATTTGTTGTTGCACGACAATATGCTAACTTAGTCATGTACTGGAGTAACTTAGACATCATGACAAGCAACTGAAGAACAACGGAAGACCATATAGATTTGATTAAGAACAATTAGAGTAGGTGGAGATCAAAGTGCTTGGTGATGCCCACAACTTGGGCGGTACCATTCGTAGAAATTAATTTTTAAAATATTCGTTCAAGAAAATTACAATGGACATAAAGATCAGATCTTGTAATTGAGTAATAAATACTAATTCTACATACATTATAATTTAGCACAATTACCTTCGAACACACCTTCTTTGGTCTTTCTCTTGATTTTCAAAATCATAGTATCCATCTTCCTAAAAAAAGCTTTTCACGACCATGTGCGAATAATACGATTAGTCCATCATAGACGATTGTCTTGTTGTTGTCCTCTAGAAGGATCAAACATTTATCTTTATCGAGGTTAAACATGTCATTTGCTATTGCGGTTATGCTTGTTGAGGTCATGCAAAACGGGACTAAAGTTATGTGAATATATATAAATAAATTAACAAAATGAAAGTATATATTTTAAAGTAAGCCAAAAGTTGGAATATGTTCTTCGTTTTCAATACAAATTGTGGTATCTACAATATGCCATATTTTGAACATACATCAAAATTTCTCCTTTCCAACTTACAGAATTCTAACATCATTCACTCCTTGATAAAATTTTCAAGCTAATTTGAAATTACTGGAAGTTCAATTTCTTTGAAAAACTTTGGATAACGTTGTGCAAGCAAATGTGTTGAATAGATTTTAGACTGCAACTCAAATTAATAGTTCAGTATTTACCTAGGAATATTAGCAATGTAGCTTTTGTTTCTGCCAAGGTTGTTGAGAAGCACTCTGAAGCGCGTTTAGCCTTAATATGTCCACGGCACAACCTCTATGCTTTCCATTTTTTGATTAACATTTTTTATTTAATTGTATAATTTTTTCATCCTCTTCACTTTTTTTGTCGTCTCTTCTAGTGCTCTTTATCTATGACCGCTAATATTACGATTAGGCCAAATCCACTTCTTCTTGTCGGTGAACTATTTAGATTTTGTTGAAAAGCATCGATTTGAAGCGAAAATTGATCGATGGAATGGTTTATTTCATTTCTATTTATGATTTATTGTTTTTTTAACAATTTTTATTATTTTAGATTAATTTTTCCATCTGGAATGTTATTAATCTGTTATAATAAAATTTCAGATTCTATACTGATTCAAGTTGTTACTAATTATTGATTTAGGATGCTATTAATTTATCATAGTATAATTCTAGATTTGTAGTCTTGAGATAATTACACAAGGTCCGCACAAAAAATATTTATCATAGTAACTTAATGAACATGCATAATAAATTAACATTTGCAGTTTCGCATAAAAAGACATGCACCTAGACGCAAAATAAAAAAAGCTCAAGGCGCAAGTTTGCTGTGCTTTTTTGAGTTGACTACCTTGGTTGTCGCATATCAATGTCTATATCGATCTTCAATATTTGAGAAAACAACACAAATTTCATGATAGAAGTAAAAACTTCATAATCGAAGAACTAAATATGTTATTTCTCATATTTTGATTTTTTTTATATATGCAAATATCTACTAACACCATTGCATGTTTGATATATTGATGTTTTCGTTTTAAGACTGGAAACAAATCATTTGTTACTCCACTATTGATTTTATGTTTAAATCGAACACAAGCTTAAATATTTGCTTATTATCAAATTTTTTGCTTCTGCCCTTTCATTTGGTTGACCTTGATCTATGATTTCATCAAGCACAATATTTGCACTTAACATTTGAATTAAGATTAGTAGTACTAGAATGCGATCACATTCTGTATCACTACATTGCAAAAAGGTGTTCTATTTAAAACCCACCTCATGGTGATTTTCACATTTTCTAAGGCTTGTACAATCTATGATTTTCATATTTTCTACCACTTATATGATTTTGGTAGTTTTTTCTTATAAAGCATGATTACACTTGTGCTCCAACCATATTAAAAATGTTAGAAATTACATAAAAAGTGATGCGGTATGGATATCCCTTTTCTTACAATCGCGAGAGCAAGTTGAAATTAGTGGGTAAACAATGAAAATGTTTTCTACTTATATTTTTTCTTTTCAAAAATTAATTCTTTTTGCACATTACTGGTTCATCATAACATTACCTATGAATTATAGATGTACATAATCCATAAGTTGTTAATAAATCTACAATTGCAGATTCAAATGTTTGAGCATCTATGGTTCCACATGCTTGAAATTTGAAAGACGTTGAAACACACAATGAATCTATTTTTTTTAATAGAAGTCCATTTGTTCTTTGATGACAACTCTTTTAACCTCTTGATTATGATTGTAAAAACTAAAAAACAATCTAGATTGATTATAGCGATCCTTTTGTCATACTCATATTTACGGGGAGTTCTTGTTCTGTAAGCTTCTAATGCAACCGGTTGATTCATTTAGTTGAGTTTTATATTTCTTTTCTTGATTCATCTCTTATTATGGCAATATTAGTTTTAATATGTAGTTTTTTGGTTGAACATCTTGACATTTCAATGAGTGCTATCAGATTCTCGTTCATGTTTACAAAGTTTATCTTTGTTCTTTCAATCTTTAAAAGTTCTACCAACAAAATTATCAGCAGTTCAGTACATTTTGGCATCCTAACTCAATTTTAAAAGATTAAAAAAAATTGAACCATTTTAATGCCGTATCTCAAAACACAAACAATTTCACCTTTTTAATTTTTTTAACAATTTGTTTGTGGATAACATGTCCCGTAGATTGACTAACATCATCTTGCTAGTATTTTCTCCAACCTCTTACATGAATATATTAGGATAATTCAATAATCCTTTGTTATATATTGAATTCGATGAATGCTTAGGTGAATGTATATATATGAGCAAGTAAAATGGTTAAGCAAATCAGTTTCTACACAATTTTTTTTGTGTATATTTGATATTTAGTGATTCATTTACTGAAAAACTTTGTTATGTCCTTTTTTCTATTAGAAATTTAGAATACTTAAAACAATATCATATAAGCGAATATAGATACAAAATTTGTTTACCTGTAATGTAACTTGATGTCCACGAGTACTCGACTTTGTTAGCAAACTAATAAGTATTTATCTAGTGTACCAAGGCATTAATCTAGCATTCAAAGCTAAATTGGACACGGGTCAGAATAGCAGACATGATTAATTGATCTTGTAAAAGACTTAACTTCGTCTATCGTGTAATGGGAGGGGTATAGAATAGAAATGCACTGAGTTTGACATAGCTAGATATAGTCAAAATCATCTAGTGTACATTGCATTTTTGTCGTTAGGTTTAGACTAACTTTAGCACATATACATTCAGGCATGCATCGGACACTCATTGATTCTCATTCATTAGGCACATATTTATGCGCATCTTACACATAAACTCTTTACATGTAGGCATCTTTTACATTCAACTAGTGTTTAGTTGTGTTTGCACATCATATACGATATACATCTATATTTGCTATCATATCTTTTGCAGATACACCAGTAGAGTTATACATAGTTTCTTTCTTGATTTTTTCGTATATCTCTATATTTTGGTACTTCTTCGATGTTTATTTTTTTATTTTATGTTTTTCTCACTTGATTGATGTACTTTTGGTTTGTATTTTATGAATCATTGGAGAAAAGCATTTCCTGTCCGTCATGTTGTATGATATATGCCAGATTTGTTTCCCTACTACAAGATTTTCCATGTAGGAATTTTTGCAAGGTTTTAATGAGACAACTTTTGTGGTAAAAGTACACCAGCAACTATCTAGATGATGCTTGTCAACTTCACAAGCATGAATCTCCACAAATAAATTGTTAAGAAACATTAAGAAGGCTCAGTCATTTTTTTTCTTCGATGAATTTAAATGGTTGGAAGAGAGCATAATAAATATTGTTGCATTTTGCCAGTTAAATTTTGAAAACGAATTGGAACGCCAAATGTAGAATTGATTCTTTTATTGGTATAGTTTCAAAAATTGAAGGAATGAAGATTTACTCCATAAAAAGCTTTAAAATTTACTCCAAAAATTGGGACACCAAATTTTGGAAACATAAAGGATAATTCAATAGTGCTTATTCAAAAGCTTCAAGTAAATCCCAAGATTTATTCCATAAAAAACAACATATTGAAACTCGAAATGTAAAAATAACAGTACCAACTAGTTCGAACTCGTGCTACGCACACGGTGATATTTAACCATTTGTTTCCCATATCATTTTGTATATTCAGTTTTTTTGTATTAAAAATACAAAATTTTAAACTTTTGGAAGTGCATTGATAAATTCGGTATGGTTGAAAATGTTATTTTCCTTAAAGAAAAAACTTAACATTGTTATAGGAATGTCACCATGTTTCAGTCAAATCTTAATATTTTCGGTAAAATTTAATATTTTTTTATTATTCTTTATAAGACACTTATTTGGAGAAGATTGATTATTTAGTTGAAATTAGTTTTTTTTTTTAATTTTCTGTAAATTGTTTTGAATTCATGCAAATTTTTATTCTTTTGAAAAATATCTGAAGTTTCTTTGAGAAGATTTTGAACCTTATTTGAAGGTTCTTATTCTATATTAGATTTCGACTTTCTCCAAATAATGAATTTTCTTTTAAAAAAATTAATTTCCCAAAATAGATCTGAAATTCTTAATATAGTTTTAGGAAATATTCAAAATTATTTGGAAATAATTTATTTGAAAAACCATTTTAGTAAAATATTTGTTTAGTTTTATAGGGTATAACTATATATTACCACGGATACCCTTAATAATTGATACAATGTAAGTGTTGACGCTAACGGAATCCATTCCTAGAAAAGTTGTATTTTCTAATTATGAACCATCTTCTAACCATTAAACTAATATAATGAAGCCAAACTAATAATGTAAATTAACATTTTGCATTTCAAACGCCAAGCAAATCAAGGGAACAATCTATAAATATTATTCATTAGTTTCAACGCTGCATTTTACAGATTCTCTTTGACTATTAAGGGGAAGATTAATGCTCACTCCAACTCATACATCCCCCATGTAGTAAAATCTCTAGACGTGCACATACACGTCTACATCCATGTATTCTAATCTTGTGTACATTCATAGACTTATAAGCCACAACACTACCAATAAAAGCTAATCTATCTTAACAACCCCAATTTATCATAAGGAAACTTCCACTGTCCGGTTTTGCACGTTGATAATCGACACCGCTACTACTAAATATTCAAGGTTTAATTGCACCGTGATTATGACTTAAATTTGTGCTCAGAACTTTTCAAGTACATTTATAAGTTTTACAACAACTCGTTTAATTCCATGAAAGAATCCATGCTTTTAGACTAAGGATGCAACTGGAAATTCATGGTCAAACCGTCATTTTTTTATTCAGTGCTTCATACAGGATAATATTAATCATTCGAAAAAAGAGTTTTTCTTTTGTCAAAACCCGCCATTGATCTAATTTTATTTTTGTCATAAACAACTGTCACAAATATTTTTTTTAGGGATAACGTAGAATAAAGTAGCAACTTAACTTACCACAACTTATATATCCCAAATGTCTTTATGGTGGAATTGTAAAATAAAGTAGCAAATTCATATAGTACTGCACTATGCATTCTATATTTATATCGTTACTGTTTAACCTCTCAACCTATCCGTTTGCCATTTTTATGTTTTTATCTTCTTTATACAAAGATTAAAGGTAAAACATCACGTATAGGTTGCCAGTGACAACTAATTAAATAATTTACATTTTATCTTTTCTATCGTGCTACTTACAAATAAAGAGAGATAATACTAAAATGAAATTTCCAACTGTAAAAGACCCATGGCATCGAAAACAAAACGTAAGTAAAATTAGAATAAAGACATCAATTAGATATTACATTATTCAACACAAAATGATGCTTGTTACATGTTCTTTTGTTTGCAATCACAAATAGTTTAGTTGGATTCGATGAAGTCAGTCAATATGAGATAGCATGTGGTTTATTCATCTCTCCTTTTGTCCATATCAAGGTGTAAAACAGCAAGAAATGATTATTTTGACATCTAAAATAAGATTTTAATAATAGGAAACATAAAGTAAAAGCCATAAGACGGCAACGTGATATTGGTAGTGGTGTTTAAGCTCACTTCATATAAAATCACTATTTTATTCATGCTATATTTCCAATATATCTTCAAAGGCTAGGATCATGTTAGGTGTTTGGTGAACAAATTTGCATATCGGTATAAATTATAGTTCAAATATTTAATATAAAAATACCGTTGAAAAACCCAGATGTAATTACTTTCGATGTTTACATTTTTTTTTGAAAATATTAAAATTATTCTATGCCTACTATTCTTGCACTCAACTTCCTTATCTTTAACATAAACTTATGCTTATCTTATGGAATGAGTATGACTGCACGGAATGGAACAAATAATAGAAAATTAATTCTACTAAAATTCAATTTTGCAGTTTACATTTAAAAAAAAGTAAAAACATTCAATTTTGCAAAAGTTGTTGATTTACTCAATGATTCATAAATGACGATAAAAAATAATATTTAAATAAGATAAAAGAACAATGCATTACATTGATTAGAACAATTTCTTTCACCATAACCACAACTGATCCAAATGAGATCAATCTCAGTAGAAAAAATTATATGGTGTAACCAACTAAGCTTTACAAAGGCAGTATAAAGAATGTGATAATGGAAGTCAGCGAGGATGCTGTGGTATAACTAGAACACCTTTAGTGTAATTTCTTTAAAGTATATGTATAGTTTAAATTCAAAATATATGTTCTAAGATCATTGGTGTAAGTTTAACTTGGTGTGAGGTATGATTAGTGTATTGATACATTAAAAAAAAAATAAGTTAGTGTCATAGTTGGTGTTTGGCTACCTAAAGTTTAAGGTTGCTAAAGAGATGTCCATTAAAGATAAAGATTAGATTACTTTAATCGTAAAGAATGCATTAGCATTTTGACTATTTCTAACCTAGGTTGCAAAGAGGACACAAAATTCATAGAAAAATACAGAATATAAACAATGAGATAATAATCATGTTCGGTATTTAAATAAGTGGGAAAAAATAAGGAACTTCTTGCAAAATTTAAAGTCATCTAATATGAGAAAGAAAGCAATTACACGAAATATTGTGTCGGGAAGCTTTGCAAATTGAGGTGTATTATAGGAAGAGGCGATGCCAGCAAACTCCTTTAGATTTCTCACCTTTTTCCCCATTAATTTGATTAACAAAATAAATATTGTTATCATTGAATCCAACATGGTAATAAAACCGAAATATGTCATGTATAGAAAAAGTGTTACTATTTAAAGTTAAATATTTAACTGCTATATGGCTTAGATACACCAAAAATAACATGGACTATTAAATTTTCCTTTAATGCTGCTGGACTTTCTTCCCATGTTGGTTTCTCATTTTACAGTTAAAAGTAACAAATAAGTTGCTTACATCATGGATATGAAGTCCAATTTGATTATATTTACTTCTGTAAGGCCTCATTTGCATCGATAATAATCGTCTAGTTTAAACCATTGGATGATTATGTTAACACATATACAATCAATTATTTTCTACTTAAATTATAATCATGTTATATACAGTTTCTTATTAGTCATGTTTTAATTTTGTTACTAAGAATGTGCCTTAATAGGAAGATGTCAAATGTACCAACCTTAATAATTTTTATGCGAACGAGTATATAGGCACGTCCAGGTGGACTTGCATTTGGCCATTGAACCATATTTTTTTGCATGGCTATTAAAATACAATGACTATAAAATCGGTACATTCCACGTTAACACATTCAAATATAGCCAATATGCCTTTGAGTCGACTCATGAATTGGTTCGATGTGCATTGAACAGTAAGATCCGTGTCGTAACAAATAAACAATAATATTCTATACACCCTTTTAGTTTAAACCAATTATTTTATCAAACTATTTTCTACATGAACTTACATCAAACTATTTTGTCACTGCTTTCTCTATTGTATCAACCCTTATTATACTACAGGATAAAAAATTATGCATGTATCAACGCTTACTATATTAGTCCTCTCGTTCAGTAATCAGTTAAAAAAACGTAAATCTTTGTTAATTCAAATAGAATAGTTGATACTTTTCTACCAACTTAAAAGGTTCCTAACCAAGTCTTTGATTAGTTTATTATAGCAGCAACATAATGACAAATAATTGTTGGTCACTCTGTTAAATAATGACTACTGTGTTATATTAATAATAATCATCTACCTTCAAATGGGAATCCATTTGCATTATTTTGGACCTAATATAATTCGGATAAACTATGAATAAAACCCTAAACGATCAAACTCTAGTTCAAAATACAAATTGTATTAAGAATTTATGCATGATGAATTATTGAAATATTATAATAACATGTCTTTACACTGACCCAAACTACAAGCACAATCAAAAAAATTTGAAAGCTTAATAATGATGCTTCTTGCCTCTAAGGAGTTAAGTAATAGCTTGTGTTTAGAATTGTTCAGACATAGAATTTGTGTGCATGTCCCCGTGATTTGTTCTTTGACAAATGTTCTGATTATGATTTGAGAAAGTGGTCACTCATCCAACATAACATTCAAATGATAGAAAATCAAATAGTTGGATACATACGTGTGTATACCATGATAATAAAAACTACAAAACCATTTTTGAATCAAAAGACAAAATGAGAACTTTAATTTAAATTGTATGTAATTCTCCTTTTAAGGAGTATGATACTAATCAATGCATAAATGGATGTTCAAACCTAGAATGGTTCCGTAGAATAACATCATACACAGTTAAATCAACACAGGCTACACCATTTACACACGAAGTGCAATATTATTCAAAACTCACTCAACTAAGCACGTCCAAAAATTATTCAGAACTGCCATAACTGAAATAAGGTTAAACCATTTGTTGAGTCCAAAGAAATATCATGAGAACAGTCATGCTAACTGAAATAGTCTTATAACAACAGACCTAAGTTCTGAAAAAAGAAAGGAAAAAAAGATGAAAATAGTAGATCTGCAAAATTCAAAACTATGTAGCTACCTCCTCCATCATAATTCAAATACATGTTGCATCAAAATAGCCTTTTAATTCGTAGCAGATCCTGCAAGGTTACCAAACTCTCCACAAAGCTAGTTACTATGAAATTTGAATCTTCATTAAATCTCCACAAAGCACCTCCCCTTACAACATCAACTGACCAGCTCATCTACCTCTGCTACTGCCATAATTGCTGCCTAACCACTGCACCGCCATAAAAATACACCATCATTTACAACCCCTGCATAGACATAAAACTGTGCATACCAGGACTATATTGCTACATCACTACACTCATCACTGCCTTTGCACAACCCTTGGCCATCCACCTCTGCTAGCTCAGCCACACTACTACAGTTTCCACAACTACTTCACATACATCACCTCTGTCAACAACTCCCCCATCAATCATTAGTCACACCTCTACCACTCTCCTTTGTCTTCAATCAAACTTACCACATTCAAAAAACAAACCATACTATCTCCCATCTTCACCAGTTCACACTTACCATCCTACAGTTCACACTTACCATCCTACAGTTCACCACTTACCCTACCATACAACAACCATCACGGTTCACAAATCCTGTCAACAAACACTTCGACGAAACAAACTTCTCCACAACACTCTAAACCACTTCATCATTCAACATCTTCATCTCCATTCATATACAACATCACAAACACTACCATATCACCAAACGGTCCACCAAACTTCATAACCATTCATCTCACCAATAACCCAACACATATCCATTTACTGCTGATGTCACTGATCATCTCCACCACCATCCATAACTACTTAGTTTTGCATCCACGTACCACTGCCTTCATTGATACAACTTGCACTGTCACTACATTCCAGCCAAACCACTTTCTACTGCCTCCTCAACAAACAACCATCTCTCCCCACACTTCTGCCAAAATATTACCAGAAACCATCTTCTAGTTGCATTTGCCCACTTCTAAACAACCATATGCTTCAAAAACCAAAAATTGAACCACTGCCTTGCCCACTTCTAAACAACCAACTCTATCCTCTGTAGCCACCATCAGACAACAAACAATTTGTCACCACTTTCCACTGCTGCATATCCCCTTCAACCCCTTACTGCCTTGCTGCTCAACATTACTACATCTCTGTCCCTTTGTCCACATCCATTTTCTCTACTACCATCCTCTTTCCATCAATCATTCCTTGTACAAACAAAACCACCATTCCAATTACTACCCCCTTCTAGTCACCTCCCTTAGACCACTACAATTCACGAATTCCTCCATAAACCCATACACAACAGTTAAATAACGAAGCCCAACTCGATCCCCAAATTGCCTGAGACCAACGCAAATCGACAACACTGGTTGCTTATAACCGGATTTTCATTTTGCGACCATTGATAATCTCAATCGCGTTTTTAGCTGTAGTTTTAATTCGCAAAATAATTTTCTCTTAGGGAGCGAGTTGTGTTTTAAAAAGAGAGAAAGGGATTTGTTTGTTTAAACAGCTGTGTTTTGGTAGAAGGCCCGTAGTGGGTTGGGCTCTTGACTAATTTGTTTTCAAACATACTAGTAAAGTGCAAAAACATTGAACAAATTAAAGTAGTTGTACATGAAAACTAATTAATTTTAATTAGTCCCGCATCACCTAAAACATCTTAGTTGTTAGTGTATATAATCTAAGAGAGAAAATAGTAAGATGTCATGTTATGTAGAACTTATAAAAGTGTGATGAGATGGGAATGGTAGATGAAGTCAAGTTGATTGCATGATTGTTGAAAAATGATATTTATGCTTTTCAATCTTTATTACGCACATTTTTGGAATTTCAAAAAGACACGGTTGAAACAAATGGATTGAATTCTCATTATTAATAGTAGAGATGAGCTGTTCTATTTTGAAAAAAAAAATGTTCATTATTTTAAAAAGCGCTTGGAAATAATATTGGTATAACTCAAATTTTGTTTCTTGATCGTAATAAGATGGTAATAAAAATACATGCATATTTATTTCCAGAAAAATTGTATTAAAAAAATTATGTACTTTTGGCATGGTGTATTTTTATTGACAGTTATGTTGTTATCTAATAGGCTTGTAATTTGCAGATATTGCAGTCAACAAAGAACAATAAAAAATCAAAACTTCACTGTTAATATAATTTTAACTTGAGCGGCATTTATATTTGGCGCTCCCATCAGCAATAGATGTTTTTTTTAATCACAACTCTACTTTAGTAAAGCGCGAAAGCAAAAAAGAGGAAAAGTGATCAAATATTCTAAATAAACAAACAATAAATAAAAGTATATGATAGCTAATAGACTCGACTATCTAAATAAACAAACAATAAAGAAAAGTATAAAATAGCTAATAGACAGATTATAACAGTGAGTAAGAATCAAAACTGAACAAAATATTTTAAAGTATAAATTAACTAACAATGTGGAATTCTTTTCTTTTCGTAATCACGCAAACATTTCATCTCCTTTGTTTATGGAACTAAGACAAAGCCATTGAAACATATATATGATTGATGGCTAAAGTGGAGCTGACCTTATTTGTTGGAGGAAGGAGCATCCAAATCGAATTAATCAACATCTCAGCAACCAAAATGTAATCCTCAGGCCATGATAGATTTACTCAACTTCCCAATTGAAACCCTTAATAAACTTCCAAATTGTCATATGCATCCTAAAGTCATGACGGATTTATTCAAAGGTCCTATGATTCCTTGCTCGTTACCATAATTACACATCTTAAATATATTATATACAAAGAAATAAGGTAGTTAATATCAAATTTTGGGCATCAGAACTAATCTTCTTAAGTTAATATATACATACAATATGTACAAAGCATGACTTTGTTTTTTTATCGTACTCAAGTCAACATACAAAAGATAAAAAAATCATTGCATTGTCCAAGTGAACATGAGGAACATAACTTTCAAATCATCAGGTATTAGGTGGCGTATGAATCTTAATATATAAAGAGAAGGAATCAAATAGATGTACCTTTTGTAGGATCTCCAATGGGGTATGCTGACAAAGGAGCACAATATGCAACTGTATATGCACATTTATTCAGGTTAGATTTTACATGAGGAGAGGCAAGCCTGGAAGCTGAAGATAAAATCTCTATACATAGCAAAATATAATACTCATCACGATAGTATTTACACTCAATTCATTTTTACTGTAGGATTTTGTATTTGTTTGCACCATAAACTTGCCAACATATTGTTGCATTTGAAATGCCAAGCTAAAAATAAAATACAAATTTCATCAGTAAAAGAATTATAATTATGAATTGTCACAACATTAAGCTACATTTAATAATAAAACATCATCCATCAATGTTGGAGAACTATGTACAATTCACCATAGGTTGTTGGTCCTTGGGAACCATAAAATAGAATAAAAAAGAGAACTCATTGCAAGAGACATCATCAAATCAGGAGGATATATAAAATCAATAATAAAATCTAAAAATTAATTGTCAAAGAACCAAAAAGGGAGAAATACGGAGTAAGTACGATTGAACAACTATATAGTATCAAATCAAAAGGCTAAAATGGTGCAAATCCGCATAGCCCCATTTTAAAACATAAATGTTTGCTTAGAACTACAAATCAAAAAAAAGGGTGGAAATAATTTGGATTTTTAAAAATAATCAAGAAAGTGACATTTGGTTAGAACTAAACTGCTACTCCTGCAGATAGAGGGAACCAAAAGAATGATTCGAGAGATAGGATTGTAGCCCTATGCAAATTTAACAAAGAACCCATAATGGAAAAGGGGGCTGGATTCTTTTCCTAAGAATTTGAAAGTGGAGGGTGTAAATAAGCTAAGGAGAGAATGGAGAAACAAAATTTTCTCAAAAATACAGAAGTAAGAACCACGTTAACGCTAAATTCAATTTCATAGCAAGAGGGGAAGAGGAAGAGATTGAGTTTAGAACGCATGTTATATGATATGTTAATTAAGAAAATAATGCTTGAGATTACCTCAGTTTTTGTTTAGATGAGTGGTTATTGTGTTATGAATATACGTAACATAAGGGGTGAAAATGCACGAAAGGTCCGGAGTCAAGGAGAAACCAGGATATGAGTTGGAAGTGAATGAGAAAGCAGAACATGAATGGTTAAATATTTAATTTCTTGTATAATAGAATAGATACCAAATAATAAGATTCGACTAAATGCATCAATTGATTGCAATATGTAGGCATGATGAGTCTAAATGATTTTGGGTCAGTGACTTCCTTTTTGCGGGCATGACGAGTCCAACGGTTCAATCAAATATGAGAATTTTCTCAAACTTCTAAAATTTCATGCGTCTCATAATGAGGAGGCTAGAAGAGTTATATCTGATACTGCTCTGAAAATTTAAGCTAATAGTCCCAAGTATTTGTAGAGATATTGTTAGAGTTTGTATAATTGAAACACTTGATGTGATAATCGAAGATCTCGATAGCACTTATTTGTTCTTGATGAAATTTAAGAAGTTTAAAAAAAGATAAATGGTTATTATTTTGAAGTTTGCAGATAGAACAAAGTTTCTAGTTGAACGTTTTTGCATGTTGCTACACAAATATTCAAGTATTTAAATGTGCATTCATAGATCTATTATTTGCTCATGGATTTTGCGTTTCGATGATATGTGGATTATGTTATGACTAAGTTAGTAATATGCAAGAACCTATGTTTGTCTGAAACTGAAAGCATTTGCGTTAATGAAAATGATAGTGAATGTTATGTTCATTGTTTTGTTCATCAACTTCAACTTGCTCTCATGATCGAGCCTCCTGCAACTACCTGTAAGTGTAAAGTCTTTAAAAAAATGTATGAGAAAATCACTATGGGATAGAAATCAAAAGAGCATACTTATCCGATATAGTGATTTTAAGAATCACATTATAATACTCTGCTTAGCACGATTCAAATGTCCGAGTTTGCGATTTACGTGCTTGATGAAATTGTGGATGAACGATTATGTTCAAAAGCATTACCTCTAATAAAAGATATTCAGTTATTCGAGTTTGTGTCCAATTTACATTTGACAAAATCAATATTTGAAATAACTAATTATTTCTTTGAAGCTTGTTGTTGGAAGATCAAGATGTCAGGCGTGTAATGGTGTTAGTTGATATTTGTAAGAAATGACATCAAATAAGGGTAGTTCATTGATTAACAAAGTTTCTATATTTTGTGCAAAAACTCATATTGTCATTCCAAATGTGGATCATTTTTATGTGCATGAGAGAAGATTTTAATTCAAATTTAACAGATTGATTAACTTACATTTTTTTTTGTGGTAGGTTATTTGATGCAGTTAGTGTGCAATCACAATTTAGTTGTCGATTTCACGAGTTAAATAAAAAAACGATTTTCTATTGCAAGTTTAAATCCATTAAGCTCATTTGCTGCTTATCAGAAGCAGAAATAGATCAGCCAGGACATGGTGCTTTTAGAACTTTCGGATCATCTTAAAGTATTCAACTCTAGTAATGTGCCTGTGAATGTTGCCCCTTAAGATTTAAAAGGGTTGGTGATATCTATCTGTTATATAATCCAGATACTTCAAGCTTTATTGCAATGCCAAAAATACCCATGCATGGATTATTTATAAAAATTAATCATTTCTTATTTATTCCAAAGAAAATGTCACTATTCTAACTCAAATCCATTAAGCTCATTTGCTGCTTATCAAAAGCAGAAATAGATCAGCCAGGACATGGTGCTTTTAGCAATTTTGGATCGTCTTAAAGTTTTCAACTTTAGTAATGTGCCTGTGAATGTTCCCCCTTCAGATTTGAAAGGGTTTGGTGATATCTGTCTATTATATAATCCGAATGCTTCAAGCTTTATTGCAATGCCAAAAATACCCATGCATGGATTATTTATTAAAATTAATATTTTCTTATTTATTCCAAAGAAAATGTCACTATTCTAACTCAAATTCCCTTCTCATCCTCTATTAAATATTTATTCATTCCCATCTGACACTGAATTCATACACCCTACCAGCAAAAATATTTAAATCCTATTTTATTTCTGATCAAGACATTTTGTATTTTGTTTCATGATATTAACATTCATTTTTGTATGTATGTGCATTGCACGTACCAAAGTATTCGTTACTAAATAGAATGAAACGTGGTTTGTCCATCGGTTTACAACTTCAAATTTTGATTTGACTTTATGGTTCATAGCCGCAAAAATTGAGAAAATCTTACCTGGCACGAAATTTATGAAAAACCGGCTTGAAATTGAATGAGTGATGAATGACTGAATGCTGTTTTGTAATTTGTCCAATGAATGTTATTGTTCTTTCAAAATATGGCATCTCTTAGGGGTTAATTATAGTTTGTACCAAGTAATGAAAAACACGTTTCAACTTTTGACTCACTTTATTGTCGTTTATGTTCACACACAACATAACACACATGCACCTTGTTGCCGCCCCTGTCGACTTATAGCATCATTTGTTCTTTATGAACTTAATAAGTCATTATTCTCAATATCCTTATCCATTTTCTTAGAATTTGACTTTAAAACTGAAGTCCATACGAGCACAATTCTGATCTAAAGCCTTCTCAGTGGCCATTGTATTCTATTGTAGACCATATGTAACAGCTATCACTATTGGCTGAAATATTTGATAGCCATTTGCATGTTAATGGGCACATGACAATCGTTTCAACTGGGCTGTAAACCATTAATAAATTTATAATAACATATTTTTAAATCAAAATATTCCAAGCAAGGATAATTTTTTTTGTGCTTAATAGGTTAAGGTTAAGTTTCATTTGTGCGATATACGTGCATTCCACATCCGTAAATTTGCAACTTTTGACATCCCAGGAAGTGTGCGCTTCACTCTATGTAATACTGCATTTATTCCTCAATCGTATACACTTACATATTTGCATTTTGTGCAGCTGTCGTTAAGAGCATATATATCATGTGAACATTACATTCAATGGGTATCAACGTCTGAAACAGCATCTGCATTTACTTGGATGCTATATGTAGTGGTTGCTTACATGTTGATTCTTTTGCGTTAGTTTCCTTGGCTTTCACTTGACATGCGCTGTCAAAGATTGCTGACTTTCTGCATTTTAGTTTCATGATAGTCTGAGTGAATCAAGAGAGTTGTGTTTTATCAATCATGTTGCATATACCATGAATTTGCTTAATTATAGGAAAGATCTTTACCCGATATTTAGAAAGCTGGGTAAATAAGCAACCTTGCCAGTTTTTGGATCAGCTGACAAAGTTGCTTTGGTAAGTTGCTTTGAACTAACCAACCTCCCATTGGGGCTGAGTCAAGCCAGCGATTCACAATCTATTGGAATGCTCTTACAGTAGAATACCTGGCCTAAAATCCAAAAGTACAATGATTTGAGTGCTGTAGGTTAACTGCCATATGCAGCAGACGCGTCATATACAGGAACAGAAAGATTTAAAAAAAATAAAATACATTTCCTCTGAAGGGAGAAATATTTGTCCTCACGTCGGGAGCAAGTGATGTGTCAGACAGTCGCGAGCTTATTTTTTTTAAATAATTAATTTTACAATTAGTTATTATTATATTTGATAAAAAATGATAAATGATATTATTTTTACATTTTTGAAAAAATATTTAAATGCTTATAATTTGCAAATATGCAGCAGACGCGTCATATACAGGAACAGAAAGATTTAAAAAAAATAAAATACATTTCCTCTGAAGGGAGAAATATTTGTCCTCACGTCGGGAGCAAGTGATGTGTCAGACAGTCGCGAGCTTATTTTTTTTAAATAATTAATTTTACAATTAGTTATTATTATATTTGATAAAAAATGATAAATGATATTATTTTTACATTTTTGAAAAAATATTTAAATGCTTATAATTTGCAAAAATAATCACTTTTTCTCAAAAATAAAAATAAGATTAATAAACATATTTTTGTTAGAAAGATATTAGTTGTTATTTTAAAATAATAATATTATAGTGCCTCCGTACCCCACCTAGGCGATTGCCGCCCCTCAGACACCCCCTTCATAGAGGCGATTATTATTTAAAAAACTTATTACTTATTCTCAAATCTTTTTGTATCTAAAAGAACAAAAATCATATTACAAAAGTAATATACATAAAATAATGCTAATAATATAATTACTAATTACCATTAATTTCGTAGCATTAATTTTGTTTTGATTCAATTAATGTTTAAAATACTTGAAACAAATTTAAAACTATAATAAAAATGTATGTTAATAACAAAACTAATAATTACAACCAATCATTCTGCTTTCAATTCTTCTTTCAACAACAACAGAACCATTATTCTCAAACAAGTTGGGGCTGGCTGAAGACGGAACCCGAAACTAAATGACAGAAGTAATTTAAAGATTATAACAATAACAATAATAAAATTAAGTCAAATAGGTAAATTAATAATAATAGTAACTAAGTAAAATAAAGATAGAAATACATATGTAAAAAAAATAAAAAATAAAAATAAATAAAATAAAAAAATAAAAGAAAAATAAAATAAAAATAATAATGATAACAGTACAAATAGTAATAATGGTGCTGATAGTAACATTGATCAAAGATCAAACGCTACGTCTTAGACTCTTTTTCTCTTAATCCTACACTCTAAAACTTAGAAGACTTATAGCTTATGGTTGTGGTACGTGGATTGCTAATTTTCACGCGCTCCTATCCGTTACCGGCTCTTGGGCTATATTTCAACCCTTCAAGTCTCTTTTAACTACTTCCTCTCATGTCAATTTTGGTCGACCTCTACCTCTCTTTTAGCCAACGACACGGCCTATAATTCCAACGCGCACAGGTGCTCGGGCGGTCTTCATTGGAGATGTCCAAATCATCTTAAGCGATGTTGAATTAGTTTCTCGTCAATTGGTGTTACTCCAAGTTTTTCACATATATCATCATTTCTAATTCGGTCTCTTCTTGTATGACCGCAACTTCATCGCAGCATACGCATCTCTGCTACGCTTATCTTTTGAACGTTGGTTTTTAGTAGGCCAACATTCTGCACCGTACAACATCGCAGGCCTAATTGCCGTTTTATAGAACTTTCCTCTAAACTTCTGTGGGACTTTCTTGTCATAGAGAATGCCAGATGCTTGTCACCACTTCACCCATCCCGCTTGAATTCGAAAAATAACATCTTCATCAATCTCACCATTACACTGCAACATTGATCGTAGATATAGAAAGGATTTCTTTTTAGGAACTATTTGTCCGGCCAGAATAACATCTCCATCCTCTGACCTGACACCGTTGAACTCACACTTCATATATTCTGTTTTAGTTCTACCAAGCCTAAATCCCTTAGATTCTAAAGTCTGTCTCCACAGCTCGAGTTATATATCAATTCCAATCCTACTATCATCAATTAACACAACATTATCAGCAAATAACATACACCAAGCAATCTTCCTTTGTATACTCTTCGTAACCTCATCCATCACTAGGGCAAAAATGTATGGGTTCAAAGCCGACCCTTGATGCAATCCTACGTTAATGGGGAAGTCACTGGTTACACCACCGCATGCTTTGACACTAGTCACAACATCATCGTACATATCCTTGATAAGGGTAATGTACTTTGTTGGTACTCTCTTCTTTTCCAGAGCCCATCACGTCACCTTTCGTGGTACTTTGTTATAAGCTTTCTCCAAATCGATAAAAATCATGTGTAAATCCTTCTTTTTCTCCTTAAACCTCTCCATAGTTGTCTTATCAAGAAAAAAGCCTCCGTGGTCGACCTCCCAGGCATGAAACCAAATTGATTTTTTGAAACGCTTGTCATGCTTCTTAATCGATGTTCGATGACTCTCTCCCATAGCTTCATCGTATGACTCATAAGCTTAATTCCCCTGTAGTTTTGCAACTTTGTATATCTCCTTTATTTTTAAAAATTGGAACTAATATTCTTCTCCTCCACTCATCTGGCATCTTGTCCGATTTGAAAATATTATTGAACAACTTAGTTAGCCAGGCTATTCCTGCATTTTCAAGGCATCTCCATACCTCAATGGGGATGCCATCAGGCCCCAATGCTTTGCCTACTTTCATCCGTTTTAGCGCCTCCTTTACCTTGGATTTTTGAATTCTTTGAACAAAATGCCTACCGTTGTCATCAAAAGAGTCGTCTATCTCGATCAAAGTGCTATCACTTTCTTCATTAAATAGCTTGTCGAAGTAGTTTCTCCATCTATTTTTTATCTCATCGTCTTCACCAAAAGTCTATTATTATCATTTTTGATGCATTTAACTTGGTTGAAGTCTCTTGTCTTCCTTTTACGGAGCTTAGCTATCCTATATACGTCTTTTTCACCCTTTTCCGTATTTAACTTTGATATAGGTCTTCATACGTCCGACCCCTTGCTTCACTCACCGCTTTCTTTGCGTTCTTCTTTACAACTTTGTACCTTTGCATGTTGTCTTCGCTCATGTGAAGATACAAGCACTTATAGCATTTTTTCTTCTCTTTGATAGCCTTTTGCACATCACTATTCCACCACCACAAATCTTTAGGTTCACGTTTATTTTCTATCGTTACCCCAAACACCTCAGTAGCCACTTTCTGGATGCGCGTTGCCATCTCATCCCACATGTGATTTGCTTCTCCTTTCAAATTCCATGCCCCTTCTCCCATCACCCTATCCTTAAACACCCGTGAAGCGTCTCCTTTGAACATCCATCATTTCGTCCGACTAATTTTGGCTTCTTTATCCCGTCGAACACGTATCCGAAGACGAAACTCAGATATCAAAAGTTGATGTTGTGAGACAACACATTCTCTAGGCATGACTTTGCAATTTACACAAACTCGTTTATCATCTCTTCTAGTAAGGACAAAATCAATCTGGTTATAGTGTTGACCACTACTAAAAGCTACTAAGTGTGACTGTCTCTTTCTAAAGAAGGTATTAGCTATTATAAGGTCATAAACAATAGCGAAACTCAGTATTTCTTCTCCTTTTGGTTTCTATCGCCATATCCAAAACCACCATGCACTCTCTCAAGCCCACCACTAGCCGTATCAACATGCCCGTTGAAATCTCCTCCTATGAAAAGTTTTTCGCTACTAGGCACACTTCTAACCATAACATCTAACTCTTCCTAGAAGTTACTCTTGACGACGTCACTTAGACCTACTTGTGGGGCATAGACACTAATGACGTTCATGATCATATCGCACACTACCAGCTTTACTTGGATGATCCTGTCCCTTTGTCTCTTAACGTCGAAAACTCCGTTTTTAATGTTTTTGTCAATTAAGATGCCTACCCCGTTTTTGTTATGTTTTTTTCCGTGTACCATAACTTGAAGCATGTATTCTACACATTCTTCGCCTTCTGACCCGTCTATTTGGTCTTTGAACGCATAAGATATTTATTTACACGTCTCTTAGTCACAGTATCAACTATCTCTCTTAGTTTTTCCGTTAATGATCCTACATTACAGCTACCTAATCGAATCCTACTATCATCGACTAGCTTCCTTGCCCTTCATACCCGTCGAGTAAAGTGCGAAGACCCTTGCTCATTTATCACTACACCGGGACGTCGATGCAGCGTGCCACTAAGCGAGTGACGATCCAGTCCTTGCATATTTATCACTATATCTGAGTCACGATATGACGCGCCACTAAGGGAGTGACGACCCGGCCCTTGCTCACTTTTCACCATACTCGAGCCTCGATATGGCGCGTCGCTAAGAGGGTTGCGTTCCAACGAAATATAATTAGGTTTCATTTCCATAAGAGAGGTTGTGGTTTTTACGTTGGCTCGTCAAGCCTATCACAATCCTCCTCCTTTATCTTGACTTGTGACAGACTGTATAGAAAACTACACAGGCGGAGTTGCTTTCAATTCTTCTTTCAAACCACAAAAACATAATCTTCTTTTGCCGAACTTTTTCTTTTCTAACTCCTTTCAAATCTTCTTTTTCCAATCTCTTTCGCTCCATCATGAAAGCACCCTATATTCAAAGCTATTGTCCTGTTAAATTCCCTGAATCATGTGTCGCATTTGGACTTAAAACAACATAATAATTTAATTTAAAAAATAAATAAATTCTCCATTGTATTTTCATAACAATTTTACAGGCAAAAACAATGTCAAATGAAATATCTTGTTCATATGCCACATCACTATTGCAATATATGATCTTAGGCACTTAACAAAACGATATCATTAAAGGTATCGGAAATAATAAATGCTGTCATGCTCCCAGCACGGCTTCAAATTTCAACCCTCGTCCTGGGATTTTCATCCATAGGTCTCGACTGTCAAATTTAATTGCAGTTAATTTATGACCAACTAGAATATTTTAAACCATCTAGGCTTTTCTTTTCCTTCAATATAAATGCACTTCTGCCTTTTTTAAGCCAATAGACAATGCATATTTGTATGATCCTTGTTTCATATGAATTCCATGTATTATTGAGTCCTACACAAGATAAGGGATAACTATTTACCACGGATTGGTACATGAGTAACAATTAATCAGTAATAACCCAAATTGGTTAAATGAAAGAAAATTACGAGCATCTTTTAGATTTAAATAAACCAAACTAGATGAAAACTATGCGGTCGGTGTGGGTAATGGAGGGTAAAATGTGATGGTGGAGATTAGCAATCAATGTATACCTATGCTTAAATATGTGGGAAGTGGAAATTAGTCATAATATTAGACTTAGTTTTAGTTATGTTTATTCAATCTAGTTGAACTTGGTCTAAAAACTCAGTGGATGCTATCAACTCTATATTGTTGATTGCTAGTCTTGAGTGTAATTAAGTTTAATATATGATTTCATCTTGTTAGGTATTTAATATATTTATGAAAGGTACACGATTAAGGGGAGACAAAAGTACTTACCTAATACTTTTTTCGTCACATTTTGAACTAATTAGAATTAAATAAAAATCAAAGAGCATTAGCTATATGGAATTTGATTTTATATATACGGTACTAGTTTAAAACGTATGAATATCGTTTTAATCCCTAAAAATTAGATAAATGCGCGCACGCACACACAGATATATGTGTGTGTGCATGCTTGCGCGTGCGAAAAACTTGGGTGTTCTAATTTCCTCTATGTTAAAAACCAAATTCCATACAGTTATGCTTATTATAAAATTTAGTTATATTCTAATTATTATATCATATTCTATCATGTTTTTTAAAAAGTATTTAGAACAGTGATCCAGGAATTTTTAGTATAAATTAAACAACATTCTGTATTTTCTTCATTTTTCTTTTCTTTTCAGCAAGTTCTTCAGTTCTTCATTGATGTTTATTTTTATTCTTCGAATAAATAATATGACAATGTGAGGATTATTGTTGAAATAGTAATTGATATTTTGTATACAACTTATTTTGCAGCTATCTTATTCAAATATTGTTGGGAAGATAGAACAGTTTAAACATGTTATCTTTGATTATTTATTTATTTTGAAAATCATGTTCTTTTCATGTTAATTACTATCTAGTAGTTTTGTGGTTCAAACTATCTGGTGGATTTGTGGCTCAAATTATATACTGAATCTGCAATTGGACTGTATGTAAAGTTGCCACATTTATATTTTATTTGGACACGAAATACCTCAAAATTGAAGAAATAAAATTATGATTTGTATTCAATAAAACAATAAAAATATTACGTCTTCATAAATAAATATGAAGGTAAAGCCACACCCACCATCAAAATCTAAGTGAAAAAAAAGGCTCCCTTTAGTATGCATGTGTTGTTTTGTGGTGATCATCCACGCAGCTCTCTTATTTTCCACATTTTGAGACCGTCATATCACAAAATCCACTACAACATTGTAGATGCTAGTTTTCCGATGACCTGCGCTGACATGAGTAATAAAAAATAAACGGTACGATAATATTCACACATATTAGCTATTTTTGGCCTAATACGTGTTCTGGCTAGAACCTGATCTTCTTTTCCATTTATTTATTATTATTATTATTATTTTATTTTTTTGGGTTTTTCAATTCTGAGCTGCATTATATCCATATTTTGAAATCTCAAATACAAGGGCTTATCTTTCTGGTTGAATAACATTTTTTTTCTGTGACAGATGTTATTTGGAACTGCAAGTAGACCTGTGGTCGAAGCTCTGTTTACAGAAAGCTGATTTTGTCTGCATAGCCAAATATTTATGTACTTTATCTATCGTGTGATGCTGATTACCAAAGAGCGAGATTTTTTTTTGATTTTGATTTTGATTGGTTCGAACGTTGCAGAGTAATAATCCATAAATTATACAAGCATTTTCTGATTTTGTCAAGCAGCAGATTTGCATTTCTAGGTGTCAAATATCAAATGACCATCTGATGCCTAATTTTCATGTTCGGCGATCATATCGGTTTGTTTTTTGCACGTTTAACTTATGCATGTGATGCTCTATTAATTATATTTCATAATTGTGAATCATTAATTTGGAGTTGTCATAAGTCTATATTTTTAAACTTGCTATTTTTCCAATTGTTTGCGGTCCTTACTAAGATTCTTGTATTACGATCTCTGATTGATTAACAATTAATTGTTGATTATTGATTAGTTCTGCTTGTATTAGTTACTAGTGCAAGCTCGTGCCATGCGCAAGGTATTATTACAAGTTTAACAGTTAAATTCTAATTTTAAGGACTACTAAAATTTGTTAATACTATAGAGAGGTATTTTTGATAGCTCACGCTTACACAAAAAAAGTGTGACATATTATTTAATAAAGTAAATCAAAACAATTACTGCGTCAATGTGATGGATATGATCATAATTTGAAGAAAATGTTGAAAGAAGATGCTAAATAGTTGCATCATACACATTGAAAATGTAGTATGAAATGGAATGAGTTTTGAATATTACTAGGATGGAATGCGATTAAACTGTGCATATGACGTACTTTTGATTTGTAGTTTAAATTAATTAAAAAATGTTGAGTTATATTCAACGGTGTGGGAAAGAGATATACTAACGTCGATAGAATTAAAACAGTATAAAAACGGAAAGGAAAAACAAGTGTTTTTAAGCATCACATTAAAGAGTTTACTATGCTTTCATCAAACAATGCAAACCCAGTAACAACATTACATCAACAATTCATGGAAGGAAAAAAAAATAGTTTAAATATGTTTTGAAACCTAAATTCATAAATAATTTGTAGAGGTAATTAGTTTAAGAAAAACTTTAAACTAATTTTTAAACCAAGGACTCAACTTTCAGAATTTAGGCAGAAGGATAATAGTACGTTTTTTTTTTTAATTTTCCGACTTCGACGGTTTCCTCCGTCTTTGTTCAAGCTTGCCCCAGCTGCCGTCTACCTTCAGCTACTGCTTGCCCCAGCCGCCGTTGTCCAAGCAATCGTCGTTCGAAGTCGTCGTTGTCCAAACCGCCGTTGTCCAAGCCTCTCTCTTGTCGGCGTCCGAATCGAATTGAATCTTCCATTATCGACGTTGATTTCTCCAAAATCGAGAAAGCTTAACTTGATGTCTCAATCCAAATATATGTTAGAAATTACTCGATCTTTGAATTCAAGAGCTGCAAATTTAAGATCTAAGAAACGAGTGGAAAAGCAGAATCTAGAAGAAGAAAAAAGTCCAAAAATTACCATGAATTACAAGTCGAACGATATTTAAATATAGCATTTCTATATTTGAAACACAACAGATTGTGTTTAATCTGCTAAATGATATAATAATATAGCATTTGTACTTTTAATATTGTACCATTATTTGACTATACAAAATGATAGTTGGATATGGTATAATCATATTTCAATTGAGCAAGGTTGAAAAAATATGCAAAATGATATTTGAATTTGGCATAAATACATTTAAAGTGAACTAGCATGGATATAATATACAAAATGAAATAAGTATTTCTAAAGAGAACTATCATGAATAGAACATGCAAAATGATAACTACATACAGTATATGTATTTTTTAATGTAACATTTTAATCACAAAGTTCACTACCATGTTTATGATATGCAAAATGATAGTTTAATGTAATATTTGAGCTATGTAGTTTATATCATGTTTAAAATAGACAAAACGATAGTTTAACGTAGCATTTTAATTATGAAGTCCAATATTATGATTACAATATGCAAAAGAGATTTAATGCAACATTTTAATCATAAAGTCTACTATCATGTTTATGATATGCAAAATGATAGTTTAATGTAGCATTTGAGTTATAAAGTCCACTATCATGTTTAAAATATGCAAAATGATAATTTAATGCAACATTTTAGTTATGAAGTCCATTATTAAAATTACAATATGCAAAATGAGATTTAATGTAATATTTTAATCACAAAGTCCACTAGCATATTAAGGTATACAAAATCATAGTCTAACATAGCATTTGAGTTATGAAGTCCAATATCATGTTTACAATATGCAAAATGATAATTTAATATAGCATTATAGTTATGAAGTCCAGTATCATGATTATAATATTCAAAATATGAGTTAATGTATCATTTTAATTACAAAGTCTATTAGCATATTTAAGGTATGTAAAATGATAGTTTAACATAGCATGAGTTATGAAGTCCACTATCATGTTCACAATATGCAAAATGATATTTTAATGTAGCATTTCAATTACGAAGTCCACAAGCATGTTTATGATATGCAAAATGATAGTTCAATGTAACATTATTGTTATAAAATTCACGATCATGTGTAAAATATTCAAAATGATGTTTAAATGTAGCACTTTAAGTACAAAGTCCACTATCATGTCATGGGCATGGTCACGAGCTCGATCAAAGGCTCTGTCACGGGCTAGGTCATGGTCTCGGTCATGGACTCAGTCAAGGGCTCGGTCGTGTAACGACCGGCTATTTTCAACCATTCGCATACTCACATGTCGAACTTGAATTGTTCAAAATACCAAATTGTAATTTAAATTTGGCAAAACACAGCATAAATAATAAATAAATAGTCACAGATCACAGACACAGAGTAACAAAATGCAGCGGAAGTAAAAAAAGTAGTTCATGAAGCTACTATATAAATATACATCAGAGTTAAGCAAGATACAACAGAAGTCTCAATATGATATCAAGTACAAACAAAATCCATCACTGGACTCAACTGAATAATCGGAATCAACTAGATAACTGAAAGCGAAATAAATAGCTAGGTTTTCAAGTGAAGCTCCAACTCCAGAGGTGAGTCTCTAATGCTATATCACTCAGTTTGACCCGAGTGTAAATCAAAACACAAAATGCTCGAGTCAGGACATACATACTTATACAATGTAAACAAACTCAATTGAACTGTAATATAAGGTACATGTAACTAAAAGGATGCTTGGGACCGCCCATCCTCTAAGGATCCGTTAAACTATTTAATATGTAGTAATATTTCGCTATTATAATAATGTCTATAATAAAATAAACTTACTTTTAAATAGCGTTAAGGCCTTACATTTTCCACCTTAACACGTAATGGTGCCAATAATCAATACAGTACCTGCATATCTCCTGATCGGGAGACTACGAGAAGATACTCCATAGATACAACACAAATCAAACTCGTACAAGACGCACTAGGGTAAGTGACACGGCACACAAGGCAATGCCAGGGTAGATATACCAATTACGCACACGGGCTGGTGGTAACTCGCAGCAGCTACTACCACCCACCTCGAGCCACACCCCCAAATCAAAAATCAAAAGTGGCCACCAAATAAATCTCAAAGTCCGAATATAATATCGAAAGAGTGTGTCCGATCAGAGGAATGACCTCATTGGCCCGAGATCACTCATGTTTTAGCCACGTTATGCCAACTCATGGGAGTTGGGTCCATGTATATACCTCAAAGGAACGCCGTCACCATCATACTTCATTCTGGAATCTCCACCGCGTAAACGGTTGTTAAAGTGGTTTTCAGGGTTGGCAGAGAGTATGACAACTTTCGATCCCGGTCTTTTTAACAACCCAACGTTATTATAACCCATGGATATTTCTTTCAAAATCATTTCCCATTTCAAAAACCAAAGTAATAATATATCCTTTAAATTCCAAAGACCAAATCAATATCTCATTTAAATAAAACCCAAGTTTCCAAATCATTGAATATTCCTTCAATTTATTAAACTCGAAATATTGTTTTAAATCATCTTAAACCAAACCACTTTATAAAGTCATATTCTTAAATCTTCAATTTCAATAAGTTCAAATTTATATATTTAAAGACAATTCTTAATTAAATACAATTTCCAATAATTTCATTTCCAAAGCCATATTAATTTCAAGTTATAACAACTCTGAAACCAAACACTTTGAAATCATAATACTTTGAAATCCTAACAATTTAGAAATGTTATCATTTGGAATTCATACTGCTGAAATCACAATACATAGGAATCATAGAATTTTTGGAATGTAATACTTTCCACTTTAACATTTTATGTAACCAAAGTATTTATATACTTACAAATTTTAACATGGTCATTTTATCATAGCCTTATAGTTAAATAAACTTTGTTACTGTAATATACAATTTAAAGCTGAAATTCTTATGTTAAGTTAAAAGTACCTACTTATTAACTTACATTATTATTATAATAAAGAAACTTTATTATTTAATCATTTAAAATATGCCATTTACATTAATTACAATTTACATATCAAATGTAAGTTTTAACTTACATTTATTACAATAAAGAGCATTTATCATTTTAATCAATATTACACTAATTAAAACTTACATTATCATACTCATTTCGAAACTAAAGATTGATTGCAATTATTAGGTTAGATTTTAAAATTCCATATTAATCAACTTTAGTTATTAAATTATTTATCACAAATAAAAATCTTTAAATTGCTATTTAAAACCAAATAAAGATTTTTGAATTACACTTTAAACCAATTATAATCTTATAACATTTTAACTTATAAAAATCGATACTCTTTATATTTCAAATCTTTAAATCAAATTTTAAGTTAAAATTCCATATATTCTAAATATTCAAAATACTTAATAAATTTTTAGGAAAATATTACTTTAAAAATATTAACACGGGCCAGTAAAATATTTTCTAATCTAGGTCAAGTGATACAGGTACATTCATTTCAATCCGTAATTTTAAAAAAAAAATCCGGGTTCTATCATTTCAAACCCGCAATCCCAAGAAAAATAAATACAACAAAAATCAATAAAAATCACTCGAGCCTATCATTTCTGCACATAGTGATTTTCCTCATCCTAAAGTCCGTTCGGGTATGTATCATTTCAACTCATAGTAATAGGAAACTTGCAGTGTGATAAACAGGAAATAAATATAACAATATAGAATATAATATCATAACAGATGATGTAACAAATATATAAACAACATTTAACATCATATAATCAATCACAGGCATGTATGAACATAGTATAATAATTTCTACAATTCACTTATCATCATTTTACAATTATAAAAGTACGTTGTCTAGAGTGAATAATCTCACCTTTTTGAAAGCTAGAATCAAAATCAAACACACATCCAAATTCCGCAAAGCACGAAAAGGCACGACAAAGCACGACTATATTTTTTGAGTGGATGAAGAGTCAGATCCGAATTTGTAAACAACACAATACATAACATATATAAACAATGATTCAATACAAAAGAATATAAATAAAAACAATGAAAAGATAGAAAATAAAATGACCTAACCTTGATAAATCAAAGCAAGGTGATCAATACATGACTTGGTTAAGGTTTGTTATCAACTTTGGTGATGTATGCTTCCATGGTGGTCACGGCTAGGCTTTGGTGGTGAGGAGGAGGTGGTGTGGTCGGCAATAGGTGGAGACCAAGTCGTGCTTGAAGAAGAACAAAAGAAAAGAGAATAAAATAGAAAAAAAGAAGAGGAAGCCATGGAATAATTAAAGTTTGCTGTATTTTTTTCTTCACGCAAATGATAATGAGGAGTTTTGAGAATTGTTTGTGCGCGAGTTATCAAAAGAAATACACGGCTAAAGATGGAAGAAAAAAAAGAAACGACTAAGGAGGAGTAAATGATAAGAAACAAAAAGGCATAAGCTAAGAAGAAATAAACTTGCATATATTTTATTCTTAAATGCAAATGAATATGAGAAGTGGGAAATAAATTTTTGTACGTGAATTGATAAAGTTTCTCACGGCTATAGATGGAGTGGTTTGAAAGGCAAGCAAAAAGTAAATTCTAGGAAACGGAAAAGGCATAATTAAGGAGAAAGGAACATATATATTTATTCTTAATTGCGAATGAAAATGAGGAGTTTGAAATGAGAAATAAATCTTCTTGTACGTGATTTGTGGAATAATTTCTCACAAGCAGAAAAAAATATACACACGGCTATGGTAGGTAATTAAATTGATAGGTAAATAAAAGGCCAGAAATAAAGCAAATGTAACCTATGCCTAATTAAACAAACTTACGTATGTCTAATTAATTTTTTTTCAAGCCATTAAATAATAGAATATACACAAATAAACTCCAATAAATACAATAAAATCCTAGACAAATAGAAATAGAAAGATAAAATAGAGATGGACATAGGAAAAATATAAAATATATGTATATAATAAAAGTAAAGAAATTTATTGCGTGTAAAACACTGTAATTTATCCAGTTTAAAAGTATAAGTTTTAAATTCTCAATAGATCCATATTGTTAACTCCATCTAGTTATTCAATCCATTTCATTATACGGTATAATTATCATGGTTTATACTATAGTGCATCAATATTCCTATTTTATCTTGATTTCAAATAATGTAATGTTTAATTCTATTTACTACAATAGATCCAATTATTAGACATTGAATTTCAATACATAAATTTGATTCAATTCCAAATCTTTTTATTAAGTCCATTACTACTCTACAAACCTAGTTAACCATTCATTCCTTAATATACTCCAATTTAACAATTTCTAAACATTGCATTACATTTCACATTAATGTAACTTTTGTTTATATTTATTAAAATTTGACTTCTCATTTTAATTTAATAGACTAAATAAACATGTAAAACATAGTAATTGTCACTGTTTACTTTTAACTACATTTATAAGTTTATTTTCTACAGACCAAAGTTACAATTACTTACATGACCATTTTCTTACTCAATTTCCATTCATTATATTATACCTCATTCATAAATTCAACATTTACATTATTTCAATTTATTGTAATCTCATTCAATCTATCAATAATGTAACAACCAGGTATTTTCAACCATTCGCATCCATTATAAGTGTATAGGTAGACACTCATGTCAGAATTGAATTGCTCAAAATACCGCGGTGCAAATAAAAATTTGGCAAATCTCAGAATATACAGTAAATAAAAATCACAGATCACAGGCACAGAGTAATAATAATGCAGCGGAAGTAAAAGAGATAGTAGTTCATGAAGCTACCATATAAATATATCAGAGTTACATAAGATACAACAGAAGAAATAAAGTACAAAAGAAGTCTCAATACATAGAAATCTACTAATACAATAGCTGGAAAGGACCAACAGACAGAAGAGATAAAACTAGACAAGCAGATAATCTCCAGCGATTACAAATCTCCAGAAAGTGGAAATCCAAATCTGTGAGTGCTCAAGCTGACCCGAGCGTAAATAAAAATACAAACACTCTAGTCAGGACATACATACTTATACAATGTAAACCAACTCAAGTGAACTATAGCAAAGGTACAAGTAACTAAGAGAATGCTTGGGACTGCCCATCCTTTAAGGATCCGGTAAACTATTTACTATGTAGTATATTGCGCTATATATAGTAGTGTCTAATCAGTAAAGTATAATCATATAGAAAATAGCGTTAAGGGGATGGTGAACCTTAACGCAGTCGGATCTTTGAAACCAAAATCGTAGTGGGCTCGCTATAAGGAGATGACACGGCACGCGAGGCAATGCCAGTGTGGATACACCGTTTGCACTCCCAGACCGGTGGCGATGGCAAGCCAGCAGCTTCCGCCCACCTGAACAATACCCCCGAATCAAAGTGGCGCCACATATCGAATCAAAAAACTAATAGAATGGTTTCTGATGGAGCATGCTCGATGAAAGGGTGCGACCCTTTGTGTAGCCCGGTATAGCTCCTGTTTTAGTCATTTATGCCAACTCACGGGAGTTAGGTCCACGTAATATACCTCGAGAACGTCGCCACCATCCTACTTCGAGAACGTCGCCACCATCCTACTTCATTCTGGAGTCTCCACCGCGTACACAGTTGTTAAAGTGGTTTTCAGTATTGACCGGCTATAAGACAATATCCGATCCCGGTCTCTTTAACAACCAATCGTTATTATAACCCGTAGTTATAACTTTAAAACAATATTTTATACTTCAAAATAAAATATCATTTCAACCTAAATCTTTATCAAAATAAAGATTAAATCATTTTCAAACCATTTCAATATATCATCATTCCATATCTTTCAATTCAAATATTTATCAAAATAAATATCAAGTCATTTCTAACCATTTCAATATATTAAATTATCATATCCTTTCAAAACTTTCTTTCAAATCATTTTAATATATCAAAAGATCATAACCTTTCAAAGCTTCATTTCCAAAATATCATATCTTTCATAACTTCTTTTCAAATCATTTTAATATCAAAATGTCATATCTTTCAAAACTCCATTTCAAATCATTTTAATGTATCAAAATATCATATCTTTTCAAAACCACATTTCAAATCATTTCAATATACCAAATAGTTATATTTCAAAACAATTTACTTCATTTTAAATCATAAAAATGAAGTTATTACATTTAATAATTAAATTATTAAATTCCAAAAATTTAAACTTTTCAATGTTCATTTATGTACTTAAATTTATTAAAACAATGAAAATTCAAGTTTCGCAGCATTTGGAAAATGCTATAGAAAGTTACATTCAAAACAAATTCAATTTAACAAAAGATAGCATTTAAAAATGCTGTTAATTAACTTCAAATATTCAATAGAATTTCACAAACACTATTTTTTTTATTTAAATCATTTTTAACTTACAAAATCATACATTTTCACATTTATAAGCATCATTTAATTTTCCTTAAATTCATGATTTTATAAAGTTAAGTTTCCTTTCAAAAATCAATATTTATTAATAATTCACTTATTAAATTTCAACATTCAAATTTAAATTCATTACATTAAATTTCAACTTAACACTTAAGTTCAAATTCTCAAATATAACATAGTTTTATTTTTATTTACTTAACTAAAATTTCACTTTTAAGTCAATTTCATAAATTTCCAATTTTAGTTATATTTCAAAATTTCAACATAAATATTCGTTCATTTCACATTTCAACTTAAATATTCATTCATTTCACATTTCAACTTTATTAAAAATCATTAATATGATATAAAATCACTTTAAATTCATTTAAATTCAAAACATCATAAATTTATCATATTTCCAAAGTTAATTTAATTTCCATTAAAAATTAAATCAAAATTTCCAAAATAACTTACATTCAAAATTTTCTAACTTTTTCATTAATTCATTTCACTTACAATTATTCAGAAAATCAATAATATTTACAAAAATCATATTTTTATTTAATTTTAAATCAAAATATTATAATAATTAAATTTCTAAAGTATTTTAATTTTTTTAGAAAAACATATCTTAACTACGGGCCTATATATAATTTTCTACGCTAGGTAAAGTGATACGGGTAATATATCATTTCAACCCGTAATTTACAAAGAAAAATCCAGGTTTTATCATTTCAAACCCGCAGTCCAAGTAAATGAAATAAATTGAAAACCGTTCAGGCCTATCATTTCAGCCCATAACAATTTTCCCTTATTCTAAAGTCCGTTCGGGTATGTATCATTTCAACCCATAGTGATTCTAATCTAAAGGGAACTTGCAGTGTGATGAACAGATAAAATAAACAGAATAGCATGAAATAACAGTAACATATAATATAATAGGTGTAATAACAGGTGTGAACATCATATGATAGTAATATAAGCAGTTATAACATGATCATATAGTTCTACAGATTCACAGGGTATCAATTTACTACTTATATAAGTACATAATGTCTGGTGAGAAATACTCACCTCTATAAGTTGGAGATAACAGATTCAGACACACAAACAAAGACCTAGAAAGTATGAAGGCACGACAATGATTTGAGTGAGAGAGATACAAGATTAATTGCCTTGAATACATGAGACAAAACAAATAAATATAAGATAAGTTTTCAACTCAAAATAAATAAACAATGTTAAGAATAAATGCATAAAACAATTCCAATGTCTTTGCACTTGCTTTCTACCACCTATGCTTCAGATATAGATCTAAAATACATGGCTACGGAGTGGTGTGGAAGAGGGTGGAGGTCAGGTCAGAGGTGGTGGTGGTGGAGGTTGTGGCGGCCAAAGGTGGAGGAAGAAGGAGATGGCAATCCTAGACAAGGTTTGGTACAGGTGATGGCTAGTGCTAGTTTAAATGAATTTTTGTGATGATCTTCACCATGGCTTGTCTTGGCCTAAGGAGGAGAGGTGTTAGGATGTGTGATGGTCAGAAAAAAGTGGTGGTGGTGGTCGTCCACAGCTTGGAGGAGGGGGAGTACAGCTATGAAGGTGGAGAGCATGTGCAAATTCAAGTAGAAAATCACTAAAAGACAAGAAGAAGATAGAATTTTTTACCAAAGATTCACAAGGAGAATAGCCGTGATTTTGTTTTTGAGAGAAAGAGAAATTATTTTCGTGAAAGTGAAAAAAAAAATGCAGCTGAAATGAATAGATTACACGGCCAAAACAATTAAGAGAAGAGTTGGGAAAATGGAAGGTCGGGAGATGAAAAGACTTAGGAATTCCAAAAGTTTTAAACCTTTCAAATTCCTTAAATTTGTTTATATAACTTGATATTTATGGAAATTATAATAATAGCAGATAAAATTTCGAAAATTTATCAAAATATAAAAATATATATAATATTTATTAATTATATAAAGTTAAATCAAGGAAAATAGCTAAAAAAGTAAACTAGTCTAGAAAATTTGAAATTAAATGAAATAAATTTTAGAAAATTCATATGAGCTTGTAATATATTTTTAAACATAAATAATAGTATAAAATAATAGTACATTCACAAAATAAATATAAAAAAATTAAATTTAAATATAATTTTAATGAAGAAAATAGCAGAAAATAAGAAAACAGCCTTAAAAAAAAAAGAAATCAACACAGTAAACTTTGAAAAAATTATAACATCACTTTAAAAATATTTAAAAGACAAAATATACTTAAAATAACATATTAACACATATAAAAAAAATTAAGTTTAAAGAAAATAGAAAAAGATTTAAAGAAATTGCTTAAAAATCCAAAACAGTGTCCAAAAATTACAATAAATCACCATTGACTTTGGAAAATTGTTTACTTCATTTTAAAATTATTATAATACAAAGATATACATACAATAACATATTAAAATGAAATATGACAAAGAAAATAAGATTTATATAATTCATAATAGACAAAATTGTTAAATAAATCAAATTACACTCAAAATTGAAATGTACATAACTTTTACAGTTTAAGTCCGTTTTCAACGAAACAAAAAGCAATGTTCAAGTTATTTTATGTAATTTCATAATAAAAGATAAAATTTAAGAATTTAAAATAATTTAGATTTGAAGTTTAAAAGTCAAAGTTTGAACGGTTTGACCAGAAATTCACTTTACAATAAAATATTCAAATTATACTAGTTTGAACTATAAATCACTTAATAATTATCATTTATATTTAAAAATGAAATGTTTGAAATAAAACGAATTTAAAATAACTTAACATAAAAATAAAGTCAATTTAAAAATATAAGCAAAAATCTAGGGTTGTTACACTCTCTCCCACTCAAAACTTTTCATCCTCGAAAAGGGTTGAGGTACGGAAAAGCACAGAAAAAGATAGAGTGAACTAGGATTAAGATAAGATGACAAGAAGATTGAAATTATACCTGATAACTGTTGTTATAGGTAAGTTTCGCAAGGTGGAGATGATCTTTCCAAGATTCTCTAAAATCAAGAACACAAGCACGCAAAAGTAGATCCAAAATGAGTACCAAAGATTTTCAAAGATTATAGAAAGATTTCTAAATAGAAAGATTATAGAAAGATGCTTATACCAGTCTATAGCAAGATAAGGATGATAAGGACAACCAAAAGATAGTTTGAAAAAAAATCAAAATAAGGAAATAAATTTGAAAGCAAGGAAATTTCAACTTAAATAGAGAATAAATCTTTTACACAAGTTAAATAAATCTTAACTATCCCAAATTTCATTATCTTATTATCCAATCATCTAAAATTAACAATTTTTAAAACCATGGGTTTGAAAAATAATCATTTATTACACTCACAATGTACTTAATAAATTTTATTCTTCTTTATTCCTAATTAAAATTAAATTTATTCCTCTCAATATATTTATCACTTATGTTAAACATACTTACACTTATTATAACTGCTTTCTTTTATTCTCAGTTCTTTTAACATTATTTTATTGTAAGTTATTCAATTACCCTTTATTATATTTACCTCTGTTAATCATTTTATAATTAAAATTTAAGTGTATAACATTTATTATAACCACTCAAATTTTATTAAAAGAAATCTTTTTATATTGTATATTATCCAATTACATTGTTAACTTCTGAAGTTAAGGTAAGTTATATTTGAATGCAATTGTATTATACAAATAAAACTTTCCAATTCAATCATTTCAAGCTTAAATCATTTATTCAAAATTTTTGATTTTCTTTTTATAATTGAAATTATTCTTTAAAAATAAAATTTAAGAATTAAATTTCCAATTTCTTCAAACCATTTAGAGATAACTAAAGGTATGCACATAGTTTATCAAATAAAATTTAAATCATATATCTATATATATTATAAATCAAGTCATATTTTAGAAATTCAATTCAAATCAATTTGATTTACCAAAACAAAGCTGTAGTAAGTCTACAGAGCGGTCTCTTCACTTCGAAACTCGAAAATGAACGTTGATGATGTCGCGATCATCACCGAAGTTATTTTCCAGCGACAAAGAGAAGAGCACTAATTTTTAAACTTTCAAGTTCTTTGAAAACAAATTTCTATTCGAAAATACTTTAAATAATATAACCTTTTAAAACTTTTAAACACAAGGTTTGAAACCATCGGAAATTAAATTCTCAGATTTCTTGTTCTAAATTCATTTCAGTTCCCAAATCAATTTATAACTATCTATAAATTCATTTATAGAACAATAAACGATAAATCAAGTATTATCAGTTCAAATCATCAATTTAAATCAGTTTATTAAGTTCCATCAATTTACTTATATATCAAAATTTATTTCATTAACCAAATTTTAAAATAATATTGTGTCAGTTTGTTCTGTCAAAGTGTTTTGGAAATCTTATCGATAGCGTTGATCAGACGAATCGATCTGAAACCCAATTCAACATCAACAACTCAAACAACACAATATATAAAACAAAACATAGATATACAAGTATAATTCAAAATGTTTGGAAGAATAGATTGGAAACAAAAGACAAGATGATTAAATAACAAAATAGGGAGGTGGATAAGCTTAAGTAAATCACGGGCAACCTTAGCCGGGTCAACCGTGACTTAAAGAATAAGATCAATGTGGATTTTTCTGGGGTAAATCTACATTCGATCTCAATAGATAAAGTTTGGAATAACAAAAGATATTAGCATCTAAACCAAGGATAGATATAAATCTCTGGTGAATCGAAGCTAATTGTAAAGGAGTTTTCCCCCGTTTTCAATTCAATTTGAAATTGGCGTGACCGCCGACTCACTAGAAAGATCATTCGAAGCGAAGTTATGGAATACTCCAGAGTCAAAAGAAGATGAATAGTGAAGGACACGAATGGATTTTGGAACCGTAAGGAATGTTCCAAAATTCAAAGGAATCGAGTCAAAAGGGAGAGATTCAAACTCGAATGAAAGTGATTCTGTAAATACATTCACTCCATATGCTGAGTTTTGCCTAGAGCTACCAGAGCTCTGATACCAACTGTAACAACCAGGTATTTTCAACCATTCACATCCATTATAAGTGTATAGGTAGACACTCATGCCGAAATTGAATTGCTCAAAATACCGCGTTGTAAATAAAAATTTGGCAAATATCAGAATATACAGTAAATAAAAATCACAGATCACAGGCACAGAGTAATAATAATGCAGCGGAAGTAAAAGAGATAGTAGTTCATGAAGCTACTATATAAATATATCAGAGTTACATAAGATACAACAGAAGAAATGAAGTACAAAAGAAGTCTCAATACATAGAAATCTACTAATACAATAGCTGGAAAGGACCAACAGACAGAAGAGATAAAACTAGACAAGCAGATAATCTCCAGCGATTCCAAATCTTCAGAAAGTGGAAATCCAAATCTGTGAGTACTCAGGCTGATCCGAGCGTAAATAAAAATACAAACACTCGAGTCAGGACATACATACTTATACAATGTAAACCAACTCAAGTGAACTGTAGCAAAGGTACAAGTAACTAAGAGAATGCTTGGGACCGCCCATCCTCTAAGGATCCGGTAAACTATTTACTATGTAGTATATTGCGCTATATACAGTAGTGTCTAATCGGTAAAGTATAATCATATAGAAAATAGCGTTAAGGGGATGGTGAACCTTAACGCAGTCGGATCTTTGAAACCAAAATCGTAGTGGGCTCACTATAAGGAGATGACACGGCACGCGAGGCAATGCCAGGGTGGATACACCGTTTGCACTCCCGGACCGGTGGTGACGGCAAGCCAGCAGCTTCCGCCCACCTCGAACAATACCCCCGAATCAAAGTGGCACCACATATCGAATCAAAAAACTAATAGAATGGTTTCCGATGGAGCATGCTCGATGAAAGGGTGCGACCCTTTGTGTAGCCCGGTATAGCTCCTGTTTTAGTCATTTATGCCAACTCACGGGAGTTGTGTCCACGTAATATACCTCGAGAACGTCGCCACCATCCTACTTCATTCTAGAGTCTCCACCGCGTACAGAGTTGTTAAAGTGGTTTTCGGTATTGGCCGGCTATAAGACAATATCCGATCCCGGTCTCTTTAACAACCAATCGTTATTATAACCCGTAGTTATAACTTTAAAACAATATTTTATACTTCAAAATAAAATATCATTTCAACCTAAATCTTTATCAAAATAAAGATTAAATCATTTCCAAACCATTTCAATATATCATCATACCATATCTTTCAATTCAAATATTTATCAAAATAAATATCAAGTCATTTCTAACCATTTCAATATATTAAATTATCATATCCTTTCAAAACTTCCTTTCAAATCATTTTAATATATCAAAAGATCATAACCTTTCAAAGCTTCATTTCCAAAATATCATATCTTTCAGAACTTCTTTTCAAATCATTTTAATATCAAAATGTCATATCTTTCAAAACTCCATTTCAAATCATTTTAATATATCAAAATATCATATCTTTTCAAAACCACATTTCAAATCATTTCAATATACCAAATAGTTATATTTCAAAACAATTTACTTCATTTTAAATCATAAAAATGAAGTTATTACATTTAATAATTAAATTATTAAATTCCAAAAATTCAAACTTTTCAATGTTCATTTATGCACTTAAATTTATTAAAACAATGAAAATTCAAGTTTCGCAGCATTTGGAAAATGCTACAGAAAGTTACATTCAAAACAAATTCAATTTAACAAAAGATAGCATTTAAAAATGCTGTTAATTAACTTCAAATATTCAATAGAATTTCACAAACACTATTTTTTTTATTTAAATCATTTTTAACTTACAAAATCATACATTTTCACATTTATAAGCATCATTTAATTTTCCTTAAATTCATGATTTTATAAAGTTAAGTTTCCTTTCAAAAATCAATATTTATTAATAATTCACTTATTAAATTTCAACATTCAAATTTAAATTGATTACATTAAATTTCAACTTAACACTTAAGTTCAAATTCTCAAATATAACATAGTTTTATTTTTATTTACTTAACTAAAATTTCACTTTTAATTCAATTTCATAAATTTCCAATTTTAGTTATATTTCAAAATTTCAACTTAAATATTCGTTCATTTCACATTTCAACTTAAATATTCATTCATTTCACATTTCAACTTTATTAAAAATCATTAATATGATATAAAATCACTTTAAATTCATTTAAATTCAAAACATCATAAATTTACCATATTTCCAAAGTTAATTTAATTTCCATTAAAAATTAAATCAAAATTTCCAAAATAACTTACATTCAAAATTTTCTAACTTTTTCATTAATTCATTTCACTTACAATTATTCAGAAAATCAATAATATTTACAAAAATCATATTTTCATTTAATTTGAAAAATCAAAATATTATAATAATTAAATTTCTAAAGTATTTTAAATTTTTTAGAAAAACATATCTTAACTACGGGCCTGTATATAATTTTCTACGCTAGGTAAAGTGATACGGGTAATATATCATTTCAACCCGTAATTTACAAAGAAAAATCCGGGTTTTATCATTTCAAACCCGCAGTCCAAGTAAATGAAATAAATTGAAAACCGTTCAGGCCTATCATTTCAGCCCATAACAATTTTCCCTTATTCTAAAGTCCGTTCGGGTATGTATCATTTCAACCCATTGTGATTCTAATCTAAAGGGAACTTGCAGTGTGATGAACAGATAAAATAAACAGAATAGCATGAAATAACGGTAACATATAATATAATAGGTGTAATAACAGGTGTGAACATCATATGATAGTAATATAAGCAGTTATAACATGATCATATAGTTCTACAGATTCACAGGGTGTCAATTTACTACTTATATAAGTACATAATGTCTGGTGAGAAATACTCACCTCTATAAGTTGGAGATAACAGATTCAGACACACAAACAAAGACCCAGAAAGTATGAAGGCATGACAATGATTTGAGTGAGAGAGATACAAGGTTAATTGCCTTGAATACATGAGACAAAACAAATAAATATAACATAAGTTTTCAACTCAAAATAAATAAACAATGTTAAGAATAAATGCATAAAACAATTCCAATGTCTTTGCACTTGCTTTCTACCACCTATGCTTCAGATATAGATCTGAAATACATGGCTACGGAGTGGTGTGGAAGAGGGTGAAGGTCAGGTCAGAGGTGGTGGTGGTGGAGGTTGTGGCGGCCAAAGGTGGAGGAAGAAAGAGATGACAATCCTAGACAAGGTTTGGTACAGGTGATGGCTAGTGCTAGTTTAGATGAATTTTTGTGATGATCTTCACCATGGCTTTCCTGGCCTGAGGAGGAGAGGTGTTAGGATGTGTGATGGTCAGAAAAAAGTGGTGGTGGTGGTCGGCCACAGCTTGGAGGAGGGGGAGTACAGCTATGAAGGTGGAGAGCATGTGCAAATTCAAGTAGAAAATCACTAAAAGACAAGAAGAAGATAGAATTTTTTACCAAAGATTCACAAGGAGAATAGCCGTGATTTTTTTTTTGAGAGAAAGAGAAATTATTTTCGTGAAAGTGAAAAAAAAATGCAGCTGAAATGAATAGATTACACGGCCAAAACAATTAAGAGAAGAGTTGGGAAAATGAAAGGTCGGGAGATGAAAAGACTTAGGAATTCCAAAAGTTTTAAAACTTTCAAATTCCTTAAATTTGTTTATATAACTTGATATTTATGGAAATAATAATAATCGCAGATAAAATTTCGAAAATTTATCAAAATATAAAAATATATATAATATTTATTAATTATATAAAGTTAAATCAAGGAAAATAGCTAAAAATAGTAAACTAGTCTAGAAAATTTGAAATTAAATGAAATAAATTTTAGAAAATTCATATGAGCTTGTAATATATTTTTAAACAAAACTAATAATATAAAATAATAGTACATTCACAAAATAAATATAAAAAAATTAAATTTAAATATAATTTTAATGAAGAAAATAGCAGAAAATAAGAAAACAGCCTTTAAAAAAAAAGAAATCAACACAGTAAACTTTGGAAAAATTATAACATCACTTTAAAAATATTTAAAAGACAAAATATACTTAAAATAACATATTAAAACATGTAAAAAAAAAATAAGTTTAAAGACAATATAAAAAGATTTAAAGAAATTGCTTAAAAATCCAAAACAGTGTCCAGAAATTGCAATAAATCACCATTGACTTTGGAAAATTGTTTACTTCATTTTAAAATTATTATAATACAAAGATATACATACAATAACATATTAAAATAAAATATGACAAAGAAAATAAGATTTATATAATTTATAATAGACAAAATTGTTAAATAAATCAAATTACACTCAAAATTGAAATGTACATAACATTTACAGTTTAAGTCCGTTTTCAACGAAACAAAAAGCAATGTTCAAGTTATTTTATGTACTTTCATAATAAAAGATAAAATTTAAGAATTTAAAATAATTTAAATTTGAAGTTTAAAAGTCAAAGTTTGAACGGTTTGACCAGAAATTCACTTTACAATAAAATATTCAAATTATACTAGTTTGAACTATAAATCACTTAATAATTATCATTTATATTTAAAAATGAAATGTTTGAAATAATTTTTTTTTAAAATAACTTAAAATAAAAATAAAGTCAATTTAAAAATATAAGCAAAAATCTAGGGTTGTTACAAATAATTTAGCTTAAATTACATTCTTTACCATTCAAATTAGTTATTACATCCACATTAAATAACCAATTTCTATTTCTTTTAATATTTTAATTACAAAAATCATATTAAATCAACTATTTGTAATTACCAAAATTTACGGATTGTTACACTCTCCCCCACTCAAAACTTTTCGTCACCGAAAAGGAAAAAGAAAGGGAAAGAAAGAATTAAGTAAACAACACATATTATTCAAAAATACTAACTTTATAAACAAATAAATTTATAAAATTAATTAATTTGAATAAAATTTACCAATTTATTTAAAAATTCCTCTAACACCATTTATGCTGTATATTATTCAATTAACCTTTTTATTCTATTTACCTCTATTAATCTTTTATAACTAAAATTTAAGTGTATAACATTTATTATAACCACTCGAATTGTATTTATAAAATCTTTTTATATTGTATATTATCCTATTACATATTCAACTTCTAAATAATTTAGGTAAGTTATATTGGAATGCAATAGAATATTTTACAAATAAAACTTTTTAATTCAATTATCTCAAGCTTAAATATTTATTCAAAATTTTGATTCTCTTTTACAATTGAAATCATCCTTTAAGATAAAATTTAAGAATCAAATTTCCAATTAAATTCAACTATTTTAGAGGTATATAAATGTATATACTAAATATATATCAAATCTACTTTGAAATCATATACCAATATATGTATTGTAAATCAAGTCATATTTTTTGAATTTCAAATCAATTTAATTCTCCAAAGAAAAACTGTAGTAAAACTACATGATAGTCTCTTCACTTAGAAACTAGAAAATGAATGTCGATGATGCTGCAGTCATCACCGAAATTTTTTTTCGCGACAAAGGGAAGAGCACTGCCTTAAAACTTTAAAATTCTTTGAAAACGATTTCTATTCGGAAAATACTTCAAATAATATATCTTTTAAAACTTTAAAACCAAAGTTCGAAATCATCAAAAATTAAATCTCAAATTCTTGATTTAAATTCATTTTAATTTCCAAATTAATTTACAACCATGTTTTATAGTTCAATTATCTATATATGAAACAAAAGCTAATGGTTACAAGTTATATACAAAGTCAAATATTATTTCTAAACATCCAATTCAGTTAACTATCAAAATTCATAAAGTTATACTTATATATACTATAATTATACAAAATTTATTCATTTACTAAATTTGAAAACAATACTGTGTCAGTTTGCTCTGTTCAAGTGTTTTGGAGACCCTATCGGTAGCGTTGATCAGACGAATCGATCGAAAACCTAAATCAACATCAACAACTCAAATAACACAATGTATAAAACATTTTAAATATAGGTTTACAAATACACTGTACAGGAATAGATTTTCAAAGCAAGGATAGAGTTTCAATTTCGATTAACTCAAATCAAAGAAAATTTTGATTTGAAAATAAGTTGGAACAAAAGATAAGATGATTAACCAACCGAATAAGGAAATGGGTAAGCTTATATAAATCGCGAGCAACCTTAACCGGGACAACCGTGACTTCAAGAATCATATCGATGTGGAATTCTAAGGCAAGTCTACATTCGATCTCAAGAGATAGAACTTGGGATATCAAGAGACACTGGCATCTAAACCGAGGATATATAAAATCTCCGGTGAATAAATGCCTATTGTGAAGGAGTTCCACCCCTTTACAAGCCATTTGAAGTGGAGTTATGGGATACTCAAAAATTAAAAGAATACGAATAGTAAGGGGCAAGAATGAATTTCAAAACCGAGGGAACATTCCAAAATTCAAAGGAAGTCGAGTCAAAAAGAAAAGATTCAAGCTCGAACGAAAGTGATTCTGTAAATAAATTCACCATATATGCTAAGTTTTTCCTAGAGCTAAAGCTCTGATACCAAATGTAACGATCGACTATTTTCAACCATTCGCATCCTCACATGTCGGACTTGAATTATTCAAAATACCAAATTGTAAATTAAATTTGGTAAAACATAGCATAACAGTAAATAAATAGTCACAGATCACAGACATAGAGTAATAAAATGCAGCGGAAGTAAAGAAATAGTAGTTCATGAAGCCACTATATAAATATACATCAGAGTTAAGCAAGATACAGCAAAGTCTCAATATGCTATCAAGTACAAACAGAATCCATCACTGGACTCAACTGAATAACCGGAATCAACTGGATAACTGAAAGCGAAATAGCCGAAACTGCTCAGAGCATTCCATCCGGCGTAAGCATCTGGATAATCTGGAATGCGACGTGGCATACCCGAAAGCCCTAAGAAATGCATGGGAAAGAAGGTAAGATTCACCCCGAAAGAAGTGATCCAAAAATGGATTTGACCTAAAGTTTCCGGGTATGTCCGACCAAAGATTTTACCCACCCAATAGTAAAATCCTGCAAATAAAGCAAAAACCGCTCCCATAGAAAGTACATAATGGAAATGTGCCACCACATAATAAGTATCATGTATAGCAATGTCCAACTCCAGAGGTGAGTCTCTAATGCTGTATCACTTATTCTGACCCGAGCGTAAAGAAAAACACAAAACACTCGAGTCAGGACATACGTACTTATACAATGTAAACCAACCCAAGTGAACTGTAATATATGGTATAAGTAACTAAAAGGATGTTTGGGACCGCCCATCCTCCAAGGATCCGTTAAACTATTTAATATGTAATAATGTTTCTCTATTATAATAATGTCATAGTAAAATAAACTTACTTTTAAATAGCGTTAAGGCTTTACATTTTCCACCTTAACACATAATAGTGCCAGTAGTCTATACAGTACCTGCATATCTCCTGATCGGGAGACTACGAGAAGATACTCCATAGGTACGACACAAATCAAACTCGTACAAGGCACGCTAAGGTAGGTGACACGGCACACAAGGCAATGCCAGGGTAGATATACCAATTACGCACACGGTTTGGTGGTAACGCGTTGTAGCCACTACCGCCCACCTCGAGCCACACCCCCAAATCAAAAATCAAAAGTGGCCACCAAATAAATCTCAAAGTCCGAATATAATGTCGAAGGAGTGTGTCCAATCAGAGGAATGACCTCATTGGCCCGAGTTCGCTCCTGTTTTAGCCACCTTATGCCAACTCATGGGAGTTGGGTCCACGTATATACCTCAAAGGAACGCCGTCACCATCCTACTTCATTCTGAAATCTCCACCCCGTACACGGTTGTTAAAGTGGTTTTCGGGGTTGGCAGAGAGTATGCCAACTTCTGATCCCAGTCTCTTTAACAACCCAATGTTATTATAACCCATGGATATTTCTTTCAAAATCATTTACACTTTAAAACAAAAATATCATATCCATTTCAAAACTAAATATTATATTATTTCCTTTCAAAATCAAATCAATATATCATTTCCTATTTCAAAAACCAAAGTAATAATATATCCTTTAAATTCCAAAGACCAAATCAATATCTTATTTAAATAAAACCCTAGTTTCCAAATCATTGAATGTTCCTTCAATTTATTAAACTCGAAATATTGTTTTAAATCATCTTAAACCAAACCACTTTGTAAAGTCATATTCTTAAATCTTCAATTTCAAATAAGTTCAAATTTATATATTTAAAGACAATTCTTAATTAAATACAATTTCTAAAAATTTCATTTCCAATGCCATATTATTTTCAAGTTATAACAACTCTGAAATCAAACACTTTGAAACATAATACTTTGAAATCCTAACAATTTTGAAATGTTATCATTTGGAATTCATACTGCTGAAATCACAATACTTAGGAATCATAGCATTTTTGGAATGTAATACTTTCCACTTTAACATTTCATATAACCAAAGCATTTATACACTTACAAATTTTAACATGGTCATTTTATCATAGCCTTATAGTTAAATAAACTTTGTTACTGTAATATACAATTTAAAGCTGAAATTCTTATGTTAAGTTAAAAGTACCTTATTAACTTACATTATTATTACAATAAAGAAACTTTATTATTTAATCATTTAAAATATTCCATTTACATTAATTACAACTTACATATCAAATGTAAGTTTTAACTTACATTTATTACAATAAAGAGCATTTATAATTTTAATCAATATTACACTAATTAAAAATTACATTATCAAATGTGCGTTTTAATTTACATTTATATTACAGTAAAGAGCATTTATTAATTTAATCAGTACCACACTAACTAAAACTTTACATGTTTCTTTCATTAATTAGGACTTTACACGTTTCTTTCATTAATTAAAACTTTACACGTTTCTTGCATTAATTAAATTTTTTACATGTTCTTTCATTAATTAGGACTTCACATGTTTCTTGCATTAATTAAAAACTATATTTCATTTTCTCAATTCAATATACATCATTTATTATACAACCATACTCATTTCAAAACTAAAGATTGATTGCAATTATCAGGTTAGATTTTAAAATTCCATATTAATCAACTTTAATTATTGAATTATTCATCACGAATAAAAATCTTTAAATTGCTTTTTAAAACTAAATAAAGATTTTTAAATTACACTTTAAACCAATTATCAGCTTATAACATTTTAACTTATAAAAACCGATATCTCTTTATATTTCAAATCTTTAAATCAAATTTTAAGTTAAAATTCCATATATTCCAAAATTTCAAAATAATTAATATATTTTTAGGAAAATATTACTTTAAAAATATTAACATGATTCTGTATAATATTTTCTAACCTAGGTCAAGTGATACGGATATGTATCATTTCAATCCGTAATTTAAAAAGAAAAACTCAGGTTCTATCATTTCGAACCCGCAATCCCAAGAAAAATAAATACAACAAAAATTAATAAAAAATCACTCGAGCCTATCATTTCAGCCCATAGTGAATTTTCTTATCCTAAAGTCCGTTCAGGTATGTATCATTTCAACCCATAGTAATAGGAAACTTGCAGTGTGATAAGCAGGAAATAAGTATAACTATATAGCATATAATATCATAACAGATGATGTGACAAATATATAAACAACATTTAACATCATATAATCAATCACAAGCATGTATGAACATAACATAATAATTTCTACAATTCGCTTGTCATCATTTCACAATTATAAAAGTACGTTGTCTAGAGTGAAAAATCTCACCTTTTTGAAAGCTAGAATCAAAATCAAACATACATCCAAATTCCGCAAAGCACGAAAAGGCACAACAAAGCACGAATATTTTTTTTGAGTGGATGAAGAGTCAGATCCAAACTTGTAAACAACACAATACATAACATATATAAGCAATGATTCAATACAAAAGAATATAGATAAAAACAATGAAAAGATAGAAAATAAAATGACATAACCTTGATAAATCAAAGCAAGGTGATCAATTCATGACTTGGTTAAGGTTATGTTATCAACTTTGGTGATGTATGCTTCCATAGTGGTCACGACTAGGCTTTGGTGGTAAGGAGGAGGTGGTGTGGTCGGCAATAGGTGGAGACCAAGCCATGCTTGAAGAAGAACAAAAGAAAAGAGAAAAGAAAATAGAAAAAGAAGAAGAGGAAGCCATGGAATAATTAGAGTTTGCTGTATTTTTTTCTTCATGCAAATGATAATGAGGAGTTTTGAGAATTGTTTGTGCGTGAGTTATCAAAAGAAATACACGGCTAAAGATGGAAGAAAAAAAGAAACGGCTAAGGAGGAGTAAATTGTAGGAAACAAAAGGCATAAGCTAAGGAGAAATAAGCTTGCATATATTTTGTTCTTAAATGCAAATGAAAATGAGAAGTGGGAAATAAATTTTTGTACGTGAATTGATAAATTTTCTCACGGCTAATGGATGGAGTGGTTTGGAAGGCAAGCAAAGAAGTAAATGCTAGGAAACGGAAAAAGCATAATTAAGGAGAAAGGAACGTATATATTTATTCTTAATTGCAAATGAAAATGAGGAGTTTGAAATGAGAAATAAATCTTCTTGTACGTGATTTGTGGAATGATTTCTCATAGCTAGAAAAAAAATACACGGCTATGGTAGGTAATTAAATAGATAGGTAAATAAAAGGTAAGAAATAAAGCAAATGTAACCTATGCCTAATTAAACAAAGTAACGTATGTCTAATTAATTTGTTTCCAAGCCATTAAATAATAGAATATACACAAATAAACTCCAATAAATACAATAAAATCCTAGACAAATAAAAATAGAAAGATAAAATAGAGATGGATAGAGGAAAAATATATAATATGTATATAATAAAAGCATAGAAATTTATTGCGTGTAAAACACTGTAATTTATCCAGTTTAAAAAGTATAAGTTTTAAATTCCTAATAAATCCATATTCTTAACTTCATCTAGTTATTCAATCCATTTCATTATACGGTATAATTATCATGGTTTATACCATAGTGCACTAATATTCCTATTTTATCTTAATTTCAAATAATGTAATATTTAATTCCATTTACTACAATAGATCTAATTATTAGAGATTGAATTTCAATACATAAATTTGATTCAATTCCAAATCTTTTTATTAAGTCCATTACTACTCTATAAACCTAGTTAACCATTCATTCCTTAATATACTCCGATTTAACAACTTCTAAACATTGTACTACATTCATATTAATGTAACTTTTGTTTATATTTATTAAAATTTGACTTCTCATTTCAATTTAATAGACTAAATAAACATGTAACACATAGTAATTGTCACTGTTTACTTTTAACTACATTTATAAGTTTATTGTATACAGACCAAAGTTACAATTACTTACAGGACCATGTTCTTACTCAATTTCCATTCATTATATTATACCTCATTCATGAATTCAACATTTACATTATTTCAATTTATTGTAATCTCCTTCAATCTATCAATAATTTACCTTAAATTACATTCTTTACCATTCAAATTAGTTATTACATCCACATTAAATAACCAATTTCTATTTCTTTTAATATTTTAATTACAAAAATCTTATTAAATCAACTATTTTTAATTACCTAAATTTACGGATTGTTACAGGTCATGGACTCAATCATAGAATCGATCACTGAGACCTATTGTTTATCCCAGCATACCGTCGAACAGAAAAGCTAATTAGATGTCAAGCCTAATCAAGTATGTATGAATGAAAAATCAACTTGATGCCAAACCTAATCAGGTACATATGAATGCAAAAGCAAACCGAATGCCAAACCTAATCAGGTACACTTGGATGCAAAAGCTAACCGGATGCCAAGCCTAATTGGGTACGTATGGATGCAAAACCTAACCAAATGCCAAACCTAATAGGGTATATATGGAGATAATCTATACCCGAGATATATTGTTTAACCGAACGTACCGTCGAATGTAAAAGCTAACCGGATGCCAAGCCTAACCGGGTACATATGAAACCAATCTGTACTTGAGATATACTATTTAACCGAGCTTATAATCGAATGCAAAAGCTAACCGGATGCCAAACCTAATAGTATGGTATGGATGCAAAAGCTAACTGGATGCCAAGCCTAATCGGGTATGTATAGATGCAAAAGCTAACTTGATGCCAAGCCTCAAGTATATATGGAATCAATCTATATCCAGGATATATTGTTTAACCGAGAATACCATCGAATGCAAAAGCAAACCGGATACCAAGCTTAATCGGGTGCATATGGATGCAAAAATTAAGTGGATGCCAAGTCTAATTGGGTATGTACGGATGCAAGAGCTAACCGGATGCCAAGCCTAATCGGGTATATATGAATGTAAAAACTAACCGAATACCAAGCCTAACCGGGTACGTATGTAACCAATCTATACTCAATATATATTGTTTAACTAAGTGTACCATCGAATGCAAAAGTGAATCAAATGTCAAGCCTAATCGAGTACGTGTGGATGCAAAAGCTAATAGGATGTTAATCCTAATCAGGTACGTATGAATGCAATATCTAATCGGTGTCAAACCTAATCGGGTACGTATGGATGCAAAATCTAACCGAATGTCAATCCTAATCGGGTGCATATGGAACAAATCTATCATTTGTATTTTTAAATTGGTGCATTAGAATGTATCAAATTGAATAAAATGTGCCGAATGATAGTTAAAAATATCATTGTATTTTTAAAGTGCATTATAATGTATCGCATGATAAGTAAAAATATCATTTCTATTTTTAAAGTGCATTAAAATGCATTGAATGTGGCGAGTGATAGCTAAAACAGTTTAATATAGCATTATAGTTATGAAGTTCACTATCATGTTTAAGATATTCAAAATGATATTTTAATATAACATTTTAATTATCAAGTCCATTAGCAGGTTTTTTTTGAAAATGGGTTAAATTTTTATTACCATCTCAAATAGGCTAAAGCCCAGATCGTACAAAATCGGCTGTATAATTACATTAGCTACATCAATACAACATACAAACACTTTAACCCAGACACTCCTCTTTTAGGTCTTTTTTCTCATGGTGGCTCGCAATACACTGCTTGATTTTCTACATAATCAGCCTTCATCTTCATCCTCTCTAGTGCTAGTCTTTCTCGTTCCTTTAAGTTGGTGAGTATTCTTTTTTCAATTTGTTCCATAATTATGCTTGTATCTTTGTTGATTTGTGAATTAAGTAACCGTATCTCTTTATTCTTGTTGTTGAAAGCCCTGTTGTTCCTTTCTCTTCAAATATACCATACAGAAGGTGTGAGGAAAATTTTGAGCATCTCTTGCATCAAGTTAGAGACAGTACTCTATTGGTTCAGGTACAAAATTTCATCTTTCAAGGATTTAACCTCATTTGTTAGCACACATTTTAGTTTTTGTAGCCCCCAAATTCATTTACTGCAGCAGCATTCAAAGAATAAATGGTCATGACTTTCAGTTTCTACATTGCATAGATTGCATGTAGTATCTTCAATAAACCCCCATTTGTGCAGTCGATCTTTTGTTGGAAGTTTGCCTAGATTTGCCTTTGGGTTGTTTGACCTACTCCATACTATTTTGTACCACTCTAGTGTCAGGAATTTGTCTCTGGTGTCCTCCCAAACCTTTTGCATTACGAACTGGCCTTTATGAGAAATTTTCATAATCCAAGTGTCTTCTTTTTTTCACTGTGAATTGGAATTCTTTGGATTTCATCCTTAAGGTTTCTAATGATTAGTTGTTTGTCACATTTCCAGCTTACTTCCTTAATTATGCTTGCGATAGTACATTGTGGCTTACTATAATCTGAGTAGCCTTCCCATCCTATTCTTTCAACTAGGCTTTGACTGTTAATTCATGGGTCTCTCCACGGATCAGTTTTTTGGCCATTAGCAATTTGCCTTTCAATGAGGGGTTTTAAATCATCTCTGAGATTTAATATGTGTTTCCATGTTACTGATGCATTGTTGTCGATTGTTGTTGTCTATAAGTTTTCATTCAAATATCTAGCTCTCATCCATCTTGGCCATAGGTTGTCACGTTTTTATTTTCCTTGCCATCTTTATGCCATAAACCTTTTTTTAACTCGAATAGATTTTTAAGACCAACTTCTCTTTCCTCTTTAGGTTTACACATGTCTTTAAAGCTAACTTTGTGTAGTTTTCCCCTCCATATAAAATCAGCACGCACAACATTAATTTTTCTAATGGAACAATCTGGGATTTGGAAAGTTTGTTACCAAAATCCGACTTTTGAAGTAATTATTGTATGGACTAATTCAATTCTACCTGCAAAAGACAGAAATTTTGATCTCCATCCCTGTAATTTATCTCTGGTATTATCAATTAGCTTGCCACATTCTTTATCAGTAATTGTATTGTTAGACAGAGGTATCCCCAGATACTTACTAGGAAAAGTCTCTTCTGAAACACCTATTCTTCTCAGTAGGTTTTGTCTGTCTTTGCAGTATTTGTTAAAATAGCATTTGATTTTCCCCTTCATTTAGTTTCAGACCTACATATGTATTGAGAAGGAGGAAGATGTTTTCTAAAGTGTCCACTGCATGCAAGGAAGGTTTGATTACTACTAAAAGATCATCCACATATATCAAATGAGTTACCTTTGGTTCAAATTTGTAAACTGTAATGATATTGTTTTGATAGCAAGATATTTCCATTTGCAATGAGAACCACTCCATAGCTATTGCAAAGAGATAAGGGGATAGGGGGTCCCCTTATTCCTCTATTGCTTTTTATATAGCCTTTTGGCACTCCATTTATAAGAACAGAAAATGTAGGAGTAGAGTAGTATTCAATTAGTTTCAAAAACTTTCCTGGTACTCCCATAGACCTTAGCGTATGAATAATGAATTTTCTATTTACTTTTTCATAAGCCTTATGTAAATCAAATTTTAGACTCATTTTGTCTGCCTCTAGCTTATTAAAATCTTTGATTAGTTCATGGTCCATTAAGGAGTTCTCAAATATAAATCTTCCCTTTATAAATGCACTTTGACACCGAGATACTAAATCTAGCAGTCATATAATTTTGCAGAGAATTTTATAGGGGACATTACAACAAGCAATTGGCCTATATTCCTTAATTCTTTCAAGCCTTTTAACTTTAGGAATTAAGGATATGAAAGTGTGGTTAATCTCTTGTAGGAACTCCCCATTATCCAAGGCCTCTTAATAAGCTTGTAACATGTATTTTTCCAGATTTGCCCAGTGCACGTTGGAGACAACTGCCCCCATATCATCTGGTCTAGGACTGGAGTCTTCATGAATGGAGTATACAACTCTCCTCAATTCCCCTTATGTAATCCTAGTCCTCAACATGGAGCATCCTTCCTGGGAAATTTTCCTTCTACTGTGAATAACTGGTAAGTCTTATTCTAATTCTCCATTGTATAAGTCCATGAAGTAAGATAAAGCATTTTCTTCTATTTCCTTTAAGTTGTCCACTGCATTGCCCTGATCATTCAAGCAGTTAAGAAATTGTTATGATGTGTTTTTTGAGACATTTTTGTGTAATTTTTTTTGCATTCATCCCCCTGTGTAAGCTTGACTTTATGCTTAATCTCTATGGCATGCTTCTTAAGTTCTTCTTTCTGTTTTCTCTGAAGGGAATAATATTCTGAATTGAGTCTTTCATGCATTTATCTAACTTCACTTGTATCTCCTCTATCTGCCTTTGAACGTTAAGTACTGCATCATTATCCATTGGTCCTTTTCTATTCCATTCCTTCAATCTATTTTTCATTGTTTTTACTACCGTTATGAATCTGTACACGTGAGTACCGGTAGGAGGTATAATTGTATCAAAATTAACAGCCTTATTATATCCCTCTAACAAACTCTAGTGGTTAGCATATCTAAAAGTTTCCCCTTTTGATTACTATTGTCATTATTGAATTGAATTAGGAGAGGACCGTGATCCCTTGTGGAACTAGGGAGAGCAATGGTTTTCAAGGCAGGAATTTTATTTATCAAGTCTACATTACATAAAGCTCTATATAATCGAGAAGTTATTCTTTTTGCCTCACCACTTTTATATGTGTATTGCAGGCCTGAGTGGAATGTTTTTAATAATCCACTAGCAAGTACGCAATCGTTAAATTCAGCCATATGTGATAGCTTCAGGGTGCTACTCCTCTTTTCTCTCTTGTTTTTAATACTGCATTGAAGTCTCCCATCACCAACCATGGCTTATTGAATTGTTTTGAAATTTAACTATCTATTGCAAAAGAGTAATCCTTTCTGATGCAAGTTCCTGACATAGACAAAAGTAATATATATCTCCAGTCCTCCTGTATTTTTGAAAAGAATTGTTATTTGTTGATTCTCCTTGTTTATAATTGTACCTATCCGAGCATTTTCTTGCCATAAAACTAGAATTCGACCTTTTGGTTGTTGTGAACTGTTGTGTATCATGCTCCATGATCACCAATTTGTTGTTTAAGCATCTCTGCATTTTCTTCAGTAAATTTATTCTCAAGCAATGATATTATTGATGGCCTGTATTGGGCCCTAAAGTTGTGGAGGTCTAATTGACATATGTCATTGTTTAGACCTTGCACATTCCAACAAAACACAGACATCAATGTTTGTTGGTTTTGCTCCTTGTTACAGGAACAGATTCAACTCTTGCTATTTTATTAGCATAACTTTTTTCTATTGAATTGTTTATTAACGATTCATTTTCTTTTGTAAATTTACTTATATCCTCCTCTTCTTCTTCATTCTCCTCTTTAGACGAATCCAGCTGGATATTCATTTTTTTGATTTACTTCAGAGAGTCAGACAAATCCTCTTTTTCACGGGAATGATAATGCTCTTCAGGAGGAATATTTGTTGTAGGGGAACTGTTTTAAACCGGAACTCAACCCTTTGATCTAGATTTGGAGGAAATTCTTTCTCTATCCAGAGCCCTCAACAGTAATGCTAATGTGACTTTTAGGTAAGGGTTGGCTACTAACTGCAACATTTTGTATGTATTCTTTTGTAGCTGCTACAATTTTTGGACAACTAATATGAGATATAAGTATGCCCAAAACACTTGCATTTAGTGCATTTAGGAGGCAAAAACTCATATTCTATGTCCTACGTATATATATTACCATATTCGTCTTTAACTTTGACTGTTTTTGGTAGATCATTTTCAGCCTTTATCTCCTCTAGTACTCCGACATATTTTATCCCTTTGTCCAATCTTGTATTTTCATCCATATCCAAAGGTCCATTAACATGTTTATAATACGCAAAACTATAGTTTAATGTAAAATTTTAATTATGAAATCCACTATCATGTTTATGATATGAAAGAAATAGTTTAGTGTAGCATTTTAATTACAAAGTCCACTAGCATGTTTGGAACATTCAAAATGATAGTTTAATATAACATTTTATTTATGATATCTGTAATATTCAAAATAAATTAACTCAATAAACAAGTAAATAAGCAACTGACGCATTATGTTTTATGCATTTTTTATCATCTCGTGAAACATATGAGTAATTTTATCTAATCAAAATCACAATCTCGTGTAGATTCTTAAAACAAAATTTACTCCAGCTCCTTGAAATTTAGGAACATTCAATCATGCTATTACAAATGCATAAACAATATCAACAACAATACAGAATATAACGTTTAATTATGCATTACATATATAGAATTATAATGATAAGTTCATATAGCATTTTTGTTCTCTTAGTTCATTTTAACACATTTAATCGCCATCATTATCTTGAGCACCACCAGCAACCTTAACCTCCATTCCACCGCCGCTCATCTGAACTCCGCCATCGAAGTCATCGCCCAAGTCACTGAAGGCCTTCAAAGTAGTCGTCGCCACCTACAGTCTATCGCCTTCACCTGAATGAGCTCCACCTTCGCTTGTGCTTGCACCGCCGCTGTCTGTTCTTACGATGTTGCGCCATTTGTTCTGGTGATGTCACCGCCTGTACTAGTGATTTGAAAATGATATAATTTGTTTGTAAAGAATTTAATTCAGACGAAAGTATAAAGCTCATATCCTCAAAATGTAAAAATAATTGTTGCGTCCTTCATTCCAAAAATAATGTATGTTTTTCCTTCAATCGATTTTCCTGTAATTTCTAATACTAGATACAAAATTTACTTTTTCGCATTCAAATACTATATAATAATTTCGTTTTTCCTATTCAAGTGCAATCTCTACTACTAATAAAAGGGAATTGGTTGAGTAACCCCAGTTTTAATTGTGACATTTCATATTTTATCATATATTGGCATCATGCGCATGTTTGTGTACATGTTGCATTTCATGCGTTAGTTGTTGTATAAAACTAAATAGTTTATTGAAAGTACCGGTGTTAGTATCCTTTGAAAACTACTTTGGATATGAATAAGCCGATCTTTGTTCAGGTCAAAAAGCTATAAAAATAATGCTAAAACACATTCAGTTTTACTAACTATAATAAAATTCAATTTCGTCGTCTAAACCATTGCATAAGTAATAAAAAACTTTATATATCATCTATGACTAATTCCCAAAATAACAAATCTGGCTGTTGATGTTAGACAATTGTTTGTATGCACTCACACATATACATGAATTGAGTACATTTTCAAAATGAAGCATAAAATTTATACTGAAAGGGAAAATATATTATCACAACCTGATTTTTCGACATCCGAAAATCTACATCAATACGTCCACTTATCAAATGCCAAATAATCGGGTGCTGAAAAACCAGACTGTAAGGAAAAGAAGGAGGAAGAAGAAGAGAAAACAAAACAATATCAGAATCTCACTATCGCAGTGGATCAATATATAATAGATAAATAACAGATCTTTATACAGAAAGAATTATATCTGTTTGAACATTGCATCACCAGAGTACAACACAACCAATAGCAAAATACTGGACAATTATAATAACTTTTCCTCATAAATTGAATATACATCATATACTGCACAACGGAATATACATCAAGTATGTGTGATACGTCTCGTCATCCAACATATCCCCTGAGCTCCATAGCAGTCCATCCAGAATTTGTACTTTATAATAGTCAGTCTGACCCGAGCATTATAGTAAAATAACACCCGAGTCAATCTGGAAAACCAGTGCGAGAAAACACACTCAAATAGGTTTATTACAGTTTCCAAAATCCTTTTAGAAATCAAAGGAATCTCGTAAGACCATGCCATAAATAAACATGTCGATTTTTACCTTATGATAACCAAAACATTTCTTATCAAATCCTCTGATATTATAGTAGTGTCTATATACAAATACTTATTCAAATAGCCAAAATTGTTACATTCATTAAATTCCATCATAATAGGTATACAAACAAGTCCAAAGGAAATTATTGGAGATTAGGTTTCCATCAATGGCATGGATACTGGAGTACCGCCCATCATAGTACCTGGTCTGGATTAGCGTATCGAGGATCCCCCCGATCCCCTGCAACACAAGACTGGAGCTACCCCTTACTGGATAGTCCGAATAAGATCACCCCCGCGGTTGGTTCAGCAACCGTCCACACAGCCGAATAAAAAGGAACATCTAGACAGGGATGACCTTACCCTAATTGGTTGCTAGCCACTTAGCCTTGCTGCACCTCCCCTATTTTAGCCATTCCCGGTTGACAAGGCTCAAGGCTATGTGTTACCTTTTTAGAACACAACTCACTTAGAATGCTCATCGTCCTCCTGATGATGTTCTGATAGCATTCATCTATATAAGGTCGTTCCCGGTCCGAACAGAATCGAAGGCACTAGTCCTACTACATCCATTTTGGAATCACCCTCAGGATTAATAGCGATTAGCACTTGCACATCACTGCTCCATCTTCAACTCCAAGCTCTTGTCTTCCTCATGAAAACGTTCAAACCGGATCGAAGTGGTTTTCGGGAACTTAATCCCGATCCCGGGCTCTTCGAAACGATCAACGCATTGGCCAATGTTGATAGTCGGTTATTTAACTAACGTATAACATCCACAAACAACCATCAGGCCTTAATAATTTTCCAAATTATTTATTTCAAAATATCTTCGCAAGATATTTTTCTACACTTCACCCCTTTGAAAATAGTTTCAAATCACTTTTTCTCTCACGGAATAAATTTTCACCCAATTGTTTTAGTTCCACTGAAAATCACCAAGTCTTAATACTTTAGATTTTTAAATAATTTAAATCACTTTATCGAAAAATATATACTTTAAAAAAATTTAAAATAAAAACTACTTAAAACACTTTATTTAAAATACTAGTTATGAAATTTTATAATAATTTCTCATATAAAACTTAAGACAAAACTAAATTTTAAAATAAAAGTTATTCTATAAGGTATAAATATTAAATAATTATCTTTTAAATGATAATACTAGTTAAACCATTAAAGTAATTTAGTTATATAATTAACTTAATAAATATTTACTTTAAAAAATTTAAAAACTACTAAATAATAATTTCTTTCAAAAACATTCTTTTAAAACCACTTAAAAACCTCTAGCTTATACTTAGAAATCTATTTTGAAAACATACTTGGCTTTCAGGAAAATACACTTTCCATTCCAAAGTAGTCCATTTAATCAGTTAATAAATCCTTCTCGATTTATCCCAATTTAATTTACGTCTCAAACCCGTATGTTACTTTCCCACACCTTTAAATAAAACTACTATTTATTTTTAAAACAAATTAACCATTCCTTTATAAATTCCCACCGTGAATTTATACTTCCAAATATTCACTGATATCTTATTTCACTTTGCAAACCCAGTTTATAAATTCCATAGTCTCACCCTCCTTTTAAATCACAGTTTCAAACACTTAATCGATTTTCAAATTGATTTCCAAAATTTACTCCATTTTAAAATAAATTCCTTTACTTACTCAATTTTATTTCAAAACCCATTAATTTCAGATTAAGTAAAGGAATAAAATTGAGTAAGTAAAGGAATTTATTTTAAAATGGATGGGTTTTGAAATAAAATTCCTTTACTTGCTCCAAAATCTACCACTAAATCCGTTAATTAAAATAACTAGCGAATTTAAAATAAGTATATGTATTTTTTTCCTTGAAACTACCTATATATTAAACATGCATGTATAATTTTTCTTGGAAAACACATCCTTATGAAAATAGTCTACATAGTTTAAAAATAATCTAACTTTATATAAAATGTTCAATATCATAAATTTATATTTTCAAAATCTTATCTATACATATATTTACCGTTTTAAATTTAAAATATGCATGCGGATGTAAATATATATATTTGTTAAATTAAAAACAGAATCAAATTTTGCCTTACAGTAATTTTTTTGTACATATATACAAATTGAAAAAAAATTGCATATATTTATCTAACAGTGGCTATACAATTTCCCTTCTTTTTATTCTCTGTATATATTTGGGAAATAGTATATACGTGATAAATTTTAAATTGAAAAAAAAAATGAAGAATGAAGGTAAACTAAATATATCTCTCTATGTTTCCCCTGTTAATCGTTTGACCCAAACATCTGACATAGCCTAATCGATTAGATCCCCTCTCTCTCGATCGCTCCAGGCATCAACCCAACAGCTCAGCCCTCTCCATCATCAAATTCCATCCTCTGGTTACCAGCCACACACGCGGCAACCACTAACGCGGCCATCAAGACGAGTTGTCGCCTCTCCTATCGCGAATCATCGGAGAACTATCCCAAAACCTAATCATCGTCGACCTCCTGATTGCTCGAACGCGAGCCATTCGAACTCGAAGGGAAAGTCACCCCCTTTTCCTCGAATTCGATATGAACTCACGAATTTCGTCGCGATTTCAAATCGTGCCCACGTTCCCCTTTTTTTCTCTCTTAGCATGATTTAAATTTTAAATGAGAAGGAGAATGGTGGTTTGTTCAGCCATTATTCTTTTGAATGAATTGATTTGAAATAATTTTAGGAACTGAGAGAGAAAGGGATTTGTTTTTGAACCAGCTTCTATTTATTTTTTCTTAAAGAAGACGCGTGTCTTCATGGAGAACATGTGTTTAATGAACTTAAGGGAAAATATAAAGCTATGATATAAGGCAATGTTGACCAGTCAACCCAAAACATATATATTATATTTAAATTTAAATTTATATCGTCACGATTTCCGCAACTCACAATCTCGACCTCCTATCGAGGCGTGCCGCTAGACGTTTATAATGGTTTACCCTTATTATGAACACGATGGAAAAGGTTTCGAGTCCTGATTCGATCGTATGGAGAAGATAACTTTTTTGGACCCAGTTATTATATTGAATTTCAATTTAAATTTCAACGCATTTACATATCGTACGATCACTTGAGTATTCCAAACACAACGAAAATTGAAATCCGATAATAATACACTATTACGGATCTAATGGAACTGGTTTCGTCGAATTTCAAGACTGTCCCTCGAAAGGCTATTTTTAAATGTCAGTTTATACGATATAAATTCAAAAATGAACAAAACACTTTTAAATTAAATTTATAATTCTATTATTTTCAATATTATCAATATAAATTTATAAGCCTTCAAATTATTCTTAACCAGCTTAAAAACCAAGATTCACTATTTTAACCAATTTCCAAGTATTAAATTCAAAAATTTAATTGTCAAATAAACGGTGATATTTGAAATTCAAGATAAACTAACTTTCAAATATTTAAAATCAATTAAATATTCCAATTTCAAATATCCAAAAATTTCGGGTCGTCACATTCCTCCCCTCTTAAAAGAATTTCGTCTCCGAAATTACTAGTTAAGAAGAATGGTCCAAAACCCTTTTACTATTTTCCAAAACCAAATAGTTTTTAACAACACCCAAAACAATCTTTTGATTAAAGACACATTATCACTCTTACTTACTTTCTAGACTCATCCATAGTTCCCGAACAACATTACTTACACAACCATTCAATTTATAATTTAAAACCAAATTTAAATTATCAAAATTTTCTCTAACTCTCTAAATTTCAAAATTTTTTGCCAGCGTCTCCTTTGCACGGCTAGCTCGGTACGACTACAAAATGCCTCAATAGGCCCCCAAATTTCGAAAGAAAACAAAATGCCAAGTGGTTGGATCAAAAAATCATCAAATTTCATATGACAATTTAAATACATACCTTTTTGTTGGTCAACTCAAATTTATCCTCTGAAATCAAAAACACCAATTTCCTTTTGCTTTTAAAACACATGTATATCCTACTTAGCAATGATATCCAATCATAAAATTCAAAATCATTATACATTTCTTTACTAGTTTCAATATTCATCCATTCAAGTCCATACGATGTACACATATCGTCCGTACGCAATATCAAATCCAACCGCTTGCTCGATCACACAATTTCACTTCCGAACTAGTATCGTCCACCCGACTTCCTAGTGCGGACTCAGATCTGGTTTCTTGATCAAAAACCGTCATTTTCCTTGCATAGTCATACACTATGATAGAGAATTTTCGGAATCAATCAAAAATCCATATCCTGGGTTCGCCATTGAAAATCGAGTGAAAAATCCCGACTCAGATCGATATGATTACCTCGAAATTTTGTGCTCGAATCTGGATCAAATCGTTATGCGAATAAAATAATATACGTACGTCCTACGTATTTATCTCAATTGAATATTAGCTATATCAGTTCTCTTTTATTCACACTTATTTTAATTCCTATTCACTTATTCACACTTATCCCATTCCATCACTTTTTATTAAACCCTTCAAATATTACCTTAGTATATTTTTCTCAATTCCAGATTTTACTTAAGAATTTCACCATTCATTTCTTAAGTTCAATATAAATATTTTATAAACTTCTTATATTTATTTTCACCTTGCCACTAAAGCTTTCAAATATATTTCCATTTAACTTAACTTTTCAATTCCATTCTGAATTCAATTTATCTTCAATTCTTAATTTATTTCCAAATCAATTAAATATTGAGTTCTATTCACCTTATCTCATACCCATTCTTAATTAACCATTTCTTTAATTAGTTCGACTTACTAATTTATTTTAAATCTTTATTTCCAAACTTTAATTATTTTTTAGTCTACTTGGATTCATTCCTTTTAAGTTAATTCAGTTACATTCCATTTCCATTCAAAATTTTAAACTACCATAAGTTTTCCAATTTATTTAAATTCCATTTACCATTCCTTCCAATTCACTTCAATTAATTATCCAACTAATTTTGTTTTCACACTTACTTTTATTTAACTCTTTCATATTGAATTTTATTCTAACAAGTTTCAAATTTTATAAGTTATCAAACCCATTTATATCCCATAAATATTTTTAATTAAGATTACAGAGTCTTTTAAGAATTACTCAACATTTGAAAATCATTTTTGAAATCAATTGTATACATAATTCATTTGCATATCAAATTATCTTTTGAATTTTAAAACCAAAACCAGTTTTGCAAACAACTCCAATTTAAACATTTAAGCAGCAATTCCTCCCTTGGAAACTCGAAAATGAACATCGATGATGTCGCGATCATCATCGGAGTTATTTTCCGGCGACCAAAAAGAGTTCAGTGCTTTTATCTCTTTAAAAACCCTTTCCAATTTTTTTTTTTAGAATCCAAATCTCACCAGATTTCAAATCCAGTTCAAAAATATTTCTGACATAATATCGCTATTATTCCTCCAAAACCTTTGAAAATTATTTTCAAACTCAAAGGGAATTAAATTTTCTCAAATTTTCAAATTTCAAATCCTTTCAATCTATATTCAAACGTTACTCTGGAATTTTATTCTATTTCAATTATAAATCATATTTATAATTCACATTTACAAATCTCATTCTGTTATATAAATTTATTTTCTTAACCTTTGGTTATTATCTTAATTTCTTATTCAATTTTCACATAGCAATGACGATAATTTACTATTATCATTTCCTAGCAACCAAGCAACCATATATAATTATAATAACTTCTGAAAATTATTTCTTTCATATATAAAAAATAATAAGGCAAAATTATTTCATTTACCCCATGTTAAAACTATTATATTGAATTGTTCTATTCAAGTGCTTATAGATCCCTATCAATAACGTTAATTACTCGTATTGACCAGAATCCATAAACTACTTAATAAACCAATCAACACAATATAAAACAATTTTATATTCACTAACAAATACGCATTCATATCTATTAATATGCTCAAACTCATTCTTAGAGTACTATTGACTCTATTTCTAATGAGTAATCCCCACCAGAGTCAAGGTTCTCGCTTAACCTTCAGCTCTGATACCAACTGTCGCAACCCGATTTTTCAACGCCTGAAAATCTACATTAATACTTCCACTTATCAAATGCCGAACAATCGAGTGTCGGAAAACCAGACTGTAAGGGAAAGAAGGAGGAAGAAGAAGAGAAAACAAAGCAATATCAAAATCTCACTATCGCAACGGATCAATATATAATAGACAAATAACTGATCTTTATACAGGAAGAATCATATCTATTTATACATTACATCACCAGTGTACAACATAACCAATAGCAAAATACTGGACAATTATAATAACTTGTCCTCGTAAACTGAATATACATCATATACTGCACAGCGGAATATACATCAAGTACGTGTGATACGTCTCGCCATCCAGCGCATCCCCTGAGCTCCATAACAGTCCATCCAGAATCCGTACTCTATAATACTCGGTCTGACCCGAGCATTGTAGTAAAATAACACCCGAGTCAGACTGGAAAACCAGCGTGAGAAAACACACTCAAATGGGATTATTAAAGTCCCCAAAATCCTTTTAAAAATCAAAGGTATCCCGTAATACCACGCCACAAATAAACTGTGACGGCCCTGACTCGACCTTCGAAAATCGGCACCGAATACGACGCTCACATTCAAATGCCGTAGATCCAAACGTCGAATCTGGTTCGTCGGAGCTTATAACATCATTAAGTACAACACAGTGGAAGAAATAAATATCAATATATAACATTGATACAATAACAGATACAACATCTGATCTAATATGATACATAGAATGATACAATAGATATCAATACTATCAGAGATATGATACAAGAAAATAGCACCGGAAAGAAAATAGATAACACCGGCAGTGTAAAATCACCATCTCCAAGGCACCAATCCAGAAATAGCTCGAACCAACATCACGTGTCACAAAGATAAGCAAGTCCCATCCTGATCCAAAGACTGGACCAACTCTAGATAATCTACTAAACTTGACTATCTGAAAAAACCAACTCTAGACTGCCCGTGTGGAAAAATTGTGGGCACCGAGAGTTTAGGAAAGGAATAATAAACTCCGAGTCAGTCATGGGACTGGTGTGAGTAACAAAAAAAGTTTATCCTTTAAAACAGACAACAAGAGAATTTTAAATAAGTCCGCAATGCTTATTGGAAAATGAAACTACCATAAGGTCTTCCGCCACGCACACAATATAAACGCAGAATTGGAGGAGATTTCTCCTTATGATAGTCAAACATGCTTGATATGCGAAAAATTCCTTTATATTATTATTATAAGTGCACCATGTGGAAAACATTTCGAAAGTATAATATTAATCTTAGCCAGCATAGGCATTTCGCACTTATGCCTACTATAGCTACCATGTTCAATAGCAGATTACCACCACATTCCATGGCAGGTTATACAACTAAAACCGTGTGGGGGCGCGTATTGTTTTGATTGGATTTCCGACAAATGGTCGGGCTAAGGAACTTCCCACTGTCCATGGGTACGCGTCTGGCGGGACGTACCGAGAACCTAACCGGATCTCTGCCAACCCAAGGCTGGGTTACCTCTGTAACTAGGTAACTACTACTCGAGCATGCCAGCCCTCGGTCCTTTGGGACCTTTATCCGAGGCACCTCTAAACCACAAAGCAACAACCACACAGAAAATGAGATTGAAGCCCACCACATAGGTAAATACCTGGGCTCCATACCATGATACCGCCCTTTACCAGAAGGGAATGACACACCTTAAAGGGCGCGACCCTCATAACCTTGCCACATCTTTCCTGTTTCAACCATTTCCCGGGTGTGAGGTCCTGATGCAGTCTCGTCCGAAAAGCTACGCTTTATACATGTAACATCCCGCCTTTTCGCACGATTTAAACAGACACACATGCCGATTTAAACCATACGGAAGGGCGGATTGTTATGGGGTAAATAAGAAAAACAGAGAAGAAATAAACAAAATAGAATCTCACAGCGGAAGGGTAAAATATAATAATAAAATATACAGTTTATAAAACTGTTTACAAACATTTATATAATACAGATCAGAGTTACACATACCAATAACAATGCAGCGGAACAGTGTGTAGTGCACTAGTATAAATAATAATAGTAATACAACAAATCTTCGTCTTCGTCCTCCAGAGCTAAAACTTCAAATCCAGAAACGCTCGGACTGACCCGAGCGAATTGAAAAGACAAAACACTCGAGTCAGAACTAAAAGATCTTATGTGAGTTAAATTAACAGAAATAAATATGAGTGTAGTAACTCAAGAGATGCTCGGGATTTACATCTCCTAAGGATCCGTTAAACTATTTACTATGTTGTATATTGCGCTATTATAATAGTGTCTATTTGTAAAATAAACTTACTTTTTAATAGCGTTAAGGGGTTACCCATATAGCCCTTAACACAGAATATATTCCCATAGTCTATACAGTACCGTAATCTCCCCCGTACCGGGCGTCGTCAGAGGGCACTCCATAGGTATGGTACAAAACAAAACTCGTAGTAAAGGCTCGGTATGGTAGGTGACACGGCACAACTAGGCAATGCCAGGGTAGATATACCAATTGCTATCCGAGCTGGTGGAAACGCGTAGCCGCAGTTACCGCCCACCTCGAACAAACTCCCCCAAAATCAAAAATAGAAGTGGCCACTGAATCAATCCAAAGTCAAAGTATAATATCGAAGAGGAGCGTCCGATCAGAGGTATGATCTCATTGGCCCGAGAATCACTCCTGTTTTAGCCACCTTATGCCAACTCACGGGAGTCGGGTCCACGTATTTACCTTACAGGAAACGTCGCCACCACCTACTTCATTCTGGAATCTCCACCGTGTACACGGTTAGTCAAAGTGGTTTTCGGTATCGACAGAGAGTATGTCCATATCCGATCCCGGTCTCTTTGCCAACCCATCGTTATTATAACACCGCGGTCATTTAAAATAGTTTATACTTTAAAACCAGAATAAAAATTCCATTTCAAAACTATGAATACGATATCATCTTAAAACCCAAAACAATATGATATCATTTTATCCAAATATATTTCTTTTCCAAAATCATACTGCTTTAAAATTTAAAATATCTGGAAACCAAATATTTGACTTATACTTTCAAAGCATAATATTTCAAAATTCAAAATTTTAAAACCATAACTTCTAAAACTTGAATGGTTTGGATATTTAACGAATGTAAAATAAATGGTTTAACTTTAAAGTTACTTTGTAAAGAAAAATAATTTCCATGGCTTTTCAAATATATTTCTTTATTTAAAGTTTAAACCATAATTTAAATATCACTTCAAGTTCCAAAAACCCCTTCAATTTCTATATATATATATATATATCCATTTGGAGTATTAATATTTCAAAACTAAAGTTGGATTTTCTTCTTTCAACAATTAATATTCTATTATTTAGTCTTGAATATTCATATAAATTCCATAAATAAAACTCCAATTTCTAGCAATTAAATATTTTCTCAAATTTACTTTATACTAGAATTTTCATTTTTAATTCATCTTGGAAAATCCAGTTATAAATATCATACCTTAAAATTTCCAAACTTAAACATATAAGATAAATTTCCAAATTCCATTTTCTCAATTTTTCATTTTTATTCAACAGGTTTATACACAACTTAATTTTCAAATTTTTAACTTCATATGTATATATATCGAAGAATAATATTTTATAATATATCAAAATCAAATTTTTTATAAACCGTATCCCATCCAAACCATAGAAATCACTTTAAAATAATTTATATATAAACCACGGTGCCTGTATATAATTTTCTATCCTATGGTCAAGTGATGCGGATATTTATCATTTCAATCCGCAATTTAAAAATAAAATTTTGCGGTTGTATATCATTTCAAACCACAATCCCGAATGAAACGAAAAATGCATGATAACTTGCAGTTTATACAATATAATTATAGCATTCATTCATCCAAATATCAATCATCAATCATCAATTGCAATCATCATCCAATTTTAAACAATCATTGATACATAGCATATGAATTATACAGGAATTAATAACAGATTATTAACTAACAGTTTCTATTCCAAAATAAATTTAATGACTGTTAACTAGCAGTTTATGTGCAAAAATAAATTCTACCTGTCAAATTTTATGCAATAAATAAACTAAATTAACAGTTAAATAAATGCGATTTAACAGATATGCTGAATAAAACGAGTCAACAGTCATAAATAAATTTCTACTCATATTTAAAATAAATTTAACAAACATAAAAACTTTTAGAAGTTGTGAGTGGGTTAAAACACTCACCTTTTGAATTTAAATCGAATTTAAATCCGATTTAAACCCAAAAATTCGACGGTCTCCGACTTGGTCCAAACTAGTTCCAAACTGTCTGGAATTTAATTACGATCCTTAATTAAATACTCGCCACATCACTATCGTCTTCCACGCGCTTTGGCTACAGGAGCACGCGAATATGTTTCCAGACCGAACCCAAAACGGAAAACGAACACAACCAGTAGATTGCGTATTCTGAGAACTCCAACATATAATTTTTCTGGAATTTTTAGAGGAGTTTGAATTTTGACTTTTATTTGGATTGAAACTGGATCTAGAAATTGTCTGTTGCCATTGAAGAAGAGAAGAAGTTGAAGAAGAGACTATACAGAGGAATGAAGATGGAGGCTAGGGTTTCACCGCCTATTTATAGATAGATCGCAAAAGAATAGGTGTGCACGAATTTTAACGTGCAAACGGAGGTGGTCCCAAAAGATAAATAATATTAATTACACACGTTATGGATTTAGGAAATAAATAAATTCCTTATCATTTACATTTTATTTTAAACGTATTTACAAATGTAAATCTAGACGTTTCGTTTACGTTTCAAAATATATCCACAATTTTATTAATTTTCAAATTGATCTAAACAAATTTAGATGTAAATTAAAAGCTGATAAGTCTATCCATTGCAGTGTTAATTTCTCCACTTCCTTATATTTAGAATGGAAACGTTCACTTTATTTCCTCAACATTCTTTTATTTTCCTTAAAATGCTTATTTGTTACTTGCAATTCATAATGTAAACATTTTTATATTCTAAAATGATCAACTTATACAATATTAAATCAATTCTTATATTTCCAAATAATGTACATTCACAATGAAAACATTCTTACATAAATTTTATTAATTGCACTTTGTTTCTTTTCCTTTTTCAATTGAAAGATTTTAATAAATTTATTTCCAATTAATTTTAATCTTCCACTTCACAACAGACCCTAATTGATGAAATCAATTAAATAAATACGTGAACATTGTAATCCTTATTTATAGTCAAGCAAACATGTTTATAAAATTACAGTTTTCAACAAGCATTAAATTACATACTAAATAAATCTTTTTCTCTATTCAATTAAATAATCAAATGTTTATTCCATCTAAAAATTTTAAGTAGAAGGATTCCATGTTGGGTTCAAAATCTATTATTTTAATATCCTTGAATTTTAGTTTAATCTCTATAAACGAAATATTTAAACGTTAATTTCATTTATTTTGCAATACTTAATTAAACCAAAATATCGTTTTCTAAACTTAAATCTATGCTCCCATTGATTCATTCAATTTGCACTTATTATGTATTATTTTAACAACTCATTTATAACTTTGAATCTATTCCCCAAATTTCACATTTCTATCGTTATATACATTTGAATTCCATCCTATTTAATATTTCAAATATTACGTCATTATCATTAATGAAATAAATATATTGTTAATTATTGCAATTGATTTTCCGTTATAACTTAATATACTAAATAGGTGGTAAATCTTAAATACTTGTTCTCATTAACGATTTATTTCTACTTACAAATTAATGCAATTATTACCTATTTCCATCTTTATCTCCAATTAACGTAAAATGTTATATTCAAATTCCATAAATTTCAATAGATTCAAATTATCATATCTATGAAGAACATTTACGTTATTATCCATTTATTACCTTAACTTATTCAACGTAACATTTAATTTATATTTAATGCAATGATTTCCAAATCAATTGAATCAAATTAAATATATATGTATCACTCATAATAACTTGTGGTCACAACTCTTGATCACCATCAATAAGTTTATTATTTACAATCCAATAATCGCCATTCTATATATATATATATATACACGAATTAACTAATTCAATATTTCCATTTCGTTTTCCTATCCTAAATTTATTACTAAGTGTATTTACTCCATTCCAACAAGTTGGAATTCCATTTTTACTATACAATCATTTCCCTATTCATTTTTATTACTAACCCATCATCATTGCATTTATTGTCTTTTATTGATTTAATCAATTTTCCCCATATTCCCTTAAACTCATACTAACGAAACATTCAATTCTATTTATCTCATAAACTCCATTTCATAAATCTACCTGCAATTTCTACCTAGAAATAAGGTTACATTTTCGTTGAAAATACATTTACATTTTACGTTACTACATTAATAGTTAGTAACGTTTATATCATCAACCATCACTTATGAATAATTAGCGTTTCCTATTTATTTTGTTACATTCACTTATATTCATTTATGAATAAATTGGTATTCCCTTTAACCTATTAATTTACTAACTTTAATTATTGCAATTCATTTATCTAACATAAATTTTGAATCTATTTCCAAATTTTCATATTTCAATTAATTAACACCTTACAATAGTTTACAAATAAAAGGGATTGTACTAATTACATTATTTATTTTCTTGCATTACTTTATTACCTCCGTTTATATTCAATTTCCGTAAATCAATATTTTATTCCATTGACAAATTCAATACTTGCAACAATTTCCACTATTACTATTAATTGCAATATATAATTTAATTTGCAAATTTTAATTACCTTTGATACATCAAATTTCAATATTTTCTTTCATAAAAGTTAATAAGATTTTTATTTCTTTCTAAATTTTAAAATAAAATCCTATTAATTTAATTCATTTCAAAAATTGAATTTACGCGGGTCGTTACACTCTCCCCCACTCAAAACTTTTCGTCCTCGAAAAGGAAAAGAAGGGAAAAATTAAATACAATACATCTTATCCAAAATATTTAACTTATAAACAATTAAATTTACAAAATTAATCACTTTAAATAAGATATCCTATTTATAACTATTTAATCCTTTATATTTAAATTATTAAAGTTTGGAAAAACATTTCCAAAATATTTCCAAGCTACTGCATTTTCTTATATAATCCAAAGGGTTACAATTTATATAAAGTGAAATATTTAAGCGGTTTCAACCATTAATCAACCAGTCAATATAACAACCATCAACTTTACAAACAGCATACATACACAAGACAAGCAACCATTTAATCCAACAAACAAATAGTTGTTCGGGTTCAAAACTTGAAATTGTATGGAATGAAAATAACTATCAAGTGCATCCTTTACTCAACAGTCTTAGATGGAACAACGAAAGATTATTTATTCATCCAACAACTTCAAATTCTCTTGCCCAACCAACCATAAGTCAAACAATAACAATTCAAACCAACAACCAAATTAACTTATTATACATTTATTTCATGCTTTAGTTGTTTAATTTCTTTTCTTTCATTTATTGAGTGATTCCTTCATTACTTACAATTTTCATTTTTCATTTATTACAATATTCATTATATTTGCATTCCGTTTTATTTACTTAAGTTTATAATCATCTATTTATAATACTTAAAATTTCCATTTTAACTTAAATTTATACATTTAATTCTCATTTTGTAACAGCAAATTCATTGAATACCTTTATTACCTCAAGCTTCACTTATAAGATTTCCCCTTACATTTTCTTACTAACATTGCAACTTTTATTATATGGTAAGTTATATATATGCTTTAAGAATGTAAGTGAAAATTATACAAGTTTCTTCTCAATTCCTTTAATTAATTAATGGTTCAATAATTATATATATTCGTTTTATAAATTACAATTTCAACTTACTTTTAATTTCATTCATTTATTTAATGCTTACATTTCTATTATATTTAATAATGGTAACAATTTAACTACACTAAATTTGCAACTTTATACATCAATTCTTATAAATAAAGAAGTTCATTAATTCATTTAATAATGTTTACAATTGTTTATTTACATTACTTATCTTCCTATTGTATTAAATTTTTACTTTAATTAAAGGTTCCAATTTCTACACTTAATTGAACTATTAATTAACTGGAACTTAAGAACCAAATACCGGGTTTAATTTTTAAATCATTTAAAATAATAGATAGATATCTATTCTTAACATATATATATATATCCAATTATAATTAAAACGATAAAAATTTCTTAAACAATTCTGCAGTAAATTTCTACAGTGGCCTTCCCACTTCGAAACTCGAAAATGAAAGTCGATGATGCGTGCACTCATCACCGAAATTATTTTCCAGCAACAGGGAGGAAAGTACAAAACTTATTTTTTCCGAAATCTTCTTTAAAACAATTTTTCCGAATTATATTGAAATATTTATATCAGAAAATACTTATAAATAATATTATTATATTCCAAAATTTATTCGAAAGAAATTTCAAAACCCCGGAACTTAAGTTCTAAATCTCCAAATTTCATCAATCTTATTTTCCAATCTAACTTATATTATTAATTATACACTTTATCACCTAACAACCAATCTATTGCAGCTAAATATAGATATAGATTGAAAAATTTATTTTATATATAGAAAATATAATAGGAAAAATTATTTCATTCACCTATATTAAAACAGATATTATGTCGGTCTGTCCTATTTAGTGTTTAGAAACCCCTATTGATGTCACAGCGTCCCATGCATCAACCAGAATTTATAAATACAAAACGGAACAGATTAACACAATATTAAAACCTTTTTATAACACTAACAAGTACGCTCTCTCATATATATACACTCAGCGACTCCCATAGGGTATTACTACCCTATTAACAAAGAGTCAAACCCCACAAAGCCAAGGTTTATCGCTAAACCTGGCTCTGATACCAGCTGTAACATCCTGCCTTTTCGCACGATTTAAACAGACACACATGCCGATTTAAACCATACGGAAGGGCGGATTGTTATGGGGTAAGTAAGAAAAACAGAGAAGAAATAAACAAAATAGAATCTCACAGCGGAAGGATAAAATATAATAATAAAATATACAGTTTATAAAACTGTTTACAAACATTTATATAATACATATCAGAGTTACACATACCAATAACAATGCAGCAGAACAGTGTGTAGTGCACTAGTATAAATAATAATAGTAATACTACAAATCTTCGTCTTCGTCCTCCAGAGCTAAAACTTCAAATCCTGAAACGCTCGGACTGACCCAAGCGAATTGAAAAGACAAAACACTCGAGTCAGAACTAAAAGATCTTATGTGAGTTAAATTAACAGAAATAAATATGAGTGCAGTAACTCAAGAGATGCTCGGGATTTACATCTCCTAAGGATCCGTTAAACTATTTACTATGTAGTATATTGCGCTATTATAATAGTGTCTATTTGTAAAATAAACTTACTTTTTAATAGCGTTAAGGGGTTACCCATATAGCCCTTAACACAGAATATATTCCCATAGTCTATACAGTACCGTAATCTCCCCCGTACTGGGCGTCGTCAGAGGGCACTCCATAGGTATGGTACAAAACAAAACTCGTAGTAAAGGCTCGGTATGGTAGGTGACACGGCACAACTAGGCAATGCCAGGGTAGATATACCAATTGCTATCCGGGCTGGTGGAAACGCGTAGCCGCAGTTACCGCCCACCTCGAACAAACTCCCCCAAAATAAAAAATAGAAGTGGCCACTGAATCAATCCAAAGTCAAAGTATAATATCGAAGAGGAGCGTCCGATCAGAGGTATGACCTCATTGGCCCGAGAATCACTCCTATTTTAGCCACCTTATGCCAACTCACGGGAGTCGGGTCCACGTATTTACCTTACAGGAAACGTCGCCACCACCTACTTCATTCTGGAATCTCCACCGCGTACACGGTTAGTCAAAGTGGTTTTCGGTATCGACAGAGAGTATGTCCATATCCGATCCCGGTCTCTTTGCCAACCCATCGTTATTATAACACCGCGGTCATTTAAAATAGTTTATACTTTAAAACCAGAATAAAAATTCCATTTCAAAACTATGAATACGATATCATCTTAAAACCCAAAACAATATGATATCATTTTATCCAAATATATTTCTTTTCCAAAATCATACTGCTTTAAAATTTAAAATATCTGGAAACCAAATATTTGACTTATACTTTCAAAGCATAATATTTCGAAATTCAAAATTTTAAAACCATAACTTCTAAAACTTGAATGGTTTGGATATTCAACGAATGTAAAATGAATGGTTTAACTTTAAAGTTACTTTGTAAAGAAAAATAATTTCCATGGCTTTTCAAATATATTTCTTTATTTAAAGTTTAAACCATAATTTAAATATCACTTCAAGTTCCAAAAACCCCTTCAATTTCTATATATATATATATATCCATTTGGAGTATTAATATTTCAAAACTAAAGTTGGATTTTCTTCTTTCAACAATTAATATTCTATTATTTAGTCTTGAATATTCATATAAATTCCATAAATAAAACTCCAATTTCTAGCAATTAAATATTTTCTCAAATTTACTTTATACTAGAATTTTCATTTTTAATTCATCTTGGAAAATCCAGTTATAAATATCATACCTTAAAATTTCCAAACTTAAACATATAAGATAAATTTCCAAATTCCATTTTCTCAATTTTTCATTTTTATTCAACAGGTTTATACACAACTTAATTTTCAAATTTTTAACTTCATATGTATATATATCGAAGAATAATATTTTATAATATATCAAAATCAAATTTTTTATAAACCGTATCCCATCCAAACCATAGAAATCACTTTAAAATAATTTATATATAAACCACGGTGCCTGTATATAATTTTCTATCCTATGGTCAAGTGATGCGGATATTTATCATTTCAATCCGCAATTTAAAAATAAAATTTTGCGGTTGTATATCATTTCAAACCACAATCCCGAATGAAACGAAAAATGCATGATAACTTGCAGTTTATACAATATAATTATAGCATTCATTCATCCAAATATCAATCATCAATCATCAATTGCAATCATCATCCAATTTTAAACAATCATTGATACATAGCATATGAATTATACAGGAATTAATAACAGATTATTAACTAACAGTTTCTATTCCAAAATAAATTTAATGACTGTTAACTAGCAGTTTATGTGCAAAAATAAATTCTACCTGTCAAATTTTATGCAATAAATAAACTAAATTAACAGTTAAGTTAAATAAATGTGATTTAACAGATATGCTGAATAAAACACGCCAACAGTCATAAATAAATTTCTACTCATATTTAAAATAAATTTAACAAACATAAAAACTTTTAGAAGTTGTGAGTGGGTTAAAACACTCACCTTTTGAATTTAAATCGAATTTAAATCCGATTTAAACCCAAAAATTCGACGGTCTCCGAATTGGTCCAAACTAGTTCCAAACTGTCCGGAATTTAATTACGATCCTTAATTAAATACTCGCCACGTCACTATCGTCTTCCACGCGCTTTGGCTACAGGAGCACGCGAATATGTTTCCAGACCGAACCCAAAACGGAAAACGAACACCACCAGTAGATTGCGTATTCTGAGAACTCCAACATATAATTTTTCTGGAATTTTTAGAGGAGTTTGAATTTTGACTTTTATTTGGATTGAAACTGGATCTAGAAATTGTCTGTTGCCATTGAAGAAGAGAAGAAGTTGAAGAAGAGACTATACAGAGGAATGAAGATGGAGGCTAGGGTTTCACCGCCTATTTATAGATAGATCGCAAAAGAATAGGTGTGCACGAATTTTAACGTGCAAACGGAGGTGGTCCCAAAAGATAAATAATATTAATTACACACGTTATGGATTTAGGAAATAAATAAATTCCTTATCATTTACATTTTATTTTAAACGTATTTACAAATGTAAATCTAGACGTTTCGTTTACGTTTCAAAATATATCCACAATTTTATTAATTTCCAAATTGATCTAAACAAATTTAGATGTAAATTAAAAGCTGATAAGTCTATCCATTGCAGTGTTAATTTCTCCACTTCCTTATATTTAGAATGGAAACGTTCACTTTATTTCCTCAACATTCTTTTATTTTCCTTAAAATGCTTATTTGTTACTTGCAATTCATAATGTAAACATTCTTATATTCTAAAATGATCAACTCATACAATATTAAATCAATTCTTATATTTCCAAATAATGTACATTCATAATGAAAACATTCTTACATAAATTTTATTAATTGCACTTTGTTTCTTTTCCTTTTTCAATTGAAAGATTTTAATAAATTTATTTCCAATTAATTTTAATCTTCCACTTCACAACAGACCCTAATTGATGAAATCAATTAAATAAATACGTGAACATTGTAATCCTTATTTATAGTCAAGCAAACATGTTTATAAAATTACAGTTTTCAACAAGCATTAAATTACATACTAAATAAATCTTTTTCTCTATTCAATTAAATAATCAAATGTTTATTCCATCTAAAAATTTTAAGTAGAAGGATTCCATGTTGGGTTCAAAATCTATTATTTTAATATCCTTGAATTTTAGTTTAATCTCTATAAACGAAATATTTAAACGTTAATTTCATTTATTTTGCAATACTTAATTAAACCAAAATATCGTTTTCTAAACTTAAATCTATGCTCCCATTGATTCATTCAATTTGCACTTATTATGTATTATTTTAACAACTCATTTATAACTTTGAATCTATTCCCCAAATTTCACATTTCTATCGTTATATACATTTGAATTCCATCCTATTTAATATTTCAAATATTACGTCATTATCATTAATGAAATAAATATATTGTTAATTATTGTAATTGATTTTCCGTTATAACTTAATATACTAAATAGGTGGTAAATCTTAAATACTTGTTCTCATTAACGATTTATTTCTACTTACAAATTAATGCAATTATTACCTATTTCCATCTTTATCTCCAATTAACGTAAAATGTTATATTCAAATTCCATAAATTTCAATAGATTCAAATTATCATATCTATGAAGAACATTTACGTTATTATCCATTTATTACCTTAACTTATTCAACGTAACATTTAATTTATATTTAATGCAATGATTTCCAAATCAATTGAATCAAATTAAATATATATGTATCACTCATAATAACTTGTGGTCACAACTCTTGATCACCATCAATAAGTTTATTATTTACAATCCAATAATCGCCATTCTATATATATATATATACGAATTAACTAATTCAATATTTCCATTTCGTTTTCCTATCCTAAATTTATTACTAAGTGTATTTACTCCATTCCAACAAGTTGGAATTCCATTTTTACTATACAATCATTTCCCTATTCACTTTTATTACTAACCCATCATCATTGCATTTATTGTCTTTTATTGATTTAATCAATTTACCCCATATTCCCTTAAACTCATACTAACGAAACATTCAATTCTATTTATCTCATAAACTCCATTTCATAAATCTACCTGCAATTTCTACCTAGAAATAAGGTTACATTTCCGTTGAAAATACATTTACATCTTACGTTACCACATTAATAGTTAGTAACGTTTATATCATCAACCATCACTTATGAATAATTAGCGTTTCCTATTTATTTTGTTACATTCACTTATATTCATTTATGAATAAATTGGTATTCCCTTTAACCTATTAATTTACTAACTTTAATTATTGCAATTCATTTATCTAACATAAATTTTGAATCTATTTCCAAATTTTCATATTTCAATTAATTAACACCTTACAATAGTTTACAAATAAAAGGGATTGTTCTAATTACATTATTTATTTTCTTGCATTACTTTATTACCTCCGTTTATATTCAATTTCCGTAAATCAATATTTTATTCCATTGACAAATTCAATACTTGCAACAATTTCCACTATTACTATTAATTGCAATATATAATTTAATTTGCAAATTTTAATTACCTTTGATACATCAAATTTCAATATTTTCTTTCATATAAATTAATAAGATTTTTATTTCTTTCTAAATTTTAAAATAAAATCCTATTAATTTAATTCATTTCAAACATCGAATTTGCGCGGGTCGTTACAATACAAAAGCCATGCTTTGATCACAAATGATCAGCAAATGGTCATCAACACACAGCAGCACTCAGCATGCCACACTACCAAATTAGGAGTATATCACTGATAACCTTCAACTACATAACCTCTGAGCTCGTACGTCTCAGAGAAGGGTGTTAAGCTAAGAGAATAAATTCTCCGCCACCAACAGATATGTATTTGAAAGAAATCTGTTTTATATCTCAAAGTGTAGTGTCAGACACATAACCATACAAGTCTGTCCCGGGTTCGAACAGAACCGAAGGCACTTCCGAAGAAGCCCTTGCAAATTCGGGTATCCACAATCCCGATCGGACTTCCCATCACTTATGGAGAACTCTATACTGGAGCAACTCAGTGCAAAGTCAATCGACAGGTTATCCTATCGTTCTCGAAGACACCAGGTCTTCAACACCGATCTTCAATGCAGTCCATATGTCATATCACAAATCGAAATGGGTTATATTACTCAAGGTCCTCTCCCGACTAAACCGAATAATGAGCGCAACATTTAAAAACATATGGATATGGGATTTCAGTTAAGTCACAACTTTAAAGAAAACCAAAATCTTTCTTCAAATGGTTAAACAAATTACCATTTCAAATCTTTAAACAAAAAGATTTATTTCACAAAGTTCATCCACTTTCCCAAAGACCCATTTACAGATTTCAAAACAATTCCCATTTCAATTTGGATTAACTCATTAAATCTTTAAATTAAAGATTTAACTTATAGCTTTCAAATCATTTCCATAACTTGGAAATCATTGTGACGACCGCCCATGACTCCCGCACCAAAACAAGAGAAAAGAGCGCTGAAAGGTGTGCCAGGCAGCCATGGACGATAGTCAGGGTAAAATAAAATCGCAGAATCTCTATCGTAACTCACAGCGCATGGATAAAATACAATAGAGAAATATATAGTGAAGTCTCATAACAGAAAATCATCATATAAGCATCACAGAAGTTTTATACAATCATCTCAACAAATCCATACATCAAGACCTCACTACAAGCACTCATCAAATACAGCAGCGGATACCCAGTACATATAAGAAAAATAATATGCATAGCCTCCTGCTCGTCTTCGCCATCATCAACGGAAAACTCTACTCTAAGCACAACACCTGCCACCTGCTATCTAGTCTGCCCATCCCAAACATGGATGAACAGCCCAAGGTAATAAGAGGAGACATAAAACCTTGAGTCAGACAAAGTCTTAGTGAGCAGTAAATTAACAATCAAGCATACCAAAAGAGCATAAGGAAATAAAGGAATAGGAACCAAACCATCCCACTCCACCTCTTTCTACAGTGATAGCCCCCAGACACACACTAAGGAGAAGTAGGCATAACATAGCAGATAAGTAAGGTAAAGCAATAATCACTCGAGTCAAGGACGATGTTTTCCAAATACAAACCCCCAAGGCCTAAACCAAGATCAGATAAGCACCCAGAAAACACCGCTCTTGAAGCCGAATGATGATACAACCAAACATCCAAACATCCATGACTCTGGCTATCACTGTTAAACTTGCTTCGAAATCACCGTTAATTGAATGACCGACTCCTTCCTGAGCCATCTGTCAAGGGCTAATGGTAACCCCGGTTCTAGACAAAACCCCGCACACTGCCTTGTGCCTAGGACTTATCTTCTTGGCCCAGAGTACTCGACTAACTGCCTGTAGTCTTTTAGGCGTCCCTATGTACTCTTGCTTTAGGTTTGCTAGAACCTTCAATAACGATGAGATCCAAGCCTCCTTGTCATCCTTCTTGACGACTTCTTTCAACTTAGCCCAAGCTTCCTCTTGAGCAATCCATTATCAACCAACTTGAACTACCCTTCAAGTTATCAACATGCTTGGAATGATCCCTGCCTGGATTAAGCCAAGACTCACATCATACTTCGCTTCATCGTACCAAAGCGAAGTCTCAACTCAACCATACTTTGCCTTTTCGCATCCTGACAAAGTCCCATCTCGATCTCATACTTCGCCTCTTCGCATCACGGCAAAGTCCCATCATCGAATCCATCCATATGAGCTTCCACATCCGCTTCATATACCATCGGCGGCTTTCACCATTCAAGAGCCTTTCCACTTAGCTTTTGAATCATCTTCAACCATCTTGTTCCAAATCAACTACAAGCTAACTTGGAGCAATCAAATCTAACATACATTCAAACATTCAAGCATTCAAACAAGATATATTAAACAATATCAACTATAATGGCAATTTCGTAATTAAGTGAGCAAAAGTCCAACATATGTGAAATCATAGTTTTTAGCATAGATCTATCAAATCTAAAACATGGGTTTTATCTCTAATACTTGATAAATAACTTTCATAAGCAAACATCTTCAAATATGATGGATCTACATGCAGACTTAAGGAAAATGCGAGAAAACGCTAACTTTAACACATAAACAAGTCACCAATCCCATATACTCCTTTGGATCCGCGTGAGAGATAACTACCACTCACCAAATCACCAAAACAACCTAAAATCAATCAACTTCAGATCTGGACAGCAAGAACTTGAGCTTGATCCGGAGAAATTTCACTTGAAACGGTGAAATCTAGCTTCTTCGGATGAAAATCTTCAACTTTGGATCTTCGATCTTTGATCTTGATCTTCGATCTTCAATGGATGTTAGCACTTGATGGAAGTAGAGAAAGAAGTGAAGAAAATACTGTAGTCGAGTCTCCAAAATGGCAGCACTTCGTCGCTTCGAAAACCGGTGCCAAAAAGTGAGCCAAAGTCCACTATTTATAGGCTGAAATATCCCTAAGTCGTCGCCTCTTAAGTCGTTGCCGACCTAAGCCATGAGTCGTTCACGACTCATCCCCCACGACCTACCAAAGCAGCCAACTTAACATCCCTACGACCTAAGCATCTCAGCTCACAGGAGCCCTAAGTCTTAAATCGTAGACGACTTACGAGATACGACCTAACTCCAGCGACCCATCATGCATACGACTCAACACACACACGAGCTAACAACAAACACCTTAACTCGTATACGAGTTACTACCTATCCATCCTAACAACACACGGCCTAAGCAACCCCAAGGCCGATCTATCTGACACAACACACAGCCGCTATCAAGACTTAAGTCGTACGACGACTTAACCAACATGCCGACTCATCATAAGCCGGTCACGACCTAAAAACTTCCGACCCAAGATACTGCCGCGTCTTCCCCAAGTCCTAAGTCGTACGACGACTCAACAATACACTACTATGCCGACTCACGACTCATCACTTGAGTCATTCAACGACCTAACTAGTATGCGACCTACCCATAGCCGACTTAAGACCTAGCACCTTAACACGGCTTAACGACTCAAGCACACTGCCGACTCAACTCAAGGCCGACCCAACGACCTAAGACCCTAGACGACATACGACTCACGACCCAAGACTCACCAAATCCTAAGTCGTTCGATGACTCAACCAACACCCACCGACTCATCCCATGAGTCGTCCCCAACGACTCAAACCTACCCCGAGTCAAACGACTCATCACTATACCAAACGTGACGACTCACGACTCACGGCTATGCTACTATGAGTCATTCCTACCCCTAAGCTGCCAACCACCTATGAGTCGCTCAAGTCTATGAGTCGTTCCATACGACTTAAGACTCAACCTTAACTCCTTAGCCACTGACTCGCTACCCCTATAAGTCGGTCCATCCTTATCTCGGCCAATTCCTTGAGTCGCCTAACTTCTTGAGTCGGTCCCTATGAGTCGGTCACGACTCATCCCTTCACCCGGGTCAACTTCTAAACGACTCAGGCTAGGAACAACACAAACAACGCTAACGACCTGCAAATTCTACGATTTATCGACACGTAAAATACGGGTCGTTACATTCTCTCCCCCTTAGGAATTTCGCCCCCGAAATCCCAAGCAAACAACAGCAATCATAATTATTCCGCATGCCTACCATCCATAGCAATCAACAAACCATGCAACCAATTCTAACCTAGCATGCAGAATTCTAAGACTTAGAACAAGCTACAAATTCATGAGATGTCACGACACTTTAGGGCCATACCTCGAAGAGTCCGGGATGAGCTGCCTTCATCCTCTCTTCCTCCTCCCATGTACAGTCGTTAACATCATCACTCCATTGTACCTTGAGCAACGTAATCGTCTTCCTCCTAAGCTGTTTCGTATCGGTTTCAACAATACGAAGCGGCTTACGAGGTCTCGAAACAACTGGATAAACCTCCAAGTCTTCACAGCTATCAGCAGAAACCACAGTAGTTGGGTCGTGCACATACTTCCGTAGATAAGATACATGAAAAACATTGTGCACACCCGCCATCTTTTCCGGTAACTCCAATCTATAAGCGAGCTTTCCAATTCGCTCGATAATCGGGAATGGTCCAACAAATCTCGGAGTTAACTTTCCTTTCTTTCCGAATCTTATAACATTCTTCAATGGAGAAATCTTGACAAAAACCATATCACCCACGTCGAATTCCAAATCCTTACGACGATTATCTGCATAACTTTTCTGACGATCCTGGGCTGCCTTCATTCTTTGTCGAATGATCTCTATACAATCCGAAGTCTGTCGAATCATCTCTGGCCCAAGTAACAGCTTTTCTCCGGCTTCCAACCAACATGTCGGAGAGTTACACGGTCTTCCATATAATGCCTCATATGGTGCCATACCAATGCTCGACTGATAACTGTTATTATAAGCAAACTCTACCAAATGAAGGTGATCTTCCCATGATCCTCCAAAGTCCAAAACACATGCTCTAAGGAGATCTTCCAAAACTCGGTTGACTCTCTCAGTCTGACCATCTGTTTGAGGGTGATAAGCTGTACTCAAACACAACTCGGTTCCCAAAACTTCCTGGAAGCTCTTCCAAAATCCACTAGTGAACAATGGATCTCGATCGCTCACTATACTCTTCGGAACACCATGGAGTCGAACTATCCACTTCACATATAACTCAGCCAACTTCGATGCAGTCCTAGTCGATCGAACAGGAATGAACCTTGCACTCTTAGTCAAACGATCTACAATGACCCAAATCCCTTCATTTCCTGTCCTGGTCCTAGGTAGACCATCGATAAAATCCATCGATACTTGCTCCCACTTCCATGTAGGAACCTCTAATGGCTGAAGTAATCCACTGGGCTTCTTCTGCTCAGCTTTCACCAACTGGCAGTTCATACATTTGGAAATAAAATTTCCAACATCCTTCTTCATACCTTCCCAGTAGTAAGCTCTCTTCATATCCCGATACATCTTATTTCCACCTGGATGAATTGTCAACTTCGAGTGATGACTTTCCCTCAGAACTTCATCTCTCAATCCATCAATATCGGGAACAACTAATCGTCCTTGCTTTCGAAGCCAACCCTCTCGATCGACCTCGAATCCTTTATCCTTCTCTGGTTCCAATCCGGATTCCAAATCACGGATAATCTTGACAAGCTTATCATCTCTCTTTTGGCTCTCGCCAATCCTTTCCACAAGAGTAGGCCTTATCGATAAGTTTGCCAACATCTCAGGTTCTAATTCACATCTAGGCCTGAAATCAAATCCAGCCAAATACTCAAGACTCTTCCATTCCGAAAACATGGCTCCCAATCCTGCATGTCTTCGACTTAACGCATCCGCCACTGCGTTACCTTTCCCCGGAGTATAGGCTATACCAAAATCATACGATGCTAGAAACTCTAACCACCGTTGCTGTCGAAGATTCAAATCCTTTTGGGAGAACAGATACTTCAACGACTTATGATCTGTAAACAACTCGAATCTAACTCCCAATAGATAGTGTCTCCACATCTTCAAAGCAAACACAATCGCCGCTAACTCCAAATCATGAGTCGGATAATTCCTTTCATGCGGCTTCAGTTGTCGACTAGCATACGCAACAACTTTATCCTTCTGCATTAGCACCGCTCCTAGTCCAGTGCCACATGCATCGGTGTAAACCACCATCTCATCATTCCCACTTGGAATAGTCAAAACAGGAGCACTCGTCAGTCGCTCTTTCAGGATTACGAAAGCTTGCTCACACTTGTCATCCCATCTGAACACTTGGTTCTTCTTCGTCAATCCTGTCAATGGGGCAGCTATCTTGGAAAAGTCTTTGATAAACCGACGATAATATCCAGCTAATCCAAGAAAACTTCTCACATCAGATGCATTCTTAGGTCTAACCCAATCCTGGATCGCTGCTACCTTAGCGGGATCAACCGCTATTCCACTTCCAGAGATAACATGGCCTAAGAACCTCACTTCATTCTTCCAGAAGTGACACTTTGAAAACTTAGCCTTCAGCTGATGTTTCCGCAAGATTTCCAAAACAATCCTCAAGTGCGTCTTGTGCTCTTCCTCGGTTCTGGAATAAATCAGAATATCATCCACGAACACAAGCACGAACTTATTCAACTGATCTCTGAATACTCTATTCATAAGATCCACAAAATATGCTGGCGCGTTAGTCAACCCAAACGGCATTACCAGCCACTCATAAAACCCGGACGGTGTCCTGAAAGCAGTCTTCGGCACACTATCCCTCGCCACTCTTAACTGGTGAAATCCCGTTGCCAAATCCATCTGAGAAAACACCTTAGCCTCGTGAAGCTGATCAAACAAGTCATCTATTCTCGGCAATGGATACTTGTTCTTCTTAGTCACCTTATTCAGCTCACGATAATCAACACACAACCTCAACGATCCATCCGCTTTGGTTGCGAACACAACGGGCGCACCCCATTCGGACACACTCCTCCGAATGAATCCTTTCCGCAAAAGGTCATCAATCTGCACCTTCAGCTCTTGCTGCTCCCTCGGTGCCATCCGCCTAAGAGGCATCACAACAGGTCTGGCTCCCTCAACTAGATCGATACGAAACTCGATCTCCCTATGCGGCGGCAACCCTTTGACTTCGTCAAAGACATCCTCAAATCCATTCCCAATAGGCACTGATGACAGTCCATCCCGTGGAACAACCAGCGAATACATGAAGCTCATGAAGACGCCTTCCTCATGCTTACATCGTATCACAACCTTTCGCCCATCCACATTCCCGACTGTCACCTCCAGCCTCTCACAATCAATCCTAGCCGCATACTTCCTAAGCCAGTCCATACCCAAAATAATTCCGAACCCCGCAAAGTTCAGAACAAAGCAATCACAAACAAACGAGCAATCATGACTCGATACAACCAGACCACGGCATATCATACACAAACATGACGAACCCCCAACTGGATTAGTCACAACCAATGGCCTATCAACAATATCCGGTTTCAAACCTAACCGGCCTACCAAATCATCACAAACAAAAGAATGCGACGCTCCAGTATCAAACAACACTCTAACTGGAACACCACAAATGGAAAGAGTACCTTGAACCACCACACTCTTCCCCTTCTCTTCAGCAGTAGGAGCTCTTGAAGATGACGGCACAGCTTCCAAAGCATAGGCCTGCACAATCTGCCTATTTTTCCTCGGCTCTGGGCAATCCTTCTTGATATGTCCCAGCTTATCACAGTTGTAACATTTCCCCGGCACCTTGGGATTCTTACAATCTTTGTAGAGATGGCCCTTCTGCTGACAGTTATAGCAAGTCAACTCACCCTTCAGCTTCTTCTGGCCATCCTTGCCCCTCTGTTGCTGCTGCTTCCTCTTCTTATTTCCACCCTGCTGTGGTTTAGATCCTTCCCTGGTTATAGCAACAACAGAACTTTCCTTAGGGAACAAACTCTCATGCCTCAAAGCTTTCTCCACCAGCTTCTCAAATGGATCGTCCAAGTGATCCACCAACTGCCTTCCAAGATAAGCATCCAGACCGGTCACAAACTTTTCATTCTTCTGGTATGGAGAATCAATATACGATCTGGCATACTTAGACAAAGCTTCGAACTCAGAAATATACTCCAGAACTGGCCTCCCTCCCTGCTTGAGCTCTACAAATCTCTTGAACAAAACAGACTTCTGAGCCGTAGAGATGAACTTGGCTTCAAATCTAACTTGGAATTGCTCCCAAGTTATCTCCTCCTCTGGTGTATCTATAGTGATAGAATTCCACCAATCCGCAGCTCTCCCTTGAAGCTGCCTCGATGCAAGCTTTCTCTTGGTTGCATCCTCAATCCCTAGATCACCAAAAATCCTTCGGCAAGCATCCATCCATCTCTGCACTTCAATAGTAGATTCCGTCCCCAAGAAAGCTTTTCCTCCGAGAGAAGTATAATCCTTGCAAAGCTTGGCGAAATCCACCGGTCTCGGAGCTTGGACCTGAACTCCAACATCAACAGTAGGCCCTGGAACGGGCATCCTCCTCATGATCGAAGTCATCATTGCTTCGAACATAGCCCCATAATCTGCAGCTCCTTCTGTAGCATGGCCTTCCCTAGCAGCTGGTCTTCCCCTTCGACTCATCCTTAATATCTGTAAAAAGAATGATTAGAACACCTTAAGAAACAACTGCATAAGGAGTTCAAATCCTTCTAAGCTACTATATTATATATAGTAATCATCCATCAAAATACAATTACGTCTCTCTTACGTAACTACGTCAGCGAGCGTTGGCTAAAATCGATTAACCAAAGCTCTGATACCAAATGTGACGACCGCCCATGACTCCCGCACCAAAACAAGAGAAAAGAGCGCTGAAAGGTGTGCCAGGCAGCCATGGACGATAGTCAGGGTAAAATAAAATCGCAGAATCTCTATCGTAACTCACAGCGCATGGATAAAATACAATAGAGAAATATATAGTGAAGTCTCATAACAGAAAATCATCATATAAGCATCACAGAAGTTTTATACAATCATCTCAACAAATCCATACATCAAGACCTCACTACAAGCACTCATCAAATACAGCAGCGGATACCCAGTACATATAAGAAAAATAATATGCATAGCCTCCTGCTCGTCTTCGCCATCATCAACGGAAAACTCTACTCTAAGCACAGCACCTGCCACCTGCTATCTAGTCTGCCCATCCCAAACATGGATGAACAGCCCAAGGTAATAAGAGGAGACATAAAACCTTGAGTCAGACAAAGTCTTAGTGAGCAGTAAATTAACAATCAAGCATACCAAAAGAGCATAAGGAAATAAAGGAATAGGAACCAAACCATCCCACTCCACCTCTTTCTACAGTGATAGCCCCCAGACACACACTAAGGAGAAGTAGGCATAACATAGCAGATAAGTAAGGTAAAGCAATAATCACTCGAGTCAAGGACGATGTTTTCCAAATACAAACCCCCAAGGCCTAAACCAAGATCAGATAAGCACCCAGAAAACACCGCTCTTGAAGCCGAATGATGATACAACCAAACATCCAAACATCCATGACTCTGGCTATCACTGTTAACCTTGCTTCGAAATCACCGTTAATTGAATGACCGACTCCTTCCTGAGCCATCTGTCAAGGGCTAATGGTAACCCCGGTTCTAGACAAAACCCCGCACACTGCCTTGTGCCTAGGACTTATCTTCTTGGCCCAGAGTACTCGACTAACTGCCTGTAGTCTTTTAGGCGTCCCTATGTACTCTTGCTTTAGGTTTGCTAGAACCTTCAATAACGATGAGATCCAAGCCTCCTTGTCATCCTTCTTGACGACTTCTTTCAACTTAGCCCAAGCTTCCTCTTGAGCAATCCATTATCAACCAACTTGAACTACCCTTCAAGTTATCAACATGCTTGGAATGATCCCTGCCTGGATTAAGCCAAGACTCACATCATACTTCGCTTCATCGTACCAAAGCGAAGTCTCAACTCAACCATACTTTGCCTTTTCGCATCCTGACAAAGTCCCATCTCGATCTCATACTTCGCCTCTTCGCATCACGGCAAAGTCCCATCATCGAATCCATCCATATGAGCTTCCACATCCGCTTCATATACCATCGGCGGCTTTCACCATTCAAGAGCCTTTCCACTTAGCTTTTGAATCATCTTCAACCATCTTGTTCCAAATCAACTACAAGCTAACTTGGAGCAATCAAATCTAACATACATTCAAACATTCAAGCATTCAAACAAGATATATTAAACAATATCAACTATAATGGCAATTTCGTAATTAAGTGAGCAAAAGTCCAACATATGTGAAATCATAGTTTTTAGCATAGATCTATCAAATCTAAAACATGGGTTTTATCTCTAATACTTGATAAATAACTTTCATAAGCAAACATCTTCAAATATGATGGATCTACATGCAGACTTAAGGAAAATGCGAGAAAACGCTAACTTTAACACATAAACAAGTCACCAATCCCATATACTCCTTTGGATCCGCGTGAGAGATAACTACCACTCACCAAATCACCAAAACAACCTAAAATCAATCAACTTCAGATCTGGACAGCAAGAACTTGAGCTTGATCCGGAGAAATTTCACTTGAAACGGTGAAATCTAGCTTCTTCGGATGAAAATCTTCAACTTTGGATCTTCGATCTTTGATCTTGATCTTCGATCTTCAATGGATGTTAGCACTTGATGGAAGTAGAGAAAGAAGTGAAGAAAATACTGTAGTCGAGTCTCCAAAATGGCAGCACTTCGTCGCTTCGAAAACCGGTGCCAAAAAGTGAGCCAAAGTCCACTATTTATAGGCTGAAATATCCCTAAGTCGTCGCCTCTTAAGTCGTTGCCGACCTAAGCCATGAGTCGTTCACGACTCATCCCCCACGACCTACCAAAGCAGCCAACTTAACATCCCTACGACCTAAGCATCTCAGCTCACAGGAGCCCTAAGTCTTAAATCGTAGACGACTTACGAGATACGACCTAACTCCAGCGACCCATCATGCATACGACTCAACACACACACGAGCTAACAACAAACACCTTAACTCGTATACGAGTTACTACCTATCCATCCTAACAACACACGGCCTAAGCAACCCCAAGGCCGATCTATCTGACACAACACACAGCCGCTATCAAGACTTAAGTCGTACGACGACTTAACCAACATGCCGACTCATCATAAGCCGGTCACGACCTAAAAACTTCCGACCCAAGATACTGCCGCGTCTTCCCCAAGTCCTAAGTCGTACGACGACTCAACAATACACTACTATGCCGACTCACGACTCATCACTTGAGTCATTCAACGACCTAACTAGTATGCGACCTACCCATAGCCGACTTAAGACCTAGCACCTTAACACGGCTTAACGACTCAAGCACACTGCCGACTCAACTCAAGGCCGACCCAACGACCTAAGACCCTAGACGACATACGACTCACGACCCAAGACTCACCAAATCCTAAGTCGTTCGATGACTCAACCAACACCCACCGACTCATCCCATGAGTCGTCCCCAACGACTCAAACCTACCCCGAGTCAAACGACTCATCACTATACCAAACGTGACGACTCACGACTCACGGCTATGCTACTATGAGTCATTCCTACCCCTAAGCTGCCAACCACCTATGAGTCGCTCAAGTCTATGAGTCGTTCCATACGACTTAAGACTCAACCTTAACTCCTTAGCCACTGACTCGCTACCCCTATAAGTCGGTCCATCCTTATCTCGGCCAATTCCTTGAGTCGCCTAACTTCTTGAGTCGGTCCCTATGAGTCGGTCACGACTCATCCCTTCACCCGGGTCAACTTCTAAACGACTCAGGCTAGGAACAACACAAACAACGCTAACGACCTGCAAATTCTACGATTTATCGACACGTAAAATACGGGTCGTTACAATCATTTTCATTTTAAACTTGAAATCCTTTTAGCACAAATTGGACGTTTATTTCTCATGTGAAAGCTTTTATTATTTGAAAACAAATAGTTTTTGTTATGGAAGAATCCAATTATATTTGCACGAGTTAAAGTCCTTTGAATTCAAATTCCAATTCCCAAATCAATATATTAAAATTGGTTTAACCCATATAAACTTGTATAACATCTTTAATTCCTAGTTTCAAATCATAGAATTTAATTTCAAATTTTAATTTTAATTTAAATCAAATTATTTAAACTTCAAGGCGTAATCAAGTTATTCAAAATAAATTTTATTTTTGAAATTCTTTTTCAAAAACTTCTTACTTTAATCCCAATCTATTTCCAAAATTATTTGGATTGAAAATTCAAATTCAAAACTATTTCAAAAATCTACGACTTAACCAATTTCCACGTGCAATCCATATTTGTGTATATATAAGTGTGGTCCAGGGGTTTCACACAATAGTGCAACAACATCAATCATCACATATAAAGTAAATTAATTAATCAAAAAAATTTACCATTACAATTCGACGTGGGTTTCGGATAACCAACTGGAATCCGACTCCCGGTCGGATCGAAATTCAAATGCCGTTTACGGGCAAATAGGGTTTTCCCATACACAGAGAAACAAATCACAAATCACAGTTCAGCATAAAGCAATTCACATCACACAGTATCACAATTACATATCAGAATGTCAATCCAACACAGTATTTGACAATTAACTTAAATTAATTAAATTAAACTCAATTAATTAAAACGAGCAATTAACTTCTTAATTACTTTCATAAAGTAATTATAGTCACACAATTTCATAAATGATTATTGTTAAATTAATTAATCTCAATTAATTGTTAAAATTAATCACATTGATAAATTATTTAGATAATCTTAGTTAATTATCTTCATTAACTAAAAACAATTCTTTAATTACTTCCCTAATTAATCTATAATTATAAATTAATCTAAATCATTAATTTATAAATTCAATAAATAAGCCATTTCTTAATTATCTTATTCCTTAAATCAATTTAATACCTTAATTATCTCTAAGGTAATCCATTTCTTTATTAATGACTTCATTCATATTAAATTGTATTTAAAACATTACACTTCTAAATTTAGATTCAAATTTCATTTTGAATTTAAGATTCAAAATGAATATATTTTTAAATACTAACCAAATTTAAAATCAACTTATAAACCTATATAAGAAAAGTTCTAACTAAAATACTTAAATTTTTATTTAAAATTTAAGCTTTAAAATACATTACATTTTAACTTGCATGTTCAAGTTAAAAACAATTTGTTTAACTTTTCATTCAAAAATCCTTTATAAAAGAACTTTATCAAAATCCAATTCAAATATTTATTTGAAAACAAATTACTTTAAAAAGCTATTAATTTAAACTTGATTTAAACATTCAGGTTTAGAAACTAATTTAAATCACAGATTTGAATTCAAGAAACTTGAATCCATATCTAAACATTTGATTAAACTTGGCTTTAAACTTAATTCAAAACTTTGGTTTAAACTTACTTTTAAAATCTTGATTTTTAAATTCTTGATTTAAAATCCCAATTTATTTTAAAAGCTTAAGATTCAAAAGTTTATTTGAAACTAAACTTAACTTTCGAATTTAAACCCAGTTTAAATTCTGTTTCAGATTTTTAAATTAAATTTTTAAAATTTAGAAAGCTGTCAGGTTGTTTTTAAAACCTGAAATCCTCTTTTAAATATTTTAAAACTTTAAGATTTAAAAGCCATCTTAAATCTAACTTCGTCTAGATTAAAACTTATTTCTAAATTCTATCTCACAATTTATATTCTATTTAAATTTGCTTAAAAATCAAATTTGACTGTCAGGTTTATTAAAACCTGTAGCAAAACAAAACAACCCGAGGCAACCTTTCTTTTCTTCGAGTTCAAACCCCTATTGCTTCGTGCCAACCAACCATCTACTTCGAGTGAAACTCGAAACAAATACGCGTTCCATCCCTACTTTTTCCCCCAGCTACAATATTTCCAGATCACCAAAGTTAGTGCACGGTGTACGTGCACATCGTCGCCGACCAACTTCAGGCGACTCCACATCGTCGAACAAGTCGACGATTACCCTCGACCCAATTCTAGACCACCAGAAACTCCATCTTCCCCTCGAAACCAAATTCGAGAAAAAAAACCCAAACCTGGTAACACGAGTAATACCACCTCCAAACCCGAAAACACGTCGTACTCCAAATTCCGATCACCTGAGAGCCATCACCACCGGCCATAGCTTCGACTACCACCCCTCTACCAATTCCTAAAAGTACGTCGCACTCGATCCATCATAGGTGTCGAACGAATCAAATTCCTCAGCCTTGGTAAAACTAGGTTTAGAGACGAAAAAGGCTCGCCTCCAGCACTACGATGAATCGAAGCACTTCCCACCATTTTCCCCGACTCACTGTACTCCCCTCTACCTTCACGCAAAACCTCGAGCTCCAACAATCCTCTGATCACCTGAATTTGCCCTAAACCCATTTCCAGTTCATTTATGAACTGCTTCTTTATCTTAGCTCTAAAAATCATGATCTTTGCTTTAGAAATCATGCTAAAGTGTATGAATTCAATCTACATACCTGAATTTAGGAATTAAGGAATTTGAAATTTGAGTAATTTGAAGTTGGGTTCAGATTTCTTGATTTCCAGAGATAATACCATGTTCTTTTCAATTTAAATAAATTTAAAAAACTTAGTTCATAATCAGACAAACAACCTTTGTTTATATTTCACGTTCTAATAGTTATTAAATCAAAGGATATGATTTTAGTTTGCAAATCTGGGACAGGGAAAGACAAGAACAGGGACATTCAAATGATACAGGCATGCACAGATTTACAACACATATATACACAGACAAATTACAACATACACATTTCCAGATAGAAACCTATAAATAATTCAGATACTTAAGTTTTTAAAAGTGAATGTTACTCACAGTAATTAAGAGATGAACAGAGCTGCTTCTTTTTGAACCAGACTTTGAAATTGCTAGCTGAAGCCTTCAATTTGGCCTCTGGTTGTAGTTTAGTTATATTGTTGTTTTATAAGGTTGAATTTTGTTTAAAGTTGAAGATAAAGCTTACTTCAGATTCTTGGCTTTGAATGATGGACTAAACTAAAATGAAGTAGCTTGATATATAGGAGATGGGTTTACAGGTGATTATCATTTTTCTTGTACAACAATCAGAGATATTTTTTTCTCTTTGTATTTTTGACTATGCTACTTTGTTCTACTTTGTTGGCTGATAAGATATTGTTTCAGCTGATTATCTGTTTTGGTGGCTAAGGATTTTTTTATATAAATTTTCTTGTCTTGTTTTATAAGCTTTTGCTTATTCTTTTATTTGTTTGTATATAGATACATAGATATTTTTTTCTTTTGTTTTTTCATATCTGTCCTTTGTATGATTTCCTTGCATTGCATATGAATTTACAGAGCATATATGTCTTGTTTCATGCTTCATGTTTTTTTATTTTTCATTTCTTTTGTTGGCTTCATAGATAGTTATATCTTCTTTTGTCTTACTTTCTTAGATTGTTTTCTTCATTTTGCCTATAGCCTATCCTATTTTTATACAATTAGATTTTTTTTTTGTATGAAGATATGTTGTTTTTTTATTTTATTTTATTTTATCTCTTTCCTTTTGCTTTATCTTATTATAATATAAATAAATTTCTATTTTTAATATGTTGTTAAAATTTATTCTAGTGAAATCACTTGATATTTTAATTTATCTTATATATATATCTATTACTATTTCTAACTTAAATATTTATTTTTAACTTTAATATTTATTTTACATTTACATTCCTATATATGTATAGATATTTAACTTTTAAAGAGATTGTTTTTAAAACTTAATTCTACTTCAATAAAATAAACACACCTATTTTTATTCGAATTTGGAGAAACTCAAATCAGTTTACGAATTAATTTCACAAATTTTATTCAAAAATTAAATTAATTATCAATTTAAACTCAGCAAAAATCCGGGATCGTTACAAATTCCCCCCTTAAAAAAAATTTCGTCCTCGAAATTTGCAGGCATGAAAACAACAAAGATAGATACACAAAGACAGAGAAACCGTTTTTCAGGTCAAACTGGGTATCTATTCTGTATTTGGCTTACCAAATCAGAATATTGACAATAGATATGAGAACAAACTCATTCAATACTACATAGGATACTCGGGTCATTAAATCTACGTAATATGCGAGGCACTGGTTAGTTCGAAAGATAACTAACCATTCGTAGAATATATCGAACCCCAGAGAAGAGATAAATAGATTCAATCTTCTACAATTTTTCAAACACAAGATATGGATTCCAAACTTAAGTCGGAATACCCCAAAGTAGATATAACTTGTCCTTCTTCGGACTTAGATCAACACAAGAAATTATAGTAAAATTTCCAATTTGGTTTTAAACGAAATCGTTTTATCGATTCAATTCAAATTTAGCTTCATATTCTATTAACCAATTTTACTCAATTTAAAATTTCCAATTTATTTAAATTTTCAATTCCAAATTTTCAATTTCAAATTCCAAATTCATTGAAGTTCAAATCGAAAACTAATAAGAAACCGATCAAGATACGAAGTAAGAGTTTTCTACAATGATTCGTAGGGTTACCATCACACCATAGCTTCTCCTTGTAGCTGGTACGAAGCAAATCAAAGAATTTGGAAAGGCGAATCAAAGGAAATTGATAGAGAAAGTTGTTTCTGCTATTGCAGGGTATTGACCATTTGTAGTGGTACTCCCCTGTCCTCTATCTCGTTCTCTTTTTGCACTCATACTTACTATCAGTGGATAGTAAGAGAATTTACTGAGGCATTCGAATGGATATCTTAGGGATACTCATTCTAGGGTATACTTCACCCTATCTCTAATGAGTTACTTAATGTGTTATACTCCTGAGCTAAAGTTTCAACCCTCAGCTCTGATACCAAATGTGACGACCCTGACTCGACCTTCGAAAATCGACACCGAATACGACACTCATATTCAAATGCCGCAGATCCAAACGTCGAATCTGGTTCGTCGGAGCTTATAACACCATTAAGTACAACACAGCGGAAGAAATCAATATCAATATATAACATTGATACAATAACAGTTACAACGTCTGATCCAATATGATACACAGAATGATACAATAGATATCAGTACTATCAGAGATATGATACAAGAAAATAGCAGCGGAAAGAAAATAGATAACACCAGCAGCGGATAATCACCATCTCCAAGGCACCAATCCAGAAATAGCTTGAACCAACATCACGTGTAACAAAGATAAGCAAGTCCTGTCCTGATCCAAAGACTGGACCAACTCTAGATATTCTACTAAACCTGACTATCTGAAAAACCCAACTCTAGACTGCCCGTGTGGAAAAATTATGGGCACCCAGAGTTTAGGAAAGGAACAATAAACTCCGAGTCAGTCATGAATGGTGTGAGTAATAAAAACAGTTTATCATTTAAACAGACAACACGAGAATTTGAAGTAAATCCGCAATGCTTTTTGGAAAATGAAACTACCATAAGGCATTCTGCCACACACACAATGCAAACACAGAATTGGAGGAGATTTCTCCTTATGATAGTCAAACATTCTTGATACGCGAAAAATTCCTTGATATTATTATTATAAGTGCACAGTGTGGAAAACATTTCGAAAGTATAATATTAATCTTAGCCAGCATAGGCATTTCGCACTTATGCCTACTATAACTACCATGTTCAATAGCAGGTTACCACCACATTCCATGGCAGGTTATACAACTAAAACCGTACAGGACCCGTATTGTTTTGATTGGATTTCCAACAAATAGTCAGGCTAAGGAACTTCCCACTGTCCATGGGTACGCCTCTGGCGGGACATCCCGAGAACCTAACCGGATCTTTGCCAACACAAGGCCGGGTCACCTCTATAACTAGGTAACTACTACTCGAGCATGCCAACCCCCGGTCCTTTGGGACCTTTATCCGAGGCGCCTCTAAACCACAAAGCAACAACCATACAGAAAATGAGATTGAAGCCCACCACATAGGTAAATACCTGGGCTCCATACCATGATACCACCCTTTACCAGAAGGGAATGACACACACTGATGGGCGCGACCCTCATAACCTTGTCGCATCTTTTCTGTTTCGACCATTTCCGGGGTGTGAGGTCCTTATGCAGTCTCTTCCACAAAGCTACGCTTTATACAAAAGCCATGCTTTGATCACAAATGATCAACAAATGATCATCAACACACAGCAGCACTCAACATGCTACACTACCAAATTGGGAGTATATCACTGATAAACTTCAACTACATAACCTCTGAGATCGTACGTCTCAGAGAAGGGTGTTTAGCTAAGAGAATAAATTCTCCGCCACCAACAGATATGTATTTGAAAGAAATCTGCTTATATCTCAAAGTGTAGTGCCAAACACACAACCATACAAGTCTGTCCCGGGTTCGAACAGAACTAAAGGCACTTCCGAAGAAGCCCTTGCAAATACGGGTATCCACAATCCCGATCGGACTTCCCATCACTTAGGGAGAACTCTATACCGGAGCAACTCAATGCAGAGTCAATCGACAAGTTATCCTATCGTTCTCGAAGACACCCGGTCTTCAACACCGGTCTTCAATGCAATCCATACGTCGTATCACTATTCGAAATGGGTTATATGGCACAAGGTCCTCCCCCGGCTAAACCGAATAACGAGCGCAACATTTAAAAACATATGGATATGGGATTTCAGTTAAGTCACAACTTCAAAGAAAACCAAAATCTTTCTTCAAATGGTTAAACAAATTACCATTTCAAATTTTTAAACAAAAAGATTTATTTCACAAAGTTCACCCAGTTTCCTAAAGATCCATTTACAGATTTCAAAACAATTCCCATTTCAATTTGGATTAACTTGTTAAATCTTTAAATTAAAGATTTAACTTATAGCTTTCAAATCGTTTCCATAACTTGGAAATCATTTTCATTTTAAACTTGAAATCCTTTTAGCATAAACTGGACGTTTATTTCTTATGTGAAAGCTTTTATTATTTGAAAACAAATAGTTTTCGTTTTGGAAGAATCCAATTATATTTGCACGAGTTAAAGTCCTTTGAATTCAATTTCCAATTCCCAGATCAATATATTAAAATTGGTTTAACCCATATAAACTTGTATAACATCTTTAATCCCTAGTTTCAAATCATAGAATTTAATTTCAAATTTGAATTTAAATTTAAATCAAATTATTTAAACTTCAAGGCGTAATCAAGTTATTTAAAATAAATTTTATTTCTGAAATTCTTTTTCAAAAACTTCTTACTTTAATCCCAATCTATTCCCAAAATTATTTGGGTTCAAAATTCAAATTCAAAACTATTTCAAAAATCTGCGACTTAACCAATTTCCACGTGCAATCCATATTTGTGTGTGTATAAGTGTGGTCCAGGGGTTTCACAGAATAGTGCAACAACATCAATCATCACAGATAAAGTAAATTAATCAATCACAAAAATTTACTATTACAATTCGATGTGGGTTTCAGATAACCAACTGGAATCCGACTTCCTGTCGCATCGAAATTTGAATGCCATTTACGGACAAATAGGGTTTTCCCATACACAGAGAAACAAATCACAAATCACAGTTCAGAATAAATCAATTCACATCACACAGTATCACAATCACATATCAGAATGTCAATCCAGCACACAGTATTTGACAATTAACTTAAATTAATTAAATTAAACTCAATTAATTAAAATGAGCAATTAACTTCTTAATTACTTTCATAAAGTAATTATACACACATAATTTCATAAATGATTATTGTTAAATTAATTAATCTCAATTAATTGTTAAAATTAATCACATTGATAAATTATTTAAATAATCTTAGTTAATTATCTTCATTAACTAAAAACAATTCTTTAATTACTTCCCTAATTAATCTCTAATTATAAATTAATCTAAATCATTAATTTATAAATTTAATAAATAAGTCATTTCTTAATTATCTTATTCCTTAAATCATTTTAATACCTTAATTATCTCTAAGGTAATCCATTTCTTTATTAATGACTTCATTAATATTAAATTGTATTTAAAACATTACACTTCTAAGTTTAGATTCAAATTTCATTTTGAATTTAAGATTCAAAATGAATATATTTTTAAATATTAACCAAATTTAAAATCAACTTATAAACCTATATATGAAAAGTTCTAACTAAATTACTTAAATTTTTATTTAAAATTTAAGCTTTAAAATACATTACATTTTAACTTGCATATTCTAGTTAAAAACAATTTGTTTAACTTTTCATTCAAAAATCCTTTATAAAAGAACTTTATCAAAATCCAATTCAAATATTTATTTGAAAACAAATTACTTTAAAAAGCTATTGATTTAAACTTGATTTAAACATTCATGTTTAAAAACTAATTTAAATCACAGATTTGAATTCAAGAAACTTGAATCCATATCTAAACATTTGATTAAACTTGGCTTTAAACTTAATTCAAAACTTTGGTTTAAACTTACTTTTAAAATCTTGATTTTTAAATTCTTGATTTAAAATCCCAATTTATTTTAAAAGCTTAAGATTCAAAAGTTTATTTGAAACTAAACTTAACTTTCGAATTTAAACCCAGTTTAAATTCCGTTTCAGATTTTTAAATTAAATTTTTAAAATTTAGAAAGCTGTCAGATTGTTTTGAAAACCTAAAATCCTCTTTTAAATATTTTAAAACTTTAAGATTTAAAAGCCATCTTAAATCTAAGTTCGTCTAGATTAAAACTTATTTTTAAATTCTATCACACAATTTATATTCTATTTAAATTTGCTTAAAAATCAAATTTTACTGTCAGGTTTGCTAAAACCTGTAGCAAAACAAAACAACCCGAGGCAACCTTTCTTTTCTTCGAGTTCAAACCCCTATTGCTTCGAGCCAACCAACCATCTACTTCGAGTGAAACTCGAAACAAATACGCGTTCCATCCCAACTTTTCTCCCCAACTACAATATTTCCAGATCACCAAAGTTAGTGCACGGTGTACATGCACATCATCGCCGACCAACTCCAGGCGACTCCACATCGTCGAACAAGTCGACGATCACCCTCGACCCAATTCCAGACCACCAGAAACTCGATCTTCCCCTCGAAACCAAATTCGAGAAAAAAAAACCCAAACCTGGTAACATGAGCAATACCACCTACAAACCTGTAAACACGTCGTACTCCAAATTCCGACCACCTGAGAGCCATCACCACCGGCCATAGCTTTGACTACCACCCCTCTGCCAATTCCCAAAAGCACATCGCACTCGATCCATCATAGGTGTCGAAAGAATCAAATTCCTCAGCCTTGGTAAAACTAGGTTTAGAGACGAAAAAGGCTCGCCGCCACCACTACGATGAACCGGAGCACTTCCCACCATTTTTCCCCGACTCACTATACTCCCCTCTACCTTCATGCGAAACCCCGAGTTCCTACAATCCTCCGATCACCTGAATTTGCCCCAAACCCATTTCCCGTTCATTTACGAACTGCTCCTTTATCTTAGCTCTAAAAATCATGATCTTTGCTTTTAAAATCATGCTATAGTGTATGAATTCAATCTACATACCTGAATTTAGGAATTAAGAAATTTGAAATTTAAGTAATTTGAAGTTGGGTTTAGATTTCTTGATTTTCGGAGATAATACCATGTTGTTTTCAACTTAAATAAATTTAAAAAACTTAGTTCATAATCAGACAAACAACCTTTTTTATATTTTAAGTTCTAATAGTTATTAAATCAAAGGATATGATTTTAGCTTGCAAATCTGGGACAGGGAAAGACAAGAACAAGGACATTCAAATGATACAGGCATGCACAGATTTACAACTTCACATATATACACAGACAAATTACAACATACACATTTCCAGATATAAACTTGTAAATAATTCAGATACTTAAGTTTTTAAAAGCGAATGTTACTCACAGTAATTAAGAGATGAATAGAACTGCTTCTTTTTGAACCAGACATTGAAATTGCTAGCTGAAGCCTTCAATTTGGTCTCTGGTTGTAGTTGAGTTAGATTGCTGTTTTATAAGGTTGAATTTTGTTTAAAGTTGAAGATAAAGCTTACTTCAGATTCTTGGCTTTGAATGATGGACGAAACTAAAATGAAGTAGCTTGATATATAGGAGATGAGTTTATAGGTGATTATGATTTTGCTTGTACAACAATCAGAGATATTTTTTTCTCTTTGTATTTTTGACTATGCTACTTTGTTCTACTTTGGTGGCTGATAAGATATTGTTTCAGCTGATAATCTGTTTTAGTGGCTAAGGATTTTTTTATAAATTTTCTTGTCTTGTTTTATAAGCTTTTGCTTATTCTTTTATTTGTTTGTACATAGATACTTAGATATTTTTTCTTTTGTTTTTTCATATCTGTCCTTTGTATGATTTCCTTGCATTGCATATGAATTTACAGAGCATATCTGTCTTGTTTCATGCTTCATGTTTATTTATTTTTCATTTCTTTTGTTAGCTTCATAGATAGTTATATCTTCTTTTGTCTTACTTTCTTAGATTTTTTCCTTCATTTTGCATACAGCCTATCCTATTTGTATACACTTAGATTTTTTTTGTATGAAGATATGTTGTTTTTTTTATTTTTTTTATTTTATCTCTTTCCTTTTGCTTTGTCTTATTATAATATAAATAAATTTCTATTTTTAATATGTTGTTAAAATTTATTCTAGTGAAATCACATGATATTTTAATTTATCTTATATATATATATTACTATTTCTAACTTAAATATTTATTTTTAACTTTAATATTTATTTTACATTTACATTCCTCTATATGTATAGATATTTAACTTTTAAAGAGATCGTTTTTAGAACTTAATTCTACTTCAATAAAATAAACACAACTATTTTTATTCGAATTTGGAGAAACTCAAATCAGTTTACGAATTAATTTCACAATTTTTATTCAAAAATTAAATTAATTATCAATTTAAACTCAGCAAAAATCCGGGATCATTACATAAACATGTCGGATTTTTACCTTACGATAACCAAAACATTTCTTATCAAATTCTCTGATATTATAGTAGTGTATTTATATAAATACTTGTTAAAATAGCCAAAATTGTTACATTCATTAAATTCCAACATAATAGGTGTACAAACAAGTCCGAAGACACTTATTGGAGACCGCGTTTCCTTCAATGGCAGGGCTACTGGGGTACCGCCCATCACAGTACCCGGTCTAGATCAGCGTATCGAGGATCCCCCTTGATCCCCGGTAATACAAGACCGGGGCTACCCCTTACTGGATAGTCTGAATAAGTTCACCCCGCGGTTGGGATCAGAAACCGCCCATACAGAAGGCACATCTAGACAGGGATGACCTTACCCTAATTGGTTGCTAGCCATTTATCCTTGATGCACCTTCCATGTTTTAGCCATTCCCGGTTGATGAGGCTCGAGGCTATGCGTTACCTTTTTAGAACACAACTCACTTAGAATGCTCATCGTCCTCCTGACGATGCTGTGATAGCATTCATCCATACAAGTCCGTTCTCGGTCCGAACAGAACCGAAGGCACTACTGCCACTACATCAATTATGGAATCACCCTCAGGATTAGTAGCGATTATCCCTTGCACTTCACCGCTCCTTCTTTGACTCCAAGTCTCGTCTTACGCACGAAAATGTTCAAACCAGATCAAAGTGGTTTTCGAAAAATTAATTCCGATTCCGGTCTCTGCGAAACGATCAGCGAATTGGCCAATATTGATAGTTGGTTATTTAACTATCATATAACATCCACAAAAAACCATCAGGCCTTAATTATTTCCCAAATTATTTATTTCAAAATATCTTCGCAAGATATTTTTCTACACTTCAACCCTTTGAAAATAGTTTCAAATCATTTTTTCTCTCGCGAAATAAATTTCCACCCAATTGTTTTATTTCCACTGAAATTCACTAAGTCTTAATACTTTAGATTTTAAATAATTTAAATCACTTTATCCAAAAATATATACTTTAAAACACTTAAAACAAAACTACTTAAAACACTTTATTTAAAATACTAGTTATGAAATTTTATAATAATTTCTCATATAAAACTTAAGCCAAAACTATATTTTAAAATAAAAGTTATTCTATAAGGTATAAATATTAAATAATTATCTTTTAAATCATAATCTAGTTAAACCTTTAAAATAATTTACTTATATAATTAAATTAATACATATTTACTTTTAAAATTTTTAAAACCACTATATAATAATTTCTTTCAAAAACATTCTTTTAAAACCACTTTAAAACCTCTAGCTTATACTTAAAAAACTGCTTTGAAAACATACTTGGCTTTTAGGAAAATACACTTTCCATTCCAAAATAGTCCATTTAATCAATTATTAAATCCCTCTCGATTTATCCCGATTTAGTTAACGTCTCAAACCCATAAATTTCTTTCCTACACCTTTAAAAATAAAACTACTATTTATTTTAAAACAAATTACCCATTCCGTTATAAATTCCCACCGTGAATTTATACTTTCAAATATCCACAGATATCTTATTTCACTTTACAAACCCAGTTTATAAATTCCATAGTCTCATCCTCCTTTTAAATAAAAGTTTCAAACACTTAATCGATTTTCAAATCGATTTCCAAAATTTACTCCATTTTAAAGTAAATTCCTTTACTGTGACAACCCACTATTTTGTACCATTCAAATCGACAATAATCCACACATGTCAGACTTGAATAATGCAAAATAACAGATCGTAAATAAATTTGGAGCAAATGAAATCAATTACACAGAATCGCAGACAAAGAACAATCAAAATAACTCGCAGCGGAATATATAAAATACCATAGTAGTTCATGAAGCTACTATAACAATGTATCAAAACAAATACATAATATCAGTCTGAAAACAACATCATAGAAATCCTGAATACAAAGAAGTTCAATAATATATGAGATAAACTAGAACGGCTGAAACTGAAATAGATATATAAATAGATAGGCAGAATCTCTAGCAAAGACCAGCAATAGAAAGAGAATCCAAAGCTGTGAATAGTCAGGCTGACCCGAGCGTAAAGCAAAACACAAAACACTCGAGTCAGGACATATATAATGTAAACCAACTCAAGTGAACTAGAATAAAAAACAAGTAACTTAAAGGATGCCTGGGACCGCCCATCCTCTAAGGATCCGTTAAACTATTTACTATGTCGTAATATTGCGCTATTATAATAATGTCAACAGTAAAATAAAATTACTTTAAAATAGCATCGAAGGGTTACCCATATAGTCCCCAACACATAATAGTCCCAGTAGCCCATCCAGTATCAGCGTACCTCCAGATCGGGAGACTACCCTAAATACTCCATGGGCTACGGGAGAACAACAAACTCGTAGTAAGGCTCGCTATGATAGGTGACAAGGCACACGAGGCAATGCTAGGGTAGATATACCAATTACGCTTCCGGGCTGGTAGTAACGCGTAGCAGCCACTACCGCCCACCTCGAGCCACACTGCCAAAATCAACGGTGCACCCAATCAATCACAAAGTAATAGAATGGTATCGAAGAAGTGTGTCCGATCGGAGGAGCTACCTCACTTGGCCCGTCGATCGCTCCTGTTTTAGCCACCTTAAGCCAACTCACGGGAGTCGGGTCCATGTTCATAACATAATAGGATCGTCGCCACCATCCTACTTCGTTCTGGAATCTCCACCGCATACACAGTTGTTAAAGTGGTTTTCGGTATCGACAGAGAGAATGTCCATATCCGATCCCAGTCTCTTTAACAACCAATCGTTATTATAACCTGTGGTTATAATTTAAAAATGGTATTTATATTTCAACAATTACACATCCTTTCAACAATTTACTATCATTTCAAATTCATTTCAAAATATCAAAATATCATATTTTTCAAAACTTCATTCATTTTATTTAATTTAAATACCATTTCAACTCACATTTCAAAATGGTTTATATTTCAAATCAAAATACTCCATTTAAACCATTTAAAAATGAAGTTATTATATTTAATAATTAAATATTAAATTTTCAAAATTTTAATCTTTTCAAAGTTCATTTATTTACTTAAATTTATTAAAACCATGAAATTCCAACTTTCGCAGCACTTAGAAAATGCTGCGAAAAGTTATGTTTTAAAACAATTCAATTTGGCAAAAGACAACATTTAAAATGCTGTAATAGGTTAATTTAGTTTCAATTAAAACTTTAGTTAAATTTAGAAACTATAGCACTTACAAAGTGCTGTAATAGCCCTTAGTTCATTTTTAGCTGTATAGTTCATTTGTATCAACTACAGCACTTAGAAATGCTGTAATATCCTTTACTGAAGAATTGATAGCATTTCAAAAATGCTGTTAATTAAATTCCAAGTTTTTAGTAAATTTTCATAAACAATTAAATTTTTATCTAAACCATTTTTAACTTATAAAAGTCATATTTTCACACTTTTAAACTTATCATTTAAATATCTTTTAATTAATGTTTTTATAAAGTGAAATTTCTCAAATAATTATCAAATTTTTAATAATTCACTTATAAATAAATGTAAAATCTTTATAACATTTCATTTACTTTACATTTTAATTTAATTTACCATTTCATAAATTAAATTTAAATTTCATTTTATTTTCCTTAACTTAAGTTTTAATTTAAAACACATTTCACATTTCACATTTTCTAAGTTAAGTTATATTTCAAATTTCAATTTTAAACATTTATTTATTTAACTTTTTTTAATTTATAGAAAAATAAATATCACTTTATAAAAATCAATTAAAATTAAAATTTAAATCAAAATATTATATTATTTACTTCTAAAAATACTTTAAAAATTCTAGAAAAATATATATTAGCCACGGGTCTATATATAATTTTCTATTCTAGGTAAAGTGATACAGATATTTATCACTTCAATCTGTAATTTACAAAGAAAATCCGGTCCTATCATTTCAAACCCACAGTCCCAAGTAAAATGAAATGAATAAAAATCGCTCAGGCCTATCATTTCAGCCCATAACGGTTTTCCCTAATCTAAAGTCCGTTCGGGTATGTTTCATTTCAACCCATAGTGATTCTAATCTATAGGGAACTTGCAGTGTGATAAACTGATATAAATAAACAGAATAGCATTATATAATAGTAACAGATGATATAACACGTGTATAAACAGGGGTGAACATCATATAATCATAGCATAGGCAGTTAGAACATGATGATATGGTTTACAGATTCACTTGCTATCAGTTTACTAATTATATAAGTATAAATTGTCTGGTGAGAATTACTCACCTCTACAAGCTGGAAATAACAACCAAACACACAAACCAAGATCCACAAAGGCATGAAAGCACGACTACGATTCAAGCTAGGGGAGAGCCAAAACTAGTTGTCTTGTGCATATGAAACAAAACAATATATACATAACATGAATTTCAACCCAAAATATGACATTGACAAGCTAGGAATTAAGGAACAACAAATAATCAAACACTTGCACTTTCTTTCAAAAATCCCATGCTCGGCCTATATGGTCAAAATACATGGCTATGGTTGTGTAAATGAGTCAAGTATGGGTTCACATAGGGTCGGCCTAGCAAGGAATGATGGCATGGAAGTTTCTTATGTGATTTATGGCATGAACGAACACAAAATCAAGGCAAAGGTGCACTTTTATGCAACCATATGGTTCGTCCATGGCCATGGATGGCTCGGCTAGGCCTGGTGGATGCTAGGGGTCGGTGTGGAAGTGCTTTAAGTCAGGTATAGGCGGGTGGAAGGTCGTACAAAGGTGGCCAAGAGGGTGTATGAGGTGATGATGGCATGTGGAGGTCGGCAATGCATGTTCAAGTGGTATTTGCATTTTTTTGTGGAGCTTCTCATCAAGAATGGCCACGACCATAAAGAATAGAGGTGCTGGAGGAGATGACAGTCGAGTATGATGGTGACGGAGGTGGTGGTGATGGAGGAGGCTATAGGCGAACACTCAAAGTGAAAGCAAGGCAAGATAAATACATAAAACAAGGAGAAAATAGTAAAAAAAAAAAGTAAAAATCATTACCAGAATTTTCTTCAGAAATGTAGCCAAGATTTTTTGGAGACGAGAAACAAAATATTGTGTGTGAGAAATAAAGTGATATGCGGCTTAAGAAAAGTGATATGGTCGGCCAAAATTAATGCAAATGTTGATTGAATTGAAAAGGCAAACGGAGGTCAAAAGACAAAGGCAAGTGAAAGGTTAAAACTCTTCAAATTTCCTTTTTCTTTTTACATTTTTAAATATATGAAAAATAATGAATATAAATAAAATAAAAACAGAACAAAATAATGAATGAATAAAAGTAAATAAATAAATTTTAGATAAATATAAATAAATTAAGAAAATAGCTTAAAAATAGAAACTAGGTTATAAAAATTGAAAATAAATACAATAAGCTTTGGAAATTTTTATCATCACTTTAAAAATATTTAAAAATGAAATACTGAAATAAAAATAAATTTAAAAATGAAATAAAGTCAAATTTAAAATTATATCAAACATCTAGGGTTGTTACACTCTCCCCCGATCAAATCTTTTCGTCCTCGAAAAGAACGGACAAAGAAAAATAAAGAGAAACAAGATAGAAAGTCAAAATAGTACCTGAAACAAACAATTCCGGATTCGAAGCACGAATGCTCTCCTCCGTCTCCCAGGTACAATCCCTATCATCAGTACTCCACTGTACTTTGACCAGATTAATAGATTTCCTTCTGAGCTGCTTCGTACCTCTATCGACCATACGAAGTGGCTTGCTCTTGACAGTCAGCTTAGGCTCAATATCCAAACTATCAAGAGCAGAAGGCTGGACAATAAGAGATGGATCATGAAGATAGCAGCGAAGATGCGAGACAGAAATACATCATGCACTCCAGAAAGCTTCTCGAGAAAATCCAGACGATAAGCCAAAGAACCAACTCTTTGCAAAATGCAGAAAGGACCAATGAACCTAGGAGAAAGCTCCCCTCTATGAACAAAACGAATGACATTCCTTAAGGGAGAGACCTTAAGGAAAACCTGATCACCAACAGCAAATTCCAAATTCCGCCTATGCCTATTTGCATACTTCTTCTGCCTATCCTGAGCAGCTCTCAACCTCCTCTTAATCTCCTCAACTCTCTCAGAAGCTTCCAAAATCACATCAGGACCAAGAACCAAACGATTATCGGATTCAATCTAGCAAGATGGAGATCTAAAAGATCGTCAGTATAGAGCAGCAAACGGAGACATTTTGATACTGACCTGAATGCAAAGATGGGATTAGATAGATAAAGAGATTAAAAATAGGCTGGGAACAAAAGATCAGATTATACCTGATAGCTATTATTGTAGGTGAATTCGACAAGATGGAGATGATCTTCCCAAGATCCTCCATAATCAAGCACACAAGCATGGAGAAGATCCTCGAGAATCTGATTCACTCTTTCCGTTTGCCCGTCGGTCTGTGGATGATAAGCAGTGCTCAGATTCAAACGAGTACCCAAAGATTCCTGAAAGCTTTCCAAAACTGACTGGTAAAGAGAGGATCACGATCACAAACAATACCGAGAGGAACACCATGGAGACGAACGATCTCTCTCATGTGGATCTCAAACAAGCTAGAAGAAGAACGAGTAGACTTGATAGGAATGAAATGAGAAGACTTGGTCAGTCTATCCAAAATAACCCAGATACTCTCATTACCCCTTCGAGTCCTCGGTAAACCATCGATGAAATCCATGGAAACCTGTTCCAACTTCCAATTAGGAATCTCAAGGGGCTGCAACCAACCATGGGTCTTCTGGTGATCGGCTTTGACTTGCTGACAAGTCGCACACCGACTAACAAAGATAGAGATATCCCTCTTTATCCCTTTCCACCAATAAAGCCTCTTCATATCCTGATACATCTTTGACACACCAGGATGAATAGAAAGCCTGGATCGATGATTCTCCCAAAGCAACTCCTCCCTCAATCCATCAACATTCGGGACACAAATCCTACCATTAATCCTCAAAATCCCTCTATCATCGATCTGAGCTCCACTACCACTACCACCACCACCACCAACCCTGCTACGAACACTCTCCTTCATCAATCCAAGCATCTCATCCTCATCATGCTTAGCCATGATACGATCCAAAAGGGGAGAAGAAGAAACAACAAGCTAACACAATAAAGCCTTCTTACGACTCAAAGCATTGACCACAACATTAGCTTTACCGGGAGTATTGCTAATATCGAGGTCGTAAGAAGCCAGAAACTCAAGCCAACGAACTTGCCTCTGATTCAAATCCTTCTGAGAGAAGATATATCTCAGAGACTGATGATCGGCAAAAATCTCAAACTTGGTTCCTAGAAGATGATGCCTCCAAAGCTTCAGAGCAAAGACAACAGCAAGTAACTCTAAATCATAAGCTGCATAATTTGCTTCGTGGATTTTCAACTAACAGCTGGCATAGCAATGACCTTACCATCCTGCATGAGAACAACACTCAAACCCTCACGACTAGCATCAGTATATACAGTCAATCCCTCACTTCCGTTCGGAACGGTAAAAACTGGTGTGGAAGTTAGGTTGCTCTTTAACTCATTGAATGCAGCTTTACACTTCTCATCCCAGATGAACGTAGCATTCTTACGAGTCAAAGCAGTGAGAGGTGCAGTAATCCGAGCAAATTCTCAATGAATCTTCGGTAGTAACCGGCAAGGCCCAGAAAACTATGAATATCAGATGGTGTCTTTGGAGTTTCCCAATCCTGCAACAGAATAGGAAGAACATAAGGACAACCAAAAAGATAGAATAATTTAAATGAAAAGGAAAGAGAAAGAGTAGAAAGCTTACATTGATCGCAGCGATCTTGATTGGATCAACAGAAATTCCATTACCAAAAACAATATGCCCGAGAAATTGGACTTCATCCTTCCAGAAATGGCATTTAGAAAATTTAGCCTTCAATTATGATTTTCGAGAGTCTCCAAAACAGATTTCAAGTGAGACTCATGCTCTTCCTTGGTCTTAGAGAAGACAAGGATATCATCAACAAAGACTAATTTTTTTTATTAAGCACATCAAGAAAAGCATGATTCATCAAATCAACAAAGAAAGCAAGAGAACTAGTCAAACTAAAAGGCATGACTAACCATTCATAAAACCCATTCTCAGTGCGGAAAGCAGTCTTAGGAATGCTATCCTCAGCAACCCTGAGTTGATGAAAACCTGTGGCAAGATCAAGCTGAGAGAAAACAGTGGCATCATAAAGCCGATCAAACATATCATTGATACGAGGCATTGGATATCTGTTTTTCATAGTGAGCGTGTTCAGCTCCCTATAATCAACACACATCCTCAGAGAACCAACGGACTTGGTGACCAAAACCACCGCGGCTCCCCGTTCAGAAAAACTCGGCCTAATCAGACCTTTGGAAGACAAGTCCCCAATTTGTTTCCTTAACTCAACCTTCTTGCGGGGTGCTATTCTTCTAGGAGGAAGAACAACAGGTTGAGCACCAGGAATAAGATCAATCCCAAAATCAATTTCCCGCTTAGGAGGTAAGAAGTGACTTCACCAAATACATCGGGATATAGTCTAACCACTGGAGTCGAATCAAGATCACTAGGAGGATAAACCAAAGAATAAACGAAACTGCAGCAAAATCCTGAGGCATGCAGCACTGAATAATCAAAGAATCACCCTTATCTCTGATAAGAGGGACAATTCTGGATTTGCGAGAAATATAGGCATAATGATTCCTCAACCAATCTTGAACAAGCAATAGGCCAAAAGCATCGAAGCCCAAAACATAGAAATCACCAGGAAAACGATAACCATAATGGAAGAGTATCACTCCTCTACAAATCCTTTAAGGTTCGCGGGACCTTCAATAGGATTAGAAACACATAAAGGAATAGAAGCATACCAGGAGAAAGGAGATGCTCAAACTAATCACACAAATCAACAGAAATAAAACTGTCGGAAGCTCCAGTATCAAATAAAACTCAATCTGGATGATGAAATAAAGTAAATGTGCCCTGAAGAGTACCTTGGTCATCACCAGAAGTAGGTGGAGATGGAGGAACTGGAGAAGATGAAGATGAAACAGAAAATACACCAGAAGGTTTACCCTTCTGCTGGGTAGGGCAACCCTTCCTAAAATGATCAGTCTGGAGACAGATATGGCAGAGACCACGCCAAGCCAACTGAGCAGGTGGAGGAACAACACCAGATAAATAGGACAACTACTGGCATAGTGTCCCTTCTGATCACATCTAAAGCAGGTAATAGAGGAAAGATCAACGGGTTACCTCTGAGAAGGAGCAGATGATGAAGATCCCAAACCAGGACGCTTGTGCAAATTCTTCTTCTGCTGATGATAATTATGCTTTCTCTTCGTAGATTTAGCAGAGGAAGACTGAGATGAAGGAGCACCAGAAGCAGCAGGACCCTTAGAAGTAGGGTTCCCATAATGGATAGCCATATCCGAAAGCTGGGTGAAAGTGCCATGAACATGAGCAATGAGACGACTATAGTACTCAGGACGAGCACCAGCAATGAATTTCTCATTCTTCTTGAGAGGTGTATCAATCAGGCTAGGACCGAACTTGGAAAGTTCATTGAACTTCCTCTCATACTCAGCAAAAGACATGCTACCCTGCTTGAGATCCATAAATTCACGATAGAGTTGAGATTTCCCGGCTTCGGGCATCCATTTTGCCACAAAGGCCTCCCTGGAAAAGAGATACAGAACAAACTTAGGATAGATTAAAAAGAAAAAAACTAGAACAAAATTCAAGATAACACAAAGGATACCTAAACTTCTCCCAAGTAATAGCAGCTTCGACGGTGTTAGCCGTAACAGACTCCCATCAGTCTAGAGCAGCCTCATGCTACTGCCAAGCCGCTTACTGACGCTTTTGGGCATCAGTAATCTCGAGACCAGTAAATATCCTCTCTAGACTCCACAACCATTGCTGAGCCTCAACGATGTTCTCTGAACCATGGGGTTCCACCAAGTTGAGTGTATTCCTTACAGAGAACAATGAACTTAACGGGTGCAGCAGGCTGAGGAGCTGGGGCAATACCACAACCCTGACCTCTGGCATTTCCTCGATTCATCCTAAAAAATCAAGAATGAATTTAGGACAAGATATAGAGATGATAATGATAAGATAAGATAAATTCATTTGGATGAATATCGTAATGAAGAAAACTCTAACAAGTTAGATACGAAAGGAAGGAAATTAGAAAACATTTGAAAAGTCCGAAAAATATTATATCAAAATAATTCTTTAAATATCCTTTTAAAAATCATTTTGGAAATCATTTTATACTTTGAAAATACGTTCTCACACAAAGATATGATTCTGAGATTGATTTCACTCATTCTAGGGTATTTCTACCCTATCTCTAATGAGCTTTTGCTCCGCAGGCAATGGTTTGCCTAAAACCAAAGCTATGATACCAAATGTGACAACCCACTAATTTGTACCATTCAAATCGATAATAATCCACACATGTCAGATTTGAATGATGCAAAATAACAGATCGTAAATAAATTTGGAGCAAATTAAATCAATTACACAGAATCACAGACACAGAACAATCAGAATAACTTGCAGCGGAATATATAAAATACCATAGTAGTTCATGAAGCTACTATAACAAAGTCTCAAAACAAATACATAATATCAGTCTGAAAACAACACAATAGAAATCCCAAATACAAAGAAGTTCATTAATACATGAGATAAACTAGAACAGCTGAAACTGAAATAGATATATAAATAGATAGGCAGAATCTCCAGCAAAGACCAGCTCCAGAAAGAGAATCCAAAGGTGTGAATACTCAGGCTGACCCGAGCATAAAGAAAAACACAAAACACTCGAGTCAGGACATATATACTTATATGATGTAAACCAACTCAAGTGAACTATATTAAAGTACAAGTAACTTAAAGGATGCCTGAGACCGCCCATCCTGTAAGGACCCGTTAAACTATTTACTATATAGTAATATTGCGCTATTATAATAATGTCTACAGTAAAATATACTTATTTAAAATAGCGTCGAAGGGTTACCCATATAGCCCATAACACATAATAGTCCCAGTAGTCCATCCAGTATCAGCGTATCTCCAGATCAGGAGAGTTCCCTAAATACTCCATGGGCTACGGGAGAGAAACAAACTCGTAGTAAGGCTCATTATGGTAGGTGACAAGGCACACGAGGCAATGCCAGGGTAGATATACCAATTACGCTTTCGGGCTGGTGGTAGCGCATAGCAGCCACTACCGCCCACCTCGAGCCACACTCCCAAAATCAAAGGTGCACCCAATCAATCACAAAGTAATAGAATGGTATCGAAGAAGTGTGTCCGATCAAAGGAGCTACCTCACTTGGCCCGTCGATCGCTCCTGTTTTAGCCACCTTAAGCCAACTCACGGAAGTTGGGTCCATGTTCATACCATAATAGGATCGTCGCCCCCATCATACTTCGTTCTCGAATCTCCACCGCATATATAGTTGTTAAAGTGGTTTTCGGTATCGACAGAGAGTATGTCCATATCCGATCCCGGTCTCTTTAATAACCAATCGTTATTATAACCCGTGGTTATAATTTAAAAATGGTATTCGTATTTCAAAAATTAAATATCCTTTCAACAATTTACTATCATTTCAAATTCATTTCAAAATTTCAAAATATCATATCTTTCAAAACTTTATTCATTTTATTTAATTTAAATACCATTTCAACTCACATTTCAAAATGGCATATATTTCAAATCAAAATACTCCATTTAAACCATTTAAAAATGAAGTTATTATATTTAAAAATTATATATTAAATTTCCAAAATTTTAATCTTTTCAAAGTTCATTTATTTACTTAAATTTATTAAAACCATGAAATTCCAACTTTCGCAGCACTTAGAAATTGCGAAAAGTTATGTTTTAAAACAATTCAATTTGGCAAAAGACGTCATTTAAAATGCTGTAATAGGTTAATTTAGTTTCAAATAAAACTTTAGTTAAATTTAGCAACAAAAGCACTTACAAAGTGCTGTAATAGCCCTTAGTTCATTTTTAGCTATACAGTTCATTTGTATCAACTATAGCACTTAGAAATGCTGTAATATCCTTTACTTAAGAATTGATAGCATTTCAAAAATGCTGTTAATTAAATTCCATGTTTTCAGTAAATTTTCATAAACAATTAAATTTTTATCTAAACCATTTTTAACATATAAAAATCATATTTTCACACTTTTAAACTTATCATTTAAATACCTTTCAATTAATGATTTTATAAAGTGAAATTTCTCAAATAATTATCAAATTTTTAATAATTCACTTATAAATAAATGTAAAATCTTTATAACATTTCATTTACTTTACATTTTAATTTAATTTACCATTTCATAAATTAAATTTAAATTTCATTTTATTTTCCTTAACTAAACTTTTAATTTAAAACACATTTCACATTTTCTAAGTTAAGTTATATTTCAAATTTCAATTTTAAACATTTATTTATTTAACTTTTTTTAATTTATAGAAAAATAAATATGACTTTATAAAAATAAATTAAAATTCAAATTTAATTCAAAATATTATAATATTTACTTTTAATTTTTTTAAAAATTCTAGAGAAATATATATTAACCACGGGTCTGTATATAATTTTCTATCCTAGGTAAAGTGATACGGATATTTATCATTTCAATCCGTAATTTACAAAGAAAACCCGAGTTCTATCACTTCAAACTCGTAGTCCCAAGTAAAATGAAATGAATAAAAATCACTCAGGCCTATCATTTCAGCCCACAATGATTTTTCCCTATTCTAAAGTCCGTTCGGGTATGTATCGTTTCAACCCATAGTGATTCTAATCTACAGGGAACTTGCAGTGTGATAAACTGATATAAATAAACAGAATAGCATTATATAACAGTAACAGATGATATAACAGGTGTATAAATAGGGATGAACATCATATGATCATAGCATATGCAGTTATAACATGATGATATGGTTTACAGATATGGTTTACAGATCATAGCATATGCAGTTATAACATGATGATATGGTTTCTTATGCATATGAAACAAAACATTATATACATAATATGAATTTCAACCCAAAATATGACATTAACAAGCTAGAAATTAAGGAACAACAAATAATCAAACACTTGCACTTGCTTTCACAAATCCCATGCTCGGCCTATATGGTCAAAATACACGGCTATGGTTGTGTAAATGAGTCAAGCATGGGTTCACATAGGGTCGGCCTAGCAAGGAATGAAGGCATGGAAGTTGCTTATGTGATTTATGGCATGAACAAACACAAAGTCAAGGCAAAGGTGCACTTTTATGCAACCATATGGTTCGGCCATGGCCATGGATGGCTCGACCAGGCCTGGTGGATGCTAGCGGTCGGTGTGGCAGTGGCTTTAGGTCAGGTATAGGCTGGTGGAAGGTGGTGCAAAGGTGGCCAAGAGGGTGTATGAGGTGATGATGGCATGTGGAGGTCGGCAATGCATGTTCAAGTGGTATTTGCATTTTTTTGTGGAGCTTCCCATCAAGGATGGCCACGGCCATCACAGAACAGAGATGCTGGAGGAGATGATAGCCGAGTATGATGGTGATGGAGGTGGTGGTGATGGAGGAGGCTATAGGCCGAACACTCAAAGTGAAAGCAAGGCAAGATAAATACATAAAACAAGGAGAAAATAGTAAAAAAAAGTAAAAATCATTACCAAAATTTTCTTCAGAAATGTAGCCGAGAGTTTTTGGAGATGAGAAACAAAATTTTGTGCGCGAGAAATGAAGTGATATGCGGCTGACGAAAAGAGATATGGTCGGCCAAAATTAATCCAAATGTTGATTGATCTGAAAAGGCAAAAGGAGGTGAAAAGACAAAGGCAAGTGAAAGATTAAAACTCTTCAAATTTCCTTTTTCTTTTTTACATTTTTAAATATATGAAAAATAATGAATATAAATAAGGGGGAATTAATTTAAAGGACAAAGATTTGTATATTTTTTGCCTCAAGGACACGACCTTAATATTTTTACCACAAGGACAAACATTCTTCTAAAAATTATTCATAAGGACAAATATTTTCCAAAATTATTCATAAAGACAACAAAACTGCTACCGAGCTAAAAATTGATACCTAAAAACTGCTACCGATAACTACAAAATGATACCTAAAAAATGCTATCAATAACTAAAAACTGATACCTATAGAAAGTTGTCCTTCAGGATAAAATATTGAAGGTCAGTCCTTGAGGCTAAAAAGCTGTGAAATTTTGTCCTTGACAATAATTTCCTGTATAAATAAAATAAAAAAACAACAAAATAATGAATGAATAAAAATAGATAAATTTTAGATAAATATAAATAAATTAAGAAAATAACTTAAAGATAGAAACCAGGTTATAAAAATTGAAAATAAATACAATAAGCTTTGGAAATTTTTTATCATCACTTTAAAATTATTTAAAAATGAAATCTTGAAATAAAAATAAATTTAAAATAATTTAAAAATGAAATAATGTCAAATTTAAAATTATATCAAACATCTAGGGTTGTTACATTTACTTACTCAATTTTATTTCAAAACCCATTAAATTCAGATTTTACTCCTTTATTATGATTAAAAAATCTTATTTAAACTGAAAACACCAATTTCATACTTTTTCCAAAAAATTTGTTTATCTCTCCCAACTATTTAAAACCTTGAATTTAAAAATTCTTTATTCCTTTAAATAATATCACTTAAGTTTAAAAATTCATTTATTCCCATTTATTCAAAATCTTCTTTTCCATACTCGGAATTTATTTATTAGAATTTAAAAATCAACTTTTATCCTTTTCCAATTCATTATTTAATTTATCCAAATTCATTAAAAATTCTCTCTTTATTTCTCTTCAAAAATCAAATCTATATATTTTTGATAACTCCAATATATTCAGTCAAACCATAGAATCCAATATTTTCAATTTCCAATATAATCAATAATCTATCATAGGTAATCAATGAATCATATCACAGATTATGAAAACAAATTCAATATTTTGAGGAATCCAGTTGGATCCCTTCAACCTATTTTTCCCTGCATCCACAGATGTTAGCATAATATAAAAATACCAATCCCACTTCGAGTGGGATATCAGGGTATAAAGGGTCATCCGCGATTATGTAGGAAGCATATGGTCTCATCCACTATATAATGCGGGAATATCAATCACTCCAACACACACACACTATATATAATATATCTCACCCAAACTGATAATAAGTCATTAATTTAATCAATCAATCCAACAATTCAAATTTAACTATTTAAATTTAAGCGAAAATCCAAATGAGTGAGATTAACTCACCTTTGTGTTTGTTTTGCTAATCCGATCAAAACCGACTTGTCTCTTCCATATTTAAGACCTTGTATAAACATTTATATGGTTTATTAATATTTGAAATTGGTCGAACAATTAGTTACCATTTAATTAACTAACAATTTAATTTAACTAATAATTTTCCTTTTAAAGTCTTTTAGTAACTAAAATAATTAAATAAGTTAATTGAACAAATCTACCACCAAATCCGTTATTTAAAATAACTAGCGAATTTAAAATAAGTATATGTATTTTTTTCCTTGAAACTACCTATATATTAAACATGCATGTATAATTTTTCTTGGAAAACACATACTTATGAAAATAGTCTACATAGGTTAAAAATAATCTAACTTTATATAAACCGTTCAACATCATAAATTTATATATTCAAAAATCTTATCTATACATATATTTACCGTTTTAAATTTAAAATATGCATGCGAATGTAAATATATGTATTTGTTAAATTAAAAATAGAATCAATTTTTGCCTTACACTAAACATTAATTTTTTATGTATGTATACATATACAAATTGAAAAAAAAACACTGCATATATTTATCTAACAGTGGCTATACAGTTTCCCTTCTTTTTATTCTCCGTATATATATTTGTAAAAAAATATATACGTGATAAATTTTTAATTAAAAAAATGAAGAATGAAGAAAAACCGCATATACGTCTCGATGTTCCCCCTATTAATTGTTCGACCCAAACATCTGACATAGCCTAATCGATTAGATCCCCTCCCTCTCAATCGCTCCAGGCAGCAACCCGACAGTTCGGCCGCCTCCATCATCAAACTCCATCCTCCGGTCACCAGCCTCGCACGTGGCACCCGCTAACACGGTTGTCAAGATGAGTCGTCGCCTCTCCTATCGCGGATCATCGGAGAGCTCATCGAAAACCTAATCATCGTCGAATTACCGATTGTTCGAACACGAGCCATTCGAACTCGAAGGGAAAGTCGCCCCCTTTTTCTCGAATTCAATATGAACTCACGAATTTCGTCGCAATTTCAAATCACGCCCGCGTTCCCTTTTTTTTCTCTCTTAGCATGATTTAAATTTTGAAATGAGAAGGGGAACGGTGGTTTGTTCGGCCATTATTCTTTTGAACGAATTGATTTGAAATAGTTTTGAGAACTGAGGGAGAAATGGATTTGTTTCTGAACCAACTTCTATTTATTTTTTCTTGAAGAAGATGCATGTCTTCGAGGAAAACATGTGTTTAACGAATTGAAGGGAAAATATAAAGCTCTGATGTGAGGCAATTTTGACCAGTCATCCCAAAACATATATATTATATTTAAAATTTAAATTTAGATCGTCTCGATTTCTGCAACTCACAATCTCGACCTCCTATTGAGACGTGTCGCTAGCCATTTATAATGTTATACCCTATTACAAACATGATGGAAAAGGTTTCGAGTCCTAGTTTGATCGTATGGAGAAGATAGCTTTTTGGACCCAATTATTATATTGAATTTCGATTTGAATTTCAGCGCATTTACATATCGTACGATCACTCGGCAACGCCAAACACTACGAAAATTGAAATCCGATAATAATACACTATTACGGATCCAATGGAATTGCTTTTGTTGAATTTCAAGACTGTCCCTCGGAATGCTATTTTTAAATGTCAATTTAAATGATATAAATTCAGAACTGAACAAAACACTTTTGAATTAAATTTTAAAAGTTCTACATCTTCAGTAATATCAGTATTAATTTTATAAGCCTTCAAATTATTTTTAACCAGCTTAAAAACCAAGATTCACTATTTTAACCGATTTCCAATTATTAAATTCAAAAATTTAATTGCCAAATAAACAATGATATTTGAAATTCAAGTTAAACTAACTTTCAAATATTTAAAATCAATTGAATATTCTAATTTCGAATATTCGAAAACTCTGGGTCGTCACATATATAATATTATGCTCATACATTTCACTACCTGTCACAAGTCACTGATAGTGAAAGATTCACTTACTTTTTATTTATTCCAGCCCTCATTGTTAAGTACCTTTAAAGAAATATAAACACTTACTAATAAAAACTTGAAAATCATATGCCTTGAACAATATATAAGTAAATAACTAGGATTTACCATTATGTTAGATTTTACTCTAAAATTTGAGTTTTCTTTATTACGTGTGCACTAAACCCATTATGATTGGACATCAACTTATCTTTAATTAATTTTTTTTCGACACAGGTGCGATCATAAATGAAAAAAATATATAGATATAATGCAAAATTTCATTTATAAAAACAAGTGGAAAAAATAAAGAAAAATACACCTTTAAAAGTTTTGTGGATAATTGATTAGGAAGATGAAAGGGAACAATATGTTTGTGACCTGAAAGAAAAAAAATGCATAGAAAGATGAAAAGTTATAAGCCAAACATGTAAAACAAAATCTTCACTTAAAAGGTAAAGATGGAGATGAAGATGAATCATCGTTAGGAGCATGATTCTAGTGTTTTGATGATAACAATCGTATGATAATACTACTATTGAGTTTGTGGTGTTTTTTCACATATAATAATATTAATATAGAAGCTGTGATATATTAGGCGATCGATAGAAGTTCAACGAAGTCGAGTATGTGGGAAAATTATCAAAATAAATCACACAAAGCAATCTATAACAAATAAAAACATTAAAACAAATTTAACAGAGTTAACAAATCTATTGAAACAATAACATTGAAGAAATAGTTGAAGATAAATAAAATGAGCACAAAATACAAGTATGTTGTTTATCGAGTCCTTAGCAATTCATGTTAGTCAGATTTTTTAAAACCCCACGGATGTTCTTCAAGTCACTTCAAATTTGAAAAAATCTTACCCCAAAGTATTTTTGAGATTTAGGGAATTTTCGAAGTGCCAGAAATGTCAAAAAAGGAAGAAAGAGGCAGAAAAATGAAAATTCAGCGCTAGAGTTTAAGCGTCTCTCAACATGTCGACCCTTGAAACTCCACGAGTCGACATGTGAATTCTTCATAGGTCAATCTGTGGAAACAAGAGGTTGGCTTATGGACCAAATGGTCAATCTGTGAGTTCCTAGAATGCACAATTTTGAGTTCCTAATGCTTCTTCTTCGCATTTATTCGTCCTGATTGCCTTTCAGTCACTTTTCTTCACTTCAAATTTCACTCCTTTACATTCCTAATAATTTTAACCTTCTATATACATCATGTCAGTTATAAATCTCCAACCCATCTCACATCAAATAACATCTCCACTTCACTGATTTCTAATCTAATTTGCTTATGTATGTTACCGCTTTCAATTCATTTAACCATTCGAATACAAGTAATTCTTCAAACCACTTTCTATATCTCTTGATATCATAGATTTATTATGTGGGTTATAAGAGATTGTACTAAAAAAATTAAGACTTATGTACATCAAGAAACAAAGATTCTATTAATACATTTTTGTATTGAAGTTGAAGACACATTGTAGAGTCATCAGGTTGTTTATTTTGAAGTCCTGTTCAATAACTTAGGCAAGATCGTCGTAAACGTTTTCCTTTGGATTAAGTGAGGATTGTGTAAAAGAAATTCTAGAAAGGAGTTCTGATATTGGACATAGGGATGAAGTACGAACGACTATAACAATTCTCAGTGTGGTCTATTACCGAGTAACATTTAGCTAGTTAATCTATTGCTCATTGCTTAGGATTTTTTTTACAACTTTAGTAATTAATTAGTTGGCTACATATTTAGATCCGATACTCTAGGCTTTCATTCAATATCAAAGTTCGGTCTTTTAAAATCTGAAAACCATTTTTGAAAATCTAATGATACTCCAACAATTAATTTTACTATGTTTCTAGAAGGTCGGTCCGCTGTACAGCCACCAGCATTCAACGCGTCAAATTACGCGTATTGGTCAACACGAATGAAAATCTATATGAAAGCTACCGGTCTTGAAACTTAAAGACAGTATGCAGCTCTTACTACTGCATTAAGTACATAGACAAATTTTTAAAAGGCCGTAGCTATAAATTATTCTAAAACAATGAATATACTATATTATCCATTGGATAATATTTTTATATGAATAATGATTTGCACTACTGCATACGATATTTATATCACTTTGAAAATCACTCATGAAGGAACAACCAAAGTAAAACAAATTAAAATCTCTATGCTTAAATATCAAACTTTAGAATTTAAAATGGAAAATGGTGAAAGCACTTCCAAAATGGATGCATGTTTTCACAACTTACAACATGCAGTCATGTGACTAGAAGAATTATTTTAAGATTTTGATATTGTATCAAAAAACTTAAATTCATTAAATAAAGAAAGGAAAAGAAAAGTACTCAGTATTGGAGAAGAATCGAAATGAATTTGGGTTTTTACAAAGAAGAATTGTTAAAAAATATTCTGAGTTTTCCATATATTTATAAAATTTTAGCTTTGAATATTTCAATTTATGAATTGCTTTTAATCTTGGCCATTGATTTCCTTTTTTTGATTCTTGGGTCTTCAGTTTTGAGATCTTGACTTGGTCACTCGTGAATTTTGATTTGCTCCTAATGTGAATAGTTGACATATTCACTTTAAATTTTTCTGCATTTATTTTGTTCATGCTTGAGAAATTGACCTTTTCAATCTTTGGTTATGACCTGACATTGTGAATTAGTTCATCCTTGTGAATGTACTTAATCATTTCATAAATCTTTGTCCCAACCGATTTTGAAAATTGATACATATACGTATAAATATTCATACATAGATACGTACATACATACACATACATACGTACATACATACATACATACATACATACATACATACATACATACATACATACATACATACATACATACATACATACATACATATATATACATGTGTGTGTTTTTTTTAAAATGCTTTGGCTATTGTACACTTTCTGGTTTGTTTTGTTTGTGCACTTGAAACTTGTTGTCCTTGTGTGTTTGGTTTATGCTTGCTTATTTTCACTTGTGAGCTTGTGCAAGAACTTGCTGTCCTTGTGTGTTTGGTTTGTCCACTTTTCTATTTTCTCTTGAGTTTGATCTATGTTTGGCCTTGTGTTGGCATTGTATATACTTGCACTTATGTTGAGTCTGAACTTTCTTGGGCTTGACCTTGTGTACACTTCTACTTGCATCAGTTTTCATTTTGTTTGGCACTAAAACTACTTTCTTTTGTATGCTTGCCTGACTTTGCCTTGTATTTTCCTTTTATGCTGCTGTTTAGCCTATTCTTGTCTTGTTTGTACCTTGTACTTGCATTTGTGCTTGGTTTTTGCTGTTCATCTTCTAGGCTTGTGCAAGTTGCTGATATGTGTGAACCTGCTTTTTTTTTGTGTGCACACGCATGTCTGACCTTGCATGCATTTTCTTGGTCTGGTTTGTGCTTGTACTTGGCTGGTTTGCTCTTGTCTTGCATATTCGGTTATGCTGGTCTATGCAGTCTTGTTTTTGTTATGCACTTTTGATGTGCACATGTGCATATCTGACCTATTACTGTGTTGAGCCTTATGTACAACTTTAGGCTTGACCTTTCTATTATGATATGCATGACCCTGTGCACATGTGCATATGCATATCCTTTTTAATATGCTTGGCCTTATGACATATACAGTGATATACTGTGCATGTCATAGGTTGTTCGTGCACATTGTGCTGTTCTTGACTTGATTTTAAATTTTTATTCTATAGGAACATATTGTATTGGTCCTTGTATATACCTGTTGTGCTGGTCCATGTTCATAATTTTTGCGCCTATTTAAAATATGTAAAGAACAAAAACAATAAATTGAGGCAATGTAAAGTTCAAATATATTACTATTTTGCAGTTTTAATTTTTTTTTCTTTTTTCTTTTTACTGCGTTATTATTTGATAGTCAAAGTAGATAACTGGAAAGAAAATTGGAGCAAGGAGATAAAAATTGAATTCGAGTGAGTGAGGTTAGGTGTGATTACAAATTGTTGTATTTGAAAGTGTGTCGTATGTGAGAGTATAAAAGTATTTGTTGTATCTGAATATTGTATGAAAAATTGTTGAAGCTCTTGTTGTAATTGTCGGTACTATTATACTTTTATTGAAATGAAATATTTGTTGAAATAAGATTTTATTTAATTTTTTCATTCTGTGATATCGCAATAGTACTATAACAAACATATATATATATATATATATATATATATATGTTTATTATCATCAAATAAAAATCATAATCTATTATATTCTATAATCTTCTCCTTTTGATGATAACAAACATATATTAAGATTTTGCATCAAAGAAATGTGTTTGATGTATCGAGTTCAAGCTTCCCTTAGTTACATACTCCCTTTACAATTAGACTCCCCCTATATGAATGCCTGTAGGTAAAAAAAATCCTAAATGCCAAATAAAAATTGATGTTAAAATAATTGCAAAAATTAAACAATTGCTGAAAAATAAAACCAAATCATGAATATCAGTAAGTTTATTACTCAACCACCAAAATCTAAACCTCTCTCCCTGTTTTGTTATCATCAAAATAATAATAATAATAATAATAATGATAATTGATATAATGATAAATTTTTATTGAAACTATAAATCATACAGAGATAAAAATAGTAAAATTCCAACCAGTTAAACAAAAATCATAATATTTTATTAATTAGACACATGTCCCATTTTAGAGTGATGACTGGATGAAGGTTTAGGGAGAATTTTATATAGTGACATAGTTTGGTATTTATAAGGTAAATTTTTAGAAATTTATCCTTGTAAAAATCATACAAAGGATGTTAAGTAGTTTCTGACCATGCATAACTGTGAGGACTTTTAAATGAGCTTAGTAGTTACTTAAAAAAGTCAAGCATTTTCTTACTTTGCATAACCATTAGGACTTTTAAATGAGGTTATAAATAATGTGACGACCGCCCAACACCACCAACACCCAATATATATATATATATATATATATATATATGTGTGTGTGTGTGTGTGTGTGTGTGTGTGTGTGTGTGTGTATAAGATAGTGCATTGGTGACATGCCCGACCGATGCAAAACAACCACTAAGGTTTTAAAATGAAATAAACATCACATAACCTATCGTATATCTCACAACGCATAGAATAAAATATAACATGCATCAAAAATGTAAAATAGGGGAGATAGTAATAACTAAGTGATCCAAATATCAGAGTGCAGATTCACAGAGTTATACAACGAGTAATAAAGTTTATACAACGGAAATGAACTTAAATAACTATCTCATAATAATAAGAAAAAATGTCAAGGCTCCAAAGTGTTGCATAGCGGAATAAGAATAGAAATCCATATGTAATACAAGATAACTCCATCCAGCTCATCCTCTGCATAACTACTGTGTCGCAACTAGACATGCTATTTAGTCTACTTATTTAAAAGTATCTGAGATAATTTGAAGCAAAGCATAAAACCTCGAGTTAGACAACAGTCTTATGTGGAAGGTAAATGAATCTCAAAATACTATACACGTCAATATAGTAAGCTACAAGGGTATATGAACCATACCTGACATGCCCCTACAACCAACGAGTTAGCATATAACGAATATAATATGCTACTCTACAAATATAGTAAAGGTACACTGCAAACCGAGCGTATTGACAAGTGTCCAGTTATCCCTATCTACCATGACATCTCTAGAGTGATAGACTATGGAAGAACAATCAAGACAACCATAACATCCATCAGATGATCCTCACCATCACTCGTTGTACTCTAGATATATAATAACTTGTATGACATTTCAACTGCCAGGGACTAATAGAAATCATGGTTTTCATTGTACTCTTTTTAGCCCAAAGTTGATAATAGACCAATTCAGTCGGTCCAAGATACGTGGATCCATTCAACCGATTTAGGGTAGCCTTTCAAAGTATCCATGAGCGTCCTTACAATACCCCTACTTTGAATACATCAGAAAACACTCCAAATATCAACGATCCCTTAGCATGCGTATCCAAGCCCCTTCGTTGCTCCATCCAATTTCCATTATCCTTGAGGAATCATTCCATATTCCTTCATTTCGTGATAGAACCACTTAATCGTTCTATCCAAGTCACCTTTTTGAGAACCTGCCCTTTCGTAGATAATCACGACTCCATTCAACATCGAGCCGCCAGCATCGAAACCTAACTCCATTCACCGTTGAGTTGTCACCAAAGTCATGAAACCATCATCATGCTATCATATCGCCATCAAACTCTAATTGAATAAACACCTTCAAGACGATCTTCAGAGCCTCTACTTCCCCTTTTGGAAGTTTTGCTCCAACTCCATCAATATAAATAACTCAGCCTCGAGGTCTAATAACTCGGCCCCATCAATATAAATAACTCGACTGACATATCCTTCTAAATAACTCGGCATCACACCAAAGCAATGGTATCTAAGTCCTAGAAATAGCTCGACATCATGCCTAATACTTAGTCATTTTTCTACATCTTGCCTTTTTCCATCTCCTCTAGCCATTCCCCACCGAGCCATCAAATCCCCGATCAAATTTGGCCAGTAGAAATAACTCGGCACCAACTAAAATAAATTAGTGCCAAACTATTTCCTTTGCCTCATTTTTGCTACAAATTGTAGCTTGGGTTCCACCCATGCTCCAGAACCCCTCCTTCAAGTTTCATCTAATTTCGACCATCTTTTCTTTCGATTTGTGGAATTTTCCAGCCTATTCTCCAACTACCTAAGATAGTAATAACAATCTACGCACAACATACAATTATAGAAAACCATGCATATACGACCATTCATACAAGCAATACATGAGAATGTGATAATCAAACAGATCTTAATCTAGATTTAACTTTTACACTAGCATATACATATGAATCCATGAGATTGCTAAACAATTTAAATCCTTTAAAATACATCCTTAGACGTTTGGAGCGGCCGCTTGAGCATTTTGAAGCATGTTTTCCATCATTGCATTAAACATAGCTTGCAGGTTAGGGTTAGCCGCCCCCATGCCCACTCCTTCCTCTACTCCGGACGTAGAGTTCCTCATTGTGTTTCTTGTTTGCCAGCTCATTCTTGGTCTACAACAAGAATGATCTCAAAAAGTAAAATGTGTCAATGGTACTCACGTGTGCATGCGGCTTACATACCGTATATACTACTATATAGTCTTGAAAATAAAAAATATAACAAGTATGCACTCTCTCTCTTGTGTGTATGTGTCCATATATTCTCGATTTAGTCAACGATGATTACTCCTACCTTATCTCTACTGGACCATTGTATCAATTCAAATTAATCATGTTACCTAAGCTTTGATACCAAATGTGATGATTGCCCTACACCACCGATGCCTGATATACATAAGATAGTGCATTGCTGAAGTGCCCAGACGATGTAGAACGATCATCAAGGTTTTAAAATGAAATAAACAACAAAAAACCTATCATATATCTCATATTGCATGGATCAAAGCATAATATACATCATAGATATAAAACAAGAAAGACAGTAATAACTAAGTGATCTAAGTATCAGAGTATAGATTCACGGAGTTATATAATGAGTAATAGGGTTTATATAATGGAAATAAACGCAAATAACTGTCTCATAATAATAAGCAAACACTGCAAGGCTTCATAGTGTTGCACAACGTAATAACCGTATAAATCTATATACAATATGAGATAGCTCCATCCAGCTCGTCTTCTGCACATTTAATACATTACATCTAGACCTGCTATATTGTCTACTCATTTAAGAGTACTCAACATAATAAGAAGAAAAGCATAAAACCTCGAGTCATACAATAGTCTAGTGTGGATGGTAAATGAATCTCAAAATACTATACATGTTGATATATTAAGGAACAAGGGTATACGAACCATAGTTGACCAGTCCCTTCAACCAAAAAGTTAGCACATAACAAACACAATATGCTACTCTACAAATATAGTAAAGGTACACTACAAACAAAGTGTGATGATGGGCGTCTAGGTATCCCTATCTCCAATACCTATCTGCCATGATGTCCCTAGAGTGATAGACTATGGAAGAACAATCATGACAACCATATCACCCATCAAACAATCCTCACTACCACTCGATGCGCTCTAGATTATGATAACTCATATGACCTTTCAACTGTCATAGGCCTGAGGCTGATACCAGACCAATTTAAGCGGTCTAGGATACATGGATCCATTAAAATGATCCAGGATAGCCTTTCAAAGTACACATGTGCGTCCTTATAACACCCCTGCTTTGATTACATCAAAAACACTCGGAGTATCAATGATCCCTTAGCACGTGTATATAAGTTCTTTCCTTGGTACATCCAATTTCCATTATCCTTAAGGTACCATTCCACATTCCTCCATTCCATTATAGAACCATTCAACCATTCTATCCACGAGTCAGCTTTCTTGGAACCTGCCCTTTCATGGATATTCATGACTCCATTCAAGATCTAGCCGTCATCATTAGAACCTAACTCCTTTCACCATTGAGTTGTTGCCAAAGTCCCAAAACCATCATCATGCTACTATGTCGCCATCAAACTCCGAACAAACAAACAACTTCAGCACAACCTATCGAGCCTTTACTTCCCCTCCTAAAAGTTTTGTTTCGACCCCATCAATATACACATCTCAGTCCTGAGCTATAATAACTCAGCACCGAGTTATATACTTAGCCAATTTTGGCTAAGTTTCCTTCCCTATTTCTAGTGCTTCATCCACATGCACTTTAGATCCCGATCAATACTTTTAAATATCTTGGCATCACACTAAAGCAATGATTTTGAAGTTTTAGAAATAGCTCGGCATCATGCCCTATACTTAGTCATTTTTCTACATCTTGCCCTTCTCCACCTCCTATAGCCATTCCCCACCGAGCCATCAAGTCGCTGATCCACTTTGCCAATAAAAATAACTCGACACCAACTAAAATAACTCAGTGCTGACCCCAATTTTGCTACGACTTATAACTTGTATTCCACCCATGCTCCAGGACTCCTCCTCCAAGTTTCATCCAATTCTGACCATCTTTGCATTCGATTTATCGAATTTGCTAAACTGTTCTCCAACCACCTAAAATACTAGAAAACAACAATTAGAGCATAACATATGATCATAGAAAACCATGCACGTATACCCATTCATTCAAGTAATACACGAGAATGTGATAATTAAGAAAATCTAAATCTGGATCTGACTTATACACCAACATATGCATATGAATATAAGGGATTGCAAAATCATTTAAAAACCATTTTAGACCTTTAAAATTCATCTTTAGACATGTGTAAAAGTGTCTTTAAGTTTAGATAATGTTTTAGGATAAAATCATGTTAAAAACATCATTTTTAACTATATAAACATGCATAGTAGAGTGGGAGGTCAAGAACCACTAACCAAATACCTAAAATACAAAAATTATCCTCCTTAGATTTGATGTAAACATCAAAGCAGATGAACCTAAATCAACAAAAATTCATATTTTGGAGATTAGAGTTATTTTGGAGGAGATGGAAATGACTTAGATTAGTACCTACAGCCTCCTTTTATTATAATTTTTGAGATGGGTTTAATGGTTTAAGCACAAACTTAGTTAATTACCTATTAAAACTGGCCAATAGGAGCCAAAACTTAAAACCGACGTAACTATCAACGATAAGTTTTTTCTATTATGATCACTTTATGGAATATAAAACCATCATCCTAAATTAATGGAAGTGGTTTGAGACCCTAATTTGGATTCTGTCAAAATCTAGAGTCTAAATAATATTTTAGGTCAAAATTGTGATGTCCCGGAATTTTGAGCAATACTTATTTGATAATTTCCATTTAAAATTTATTTTAAATGTGTAATATTGATTTAATAATCTAATTTAACCAAATGTTATATTTTCAAAACTAATAATTAATCTAATTTAACAAATGTTATCTTTTCAAAACTTAATAATAATAATAATTCAATTTGCAATTTTATTCTTTTCAAAGTTAAAATATCATTTTAATTGATAAAAAATTAATCTTTCTAAGTTAATAAAAATATTCTATTTGTAATGTATATATGTGTATACATTGTAAAAAGGAAATTGGTTTCAATTTAAATTCAATAAAAATGTTTTCAAATTATAAAATATATGTTTATATATATATATATATATTGTGATTTGAAGTTCTGTTTAAAATTCAAATAATTTCTAAAGCTAATATTAAAAACTGTTTCTATTTATAATATATATTTGTATACATATTGTAAACAGAAAAGTATTGGATTAAACTTAAGTATAAAATGTGTTTTCAAAATTTATAATATATATATATATATATATATATATGAATATATTGTAATTTGGAAGATAATGTTTGAGTTTAATACAATTCTTTTCAAAAGCTATTTAAAAAAATTAATTAATCTCATATTTTCAAAAACACTTGAAGAAAATTTTATTTTTGTTAAAAATATAATAGCCTAAAAAAATAGTATATTATTATAAAAGTTTAATTTGTTTTCTTCTAAAATTGGTTTTTGAAAACAAATTTAGTTTATATTTATGATATCAATATTAGGTATAATAAATTAAGTTTTAAACTTTAAAATAATGTTTAAATAAATGTTCGTTTCTTTTTAATTTTCTTTCTTAAACTTATCTTTGGAAAATGGATTTTAAAATATAAATAAAACATAAGTATTTAGGTAAGTATTCAATTAAGATTTAAATCATTTGTAAATGAGTAATTAATTTAAAAAGATAAACTTGACACTTGTAACATAAGAAATGAATTTAAAATGAGGTTTTACATTTGTCATTTACTAAAGATCGAATAAACACACTTGTAAGCTTAAAAAAAATTCATGATAACAAGTGGCAAACTTGGTTTGAAAGAAGTTTAAAGCTGTGAACATCATCAAGTTTTCAAAGTTCAACTGTGAATCAACTCCAACAACAGATTTTAAAATGCCTGTCAATTTCAAAATTCCAGGAATTAAAATATGCAGTGTTCTCTGATCTCTCTGTTTTCAAAGAGGTGGGTAAATTTCTTTTAAAAACAGATTTAAATAGATCTTACGATTGATGCTTGTTGAAGTAATTATGTTTATATGTGAATGTTTATGTATGAAGTGTGATGCCTGAAGTAATATTTGAATTTATACAGACATGTTCTCTGTACTTACCAGACTCAGTTCTTTTTGAAAAAATTTCATAACTTCCTATACTTTGAACTATAGGTTTGAATTTGTAAAGATATAGTAACTCTAACAGTGTAAATTACATTCTAAAATTTGTTTCAAACTTTTATATTTAGAAATTAGCCAGGAAAAGAAAGTTAACAGTAATGATCTCAATATTGGATGAAAAACAATCATGATAAATTAAGTTTCTGATCATATAATCTGGAATGAAAAACAAAATCATGAATTTTAACATGAATTTGGAAATTTTTAATTTAGTATTTAAAGAGAAATTATCACGACAGTGAAACATGCCAGACGTGAGAAAAAAACAAAACACCGACTCAAATCAAATACAACCAGACAAGTTCAGACATGAACAAGTTACAATATGCAAACATACATATACAGTGCATAGCATCATCAATAAAACCATAAGCATGTAGACATCAAGCTACATAGCTCAAGTTTTCAAACACAAACCAAAGTTCAAAATGCAGGTTCAAAACACAAGCTAACATACACATATATACATACATGAATGTATGTATACAAATGATGCAAGACCAGTGAACTGCAAAAGTCAACCAGGCTACACAATGAACTCAAGCTCAAGTGAATACAAGTACAACTAGCAAAACCAAAATGGACAGTAGCTACAACATAATGCAAACCAGAAAGGAGTACCAGTCTACACAAAACACAAGACTCGACCAAGGCTAAAATGTGCACAGTGCAGACTTGAATGTACAGATCAAGTGAAGCATACAATTGAAGCAATACAGTGATATGCACAGTGCACAGAAACTACCCAGTGCAACAAGATAACAGTGACACAACGAAGCAGTTAAATATCCAGTCGAACATCAAACTTGAATGAACAGTGATAAGAATTCAACTTAACCAAACTCAATGTATACCAGACCAGATTTCAAATTATGAAACAGCAAGTAGTACAAGTTGAAGACTGCAACACTACGGCTGGAACAAAATAAACAGACGAATTCGAACAAATCATGGATCAACAGTTTCAAACCAAAATAATGGCCGAAGTCAATACTGAAAGCAAATGCAAAGTCAAAGCAAATTCTCATCTAAAAATATTTTCACAAAATTAAGTTTGCAGATTTCAAACCAAAGTCAGTGTCGTGATGACCAAGGCAATAAGTTCGAACCAAGTCAGAAATCGTCAAGCTATGGTAATCATAAATGAACAAGTCAAGAAAAAAATTGAACAGTTCAGAATCGAAGCCGTGAGAAGCAAGATATCAAAATATACGAAATTGAAGAAGTCAGCAATCATCTCAAGCAATCAAAAGAAAATCAATGGCCGAGATAAAATAGTTGACGAATTCAAATGATTATATACGAACAAAAATACAGGGATTCGAACCCTATATAAGCACTAACATGATCGGCAGTTTTAATCATTGAGTTCAAGCATTCAACCAAGAGAGCAAAAGGCATAAACTACATACCGGAATCAAAGTCGAACTCAATCATTGAGAAGCAGCCGAGCACAACTCAAGGAGACGAACGATCGACAAAGCAAACACGTGAATATCTATTCGATTGATCAACATTCAACCGGCGGCTCTGAAGATTTTAAAAAGCCTTAATTTCATAGCAAAGAGGTACGAAGAAGTCATTGTCACAAACGAGAAAAGGAACTGGCCGAATAAAGGAAAAGAAAAAGGGATACAATTTTAATAATATATTTGGGTCGGCATTGTTTTAATTATATAAGGCTTTAATATTGAAAATTAGGGTTTTGATTTTTAATTTGCTTTTAAATTGTATTTTCCTTTTTAAACTTTTGTAATTTCTATTCTTGTGACTAGGGGACAAACTACGTGGCGTAGTTTGAGAATTCACAACTCAGTAGCTGAGTTGTGGCAGGGGTTTGAGCATAGAGTTAAGGCTAGTCGATAGCGGGTGTCGTGAGTTTACGTGTCTAAGCGTCTGACTTCTTAATTTCTAGTAGAAATCTTGAAGGCAGCACGTAGACAGGGTTTTGCCGAATCTGGGTAAATTCTATGTCGTTCTATTTCTGCATTTATTATTCTGCTATTATCTGTGCTGTTATAATTCTGATATATCTGTGTTGAAATTATTTTTTGCAAAGTTCCGCAATAGTTTTTATAATTGATAGCATCACCCTATTCACCCCCCTCTAGGGTGAAATCGATCCTACAATTGGTATCAGAGGTAGGTACAAAAGCCATTTTTGTTTTAAAATTTTTGATTTTTCAATAACCAATTTTTGTTTTAAAAATTTGAATTTTTAAAATGGCTACTTTTGCTTAGGGTCATTCCAATATTATCCCTCCTGTTTTTGATGGAACAGATTTTTTGAATTGGAAAGTAAAAATGGAATTTTATTTAAAATCTGTTAGTATTAAATGTTGGAATATTATTGAAAATGGGTGTGATATAACAGATGAGAAAATTATCTCAATTAATGCTCTTGCTATGCATATATTATATTCTCATATTAATCAAGATAATTTTAATTTCATCTCTTATTGTGAAAATGCACAGGAAGCATGGAATACTTTTGATGCAATATATTGTGCAAAAGTCAACAACAATGAGAAATCCTCCACAACCAACTCAGTTAAAGAAATATGCTTAACAGGATTGGTAAAGGCAGTTGTGATGAGGATGATGATGATGGAGCAGCTGAGCTTGCATTACTAATGAAGAGATTCAAAAATTGGAACCGTAAAAACAAAAATGCAGCTCTAAATCAAAATTAATAAGCAGACTATTCAAAGCACTGCATAACTCAGAAGAACACAAGTTCATTTGTCACAAGTGCAACAAACCCAGTCATATCAAGCCCAATTGTCCTCGACTTCAACACGGCCAAGAAAAGAAGTCAAAAAGGAATAGTTTTGCAGCCACATGGAATACAAGTGATAAAGGTACAAGCAGTAAGAGTGAGAAAGAAGATATGTGCCTTCAAGGTAATATAACTGATAGCGACGATGACGAGCCAAGCGAGGTATCAAAACTCACTCACTGAGAATTACTTATATATTTCCACGAAGGAAATGGCTGTTTTGAACGACTTAGGGAGAAATATGCCAAACTTGAATTTCAAAGAGATAGTTTGATAGAAGTAAATGAACGGCTTGAACAATTAGTTAAAAACTATCAAAACAAGTGCCCTAAGTGTGATAAGTGTCCAACATTCGAAGAAGATATTAAAAAATCAGAAATCAAAATTAAATCGCTTGAAAATGAAATTCTGATTCTGAAAGAGAGTGAAAATACAAGAAGAGAAAATTCTATTAAAAGATGCACACAATTGTTAAATGAAAATGTATCCCTCAAAACACAAGTCCAACAATTATCTACGACTATAGGAAAGTTTTTGAAAAGTGAAAGATCGTTAAATATGCTTTTAGGGAAACAAACTGTTAATACATATAGACAAGGACTTGGATATAATCAATCAAAACGTGATAGAGGTGAAATTAAACAAGTCAATTCCATGTGCATAATTTGTAGAAAATTTGGACATAATCAAAATATTTGTTGGTATAGACCCAAACACGTGAAAACCATTCCAATTTGGGTTCCAAAAGGCATAAATATAAAATCTTTGAAAGTCAAACAAATTTGGGTGCCAAAAGGAACATATATAAATAGTTATGGGTCTCCACAAAATTATTTGTCAAAATATTTTTCCACTAACAACCATGGACCTATAAAAACAAATAGGTCACAAAAATCTTTTAACGTGTAGGTGTGGTGGCAGGCTAAGGAACGACAACAGTGTTACTTGGATTCTGGCTATTCCAAAAACACAACGGATGACAAAGTAAAGTTCCTTAGCCTAGTATAAAGGTGACAGAATCAAAACAGGCGACAATGAAAAATTATCGTAAAGGTAAAACAGGTAATGGTATATTGAACGATATATTAAATGTGATAATCTGCACCGTAGTCTAAATTAAATTAGCCAGTAATGTGATGATGAAATAAACGATGATTTTGATTCTGACTTATTCAAAATTGTTGGCCAATTATTCTTTTATGCCTAGAGCACTAGAATCCTTGAAATACTTCATATAGATTTGATTGATGATAATACATTTGGCTGACTATATATTAACGATTTTTGATTATTTACATGGCTTCAATTCAAATTCAAGAGAATGTCATTTAAAAAGTTGTTAAAAATGATTTTGAGATATTTTGTTGCAAACTCAAGATCTGGTCTATAACATTCAACTAATAATATTTTTGAGTGGAAGAAAAATTCAAATGCATATTACACTGGTAATCTAGTTGATAAAAAAAATTACTAGTGGAACGTGATTGATGAGACATTAAGTAACTGCATCGTTTTTCAAAGAAAATATATGCATATTTTTCATTTCAAATAATTTTCAAAAAGCAGACATTTTTCTTATAAAACCCCTTCTAGAAAATCATTTTTGACCTTGTTTTCAGATTGTTCAACTTTAGAAAATTTGATTTTATAATTATTTTTTGAATTTGATTTTAAATGACTATAATTGACTAATCTGACTCCCTACTAATTATCGAAAAGATAAATAGTGATGAGTGTTGATATTAATCATATATTATAACTTGAGACGGTATAATTAGTAAATTTCTTTAGAAATTTAAACAAGAGTAATAAACACTTTTTGTTGGTAAAAATTCCATGATCATTTCTATTTCTATCATTTTTCTATCAATCATCACTCATCATAATCCAATATAGTATGTCAATATGTGGTGATTAAACAGGAATCATTCATTTTTCCATTTTAAAAAAAAAAAAAACCAAAGTATTCACTCTTATTTAAAAATCCTCACGGTTATGCATGGGTGAATTACTTTGAATTTTTGATTATGTGCTTCCATGCTCATTTAAAAGTCCTCATGGTTATGCATGTATGGAACACATATCAAAATTGATTTATTAAATAAACAAGTTGATTCTAATCCCATTTAAAAGTCCTTATGGTTATGCGTGGTTAGAAGATACTTGAATTCATTTTTTTTAAAATAAAATTGGAATACTACTAATCTCATTTAAAAGTCCTAACAGTTATGCATGGTTGGTAGATATTCAAATTCCTGATATAAATATACCACAAATAGACACAACTGTATGGTTTTATATGATGACATTATTTCCATCATTCTAAAAGTGGAATATGCGCCTAACAGAGTATTTATGATTTTTGTTTGATTTTTTATTGAAATTAAATATTTATATTCGATTGAGTTTTAATATTGTATTAATATATATCACTTTATCTCTATTTTTCTAACACTAATACTCTTTTGCTGATAACAAAAGAGGGAGAGAAAAGTTAAGATTTTGACAAATAAAGGTCAAATATTTTCTATTTGCATCTAGGCTTATTTGCATATTTGTATTTACATGCATATATGAAAGGGGTGCTTTGTGTAGAGAGGGAGCATTCGAATAGGGGGAGCGAATTAAATGATCAAATACATTTAACAAATTCAAAATCTTAAATATATGTTTGTTATCATCAAAAGAGAGAGAGAGAGATTGTTGAATATGCGAGTATTTGATTTTTGTTTGATGATAATAAACATATATATATATATATATATATATATATTCATTTAAATGTATTTGTTAATGTACTATTTTATTTTTCACATAATTAAATAAATATTTAGTGAATAAAATAAATAACACAGTATTCAAATTCAAATAGATATTTTATTCAAACAAATATTGATTACAATTTTGAATAGTACAAATTCAAGCTCTCACTATACATATACAATTTTGATTACAATACAAATTCAATTACATCACAATCTTTCATTTACAAATGTCCTCACTACATATCGCTCATTCACTCATAATTTATCTTCAACTTCATTGAATCCAGCATCTGAGCAATCTGCAAAAATAAATTTTGACGCAGTAAAATTGAAAAGAAAATATTTTTGCAGTGTAAAATAAAACGTGATTTTGGAAATTTTATTTGCCTCAGTTTTTTGGTTGTTCGTCATCATTTAATTCGAATTCATCATACACGAATAGCTTGTGACATGCACAATGTATCACTGTACATGCCACAAGGCCGTGCACACCGATATATACACTTGATAAAATTACAGGGACAAGTGAGCATAGGTCAAACCCAAATTAAAAGCCGGGTTCAACTCAAGTGCAATATAAATAAAGTCACGACACGATCACAAGGTCAAACCCAAGCTTTAAAGCTGGATTCAACACAGGTACAGTCCAAAAATACAAGCACAGTATGTACAAAGTCAATGTAACAGTGGTGAAACATGAAGAGAACAAGACTGCATCAAGTAATCAAGTCAAGCAGACTGTACATGAAGGCAAACTCAAGCGGACCAGTTCGATATGCTATGCACAAGAAACCAAGGGCAAGGCCAATGAACTTAAATACCAAATGTACAGGTTCAAATGGTCAAGACAACCAAAATTACTCAAAGCATGATAGTACTCAAGGACTACACAAACGATCACTGTGACACAAAATACACAGCGTATACATCACTAGACCAGCCATGACCAGGGAGAAGCCAAAGCAAATGAACGAAGTGCACATATATACACATGACAGTGAAACAGGCCAGAGGTGAGAACAAAACAACACACTGACTCAAATCAAATACAATCAGACAAGTTCAGACATGAACAAGTTACAATATGCAAACATACATATACAGTGCATAGCATCATCAATAGAACCATAAGCATGTAGAAATCAAGCTACAGAGTTCAAGTTTTCAAACACAAACCAAAGTTCTAAATGCAGGTTCAAAACACAAGCTAACATACACATAAATACATACATGAATGTATGTATACATATGATGCAAGACCAGTGAACTGCAAAAGTCAACCAGGCTACACAATGAACTCAAGCTCAAGTGAATACAAGTACAGCTAGCAAAACCAAAATGGACAGCAGCTACAACACAATGCAAACCAGAAAGGAGTACCAGTCTACATAAAATACAAGACTCGACCAAGGCTAAAATGTGCACAGTGTAGACTTGAATGTACAGATCAAGTGAAGCATACAATCAAAGCAATGCAGTGATATGCACAGTGCACAGCAACTACCCAGTGCAACAAGATAACAGTGACACAACGAAGCAGTTCAATATCCAATCGAACTTCAAACTTGAACGAACAGTGACAAGAATTAAACTTAACCAAACTCAGTGTATACCAGACCAGATTTCAAATTATGAAACAGCAAGTAGTACAAGTTGAAGACTACAACACTACGGCCAGAACAAAATAACAGACGAATTCGAACAAATCATGGATCAACAGTTTCAAACCAAAATAATGGCCGAAGTCAATACTGAAAGCAAATTCAAAGTCAAAGTAAATTCTTATCTAAAAATATTTTCAAAAAAATTAAGTTTGCAGATTTCAAACCAAAGTCAGTGCCGTGATGACCAAGGCAACAAGTTTGAACCAAGTCAGAAATCATCAAGCCGTGGTAATCATAAATGAACAAGTCAAGAAAAAAATCAAACAGTTCGGAATCGGAGCCGTGAGAAGCAAGAAATCAAAATATACGAAATTGAAGAAGTCAGCAATCATCTCAAGCAATCAAACGAAAATCAATGGCCGAGATAAAACAATTGACGAATTCAAATGATTATATACGAATGAAAATACAGGGGTTCGAACCCTATATAAACACTAGCATCATCGGCAGTTTTAATCATTGAGTTCAAGCATTCAACCAAGAGAGCAAAAGGCGTAAATTACATACTGGAATCAAAGTCGAACTCAATCATCGAGAAGCAGCCGGGCGCAACTCAACGATCGAGAAAGCAAACACGCGAATATCCATTCGATCGATCAACATTCAAGCGTCGGCTTCGAAGATTTTCAAAAGACCTAATTTCAGAGCAAAGAGGAACGAAGATGCCATTTTCACAAACGAGAAAAGGAACCGACCGAATAAAGGAAAGAAAAAGGGATACAATTTTAATAATATATTTGGGCCGGCCTTGTTTTAATTATATAAGGCTTTAATATTTAAAATTTGGGTTTTGATTTTTAATTTGCTTTTAAATTGTATTTTCCTTTTTAAACTTGCGTAATTTCTAGTCGTGTGACTAGGGGACAAACTACGTGGCGTAGTTTGAGAATTCGCAACTCAGTGGCTGAGTTGTGGCAGGGTTTTGAGCGTAGAGTTAATGCTAGTCGATAGCGGGTGTTGCAAGTTTACGTGTGTAAGCGTCAGACTGCTTAATTTCTAGTAGAAACCTTGAGGGAAGCACGTAGGCAGGATTTTACCAAAGCTGAGTAAATTCCGTGTCGTTCTATTTCTGTATTTATTATTCTGCTATTATCTTGCTGTTATAATTCTGATATATCTGTGTTGAAATTATTTTATACAAACTTCTGCAATAGTTTTTATAATTGATAGCATCACCCTATTCAACCCCCCTCTAGGGTGAAATCGATCCTACACAATCCACCACATACCAAGACATTGATACCACATGTATCGGTTTTGACTTGGTTGGGGCGGAAGTATGGGTTCAAAAGGTAGCTGCTGTAAGCGGCGAAGCAATAATTCATTGCAAAACTGATTATTAGCCTTTTAAAGTAATATATTTCCAACTAACTTGCTTTATTTGTTAGCATATAATTGGTTGCTAGTTTTTTTTTTCAAAATCTTAATCTAAAAGTGCTGCCGAATTCAGTAATTAACGATTAAAAACATTCAGCAAATTAGCCCCTTTTCCTTTTAGAAGCATATAAAACATTTTAGTCTCACGCCTTAAATAAATTTGTACCTATAAAAAATACTTAGGAAAATTCTCCAAAAATTCTCATAAATCATATTTAATATGTTTTCTAGCATATTTAAATTTCAGACATAAGGATATCATACATTTTCCAAAATAATTTAAACCCAATTTAACCATTTTATTTCCTAGAAAATCATAATAGATCAACGTTAACTTAGAAAATTATGAAACTTGAAACCCATTTCTAAAATAATGTTACAAGTCATTAAGATGTCATTTAATAGGTTTTTCAAATCAAAACATATCAAAAATTCTATATAAAGCAACATAAATCACCAACAAGCTTATATATCCACTTAAACAATCAAATCATGGCATTTTACTTGCAAAATAAATCCAGATCTCATCTAGAAACCGTAAATAATAAAAATGAGATGTAATATATTATTCACCTTAGCTTGTTGTTAAAGAGGTTGAGTTTGCTCTTGAATTGATTTGATTAAGCTTCGTGCTTGAATTCTTGCTTATCTTCCATTTTCCCCCTTAATGGTGGCCAACCAAGCTTTGAATGTTCTTAGTTTTGTTTGCAAATGTTTAGAATGGATATGGAGTGAAGTAAGAATGATTTAGAGTATAAGAACGTAGTTTGTTCCTATTTTGCCCTTATCTTATTCCTCTTACTTATTTCATTTTAATTCTCTTTGGCTTACAGGTTAATTAAGGCACGGCTACCTTAAATTATTCAAATCTCAACCTTTTAACCATTGACATTATTTCATTTAATTTATCAAATTAAATATCCTATATAATGTTAGTCAAAATTAGGGTCATTACAGACTCCCCTCTTTGAAGAATTTCGTTTCCCAAGTATAGTCTCTCTCGTCGTCACTCCACTGACTTTGACTAATATGACTTTCTTGTTCCTTAACTTCTTCTTATCCCTCATGACTATGCAAACTGATTTTCTAACTATAGTCAAGTTCGATTCCACTACTAAGTCATATAATACAGTCGGTAATATAGTAGTCTCTGGATCTAGAATACACTTCTTAGATGAGAAATATGAAAAACATTGTGCACTCGTGCCAAACTACTTGGTAACTCTACATTATATGCGAGTTTTTCCGATCCTTTCTATAATAGGAAATGGCCTAACAAATCTTGGTGCCAATTTTCTTGATTTTTCGAATCTGATTACACCTTTCATTGGTGATACCTTGATGAAAACATGATCTCTAACTGAGAACTCTAAGTCTTTCCATCTCTTAATAGCATAACTCTTCTGCCTAGATCGAGCTTAATTCATTCTAGTTCGAATTAACTCAATCTTTTTTGTGCTTTGTAACGACCCAGAATTTTTATTAATTAAAATTTGAATATTTAATTAATTTTTATATTAATAAGTGAAATTTTTAAGTCGAATAATTTATTTATCGAATAATTGGATTTAATTGGATAATTAAATCGATAATTTAATATGTGAGAATACAGAAATAATTGAAATTTTGGTTAAATATGATTGAAAATGATTTGTAAAATTTTATTTTATCATATTGGAGTTAGAATGATATTTTAGAACTTTTAAAATCGAATTAAAAGTTAATTTGTGAAAATTGAATATTTTAATATTTAATCGACTAGTGAAATTAGCCATTTTTCGAACAGTCTCAGAATTGGACGAAACTAGTTCCATTGGATCCGTAATAGTTTATTATTATCGGATTTCAATTTTCATAGCAATCGGAGTTATCGTTTGATCGTGGCAGCTCGAAACGCATCGAAATTGTTTTTAATATTAACTTGGCGAGTTAAAATAGTCATTTTTCAAAAAGTCTTGGATTTTGACGAAACCAGTTTCATCGGATCCGTAATGTGATATTATTGTATGGTTTAAAATTTCGTGTCAATCGGATTTACCGTTTGTCCGGTGCAAGCTAAAACGCCTAGAAAATCGTTTAATCGGTTTAATTTTAAATCGAACGTTTATTGCCATAACTCGCACAGATGACCGAATTAGCTTCCGAAACACATTCCATTGTGTTCGGAACGCGGGGTAAACATTAGAAACGCCAACTGGCACGCTTCGTTTGGAGTTCGGAAAAATCCGGGATGAATAGTGTCGTTGAAATTTTCTATATAAACCCCCATAAAAATTCACTTTTGCAAAAATATTAAAAACCTAGGTTAAAACTGCAGGCCGCCGTTCCTAATATTCAATGGCCGAGAATCTATCTTCTTCCTCCCTCAATCTCTTCTAATCCATCAATTAATTCGAGAAATCTTCAACATGAAAGTTGTAGATCTAAGTGAGAGCTAAAGATCTATACGGTTATGATCGAGAATAGTGGAGTAGATTGACGGCAATTTGCAGTCAAAGGGGGTGCATTCGGCCTCGTTTTTCATGCAAGTGGATTGACTGAGCTCGCTGTGGTTTTGGCCGAAGGTGGAGGTGGTGATGAGCTTTCGTTTAGCTGTGGTCTGATGGAGTTTAGTCGAGCGTGGTGGCCGAACTATTAAACCCTAACTATTCGGTTTTTCGGCAACGAAAAATCTCGTATGTTACATTTGGTATCAGAGCACATGGTTAAGCGACAACCATGATTCTGTTGGGTATTACTCATTAGAGATAGAGTCAGTAGTACTCTAGAATGAGTTTGAGTGTAATAATAGCTATGAGAGCGTATTTGTTAGTGAATATATAAAATTGTTTTATATTGTGATGATTGGTTTATTGAGTGGCATATGAACCTTCGTCAGCACGGTCTCGACAACTATGCCGAAGGGGTTTATAATCATTTGAATAGAACAATTCGACATAATATTGTTTAAATTGGGTAAATAAAATAATTTTACCTTGATTATATTTTATATATAAAGAAATAATTTTTCAGAATTATTAAAGTGTATATAAGTTGATTGTTTAGTTGTTTGAATAATTTAAGTAAAAGAATAATTGTATAAGCAAAAGAATTATAAGAATTGAATTATAATTAATGTGATTTACAATTGTGAAATAAACGTGTATATATATAAGAAGTGAAACTATATGAATATATTTATGAATATGAGTTGTCAATAAAAATGAATTTAAAGTTAAATGGAAATTTACTTTAGAATTGGAACCTGAATTGATTTATAAGTGGGAATTTAAGTTATGTAAAACCAAGTGATGTTTATAAAATGAAGTATAACTTAAGTGATGTTGAATGAAGTTGATTTTGGTATTGAAGTAAATTAATAAAGTTAAGTGATAGATATAAACTTAAGTTATATAAATGAAATTCAACTTTTGTAATTGAATTGAATGAATGAATTGAATGTCAATCAAATTGAATGTAAATCAATTGAATATGAATAATTGATAAGAAATAATGAATATAAGTGTTAATCCATTAAAATCTTATGTTATTGGAAGTTGAATAATTGAATGAAAATCAATTTAATTAAACCAAATTGAATGAATATAGTAAAGGAATTTGGTTGTAATTGATATACATTGGTTGTTAGTTGATTGTATATAATTCATTAAGTGTTAATGAAATTGAAAACTAAAGTAATTGAAATTCAATTGCAAGTTAAGTGAATCTTAAATAGAATTGAATTTGATTTAGAAGTGAACCAACTTGAATATGAATTAGTGAATATAAACTAATTGAGAATGAATGTTAGTAAAAACATCCACTGTTAATGAATCAAATATGATTAAATTGAAAACCATTTCATTGAATATTAATGAGAATATGAATGAATATTTATTGGTTATGAATTTGTTGGATGATAGTTGGTTGATGGTTGAATATATATTGCTTTTACTGCATTTGCTATGTTGGCATATATAGTTATTATGTTGCTATATGTTGTATATCGATACTATTGTCTATATACATGTTCTCATGTTGTTTGTTGAGTGTTTAGTAGGTGCGGATCGCGTTTGCTTCGCATTTGGAGCTCGCTTTCGCGCTATATTAGCCGTATATGCTCGCTAATAATATATAAGGTACATATCTCGGATTAAATATCGTACTTTTACACTTTTTTCCCTGCGGGATGTCTCATTACTTGATGAGATGTATATTTGTGATATATATACTGTCATTTTTTTTTCGGATCGAGCCGCGCAAAGGAGACTCTGGCGAATTTTTCCGGAAATTTAAGGCGTTAGAAGATATTTGAGAAAATTGGAAAATTTTGAAAACTATAACTTTGATTTGGAGTTGAAAGTTAAACAATAGTAGTTGTTTTTGAAAAGATAACTAAGTATGATTTGGAAACTTAGTAAAGTATTGTAAGAAATTTAACTATGGATTTTTGAGAAAGTTAATGGATTCTGTAACTTTTCTTACTTGGTAATTTTGAGGACAAAATTCTTTTAAGGGGGGAAGTATGTAACGACCCAGAATTTTTATTAATTAAAATTTGAATATTTAATTAATTTTTATATTAATAAGTGAAATTTTTAAGTCGAATAATTTATTTATCGAATAATTGGATTTAATTGGATAATTAAATCGATAATTTAATATGTGAGAATACAGAAATAATTGAAATTTGGGTTAAATATGATTGAAAATGATTTGTAAAATTTTATTTTATCATATTGGAGTTAGAATGATATTTTAGAACTTTTAAAATTGAATTAAAAGTTAATTTGTGAAAATTGAATATTTTAATATTTAATCGACTAGTGAAATTAGCCGTTTTTCGAACAGTCTCAGAATTGGACGAAACTAGTTCCATTGGATCCGTAATAGTTTATTATTATCGGATTTCAATTTTCGTAGCAATCGGAGTTATCGTTTGATCGTGGCAGCTCGAAACGCATCGAAATTGTTTTTAATATTAACTTGGCGAGTTAAAATAGTCATTTTTCAAAAATTCTCGGATTTCGACGAAACCAGTTTCATCGGATCTGTAATGTGATATTATTTTATGGTTTAAAATTTCGTGTCAATCGGATTTACCGTTTGTCCGGTGCAAGCTAAAACGCCTAGAAAATCGTTTAATCGGTTTAATTTTAAATCGAACGTTTATTGCCATAACTCGCACAGATGACCGAATTAGCTTCCGAAACAAGTTCCATTGTGTTCGGAACACGGGGTAAACCTTAGAAACTCCAACCGTCACGTTTCGTTTGGAGTTCGGAAAAATCCGTGACGAATAGTGTCGTTGAAATTTTCTATATAAACCCCCATAAAAATTCACTTTTGCAAAAATATTAAAAACGTAGGTTAAAACTGCATGCCGCCGTTCCTAATATTCAATGGCCGAGAATCTATCTTCTTCCTCCCTCAATCTCTTCTAATCCATCAATTAATTCGAGAAATCTTCAACATGAAAGTTGTAGATCTAAGTGAGAGCTAAAGATCTATACAGTTATGATCGAGAATAGTGGAGTAGATTGACGGCAATTTACAGTCAAAGGGGGTGCGTTCGGCCTCGTTTTTCGTGCAAGAGGCTTGACCGAGCTCGCTGTGGTTTTGGCCGAAGGTGGAGGTGGTGATGAGCTTTCGTTTGGCTGTGGTGTGATGGAGTTTAGTCGAGCGTGGTGGCCGAACTATTAAACCCTAACTATTCGGTTTTTTGGCAACGAAAAATCTCGTATGTTACATTCTTCCCTACCCAAATCTAGACCAAGAACTAACCTATCCCAGGTCTCTAACCAACAAATGAGAGATTTGCGCGACCTTCCATATAAAGCTTCAAACGGTGCCATCCCTATAATAGTTTGATAACTATTGTTATACGAGAACCCGACTAAGTATAGGTGGTCTTCCCATGATCATCCAAACTCTAGTACACAAGATCATAATAAATCTTCTAAGACGTTGTTAACTCTTTCCGTTTTCCCATCTATATGCGAATGGTAATAGTACTCATTCTGAGCTTGGTACCCAATGTCTCCTGTAGACTACTCTAGAACTCGCTAGCGAATAAGGAATCTCTATCATTTACTGTACTATTAGGAATTCCATGCGGTCTAACTACATTCTTCATGAATAATTTAGCCAAAATAGGTGCTGTCCCGGTTGACTTAACTAGAATAAAATCGGCACTCTTGGTCAATCTGTCCATTATAACCCATATACTTTAATTTCCTCGATCCGACCTTGGCAATCTGTCTATAAAATCCATTGAGATATAATCCCATTTCCATAATGGAACATCTAAAGGCTGAAGTAACCCACTTGATTTTTGATGTTCGGCTTTTATCTGTTGACAGTTCAAACATTGCTTACCTATAAGCCTACATCTCTTATCATGCCTTCCTAGAAGAAACTTCTTTTCAAGTCTTAATACATCTTTGTTCCTCTTGGATGAATAGTGAAATTTGAGCAATATCATTCTCCAAGAACCTTCTTTCTAATGTTTCCTACATTCGAAACACACAGTCTTCCTTTCTTCCTTAACCACCCAATCTGGTCAAGATTGAAATATTTCAAGTTATCGCTCTTTGTTCCAATCCTTAACTTTCTGATTTGCTCAGCCAGCAATGGATCCTCCCCTTGCTTAGAAGCAATCCTCTCGATCATCACCGGTTGAACTTCTAAACATGGAAACATTGCAGTTTCATGATCCGTATGCAACTCGAATCTCTCTCCCAAGAGGTAATGCCTCCACACCTTCAATGTGAAAATTAATGCAGCAAATTCCAAATCGTGATTTGGTTATCTAACTTCATGCAGTCTGAGCTGTCGAGAAGCATAGGCAATCACTTTACTCTTCTACATTAATACAACTCCTAATCCTATTCCATATGCATTTGTGTGCAGTACTAAGTCATGATTCACCTCTAGAACAATCAACGCAGGTGCATTTGTCAATAAGTGTTTCAGCTTCTTGAATGCCTCCTCACACTTATCAGTCTAGACAAACTTCACATCTTTCCAAGTTAGCTTAGACATCGGTGCTGCTATCCACAGAAAATCGTTAATGAATCTCCGATAGTAACTAGCTTGTCCAAGAAGGCTCTTTATTTTAGTCATCGTCTCGGGTGTCTTCCAACTATTCACTGCCTCGATCTTAACTTGATCTATAGACAACCCTTTCTCCAAGACTATATAAACAAGAAACTTCACTTCCTTCTTTCAGAAATAACACTTCGAAAATTTCACTATCAGTTGATGCTGCCTCAATGCTCAAGCACCACTCTAAGACGAACTTCATGCTCTCTTTTATCTTTAGAGTATATTATGAATACCAATACGAACCTATCCAAGCGCTCTTGGAAAACTCGATTCATCAAATCTACAAAGAATGCTAGCACATTAGTTAGTCCGAATGGCATTACTAACCATTAGTACGATCCATATCTGGTTCTAAACGCCATCAAAGGAATACTATCCTCAGCCACTCTAAGCTGATGGAACCCTGTTACCAAATCCAACTGGGAAAATACTTTGGCTCCACTCAACTGATCGAACAAATCGTCAATTCTAGGTAATGGATATCGATTTTTTATTGTTTTCTCATTCAACTTACGGTAATCGATACATAACCTTAGTGATCTGTCCGATTTCCTTGCAAACACTACAGCTACTCTCCACGGAGAACTTCTTGGTTTGGTAAAGTCCTTATTTTCTAAATCCACCAACTACACCTTTAGCTCCCTCATCTCGGTAGGTGCCGTTCTGCTTGTCGGTCTATTCACCGATTCTACTCCTGGTATTAAATCTACCCAAAACTCAGTAGCTCATTTCGACCGCAGTCCTACTATAAACTCAAAGACATCTACGAATTCTCTAACAACGAAAACTAGATTTAACTCGTCTTCTACCCCCACAACACCCAACAAAGCATTATCCTAAAAAATGGGGTTTTCTACGGAGTATATTATCCAATCTCTACAGTCAGGGTGTCTAAGTGATATTTTCCTATGATGGTAGAATATTCTAACATCGCATTTACTTAACCAGTCCATACCTAAAATAATTTCGAACCTTATGAAATCAAACACATGCAAAATGCAAGCAAATACATAACCTAACAGTCCAAACTCTAATTGATCACACTTTATCCCAAGTGTTGCATATCCTCTTATCGGATTCGCAATCGTTAAGAAAGTAACTAGGTATAAGGGTTCTAGGTTAAACTTATCTACCAAACAATGAGATATAAAATAATGCAATGCACCGGTATCAAATAAAACCCTAACTGATACACCATGAGTCAAAAGCTTACCTCCCAACATGACTTTTCCTTTTTCCTCTATTTGTTGGTCTCGAGGTGGCTGGCTCCAATGCAAACACTTTCCCTTTCCCATCTTGGCTGGCTCCTTGTATTGTTTCTTATAATGCCCAATTTGATCATAGTTGAAACATCTCACTCCTTTCATGTCAAGATTCTTTCTTCCTTTTTCCTATTTGGCACTCATGAGCATAATGTCCCTTCTTATCACACTTATAACAGATAACTTCAATTTTTCCCTTCTTGGCAGCTAGACTCTTCTAAGTGCCCATCTTATAGAAATTTTTTCTCTTCTGGTTCTGCCTACCTTGAGGTTCCCGTGTTTTGCTTCCATCATGAAAAGTAAGCTTCTCCTCCTGCCTCAAAGCCATCTCAACAACTACATCACACAGATCCCTCATATGTGATAGTGTGGCTTTCGCAAGCTCAGGTTTCAACCCGCGAATGAACTTCTCATTCCTTTTAATAACTATATCAATCATAGCATATTCATATCTCGATCGGTCCTCAAACCTGGTCGCATACTCAGGCGCAGTCATGTCTTCCAGCTCTAACTTCATGAACTTCCTGAGCAGAGTTGACTTTGCAATTTCGGACATAAATCTTTCCTCAGACCTCCTTCTGAACTCTGCCCAAGTCATGATTTCTTCACTAACTCCTACAGTAATGTTGTTCCACCAGTACAGTGATGCTCCTTGTAATTGTCTTGAAGCTAGCCTCCTCTTCTGCTCATCAATAAGCCCCAAATCTGCAAAGATCCTTTCATAATGAAGTAACCAATTCTTCACTTCAATTGTGTCTTTAGCCCCGATAAATGGTTTCCTTCCAAGCCTGGCATAATCTCTGATCAATACTGCATAGTTATTGATCATCGGATTTCCCTGATTTCTGCCTTCAACATTTCCTTCAACTATACCCAAAGCAACTCCAGCCTGCATCATGTTAATGAAGAACTGATACATAGTTCCCATATCTACTTGCGGCATTCCAACACCCACATTAGCGGCTTGTGCCTGACCTGGATTCCTTCTAGTATACGTATGGTATTTCCATTAGTTATGGTACTTCCCCCACAATGTTAACTCTTCCACTTCTAGCATCCGTATTTATATACGTAAAATCTACATTCGAGTCTTTGTAAGATACAGAAGAATAACCTAAGGAAGATAGGAGAATAGAGATAAAGCTTATATATAGAAAATACAAGTACGTTACTATAGCGTTATCCTATACCCTAATCTTTTCTCTAATTCTTTAAGATTATGTTTTCAAAATAATTTTAAGTTTGAAATTTCTTTTAAATATTTCATAAACCTTGCTTTAATACCAAGTTATAACATCCCCTATCTTGGGGCCTGAAGCTAAGCACTACAGATGCTGCAGTCATATATAGTATTAACTTCTGGTGATAAAATAAGGTAATAGTAATGGAATTCATAATATCTAAGGCACGTGAATATGAAACAAAATCACAGATTCTACAAAAACAATTTTATAGATTACATTTCAAATCCATGTTTCATATCCCATTACACAATCCCAAACGATTCCCAGGTTTCGATCAAATATAATTATTATAATTTACACTAAAAGCGACATATGAAGATGCCTCTTGGATGATCAGATTACTAAATAGACACATTGGTCTTTAATACATAACATCAAAAATAAAACTAGTCACTCCTATATAGCTAACTCCCCCCCCCCCCCCCCCCGCACATCTTCGAAAGATTATTCATCCACCTACTAAACCTGTAAAACCTTAACTCTCAATCTACTTAAAATAATTTTAAGCACCCAAGAGTTTAAGGAGAAAACATAAAATTCAAGTCAGACATAAAGCCTAGTGTGAATAATACTATTACATCTCCGTTTACTAATATTTAGTTTGAGACCACGCTGCTTGGTAGAATGAGTTTTCCCTCACTAATATCCCTTTTAAAACATAAAGCAATAATAGCAATATCATATATTCACAAAAATTAGGTAATCAACGGACTATCTATCCGAACAATACAGTTTTGTTTGGCTAACTACTAACCATTGGCTGACTCGGGCCTACTAGAAAAAATAAATAATCTTGCTTCTATTAGACATGTCCTTAACTTACTCCTCCTAGGGTCAACTGATCGTAATGGTTTTGCAGGCTCACCAATAACCCATCTTTCTCTGTATATTCCTTTCTTTGTGTAACACCATTTTAGTCTTACCTATGATAAAGCCCTACACACTGGAATTTTGGACTTATAGTAGCTACGGGCTACTAGCTAAAGTACATGGCATGACCCTATACCAGTCCTATCTAGTATTCTATTATATGAGTCATTTACTTAGGGTTAAATACTCCATAAATTTTCCTTGAAAACATTTCTTTCAAATTGATTTAACCCTTTAAATCATATTTAAACAAGAAAAATATACTTTTTTTCATTTCTCAAATTTCTTTGCCATGGTATGTGCTTTACACAAAACAATATTGATGAAAATCTAAATCAATAGAGTTATCTGTCCCTTTAAACAAGTTACTTTAACTAACAAAACATTAGGTTTGAAATCCAAATTATCACCTTCGAAACCCTTGTCTAAAAACTTCAAACAGTCCCTTTTGAATCCATTAAAGTATCCCTTTCAAAATTGGTTAACTACTTTACCTTGAAACACTAAGCCGAATGGCCAAAACATAACTTTTCAAAGCTTTAAAAACAGACCTTTTGAAATCATTGAAAGTATCCCTTCAAAATTTTTATAAAACCATAGACATACTCTTTTTGAAATACTTTAAAATTGCCTTTCGAAAGCATTAGAAACCTTCTATTTAAGTACTCGAGTAAACCTTTCAAAAACATAGGGGTACCTCCTCTTCGAAACCAACATTACATATTTTTCGAAAGTATTAAAATTCCTTACTTTAAAAAACCTTTCGAAAGCATTGGGTCCAAATAAAAGTTTAAGGAACATAGATTTGAAACCATTTAAAACAATTCCATTCAAAATCTTTGGATTTAGCTTTTAATAGAACAAAGGGTCTTAAAAGAACAGTGGTGAAAGCATTGCTTTCGAAAGAAGTAAAAGAAAGTGGATGGTTTCGAAACCAACCCTTTCGGAAGCATGGTGAAGCAGCTTCAAAGTTTAAAAGAAAAAGTACCATTTCAAAAGCATTGATTCGAAGGGTTGAATGCGGCAGCTTGGGTTCGAATACTTTGAAAGCTTCATTTTAAAATAAAAAGGCGGTAATCCCTTTCGAAAGTCCTTTTGATAAAACAAAGGCACATTTTACTAAGTTGAAAGATAATATAATTCCTTCGAACGCATGTTTCAACTCTATACCTTTTGCGTAACTCCAATCCACTACGTACCAAGCTATGGATACCGCATATATTGGTTTTGACTTGGTTAGGGCGGAAGTATGGGGTCGAAAGATAGCTCTGCACACGGCAAAGTAGTAATTCTTTGCAAAAATGATTACAGCCTTTTAAAGTAATATCTTTCCAAATAACTTGCCTTATTTGTCAACATATAATTGGTTGCCAATTTTTTTATTCAAAATCTTTCTCTAAAAGTGCTGCCGAATTCAGTAATTAGCAATTAAAAACATTTAGCAAATTAGCTATTTCTCCATTTAGAAGCATATAAAACATTTTAATCCCATACCTTAAATAATTTTATATCCATAAAAATAACTTATGAAAATTCTCTAAAAATTCATAAATCATTTTTAATATGTTTTCTAACATATTCGAATTTCAGACCCAATGCTATCATATATTTGCCAAAATAATTTAAACCCAGTTTAGCCATTTTCTTTCCTAGAAAATTCATAATAAGTTCACATTAATTTAGAAAATTATGAAACTTGAAATCTATCTCTAAAATAATGTTTTTGACCTTATATCAAAAATGCAAGTCATTAGGTTGTCATTTAATAGGTTTTTCAAATCAAAACTTATCATAAAATCTATATGAAGCAACATAAATCATCAACAAGCTTATATATCTAGTTAAACAATCAAATCATGGCATTTTACTTGCAAAATAAATTCATATCTCATCTAGAAACTGAAAACAAAAAAATGAGATATAATGTATTATTCACCTTAGCTTGTTGTTAAGGCGGTTGATATTTTCTCTTGAATTTATTTGATTAAGCTTCCTACTTGAATTCTTGCTTATCTTCCCTTTTGTTTTTCCCTTAATGGTGGCTAACCAAGCTTTGATGTTCTTAGTTTTGTTTGCAAATGTTTAGAATGGATAAGGCGTGAAAGTAAGAAGGGTTTAGAGTATAAGAACTTAGTTTATTCCTATTTTGCCCTTATCTTATTCCTCTTACTTATTTTGTTTTAATTCTCTTTGGCTTACAAGTTAATTGAGGCACGACTACCTTAAATTATTCAAATCTCAATCTCTTAACCATTTACATTATTTAATTTAATTTATCTAATTAAATATCCTAAATAATGTTAGTCAAAATTAGGGTCATTACAGCGGCCTTTGCAAGGGCTCGGGAGGAGGTGGTCAAAGAGATGAGGGAGGCTGGGATTGTCGTTTTAGCTATTCTTACCATAAAGCAACAAGACTCCATGACCTGGACGTCGAAGAGCCGACTTCGTAGATATTTTTCTATCCCTTTTTTTGCCTGGCTAGGTAGGATGTGTTCCCCGCATTTTGTAAATGAATGAAATTCTTTTGTGAGATTTATCTAAGTACTTTACTAGTTTGTCTATTCTTGTCAACCTGTGTGTAGTTTGTAGGGTAGCATACTTTGAGTAGCCGATATAGTCCTTGGTTTTCTGTAGTTGTACATTTTCACAAGATAGAATAGCAAAGTAAGGGATGGGCGATGAATGCTACTCGGTCTTGAAAACCTTATATTGACTTGACTAAGTAAACTTATCTTAGTTAATATAACAGGCTGGCTAAATGAATCAAATGCGAGCATTGTCCATGCAACCTGGTTTCTTTTCAAACCCCAAGCCCGTCTTATGATAATCAAGGCCCTCCGTGTCATTTTATTATTGGGTGGTCTCAGCATGAACCTGAATTCTGGTGGCTTAAGGTTGCTCTTGGGTGACATGTAATAAGAATAAGTGGTAGGCAGTCCCGGCATGAACTTGAGTGTGGAGTGGCTCAAAGGTTCTCTTAGGTTACATATGCCTTGATTGAGTAGCATGGGGTCGTAGCTTGGATCTAAGCGCTGAGTGTCTTGAAGATTATTCCCGGTGACATGCAGCCAGGTGGTGTTGAGCTCGACTTATTTCTATATGAATGCACAATGGTAGCAAGACTTCAGGCTCACTTAACGAAACAACATCGGTCTTGACAATTGTTTCCTATCCCATAAGAGGATTAAGCGCATCACAGACGAGGGATATGGGACCATTACAATTGTTTCGATGCATTTCGCCATGAAGGAGAGAGATGTCTCACCCAAATTCATGAGGAAGTGGGAAGTCCCCAAGCGAGGAAGTGAATGCATGGTGATTCAATCTTGCAGGATAGCCTGGAAGTCCTCAAATAGAGAAGTGAATGCTTGGTAATTCACCCTCTTGGATAACAGATCAGAAAGTAAGGGAGCCAATGTTTGTGTAGTCCTTGGCAGTAAAGATTGGAAGTCCCCAAATAAGACAATGAGCACATAATGACTTATCCTCATCAGATAGTTTGTAAAGGTAGCAGGCAGTCTCGGCATGAGCTTGAACATAACTTGAAGGTTCTCTTGGGAGACACATGGCTAGTTTGGCAATCCCCAAGTAAGGAGGTGAATGCACGGTAATTCACCCTTATTGGATAGTTAGCTGACATGGAAGGGAGCTAAGTCTCGCATAACCTGTTATCCCGCTTTTTGGCAAAGCCGTGATACCAAAAGATTGATCGAAAACAAAAGACAGTTCGTCTCAGAGATTGGTTATACTTCACTTTGCTATGGATATCGATGAATTTTGTCCAAGTCCGGAACGGGCCAAAATTGATAGGACATGACAAGAAAGATCAAAGGAGTCGTCATTTCAAATTTCAGGTCAATCCGAATCCGTACGCTCAAGATATGATGGATTCAATTTGAGAGAGGTAGTCATTGTCTGGTTCGAAAACCATCACCTTCGAACCCATCCAATACCCCTACCTCGAAACCATCCAGTTCGAACCCATCCGGCATCCTTCCTTCGAACCCATCTTGTTCGAATCCATCAACCAGTGCCTGCCTCACAACCATTAACTTCGACTCCATTACATTCGAAACCATCATCTTCGAATCCATTCAAGCCCACCAACTTCGAATCCAAGGCGCTTCGAATCGATCTTGTTCGAATCGATCGAGTTCGAACCCACGAGTACACCTTGGTTCGAAACAGTCGCGTTCGAACCCAGGGACATTCACTTGTTCGTACCCACCAAGTCAGCTAACTTGGATGACGTGTCGCCCCACGATACGAACGAGGCGAAATCCATGGGTGCGAAGCGGTCAACACGGAGACAAAACATGATCGATTCGAGGAGCAAGCGCCACCAAGTCAGCTAACTTGGATGACGTGTCGCCCCACGATACGAACGAGGCGAAATCCATGGGTGCGAAGCGGTCAACACGGAGACAAAACATGATCGATTCGAGGAGCAAGCGCCACGTCACTGCAGAATCATGTGTGTCCATGGATTCGAAGTCATGGTTTCGAAGTGATGGGTTCGAACTCCACAGCCAACCGAGAAACACCATTTCGAACCGATCATATCTCCTCAACCACACATCCAAATGCAACCAAATTTTCACAGTAGCCTCTATACAAGGTAAAGATTGTTCCTTCCAAGTTTCAGCTCGATTGGACCATTTCTTGATGGGTTCGAAATGACTTCGAATCGATGTCAGATCGAGACGAAACTTGGTGGGGTTGGTCGCGTGGGCCCACTCACGTGCCAGAAGAGGTCTCCCGAAGTTTCAGCAAGATCTGGGCCTCCAACGCCTATAAATAGCACCCTGAAGCCTTCAGAAAAGGGATCTTCCGAGAGCTTCTGCCATTGAACACCAAGACTCTGCCGGATTCAAATCTATTCATCAGAATCACTGTTGTATTCAGATTTCAAAGCTATTATCTACTGTAATCCGTTGTAATCGATTGAATCGAGCAAAGCAATAAAGAGAAATCCTTCAAAGTGGACATAGGCGCGAACGTCGAACCACTATAAATTCTGTGTTTGTGATTGTTGTTTGTGAATTACTGTGATTTGTTACTTAGAGCTGAATTCTATATTGATTGTTGCTGAGTTCTGTGTTGATTATTATCGAGTTGAATACGCAAACGGGTGCTTTCGTGATATTGGGTGTTTGTGACCAATTTTGGCGCAAACATTTTGGTGCTTTCACTGAGAAACTGAACTCAGGAGTTCTACCAGTTGATAATTGATTCAGAGAAAGTTTGAAAGTTTAGATTTGGGAAATTATGACGAGACAATCAAGCCGAAGGCCAAGGCCAGAAAGGAGTGAACAACAAGGAAGTCAGGAGGCTTCCTCAGGAGCGAATCAACCATCGATCTACATCACTAGGGACGAGATGGAGACGATGATGAAGAAGTAAGAGGAGTTGATTCAAAGTTTATTTCAACAGATAGGACAGCTTGGAGCACAGAATAGAGAAGCCAATGGAGTCCAGAACGAAGCAGGACCATCCGGCGTCGCACCCGGATTAGGGGGCACACCCATGGAGAATGTTGGTCCAATTTCGGAGGGAGAAAGAGGAGTATCTGCGCAACCTGGAGACAGCAGAGGAATGAACGCTCAGTCAAGGGGGCAGATCTCAGAGTTCCCTCGTGAACTCAGGGGGTAGGATGAAAGTAACGAACGAAGGTTGCATCTTGGAGACACCGACAAGTTGGCAGAGATAGTTAGGCGAGCAATGAGAGGCGGTTTGGTGAACAAAGACCTAGAGGATGTTAATAGGAGTCCTTTCACTCCGGCAATCAGACAAACTAGAAACCCACCGGATTTCAAATTACCATCGTTGGATATGTATGACGGGAGAACGGACCCCACGGTCCATCTGACAAAATATATGAGGCATATGGAAGTGCTGGGGGCATCAGAGGAGGTTATGGCCCGGTGCTTTCCACTGTACTTGGCGGATATTGCGGCGTTATGGTTCAGGCAACTAGACAGTGGGTCCATCGGAACATGGAACGATTTAACTGAGAGATTTATGAGGCAATTCAGGGTTCACATTACAAGACCCAAGAATGTGATGACACTGGCAACTTTGAAACAGAAGGCTGGAGAAACATTGAGAAGTTTCCTGACACGGTTCAATGCGGCGGCAGCTTCCGTGGATAGAGCGGATCCATCCATGGTTATGATGGCGGCTGTGTCCGGAATAGCAGACGGAATGGAGTTCAAAAATTCATTAACTAAGGATCCACCCGTGGATCTGGGAGAATTCTATCATGAGGCGGAGAAGTTTTTACGATTAGAGGATGCAAATGCGGAAAGAGAAGAAGGAGACGGGATAGAAGTTTATGCACTCAAAGACGAAAAGCCCCCTAGAAGGGACTCGGACAAGGATAAAGGTAAAAGAAGGATTGAGAATGACGGAGACAGATCAAAGCAGCAACGGAGGGAGCCGCGATTCACCACCTACACTGAGCTGAACGAGAGCCTGGAATGAATTTATCAGGATACCAAAGAACAGATTCCGTATCGTAGGCCGATGCGAAGGGACCCTGCCTCTGACGAAAGGAAATCAGATAAGTTTTGTGTATTCCATGAATTAAACGGTCATAACACTAATGATTGTAGGCACCTGAAGGACGAGGTGGAAGGGCATATCAGGAACGGTATGCTCCTTCAATATGTGAGGAGGCGAGCTCCTGCGGCGGAACCAGAGCGGCCACCGTCCACCTCAGCTAGAGGGGACCCTGAATCAAGGCACCGTTTGATTATCAATTGAGTGAGATAGCGATGAACAAGTTGTAAGCTTCCACTAACGCAATTAAATCATTTACATATGTGCGAGATCGCGAACGATCTCCAGGCATGCTCTGAATGATCATTGACCGTTTCGTAGTGGGAACTTACGCTTCGACATCCATGCTTTGCTTTCATATCACTTCAATTTGAACATTTAGACTCTGTTTGTTTGGACATTGTTCTAAAAACTCATCCGTGTAATAGATATTTGATTCTGATAACTCTGGAATGGCTAAGCTACTTACACATGTATGGGGTCGCGAACGATCCTTAGGCATGCTCTGAGATGGCGATGAACCGCCCTGACAAACGATCCAGGATCTCACCCGAACGTGACCCTGGCATCGATAACATCAAGCCCTCCCGGGCACACAATTCGCCTCGAACGGCACTCGACTTCGAACAGTCACAACTCAACACACCTCAAATGGCTTGATCGCGAACGGTCGTCACTTGAGGTCCAACACCCGACCACGAACGGTCACAAATTCGCCTCGAACGGCACACGATCGCGAACGATCACTTTCTGCCTTGAATGGCACCGACCGCGAACGGTCATGGTTCACTAATTGTAAAATCCGACCTCGAACGGTCACCATTCGCCTTGAACGGCACTTGGTCGCGAACGATCATCAATTGCCGCGAACGGCATCGACCGCGAACGGTCCCATTCAATCTTTTGCGACGAATAGCATCGACCGCGAACGGTCCTATTCCATCATTTGCCGCGAACGGCATCGACCGCGAATGGTCCCATCTCATCATTTGCCGCGAACGGCACGGACCGCGAACGGTCCCAATTCACCTCAAACAGTATACGATCCCGAACGATCGACACATGGATTTATACGCTCGACCACGCACGGTCGCATTTCACCTCGAATGACTCGATCACGAACGATCGTCATTTGAAGTTGAGCGCTTGACCACGAACGGCCGCGCTTCATCCCAAATGGCTCGATCCCGAACGATCGTCATTTGAGGCCATATGAAAACTATCAAGTTCTTTGCAGGTTGATGATCGGATACGAACATCCAACTCGAAGCATTACAAAACACACCTTCCTACCGCAAGGCATGTTTTGAGGGGCAAAATGTTATCCCGCTTTTTGGCAAAGCCGTGATACCAAAAGATTGATCGAAAACAAAAGACAGTTCGTCTCAGAGATTGGTTATACTTCACTTTGCTATGGATATCGATGAATTTTGTCCAAGTCCGGAACGGGCCAAAATTGATAGGACATGACAAGAAAGATCAAAGGAGTCGTCATTTCAAATTTCAGGTCAATCCGAATCCGTACGCTCAAGATATGATGGATTCAATTTGAGAGAGGTAGTCATTGTCTGGTTCGAAAACCATCACCTTCGAACCCATCCAATACCCCTACCTCGAAACCATCCAGTTCGAACCCATCCGGCATCCTTCCTTCGAACCCATCTTGTTCGAATCCATCAACCAGTGCCTGCCTCACAACCATTAACTTCGACTCCATTACATTCGAAACCATCATCTTCGAATCCATTCAAGCCCACCAACTTCGAATCCAAGGCGCTTCGAATCGATCTTGTTCGAATCGATCGAGTTCGAACCCACGAGTACACCTTGGTTCGAAACAGTCGCGTTCGAACCCAGGGACATTCACTTGTTCGTACCCACCAAGTCAGCTAACTTGGATGACGTGTCGCCCCACGATACGAACGAGGCGAAATCCATGGGTGCGAAGCGGTCAACTCGGAGACAAAACAGGATCGATTCGAGGAGCACGCGCCACGTCACTGCAGAATCACGTGTGTCCATGGATTCGAAGTCATGGTTTCGAAGTGATGGGTTCGAACTCCACAGCCAACCGAGAAACACCATTTCGAACCGATCATATCTCCTCGACCACACATCCAAATGCAACCAAATTTTCACAGTAGCCTCCATACAAGGTAAAGATTGTTCCTACCAAGTTTCAGCTCGATTGGACCATTTCTTGATGGGTTCGAAATGACTTCGAATCGATGTCAGATCGAGACGAAACTTGGTGGGGTTGGTCGCGTGGGCCCACTCACGTGCCAGAAGAGGTCTCCCGAAGTTTCAACAAGATCTGGGCCTCCAACGCCTATAAATAGCACCCTGAAGCCTTCAGAAAAGGGATCTTCCGAGAGCTTCTGCCATTGAACGCCAAGACTCTGCCGGATTCAAACTATTCATCAGAATCACTGTTGTATTCAGATTTCAAAGCTATTATCTACTGTAATCCGTTGTAATCGATTGAATCGAGCAAATCAATAAAGAGAAATCCTTCAAAGTGGACGTAGGCGCGAACGCCGAACCACTATAAATCCTGTGTTTGTGATTGTTGTTTGTGAATTACTGTGATTTGTTACTTAGAGCTGAATTCTATATTGATTGTTGCTGAGTTCTGTGTTGATTATTATCGAGTTGAATATGCAAACGGGTGCTTTCGTGATATTGGGTGTTTGTGACCAATTTTGGCGCAAACATAACCCTTGGCGGAAAAGGTTGTTAGTCCCCAAACAAGGTAATGAGCACGTAATAACTAATCCTCATTGGATAGCCTTGGTAAACGATTTGAATAAAGTTGGCTCTTAAGTCTTCGATATATTCTTCATAAAAGATCTATTACACAACCTTATAATTGTGGATAGATCTTATATATGATAGGCTCGGAGATGCATGGTGCTTTAAGTGTGGGGAATATAAGTTCCATTCGGGCAAGAGATGCGGTAAGCACCATTTGTCAAGACAACGCTTTTAACATATGACCCCTCTCTATTCAAGATTCTCCTTCAGTCAGGATCTTTGTATTTTCAAACACCCGGTGAAGAACTAGATCACTAATAATGAATTACCAGAGCATTACTCTTGAGTTGTGGTGCTTGGCTATCTTCTTCCTGTAAGCTTCATGCAGAGTTTGACTTCGGCTCTTCGTTCTTTTACAGCATCGAGCCCAAGCATGAGTAGTTCATCGTTTTGCGAAGGCTCGTAGGTTAGATGTCGAGGTGAGGCGAAGGTGACTTCTATGGGCAACATGGTTTCATACCAATAAGAAAGCGAGAAAGGAGTATGGCCAGTTGAAATGCAACTAAAAATGCAATAGGACCAAAGAATGAGCGGCCGTTCTTTGACCTAACTCCCTTTAGGTTTTGCAAGGCATTTCTTGAGTGTTGAATTAATGGTTTCATAGACTGCATTAACTTGTCCATTGGCTTGAGGAAAGGAAAAGGACAGGAAACATTTTTCTATTCCATTCCTTGCGTAGAGTTTTGAAAGAGACTGCTATCAAATTGAGTGTTACTGTCCATGATGATCTTCTTTTATAAGCCAAAATGAGAGATGCTCCCTTTATGGAAAAATTTAAAATCTTAGGGGTAGTGACAACCGTAAAGGGCTCAGCTTAGACCATTTGGTGAAGAAGTCGATGGTAACTATGATAAGGTTATACTCTGCATTGGCATTAGATAGATTTTCTATCGGATCAATTCCCCACGTTTCGAATGGCCATGGGGAAGTTGTAGAGGTACCAAGGTTAGGAATGACTCTGGGGATTTTGACAAATCCCTGACACCGGCTACATTTCTTGTCATAATCCATATAATTTTTTTATCATAGCAGGCCAATAAACTATACCGGGTTGGCTTTTCTGCTAGGTTTTTCCCCTCGGCATGATCCCCACAAAACCCTTCATGTAGCTCTTCCATGATCTGGCCGGCTTGGTCTTCAAATACGCACCGTAGAAGTGGAGTATCCCTATTTGTGAGCTTCCTATCTATAATCATGTAGCTAGAAGCCCGGTACAGAATCTTCCTGGCTTCTTTATTAGGAAGTTCCTCGCTTGATAAGTATTTGATAAGGGATGCCATCCATTGTCCGTGTTCGACGCATCAACCTCCATCATTGGTACCCTGGGCTTATAGCAAGCGGTGCTTTGGATTTCTAAGGGGTCCCAAGGACTGACTTCTTTTAGGTTGCTTGTTGCTTTGGCCAGTTGATCGGCCTTGGCTTTTTGCTCCCTGAGTATCTGCCTTTCCTTGAAATCGAAAAATCTGCTGATTTTCTTCTTCGCCTCGGCAACATACAAGGTTAGTGTCTTATCCTTGAATTTAAAGCACTCATCAATCTAACTGAACACTAGTGACAATTCACTAAATACATAGATGGATTTCTCGTATACTCCTTGGCCATCCTGAGGTTGATAAGGACCACTTCGTACCCGGTTTCATTATTGGTCACCTTGAAAGCGAGTCAGACCACAAAACATAATTTCCTTTACTCGAGAATGACAAGGATCGTGTCGACCCCTTCTCCTTTCTCGTTTGATGTCCCTTCCACATACAGGCGCAAACTTGTTGGCTAATGAGCCCGTTGTAACATCCCGTATCTAGAGGTCAAAAGTTAAGCGCTACAGATGCTACAGTTATCTATAGTTCCGGTGACAAAGTATGGTAATGCTAATGGTAACCATAATATCAGAAGCACTTGAATATGAACAAAATCATAGATTTCCAAAAACAACATTTATTGATTACTTCTCAAAACAAATTCATATCCAAGTTACATAATCCCTATTATTTCCCAGGTAAAGATCAAATTCACTAAGAGCGACATATGATGATGCACCCTTGGTTGACCAGAGTATATAGCCATATTTGATATAATACACACAACGAAAATAAAAAGAATAAACTGTAACCCCAAATTAGCTATATGTCAGCCACCTACTCGTCTCTGGAAGCTTTATTCTCCAAAATTACTAAAATCTAAAAACCTCAACCCTCAGCCTAATCAATTTTGAGAACTCGTGAGTTAAAGGGAAAAAAGAAACTTCAAGTCAGACATAAAGCCTGGTGTGGATAATACTATACATCTTGGTTATTGATATTAAGTGAGACCACGCCACTTAGCCGAACGGATTTCCCCTCACTTATATACTTTTAAAGCATATCTTTTGCAAACCTTTCATGCAACACTAACCGATAAAACTATAAAGCGTTATCATGTAAACAAACATATCAGGTAACAAATGGACTATCTGTCCGAAAACTTTAGTTTTTTTGACTAACTACTAACCTTTGGCTGACTCGGGCCTACCAGACAATATAAACCAAATTTATCTAACATCTATTACACACTGTTCTTGCAGACGATCTGTCCTTAACTATCTGTTAAATACTTCTCTTTTGGACAGTCTATCCCTAACTTATCTTCTCCTAGGGTCACCTAATTCTAATGGTTTTGCGGGTTCATCAATAACCTATCTGTATAGAAACATATATTCCTTCTGTGTGTAATCATAATTTTAGTCTTACCTGTGACAAAGCCCCACACACTGAAATTTTAGACTAAATTAGGTAGGGCTAATAGATAATGTATAAGGCACGACCCTATACCAATTCGATCTGATATTTGAGTCATTTTACTTAGGGAAATCATCCCTTAAATTTTCCTTGAAAACATTTTCAAAATGATTTAAAATCTTTAAATCAAATTTACACAAGGAAAATACATATACTATATGCTTTACTCAAAATCACTTTTCCATGTTATATAACTTTACACAAATCTTAGCTGATGAAAATATATAAACCTTTGAAAGTACCCATTTCGAATCTATTAAAAGTACCCCTTTCGAAACCAAGTTAAAAACCTTTATTTAACCTAGACCGAAAGGCCGAAAGGCCAAAACCTCTCTTGCAAAACCATTCTCAAAACAATTGAAAAACCTTCCTTTCGAAAGCTTTAAATCATTAGACATCCTTCTTTAAAACCTTTAAACCATGCCTTTCGAAAACATTGGAAAAAACTTTCCTTTCAACCCCTTCGAAACAATCAGAAAACCTTCCCTTTCGACTTCTTCGAAACCGTTAGGGAACCACCCCTTCGAAACCTTTATAAACAAAAATCTTTCGAAAGTGCTTAGGTTCAATTTTAAAACATGTGGAAATCTTTCGAAACTGTTCAAAAATTTGCTTCTTCAAAGCCTTTGAAAATCATTTCGGTTGAAACTAATTGTATTATGCCTTCGAGTAGAGAATATTCATATAAAATCCACATAAATTCAAAAAAATTTGAAAATTGAAACCCATCTCTAAAATATTATTTTGGTCTATTTAAAAATTCGTAAGGCATTTGGATGTCATTTGATAGGGTTTTTATATTGAAAATGTCATAAAATCTATATGAACAACCATAAATCATCATTATATATAATCACTCCATCATTCAAAAACATGGAAAATCATTGCAAATAAGTTTGGATTCAACTTAAAACCAAAAACAATAAGATATTTGAGATGCACTCATTATTCACCTTAGCTTTAAAGATTAAGGAGCTTGAGATTTGAATGGATTTGATTTGATTTAGCTTCTTCCTTAGCTTTTCTAAATCTTCTTCCTCTTTCTCTTGTTAATGGTGGTCGGTCTCAAGTTTCAAATTTTTGATAAATGAACTTGTAAGGGATACATGGCCAAGGGTTTAGGGTATAAGAATGGCCTCTTTTTTATTTTAACCCTCCTCTATTTCATTTTAACTCTTATTTTAACTCTTTGGTTAAATGGCACTACATCCCTAAATAAAAATCAAACCTTAATCCCTTAATCACCAAATTATTTTATTTAATTTAACTAAGTAAATATCTTAAATAATGTTATAAAAAATATGGGGTATTACAAACACCCCTCCTTAAAAAATTTCGTCCTTGAAATTACGATAAAGTACACAACACATCAATCAAAGAGGTAAAACATACCATTAAACAAGTCAGGCCTGCTTTCAATCTCCCAAGTACAGCCTCTCTCATCGTCACTCCGCTGGACTTTTATTAATATGACTATCTTGTTTCTAAGCCTCTTCACATCTCTCGCAACAATACTAATCGGCTTTCTCACTATAGTCAAGTCCGGTTCTATCACTAAGTCATCAGCATAGTTGGTGCAATAGTAGTCTTCGGGTCTCCAACAACTTTCTGAGATGAGAAACATGGAAAACATCATGGACTCTTGCCAAATTGCTTGGTAGCTTGAAACTATATGCGAGTTTCCCGATCCTCTCAACAATATGAAAAGGTGCAACGAATCTCAGTGCCAACTTTTCTGGTCTTCCAAATCTAATCGCACCCTTCATTGATGACACCTTAATGAAAATTGATCTCCAACTGAGGACTCTAAATCTTTCTGTCTTTTATCTGCTTAATTTTTCTTCCCAGACCAAGTCTCCTTCATTCTAGCTCGAATGACCTCAATCTTTTCTACAGCTTCTCTAATTAAATCTAGACTAAGAACCAACCTATCCCAGGTCTCTAACTAACAAACTAGATATTTTCATGGCCTTCCATACAATGCTTCAAACGGTGCCATCCCAATACTAGTCTGATAACAGTTGTTATAAGAAAACTTGACTAAATGTAGATAGTCTTCCCATGATCCTCTGAAATCTAGAACACAAGCTCTTACCAAATCTTCCAAGACTTTATTAACTCTTTCCGTTTGCTCATCTATCTGCGGATGGTAAGCGGTACTCATCTTGAACTTGGTTCCCAAAACTTCCTATAGACTCTTCCAGAACTCGCTATGAATAAGGAATCCCTATCACTAACTACACTACTATGAATTCTATGCAGTCTAACTACATTCTTCATAAATAACTTTGCCAAAATAGGTGTTGTCCTAGTTAACTAAACTGGAATGACATAGGCACTCTTGGTCAGTCTATCCACTATGACCCATATGCTTTCATTTCCTGTACTAGATCTTGCAACCCGTCAATAAAATCCATAGATATAGAATCCCATTTCCAAAACGGAATATCTAATGGCTGAAGAAATCCACTTGGCTTTTGATGTTCCGCCTTCGCCTGTTGGCAATTTAAGCACTGCTTTACCCATAAATTAATATCCCGCTTCATACCTTCTCAGAAGAAACTTCTCTTCATATCATAATACATCTTACTTCCTTTCGGATGAATAGTGAGTTTCGAATGATAGCATTCCTTCAAAACTTCTTTCCTTATGTTTCCTACACTCGGAACACATAATGTCCCTTTCTTTTTCAACCACCCATTCTGGTCAAGACTGAAACCCTTTATGTCGTCGCTCTAGGTTCCACCTCTTAACTTCCTGATCCACTCAACTAACACCGGATATTCCTCCTATTTAGAAGCAATTCTTTTGATCATCACTGGTCGAACTTACAAACAAGATAGTATAATAGTCGCTCCACTAGACCCAGCCTCAGATATCCACTGAACTCTACAAGCTGTCAAGACTTCCAAATCCTTCCACTCAGTAATCATCGCCAACACTACATTTTGATACTTCTTGCTACGTGCATCTGCAACCCTGTTGCCTTTCCATAGGGTGTACTCAATCCTAAAATCATAAGCAGCAATAAACTCTAACCACCTCTACATTCTCATGTTCAGCTCCTTCTGAGAGAACAAGTACTTCAACGACTTATGATCTGTATAAAGCTTGTACCGCTCTCCCAAAAAGTAACGTCTCCACTCTTTCAACGCAAAAATCATTGTAGCCAATTCCAAATCATGCGTCAGATATCTAACCTCATGCGGTCTAGAAGCATAGGAAATTACCTTACCTCTTTGCATCAACACGGCTCCTAATCCTATTCCACATGCATCAGTATAAACCACCAAATCCTGATTTTCTTTCAGAACAAAAAACATAGGTGCATAGGTCAATAAGTGTTTCAAACTCTAGAATGCTTCCTCACACTTATCGATCCACACAAACATTACATTCTTTCTTGTTAACTTAGTCATCGGTGCTGCTATCCGTGAGAAATCCTTAAGAATCTTCGATAATATCCAGCTATTCCAAGGAAACTATTTATCTCAGTCACCATCTCGGGTCTCTTCCAACTATTCCCCGCTTCAATCTTAGTCGGATCTAATGATAACCCTTTCTCTGAGACTACATGACTACGAAACTTCACTTCCTTCTTTCAGAAATGGAATTTCAAAAACTTTGCCTTTAGTTGATGCTGCCTTAGCATCTCAAGCACCAATCTAGGATGAACTTCATGCTCCTTCTTATCCTTAGAGCATATCAAGATGCCATCTGTGAAAACCAACATGAACCTATCCAAGTGCGCTCGAAAAACTTTGGTTCATCATATCCATAAAGAATGCCAGTGCATTAGTTAGTCTGAATGGCATAACTAACCATTTGTATGATCTATATTTAGTCCTAAACACTGTCAAAGGTATACTATCCTCTACTACTCTACGCTAATGGAAATCTGTCACCAAATTCAACTGGAAAATATCTTGGCTCCAATTAATTGATCAACAAATCAGCAATCATCGACAATGGACATCGATTCTTTATTGTCTTCTCATTCAACTTACGATAACCGATACAGAACCTTAACGGTCCATCTGGCTTCTTAGCAAACACTGCTGTTACCCCCCAAGGTGAACTACTTGGTCTGATAAAACTCTTGCCTTCCATATTCACTAGCTACACCTTCAACCCCCTCATCTTTGTAGGGGTCATCCTGCTTGGCGGCCTACTCACCGGTTCTGCTCCCGAAACCAAATCTATGCAAAACACAATGGCCCGTTTTGACGGCAATCCCTATAGGCTCAAAAACATCCATGAATTCTCTAACCAAGAAAAGTCGATTCAGCTCATCTTCCAGTTCTATAAGACCTAACAGAGCATTCACCTTACTGCTAAGTCTTCCTAAGGTATAAACAGTCCTATCGCTACAATCCGGGTGCCTAAGCGATCTTTTCTTATCATGGCAAAATATCCTAGCATCATACTCGCTTAACAAATCCATCCCAAGAATAATTCTGAACCCCTCAAAATCAAAAACATGCAAACTGCAAACAAAAGCATGAACTAACAAGTCGAACACTAATTGATCACATCTCAATCCTAGAGTTTCATACCCTCTTTGGATTCGCAACCCTAAGGAAGTAACTAAATATGTGGGTTCTAGGTTAAGCTTATCTATCAAACATCTAGATATCAAAGAATGTGATACGCCAATATCAAATAGAACGCTAACAGACATACCATGAACCTGAAGCATGCCTTCCAAAACTGCATTTCTCTTCTCTTGAGCTGTTGGCTTCGAAGTAGCAGGCTCCAATGCATACTCCTTTCTCTTTCCATCCTTAGCGAGCTCTTTGCATTGATTCTTAGAGTGGCCTATCTGATCCCAATTGAAGCATCTGATGTTCTTCTTCCCAATCACTTCCTTTTCCTTTCCAGCATGACACTCATTAGCAAAATGCTCCTTCTTGTCGCACTTGAAGCAAAAAATCTCAAACTTCCCTTTCTTGGCTGCTCCATTCTTCTAAGCACCTTTCTTAGGAAAGAACTTCCGCTTCTGACTCTGCTCGACATGGACCTCCTTAGACTTACTCTTCTCTAGAGAATCAAGTATCTCCATATGCCTTAAGGCCATCTCCACTACAACATCAGAAGGATCTCTAATATGAGGTAATTTAGCCCTCGCTAACTTCGGCTTCAACCCCTTGATGAACTTCTCATTCCTCTTCACCACTGTGTCCACCGAAGCTTACCCATATCTGGCCAACTCCTCGAACCTTCTGTCATACTCCAAAACAGACATCTCTCCTTGCTCTAACTTAGTAAACTTTCTGAGCAGAGTAGACTATGCCATTATAGATATGAACATCTACTAGAATCTTCTCTTGAAATCTTCCCATGTCATGGTTTCCTCATCCACTACCATAGTCACACTATTCCACCAAAACAAAGCTACTCTCTGAAGCTGTCTTGAAGCAAGCCTCCTCTTCTACTTATTATTGAGCCCCAAATCTGCAAAGATCCTCGCACAATGCAACAGCTAATTCTCCACCTCAATGGCATCCTCGGTTTCAGCAAATGACTTTTCTTCAAGCTTAGTATAATCTCCACTCAACTTAGCATAATTGTTAATGACCAGAACTTTCGAAGCTCGTGCTCATGCAGCATCTACTCCTACCTCTCCAACTACAATCCCAGATTGCATCATATTCATGAAAAACCGATACATAGCTCCCTTTTCCACTTTTGGGACTCCAGCACTACATTCTCTACTTGTGCTTGACCTTGGGTCCTCCTCGTACTAGGTCTGGCATTCCTATCGGTGCCCTTCTCTCCTAGGTTAACTTTTCCTCTTCTACCATCCATATCTGTACTCAAACCTCATGAGATACAGAAAATAGCCTAACCAAAGGTAGGAGACTGGAGATAAATCATATACTTATATATAGCATATACAGGTACATTACTATAACATTATCCCATACCCCAATCTTACTCTAAATCCTTAAGATTATGTCTTAAAAACCATTTTTTGTTTAAAGTTTTTCATAAACCTATGCTATGATACCAAGTTGTAACAACCCGTATCTAGAGGCCAAAAACTAAGCACTGCAAATGTTGCAGTCATCCACAGTATTAGCTTCTGTTTAAAAAATACGATAATGCTAATGGTATTCATAATATCAGAAGCACTTAAATACAAATAAAATCACAAATTTCCAAAAACAACATTTTACTGATTACTTTTAAAAACAAATTCATATCCAACTTACATAATTCCATAACGTTTTTCAAGTAAAGATCAAATATTTTAATTACAAAAATATGCCAAGAGCGACATATGATGATGCCCCCTTGGTTAACCAAGGTCACTATAGTCATATTTGACTTAATACACACAGGGAAATAAATAGAATAAACTGTAACTCCTAATTAGCTATCCGTCAGCCACGTGCTCGTCTCCGGATGCTTTATTCGCCAAAATTACTAAACCTGAAAACTCAATCCTCAGCCAACTCAAGTCAATTTTGAGCACCCAAGAGTTTGTGGAAAAACATAAACTTCGAGTCAGACATAATGCCTGGTGTGATACATCTCGGTTATTAATATCAAGTGAGATGACGTCGCTTAGCGGAATGGGTTTCCCCTCACTTATATCCTTTTAAAACATTTCTTTTTTCCTACAACTGAAACTGGTTAAAACTGTAAAGCATTATCAGGTAAAAAAATTATCAAGTAATAAATGGACTATTTGTTCGAAAACTGAAGTTTTATTTGGCTAACTACTCCTTTGGCTGACGCAGGTCCACCTTACAATATAAACAAAATTTATCTAACATCTGTTAGGCACTCTTCTTGTGGATGATATGTCCTTAACTATCTGTTAAATACTTCTCTTTTGGACGGTCTATCCTTAACTTATCTTCTTCTAGGGTCACTTGATCCTAATGGTTTTGCGGGCTCACCAATAATCTATCTGTACAAAAACACATATTCCTTCTATGTGTAATCATAATTTTAATCTTACCCGTGACAAAGCCCTACACAATGGAATTTTGGACTAAATTAGCTGGGGCTAATAGCTAATGTATAAGGCAAGACCCTATACCAATCCCATCTAGCAATCCAATATCCGAGTCATTTTACTTAAGGAAATCTACCCTTCAATTTTCCATGAAAACCTTTTTAAAATGATTTAAAATCTTTAAATCAAACTTACACGAGGAAAATACATATAATCTATGCTTTATTCAGAATCACTTTGCTATGTTATATATAATTTACCCAAATCTTATATGATGAAAACATATAAACCTTTGAAATTACCCCTTTCGAATCTATTGAAAACAATCCTTTCGATACTAAGTAAAACCCTTCATTTAAGCAAGGCCGAAAGGCCAAAACCTTCCAATTGAAACCATTCTCAAAATCCCTTCGAAACCATTAATAAACCTTCCCTTTAGAAGATTTAAAACTTTAGATAACCTTCTTTAAAACCTATAAACCATGCCTTTCGAAAACATTGGAGAAACCTTTCCTTTCAATCCTTTCGAAAACAATCAGAAAACCTTCCCTTTTGACTCCTTCGAAACCACCAGGGAACCACCCCTTCGAAACCATTCTTTAAGACCTTTCTAAAGTATCAAAACTTTATAAACACAAACCTTTCGAAAGCACTTGGGTTCAATTTCAAAACATGTGGAAACCTTTCGAGACCATTCAAAAATTTACTCCTTCGAAACCTTGAAAACCGTTTCGATCGAAACCATTTGGATTATGCCTTCAAGTAGAGCAAAATGGTCAGAAACCCATTAATGTCGAAAGCATTCCTTTCAAAATCATTTGAAAGTAAAGAAATGATGGTGTCAAAACCATCCCTTCAAAAGAATCGGAGAAGTGGTCAAGTTTAAAAAGCAAAGTAACCCTTTCGAAACCAATCTGGGTCGAAAGGTAGAAAGAGGCTGCTAGGGGTTTCGACCCAGTCGAAAGCATTTATTAAAAATTAAGGCGCAACCCAATCAAAACCATTTCTTTAAAACCATTTAACCTAGTCGAAAGCCAACCAAGTAAAAAACTATTCAGACCAAAGCAAGCAGGCGCATTTTCATTTAAAAGCAAAGTATCGCTTCAACCCCTTCGAAACCCCTGGTTTTGACCCTATACCTTCTGCCTATGTCCAATTCACTACGTACCAATTACTTGATGCCATGTGCATTGGCTTCAATAGAGTCGAAGGCAAAGGTAAGGAGGTGAAAGCCTAGTGCCGAAAGCATCGAAACTGTGAAAACCATGTAGATTAGTCCTTTTTAAACTACTTCTTTGTACCTAACCCGCCTTGTTTGTCAAATTGTGATTGATTGCGAGTTTCTCCTTTCTAAATGTACTACCAATTTCCAGGAATAAAAATTTGAATAATTTAAAAATACCCCTTCTCCTTTTTATAAACATATAAAACATTTAAGTCTCATAACTTAAATAAATTTATATATCCATTGAAAAACTTAGGGAAATTCTAGGAAAATTCCATAAAATCACTTTTAATATAATTTCTAACATATATTAATTTCAAACCCGAACCATTAGTTATTTAACCATAATTAATTTTTAACCCAAAACAACATTTTCTTTACTAGAAAATTCATATAAAATCCACAAAAATTAAAAAAAATTTGAAAATTGAAAACCATCTCTATAATATCATTTTTGGTATATATAAAAAATCATAAGGCATTTGGATGTCATTTGATAGAGTTTTCATATCAACACATGTCATAAAATCTATATGAAGAACCATAAATCATCAAGTACATATAATCACTCCATCATTCAAAAAAAGGGCAAATCATTGCAAATAAGTTTGGATTTAACGTAAAACCAAAAATAATAAGAAATTTTAGATGTAGTCATTATTCACCTTAGCTTTAGAGATTAAGGAGCTTGTGATTTGAATGGATTTGATTTAATTTAGCTTCTTCCTTAGCTTTTCTTAATCATCTTCCTCTTTCTCTTGTTAGTGGTGGCTGGCCTCAAGTTTAAAAATTTGATAAATGAAAATGAACGTGTATGGGATAGATGGCCAAGGGTTTAGGGTATAAGATGACCTCTTTCCTATTTTACCTCTCCTCTATTTCATTTTAACTCTAATTTTAATTCATTGGTTTAATAGCATGGCTACCTCTAAATAAAAATCAAATATCAATCCCCTAAACAACACATTATTTTATTCATTTTAACTAATTAAATATCCTAAATAATGTTACCAATATGGGGTGTTACACCCAACCTTTTATATAAGTGTGAGGATGGAATACGATGCGATGGTGCCTAAGCTCGATAGATTACTTCAACTATCGGTCTTCCGTCGGGTCGGCTTAGGACTTGCTTCAAAGGTTGGTTGGACAGGACTTTGATAGGGTAGGCTTTAAATTTGTCCCAAGTTTCTAGGATGCCATGAATAGATAAAAGGAAAGATTCTCTAGCTTTTTATATCTCGTTTTTATGCCTAATAACCTCTTATTGACATAATAATTGGTCGTTGGATCTTCTCATCTTCATTGATCCGAGTAGCACGGGTCGTGTGGTCAGTCCCTATTACATAAAGGTTCAAATCCTCCCTATCGGTAGACTTAGCACCGAAGGAGTGGCCAAAAGCTTCTTTAGCTCCTCGAATGCCTTAGTGCATCCATCGTTCTAAGTAAAGATTTTCTTTTTTTAATAAGGTCATAGAAAGGGAAACACTGATCCGTTTCCTTCGCCACAAACCGGCTTAATGTTGCAACCATACCATTCTAGCTTTTTACTTGTTTCACAGTTCTAGGGATTTGCATAACTTGTATGGCATGGATATTGTCGAGTTTAACTTCAATACCTTGATACTCACAACATATCCAGGAAATTTACAAGACCAGACGGCGAAGGAGCATTTCTTCGAGTTTGGCTTCATATTGTATTAGCACAGTATGCTGATAGTCTTAGAAAGGTTCTGTAAATGCCCCCTCGACCCTTTTAGACTTTACCATAATGTCGTCTATATACAATTTTATAGATCGACCACTCTATTTAGAGAACATACGGCTAACGAGATGTTGATGGGTGGCACCCGCATTTTGCAGTTCAAATGGCATGGTATGATACCAGCATAAGCCGACATTTGTGATAAAGGAGGTATGCTCTTGGTTTGTTCATGCATGGCAATATGATTATACTTGAAATAAGCATCCATGAAAATGAGGAGCTCATGCCCACTGGTCGCTTTTACTAACTAGTTGACACGAGGCAAGCTATATCTATCTTTGGACTAGGCTCTTTTGAGGTGGGAAAAGTTCTTCAAACCTATTCGGCTTTCTAACCAACAATGGGCTAGTCACCTAGATTGGATATTCTATCTCTTGAATGAAGCCGTTAGTTAACAACTTCTCTTCCTCTTCTCTAAGAGCTTAATACCTTTTTGTGTCAAGTGGTTAACGCTTTTGACAGATGGAGATGGATTTGGGATCAATGTCGGTTATGTCTACGTGCCTTCATGTGAAGACATCTTTAATTTTCCATAGGAATTTGATTAGATCAACTTTAACTTCCGAGCGGAGCTTTATTCCTGAACAACTTTACTAAGGTCCGCACAGTCTATAAATATTGATTCTAATGGATTACCTATCCTGCCCTCAATGTTTGAATCTCCTATGTAGGGATCGAGTGGATCATCATTTGGGTCTGAGCTTATTCCCAAGTCGCGTTGGTCTAACACATAAATATGTGCTCTATGACATCCTTGGCCAAGACTGACATCCATGCTGTAGTCGGGTGTTGATATTTCTCCTGGCTCTCATAGACGAGTCTGTAGGCATTATGGGGGTAGGAGTTACCGTGTGGGATGTCCCTACTTGTTAATGGGGAGCAACTTACTCATTCCATGATGTAATGAGCTCCTTGGTTCTTTGAGGAGCGACTTGAGATATAGGATCCCTGCCATCCCAGTCTTTATTATGGCTAGCAGTCCTAGCTCGACCCTGAGTATTATTTGTCCTAAGGTACTTTCAGGCAATATGCGGCTAGTTGATAAAGCTTCATTGGTGAGTGTGGTCCAAGAATTACTCTGAGAATTGCTAGGCTCAAGGGTACTCTCAGTTGATATGCCATTGGCAATTATATATTCAATAGTAAGGACGATCCTGGCACGAGTATCAAGCACACTCTTGGGTGACATGTCATTGATTGCCATAAACTGCTTAGGTAGAATATTATTAGCGGAAGGACCTATCAACCTTAATGCTTCAGATTTGGGAGCGGTCTCGGCATAAATTAGATCGCTGACCTTCTCTTTGATATCAACCTTCTCTTTGATATCAAGATTGTGGTCCCCGACATCTTCTGCAAAAATGTAGGCTCCCGCATATAGTCAATATATTGGTTATTTCTATAACATTTTGTTTGATTTATTAGGTTGGAGCCGGCTGGTTGTTGCGGTTTGTCCTTTGTTGCACTTTATGCCCAATAAACTCTAAAAGCTTCCCTCCTCGGATAAATCTTTCAGTCTCATCTTTAAGCACTCTACACTCGTTGACGGAGTGCTCATTAGTTTGATGGAACTTGTATTACTTGCCAATGCCTCAAGGTTCTTCCCTTCTCCCGCCTTCGTTGGTTTTTGGTCTTTGAAATTGCACCCGGTCCTCAATAGTGAGATATGTTGTCTCCATATCCTTGTTCGAAGTAGCTTTGTTAGCTTACTTGGACTTGTATTGGGTGTTGGTGTCTTAGCATTTTTTGTCGACCACTGTCTTATTGCTCCATTTTATCATGAGGAATGGCTTAAGTGGAATACTGAATTTTATTATCATTGTTCCGAGAGATCAACATCCTCCATTCTCATTATGTCGTTTACCCATTGATTGAAGTGAGTCAGAGACGTATTTGGCTGCCTTTGAAGATCCTTTCACATCCTTGACTTATACCCAAACCCCGAGCAAAGGTTCATGACTAGGCTATTTATGTTAGCATCCCTTACCTGGTTTTATTCTTCATTGAAGAAATTGACATACGATCAAAGACTTTTAGTTAGCCTCTATTTGATGTTACCTAGCTCATTGGCCATCATAACATAGGTCTTTCATGTGAGGAACAAGGTCTTAAAATTTACACATAGTTAGGCCTAGGAATGGATGCAGCACGGTTATAGATACATGATCCAGTAGGAGACCATCATGTTAGAATGAAGGGAAAGAGTAGGCACTTTGCAGGGCCAAAAAGCTGGCTGGCACATGTGAAGGGGTTGAATGTAGTAATGTGATAAGATAGGTCAATACTCCTATCATATTTGTCAATTACCCGCACAACATACTGCCTATGAATGTATATGTTTAAGATTTCCTCAAAAAATGTCTCATCATTCTCATCTTCAGAAATTATCTCGCCTCCGACATTCTAGGCTTGCATTTTGTTAAGGTATCGGCTAAGATTGCTTATTTCCTCCTAGAGGTCACCAGTGGCCTGTTGTGGGATATTTTGGCCAACAACCAACTGTGGGCTCAGCTGTTGTCTCTATGGAGTGGGTAATTGATGACAGAAGGTGAAGTAATGATAACAATGATGAGTCGGAGTTAAGACCTCGTCTCCTTATGCATAGAGGGCAACCTTGAATGTCTAGCTTGCCCCTCTCTTGATCTATGCTTGGCCATACCTCTATGAGATCTAGAGTGTGCTGAGGGGGACCCAAGCTTCCTTTTGGCGGCATGAGCAGTGCCACTTAGATGTTCAAATCATTTGTTTTCCATCTGCTACCTATAGACGCTTAAAAGCATATTGCTATTCCATTGAGGGGCAATGATGGTGCCTTAGTTCTTTGGACATGACCAAGTCTGGGGCAATGTCAATAGCATAACTTAGCCTGTGTACAACATATATCCTTGGATAAGCACTTACATCCATGAGTAGGGTTTCAAGCACCACTCTATCCCGAGCCTCGGTGATGTTCAGGAGGTCATAAGCACCGGGAAAGGGCAGGTTGCACAAGAGTCTGGTCAGCTACTAAAGGAGCTAGTGAAACAAATTCTACATTTGTTTAAGCATCTAACCTGGCCCACAAAGTATTTACCTCGTGGATTAGAGTACCCACGTTTGTCAATCCTTGCAACACATTATGCCATATGTTATTACTGAGCCCAAGAATGGGCAGATAGCACTAGCGATGGTGTTGGCATTAGTTCATAGTCATTGGAGTTGTTACCTTCATTTTCAGCAGCTGGATTCATGGTAACAACCTAGAAAATATTTTTTTAGAGATGAAAAGTGATACAAGGTGAAATCTTTAAAGGGAGGTCCTCCTTCTAGCACCAAAATGTTGACTAGTAAATTGGCCAACCTCATAATTAGACTAATGTTTTTGTGAAAGCAAAGGTTACTTAATAATCAATAAAATTAAAAAAGTAAAATGAGGAATAAAATAAGAAAATTAAAGTAAATGACATAAAAATGTAGAGTGGTTCGACAAGCTTGCCTATGTCCACTATGAAAATCCCTTACCATGTTTCTCTCTTATAATTACAAGGAATTACATGTGAATAATATGTAATAAAACACTTAATATAAATCTGCTAATTTGAAGAGCTTAAGGTTTTAGTTTGCTATAAGAGTATTTCTGAGTTGTGAGGTAATAACTGGAAATTAAATCCTTTGAAGTTGAAAGGCTTGGGGTATTTATAGTAGCTGAAATGGATGATGGGTGGCTAAACTACATAGTAAATAGGCGGTAAGCATGTTTGGCTGTCGATATGGTCGCATATGCTGATGAAAGACAACTATAAAGGTGAAATGGAATGTGTGGCTAAGAAGCCTGCCGGTTGCCCTTCGTACTAGACACATACTTTGCATTTAATGCTAGTGGCATGCTGCATAAGTAGGTATGCTTTTGGCCAACTTGCTATAATATTTAATACATCTGGTTATATGAATTATCATTTACTTTTGCATGTCTACATGGAAAGTTGGATGAGTAACTTCTTTTGGGCTGTACTGATCAGTCACTTGTAGTTAATATTTGTTGAGGAAATCCAAATATTGCCAAGGACCAAGTCATATAGGACATGCCGAGCCAGTTGTCAAATGATGAGGCGAGCTGCTTAGGACCGGCAAAGGCAGGCGGTAATGAAGCCGAGCCAAATACAGGTCATGATTGAGCCAGGCGTTGTCTGATGAGTTAACTATTGAAGTCGTCTTGAGTTAAGCCGCATGGAAATAGACTTAGAATGTTGTTGGGTAGATAGGCTGGCTTAGGGCCAGACCGAGTTTGGGCTAGCATGAACTTACCAGGATTTAATGTGCTAGGCCAGTCTATTTCGAACCGGCTTGCTAATTATACCTACGAAAAATTTGTATGACAATTAAGATAATCATTATGCTAAACATTGATAGAGCTAAGGGTGTGCCCTAAGAGAAATTATGTAAGTTTATTATATAACAACTCATATAGCAAAACTTGTTCGAAATAAAGTAAGATTTTGATTTTTTCTATTTTATATATTATTATATTCGGAATTAAGCAATGTTTTAAATACATTCAATATATAAAATTATAAAATCATTAGGAAAAGTATTTAATTGATTTTATTATGAATGTGTTCTCAACCATCGGTATTGAACCGTATAAAAAAAAACTTTTCCTTTAATGTTCCTAGTTAAGATGCATGAAGAACTAGGTATCGATATATTCATTAAAACAAGTATACATAATGCTCTCCACATAATGGATAGTGAATTATGATGACTAAAGAGTTATGGACATGTAGTTGTTTGATGTACAGTAGTATTTTGACTTAAGAATAATGTCGATCTTAAATGTCTAATTTATATTTTGATTATGGTCACATGTAAATATGATTATGTTAAGGGCGTAGTTGGGTATATGTTGAACTGCTTGAAATGAAACATTAGTCAAGAGAAGATCCGTCTTCTTCAAATTGAAGATTGGTATCACTGTAATTGGTAGTTAACACAAAATCAAAGTCTTTGACCGAAGAAAATCAGTCAGTCGATAATTGTTATCTGATTAAACCATAAACTTATTATACTTTGTATTTAAATACATATATTAATATAATTTTGAAAATTGATTGAGATTTATATATCTATGTGATTTAGCAACGATGAAGAGTAAACATGTACAATATATTAATGCATATGGGGTTGTTTCAAAAGATAAGAAATTTGAATTTACCTGCATATTTGTAAGCAATTGAACTCGTGTTCATTATTTTGCTTTAGCAAAGTCCATAAAGGCTTTATATTTTTTTTTTTAATTTATTCAAAGATGAGTTTACACCTGGAAGTCACACAACCGCAACTCTCAGCCTTCGACCGAATTTTTTTTTCAATAATTTATAGAAGATATATATTATTATTATTGAGAAACTAAGATGATGTTATATTAATTAATTAATTATTATTTTTAATTATTACTAAAGATCCTAAAATTTTGTAATAAAATATATATAATTTATGTATATATATATATAATTTATGTATATATATATATATATGATTACCATTGTGGGCTAGTAATATAAATCATATATATACATATAATTTTGGTGGTTGAAATTTTCAAGTTAGTTTAAAAATTAGGTAGGATAAAATATATGTGGGTATGAATGAATTAAATGTGTTTAATTAATTGAGAAAGATAATATCTCATTCATCATGTGCCCTATCTCAAATATTAGATCATGGATCCCTCGTTCTACATACATTGAAAGTATTCTTATCTCCATAAAGTAAATTACATCTTAATGGTGTACTATGCAACTCCGTCATTGAGTTAGAGAATGTTCTCTCATGGGTGAAGCTAATGGTTCAAGGTGTATTTGATTGGTATGATTATCTAGATAAAGTCTTCAAATTGTTTTCGATGAAAATCAATTTTTTATGTAAATTGTTTTAATCGAAAATCTAATATTGCACTGTGCATGCACGAATCGTGCATGTACACTATATTATCATTATCTCCTTTCATCATTGGCATCAACACTCATAATCAATCATTGCCTCCTCCACCAATGCCCAATCAATCACTGCGATAATTGAGACGCTCCAACATCTTTGTCGGTGGAAAGACTAGGCATGATGAGCCCGACCATTGATGTCGTTGACTATCTTAGATTAGGGTTTGAGCAAGGAAACATTGATGTGATGGTGAGTGGTTCTAATCGACAGTGCATGTGGAAAGATTATAGCAATGGATCTCTGTGGTGGTTTAACGATCTAATGACGCCAACACAATTGATCAAAGATGCAACAAATCGCACCTTAATGTGCCTAAATTTCAACGCCTACAAATAAGCATGAGTATTATTAGAGATTGATATAAATCTAAACTCACAGTGGAAAAAATAATAGGATAAAAATAATGACTATGAGGACTACCTTGGAACTAAGGGCACTCCTTGGATAGCAGATTGACACGTCAGCTTCGAGCATGAGAGAAAAAATACTCTTCAACAACAAAGCACATCTATCTCTATTGATCTGTTCGTCTAAATCTATCCTGTGGGTTTTAATGATGAGAGGGTTAAAATAACGTTCTGTTGACTGAAAAATATAATCTATCCATAACATAAACTTATAGCGATAAGTTTCCATTTAATTATTATGTCCACTAGTGTTAGCAATTCTAATCTAACCTTGCATTGCACACATGATTACTTACTTACCCCTTCCCAGGGTATAAAATATTAATGAAGCCATATCAACCATATAATACTTCCGAACCCATTAGCCACTTAGTACTTCTAAATATGAAGCAATCTTCTATAATATTTTTAAAAAGATAAATAGGCAGACTCTGTCATTTACAACCTTAATTGAGGTAGACCCTGTCATTTAAGACCTATCCCCAAGGCATGCTTGTAACGACCCTGGATTTTGGCCCTGTTATTTTAATAAATATTTAATCTGATTAAATAAAATGTAAACTGATTATTTTTAAAAATGATTTAATCTTTTGGAATAATTGCCATTTATTTGTATACATTGTATTTTAAAAGGGAAATTGATTTGAAAATTTGAAATAAAATATCTCAATAATATTTATAATAAAATTTGTCTTATATAATTAAATCAAAATACTTTGTCTTGTTATCATTTGATAAAAATATATATGGATGATAATGTTTAAAATTAAAATCTAATTCTAGCAATATAAAATATAAATGTAAAATATAAGTCAAACTTATGTATATAATTTAAATAAAATACAAATAGAAATAAATATAAAAATAAGTATAAATGTAAGTAAATCATATCGAACATAATTTAAATATTGATAATTAAAATATAAAATATAAACATAAATAAGTAAGCATGAATATCATTTAAATTTTGATAGCTAAAATACAAATACAAATAAATATATGTAAGTAAAACCATTTGAATATTGATAGTCAAAATATAAAATACAAATATAAATAAAGCAAGAATTAAGTAATTTGAAGTATACATACAACATAAGCTGAAATTTGTAAACAAAGCATAAAAATAAACAAAAAGTAAAATAAGAACAAAGTAGGAAAGTGGAAATTAGTAAAAGTATAAAGTATAAATCTGACACAAACATATGTATGTAAACTATTGAAATTAGAAGTTAATAAAGACCAAACATCTTTACACAACAAATTATCTTTATAAGCAAGCAAAAGGTATGAAAGTGAACCTGACACATATATGTAAAATATTCAAACTGGAAGCTAATAACAAAACAAATATTTATAAATAAATAGCTTCATATACAAGACCAAGTGTTGCCCGCAAAGTATAAAATAAACCTGACAAAACATATGTATATTGTATAAGCAAGGAAGACAAAATAAAATTATCTTCATATACACTCAAAACTAAATATCTACCTGCAAGTGTAATTTTACATACCACATCTATATACTCAGTTAAACATAATTATGTAAACATATTAAGCAACAAAACATTTAATGTTATCTGTCCAAGCCCACATTTTGTCCATTTAAAATATTTAGCAAATCTTACTTTTCAGTAGCAAAAATCTGTTCATATCAATCTTAAAGAAAACAACTTTACCACTTAAAGCCTTCCTTAAGTACTCTGTGTCCTCTTATATATGAATAAAACTGCTTTTAGTTCGTTCAGTAAAAATATTAGTAGAAAACCTAAGAGAAACAAATAGAAAGAAGAAGCAAGATCAAAAATTTAATTCAAAACTGCAGTTAAAAAAAAAAACAGACTCAAGACAGTTTCAAGCTTCAGGTGTTCAACATCAAATTTATTCTTTGTTCTGGAATTATGCAGGTGAGTAAACATTTTTTTTAAAAATTTTAAGTTAATTAAAACAATCCAAACTTCATTGATAAACTGGTTTGTATATGCTTCAGTCTGCATATGATTTTGAGGTGCTCTGTGTTTCTCTGGAATTTGGTATAGATTGCATATTTGGTTCAAAAACTCAAGTTATTCTTATTTAAATCATTGATAAGCTTTGATGTCTCAACAAACAAGATGTTAAAACTTCCAATAAGATTTTTTCAAAAGTTTATTTAATATGTTAGTGAAATACTGTAAAACTTTGTTTATAGGTAATCAAGTAGTAAATTGATAAATTTGTTTGTTATAAACTATTAATTTAAGTTTATATCTTGAATTATTACAGCAAGTTATGATTTTTAAAACAAAGACGAAGAATTTTAGTTGCATATTCGAAGAGCAGTTTATGGTTGAACAAAAATTGTTTTTCTTTCAATTTCTAGTGTTTGAATTAATAATAAATGTTGAGACTGGAATTGAAGCAAGTGTAAATGAATGTGATCTCGAGAAAAATGTGTAATAATTTTTCTATTATGTGAATTAAGGGAACGAGATTGATTTAGGGTTTGGGTTCAAGTTTTGTTCACGTCTGTAAACGCAACGAATTCGTCGCCTACACGGGTTTGAGCTTCACGTGATTCAAGAGGGAGGAAGCTTAACGTGTCGTGGTGGTGTGGATGGGATTCGAGCTTCTCTGGTGGTCGGAGTGACGTTCGCGAGGCATTTTTGCTGAAGGTCATGTTTGCAGTTTTTCTATGGAACTGTAAATTTTCGACTCGAATTTCGTTGCAGTAATTTGAGTTTGATTTTCGTGTTTTCGTGGGGTTTGTGATTTGCCTGAATGGTTGATGTTCGCCGAAGTCAAGTCATGCCGCCGTGCATGTGTACGGCGTGGAGGAGGGTGTCAGTGCCGTGTGGGTGTGTGACTCGTGTCGTGCTCGAGTAGATGAGGTGTTGGCTTCGAGTTTTTATCATGTGCGTGAATGTGTTTTCCAGATGCTATTTATAACTTGGTTTAAACTTTAAAACTTACTGAAGAAAAAAGAAGAAGAAGAAGAACACGAGAGGGAGAGGAGTGATACGGGGAAAAATCAGGTGAGGCTCGGAGTCACACTCGAGTAAAAACAGGGGAGGTCTCGGGTTTTTCTAACTGAAGTATAAAGGATTAGTAAAGGGATGTTTAGTGAATTTTTTTTCTCAACAGTTTATCACAGTAAACCAAATAAATGTTTAAAATTTAAGTTAAAACTTAATACAAGTTTTAATTACCCTAGTTAAGGTAACAATGGTTTAACTCTTAATTAATTATTCTAATTAACTAATAACTTTAGTTAAGAATAAAGTTAATTAACAATTAAGTTTGTAGTTAGTAATATAATTGATTTTCAAATTTCCAGAAGACTTTCAAAATGTTAATTAAGTTGAATAATTAATATTAATTGATTAATTTCAGAAAGTAATTAAGAATAGTTACTTTTTGATTGTAATTAGTGATGGATTATAAGTAACAAATGAATTTGTAATTAACTACCTAAGTTAGTTAATGAATGATTCATAGTTAATTAATTAACTAATTTAATTATGAATTAATAGTTAATTAATTAAGTAATTTAATTAAGAATTAAGGATTTATAATTGATTAACTAAGTAATTAATGATTAATAAATGGGTAATTAAGTTTATTAAATAATAATTAAGGTTATTAATTAATGATTAAGAAATAGTTAATTAAGGTTAAATAGATTGATTAAGAAGTAATTAATTAAATGGTGTGTAATAAAATAAGTAATTAATTAAATAATTAAGACTTAATAATTGATTAAGAAATGATTAATTAATTAAATGAATTGAAATGGAATATGAAATAAATTGATGAAAATTTATTAATTAAGTGATTAATTCTCGAGTAATTGATTTTAAATTGAATTAATTACAATAAGAATTAAAGATGATTGCTTATGGAGTGTTGTATAAGTAGAATATCTGATCTGTGATATTTATTGATGATATTCTGTGATGCTCTCTGATATGTCCATGATGATTGTGTATGATTCATATGTGATAAACGTTATGTTAATTCAAGTGTTGAAATTAAATTGTTTAAGTTAATTAGACAACTTGGTCTTTAAAATGGCGTTTGGATTTCGATAAGACCGGGATCGGATGTCAATTTGATATTCCGAAAACCACATCGATCCAAATTAAACGATATATCATGAATTCACAAGTGAAAATCGAGATGGTGTTTGCAGAATGCAAGGGTTATTATCGTCGACTCTGAGGGTGATTCCAAAATGAGTGTAACGAGGTAATGCCTTCGGTTTCGTTCGAACCCGGAACGAACTTGTATGGATTGAATGCTTTCAGCACATCGTCAAGCGGACGATGAGCATTCTAAGTGATATGTTCTGTAAAGGTAATTGTAGCCTCAAGCCTCATCAACCGGGAATGGCTAAAACAGAGGATGTGCAGCAAGGTTAGGTAGGTCATGCCCAAGCCGGATGAGATATACCCCTGTCAAGATGTCCCTTTCTGTGCGGGAGGTTGCTAGCTACAACCGCGGGGTTATCTTGTTCGGGACTGTTCAGTAAGGAATGGTTCAGGCCTTGTGTTGCAGGGGAGTTAGGGTGGCTCCTCGGTACGGTGATCTAGGCCCCGTACTGTGACGGGCGGTACCCCAGTAGCCCTGCCATTGATGGAAACCCATTTTCCCTACGAGACCCTACGGTTTTGATTTGTATTACCCACTTTTGTGGCCAATAGCTGGAATTTAATCATGTAACAATTTCAGCTATTTCCTATTTACTTGAAAACCCTAGACACTATTATAATATCACTGGATTTCCTATAAAATGTTTTGGTTAGCGTAAGGTAAAAACTTACCCGTATTTATTTGTGGGGAGTCTTACGTGATACCTTTGTTTTCAAACGTTTTTCGAAGTTAAACAACTTTAAACCATTTACTCATACCAGACCCATGTCTGACCCGGAGTTTATATTTTGTTTTTCATAAACTCTTGGGTACTCAAATTTTTATGAGTAGCCACGTGATAGGTTTGGAATTTGAGTTTCTGAAGGAGCTTGGAGCAGGAGTTCAGACGTATATATATATATTTCTACCTAGTTCCGCTGTGTTGGTTGATGTATGCTGTATCTCTGATGTATATAGTGGCAGATGTATGTATGACTGTCATGTGTATTGATATTGTATAACTCTGATATATGTAAAACTATGTAATAGTTATGTGATGTATTATTACTTGTTCCGTTTCCACTATGAGATTCTGATATTGTTGTTCTTCCTTTCTATTCTTTTCTATTTCTATCCCTTTCTTTCTTAATGATGATACGTCTTTCTGGGAGTAGAAGGGCAGGTCGTCACAATGCTCCTAAATGGTACTACTATTATTTTGATTTTGGAAATGTCAGAGATTGTACCCAAGCCACTTAATACTTCCCAGTGGAAAATAGTTAGACCCCGTCGTTTAAGGCCTACTTCCAGAAGCATGCTCCTCGATGGTACTATCTAACTATCATTGCTTGGAAATTTCGTTGGGCATCTTAATACTTCTTTTATAGGAAAGAGGAGAAACCTACAGTCACTTAAGACCCCAAACCTGATGCGAATCCTTTCTGAGATATCCACTCTCACTCTTTTAACTATAAACATGGCATTTCATTAGGCTACTTCTTTCGGTAAGGAGGCGGACCATTCAGCCACTTAAGACCTCAACACTAAAGTAAGCCATTTTTAGAGACATCTTTATTTGTTTATTTATTTGGACTCTCACTAGGTTACTTAATACTTCCATTTAGGAAAGTGGCAGATCCTTCAGCCACTTAAGACCTCAAACCAAAACCGAACCCCTATGGAGATATCCCTCATCTTTCAAATTTGGACCATTTAATACTTTCCAATTAAGAAAGCAAGCTTAATCTCTCATGTCGTCATGGGTCGTTGGATTAGTGATATCTCACATTAGTAGCAAGTATACCCGACACTGGTAGCCTCAAAATGAAGAGCGATCTTCCGTCGAGTGACCCTATCGAAATCGCATCACTAACCTACTAAGTCCAATTAACCATCCTAAGTCTTTATTTATATTAGCTTAGGTAGACATTGGACTTAGCTTACTAATTTCCTTTTTATTTAAGGAAACAAGATTTACCTTAAATATTTATCTACACATAAAACCACATTTAATTTCACATAAATGTCAGTTTGTCCATAAAATCCTAACGAACATTTCTTAAGACATTTATGTATGATTACTAATTTCATATTAGTAACCTTTTATATTAGTTCCATTTTAATCAGTTTCGTTAATCCATTTACCCTATCAATTTATTATAACTCCCATATTTATTACCATTTATTTGAGTTACAACCATTTAAATTCTTTTCTTATTAGCTAATTATCCTAACCGTGAATATTACATGCAAGCTTTTTATTTAATTATTATGAGGGTAGTAATTACGTACACATATTTACTTTTAAATTTATTCTAGTATCTTCACTTAATATACTTTTCCATGTTAAATTGTTGGAATAATGTCTAAAAAGATTATCCGCTATAATTTCCATAAATTACTCTAAAACAAAGGGTTTAACTTTAAAATATAAAAGATTACATCCTTTGAAATTATAAGGAATAATCATTTTTTATATTACTAATCTAGACAGTGTAAAATATAATTAATTCATACTTTACGCATTTCATTCTCTTTCTATTTGCATCCATTCCTTATTAGATCAAACACAACATCTTTCTAAAAAGAAAAGAAATCAAACTAATTTATAAATATTAAATGGATCTCAATTCCAACGATCCCAAATATAGAAAAGTTTATATTCTAACAAGATTATGGAAATAATCCAAATTTATACCACTATTATACAACCTATTTCTGATCTGGAATAAATTTCATTTAAATCAATATTCTAAATTCATACTTTGGGACTAATTTCTAGATCTGGTTGTATACAATGTTAAATCAATTTATAAACAAGAATATATAGGAGATATTTTTTTATATTTAGATTGTATTCAATTCGTTACCTACAACTCATGTACAATCATCCAATTAGGCGTAAAAATAAAATAAACACCAACGAGATAATTTTCATATTATAAAATCTATAAAAATTCCCACTCACCTTTTAAAAGAGATCTAAATTTTCAGTTCGAAAGTAGAACCATTAATTAATCTCCAAATCCTTTTTAATCCAAGATATACGTATAAAAGGGTATATGCATACATTAGAATTACAGATCTAAGATGAGTTTTGGGATAGATACAAATATATAAATTACCTCAAATACGCATATGGTTGATTCTCTTCTCTTCTCCTTTTTATTAGATATCTACTCTTCTCTGATTTGTATGAATATAGATACAAATATCTTATCTTTATAATTTACAAAGAAAGCAGAGAAGAAGAAATGGAAGAGGTTCTCTACCGCCTCCATAAAAATATGAGAAGAGAAGAGAGGGCTAGGTCTGAATTTATAGACGCTAGAATCAACCAGAATCGTTAGATTGAAATATATTAAATTCAGGCCATTGCGGCCTATGTTTATTGGTGCTGCCAGGTCGCTACCGATCGATCGCCCTTTTGGTTATCGGTCGACCGCTAGGGGTCGTCCATCCCTAATGATGGGTCGGCCTATGTTCCCGGGTAATTAATATAAAAAAGTTAATTATTTCATATATAATTGTTTTCATTTCTTATTCGTTTTTCGTTTGTAACTTCTTCGTTTAGACTTCGATAAACAAACTCCAAATAAGAAAGTTGCTTAGAATTTCACCACGAATGTAATGGTGTAATTTTCGTGGTCAAATTCCATCAATTGCACAAATATCACTTTTGAAGCCTAACTAACTAACTAATTAAATAACAACGCCAAATTATGGGATATTACAAAGATATAGTAGTTAATGGCTAGGGTTTCAATAGTGGTACACATAATTTTGAAAAACCCCTATAAATTATAAAATTACACTATATCTCCTAATTTTTTTTAACATGATTAACTCTCACATTTAACTCCATTTTATGCATAATTTAAGGAGTATGGTTCGCATTAAAATTCTAGATACATTGATATTATTTAACTATATATCATATACTTATATATGACATTATTATCCAGATATTTTTGATAATAAGAGTGGTAGTTTTTTCAAGTGGAACATTCATTTTGATGTATTGAGGATTAGAACCCATGGCCTCTGGATCTCCTCCTAGAACGTTATACCAATTATCACTTGAATTTATGGTCCTTGACAACATTGTATTCAAATATTGATATATATATATATATATATATATATATGTTATTAGAGTATTTATAATCTAAAATTATTAATAAAAACTAAAATGTTAATACAATATTGGTTTGATTTGAATATTTTGTGCTGAATTAAGATGAACGATAATCATTTAAATTCATGACATTAATATAATAAATAGCGAATTTAAAAATTAATATTTAAATTAATATTCAAAAAACTAATTAGTTATTATCATTTAAATATTAATTATAAAAAAGGTTTATATATCACTATCCCTAAAATTATTTTATCAGTAAATTTACCTTAATTTTTTTTATTTAATTTAATAATGAATTATCTCATTAGATATTTTAGAATAAAAAATAGTAGTGAAAATCAAACCAATACAATAAGTATAATGATATTATGATATAAATAGTAATTCAAATCAATTTCATCTAATAAAACATTAAATATGATTCGATATTAACAACATTGTTCGTGATAATTTTATAAAATGTCTAGTACACAATTAATTGACAATATCTTTTTAAAATTTGCCTTCTTTATCCCATTGCCCGATGCACCTTATCCAAAAATGGTATTAAAGTCTACATTGTGTTATTGTAAATAATACATAAAGTTTGAATTTAAAATTATTTAAAATTTAAATTTATAAATTTTAGGTATAAAATTAAATTTATTTTCAAATTTTATTTGCAAAAGTTATAAGTAAATCAATTTAAATTTGTTTTAAATATATGGGATGTGAGCAAAATTTAATTTTTTTTAAATTTATATTCATAGTTGTTACAAAATGGAAAAAAATTAATTTATTTTAATTTTAATTTACATAGGTTATAAATAAATAAATTTTAAATTATTTAAATTAATAATAGTTATATATAAATAAACAAATTTGAATTTAAAATTAAAAAAATTAAAAGATAAATAAATTCAAAACAATTTTAAATTATAATATGAATTAGAAATATTATAGTTCATAAAAGGTTAAAATAAAGTTGTAATATTAATTAATTTTTAATTAATAATAATATATACATAAATATAAAATTTAGTATTAAATTACAAATGTTATAGATAAATGAGTGAAAATTATATAATTTATATATAATACAAATAAAATTCGACTTAAAAGTCAAAATCAAAATAAAATCCATCATAATTATAATTAATAAATACATACATGTATAAGTGTGTGTGTGTGTGTATAGAGTGGCAATTGATGTTGTTGAGTGTTGTGAGTACTCGTTATTCATTATAGATGAATATATTTATTATTATTTTGAGATTACAAACTTGAAATAATGTTGCTCTTTATTACTTAAAAATAGAGTCCTATACATGCTTATGGTTTTTAAGCACTCTCAAGCCATAAAATATAATAGTGATGCTTATATTGTCCATAAATTTGTAAGAACATTTTGTAATTTTGTTGAGCACCCTTATGAGTTACAAAATTTTCCTTTGGTAATCACAATATGATGTGTCATGAGTATCTAATATATTTTATTATTTGTTGCACACCTTCAAGATCATAAAAATGAATAAAAGCAAAGAATGTAGATAGGAGTTATATATGAAATGTAACTAATAATGTGTTATTTACCCCTTATAGGGACTATAATTTATTGAGCACCCTTACAGTTGCAGTAACACGATAAATGGATCATAACACCTACAAGAGGAATTTAGGAAATTTGTGCATCTCATTTAAGGATTTTAAAAGATGTAAAATCTTACGCGATTCTTATTATAAAAAAATATAATAAACCATTCTAATAAGTATAAGAAACATATGCAATATTATAATAATCAATTTTAATAATTTGCACAACTAATGTAATTGATAAAATTATTTATTGATTAGTATGTACTAATAATAATGATTGAAATTTTACTTACTAATAAATTAATCTTTCGGCATGTTATCTCTTCAATACCCATGCAAGTGCTGAGTAATACAACCATTAATATTTTCTAGCAGTGGTTTCATAAGTATAAGTTTTGAACTTTAAGATGATATAAGAGTATGGATATTTGATACACATTCAATCACATATAAAAGTTGTATAGTCAATAATCTCATTAGTAATATAAGGAATTTTAAAGAAATTGTTTTGTTCAAAATGATCAAGCAAACCATAGAATGAGATCATGTGTTCAATAAGATTGAATACAAAGAGGATGTTATTGCATTAGGAACAATATTAGACTAGGAATACCGATAGACCTAAGAATTCAATCGAAAAAGTGTTCTTTTTGATCTTTTTAATTATGTGCAACTTATTAAATATCCTTAACATATTAAGGATGATTGAATGTGTTTATATAAAGAAATTTAGTGCAAACTAGTAGTAAATGACTCTCTTTTGAATGTTTTCAACAATTTAAAAGAGAAAGTGAAAGTGTGAGAGTGGATGTAACATAGGCACAATTGGCATGAAGAGACATCAGAAATAGAATTGTATAAAATATTCGTAGATGCTTCTTGGGGAACAAGATATATGATTTTTATTCCGAACGTATTTTTCTTACTAAAAATTGTACTTTATAGGATACATTTCTTGAATTTGAGATATTCGATCTGAATCTCTCGAATGTAAATTAGTTATAATAGAAGAAATAAATAGCCCATAGTAAGTGATTGAATGGATCTTCAAATTTCAAGTGTTGTAATTATGACAGTGAAAATAGAGAGAGCACACTATATAATAATTACTACTGGACACATCAAGTTTTGAAAAATTTATTTTATGTATACCAAATACTATTTATAACTGTTTTCATTTTTGATTGAAAACATATGAAATTTTATTTTAATTTGAATATTTTGAATATTCATTAATATACATACATACATACATACATACATACATACATATATATATATATATGTTTTTGGTATTTCAATGATTATATTTGCTATCATAATAATAGCGACGTATTAACTATGTAAAAAATAGAGATGCATCTAAAATATTTAACAATTATTTTTGGAATAATGGACTAAACAATATCTCTAAGAGAAAATTCTTTAATCATATTATTTTGAATCATATTGTGCTTGTAAATTGCATCTAAAATAATTAAGGTAAAAAACGCATTCACTGGAAGCGATGAAAGAGTTAATGAACTCTTCGAGTTAACACATATGGTGGTAGGAAATCTAAGACTAACGATATCAAAAGAGGATCCTCTTACTTTTTTAATCCATCAATGAAGCATATATATATATATATGAACATGGGTATTGGATACATTAAATATAAGGAAACTCATCGATTTTAAAATTTGAAATTAGCAGAATAGTTTTCATTAGTCAACATGCTTAAGTCCATGCAGAGTACAATATGACTACGAGTTTTGGTACACTAATGCTAAAATAAAACTTCTAAATAATGATTTAGAGGTGAATGTTTGCATTCAGCAGCCAAAGTGTCTCGAAGTCGGTGGAAATAATACGAAAGCTTATGGAAATTTTATACTATTAAATAAGCATCTAGAGGTTAAGAAAGTATTTTGACAAAGAAATCAAATGGCTTGGTTTCAGTCAAATGCAGATAAAGCATGTGCCTATAGCAAAGAATGTTGAAGGTACTAATACATTTCAAATACTATAAGTAAACAACATGCTACTACTTGGTAATGATGTACCTATGTTAACATCTATTAAAGAGCAGTTATTTAATTTTTGATGAAATATTCGAAAGAGCCATCCTTTATACTCGGATATGAGGATGTTTTGATTGTCCCAATCGATATGCACAGTCAACTTATTAAAATGTCTAATATTGGGCATATGAGATGATTCATTTTTCTTCAGCAATATAAACCATCATATAAGTTTTGCTATATACTAATAGAGTTAAAGGTGTTCCCCATGGACAATTATTTATTTTGGTTATATAATCTAGATTTTATAGAGGATCTTGCTCAAAATGAAATATACTTCTGGTTTTACTTTTTCGACCATATGTATTATATTGGATATAAGTAATTTTTATATACATTAAATATATATAAGTAGAGAATCCTTAGGAAAGGTATTGTACCAGTTGTAGATGCAAATGTGTTTGTAATCGTGAGTTTTGAATTGATATTCCAACATTATTTCATAAATTTTCCTAGTTAAGATGCATCGATAAAAGAATATTGCTACATCCATTGAGATAAGCATATATACTTCCCTCCATACAATATACGATGAACTACTCATGACTGTTTGGGTCAGCAAGGGATTCATTGTAACGACCCGCTATTTTGGACTATTCGCATCTGCACATGTCGGACTTAAATAATTCAAAATACCGAATTGTTAATTTGAATTTGGCAAAACTGAGATATACAGTAAATAAATAGTCACAGAATCACAGACACAGAGTAATAATATGCAGCGGAAATAAAAGAGATAGTAGTTCATGAAGCTACTATATAAATATGTAAAATACATCAGAGTTTACAACAGAAGAGTAATACGATACATCAGATATAAATCAGAATACATCCCTGGAATCATCGAATACTGAAAGCAGGATAGATGGCTGGATCATCAAGCAAAGCTCCAACTCCAAAGGTGAGTCTCAAATACTGGTACACTCAGTCTGATCCGAGCGTAAAGCAAAACACAAAACACTCGATTCAGGATTAATATTCTTATATCAATAAATCCAACTCAAGTGAAATAGCAATCGAAATACAAGTAACTCAAAGGACGTTGGAATAACCATCCTCTAAGGATCCGTTAAACAATCTACTAGGTAGTAATGTACGCTAAGTAGATAATGTCTATCAGTAATATAAAGTATTAAAATAGCGTTAAGGCGTTACCATAATCCCCCTTAACACATTTTATAATGTCATAGTCTATACAGCACCGTAAACCCCACCGTAAACTGGTGGTTATCAGAGGGTACCCCATAGGTATAACACAAAACAAAACGTAGTGGTCGCGAATAGGATAATCAGTATGACAAGGTACATGAGGCGATACCAACTAGGATACTAGTAGTTGCGTGATCCGGACTGATGTTGAGCATAGCCAGCAGCTACCTCAACACCGCGAAACAACACTCCCAAACCGAGGGGTGCACCCAAATCGAATCACAAAAGTAATAGATATGGTATCGAAGAAGTGTGTCCGCTAGAGATGGCGAACCTCAATGGCCCGACGCGGCTCCTGTTTTAGTCATGTCAGGGGTCATCCAATATCGTTCTCTTTCTTCAGTCAACGCGTTCACCAAGCCATCCACTTCATTCTGGATCAACTCTCCTCGTATAATAGTTATTAAAGTGGTTTTCGGTATCGATAGAGAGTATGTCCATATCCGATCCCGGTCTCTTTAATAACTACGTATTTAATACGCCGATTGGTCGTTTAATATATTTCAAAACAATCAATTTCAATTTCAATTAGAATTCGTAATAACATTCCATTTGACTTTCTATATAAATTTCCGTAATTTACATTTCAAAACTTCCAAATTACCATTTCAAAATCTTATAATTCAATTTCAAATTATATTTAAACAATTCAAATATTGATTCAATTTCATACAAGAGTTTCATTCCGAAATTATTTAAATTAATTAAATTTAATATTCAAATCAATTTAAATCCATTTATTGATTTTATTCAAGATTCGTTAAGTTAATTTAACATCCAAAACAATTCTTATTAATTTCCAAGTCATTAAATCAATCACTTAAGTTAACTTCATTATATCAAAACTTACAAATTTAATTAAATTACATTTGTCAAATCAAATTCCTTAAATCACAATTCTTACAGTAATTTCAATAAGACACAATTATTTCTTGTTAAGAAATTCAACTTCACCTATTCTTTACATAGTTACAAATTCCAAAACTCAATCAATACAGAAACTAAATTTCATATATTCGAGAAATCAAATTTCACTGTAACTTACTTAAATAATCTTTCCAAACTTAAAAGAAACTAATTTCATTTATTAACGAAGTTCAAATTCACTTATTCAAAAGTTAAATCTCTTATCATAGGATTCAATTTTTATACACTTATCAAATACTTCAATCTTATTCAATTATTAAATAATTCCAACTTAATTATTAATAATTTCAAAATTTAATAATTTCAATTTAATTATAAATTCAAATTTAATTATTACATCATTTCAAACTTAATTAAATGAATAATTCCAAATTTATTGTCAATGATTAATTTTAAAACAACGCTCTTTCAACAACTACTATGTAAATATTCGTTTCAGATTTTAAATATTGACATTTTCCTTTCATTAAATTCAAATTCCAATTTTATTTCAAACCTTATTCTTTACTCAAATAAAATCATTATTTTATTTTAAATCAATTTATTGACCAATCGGGTTTTTACTTAATTTTCTATCCTAAGTCAAGTTCATTTGGATATTTATCATTTCAACCCGATTCCATTTCAATTCAAAAATCAAAGCATAGAAAAGGGAACTTGCAGTGTGATAACATGGATGGTGTCAAAGTAAATAAACAAGCAATAACAACAATCAATAACAATTCAATAATCAATTCGAATAATCCCGAAATAATCGTATTGATTCACATTGTTATTTGTGCAAATTAATATAATTATTTCTAGAATCTACACTATCATTTCATGTAGATTAAAGATTATTACACTATTATTTTATACAGTTTTTCCACTTGTCATTAAATTTCAATTTCATACTACAACAATCAATCCAATATACGTTCAATGGTTCAAAGTGTAATTTATCACTATTCTATATGTCAATTAATTTAATAATTAAAGGGGTCAATATAACTAATCAAATTCAATATATATGTCGGTTCAAATTTTTAATTATCCTACGCCAAATTCAATTGCATAATATTTATCACTTTATACATTACAACTTAACATCCAATATAACAACAATCAATCAATTATCAACCAAACTGGATTATTTTGCATACATAATAGATAACGGTGTCAGATGTCAAAGGTGAACTGATACATAAATAACAATGCAATAAATAACAGCAGTATATTTCAATTGTCGTTCCAATTGAAATCAAATTTAATAAATAAAAGAATATTAATCGTGAGTGATTGCTCACCTTTCGAGGCTAGAGAAAATAGGAGATGACACGGATACGCACACTGATACAGACACTGAAATGGAGTTACAAATCCAAGCATGATTCTCAAAGCAAAGTAAGATTGGCACGAATCGACGAGCAAAACTGTTAAATAGGAATTGCCGAAATCAATCAAAACATTCAACATAGCAACCATTACAAAACATGTCCTACGTCAAAGTTTAACAATATAATTCTATGTGCTACCGAGATCGAAATGGTCTGAAATTTGGTATGAATGAAGATCAAAACTTGTATTTCAAAACTGCAAAGAATCACTTGATTCTGACGTAAGACGGAGGAGATACGATGCGTCAAACATGAACTCAGGTCGTGTTTGCAGCAGTGTAAAATAATTTTAAGTACAAAAGAACATCTGCCTGGGTCAACTTCTAGATCCTCGAGCACTAATCAAACGATGTCGGATTTTGCTGAAATTTGACATGCATAAACTGGGTAACTTCGACTCTTTTTTAAAAATAGAATCAATCCATTCCGATAAAACATGAGTGAGATATGATATCGTGAACATGAAGTCTAACTGCTGTTCAGAAAAAAAACAAAAAAAAACAAACATGCAAACATATTCAAATACACAACCTATATTTTAAAATCAATCTTTAATTTATATATGAACATACTTTATCATATAATACTGTTATATAACTTAAACTAATCTTGTTCTATAAGTATATATATACACCCATATATAAGTTATATCTAGATGTAACCAAATACACATGCATGACACTACTGAAAAGGGTATGCTGAGAAATCTACAATAGAATATATACAAAATAGTACAATAGATAAGATTAAGCATAAGGTATACTTTCTATTTTAAGTCCAAAATGGGATAGTGGGCAACAACTTTAACTATCATATAAAATAATAATAATTAAATGCAGACCGCATGTAAGGAACCACAAATCCGTACTCCTTGAATAGACACTAATCTCCAGTGATTAACTCAAGATGAACGAAAATACGAACCCTTAGGGTTTTTAAAAGAAGAAAAAGAAGAAAAAGGCAGAAGGAGATAGGAAATAGAGAGAAAAGAAAATAGGACGGGACAGAAAGAAAACAACAACATCAGAATCTCACAATTCGCAGCGGAACAACATATAATAGATAAATGAATAATCTTTAAAGAAAGAACTATATCAGTTATTACATTTTATACATTACATTTCATTACATTATATCATCAGAGTGTACAACAACATACAACAACAAACAACGGGAAAGAAATACTATATACTAGTAATACGCCATGCCATCCAGCTTGCCTCCAGCAACTCCAGAATATCCAGAATATCCTGATAAATCTAACTCTTGACTGCCCGTGTGGAAAATTGGTGGGCACCCAGAGTTTAGGAAGGAAAACAATAAATTCCGAGTCAGTCATGAGACTGGTGTGAGAACTCAAAACAGTTTATTTATCTTTAAAAATAAAAATAGAGGAATATTTTTAAAGTCAATTCGCAATGCTTTTAAAAATGAGACTACCATAAGGCCTCCCGCACACACACACAATGCAAACGCAGAATCGGAGGAGATTTCTCCTTATGATAGTCAAAGATGCTTGATACGCATTAAAAAGAAACATTTGATATTATTACTAGTGCATAGTGTATAACAAGTCATTTCGAAAGTAGAATATAAATCTTAGCCAGCATAGGTACCATTGTAGTATGCTTACTATAGCTACCATATTAAATGGCAGGTTCTACAACTAAAACCGTACAAGTCTCGTATTGTTTGAATGGATTTTTCCAACAAATGGTCAGGCCAAGGAACTTCCCATTGCCACATGGAAACGCCTCTGGAAGGACGCCCCGAGAACCAAACCGTTCTCTGCCAAACAAGGCCGGGAACCCCTTTTCCCAAGGGATATTATAAACCCTCAGATATACCACCCCCGGTCCTTTGGGACCTTTAAACGAGAGCTCTCTAACCAACATCACACCATAATAATAAGTGTTTCAACATGAGTAAGTATCTGGGCTCCATACCATGATACTACCCTTTTCCAGAAGGAATGGTCATACCCTAGGGAAGCTATCCCTGAAAACCTTGCCGCACAATTCCTGTTTCGACCATTACCGGTTTGTGAGGCTCGACGAAGTCTCGTCCACAAAAACACACTTTATACAAAAGCCGTGCTTTGGGTCAACAAATGATCATAGTCACAAAGATAAACGATCAAACAAATGATCCTATCACAAATGATCAACACAACGATCATTTCACAGCAACACTCAGCATGTCACATTACCAAATTGGGAATATATCGCTGATAACCTTCAACTACATAACCTCTGAGCTCGTACGTCTCAGAGAAGGGTGTTAAGCTAAGAGAATAAATTCTCCGCCACCAACAGAAATAGATTTGAAAGAAATCGGCTTTATATCTCAACTTGTAATGTCAGACATACAATCCATACAAGTCTGTTCCGGGCTCGAACAGAACCGAAGGCACTTACAAAGAAGTCCTTGCAATCCGGATAATCTCTAATCATGTCCGGACTTCCCATCACATAGGAAGTCTCTATACCGTAGCTACTCGGTGCAAAGACAATCGACGAGTTGTCCTTTCGCTTTTGAAAATATCCGGTCTTCAACACCGGTCTTCAAATGCAATTCATAAAGACGTATCACATATTCGGAATGGGTTATACGACCCCATGGTCCTTTCCCGGTTAACCCGAATAGTGAGCGCTTATTCAAAAATAAGTGTGGCATTCAAATTCAAGCAATTCACAACAAATACCTATTCAAAGGTAAATATTGATAGTCGGTTATTGAACTATCCATGGATATGCACACATCACCAGATTCCAAATAATTTTCCAAATTATTTATTTCCCAAAAATATCTTTACAAGATATCTAATTTCAATACTTCAAAAATAAATCAATATTTATTTTTAAACGAATTCCACTTTCTTTTGTAAATTCCATAGTGAATTTTCATTCCAAAATATCCATGCATATACGATTCAATTATTCATTTCAATTTATCTTTAAAAAGATAAATTCTCCAAATTTTCATTTCACATTGGAAAAACATTTCCATACTTATTTATTCATAAGTAATTCACAAATCTATTTATTTTCAACACTTGGAAAATATTCAATATACTTAAATCGAAATTAAGTATATATTTCATTCTTTAAGGAAATCATTCTCTTAATCATATTTATTTAGGCCAAAATGAATGTTGCGTAAAACATTGTTACGACAACCCAAAATCACTAGTATAGGGATTCGAAATTAAAATAGATATATAAATCCCAATACTATACAAAACATTTCCTTTCGGAAATCATTTACTATAACAACAGTGTTATAGTCCACCATTTCCTTCTATTTCTCGAAAACGTCTATTTCAACAATGAATGTTGAAATCTATGGTTTCGAATCTTAATGCATTTAAAACAATCGTTAGATCGTTTTAATTCTATTTAAAACATCAAATCCAAAACATTTTCTTTAATATATTATTCAATATTCAAAAACGTGAATATACTACGTTAACCAATTTCATCATTTCTATACATTTCATTTTAAAGGATTATTCACTGTCTAAAACGTGAATATAACTTCATAAATAAGTTATAAAAATTAACTTATCAAAATAAGTCGTTTGCGAATTTATAAAACAACGTTTATAAATTCCATTTCTATTTATTTTATAACAACTTCCTTTTATAAATTCCTTTATTAACCTATTCGATTTATAACTCAATTATAAACTAAAGGTTCATATTATAAGTCAAATACTTATAATTTATTTGTTTACAAAATCGTTCCTTTAAACTTCACAATTATAAATCTTATAACTTATAAGATTCATTTATTTATCCAAAACCATTATTTTAATAACTTTACAAATTTTATAAACCTACTGCTTATAAAATTCCATTTATAACTTCACCGTTTATAATTCTATAAATTTCATTCATTTCCGAATTTCATTCATAATTCATTCTAACACTTATAAAAGCTCGTTTTATAATTCAAAATATTCTAATTTATAAATATCCATTTCATAAATCTTTTATATAAATCAGTTTATATTATTCTTTAAAACGTCTTTAAACTCCTTTATAATTTCACCATTTTGAGTTCTAAAATAATCAAATTTTATAAATCCTATTTTTAAACTTTTAATAATAAATTCAGAAATCCCAATTTAAACTATTTTATAAAATCATTAACCCATATTTCTCAAAAATCAGCTTTTAACTATGTTTCTCAAAAATCATAATTTTTTATAACATTAAAAATTATATCGTTTATTTATTTAAAATGGATCAATTCCAAAAACTGCAATATATACATATGCCAATATATATATATATTGCTATTATATATAATACCAATTTCACTGTTTATGAAATATTCGCGGTATATGTTTTTAATAAATAACATCCGCTTACTAACGGCGTATAATGTCTATTTTAACAATCAATAGATAACAATCATCATTCAAACATGCTTTCAAATATTTTAAATATAACTATTTAAAATTAAAATCGAAACTGATTCGATTGAGTGAGAAGTTCTCACCTTGATTTCAATTTCGTTTTAGCGATTTATTTCGAATAAAATTAAACGCGCGTTTAATTTTACCCAAAATTCTCACTAACTCCAAACGACTCCAATCCAATTCCATAGCGTAGTGCTCGTCCATACGATTTCAACGCAACTGGTTTCGTGCGTTTTCGTCCTCGTATGAAAAAGATATCAATTTTCGAAGTTTACTCGAATTTTATATAAACAATTTACAACATTCTTTTTTTTAATTTTAACCTAATTAGATCACAGCCTTTGGATCTTTCCATCAACCATCTGGACCGTGCTTCCTCTCCTTCCCCAAACTCATGTACGCCTCCAGTAACAAGAACGCAAACAAACCCATAGCTTTTGAATTTAGGGTTCAATTTTGCTCCGCCCACAAGCATCGATACTCCATCACATGACCCCCAGAACGAAGCCCCACGTCACCCCTACCCACGGCCAGAGTGCGGCCTGGCCCGGTCGCCTCTGCTTCCTCGAAAAACGTGTTGAACGCGTGACCTTTACTCTCGAATTCCGACCACCACGTCACGATCCAGGCGATCATCGCCGTATGGATCGATAGAACTCACTTCGCCCTTCATTTTGTTAGTTGAGAGTTTTTGAAATCATTGAGTGGATTGGGAGAGATTGAGGGAAGAAAGGGAGACAATTTCGGCCATTCATTTATAACTGGCGGCTCTGTTAGGTTTAGGGTTTAGAATTTTTTTATTTTCTTGTGAATTTATGGTCTATTTATAGGAAATTTTTGAACACTATTCATCCGGGAATTCCAAACTCCGATTTACGCGCCGAAACTGACGTTCCTAAGGTTTATCCCGCGTTCCGGACACAATGGAACAGGTTTTGGAAGCTAATTCGGTCATCTGTGCGAGTTATAGCAATAAACGTTCGATTTAAAATTAAACCGATTAAACGATTTTCTAGGCGTTTTAGCTTGCACCGGACAAACGGTAAATCCGATTGATTTGAAATTTGAAACCTTACAATAATGTCACATTATGGATCCGATGAAACTGGTTTCGTCGAAATCCGAGACATTTTGAAAAATGGCTATTTTAACTCGCCAAATTAATATTAAAACAATTTCGATGCGTTTCGAGCTGCTACGATCAAACGATAACTCCGATTGCTACAAAAATTGAAATCCGATAATAAAGAACTATTACGGATCCAATGGAACTGGTTTCGTCCAATTCTGAGACTGTTCAAAATTTGGCTATATTACAGTCGATAATTAAATATTAAAATATTCAATTTTCACAAATAAATTCTAAATTCAATTTTAAAAGTTCTATAACATCATTATAACTTCAATATGATAAAATAAAATTTTACAAATCAATTTCAATCATATTTAACCCAATTTTCAATTATTTCTGGAATTTAACATATTAAATTATCGATTTAATTATTCAATTAAATCCAATTATTCGCAATAAAATTTATTCGACTAATAAATTTCACTTATTAATATTTAAAATTAATTAAATATCCAAATTTTAATAAATTAAAATTCTGGGTCGTTACATACTTCCCCCCTTAAAAGAATTTCGTCCTCGAAATTAACAAGTAAGAAAAGTTACAGAATCTATTAACTTTCCCAAAATTCATAGTTAAACTTCTTACAATACTTTACTAAGTTTTCAAATCATACTTAGTTATCTTTTCAAAAACAACTACTATTGTTTGACTTTCAATTTCAAATCAAAATTATAGTTTTCAAAAAAATTTCCAATTTTTCTCAAAAATATTCTAACGCCTTAAATTTTCGGAAAAATTTCGCCATAGTCTCCTTTGCGCGGCTCGATCCGAAAAAAAATGACAGTATATATATATCACAAATATACATCTCATCAAGTAATGAGGCATCCCGAAGGGAAAAATGTAAAAGTACGATATTTAATCCGAGATATGTACCTTATATTTTATCAGCAAGCATATACGGCTAATATAGCGCGAAAGCGAGCTCCAAATGCGAAGCAAACGCGATCCGCACCTACTAAACACTCAACAAACAACATCAGAACATGCATATATGAAAGTAATCTCAATATACAACATATAGTAACATAATAACTATATATGCCAAACATAACAAATGTAGTAAAACAACAAATGCAAACATCAACCAACTATCATCCATAACCAATAAATATTCATTCATATTCTCATCAATATTCAATGAATTGGGTTTTCAATTTAATCATATTTGATTCATTAACATTGGATGTTCTTACTAACATTCATTCTCAATTAGTTTATATTCACTAATTCATATTCAAGTTGGTTCACTTCCAAATCAAATTCAATTTTATTTAAGATTCACTTAACTTCCAATTGAATTTCAATTATTTTAACTTCCAATTTCATTAACACTTAATGGATTATATAAAATCAACTAACAATCATATAACAACCCATGTATATCAATTACAACCAAATTCCTTTGCTTATATTCATTAAATTTGGTTTAATACCATCACTTTTAATTGGTTTAATTAAATTGATTTTCATCCAATCTTTCAGCTTCTAATAACATTAGATTTTAATGAATTTACACCTACATTCATTATTCCATTCCAACTTAATTTACATTCAATTGATTAACATTCAATCCATTAATTCAATTCAATTTCTAAAGTTGAATTTCATTTATATAACTCAAGTTCACATTTATCACTTAACTTTATTAATTTTCTTTGATACCGATATCAACTTCATTCAACAACTCTTAAGTCATACTCCATTTTACAAACATCACTTGTTTTAACTTAACTTAAATTCCAACTTATAAATCAATTCAGATTCCAATTCTAAAGTAAATTTCCATTTAACTTTAAATTCATTTTTATTTACAATTCATATTCATAAATATATTCATATAGTTTCACTTCTTATATATATAAGTTTATTTCACAATTGTAAATCACTTTAATTATAATTTCAATTCTTATAATTCATTTTACTTATACAATTATTCTTTTATTTAGATTATTCAAACATCTTATTCAACAACCAACAATCTACTTATATACACTTTAATAATTCTGAAAAATTATTCCTTTATATATAAAAATAATCAAGGTAAAATTATTTCATTTACCTAATTTAAAACAATATCGTGTCGGTTTATCTTGTTTAAGAGTTTAGAAACCACTATCTACGATAGTTAGCTAGACTACATCGACCAGAATCTATAAATAATCAACCGTAAGTCAACACAATACAAAACAATTTTATATTCACTAGCAAATACGCTCTCATAGCTATTATTACACTCAACTCATTCTAGAGTACTACTGACTCTATCTCTAATGAGTAATACCCAACAGAACCATGGTTGTCGCTTAACCAATAGCTCTGATACCAACTGTAAGGAACCGCAAATCCGTACTCCTTGAATAGACACTAATCTCCAGTGATTAACTCAAGATGAACGAAAATACGAACCCTTAGGGTTTTTAAAAGAAGAAAAAGGCAGAAGGAGATAGGAAATAGAGAGAAAAGAAAATAGGACGGGACAGAAAGAAAACAACAACATCAGAATCTCACAATTCGCAGCGGAACAACATATAATAGATAAATGAATAATCTTTAAACAAAGAACTATATCAGTTATTACATTTTATACATTACATTTCATTACATCATATCATCAGAGTGTACAACAACATACAACAACAAACAACGGGAAATAAATACTATATACTAGTAATACGCCATGCCATCCAGCTTGCCTCCAGCAACTCCAGAATATCCAGAATATCCTGATAAACCTAACTCTTGACTGCCCGTGTGGAAAATTGGTGGGCACCCAGAGTTTAGGAAGGAAAACAATAAACTCCGAGTCAGTCATGAGACTGGTGTGAGAACTCAAAACAGTTTATTTATCTTTAAAAATAAAAATAGAGGAATATTTTTAAAGTCAATTCGCAATGCTTTTAAAAATGAGACTACCATAAGGCCTCCCGCACACACACACAATGCAAACGCAGAATCGGAGGAGATTTCTCCTTATGATAGTCAAAGATGCTTGATACGCATTAAAAAGAAACATTTGATATTATTACTAGTGCATAGTGTATAACAAATCATTTCGAAAGTAGAATATAAATCTTAGCCAGCATAGGTACCATTGTAGTATGCTTACTATAGCTACCATATTAAGTGGCAGGTTCTACAACTAAAACCGTACAAGTCTCGTATTGTTTGAACGGATTTTTCCAACAAATGGTCAGGCCAAGGAACTTCCCATTGCCACATGGAAATGCCTCTGGAAGGACGCCCCGAGAACCAAACCGTTCTCTGCCAAACAAGGCCGGGAACCCCTTTTCCCAAGGGATATTATAAACCCTCAGATATACCACCCCCGGTCCTTTGGGACCTTTAAACGAGAGCTCTCTAACCAACATCAGACCATAATAATAAGTGTTTCAACATGAGTAAGTATCTGGGCTCCATACCATGATACTACCCTTTTCCAGAAGGAATGGTCATACCCTAGGGAAGCTATCCCTGAAAACCTTGCCGCACAATTCCTGTTTCGACCATTACCGGTTTGTGAGGCTCGACGAAGTCTCGTCCATAAAAACACACTTTATACAAAAGCCGTGCTTTGGGTCAACAAATGATCATAGAAATGATCACAAAAATAAACGATCAAACAAATGATCCTATCACAAATGATCAACACAACGATCATTTCACAGCAACACTCAGCATGTCACATTACCAAATTGGGAATATATCGCCGATAACCTTTAACTACATAACCTCTGAGCTCGTACGTCTCAGAGAAGGGTGTTAAGCTAAGAGAATAAATTCTCCGCCACCAACAGAAATATATTTGAAAGAAATCGGCTTTATATCTCAACTTGTAATGTCAGACATACAATCCATACAAGTCTGTTTCGGGCTCGAACAGAACCGAAGGCACTTACAAAGAAGTCCTTGCAATTCGGATAATCTCTAATCACGTCCGGACTTCCCATCACATAGGGAGTCTCTATACCGTAGCTACTCGGTGCAAAGACAATCGACGAGTTGTCCTTTCGCTTTTGAAAATATCCGGTCTTCAACACCGGTCTTGAAATGCAATTCATAACGACGTATCACATATTCGGAACGGGTTATACGACCCCATGGTCCTTTCCCGGTTAACCCGAATAGTGAGCGCTTATTCAAAAATAAGTGTGGCATTCAAATTGAAGCAATTCACAACAAATACCTATTCAAAGGTAAATATTGATAGTCGGTTATTGAACTATCCATGGATATGCACACATCACCAGATTCCAAATAATTTTCCAAATTATTTATTTCCCAAAAATATCTTTACAAGATATATAATTTCAATACTTCAAAAATAAATCAATATTTATTTTTAAACGAATTCCACTTTCTTTTATAAATTCCATAGTGAATTTTCATTCCAAAATATCCATGCATATACGATTCAATTATTCATTTCAATTTATCTTTAAAAAGATAAATTCTCCAAACTTTTCATTTCGCATTGGAAAAACATTTCCATACTTATTTATTCATAAGTAATTCACAAATCTATTTATTTTCAACACTTGGAAAATATTCAATATACTTAAATTGAAATTAAGTATATATTTCATTCTTTAAGGAAATCATTCTCTTAAACATATTTATTTGGGCCAAAACGAATGTTGCGTAAAACATTGTTACGACAACCCAAAATCACTAGTATAGGGATTCGAAATTAAAATAGATATATAAATCCCAATACTATACAAAACATTTCCTTTCGGAAATCATTTACTATAACAACAGTGTTATAGCCCACCATTTCCTTCTATTTCTCGAAAATGTCTATTTCAACAATGAATGTTGAAATCTATGGTTTCGAATCTTAATGCATTTAAAACAATCGTTAGATCGTTTTAATTCTATTTAAAACATCAAATCCAAAACATTTTCTTTAATATATTATTCACTATTCAAAAACGTGAATATACTACGTTAACCAATTTCATCATTTCTATACATTCATTTTAAAGGATTATTCACTGTCTAAAATGTGAATATAACTTCATAAATAAGTTATAAAAATTAACTTATCAAAATAAGTTGTTTGCGAATTTATAAAACAACGTTTATAAATTCCATTTCTATTTATTTTATAACAACTTCCTTTTATAAATTCCTTTAATAACCTATTCGATTTATAACTCAATTATAAACTAAAGGTTCATATTATAAGTCAAATACTTATAATTTATTTGTTTACAAAATCGTTCCTTTATAATATCTTATAACTTCCCAATTATAAATCTTATAACTTATAAGATTCATTTATTTGTCCAAAACCATTATTTTAATAACTTTACAAATTTTATAAACTTACTGCTTATAAAATTCCATTTATAACTTCACCATTTATAATTCTATAAATTTCATTCATTTTCGAATTTCATTCATAATTCATTCTAACACTTATAAAAGCTCGTTTTATAATTCAAAATATTCTAATTTATAAATATCCATTTCATAAATCTTTTATATAAATAAATTTATATTATTCTTTAAAATGTCTTTAAACTCCTTTATAATTTCACCATTTTGATTTCTAAAATAATCAAATTTTATAAATCCTATTTTTAAACTTTTAATAATAAATTCAGAAATCCCAATTTAAACTATTTTATAAAATCATTAACCCATATTTCTCAAAAATCAGCTTTTAACTATGTTTCTCAAAAATCATTATTTTTTATGACATTAAAAATTATATCGTTTATTTATTTAAAATGGATCAATTCCAAAAATATTTTATAAACGTATACTTTCAAGAAAATCACTTTAAAAATCCTTTTAAAATTCCCAAAATTTGGTCCAATGATGCTACACACCAAATAGTCAATCACGACTACAATAACATCATATATCAATATGATAATCAACGAATATCAAAATATCCATAATCAAATAAATACTGTTGAGGAATCCAGTTGGATCCCCCTAACCTGTTTCCTGCATCCAAAAACATTAGCACAATACCAATTCCGCTCCAGTACGAAATTATCGCGGTATATGGGATTTAAAATATTATCCGCTTAATAAACGGCGCAATAGGGTCTCATCCGCTATACAATGCGGGAAATCAATAACTGCAATATATACATATGCCAATATATATATATATATATATATATATATATATTGCTATCATATATAATACCAATTTCACTGTTTATGAAATATTCGCGGTATATGTTTTTAATAAATAACATCCGCTTACTAACGGCGCATAATGTCTATTTTAACAATCAATAGATAACAATCATCATTCAAACATACATTCAAGTATTTTAAATCTAACTATTTAAAATAAAAATCGAAACTGATTCGATTGAGTGAAAAGTTCTCACCTTGATTTCATTTTCGTTTTAGCGATTTATTTCGAATAAAATTAAATGCGCGTTTAATTTTACCCGAAATTCTCACTAACTCCAAACGACTCCAATCCAATTCCATAGCGTAGTGCTCGTCCATACGATTCCAACGCAACTGGTTTCGCGCGTTTTCGACCTCGTATGAAAAAGATATCAATTTTCGAAGTTTACTCGAATTTTATATAAACAATTTACAACATTCTTTTTTTTTAATTTTAACCTAATTAGATCACAGCCTTTGGATCTTGCCATCAACCATCTGAACCGTGCTTCCTCTCCTTCCCCAAACTCACGTACGCCTCCAGTAACACGCAAACAAACCCATAGCTTTTGAATTTAGGGTTCAATTTTGCTCCGCCCACAAGCATCGATACTCCATCACATGACCCCCAGAACGAAGCCCCACGTCACCCCTACCCACGGCCAGAGTGCGGCCTGGCCCGGTCGCCTCTGCTTCCTCGAAAAACGTGTTGAACGCGTGACCATTACTCTCGAATTCCGACCACCACGTCACGATCCAGGCGATCATCGCCGTATGGATTGATAGAACTCACTTCGCCCTTCATTTTGTTAGTTGAGAGTTTTTGAAATCATTGAGTGGATTGGGAGAGATTGAGGGGAGAAAGGGATACAATTTCGACCATTCATTTATAAATGGCGGCTCTGTTAGGTTTAGGGTTTAGAATTTTTTTATTTTCTTGTGAATTTATGGTCTATTTATAGGAAATTTTTGAACACTATTCATCCGGGAATTCCAAACTCCGACTTACACGCCGAAACTGACGTTCCTAAGGTTTATCCCGCGTTCCGTACACAATGGAACAGGTTTCGGAAGCTAATTCGGTCATCTGTGCGAGTTATAGCAATAAACGTTCGATTTAAAATTAAACCGATTAAACGATTTTCTAGGCGTTTTAGCTTGCACCGGACAAACGGTAAATCCGATTGACTTGAAATTTGAAACCTTACAATAATATCACATTACGGATCCGATGAAACTGGTTTCGTCGAAATCCGAGACGCCAAATTAATATTAAAACAATTTCGATGCGTTTCGAGCTGCTACGATCAAACGATAACTCCGATTGCTACGAAAATTGAAATCCGGTAATAACAAACTATTACAGATCCAATGGATCTGGTTTCGTCCAATTCTGAGACTGTTCAAAATTTGGCTATATTACAGTCGATAATTAAATATTAAAATATTCAATTTTCACAAATAAATTCTAAATTCAATTTTAAAAGTTCTATAACATCATTATAACTTCAATATGATAAAATAAAATTTTACAAATCAATTTCAATCATATTTAACCCAATTTTCAATTATTTCTGGAATTTAACATATTAAATTATCGATTTAATTATTCAATTAAATCCAATTATTCGCAATAAAATTTATTCGACTAATAAATTTCACTTATTAATATTTAAAATTAATTATATATCCAAATTTTAATAAATTAAAATTCTGGGTTGTTACACCGCATATATAAGTGTATATAATGTATACACTATAACAATATAAATATAGCTTAGTTTTACATATGCAGACCAACCCTTGCAAACCCCTACAAAATATATATTTAAACCAATTCCATCTTTTAAAACAATACCTAATATTGATCTGGATAAATTTTTAGAGCGCAAGCATATAAACCCAATTTACAACTTACGTAAGTATATATATACCAAGTCATATTTGTAAATTTATACCCAAGCCTTCACAGGCAAACATCCCTCAAGCAAAACAACGAACCACATGTAAAAGTTTATAAACCAAAACCAAAAGTTTATAAACCAAAACCAAAAGCAAATATATATATAACTATCAGACGAATGCTAAAGTAGAACTAATAAAAGTATACTATAAAATAATAGTCTATAGCATATAAGCACGCACATAGTAAGATGTACAGATATACACACCTATATATTGCAACAAAGGAGGAAGGTGGGTAGTCGCGTAAAGAGCAGGCTACGGATTTCGACGGGCCATGGGTTGGAAAAATGGTGGGTGAGCAAGCGGAGTGGTCGAGGCTTGGGTGCTGTCTCACATAGTGGTACGGAGCATGCGTGGACGGGAGAGGAGCACGCATGGAGGGATGACGGCAGGCCAAGGCGGCGGCACGGTTCGAAGTGGCGACGAGGCGAGGTGGATCAGGGTGCGACAACAATGCGAGCTGCGGAGTCGATGGTTCAGTGGATGATCGGCACTTGCATGGAACAGGCATGCACGGGTTTGCGTCTTGGTCGAGGCGGAGATGAATGGTAGTGCGGCGAATGGTGGGTGTGTAGTGGCGGACGAGCTCGGCCAGAGGTAGGAGAAAGCAAGTGAAGGGAATTGTGACTCAGTGAGGGGCGATCGGCTTGCTATATGGCTAAAGTGGCTTCATGGTTTGTGGTGGAGTTGGGTTGTCGGTTGCGGGTGGTGCAGTAGTGGGGAAGGCGGGCTGGTGGAGGGGCATGCGAAGTGGGCTGGTGCATGGCAGTGAAGGGAAGAGGGTGGGTTTCATGGAGCAGAATGATAAAGGAAAGAAAGGGAAAGAAAGGAAGCTACAGAGGAGAAGAAAGATTGGAAGGAGAAGGCTCCAGGCAAGTTGCAAAGTGTTATTTTCTTTTTCTTTTTTTTTGAAGTGGAACAATTAGAAAATGACATAAAAGGAAATGAGCAAACAGGTAAACGTGAGCTGGCTAGCAAAAGAGGGGAGAGAGAGGAGACAGGCTATCACGTGGGCATAACGAAGTGAAACAACGTAATAATGAGAGGTTCAATGCGCACAGTAACTGCAATGATGGTTTTCACAATGGTGGCTATTGGGTTCCCAAAGCAACTGAATGGCTCCAAAATTTGAATGCTGTGAAGTTTTTGCGTACCGGTTTTGCTGCCTAACGGACCGGTTTGCGCTCCGTTACAATTTATCGTTTGCAATGCCGAACTCCGATTGACACAAATAAATATACCGTTTTGGTCAGCGCGACGAGACGATCAAAACGGTATACTGATATCAGTGATTCGATTGAATTATAAAATTTCGAAATTTTCTACTGAAGGACAATGTAGTAAAACGTCGAAAAATAAGAACGACGGAGCTAAAGAAGTCCAAATTTGGAAAAACGAAAAATGACGTCTTGCTCAGAAGACGATTTAGAATTTTTCTATGTAAAAATATTTAAGTTCCGAAAACGATTTATTTTCATCGATTACTAACTGATTTGGATTAAAGTAAATTTACGCACGAAATGAACTTTCATATTTTCGAACGAAAATTTATTAGTTGCTATGTTTAATTAGACGCATTCCAAATATGAAGTTTGAATAGCATCGGAATTTGTTTGTGAAAATTTGAAATTCTACACCAAATAAGCAATTTTTAAAATTTTAAACTGGGTCTGAATTTCAGGGTCGTTACATTCATACTTGTGGTTGTTTGGCATAATCACAAAATAACTCAACAGTAGTCTTTATAACTAAGTAAAAGAAAAATATCATTGTAATGTGTAGCAGTCTTCAAACATGAAGGTACCGTGGATCTTAAATAAGTAGACCTTACTATGAATATGGTCAATCACATGACCTCACGATTATATTACAACTGTAATTGGGTATACATTGAACATCTTGAAGAGTGAAACATCACTCAAGAGAGGATTCGTCTCCTTCAATGTAGAAGGTTGTATGACTAGTAATTAGCTTAAACTCAAAATCTTTGGCTAGAGTAAATGGGTTGATTGAAAAAATATTATCGAACTGAACCAAGGAATTTAATGTGGTCTACACAACTAGCAACAAATGTTAGTAGAGTTTTTTACCATTGACCAAACTCTAGGTGTCTCAATGACACAGCCATGATCAAAACAAAACATGCAAAAAATATCATTACAAGTTGTAGCATAATAAAGGTTAGAAATTAGATTTTTCCTGAATGATCTATAAGTGACTGAACTTATGCCTAATATTGTACTACGATAAAGTCCATATAGACTTTAATATTTTAAAATTGACTGAAAATTGAATTCACACTAGGGATTCAACATAGCCTAGTTGTTAGCTAATTTCCAAGCTTAACCAATTTAAAATAAATTTAAAAATGTTATAAATTAATTATATAACTAATATAAATGCTATATTAAATTTTTATGGTATTTAATTATCAATTGAAGCCTTAAAATTGATTAAAATGATATATAATTGTTGTATATTGATTTAAGTAAGATATAGACTTGAATAAATTTATTAAACAATTAATTTAAATGTTGAATTAATTAGGCCGTAAGCCTATAAACTCTCCAAGTGGTGGCCAACCATACCATGAGGCATGTAAGAGATAGAAGCAAGGTGACGGGAACATTAGAACTAGAGAGAATGGTGTTAGATATTTTGATATCCAATTGGCTATCATAGCCCCTTTTATATTGTTTAAGATAGATAGGAAAAACCAAAGCCACCATTGAAATAAATTAATGAAACCTAAATGATGAGATTTGCACACTATAGTCAAAGACAAGGAACTAGGATTCCGAAGAAAGAGATAATTAAAATCAAATGGATACTTTCAGATGCGGTAGTGTCATATCTACTATTCGCATCTGCTGCAAATGTTGGACACCCATATCCATGGATACAGATTTTTATTTTTATCCAGTTCACTTGTAATTAATAATCTCAAAAGAAAAATGAAATTTCTGATCCAACATAAATCTTTTTTAGTAATAACACTGACATAAATTAAAAAAAAGTAAAAAATACGATGATAATAATCAATTTTTAATAGCAGATATGCATTTATACATGCATAATATGAATTTTTATGATAAAAGGATGTATTAATTCGTTTATGTAGTAAAGTATGCATAATCTCAACTTCTATCTTGTAAAAAGTTGGACGGGATAATTTTTAAATGCGAATACTATCATATACATATCCGTACCTATTTTCTGGACTTCAAACATTTATCATTTTTCAGATACGAATGCGAACATAATTAATATTTTTGGATACTCGTTGATAGCCCTACCGATGGGATCAAAAGGAGGCAAGCATTTTATTTTAATACAATTCCTATATATAAATATGTGTGTATGTGTGTATCTGTGTGCGTGCATGCGCGCACACCCTTATCTTTATATTATATTCGACCGAAATCAATAATAACAATCATTTTTTTCAAAATAATTTTTTTTTTGAACTGGTACTTTATATACAACAAATCATTGGGACAACATAACCCATGTCAAATAAATGTTCGAAAGCAAGTTTCGAACTTGTGACATCGTGCACCAAAGCCGAATCAATTAACCACTTGGACAAAGGTGCTTGTCAAACATACACACACACATACACACTTATAGTTAAATATGTCATACATACATATACATACACAAACATATATGTGTATATTAATTGATAGTTAACGAATTTTTTTTGTTCGCAGCTATAATATGTTAATACGTACACAATTGCATATGTATGTGTTATATATTTAATGTAACTTGTTTTCATTAAAAGAAAATTGATTTTATAAGTTTAAGGACAAAAAAATTTGATTTTTGTTTCTTACTCTTGGCAAAATAAAAAATAGTTACTATTCAAAACAAATATTATTTTTATTTTTGGCATGTTAATCAAAAATATATATCTTGTGAAAGTTTTTGGTTTGATCAAACCAAACTTAAAAGTCAAATTTAAATGTATACGATTAAATGTGTGTTATTTGATTTAGTCAATGTATATTTAATATTCAAATTTTAAATTTATACATTTACATTTATCTAAGTAGTTAATATAGGTATTAGGTACATACCGGTCAAGTACCGATATGAGATATTTTGAAATATCGTGATAATATCAATAAGATATTGAACATGTGTAGAACATGTTGTGAATGACATTGTAGTATGTTATAATGTTATCTTGATAGTAAGTTTCAAATATTTGGATAAATAATGCCAAATTTCTATCAAAGACAAATTGCATATAGTTTCAGATTACAATCCATTTACCGAGATATATTTATAACCTAATCAATTGTAAAGATTGTAATTATACACACACATGCATACATAAATACATACACTACGTGGACTAAGAAAACGGGAGCTTTAAATAAACTAAAGCTTAGATTGAGTTAACGGGGTATACATTAGATGTAGAAAATACGATGTCATAAGGTAATTCCCATCTCCTTTGCATGTCGATAATACCCAGTAAATATGATTTTTAAATTATGAGTTTAAAATAATTGCTCTTCATTTTTAAAATATAAATAGTGTACTATACATACATATTGATGTTAAGCACCCTCAATCCATATAATACTATAGTGATGTTTATATTGTCCTTGGATTGGTTTGAATACTATGTAACATTTTTTAACACCTTTACGAGTTACATAATTACCCTTAGGCTATTGACAATGATCGTTTTATAGTATCTAATGTACTTTGTGATCTATTAAGCACACTCAATGTCATAAAGATGATTACGAGCAAATAACAGTATGGTTAGGAGTCATATATGAGAATATAATTAGCAAATAGTTACTTATCGTTTATAAGGATTATAATTTATTGAGGACCCTCAAGATTGTAGTAACATGATAAACGAGCCTTAACACCCACTGAAAGAATTTATGAAATTCTCGTATCTCTTTTAGGGTTTTTGAGATCTGTAGAATTCAGTGGAAGCCTTATAAGATAAATATAATTAACCAATTTGGTAAGTGTAAGAACATAAGTGATATAATAAATTTTAAATTAATAAATTGAAGCAATTATCGTGATTGATAATTATTTAAAATGTGCTAAATGAACTAAACTAGGAATCAACTAAGAAATGTAAGAAAATTCACTCACCAATAAATCTTTTTTCATATTATCGCTTTAAGTTCCATACAAGAGCCAAATAATACAACCATTAGAACATTGGTATCTTGGTCACTTAAGCCTTAATTTTCCTAAAACTATGTAGTGTCATTGAAGTCTAAAGCGATATAAGAGTATGGACAATCATTCATTATTTCATCACATACAAAAGTTGCATGGTGAACATTCATATTTGTATCATGCAAAATCTTAATGAAATGTTTCATTCGAAATGAGCAAGTAAACCATAATGCAGAGTTTGTGTTCAATAAGATTAAACACAATAGGGATCATGTTGTGTTATAAACAACACTAGACCAAGAACTTTAAATAGACATTGGATTTGAATCACTGAAACATCAAGTCTGGTCTGTTTACCTAAGTGTAACTTATTCAGTATCCTTAAAATGTTAAAAATGACCGAATGTATTTTTATACAGGATTACGATGCACTCTTGAAAATGTGTTTCTCTTTTGAATGGTTCAACCTTTTAAACGAGAAAATGGAAATTTAAGAATGGTAATAATGTTAGCAAAAGTTGGGAAGTAGAGAGTGAATGGTCACTTCGGCTTCATGAGGAGATATCAGAAATGAAGTTGGTTAAAATATTTATAGAAGATTAATAGGGAATAAAAAAATATGATTTCTAATCCAAATGTATTATTCTTGTATCAAATCATTCTCTATAAAATTTATTTCTTTGAGTTTTAGATATTTGGTCTGAAATTGTCAATTGTAAATTTGTTGTCGTTAGAAATAAAACCTTACAATAAGCGATTGAATGGAGCATCATATTTCAAACATTGTTATAGTAACAATGGGAATAATGGGAGCATTACCATACGATAATTTTCTAGTGGATACATCAAGTTTTGAAAATTACTTTTGGTTATGCCAAATATCTTTTATGAAATAATAAATATTTTCGGTATTGATCGAACATAGAGGCAGTTTTGTTTTAATATGAATATTATGGCTAATGCCTATAAAGAAAATCTATTGTTGGCATTTTGATAATTCACCAATCATATGCTTACCAATTATATGGTACTTGTGAATTGTATCTCAAATGATTAGAGGCAAAAAAACTATTTAGGGATTGTGACAAAAGAGTTAACAAACTCTTTAGATTGATACATATAGATGTATATAGTTGAAAGTCAAATGATACCAAAAGCCGATCCATTTACTTCATTAAGTTCACCAATGAATTATCATAGATATAAATATATGTATTAGATAAACTAGTTCGATGTCTATGGTAAGTTCATAGAGTATAAAATGAAAGTCCAAAACATAACATAAAAAGGAAATAAAACAATTCGATTTGATCAAATAGACGAGCAACTTGGATAAGAGTCATAATAACACCTAAAAACAAATAAGGTTCACTCTTAAAGTCACTCCTCCCTATGCAACATATTGAGGTACTTATAAGAAGTAATCGAACTCTGATGGATGAAGTACGGTTGATATTGAGTGAAACTGATTAACTTCTTTCTATAAGGATATGTACTTAAGAGTAATCACATACATGCAATTTGATTTCATATAATACAGAGATTATGAATTCATATCTGATATGATTTAGGATGCAACCCCAGCCTTAAATAGTTTAAAATATGTGGCTAACCAATTTATGCTATGAACGTTAGTTTAGTGAAATCAAATATTGATCTATTTTATGTAAGCTATAGGCAGTTCATAAAAATTTATTTATTTTATGTAAGTCAATAGGCAGTCTGACAATACTGAAAACTGATCCACTTACTTTGTTATACTAAACGAAATCTCAGATATAAACATGTACTTTGTGATATACAGGTTAGATATCTGTGGTGATTTCAGATAATATAAAATAGAAGTAGAATATTATGTGCAATGGAAATATAACCGATTTGACCGAACAAGTGAGTAACTTGGATAAGAGTTCCAATCGTATCTAAAAGAGAATAAGATTCACTTTTAAAATCATTCTTTCCTGTGCCACATAATGACGTATCAATATGGAATAACCAAACTTTGTTGGACAAAGTACAATTGACAATAAGTGAAGTTGAGTTACCTCTTTCCTTGGGATGCGTACGTAATAACAGGCACATATGTCAAATTTTGTTCATATAAAGATGGGATTAGGATTTCATATATATATATATATATATATATATATATATATATATATATATATATATATATATGGATTACGAGAAACCTCAGCATAAATAGTTTAAGATGTGTAGTTGTTTGATCTACATTATAAATGTAAGTTTTAGAAACTCAAGGATCATCTATCTTATGTAAGCCTACATGTAGTTCATAAAATGTTTTGAATGCCTATTCTATCCCATTGGGAAAAAATTGTTGTTTTAATACATACCATCTTCTCACTGAAGGAATTTCTTTCATAAATGTAACAACCCTAGATTTTGACTATAAATTTGAATTTGACTTTATTTCATCTCAAAATTATTTTAAATTTTTTTATTTGTGAAATTTCATCTCTAAATATTTTTTAATGATAATAGAATTTTTTCAAAATTTACTGTATTTATTTCCTATTTTTAAAGGCTGTTTTCTAATTTTCTGCTATTTTCTTCATATAAATTATATTTAATTAAATTATATTTATTTATTTTGTGAATGAATTTTTATTTTTATGTGATTATCTTTGTTATAATTATTTTTCCAAGTCCATATAATTTTTCTAAAATTTATTCTGTTATTTTCAAATTTTTCTAGACTGGTTTGCAATTTTAAGCTAGTTTCTTATTTTACCTTATATAATTAATAAATATTTTTATATATATTTATATTTTGTTAAATTTTCGAAATTTTAACTGAAATGATTATTAGTTTCAGTAATTGAATCTTATATAAATAAATTAAAAGAAATGTGAAAGGGTTTTGACTATTGGTTTTCAAATGGCCCTTTATTTTCCAACCTTTCACATCCGTAACTTACTTTTGTCATCAATTAGCTTTTATTTTTCACTTCTTTCAGCCGACCAACCTTATTCTCATTCATGTACAATATTTTTTCATTCCTCAAACTGAAAATTTCGGCCAAGCCTTCTCCTTTGATCAAAAAATAATAATTGGTAAATGTTCTTCTTTTATATTGTTTACATTGTTTTTCTATTGATTTTTGCATTTGCTTTCAACTAGATGTGACCGGCCCCACCTCCTCCAGCAGCTAGGCCGACTATACCACCTCTTAGACCAACCATCAACCACCCTATATCACCACCATGGTAGGCCGAGCACACATTGACATGAGATCCACCACCAAAGGTCACAAACCATCACCTTTGTGCTCAAATCTAGCCTAGTTTGTTCCAACCACATCCACCTTCCTTTTGCCACCACCACCATCACCACCACCAGCCCAGATCTGATCACCACCCTCTGCTACATCACTCACCATCACGTGGAGCCTCTGGCCACGCCCCATAGCCTCTGGCCGAACCAAGCTTTAGCAAAGAAATGATGTATTTGCCTTGATATTGCCTTGTAGTCGTAGATCCAAACACGTACGTCTTGCACCATCTTTTAAACCATGTTAGGCTGACCATATGGACTCAAGACCAGATCCAAATTCAACCCTTAACAGTACATTTCAGACCTATAACTGAAGTATAGGAGGTTGAAAGCAAGTGCAATGATTTTGGATTGGTTTTATACAATTGTTTCTAGCATTGTTTATTGAATTTTGGGTTGAAATCTTATGTTGTTTGTAATTGTTTTACGAAAATAAATTCAAGGTGTATAGCTTTGGCTCTCCACTCTCGAATCGTTATTTTGTTGTCGTGCCTTCATTTTGTCGGTATTGTGTGTTTGGTGTCAATCTCCAGCTTTGAACAGGTGAGTTATTCTCACTAGACATTATATACATATATAACTAGTGAATTGACCCCTTGTGAATGTGTAAAATGCATTATCATGTTATATCTGCTATATTATGATTATATGATTTTCACCCATGTTTAAACACCTGTTATTACATTTGTTACTGTTATATTATGCTGTTCGGTTATTTTTATCAGTTTATCACACTGCAAGTTCCCTTTAGATTAGAATCAATATGGGTTGAAATGATACATACCCGAACGGACTTTAGAATAAGCGAAAATCGTTATGGGTTGAAATGATAAGCCTGAATGATTTTCAATTTATTTCATTTACTTGGGACCGCGGGTTTGAAATGATAAAACCCGGATTTTCTTTGTAAATTACGGGTTGAAATGATATATTACCCGTATCACTTTTTCTAGTGTAGAAAATTATATGCAGACCCGTAGTTAATATATGTTTTTCTAAATTTTTTAAAATTATTTTAGAAATTTAAATATTAAAATAATTTGATTTAAATCTAATTAAAAATTATTTTTGTAAAATATTATTGATTTTCTGAATAATTATAATTGAAATAAATTAATGAAAAAGTTAGAAAATTTTGAATGTAAGTTATTTTGGAAAATTGATTTAATTATAATTGGACATTAAATTGAATATGAAATTATGATGAACTTATGATAATTTGAATTTAAAGTGATTTTATATCATATTAATGATTTTTAATAAAGTTGAAACGGGAAATGAATGAATATTTAAGTTGAAATTTTGAAATATAACTAAAATTGGAAATTTATGAAATTGACTTAAAAGTGAATTTTTAGTTAAGTAAATAAAAATAAAACTAAGTTATATTTGAGAATTTGAACTTAAGTGTTAAGTTGAAATTTAATGTAATGAATTTAAAATTGAATGTTGCAATTTAATAAGTGAATTAGTATTAAATATTAATTTTTAATGGAAATTTAACTTCATGATATCATGAAATTAAGGAAAATTAAATGGTGTTTATAAAAGTAAATATGTGTGATTTTATAAGTTAAAAGTGATTTAAAGAAAAATATAATTGTTGTGAAATTATATTGAAAATTTGAAGTTAACTAACTGCATTTTTGAAATACTATTATATCTAATATAAATGATAATACAACATCTGTAAATGATGTAGTTGATAAGTGAACTAAATAGCTAAATTGAATTTAAGGCTATTATAGCATTTTTAAATGCTATAATTATTGGATTAAACTAAGTTTTCTTTGAAACTGATGTAACTCTATTACATCATTTTAAACGCTGTCTTTTATTAAATTGGATTGTTTTGAATATAACTTTCTGTAGCATTTTCCTAATGCTACGAAAGTGTTGAATTTTCACTGTTTTGACAAAATTAAGTGAATAAATGAACTTTGAAAGTTGAAAATTTTGAAAATTTAATAATTTAATTTTTATATGTAATAACTTCATTTTTTAAATGATTTAAATGAAGTAATTTGTTTGGAATTGAACTATTTTGAAATGTGAATTGAAATGATATTTTTAAATTGAATAAAAATGAATATGTTTTTCAAATGAAATGATAAGTTTGATATTTTGAAATGGATTTAATGATAAGTTTGATATTTTGAAATGGATTTGAAATGATATTGGATTTTGAGAAATAAATACCATTTTTAAATTATAACTATGGGTTATAATAACGATGGGTTGTTAAAGAGACCGGGATCGGATATGGACATACTCTCTGTCGATACTGAAAAACCACTTTAACAACTGTGTATGCGATGGAGATTCCAAGATGAAGTAGGATGGTGACGAAGTGCCTAAGGTACTTTACGTGGACCTAACTCCCGTGAGTTAGCTTAAGGTGGCTAAAACAGGAGCAATCTCGGGTCAGAGGAGGTAGTACCTCTGGACTGGACACACTTCTTCGATAAACTTCTATTACTGTTGTGATCGATTGGGTGCACCCCTTGATTTGGAGTGTTGTTCTGGGTGGGCGTAGTGGCTGCTACGTTACCGCCAGCCCGTGTGCGTAATTGGTATATCTACCCTGGCATTGCCTTGTGTGCCGTGTCACCTACCATATCGAGCCTTTACTACGAGTTTGTTTTTCTCACATAGCCCATGGAGTATTTAGGGTAGTCTCTCGGAGATATGCTGATACTAGATGGACTACTGGGACTATTATGTGTGAAGGGTGATATGGGTAGCCCGGAACGCTATTTAAAAGTATGTTTATTTTACTGTAGACATTATTATAATAGCGAAATATTACTATATAGTAAATAGTTTGACGGATCCTTAGAGGATGGGTGGTCCCAGGCATCCTTTAAGTTACTTGTATCTTTATTACAGTTCACTTGAGTTGGTTTACATTATACAAGTATATATTGTCCTGACTCGAATGTTTGTGTTTTGCTTTACGCTCGGGTCAGCCTGAGTGTTTACAGCTTTGGATTCTCTTTCTGGAGCTGGTCTTTGCTGGAGTTTTTGCTTATCTACATATTTATCTACTTCTGTTTCAGCTGTTTTAGTTTATCTCATGTATTAGTGAACTTCTATGTATTTGGGATTTCTATTATGTTGTTTTCAGACTGTATTATGTATTTGGTTTGAGACTCTGTTGTAGTAGCTTCATGAACTACTACGTATTTTTATATTCTGCTGCGAGTTATTCTTTTTGTTCTGTGTCTGTGATTCTGTATATTTGATTTTATTAGCTCCAAATTTATTTACAATCTGTTATTTCGCATCATTCATGTAACAACCCTAGTTTTATAGCTATTTATTTCTTTTAATTATTTAAATTTTGAAATATATTTCATATAAATTGTGTTTACCAATATAGTTTAATTATTTAATTTGGATATATATTTTATAAAATTGTGTATGTCAACAAAATTAGATAATAACTGTGGAAATTTAAGCTATGTTTGAACTGTTAAATTTCGCGTTTAAAAGACGCGTCAATGTTAGGGTATAAGTGACGAAATAAAACGTGTGATTTTAAAAATGTTATTTTTATAAATTTTTTTGATGTTTTAGATTACGTCTGTTCAACGTAGTGTAAAAATCATATTTTCAAACACTTTTGAAGAAAAATATCAGTCGGTGATTTTAAGACGGACGTTATTTGGTTTTAAAGGACAGTTGTTTTAAGTTTATTTGGTATACGTTTTTCCCTCCTAAAGCTTACATAAAATCTACCATTTCATTTATTGTTTTCAAACTAAAAATCAAAATATATAAAATGAATTTGACATGAAGAAACGTTCGAAATCTTATGTCACGCAAATATATTTATAACTTTTGTAACTAAAAGCTTTAAACCCCTACAGCTTCTTCTTTTTCCCCTGTGTTCTTGCCTATGATCAAGTATGGTATCTGCAAACGTCCAAATACATTTGTAAACATATTTAATACAAATCAAAATTTATTTAAAAATAAATGAATCATCACACACGTATTCATATTTACACAGTTAAAAATAAAACTGATACTTAAGAAAACAAATAAAACTGAGACGAATCAAATGCATGGTCCAAATATTTGTCAGTATAAAAATCAAGTTTTCTACTAGAAACGTTCGCATTGCTTATTTCTTTTACCCTCTGTTTTCATCAGCTTTACCAAACATCACGCCTACATATTTACAAAATTTATATGCTGATGCGAAAATCACGCATTGATAACCTTTCTTGCTTTATTTCTTTAATCATGTGTGTAAGCATTTATTCAAAAGGAAACTGAAGCACATCTCTCGGCCTCCTCTGTTACTTCAAAATCTTGCAAACTACAGGGAGCTCATCAAGCATAAAATTTAAAACTGATATTACTCTGACCTTGCCTATAAATATACCCACCTTATCATCTTCCTCTGCGTCTAAAATTTCTCTGACTTCACCTCCTTCTTGCGTTCGAAAGCCCCAGATCAGGTAAGTAGTTCAATTTGTTTTGCTTCTGCCAGTTTCTTTTCCTCCTTCTGGTGCCTTGATTCTCATTTTGATATGCTCGGCCACTCCTTCCCTTATGATCACCCTTTTTCATTTATGAGTAAGTTGAGTACATCACCAATAGGATCTGGGAACAATTTACCAGCTTGTAAACAATGTATTTTGGAGATTGTATGGGTAGATCTGAAATAAAAGTGGAATCAGAGTTAAAAATGTTAGATATTATTAGTTGAGTGAGTACACATATTTTTGCATAGGTAAAGGAATAGGATACAAAGCATGGTAATAAGGCAGAAAGAAAATAAAAACTTTTCTGGATAGCATGCTTTTGATAAATTCTTCACAGAGCCTAGAAATTGCATAACATGAGTTGTTTAAAAATATAGGGTCGCCATAGGAAGCAGTGATTGTATATTTTCTTTTTTGCTAAAAGTGTTTAAGTTGTCTTACAGATCTAATGGTGATTTTAAATGCATTTACAGACATCTTGCTAATAAAACATAAAAGAACCAAACCAGTGTATAAGTTTGCATTTAGAACAGAACATGTAGACTGAGTGGAAAGGGAACCACCTGCGCATGTGAACCCTTACCACCTTTTGCCGTGACGTGTGCATCATCTAGTGGCTGTGCACGTATGACCAGAGAAGCATGCTTTTATTCACTTTTACCGAGCCTAGTGTATGTAAGCATAACAGTGATGCATCTGTAGATGCGCATATATATATATCATAAGAACTGTCTGCATTTTGTCCAAAAATTTGTTTTAAGTTTTAAAAACTAATGGGAATGGGACTAGCTTAGGCTGAAGAATGAGGAAGTGAAATAACAGAGCAAAGGAAAAAGGGATAGGCTGGGACTATAGTGAGTGAGTTTTACAGATTGCATTTATGTCATCAGAGTTAGTCTGCATATTGTAATTTTCGTGTACCCTGAGTGCTTTGAACTGATCTGACCTGAGTGTTTAGTGGAAGTTGAGTTGCATAGCTGGTAGAAAGGTTTGGGAACTGTTTAGGCTGGAAGTTTGGCGAGTTTCCAGTGTGCATGTTTCAATGTGTACACCTGTGCACATTCGTATCAGTGGAGATCAACTTTGGATGATGACTGGGCCTTGTAGTTGAGATGACTGGAGTGTGATGCTAAATAGGAGAAGTAGTTGATGTTTAAGGTACCAGTGGATGATGGGGTAGTTGTCTTCAGATTGTATGCAGAGAGCAGATGCGAAATTTTTTCTTTCCCACAGAGTTTCGCATATGTGGCCGAAGCACTGACAAAATTTACTCGAAGCCCTTGCATTTTGTCTCGAAGTTAGTTGCATTTTTCTCGAAGCAGCTGTTGTTTGGCTCGAAGCAACTCGGGTAGTGAAGATAAGTTGGGTCTTTTGCATGTTTCAGTTTTAAAGGCTGGAGAGTTTTAAAGTTAGGAGGTAATGTAACTGTAAACCAATATTGTAAGCTAAGTTGAATTGCAGATGAAGATGAATTATGTAAAGAGAAGTTTAAACCTGAATTAGGAGAAGAAGTAATATGATAGAGCAGAGGAATGGAAGAGTTTTAGAGGGGAAATGGAGTATTCGTATATGCATGTATCTGAAGGTCTGAGTTGTGTTTGTGCACATATCAGATTTGTACCCTTTCTGAATGCAAGGAGATCGGTGATGGTTGAATTAGCATCAGTGGGAAGTTGCATGGACTAAGAGAAAAAGGAAAACTGGGTAAAGGAAATAGGAGCTGAAACTATGTAGTTTGAATCCGAGTAAAATAGATATTTGCATGGTACACGTGCACATGTACATGTCACGGCATATAGTAGGAAATCTCACCTTATTTTGTTTAGTCGGTCTTTAGGAAATTTGGTCGTAAATTTTAGCGTTAGCACGGTTCACGTTTGGGGTATATTTTGGTCATATTGCACGGTGGAGTGGTCGAGCAAATCAAACCAATTCTCTTCCTATTTTAATTTTTCTTTGACCGTAAATTCTAAAGTCGCGTATTCAATATTTTGAATCCTGTTATAGATTTGAATCTAGGCGACATCCGAAGAATTTTGATCGTTACCCTCTGTCGTTCTTTTCCGATGAATCGTCGTTTTGAAATTCAAATTTTCTGCAACTTTCAGGTGAGTATTTCTCACCAGACATACGTAAATATATTTTGGTAAATTATCGCAAGTGTATATGTAAAATTCTATTTAAATATTATCTGTCTGTAGTATAACGTAGAATGATGAACCCCATTTAAATTGACACCACATCAGTTATTATCTGTTGTATTATTTCTGCAGTTATATTATTAATTGTTTATCTACTACTTAAATCACCACTGCAAGTTCCCTGTTAAATTTAGAATATTATGGGCTGAAATGATAGGCCTAAATGATGATTATTGTTCAATTATTCTATTAACTGCTTAACTGTTAACTTGGGATTGCGGGTTTGAAATGATAGAACCCGGGGTTTGTAAATTACGGATTGAAATGATATAAATCCGTACCATTTGACCTAGGCTAGAAAACTATATACAGGCCCGTGGTTCTTATAATATTTTCTGAAATATTTAAAATTATTTTGGAAGAAATATTTTGATTTAATATCTTTAAAGGATTTTTATTTGATTTTAAATAAGTTATAAATGTTAATAAATAAATAAATATTTGAATAAAATTATGGAATATAACTTATTTTGGTAATTCTGGATTTTTGAAAGGATAAGATTTCAGTTAAGAAGATAATAAATAAAAAAAGCTATATTTGGAAATATTTATTAAGTTAATAATCTACTAAAGCATTTAAATGCTGCCTTTTTGAAATTGGACTATTTTAAACCCGTAACATTTGATAGCATTTCCTAGGTGCTGCAGTAGTTGAAACTTATTTGTTTAAAAATCTATGGAAATTTATTTTTGGGAATAAGTTAAATTTTTGGAATTTAATATATAATTATAAAAATTTGAGAAACTGACTTTGGATAGATTTAAAGGAAGAAATTTATTTCTATTTTGAAAAGCATTAAATTCCAAATTGAGTAAGTTGAAATGGTATCTTATCAAATGAAATGTTTTAATCAAGGATTTGATATTAAAGGAATTTGAAATTTATTTTGATTTCAAAGTATAAATACCATTTAAAATTTGTAACCACGGGTTATAATAACGATGGGTTGGCAAAGAGACCGGGATCGGATATGGACATACTCTCTGTCGATACCGAAAACCACTTTGACTAACCGTGTACGCGGTGGAGATTCCAGAATGAAGTAGGTTGGTGGCGGCGTTTCCTGTAAGGTAAATACGTGGACCCGACTCCCGTGAGTTGGCATAAGGTGTCTAAAATAGGAGCGATTCCAGGCCAATGAGGTCATACCTCTGATCGGACCCTCCCCTTCGATATTATACTTTGATTTTGGATTGATTCAGTGGCCAATTCTATATTTTGATTTTGGGGAGTTAGTCCGAGGTGGGCGGTAACTGCGGCTACGCGTTTCCACCAGCCTGGATAGCAATTGGTATATCTACCCTGGCATTGCCTAGTTGTGCCGTGTCATCTACCATACCGAGCCTTTACTACGAGTTTCTATTTGTGTCGTACCTATGGAGTATCCTCTGGTAGCTTCCCGATCAGGAGGTATTACGGTACTGTATAGACTATTGGCATTATTCTGTGTTAAGGGCTATATGGGTAACCCCTTAACGCTATTAAAAAGTAAGTTTATTTTATAAATAGACACTATTATAATAGCGCAATATACTACATAGTAAATAGTTTGACGGATCCTTAGAGGATGGGCGGTCCCAAGCATCCTTTAAGTTACTTGCTCTATATTACAGTACACTTGAATTAGCTTACATTATATAAGTATGTATGTCCTGACTCGAGTGTTATGTTTTATTATACGCTCGGGTCAGCCTGAGTTGCAGCTTCAGTTTCTATCCGGAGCTAGGACATCCCGTAGATCATTCGTGCTGTCGGAAGCTTTTCTGTCTTTATCTTATTTGCAATCAAGATTTTGGAAGACTCTATTTCTATTTATGTCTAAAGCTGTATTGCAGATTCTAAACTATGTAATTCTGTTTGATAAAAGTTTTACAGTGGCTTCATGAACCACTGAATATTTTATTTCCGCTGTGAGTTCTGATATCTGTGTCTGTGATTCTGTGATTTATTTACTGTATATTCTGAGTTTTGCAAAATTTATTCTACAACGCAGTACTTTGAACAATTCAAGTCCGACATGTGCGGATGCGAAGGGTTGAAAATACTGGGTTGTTATAATTCAAGTCTGACATGCGTGGATTATTGTCGATTTGAATGGCACGAAATTGGGGTTGTTACAAGTTGGTATCGGAGCTTTGGGTTTTGGCAAACCATTTCCTCCACGGAGCAAAAACTCATTAGAGATAGGGTATTTCTATCCTAGAATGAGTGAAATCAATCTCACAATCATATCTTTGTGAGAGACGTATTTTTAAAGTATAAAATGATTTTTCAAAATGTTTTCAAAGGATTTTCAAAGTTTATTTCAATATATAAATTTTTCTTGCTTTTAAAGGATTTTCAAATATTTTCTAACCTTCCTTTCTTTCGTATCTACCCTGTTAGGATTTTTCTTTCTTTAAGATATTCATCCAAGTGTATTATCTTGTCTTATCTAAATTTATCTTTGGCTTGTCTTTATTCTTGTCCTAAATTCATTCTTGATATTTTTCAGGATGAATCGAGGAAATGCTAGAGTTAGGGGTCGTGGTATTGCCCCAGCTCCTCAACCTGTTGCTCCAGTCAGGTTCACGGTTCATTGTAAGGAATTCTCTCAACTAGGTGGAACCCCATTCACCGGTTCAGAGACTATCATTGAGGCTCAGTAGTGGTTGCGGAGTCTTGAGAGGATATTTACTGGTCTTGATATTACTAATGCCCAGCAGCGTCAGTTAGCAGCTTGGCAGTTGCGTGATTCTACTTTAGATTGGTGGAAGTCTGTTACGGCTAACACCGTCGTGGCTGATCTCACTTGGGAGCAGTTTAGGTATCCTTTGTGTTATCTTAATTTTGTTCCTATTTTTCCTTTCTTTGAATCTATCTTAAGCTTGTTTTCTGTATCTTTTTTCCAAGGAGGATTTGTGGCAAAATGGATGCCAGAAGCCGGAAAATCTCAGCTTTATCGTGAGTTTATGGATTTGAAGCAGGGTACCATGTCCTTTGCTGAGTATGAGAGGAAGTTCAATGAACTTTCCAAATTTGGTCCTAGCCTTATTGATACTCCTCTTAAGAAGAATGAGAAATTTATTGCTGGAGCTCGTCCAAAGTATTATAGTCGCCTTATTTCTCATGTTCATGGTTCTTTCACCCAGCTTATGGATATGGCTATTCGCTATGAGAATCCCACATCCAAAGGTCCTGCTGCTTCTGGTGCTTCTCCAGCTCAGTCATCCTCTGCTAATTCCAAGAAGCGTAAGCCAAATTTCCTCCAGCAGATGAAGAATTGGCTAAAGCATCCTGGTTTGGGATCTTCATCATCTGCTCCTGCTCAGAGGCAACCAGTTGATCTCTCCTCCATCACTTGCTTTAGGTGTGATCAGAGAGGGCATTATGCCAATAGCTGTCCCACATTATCTGGTGCTGCTGTTCCTCCACATGCTCAGTCGGTTAGACGTGATCTCTATCATATCTGTCTCCAGCCCGGTCATTTTAAGAAGGATTGCCCTACCCAGCAGAGGGGTACTCCTTTTGGTATATTTGCTGTTACTTCTGCCTCGTCTCCAGTTCCTCCAACTGCTCCTGCTCCTAGTGATGACCAAGGTACACTCCAGGGTTCATTTACTTTATTTCATCATCCTGTTCGTGTGTTGTTTGATACTGGTGCTTCACACAGTTTTATTTCTGTTGATTTGTGTAATAAGTTTGAGCATCTCCTTTCTCCTGTGTATACTTCTGTTCCATTATGTGTTTCAAATCCTATTGGGGGTATTGCTAACCTTTATCAGATTTGTCGAGAAGTGAAACTTCTCCATTCTGATCATCGCTTTAGTGGTGATTTTTATATTCTGGGCTTCGATGCTTTTGATTTATTGCTTGGTCAGGATTGGTTAGTGAATCATGATGCTCATATCTCTTGTAAAGCCCGGTCAGTTCGTCTCTTTGGTGATCATGGGAATTCCTTGATTATTCAGTGCCGCATGCCTCAGGATTTTGCTGGCGACTTTATTTATTCTTTGGAATCTTCTCCCAATGATCTTGATTCTACTCCTGCGGTTAGACTATATACCGATGTATTTGGTGAAGTCGCTTCTTTACCTATGAAGCGGGAAATTGATTTTCGAATTGATCTTATTCCTGGTGCACGACCTGTTGTTCTTCCTTCTAGAAGAATGGCACCTTGCGAGAAGGTTGAGATGGGAAAGCAAATTGAGGACTTATCTTCCAAAGGTCTGATTAGGCCTAGTTTTTCTGAATGGGGTGCTGCGGTGGTTTTTGTCACTAAATCTGATGGTTCTCTTCGGATGTGTGTTGATTATAGGGAGCTGAACAAGCTCACTATGAAAAACAGATATCCAATGCCTCGTATAATTGATATGTTTGATCAGCTTTATGGTGCCACTATTTTCTCTCAGCTTGATCTTGCCGCAGGTTTTCACCAGCTCAGGGTTGCTGAGGATAGCATTCGCAAGACTGCTTTCCGCACTGAGAACGGGTTTTATGAGTGGTTAGTCATGCCTTTCGGTTTGACTAATGCTCCTGCTTTCTTTGTTGATTTGATGAATCGTGTTTTTGTGATGTGCTTAATAAATTTGTGCTAGTCTTTGTTGATGATATCCTTGTCTTCTCTAAGAGCCAGGAAGAGCATGAGTTGCATTTGAAATATGTTCTTGAGACTCTCAGAAATCATCAGTTAAAGGCTAAATTTTATATATGCCATTTCTGGAAGGATGAAGTCCGATATCTCGGGCATATTGTTTCCAGTAATGGAGTTTCTGTTGATCCAGTCAAGATCGCTGTGATCAATGTAAGTCTTTCTTTCTTCTCTTTTCTCTATCATCTTAATAATTCTATCTTTCCTGTTGTCCTTATTTTTCCCCTATTCTGTTTCAGGATTGGGAAAATCCAAAGACTCCATCAGATATTCATAGTTTTCTGGGCCTTGCCGGTTACTACCGGAGATTCATTGAGAATTTTGCTCGGATTGCTGCACCTCTCACAGCTTTGACTCGAAAGAATGCTAAGTTTGTCTGGAGTGATCAGTTTAGGGCTGCATTCAGTGAGTTGAAGAGCAAGCTAACTTCCGCACCAGTTCTTACTATTCCAAATGGAAGTGAGGGATTGACAGTTTATACTGATGCTAGTCGTGAGGGTTTGGGTGCTGTTCTCATGCAGAATGGTAGGGTCATTGCCTATGCCAGCCGTTAGTTGAAAACCCACGAGGCAAATTATGCTGCTCATGATTTGGAGTTACTTGCTGTTGTCTCTGCTTTGAAACTTTGGAGACATCATCTTCTTGGAACCAAGTTTGATCTTTTCATAGATCATCAGTCTCTGAGATATATCTTCTCCCAGAAGGATTTGAATCAGAGGCAAGTTCATTGGCTTGAGTTTCTGGCTTCTTACGACCTTGATATTAGTTATACTCCCGGTAAAGCTAATGTTGTGGCCGATGCTCTGAGTCGGAAGAAGGCTTTGTTGTGTCAGCTTGTTGTTTCTTCTTCTCCTCTTCTGGATCGGATTATGGCTAAGCAGGATGAGGATGAGATGCTTAGATTGATGAAGGAGAGTGTTCATAGCAGAGTTGGTGGTAGTAGTGGTAGTAGTAGTGGAGCTCAGATTGATGACAGAGGGATTTTGAGGATTAATGGCAGGATTTGTTTTCCGAAGGTTGATAGTTTGAGGCAGGAGTTACTTTAGGAGAATCATCGATCCAGACTTTCTATTCATCCTGGTGTGTCGAAGATGTATCAGGATATAAAGAAGCTTTATTGGTGGAAGGGGATGAAGAGGGATATCGCTATCTTTGTTAGTCGATGTGCGACTTGTCAGCAAGTCAAAGCCGATCACCAGAAGACCCTTGGTTTGTTGCAGCCCCTTGAGATTCCCAATTGGAAGTGGGAACAGGTTTCCATGGATTTCATCGATGGTTTACCGAGGACTCGGAAGGGTAATGAGAGTATCTGGGTTATTGTGGATAGACTGACCAAGTCCGCTCATTTTATTCCAGTCAATCTACTCGTACTGCTTCTAGCTTATTTGAGATCTACATGAGAGAGATTGTTCGTCTCCATGGTGTTCCTCTCAGTATTGTTTGTGATCGTGACCCTATCTTTACCAGTCAGTTCTAGAAGGCTTTTCAGGAATCTCTTGGTACTCGTCTGAATCTGAGCACTGCTTACCATCTACAGACCGACGGTCAAACGGAATGAGTAAATCAGATTCTCGAGGATCTTCTTCGTGCTTGTGTACTTGATTATGGAGGATCTTGGGAAGATTATCTCCATCTTGCCGAATTTACCTACAATAATAGCTATCAGGTATAAATCTTATCTTCTGTTTTTCAGTCTATTCTCGATCTTTTTTATCTATCCCATTCTATATTCGCATTTAGGCCAGTCTCAAAATGTCTCCGTTTGCTGCTCTATATGGACGACCTTGTAGATCTCCATCATGCTGGATTGAATCCGGTAATCGTTTGGTTCTTGGTCCTGAAGTGATTTTGGAAGCTTCTGAGAAAGTTGAGGAGATTAAGAAGAGGTTGAGAGTCGCACAGGATAGGCATAAGAAATATGCTGATAGGCGCAGGCGGAATTTGGAATTTACTGTTGGTGATCAGGTGTTCCTTAAGGTTTCTCCCTTGAGGAATGTCATTCGCTTTGGTCGTAGAGAAAAGCTTTCTCCTAGGTTCATTGGTCCTTTCTGCATTGTGGAAAGAGTTGGTTCTTTGGCTTATCGTCTGGATTTGCCCGATAAGCTTTCTAGAGTGCATGATGTATTCCATGTCTCGCATCTTTGCCGTCATCTTCATGATCCATCTCTTATTGTCCATCCTTCTGCTCTTGATAGTTTGGATATCGAGCCTAACCTGACTGTTGAGAGGAAGCCACTTCGTATAGTTGGTAGAGATACAAAGCAACTCAGAAGGAAATCTGTTAATCTGGTCAAAGTACAGTGGAGTACTGATGATCGAGACTGTACCTGGGAAACGGAGGAGAGCATTCGTGCTTTAAATCCGGAATTGTTTGTTTCAGGTACTATTTTGTTTCCTGTCTTGTCCCTTTTATTTTCCTTTCCGTTCTTTTCGAGTACGAAAAGATTTGAGTGGAGGAGAGTGTAACAACCCTAGATTTTGACTATAAATTTGAATTTGACTTTATTTCATTTCAAAATTATTTTAAATTTGTTTATTTGTGAAATTTTATCTCTAAATATTTTTAAATGATAATAGAATTTTTCCAAATTTTACTGTATTTATTTCCTATTTTTAAAGGCTGTTTTCTAATTTTCTGCTCTTTTCTTCATATAAATTATATTTAATTAAATTTAATTTATTTATTTTGTGAATAATTATTTTTCCAAGTCCATATAATTTTTCTAAAATTTATTCTGTTATTTTCAAATTTTTCTAGACTAGTTTGCATTTTTAAGCTATTTTCTTATTTTACCTTATACAATTAATATATCTATATATATATATATATATGTAAATATATATTTATATTTTGTTAAATTTTCGAAATTTTAACTGAAATGATTATTAGTTTCAGTAATTTAATCTTATATAAATAAATTAAAAGAAATGTGAAAGGGTTTTGACTTTTGGTTTTCAAATGGCCCTTTATTTTCCAACCTTTCACATCCGTAACTTACTTTTGTCATCAATTAGCTTTTATTTTTCACTTCTTTCAGCCGACCAACCTTATTCTCATTCACGTACAATATTTTTTCAATCCTCAAACTGAAAATTTCGGCCAAGCCTTCTCCTTTGATCAAAAAATAATAATTGGTAAATGTTCTTCTTTTATATTGTTTGCATTGTTTTTCTATTGATTTTTGCATTTGTTTCAACTAGATGTGACCGGCCCCACCTCCTCCAGTAGCTAGGCCGACCCCACCACCTCTTAGACCGACCATCAACCACCCTATATCACCACCATGGCAGGCCGAGCACCCCTTGACATGAGATCCACCACCAAAGGTCACAAACATCACCTTTGTGCTCAAATCTAGCCTAGTTTGTTCCAACCACCTCCACCTTCCTTTTGCCACCACCACCATCACCACCACCAGCCCAGATCTGATCACCACCCTCTACGACATCACTCACCATCACCTGGAGCCTTTGGCCATGCCCCATAGCCTCTGGATGAACCAAGCTTTAGCAAAGAAATGATATATTTGCCTTGATATTGCCTTGTAGTCGTAGATCCAAACACATACATCTTGCACCATCTTTTAAACCATGTTAGGCTAACTATATGGACTCAGGACCAGATCCAAATTCAACCCTTAATAGTACATTTCAGACCTATAACTGAAGTATAGGAGGTTGAAAGCAAGTGCAATGATTTTGGATTGGTTTTATACAATTGTTTCTAGCATTGTTTATTGAATTTTAGGTTGAAATCTTATGTTGTTTGTAATTGTTTTATGAAAATAAATTCAAGGTGTATAGCTTTGGCTCTCCACTCTTGAATAGTTATTGTGTTGTTGTGCCTTCATTTTGTCAGTATTGTGTGTTTGGTGTCAATCTCCAACTTTGAACAGGTGAGTTATTCTCACTAGACATTATATACATATATAACTAGTGAATTAACCCCTTGTGAATCTATAAAATGCATTATCATGTTATATCTGCTATATTATGATTATATGATGTTCACCCATGCTTAAGCACCTGTTATTACATTTGTTACTATTATATTATGCTGTTCTGTTATTTTTATCAGTTTATCGCACTGGAAGTTCCCTTTAAATTAGAATCACTATGGGTTGAAATGATACATACCTGAACAGACTTTAGAATAAGGGAAAATCGTTATGGGCTGAAATGATAAGCCTGAATGATTTTCAATCTATTTCATTTACTTGGGACTGCGGGTTTGAAATGATAAAACCCGGATTTTCTTTGTAAATTATGGGTTGAAATGATATATTACCCGTATCACTTTTCATAGTGTAGAAAATTATATACAGACCCGTAGTTAATATATGTTTTCCTAAAAATTTTAAAATTATTTTAGAAATGTAAATATTGCAATAACTTGATTTAAATCTAATTAAAAATGATTTTTGCAAAATATTATTGATTTTCTGAATAATTATAAGTGAAATAAATTAATGAAAAAGTTAGAAAATTTTGAATGTAAGTTATTTTGGAAAATTGATTTAATTATAATTGGACATTAAATTGAATATGAAATTATGATAAACTTATGATAATTTGAATTTAAATGAATTTAAAGTGATTTTATATCATATTAATGATTTTTAATAAAGTTGAAACGGGAAATGAATGAATATTTAAGTTGAAATTTTGAAATATAACTAAAATTGAAAATTTATGAAATTGACTTAAAAATGAATTTTTTATTAAGTAAATAAAAATAAAACTAAGTTATATTTGAGAATTTGAACTTAAGTGTTAAGTTGAAATTTAATGTAATGAATTTAAAATTGAATGTTGCAATTTAATAAGTGAATTAGCATTAAATATTAATTTTTAATGGAAATTTAATTTCATGATATCATGAAATTAAGGAAAATTAAATGGTGTTTATAAAAGTAAAAATGTGTGATTTTATAAGTTAAAAGCGATTTAAAGAAAAATATAATTGTTGTGAAATCATATTGAAAATTTGAAGTTAATTAACTGCATTTTTGAAATGCTATTATATCTAATATAAATGATAATACAACATCTGTAAATGCTGTAGTTGATAAGTGAACTAAATAGCTAAATTGAATTTAAGGCTATTATAGCATTTTTAAATGCTATAATTGTTGATTAAACTAAGTTTTCTTTGAAACTAATGTAACTCTATTACAGCATTTTAAACACTGTCTTTTGTCAAATTGAACTGTTTTGAATATAACTTTCTGTAGCATTTTTCAAATGCTGCGAAAGTTGAATTTTCACTGTTTTGATAAAATTAAGTGAATAAATGAACTTTGAGAGTTGAAAATTTTGGAAATTTAAATTTAATTTTTATATGTAATAACTTCATTTTTTAAATGACTTAAATGAAGTAATTTGTTTGGAATTGAACTATTTTGAAATGTGAATTGAAATGGTATTTTTAAATTGAATAAAAATGAATATGTTTTTCAAATGAAATGATAAGTTTGATATTTTGAAATGGATTTGATGATAAGTTTTATATTTTGAAATGGATTTGAAATGATATTGGATTTTGAGAAATAAATACCATTTTTAAATTATAACTATGGGTTATAATAACGATGGGTTGTTAAAGAGACCGGGATCGGATATGGACATACTCTCTGTCGATACCGAAAAACCACTTTAACAATCGTGTACGCGGTGGAGATTCCAGGATGAAGTAGGGTGGTGATGAAGTTCCTAAGGTACTTTACGTGGACCTAACTCCCGTGAGTTAGCTTAAGGTGGCTAAAACATGAGCGATCTCGGGTCAAAGGAGGTAGCACCTCTAGACTAGACACACATCTTCGATACCATTCTATTACTGTTGTGATTGATTGGGTGCGCCCCTTGATTTAGAGTGTTATTCTGGATGGGCGTAGTGGCTGCTACGTTACCGCCAGCCCGTGTGCGTAATTGGTATATCTACCCTGGCATTGCCTTGTGTGCCGTGTCACCTACCATATCGAGCCTTTACTACGAGTTTGTTTTTCTCCCGTAGCCCATGGAGTATTTAGGGTAGTCTCTCGGAGATATGCTGATATTGGAAGGACTACTGGGACTATTATGTGTGAAGGGTGATATGGGTAGCCCGGAACGCTATTTAAAAGTTTGTTTATTTTACTGTAGACATTATTATAATAGCGAAATATTACTATATAGTAAATAGTTTGACGGATCCTTAGAGGATGGGCGGTCCCAGGCATCCTTTAAGTTACTTGTATCTTTATTACAGTTCACTTGAGTTGGTTTACATTATATAAGTATATATTGTCCTGACTCGAGTGTTTGTGTTTTTGTTTATGCTCGGGTCAGCCTGAGTGTTTACAGCTTTGGATTCTCTTTCTGAAGCTGGTCTTTGCTGGAGTTTCTGCTTATCTACATATTTATCTACTTCTGTTTCAGCTGTTCTAGTTTATCTCATGTATTAGTGAACTTCTATGTATTTGGGATTTCTATTATGTTGTTTTCAGACTGTATTGTGTATTTGGTTTGAGACTCTGTTGTAGTAGCTTAATGAACTACTATGTATTTTTATATTCTGCTGCGAGTTATTCTGTTTGTTCTGTGTCTGTGATTCTGTATATTTGATTTTATTTGCTCCAAATTTATTTACAGTCTGTTATTTCGCATCATTCAAGTCTAACATGCGTGGATTATTGTTGATTTGAATGACATGAAATTGGGGTTTTTATAATAAATTATTAGTCATGCGGTGGACTTGGATACAATCCATGATTCTAACATAGTAATTAACAATATAGATAAAGTAAATTTAACCAAGCCCAAAATGGACATTGCTCATTAGAATGTGTAATAAGAATTCTCACACGTTGAAGAGAAGCTATGATGTCTTATTAGTGGCAAAAAAAATTTAGTAATAAAAATCTTCTCGGTTGTCGGCATGTCATGGTGAGTACAGACTCTGCCCCATGGTGCGATGCTTTAAATATAAAATCGATCCAACTGCTTTAGTTATAACAACCACCCTACACTTCCAATACCCCAATATACCTGTATAGAGCGCTAGGATGATACCTTACCATTATAGAATAGTAACTGAGGGTAAAGTAGTTGTAACCAAAAGCATAACCTATCATATATCGCACAGTGCATATGATAACTTATAACAAACACATAGATGTAAAACAGGCAAGATAGTAATATAACTAAAATGAAACACAAAATCAGAGCATAGTAGATTCATCACAATCATAAAAACCAGAGGTAGATTTATCCATCAACTAATAAACCCAAATAGAAATTGTCTCTAATAATAATAGCATAACACTGATAAAGCTCCATAGTGCTGCACATCAGAAATATAGTGGATAAGTTCCAAAGGTAGATATATGAAAATTATAGCCTCCTGCTCGTTCCCTGCACATATCCATGCACTATTTCGTACCTGCTACCTAGTCTACTCATTTAAGAGTTCTTGAGATAATAAAAAGCAAAGAATAAACCTTACATCAGACAATGGTCTGGTATGAGTGATCTACAATCTCAAAAAAAAATATAAAAGTTGATGTAGTGAATGTGAATATAAGGTTTGTAAAATCATATATGACCTATCTCTACATCTAAAGGGTTAGCATATAATAATGTATGCTACTACTATCATTACCATGTAGGTGTACTAAAACTCAGAGCATAGTATGAGGGAGTTTAGGCATCTAAGTCAATAATATCTATAATGTATTGACCTGTAAATTTTAACAGTTTTATTAATGTAATTAACTGAAATCTTATGAAATTTAAATAATAAAATTTGGAAATGAAAATTTGATATTTTGTATACATCTATATAAACATTACAAATGGTAAATTTTCATCACAAAGTATGGAGGTTTATTTTGTTGTGTAATTTTATTTAAATTTAAAACAGTTAATATTTGATGAAAATAAAATATTTCTCAAACCTAAATATTCTTATATAACAAATTTGTAAATCATCTTTTGAGTGAGACGTCATATTTTGTTTCGTTAAATTTGGACTGCTATTGCTCCATTTATCCTATTTTTGATAAATTAGCAGTATTTTCGGCATCAGATATCGACTTTTGATAGGATGGTCATATAGCTAATATCATTTTATCATTTTGATCGTCTCGTTGTGCTAATCTCCATAGTATATTCAATTATCAATTTCAAAGTACGGGAGAAGGCGAATTCTACAGAACGATTTCTGTATCGGTTTCGCAATTTGACTTTTCGATTTCCCATGACCATTCATTGCTCACACTGTGTAATACCAACAGTCATCTGCTTTTTTAACTCCAAAATTTCAATGCTGTGGCTGTCACTCTTCCTAGTCTCAACTTTTGTCTTTTTCTCTCCCACCATTCAATCTAATTTTCTAGTTCTCTCTCTCTCGGTTCCACTTTCTCCTCTCTGCTTTTCTTCTTTATATCTTTGCTTCGAGACTTCTTCGATTTTGCTTTGAACTGCTCTTCATGTCTCTATAATATAAAAAACTAATTTATATTTCCGTCTCTTCCATATGGCCAAGCAGCTTCTTCCTTCATCACACCTGAGTAGCCACTAACGCCACCATTCGCCAACCTCCATTCAATGTTCGCTCACAAGCCCCGCCTTCCTTTGAGTTTTGCTCGACCGTATAACAGAATAACCCACTGCCCCTCCACCTTTCTGGCCTCTCTACCCTCCCGTTTTGCTGCTGCTAACCAAGGCATAGCCTTACCCATCTCGTGGCCTCCATCCCACTACTCCATCCCCAACAGCACGCACGCATATCACCTTCCCACTTCCACACTCACACCACACTGAGCAACACCCTCGACCATGGCCGAAAACACCCTCAACTCGCAGACACTCACCCACCTTCTTTCGGCCGAAACTCCACCACCACAACCCAACGTCCAGTCGAGCCTTAGCTCCTCTTTCTCTTCCCAAGCCATGTCAGCCTACATGCTTTATACAGAGGTATATATATTTGTGTTTATAGATTTTATATCATGATTTGTAGTTATATATATAGGTTAGTTATAATATGTTAATTTGTATACGTCAGTTTATATGATTTAAAATATGTTATTTTATGAAAGTTATGACCTAGCAGTATGTATACATTAGTTCATATAATTCATATAATATTTTAATTATATAAGTTATGGTGGGTTAGTTTATATCTATAAGTTTACATAGGTTTGTATATTTTCTATTTAAGTTTATATTTAACTTTATATATATGTATATTAGTGTATGTTATCTTATTTATATATAATATGTTCATCTCAGTATATGCTTTATATATGTTTAGTTTATTGTAATTTTATATATACCAGCTTATATATTAGTTATATATATTATTGATTTCAAAGTATGTATGTATATGTATATATAGATTTATGTTAATACGAACTAATATTGATTTAAAGTATATTTATAAAGATTCATTTTGGGACATTGTAACAACCAGGTATTTTCAACCATTCGCATCCATTATAAGTGTATAGGTAGACACTCATGCCGGAATTTAATTGCTCAAAATACCGCGTTGTAAATAAAAATTTGGCAAATCTCAGAATATATAGTAAATAAAAATCACAGATCACAGACACAGAGTAATAATAGTGCAGCGGAAGTAAAAGAAATAGTAGTTCAGGAAGCTACTATGTAATATATCAGAGTTACATAAGATACAACGGAATAAATAAATTAAAAAAGAAGTCTCAAGATAATAACCAAGCACAAAATGAATGCAACACAGGGATCTACAGATAACTGGAAGTGAAACAGATAGAATTGGACAAGCAGATAATCTCCAGCGATTCCAATCTCTAGAAAGTGGAAATCCAAATCTATGAATACTCAGGCTGACCCGAGCCTAAATAAAAATACAAACACTCGAGTCAGGACATACATACTTATACAATGTAAACCAACTCAAGTGAACTATAGTAAAAGTGCAAGTAACTTAAAGGATGCTTGGGACCGCCCATCCTCTAAGGATCCGTTAAACTATTTACTATAGAGTATAATGCGCTATTATAATAATGCCTAACAGTAAAATAAACATACTTTTAAAAAGCATTAGGGCTTTACATTTTCCACCATAACACAAATAATGCCAATAGTCTATACAATACCTGCATATCTCCTGATCGGGAGACTATGAGAAGATACTGCATAGGTACGACACAAATAGAAACTCGTAGTAAAGGCTCGATATGATAGGTGGCACGGCACACAAGGCAATGCCAGGGTAGATATACCAATTACGCACATGGGCTGGTGGTAACGCAGAAGCCACATACGCCCACCTTGGAACACATTCCCAAAATCGGAGGGGCACCCAAACAATCACAAAAGCAATAGAATGGTATCGAATAAATGCGTCTGACCAGAGAAGCTACCCCTTTTGGCCCGAGATCGCTCCTGTTTTAGCCACCTTATGCCAACTCACGGGAGTTGGGTCCACGTAATATACCTCAAGAACGTCGCCATCATTCTACTTCATTCTGGAATCTCCCGCGTACACGGTTAGTCAAAGTGGTTTTCGGTATCGACAGAGAGTATGCCCATATCCGATCCCGATCTCTTTGCCAACCAATCGTTATTATAACCCGTGGTTATAACTTAAAAATAATATTTTATACTTCAAAATAGAATGTCATTTCAATCCAAATCTTTATCAAAATAAAGATTTAATCATTTCTAAACCATTTTAATACATTAAAACATCAACATACCATATCTTTCAAATTCAAATATTTATGAAAATAAATATCAAGTCATTTCTAACCATTTCAATATATTAAATTATCATATCCTTTCAAAACTTCCTTTCAAATCATTTTAATATATTAAAATATCATAACCTTTTAAAGCTTCATTTCTAAAATATCATATCTTTCAAAACTTAAATTCAAATCATTTTAATATCAAAATATCATATCTTTCAGAACTTTATTTCCAAATCATTTTAATAAGTTCAAATCCAAATATTCAACTTAAATACCTTTTAAATTCAAAGATATCATTCATTTATTATCATTCCAAATCACCTTTTAAATAGCTTATATTTCAATCAAAATAATTCATTAAAACCATTTAAAAGTGATGTTTATATACTTTCAAATCAAGTATTCAATTTCCAAAGTTTTAAACCATTCTGAGTTCATTTACTAAGTTTAAACCATAAACATTGAAAGTTTCAACCTTTTTCAGCATTCAGAAAAAGCTGCTGTAAGTTCTACTTGAAAACATTTAAATTTAAACCATTAAAACATTATAAAAATTATATTTTAACATTCAAAAATGTTTATTAACATACCTTTAACATATGATTTTTATAAAGCAACCTTTACCAAAAAATCCAAAATTTTCCAATAATTTCACTTAACAAATTCAAGTGTATAATTTCCTTTTCTTCACTTTTCAACAAATAAACTTAACACTTAAACTTTATATTACCATTTCACAAATTTAACTAAATTTTCAATTTATTTAATTAACTTAAATCTTTAATTAAAACCCAAATTTCACATTTCCAAGTCAAGTTATATTTTAAAATTTACCTTTAAGCATTCATTCATTTAACCATTTTAATTCATAGAAAAATCAATAATATTTTAATAAATCACTTAAATTAAAATTCAAATCAAATTATCGTATTTACCATTTTCCAAATTAAATTAAATTTTCATTTTATTTATATAACTAAAATATCATTTTTAACCAAAACTCCAAATTTCCAAACTTAAGTTATATTTCAATAATTCAATCTAACCATTTATTTATTTAACATTTCCACTTATAGAAAAATCATAAATCCTTTATTTAAAACACTTTAAATCAAATTATCATAAATTTAAATTTTAGACCACTTAAAAGTTTTATTTATATAACTTAAATGTCATTTTAACAGCCAAAGTACAAATTTCTAGATTAAGGTATATTTCGAAAATTCAGTTTAATCATTTAACTACGTTTTAAACTTAGAGAGAAAAATCATAATTTCTTTATTTTAAAACATTTCAAAATCTATTTAAATCAAATTTCATAAATTTATATCTTAAAATACTAAAAAAATAATATCCAAAACACTTTTTAAATTAACCACGGGCCTGTATATAGTTTTCTAACCTAGGTCAAGTGATACGGATATATATCATTTCAATCCGCAGTTTACAAAGAAAAATCCAGGTTCTATCATTTCAAACCCGCAGTCCCAAGTTAAAAACAAAAAAATAAAAACCGTTCAGGCCTATCATTTCAGCCCATAACGATTTTTTTTCCTATTCTAAAGTCCGTTCGGGTATGTATCATTTCAACCCATAGTGATTCTAACCTACAGGGAACTTGCAGTGTGATAAACTGATATAAATAATAGAATAGCATGATATAACAGTAACAGATGACATGACATGAATTTTATTAGGTTGAACATCATACATAAATAATCACATGGCAGTTATAACATGCGTATTTTTTCTACACATTCTGTTGTTGTTTCACACTGCATAAGTATAAATGTCGTGTGAGCTTTACTCACCTCAAAATGCTGGAGATTTCAACATAACTGACATAACGGAATCAAGAGCAAAATGATAAGCCTATGGACTTGAGTGGAGATCGAATTCAAGCTAAAGATCTTGTGTTACAACCCAAAACAAAATCAAACAAATCATAAATTTCAATGCAACTTGAAATGGAATAACTTTGAATTAAAAAGAGATTTGAATGCAACACTTTTTTCCTTGCTTTCTATATTCTTTTTGCAAGGCCTAGGGATGGTTTTGGCTCAGGTACAAGCATGGGAATGCACGGCCTAAGTGGTGAAACATGGAGGGAAGTTACATAGTGAGAAGATGAAGGGGTTTAAGGCAAGCAGTGTGATTTTTTTGTCAAAACAAAGGCTCGGCCATGGGATGTTTGGCTCAACCAGTGGAGCTTAGGTCTGGATAGTAGTAGGGGTGATGGTTAGTGGTCAAAACAAGGTGATGGTGGCGGCTATGGGTGGTGGTCGTGGTGTAGTATGAAGGTGGTGAAGTTGTGGTGGCTTGGCTTGATGTTTTCAAGGGGATTCAAGGGTTTGTGTGGAGTTTTAGTTCCATGGAGGTGCACGGCCTGGTCATGGAAGAGGAGGAGGAGGTGGTAGGTGATGGAGGGTGGTCGTGACAAGGTGGTGGAGGTGTAGGCCGTGGCTATGGAGGAGAGGAAGTACAAAAGAATCCAAGAAAACAAGGCAAAAAGCATGAAAATGAGGGGAAAAATAGAAAAAGAAAGAGAGGCCATTACCCTTTTTTTTTGTTTTAGCCGTGCAAATGAGATAGAGAAGGAGTTTTTCACGTGAAATTGAAGTGAGAAACTCACGGCTACAATGAGGTATACGGCCAAAAACTCAAGGCAATGAAAAGACAAAGGAAAATTAAGAGTTTTAGGCAAATGAAAGGTCTTAGGTTAAGCCTTTTAAACTCTTCACATTTCCAATCTTTTTGAATTAAATAAAACCAAATAAAAAAAGTAAATGAATTTCATAACTGAAAACAAAATAAAATAAAAAGAAAATAGAGAAAGAATTAAAGTAATTGCTTAAAATTCAAAACAGGGTTCAAAAATTACAATTAAAACATCGTTGGCTTTGGAAAAATATCTACTTCATTTTAAAAATATTCTAAAGCAAAATTTTGAAGTAAAATACTTCATTTATCATTTCTGAAATTAAATAAACAATTTTAATTAGAGAAAATAGAAAAAGAACTAAAGAAATTGTTTAAAAATTGGAAACAAGACTTAAAACATACAAATAAAATATCACTAGCCTTAGAAAATTTCTATTTCACTTTAAAACAAATAAAGAGTCAAATAAATAAATAAACGAGGAACAAAAAAAGTGGAAATGAGAATAAAATAAGTTATTAAGAAAAATATAAATATAAATAAAGAATTACTTTAATTATTTGAAACTAGGAATTAAAACTTACAAACAGAATATAACTGACATTTGAAAATGTCAATTACACTTTTAAAAATGTTTTAAAACCTAAATATATATACAGAATGTTATTTTACACATGAAAACATAAATTAGAACATTACATGACCAAATAAAATATTATTTACAAAATTTAAAATAAACAATTTTTGTTAAATACAGCAAATTTCACACAATAGTTAAAAAGGCATGACTTTCACATCATAAATCAGATTTCAACGAAACGAAAAGCAGTGTTCTTAAAATTTTAATTACTTTCATAATAAATATAAAATTCAAATTTTAAAACTTTAAAATTTTAAATTTAAAAGTCAAAGATTGACTATATTGACCAAAATTCACTTTTTTGGAAAATATTCTTTTTAGTCATGTTTGGAATTCTAATTCACATCAAAAATCAAAATTTATTTTAAAATAAAAAATTTTATCCATTAATAAATCAAATAAAGTTTTTCAATCAAAAATTCAAATTAAAATAATTAAAATATGAAATAAAATAATCACAAAATACAGGGTTGTTACACTCTCCCCACTCAAAACTTTTCGTCCTCGAAAAGGAATGAGGTACGGGAAAACACAGAAAAGATAGAAATGAAATAAGATTAAGACAAGGTGAAAAGAAGATTGAGATTTATACTTGATAAATGTTGTTATAGGTAAGTTTACCAAGGTGAAGGTGATCTTTCCAAGATCCTCCAGAATCAAGAACACAAGCACAAAAAGGTGGATTCAAAATGAGCACCAAAGATTATCAAAGATTATAGAAAGAGTTCTAAACAGAAAGATTATAGAAAGTTGTCCATACCAGTCTGTAGAAAGATAAGGATAATAAGGACAATCGAAAGATAGTTTGAAAAACAAAATAAGGAAATTAGTTTGAAACCATGGAAATTTCAACTTAAATAGAATTTTTTTTTTTTTACACAAGTTAAATAAATCATAACTATCTTAAATTTCATTATCTTATTATCCAATCATCTTAAATTAACAATTTTAAAACTATGGTTTTGAAAATAATCATTTATTATACTCATAATGTACTTAATAAATTTAATTCTCCCTTATTCCTAATTAAAATTAAAATTATTCCTCTCAATATATTTTTTCCCTATGTTAAGTGTGTTTACACTTATTATAACTGTTTTAACTTATTCTTAGTTCTTTTAACATCATTTTATATTGTAAATTATTCATTTTACTCTTTTATTATATTTACAAAATTTAAGTGTATAATATTTATTTTAACCACTCAAATTTTATTTATAAAATCTTTTTATATTGTATACTATCCAATTACATTGTTAACTTTTGAAATTTTAGGTAAGTTATATTGGAGTGCAATTGAGTATTATACAAATAAAACTTTCTAACTAAATCATTTCATGCTTGAATATTCATCCAAAATTTTGATTTTCTTTTTTTTTTTATAATTGAAATTATTCTTTGAAATAAAATTTAAGAATTAAAATTTTCCGATTTCTTTAAACCATTTAGAGATAAATAAATGTATGTGCATAATTTATTAAATCAAATTTAAATCATATATCTGTATATATTATAGATCAAGTCATATTTTAGAAATTCAAATCAATTTGATTTCCAAAACAAAGCTGTAGCAAGACTACAGAACGGTCTCTTCACTTCGAAACTTGAAAATGAACATCGATGATGCCGCGGTCATCACCGAAAATATTTTCCAGCGACAAAGTAAAGAGCACTAATTTTTTTTAAACTTTGAAATCCTTTGAAAACAATTTTCTATTCGAAAATACTTTAGATAATGTAACCTTTTAAAACTTTAAACACAAGGTTTGAAACCATCGGAAATTAAATTCGCAAATTTCTTGTTTTAAACTCATTTCAGTTCCCAAATCAATTTATAAACAGCTATTTATAGATTCATTTATAGAACAATAAATGATAGATCAAGTATTATCACTTCAAATGATTAATTTAAATCAATTTATTAAGTTCCATAAATTTACTTATATATCAAAATTTATTTCATTAACCAAATTTGAAAATAATACCGTGTCAGTTTGTTCTGTCAAAGTGTTTTAGAAATCCTATCGATAGCGTTAATCAGACGAATCGATCAAAAATCCAAATCAACATCAACAACTCAAACAACACAATATATAAAACGAAACATAGATTTACAAGTAAAATTCAAAATGTTTGGAAGAATAGATTGGAACAAAAGACAAGATGATTAAATAACAGAGTAGGGAGATGGGTAAGTTTAAGTAAATCGCGGGCAATCTTAACCGGGTCAACCGTGACTTAAAGAATAAGATCAATGTGGATTTTCTAGGGTAAATCTACATTCGATCTCAAGAGATAGAGTTTGGAATAACAAAAGATATTAGCATCTAAACCAAGGATAGATATAAATCTCTGGTGAATCGATGCTAACTGTAAAGGAGTTTCCCCCTTTACAAATGAATTTTTTTTAGATTGGCGGGACCGCCAGTTCACTATAAAGCTCATTCGAAGTGGAGTTATGGGATACTCTGGAATCAAAAGAAAATGAATAGTGAGGGACACGAATGAATTTTGGAACCGCGGAGAACGTTCCAAAATTCAAATGAAATTTGAATCAAAGAGGAAGAAATTAAAGTTTGGATGAAAGTGATTCTATAACTAAATTTACCAAACAATCTAAGTTTTGCCTCAAATCCAAAGCTCTGATACCAAATGTAACAACCAGGTATTTTCAACCATTCGCATCCATTATAAGTGTATAGGTAGACACTCATGTCGGAATTGAATTGCTCGAAATACTGCGTTGTAAATAAAATTTTGAAAAATCTCAGAATATACAGCAAATAAAAATCACAGATCACAGACACAGAGTAATAATAGTGCAGCTGAAGTAAAAGAAATAGTAGTTAATGAAGCTACTATGTAATATGTCAGAGTAACATAGGATACAACAGAAGAAATAAAGTAGAAAAGAAGTCTCAAGATAATAACCAAGTACAAAATGAATGCAACACTGGGATCTACAGATAACTGGAAGTGAAACAGATAGAACTGGACAAGTAGATAATCTCCAGCGATTCCAATCTCTAGAAAGTGGAAATACAAGTCTGTGAATACCCAGGCTGACCCGAGCGTAAATAAAAATACAAACACTCAAGTCAGGACATACATACTTATACAATGTAAACCAACTCAAGTGAACTGTAGTAAAAGTGCAAGTAACTTAAAGGATGCTTGGGACCACCCATCCTCTAAGGATCCGTTAAACTATTTACTATATAGTATATTGCGCTATTATAATAATGTCTAACAGTAAAATAAACATACTTTTAAATAGCGTTAAGGCTTTACATTTTCCACCTTAACACAAATAATGCCAATAGTCTATACAATACCTTCATATCTCCTGATCGGGAGACTATGAGAAGATACTGCATAGGTACGACACAAATAGAAACTCGTAGTAAAGGCTCGATATGGTAGGTGACACGGCATACAAGGCAATGCCAGGGTAGATATATCAATTACGCACACGGGCTGGTGGTAACGCAGCAGCCACATACGCCCACCTCGGAACACATTCCCAAAATCGAAGGGGCACCCAAACAATCACAAAAGCAATAGAATGGTATCGAAGAAATGTGTCCGACCAGAGGAGCTACCCCTTTTGGCCCGAGATCGCTCCTGTTTTAGCCACCTTATGCCAACTCACGGGAGTTGGGTCCATGTAATATACCTCAAGAACGTCGCCATCATTCTACTTCATTCTAGAATATCCACCGCATACACAATTAGTCAAAGTGGTTTTCGGTATCGATAGAGAGTATGCCCATATCCGATCCTAGTCTCTTTGCCAACCAATCGTTATTATAACCCATGGTTATAACTTAAAAATAATATTTTATACTTCAAAATAGAATATCATTTCAATCCAAATCTTTATCAAAACAAAGATTTAATCATTTCTAAACAATTTTAATACATTAAAACATCAACATACCATATCTTTCAAATTCAAATATTTATCAAAATAAATATCAAGTCATTTCTAACCATTTCAATATATTAAATTATCATATCCTTTCAAAACTTCCTTTCAAATCATTTTAATATATTAAAATATCATAACCTTTCAAAGCTTCATTTCCAAAATATCATACCTTTCAAAACTTCATTTCAAATCATTTTAATATCAAAATATCATATCTTTCAGAACTTCATTTCCAAATCATTTTAATAAGTTCAAATCCAAATATTCAACTTAAATACCTTTTAAATTCAAAGATATCATTCATTTGTTATCATTCCAAATCACCTTTTACATAACTTATATTTCAATCAAAATAATTCATTAAAACCATTTAAAAGTGAAGTTTATATACTTTCAAATCAAGTATTCAATTTCCAAAGTTTTAAACCATTCTGAGTTCATTTACGAAGTTAAAACCATAAACATTGAAAGTTATGACCTTTTTCAGCATTCAGAAAAAGCTGCTGTAAGTTCTACTTGACAACATTTAAATTTAAACCTTTAAAACATTATAAAGATTATATTTTAACATTCAAAAATGTTTATTAACATACCTTTAACATATGATTTTTATAAAGTAACCTTTACAGAAAAATCCAAATTTATCCGATAGTTTCACTTAACAAATTCAAGTGTATAATTTCCTTTTCTTCACTTTTCAACAAATAAACCTAACACTTAAACTTTATATTGCCATTTCACAAATTTAACTAAATTTTCAATTTATTTAATTAATTTAAATCTTAAATTAAAACCCAAATTTCACATTTAAAAGTCAAGTTATATTTTAAAATTTTACCTTTAAGCATTCATTTATTTAACCATTTTAATTCATAGAAAAATCAATAATATTTTAATAAATCACTTAAATTCAAATTCAAATCAAAATATCATATTTACATTTTCCAAATTAAATATCATTTTTAACCAAAACTCCAAATTTCTAAACTTAAGTTATATTTCAATAATTCAATCTAACTATTTATTTATTTAACATTTCCACTTATAGAAAAATTATAAATCCTTTATTTAAAACACTTTAAAAACTATTTAAATCAAATTATCATAAATTTACATTTTAAATCACTTAAAAGTTCTATTTATATAACTTAAATGTCATTTTAAAAGCCAAAGTACAAATTTCCAGATTTAAGTTATATTTCGAAAATTCAGTTTAATCATTTAATTACATTCTTAACTTAGAGATAAAAATCATAATTTCTTTATTTTAAAACATTTCAAAATCCATTTAAATCAAATCTCATAAATTTATATTTTAATCTACTAAAAAAATCCAAAACACTTTATAAAATAACCACAGGCCTGTATATAGTTTTCTAACCTAGGTCAAGTGATACGGATATATATCATTTCAATCCGCGGTTTACAAAGAAAAATCCGGGTTCTATCATTTCAAACCCGCAGTCCCAAGTTAAAAACAAATAAATAAAAATCATTCAGGCCTATTATTTCAGCCCATAACGTTTTTTCTTCCTATTCTAAAGTCCGTTCGGGTATGTATCATTTCAACCCATAGTGATTCTAATCTACAGGGAACTTGCAGTGTGATAAACTGATATAAATAACAGAATAGAATGATATAACAGTAACAGATGATATGACATGAAATTTAACAGGTTGATATGACATGAAATTTAACAGGTTGAACATCATATATAAATAATCACATGGCAGTTATAACATGCATATTTTTTTTCAACACATTCAGTTATTGTTGTTTCACAACTGCATAAGTATAAATGTCGTATGAGCTTTACTCACCTTAAAATGCTGGAGATCGCAATACAACTGACATAACAGAATCAAGAGCAAAATGACAAGCCTATGGACATGAGTGGAGAGCGAATTCAAGCTAAAGATCTTGTATTACAACCCAAAACAAAATCAAACAAATTATAAATTTCAATGCAACTTGAAATGGAATAACTTTGAATTAAAAAGAGATTTGAATGCAACACTTTTTTCCTTGCTTTCTATATTCTTTTTGCATGGCCTAGGGATGGTTTTGCCTCTGGTTGGAACATGGTTTGGCTCAGGTATAAGCATGGGAATGCACGACCTAAGTGGTGAAACCTGGAGGGAAGTTACATAGCGAGAAGGTGTAGGGGTTTAAGGCAAGCAGTGTGATTTTTTTGTCAAAACAAAGGCTCGGCCATGGGATGTTTGGCTCAACCAGTGGGGTTCAGATCTGGACAGTAGTAGGGGTGGTGGTTAGTGGCCAAAACAAGGTGATGGTGGCGGCTATGGGTGGTGGCCGTGGTGTAGTATGAAGGTGGTGAAGTTGTGGTGGCTTGGCTTGATGTTTTCAAGGGGATTCAAGGGTTTGTGTGGAGTTTTTGTTCCATGGAGGTGCACGGCATGGTTATGGTAGAGGAGGAGGAGGTGGTAGGTGATGTAGGGTGGTTGTGACAAGGTGGTGGAGGTGTAGGCCATGGCTATGGAGGAGAGGGAGTACAAAAGAATCTAAGAAAACAAGGCAAAAAGCTTGAAAATGAGGGGAAAAATAGAAAAAGAAAGAGAGGCCATTACCCTTTTTTTTTGTTTTAGCCATGCAAATGAGATAGAGAAGGAGTTTTTCACGTGAAATTGAAGTGAGAAACTCATGGCTACAATGAGGTATACGGCCAAAAACTCAAGGCAATGAAAAGACAAAGGAAAATGAAGAGTTATAGGCAAATGAAAGGTCTTAGGTTAAGCTTTTTAAACTCTTCACATTTCCACTCTTTTTAAATTAAATAAAACCAAATAAAAATAAGTAAATGAATTTAAGAACTGAAAACAAAATAAAATAAAAAGAAAATAAATAAATTTAAAGAAAATAGAAAAAGAATTAAAGAAATTGCTTAAAATTCAAAACAGGGTTCAAAAATTACAATTAAAACATCACTGGCTTTGGAAAAATATCTACTTCATTTTAAAAATATTCTAAAGCAAAATTTTGAAATTAAATACTTCAATTATCATTTCTAAAATGAAATAAACAATTTAAATTAGAGAAAATAGAAAAAAAAATGAAGAAATTGTTTAAAAATTGGAAACAGGACTTAAAACAAACAAATAAAATATCACTAGCCTTCGAAAATTTCTATTTCACTTTAAAACAAATAAAGAGTCAAATGAATAAATACATGAGGAAAAAAACAAAGTGGCAATGAGAATAAAATAAGTTCTTAAGAAAAATATAAAGATAAATAAAGAATTACTTTAATTATTTGAAACTAGGAATTAAAACTTACAAACAGAATACAACTGACATTTGAAAATGTCAATTGCACTTTTAAAAATGTTTTAAAACCAAAATATATACATAGAATGTTATTTTACACATGAAAAAATAAATTAGAACATTACATGACCAAATAAAATATTATTTATAAAATTTAAAATAAACAATTTTTGTTAAATACAGCAAATTTCACACAATAGTTAAAAAGGCATAACTTTCACATTATAAATCAGATTTCAACGAAACAAAAAGCAGTGTTCTTAAAATTTTAATTACTTTCATAATAAAAGATAAAATTCAAATATTCAAACTTTCAAATTTTAAATTTAAAAGTCAAAGTTTGACCATATTGACCAAAATTCACTTTTTTGGAAAATATTCTTTTTAGTCATGTTTGGAATTCTAATTCACATCAAAAATCAAAATTTATATTTAAAATAAAAAAATTTATCCATTTAATAAATCAAATAAAGTTTTTCAATCAAAAATTCAAATTAAAATAATTAAAATATAAAATAAAATAATCACAAAATACAGGGTTGTTACAGATATTGGTCTTAATATATATATATATATATATATGTGTGTGTGTGTGTGTGTGTGTAACAACCCGCATATTTATCGATTATATATTTAAATATTTTGTTTAAATATTTTATCGGTATTCGAATATTGGTCCGAAAAGCTACTTTTTGCAAACTGTCGAATTAGGACTCGAGACCACTTCCATTGAGTTGGAAATGCTGTTTACAATTTTTTTAAGTAAAAACATTGATAGGTTTGGAGTTAGTGAAATTTCACTAACTTTTCCCGCTTTGGACTTTGGGTTAGTCTAGCCATTATAACTCAAGCCCACTTCTCTCCTTCTCCTCACTCTTCATAAATTCCTACCAAACTCTAGCTCAAGCATTAATGGTGAGTGGAAAGGGAAACTAAAACTCCAAACCTAGGCTTCTACTTCAAATCCATCTTTCAACTCCAAATTCAAAGAGAAGATATTGGATTCAAACTTCTTGTGTTGAGATTAAAGTGGATTGATTCTTTCTTTGCTTCAAAGCTTCATTTTCATTCATTTTTGGCCCAAAGGTGAGATTTTTATCTCACAATTCTAGCCTATAACTATATTGGACTGTTGGGAATGATTCCCAATCACTTTAGCATGTACATTTGCATTTGGTTTGGATTGGATTGGCGAAAATCTCCAATTTTTAGTGTTTTTGGTGAAATTCTGCACTTAGGTCGTTCTGCCTATGCTAGGTCATTTGCGTGGAAAAGTCTCGGCCTTCAAATAGCCCGTTTCTGGCCTTAAATCGTTCTACAACCTTAGGTCGCTCGGCACTAGGTCGTAGGTCGTTTGGCCACGAAATGTCGCCTTGGAGTTAGGTCGCAAGGTCGCTGGGTCGTAGGTCATTAGGCTTAGGTCGTTAAGTCGTTCCCTCTGTTGGAAACGTCTCCTCGGTCTTAGGTCGTTAGACCTTAGGTCGGCCCCTCCAGGTCGTTAGACCCTGAGTTGTTCCGCCTTCATTGAGCTCGCGCACCTCTTCAGGTCGCATACTCCTTTAGGTCGCATGACCCCCATCCCTTTAGGTCGTTGGACCTTATTTTCCTTAAGGTCGTTGGACCTTATTTTCCTTAGGTCGTTGACCCTATTTCCTTTAGGTCGTATGACCCATTAGGTCGCGTACATTTTAGGTCGCTTGCTCCATTAGGTTGTTAGGTCGCTCGACCTTGCCTGGGTTGTTAGGTCGCTTGGCCATTTCAGTTAGGTCGCATGACCACAAGGTTGCTCCAGTTAGGTCGCATGACCCCTTAAGTCGCTCGCCTCTGTTAGGTTGCTCGCTTCTGCTAACTCGCGAACACCTCTAGGTCGCAACCACTAGGTCGCTTGACCCCTTAGACCACTAGGTCAACTCTATTTTCAATAACAAAGCTCTATTCTTAAACCTTTTTCCAATCTACTAGTATATACAAACCTTTACCTCACTCGGATGAGAAATCTAATTAAACGGCTTAGTAAAACAAGTGGAATGAAACGCTTGCGTTCACTTCGTCGGTTAATTCTTGGACTTGTTCGATTGAACCTCTTGTGAAAATTTTCTAGTGAAGATTTACAGTTTGTTCGTAAATATTTAAGTTAAGCAAGTGGTTATGGGACACGAAGATAAACTTTTATATTTACTAGCTTAGTGTAATTGACACTTCTCGTTGATCATGACGATCATTTTATGATTTAGACTAGCAATTGTGCGATGTCTCTTTGTTTGCAAGGTTAGACTAGACCTCATGGGTGTGATTCCGACTCACACATATCTCGTCGTCCGCAAGGTTAGTCTAGACACCATTTGTGTGATTCCACTCACACATACCTTTTTGTTGCGAGGTTAGGCTAGACACCATTTGTGTGATTCCACTGACACATACCTTTTTGCTTTTTGGTTAGCCTAGACCTCTTCTGGGTGATTCCGACTCACCTATATGGGGTAGCTTCCCATGGTCTTCGGACCATCATGTGATAGGCCTCTTTCCCTTTTTCTATGATTTTTGGATTTCTTGTGTTGATTTCTTGAATTTATGTCATTGACTTGTTATGAGTACAAGTTTAGGGTATGATGCCCTCTTTGGATCTTTGAGAAGATTCTTGTGATATTGATTTATCTCTTATTGATTGATCTTTTGTTGATCATCATTTGCATACTTGTAGTAGTATGTCAGTATGGATATTTTATGTTTATGCCATATCTTTTATTTTATATCATGTCATCTGATATTTATAGCTAGACTGATCCGTTTATTATTTTCTTAAATAATACTCGGGTCAGACCGAGATGTTACAGGTGCTTCTGCTTGACTTCTTCTCGGGATTTGCTACCCTGACTTTTGGCTAACTATTTAGATTAGCAGTTTTTGTTGTATACACTTGAGATATAGACTCATAGTTGTATTCTTTTGTATAGCACGTGTTGCTATTCTTTTGTATTATTGTGGATCTTTTTGACCACTACTCTGATGTACACTTTCATGTGTTAGTTATATATTCATATCTTCTTCCGCCTTTGTGATATGGATGTCTGCGACTGATTTGTGTTATGCTTATTTCTATGTTTGTTTCCGAAGATTAATTATAGCCACCATGTGATAAGCAATCACATGGATGGTCACTCCTCAACAGCCTTATTCTCCGTGCTAGTTGACATCACTATACCGTAGTGTTCTTGGCTAGCGTGGGTATAGAGGTGGGGCGTCACAGTGTGTGTGTGTGTGTGTGTGTGTGTGTGTGTGTATGTACATATATATAAATATATATAGAGATTTTAAATATGTGTTTAAATTTATTTTAAGCTATAAGGAAATAAATGTATTTAAATGCTATAATGATTTTTTTGAATTATATATATATATATATGTTTATGTTAATAATTGTTTTAAATTAGAATATTGATTTTATAATAACATATATGTATCCCGTTATATCGAGCTAATATGAATTGCTCTTATCGATTCCTTTTTATCAGCTTCGTCTGTCAAATCCGTATTAAGCTTACTTCGTTTTGAAAATTATTGGTTGAATTGGTCGATCGTCTAGATTGTGAATCAAATCATAGCTTGTCGCGTTGTCAAATATCTCTAGCCTCGAAAGGTGAGCAATCACTCGTGATTTACATTCTTATATTTAATAAATTTGATTTCATTTGAAATGAAAATTGAAATATGCTGCTAAATTGAACTGTTAATTATATCATTGCTATATATGATATGCCATTATCTGTAACTGTTCGCCTATGACATATGACACCATAACCTGTCATTTATATTATGATTTAATTATTACTGATGATATATGCCTGTTGTTGATATGTTATATTATTATCATAATTATTCTCACTCTGCAAGTTTCCTATTAATTTAAAATTCCCTATGGGTTGAAATGATACATACTAGAATGATCTTGTAGAATAGGAGAAAATCGCTATGGGTTGAAATGATAAATCCAAGCGATTTTCATTGACTTTGAATTTGGGATTGCAGGTTGAAATGATATATATCTGTAGATTTTTAAATTGCGGATTGAAATGATAAATATTCGCATCACTTGACCATAGTATAGATAGACACCATTGGTCTATATTTTGAAAATGATTTATAGGGTTTTGAAAGAAAATATATGGTTTTATTAAATATTGATTTTAAGATATTATATATATAAATGTTATTTTATAAATTTTTAAAATTTTAGATTTTTAAATTTATATATTTAGAATTTTGAATTTATAACTTAGCTTTGAAAATATAATTTTTAAGACTTTTCTTATAATTTTACTGTTTTTAAAACATATAAAATAAGTTTTAGTATAAAAATAAATTTAATAATAAGCTTTAATTTAATAAAGTTTAATTTAATTAGTATATAATATGTTTAAGTATTTATTTAAAATTATATTTTAAAAGTAGATTTTTTTATAATTTTAATAAATTAAGGGTTGGAAAGATAAATTTGAAATTGATTTGAAATTGTAATTATTTAAGATTTATACTCAAACAAAATAGATTTGAAATTTATTGAATTTGAGATTTTGAAGATATGATTTATAACTTGATTTTTTAAGGATGATTAAATGAATATTTTCAAATTTAAGTAAATCGAAATGAGATATTTAGTTTTATTTAAATTGTAATTTGAGATTTTATTTAAATATCATTGGATTTATTAAGTGAATACTTCAACGGTAAAGTTGAATTTGAAATATAAATGAAATTTATCAAAACTGATTTATTGTCAAGGTTTGAATATTTGAACTGTGAAATCTATTAAAATTGGAATGGTTTGATTTGTAGTTCAAATCTATATTTGAAACCGATATAAATTAATGGTTTATTGAGATATTGAATTAAATTGAAATTTTGTGAATTAAGATTTAATTTAAATTTAATTTTAGAATTCAAGTTGATTTGGATTGATTTGTGAAATTTGAATAAATTATTTATTTATATAAAGGATTTTTAATATATATTGAAAATTATTTTAATATATATAAATTATTTTGATATATATATACACACTATTTTTATTATAAAACTATTTTAATATACAAATTATTTTAATATGTAACTATTTCAAACTATAACTATTTTTATTATGTACACTATTTTTAATATCTAAACTATTTAAGTGGGAAGTGTTATGATTTCCAAAGTATTAAAATTTCAAAGTATTAGGATTTCAAAGTGTTATGATTTCTAAGTTGTGATCTCTAAAGTGTTATAAATTCAAATGTGTTATAAATTTGGAAAGTGTTATGATTTTTGAAGTGAATATTATTTTAAAGGGAGTAATGATCTCGAATTGATATGGTTTTGAAATGATATGATATTTTGATATGAATCATAAACTATTTGAAATGAAATGACCACGGTGGTATAATAATGTTTGGGTGTTAAAGAGACGGGGATCAGTTATTGTCATACCTTCTACCTATATCGAAAACCACTTTAACAACCGTGTACTCGGTAGGGATTCCAGAATGAAGTAGGATGGTTGGCGACGATCCTATATGAGGTATTTACGTGGATCCGACTCCCGTGAGTTAGCTTAATCTGGCTAAACCAGAAGCAATTGACGGGCTAAGTGAGGTAGCTCCTCCGATCGGACACACTTCTTTGATACCAATCTATTACTTTGTGATTGATTGGGTGCACTCTCGGATTTTTAAGAGTGTTGGACGAGGTAGGCGGTAGCTGCGGCTATGCGTTACCATCAGCCCGAAAGTGTAATTGGTATGTCTACCCTGGCATTGCCTGGTTGTGCTTTGTCACTACCTTATCGAGCCCACTATGGGTTTGTTTTGTGTCGTACGTATGGAGTGCTCCCTGATAGCCCACTAGTTTGGTGGAGTTTACAGTACTGTGTAGACTATGACATTATAAAAACGTGTTAAGGGGGATATCGGTAAGGCTTCAACGTTATTTTAATAGTTTACTTTACTATAGACATTATTATAATATCGTATGTTACTACATAGCAGATAGTTCCAGGATCCTTAGAGGATGGGCATCCCAAACATCCTTTAAGTTACTTGTATTTCAGTTAACATTTCACTTGAGTAGAATTTATTGATATAAGAATGTTAATCTTGACTCGAGTGTTTTGTGTTTTGCTTTATGCTCGGGTCAGACTGAGTGTCACAGCATTTGAGACTCGCCTTTGGAGTTGGAGCTTTTCTTGGAGATCCATCTATACCTATTTAGCTTTCAGTTGACTCTAATGATATATTCAGATTTTGTTATTTGACTATGTATTGAGACTTCTATGTATCTTGATTTCTGCTGTATTTCATTTCATACTCGTTGTTTATATAGTAGCTTCATGAACTACTATTTATCTATTTCCGCTGCTTCTTGTTATATTACTCTGTATCTGTGATTCCGTGATTGATTTATTTACTGTATATGTGTAACGACCTAGAATTTTCGATCCCGAAAATTCCAAATAGTTAGGAAAAGAAGAAAAGAGATATAAGAAGAAACGGAAAACAAGTCACAGAATCTCACATTCGCAGCGGATCAAAATATAATATCAAATAATAACAGTTATACAAAGAAAACTGTATCTTTCAATTTATATTTATACATCAGAGTTACAACCAATACACAAACACTGGACAGTTAAAATTAACCTGTTCCAGAATTACAAACAATAATATACGCAGCGGAATACCCTATATGTTCCTGCCATCCATCTTGTCTTCTGATCTCCAGAACGTACTTACCTGAAAAGCTGTAATACTTGGTCTGACTCGAGCATTACATCAAAGTAACACCCGGGCCAGGCTGGAAACCAGCGTGAGTAAACCCATCTATCATGGAATACAAAAGCATACAACTTATATAAACCCGGGTAACTTGTATCAATTTACAACTTCACAAGTTGTTACATACATCACTTCTTTCACACATCAATTTCTAAGTACCAAAACTTAGATTAAAAGGTCCAATTTACTTAAATCATTCCATTTCAGCCTATTGATTTCACATATTTATTTATAAATAATCGAAGTGGTTTCGGGTATTAACTAATACCCGACTCCGGTCTCTTCGAATTCAATACCATCTTAACTCAAGTTATTCAAGTAAATTACAATTCAACTTTAAATGCAAGATGTCACTTTACCCAGCAATACATCATCGATAGATAACCACATTATCATTATGCACCCAAACATATCATATCACAAAAACATTTCATATCAGAGATATCAATCAATTCAAGGCATTTAATCATCATTTAATCATTCATAAGCAAGATGGATCATTTCCAAAATTAATTTATTTTATCTTTAATTAAATTAATTACTAATCTTTTAATTACTTAAATTACCTTTACTTAATCATTAATAAATTACAAATCAATTAATTAATCATCTTTTAATTATCCATCTTAATTAATCATCCTTGATTAATTATCTTTAATTACATAAAGTGATTATCCTTTAATTAATTATACAAATTAATTACCCTTAATCATTTACAGTAATTAATCTTTAATTACTTTCATTAATTACATTAATTAATGATCCTTAATTACCTACTTCCATTATTCAGCCTTAATCAATCATAAACAGTAATTGGCGATCCTGTAATTACTTATCTTAATTAATTAACTCCTTAATTAATTACATTAATTCTTTTATTAATCACACCAAGTAATTAATCCTTAATTACTTCTCCTGAGTAATTAATCTTTAATCACTTCTCATTAAGTAATTTCCCTTATATTAATTACATCCAGTAATTTATCCACCAATTACTTCACTAAGTAATTACACTTATAAATCTCATTAAGTAATTATACTTAATCAATTACCAAGTGGCTATCTTTAACAAATTAATTAATCACATTCATCTCATTAACTATAACTGGGTAATTCATCCCTTAATTACCATATAAACCAAATAATTAATCTTTAATTATAGATTAGTTAATCTTTAATTATTAATTAATAAACCTAAATTATCAATTAATTTCCTTCAATACAAAGTAATCAATCCTTAATTACTTTTAAAATCAATTAATTAACCTTTAATTAACTGATTAATTATCCATTAACTATTGATTAATAACCTTAATTATTAATTAGTATCTCTCAATACAAATTAATTAACCCATGATTACTTTAATTAAATTAAGTAATTATACTTAAATGTCTTAATCAACTTAATTAATCTCTAGGCATTAAACCTTAATTATCTTAAGATAAAATTTTGTCTTATTAATGCCTTATTACCATTATCATTTTAAAACATTTTACCATTATAATTACCTTAATATTTATTAGAAAGAAATATTGCTTTATATATCAAAATATATTCTTATATAAAATCATTTAAAATCTTTATATAATAAAATAACAGGTACTATATATATATATATATATATATATCATTTTAGGGTACCATTGACCCTATCCTTAATGAGTAATCCCACCAGAGCCAAGGTTCTCGCTTAACCTCGCTCTGGTACCAAATTATAATACTTGATTTAACATGCATTTTAGAACTGCTACTGCATTTCTTGATTCCAGAACAAAATTCAAACTTATATTTCTTTAAATAAATTTTAAACTTAAATTTATGATTAAACAAACATGTTACATTTGAATCTCTAAGCCTAACAAAGATTAGGTGATTAGATTTTGGATTTTTGATCGAACTTCAATGTTCTGAACCAAGAACAGAGATGATTTAATACAATCACGCATGCACACATACAAACATTTATAAATACAGAGATAACTCATATATATGCACAACTAAGCATCATTCATCTCAGACTTCACAAGCATCAGATGTTTATTTACTTAGATTTTAGTTTAAAAGTGTTTACTCACACACTAAAAGGAAGAGGCTTGATTTTACTGGGAAGCTTTAAAAACTGTATTGCTTGGATTTTGAGACTGGAAGCTTTGAATTTTGCAGAAGAAAACATTTTGAAACTTGACAGTTTGAAACTGGAAAACTTGATCTTGTTTTTGATTTACATACTGGAAATACTTGATGATGCTTGAGAAGGTTGAAACTTTGAAATTGAAATGCTTTAAGACTTTGATTCACCTCAGGTTGCTTTTCGAAAATCTATTACAGGCCTAACACTTCAGGTGTTTGATTTGAAAATGATTGTTTACAGGCTTGAGGAGGAAATAATTTACAGGGTTGAACTATTTCTAGGTTGAAGCTTCATATTTTGAAAATAATACGCTTGAGGATAAAACAGTTTTACAAGGTTTTGATATTTGATCTGAGGAGTGTTTTAGATTTGATTCTTGAGTTTGAGGATGTTTTACTGATTTGTTTTTGGTTTTGGAAGAATTAATTTAACATGCTTTAGTTTCTTAGACATGAAAATAAGAAAAGAGATGGGAAAAGGAGATGATAGGTTTATGTAAATGTCGATTTGGATTTATAAAAATTAAAAGAAATGGAAAATAAAGGATGACACTTGTCATAACCTATTATTTATTAACTTACATGTGTATTTATCTAGGGTACCATTAAAGATACGGTCAATGGTACCCTAGAATGAGTACTCAGAGCAAGATCCTTGGCTCTGGTGGGTTTACTCATTAAAGATAGGGTCATTGATACCCTAGAATGAGTTGAGTGTATATATATGAGAGCGTACTTGTTATTTTCTTATATAAAGATTTTAAATGGTTTTAAAAATAAATGATTTTATATAAGATTATATTTTGATATATAAAGCAATATTTCTATCTAATAATATTAAGGTAATTGGTTGTTAAATCATTGGAATAAAATAAAATAATGAGAACTAAGTAGTAATAGAAATATAACCAAACTGTAATTGAATGAAGATAAGTTTGAAATGGATTCAAACTGAAATTAAAATCTTGAATTTGTAGAAAAGTTTTCAGAATAAGATAATAGTGAATTGGTTTCCAGTTGTAATAACCTTGGTTATTATCCTAAAATAATGGAAAGTTTAAGGAAGTAAACTTAGTTTGAGTATAATTTGTAAATTAAAGTGGATTTAAATTGTGAAGTTTTGAATTCTAAGTCTAGAAACATTTGAAATTGTTTTCAACATGTTAAATGAAGCGATAAATAATATTATTCGGAATATTTTTGAATGTAATCTTATTTTAAAAATAAGAGTTGTTTGAAAGCTTTAAAGAAAACTATTTTTAATTCAAAACCAAAGGTGGTTTAAATTTTAAAAATATGGCTTGGTAGGCCAGGAAGTAAATATGTATATATGTGTGGATATACATAATATCATAGATGATTTGAAATAAACTCTAAGGTGTTGAGTTTTGATTTCCCTGAAGTATGACGTAAAACCCAAAGTGATATAAGTTTTGAACTTATAAGTGGGAAAGAATTTTGAAATTTGAAGTAGGATTCAAATTTGAGTAAGGTTAACAGGATTATATTGAGATTTAACTTAGGGAAGTTAAATGGGTTGATTTGGAAGGGAGATATATAAGATCTCAAACGGGTTTGAGTTCTTGGAATGGGTAATAGATGCTATTGGTAGATGTTTTATAATAATTTAGATGATATCATCCTGTTGTTATTAATAATCTTTAAACTATGAATTGGATTAATTGAAATGAATTTAGAAATGAATTGAGGAAATATATGTCCATTGCACAAATTAAATGGAAATAAAACTTTAATCAGGAAATTGAACTTGTGGAGATGAAATTACCTTGAAATTAAGATTTAAATGCTTGGAAATTTAAATTGTTAAGGATTGGTTTCTAAAAATTGAAATTAGGTGATAAATTAAATTTTAAAGATTAAATTGTTTAAAAAGGATTCGTATTATTATTTGAACCTAGAAATAGGTTATGGAGTAGTGAAGGCAATTTAAAATAAAATTTTGAAATTTGGACTTAGAATAAATTGTTTAAAAACTTTAAATAAGGTTAATTTTTTTAAGAGATTAAACCAACATTTGAAAATTTAACTCGAATTTATATAATTTGAGATGATTTAAAGTGAAATTGAATTTGAATTTGTTCAAATAGAAATTGGTTTGAATAATTTGGAATTGTGATTAAAGTTGAATAGTTTCAAATTCAAATGGAATTTGATTTGAATTTGGAAAGAATCGAGGTTAATTCAACTCGAATCGGGATTAATTCAAACTAGAGTTGAAATGAATTAAAATTGAAAATTGGTTCAATTTGAAAATTATTTGAATAAATTAAGTTTGAAATCGAAGTGGAATAAAGTTAAATTTGGAGTGGGAATTGAAGTTGTTTAAATTGATTTGAGATTGATTCAATGTTAAGAGGAAGTGGAAATTTAAAATTGAATTGATTGGAATAAAGATTGGGTAGTGGAACAGTTTGGCTCTGAACTATTTTCAAACAAAGTATTTTAATATAAGCTTTATTAAATCTATTTTTCCAAGCTATTTACTTTATACAATTTTTCTTTTTAAAGCCAAACTATTTATACATATTTTACAATTATTTTTGAAACTATTTAATAATTTTTCAACGGTTTTATAAACTAGTTACTGTTTTTCAACTACTTTATAACTAATTACTATTTCACCACTATTTTGCAATTATTCAAAATTTCTATAACTACTTGACTATTTTCCAACTATTTTACAGATATTTTACAAACTAATAATTATTTTTCAACTACTTATCTATATTTAACTTGTTAAGCTGTTTTCTAAATTTAAGCAAGTTAGAGTGCAAGTTGTTTATGATTAATTACCAAATGAGATAAGGATTAAAGTGATAATCCAAATGGAATTGAAACAATTTTGAATAAGTGGATAGAAATTAAAGTAATGTGAATAGAAAGGGAATTGTTTTAGTTAATAATCAATGAAGATAAATACGTAGGATGTACGTATATTGTTCTATTCGCATAACGATTAGATCCAGATTCGAGCACAGAATTTCGAAATAATATATCGATCCAAGTTTGGATTTTTCTCTCAATTTTCAACGGCGAAACTGGATATGGATTTTTGATTGGTTCTGGAAATTCTATATCATAGTTATGACTATGCAAGGAGAATGACGGTTTCTGATCAAGAAACCAGATCTGAGTCCGCACTAGGAAGTCGAGTGGACGATACTAGTTCGGAAGGGAAATTGTGTGATCAAGTAAGCGATCGGATTGATATTGCGTATGAATGATATGTGTATATCATACGGGTTTGAATGAAATTGACATTGAAAAATTTGTGGATAAAAAATGTAAAATGGTTTATGAAATGAAGAGTATATTTTGTGAAATATATGATGAAGTAAAATGGAAATTGGATATTTCTATGGTTAAAGGTTCACTTTATGAAGAAAAGTAATGAGTAATCAAAAATTGAATATTGATTTGGAATAAACAAAGTTATATATCTTTAAGATAAATCTCCCATTGTTGAATATATTGCCGGAAGAAAAGGGTTTTTGAAAGTATTTAAAGTATAAAAAGGGAATTTATACAAGTTTGAAGTGATCCAAAGATTTTCAAAGCTATATATGTCTATATATATATGAAGGTTCTTATGAGAATGACTTTGAGGAAAGGTTTTTGGAACCTATGGATTTGGAAAGGCTACTAATTTTTAGAGAAAAATCAATTTTGGAAATTTGGAAAGCCTAGTTGAGAATTATCGATTTTGGGATAATTGATTTTGAGAAAGGAGATTTATATGAGATTCTACTAGGTGTATGATTTGGAAGATATTATATGTGTATAGTATAAAGTGTTTTGATGATGGCTCTGAAGAAAAAGGCGCTCCCTTGAAATGAACTTCTCAAGAGTACCATAAGTTGGTACTTCCTTGAGCCTCAAAAGGGGGGAGGCTCTAAAGTGGATCCTGTGAGGAAGTCCAGACAAACTAAAGTTCCTAAGGATTATTGGGTAGCGAAAGTCGAGGGCGCTGATGCCTACAGAGGCATTTGGGTTATGGTGTGACGACAGCGTAACTCGATGTCGCTGTGATATACTGTGGACCATAGCGGAAATCATATGGAGGTGGGTGTCAAGGTCTATGCTTGATTTTGCCGGGAAGGCAACATAACATCGGTAGACTACGATCTATGGCTGAATGGAGTGGAGAAGTTTCATTCTTTTGGCAACGGAATTTGAGGGCACCGATGCCTATAGTTATAAGGGTTTTTGCTGTGATAACAACGTAACCCCAGATGTAGCTGCGATCTGTAGCGAGTTCCATCGCGTAATCGAGGGGTGCGGAGTGCCTATAGTTATCTATGAATTTTGCAAGGATGGCAACGTAACTATCGGGTTAACTGCGACCATGGATGGGGGTGATGATTTCTAGAGCATTCACACCAAAGATGTTTTCTCTATTTCAAAAATATTTTCTATATCTTTTTCAATAAAATTATTTTTCAAGTATTTTCACTAGGTATCGAAAACGAGTTTACCTAGTACTTATAGATTTTCAGTCCTACGCCTAATCAACGTATGACCGAATCTCTATGGGAACAAGGATGGACTTGTTGAAACATCAAGTTATAAAAAATATTTTTATAAAACTATTCTGGCAATATTATATAGATTTTAAAAGTGTTTTAAAAATGATCAAAGAATAATTTATCCGATTTCAAATTATTGAATAAATACTGGCTTCATTCCTTTTCGAGGATGAAATATTCAAAGGGGGGAGGAATGTGATAACCCGATTTTTGGTCATCTGTTAATTGGATAATCAACTGAAATTTGCTACAAAGATATTGATTTTGTATGGTTAAACAAATGGAATCCTGATAATTTAAAAAAAAATCTGGGTATATCCAAATGAATTTGAAAACTATAATGAATATTGCATTATAAATTTTTGGAAATGATAATTTTTTTAGGAGGTTAACATACACATATAAATATATGCAAAACATTATAATGTTGGAAATTTCATATATACACAAATAAGTATGTAAGTGTATGTTTATGTGTATGTGTGTGTGTGCATATATATGTATGTATGTATAGTGATTAGGAGGCATTGATTTGGATTCAATAATTTTCTACGGGTAGTTAAAGTTAAATTCTATTATTTTAAAACATTAAAGATAATATTTATTAATTTAGAATGTAATAATTTAAGTTTAAATTAGGATTTAATAAGAGGAACATACTTTCTTTTACATACAATAAATATAAGATACATACATACATACATATATGTATATATAAGTTTTAAACTTTAAAAAAAAGAGAAGAAGAAACTTTTAATAAATAGTGCAACTTAAAGAAAGCTAAGGAGTTTGACATTTGTAAGCTTCATAATGTATGGATTAACATTTGTAACTTTTATTAAACATGCACAAAAAAAGAGTCTACTTATTCTTTTTTTTTTTTTAAAAAAAGGGCTGTACATTTTATTCACTCAACTCTACTCTTCCATTTTTCTTTCATTCATCTAAAAAAACCAGAGAGGAATCAAGTTTAAAACTTTCAAAAACCTGAAGAAGAAAAAGAAGAAACTGTAATTAAACTACAAATTCAAACCTGAGCGGTACACCTGATCAAGTAAGATTTATTCAAAGAATCAGCTCAGCAAGGTCTGATCCAGAATCAAATCAGGGAAATTCAGTTTAGATCAACATCAAAAGAAAATGCTAGATTTCAATCTCAAGCCACTTCTCTGTCCAATATTTTAAAAGATGAGTATACAATCTGTTTTGCAAATACCAAATCCGATTTTCTTGATGAACATGGAATATATGCTTGAATAAATGTTGAGGATAATGTGTGCATGAATGCATATTATTGGTAATAACTGTAGTAATATATGCAAAGCATTATATATTTGTCTCTGTTGATTTTCAATAGGTTTAAAATAGTTCGAAAATCAATTCCTCTTGCTACAAGAATTTTTAGATCATGATCATTATAAGAAAAATGATGATATGGATATGATTTCATTTTTAAAAAATAGTTGAAGTGATTAAATCAAACAATTACTTCAAAAAAATAAAATATACAGAGGAAGCATATTCAAATCGAAAACTCAATCTATAAATTTTCAGGATTTGATTCTAAAATTTGATTCGTATATAGATAACATGATTTTTGATATAAGTATCGTGATTTTTAAGATTTTGGTTGTTGGGAATTTTCAAAACGAACAGGAAATAAGGTCTCATCGATTCTTGACAATCGAAGGTGATCTGGGTGCCAGGATTTACGCTGGAGGAGGCTGATAGTCGGGTGATCGATGGAAAAACATCAGATGATTTTCTCGAGCACCATGGTGGCGGAACAAAGATGGACTAGGGTTTTGGCCTGGTTCGAATAGTGGTTGCTCTTGAAGCAATCGTGGGGTCGTCGTTGAATCGGTTGTGGTCGGTCATGGAGGAAAAGAAGGGGATGGTCCGACGAAGCTAGGGCCTTGGTGGCGTGGATGATGGTGGTTGGTGTGTCGTCGGCAGGACGGGTTTGTCAGGGAAGTTGATTCAAGGTTGGGTTCATTTAGCTCAAATTCGATCTCGAGTTCGAACCATCGATCATATGGTCGGGATTGAAGGGGCTGGTCAACGACGACTTATTGGCAAAAATCTTGGAAGCCGGAAGTTCACCAGCGATCGATGCATGTGCACGGATATTTTGTGCATCGGTGTTTTGTTTGGGACGAAGGTTTTTTTTTTGACTCGAGAGTGGTCTCAGGAAAAAGGGGGTTGCGTCGAGTCTGATCTCGTGTGCGTGAGTGAGTATCATAACCCTTTTTTGTAATTTCAAAACTAAGTATTTGGAAATTTAAATGAACTTGGTTTTGAAAAGAAAAGTATATGATATTATATGTTTTGATTAGTTTAAATTTGTTAAAGTTATTTTAAATCTAAATTTTTAAATATAAACTAAGGTTTGATAAATGTGTTAAAAATATGTGATTAGGTAATTAATGTAGGGAATGTTTTATCTCAAACTGAATCAAGGTTTGACAAATTAATGAGGTAATTAAGAGTAATTAATTAATTCAATTTGTTAATAATTAAGGATTAATTAATTAATAATTAAGGGTTATAAGTTAATTAATTAGCGATTAATTAAATTATAATTAAAGGGTTGTTAATTAGTGTTTAAAGATAATTAATTAATTGATTAGAGATTAATTAATTAACTAATTAAGTTGTAATTAAGCATTAATTAAGTAATTAGAGATTAATCAATTAGTAATTAAGGATTTATTTAACTAGTAATTAAGAATTAATTAATTTGTAATTAAGTTTATTAATTAATAATTGAGGTTTATTATTAACGATTAAGGGATAATTAGTTAATGAATGAGATTATTTGAGATTAATTAATGAATGTGATTAATGTAAAGATACTTGTTAAATGTAATTAATTAAAGGAATAATTAATTACTGGAAGTGATTAGAGGATCGATAATGAATGAAATTAATTAACTGAAGGTCAAATTAATGTTAATGGTTAAGGCTAATTAATCCATGTGATTAATTAAAAGACAATTACTAAATGTAATTATAGAGTAATTAATCAAGGATGATTAATTAAGATATATCTTTAATTGGGTTGTAGTTAATTAATGTTAAGTAATTAGGATTAAGATAATTCAAAAGATTAAAGTTGGTGATTAATTTAATTGGAGATAATTAAATTAATTAGGAATTATATATATATATATATATATATATATATATAATCTTGCTTATGGATGATTGAATAATATTGAATTGCTTGGGTTGTTGATGTCTCTGATAGGCAATTTAGATGTGCTACAATATAATGTGTTAAACAGTAATATTGTGAGTTATATATCGATGATAAATCGTTATGTGATATGATATCCAGATTATGTATTGTATTGTTAAACTTAACAAGTTGGATTAGAGATGATATTGAAATCGAAGAGACCGGGGTCGGGTATCTGTAGTACCCGAAACCACTTCGATTAGTAAACTGGATTCTTTATAAATTGGATAGGTGAAACTAAACAGGCTGGAATGGAATGTATTAAGTAACATAGACATTTATCCTGATAACTGTTATGTGATAAATGATTGACTATAAGATCTCCTAAAAAGTACGACTTACCCTGGTAATTCACATGAGTTTTATAGCTTGGTTTTTCATATTATATGGGTTTACTCACGCTGGTTTCCAGCCTGACCCGGGTGTTACTTTGATGTAATGCTCAGGTCAGACCAAGTATTACAAATTTTCAGGTAAGGACGTTCTGGTGCTCAGGTGGTGAGCTTGATGGCAAGAACGTATAGAGTATTCCTATGTGAGATATTTGTTTATCTGGGACAAGTTGATTTTTAACTGTCCAGTGTTTGTGTAAATGTTGTAACTCCGATGTATTAATGTAAATTAACTAATACAGTTTTCCTTTGTATAACTATTTTTTATATTTGATATTATATTTTGATCCGCTGCGAATGTGAGATTATGTGTTTCATTTCTGTTTCTTCTTCTATCTCTTTTCTTCTTTTCCTAACTATCTGGAATTTTCGGGATCGAAAATCCTTGGTCGTTACATTCCAGAGTAGTATTTGAATATGAATTAAAAGGATTTGGAATTGAAACTTGGAAAATTGAATTCCTTTGAGTTTGAAAAAGTTTTTCAAGAGTTTTTGAGAAATAATAGTGATATTATTTCAAAATTATTTTTGAATTGGATATCAAACCCGGTGGGATTTGGATCAAAAAAATATTTGAAAATGTTTTTGGAGAGAATAAAGGCATTGAACTCTTTTCAGTCGTTGGAAAATAATTTCGGTGATGACTGCAGCATCATCGAGATTCATTTCTGAGTTTCCAAGAGAGGAATTGCTGCCAAATTGTTTTAAATTGGGGTTGTTTGCAAAACTAGGTTTTGTTTTGAAATTTAAAGGATAATTTGATATGTAATTGAATGATGAATGATTTTGAAATATTGAGAAATTAAAAAAAAAGACTCTGGAATCTTATTAAAATGTAATTGGAACATAAATAAGCTAGAAAACTTATAGAAGTTGAAAATTCGAATTAAAATGTAATGCAATTGGATCTAGTAAATAAAAGTAAAAATTTATTTTATTGGAAGTAAATTTGTGGGAGAACAAATTTATTTAAATTTGTAAGTAATAGAACTAGAATTAAAATTGAATGATGGAATCAATTTAAACCGTGTCAAGAAAAGTGAATTGTAAATTTGTTCGAAGGAACTAAAGAAAGTAAAAGTGGAGAAATAAACTTTTTATTGAAATTTGAAATTGTGGAATAAGATTCAACTTGAAAGGTTTAAATAAAGGTAAGTGTGACTAGAGAATAAAGTTAGAAAGACAAGCCAATTAAAGAAGGTTGGTAAATGGAATGGAAATAAAATTGTGGATAGACAAATGAATTTGCATTTGTAAGAAAATAGAATTGAAACTGAATATTGGGAATTATTTGAATTGTGTGTAATGGAAGATAGTCTGGATTATACTAAATAAAGTAAAGAACTGAAATAAAATTAGTAAATAAACTAATTTGATTCAAGAGGGTAAGTAGATGATTTGGAATTGTATGTTGGGTGATATTTAATTTAAAATGTATAAAATAAAGTGAAGTTATAAAATTAGTTCTTAGTGAACTAAAATTATAATGTTTGGAAATAAGAAATTGTGTGAGATTAGAAATAAATTAGTAGTGGAACTAATTTAAATAATGATATGAACCAATTGTGAATGGAAGATAGTTGATAAAATTAAATATTCAGAATTTGAAGATGAGTTGAATTCAAGTAGAATTGGAAATGAAGATGTGGATGAAAATTTGGAAAAAGTATTGAGATTTGAGATAAATTAGTAAATTGAAGCAAATTGAATCTATTTGGAATTAGGATCCAAATTGATTAAATATAGATAAAAAACAAGTGATAAAGTGAAGTTGAAAGATTAATTTGTAGTAGACTAAAAATAATTTAAAGTTGGAAATAAATCCATTGGGATTTAAATAAATTAGTAGTGAGACTAATTAAAGAAATGACTAATTGAATATGGCTTGAGATGAAGGTAAGTTGAATTCATATGGGATTGGCGATCGAATTTAAAAATAGGTGGATATAAAGGCTAAAGTGGTAGAGTAATAATATAAGAGTATATAAAATGTTTATACTAAACTTAAGAAACGGATGGTGAAATTCGTAAGTAAATTGGTACTGGAAATACACTAAGTAATTTTGGAATGGAGATTAAGCAAAATTATGAAATGGGATAATTGTGGATAAGTGAATAGAAATCAAAATAATGTGAATAAAAAAGAATTGAGGTAGTTAATAATCAATGGATATAAATACGTAAGATGTACGTATACTATTTATTCGCATAAGTGATTTGATCCAGATTCGAGGATAGAATTTCGAGGTAGTTGTACCAATTCGAGTTGGAATTTTTCCCTCGATTTTCGACGGTGAACTCTGGTTATGATTTTTGATTGATTTTGGAAATTCTCTATCATAGTTTGTGGCTATGCAAGGAGAATGATGGTTTCTGATCAAAAAACCAGATCTGAGTCCGCACTAGGAAGTCGGGTGGATGATACTAGTTCAGAAGTGAAATTATATGATCGAGTGAGCGATCGAATTGGGTATTGCGTACGGATGATATATGTGCATTGTACGGATGTAAATGAAATAGATATGAAAACTTTTGTAAAGAAATGTGTAAAGCGATTTTGAATGTTGTAATTGAACATTATTGCTTAGTGGGATACAGATGTTTAAAAGCAAAAGGAAAATTGGAATTTTGATTTCAGATGATAAATTTGAATTGCTCAACAAAAGGTATGTATTTAAATTTCTGTATGAAATTTGATGGTTTTCTGGTCTAGCCACTTGGCGTTTTGTTTTTTTTGAAATCTGGGGCACGTAGCGGCATTTTGTAGTTGTACCGAGAGCAAAGAAGACGCTGGCAAAAATTTTCGTAAATTTAGGGAGTTAGAAAATTTAGATAATTTAAAATTTGAATTTGAATTATAATTTGAATGGTTGAATAAGTAATGTTGTTTGGGAACTATGAAAGAGTTTGGAAAGTTAGTAGAATTGATAGCGTGCCTTTAGTAAAAAGATGGTTTTGGGAAGTCGTTAAAAAACTTTTGGATTGGGAAATAATTAATGGGTTATGGACCGTTCCTCTTAACAAGAAATTTCGGGGATGGAATTCATTTAAGGGGGGAGGAATATGATGACTCGGAATTTTTGGATATTTGAAAATTGAAATATTTAATTGATTTTAAATATTAGAAAGTTAGCTTAACTTGAATTTCAAATATCACTGTTTATTTGGCAATTAAATTATTAAATTTAATAATTGGAAATTGGTTAAAATTGTGAATCTTGGTTTTTAAGTTGGTTAAAAATATTTCAAAGGCTTGGAAAATTTATATTTATGATACTGGAGATAACAGAAGTTTGAAATTTGAGTTTGAAAATGTTTTGCTCGGTTTTAAAAATATATAGTTTGAATCGATATTTAAAAATAGCCTTCCGAGGCACAGTCTCGGAATTCGATGAAACCAGTTCCATTGGATCTGTAATATTGTATTATTGTTGGATTTCAATTCTCGTAGTGTTTGGGGTGATCGGTTGGCCGTACGATAAGTAAATGCGCTGAAATTAAATCGAAAATTTAGTATTATAATAAGGTCCAAAAACTATCTTCTCCATACGATCAAGTTAGGCCTCGAAACCTTTTTTAGTGCATTCAAAATAGAGGTATAACATTATAAACGCCTTGCGGCATGCCTCGATAGAATGTCGTAATTTTGAGTTGTATTTTCGAGACGATTTAAATTTAAAATTTAAATAATTTGACTGGTCAAAATAATTCAAACCATCTTTTTATACCCTGGCCACTTGTCTTCTGGTTCATGCCAATTGTCACCTACGCTTACTAGATGTCTCTCTTCTCTTTCCTTGTTTTAGCTAAGAAATGACAGTAGCTTCTAAAAAAAATTCTTAAGAGGAACTCAGTAAAATGAAAATGGAATTCAAAATGTTAATGGCCGAGAAAAAATAAATCGTATTTCCCTACAAAATTGGAATTCACGTTCATCTTCAATTTACTTCCTCCACTTCCAGTTCGAAGCCCTTTCCCCTAAATTTCTCTTCTCCTTTAGATCATGAAATTTCTTTTCCTTTTCCAGTTTATAACCCACGAAATCAATTTGCAAAAAAAAAAAAAAAATGGCATGTATGCAGAAGCAAACGCAAGGGGTATCACGAAGGGGATAAGGAGGCAGAGTCACGTTTGGTGGCTCGAGCATGCTCAAATGTCGGCTGTAGAGGTCGCGAGGAGGCCTGAGGCGAAGTCGCAATGGCGTCTTCGAGCTTGAGGTTGGTCGGCGTCAATTGGAGGGGTTTTTGCATCATTCGATGGTGCTTGAGTGATGGCGATGAAGCTACAGTTCACGATGGTGATTGGGGTTCGGGTGGGATGCACATGCAAGGTTTGTGTTTCAATTTTAAATATTAATACAATATGAATATACAAAATAGAAAATATATACAGTGAAATCATAAACATACGGTAGGGTTTATGTAAATGCAGATCTCAATATGTATATATATAGTTTAAAACAGGAAGTTTTATTAGCCAGAGGATTATACATGTAGAAAGGTTTTGGGAAATTTTATATATATAGGATTTTGGAGAAAAAACATTGGGACTTTTATAAAGATTTGATCCATATAGATTATTTTCGAAAGTATATATGAAGTTTCAAAAATAAAATAAATGCATGATTTTTATCTACTAGTTTATTTTAAAATAATATATTCAGAGTAATTAAATTTGTTAACTAACTTGTATAATTATTTTAGTTACTAAAAGATTTTTTAAAGAAAATTTTCAGTTAAATTAAATAGTTAGTTAATTAAATGGTAATTAATTGTTCAATCGATTCAAATATTAATTAAACCATATAAATGTTTATACAAGGTCTGAAATCGTGAAGAAATCAAGCCGGAATGGAAATTGGGTTGAAATGAAATAAAGGTGAGTTAATCTCACTCATCTGGGTTATTATTTAAATTTAAGTAGTTAAATTTAAATTTTAGTTGAATGATTGAATTGATTGGACGTGGTATATCATATAGTAGTATATATATTGGAGTGATTGGTTCTAGCATTATATAGCGAATGAGACCCTATGCACCACATAATAGCGGATGAGATAATATGATCCCATATACCGCAATATTCCATCACGAAGGTATTATTATGTTGTGCTAACATCTGTGGATGGAGTGAAAAACAGGTTGGAGGGATCCAACTGGATTCCTCAAAATGTTTGAATTCATCTTATATATTCAGCGATATGATTATGTGATGACCTGTGATGAATTATCTTGATCATATTGGGAATTGGAATTTATTGAATATTTTGGCTTGGTTAAATGTAACAACTCGATATTTTCAGCCATTCGCATCCACACACGTCGGACTTAAATTGCTCAAAATACCACATTGTAATATAAATTTAGAGCAAATGAAAAACAATCACAGAATCACAGAAACAGATATATCAGAATAACTCGCAGCGGAAATTAAAATACCATAGTAGTTCACGAAGCTACTATAACAAAATCTCAAAACAAATAAATAATATCAGTCTAAAAACATATACAATAGAAATCTCAAATACATAGAAGTTTATAAATACCAGAACTGAAATAGAACAACAGAAACTGAAAGGGAATAGATAATAGACAAGCAGAATCTCCAACGATTCCTAGCCCCAGAAAAGAAATCCAAAGCTAAGCTGTAAATACTCAGGTTGACCCGAGTGTAAAGTAAAACACAAACACTCGAGTCTGGACATACATACTTATATAATGTATACCAACTCAAGTGGACTGTAGTAGTAATGCATAATAACTTAAAGGATGTTTGTGATCGCTCATCCTCTAAGGATCAGTTAAACCATAAATTTAATACATCCCATGGTTAAAATTCCAAAATGGTAATTTATACTTCGAAATCAAATATCATTTCAAAATTCAATATCATTTCAAATTCATTTTAAATTAAAATATCATATCATTCCAAAACCACATTCATTTTTATTTAATTTAAATACCATTTCAAATCACATTTCAAAATATCAAAATATTTCAAATCAAAGTATTCCATTTAAATCATTTAAAAATGAAGTTAATATATTTAATAATCAAATATTCAATTCTCAAAATTTTACCATTTTCAGAATTCATTTTTTCACTTAAATTTATTAAAACAGTGAAAATTCAACTTTCGCAGCACTTAGAAAATGCACGGAGAGTTATGTTTAAAGACAATTCAATTAGCAAAAGACAACATTTAAAATGCTGTAATAGTTTTAGATTTCAAATAACTTTATTTAAATTCAACAACTACAACACTTACAAAATGCTGTAATAGCCCTTAGTTCATTTTAGCCATTTAGTTCATTTATATCAATTACAGCATTTACAAAATGCTGTAATATTTTTAACTTTAGAAATGATAGCATTTCAGGAATGCTGTCAATTTAAATTTCAAACATTCACTACAATTCCATAAAAAATTAAAATCTACTTAAATCCATTTTAACTTCTAAAAAATCATATTTTTCTCACTTTAAAAACAATCATTTAAATATCCCTTAATTTATAATTTTACAAAGTAAAATTTTCACAAATAATTATCAAATCTTTAATAATTAACTTGTAAATTAAATGTAAAATTTTATAACGTTTCATTTACTTAACATTTTAATTAAGTTTCATAATTTTATTTAAATTCCATTTTATTTTCTTAACTTAACTTTTATTTTTTTAAACACTTTCACATTTTCCATGTTAAGTTATACTTCAAATTTCAACTTTTAAACATTTATTTATTTAACTATTTTTAATTTGTAGAAAATCAATAAAACTTTATAAATCATTTTAAATTTAAATTTAAATCAAATTATCATATTTTCTTACTTAACTCAAACTTCATTTAAAAACAAAATCATAAATTCCAAAATTTACTTATATCTCAAATTCTACTCTACCATTTATTTGTTTCACTTATTTAACTTGTATAAAATCACAAATATTTTATAAAAATTATTTTTAAATTAAAGTTAAATGAAAATATCATAAAATTTACATTTTTATAATATTTTAATTTTTTTAGAAAAATATATATAACCACGGGCATGTATATTAAATTTTCTAACCTAAGTCAAATGTTACGAATAATATACTATTTCAATCCGTAATTTACAAAGGAAAAATGCGGGTTCTATCATTTCAAACCCGCAATCCCAAGTCCATTCAGGTATGTATCATTTCAACTCATAGTGATTCTATTCTACAGGGAACTTGCAGTGTGATAAACTGATATAAATAAACAGAATAGCATTATATAACAGTAACACATGATATGACAGGCGTATAAACAGGGGTGAACATCATATGATCATAGTATAGACAGTTATAACATGATAATATAATTTACAAATTCAAATGGTGTCAATTTACTAATTGTAGAAGTACAAATGTCTAGTGAGAAATACTCACATGTTTCAGCTGGAGATAGCACGACAAATGTAACGACCCAGAATTTCTGTCATTTGAAATTCGTATATTTAATTGATTTTAAATATTAATAAGTAAAATTTGTAAGTCGAATAAATTTTATTTCGAATATCAAGATTTAATTGGATAATTAAATCGATAATTTAATATTTGAAATTGCAGAAATAATTGGAAATTTGGTTTAATGCGATTAAAAATGATTTGTAAAGTTGTATTAAATCATATTGGAGTTAGAATGATGTTATAGAACTTTTAAAATTGAATTTAAAGTTAATTTGTAGAAATTTAATATTTTAATATTTAATCGACGAGTAAAAATAGTCATTTTTCAAACATTCTCGGATTTCGACGAAACTAGTTTCATTGTGTCCGTAATGTTATATTATTCTATGATTTCAAATTTCGTATCAATCGGATTTACGGTTTGTCCGGGGCAAGCTAAAATGCGCTGAAATCGGTTTAAGTGAATTTTAAATTTAAAATAGTCGATTTAAAAACCTATCTTTCAAATATGATCGAATTAGCTCCTGATACATATTCCATTGCGTTCGGAATGGGGGTAAAACATTATAAACGGCAGGCGGCACGCTTCGTTTGGAGTTCGGAAAAATTCCGGATGAATAGTGTCGCGAGAATTTTCTATAAAAGCCCATAGATTTTCCCAATTTTCACAAACCCTAACCCTAGAAGCTTCGGGCCTCCATTTATTTCGATGGCCATAAACATTCAAATCTTCCACCTCGATTGTCTCTCGATCCAAACCCTTTTAGCTTTCGATTCCTAAATGAAAGTTGAAGAGCTTCGCGAGATCTACGTCTTCAACAGTGATGATCGTGATCGACGCAATGTAGAGGGAGAAATTGAGCTGCGTCTGGCTGCAGTTCGTGCACGTTTTTCCACATAAAACAGTGACCAAGCTTCGTGAAAATTGTGCCGAGAGTTGAGCACGAGATGAGCTTCGATAAGATGGTGGTCGATCGTCTTCAAACGACAAGATGAAGGCTCGAAAATTCGATTTATAATGGCGGCTACTTGGGTTGGTTCAGTCGCGTTTAACAACTGGGAAGATAGGGCGTGCGGCTGAGATCTAGGGCAAGGGAATGAATGGCCCAGATTGCAAAAGGTTATAAAAATATAAATAAAAAGTTAATTAATTTATATATTAATTTGTATAACGTTTAAAATGTTGTAACTTTGTCGTACGAGGTCCGTTTCGCACGAAACGAATTGCGTTGGGTTCGTATTGATGAATACTACACGATGGAGCCGGATTGGGATCGATTGGAGCTAGTGATAATTTTGTGTAAAATTAAACGCGCATTTAACTTTATTCGGAATAAACGCGGAAACCGCTATTGGAAGCAATGTGAGAACTTCTCACTCAATCGAATTAGTTTCGATTTAAATTTTAAATAGTTAGATTTAAAATTGCTTGAATATATGATTGAATGATGGTTGCTATTTGTTGTATTGAAATAAACCCTATACGCCGTATATTAAGCGGAGGTTATTATATTAAACACATATACCGCGATATTCCACCTTGAAGTGTAATTGGTATTATATATGTACTTGGAGTTGATTTCCCGCATTATATAGCGGATGAGACCCTATTGTGACGCATAATAGCGGATAATATTTTATATAAACCTATGTACTGTGATATTCCGTCTTGAAACGGGATTGGTATTGTGCTAACATCTGTGGATGCAGGGAAACAGGTTGGAGGGATCGAACTGGATTCCTCAAATAATTGAATTTTTTTCCATTGTTGTGTGTTGATTATTTACAATCTCTGTGTGATTATCTTTTTGATTGAAATCGTTGAAGGTTAAAATTTAGCCGAATACAATTTTGGTATCGTTAGATGCCGGAAATAAATAAATATTTGAAAGTATACATATTATTGAATTTTGGAATTGATTCATTTTAAATAAATAAACGTTATAAATTTTACGTTATAAAAATTATGATTTTTGTGAAATATAACCGAAATGTGATTTTTTTTAAAATAAGTAATTGATTAATTTGTAAAATAGTTTAAATTGGGATTTTTGAATTATTATAAACAGTTTATATAAAAGATTTATAAAATTGATATTTATAAATTAAAATATTGGAATTATAAAATGAGTTTTTATAAGTGTTAAAATGAAGTATAAATGGATTTCATAAGTGATTGAAATTTATAGATTTGAAATTGTGAAGTTATAAATGAATAGATTTTGCAAAATAAAAGATTTATAAGTAATTAACTTATAAATTAGATTTTGGCATTTAAATGAGAGATAAATAGAATTTGTTAATTAAGGGATTTTATAAGTTGAAGTTTTTATAAAACATATATATGTGTGTGTGTGAATTTATAAACGTTGTTTTATAAATTCGAAATCAATTGAATTTGTAAGTAAATATGAAAGCTTATTAAAGGAGATATATCCACGATTTTGGACAGTGGATAATCCTTTAATTAAATATGTAGAAGTGTTGAATTTGGTTAACGAAGTATATTCACGATTTTGGACAATGAATAATATATTAAAGAAATGTTTTGGGGAGGTGATATTTTAAATTGAATTAAAACGATTTAAAGGTGTTTTAAATTGTATTAAGTATCGAAACCATAGATTTCAACATTCATTGTTGAAATAGACGTTTTCGAGAAATAAGGAAAAGATGGACTATAACACTGTTGTTATAGTAAATGTTTTTCGAAAGGAAATGTTTTTGTATAGTATTGGGATTTATATATCTATCTAAATTTCGAATCCCTATACTAGTGATTTTGGCTTGTCGTAACGATGTTTTACGCAACATTCGTTTTGACTCAAATAAATGTGTTTAAGAGAATGTTTTCCTTAAAGAATAAATTTTATACTTAATTGTAAGTTAAGTATATTGAAAATTTTCCAAATGTTGAAAATAAATAGATTTGTGAATTACTTAATATTAAATAAGTATGGAAATGTTTTCCAATATGAAGTGAAATGTTTTGAGATTTATATCTTTTAAAGATAAATTGAAAGTGATATTTGAAATCGATTTGAAAATCATATATCAAGTGGATATTTGGAAATTTAAATTCACCATGGAATTTATAAAGGAAAGGGAAATTTGTTTAAAAATAAACATTGATTTATTTTTTGAAGCGTGGAAATAAATTTACGGATTTGGAACGTAAATTTAAAGTTAATCAGTAAGGATTTATTTAGTTGGTTTAAATGTACCATTTTGAAATGAAAGTGCATTCTCCTTGGAAAGCCGAGTATATTTCCAAAGTAGCTTTTAAAGTATAAATTAAAAAGTTCTAAAGTAGTTTTTAAAAGAATATTTTGGAGAAAACATTTTCTTAAGTTATCTTGAAATCCTTTAAGTAAAGATTTATTAAGTTTATTATAGAAATGGTTATTTCTAAGATTTAATTTATATTTGAGTTAGAAAATAGTTATTTAAATAGTTATACTCTATCTACTAATTTTATTTTGAAAATTAGTTTGGACTTAAGTTATATATAATATTGGTATAATATTTTTATAACTAATATTTTAAGTAAAGTGTTTAAAGAAAAATAATTTTATTTCAAAGTGTTTTTCCGTTATATTTTGGATAAGTGCTTTAAATTATTTTAAAGTATTTGAACTCGGCAGATTTCCAGTGAAAATGAATAAATATTTGATAGTGTTTCCGCGTAAGGAAAAAGATTTGAAATTTGTTTTCAAAAGTTGTAAAGGTGAAAAGTGATTTGAATTTTTTTTTCAAATGGTTGAAGTATGGAAAAATATATCTTGTAAAGATATTTTTTGAAAATAAATAATTTGGGAAATTATTTGAAATCTGGTGATGTTGTGCATATCTATTGATAGTTAAATAACCAACTATCAATATTTACCTTTAAATGAGTATTTGTTGTGATTTGCTTGAATTTGAATGCTACACTTATTTTTAAATAAGCGCTCGTTATTCGGTTTAGCCGGGAGAGGACCTTTGGGTCATGAATCCCATTCCGAATAGTGATACGACGTAATGGATAACATTTGAAGACCGGATATTTTTGAAAACGGAAGGATTACCGTCGAATGTCTCTGCATCGGATGATCTCCGATATAGAGATTTTATCACCCTTTGTGATGGGAAGTCCGATCGTGATTAGTGAATATCCGGATTGCAAGGGATTCTTTTGGAAGTGCCTTCGGTTCTGTTCGATCCCGGAATGGACTTGTATGGATGTGTGTCTGACGTTACAATTTGAGATGTAAAGCTGGTTTCTATCAAATACATTTCTGTTGGTGGCGGAGAATTTATTCTCTTAGCTTAACACTCTTCTCTGAGACGTACAAGCTCAGAGGTTATGTAGTTGATGGTTACTAGTGATACATTCCCAATTTGGTAATGTGGCATACGAAGTGCTGCTGATCATTTGTTGATCAAAGCATAGCTTTTTTATAAAGCGTAGCTTTGTGGACGAGACTTTGTCGGACCTCACACCCCGGTAATGGTCAAAATAGGAAAGATGCAGCAAGGTTTTAGGGAGTAGTGCCCCTTAGGGTATGTACATTTCCTTTTGGATAGAAGTGGTATCATGGTATAGAGCCCAGATACTTAACTTATGTGGATGTCGCAAATATATATGACTTTGTGATTGATGTTGGTTGAGGATCCTCGGATAAAGGTTGTTTACAACCGGGGGATGGCATACTCGTGTCAGTAGTTACCTACTTTTGCAGAGGTAACCCGGCCTTGTGTTGGCAGAGATCCAGTTAGGTCCTCGGGGCGTCTCTCCAAAGGCATACCCATGTGGCAATGGAATTTCCTTGGCCTGACCATTTGTTGGAAAATCCAAAGAAACAATACGAACCCTGTACAGTTTTAGTTGTATAACCTGCCATGGAATGTGGCGGTAACCTGCTATTGAACATGGTAGCTATAGTAGGCATACGATAATGGTCGTATGTCGGCTAAGATTTATATTATACTTTCGAAATGTTTTCCTACACTTTGCACTTATAGTAATAATATCAAAGAAATTTGCGTATCAAGCATGTTTGACTATCATAAGGAGAAATCTCCTCTGATTCTGCGTTTGCATTGTGTGTGTGTGTGCGGGAGGCCTTATGGTAGTTACATTTTCTAAAAGCATTGTGGATCCATTTAAAAATATTTCTTTGTTTGTTTTTAAAGATAAACAACTGTTTTTAAGTTCTCACACCAGTCCCATGACTGACCTGGAGTTTATTGTTCCCTTCCTAAACTCTGGGTGCCCATCATTTTCCACACGGGTAGCCTAGAGTCAGGTTATCAGGTCATTCTGGAATTGAGGAGTTGCTGTAGAGATCTAGGGGCAAGTTGGATGGCATGGCGTATCAACTAGTATATAGTATTTCTTTTCCGCTGTTTGTTGTTGTAAACTCTGATAATGTAATGTAATGTGATGTAATGTAATAACTGATATAGTGATTATGTTTAAAGATTATTCATTTATCTATTATATGTTATTCCGCTGCGATTGTGAGATTCTAATATTGTTTCTGTTGCTTTTCTTTCTTTCTTACTTCTTCTATCTTTTTCTTCTTCTTAAACCCTAAGGGTTCGGTTTTCCGGCATTCGATTGTTCGGCAGTTGATACAGTGGACGTATTAATGTCAATTTTCGGGAGTCGAAGAATCAGGTATTTCACAACAAGCACACAAACGAATATCCAGACGGTACGATAACACGACAAAAGACTTGAGTAGGAAGAGAACCAAGCTAGATCTTGTACACAACCCATAAAACAAGACAAGTATAAATATGATTTCAAACCAAATATACTTGTGATTTCAACATAGAATACATATAGAAACAATTTGAAAATGAAAATAACTATGAAAGGAATGACTTGACCATTGCCTCCATCATTCAAGTGTTTGGCCTAGGGTTAGTTTTTCTCGGCCAAAGTGGTGCATAGGGTCAGGTATAGGTCCATAAAGGCATAGCTAGTAAGGAGTTGGAGTGGTGTAAGTTACAATATAGGAATACAAAGTGATTAAGGCAAATAAGTGATTTTTGTGCACTCATTTGGTTCGGCCTTGACTGATGTGGGGTCCACCATTCATGTTACAGGTCAGGTGGGGTCTGGAGTGCAGCCAGAGGTGATGGAGGATCAGGTGTTAGCGGCCAAGGAGGTGGTCTAGGTGAAAAAATGAAGACTAGGTGATTTTTGGAGCTCGGGTAGGCAATAGTTGAAGTTTTTGAGGAGTTTTGTGGTGTAATCTTCTTAGATGAGTCACGGCTTGGTCAAGACAGAGGGGAAGGAGGGTGAGGTGGCTATGGATGGTGGTGGAATTGGTCAGAGGAGGTGGTGGAGGAGAATGGCCGAGCTAAAGCATGAAGAGGCAAGGCAATTTTAAAGGAAAAATCAATAGAAATGAGAAGAAAATGTGGGGAAAAGAAGACAATACCAAAGGTTTTCTCTTCAGATCTGATAGTGGCATGAAAATGAAGTGAGAAAGAGTGTTTTCACGTGAATTGCATAAAAGAAACACAAGGTTATAGGAAAGAGAAGGATGGCCCAAAGGTTGAACGGGTGTGAAGGTGGAAGGTCAAAGGTTATAAAGGCTAAAGTCTCTTGATATTTCCCTTTACATTTATTCAAATAAATCAAAATAAAAACCAGGTAAATAAAATAAAAGTGAATAAAAAATAAAGTGAAAATGAAATGAATTAGAAAAATAGATAAAAATATAAGAATATAGTTAATTATATGTAAACTAGTATTGAAAATTGAAAACAAAATATGACTAGTTTTGGAAAAATAATTACAACACTTTAAAATTGTTTAAAAATAAAATATATACATAACAAGACATATTACACACATATATACAAATTAGAACAAGATATGACAAATAAAAATATTATTTATATAAATTAAAATAGACAATTTTATTAAATAAATCAACTTACATACAATATTTTAAAAAGCATAACCTTCACAATATAAATCGGATTTCAACGAAACAAAAGGCAGTATTCTTAAAATTTAATCTATTTCATAATAAAAGATAAAGTTCAAGAACTCAAATATTTAAATTTTAAATTTAGAAAGTCAAAGTTTGACGGGATTGACCAAAAATCCACTTTTTAGGAAAATATTCTGTTTATTCAGGTTTGAAATTATAATTCACACAAAAATCAGAATATACTTTTAAAATAAACAAATTTATCCATTTTGATAAATAAATTAAATTTTTTAAACCAAAAATTCAAAATAATTAAAATATACAATTAAAATAAATCACAAAATTCAGGGTTGTTACACTCTCCCCCACTCAAATCTTTTCGTCCTCGAAATGAACAAACAAAGAAAATAAAGAAAAGCAAGATAGACAAAACAAATAGTAACTGGAAAAACAATTCCAGATTCGAAGCATGAATGCTCTCTTCCGTCTCCCAGGTACAATCTCGATCATCAGTACTCCATTATACTTTGATCAGACTAACAGATTTCCTTCTTAGCTGCTTCGTACCTCTTTTGACAATACGAAGCGGCTTACTCTCGACAGTCAGATTAAGCTCAATATCCAAGCTATCAAGAGCAGAAGGCTGAACCAAAAAGAGATGGGTCATGAAGATACCAGCGAAGATGTGAGACGTGCAACACATCATGTACTCCAGAAAGTTTCTTAGGCAAATACAAACGATAAGCCAAAGAACCAACTCTTTCCATAATACAGAAAGGAGCGTCGAAGAGGAAGAAGGTAGAAATTGTTAGAAGAGATAATAGGTTGAAAGACAAGGATGAATCATTACTTTTAAAACTATATAAATTTCAATTTAAAATTTTTATTTACAACATTTTAAATATTTTATAATATGATGAATAGCCATTTGATTCAAATCTGATATTTCAAAGTAAAAAATACTTAAAACATTTTTAAATTATTTAGACAAGTAAAATAAATGATAAAAATATCCTTTATATAATACTTTATCAAAATACTTTTATAACTCGATGTCTTAACAACTTTACTTTCGTTCCTGCAGACTCTGGCCATGCGTTGATCAGGCGCAAAGCTAGAATTCTTCAGGTACTTAGTAGACTTGTTTCAACACCCAGTGAAAATACTTGAAAAACCTTTTAAAAACAGATATGGAAAGTACAATTCAAACAAAACAACCAAACCAAAAAATGTCGATCATGGATCACGGATACACAATGGTTATGCTTGGATCCCCCAGGAAACATCCGTACCCGTAGGCCGACAACCGCAGCCCTGCGATTATGCCATGAAGACTAGTAGTACCGCAGATACACAATAGTTAAGCCAAGATCCCCCAGGAAACATCCGTACCCTTAGGCTCTCGCAGCCCCTATAGATTACGCTACCAAGCGACCCAATAGATCATAGATACACAATGGTTATGCCTGGATCCCCCAGGAAACATCCATACCAGTAGGCTCTCACAGCCCCTGCGAATTACGCTATGTAGTCGCGCTCAAAAGAAAAACCATGGAGATCGCCATGGAAGTCGATGGACACTCGAGCATCACATCCGAAAAATCCAAATTAAAGAGAATAATATCGACAAAAGAATCCACAGTGTGGCCATAAAGCGGATATCAAGCAGAAGGCACTTTCCATATCTTTACTTCGAAAATATGTATCATATAGTACCTTTTCAAATCAGTTTCAATTATCATACTTATATAAAGTACATTATATATAAGATTCCATTTTCAAATCGAATACTTTTCAAAATCCATAGTATATCAAATCATACTTATATAGACTTCGATTATATAAGATTTCACTTTACAAATTGAGTACTTACCAAATCAATGGTTCTCAAATCAACTTCATACTGATACAAATCCATTTTATATAAGTTCGATAACTCCCAATGTAACGACCCGTATTTTACGTATCGATAAATCGTAGAATTACTAGGTCGTTAGTGTTGTTTATGTCATCTATAGCCTAAGTCGTATGGTAGTTAGATCGTGTGGGGAAACTAACTCGTGTAGGGGCGACTTAAGTTAGGTCGGTAGTTAACGAGTTACGACCTATAGGAATGACCGACCTAAGAGATAGCGAGTTAAGGCTTAGAGTAGTTTAGGTCGTGAGGGAGTTAGGTTGAGTGGAGCGACCTATAGATATGAGCGACTTAGGGTTAACGACCTAGCAGTTAGACGAGTTAATGGGTTAGAGGTAGTTAACGACCTAAGGAATTTAACCTACATAAGTATTTGACCGACCTAGGAGGATTAACGACCTAAGTTTGCTGTGTATAGATAGGTCGTAAGCGACCTAAGATAGGGGGCGTGTTAGGTCGAGTGGATTTGATAGGTCGTAACCCAGTTAGGTCGTGAGCGACCTAAGTAAGTCGTTGAGTTTTAGGTCGTGGGATAAGCCTCGTCCCAGTTAGGTCGTAGGTCGTTGGGTTCGATGAGTCGTAGGTCGTTGGGAATGGTAGGTCGGCAATAGTTAGGTCGCTGGGTAGTTATGTGGTGCAGTTAGGTCGTTAGACGACCTAAGGTAGGTTGCATAGATTGTTAGGTCGCGCGCTTATGTTTTTAGGTCACGTGCATACTGTGGGTCTTAGGTCGTAGTATAGTTAGGTCGAGACTTTTTAGGTCGGCAACGACCTAATAGCGAGCCTACGAGTTAAGATCTAGGCGACCTAAGGGGCGATTCAGCCTATAAATACGCGACCACTAGTGCACTTTTTGGGATCCGGATTTCGAAGCGACGAAGTGCTGCCATTTTGAGAGCTCGTCTATAACAGTTCTTCACTTCTTTTCTCTACTCTAATCTAGTGTTAACATCCATCCAAGATCGAAGATCAAGATTGAAGATCCAAGAGCCAAAGTTGAAGATCTTCATCCGACGAAGCTAGATTTCACCATTTCAAGCGAGATTTCGACGAATCGAGCTTGAATCCTTGCTGTCCAGATCATTAGTTGATAGTTGTTGAAGTGTTTGGGTGATTCGGTGAGTGGTAGTTATCTCTCACGCGGACCCAAAGGAGTATATTGGATTGGTGGCTTGTTTGAGTATTAAAGTTAGAGATTTCATGCATTTTTCTTAGTTCCAAGACTAGATTCATTACTTTTGAAGATGTTTGCCTATGCACGTTCAATTAACAAGTTATAGAGACAAAACCCATGTTTTATATTTGATAGATCACAAAACCCATGTTTTATCTTTGATAGATCTATGCTAAAATCCATGATTTCATATATGTTAGACTTATGCTCATTTATTTACGAAATTGCCATTATAGTTGATTTTGCTTGATTAGATCTTGTTTGAATGCTTGATTGTTTGGGTGTATGATTGATTTGATTTTCTCGAGTTAGCTTGTAGTTAATTTGGGACAAGATGGTTGAAGATGATTCAAAAGCTAAGTGGAAAGGCTCTTGAATGGTGAAAGCTGCTGTGGCATATGAAGCGGATGATGAAGCTCATATGGATGGGTTCGAGGACTTTGCTATAGTTAGAGGAAGAAGCGAAGTATGATGACGAAATGGACTTTGCTATGATATGTTGAGGCGAAGTATGATGATGAGATGGACTTTGCTAAGATGCGTTGGAGCAAAGCATGATGTGGAAGCCTTGGTTTAATCCAGACGGGATCATCCCAAGCATGTTGATTACTCGATGATGCGGTTCGAGTTGGTGGATAATGGTGGGCTCGAGAGGTGCTTGAGCTATAATGGGAATAGTCGTCGAGGAGGATGACTAGAAGGCTGAGATCTTATCGTTATTGAAGGTTCTAGCAAGCTCAAAGCAAAAGTACGCTGGGTAGATCCGTTATACCCAGGCGCGGGTCATGATGACGTGCTAGTACTCTGGGTAGATTCGTTATACCTAGGCACGGGTCACGGTGACGTGTGGAGTTATGTCTAGAACCGGGGTTGCCATTAGCCCTTGACGGATGGTTGAAAGATGAGTTGGTCATTCAATTAACGATAAAATCAAGGCAATGATAACAATGATAGCCAGAGTCATGGATGTTTGGTTGTATCATCATTCGGTCTCAAGAGCGGTGTTTTCTGGGTGCTTATCTGATCTTGGTTTAGGCCTTGGGGGTTTGTATTTGGAAAACATCGACCTTGACTCGAGTGATTATTGCTTTACTTTAATTATCTGCTTTGCTATGCTTGCTTCTCCTTAGTGTGTGTTTGGGGGCTATCACTGTAGAAAGAGGTGGAGTGGGATGGTTTGGGTTCCTATTCCTTTTATCCTTTATGTTCCTTTGGTATGTTTGATAGTTGATTTACTGCTCACTAAGACTGTTGTCTGACTCAAGGTTTTATGTCTCCTCTTAATACCTTGGGCTGTTCATCCATGTTTGGGATGGGCAGACTAGGTGACAGGTGGCAGGTGCTGATCTTAGTGGCTCACGCTGATGATGACGAAGACGAGCAGGAGGCTTTACATATTATTTTCATATTCTATGTACTGGATATTCCGCTGATTGTTGATTGCTCTGAGTGCTATGTAGTGAGGCTTCTTGTATTCATGATTCAGACCATGTATAAAGCTATTATGATTAGATGATGATATTCTGTTCTATGGGAGCTTCACTACATTATATTTCTCTATTGTATTTTATCCATGCGTTGTGAGTTTTACGATAGAGTCTGCGATGTTTATTTTTACCCTTGACGGTCACTCATGGCTGCCTGGCACACTTTCAGCGCACCATTCCCTTGTTTCCGTGCGGGAGTCATGGGCGGTCGTCACATTTGGTATCAGAGCTTTGCTTAATCGATTTTAGCCAACGCTCGTTAACGTAACTACGTAAGAGAGACGTAATTGTATTTTGATGGATGATTACTATATATAATATATAGTAGTTTAGATGGATTTGAACTCCTTATGTAGTTGTTCCTCAAGGTGTTCTAATCAGTCCTTTTTGTAGATACTAAGGATGAGTCGAAGAGGGAGACCAGCTGCAAGGGAAGGCCGTGCCGCTGAAGGAGTTGCTAATTATGGAGCTATGTTTGAAGCTATGATGACTTCTATCATGAGAAGGATACCAGCTCCAGGGCCATCAGTGGATGTTGGAGTTCAAGTTCAAGCTCCAAGATCGGTGGATTTTGCTAAGTTGTATAAGGACTATACTGCTCTTGGAGGAAAGGTTTTCTTAGGGACAGAGTCAACCATTGAAGTCCAAAGATGGATAGATGCTTTTAGAAGGATTTTTTGGTGACTTGGGAATTGATGATGCAACTAAGAGGAAGCTTGCATCGAGACAGCTTCAAGGGAGAGCTGCTGATTGGTGGAATTCTATCACCATAGATACTCCAGAAGAAGAGATTACTTAGGAGCAATTCCAAGTTAGATTTGAAGCCAAGTTTATCTCTACAGCTCAGAAGTCTGTTTTGTTTAAGAAGTTTGTTGAACTCAAGAAGGGTGGGAGGCCAGTTCTTGAGTATGTTTCTGAGTTTGAGGCTCTGTCCAAGTATGCTAGATCGTATATTGAATCTCCCTACCAGAAGAACGAGAAATTCGTGATAGGCTTAGATAGTTATCTTGGAAGACAGTTGGTGGATCATCTGGACGATCCATTTGAGAAGCTGGTGGAGAAAGCTCTCAGGCACGAGAGTTTGTTTCCTAAGGAAGTATTTGTTGTTGCTGTGACCAAGGAGGAGTCTAAACCACAGCAGGGTGGAAACAAGAAGAGGAAGCGGCAACAGCAGAAGGGTAAGGATGGTCAGAAGAAGCTGAAGGGGGAAAAGACCTGCTATAATTGTCGGCAGAAGGGCCATCTCTCCAAGGATTGCAAGAATCCGAAGGTGTTGTTGAAGTGTTACAACTGTGATAAGCTGGGGCACATTAAGAAGAACTGTCCGGAACCGATAAAGGACAGGCAGGTTGTGCAAGCTTATGCTTTGGGGGCTGTCCCGTCATCTTCGAAAGCTCCTACTGCTGAAGAGAAGGGGAAGGGTGTGGTGGTTCAAGGTACTCTTTCCATTTGTGGTGTTCCAGTTAGAGTGTTATTTGATACTGGAGCGTCTCATTCTTTTGTTTGTAATGAGTTGGTAGACCGGTTGGGTTTGGAACCGGATATTGTTGATAGACCATTGGTAGTGACTAATCCAGTTGGGGGTTCGTCTTGTTTGTGTATGCTATGCCGTGGTCTAGTTATATCGAGTCATGATTGCTCTTTTGTTTGTGATTGCTTTGTTCTGAACTTTGCGGGGTTCGGAATTACTTTGGGTATGGACTGGCTTAGGAAGTATGCGGCAAAGGTTGATTGTGAGAGATTGGAGGTGACAGTCGAGAATGTGGAGGGGCGAAAGGTTGTGATACGATGTAAGCATGAAGAAGGCGTCTTCATGAGCTTCATGTATTCACTGGTTGTTCCACGGGATGGACTGTCATCGATGCCAATCGTGAATGGATTCGAGGATGTCTTTGACGAGGTCAAAGGGTTACCGCCGCATAGGGAGATCGAGTTTTGTATCGATCTAGTTGAGGGAGCCAGACCTGTTGTGATGCCTCTTAGGCGGATGGCGCCTAGAGAACAGCAAGAGTTGAGGGTGCTGGATGATGACCTTTTATGGAAAGGATTCATTCGGCGTAGTGTGTCCGAATGGGGTGCACCAGTTGTGTTCGCAACCAAAGCGGATGGATCGTTGAGGTTGTGTGTTGATTATCGTGAGCTGAATAAGGTGACTAAGAAGAAAAAGTATCCATTGCCGAGAATAGATGACTTGTTTGATCAGCTTCACGAGGCGAAGGTGTTTTCTCAGATGGATTTGGCAACGGGATTTCACCAGTTAAGAGTGGCGAAAGATAGTGTGCCGAAGACTGCTTTCAGGACACCATCCGGTTTTTATGAGTGGCTGGTAATGCCATTTGGATTGACGAATGCACCAGCGTATTTTGTGGATCTTATGAATAGAGTGTTCAGAGATCAGTTGAACAAGTTCGTACTTGTGTTCGTGGATGATATTCTGATTTATTCCAGAACTGAGGAAGAGCACAAGACGCACTTGAGGATTGTTTTGGAAATCTTGCGGAAACATCAGCTGAAGGCTAAGTTTTCGAAGTGTCACTTCTGGAAGAGTGAAGTGAGGTTCTTAGGCCATGTTATCTCTGGAAATGGAATCGCGGTTGATCCCGCTAAGGTGGCAGCAATCCAGGATTGGGTTAGACCTAAGAATGCATCTGATGTGAGAAGTTTTCTTGGATTAGCAGGATATTATCGTCGGTTTATCAAAGACTTTTCCAAGATAGCTGCACCATTAACAGGATTGACGAAGAAGAACCAAGTGTTCAGTTGGGATGCTAAGTGTGAGCAAGCTTTTGGAATCCTGAAAGAGCGACTGGCGAGTGCTCCTGTTTTGACTATTCCAAGTGGGAATGATGAGATGGTGGTTTACACCGATGCATGTGGTACTGGACTTGGAGCAGTGCTGATGCAGAAGGATAGAGTTGTTGCGTATGCAAGTCGACAACTGAAGCCGCATGAAAGGAATTACCCGACTCATGATTTGGAGTTAGCGGCGATTGTTTTTGCTCTGAAGATATGGAGACATTATCTATTGGGAGTTCGATTCGAGTTGTTTACAGATCATAAGTCGTTGAAGTATCTTTTCTCCCAAAAGGATTTGAATCTTCGGCAGCAACGATGGCTAGAGTTTTTAGCATCATATGATTTTGGTATATCCTATACTCCGGGAAAAGGTAACGTAGTAGCTGATGCGTTAAGTCGAAGACATGCAGGATTGGGAGCCATGTTTTCGGAATGGAAGAGTCTCGAGTTTTTAGCTAGATTTGACTTCAGGCCCAGATGTGAATTGGAACCTGAAATGTTGGCAAACTTATCGATAAGGCCTACTCTTGTGGAAAGAATTGGCGAGAGCCAAAAGCGAGACGATAAGCTTGTCAAGATTATCCATGATTTGGAATCTGGATTGGACCCAGAGAAGGATAAAAGATTCGAAGTCGATCGAGAGGGTTGGCTTCGTAAGCAAGGACGACTGGTTGTTCCCGATATCGATGGGTTGAGAGATGAAGTTTTGAAGGAAAGTCATCACTCGAAGTTGACAATTCATCCAGGAGGAAATAAGATGTATCGGGACATGAAGAGAACCTATTACTGGGAAGGTATGAAGAAGGATGTTGGAAATTTTATTTCCAAGTGCATGAATTGCCAGTTGGTTAAAGCAGAGCAGGAGAAGCCCAGTGGATTGCTTCAGCCGTTAGAAGTTCCTACATGGAAGTGGGAGCAAATATCGATGGATTTTATCGATGGTCTACCTAGAACCAGAACGGGAAATGAAGGGTTTTGGGTCATTGTAGATCGTTTGACTAAGAGTGCAAGATTTATTCCTGTTCAATCAACTAGGACTGCATCGAAGTTGGCTGAATTGTATGTTAAGTGGATAGTTCGATTCCATGGTATTCCGAAGAGTATAGTGAGTGATCGAGACCCATTGTTCACTAGTGGATTTTGGAAGAGCTTCCAGGAGGTTTTGGGAACCGAGTTGTGTTTGAGTACAGCTTATCATCCTCAAACAGATGGTCAGACTGAGAGAGTCAACCGAGTTTTGGAAGATCTTCTGAGGGCATGTGTTTTGGATTTCGGAGGATCATGGGAAGATCATCTTCATTTGGTGGAATTTGCATATAATAACAGTTACCAGTCAAGTATTGGTATGGCACCATATGAGGCACTGTATGGAAGACCGTGTAACTCTCCAACGTGTTGGTTGGAAACTGGAGAAAAGCTGATACTTGGGCCTGAGATGATTCGTCAGACTTCGGATTGTATAGAGATCATTCGGCAACGAATGAAGGCAGCCCAAGACCGTCAGAAGAGTTATGCCGATAAGCGTCGAAAAGATTTGGAATTCGACGTAGGTGATATGGTTTTTGTGAAGATTTCTCCTCTGAAGAATGTTATTCGATTCGGGAAGAAAGGAAAATTGACTCCGAGATTTGTTGGACCATTCCCGATTATCGAGCGAATTGGAAAGCTCGCTTATAGATTGGAGTTACCAGAAAAGATGGCGGGTGTGTACAATGTTTTTCATGTATCGTGTCTACGGAAGTATGTGCACGACTCGAGCACAGTGGTTTCTGCTGATAGCTGTGAAGATTTGGAGGTTGATCCAGTTGTTAGAAGACCTCGTAAGCCGCTTCGTATTGTTGAAACCGATACGAAACAGCTTAGGAGGAAGACGATTACGTTGCTCAAGATACAATGGAGTGATGATGTTAACGACTGTACGTGGGAGGAGGAAGAGAGAATGAAGGCAGCTCATCCTGAACTCTTCGAGGTATGGCCCTAAGGTGTCGTGACATCTCATGAATTTGTAGCTTGTTCTAGTCTTAGAATTCTGCATGCTAGGCTAGAATTTGGATGCATGGTTTGTTGATTGCTATGGATGGTAGGCATGCAGAATAGTTTTGGTTGCTCTTGTTTGCTTGGAATTTCGGGGGCAAAATTCCTAAGGGGGAGAGAATGTAACGACCCGTATTTTACGTATCGATAAATCGTAGAATTATTAGGTCGTTAGTGTTGTTTATGTCATCTATAGCCTAAGTCGTATGGTAGTTAGATCGTGTGGGGAAGCTAACTCGTGTAGGGGCGACTTAAGTTAGGTCGGTAGTTAACGAGTTACGACCTATAGGAATGACCGACCTAAGAGATAGCGAGTTAAGGCTTAGAGTAGTTTAGGTCGTGAGGGAGTTAGGTCGAGTGGAGCGACCTATAGATATGAGCGACTTAGGGTTAACGACCTAGCAGTTAGACGAGTTAATGGGTTAGAGGTAGTTAACGACCTAAGGAATTTAACCTACATAAGTATTTAACCGACCTAGGAGGATTAACGACCTATGTTTGCTGTGTATAGATAGGTCGTAAGCGACCTAAGATAGGGGGTGTGTTAGGTCGAGTGGATTTGATAGGTCGTAACCCAGTTAGGTCGTGAGCGACCTAAGTAAGTCGTTGAGTTTTTAGGTCGTGGGATAAGCCTCGTCCCAGTTAGGTCGTAGGTCGTTGGGTTCGATGAGTCGTAGGTCATTGGGAATGGTAGGTCGGCAATAGTTAGGTCGCTGGGTAGTTATGTGGTGCAGTTAGGTCGTTAGACGACCTAAGGTAGGTTGCATAGATTGTTAGGTCGCGCGCTTATGTTTTTAGGTCGCGTGCATACTGTGGGTCTTAGGTCGTAGTATAGTTAGGTCGAGACTTTTTAGGTCGGCAACGACCTAATAGCGAGCCTACGAGTTAAGATCTAGGAGACCTAAGGGGCGATTCAGCCTATAAATACGCGACCACTAGTGCACTTTTTGGGATCCGGATTTCGAAGCGACGAAGTGCTGCCATTTTGAGAGCTCGTCTATAACAGTTCTTCACTTCTTTTCTCTACTCTAATCTAGTGTTAACATCCATCCAAGATCGAAGATCAAGATTGAAGATCCAAGAGCCAAAGTTGAAGATCTTCATCCGACGAAGCTAGATTTCACCATTTCAAGCGAGATTTCGATGAATCGAGCTTGAATCCTTGCTGTCCAGATCTTTAGTTGATAGTTGTTGAAGTGTTTGGGTGATTCGGTGAGTGGTAGTTATCTCTCACGCGGACCCAAAGGAGTATATTGGATTGGTGGCTTGTTTGAGTATTAAAGTTAGAGATTTCATGCATTTTTTTTAGTTCCAAGACTAGATTCATTACTTTTGAAGATGTTTGCCTATGCAAGTTTAATTAACAAGTTATAGAGACAAAACCCATGTTTTATATTTGATAGATCACAAAACCCATGTTTTATATTTGATAGATCTATGCTAAAATCCATGATTTCATATATGTTAGACTTATGCTCATTTATTTACGAAATTGCCATTATAGTTGATTTTGCTTGATTAGATCTTGTTTGAATGCTTGATTGTTTGGGTGTATGATTGATTTGATTTTCTCGAGTTAGCTTGTAGTTGATTTGGGACAAGATGGTTGAAGATGATTCAAAAGCTAAGTGGAAAGGCTCTTGAATGGTGAAAGCTGCTGTGGCATATGAAGCGGATGATGAAGCTCATATGGATGGGTTCGAGGACTTTGCTATAGTTAGAGGAAGAAGCGAAGTATGATGACGAAATGGACTTTGCTATGATATGTTGAGGCGAAGTATGATGATGAGATGGACTTTGCTAAGATGCGTTGGAGCAAAGCATGATGTGGAAGCCTTGGTTTAATCCAGACGGGATCATCCCAAACATGTTGATTACTCGATGATGCGGTTCGAGTTGGTGGATAATGGTGGGCTCGAGAGGTGCTTGAGCTATAATGGGAATAGTCGTCGAGGAGGATGACTAGAAGGCTGAGATCTTATCGTTATTGAAGGTTCTAGCAAGCTCAAAGCAAGAGTACGCTGGGTAGATCCGTTATACCCAGGCGCGGGTCATGATGACGTGCTAGTACTCTGGGTAGATTCGTTATACCTAGGCACGGGTCACGGTGACGTGTGGAGTTATGTCTAGAACCGGGGTTGCCATTAGCCCTTGACGGATGGTTGAAAGATGAGTTGGTCATTCAATTAATGATAAAATCAAGGCAATGATAACAGTGATAGCCAGAGTCATGGATGTTTGGTTGTATCATCATTCGGTCTCAAGAGCGGTGTTTTTTGGGTGCTTATCTGATCTTGGTTTAGGCCTTGGGGGTTTGTATTTGGAAAACATCGACCTTGACTCGAGTGATTATTGCTTTACTTTAATTATCTGCTTTGCTATGCTTGCTTCTCCTTAGTGTGTGTCTGGGGGCTATCACTGTAGAAAGAGGTGGAGTGGGATGGTTTGGGTTCCTATTCCTTTTATCCTTTATGTTCCTTTGGTATGTTTGATAGTTGATTTACTGCTCACTAAGACTGTTGTCTGACTCAAGGTTTTATGTCTCCTCTTATTACCTTGGGATGTTCATGCATGTTTGGGATGGGCAGACTAGGTGACAGGTGGCAGGTGCTGATCTTAGTGGCTCACGCTGATGATGACGAAGACGAGCAGGAGGCTTTACATATTATTTTCATATTCTATGTACTGGATATTCCGCTGATTGTTGATTACTCTGAGTGCTATGTAGTGAGGCTTCTTGTATTCATGATTCAGACCATGTATAAAGCTATTATGATTAGATGATGATATTCTGTTCTATGGGAGCTTCACTACATTATATTTCTCTATTGTATTTTATCCATGCGCTGTAAGTTTTACGATAGAGTCTGCGATGTTTATTTTTACCCTTGACGGTCACTCATGGCTGCCTGGCACACTTTCAGCGCACCATTCCCTTGTTTCCGTGCGGGAGTCATGGGCGGTCGTCACACCCAAATCAAAGTATTTAATAAAATAAGGTTCTCAATTTCAATCCTTTTCAATAACATTTCAGTTTCAAAATCATATATGATTTTTCCAAATCATTTCTTCCAAATTGTATATATTCAATTTCAAAGCTTCTTAAAATAATAGATCTAGAAAATAATCTTGGTTTCCAACTCGATAAAAATTTAGGCCAAACAAATTCATTTCCAAAACCATCATATAAATATTGGTTTAAATTTCAATCTATTTTTGAAACCAAATTATTTTCTTAAAATCAATTATACCCAAAATGATTTCCAAGTTTAATCCCTTTAATACCTTTAAACTATTTATTTCTATTCAAAAGATCAATTTACCCTTTTTCAAACTATTTAAAACTAAATTTTATTCAAAATATTCCAAAACTAAATTCCATATCAGTATAATTCAAAATAGTCTTATTCATTTACTTAACAAAACAGTTCCAAACTCATTTATCTAATCGTATGATTTATATTTTTCCAGGATTATTTAGCTTTGAAAATTAAACCTTGATTTGAAAGTGCTCGAACTTTTAATAATATTCAAAGAAATAATATTAAAAATCCAAAAGTTGGAAATCACCAACAAATCAGTAAATCGATTGTAATAGATAAGGTTATGCCCAAAACAATCTGAAACTTGAGAATTGGGCACCGGCTTACTTTAAATTATTTCATATATATATTTCAAAAATCAAATCATACTTCAAAATCTGAAATCAAAATTGGTTTCACAAAATCACTCGCATCGCAAAGCTACTAAGGTGGCCTCTCCCCCACTCAAAAACTCGAAAATTAATGTCGATGATTCATGCGTTCATCACCGAAATTATTTTCCAGCGACATAAGTGGGTTCTGGACTTTTATTTTCTTGAAATTTCTTCGAAATCATTGGAATTCGTTCGAATACATTTGAAACATTTTTATTCGGAGAAATGTCTTTAAATCATATTATTATGATATATTTGCAAAATCTAAAAACCGATTTCAAAGCACCGGAGTTCGAATCTTCGAAATCAAATTCAAAACCCTTCAGTTATAAATCATTTTTATACAAGTCAAATTTCTTATAAATTTTCAAAATTTCAATTCCTTTCGAAACTTCAAATTCTCATTTTCAAAAGATATAAAATCCTTATTGAAAACATTTCACTTTCATATAAAAAGTGGTCATCCTTATCAAAATAATAATTTTAATGTATGCATAATTTCAAAAACAACCAACACAACTTTCCAAGAAATGATTCAAGGATGGATTTCAAACAAACAGAGATTCAAATTTAGAGGAACACCAATCAAATAGAATTCGGGTTCGAAGATAAGCTCGAATGAAGATGAGATAATTTAATTACCCAATAGGAGATGATAAGCATATATAAATCGTGGGCGACCTTAACTGGACAACCGTGACTTCAGGAATTTAACCAATGCGGAAATCTAAGGCAAATCGACATTCGATCGCCACAGATAGAATACAGGTAGAGTAGGAGATAGATAGCATCGTAAACCGAGGATATAGAAATCTCTGGTGAATCAATGCCAGTTGTAAAGGAGTTTTACCCCTTTACAAATCATTCAAAGATTTTCGGAATCACCGATCTTTATAGAGGTCATTCAAAGTGGAGTTATGGAATGCCCTAAAATCAGAAAGATAAAATAGAGAAGACAAGACTGGATTTCAGAACTAGTGAGAGCATTCCAAAGTTCAAGGAATCCCAATCGATAAGAATCCTAAACAAAGAGATTACTATAAAGATGGATACAGAAGGAATGAAGTTTAGAAGATCTTGATTTCAAAATAACAAGATTTTTTTACTAATATAATCTTTGAAAATCCTTTAAAAATCATTTGGAAATCATTTTATACTTCGAAAATACGTTCTCTCACAATGAAATGATTCTGAGATTGAATTCACTCATTCTAGGATATTTCTACCTTATCTCTAATGAGTTTTTGCTCCGCAGGCTATGGTTTGCCTAAAAACCAAAGCTCTGATACCAACTGTAACGGGCCGCGCCAGTGGGGTAACGCCGGCCACCGTAGCATACACTGGTAACTGTGTTCTGCCTTTACGACCAACCTCTTGACTGCACCACCAACCCCCGTGGGGACATGTAGGAGTAAGAGTCAACCGTTCGCTACCAAACCAGGAAGCGAGAACTCCCTATCATGCTGCACCCTCCAAGTGCAATGGCAGACACACATGTCGGACTTGAATTGCTCAAAATACCGCATTGTAATATAAATTTGGAGCAAATGAAAAACAATCATAGAATCACAGACACAAATATATCAGAATAACCGGCAGCGGAAATTAAAATACCATAGTAGTTCATGAAGCTACTGTAACAAAATCTCAAAACAAATACATAATATCAGTCTAAAAACATATACAATAGAAATCTCAAATACATAGAAGTTTATAAATACCAGAGATGAAATAGAACAACAGAAACTGAAAGGGAATAGATAACTAGACAAGCAGAATCTCCAACGATTCCTAGCTCCAAAAAAGAATTCCAAAGCTAAGCTGTAAATACTCAGGCTGACCCGAGCATAAAGTAAAACACAAAACGCTCGAGTCAGGAATACATACTTATATGATGTAAACCAACTCAAGTGAATTGTAGTAGTAATGCACAATAACTTAAAGGATGCTTGGGATCGCCCATCCTCTAAGGTCAGTTAAACCATAAATTTAATACATCCCATGGTTAAAATTCCAAAATATACTTTGAAATCAAATATCATTTCAAAATTCAATATCATTTCAAAATTTAATATCATTTCAAATTCATTTTAAATTAAAATATCATATCGTTCCTAAACTACATTCATTTTTATTTAATTTAAATACCATTTCAAATCACATTTCAAAATATCAAAATATTTCAAATCAAAGTATACCATAATCATTTAAATGAAGTTATTATATTTAATAATCAAATTTTCAATTCTCAAAATTTTACCATTTTCAGAATTCATTTATTCACTTAAATTTATTAAAACAGTGAAAATTCAACTTTCGCAGCACTTAGAAAATGCTACGGAGAGTTATGTTTAAAAACAATTCAATTAGTAAAAGACAACATTTAAAATTCTATAATAGGTTTTAGATTTCAAATAACTATAGTTAAATTCAGCAACTACAGCGCTAGTGCTGTAATAGCCCTTAGTTCATTTTAGCCATTTAGTTTATTTATATCAATTACAGCATTTACAACATGTTGTAATATTTTTAACTTTAAAAATGATAGCATTTCAGGAATGCTGTCGATTTAAATTCCAAACTTTCACTACAATTCCATAAACAATTAAAATTTATTTAGATCCATTTTAACTTATAAAAATCAAATTTTTCTCCCTTAAAAAACAATCATCTAAATATCCCTTAATTTATGATTTTACAAAGTGAAATTTTCACAAATAATTATCAAATCTTTAATAATTCACTTATAAATTAAACGTAAAATTTTCTAACATTTTATTTACTTCACATTTTAATTAAGTTTACCATTTCATAATTTTATTTAAATTCCATTTTATTTTCTTAACTTAACATTTTTTTAACACTTGCACATTTTCCAAGTTAAGTTATACTTCAAATTTCCACTTTTAAACATTTATTTATTTAACTATTTTTAATTTGTAGAAAATCAATAGCACTTTATGAAATCATTTTAAATTTAAATTTAAATCAAATTATCATATTTTCTTACTTAACTTAAACTTCATTTAAAAACAAAATCATATATTCAAAAATTTACTTATATCTCAAATTATACTCTATCATTTATTTATTTCACTTATTTAACTTTTATAAAATTACTAATATTTTATAAAAATCATTTTTAAATTTAATTTAAATGAAAATATCATAATATTTACATTTTTATAATATTTTAAAAAATTTAGAAAAATTCATATAACCACGGGTCTGTATATAAAATTTTCTAACCTAAGTCAAATGTTACGGATAATATATCATTTCAATCCATAATTTACAAAGGAAAAATCCGGGTTCTATCATTTCAAACCCGCAATCCCAAGTTAAATGAAATAAATAAAACTAAAATCATTCGGGCCTATCATTTCAGCCCATAACGATTTTTCCCTATTCTAAATTCCATTCGGGTGTGTATCATTTCAACCCATAGTGATTCTATTCTACTGGGAACTTGCAGTGTGATAAACTGATATAAATAAATAGAATAGCATTGTATAATAGTAACAGATGATATGACAGGTGTATAAAGGGGTGAACGTCATATGATCATGGCATAGACATGTAACAACCCGAGATTTCGCATTAATTAATTATCGTCATTAAACGATTAATGGTGATAGCTAATTGCTATTTGGGGTTTTTAATTAGGTTGTGATTCTTTTAATAATTGGTTAAGGGATTGTGTGGGCTTTAAAATTTAACCTCGGCCCACGTTTATCCTTTGTGCCATGTTATTTCTAGCATATGCCCGTTCCCCTTTATTTTATTTTCATTCGAAAACCCTAAAACAAAACAAACGAGAAAAATGGCGGCTCGTTCGTTCCTCTTTAACAAAAATTAGGGTTTGATCGATGGTGATTTATCTGACTTAGTTCGATGGTGACTTCAGCCGCTTGATTTGGGTTCGTCTCTACTTCGATTTTGAACTGTGCGATCTTTGGGTGTGTTCTTCGAAACAAGGTGAGTGATATCCACTCACATCTAATTCAATCTGCAATTATTGAATTTGTCAATTAGTTTATTTCGGTGGTTCGATTTTGTTCGACGTTGATGATTTTTGACTAGGTCAGATTTCTTATTGTCTTCAGCTTTCACTTGATTTTACGATGTTGAATTTGTTCGACTTTCGACCTTGTTCGATTTTCTTACTGTTTCATGACTCTGGTATTTATGTCTTGTTTGACTTCGGTCAGTTGACATTTTTGACTTGGTCATTTGTGAATTTGGCACTTCTGTTCAACTCTGGGATATTTACTAGTACCTACTGTTGCATAACTTCGGCATTTTGAAACCCCTGATTATTGTGAAGATATTGCTACAGCATTTAAACCTGACTTGTTTGAATTCATGATAACCACGACTTGAATCTACATGCTATGGTTGCATATTGAGTTGCTGGGTCACTGTGTACAGGTCTTCATTGTGTGTTTGAGTCTGGTTTCTGGACATCTATCTGTTACTTGTCGCATTATATTAAAGTCACATGTAGAAGCTACTTGTTTTGCTGCCTGATCTGTTGGCACTGCTCACAGGTCCGGGTTTGAGTCCCCGGTATCAGCACATTGCCGTGTGTAATTGTATTTGGCTTGTCTACACTATTCACCGCCTCTGGTAGCACTTTCATCCTCGTTCGATTTTACCTGCAAGAATTGTTCGACATTGACTTCATTGAACTTTGACTTTGCATTCTTTTTGTGTATTGTCACTGTATCATGTTTGAGATAGTTTGCATCTCAGTTGTATCTGTTGCCTTCATTTTCATGTACAGTTGTTACTGCTTCATGTTCATATACATCTTCTATTTGAGTTTGCACTACCCAGTTTCATGTAGTTGTTACTGGTGCCTTCTTTGGTTCATGATGCGTTCACTTGCATTGTCCATTGTTGCATTCAGGTGTACATCACTTGTTGCCTCCTTTATTGCCTGTTCTTTGAGGCATGTAGTTCATGTGTACTCTGGTTTATCACTTGTTGTGCATGGTGAACTTGTTCTTGAGTTTGAGTGTTCATGTGTACTCTAGTTAGCACATTTAGCTTGGTTGTCTTGAGCATGTTTGTATATATGATGCTTTAACTGTTGAAGCCGTGGCATTGATTCTTCGATCACTTTCCTTGACTCTCTGCATATTGAGGTTTTCTTGTTTCATTTTGATAATTGCAGTTTCACTACTGCCACTGTAACTTGAACTGGTCGTGCACATGTTGTTTCCATTATGGTACATGATATTTGAGTTTCCCCAGCATGTTGTACCTGTTAGCACTTGGATATTGGACTGCTTCATGTAGTCTGGTTATCCACTTGTTGCTAGTTGACATTTTAGCCTTGTTAGTCATCGGGTTTGGTTTCAGGGTGGTCCACTGTACCTTTGTTGTCATCTTCTTGTGACATTTTGGAACTTGAACTGTTGCATTCATGTGGTGACTGCAGTTTTGTTTTGTATGCAGTCTTGCCCTTGTTGGTTTGCATTGCATTGATGCAATTGGATTTGTTTTCCTAATTACACTTGAGTTGAATCCGGTATTTTGGGTTTGACCTTGTGCTTGATTGTGAATTTTCATTGTGCCTTTATGTGCACTTTATTCATTTGATGGTTACTGGATGGATGCTGTGCTTGCTGTTGCAGTTCCATCTGGTTCATTTTGATTTGAGTTGGTGCATTTGCTTTTGATTCATTGAGCTTTTGTGTGATTCATCACTGTAGTGGCGAGGCAGTGCACGTGAGCGTGTACTGCAGCCAAAAAAGTATTGACTTTTTAAGTGATATTTCAATTGTTTGAATTGTTTTGTGTGTCCAATTCAATATTTTGAAATTGTATTTTGATTTGGTTTGATTGATCATTTTGTTGTTGTCTACTTATCTATTTGATAATTAGATTATGAGTTTCTAATTATTTATTTAATAATTAGATTTTGTTGTTAATTGCCGTTTAGGCAATCCTGTTGTTTTCTAAATTATCTTCATTGATAATCCTTTCATTTATCTTCGTTGATAATTTGAATTTGCTGATTTGCTGTTTAACACTATTACGTGTTATATTTATCGTTATCCGATTCCTTATTAAAGGATTGGATAGGTAAGATTTATTGTGACTGTCGTCTATTTGATTATTTAATTATTATTGCTTTCGTGTATTAATAACTGAGTTTGAATTAGACTGACCCGTGTATTATTTTCTTTTGAATTAATACTCGGGTCAGACCGAGTTATTACAGGTTGTTGATATCTTTCTTTGGGTTGCTGCTTGAGCTATGAAGTCCCTTTATATCATTTGGAGTAGTCGTTGTTATAGTATAGGATGTTATGTATTCATGTATATTATTCACGATAATGTACTTATATATGTAACTTCCAGCGTCGACAACTGTAGTTGTATCATAAGTATTGTATCACATGTATTGTAACTAACTTCAGTTATATATATATATATATATATATATATATATGAGATTTTACATTATCTGTGTTCCGCATTTAGCTTATCTGTGTTATTATTATATATGTTGTCCTAAACTATTATGAACCATTGTAGTTCGTTTTATACTGGAATTGAATATGTCGATGGGAGTAAATAAATAAAGAGATAAAAAGAGTTTATACCACTCCTATCGAGATAATCAATACTAGTGTAAGGCCTAACTACGGATGGTCGCTCCTATCCAGCCTTATTCTTCATAATAACAGACAATATTTGTTTTTAATACTCTTTGTTATTGTGATCATAGAGGTGGGGTGTCACAAGACAGTTATAACATGATAATATAGTTTATAGGTTCAAATGGTGTCAATTTACTAATTATATAAGTACAAATGTCTGGTGAGAAATACTCACATGTTTCAGCTGGAGATAGCATGATAAAGCACACAAACGAATCCAGACGGTATGATAACATGACAAAAGACTTGAGTAGGAAGAGAACCAAGCTAGATCTTGTACACAACCTATAAAACAAGACAAGTATAAATATGATTTCAAACCAAATATACTTGTGATTTCAACATAGAATACATATAGAAACAATTTGAAAATGAAAACAACTATGAAAGGAATGAATTGACCATTGCCTCCATCATTCAAGTGCTTGGCCTAGGGTCAGTTGTTCTCGGCCAAAGTGGTGCATAGGGTCAGGTATAGGTCCATAAAGGCACGGCTAGTAAGGAGTTGGAGTGGTGTAAGTTACAACATAGGAATACAAAGTGATTAAGGCAAATAAGTGGTTTTTGTGCACTCATTGGTTTCGGCCTTGACTGATGTGGGCTCCACCATTCATGCTACAGGTCAGGTAGGGTCTAGAGTGGCAGCCATAGGTGGTGGAGGATCAGGCGGCGGCGGCCAAGGAGGTGGTCTAGGTGAAAAATGAAGACTAGGTGATTTTTGGAGCTCGGGTAGGCAATAGTTGAAGTGTTTGAGGAGTTTTGTGGTGTAATCTTCTTAGATGGGTCACGGCCTGGTCAAGACAGAGGGGAAGGAGGGTGAAGTGGCTGTGGATGGTGGTGGAGTTGGTTGGAGGAGGTGGTGGAGGAGTATGGCCGAGCTAAAGCATGAAGAGGCAAGGCAATTTTAAAGGAAAAATCAATAGAAATGAGAAGAAAAGGTGGGAAAAAGAAGACATTACCAAAGGTTATCTCTTCAGATCTGAAAGTGGTGTGAAAATGAAGTGAGAAAGAGTGTTTTCATGTGAATTGCATAAAAGAAACATAAGGCTATAGGCAAAAGAAAGGACGGCCCAAAAATTGAAGGGGTGTGAAGGTGGAAGGTCAAAGGTTATAAAGGCTAAACTATCTTGATATTTCCCTTTTCATTTATTCAAATAAATCAAAATGAAAAACAGGTAAATAAAATAAAACCGAATTCAAAATAAAGTGAAAATGAAATGAATAAATAAATTTTAGAAAAGTATATAAAAATATAATAATATAGTTAATTATATGTAAACTAGTATTGAAAATTGAAAACAAAATATAACTAGTTTTGGAAAAATAACTACAACACTTTAAAAATGTTTTAAAAATAAAATATATACATAAAAAGACATATTACACACATATATACAAACTAGAACAAGATATGACAAATAAAAATATTATTTATATAAATTAAAATAGACAATTTTATTAAATAAATCAATTTACATACAATATTGTAAAAAGCATAACCTTCACAATATAAATCGGATTTCAACGAAACAAAAGGCAGTATTATTAAAATTTAATCTATTTTCATAGTAAAATATAAAATTCAAGAACTCAAATATTTAAATTTGAAATTTAAAAAGTCAAAGTTTGACCAGATTGACCAAAAATCCACTTTTTAGGAAAATATTCTATTTATTCGGGTTTGAAATTACAATTCACACAAAAATCAGAATATACTTTTAAAATAGAAAAATTTATCCATTTTAATGAACAAAATAAAGTTTTTAAATCAGAAATTCGAAATAATTAAAATATACAATTAAAATAAATCACAAAATTCAAGGTTGTTACACTCTCCCCCACTCAAATCTTTTCGTCATCGAAAAGAACGAACAAGGAAAATAAAGAAAATCAAGATAGACCAAACAAATAGCACCTGGAAAACAATTCCGGATTCGAAGCATGAATGTTCTCTTCCGTCTCCCAGGTACAATCTCAATCATCAGTACTCCATTGTACTTTAATCAGACTAACATATTTCCTTCTTAGCTGCTTCGTAACTCTGTTGACAATACGAAGTGGCTTACTCTCGACAGTTAGATTAAGCTCAATATCCGAGCTATCAAGAGCAGAAGGCTGAACCAAAAAGAGTTAGGTCATGAAGATACCAGCGAAGATGTGAGATGTGCAATACATTATGTACTCTAGAAAGTTTCTCGGGCAAATACAAACGATAAGCCAAAGAACCAACCTTTCCATAATACAGAAAGGACCCTCGAAGTGGAAGAAGGTAGAAATAATTAGAAGAGGGAATAGGTTGAAAGACAAGGATGAACCATTATTTTTAAAACAATATAAATGTCAATTTAAAATTTTTATTTACAACATTTTAAATATTTTATAATATGACGAATAGTCATTTGATTCAAATCTAATATTTCAAAGTAAACAATACTTGAAACATTTTTAAATTATTTAGACAAGTAAAATAAATGATCAAAATATCCTTTATATAATACTTTATCAAAATACTTTTATAACTCGATGTCTTAACAAGTTTACTTTCGTTCCTGCAGACTCTGGCTACGTGTTGATCAGGCGCAAAGCTAGAATTCTCCAGGTACTTAGTAGACTTGTTTCAACACCCAGTGAAAATACTTGAAAAACCTTTTAAAAACAGATATGGAAAGTACAATCCAAACAAAACAACCAAACCAAAACATGTCGATCGTGGATCGCGGATACACGATGGTTATGCCTGGATCCCCCAGGAAACATCCGTACCCGTAGGCTGACTACCGCAGCCCTGCAATTACGCCATGAAGACTGGTAGTACCGCAGATACACAATGATTACGCCTGGATCCCCCAGGAAACATCCGTACCCTTAGGCTCTCGCAGCCCCTGCGGATTACGCTACCAAGCGAACCAATAGATCGCAGATACACAATGGTTACGTCTGGCTCCTTTAGGAAACATCCATACCCGTAGGCTCTCGCAGCCCCTACGAATTACGCAATGCATTCGTGCTCAAAAGAAAACCATGGAGATCGCCATGGAAGTCGATGGACACTCGAGTATCATATCCGAAAAACCCAAATCAGAGAGAATAATATCGATAGAAGAATACACATTGTGGCCACAAAGTGGATATCAAGCAAAATACACTTTTCTGGAAAAAATAAAAGAATTCAAATATTTAAATTTTAAATTTAAAAAGTCAAAGTTTGACCAAATTGACCAAAAATCCACTTTTTTGGAAAATATTCTATTTATTCAGGTTTGAAATTATAATTCACACAAAAATCAAAATATACATTTAAAATAACAAAATTTATCCATTTTAATAAATAAAATAAAGTTTTTATTATAAATTCAAAATAATAAAAATATACAATTAAAATAAATCACAAAATTCAGGGTTGTTACATTAAATATGTATATTGGAATTTTGAGAATTGATATACATACATACATACATATATATATATATATATATATGAAGTTTGGATTTTTAAAGTAAATAAAAAGGTAATTTTAAATAAAATAACTCTAAGGAATTTGGATAATTATAATGATTTGGAAGAATAAAAGTTGACTTTTAATTGTATCAAATAAATCCAAAGTATGGGAAAAGAGACATTTTGAATAAATGAATTTAAGTGATAATATTCAAAAGAGTAAAGAATTTACTTTTAAAATTCAAGGTTTAATTTTTTTTGGAAAAGATAAAGAAGAAATTTGGAAAGTATGAAATTTTTGTTTTTAGTTTTAATTAGATTTTAAATCAGGATAAAGAAGTTAAATCTGAAATTAATGAGTTTTGAAATAAATTGGATAAGAAAAGAAATTTATTTTAAATGGAGTAAATGTTGAAAATCAATTTGAAATTTTATTTTATGTGTTTGAAATTGGAATTTTAAAGGGAGATGAGACTATGAAATTTATAAACTGGGTTTATAAAGTGAAATGGATATCGGTGGATATTTTGGAGTATAAATTCATGGTAGGAATTTATAAAGGAATGGGTAGTTTGTTTAAAAATAAATAGTGGTGTATTTTTAAAGGTATGGATATGGAAAGTATATTTCCCTGGAAAGCCAAGTATATTTTAAAGGAGACTTTTATAAGTTAAAGGCTTTACAAAATTTTGTTTTGAAGAAATGTTTTGGAATATTTATTATTTTTAAACGTTTTAAATTTTAAAGTAAATATTTTCAAATTTATTTTAGTAGTAATTATTTAAAGGTTAATTGGTATTATGTTTTAAAAGAAATTTTTGACATTTATATTTTATGAAATAGTTTTATTTGGTTAAAATTTTATAGAATTTCGTAACTCTTATTTTTAGAATTTAGTTTGGCTTAACTTTTATGTTAAAAAAAATAGTTTTTATACTTTATTATGTAGATATTTTTAAAGTATATTTTCTTGAATAAAGTGTTTAAGTAATTTTAATATAAATGTTTTAAAGTACGTTTTAGAATAAAATGATTTACATTATTTTTTAGAATCTTAAGTATTTAGGACTTGGCGGTTTTCAGTGGAAATAAAATAATTGGGTGGAAATTTATTTCAATGAGAGAGAGAAACGATTTGAAAACTATTTCAAGGGATTGAAATGTAGGAAAATACCTTGCGAAGATATTTAAAAAATAAATAATTTGGGAGAAATTATTATGGCTTGATGATTGTTTGTGAATGTTTTTTGATTGTTAAATAACCGACTATCAATATCGTCCAATGCGCTGATCATTTTGAAGTGACCGAGATCGGGATTTACTTTCCGAAAACCACTTCGATTCGATTTGAACATTTTCGTAAGGAAGACAAGAGCTAGGAGTCGAAGATGGAGCAGTGAATTGCAAGGGCTAATCGCTACTAATCCTGAGGGTGAATTCAAAAGTGGATATAGTAGGAGTAGTGCCTTCAGTTCCGTTCAAACCCGGAACAGACTTGTATGGATGAATGCTTTCAAAACATCGTCAGGACAACGATGGGCATTCTAAGTGAATGTGTGATAAAATGGTAACGCTTAACCTCGAGCCTCATCAACCAGGAATGGCTAAAATAGGGGTGGTGCGCACAAGGCTAAGTGGCTAGCAACTAATTAGGGTAAGGCCACCCCTGTCTAGATGTCCCTTTATATCTCGGCTGTGTGGCGGTTGCTTCCCAACCGCGGGTGAACTTATTGGACTATCTAGTAAGGGGTAGCTCTGGCCTTGTGATGCAAGGAATCGGGAGGGATCCTTGATGCGGTGATCTAGACCACATACTGTGACGGGAGGTACCTCAGTAGCCCTGCCATTAATGGAAATCCATTCTCCCTATGTGCCTTTACAGTTTTTGTTTGTAGAACCCACTTTGTGGCTAGTAGCTGGAATATAATAATGTAACAATTTTAGCTATTTGAATAAATATTTGTATATAGACACTATTATAATATCAGAGGATTTTATAAGAAATGTTTTGGTTATCGTAAGGTAAAAACCCGACATGTTTATTTGTGGCGTGGTCTTACGAGATACCTTTTATTTCAAAAAAATTTGAAAACATTAAAAATCTAATTGAGAGTGTTTTCTCACGTTGGTATTCCAGACTGACTCGGGTATTATTTAACTATAATGCTTGGGTCGGAGCGAGTATTATAGAATATAGGTTATGGTGCCGTGGAGCTCAGGGGATGAGCTGGATGGCAAGACGTACTTCCGTACTTGATTTTTATTCCACTGCGTATTCAGTTTTGAGGACAAGTTTATATAACTGTCCAACAATTGAATATTGATTATGTTGTTAAATTGAGTGGTACTCTGATGTTGTATTCTGATGATGTATGTATAAAACAGATATAATTTCTTTTGTGTAAAGATCTATTATCATCTATTATATTTTATTACGCTGCGTTGGTAAGATTCTGATTTTGTTTTTATTTCTTCTTCTCCCTCCTTCTTTTAAACCTAATGGTTCGATTTTCGAGCATCGAAAAATCGGGTCGTTACAACTGTGATGCCCTGACACCAGTGACCAAATTATCAAAGAGAATTTACCACCTAATAGCTCGAAGTAAAGGGATTGAAAGGAGTGGATTAGAGATTTAAGTAATTCACATCATAAATCATTAGTAAATGACAAGTAAAGACACATCGGAGTTGGAAATATATACAATCTCAACATCATCACACAGCAAGCTAAGGGTCGTGGATCCCCCAATAGGATTCGCAATCCTTAAAGAAGTAACCAAACAAGAAACATCCAAAGATAAATCATCAACGAGCTTTTTCGATACGAAAGAATGTGATGCACCCGTATCGAAAAGAACTCAAATACTATGGTCATAAAATAAAATAAAACCTTCCAATATAGATGGAGATATACCTCTGGGCTGAGAAGGACCTTCAGAAGCCTTGGTAGCATAAAGATTGCTAGACTTAGAACCAGCTGGAACAGTAGGGCAAGATGAAACACGATGACCTTCCTTCTTGCAATAACGGCAGAAGAGAGGCTTAGGACAAGCTCGAATAATATGATCCGGAGAACCACAATTAAAACACTTTCGAACGGAAGGTGTTCCGGAAGACTGAGGCTGAGAACTAGGACCACCAGTCTTCTCCTTCTTAGAAGGAAAAGGCCTGGACTTCTGAATTTGAAACGGCCTCTTGTTGGGGGTTCTTGGAAACCTCAACATCAACATCACTATCACATTCCTTCTCGACGGTCTCGAGATGAAGCGCAGAATCAACTAACTCCTCAAAAGAAAGTTTAAGTTGGAGCAACAAAGATTTCTTAAGATATTTCTTAAGACCAGAAACAAACTTCAAATTCTTCTTATAAGAAGTGCTGATGAATTCAAGACCATACTGAGACAAAGCCTCGAATGATGCAACATACTCAGAAACAGAAGATTTCCCTTGCTTCAACTCAAGGAAGCGACGGGTCAATAAAACATTTTCAGATTCAGGAACGAACTTGAGTTCAAATCGCTCCCGAAACTGAGTCCAAGAAAGAGTAGACTCATCAATTTCGGCTACAAGAAACTTATACCAGTCAAGAGCACGCTCTTGTAATAAGCTAGAAGTTACAAGAACTCTATCATGGTCAGAAAGATCCATGCGAGAGAAAATACGCTCGCACGTGCGAAGCCAAGCTTGGACTTCAAGAACAGACTCGGAGCCCTTAAACGGCTTTCCTCCAAGATGAGAAAAATCACTGCACTGACGTGCAAAGGCAGACTTGCGAGGTGGAGATACTCGAGGAGGAACTGGAGGCTGAGTGCTCCTAAACAATTCCAAAAACTGATCAGCAGACATATAAACGCCATCCGGATGTGTTCCACTGGATTGCCCAGCATCCGAACGTCGTCCCCTGCCTCTTCCAGCCATACGCTGAAAGTAAGATAAGAACAAGATTATTCACAAGGTAGATACTTCATTACGGAATACTACGGAATAAAGTGCATTCATAGACGTATTCCCCAATTCTATCCAACCTTGATGGAATAAAGAGACACGATGATTCAAAGGTTTGTATCACTTGTATACTTTGATGTACTGTAATATGTGCTCTATTCTGTGTTTGTCATACTTTGTTCTGAACTCAGCTCTGATACCACGCTGTGATGCCCCACCTCTATACCCACGCTAGCCAAGGACACTACAGGGTAATGCCGTCAACTAACCCGGAGAATAAGGCTGGTTAGGAGCGACCATCTATAGCCTTGCTCTAACTATCTATTGAATACATCGACACTAAACATACCAAGCAGGTCGACATACCCAATGAATACTTAAAACAAAACCATAGGTGGTTGAAGGATCTATCAGAACAGAATATAACAACTCAAATGTAATATACATCACAGAACAGTAGAACATCATATACACATATACAGATACATAACAGAGTTTACAAAACAATACATGTCAAGTGGTATAGCAAACCACAATATACAGACGAGTCAAAAGAATACACATATCAGAGTTACAACGAAATAGGACTACACCAAAAAGCTATGACAAAAAGGAACAAGCTGAATAGTCCATGCGGAAGCAAAATAGGCTAAGTCCAAAAGCACCTAACTTGAAACATCTCGGTCTGACCCGAGTATGAAATACCTCGGTCAGTCTAGCTAAACAAATCAGTTAGATAAACTGAACAACAATAAACCTGCAAGGTTACAAAGCATAATAGATATCTCTAAAAAAGATAACACAATCATCTAACGAAAGATGAATCATATAGAACAAGCCCCATATCATCGACAACATATAGAAACAAAGGATAAGAATATCCCAAAACAAGCCAAAAGGCAATAATAAATACTAATAAGGTATACAAGTTCCACAAGGTAAACGCTACTCATCATGCGGCTCAAAAAGACCAACACCGAAGGGCGATACCAAGGGAATATACATATGAATGAAACATCAGAAAATTTGCTCGAGCTCAATACTGTACAAACAAGGATCCATGAGCCCGAAGACTCCAAACCCAATATCACCCATGCGGCTCATAACGACCAACATCGGAAGCGATACTAAAGGGCAACCCAATATCACCCATGCGGCTCGTAACGACTAACATCGGAAGCGATACTAAAGGGCAACAAACCCGAAGGCACAAACCCGAAGGCACATACCCGAAGGCACATACCCGAAGGCAACAAACCGTAGTGGTGAAGGTCAGAGACCCAGTACTGGACACCACTAACTGGCGGAATGTGTCATAACTCTCAAAAAGGAATCCTAAAAGTGGTAATGCGAGTCCCATAAACACTCGTTCGCACTAAACGGTTTACTATCCGTTAGTTAATTTCACACTCAAAGCAGTACAAAGTCACCTCATATCATCGGTAACCCAAACCCGAAGGTCAAAACGATCAATTGAATAGGTCGGAGATTAATCGGAAAGATAAACGCACAGATTCGTGGTCCGTGTTTTCCCAACCATTTAATCATCCTTCCACTTCGCTCGAAGTGCGAAATTGTGCGTGTGTTTAAATAGAATTTATAAATTGTAGAAACGAGCTTTTAATATGATTAGAAAGATTATTTTATAAAAACCCGTGGATGAAGTCAAAAATAAGTTATCAAAGACAAAGAGGCAATAACAACCACTAAGAACCAACATGAATCGATAACATTCGGAAAAAAAATCAAAATAAGCACAAATAGGCAAAACAGGAAAACAGGAGCAGGTCAGTCGACTGAAATCCGTGTTCAGTCGACTGAAAATTGTCCAGAAAAATTATGGGCTTCAGCTCAGTCGACTGAACAGAGAATCCAGTCGACTGAACCCCATTTCCTGCATTTCCTACTTATAACAAATAAAGTGCAAACTCTCCCAACTTTCAACCGGACGAGCACGGACGCTAGAGGTTTACGCCTAACGGCTACCCGGCCCTATAAGCACTTCGATTCATCACCAAAAATATGATCAAAACATCAAAGTTAGGATTTCAAAGAATTGAACCCAAACACTAAAAATTTGGATATTCACCAATTCAATCCAAACTAAAAGCAAGTGCATATGAACAAGTGCTAGGTATTCATACCCAACGTCAATGAAATCAAGAGAAGTAGATGTGAGTTCAAAACTCACCTTAACCCAAAAACAAGAAGATGGAGCTCAATAACAAGGAGAAGACCAACCAAACACTACTTCAACTCAATAAGCTTCAATCTAAGAATAAAACACATATTTCTCAATTTAGGTTTAGGAAATTTTCTGAAATTGAAGAGGAGAAGAGTTGGAGAAGATGAAGAAGAACTTACCAATGGACTCTCTTAGATTTTGGAGCAAGAATTTGGATTTTGCAAATGGATTTAGGGCTTGCAATTTCTATTTCTCTTTCCCTTCCACCATTTTCAGTTTTGAGCTTAAGTTTTAAGAAATAGAATAAGTGAATGAGAGGAGAGGCCTGAGTTAGGGTTAATTAGATAGTTAGTGGGCTGAACCCAAACCCAAAACCCAATAGAAAAAGAGTCAAAATTTCACAAACTCCAAACATATCAAAGATTATATTCAAAAAGATCGCAAACGCCATTTTGGAACCAATGGAGGTAGTTTCGAGCTCCAATTCGGCCGTTTGCAAAAAGTAGCTTTTCGGACCCAAAATCCGACTAACGACGCTATATTTAAATAAAACATTTAAATATATAATCGTTAAACATGCGGGTTGTTACAGATCTCCCCTTCTTACAAAATTGCATCCCCGCAATTCCTAGAGACGATATTTGTAACAACTACATACATAAAACATTCCAAAGAAAAGGAAATAAGCTCGAGATGAAAAGACATACTCACCGTTTCAAAGCGAAGAAAGAAAACCCGGATAAGATCGCTCGACAAACTCTCTGGTTTCCTAAGTACAATCATTGGGATTAGCGGACCATTGAACTTTAACGAGCGGCACGTCCTTATTCCGAAGGTGTCTCACCTCCGTGTCAAGCACGCGAATAGGTTGCTGTACAATAGATAAGTCCGGTGAGGCCTCAAGCTCTTGCAAATCAGGAGAAGTAATAACAGAATCCGACTCCCGAAGACACTTCCGAAGTTGCGAGACGTGAAACACGTCATGAATGCCAGATAAATGAGCTGGAAGTGAAACTCTATAAGCCACAGGGCCAATACGTTCAGTAATTGCAAATGGTCCTATATAGCGAGGAGCCAATTTACCCGTCGTACTGAAACGCATAACGCCCTTCAAAGGAGAAACACGAATAAAAACAAGATCACCAATCGAGAACTCGAGAGGTTTCCTACGGCTATCCGCGTAGGATTTCTGGCGACTCTGTTCCTCTTTCATTCTCAACTGGATAAGATCAATCTTCTCGGAAGAATCACAGACAAAATCTGGGCCAAGAATAAGCTTCTCCCCAGATTCTAACCAACAAGAAGGTGATCGACATGGCCTTCCATATAAAGCTTTGAAAGGAGCCATACCGATACTAGACTGAAAACTATTGTTGTAGGAGAACTCTACAAGAGATAGGTGATCCTCCCAACTACCACCAAAATCAAAAATACAAATACGGAGAAGATCTTCCAAGATACGATTCACCCGTTTAGTCCGTCCGTCAGACTGCGGATGATAAGCTGTAGAAAAATTAAGCTTCGTTCCCAAAGCTTGCTGAAGACTCTTCCAAAAATGACTCGTGAATAAAGGATCACGATCACTTACAATAGAACTAGGAACACCGTGAAGTCTCACGATTTCCTTCACATATAATTTAGCCAAATGCGAAGCTTTCCTATTAGACTTAATAGGGACAAAATGAGCAGACTTGGTGAGGCGATCAACAATAACCCAAATACTAGAATGACCTGATCTCGAACGAGGTAGGCCGTCAATGAAATCCATAGAAACCTGATCCCATTTCCACAATGGAATCTCAAGGGGCTGAAGAAGACCCGAAGGACGCTGATGTTCGGCCTTAAAACACTGACAAGTTATGCAATTGCTCACATAACTCGCCACATCGCGCTTCATGCCTTCCTAATAATAAAGACGACGCATATCGGCATACATCTTGCTACTACCGGGATGAATGGTATACTTAGAACGGTGACAGTCATCAAGAATGTCATGCCTAAGCGCAAAATCAGAAGGCACAAAAAGACAGTTCTTCTTACGAAGACACCCATGAGAATCAATGCTAAAATCTTGCAATGCCTCATCACAAGATCCAGACTCACAAAGCTGAATAAAATGCAACAAATCAGAATCACGCCGCTGAGCATCGGCAATACGATCCAATAAAATAGGTCGAGCTCCCAAACTAAATAATAGAATAGGAGAATCAGAAGATGAACCTCGATCCCTAATTTCACAAAAAGATAGAGTCTCAAGAATATTCCATTCGGCAAGCATCATAGAAATAACAACCGAATGTTTGCGACTAAGCGCATCTGCAACACGATTACCCTTACCAGGGGTATACTGGATATCAAAGTCATAGGAAGCAAGAAACTCGAGCCAACGCTGTTGTCTCATATTGAGTTCCTTCTGAGTGAACAAATACTTCAAAGATTTATGATCGGTATAGAGAATGAAGCGCTCGCCCAATAAATAGTGTCGCCAAATCTTCAAGGCAAAGACAATGGCGGCTAACTCAAGATCATGAGTGGCATAGCGAACTTCATTCGGACGCAGTTGCCTAGAAGCATAAGCAACTACCCTATCCTTCTGCATAAGAACAGCACCGAGACCACTACCACAAGCATCGGTGTAGACAACAAGATCATGATTCCCTTCGGGAACCACAAGAATAGGAGCATTAGTGAGAAGTTCCTTTAATGACAGAAAGGAAGCTTCACACTTGTCAGACCAAATAAAACGAATGCCTTTCCGAGTAAGGTAAGTAAGAGGAAGCACAACACGGGAAAAATCCTTAATGAACCGACGGTAATAACCCGCCAATCCAAGGAAACTACGAATCTCATGAACATTCTCAGGCCTCTTCCAATTCTGGATAGCTTCGATCTTTGAGGGATCGACAGAAATGCCATCGGAAGATACAACATGGCCTAAGAACTTAACCTTATTCTCCCAAAAGTAGCACTTGGAGAATTTGGCTCTAAGCTGATGATGACGGAGGGTACTCAAGACAATTCTCAAGTGATTAGCATGCTCAGCTTCAGACTTAGAATAAATATGGATATCATCAATGAACACAAGGACGAACTTATCGAGATATTCCCCGAATACCCGATTCATGAGATCAACAAAGAAAGCAGGAGCGTTCGTCAAACCGAACGGCATAACGAGCCACTCGAAAGAACCATATCGAGTGCGGAAAGCTGTAAGAGGTATGCTATCCTCCGCGACTCATAATTGATGAAAACCTGTGGCAAGGTCAAGCTGAGAAAAGACCTTAGCACCACTCAATAGATCGAACATATCATCGATCCTAGGCAATGGATACCTATTTCTGATGGTTAACTCGTTAAGTTTGCGATAGTCAATGCAAAGCCTAAGAGTTCCATCGGACTTCTTCATGAAGACGACCGCGGATCCCCATGGAGAAAAACTGGACTGAATCAACTTCTTGGACTCAAGCTCTAAAAACTGCTTCTTGAGTTCCTCATTTTCCTTTGTAGACATCCTCGTGGGAGGACGACTAACTGGCTGTGCGCCTGGAATGAGATCAATGCGGAACTCAATTGCCCGCTTGGGTGGCAAACCCGAAACAGGTTCAAAAACATCAGAAAAGTCACAAGCAATAGGAATATGAGATATATCATCATCATCTCACGAATCAAGAGAATATAAAGCCATTTCGGAATTATCCACATCCCGAAGAATAAGAGATAACTGAGTAGGCGAATCCGGATGTCGAAGATACAAAATTCTCTCCGAACAAATAATCCTGGCATCATATCTCACTAGCCAGTCCATACCCAAAATCAAATCAAATCCCAAACAAGAAATAACGTGCAGATTCGCACGAAAAGAAAAACCACATAAAACAATCTCAACATCATCACACAGCAGGCTAAGGGTCGCGGATCCCCCAATAGGATTCGCAATCCTTAAAGAAGTAACCAAACAAGAAACAACAAAAGATAAATCATCAACGAGCTTTTTCGATACGAAAGAATGTGATGCACCCGTATCGAAAAGAACTCGAATACTATGGCCATGAAATAAAATAAAACCTTCCAAAATAGATGGAGATATACCTCTGGGCTGAGAAGGACCTTCAGAAGCCTTGGTAGCATAAAGATTGCTAGACTTAGCACCAGCTGGAACAGTAGGGCAAGCTGAAACATGATGACCTTCCTTCTTGCAATAACGGCAGAAGAGAGGCTTAGGACAAGCTTGAATAATATGATCCGGAGAATCACAATTAAAACACTTTCGAACGAAAGGTGTTCCGGAAGACTGAGGCTGAGAACTAGGACCACCAGTCTTCTTCTTCTTAGAAGGAAAAGGCCTGGACTTCTGAATTGGAAACGGCCTCTTGTTGGGGTTCTCGGAAACCTGAACATCAACATCACTATCACACTCCTTCTCGACGGTCTCTAGATGAAGCGCAGAATCAACTAACTCCTCAAAAGAAAGTTTAAGTTGGAGCAACAAAGATTTCTTAAGATATTTCTTAAGACCAGAAACAAACTTTAAATTCTTCTTATAAGAAGTGCTGATGAATTCAAGACCATACTGAGACAAAGCCTAGAATGATGCAACATACTCAGAAACAGAAGATTTCCCTTGCTTCAACTCAAGGAAGCGACGGGTCAATAAAACTTTTTCAGATTCAGGAACGAACTTGAGTTCAAATCGCTTCCGAAACTGAGTCCAAGAAAGAGTAGACTCATCAATTTCGGCTACAAGAAGCTCATACCAGTCAAGAGCACGCTCTTGTAATAAGCTAGAAGTTACAAGAACTCTATCATGGTCAGAAAGATCCATGCGAGAGAAAATACGCTCGCACGTGCGAAGCCAAGCTTGGACTTCAAGAACAGACTCGGAGCCCTTAAACGGCTTTCTTCCAAGATGAGAAAAATCACTGCACTGACGTGCAAAGGCAGACTTGCGAGGTGGAGATACTCGAGGAGGAACTGGAGGCTGAGTGCTCCTAAACAATTCCAAAAACTGATCAGCAGACATATAAACGCCATCCGGATGTGTGCCACTGGATTGCCCAGCATCCGAACGTCGTCCCCTGCCTCTTCCAGCCATACGCTGAAAGTAAGATAAGAACAAGATTATTCACAAGGTAGATACTTCATTACGGAATACTACGGAATAAAGTGCATTCATAGACGTATTCCCCAATTCTATCCAACCTTGATGGAATAAAGAGACACGATGATTCAAAGGTTTGTATCACTTGTATACTTTGATGTACTGTAATATGTGCTTTATTCTGTGTTTGTCATACTTTGTTCTGAACTCAGCTCTGATACCACGCTGTGATGCCCCACCTCTATACCCACGCTAGCCAAGGACACTACAGGGTAATGCCGTCAACTAACCCGGAGAATAAGGCTGGTTAGGAGCGACCATCTATAGCCTTGCTCTAACTATCTATTGAATACATCGACACTAAACATACCAAGTAGGTCGACATACCCAATGAATACTTAAAACAAAACCATAGGTGGTTGAAGGATCTATCAGAACAGAATATAACAACTCAAATGTAATATACATCACAGAACAGTAGATCATCATATACACATATACAGATACATAACAGAGTTTACAAAACAATACATGTCAAGTGGTATAGCAAACCACAATATACAGACGAGTCAAAAGAATACACATATCAGAGTTACAATGAAATAGGACTACACCAGAAAGCTATGACAAAAAGGAACAAGCTAAATAGTCCATGCGGAAGCAAAATAGGCTAAGTCCAAAAGCACCTAACCTGAAACATCTCGGTCTGACCCGAGTATGAAATACCCAGGTCAGTCTAGCTAAACAAATCAGTTAGATAAACTGAACAACAATAAACCTGCAAGGTTACAAAGCATAATAGATATCTCTAAAAGAGATAACACAATCATCTAACGAAAGATGAATCATATAGAACAAGCCTCATATCATCGGCAACATATAGAAATAAAGGATAAGAATATCCCAAAACAAGCCAAAAGGCAATAACAAATACCAATAAGGTATACAAGTTCCACAAGGTAAACGCTACTCATCATGCGGCTCAAAAAGACCAACACCGAAGGGCGATACCAAGGGAATATACATATGAATGAAACATCAGAAAATTTGCTCGAGCTCAGTACTGTACATACAAGGATCCATGAGCCCGAAGACTCCAAACCCAATATCACCCGTGCGGCTCATAACGACCAACATCGGAAGCGATACTAAAGGGCAACAAACCCGAAGGCACATACCCGAAGGCAACAAACCGTAGTGGTGAAGGTCAGAGACCCAGTACTGGACACCACTAACTGGCGGAATGTGTCATAACTCTCAAAAAGGAATCCGAAAAGTGGTAACGCGAGTCCCATAACCACTCGTTCGCACTAAACGGTTTACTATCCGTTAGTTAATTTCACACTCAAAGCAGTGCAATGTCACCTCATATCATCGGTAACCCAAACCCGAACGTCAAAACGATCAATTGAATAGGTCGGAGATTAATCGGAAAGATAAACACACAGATTCATGGTCCGTGTTTTTCCCAACCATTTAATCATCCTTCCACTTCGCTCGAAGTGCGAAATTGTGCGTGTGTTTAAATAGAATTTATAAATTGGAGAAACGAGCTTTTAATATGATTAGAAAGATTATTTTATAAAACCCGTGGATGAAGTCAAAAATAAGTTATCAAAGTCAAAGAGGCAATAACAACCACTAAGAACCAACATGAATCGATAACATTCGGAAAACCACTCAAAATAAGCATAAATAGGCAAAACAGGAAAACAGGAGCAGGTTAGTCGACTGAAATCCCTGTTCAGTCGACTGAAAATTGTCCAGAAAAATTTCGGGCTTCAGCTCAGTCGACTGAACAGAGAATCCAGTCGACTGAACCCCATTTCCTGCATTTCCTACTTATAACAAATGAAGTGCAAACTCTCCCAAGTTTCAACCGGACGAGCACGGACGCTAGGGGTTTACGCCTAACGGCTACCCGGCCCTATAAGCACTTCGATTCATCACCAAAAACATGTTCAAAACATCAAAGTTAGGATTTCAAAGAATTGAACCCAAATACTAAAAATTTGGATATTCACCAATTCAATCCAAACTAAAAGCAAGTGCATATGAACAAGTTCTAGGTATTCATTCCCAACATCAATGAAATCAAGAGAAGTAGATGTGAGTTCAAAACTCACCTTAACCCAAAAACAAGAAGATGGAGCTCAATAACAAGGAGAAGACCAACCAAACACTACTTCAACTCAACAAGCTTCAATCTAAGAATAAAACACATATTTACCAATTTAGGTTTAGGAAATTTTCTGAAATTGAAGAGGAGAAGAGTTGGAGAAGATGAAAAAGAACTTACCAATGGACTCTCTTAGATTTTGGAGCAAGAATTTGGAGTTTGCAAATGGATTTAGGGCTTACAATTTCTATTTCTCTTTCCCTTCCACCATTTTCAGTTTTGAGCTTAAGTTTTAAGAAATAGAATAAGTGAATGAGAGGAGAGGCCTGAGTTAGGGTTAATTAGATAGTTAGTGGGCTGAACCCAAACCTAAAACCCAATAGAAAAAGAGTCAAAATTTCACAAACTCCAAACATATCAAAGATTATACTCAAAAAGATCGTAAACGCCATTTTGGAACCAATGGAGGTAGTTTCGAGCTCCAATTCGGCCGTTTGCAAAAAGTAGCCTTTCGGACCCAAAAATCCGACTAACGACGCTATATTTAAATAAAACATTTAAATATATAATCGTTAAACATGCGGGTTGTTACAACATGACTTCAAAATGCAAAAATGAGATCATCCTAAGAACAAATGCTCAGTCTAACCTATAAAAATGGTGCAAAACAAAACCTTGAGTCATGCTAGAAACTAGTTGTGAGTATAATAGTGCAATGAAAGCATAATTATGTGATGTTTGGTATAAAAGTGGTATTCAAAGAAATAAATATGCCACACTCCATAATTTACTCCCATCAACATCCCATTAATTTTTTTTTCCAGTTTAAACACAAATGTCATGACACTACTTAAAGTGATTCACAACCACAACTCTAATCAGCTAGGATGTTACCTCCTTTTCACATTGTAGTTGCAATCATTATTCTATAACTTTTCATTTCTCAAGTTATTCATATATGAGGTCTACAATCAGTAGTGAGTCCTACTTATTATTCACTCTTACTAGACTCTTCCTTGAGGTAATATCACGACCCTTTTCATGTGTATGTTCCCATTAGACGTTGTGGGTGCACCTACACTATCTATTAGCTGTACAATCTTCTCCTTATTCCTCGTTAGCGCTTCTTCTCGTGGTGTTGTAATCATCATCTTGACTCCTCTTGTTCCCATCAATGTGATTACCATCATCACCCTTGTTGCACTGTGCTTGCCTTGTGGTTGTGTCCATTTAGATTGTTTGGACAATAAGTGATGAAGGACCAAGTGTTATGATTCCAGGTGTGATCTAAAATTTGTCCGCAAGGATGGATTCTAGCATCTAATTGTTTCACCTCATATTGGTTGCTTTATAGGTTAAATTTATGCAAAATCATTTGTACTTAAGCTCCAAAAATATCATTTATTCCTGAAATTGCATTATGTCCCATTTTATATTACATATAAACATCATGTTCGTGCATTGTAGCAATAACTTGCAATTTATAATATTTTTTATAACATAAATATTGGTAAACCATGAAATAATAAAATTCATCGGAGATTGATATTCAGACCATTGTTAAATTAATAAGTTGTAATCGCTGATGGAATTCAATTAAAATACAAATAATTTGCATAACATTGTAAATACAAGCATACACATATTCACAAATCCATATCATTCAAATCATATTTAATTTTAATAGGATCTAATCCTTTTTTCAATTTAAATCTTAATACATATTTTTAAATAATTCAAATTTGAGTTTAAAAATATAATATTTTATCTCAAAATATTTCAAATGTATTTTTTATAATTGTTAGGTCATTCAACATAGATTTTATCGAAATATTCCTTGATTTGAAAATACTTGAACATTCATAAATCCACTTTACAAATTTCAATCCATATTATAGAAATTGCTTTGAAAATTTCAAATTAAAATTTTCTAAAATATAGTGTATAATTCAAATTATTTTTAAAATTTTCCAAATTTCACAAATCTTAATTTAAAATGAAATTAAAAAAATAAACTTTCAATTTATTTCCAAGTGCTTACCTCTCTTGGATTGCATAGATCGGGTCATTGGTTGTGTGCATGGCGATCGACCAGGTTTGATGATCCTAAATCGGTAAACTCTAGGAAATTGCTCACTGAATATCGGAGTCTGCCCCATTTTCTCTCCGTCTTCGACTCTAGCTTGACTGTAATTATTTATAATACCTACTGTAATAAATTATAGCTAAAATCATACTATATTCGTCTAAAAGTTCAAATTTATATATATGGTTTTGTTTTGGCATCATCACGTACAAATTCAAATTTCCTTGTTATATATCAATTATCAACAAAGCAATATGCAATTGCTACTAATTCAAGTGTAACAAGTAACCAAGCCATTAACAATCAATATTTTATTTAAATTAAAGCAACTAGAATTGAAATAGGGTGTTAAGTTTATTGTAAACAAAGGATATACTCATTGTAAAATTAATTAAAGAATATGTCCTCACTTCCTTATTTTCTATAGTTAAAGAATTATGGAACTTTTGATTAAGATGAAAGCGATGATTTGTTTTGATTCAGAATGAAGGAGGAAAACAGTGAATGGGTTGGGTTTATTTTGTGTTTGGAAGAACATTTTACGGTTTAGTATTCTTATAAATTAAAATAATTATTATGAAGATAATTATAAAAACTTTGGTTGAATAAAAAAATTTCCATTTTATTTTTATTTCTTTAAATGAAATCATATTAATTGCTTTTTAATTTGACCTGCCTTTAAACTAGTATTTTATGCCCTCTTAAAATTCTACTCAAGGCGTTTTATCCAGATTTTGTTTTATATTTATAAAAAAAATTCTTTTATTAAAATATTATTTTTTGATTTTAATAATTATTATATAATTTTTTTACTTCTAAAATAACTCCACAAATATTATTTATTTTGGCAAAATAAATTTCCAACTAGCTTTTGGACTTTTGAAATATGATTCAGATTTCAAATTTGAAATTTTTAAAACATTATTTCTCTATTAAATCCTAAAAAATCACTTTTATTGAATTAAATCGAATAAAGTTTCCAAAATTATTTTTCGATTCCATTTATTTATTATATCAACCTTTCATCAAGTAAAAATAATTTTTCATAATTTAAATCCATTTGAAATTCAAATTTCTTCAATTGAATTTCAAAATCCTTTTGTTCAATAGAATTCCCAATTCAAATCCCAAAATATTTTTCATTATGTTATAGATTCCTCTTTAAAGAAATTACATCCTTGCAATTCATTAGAGAGTATTGTAATTTATTTCTATTTCACTCAGTCATAGATATGCACACAACAATTAACTGAAAAACATCCATAACTCAACAAAATTGAATGAATCAACATATATATATCGAGTTTCAAATAACTCGGGATGCATCTTTTTAATTTATTCCACTGTTTTCTAAGAACGGTCTTTGGGATTGCTTGATCATTGGACTTTGACTTGTGGAATTTTCCTATTCCTTAATTTCTTCACCTCTGGGTCTATAATCCATGAAGGTTCTACAAAATATGACATATCAGATTGAAATTTTAATTCTTAGATCTGTCCAGGTTATATTATACTTTATGGGTCTTGAATACATTTCCGTAGTTGTGAATTGTGAAATACATTATGGACACCAGATAGATATTCCAGTACTTTCAATTTATAAAAAAGAGGTATTACTCACTCGATAATAGGATAGGGACTAATAAATCATGGTGCGAGCTTTCCTGCTTTGCCCAAACCCGACCATGCCTTTTACTAGAGATATCCTTAAAAATAAACCATCTCCAATAGCAAATTCCAAATCTTTGGATTCTTATGCCTTGCCTTAGCTGTTTTCATCCTATCTCAGATGATTTCTATCTTCTATATTATTTCATTTACCAATTTTAGACTTGGTGTTAATTATCTCATGTTTCTAACCAACTGACTGGTGTTTGACATGAATTTCCATATAAGGCTTTAAATGGTGTTATACCAATACTAGATTGAATACTATTATTATAGGAGAATTTGATTAAATGGATATATTCTTCACAGAAACCTCCAAATTACGAAGTATCATTCTTAATAGGTCCTTTACAACTCGGTATACTCTTTGAGTCTGACCAACCATTTAAGGATGGTATGTAGTACTTAAGTTGAGTTATACTCTCAAAACCAACCACAAAGTTTTCCAAAATTAACTTGTAAATAAAGGTTCACAATCGCATACCATGTTCTTTGAAATTTCATGCAATCATACTATATATATTATAAAAAGTCTACCTAAATTTTATGTGGTTTGTTTTACTCTAATTGGAATGAAATAAGCACTTTTGTTGTCGATCAATTATCACTCGTATACTCTAATGCACTTGTCTTGATATGTGAAGTCCATCAACAAAATCCATAGAAATCTATTTCCATTCCATTGCGATACTTAAAGCGGCATAAGCAACCTGTCGTGCTTCTGATTCTAGCCCTTCATCCATTAGGACACATTGTTTTACATATTCTCCATGTACCCTTTTATGCCTTTCCAATAGTACATTCTTTTCATATCCTTGTACATCTTTGTACCACTAGGATGTATAGAACATTCATCAAGAATTTCTTTCATCAAATTGGCTATATTCGGAAGACATAGCCTTCCATTATATTTAACATTCTTTTAGGTCAAGCTCAAATTTTCTAAGATCTTGCTTTTCAATTTATTGATTCGATTTACTAAAATCATGTCATCTCTTTGATTTGCTTGTATTTGATCGGTAAACTTGGTCGAATGTTTAAACTCGCTAACATGGCGGTAGTATCCTCTATTATTCTAAACTAAAGTTCAAAGGATGATAACTTTTAATTTCTTCCATTTTGTTAACATCATCGACATGATCTCTTCCTACTAAGAGCATCAACTACATTATATTCTTTACTAGGAGTACATTAAATCTCCAGATTATGTGCAGTTAAAAATTCAACCATTGTCGCTGCCTTATATTTAGATCTTTTTGGAAAACTAAATATTTAAGTGATTTATGGTCTATATATAAAATAAATCATTCTCTTAACCGATAATGTCGCCAAAGCTTCAAGGAAAACACCATGCTTGCTAACTTATGGTTATGAGTGGCATGTTTTATTTCTTTGGGTCAGAGCAGTCTGGATGCATAAGCTACAACTCTGTCTCATTACGTACGTACGACACTAAGTCTTGCTGCACACACATCTGTGCCTGCTATTAGATCCCATTTACCTTTTGGAACTATCAATATTGAAGCATTATAAAGTAGCTCTTTCAATTTATGGTAAGCTACTTCACACTTATTTGACCAAACACATACAATTGCTTTCTTCATCAAATTAGTTAATGGAGCCGATATCTTAGAATAATATTTTTATAAATCTTCTATAATGTCTTGCTAATCCCAAGAAACTTCTGATTTTAGTGATTGAATTGGAACGCATCCATTTTTAAACATATTCAATGTTGGATGGGTCGACTAAAATTCCTTTGTTTTATTACATTATAATTAAATGATTAAACATGCACATAAAAGTTTTATTACATAAATTAATTAGAATATAATTAAAATCCTAAAGTTTTTTTATTAATCACAACTAAATATGATTTAGTACAAAATTGTTATTCACGTAAACATAAAACACGACCAAGTGCAAATTAACAAAAGGAATTTCCCTCTTTTACTCCGTTGTCAATGCACCTAATCCAAAAGTTGTATTAGAGCCAACATTGTATTCACTTGGAAATAAAATTCGATGGATGCTTAGGGAAAAGTGCTTTAACTAAGAAAAAGGTTACTCTAATTATGGAATGTTCTTATAAACAAAAAACTTTTCGATCTATTAGCCTTTATCTAGCTCATCAAAGTGGTCTATTTTAAGGGTATGCCCTAGTGGAAGGCTTAAAAGTGCTTTAAGCCTTAGGTTGATTTAAATAAGCGTATTTGAACATAATAAAATTTTATAAAGAGTTACAAAATATAAACTAAAATTTGGTTTAAATTCTTAATAAAGTTTAGAAATATACTAATTTATTTATTTTTTAAATTTAAATTATTTTAAATTTAAACTAAAATTAAAATTAAAATTTATAAGGGTTATAAATATAAACTAAAATTGTTTTAAATTTACATAAATATAAATGTTATATGTAAATTAGTTAAAGCGTTTAATTAATAAAGGATGTATACAAAGATATATATATAACTTAATCAATTATAAAGGTTATAATACACACACATACATTATATGGATTAAGAAAACAGGAGGTTTAAATAAACTAAAACCTAGATTAACTTAACGGAGTATAAATTGGGTATAGAAAATAAGATTTCATAAGGTGATTCTCGTCGCCTTTACCTGTCGGTAATACCTAATAAATATATTTAAATTATGAGTTTAAAATAATTGCTCTACATCTTTTAAAATATAAATAGCGTACTATACATACATACTGATGTTGCGCACCCTCAATCAATAGAATACTACAATGATGTTTATATTGTTCGTGGATTGGTTAGAATACTATGTAACTTTTTTCACACCCTCAAGAGTTACATAATTACCCTTAGGCTATCGACAATAATTGATCTAAAGTATCTATGTATTTTATGATCTGTTAAGCACACTCAATGTCATAAAGATGATTAGGAGCAAGTAACGGTATAGTTAGGAGTTATATATGAAATATAATTAGCAAATAGTTACTTATTGTTTATAAAAACTATAATTTATCGAGGACCCACAAGATTGTAGTAACATGATAAATAAGCCATAACACCTACTGAAAGAATTTACGAAATTCTCATATCTCTTCTATGGTTTTTGGGATCTGTAAAATTCAGTGGAAGCCTTATAATATAAATATAATAAACCAATTTAGTAAGTGTAAAACATGTGTGATATAATAAATTTTACATTAATAAACTTAAGCAATTATCACGATTGATAAAAATATTTATCAGTTAAAATATGCTAAATGAACTAACTATAAATCAATAAAGAAAAGACAGAAAATTCACTCGCCAATAATCTTTTTGCATATTATCACTTTAAGTGCCATACAAGAGCCAAATAATACAACCATTAGAATATCTGTGTCTTGGTCAGTTAAGTGATAATTTTCCTAAAATTATACAATGTCTTTGAACTTTAAAGCAATACAAAAGTATGGATATTTGATCACATAAAAAAGTTGCACGGTAAACATTCATATTCGTATCATACAAAATTTCGACGAAATATTTTATTCGAAATGAGTAAGTAAACCATAATGCGAGATCTTATTATCAATAATATTGAATACAATAAGGATCATGTTGTATTATAAACAACACTAGACCAAGAACTTTAAATAGGCGTAGGATTTCGACAACTGAAACATCAAGTTTGGTCTGTTTACCCAACTGTAACTTATTTGATATCCTTAAAATGTTAAGAATGGCTAAACGCATGTTTTTATAGGTTTACGATGCAATCTTGAAGTAATGTGTTTTTTCTTTTCAATGGTTCAACCTTTTAAAAGCAAAAAATGGTAATAATGTTGGCAAAGTTGGGAAGTAAAAAGTTAAATGGTAACTACTTCTTCATGAAGAGATATCAGAAATTAAATTGGTTAAAATATTTATATAATATATATAAGGAACACAAAAATATGATTTCTAATCCAAATGTATTATTCTTTTATCAAATCGTTCTCTATAAAATTTATTTCTATGAATTTTAGATATTGGGTCTGAAATTGTTAATCGTAAATTTGTTGAAGTAAAAAATAAAACCTTACAATAAGTGATTGAACGGAGCTTCATATTTGAAATGTTGTTATAATAATAATGGAAATAATGGGAGCATTACCATATGATACTTGCTAGTGGATACATCAAGTTCTGAAAATTACTTTTGTTTATGCCGAATATTTTTATGAAATAATGAATATTTTCGGTATTGATCGGACATAGGGGCAGATTTGTTTTAATATGAATGTCATGGCTATTGCTTAGAAAGTAAATCTATTATTGGCATTTGCATAATGGTTTTCGATTTGACAGCAATAGTGATATTTTAGCAATAGAAACTACTGATGCATCTAAAACATTTAACTATTAATTTAGGAATTACGGAGAAAGCCATATCTTTGGATAATAATTCACCAATCATACGATTACCAATTATTTGATACTTGTGAATTGTACCTAAAATGATTAGAGGCAAAGCACCCATTTAGGGAAAGCGACAAAAGAGTTAACAAACTCTTTAGATTGATACATGTAAATGTATGTAGTTGAAAGTCTAATAATACCAAAAGACGATCCACTTAATTCATTAAATTTACCAATGAATTATTGTAGAGATGAATATGTGTATTTGATACACTAGTTAGACATCTATGGTGAGTTCACAGAATACAAAATGGAAGTCGAAAACATAGCATGAAAAGGAAATAAAACAATTCGATTTAATCAAATAGATGAGTAACTTGGATAAGAGTCATAATAACACTTAAAATGAATAAGGTTCACTCATAAAGCCACTCCTCCAAATGCAACATATTGAGGTACATATAAGGAGTAATCGAACTCTGTTGGATGAAGTACAATTAATATTGAGTGAAACTAATTGACTTCTTTCTATAAGGATATAATACTTAAAAGTAAGCACATATTTGAAATTTGATTTCATCTAAAGCAGAGATTATGATTTCCTATATGATATGACTTACAACGTAACCCCAGCCTTAAATAGTGTAAAATATATGGCTTCCAAATTTATGTTATGAATGTAAGTTTGGTAAAATCAAATATTGATCTATTTTAGGTAAGTCTATAGGCGGTTTATAAAAATTAATCTATTTTATGTAAGTCAATAGGCAGTCCGACGATACTGAAAACAGATCCACTCACTTTGTTATACTAAACGAAATCTTAAATATAAGCATGCACTTTATGATATATAAGTTAGATATCCGTGATGATTTTAGATAATATAAAATGGAAGTAGATATTATTATGTGCAATGGAAATATAATCGATTTGATCAAACAATTGAGTATCTTGGATAAGAGTTCCAATAGTATCTAAAAGAGAAAAAGATTCACTCTTAAAATAATTCCTCCATATGCTACATAATGTTGTATCGATAAGGAATAACCAAAATTTGTTGGATATAGTACAATTGATAATTAATGAAGTTGAGTTACCTCTTTCCTTGGGATGTATACTTAAAAGAAAGCACATATGTCAAATTTTGTTTCATATAAAGCTGGGATTAGGATTTCATATAAGAAATGGATTAGAAGAAACCCCATCATAAATAGTTTAAGATGTGTAGTTGTTTGATCAACATTATAAATGTATGTTTTAGAAACTCAAGGATAATCTGTCTTATGTAAGCCTACGTGTAGTTCATAAAATGTTTTGAATGCCTATTCTATTCCATTGAGCAAATTTGTTGTTTCAGTACATACCATCATCTTACCGAAGGAATTTATTTCTATATAAATTAGTACTGGCACGATGGATTTGGATACAATCCATGATTCTAACATAGTAATTAACTACATAGATAAATTAAATTTAACCAAGCCAAAATGGATGTAGCTCATTAGAATTCTAGCGACCCATAAATTTTAGTGGTTTTATTTATTTAATTAATTGAAATTTTGAGAAATTTTAAACATATGAAAATAAAATTTTAATATTTGGAATACGTCTAATTAAATATGGCAAATGGTAAATTTTCATCAAAAAATACGAAAGTTTATTTTTATTATATAATTTTATTTAAATTCAAATCAATTGAAAATTGATGATAATAAAATGTTTTCCAAATCTGAATATTTTTACACAATAAAATTTTAAACCATCTTTTAAGTTAGACGTCATATTTTGTTTCTCTCAATTTGGACTATTGTTGCTCCGTTTATCTTCTTTCTGGAAAATCAACAGCATTTTTAGTACCGATTATCGACTTTTGATAAGATGATTGCACCAGTGATATCTGTATAAGGTTTTGATCGTCTCATTGAGCTGATCTCGGTGATATAATCGTTTGTGTGTTTCGAAGTCTGGGAGACAACGAAATATACGAAACGATCTCGTATTGGTTCCGCATCCTATCTGTTAACTTCCCTTATCTTTCGTACTCCACTACCTATTCCCAATAGCCATTTGCATTTTTCTATTCCTAGAAAAAATTATTATTGTGACCATTTGTTTTACCACTATTTCAATTTATTTTCTTTGTTCATTTCTTTCTTCATTTTTATCTTAGAAAAATAAAACAAAGTTTATTTACACTCTGAAACAAAGCTGCTCGTCTCCTTTGAAAATCAAAGCATATGTTCCTTTGATACTCTCAAACCTCTACCTTCTCCATGAATAGCACACGACTCTGCTTGAAACCCAATACACCACTTGCCTTGTACCTTCACTCTGCAGCTATTGCTTCATCGCCTCCTCCACTTTCCAAGTGACGGAAGTCCGAGAGCCCCTTCCTCTCCCCTCTTCTCACCGTGCAACCTGTTTTGGTTTCGTCACTCCTCGTCTTCAAGTAACAATAGTTTCTCATATATAGAAGCATATGAGGTATTTTCATATATATATATATATATGTATACATATATATGTTAGTTCCTATTGTTTTAATTTTTAAGATTTATATATATACTGTATAAAGTATGTATATATATATCAGTAATATATATTATATAGTATGCAAGTTCTATATATATATGACAGAAGCAAAATTTTCGGTTGTTGTGGCCATGTTTATATTCATAGATATTTATATGCCATATTCTATTTATATATAAAGGTATAAAGTTCATGCTGTCGTTATATAGGTATATATTATATAGTTTTGCTAAGTTATATTTTTTTGTTGCAGTTTATATAGTTTATATAGTAGTATGTGTATTTTTCAGTCGCAGCTATATATATGGTTGAGACCTTTTTGTTATATATAAATTATATAAGTTATGTTATTTCGGTTTTATATATATATAAGTTTTCAACATATATATATATATATATATATCTGTTTGTGATATAGTTTGTAAGTCTATGTTGTATGTATATATATATATATATATATATATATATATATATATATATATATGTGTTACAGCTTGTAGTTATATTATGTTTAAGGTAGTGCAAATCTGACTGAATAGTAAATATGTTGTGTTGAATATATATATATATAGAAAGTATGATTCTAATATGCTTAAAAGTGTTATTATAATGTATATGTATACATGTGTTTTCAATAAATATACATCTATAGTTTGTTAAGTATATATATAGTTATATAAGATATGCTATACAAAAGTTATATAGGTTCTAGATATTTGGGCTTCTACAAGTTTATAATACATCAGTTGTTATGATATTTTTTTTATATAGGTTATACACATATATTTTTTGTGCTGTCTCAGGTTTATTATACATCTAATTTAATATATGTTTGAAATTAAAAATATGATTTTTATATATAAATAGTTGTATATAGCTATATATATATGAGTTCACTTATACCAATTATCTTCATCGATCCAGTTCTGATTTGATCTGTTTTCATCGATCTCTGTTATCAGCTTTTCCGTTGAATTCGTGCTAATCTAGCCTTGCTTCGGAATTCGTGCCTGGATTCATAACTCATCTTATTCTCATTCATCTCTAGCCTCGAAAGGTGAGAAATCACTCAAGATTAACGTACTTATATTTATTAAATTTGATTTCAATTGAAACGACAATTAAAATTTGCTGTTGTTAGTTATTTACATTGCTATATATATGCTATTATCTATATCTGTTCACTTATGACATCTGACGCCATTATCTATTATTTGTGTTGATGATATATGCTTGCTATATTATTATCATATCTGTTATCACTCTGCAAGTTCTGTTAGTATAGAATTCACAATGGGTTGAAATGATACATACCCGAACGATCTGTAGAATAGGGGAAAATCGTTATGGGTTGAAATGATAAACCCGAGCGATTTTCGTCGAACTGAATTTGGGATTGCAGGTTGAAATGATATATACCAGTATATATTTAAATTGCGGATTAAAATGATAAATATCTGTATTACTTGACCATAGGATAGAAAATTATATACAGACACTTTTGGTATATATAAATATTTTGAAAATGATTTTTATGGTTTTAGAAAGAAAGATATGGTTTATATAAATATTGATTTAGATATTATATAAATGTATTCTTATAAAGTTTTTAAAATTTAGATTTTAAAATTTTATGTTTTCAAAATTTTATAGTTATGAGTTGAATTTTGAATTTTGAAATTTTAAGAATTTACTTATAATTTTACTATTTCAAAATATATAAATATGTTTAACATATAAGTAAATTCAATAATATGTTTAATTATTTATATAAAATTATATTTTAAAATAAAGGGTTATAATAATTTTTAATAATTCAAGATTGGGAAGATAGATTTGAAATTGATTTGAAATGGTATTTAATTAAGAATTTTATTTAATTAAATCGATTTGAAAATTATTAAATTTGAGATTTTAAGATATGGTTTATAACTTGATTTTGGTTTAAGGTGATTAATGAATATTTCAGGTTTAAATAAATTGATGGAAATATTTAATTATGTGCAATTTAGGGTTTTATTTAAATGATATTGGATTTATCAAGTGAATATTTCAAAACTAAATTATACGAAGTTAAGTTAAGTTAAGATATATATGAAATTATCAAATTTAGTTTTGAAAATATGGAATATTTAAAGTTTTGAAATTATTGAAATTGAAATGGTTTATTTGAGGTTCAAACCTGTACTTGAAATCGATATAATTTGGAATGGTTTATTGTGAAACTGAATTGAATTGAAATTAATGATTTGAGATTGATTTAATTTGAATTTTGGGATTCGAGTTGATTTGGAATCGATTTGTGAAATTTGAGGAAACTATTTTATTATATAAAGTAATTTTAAATTATATTTAAAACTATTTTATATTTTACTTTATAAATTATTTTAATATAAACTTTTTTAATATAAACCATTTTTAATATTAACTATTTTAATATACTAACTATCTTTATATAAATTATTTTACTTTATAAACTATTTATTATATATACTATTATTAATATCTAAACTGTTTAAGTGGTGGAAGTTATGTTTCAAAGTAATGATTTCAAGTTATGGTTTTCCAAAGAATTATGATTTCAAAGTGTTATGATTTCCAAAGTATTATAATTTCAAGTGTTTTGGTTTTGAAAGTGTTATAACTTTGAAATTACTACGGTTTTGGAAATGGATATATTTGAAGTAAAAAATGATACCGTATTGACTTTGAAATGATACCGTATTGATATGGTTTTCAAAATGGAAATAATGCCGTATTGATTTTGTTTTGAAATGGAAATGATCTCGTATTGATATGGTTTTGAAATGACAATGATATTTTGGTTTTGAAGTATATACTATTTTGAAATGACCGCGGTGTTATAATAACGATTGGTTGTTAAAGAGACCAGGATCGGATATTGTCATACTCTGCCAATACCGAAAACCACTTTAACAACTGTGTACGTGGTGGAGATACCAAAATTAAGTAGGATGGTGGCGATGATCCTATACGAGGTATACACATCGACCCAACTCCCATAAGTTGGCATAAGGTGGCTAAAACAGGAGCAATTGACGGGCCAAGTAAGGTAGCTCCTCCGATCGGACACACTCCTTCGATACTATTTTCTGACTTTGTGATTGATTTGGTGGCCACTTTTGATTTTTGATTTGGGAGTGTGGCTCGAGGTGGGCGGTAGTGGCTATTATGCGTTACCACCAGCCCGGAAGTGTAACTGGTGTATCTACCCTGGCATTGCCTAATTGTGCCGTGTCACCTACCCTAGCGCGCCTCATACGCATTTGATTTGTGTCACACCTATGGAGTATCCTCTGGTAGCCTCCTGATCTGGAGTTATTACGGTACTGTATAGACTATTAGCACTATAAAATGTGTTAAGGTGGAAAATGTAAAGCCTTAACGCTATTTTTAAATAGTATACTTTACTTTAGACATTATTATAATAGCGTATATTACTATATAGTAGATTTTTTAACGGATCCTTATAGGAGGGTTATCCCAAACATCCTTTGAGTTACTTGTATTTCAGTTGTTATTTCACTTGAGTTGGATCTATTGATATAAGAATGTTAATCCTGACTCGAGTGTTTTGTGTTTTGCTTTACGCTCGGGTCAGACTGAGTTTGCCTGTATTCAAGACTCACCTTTGGAGTTGAAGCTTCGCTTGGAGATCCATCTATCGATTCTCTTTCAGTTATTCAGTTGATTCCAGTGATGTATTCAGATTTTGTATTTGACTATTGTATTGAGACATCTATGTGTTCAAGACCTCTGTTGTATCCTATTTGACTCTGTTATATATATAGTAGCTTCATGAACTACTATTCTTTTGTTTCTGCTGCATTATAGTTATATTACTTTGTGTCTGTGATTCTGTGATTTATTTATTTATGATATATATGAGTTTTGCCAAATATAAATTAACAATCTGGTACTTTGAACAATTCAAATCCGTCATGTGTGGATGCGAATGGTTGAAAATATCAGGCTGTTACAAGAATGTCTAATAAGAAATCTCACACATTGAGAAAAAGCTATGAGTGTCTTATCAATGGAAAAAAAATTGGTAATAAAAATCTTCTCAGTTGTCGACATGTCATGGAGAGTACAGACTCTGCCTTATGGTGCGCTGCTTTAAATCTAAAATCGACTCCAATTTCGTTAATTATGATAACCACCCTACACCTCCACTACCCCAATATACCTGTATAGAGCACTAGGATGATACCTTACCATTGTAGAGTAGTAACTAAGAGTAAAGTAGTTGTAACCAAAAGCATATCCTATCATATATCTCACAGTGCATATGATAACTTATAATAAACACATTGATATAAAAAAGGCTAGACAGTAATATAACTAAAATGAAACACAAAATTAGAGCATAGTAGATTCATCACAATTATAAAAGCCAGAAGTAGAATTTATCCATCAAATAATAAACCCAAATAGAAATTGTTTCTAATAGCAAAACACTGATAAAGCTCCATAGCGGTGCATATAAAAAATATAGTGGATAAGTTCCAAAAGTAGATATATGAAAAGTGTAGCCTCCTGCTCGTCCCCTGCACATATCCATGCACTATTTCATACCTGCTACCTAGTCTACACATTTAAGAGTGCCTGAGATAATAAGAAGTAAAGAATAAACCTTAAGTCAGACAATGATCTGGTATGAGCGATCTATAGTCTTAAAACAATATAAAAGTCGGTGTAGTAAGTGTGAACATAAGGCATGTTGAATCATATCTGGCCTATCCCTACATCCATAAGGTTAGCATACAATAATGTATGCTGCTACTATCATTACCATGTAAGTGTACTAAAACTCAAAGCATAGCATAAGGGAGTTTAGGCATTTAAGCCAATAGTACCAACAACATGTGGCATCCATAATAGAATAAACAAACAACACAATCATCAAGCAACCTCATGTTACTCACTTAAGTACACTGAATATTTGATAGCTTGTATTACTACATTAATGGTCAGAGACTATTCAACATCTTGGTTTCTTAGCGCTCAACTCCATGCTACTTCGAAGGCATGAAACTATACTTACATTCAAAATTTCAAGGGAAACATATCTATAGTCCAAGATCCAAGATACGATCAAAAGCTAAATGAATGCTATCACATACCCCTATTTAGGAGCACATATCGAAATCTTCGATTTACAAATGATCTCTTAGTATGTGTCTCATAATAAAACGCATTATATGTTCCACCTCACAAGTCAACATCAATGAACTTGCATACATGGATCACCATCACAAAATCTCATCACGAAGTCATTAAAGTTTGGAACGTCCTTGGATATACATCAAAAGCCAAAGAGTCTCCTTGCTTTTTCCTAAACATGCCTCATCAAATCCATAAGCGAAGCCAAACTATGCAAAATACATGCATTAGCCTCGGGTCTCCTCTATGATTCCAGGCTTTGAAGATCATTTAATCATTACCCATAGTTCACTATCCCTTCACTCATTCAATTAACGATCGATTATGCACACTCCCTAGCCTTCACTTGAATACCCTAAAATTTGTACGATATGATACCAACTATTATGTTTTTCACGTAGCCAAAATTTGGCTAAGCACCAAAACATATAATCCGCCTAGGCTATCCACTTATCATTGGAGTCTCTCTGATGTGTTCAACAACCCAACCCTAAGTCTCCATCGAAATTTGATCATTCGGTGGTGGAATGATGCCATCGTTCAGTTTCGGGGTTTTCTTCTCTTTAGGCCTAAGCAAACACCATGCCTCCATCATGTAAGTCCCAAATCACCCCTCCAAAGCATCAATTTTCCCATTTCTACCTCTACTATTGTTTGGTACCGAGCCATAGATTGGTGCTGAATGGTATTACTTAGCCAAAACTTAGCTATATCAATTTCCTAACTTCCAACTCCGATCCTTCTAAACTTTTCCACCTAGGTTTGTGTGGAGTCGTTAGATCTACATCGATATGCCTTTTGCAACTAAAGCACCATCTTATGCATTTTGTTCCATCAATTGAGTCTCCATAATTTTTATAATCACCTTTCATGATCCATCTCCTTGGCCGATACATATACACGAGACTCCACCTTATAGAACATACCTAACTTTAAATTTCCCATCAATCGATGTTTCATCCAATACAACCCTATAAAATACATATTCAAGAAATTTAATACACACATCACATACAGCATATATATATATATATGATCAATTTTGGATTTAACACCCGATTATCTTAAATCTAGCATATTTTATAAAATGAAGTATCCATATGAACTTATGCATAGAATGTCTCAAATTTTTCTTATAACATTTGAAATTTGTTTATGAATCAGGGTTAAGTTTAGATATAGTAAAAATCAAATTATTATCTTTGAATACATTTTAAAAACATCATTTAATACTATAATGACATTTCTAATAAAGTGGTATAAATCACACATCAAACGACCAATGTCACCATGTCAAGATGAAATGAACCAACCAGCCTAGCACGAATCCAAAGATGCTAATTTTCGAAATCACAATTGTCTCTTTGCTAAACCCTATTCTAATGTACCTTTTAATTACTTGATTTGGCTAATTAAAGTAAAGAATTTAGATAATCTAGGCTAAGGAGATTATTAATGATGGTTTTACATAGTTTTTGGTAAGTGTGATAGTGGTTATGGGTTGTTCCATCAACTACTATTTTCTCAAATCCCATAATAGGTTAATAGGCTAATTATAGGCTTAACCTAATGGTTTGCTAATCACAAAAACTGTCTAACATAAATGGCGTTTCCTAAACCCTTAATCCAAATTCTATTATGACCACTCTACAGAAAGAGAAACTATCATATCTATCATTTAGAACTTGTTTTAAATCATAATTCGGCTGCAATAAAAAGTTATAACCCTTATAAATTTTCAAGGTATGAACCATCCAATATTTATTCTCAGGGTTAAAATTGTCAACACTCAGTATTCCTTAAAGTTATTATTAGTTTGGACCTGATTTGGTCATAAAATAATATTTTAAGATTCACCAATGAATAAAAATGTCGGTTGTCACATTGGCAAAATATGATTTTGATAATTGTACCTAAAAGGTTATTAGCAAGTTAGGTTTCCATAAATGATCGATGCGATTGGAATGTAAAAAACATGGTTGATGGGAATGACCTCATCGGTTTTGAATGTTAAAATTAGTAAAATAAATTTTCCAATCAATGTGCTTAAGTCCATTCAAATTCTACTTGCAAACATAATTTGACTGAGTTTTGGCACATTGATTTTGAAATAATAATTCTAAATGATGACTTATAAGGGGTTGTTGCATACAACAACCAAAATGTCTCAAAGACAGTGGGAGCATTGAAAATGCTTGTAGGTGTTTGGATATTATCCAAAAGCTAATACAACAATGACATTTGATAAGATTCAAGAGGTTTAGTTAAAGTATTTTGATACAGAAATCAAGTGTTGGCTTCAATCAAAATATAGAGGAAGCATGTGGCTATAAGAAAGAAACTTAAAGGTACGTAATCATTTCCAATACTATAAGTAAACAACATCTCGTTAATTGTTAACAAAGTACCCTGCTAAAATCAATTGAAGTTTACTTGTTTAATTTTGATGAATGATTTGGAAAAAGCGTCCTTTATACTAGGTATAAAAGGATGTTCGGATTGTCCTGGTTGACATACATTGACATCATATTAAAATGTTTAATGTGGAGCATATGAGATAGATTCCGTTTGCATTAGCAATAGGAACTACCATACATATTTGATTGAAATTTGCTTTACACCTAGATGCAGTAAGCGAATATCAAATCTGAGGTAACATCACTAAACGGTAGTTACGAGTATACTCGAGCATATATGAAATACTAGAGAATTGTTTATGGAGATAATGAACTTTTTATAAAGGAGTGTTTGGACTCGAACTTTATAAGTGACATCTAATATATTATGCCTAAATTAAATTCTGGTTCAACCTTGATTAAGAAGCTGCATGTTAGAAATGTTCTAAATGAGAGACAGTCGAAGATTCAACTATAAAAGCTAAAGTGCATCATTTTGAATAGCACTATAATGAAAGTCTTATATTTGCACAAATTATAAGAAAACTAGGTGGTCCGTACTAAGTCAAAATAGAAGATCTCATTGTAACAATGTGTAGTAGTTGTCTGATTTGAGAGTACATTCAATCTTAAGTTGCTAGGCCATAAGCCAATCACATAGCATATCTACCATGTTACGACCATAGTTGGATACACGTTGAAATATTTAAACTGAAATTATGAGCTAGATTTGGAGCAATCCCTAAGTCTTTAGCATCTTGACCTTGAGGAAGAATGAGATGACCTAAGTCAGCTTCTGTTAAGTTGTAAACCGACCGATACTTTCACCGTATCGATACTTTAATTATATATCTCAAACTGTGCACCAGGCAAAGAACATCTCATCTAGATCTTGTTTTATGTGCATAGAAACTCAATCATTTCTCACATCGCATTTATCCATGACAATTAACTCCCCCTACTAGAGGAATTTTTGAACTATCCACTAAGGCCCCTTCTAAGTCTAATTTAGGTAGACCGGTTGATGGTATGTGCATGAGTCTCCATAAGTGGCCCCAAATGTTAGTGGGAGATTGATAGAGATAAGGGTATGCCCTAGAGGAAATCATGTAATTTAATTATATAACTTAAATATTATAGAAAATCCCATTCGTATTAAAGTATGCTTTTGGATTTATTTTCTTTTATATATTATTGTAAAGAGATACAAGGAATAATATTAATAAATTAAACAAATATAATCAGGAAATACTTAAGAGAAGTATTTCATCGATTGTAGTTATGTATGCGTATGTAACCATGAGTTTTGAATCCATGTTTAAATGCTTACTCTTTATGTAACAACCCGCCTTTTCGATCTTCAAAAGCCGACATTAATACACCTACGGTATTCACGTGCCGAACAACCAAGTGCTGGAAAGACAGATTGTTGAAGTGAAAGAAAGAAAAGACAGAACATAATCTCATAATGCGATGAGTAATATATAATATACCAAGATCTTTACAAAAAGAAAATGTTTATATATACCCCAATTAGAGTAGCTAACCTATCATAAGCCTAGACAATTATAACAATCTATCCTTATAATTACTAATAAATACAAATAAGAAATTACATCGAAAGTAAAAGAAAATATAGGAATACGTCCTAAAAGCATCCAACTCATCTTCTGAAGCTTCAAACCATCCATACCTAAGTCTGGAAATATGCTCGGGCTAACCAGAGCATTATAAGAAAATAATGCCCGAATCAGTCTGGTAAACCAGCGTGAGAAAACTCAATCAAATCATATGGATTTCTATATGAAAAAAATCTTAAAAAAATAAAGGCATCTTGTAAGACCACATTGAATATAAACACGGTCGATTTTTTACATTATGATAGCCATAACATTTTTATTATAAAAATAAAACCAGACATGTATTGGTGATTGAATTCCAAAGATACTACAGTAAGGGACTACCTTCTGTACAGTATACCTTTAGATAAAATGTACCTAAGAGTCATACATAGACCCCCAGCGAGCACAGAGCCGACTGCCTCTTTAACATGACATACTTGATTATATCACCCCTCAGGGCACCAAGGCTGTAAATATTGCCTCATGTTCTCCCTGCTTGCCTAGCAAATCCAAAAATCTCGATCTAGATTCAGGAATCATGCTCCTAATGGTAGCTCACCACATAGCTCCGCGAGCATCCCCTATTTTAGCCATTACCGGGTTGTAAAGCTCGTAAGGTTATGCTTTTACCTTTCCCTCCTAGAAATTCCCACTTGAAATGTTGACACTGCCTTCCAAGCAATAATGCAATGCTAGTATTCATCCATATAAGTTGTTCAGGATATGAACAAACCGAAGGCACTACTTCTACTACATCTATTTTGGAATCACTCTGAGGATTAGTAGTATTACCTGGTATCCTAACCTGGCTATATTGGTCTGATTGCACAAGATCGATTCTACTGTTATCAAGTACGATGATCATGGTTCAATGATTATAAGACCCGAAAGTAAAGTACAGATGATTATTGATATGCACGTAAATGTGCATATTTTTACCACCATATTTAATCTAATTAAAATAAATAAATGATTATATTGGGTATTTTAACTTATTTAAACCAAAATTCAATTTATTCAAATTGTCATATGTTCATCTCCATATAAGAGAAAAATTATCATTTTTGTGCATAAATTAATTTGTGAAAATTTACTTTGAATTTTCTATGTTGTTTTGTAGGAATTTGGCTTCATATACATGTGGTTTCATGAAGATATATTCATGCACAAGAGTGAATACAAAGGAATGGAGATGGAAAAAATTCATTTCATGGATCGTGGAGACCCCACCTACCCACATATCTTAATGTACAAATTAGAGGCTAATGCATATGCTAATAGAGTTTAAAGCTTCATGCACACTTAAATGATGATTATTTGATGCTAATGATTACTTGGCCTCCACATTTTCTAAGAGGCTATTTTGGGCATTCTCTAAAAAAGTGGATTAGGGTTTCATACATGTATAAATACCCCTTATGTTTCATGTAGCCTCTCTTCTTTAGTCTCTCTTAGGCTCTCTTCTCTTAGTTAGTTTAGATCAAAAATAAAATGAGAGCTATCCTTCTTTTCATGGATACTTAGCCATTTTTATTTCATGTAATTTTTTTATGCAATTTAATATATACTCCTTTCTTTATATGCTTCTCTTTTTATGTTAGTAGTGTAGTTTATTTTTCATGCAAGTAGATCAGTGTTTATTTCTTATTAATTAGTTTTTATTTTCATTTCTCTCTCTTTTTCATCTTGTTTGTTTCATGTTGTTTTCTAATTTGTTGATTTGATAACAAATGAGAGCCTAATCCCTTCAGTTTAGGGGTAATGAAGCTCTCTAGTATTTAGATGCAATATTTTGATGTTTATGTTCTCTTTTTGTGCTTAACGGAAACATTTAAAGTGGTTTAATGTTGTTGTTTAGCTTTGAATTTGATAGTCTATATTATTGACATGAAATAGGCTATGCTTAAACAAACATAACACAAATTGCATCTTCATCTAAATATGATTATGGAAAAGATGTGAATGTTGAAATTAAAATTTGACGGCCTATATTTCTAAGCAATAGTTAATAGGACATGCTTAAAATGGATTTTACTTTCAACATTGTTGTCATATTTCATGAGAATTAAATGTGTATTAGTGGTTTTGTTATAGTTTGATGGTTTATATTGGGCTTAATAGCATAAATATACCATACTTATGATAAGCACATCAACTAATCTCACTAATGACCAAAAGAGAGATCATAACTTCATTTTGTTGATTTATATGATCTAGAGAGTGGAAATTATCTCTAAATTGTCTTTCTACTCTCATATTTTTATCACTTTCTTTTTATCATTATCTCACGTTTTTAGCTAATCACTCTCAACTTTGGTTTAATTTGATTGAATAGAAATTTGAAATCTAACAGTTCTCTACGGATCCCTCCGTACTTGCCATGTACTAACTTTGGTACGTCGTGCGCTTGCGGTTAATTTTATTATTAATTCGTTTGACGAATTTATAACTCCATAGAAAATCATCGATGAATAATTATATAAAGCCAGAATTGGACGAAATTGGTAGATAAACAATGCAGGATGCTTGAAATATGGAATATAGCTAAACAAGTGAAGGGATTGCTATGGCTTGGTAACTTCATAGGGATTAATATGAATGAATGAACGAGGGGTCGACATGGTCGAAACAAGAAAGGGATCAGCATGATTTTTTGACTTGGAAAGTCATGTTTTGACTCGTAAAGAAGGGCTCGATATAGATGAAGGAGATGGATCGACATACTTAGGCCTACTAAAGAAGGGTTGGCACACGTTAGAGATCAAGTACATTCTTGCATTCAAAGATCAATATATCGGGATCTAAAAGTCTAAAGCATCTGGAATTTGGAGAGCAAGGCATATGGACCCTAGAGAACCTACCCTAGGGATCGCATGTCGAATAGGCAAGGTACTAAGGATCAGCATACAACCATCTGGAAGGATCGACACAAAGCAGTTCATAAGCGTCGAAAATAAAAGATCAATAACTTAAGCCCCTGTGGTCCAAATGACATGATATTTGAAGAGCCAACATATTTAAGCATGTAGAAGCCACCATAGAGACCGCTACCCAAAATTGACCAATGAAGGCATCAGTACCGCCTCTTCATTTAGATTTGGGCCTAGCGACCCCTCTGGTAGGCCCATATAGGTTAGAAGGCCCTGTAGCCGAAGTTTCAAAGAGATTGGTGGTCACTGTAACAACCCTAAAAATTTCATTAAAAATTTTAATTCATTTATTTAAAACTTTGATGTTTAATTTTTTAAAATTGAATTTTGGAAATTTTTCCTGAATGATGTTAGAATTGGTTGTAAATTTATTGCCCAAATATATCAAATATAAACAATTTCTGCAATTTTGATTTTAGGTCAAACTTTGACTTTGATTGTAAATTTTAAAATTAAAAATTTTAGTTTCGAATATTTTATAAAAAAATTGTACATATATTTAGAACAATTGTTCTGCTTTTTGTTCCATTAAACTCTGATATAAACTTTGTAAATTTGGTAATATACAACGTTGAAAAAAAAGCAGTTAATTTATACATTTCATTTTATATGTTTCTATATCAAAAGCAATTAATTTATACGTTTCATTTTATATGTTTCTGTATCAAAAGCAATTAATTTATACGTTTCATTTTTTATGTTTCTATATCAAAAGCAATTAATTTATACGTTTCATTTTATATGTTTCTATATCAAAGAAATTAATTTATACGTTTCATTTTATATGTTTTTATTAAAAAAAAATTAATTTATACATTTCATTTTGTATGTTTCTATATCAAAAGCAATTAATTTATACGTTTCATTTTATATGTGTCTATATCAAAAGCAATTAATTTATACGTTTTATTTTATATGTTTCTATAACCGTTTTCTTATTTATTTTCTATGGTGTTTATATAAACTGTATGTTATTTATTGAATTGTTTCTTTGGCATATATTTTTATTAAATGGATAGGAAACAAATCAATTTAAGATACGTTACTTTGTTTTTAATTTTGACATACGTTTCATTTCTTTTCCTACCTTTATAATACCCATCTTTTTGATTCCATACCATAGACATTCCAATCTGTAGCCGTGCATTCGAAGAACAAAAAAACTTAGCCGCCTATTTTGCCTAGCCATTTACGTGAAAATTTCTCTTCTCTTTCGCCTACATCTCCGCGTGAAGAGCTTTGCTGTAAGTAATGGCTGCCTATTATTTATTTATTTTTTCTTTTTCTTCTTTCACTTTCCTTAAATTCCCTTGTATTTTCTTTTCAACTTATTCTTCCATGTTGCTTTATTCAAATTGATGTATTCTTATGTGAATTAGCATATACTTAGATTTGATTTATTTTTGATTTCAAGATTTAAATCTGGTTGTCACTTCCTCTCAAATCTTATCGTGCCTCCTCGTGCTCTGCAGTATGTGGGTATTTTTATTTTGAATCAATCTCCAGCGTCAAAAAAGGTGAGTTATTCACTCTAGATAATTACGTACTTATATTTTGTGAATTGATGACAAGTAAATCTGTATAAATCGATATATTATTCATATATGCATGTGATGTGATTTTATGTTGTTAAATCCTGTTTATAAAATTGTTGCATCATCTAATATGAGATGTTATATTAAACTGTTCATTTTATTGCTGCATATCACACTTCAAGTTCCCTTATCACTATGGGTTGAAATGATACATACCCGAATGGACTTTAGAATAAGGAAAAATCATTATGGGCTGAAATCATAGGCTCGGGTGATTTTTATTGTATTTATATTTTCTTGGCATTGCGGGTTTGAAATGATACCGAGATTTTTCTTTTAAATTATGGATTTAAATGATATATTATCCGTATCACTTGACCTAGGTTAGAAAATATTATACAGACCCGTGGTTATTTTTAAAAGTATTATCTTTGAAGATTAAGTATTTTGAAATATTAAAATACGACATTTAGCCTAAATTGGATTTAAATGACTTAAATGAATTATATTGGTATTTTCTATAGCTAAAGGTATAAATAAATAAATGAGAAAAGTGTATTTAATTTTATATGAGTTAAATTGGAATTTGGAATTTGGAATTTGATTTATGAAATATTAAGTTAGGTAAAATAAATGGGGATTTAAACGTTAGGAGATGGGTATGTTAAATAAATTGTTGAGTTATCAGTTGAAATAAAAGTTAAGAAATTGTAAAGTATGGACTTAACAAATGAAGTATATTAAATTGGATATTTATTAATAAAAGGTTATTTTAGAAGAATTTATAAGTTAAATAATATCCAAATAATATTTTTGGAAGGTGGAACAAGTTTGTTAAGTCAAAAATGAATTTTTTTGAAAATATATTGTTTAAAAGTATAACAGAAATTATAGCAATTCAAAAATGCTATGGTTAAATGAATTATGGCTGGAAATACACTTAAAAGACCTATAACAGCATTTCTGAAGTGCTGTAAATTTTGGAAATATAAACTATGGTTGGAAATACACTAAAATCCTATAACAGCATTTCTGAAACGTTATAGTTGCTGAATTTGAACTATGTTTTGATTTATAATAAATATACCTACCGCAACACTTTATAAATGCTGCAGTTTTGAAATTTGCAAAGTTTGAAATATTGAAATCGAACAAATGAACCTAGAAATTTCTAAAACTTTAGGATTTTGCATATTGGATTTGGAAGGGTAACTATTTCATATTTAAATGATTTAATGACTTATTTTGATTTGGAATATAAATCATTTTCGAATTCATAATCACGGGTAATAATAACGTTGGTTGTTAAAGAGACCGGGATCGGATATGAGCATACTCTCCGTCGATACGGAAAACCACTTTAACAACAGTTTACACGGTGGAGAATCCATAATGAAGTAGGATGGTGGCGACGTTCTGCTGAGGTATGTACGTGGACCCGACTCCCATGAGTTGGTATAAGGTGGCTAAAACAGGAGCGATTCCGGGCCAGTGAGGTAGCTCCTCTTATCGGACACACTTCTTCGTATGCCATTCTATTACTTTGTGATTGATTGGTGCACACCTTTGATTTTGGGAGTGTGGCTCGAGGTGGGCGGTAGCTGCGTGCTATGCATCACCACCAGTCCGGATAGTAATTGGTATATCTACCCTGGCATTGCCTCGTTGTGCCGTGTCACCCACCCTAGCGAGCCTTGTACGAGTTTGATTTGTGTCGTACCATGGAATATCTTCTCGTATCCTCCCAATCAGGAGGTACACAGGTGTTGTATAGATTACTGGCACTATTATGTCTAAAGGGCTATATGGGTAACCCCTTAACGCTATTTTAAAGTAAGTTTATTTTACTAATTGACATTATTATAATAGCAAAATATTACTACATAGTAAATAGTTTAACGGATCCTTAAAGGATGCGCGGTTCCAAGCATCGTTTAAGTTACTTGTACCTTTATATTACAGTTCACTTGAGTTGGTTTACACTGTATAAGTACGTATGTCCTGACTCGAGTGTTTTTGTTTCTTTCTTACGCTCGGGTCAGCCTGAGTGTTACAGCTTGGATCTGCCTTTTGGAGGTTAGAGATTTCTAAAGTCATCTGATTATCAAGTTGTCGTCTATTTTATTTTCATTATTTCTATTTTAGCTCATGTATTAGAGACATATGTATTTGGGATTTTCTACTATAGTTGTTTCAGAACGATATTCGATTCTCAGACTATGTATTTTGGTACTTGTTTTGAGACTGAGTTCTAGTGGCTTCATGAACCACTATGGTTATATTTTATTTCCGCTGTGAGTTATTCTGATTTTATTTGTGTCTGTGATTCCGTGATTGGTTTTATCTGCTCCAAATTATATCACGATCTCCTGTTTTGAATTATTCAAGTCAGACATGTGTATTTATTGTCGATTTGAATGGTCCAAAATAGTGGGTCATTACAGTTGGTATCAGAGCTTTGGTTTTAGACAAATCATAGCCTGCAAGCAAAACTCATTAGAGATAGGGTAGAAACACCCTGGAGTAAGTGAAATCAATCTTAGAATCCTTTCATTGTGAGAGAACGTATTTTAAAGTATAAAATGATTTTCAAAGGAATTTTAAAAGAGTATTTTGATATAAAAAATTTCTCGTTTTTCAAATTTTCTTAACTCCCCTCTTTTATCCACCTAGGTAGAAATTTTCCCTGTGAGGGATATTTAATTCCCGTTAAATCTTATCTTGTTTATGAACTCTTGTCTTTGTTCTCAATCATTTTTGTCCCAAAAAAAATCCATCATTGATCTTTCAGGACGGATTGTAGGAATGCAAGAGGTAGGGGACGTGAAGTTGTCCCAGTCAGGTTCACTAAGCTTTGCAAGGAATACGCTGAGATTGGCGACACCAAATTCATAGGGTCTGAGAGCATTATTGAAGCCCAACAGTGGTTGAGGGACTTGGAGAGAATTTTCTCTGGTCTTGAGATCACTAATGCCCAGCAGCGTCAGTTGGCAGCTTGGCAATTGAAAGGAGCATCTTTCAATTGGTGGTAGTTTGTCACAGCTCTCGCCGCTGAGGATAACATTTCTTGGGAACAATTTAGGTTTCATCTTCTGATCTCTTGAAATTGGTTTGGTTTCTCCTTTGAATTTGTCTTATGCTCTTTCTCGTTCTTTAAGGAAGCTTTTCTTGAAAAATGGATGCCCAAGGCAGGAAAATCTCAGCTGTATCAGGAATTCATGGATTTAAAGCAAGGTGGTATGTCTTTTGCTGAATACGAAAGGAAGTTCAATGAGCTATCGAAGTTTGGCCTAAATCTGATTGACACTCCTCTCAAGAAGAATGAGAAGTTCATTGCTGGTGCTCGTCCAGAGTACTATGACCGCCTCATCACTCATGTGCATAGCCCTTTCACCACTCTAATGGATATGGCCATTAGATACGAGAATCCAACCTCTAAGGATCCCCCTGCTGCTCAATCTACTTCCTCTCAGTCGTCTTTTGGAAATCCGAAGAAGAGGAAGCCCAACTTCCGCCATAAGAAGAACCAGAATAGGACTCCTTGGTTGGGATCATCTTCTTCATCTCAGAGGCAGTCGATTGACCTGTCTGCCATTACTTGCTACCGATGAAATCAGAAGGGGCACTTTGCTAATAGTTGTCCTACCTTGGGTGCTGCTATCCCTCCTCTAGCTCAGTTGACCAGGTGTGACCTCTGCCATATTTGTCTACAGCCGACCATTTCAAGAAGGACTGCCCTACTCAGAAGAAGGGCAAGGCATCGGGTATTTTTGATGTTTCTTCTGCATCTTCTCCAGCTCCACCTCCCGCACCTACACCTGCTCCTACTCCTAGTGATAACCAAGGTACACTTCAGAGTACTTTTACTTTGTTTAAATCTCATGTTTGTGTTTTGTTCAATACTGGAGCTTCCTATAGCTTTATTTCTTTGGATCTTTGTGATAAATTTGAGCATCTCCTTTCTCCCGAGTTTGCCTCTGTACCTTTATGTGTTTCAGATCCTATTGGTGGTCCTGCGAACCTTAGTAGAATTTGTAGAAATGTGAAACTCCTCTATGATAGTTATCGATTCTCTGGTGATTTCTATGTGATGGGTTTTGATGCTTTTGATCTTTTGCTTGGGGGTGATTGGTTAAATAGACATGATGCCTATATCTCTTGTCGAACTATTTCTCTTGAAGATGACCTTGGTAATTCTTTGGAGATTTAGTGTAGTTTGCCCGAGGATTTTTTCGGCAGCTTTATTTAATCCCTTGATACTTCTCCTGGTGATCTTCATTCGACTCGTGTAGTCAAACTCTACCCCGATGTATCTGGTGAAGTCACTTCTTTACCTCCTAAGCGGGAAATTGATTTCCAAATTGATCTTATTCCGGGAGCCCGACCTGTTGTTCTTCCTCCGAGAAGGATGGCACCCGTGAGAAGGTTGAGTTGAGGAAGCAAATCAAGGACTTGTCCTCCAAAGGTCTGATCAGACCTAATTTTTCTACATGGGGGCAGCAGTAGTTTTCATCACTAAATATGATGGTTCTTTGAGGATGTGTGTTGATTATAGGGAGCTGAACAAGCTCAATATGAAGAATCGATATCCTATGCCTCGCATTAATGATATATTTGATCAGCTCTATGGAGCTACTATTTTCTCCCAGCTTGATCTTGCCACAGGTTTTCACCAGCTCAGGGTTGCTGAGAAAAGTATTCCCGAGACTGCTTTCCGTACTGAGAATGGGTTTTATGAATGGTTGGTTATGCCTTTTGGTTTGACTAACGCTCCTGCTTTCTTTGTTTATTTGATGAATCGTGCCTTTCGTGATGTGCTTAATAAATTTGTGCTGGTCTTTGTTAATGATATCCTTGTCTTCTCCTAGATGAGGAAAGAGCATGAGTCGAATTTGAAATATGTTCTAGAGACTCTTCAAAATCATCAGTTGAAGGCTAAATTCTCTAAATGCCATTTCTGAAGAGATGAAGTCCGATTTCTCGGGCATATTGTTTCTAGCGATGGAGTTTCTGTTGATCCAGTCAAGATAGCTGCGATCAATGATTGGGAAACTCCTAGGACTCCAATCGATTTTCGCAATTTTCTGGGCTTTGCCGGTTATTATCGGAGATTCATTAAGAATTTCGCTCGGATTTCTACACCTCTCGCTGCTTTGACTCGCAAGAATGCTAAGTTTCTTTGGGATGATAAGTGTAAAGCTGCATTCAATGAGTTGAAGCACAAGCTTACTTCCGCACCAGTGCTTACCGTCTCGAATGGAAATGAGGGATTAACGGTATACATGGATGCTTGTCGTGAAGGTTTGGGAGCTGTTCTGATGCAGGATGGGAAGGTGATTGCCTATGCTAGTCGCCAGCTGAAGACCTATGAGGCCAATTATGTAGCCCATGATCAATGAAAAGCTAATGTTGTGGTTGATGCTTTGAGTCGAAAGAAGGCTACGTTGTGTCAGCTTGTTGTTTCCTCTTCTCCTCTTTTGAACCGTATCAAAGACAAGCAGGATGAGGATGAGATGCTTAGGCGTATGAAGGAGAGTGTTCGTAGTAGGGTTGGTGGTAATATTCATGGCGGTAGTGGGGCTCAGATCGATGATGGAGGGATTTTGAGGATTAATCATAGGATCTATGTCCCGAATGTTGACGGTTTGAGGCAGGAGTTACTTTGGGAACATCATCAATCCATACTTTCTATTCATCCTGGTGTGACAAAGATGTATTAGGATATGAAATTTTTTTATTGGTGGAAGGGTATGAAGCAGGATATCTCCATCTTTGTTAGTAGGTGTGCGATTTGTCAGCAAGTCAAGGCAGATCATCAGAGGACCCCTGGTTTGTTGCAGCCCCTTGAGGTTCCCAATTGGAAATAGGAACAAGTCTCTATTGATTTTATTGATGGTTTGCCGAGGTCTAGGATGGGTAATGAGAGCATCTGGGTTATTGTGGATAGATTGACCAAATCAGCTCATTTTATTCCGGACAAATCTACCCATTCTGCTTCCAGTCTGGCTGAGATTTATATGAGGAAGATTGCTCGCCTCCATAGTGTTCCCCTTAGCACAGTCTGTGATCGAGACCCTATCTTTACAAGTCAGTTTTGGAAAGATTTCCAAGAATCTTTGGGTACTCATCTGAATCTGAGCACTGCTTACAATCCACAGACCGACGGTCAAACGGAAAGAGTGAATCAGATTCTAGAGGATCTTCTTCGAGCTTGTGTTCTGGATTACGGAGTTCTTGGGAAGATCACCTTCATCTTGTTGAATTCACCTATAACAACAGTTATCAGGTATATTGTTGGTCTTCAATTTTGATCTCATCTCAATCTTTATCTACCTCATTCTATCTTTTGTCAGGCTAGCATTGAAATGTCTCCATTCGCTGCTCTTTATGGAAGACCTTGTAGATCTTCATCTTGCTGGATTGAATTCGGTAATCGTTTGGTTTATGGTCCTGATATGATTTTGGAGGCTTCGGAGAAGGTTGAGGAGATTAGGAGGAAGATGAGGATTGCCTAGGATAGGCAGAAGAAGTATGCTGATCGGCGTAGGAGAAGTTTGGAGTTTGCTGTTGGTGATTTGTTTTTTCTTAAGGTCTCTCCCTTAAGAAATGTGATTCAGTTTGGGCGTAGAGGGAAGCTTGCTCCTAGGTTTGTTGGCCCCTTCCGTATCTTGGAAAGGATCGGTTCTCTTGCTTATCGTCTTGATTTGCCTGAGAAATTTTCTGGAGTGCACAATGTATTCCATGTATCGCACCTTCGTCGCTATCTGCATGATCCATCTTTGATTATCCAGCCTTCTACCCTTGATAGTTTGGATATTGAGCCTAATCTGATTATTGAGAGGAAGTCATTTCATATCGCCGATCGAGGTACGAAGCAGCTAAGAAGGAAATTTGTCAACTTGGTCAAAGTAAAAGGGAGCACCGATGATCGAGATTGTACCTGGGAGATGGAGGAGGGCATTCGTGCTTCGAATCCGAAATTGTTGTTTCAGGTACTTTTGCTTTTCTATCTTGTTTTCTTTGCTTCCTTTCGTTCGTTCTATGAGAAATGCGGATTACAGATCTTAAGGCTAGGATTAACACTGGAGGGGGTGAATAGTATTAATAAAGAATTACTAAATCTTTTTCAGTTTATGTTAATTTAGACACCGATGTATGCAATATACATACACAGATATGATCATAGAAACAAGCACAGATGCAGAAATAAAATAAAAGCAGTAAAGGAAAGAACACACCGGATTTTATACTGGTTCGGAGTTACCCTACATCCAGTCCCACAACACAAGTACGGATGTCTTTCAAAAGAAATTGTACAATTACACCCTCCGTTTGAAGGCTACGAGGTACACCCTCTAGAATTTCTATCCTCTGGGTAGAGATACTTGATTTTTGGGCCACAAGTTTACCCAATTGATTTACCAAGGCTACAATCACACCTTTTATCTCTTGATTGATTTCCAAGGCTACAATCACACCTTTTCTCTCTTAATAGATTACAAAGAAGTCTATAACTCTGAATAGCACTGAGAACCTTGTAGAGATAGTGATAGAGAATCAAACTAGAAGTAATCAAGTTTGATTCAATGTTGATTTCGGCAGAGTAATGGTAAGAATATGTATTAAGAAATGTTGAAGAAGAAGAGGAGTGAAAAACAAGAAAGTCTGATATAAAATTCGTTGAAACTAACCCCTATTTATAGAAGAACAACAGCCATGTCCATTCACGAAGAGTTAGGGCGAATAGACACTTCTTTTGAAATTTAAATTTTGAATTCAACTGACACCATGTCGACATGGTTAACCTAGGCATGTCGACATCCCAAAGCAATTTTTGGTGATTTGATTTTCTTTGTAAATAACCTTTATCTTATATTAAAACTATTTTAAACTTTACAAATATACTTGACTACGGTTAAAATTCATAAGTAAATACAGAGAATAATATATATAGATTTTAACTATAATTTTATATTTAAATCTACGTATAAAAGTTAAATATATAATTCAAAAAGATAGTTTAAAATCAGGAGTAATTTGACTTTGAAATTAAAGATAATTTTGAAGATAAAATTATTTCAAATCAGGATAGAGGGTTTTGATATTTTTAAAAGGAAAGTATTGAAATCATTTTGAAAACAAGATAATTTTGTAAAATCATTTGAATTAAAATTAGTCGATACAAAAAAAATGTTCCACTGGATTTTCGTAAGTTCCATCCTACTTAGGGTTCCATCCCTTTAACAGGCTCGAAGTGGATTCCATTCCACGAATAAATTGGATTTTAAGATACCAGTGCTTTTCTACGAGTTTTAACAAAAATTCCTAATAAAAATACTTATGCATGAAATCTTAAACTCTTGATAATCTTGATACTCGTGAGTCTTCTATATCGATATCTTGAATCTTTATACTGTACAGTCTTCATTCTTGGTACCTGCATGGTTAAATCCTGCATATATATATATATATATATATATATATATATATATATATATATAAACTTATAGTGTCAGTATTTATATTTTACAATCTATTCTAAGGTTGTTGTCATCAAAACCATCATCTCACGGACTAACAAATCTCCCCCTTTTTGATGATGACAACTTGTGTTTATAAAATATTATTTCTATCCTAATAACTCCCCCTAAAACTAATAACTCCCCCTTAATTTATGCCTAACTACCCTATTTTATATTTCTCCCCCTTTGTCATCAATAAAAACTCACTCCAAACTATATAACTCCCCCTAAAACTAACACTCTATGACATGTGATCATAATGATAGTGTTATCATAAGTAATCATCACTTAAATCTAATACTAAAACATAGCCCTAAACAATTAACTATCCTAACTAAGAATTCACGATAGTACTTATAATTAAAACACGTATAAGAATACAGATTATTTATTACGTATGAAGTTGCATATACATGAGCGTATAGAAAACATAAAGAAACACAAATAACAATGGAGAAGAAAGAAAAGAAACTACTGTGTGTTTTTAAACATAGGAGATCTATGAATCGAACAGTTTGGATAGTAGAAACAGAAATTTCCACATTGTTCGACAAGATTCCCATTTTTGTCAAAACACACTTCTCCAACACAAACGACTTGGTCGTCTTCTTCTGCTTGCGCTTCTTCTTCCATGGGTTCTTCTTCTTCTTCTTCTTCGCTGGCGTCTTGTTCTTGATTGAGTGAAGAGTCTTCATCAATCAAGATAGAATTGGCCTGTTTATCCATTAGGAATTTTTGCAAATTCCTAAGAATCTTGCCTTGCCTCTCTTGTTCCTTTTCCATACGAAGTTGAGTCACTTGAATTTCAGTCATCATCTGAAGTGCATCCTTTAGAGAGTCCTCTATTTTAGTCACAAGAGCGAGAGTAGTACGTTGAAATGGACCAGATGTAGGAGAGGGGAATGAAAAGGTTGATTTTATGTTTGATTTGGAAGAGGAGGCCATTGATTATTTGATTTCAGAGAGAAGAACAGAGAGATACAAAAAGGATGAATAAAATTTCGAAAATGTGAAGAATTTATAACCAATTATTATCAATTTTGGTGGGAAAAATTTCAAAATTTAAAAACGTTGCATGTCGACATGGGTATATGGGATGTTGACATGGTCTTTTATATTTTAACTCTTTGAATTATTTTAATATTAATTTTTAATTATACGTGTTATTTATATTTTATATTTCAGTTATAGAACAAATACCTAATTCTCTTCTTAATTTAGTAAATATTGATTCATTTAAGGGTTTTGTTAAGATATCAGCAATTTGATTCTCAGAATTGATATAATCGAGAGTAACTACTTCCTTACTTATATTATCTCTGAGAAAATGATGTCTGATATCAATATGTTTAGTTCGAGCATGTTGAGTTAGTATTTTTGGATAAATTTATCGCACTGGTATTGTCACAATAAATTAGTGATTTTCAAAATTTTATACTAAAATCTTTTAAGGTTTGTTGCATATATATTACTTGAGAACAAGCCAAAGCAGCAGAAATATGTTCTGCTTCAGTTGTTGATAAAGAAACTGTGTTTTGCTTTTTACTAAGCCAAGAAATCAGAGAATGCCCCAAAAAGTGACAAGTCTCACTTGTACTTTTTCGATCTGATTTACAACCAGCATAGTCAGCATCACGGTAAGATATTAAGTCAAAAGAATCATTTTTAGGGTAGAATAAACCATAATCATATGTGTGTTTAACATATCTTATGATTCGTTTTACAGCTTTTAAGTGGGTCTCTTTAGGTTGGGATTGATATCTGGCACAGAGACAAACACTATGCATGATATAAGGTATGCTGGCAGTAATATAGAGTAGTTATCCAATCATTCCTCTATATAGTTTTTGATCTACATCTTTCGAGAGATCTTCTTTACTAAGGTACTCATTGGTTGCCATGGGAGTGGAGTTTCCACTCGCGGTAGTCAAACCAAATTTACTTATTAGGTCTTTAGCATATTTTTCTTGACTAATAAAAATACCATTATCTGAATACTTGACTACGGTTAAAATTCATAAGTAAATATAGAGAATAATATATATAGATTTTAACTATAATTTTATATTTAAATCTAAGTATAAAGGTTAAATATATAATTCAAAAAGATAGTTTAAAATCAGGATTAATTTGACTTTGAAATTGAAGATAATTTTAAGGCTAAAATTATTTGAAATCAGGATAGAGGTTTTTGATGTTTTTAAAAGGAAAGTTTTGGAATCATTTTGAAAACAAGATAATTTTGTAAAATCATTTGAATTAAAATTAGTGGATACAAAACAATGTTCCACTAGATTTTCGTAGGTTCCATCTTACTTAGGGTTCCATCCCTTTAACAGGCTCGAAGTGGATTCCATTCCATGAATAAATTGGATTTTAAGATGCCAGCGCTTTTCTACGAGTTTTAACAAAAATTCCTATTAAAAATACTTATGCTTGAAATCTTGAACTCTTGATAATCTTGATACCCATGAGTCTTCTATCTCGATATCTTGAATCTCTATACTGTATAGTTTTCATTCTTGGTACCTGCATGGTTAAATCCTGCATATACATATATATATATCTAAACTTATAATGTCAGTATTTATATTTTATAATCTATTCTAAGGTTATTGACATCAAAACCATCTTCTTACGGACTAACACGTTCCTTTTCGAGGAGAAAAGTTTTGAGTGGGGGATGGTGTAACAACCCTAAAAATTTATTAAATATTTTAATTCACATATTTAAAACTTTGATGTTTAACTTTTTTTAAATTGAATCTTGAAATTTTTCCTGAATGATGTTGGAATTGGTTATAAATTTATTGCCCAAATATATGAAATATAAACAATTTCTGGAATTTTGATTTTAGGTCAAACTTTGACTTTGATTGCAAATTTTAAAATTAAATTTTTTAGTTTCTAATCTTTTATAAAAAAATTATATATATATTTAGAAAAATTGTTCTGCTTTTTGTTCCATTTAACTCTGATCTAAACTTTGTAAATTTGGTAATGTACAATGTTGAAAAAAAAGCAATTAATTTATACGTTTCATTTTATATATTTCTATATCGAAAGCAATTAATTTATATGTTTCATTTTATATGTTTCTATATCAAAAACAATTAATTTGTACGTTTCATTTTATATATTTCTACAAAAAAAGGCAATAAATTTATACGTTTCATTTTATATGTTTCTATATCAAAAGCAATTAATTTATACTATGTTTCTATATCAAAAGCAATTAATTTATACGTTTTATTTTATATGTTTCTATAATCGTTTTCTTATTTATTTTCTATGGTGTTTATATAAACTATATGTTATTTATTGAATTGTTTCTTTTGCATATATTTTTGTAAATGGCTAGGAAACATATCGATTTAAGATACATTACTTTGTTTTTAATTTTTGACATACGTTTCATTTCTTTTCCTACCCTTATAATACCCACCTTTTTGATTCCATACCATAGTCGTTCTAATCTGTAGCTGTGCATTCGAAATAAAAAGGAAAAAAAACCCTAGCCGCCTATTTTGCCTAGCCATTTACGTAAAAATTTCTCATCTCTTTCGTCTGCATCTCCGCGTGAAGAGCTTTGCTGTAATTAATGGCTGCCTATTTTTTTTTCCTTTTTCTTCTTTCACTTTCCTTAAATTCCCTTGTCTTTTCTTATCAACTTATTCTTCCATGTAGCTTTATTCAAATTGATGTATTCTTATGTGAATTAGCATATACTTAGATTTGATTTATTTTTGATTTCAAGATTTAAATCTGGTTGTCACTTCCTCTCAAATCTTATCGTGCCTCTTCGTGCTCTGCGGTGTGTGGGTATTTTTATTTTGAATCAATCTTCAGCGTCAAAAAGGTGAGTAGTTCACTCTAGACAATTATGTACTTATATTTTGTGAACTGATGACAAGTAAATCTGTATAAATCGATATATTATTCATATATGCCTGTGATGTGATTTTATGATGTTGAATCTTGTTTATAAAATTGTTGCATCATCTAATATGAGATGTTATATTAAACTATTCATTTTATTACTGCATATCACACTGCAAGTTCCCTTATCATTGTGGGCTGAAATGATACATACCTGGAGGTACTTTAGAATAAGGAAAAATCATTATGGGCCGAAATGATAGGCTCGAGTGATTTTTATTGTACTTATATTTTCTTGGGATTGCGGGTTTGAAATGATAGAACCTGGATTTTTCTTTTAAATTACGGATTGAAATGATATATTATCCGTATCACTTGACCTAGGTTAGAAAATATTATACAGACCTGTGGTTATTTTTAAAAGTATTATTTTTGAAGATTAAGTATTTTGAAATATTAAAATATGACATTTAGCCTAAATTGGATTTGAATGACTTAAATGAATTATATAGTTATTTTCTATAGCTAAAGGTGTAAATAAATAAATGAGAAAAGTGTATTTTATTTTATATGACTTAAATTGGAATTTGGAATTTGATTTATGAAATATTAAGTTAGGTAAAATAAATGGGGATTTAAACGTTAGGAGATGGGTGTGTTAAATAAATTGTTAAGTTATTAGTTGAAATAAAAGTTAAGAAATTGTAAAGTATGGACTTAACAAATGAAGTATATTAAATTGGATATTTATTAATAAAAGGTTATTTCAGAAGAATTTATAAGTTAAATAATATCCAAATAAAATTTTTGAAAGGTGGAGTAAGTTTTTTAAGTCAAAAATAAGAAAATTTGAAAATACATTGTTTAAAAGTATAACAGAAATTATAGCAATTCAGAAATGCTGTGGTTAAATGAATTATGGCTGGAAATACACTTAAAAGACCTATAACAGCATTTCTGAAGTGCTGTAAATTCTAGAATTATGAACTATGGCTGAAAATACACTAAAATCCTATAATAGCATTTCTGAAACGCTGTAGTTGCTGAATTTGAACTATGTTTTGATTTATATTAAATACACCTACCGTAGCACTTTATAAATGCTGTAGTTTTGAAATTTGAAAAGTTTGAAATATTGAAATCGAACAAATGAACCTAGAAATTTCTGAAACTTTGGGATTTTTCATATTGGATTTGGAAAGGTAATTATTTCATATTTAAATGATTTAATGACTTGTTTTGATTTGCAATATAAATCATTTTCGAATTCATAACCACGGGTAATAATAACGTTGGTTGTTAAAGAGACCGGGATCAGATATGGTCATACTCTCTGTCGATACCGAAAACCACTTTAACAACCGTGTATGTGGTGGAGATTTCAGAATGAAGTAGGATGGTGGCGACATTCTGTTGAGGTATGTACATGGACCCGACTCCCATGAGTTGGCATAAGGAAGCTAAAACAGGAGCGATTCCGGGCCAGTGAAGTAGCTCCACTTATCGGACACACTTCTTTACATGCCATTCTATTACTTTGTGATTGATTGGTGCACACCTTTGATTTTGGAAGTGTGGCTCGAGGTGGGCGGTAGCTGCGCGCTATGCGTCACCACCAGTCCGGATAGTAATTGGTATATCTACCCTGTTATTTCCTCGTTGTGCGTGTCACCTACCCTAGCGAGCCTTGTACGAGTTTGATTTGTATCATACCTATGGAGTATCTTCCCGCAGCCTCCCGATCAGGAGGTATGTAGGTACTGTATAGACTACTGGCACTATTATGTGTTAAGGGCTATATGGGTAACCCCTTAACGCTATTTTAAAGTAAGTTTATTTTACTAATAGACCTTATTATAATAGCGAAATATTACTACATAGAAAATAGTTTAATCGATCCTTAGAGGATGGGTGGTTCCAAGCATCCTTTGAGTTACTTGTACCTTTATATTACAATTCACTTGAGTTGGTTTACACTGTATAAGTACGTATGTCCTTACTCGAGTGTTTGTGTTTCTTTCTTACGGTCGGGTCAGCCTGAGTGTTACAGCATGGATCTACTTTTTGGAAGTTAAAGATTTCTGGAGTCATCTGATTATCAAGTTTATTTTAGTTTCAGTATTTCTAATTCAGCTCATGTATTGGAGACATATGTACTTAGGATTTTCTACTATATTTTTTTAGAAATGTATTCGATTTTCAAACTATGTATTTTGGTACTTGTTTTGAGACTGCGTTGTAGTGGCTTCATGAACCACTATGGTTATATTTTATTTCCGCTGTGAGTTATTCTGACTTTATCTATGCCTGTGATTCTGTGATTGGTTTTATTTGCACCAAATTATATTACGATCTCCTGTTTTGAATCATTCAAGTCAGACATGTGTGCATTTATAGCCGATTTGAATGGTCCAAAATAATGGGTCGTTACGTTCACCTTCACCTATAAATACTGGCCTAATAGGTCATTATTGGTATCTTTGGGTGGTTGATTACTTTGGTCTTCATTTAAATCAAAAATTTCCTATTTCTTGCTGATGTAATCAGAATATTAGTGGATCAATAAAGATAATCTTCAAAGTGGACATAGGCATAAAATGCCGGACCACTATAAATTTCCTTATTCTTGATTATTACTGTTATTAGTCCATTAGTCTACTCTATTCCTCAGTTTAAATTTTACTTTCTTTATTTACTTCTCTACATAAATATACTCTTGGGTATTAGCGACTAATTTGGTTGCAAACATTTTGGTGCTTTCACTAAGAGGGCTTGATTCTCAACTTGCTTACATCCCCTTTGTTGCTACTAGATTAGGTAAATCCCCCAAAGGAGGTCCATAGTTATCTTCATAAAGTTGCTTATACTACTCGGATTTGCTGAAATCTAAGTAAGTAGATCGATAATGGTGAGACATACTAGATCCACTTCTTAGAATATGGTTGGAAATGAGACTCGTAGAATTCAGTAAGGAGGCCCAAGCAATCAACCTACAAATTTGAGTGCTTATTCGGTTGAAGTTCAGAACCCTACTGATTCCATAAACAGACCTGAATTTCATAATCTAATAAAAGAGTTGATGGAAAGCCGTCAACAACTAAATCAGAAAATTCAAAGTAATATTAATATGATGAGCAAGATTACTCAGCAGCAGCGTGGGAAGGCCAGGAGGGATCACACTCCTTATTCGACATCAGACAGGTCAAGTTTATTGGATGAATATTACGGGCATAGGCGTCACATGGTTGAAGAAGATCGTGTAGAAACTTCAAAGCATCGCTTGAAAAACCATCATAGCCTTCCAAGACTGATCGATGTCGATCCCTTCCTAGGAATTGGTACTGATCCCTCCTTCAGAGGAGGGATTCCTCCTTACACTTGGGAAATTATGTCGGAGCAATTCCTGAAGGCTTGGATGATGGAGTTCGATTGAATGTTGACCAAGTACCCCTTTAGAATGACGACGAGATAAATGTTCGGTATGCACACCAAGAAGGCATGAAACGGCCCTTAGACCTCGACCAAACCATTTATGTGAGGTGGAGCATGACCACCGCTTGGCACCACCCATCTAGATGTTGGATTTATTGACAATAGTCGGACAGTTGGTGAGATAGAATCAAGGCTTGACTAATGATGACTAAGGAATCTCGAGAAGCCATATCCCTATTTCCTAATAATGTTCTCCATGCAAAATATCAGAGAAGGTTCAACATGCCATCAACGCCTACCTAAGAAGGAAAAACCAACCCCAGACAGCATATTATGAGATACAAATGGCTAATGGATTCGACACGAGCTAATGATGTAAACAAGTGCAGTTGTTTTCCTATATCCCTTTCCGGGATTGCTACGATGTGGTTCACAAGATTACCCCCGCGATCAATATCGAGACTCGATGAGTTGGCAACCAAGTTTGTGGAACAATTCCTAATGCACACTACTCATCCTAAAGACATGATGTCCCTTTCCAACGTGATCTAGGCTCCAGGGGAATCATTTAAGGATTATTTGGAGAGATTTCATATCGCCGCCATGGAGGTCAATAATCCAAATGATCTTGTCATACTTATGGCCGTGACGAGAGGAATTGATTCAGAATTTAAGTTTGGCGATTGACTGGTTGGAAAACCACCTGCCAGTTTAGAGCGCTTCTATTCAAAGGCAGCTCAGTTTCTAAGGAAGTAGGAAGACAGGTCCTCTAGAAAAAAGAATGTTGCGAGACCAAGTGGAGAAGTAATATGGAGTAATATTGCAATAAAATAGTCTGATGACAATTCTGTAAAAATCCATGTGAATTTTCAGAATAAGCCGAATCAGCAAAAGATAGACGGAGATGGAATCGGGGAGTGAAAGAGGGTTTCTGGGAGACTAAAGCCTAAGATTCCAATGTATGACAACTACACGTCACTAAACACGTCTCTGGAGAATATATACTTATCAACTTCCAATACCGTGCAATATAGGAAGCCGCCCACAAAGTAGTCAATAGAGAAGCAGAAGCAGACCAGGAAATATTATCAGTTTATTGAGTGTTATAGGCACAACACAAATGAATGCAGGCATCTTTAGGATGTTATAAAAAAGCTAATTCTGGAAAGGAAATTGCAACAGTTTGTGAACACCCCATAGGATGGCGGACAGGTGACACCTGATCCCAATCGAGGACAAGTTCTGCGTAGGTTTGAGGAGCCTGCACGGACTGGTGGAAGACTGGTGATAAATATGATAGTTGGAGGACCACACCCTATAGACATGAGTTAGCAAGAGATGGAGCGCTATGCTAGCACGATCAAGCATGCAGATTTTGAATGTTGTTCGAATACAGAAGATGGAGCTCCGGCAAAGCAGCAGCGCACTTGGCAAATGATATTATGTTTAGAAATAGGGATGCAGACAAAGTAGAGGATCCAATTATTGACCCAATGGTCATTTCGTCTATGATTAGTCCTGCATTGGTGAGAAGAATTTTGATTGATTGCGGAAGTTCGGTGAATATAATCTTCAAAAAGGCATATGATCATATGAGAATGGAAGCCAAAGATTTAAAATCATCTAAAACCCATATTCATGGTTATAATGGCATTGCGACCAAGGCTGTTGGTTATGTGCAATAACCTGTTGAATTGAGAGAAGGTGAAGGAAGGAGAGTATGAAACTTACCGTTTATTTTTTTGGATGTTGACTCTTCTTACAATGTTTTACTGGGCTAACCGACCCTGTCTGAATTCTAGACAGCTTTGGCCCCATGGTGTTTAACTTTGAAGTTTATGATGGATAATGGTGTTGGAGTCATTCATGGCGATCAGGTGACTGGAAGTGCCTGTTATGTAGCTGAGATGAGGGAAGTTCAGCTCAAAGAAAAAGGAAAGGGTATGGACAAGCTTGTCCACATCCAAGCTAGAAGATCGACCACCATTGCCTAAGCCTTGTCTTGAGCACCACAATCGGTTCTATAGAGGTATAGATCTGAGAGGTGATGAAAAGGATCTCAAAAAGACTAAGGCTGCACCATCTGAGATGACGATTGATATCATGGTCAGCCACGATGACCCATCACGAGTCATGAAGATTGGGTCACAACTCAAACCCCTGATGATGTAAGAACTCACTGGTTTTCTCCGAGCAAATCTAGATGTATTCGCTTGGACTCACTCTGACATGTGTGGAATCTTGCCTGCCATTGCGAGCCATGCATTGAATATTGATCTGAAGTACATTTCAGTAAAGCAAAAAAGGCGCGGCATCGATCTGGAGAGATCTACCGCTCTGAAAGAGGAGGTGGATAAACTAAAAGTCAACGGTTTTATCCACGATGCCTTCTACCATAAATGGATATCTAATCCTATACTTGTGAAGAAGGTGAATGGAAAATGAAGAACGTGCATTGATTATTCAGATTTGAACAAAGTGTGTCCAAAAGATAGTTTTTCCCTTCCAAGGATTGACCAGCTAATTGATTCAACTACAGAACACGAATTGCTATCTTTTATGGATATGTACTCGGCATATAACCAAATCCCGATGCATATCCCTGAGCAGAAGCACACCGGTTTTGTTATGGATGTTGGGCTATATTGTTACGTATTAATGTTGTTTGGATTAAAGAATGCCTGAGCAACTAATCAATGCTTAGTTAACAGGATGTTTAGAGATCAAACTGGAAAAACAATGGAAGTGCGTGTGGATGATATGCTCGTGAAGTCACGGCGATCAAGTGACCAGATTAGAGACTTGGTAGAAATGTTTGACATCCTCCGATATTACAAGATGAAAATCTATCCTTTGAAATGTTCACTTGGTGTTGTATCAGGAAAATTATTGGGCTTTATGTTAATGCACGTGGAGTAGAAGCTAATCCCGAGAAGATTCAGGCTATCTGTGATATCCAAGCACCGAGACCCATTAAATAAGTGCAGAGTCTGAATGGGAAGGTTGCGACCTTAAGCCAATTTATCTCAAAATCTACTGACAAGTGTATTCCTTTCTTCGATTTGATAAGGGAAGGAAAAGGAAACTTCGAATGGATGTAGGATTGTAAAGACGCGTTCCAAGCTCTAGTGAGTCATTTGGAGAGACCCTCTATCTTGTCAAAGCCGATAGATCATGGGGAGTTGTACATTTATTTGGCTATATCAGCACATGCTATAAGAGCCGCTTTGATTCGTGAGGAGAATCGAGTTTAGAGGCCGGTGTATTACGTCAGTAAATGATTAACGGGAGCAGAAAGGAATTATCCAAAAATAGAAAATTTGGTGTACTGCTTACTAATTGCATCCTGGAAGCTTTGTTCATACTTTCAAGCACATCTGATTAATGTTTACACTGACCAGCCGTTACTGCAGGTCCTACAATGACCTGAGACATCTAGAAGGTTATCAAATGGAACATTGATCTCAGCCAATTCGACATTACTTATCTCCCTCGAAGAGCCATCCAGGGTCAGGCATTAGCGGACTTTATAGCAGAGTTTACTGTGCAAGATGATATTCATAAGGTAGCGAAATCCTACCATACGATGGAAATTGTATACTGATGGAGCATCTAATGATCAGTATTTGGAGCTGGGATTATGGTTGTAACCTCTGAAAATCAGTCAATCTATTATGCTTTGAAGCTTGATTTCCCAGCAACAAACAACAAGGCTGAGTATGATGCTTTGATTGTTGGACTTAAACTCGCTATAGAACATAGAGTTAAATCTCTTGGAATCTTTTGCGATTCGCGGTTGGTGATCTATCAAGTTATGGGAGATTATTAGGCTAAGGGACAATGATTTTCCCTATACCTCACCCGGATTTAGGAGTTGTTGACATAATTTGAATACTATGATATTTCACATATACCAGCGATCAAAATAGAGAGGCTGATTCATTTGCAAAGTTTTCTAGTACCGGCAATGCACTGTAGATGGGCTTGGTCGCGGTCGAAGTACTGAATGCCCCAAGTATAAACATGGTGGAGATCGACCAGACACTGGGAGCGGAATCTTAAAGGGAATCATGGATGACTCCAATTAAAGACTATTTACTGCATGGAGTCCTGCTTGATAAGAGAAATGAAAAGCGATAAGTCCTTTGCAAAGCCTCATGGTGTGTCATGCAAGGAGTTATGTATAGGAAAGGTTTTTCAGTCCCTCTACTCCAGTGTATCACTCATGATGAGATAAATCATGTTCTAAGAGAAGTTCATGAAGGAGGATGCGGTGATCAAACTAGAGAGCAAACTTTGGCAAAGAAAATACTCCGTTATGAGTATTATTGGCCAACTGTAAATTGAGATGTCGTTGATTATGCAAGACGATGTGATAAATGCCAGATATATGCAAAAATCCCAAGAGCTCCACCGATAGAAATCATGCAAATGGTCTACCCATGGCCATTCACTATGTGAGGTATAGACATTATCGGTTCTTTACCGATCTCTCAAGGTAGCATGAAGTACGCTATTGTTGTAGTTGATTACTTCACCATGGGACAAGGAAAAACTTTATCCACAATTACAACCAAAAAGTTAATTAACTTTATTGTCCGAAACATCATATGTCGCTTTGGTCTTCCACGTACTATTGTAACTGATAACGAGACTCAATTTGATAGTGCTAAATTTAAAGACTTTTGTCAAAGATATCATATCGTAAGGAGATTTGCAATGGTCGCTCACCTATAGGCAAATGGATAGATTGAAGCTGTAAATAAAATCATCAAGTCTATTCTAAAGAAGCGTTTGGAGAAGGCTAGATGCAAGTGGATGAATGAAGTCCCTATGGCACTTTGGGCTCATTAGACCACTCACAAGTCCACGACTGGCCATACTCCATTTGTCCTTTCCTACGGTTCTGAAGTTGTTATTCATGTTGACCTTGAAGTCACTTTTCATCGAGAGAATTACTATGATCCCAAAAAAAAATATGGATCTTCTCTTGGATTCTCTGGACTATATAAATGAGAAGCACAAAGAAGCCGATCTAAGGGCGGCTGCACATCGGCATCGAGTTGCCTCGTATTACAACTCTAAAGTTCGATCAAGAATTTTTGAAATTTGTATTCTGATCCTGAAATGGGTTTTTCCTACCCCATCGTACATGAATCCGAATTTAGAAGGCTATATGTCATTAAACAGAGGCTTGGAGAAGGAACTTTCAAGCTAGCGGTTGACGATGGCATTACGCTTACAAGAGCGTGGAATAGCGAACATTTATGATGCTATTTCACTTAGTTTATTTCCTTTACATTTCATTTGTATTTACTTTCAGAGTTTGCTTTATCATTTGAGTTTCCGAATATGTAATAAGACAGTTTATGTTATTTCCTTTCATTTAGTGAATAAAATTTCAGGCTTCTTTTGTATTTACATTTTCTATTGCATTATATGCTAATTACATGGCAAAATTGACTAATATCGATGTGTGTGAACAGGCTCCCGGAGTTTAAAATAAATCAATCATGCTAACTTCTAATGGGATCAAGCAAGATGAGCTCAATCAATTTGTTCATTTAAAAACTCTCAATCGCAATCCAAAGGATAGGATGCAAAACAAGGAATTAATGTAGCCGGCAATATAATGATTGAATAACTCCTGCCTGTACTGTGGAACTGAAACAAAATTAAAGCGACCAAGATACGACTGATCGCTCTCTAAATCAAACCCCAAATCCTTGGGGGGAAATAGTCAATTAAAAAGAGTACAAACTAACCACTCCTCGAAATAACTCTAAGTCCCCAGAGTGCTGATTGAAGTATAAACATAATCGGGTGTGAGTAGACCACCCGCAAAATAAATCTAAATCCCTAGAGTGCATACTGGAGTATAAACATAAATTAGTTATGAACTCAGCAGCCGCTAAGTCCCCAAAGTATGGACTGGAGTATAAACATAAATTGGTCGTGAACCGATCGCCCACAAAATAACTCTAAGTCCCCCAAGTGTGGACTGCAGTGTCAACGTAAATCGGGTGTGAACCAACCGCTCTAAAGATAACTCTGAGTCCCCATAATGCAGACTAGAGTATAAATATAGGCTGGATGTGATACGACCACCCTTCAACCTAATCTTATCCCTAGAGTGTGGATACAAACATGAATGAATAGTTGAGTGGAGTTTGACCGTTCTCTATTCTACAAATTCCGGTCTGAAACCGAAAGGAGGAGTATAAACTCACTAAGGATGGAATTCAACTGTCCAACTTCTAGCCTCACTAAATCAAAGCCGAGGGCGGAAGCACAGTTACTCGAAAGACCATTGATTTCGACAGCGTAACACTAAGGCTCTACCCTAGTGTTTGATATGCCTCGACCACTTGAAGGCCTTAGGATGGAGTTGGTGAATTATTACCATAATTTACGAACAATGACTTATGAGTACATTGAATGGAAATTAATGATTCAACAACTTAAATAATAACTCACACGAAAGCTCAACAGACAACAAAAACTTTTATTCACACAATAGTTTTGAGATCTCGGTACAAGTTATTCCAAAAAAATCGGGATTCATGCCCGTACAACTACAACAAGTGAGAGAAACGACTATGCAATTTATATACATTGATCCAAAACAGCAGTTATTTCTTTAACTTCCTCTTTTTTTGGATTTCTTGGGAGTAAAGCCATATGTGCTTCTCTTTCTAGACTTTTTACCACCTTTGACAGGAGAGCTTGCAGAGCTAAAAGGAAGTTCACCGAGAATCGACCCACGAGGTGGAATAATTTGCAGTGTGCATTAGGATTGGTAGCCGGGCCTGTCCGGATCATAGCCAAGGTCCTGTTTCGTATCGAGAGAGATTGATGTCCCGCTACTTGGAATGGAGAGGAACCCTTAGGATCATTCCTTAAAGATCCAAAAATATGTTCTTCCCCCTTGGTAGGTGAAAAAGAATTGAAGTATCAAATTTTTTCGGCAGTTAAATCCAAGGGTTCGTTTCTACGAAGAATTTCCCTCACCAACTCTTCTTTATTGTGCTCGGTTTCGCCCAGTTCTTTTTTCTTCATCTCAAAAGTATGCTCCTAAGCTTCAGCGAGTGACTCGAGATAACCCTTATTAAGAAAACTTAAGTCATGATGGATAAGGACTTTGGCATTATATTCAATAATTAACCGGTCGAATATGTCCTTAATCTCATTTCTACTGGTCTATAGCAGCTTCCACTTGGGAGTTAACTTGTTCAATCATCTCTTTTCGACCCTCTTCTCAAGCTTCTTCTTTAAGAGCTTCAATTTTAGCAAACTGCTCGTCGAGTTTAGCCTTTAAGCTCCTGGACTCAACAACTTCCTCATAGTACTTCTGCGATTCTTGTTGGGCATCGATTTTCTCCTCTATTTCTTTCTTGAAAAGTTCTTCAAGTTCCTAAATGCGGTGAGCCAGAGCATCTTTTTCTTTCTACAAAGAGTCTTTTTCTAAAACAAGTGCCCCACTATGATGAATTGTTGCATCGAGTTCCTTTTTATGAGAAACTTCAAAATGGTTTACTACCTCTGCCATTTCCTTAGCGTTTTTCTCCACTTCGGCAAGTTGAGTTTTCAATTCGAACAATTCAGCATCCTGATGCTTAATTATGTCTTTATCGTGTATAGCTTCCAACTTGATGCGGTCTATCTTATGTTTTCGCTCAATGGATATTTTAGAGACTTTTTTGCCAAGTGTATAAACGATTCGTGTTGCACGAATACGTCATTAACGCACGCGAGAGAATTCTCCTTGGCATGTCCTGGAATTATATGAATGGAAGGAAGGAATTTGAGTCCATCAATGATTTTTTTTATAAAATGTGGCCTTGAGCTAGGCCAACTTCTCGGCTATAGAAAATTGGGAGCAGTAGCGGGTAAAGGCAGATCAGAGGTAGCAATTGGATGTTTGCCTGATTGACATTCATGAGATTGTTTAGAGCTCAAGAAGCTGGAATATTACTCATAGGATGCAGTGATATAAGGGCCTTGGTAGGAAGACTGGTCTCTACTCTGGGTAGGAAAGTTAGACTATTAAACTTGGCATGATATTTGGGACCGGGATTTGCATTTAGAGGAGGAAGAAGATTCTCTTGAGTGATAACTCTTATCCTGTCACTCATCCCTCTCCTTGCATCGGGCAGACTCTGAATCCCGATTAGATTAGTGGTATGATGAAGAACTCCTAAGGTAACCAAAGGCTCTTGATTGAGACATTGCACCTATGAAGACCAAATGAGAGTGTATTACTAATTATCACACGAAAGATTAACAAAGAGTGTATAGTGAAGTGCGTGTAATTGTGAGTGTCCTAGTGTTTCCCCGAACAAAGTGGCTATAGCCTTGCTCATGGGTATTTTCTCTCGTTTATCAGAAGGTTTGATGCCTTCTCCACTTCTAGTGGGATAGTTGAGTCCTTCAATGTTGATATTTAGAAAGCCATCGGTCATGATGTGGAATAGAATTTAAAGATTTCAAAATCCCTTTAACAAACTTTCGAAGTGTTGAGAAGACGATTCCTCTTCAACAGAAGTAATAACGAACTCTAGATCCATGAGGGCTTTCCTTCTATGAAGCTTGTATGCCAGCCTTTCTTTCTTTTATGGGTGTTTGGGATTGTGTGCCTTGCGATGGTTCGACCATTGGCACCTTCTGTAGGCTTGTATCAACGTCTCCTAGTTTTTCAGCCTGAGAATCCTTAATCTCGCCCTCCTCGGTATCGTCCTGAGTCCCCTAGGTAGGGGGCATGATGGGGTTGATGGTATCCCTTCCTTGTTCTGCAACACTTCTTTGTGTTTCACTTCCAGGGAGCCCGATATTACGACTATCTTCCAACAGCCTGAACAAGGATAGTAACTCATCAGTTAGAAGAAGTTAGATGTTCTTGTCCTTAACAGGGGTAGCGTGAATGGTAGTGGCATCCCTTGAAAAATCGATGCCATCAGGGCATGGGCGAACATCTGAAAGAATTCTGGATGTTAGATTCAAAGGAAATGTTATAACTTGGATTAGTGTAAATTGAGAAAGAATTGAAGGTAACACTTACGTCCTTCTAACCATTGTCTCGTAAAGCCGGGAGAGCATCCCAATAAAACCATTCGTGCTTAAACAATGAGAATTTGTTCCAAGTTCCCGTTGAAACTTGGCAATTCGGCGAGGATTCGAGAAAGACATAAAGAGGGCATCCCAATCGTCGTTTTAAGTTGTAGATAAATCTTATACCTTCATGTGTGGTGGATGAACCCATGAACAGCAAGAAAGTTCCATATATAAAAGCACTACTATTTGGGTGAAGTTGAGTAGGGGCTACCCAAGGTATCTCAGTATCTCTCGGATAAATGAGTTAAAGGGCGGTATGCATCTGGCCCAACACATAAATTTATTGCATGTTATGTACCCTGCCAAGGGCAAGTGAGGCCTATGATTTCTTAATGGAACCAAGATGTCCCCGAGTGGAATTTTATGAATAGAACATAGTAGGTGAAGAGTAACCTCGCCAATTCGGGAAGCCTTTGAATCCATTGGATTATCTAGAAGAATAGCGCCCTCTATAGCATCAGGTGCAGGGCTTATATTCTTTGCTGGGAGGACTAGAATATCTGAAAAAAGATCAGCTCACTAGTTAGAAACTTCTGTTTGTTCCATATAATGGTTGGGAGAAAGCTTACCAGACATAGCAGTAGGACTTGACTTTACTTCAAAACTAATGTGTCGCATCATCAAATCAGAAGATATATCAGCTGAATGCTTCGAGTGTCAAAAGTCCATATTAGCTATACTCGAAAGATAATTGAGATTAGAAATGATAACTTGTTCCTTCCATGTTAAGTGTAAACTAATGAAGTGCAGTGCAGTATATAAAAGATATAAACAGTTTGAAATCAGAAAAACAAAATAAAGTGATGAGACATGGAAAATTGTCTAGAGAGACCGTCATCCTTGATCGTCTCAACTAACAAGAAGATTGATTGATTATGAAACTTTGGGATCGTCCGTCGATGATTCAAAGTGTGAAGTTTTTCAATTAAGTTCATTGCAAGCTTTTAGTCCATATCGAAAGTTCTAAGGATCTGATTGTTCATTCTCAAGTTCGATAGTGAATATGCATGTTATATTGTTCATCATCATCATATGTTTAAGCACAATAAGGCAAACTAATGATGATTGTTCAAACAAATTATGTTGGATTAGATTACGAGGTATATGCCAACCCCCAGGGTATATGTTGATCCCTTACCCAAAAGCTTCTATACCGATCCCTCTCCTTGACCATAACCTGCAGAACCCTAATACTAGCCAAATCAGGGAATGTTGAACCCTATGCCATCACCATAACCGATCCCTTAGCTAAACACCCTCTACAGATCCCTCTCCTAGATGATAGTCAAACTCTAAAAATACCTATCCCTACCTGACTGACCCATATCATTGCCGTATTATAATCTACCGATCCCTACATTCCTCCACTCCTGACCTTTCTTCCGTCAACATCCCTCGTCGAACCCTCACCTTTTGTCCTCCTCTCCATTTTCTTACACTTGATTCAATCTTCCAAACCCTTGTTCCAGTAATCATCTACCTCCCCAAGATCGTTCGCCATCACGAACTCGAACACTCACCAACAAATCAAAGCTAAGAATCCTAACGTGCAATTAAAGGAAGTATTATAAAATCTTACTAATATGAAAGTAGGGATGTACGAATCAAAATAAGGATGAGTGTTGGGGGTTATCAAATCAAAGAGGAAGGAGAGGCGAGTTTGTGGGTTAGTTAGAATCTTGGATGGACTTAAGGCCAAAGGTTGTAGAGTTTGGGTTCGTGGATAGGGCTCAGTGCAAAAACAAATAAATGGGATAAGTGAAAAAGGAAGGAAGGAAAAGATGATATATATATGTATGTATGGGGGAGGGTTCAACTGCAAGGACTTTGAGCATGTAAAAAGGAAAGAGGGATAAGCATATAAGCTTGCACACCCCTATTTGCATGGCTTAAAAGATGGGTCGGCATAATGAATGCTAATCCCTGTATATATAAACATAGTTTTAAAGACTTGGCTATGAACATGAATATATGGGATATTAGAAAAATTGTCAATGACGCGTAAGTATTCGAGCACGTTCGGGAGCCGACAACAGAAATGTTTATACGAATGCTCACGAGGGTGACTTAAAGGTTCAACATTTTAAAGTCAACGAAAATTGAAATGAAGCCTAAAACCTTCAAGTTCAAGGCTGGACCAGATTATAAAAAGTCTATAAGTCTTACAAAACCGGATTTATATATATTAACAGAATATGGCACAGGATTTATATTATTAGAAATCGACTAAGAGTCATGGCGATTGATGATGAATTCAATGCCTTGAAAAACAATTTAATAAAAGAATTACGATCATTCAGGAAGCTAGATGGACTTCTTTTTGACAATTCAAACTTGTTTCGATTCAAAGCACGTCATGCTACTCACATGACGAATTTTGGGGGGCAAGTGTTACCCGGTATCCTAACTTGATCATATAAGTCTGATTGCATAAGATAGATTCAGTTATTGTCAATTACGAAGACTACAGGGAAATGATTATAGTACCTGAAAGTAAAGTATAGATGATTATATAAAGCCAGAATTGGATGAAATTGGTAATGTAGGATGGTTGAAATATAGAATATAGCTAAACAAGTGAAGGGATCGACATGGCTTGGTAACATCATAGGGATCGTTATGATTGAATGAATGAGGGGTCGGCATGGTTTTTTGATTTGGAAATCATGCTTCGAATCATAAAGAAGGGCTCGGTACAGATGAAGGAGATGGACCGACATACTTAGGCCTACTAAGTGGGGTCAGCAGACGTCAGAGATCAAGTACATTCTTGCGTTCAATGATCAATATCTTAGGATCTAAAAGTCCAAAGTAGATGAAATTTGAAGAAAGTAGTTCATAAGTGAAGTTAAATCAAAGATCAATTAATAATTTGAGCCCATATGGCTTAAATGGCATGGTATTTGAAGAACCAATACATTTAAGCATGTAGAAGGCACCATAAGAATCGCTGCCCAAAATTGACCAATGAAGGGATCAGTACCGATCCCTCTTCATTGGGATTCGGGCCTAGAGACCGCTTTGGTTAGCCCATAGAGGTTAGAAGGTCCTATAGCTGAAGTTTAGAAAGACTGGTGGTCACCCACACCTATAAATACTGGCCTAAGGGGTCATTTTGGGGATCTTTAGGCATTTGATTACTTTAGTCTTTATTGTAGTGAAGTTTTTTCCTATTTCTTGCTGCTGTAATCAGACCATTAGTGGATCAATAAAGATAATCTTCAAAATGGACGTAGGCACACAACGCGGAACCGCTATAAATTTATGTGTTCTTGATTATTGTTGTTATTATTCCATTAGTTTATTCTAATCCTCGGTTTAAATTTTACTTTCTTAATTTATTTCTCTACATATATCTACTCTTGGGTGTTTATGAGCAAATTGGCTACAAACAAGTAGCAAGCAGTCCTTGCACTTTAAAGAACTCCATCATCGATCTCATCATCTTTAACCAATCTTGAACTTCTTCTAAAACATTAAACAGTTATATAGTTTTAGAGTGGTTTCAGTTTCGTGTCATCTTATTTAATACACTTCCCGCTTACTGGTTGCTTCAAAACCAATCGATAGACTCCTGTAAACTCAATTCTGTTTCTTTTGAAAACAAATAGACAATGCATAAGAGCGAAGATCACCTCCTAATCATTTAAGTAGACGGATTTCCTTCTCATTTGTCCTAGGAGATCAAAATGGGATTTATATGCACAGTACAACATAGTCGAAGATGATATGCCATATAACTCCTTTGTTTCTCCTAAATATTTTCCAGAGTTATACTTTGGCTAAGATTTGATGGTCGTTATTTAATTTTCAAACAAACAAAACAATCAAACATCGATTTAATTCCATATGGGATCCACTAAGTCTCTATTAATCAATCTTTCATTAATTAAATCTCTTTGAAATTATTTAATTCAAAATACCTTCACAAAAGATATTTTCACAAACCCTTTACACTCCTTTAAATACTTGGATATACATTCATATACTTATCTCACTGCTATAAGTATGGTAACAAAATATTATACTTCTAATACTTTGAAAATATATCCATATACATATCTCAATGTTATAGGTTTATTAACACAACTTAGAGGAATATTTCCTATTTTCCAAATTCATATAATGGGCCAAAAACAAATATGATTTTAAGCATTACTTACTCTAAACCCAAACCACTTTTTCTTCGATGTTAAGTATGAAAAGAATGCTTCCATTCTAGCATAATAAAGAAGGATTATTTATCAAAATCAAATCTCATTCCTTTTATAAAATTCCTTCTTATAAATCCATTCCATAATATACAAATCCTTTTACAAATCTCCAAATTAATTTATAAAACTTCTTTTATAAATCTTTGAAATTGTATATAAAGCTCCTTTTATGAATCTCCTCTAAAATATATTTAAATAACTTCTATACTTGACACGATTTCGAGATTTTAACTTAACTTATCCCTCACTTAGAAACTCTGGTTCTAGATCTCACAGATAGAGGATCAGTCTCTCATCGGCTTTTAATACCAAGTAATGGACTATTAAATTTCCATATACTATTCATTTAAAGCAAAGTGTTATACACCAAACTTCTTTTACCATTTTCTAAAATTTTTTTGCTCTAATTAGAATATTATAGTCTTTTAAATTCCACTTTAAAATCCTTAAAATATTCTTTTAAAATTTCCAAGATCTCTTTTCAAATTTATGAACTCCTTTAATTGATCCTTTTTATTAAGTAAACTCCCTTTTTTTTAAACTATTTATTATTTATAAACACCTTTATGAATTAATTATCTCCAAAAACCATAAATAAATAACCAAGTAAATTTAAACATCGCTAATAAAATAATTATTTGGCTTAAAACACCATTAATTAATCAATTTAAAACGTCATTAATAAAATAAGTAATTAATTTAAAACATCATTATTAAAAGAATTAATTAACTTCTAAACATCATTATTAAATTTATTAACTAACTTCTAAACATCATTATTGAAATAATTAACTAACTTAGAAACATCATTAATAAAATAATTAATCAACTTGAACATCGTTTATAAAATAATTATTTAACTAAACATCATTAATAAAATAATTAATTTACTAATTAGAATCTTTTCTTAATAATTGTTAAATAACATTTTAATAATATACTTAAAACTCCTTGTATTTCTATATTTGATTCCATTGTGAATAAAGAAAACATTTACTTCAAAATATTATAAAAATGGAAGTCAAATTTAAAATCCGTAACCTTTCAAATTTAGAAAGAGAATATTCGACCATAATGGTACTTAGACAAGTTGCCATTTTATTCAATTTAACTTTCCAAGTCATATTACTGGTATTTACATAAGCAGACATATATGTAAATCAAATCCATAATTAACTGTCAATAGATAACACATCGTTTGTCCCATATAAATCAGCTAGCATATAATTAAATGTCCAAATTAATACAATAGTAGAATGAAGATTTATTCTGCTAAACAAATATCCAAGTAATCTACTCAATTGAAATATAGTAGAATGATGTTTTATTCTACTAAATAGATGTCATTGGTGATGTGTAATTAATTAATTAACTACGTTATTATCCAAAACAACGTAATTTTATTCAGTCAGTATTATTATATAATTAAATTATACTACATAAAAACTAACAACTATTTATACCAAAATGTTGTACTCGTCAATATAAGTCTAATGCGAAAATTCATGGATAAATCGGATTTAAAACGAATAATATAGGGTAACTTAAACTTAATTCTAAATTTATATAAAATTAAAATAAATAAATAAATTTTTTTCTCACCCCAAAACATCAGGCCTAAGTCCCATATAACCAAACATAAATGATGTAGTAGCTTCTCCTCCCCAATCCCCAAATCCAATTTCACCATTTACTGTACGTGCACAATGTGCATGCGTGCACATGGCATGGCACTTCGACCACCCATCGCCAACGTAACGATCCATAATTTAATCACTTTGAATTTGAATAGTCAATATGTTTTTAAATGATTAAATAATGGATTTTATATCTAGAATAAAAATTTAGATAAAACGTCTCGAATGGATTTTTTTTAAACTTATGTAAAATGTTAGTTTAACGATGGTTCGAGTTATAAGGTGGTTAGGAGTACCAATTTATTAAAGAATAAGTTTGTCTAATAAAAAGAATAGTATAATTACTTGCCTAATAAAACAAGAAAGAATTAAAAACCCTGCTTAATAAAATAGAGTAGTATAATTACTTGCCTAATAAAACAAGAAAGAATTATTAACCCTGCCTAATAAAATAGAATAGTATAATTACTTGCCTAATAAAACAAAAAAGATTTATTAACCCTGTGTAATAAAATGGAATAGTATAATTACTTGCCTAATAAAACTAGAAAGAATTATTAACCCTACCTAATAAAGTAGAATTGTACAATTACTTGCCTAATAAAACAAGACAGAATTATTAACCTTGCCTAATAAAACAGAGTAGTATAATTACTTGCTTAATAAAATAGAATATTATAATTACTTGCCTAATGAAACAGAATAGCATAATGATTATTATATTCCATGCGGATAGTTGCCATTGGACCAAAATCTAGTCGAATTAAGTCCTGCCATGCGGATGGTTGATATTGGACCAAAATCTGGTCGAATCATGTTGTGTCATAGTTGACGAGGAGGGTTCCTATTAGACTAAAATGTGGTCGAATCAAATTAAGCCATCAAGATGTTTTCTATCGGACCAAAATGTGGTCGAATCAAATTAGGCAATCAAGATGTTTTCAATTAGACCAAAATATGGTCGAATCAAATTAGGCCATAAGGTTGGTTTCTATTGGACCAAAATCTGGTCGAATCTGGTTAGGCTGTAGGAAATGACTAAAGTACCCTTCTCTTCATCGACAAATAACCAAGTCCATATCTAATTTTAATTCATTCACAAATGAAAGAAAAGAACTAAAATTCCTTATCAAAGGTGAAGTATTCTAAGTCTCCGTCAAAGCAAATAGGATGCAAGTATATTCCTTGTTTTCATAGCTTAGTGGATATGACTTATTCTATGAGTATATTCCTTGTTTTCATAGTTTAGTGGGTATAACTTATTCTGTGACATAATTTAATTATTTTATAGTCAGCGTAATCTTAATCTCTTTCCTTTGACTCATTTACATTTTAACAAATGCTGTGTTAACCATTGATTGTAAATTTTTAATAATAACGAGTCTGTTATTATTCTTATTTGGTTGTTTGATTTGTTCTGGGCCAGTTTATGAGCAATAACTTTAATGTTTAGTTAACGAAGACTTACACCACCTATTAATTTAGGATTGACATTTAGTTACTTTTTGGTTAAAAGGAAATAACACCCCTTTTAGCTATCTCATTTGATTAAGAGGAAGCTTCACCCCTCTTTGTCTTATTCTCCTTTAAAGATGATGGGTTTAAGTTATTATTTGAATGCAAATTTTAAATCTTGTTTTAAAGTATTTTAAAGGAGCTTTGAAATTTATGTAATGATTTAAATAGGTTATTTACGAAAAGTAAGTAGTCCTATACTAGGCAGTAAAAGCCGATGAGTAGATTGATCCTCTATCTGTGAGATCTAGAATCAAAGTGTCTAGCCAAGGCTAGGAGCAACCTGTGCCGTAACTTACTTGGCTTTGTTTTTGGGCGAGGGGCAGAGTAAGTTGAGAGTATTGGAAACGTGACAAGGGTGGAAGATTTGATTTCCATAAATGATCTTTATAACTATAACGGAAGACATTCGCATTTCTTATAGACAATTGTTTTTGACCCATCTAAGTATGCTTTTGAAATATGAAATCCTCCTAAATGTTTTGTGAATATACTTATACCGATGAGTTAATTATATGGATATTATCCAAGTATGGAAAAGTATAAGATTTAATTTTCATATACTATGTTTTGTTATCCCGGATAGTTGATATCTTGCCTATCGATTTCGATACCCTTCTTCCTTTTTTTTATTTCGTCAATCTAAGATGATTTGTTGCTCATTTAGAGCATTGATATCCTTTATCGTAAATGACTAAATAAAGAGCGAGTGGGGGCCAAGCTATATGGGGTTGCTTCAATTAAAGTATTTTCATACTCTAATTGGTTTCGGTTGTATGCGCATGGAGATGTGAAATACTCGGATACTTAGTAAGGGTAGCAAGGTCTGGCTTTGAGGTTTTCGAGAGCCATCATAGTTCTCAAGTATATTTTCTAGAGGTATCTTTTCGATAAGGGGGGCGCACCCTCTTAGTCATTGTTGGAAAAATTCCTTTTCCTTATTTTTGATTCAAATCCATGGATCGATTCCTTCTTAATTGCATCGGGAAGCGTCTTGCACACTTCGCGATGTTTACTTATTTGTGCCTATTATTTTATACATGGATGTTGTCCTTGTGAGGGAAAAACCCGTTCTGTGTTTTTGCAATGTGGTCCCATTAGTTATTTTGTGTGTTCTGTTTATTGGAGTTTACTTATACCGGGCTTATTGTCTGACCCAAATTGTTTGTTTTCCCTAAACTTTCAGGTACTCATTTATATTTGAGTAGTCCGAAAATGATAAGTTTCTTTGGGCTCTTTTGAAGACGGTGGACAAGCAGGAGGCTCCTTATCTATCTAGCTATTTATTTCCGCTATTGTGAGATGTTGGCTCTATGTATGTATATTTAAAGGCAGGTTGTTATAACTATCTAGACTGATAGTAGTACTTTTGTTGTAACACTGATAACGCCATGTTAGGGAGAACCTTATGTACTATCTTACTTTTATGTTATATTTAACCTTTCCATTGTGAGATTATTGTTTCGTTCTTATATTTTACCCTATGACAACTCGTCTTCTAGATACTTAGGCAACGACACATGAATACCATATATGTATTAAGTGTCATTCTCAAGAGTCAGAAAGGCGGGTCGTCACAGTTGGTATCAAAGCTTCGGTTGAGCGATCACCTTGGCCCGATTGGGGTACAACTCACTAGAGATAGGGTAAATGATGCCCTAGAATGAGTTAATTTTAAGAGAGCGCATTTGTAATCTTTATAACAATAATATTTGTCCTTGAACGTCTAGTTTAAGATCCTTTGGTGTTATTTCCTTAAACCATTTTAATCCTATTTTTGTATTTTAAAGATATATGTTATTTGTTCAGATAGTAGAAAATGAATACAAGAAGAGGTAGAAGGAGAGGATCCGAAACTAGCACGACTACCAATGGCAGGGTTCCTAGAAATGCTACTATGCCAACTGTAGATTCGATAGAAGAAATGTTAGTTCAAGTTCAGACCCCTATGAACTTTTTAGCTTTGTGTAAGAATTTTACCACTTTGGGTTGGAAACCATTCTATGGGACTAAAGACATTCTTGTAGTGCAGATATGGCTTCGAACTTGCGAAAGGATATTTGGAGATCTTTGGTTAGAAGATGCGGAGAAATAGCTGTAGGCATCACGACAACTTCAAAAGTTAACGATCGATTGGTGGTATTCGGAAACAGCTAGTAATCTGAAAGGGGAGTTTTCTTAGGCCAAGTTCAAGGAAGTTTTTGAAGCACAGTTTATTCCAGAAGCCAGGAGAACTCAATTATTTAGACGTTTGATTGACTTAAAGCAGGGTGATATGACTGTGTCGTGGTATGGGCATAAGTTTAATGCTTTGTCCCATTTTGGACTTAGATTGATAGACACACCGCTCAAGAAAAATGAAATGTTTGTGAATGAAATGCGACCAAAGTTCCATCATGAAATGACCAATCATCTTATGGGTACATTCACCAACACTATTTGCATGGCTTTGCGGTTTGAGGCTCTTGATATTAAGGATGGAGTCAAAAAGGGTGTAGTACTAGCAGTAAGTGCCAAGACTTTATCGGTTATACCAGTTGAAGGAAAACCAAACCTCAACCGTAAATTTAAGGGTAAGCAGAGTGTAGGGAAGAAACCCGAAGATGGCGCACCAGCACAGAAAAAGTAGACCAACATGGCCAACATTCTTTCAAGTGCAATAAGATGGGAAAATTTGCAAATCATTGCCCAATTGCCACATGTTTTAACTGTGGCCAGCCAGGGCATATGAAGAATAAGTTCCCTTTTCCTAAAAAAGGATCTCAAGAATAGACTTTTACCATTGAAGAGATACCATCCACTTCTTTAGATCAAAAAGGGAAGCACGTGTAACAAGGTACATTATCCATCTATTATATTCTTGTAAGGGTGCTATTTGATACATGAGCTTCCCATAGTTTTATTTCTTTTGATCTAATGAACAAACTAAACCTTAAATATGTTATCATATGGAATCCTTTTTGTGTGTCAAACCCAATTGGAGGTCCGATAAATCTTGACATTGTGTGTCTAAATGTACCTATTTCTTGTCAAAATCATCCCTTTCCTTTTGACTTGTTTGTTCTTGGGTTTATGGGTTTTGGAGTGTTGGTGGGAATGGATTGGTTATCTAAGTTTAAAGCTATCTTGGATTGTGGTAAAAGGCTCGTTAGAGTTACTAATGCAGGAGATGTTGGTGTTGATATTAGTTGTGAAGAGCCTAAGAAGTTAATGAGCAGTTTTCTTTATTCACTCGAAGTGGATAAAGCAGAGCTAGGAGATGTGCCAATTGTTTGAGATTTCATAGATATTTTTGACAAGGTGCAAGGTTTACCTCCTCACCGTGAAGTCGAGTTTCGTATTGATTTGGTTCTAGGAGCTAGACCTATTGTACAACCTTACGAAGGATAGCTCCAAAAGAGAAGAGGGGGTATGAAAGGCACACTTATGACTTATTGCAGAAAGGCTTGATCCGATGTAGTACCCCGAGTTGGGGATCGTCGGTCATCTTTGTTACAAAGGAGGACCATTGTTTAAGGTTATGTGTAGACTATCGGGAGTTGAACAAAATGACTATGAAGAATAAATATCCTTTACCAAGAATTGACGATATGTTTGATCAACTCCACGATGCTCGGGTATTTTCTCAATTAGATCTTGCCACCGGTTTCCACCAATTAAGAGTGTCATAGGAGAGTGTTTCTTTAACAGCTTTACGGACTCTAGAAAATTTCTACGAGTGGTTGTTATGCCATTTGGATTGACTAACGCACCTGCTTATTTTATGGACTTATTGAATTGAGTATTTCGAGATATTCTCAATAAACTTGTTCTCGTCTTTATTGATGACATTCTTATCTACTTATAGACAGAGGAGGAACACAAATATCATCTCCGTGTCATACTAGATACCTTAAGGGGCCATGTGTCGAAGGCTAAGTTTTCCAAGTGCCATTTTTGAAAATCCGAAGTTAGATTTCTAAATAATTTATTTCGGGAGAAGGCATATCGGTGGACCTAACTAAAGTTGTTGCAGTTCAAGACTGGAAGAAGCCAGAAAATGCGACGGAAGTTAGAAGTTTTTTTAGGATTGGCTGGTTTTTACCAGAGGTTTTTCATGGACTTCTCAAAGATTGCTTCCCATTTGACGAAGTTAACAAAGAAAGATGTTAAGTTCGTTTGGACTTCTAAGTGTGATCAAGCATTCAATGAATTGAAAGAGAAGTTGACTAGCGCTAGTGGTTTAACCATTCCAGATGGGAGTGAGGGTTTAACTGTGTATATAAATGCTTGTGGAACCGGATTGGGAGCAGTTCTAATGCAACATGGGAAAGTTATTGCCAATAAGAGTCGACAACTGAAGCCGCATGATAAAAATTATGCTATGCATGATTTGGTGCTTTTGGCTGTTGTCTTCGCACTAAAGATGTGGAAGCATTATCTTCTAGGTGAAGGGTTCGAGTTATACGTGGACCACAAATCCTTAAAATACCTTTTTACCTAGAAAGATTTGAATTTGAGGTGGCAGAGATGGCTGGAGTTTTTCGCTTCTTATGATCTAGAGGTTCTTTATACCCCCAGAAAAGCAAATGTCATTGCTGATGCATTGAGTAGGAATGTAGAAATGGTTACAAATCTAGAAGTTAAGCTAGAATTGTTAGAGATAATTGCATCCAGTTAAAAGGCATATCCTATTTTGGCTCGACTTAAGAAGGATGTTGAAGAAGGTCTTGTTTCTAGCTTTGAGATTGATCTACGAAGCATATTGAAAATGAATGGGCATATTTGTGTTCCAGACTTTGATGGACTTAGGTAAGAAGTGTTAGCCAAATGCCACCATTCAAAGTTATCTTTTCATCCTGGAGTGACCAAGATATTCAGAAATATGAAGAGGGTATTTTGGTGGAAGGGGATGAAGCGAGATATTTCAATCTTTGTGCGTCGTTGTGCAAACTGCCAGCAGATTAAGAGTGACCAGCAGAAGACTGCTGGATTGCTTCAGCCACTTGAGATCCCAAAGTGGAAGTAGAAGCAGATCTCTATGGAATTTATTGATGGGCTTCCTAGGTCAAGAAGAGGTAATGATGGCATTTCGGTTATAGTCGATCGACTGACCAAGAGTGCCCATTTCATTCCTGTTAAGTTGACTAGGACTGCTACGAGTCTGGCGAGTTTGTATGTGAAGGAGATTGTGAAACTCCATGGGATTCCTCATAGTATTTAAGTGACCAAGACCAGATATCCACTAATAGGTTCTGGGAGGGACTGCAGACTACTTTAGGGACTGAGCTAAGTCTAAATATAGCATACCATCCCCAAACAGATGGACAGACGGAGAGAGTGAACCAGATCTTGGAAGATTTATCGCGAGCATGCATTCTAGACTTTGGAGGTTCTTGGGAAGATCATTTACCCTTAGTAGAGTTCACTTATGACAACAGCTATCAAGCAAGCATTGGTATGGCCCCCTTTCGAAGCTCTTTATGTTGATCCATGTCGTTCTCCTTCATGTTGGGTTGAATCTGGAGATAGATTGTTCTTGGACCCGACATAATCTTAGAAGCCAATAGGAAGGTAGCTGATATTAGAAGAAAGATGAAGGAAGCGTAAGATTGGCAAAAGTGTTATGAAGATCAAAAGCATGGGAATCAAGAGTTCTTAGTCGAGGACTTGGTATTTTTAAAGTCTCTCCTCTAAGAAGTGTCATGAGGTTTAGGAAGACCTAGAAGTTAGCCCCTCAATATATTGGTTGTTTCCCCATACTGAATCGGATTGGTAAACTTGCATATAAAGTGGAGTTTCAAGATCAACTATCAGATGTTCGCAACGTATTCCATGTATCTAATTTACGTAAGTATGTACACGACCCTTCGATGATAGTAGAACCGGGACAACAAGTTGATTTGGAGGTTCGGCCTAACCTTACCGTTCTTAGGCGGCTTATTTGTATTGTCGCTCATGGTGTAAAGCGATTAAGGAAAAAGGTTGTGAATCTTGTTAAGGTTCACCGAAGTAGAGATGTTAGAGATTGTACTTGAAAAACCGAGGACTATATTATGGATTCTTATTCCAAGTTGATATGGTTGTTGTTTGTATTTTGTTGTTTCTTTTTAACATACTCACCAGTTGTGTTGAGACCACTTTCCTTGTATCTTTGTGTCGTATATATGATATCATTTGGGTTTCTTTGATATCGTGAGTTTATCTGATTAATTTCGAGGATGAAATTTCCTTTAAGGAGGGGAGGATGTAACGATCCATAATTTTATCACCTTGAATTTGAATAGTCAATATGTTTTTAAATGATTAAATAATGGATTTTATATCTAGAATAAAATTTTGGATAAAACATCTCGAATGGATTTTTTTAAACTTATGTAAAATGTTAGTTTAAAGATGGTTCAAGTTATAAGACGGTTAGGAGCACCAATTTATTTAAGAATAAGTTTGTCTAATAAAACAGAATAGTATAATTACTTGCCTAATTAAAAAAATTATTAATCCTATCTAACAAAGCAGAATAGTATAATTACTTGCCTAATAAAACAAGAAAGAATTATTAACCCTGCCTAATAAAATAGAATAGTTTAATTACTTGCCTAATAATAGAAGAAATAATTATCAACCCTGCCTAATAAAACAGAATAGTATAATTACTTGTCTTATAAAACAAGAAAGAATTATTAACCCTGCCTAATAAAATAGAATAGTATAATTACTTGCCTAATAAAACAAAAGAGAATTATTAACCTTGCCTAATAAAACAGAATTGTATAATTACTTGCCTAATAAAACAGAATAGTATAATTACTTGCCTAATGAAACAAAATAACATAATGATTATTATATTCCATGCAAATGGTTGCCATTGTACCAAAATCTGGTCGAATTAAGTTCTGCCATGTGGATGGTTGCCATTGGACCAAAATCTAGTCGAATAATGTTATGCCATAGTTGATAAGGAGGATTCCTATTAGACCAAAATGTGATCGAATCAAATTAAGCCATCAAGATGTTTTCTATTGGACCAAAATGTGGTTGAATCAAATGAGGCCATCAAGATGTTTTCTATTGGATGAAAATGTGGTTGAATCAAATCAGGCCATAAGGTTGGTTTCTATTGGACCAAAATCTGGTCGAATCAGGCAGTAGAAATGACTAAAGTACCCTTCTCTTCACCTATAAATAGCCAAGTCCATATCTCATTTTAATTAATTCACCACTGAAAGAAAAGAACTAAAACTCCTTATCAGAGGTGAAGTATTCCAACTCTCCATTAAAGCAAATAGGATGTGGGTACATTACTTCTTTTCATAGCTTAATGGGTATAACTTATTCTGTGAGTATCTTCCTTGTTTTTGTAGTTTAGTCGGTATAACTTATTCTGTAAATATAATTTAATTATTTTATAGTCGGTGTAATCTTAATCTCTTTCCTTTGATTCATTCACATTTTAACAAATGTTGTGTTAACCATTGATTGTAAATTGTTAATAATAATGAGTCTGTTATTATTCTTGTTTGGTTGTTTGATTTGTGCTCGGCCAGTTTATGAGTAGTAACTTTGATGTTTAGTTAAAGGGGACTTACACCACCTTTTAACTTAGGATTGACATTTAGTGACTTTTTGGTTAAAAGGAAATAACACCCCTTTTAGCTTCTTATTTGATTAAGAGGGAGCTTCACCCCTCTTGGTTGTATTCTCCTTGAAAGATGAGGGGTTTAAGTTATGATTTGAATGCAAATTTTAAATCTTGGTTTGAAGTATTTTAAAGGAGCTTTGAAATTTATGTAATGATTTAAATAAGTTAGTTATGGAAAGTAAGTAGTCCTGTACTTGGCACTAAAAGCCAATGAACTGATTGATCCTCTATCTGTGAGATCTGGAACTGAAGTGTCTAGGCAAGGCTAAGAGCAACCAGTGCCCTGACTTACCCGCCTTTGTTTCTGGGCGAGGGGTAGAGTAAGTTGAGAATATCGAAAACGTGCTAAGTATAGGAGATTTGATTTCCATAAACGATCTTTATAATTATAATGGAAAACATTCGCATTTCTTATAGAGAATTGTTTTTGACCCATCTAAGTATGTTTTTGAAATACGAAATCCTCCCAATTGTTATGTGAATATACTTATAATGATGAAATAAGTATATGGATATTTTTCAAGCATTGAAAAAGTATATGATTTAATTTCCATATACTACCGTTTTGTTATCGCCGATAGTTAATATCTTGACTATCGATTTCGATACCCTTCTTCCATTTGTTCTTATTTCAACAATCTAAGACAATTTGTTGCTCATTTAGAGCATTGATATCCTTTATCAAAAATGACTAAATAAAGAGTGTGTAAGGGTTAAGCTATGTGAGGTTGCTCCCATTAGGGTATTGCCACATCTACTCTAGACTGGTTTCGGTTGTATGCGTAAGGGGATGTGAAATACTCGGATGCTCAGTAAGGTTGGCGGGGTCCAGCTTGGAGGTTTTCGAGAGCCATCGTAGTTCTTAAGTATATTTTTAAGAGGTATACTTTCGATAAGGTGGGCACACCCTCCAAGTCATTGTTGGAAAATTTTCTTTTACTTGCTTTTGATTCAAATCTTTGGATTGATTCTTTCTTAATTGCATTGGGAAACGTCTTGAACTCTTTGCGATGTTTACTTATTTGTGTCCATTCTTTTAACTTGGATGTTGTCCTTGTGAGGGAAAAACCCGTTCTGCGTTTTTGCGATGTGGTCTCACTAGTTATTTTGTGTGTTCTGTTTTTTAGAGTTCACTCATACCAGACTTATTGTCTGACCCAAATTGTTTGTTTTCCCTAAACTTTCGGGTACTCATTTATATTTGAGTAGTCTGAAAATGACAAGTTTCTTGGGCTCTTTTGAAGATAGTGGACGAGCAGGAGGCTCCTTATCTATCTAGCTATTTATTTCCGCTATTATGAGATGTTGGCTCTATGTATGTATATTTAAAGGCATGTTGTTATAACTATCTGGACTGATAGTAGTAGTTTTGTTGAACTCTGATAACTCCAGGTTAGGGAGCAACCTTATGTACTGTCTTACTTTTATGTTATATTTAACCGTTTTATTGTGTGATTATTGTTTCGTTATTATATTTTACCCCATGACAACTCATCTTTCAGATACTTGGGCAACGACACATGAATACCATGGATGTATTAAGTGTCGCTCTCAAGGATCAGAAAGGTGGGTCGTCACAGCTGAATCCAAGCATACGTACAAAATTTCCTTGCCACGCTTGACCAACTGCACCCTACCACACCAACTCTGACGTCCCCTAGCCAATTTTGATCGGAACCCCAAAATTTGAAGTTTGTGTTCTAGGTTACGTCATCACCCAACCACCTCCATCACAACCATCTGCAACCACTTCTACCGCCGTTAGCTTCGTCACATCTTCCCTCACCTCAAGGCCAACCCACGTTCCCCTCGGTTACCCCTTCCACTGCCAGCAACAAGAAAGACGCGACCAAAAATCAAACAGTCGAAATCCTAAACCCACTTCGACTATCCACCTTTGATCACTGCTCCACCATGCCATCACCCAAGCCTCCTCCTCCTAGCTTCATGGCTCCACCCCCAAAGACATATATTTCTAGAATTTCATAGATGATTGAAAATCGATCATCTATCCACCATGACACAATCTCAAGTCCAAAAATCACGCTACAAGCTCTAAAAATCATGATTTACCGATACGGACTAGTCTTCAAAATCTGTTCATCAATTCATGCCTACAAAAGATAGCCATCATTCGACCATCACTATTTTTAGGTGATATCTGCCACTCCACTTGACAAACAATGAGCGACCATTTATATAAAATACCATGGATCCTAACACATAACTTTCATGAAAGAAGTTTTATCAAAAAGTGAATAGATTGGGAGTTAGGGATTTTTCAAGCTTAAAAGGTGGAGATGGTTTCAACCCAGGGAGAAGAAATAAAGGAATGAACAGGGAAAAGAAAATGAAAAGTATTGAGATATGGTGATATCTTATAATAAAAATTTACTTCAAACTCAAATAAACCAAACCCAACACTTCAATCTAACCAAAAGATTCAAGCCACCTATCATGTTCAAGTTAAATTACCACTAAGGTATGTTTAAAATTGAATTTGATTTGATTTGGGAAAAAGTTCGAAAAGAAGATTTGCAATACTTCGCTACCCGATATCCCATTCGCTTAAGGACTGCGGACGACTGAAAGGAAAAAATGATCGTGCGCAATAATTCATCATGATTAAAAAACAATTATAAAACACATCGGTTATTAAATTCTGTGAACTTTCAAAAATACCAACGTTGGCCATAAAATACGACAACCGATAATCCAAATATATTCCAAATTAAAGTATAGAAAAATTCTATAAAATCATTTTATTACCAAATTAATTTTTTTCATTTAGAAACCATAAATCGAATATCTAAACTAATTGAATACTCTCAAAATCAAAGTGATAAAATTATTAATCGTTACTCTTCCCCCCCTAAAAGAATTTCGCCACCAAAATTCATTCTCAGTTAAAACAAAGAAGGAAACTAGCTAACCTACAAACCTAACCATTTTACTTCCTATAACTATTTATAAAAACATTTTCAGAAAACCCAACAGAACTTTACAAACTTGTATAATACCCCCTACATCCTGAGGGTATATACAACTACCTGATTCAAACTTTTTATTTTGAATTTGACTTGAGAACTAAATACCCAGTTTTTTTTCAAAACCCCTTTTTGAAAGGATACTATGTATTTTAACCATAGAACACACACACACACACACACACAAACACACACACACACACACACACACATATATATATATATATAGCCCGAGTAACCCAAAATTGATACCAAGGAATTGGGACTACCCGGAATTTTGGGCAATATCAATTTAATAATCTGTATTAATAATTAAATTGATTTGATAATTTTCCTTTATAATTTTAATTTAAATTGGTAAATTTAATCTTTTAAAGGTTGATAAATATTTAATCTGGCAATATTGGTTAATGTCTTTCTAACAATTTAAAATTGATAACAATTATTTTTCAAAGCTAATAAAATTTTATTCTATTTATAATATATATTTGATATATATATATATATATTGTGAATAAGAAGATCTTTTGTTTTAAATAAAAAGATGAATTTTCAAATTGTAATATATATGTATGTATATGTTATAATTTGGAGTTGTTTTGAAATTTAATATAATCTATTGATAATATATACATGTATGAATATATTGTGATTTGAAGCTTGTTTTAAATTTAATATTTTTCAAAAGTTAATTTAAGATTAATTCAATTATTTTCAAAGTATAAGATAATTATTTAGTTTTAAATATGATAGTTTAAATAAGATTTAATCAAAGTTTTATTTTGTTTTCTTTTAAAAGTGCTTAAATTAAAATGGTTATGTATATATATAAAGTTATAAATAAAACTTTCTTTTTAAAACATCTCTTAAACTAGAATAGTTTGTAAACATAAGTAATAAATAAATAAATTACTAGATTCACATTTACATAAATATAAATACAAATTTATATTACACAATTTAAAGGAAAACATATAATACATTTATTTGATTTAAAACATAAGCTATTTATAAAAACAAATGTTTACAAAGATTTCACACTTGTATATTTATTAAAATTCAAAAGCTTATTTATATAAAAACATTTCATATGCATATAAATATATTTCATAAATGTATATATATAATTTAAATGATTTAATAAAATGGAGTTAACACTTGTAAGCTAAAATAGAACTGTGATGACATTTGTTTAAATTATTGAACAAGTGGCAACATTTTCTTCCATTTAGAATTTAAATTTATAAAAAAATTAGTTTGAAGAGAAATTTATTTTCCATTTCCAATTCAAAACTTTCTTCTTCTCAATTTCTTTTCTTTTTCTTCCTTCATTCTTTCAAAAATTAATGGCAAACCAGAAAACTATTTTCAACCTGAAAATTGAAAAAGCAGAAGAAATCAATGGAAGGTCAACTCAGCAAGTTTCAACACTTTAAATCAACAATTATCAGGCATGCAAGGATTCAATTTCAACAGCAAGGCAATCAAACACTTTCCAGATGAATTTCAAAGCCTGGAAAATTTTTTGAACCTGCTTTGCCTTTTTAAAAAACTTTGGTGAGTAAACCCATTTAAAAACAGTTTAATAATATCTGTAGTTGAACTTTTATGCACGTCATGAATTTTTCTATGATATTGAATATATGCTTACATGAATACTGTTATGTATGCATGATTGAGGGTATGGAATGTCTGGGAATAGAAGAACCTGTATAAGTTCATCTTTGTTTATTTACAAAAGTTGTTTTTCTTAAAGAAAAATTCAAAAATCTTCCAATCTAAACCACATTTGAACTTGATATGTGAATGAAAGTTGTAAATTAATGTATGATGGTAATTTTAAAAATAGTTCTAGAATTTTTAATTTACAAATAAATTTTAAAAAGGTGAAACACAGTGAAATACTGATGCATGTTAAAAATCAACAAAATTAATTTCTGTTTTGGATCTCATGAATGAATTAGTGGTAAAAAATTATGATTTTTAATATACATATCATAATTTTTAGTTTGGTAATTCATGTGAATTCTGGGGTTGTTCGAATTTGGTGGTTCGGGCTATTGCCGATGAACGGCATGGCTATGTTGTTCGATTTTTGGTTTGAAGGTGGTGCGAGGGATGGCAAGTGAAGGAAAAATGATGATGATTTTTCTTATGGGCCGAGGTGATGGGATTTTGATGGACTGGGGTTTAAGGATGTGTTTCGTTCGTCTTGGCTGTCGAGGCAAATTCGACATGGATAGTGGATCGGGTGTGATCGCGATGGTGGAATGTTGAGCTGGAAGTCATGACGAATTGATGTGGGTGTGGGCGAAGTTCATCGGTGTGAAAGTTGACGGCAAGTGAGGGTTCACTGGAGGCAGTGGGTTTCCAGTTTCGATCGAAATTCTTGATTTCGATTCGTGAGTTGATCTTTATTTCTGGGTTCGTTTTCGTGTTCGCATGAGATCGTGGGGTTGTTTAGAATCGTCGCGCCAATCGTCGTTGGCCAGAGTGGACGGTGCACGTTCACCGTGCACGTTGGGCATCAGGTGTTGAAGGCAGTTTGGGGAAGATGGAGGTCGACTCGGAGTGATTCCCGTGTTTTCATGGTGTCGACTCGAAGTAGAGGAGGCTGGGGTTTGTCTCGGGGCAGGCTCGTGTTGTTGTAGTGCTCGACTCGAGTTTTTTTTAGGGTGGTATGTTAATCTGGTAAGTACTGTAAGGTATAAAGTTTACAAATTAAACTTGTTTGTTTTGAAGAAATGAAATCAAGTTTAAAATTGTAAAGTAAGTTATTCAAAACAAATGGAAGTCAAAGATTTTTAAGGGTGTTTTAATCTAATATGTTTCAAATTTAAAAAGTCTAAAATGATTGATTTTAAAATTAATTAACTAAATTTATTTTAAATTGAATTTAAAGGTATTTTAAGTTTAAATATTAGATCAAAGTCTTAAGAAACTCAATCAAGTTTAAAGAAGGATGTTTTCATGTTATAAGGTTACATTCAAAGTAATGTTTAAACTATCTTTCAATTTTTTTTAAAAATAGATAAGATTAAAAGAATATGAAATTGAGTTTTCAAAGATTAATATTTGTTTAATTCAATTAAATATGATTGAAAAGGGTTTTCAAAGATTTTGAGTATATAAAAAATTAAGTGTTTGAATTGTTTTATTTTAAAAAGTAAAATCATATTTCAAACTGATTTTTTTTAAATTGGTTTTAATGAAGTAAATGATTTGAGTAAATAACTAATATAAATGCAAAGTTTATTCTTAATTAGTTAAGTGGAGATTAATTAAGAATAATTAATTAATAAAATAAATTTAAGCTTAATTACTATTTGTAATTAAGAATAATTACTTAATAAAGTAATTAGTGGATAGTTAATGAATTACTTTGAGATTAAGTGATGATTAATTAGTTAATTAATTAATGTAATTAATTTTAGATTAATTAATTAGTCTAATTAATTTAAGATAATCACTTTAAAATTAATTGAGTAAATTACTTAATGAAGTAATTAATGTATAATTACTTAAAGTAATTAGAAAGAGAAAATTACTTATGGAAGTAATTAGTGGAAAATTACTTATGGAAGTAATTGAGTGAAGTGATTAAGGGTTTATCACTTGATGATATTTATTTAAGGATTAATTAAATTAATTAATTTTGAAGTTAATTAATTAAAGATAAATTAATTAATTATAGAATTAAGGATTAATTAATGGTGGGATTAATTACCTGTTAAGGTAATTAATATAGAGAGTAATTAACTAATGAAAGTAATTAGAGAATAATTACTTATGAAAGAAATTAAGGGTTAATTACTTAGTTAATTTTAGTTAATTAATTAATGTGATTAATTAATTAATAAATGTGATTAATTTAAGATTAATTACTAAATGTAATTAATTAAGAAAAAATGTAATTAATTAATAAAGTAATTAATTAAGGATTACTAATTAATTTAATTGATTAATAATTACTTAATGAAGTAATTAAAGATTAATTAATTAGCATTAATTAATCAAAGATTAATATAATTAATTAAGAAGTTAATTAATTAAGATAAGTAATTACAAGTTGTTAATTACTGTTTATGATTAATTAAGACTAATTAATAAGATGGTTAATTACAAGTTAATTATTTAATTAATTAAAGAGTTAATTAATTAATAAGGATCATGAGTTAATATGATTAATAATATTATTCAAGGTTGATTAATGAAAGTGATTAATTAAAGTGTGATTAATTAATTGTAATTAATAAAGGATTAATGTAATTAATCATAGTTGATTGATTAAGGGAAGCAAATGAAGGATTATTAATTATTGTAATTAATGATGGTAATTAAAGGTTAATTGCTGTATATGATTAAGGATAATTAATTTGTGGAATTAATTATAGAATTAAAGGCTAATTACATGAATGTAATTAAAGGATAATTAATCAAGGGAGATTAATTAAGGAAGATCGTTAAGAGATGATTAATAAATTAATTTGTAATTAATTAATAAAGAAGGATTAAGGTAATCCAATTGATTAAGAGTTAATCAAACCTGCTTATGGATGATTGATTAATATTGGATGATTGATATTGGATGTTTGAATGATGTTGGATGATTTGGGTGTGATATCTCTGATATGTGATATGCTGCTTTGTGAGATGATTGGTTGATATGAATTATCTATTGTGATAATGTGATTCATCTATCTGTTTATGTTATTCTGAATATAAATTTAATTGTTTAAAACCCTTAAACAACTTGGACATTAAAATGGCGTTTGGATTTCGGTGAGACCGGGATCGGGTTTCCATATTTGGATATCCGAAAACCACATCGATCCAAAATAAACGTTAGGTTGTGAATCTAAGAAGAGCTTAGTGGAGACTCGAAGTGTAAGAACTATTCGTCAGTATAACTCTGAGGGAGATTCCGAGATGAGTTTGATGGAAATAGTACTTTCAGGTTCGAGATGGTGATTCAGAGTGCAAGGGCTATGGTCGTTGACTCTGAGGGTGCTTCCAAAATGAGTGCAATGAGATAGTGCCTTCGGTTTCGTTCGAACCCGGAACGAACTTGTAATGGATTGAATGCTTTCAGAACATCGTCAGGTGGACGATGAGCATTCTAAGATAGATGTGTTCTATGAAGGTAATCGCAGCCTCAAGCCTCATCAACCAGGAATGGCTAAAACAGGGGAGATGCAGCAAGGCTAGGTGGGTTGCACCCATTTCAGGGTGAGGTCATCCCTGTCTAGATGTCCCTTTTATTTCTGCTTAGTGGGTGGTTGGTCGCACCAACCACGGGGTGATCTTACTCGGGACGGTCCAGTAAGGGATGGTCCCAGCTTTGTGTTGCAGGGGATTGGGTGTGATCTTCGGTACGGTGATCTAGGCCACGTACTGTGACGGGCGGTACCCCAGTAGCCATGCCATTGATGGAAACTCATTCTTCCTACGAGACCCTATGGTTTTGATTGTATTACCCACTTTTGTGGCTAGTAGCCGGAATTTAATCATGTAACAATTTCGGCTATTTCTTATTTACTTGAAAACCCTAGACACTATTATAATATCACTGGATTTCCTATCAAATGTTTTGGTTAGCGTAAGGTAAAAACTTTTCCATGTTTATGTGTGGGAAGTCTTATGTGATACCTTTTCTTTTCAAAGGATTTTCTAAAGTTAAGCAATTTTAACCCTTTTACTCACACCAGACCCCTGTCTGACCCGAGTATTTATTTTCTGTTTTATTAAACTCTTGGGTACTCATATTATGTATGAGTAGTCGAGGGATTCAGGTTAGCTTGACGAATTCTGGTGGAGATTTGGACCAGGAGGCTTCCGCGTGTATATATATTATGGTTCCGCTGTGTTTGTGTGATATCTGTATCTTGTAATATCTTGAGATGTATAGTTAGACAGATGTTTATAAATGTCTAATATGAATGTATAAGTTGTGTACTCTTATGTATATGATACTATGTAATATTTTATGTGATATATTATATTTCATTCGTTCCGCTATGAGTATCTGATGTTGTTGAGTTTCTTCTTTCTTATCTTTTCTTCTTCTATCCCTTTCTTTCTTAAATCGTGATGCGTTTTTTTGGAGATAGAAAGATGGGTCGTGACATACTTGCTTTATAATTTTGAGAACGAGGCTTTGAACTTCATTAGTGTTATGATAACTGATCTGTTTGGTTGATGCTTTTACCTTTTCCCATTTTTACAATTGTATGCATAGGAAATGAAGTGACTTGTCTTGATGAGGGATGATTGAATTATAATCTTAGCCAATCGTTTGCCAAGGAAGATGGTGTAGTGGATATGAAGAAGTCGTAGGATCGATCCTTCATGATCATTCTTGGACGATCGACGAAGCCCTAGGACATTGGAGCTTGAGGATCGCCTAAAATGATAGGTAGTGTTTTGGAGTTGGAGGCTCATAAGAACGATCGGTGGAAGTAGCTTCTGTGAACAATTGGATGACGCTGTCTAGGGAAATGATCAACCTTTTTCACACTCACGAACGATTGGCCTTTTTTGCATTTACGTACGATCGGCTTTGCTTGCAACTAAACCGTTTTTTTTCTTTTACAAAAAATGGAACTTAAATAAGTAAACTTGAACTGAATGATGAGCTTTGGCCTTGCATAATTGAACAGACATTTGGACCTGCATATGGCTTGCATACGATTTGAACTGCATATTTGGTAACAAATTGCCTTAGAACCATGACATGAACCAATGCCTTTGACTATTATCTTGAAGCTCATCGGTAACTAGATAAAAAAACCAAACCCTTGCTGGCTGACGATCGATGCAAAACTCAAGCTGCATCGTTTTCCAATGACACACAGAAACAGTTGAGATAGTCAGGAATGGCGGTCTCTCTAGTTAGTCCTCAAAGTCACGTTGTCTTTTCTGTCTTTAGTTTTGCACAACTTATTACTGTACTATATAGCACTTCACTGCACCATATTAGCACTCACTATACATTGGAGGGCACAGGTTACTTTATCTAACTATAATTTTCACTAAGTTTAATAGCAATGGATTCTAGAAGTTCTGGGCGCCTTATAGCTATGCTAGCTAGATTATCTTCCCAAAGGGATACCTCTGATGTAGAATCAAGTTCAGCAACTGAATCCGATAATCCCCTATCTAGTCATCATTCAGAATAATCAGAAAGATGGGCCCTCAATTTGTTCTCTCTGATGTCGTTCCCATCTTTTCATCGAGGTTTATCAATCCTGCTTTCGACACTCTTGAGGACGTAGTCATTCTGGAGAATCCTTTTGATTCATTAGCTTCAAAAATAAAGGAAGATGCCCTCCAAGGAATCTGCATAAGGCATGGAATCACTTTCGACAACGTGTTGGTTGCATCACAGGGCGATAAGGCTCACAGGTCCCTAGAAGGGTATACTGCATGTAACAAGTTTATGTGATGGGCCAGACGCATCCCACCATTTAATTCATACATTCGAGAGATTCTTCATTATTTAAGGATAGCTCTAGTGTAGCTCCACCCAAACAGCTATGCTCTTCTTAACTGTACCTATATGGTATATATGGAATTCCTGCATCGTCCTCTAATCATTGAAGATATTCGATTCATTTTCACTTTCAGCGGTGGACAGGGAGTCTCTCATTTGCATTTCTCAAATCGGCTAAGAGTTGCCAGATTATAACTTGCACATGGAACAAGTTAATTTCCTTTAAAAGTGAATGGCTCTTCGTTCACTACCCATCCGGTTTTGCTCAACAATGGTTGGAAAGACGTAAGTGTTATCTATTATTTTCATGTTAGCAATGGAAAACAATATCCAGGTTGTGTTCGTGGTTATGTTACTCCTTTACGTGTGTCATCACCCGGCCTAGGGGAAACATTTATGAAAAGGCAGCCACAATTATGAAAAATGCTCCGCTTTAGGACAGGACGACAGGAATATCGAATATTTGCTTATGGACGAACGTCTCATTACTTCTTGTTTGATAGAAGAGGGTCTTATCGTGGGGCTAACCAAAGTTTCTTAGATGACAGGGATAAGTCCGTAGGATGTAATCAGTCAGAGGGATAATCGAGCCAATCCTATGGTGCCCCCAGTAACAAGTGCCTAAGAATTTACTCATATTGATGCCTGAGGTCATAGAGGCGATGTGTCCAGTCATAATGGTGGCCAATCCAACCCTGGGTTGATGTCAGATCTTCGTAGGCCTCACAACCCTCAGTTCCTCATAGGAGAAAGAAGAAAATGTTCATGCATAAATTTCCAAAAGTCACATCTATGACCAATCCAAGTCATTGATGGCTCCTAAAGTTGTTCGAGATGAATTCTCTTCCTAATCATCAGAGCGTTCAAGTTTACCACTTGACCTTTGTCTGTTTTACTGGTTCCATATAATCTTGATGCTTTTCACTTTACTGATGTGAGCATCGAAGGGTCGGAATCTCCCACCATAATTGGCACTGAGATTCCTACTTCTGAAGGGGAAGTTATACCAATTAGCAAGGCTCCTGCACCTGGTTTATTGGAGGGTTACACTAGGACATTTGCACACACTTGCACCCCTCAATACTGCATTGTACTTGAATTATGCTTTTTAATGCTTAGATTTGAATGATTTTCCTTTTCCTTTGCAGAAATGATGGTGAGGAAGAGGAACATCATCGATTCCCTTCGGGATATACACCACCAATCATCAGGTTCATGCTTTTGCACTTACCGTGGTGGTCGAGATTATTAAGATTCTAACTATAGCCCTAGCCAGGACTGGGGTCATCAAGATAGAGGTGATAGGATAAGCCATCAAAAAACAAAAATCGATCAAGCTCAAGATTTCCTCATTCAAAGGGTCCTAAATAGCCAGCTTATTGTAGGGACCCGACTATCGAACCTTCTCATGGTCCTCCTGTTAATTCAGTACCTCCTTAGACTTTAGTTCCATCTCATCCTCAATGGCTGAGCGATCGTAGTCGCCATGGCAAACAAGATGCTATCTATAGGTCCAGCAAAGAAAGTACCGATGTTGAAACTGCTACTGGGGATTTTACAATCAATCCAACTGTTCGTATGGCACAGCTTTGTGAAGAATTTTCGAACTTATGTTTTGAAACGTTCTACTTTCTTCCCAACTTGAAAAGGGTTTCAGACCATGTTTAAAAGATGACTATTGACCGTGTCACCGACATCCACATGCAGTATCGCGAATGGATGAAGGCAGCAGAAAAAATGTCGAAAGTCTCCTTCGAGCGCACAACGGAGATTGAAAAAATAAAATGCCAAGAAGCTTAAGGTAAAAGAATCATTGACACTTTGACAAACGAGTTAGAAGCCTCTAGAACCTCCTTAGAGGAAGCCAAAGGAAAAGCTAATGCTGTTGTGAAATCCTTGGAAGAGATGAGATCCAGCCATCTTGATATGGTTCAAGCATTGCTGCATCGAAAGCAGGAGATAGCGCTTGAGCAGGATACAGCTTGGGATAATGAATCTATGGCCTTGAAAGAGATATTGGATCTCAAGGCCAGGCTTGAGTATGCAAATAAAGAGAAAGATAATGCCTAGAAGATCGCTCAGGATGCTTGCGATGAGCAAGTGAACATTAGATTTGAGAGGGGACAAGGCTGTTGAAAAGGCCCAAAATGTCGATGCGCTTATAAAACATGAAGCGGAAGCTACCATAGACACAGTCAGGGAGGAGATAATGAATGAGCTTGACCCGCTTCTCATTCTTTATAATGCTAATGTTCTTAAGCATAGGAATTTGATATCGCTTGGTGGAGATTATCCCTACCAGCTCTGGCTTCTTAGGAGTTTCTCATTGCAGAAGAGAAATAACCTCTTAACTCAGAGGATATTGATCTATCTAAGCTTGAAAATGAAATTCTATTGGGCGATGAAACCAATACATTGCACGATATTCAGCTCTCACTCCAGAAAGAGTCTGTTGTTACTTCTTTGCATAAAGCGCGTGAAGGGTCAGGGTTAATGCAACCTGATATTACGACTAAATTGCCCCTGGCACTCCAGGTCATCTCCTATTCCACAGTAGGCACTTCAACCATCCTAGAGCATGATCCAGACAAGCCACAACTTTCTCCAATTCTCGAGCGTAGTTCTGAGGATGCTTTGGCTCAACCCGAAAGCCATACCGAGGAAGGTATTACATCGACTTTTCCCGTTTTTCACAAATTTGGGGTGTTATCCATTTATTTCTAATCTTTTCGCTTATTTTTTTCCAGCTTTGAACCGATCAGCTTTTGCTCCTCTTCCCTCTCAAGAGCCTTAATTGGAGTCGCAAGCGGCCATGACATAATCCATCAAAATTTGCAACTTCAGACACTACTCAAGGTGCTCAATAAGAAGACTTTGTTATTGATGATCAATTCATGGATGCATTTTTCATGAAAAGAAGCGACCTGCACCATGAAATTCCTTTTAATGAAGACATTATGATCACAGGTTCTTCCAACCTCCACTGGGGAGCTCAGCATGAAAGAGCATATTGAGAGAGAAGAATTATTGACAAAAGGTAAAAAAACGAGCTCGATGATTCAGGCTCCAATAAACCGATTCTTATCCTGTTTCAGATGATCCCTCCTAGTGGAATGCTATTTTTGGTGCTAAGAGTGCCTACATCCCTCCTTCTTCCAAAAATGATACTGCCTAGACTCATAGAATTGAGGATACTTCTTCGAAGAGAAGTCGAGACAGAAAAGGGTCAAAGAGAGGGTCTAGCGGTAGTTCAAAAGGAGCCACTCCAAAGAAATAAAGGAAAGATAGAAAATTCAAGAATTAATCTTTGGATTCGGGCACTATGTAAAAGCTTAGATGATTACATTTCCTTTCTATCGGTCTGCTTGTTTGGGCATGACCCTCCACTTTCATCTTGCATTTTGGATAAACTTGTATAATGTACAATAAGTTTTGTGCAATTAAGAATTCTATTATTCTTGTGTATGATTCTTGTATTCACTTTTTCAAATGTTCGAGCTACCATGTTTTTCATTTTATGTACTTGTGATTCATTACTCATCGGACCGGATGTCGATTTGATTCGTCCATCCCATGGCCTCTCTGAGGTCGTAGGCTCATATCAAACACTAGACTCGAGCCTTGGTGTTATGTTATCAAATTCAGCCGTTTTTTGAGTAACTATACTCTTGCCTTCGATTTTAGGTTAGTGGGGTTAGATGTCAGACGGTCTAATTCCATCCTTAGTGAGTTTATACTCCCCACATCGGTTTCAGGCTTGAGTTCGTGGAATAGCGAATGATCGAACACCACTCATCCATTCATTCATGTCCGTATCTGCACTCTGGGGAAAGATTTAGTTGATGGGTGGTTGGATCGCACCCAATCTATGTTTATACTCTGGGACTCAGAGTTATCTTGTAAGCGGTCGATCCATGCTAAATTTACGTTTACACTCCAAATCTGCGCTCTGGGGACTTAGAGTTATCTTGCGGTGGTCGGTTCACACCTTATTTATGCTTATGCTCCAGTTTGCACTCTAGGGACTTAGAGTTATTTCATAGGTGGACAATTCATAGCCGATTTATGTTTATACTCAAGTTCACACTCCTAGGACTTAGAGTTATTTTAAAGAGAAGTTAGATTGTACTCTCCTTAATTGATTAATTTGCATTTCCAGGATCCGGGGTTCAATTTAGTGAGTGATCGGTCCTATCATGGTTGCCCTTTTTTATCTCAGTTCCAAAGTTGGGCAGGAGTTATTCGATCATCAGATTGTTGGCCACATTCATTCCTTATTATGTATCCCATCCTTTGTGTTGTGAACGAGAGTTGTTAAATGAACTAGTAGATTGAGCTCGTCTTGTTTAATCTCATTGGGAGTTAACACGTTTGATTGATTTCAAACTCTGGAAGCATGTTCATACATATCGACATCAATCAGTTTAGCTATGTAATTAGCATACAATGCAATAGAAAACAAAAATATAAAGGAAGCCTAAAACTTTATTCATTAAATGGAAAGGAATGACATAAACTGTATTATTACACATTCGAAAAATCAAACATTAAAGCAAATTCTGAATGTAAATACAACTGAAATGTTAAGGAAATAAACTAAGTGAAAAAGCATCGAATATTTTCGCTATTCCATGCCCTCGAAAGTGTAATGCCATCAACAGTCACTAGCTTGAAAGTTCCTTCTCCAAGCCTCTGTTAAATGACATATGGTCCTTTCCAAATTGGATTCATGTGTGACGGGTAACAAAAACCCACTTCATGATGAGATCACCTATTTCAAAGTTTCTGGGTCAAATTTAATGTTGTAATGCCGGGCGAGTCAATGTGCAACTGCCCTCAGATTGGCTTCTTCACGCTTCTCATTTATAAAGTCAAGAGATTCTAGAAGGAGATCTTTATTTTTTTTGGGTCATAGCTCATTGAGAAGGAATTTCGAGCTCTAGGAATAACGGCTTCGGAACCATAAGCGAGGGCGAATGGGGTATGGCTAGTCGTGGACTTGTGGGTGGTTCTATAAGCCTACAATGCTGTAGGGAGTTCATCCACCCACCGGTCTCTAGAGTTCTCCAAACACTTCTTTAGGATGGACTTTATGATCTTATTTACAGCTTCAACCTATCCATTTGCCTGAGGGTAGCAACCTCTCAAACCTCTTTTCAAACGATATCTTCGAAATTTTCTTCAAATTCAAACTGTCGAATTGAGTCCCGTTGTTTATTATAATATTTCGCGGAAGACCGAAGCAGCATATGATGTTTCAGACAATAAAGTTTATTACTTTCTTGGTCGTGATCATGGCTAAAGGTTCTGCTTCAGCCTATTTGGTGAAGTAATCAACTGCAACGATAGCATACTTTACTGCACCTTTAGAGATCGATAAGGATCCGATAATGCCTATACCCCATATGGAGAATGGCCATGGGATGACCATTTGAGCGATTTCTATTGGCGAAGCTCTTAGGACTTTTGCGTATATTTGGCATTTATTACACGTCTCGCATAATCAGTTGTGTCTCGATTTACGGTCAGACAATAATTCCCATAATAGAGTATTTTCTTTGCCAGAGTTCGCCCCTATGTGTGATCACCGCATTTTCCTTCATGGACTTCTCTTAAAATGTGTTTTATCTCATCATGAGCGACACAACAAAGCAGGGGGACTAAGAAGCCTTTTCTGTACATAATTCCTTCCTGCATAATATACCATGAAGCTTTGCGAAGGCCTTGTCGCTTTTCATTTCTTTTATCTAGTACGACTCCATGTAGTAAATAGTCTTTTATTGGAATCATCCACGGTTCTCTTTCAGGCTCCGCTTCCAGTGTCTGACCAATTTTCATCATGTTTATACTTGGAGTATTTAATACTTCGACCAGAACCAAGCCCATCTATAGTGGATCGTTGGTACTAGCAAAATTTGCCAATGAATCAGCCTTTCTGCTTCGATCTCATGGAACATGCGAAATGTCATAGTATTCAAATTCTGCCAATGACTCTTGGACTTGGGTTAGGTACGGGGCAAGCCTTTATCCCTTGGCCTGATAACCTCCCTTGACTTGATACACTACCAACTGCGAATCGTAAAAGATTTCAAGAAATTATATTCCAACTTCTTGAGCGAGTTTAAGTCCAACAATCAAAGCTTCATACTCAGCTTCGTTATTTGTTGCTAGGAAATCAAGCTTTAATGCATAACAGATTGATCAATTTCAAGGAGTTACAAGCACAATCACAACTCTGAAACAACAATCGTTAGATGCTCCATCAGTGTACAATTTCCACCGTATCGTAGGTATTGCGCTACCTTTAGAAGAATTATCATGCATAATAAACTCTGCTATAAAGTCTACCAATGCTTGACCCAGGATAGCCCTCCGAGGAAGGTAAGTAATATGGAATTCACCGAGCTCAATATTCCACTTGAGCAACCTTTTGGGCGTCTCAGGTCAATGTAGGGCCTGTCGTAACAGCTGGTCAGTGTAAACATTGATCGGATGTGCTTGAAAATACGGACGAAGCTTCTATGATGCAATTAGCAAGCAGTATGCCAATTTATTATTTTTGGATAGTTCCTTTCAGCTCCAGTTAATTATTTGCTGATGTAATACATCGGCCTTTGGATATGATTCTCCTCATGAAGCAATGTGGCACTAATAGATGGTATCTCCTCATGATCCACCGGTTTTGACAAGATAGGTGGTATCTTCAAATGATTCACAAAATCTTGAAATGCATCTTTACAATCCCACATCCATTCAAAGTTTCTCTTTTATTTCCTAATCAAATCAAAGAAAGGACTGCATTTGTTGGTAGCTCTGGAGATAAATCGGCTTAAGGTAATAACTTTTCCATTCAGACTCTACACCTATTTAATGGTTCCTTGCGCATGGACATCAGAATAGCCTGAATCTTCTTGGGATTAGCTTCTATCCCACAAGCATTGACAATAAAGCCTAAGAATTTCCCTGATGCAACCCAAAAGAATACTTCGAAGGATTGATTTTATCTTCTAATGTCAGAGGTTGTCAAACATTTCCACCAAGTCTCTAATGTGGTTGCTTGATCATTGTGATTTCATGAGCATATCATCCACATACACTTCCATTGTTTTTCTGATCTGGTCTTTAAACATATTGTTTACCAAACATTAATAAGTAGCTCTCGCATTCTTTAATCCAAATGGAATTACAACATAATAGTACAATCCAACATTGGTAATGTTGCCATGAAAGATTGTAATTTGTGTCCTGTAGTTGAATCCACCAGTTGGTCAATCCTCGAAAGAGGAAAACTATCTTTCAAACACGCCTTGTTCAAATCTGAATAATCAATGCACGTCCTCCATTTTTCATTCGCTTTCTTGACAAGTACAAGATTAGATACCCATTCAAGGTGGAGGGCATCGTGGATAAATCCGTTGACTTTTAGTTTATCTTCCCCCTCTTTGAGAGCGGCAGATCTCTCCAGATCCATACCGCGTCTTTTTTGTTTCACTGTGACATAACTCGGGTCAATATTCAATGCATGGCTCGCAATAGCAGTCGAGATTCCATACATGTCAAAGTGAGTCCAAGCGAATACATCTAGATTCACTTGGAGAAAACCAATAAGTTCCTTTAGGACTCATGATGGGTATCCAACCTTTAGGACTTGTGATGGGTCGTCGTGGTTGACCGTGATATCAAATGCCGGCTCAACCGGTGTAGCCTTGGTCTCTTTAGGCTCTTCTTTGCCATCTCTCGGATCTACATCTCTATAGAACCGACTGTGGCACCCAAGGCAAGGCTTAGGCACTGGCTGTCAATCTCCAGTGGCTTGGATGCGGACATTATTGTCCACACCCTTACTTTTTTGTACCGAGCTTCCCTCAACTTAGCTAGATAACAGGCACATCCATTCGCCTCATTGCTATGAATAATTCCTACAGCATTATCCATTGGGAATTTCAAAGTCAAACACACGGGGCAAGAGCTGCCCGAAATTCAGCTAGGGCAGGTCGATCTAGAAAAACATTGTATGGAGAGTCATCATCCAGAACAATAAACGGGATTCGCACTCTCCTCTGTTCACCTTCTCCTAGCTCAAAGGTAGTTCCACATAACCAACACCTTCAGTTGCAACACCGTTAAAACCGTGTATATGAGCTTTAGACGGTTTTAAAACTTTGGCTTCCATCTTCGTCTAATCATAAGCCTTTTTGAAAATTATATTCACCAAACTTCCACAATCAATCAGAATCCTTCTCACCAAGGCAGGACCAATCATGGCTGAAACGACCATCGGGTCGATTATTGGAACCTCTATCTTATTTGCATCTTTGTTCCTAAATACAATATCATCCGCCAATGTACATTGCTTTTTCGCCGAAGCTTCATCTTCCGTAATCGAACAACATTCAAAATCCACATGCTTAACGGTGCTAGCATAGCGCTCTGTCTCTTTCCAACCCCTATCCACCAAGTGTGGTCCTCCTACTATCGTATTTATCACCAGCCTTCCACAAGTCCATGCAGGCTCTTCAGCCTTATACGGTGCTTGTCCTCGATCGACATCATAAGTCCAATATCCGCTATCTTGCGGTGCTTTCAAAAACTATTGTAACTTCTTTTATCGACTTAGTCTTTCTATAAAATCCTAGAGATGCCTGCATTCATTTGTATTGTGCCCATAACACTTATGAAATGGACATATTTCCCAGTCCGCTTCTCTGTTGACTCTTTTTGAGGCGGCTTTCTGTACTGCATGGTATTGCAAGTAGACAAAAAGATATTCTCCAGAGACGTATTCAATGGCTTGTAATTATCATACATTGGAATCCTAGGCTTCATCCTTCTAGAATCCCTTTTTTGTTCTCGGTTCCTATCTTGGTCTCTCTTTTACTGATTTGGTTTATTTTGAACTTTCACTTGGACTTTCTTAGAACTGTCATCGGATTGTTTTATTGTAATGTTACTTTATACTCCTTCTCTACTTGCTCCCACAATGTTCTTTTTTTTGGTGGACCTGGCTTCCTCTTTTCTCAAAAACTGAGCCGCCTTTTCGTAAAAGCGTTCCAACGTTCCGGGAGGCTTACCAACAACCCAATTTCCAAAATCAGACTTTGGGTCAATCCCTCTTGTCAGGGCCATGAGTATCGCATGACCATTCGGATTATTGACCTCCATAATAACTTTATGAAATATCTCCAAATAATCTTTCAATGACTCTTTGGGGCCTAAATCACGTTGGAAAGGGATATCACGTCTTTAGGACAAGTTGCGTGCATCTGGATTTGCTCCACAAACTTGGTTGCCAAATCTACGAATCTAGAAATTAAACGTGGGGGTAGTCTCATGAACCACATTGTCACTATTCCAGAGAGAGTTATGGGAAGGCATATGCACTTGGTCGCATAATCGGCTCACGTAGAATCCATCAACCATTTTTATCTCATGACGTGCTGTCTAGGGTCGGTTTTTCCCATTTTGGTAGGCAGCGATGGCATGTTGAACCTCCTTAGGTATTCTGCATGCAGAACATTATTAGTGAATGGGGTATGGCTTCTTGAGATTCCTCAGTCATCATTAGTTAAACATTGGTTCTCTCTTACCAATTACCTGACCATTGCGTATAAGTCTAGCATTTGGATGCCAAGCGGTAGTCGTGTTCCACCTCACGTGAATGGTATGGTCGATGTTTGTGGGCCGATTCACGCCTTCTTGGATTACCATCTTGGCGACACGCATTTTATACACTCATTTCACCATCATTCTAAGGAAGAACACAGTCAGCATTCAATCGGATTGCATCATCCAAACTAACCATAGCAGCTCCAGTTTAAATCCCAGCATGTACAGGTAAGTTTCCTTCTCTAGCGGAGCGACCAGCACAGATCATCCCTGGCAAACCACGATGTCTTTTTATTATTGCCTTGAGGTTTCTGCATGATATTCGTCAGTTCTGTGACGACTATGTCTGTGGTGTCCATCTGATGAACTAGAGCTTTCCGACGTCGAGTAAGGGGTAGGATCCCTCCTAGCTTTGCCTCGTTGCTACCGATTGATTTGTTTCATCAAGCCAATATTGGTCTGAATCTGCTGATTTAGTTGTCGATGGCTCTCCATTAGCTCTCTCGTTAAATTACGAATTTCAACTCTGGTAATAGAACCATTGGGATTCTGAATTTCAACTGGATCAACATTCACATTTGTTGGTTGATTGCTTGGTTCTTCTTGTTGAATACTAACGGTCTCATTTCCAACCATTTTCTAAGAAGTAGATCTAGTATATCTCAACATTATCAATCTCCTTACTTAGATTTCAGCAAATCTGAGTAGTATAATCAACTTTATGAAGATAGCCACAGATCTCTTTCAGGGGATTTATCCAATCCGGTAGCAACAAAGGAGATCCAAGCAAGCTATGAATAGGGTTCTCAGTGAAAGCATCAAAATATTTGCGCCAAAATTGGTCAAAAACACCCAAGGATAGATTTATGTAGAGAATTAAGTGAAGAAAGTAATTTTAAAATTAAGGAATAGACTAAACTAATAGCAAATAGAAAGCAATAATCAGAAACATAGATATTTATATTGGTTTGGCATTGTAGGCCTACATTCACATTAAAGATTAACTTTATTGATCAGTTATGAATTTGATTACAATAGCAAAGAATAGAGGAAACTTGATTATTATGAAGCCTAAAGTAACCAGCAACGTAAAGTTTCCCAAAATGAACCAAGGGGCCTGTATTTATAGGGAGAGATAACAAGATATTTTGTAACAATTCTATTTTTCGTACCTTTTGAATCGACAATAAACTGCACATGTCCAACTCAAATTACATGAACAAGCGGATCATTAAGGGTAGAAAGAAAAATAAAGATAAAACGGAACAGAAAAACAAAACCTCACATTAATGGAATAACATTTATTATTTCAATAACAATCTTTACAGTGGAAAATTTTAAAACATATAATAGAGTCTAACCTAGATTCAACCTGGACAGTTATAATACATGCCCTTACAAACACTGACAAAACAAATGCAATAGATCCAACGGATAATAGAATATGACCATATGATGATGAAGATCTCCAACTCTCCTCTGGAAACTCCAAGCATCTTCAACTAATCCTGAAACTACTCGAATCTGATCCGAGTATTAAAAAACCTAGATCAGCGTGAGATACTCGAAATTTAAAATGATGATGTTATCAAAACCTTTGAAAAGAAGGGTACCTCATAAGACCACGCCCACACATAAATACGAACGGATTTTTACCTTATGATAACCAAAACACTTTTATTACCAAAATAATTTGATATTGTCTTTAATGACATTCTTTTGGAAAACATATTTCAAATAAACTTATTCAAACAATACCCGTACTAAGTCTAAGGGGATATATTCGGACCGGGTCAACAGAATATACCAGACGGAATATATGATACCAAAAGGGGTAGAAGAAATGTTTGCAAATCATTACAGCAATTTTGGGACTACAATCAAAATCATAAAGCTCGTATTGGGATTGGATTTTCCAACATGATAGGGAACCTCGATAACCACACATAGCAACCGGAGCCGGGTGGTTTTTCATGCAAGGACTCACACACCACTATTCCTTATATTGCCACACTTCTTGATATGTAGTGGCTTCTCATGCAAGGACTCACATGACACTATATCATGGAATAAGGGTCATTCTGGACACCTTGGTGACCTAGATCATACTCCACTAGTCACCTTAAGGGATCATACGCCACCCTCGTCATACTAAGCCTGAAATATGTAACATAGTTCCCATATCATACCGAGATGTGAGGCTTGGGAGTGAGGTTACGCTCAAATTAGACAAAGCCATGCTCAAGTGATTTCAACCAACGTATAACTCCTGAGCTCGTACATCTTAGAAAAGGGTGTTAAGCTAAGGGAAGTTGCCTTCTCTGCCACTAAGCAGATAATATGTTGATAGAGATCAATTTATGTGATCAGAAATGCACTGTCAGACAATCATCCATGCAAGTTCATTCTAGGACTGAACGAAACCAAAGGCACTCCTCATACTACCATTAATAGCGAGTATTCTTGCAATCCGAAGATTTCAAAGCACAATAGAACCACTACTATAAATGTCTCTTTTATTGGGAGCTATCCAGAGAATGTCAACACGCAGTCCTTCTTCTATGAAGATCTCTGATCTTCAATAATCATCATCTTCAACTTGTCTTCACTTTCAAATGTATATATCGGTTCGAAGTGGTTTTTAGATGGAGTTACCCAAATCCGACCCTGATTCCTTCAAATCAATCATCGATAAAAAGGCATTTAGGTATATAGGTGATTATCACACATCAGTCAATTTATTAACCTTTTTATTTAAATCGGATCTCTCTTAGAGATATATTCATTGAATCATTTCTTTAGCTTATCAGAGTACATGGAATCATTAAGCCTCATTTACCAAATCATTTTGGTTAACTAAAACCTTTTTTAATCTTGGAATAATTCAAAATCAATTCACCTTTTACTTAGGAAAACATTTTCAAATCATTTACTCAACTCTTTAACAAATATTTTCCATTTCAAATCATAACTTTTAAATGGATCAAAAACTATGTTATTTAAGACATGGTTTACTGAAAACCCATAAAAATTAATTTTAAGTATATGAATTTAAAATAATTCCAAATCATTTATTTAATTCTAATATTGAAAAATATTATTTTAGAGCTTCTGGGTTTTCCCTTCGATAGGTTCCACCCCTCGTCTAAAAGAGAAAACAGAGGCCAGATAAATTTAGTGCACTGGTTGCTCCGTTCCTAACCTTGGTTACACACCTTATTTCACCAATTAGATCTCATAGACGGGACAAATGTACTAGTCATTTCTGCATACCTAGTTTGTTATTGCATTCAAGGAAGTGATTTCTATTATATTGTTTAAGTGTTGTAATAACCATTTATTTAAACCCTTTCTAAAGAATTATAAAACTTCTAGTTTATCTTTAAAATGCTTAATTATTCATTTATAAATGATTCTAGAAAGAACCTTTCAGTTTAAATCTTTATTTCAAAAGTAACAGGAACTATAGCAGAAAATTGCTACGAAAAGTGCTTAAAACAACTTATTTGATTAAAACAATATTTTAGTGTTTGAAAATTATTATTTTCCAATTCAAATATATTTCAAACCATTTTAATATATTTATCAAATTTATTTCATATTTTTAATCATTTAAAAATATCATTTATAAAGAAATTCCTTCATGGATTCTGAAATGCAAAACTACGATGTTTTTAGAAAATTGTTTTGGACATATTTCAAAATATACTTAATGAAATATTAATTTTATTTCTTTGTTGGAAAATTTTGGATATGATAGTTCGAAAAATTCTTATCTCGAAGGATTTCGAGATATATTCCACTTCTTACACTTACTTATCTTTTTGGCGCGAAATCGCAAACTAGCATTACGCGACGCTCCTACTTTTGACTTGTCTTTCAATTTCTTTTCAAACTTCATGGAAACACTTTGAACCATTTCTAAATCATTTTAAACTCATTTTAAACAATATTTTTCATATTTAAAACTCATTTTCCCTTTCATTTCATATTATATTATTATAATATCATTTTCAACCTTTTAGATATTTTAAAATCATTAAGAGGATAAATAATTCCCATACAAATATTTATATGGATTTAAATTCTCATTTAATTAACTATGGTTAATTTAATATCATTTCTCTTATCATTTATCAAATGAAGTAAATTTCCATATTAACAATCATGTAACAACCAACTTTGCATCCAAGTTATCAAACTTATTAATCATCTATGATATTTAACTTTCATATTATTAAACTTGGAATAATTAGTTCATTCAAAAATGAGTACTCACCTTAAACTTAATCGATTCTTCATACCAACATTCTTATAAATCCACGCTTCACCTAAACTTTTGTTAATTAATCATCACAAATGCTCCCTCCTTTCCAAACCCTAAAAAATCCGATAGCGCTTCCGCGATACCGTGAATTTCTCCTAGCTCCTTGGAATGAAATCGACGGTACTTCTTTCTCTATTTCTTGCTTCAAAGCTCTATGATCTTGCTTCTCTCTTCTTGGTAGGCTCGGCCTAGAGTGGTGAAGCTTGGCTTTAGGATAGTGGAGGGCATACGGGCTAGGAGAAGGTAGGGGAAGGTATGGTCGAAGTGAGGGAAGAGGAGGTGGTGGTTTCGGCGGAGTTTTGAGTTGTTTTTTATTTTATATTATATTTTTTAATAGAGATGGAAGCCATGGATAAGGAGATGAAGAAGAAGAAAGTGAAGAAAAATGGAGAAGAAATGTTGTGGGGAAAGAAGAGAATGGAGAGGCTATTTATAGTTGAAGTTTGCTATGCAAATTATCTTATTACCCTTAACATAAAAGACCAAAATACCTTTAGAGTCTAATCACTCTTTGTCCCCCCTTAAGTACATTAAAATGCACTTTTCCATGCTTGATTTATCATGGCATTAATGAGGAAGTGATGTGGAAAAGGAGTGAAAAGATGGATGGATTTCATTTTTTACTTAAAGTAATTATTTATTATTTTCCATAAATAAATAAATAAATTTAAAAAATGAATTTGCTTCTTTTCCATGCTCGGATTAGACTTCTAAGTACAAATCATTAATGAGAAAGAGATGGCTTATTTATGAGATGTAAATCCTGGATTTGATTTTGCAAAAGTAAACTTACTTTGCCATATTATGATTTTCTTTACTTTAGGTTAATTAATCCTTGATTAACATAAGAGAGATGTTTATATCTTTGTAAATGGGTGCACATGATACTATTTAAGTTGCAAAACATTTGTGAAACTTGTATTGAACAAAACATTGATTTTCGACAAAATGTTTTACGGTCACATTTTGAGTTTTGTTAAACTATTTATTCATTAAACCAAACTTGAAAATAAATCCGTTATCATCTTTAAATAATTAAAACAAGTGTATTTGACTTATAAAATAATATAAAACAATATCAAAATTTATTTGCAAATATACAACAATGATTCTGTCAATGCGCGATGAAATTCGTCAATCACTATAACATAAGTATATATACGGTTATCAAAATTTTATCAATGAATTATTATCAATGATTATAAAATCAATTTTTATCCTTTAAAACAATTATTGGACTATATTTTCAATTTTATCGAAAATCGGCTTTTGTCAATTTTGTCAATACTACGGTAAAAGTCCAAAATCTTTATTCAATTCTAAAAATAAGTTCACCATTCTTATTTATTATATAGAACATAATTAATTAAGTTTGAAAATTCTATATTTGAATATTTAAATACATTAAATATTCCATTTTCAAAACGGTAAAATTATGAGTCGTTACAGACTTCCCTCCTTAAAAAAAATTTGTCCTCGAAACTGCCACAAAACAAACTGCAAAGGTATTTACCAAAAATATTTATCTTTAATCTTAATTCTTTAGGATGTACGAAGACCATCTGTATACAATATATGATTTGATCTCTTACTCGAAGACACAACTTTTCTTTCGAACTAGTTCGATCTCTCAATCCTCTAGTGCGGACTCTAATCAGGCTTCTTTTGCTTTCCATGCATAACTCTCAACTATGATAGAAAAATCAAGTACCCATCAATGTTCGCCGTCAATAATTGAGTGATAAATTCATTTTCGAATTGGTATAAACATCTCAAAGTTCCGTACTCGAATTTTAGATCAAATTCGTGTAATGAAACAATCTGTACATAACATATCTATTTATTAACTTCCAAAAACTTCTCATAAAAACTTTTATCTTAAGTTCCAACATTTTATAAAGTTATTATATAATCCTATTAATTATTTATTTCCAAATATTTTTATTAAAGGAAAATATTCCAAAAGAACCATTTTGCACTCAATATATAGTTATCTTTATTATAATTTTTTTTTATTCATAGTCATTTCTACTTAGTATATTTCCTTTAATACTAATATTGCTTATGAATCATTTCGTAAAACTATTACTTAAGTTTATTATATCTTACAACTTATGCAAATCAATCATTTTTAAGTCCAAATTCTTAATTTATGATAGAAAACATTTTGCAGGTTATAATTGCTTTTTTAAAGAGTCGTTATTTTACTTAAGTGTGTAAATAGTCTGTGACTTAAATATATATCTGTATGATATACCTTTACATCCTAAGAATATATACAAATCTCAAATTTCAAATTGATTTTACTTAAATTCGTTTATTTAACAAATTTAAACTTTGTTGTAATTTACTATTTACTTAAACTCATAAGTTATACAACTTATTTCTTATTTAATACTATTATTATTTTTTCTAGCTTTTTAAAACAAATTTTAAAACTACCCATATTTAAATCATCAAATTCTCAGCTTTTAAATCCTTTCTATCTATAAATCATATTTATAAATTTTACTTATTTAATTGTATTTACTGAACATATTTCACAATCTTTTATCAAAACTCTACATTAATTTCTTAGCTCTGAATTATGTACGAGTGAGAAATTTTTTACTATCCAAAATTGTCGTCAATTCCGCTTTATCTTATCAATTGGCGATCCCAATTTTTCTTTGGTGTAAACACTTTTATAGAGATTACTAATCAATTTATCAATTAACGAATAACATTATCTCTTTAACTTAAAAAAATTATATAGATCGAGTAACTCCAAAACCATACCACAGAACTGGGTATTACCAATAGTATCACATATGCCTTTAATAAGAAGAGTAATACTTAAGAGAAGTGTTTACCATCAGAGCACATCTCTTGTCCATTTAGTTTATTTTCGAGCCACTCAAACTAGTTATCATAAAATACTTCTTGTTATTTGAAATAATACCATTATTATTTTCAAAATCCTTTAGAGATTACTTTGTTTATAAAATTTATTTTATAAATTCATCTTATGTTAACTTACTTTCTTTTAATCACCTTAGAATTTTAATATCTTCCATATCTACCTTTTATAAAATTATCTAAATACCTCCTTGTTTTATAAGACATACTCATTTATTATCTTATATTAATTCATTTATCTTAACCAAGTATTATTGTCAAACATCTTATAGTCAAATCATGAAACTTAATTCACAGGGTGTTTGTTAAATCAATAGATGATAATACTTAAAGGTTATCATTCCCTTAGTTACAGGCTATAAACTATTGATAACCATACCATTTTCGAATGTTATTTCTTTATAAATAATAATAAGCTTAGGCAAAATTATTTCATTTACCAAAAAATTTCAAAATTATTGTGTCGAATTGCCTTGTTTAAATTTTTAAGGAACCCTCATCAATAGAAGTAATCAGGCGCATCGATCAGGATCCACAAATCACTCAACAAATAAATTAACACAAAATATTTTATTAGTTACTAACAATTACACGCTCATATATGATACTCTCAAACTCATTCTAGGGTGTTACTAACCATATCTATAATGAGTTACTCATCCTAGGGTATTACTAACCCTATCTCTGACGAGTCTTACCCTAACAAACATAGGTGTTCGCTCAATCTAAGCTCTGATACAAAAATGCAACGACCCATTTTCCATACCGATTGAATCAACAATAAACCACACATGTCCAACTCAAATTGCACGAACAAGCGGATCATTAAGGGTAAAAAGGAAACTAAAGATGGAATGGAACAGAAAAACAGAATTACATGTGAATGTAATAACATATATTATTTCAACAATATTCTTTACAGTGGAAAATTTTAAAACATGTATCAGAGTCTAACCTAGATTCAGCCTGGATAGTTATAACACATGCCCTTACAAATGTTGGAAAAACAAATGCAATAGATGCAGCGGATAATAGAATACGTCCATACGATGATGAAGATCTCCCGGTCTCCTCTGGAAACTCCAAGCGTCTTCAGCTAATCTTAAAACTACTTGGATCTGACCCGAGTATAAAAATTAACCGGATCAGGATTGATAAATCAGCGTGAGATACTAGAATTTTAAAATGATAATGTTATCAAAACCTTTGTAAAGAAGGGTATCTCAAAGACCATGCTCACACATAAATACGGATGGGTTTTTACCTTATGATAACCAAAACACTTTTATTACCAAAATAATTTAATATTATCTTTAATGACATACTTCTCGGAAAAATCTTTCAAATAAGGTATCAATACCCGGACTAAGTCTAAGGGAATACATCTGAACTGGGTCGACGGAATATACCAGACAGAATATATGATACCAAAAGGGGTAGCTTAAGTGTTTGAAAATCATTACAGCTATTTTAGGACTACTATCAAAACTGTAAACCTCGTATTGGAATTAAATTTTCCAATATGATAGGGAACCTTGATAACCACGCATAGCAACCGAAACCCAGTGGTTTTTCGTGTAAGGACTCACACACCATTATTCCTCACATTGCCACACTTCTTGATATACGGTGGCTTCTCACGCAAGGACTCACACGCCACTATACCACACAATAAGGGTCCCGTATGGACATCATAGTGACCTAGATCACACGCCACCAGTCACCTTGAGGGATCATACGCCACCCTCATCATACTAAGCCTGAAATATGTAACATAGTTCCCATATCTTTTCCAAGATGTGAGGCTTGGGATTGAAGTTATGCTCAATTTACACAAAGCACGCTTTTCATACAAAACCACGCTTTGATCATAACAGGTTCCACTTTGAATACCACACTGTCATTCCTTAATCACACAACTGATTTCTACCAACGTATAAATCCTGAGCTCATACATCTCAGAAAATGGTGTTAAGCAAAGAGAAGTTGCCTTCTCCACCACCAAGTAGATAATACATTGATAGGGATCAATGTATGTGATCAGAAATGCACTATCAGACACTCATCCATACAAGTTCATTCTGGGATTGAACGAAACCGAAGACACTCCTCCTACTACCATTAGTAGCGAGTAGTCCATGCAATCCAAAGATTTCAAAACACGATAGAACCACTACTATAAATGTTTCTTTTATTGGGAGCTACCATGATAATGTCAACAAGCAGTCCTTCCGCTATGAAGATCTCCGATCTTCAATAATCATCATCTTTAACTTGTCTTTACGTCGAACATATATATTAGTTCGAAGTGGTTTTTGGATGTAGGTACCCAAATCCAACCCCGGTTCCTTCAGACAAGTCATGTACAAAAACGCATTTAGGTATATAGGTGATTATCACACATCATTCAATTTATTAGCCTTTGTATTTAAATCAGATCTCTCTTAGAGATATATTTATTAAATCATTCCTTTAGCCTTTTTAGAGTACATCATTAAGCCTCATTTATAAAATCATTTTGGTTAATTAAAACCTTTTTAATCTTGGAATAATTCCAAATCAATTCACCTTTTACTTAGGAAAACATTTTCAAATCATTTACTTAATCTTTAACAAAGATATTCCATTTCAAATCATAACTTTTAAATGGGTCAAAAACAATATCATTTAAGACATAGTTTGATGAAAACTGAAAAAAAATTAATTTATTTATAGGAATTTAAAATAATTCCAAATCATTTATTTAAATCATATATAGAAAAATATTATTTTAGGGCTTCCGAGCTTTCCCTTCGATTTGTTCCACCCATCGTCTAAAAGAAAAAACAGAGTCCAGGTAAGTTTAGGGGATTGGTGTTTCATTCCTAGCCTTATTTATACACCTTGTTTTACCCTTAGAATCTCACTGATGGGACAAATGTACTAGTCATTTTCACATACACAGTTTGTTATTATATTTAAAGATGTGATTCTATTATATTGTTTAAGTGTTATAATAGCCATTTATTTAAACCCTTTTTAGAAGAATTATAAAAATTTCAATTTATCTTTAAAACACTTAATTATTCATTTATAAATGATTATAGAAAGAATCATTAAGTTTAAATCTTTATTTCAAAAGTTACAGAAACTTCAACAGAAAAGTGCTGCGATAAGTGCTTAAAAAGTTATTTGATTAAAACAACTTTTTAATGTTTGAAAATTATTATTTTCAAATTCAAATCTCTTTCAAACCATTTTAATAGATTTATAAAATTTATTTCATATATTTAATCATTTAAAAATATCATTTATAATGAAATTCCTTCTGGGATTACGAACTGCAAAACCGTGATGTTTTTAGAAAATTGTTTTGGACATATTTTAAAATTTACTTAATGAAATCTTGATTTTCTTCGTTCGCTGGAAAATTATGAATATAATAGTCCGAAAAATTCTTATCTCGAAGGATTCCAAGTTATATTCTACTTTGTACACTTATTTAACTTTTATGGAGCGAAATGGCGAACTACATAATGCGACGCGCCTATTTTTGACTTGTTTTTTAATTTCTTTTCAAACTTCATGGAAACACTTTTAAATTTTTATAGAACATTTCTAAATCATTTTAAACTCATTTTAAAAAATATTTTTTATATTTCAAACTCATTTTCCATTTCATTTCATATTATAATATTATATTATTATAATATCATTTTCAACTTTTTTAGATATTTTAAAATCATTAAGAGGCTAAACAATTTCCATACACATATTTATATGGATTTAAATTCTCATTTAATTTACTATGGTTAATTTTTAACCATTTCTCTTATCATTTATCAAACCAAGTAATCATCCACATTAACAATCATGTAAACAACCAACTTTGCATCCAAGTTATCAAACATATTAATCATCTAAGGTATTTAACTTTCATATTATTAAACTTGGAATTATTAGTTAATTCAAAAATGAGTACTCACCTTTAACTTAATCGATTCTTTCTACCAACATTCTTATAAATCCACACTTCATCTTGTTAATTAATCATCACAAATTCGCCCTCGATTCCAAACTCCATAAAATCCGACAGCGCTTCCTCGACACCTTGAATTTCTCCAAGCTCCTTGAAATGAATTCGGCGGTACTTCTTTCTCTATTTCTTGCTCCAAAGCTCTATAATCTTGCTCCTCCCTTCTTGGTAGGCTCGGCGTAAAATGGTAAAGCTTGGTTTTGGGATGATGGAGAGCGTACAGCCTTGGAGGAGGTAGGTTAAGGTATGGTAAAGTGAGGGGAGAGGAGGTGGTGGTTTCGACGTAGTTTTGAGGTGTTTTTTTATATTATATTTTTTTAGAAAATGGAGATGGAAGCCACTGATATGGAGATGAAGAAGAAGAAGAAAGTAAAAAAAATGGAGAAGAAATATCGTGATAAAAGAAGAGAATGGAGAGGCTATTTATATTTAAAGGTTGCTACACAAGTTACCCTAAACATAAAAGACCAAAATACCCTTAGCGTCTAATCACTCTTTGTCCCCCCTTAAGTACATTAAAACACACTTTTGCATGCTTGATTTATTATGGCATTAATGGGGAAGCGATGTGGAAAATGAGTGAAAAGATGGATGGATTTAATTTTTGTACTTAAAATAATTATTCCTTATTTTCCATAAATTAACAAATTACTTTAAAAAATGAATTTTATTCTTTTCCATGCTTGGACTAGACTCCTAAGTACAAGTCATTAATGAGAAAGAGATGACTTATTTATGAGATGTGAGTCTTGGATTTGATTTTGCAAAAGTAAACTTACTTTGTCATTTTGTACTTTTCTTTACCTTTGGTTAGTTAATACTTGATTAACATAAGAGAGATGTTTATGATTTTGTAAATGCATCTACATGATACTATTCAATTGCAAAATGTTTGTACAACTTGTATCGAATAAAACGTTGATTTTCGACAAAATGTTTTACGGTCGAATTTTGAAGTTTTTGTTAAATTATTTATTCATATAAACGAAACTTTAAAATAAATTATGTACCATCTTTAAATAATTAAAACAAGTGTATTTGGCTTATAAAATAATATCCAAATTCATTTACAAATACACGACATTGATTTTCTCACTGCGCGACAAAATTTATCAATCACTATAACATAAGTATGTATACAGTTATCAAACTTTTATCAACCAATTATTATCAATGATTTTAAAACTAATTATTTATCCTTAAAAAAATTATTGGACTGCATATTCAATTTTACCGAAAACCGGTTTTTGTTAATTTTGTCAATGTTACGATAAAAGTCCAAAATCTTTATTCAGTTCTAAAAATAAGTTTACCATTCTTATTTATTATATAGAACATGATTATTCAAGTTTGAAAATTCTATATTTGAATATTTAAATACATTAAATATTCCAGTTTCAAAATGTTAAAATTATGGGTCGTTACATATTTCACTAAGATTTCGACAGAAGGCTCTTTAGGTCCATAGGGGCCCACTATAACGATCGATGGACTTAACTTGATGATCAACGACGATCGACCAAATGTATACCGATCATTTTTCTTCCATCTAATTCAAGTTCGATCGTTTTTGGAGTGTTCCACATGCCTCTTGACTTTGCTCTTCAAATATGGAATCATTCTGACTTGTAACTTGGGAGATATGGATCGATCTTTGTTGATCTTAGATCGTGTGTTAAAATATGTGAATCTTTTTTATGGCTTGGATAAAAAAATCGGCTAATAATAATCGGCCAACCTTTAATTTTAATTTTGTTGCATATGATCATTTTGTAGGCTTCAATCTTCATTTTGTTAATGTCCTGGAAGTTTCTAATAAATTGGCCTTGTGGATCTCGAGATATTGATTGTTCTCCGATGATTGAGCTCTTTTATGCATTGTTTTCGATTGACCTATGAAAATCCTTGCTTCATTCGAAACTCAAACATACAAACTCCGATCGACTTCAAACTTGAAATATAACTTCATGGGGCTATACTAGTCATTTCATCCTAACCGCGCCTTTATTGGGACCCGGTTCAAATCTGCCTGACCATTGTCTATAGTATTGTATGTAATCGATTCCTAATGTGATGTATATCCGTTCTTAGTCAGTCGACGATATCACGGAGTTGCCAAAAGGTGGGATAATAACTAACAAATAAACAAACAATCAAACATAAATTTAACACCATATGGGATCCACTAAGCGTCTATAATTAAATCACTGTTAAATTATTTGATTCGAAATACCCTCACAAAAGATATTTTCACAAACCCTTTATATACTTTCGATACTTGGAATAACATTCATATACTTATCTCACTAGTGTAAGTATATTAACAAAACATTATACTTCCAATGCTTAGAAATTATATACATATTTATCTCATTGGTATAAGTATATTAACACAACTTAAGGAAGATTTATTCTTTTCCAAATTCATATTCAAAAACAAATATCATTCAAAGCATTACTTACTTACTGTAAATCCAAGCCACTTCTCCTTCCATTTTAAGTATGGAAAGAATGCTTCCATACCACCATAATTAAGAAAGATAATTTATCAAAATCAAATCTCATTTCTTTTATAAAATTCCTTTTTACAGACCAATTTTGTATTTTACAATTTCTTTTATAAATTTCCAAATTAATCTATAAAACTTCTTTTATAAATCTCTAAAATTATTTATAAAGCTCCTTTTATAAATCTCCTTTAATTCTATTTAAAAAACTTCTTTACTTGACATGTTTCCAATATTTTGACTTACACTATCCCCCGCCTAGAAACTCTGGTTCTAAATCTCACGAATAGAGGATCAGTTTACTCATCAGCATTTAGTACCAAGTATTGGACTACTAAGTTTCCATATACTATTCATTAAAGTAAAGCGTTATATACCAAACTTCTTTTAACATTTTCCAAAATCTTTTACTCTAATTAGAATATTATATTCTCTTTAAAACACCACTTTAAAATCCTTAAAATATTCTTTTAAAATTTCCAAGATATCTTTTCAAATTTATGAACTTCGTTAATAAATCTTATTTATAAAGTAAACTCACTTTTTTAAAACAATTTATTATTTATAAACGCCTTTATTAAATCAATTAATTACCTTCAAACATCATAAATAAATAACTAACTAACTTTAGACATCATAGATATCACTAATAAAATAATTAATTATTCTTAAACATCATTAATAAAATAATTAATTAACTTAAAACATCATTAATAAAATAATTAATTAACCAAAAACATCATTACTAAAATAATTAATTAACTTAAAACAACATTATTAAAACAATCAATTAACTTCTAAACATCATTATTAAAATTATTAATTAACTTCTAAACATTATTATTAAAGTAATTAATTAACTTAAAAACATACTTTAATATGAAGTTTTTGCACGAATCAAGCGTGATGATCACAAGGATTTAGCTAGAAGATGTTAAGTTAGAACAAGAAGTTCCTAAATCTCGTAGGCCCTTCGAATTATTGGGTACGATATGAAATAGCTTAGGAGAAAGACGGTGAAGATACAATGGAACGAAAGTGATGATGACTGTACGTGGGAGACTGAGGAAAGCACGAGGAATAAGTGTCTGGAGCTTTTTAAGTAGTAAGGTCCATCGTTTATCGTATCTACTTTCACTATTGTTTATGATTAATGGTTTCGTATTCCGCATGCTAGGATTGGCACACCTACACTATTGGTTGCATAGCTATATGTTTGATATGTTTGACGGTGCCTATGATTGGTAGGCAAGTACAATAAATATAGTTGTTTATACTTTGGCTTGTTTGGGGATTTCGGGGGCGAAATTCCTAAAAGGGGGAGAATGTAATGACCTGTATTTTATGTATTGTTGAATCGTGAAATATTTTTATATTATTCATATGAGGTCGTATGATTCTATAATTTTGTGATATGACTTTCAGGGACACTTTATGCACCTATGATTTTTTTTGAATTTCTACGTGACCATTTTAACCTTGAAAACATTATTTGAGCTATAACTTTTGATGGAAGTCGAATTACGGTCTCATACCAATTCCATTGCTTCAAGATGAAAGTTTTGCATTGTAATGATTCTGAAATTTACCATTCTTTGAAAAGAAATTCTATTAGATTTGACTATGATTTAAGTGAGAATTTAAAATTCGAATTTAAATTAATCCTACGTACGATTGGTTGAATGGATAAAATTTAATTTGAATTATAAAATGGAAATTTTGTACAATTTGAGATTTAACACAAAATAGGTCATTAATATAACAGTGAAAATTTTGGTTTTAGAAATTTAAATATTTTACATGAAAATATTTTAGAAAACTTTATAATAAAAACGTTGACATTCATTTCGTCGAATTCTAATTTCGCTAGCTCCCTTTAAATCAATTTATACGATCGGTTTACGGTAGCGACAACCGATAGTTTGTAAATAACGAAATTTCACCCAAGCGTTAAATTATCAGTTTCATGTGTGCTAATGCATCCGTATCAATACACTGAGCACAATTGTGTTTTGATTTGCATGTTTGGACTCTCGGTTTGTTTTGTGTGTTGTTTTAGTCCGGGTTAACGGTGGTTACTATTTTATATATAGGGTATTCTAAGCTACTAAAAATTATAACATACATTTATAATTTACTGCCGTTCGAGAATAAAAGGTAAGTATTTTTTTTTTTGGTTGGTTGAATTAGTACACGTTCATGTTTGAATTGGTAGTGGATCTGTAGAATAAACGTTCCAAATCGCTATTCACGTGTGTTGGCCACGTCTTCTTCCTCATTTTCACTATTATCTCCTTTGGCTAAATATATATATATATGAAAAAAGCACAGCAAAAAGAAAAAAGAATGAAAAAACAAAGCATCATCTTCTTCCTATCGACCGTATCCCCTCTTTCCACCAACAGCCCTCACCGTCGGCGAGACCGCTGCCTCACCCCACGCCACTGCGCCAGCCTCCTCCACCATCGCCGCTTCTAGCCACCACCGTCTCCTATAAAAAAACATAAACCAATTCGCTACTATGCCGCCGAGACCTCCTCCCTCCACAGCCTGCACCTAGCTCCGCTCCTCCCTATCGCCCTACATCACCTAGCATCGACCTCCTCCTTCCAGCCGCCTCCTATATAAAAAACTCAAGCCTAGTAGCTACCAGCCGCCGACCCTTCACTGCCACCTTCCACAATCAATGCCACCAACCGACATCCCTAGTCACCCTGAAGTGTCGCCGAACCAGCCTAGCCTACAATCCCGAGCTCGACTTTATCCTCCTTCCAGTTGTGTTAACCTATACTATAAAAAAAATAAAAGAAAAATACTATAAGAAGAATAGAGGAGTCGCAACTTCTATTCGGATTTGCTAGTAGCACTCGCGAGTTTACGAGTTCAAGTTGTGTAGTTGGTTCCAGCTGTGCCGTGCACGTAAGCCGTAGCGTGGATTATCTCGAGTTTATCGCCCTTGAGGTAAGCGATTGTTCAATCACACCTAACTAATATCATTATACAAGTTAATAGAAGTAAATTTGTCACATATATGTTCGTTATTAATTTACATTTATATATATATATATATTTGTTGGATGAATTATCGAATTATATGTACACATGTTGACATGATATACACACGTCATATGTATGTACACATGTGTGGAAAATTAATATTGACATGCCACGTTTCATCATGTTATTGATATCCGGTATGTTATATTTTGTTGTAAATTTTCCATTCGAAATTTGGACTGACTTTATGTATTGCACTTATGGTATTGGAAAGAGTTGAAATGATATATACCCGTATTTGAATTGTAAATATTCCACTTAGCCTAAGTAGAATTTAAAACATCGTTTGGTGAAATGAAAATATTTTTATAAACTAAGATAGCTTTGGAAATTAATATATGAATGATTTGAATTTTAAAATATGTTTAAAAAATTATTTCATAAATTAAATCAATTTATTGTGAAATAAGTAATTTTACGAATATACGATATTTTATGGATAAATGTTTTGAGATGGCATATTTAAAGAAATTTGGTTTTGGATTTAAATCCATAAATTCGATTAAATTTAAAATTTGAATATTTTGAATGTGAAGATGTTAAAGCTAAGAATCAAGTTAAAATTTTGATTCATATTTAAACCTAAATTTAATAATTTGTTTCTTAATAACGAGATTTGTGTAAGGTTAATTCTATTTGGAAATAAACTTTTAAATAAATAGAAGGGTGATTTAAATTGTTTGAATTCAATTTGGAATTTATTGTAAAATAATTGATGGTTAAATTTTAAGTGGATTTCATAATTGAACTTGAAATTAATTTTGTCTTAAGTGATTCAGCTTATTTCATTTAAATGAACTTTATGATCGAATGCTTTTAAAGGAAAACGGGTTTGAAATCGAAATGTTTTGAAATGAAATTTTTTCGAAAAATATAGAGTTGGGTTTCAAGAATTTGGAAATTTAAAATCCCAGTCCATTTAAATATGAATTCTTTTAAACCATAAATGACTGAATGGTATGTAAATCATACGTTGGGTTGTTAAAGAGACCGAGGTCGGATATTGACATACTCTCTATCAATCCTGAAACCACTTTGATAATCGTGTATGCAGTGGATGATACCCAGAATGTAGTGGTTGAATTGGCGAACGTTTAATGGAATGAAATAAGAGAATGACGATGGATAGCCTTGACACATGTGTCATAATTAAAATGACTAAAACAGGAGCCTATGTCTAGCCAATGAGGTTAGCTACCTCTAGTAACGTTGATCCCTCATATTATTATCGTGATTTTGAACTCGATGGGTGCACCTTCTGTTTGGATTGATGGCCTCCATCGGCCACGGATGGGTTATGACCAATCAAAAAGGGTAAACGGATAGAAACCTACCTTGGGCATTGCCTCATGTGCCTTGTCATATTTAACCTTATATGAGCCCACTACGACTTTGGTTTAGTGCTGTACCTATAGGGGACTCATTGGCTACCGACGTTATTAGTTATGTCATAAGACCTGCATAGACTACATGCTTTAAAAATGTGTTAAGGTAGATCAATGTAAAGCCTTAATGATATTTTGATATTACTTTTACTGATAAACATTATCTATTTTAGCGTACACTATTTTATATATAAATAGTTTAATGGATCCTTAGGAGAAGGAAAAACCCACAACGTCTCCTAAGTTACTATGCATTGATTTATTGATTTACATGAGGATGTCGGTTTTGACTCGAGTATTGTGTTTCCATTATGCTTGGGTCGGCCTGAGTATTTCCAATTTGGAGAGCTTGTTGTGGAGACGAAGGCATTGCTGGAGACACCGTTCTATTTCAGCTATTTCATTAGTTTAGTTTGTTTAGCTATGTCAGTTTAGACTTATTTCATTCCTAATTATTTCCTTCCCAGTTGTTTAATGTGAGAATAAATGTAAACTTATTTAGAGAATGAGGACTTATTTATTTATTTTTCGATGCGAGATTCCAAGTTGTATCTATTTTTATGTTTGTTATTCTATGATGGATTCTATTATTACTTTAAATAACTATCTATCATTTAAGCAAATATCCTTGTTTAAATAGAGGGTCGTTACACCCATTTTGTAAAGTGGTCATAATAGAACAACAAAATTATAGTTAGGATATAGTTGTTGGCCAGAATTAGTATGTAATTAATAATCTCATTAGTTGGCCCAATTAATCTTAGAGATTACTATAAATAAGGTCTATAGGAACCAAATTATAACTTTTCCTGCTCATTCCAAATTAGGTTTAAACCGTAATTAGCCCTAAACCCTTCCTAATTCATCTAAATTTCTCTCTAAAACAAATTAGATTGTTAACTAGTTATTAGATCATTAATTCGAAGATAGCGATTATCGACTTGCTTGATTTGGAGTGCTTTTCTTCAAGTTCTGAATTAGAGCTACACATAAATTGGTTGAATTTGGTAAATGGTGAGTGGTTTATGATTTTTCACTATCTTATGAATATTTATATGGTTGAATTATAAATTTTAACATGTTTTTAATCTAAAAATCTTTTCTAATTTTAAATAACATGTTAAAATATGCTAGGGCCTAAATAGATGAAATATATCTTGATTCTTTAGAAATTGCCTTGTGACCTTTTTTATTTATACCCATATGATCAATTATTGCCAAGATTTGGATTCGATTTTTTTTTATTGCTATAATTCCATTTGTTGCCTATATGGTTGAATAGAATGCATATTATTCTATGTTTGTATATTGTGCTTTGATATTGTTTATTAGTTTTTTGGATGCATAAGACGATAGGTTGGAGAATTGGGCTAATCGGAGGCAAAGTTGGTCGGAATTGGACGAAACTAGGAAGGGAGATCTAGAGAAAATTAGGATCCTACATAATAATTCACACCTCATCTGGAGTTAAAGGCAAGACTCGATACCTTGTTATCCTTGATAAGTTAGCACCAAGTTATGGTGGTGATGGCTATGGGTCGGTCATTGGCATGGAAAGTAGAACATGGCTAGATGAGGTATTCTATAATAAGGATGCAAGAGATTTGGCTAAGGGTTGAAGGTACCACCAAGTTATCTCTAGAACTTGGAAAAAGAGCTTTAAATTAATGATGAGTTATCTAAAATAGATGGGTCAGGGTCAAAGGCACGGGAAGAAGCGTACTAGAGGTATGAAAGAAAAATTATCCATTGGTTGGCTAAATGTATAACTCGACATTATGTTATACCTATAACTCAGTACGGAGTTATCGAGGTATAGGGTATGGAGTTCGAATTTCTAGGGACTGTTTTTGAGGTTCTGTAGGTCGTGCTAGAGGTGTTGGCTCATTCACATTTGGGTTAGATGGTGATGTAATAGCATGATGAAAAGCTAGAATCTTCGAATGTTGGCTCATGTTGGGAATAGGTTCGATGATGGCGGCTCGCTAATGGAGGGAGCTGTAGGATAAGGGAATGTAGAAGGTTTCCTTATGAATAATGGAAACTGGATTGAGCAAGAAAGGCTCGGGAATCGAATGGAGCAAAGCAAGGCTAAAATGGATGTATGTGCTAAGGAATCATTGATGCTCAGAGTGTTTTCTTATGCACTTGATATAGGGGTATTATAAATAGGCATGCCCATAGATTGGTAGCGAGGACCCAAATACCCTGGATCATTGGCTTTGGGTCTAGTGTATAGCTTTGGGCTATGAGACGCACATCGAGCTTTTGGATGCGTGATATGAGAATACATAGAAAAATGTGATTTCCATTAGTCCTTAGCAGTATGGTGGCCATATGAGTTATCATATATTCAGGGCATAGGAGGAGTGATAGTAGTATTGCTTGATGGATGCTGTGGATGCTTTGGTTGCTTTCTTTAGTAGACTGTCACTGAGGGATATATTGGGAGTAGGTACTGGAGATGGGAATATTTGGATATCCACTGCTATATTCTACACAGTATTTTTATGATATTGTTGTGTAGCATATTATAGTATTATGTGATAACTCTTTGTTGTAGAGATGGGTCTAATATGGTTCATGTACTCTTAATCCTCACCCTATTTACCTATATAATATTTTGAGATTCATTTACTACTCACACCAGGCTGTTGTCTGACTCAAGATTTTATGCTTTGCTTCTTATTATCTTGGGTACTTCTAAATGAGTAGACTAGACAATAGGTCTTCATTCCATAGAATGGATTTCCTCCCAAAGTACAGTAATCTTTGCTCAACTTAGTGAGATTAGCTCTAAGCGCTTCCACTGGAGCACCTCCGGCTACCACCACACTAGGAGCATTTTGCATCATTATTTCCACCATAGCATTGAACATAGCTTAAAAATCAGGCATAGCAGCTCCTGATCCCACTTCCTTTTCAACTCCTAAAGCAGATTTCATAGTATTCCTTTTATGTCGACTCGTTCTTATATGTAACAAGAATGATTAGTCTCTCATAAAGAAAACCGTGCCTATGGTGCTTATATGCATATAACTTATATTATGTAATATATTATTATATAGCTTTGAAAACCAAACTTATAACAGTATGCACTCTCTCATATATATACACACCCTTAAGATTCAGTCTAAGGTGATAACTCCTTCCTTATCTCTACCGGATCATGGTATCGACTCGGGTTAGTTATGTAACCAAAGCTCTGATACCAAATGTGATGACCACCTTATACCGCTAGCACAGATAATAACCAAATAGTATGCTGTAGTCATGCCTGTTCGATATAGGACGATCATCTAAAAGAATAATAACAAATACACATATAACCTATCATATCTTACAGTGCATAGATAAAATGTAATATCACTAATATAACAGAAGAGATAGTAATAATTATGTGAATAAATCATCAAAGTACAGATCCATAAAGTTATACGTCAAATGTCATAGAGTTTATACAATGGAAACAAACTCAATAACTGTCTTAAAATACGAGTACAACTAGTCACTACTAAGGCTCCCTGGTGCTACACAATGAATGAGCCTAGAATCCATATAGGTATAAAATACGAGATGCACTATCCAGCTCATCCTTCGAATGCTACTGCATCACCAAATAGCCATTGAAGTACAAGATTGGATTAATACTTCTAAACGCATCTTCAGTGATTTGGAAGTGGATGACACCATGAAGAGGAACTTTCCTTCTAGGTAACTTCAGGGGCGAGCTATGAACTGGTGGAATTTTGTTACTATCGCAACTCTAGAGGATCCATTCAGTTAGGACTAGTTCAAGGCAAGGTTCGAAGAAAAGTTCATCCCGACTGCCTAGAAGTCGGTATCGTTTGGAAAGTTCATTGAGCTGAGCAGGAAGAGATGTGAGTCTCGAAATATGTGGCGGAGTTTGACACTTTGTCAAAGCATGGAATGTCATTCATTAATATTCCCTTGAGAAAGAATGAGAAATTCATTATTGGCTTGGATGACTACTTAGGAGAGTAGCTAGTGGATCATATTAATAAGCCATTTGGGAAGCATGTGGATAAGGCGCTTCGTCATAAGAACCTATACACTAAGACTAGGACTGCTATTGTTATTTATGATAAGAAGGAGGAACCAAAGCCGTAGCAATTCGGTGAAGGCAAGAAGAAGTGGAATGGAAAGAGAAAGCGTTCCCATGGAAAGGGTGGTAAGAAGAAGGGTAAATGAAAATCTGTTTGCTATGGGTGCAAATAGAAAGTCCATTTGATCAGAGATTACAAAGTGAGTGGCAAGAAGAAAGTTGAAAAAGCATTGTCTAGAACCGGTGAAGGATAAGCAAGTTATGAAGGCATATGCTTTGGATGCGGTCCTGACTTCGTTGGGTGCTCCCTCGGTGAAGATGAAGGGAAAGGTAGTCGTCATTCAAGGTATGATTTCAATTAGTGATGTTCTTATTTGAGTTCTATTTGTTACTTAGGCTTCACATTTATTCATGTGTAGTGATCTACTAGACAGATTGGGATTGAGAACCGAGATAGTAGATTGGCCCTTGATTGTAACAAACCCTGTTGATGGCTCCACTACCCTATGCATGGTTTCTAGTGGTTTAGTCTTATCGAGTCATGAATTCTCTTTTATTTATAATTACTTTGTTTTGAATTTTGTTGGGTTTGGAATAATCTTGGGAATGGACTAGCTAAAGAGGTATGCAGCTATAGTGGATGCGAGAAGCTATTGGCGACAATCGGAGATGTGGATAGGCGAAGGGTAGTGATTAGCTGCCTACCAAAGGATTGGGTAATGGTTAGCTTTATATACTCTCTTGAGGTTCCACATAAGGTTTGTCATCTGTGCAGATCGCTAGAGAGTATCCAGATGTCTTTGAGGCCTTGATGGGATTGTCGTTGCATCGAGAGATTGAGTTTTGGATTAACTTAGTGATGGAAGCCAAACCTATAGTTATGCCTTCGAGGCATATGGTACCCAAAGAGAAGAAGGAATTAGAGGTGCAAGTGAATGACCTACTAAGAATAGGGTTCACTCAAAGAAGCATATCTGAGTGGGGTGCACCGATAGTATTACCAACTAAGGCATATGGTTCTTTGAGGCTTTATATGGATTATCGCGAGATGAATAATGTGATAAAGAAGAACAGGTACTCACTTCCGCATATTGATGACTTGTTCGAATAGCTTCACCGTGCGAAGGTGTTCTCTCAAATGGATTTGTTGACTAGATTTCACTAGCATAAGTAGCGAAGGAGAGTGTATCTATTACTACATTTCATACAGCATCGGGTTTCCATGAGTGGTTAATAATGCCATTTGGATTGACCAACGCTCCGGCATACTTTGTGGATCTCATGACTCGGGTTTCCAAAGACCAATTGAATAAGTTCGTGCTTGTTTTCATGCATGATATTTTGATCTACTCCAGAACTGAAGAAGTGCACAAGACACACTTGAGGATTATGCTAGAGATATTGGAAAAGCACAAGTTGAGAGTGAAGTTCTCTAAGTGCCACTTTTGGAGAGAAAAAAAGAGATTCTTGGGTCATGTCATTTTAGGACAGGGTATAGTAGTGGATCCTACGAAGGTAACAGCGGTCCAAGGCTGGAATCGGCCCAAGAATGCTACAGATGTGAGGAATTTCGTAGGATCGATGGGATACTATAGACGCTTCATCAAGGACTTCTCAAAGATAGCATCATTATTGATGAATTTGATGAAGACGAATTAGTATACACCAATGCTTATGGTACTGGATTGGGTGCAGTATTAATGCAGAAGAGAAGGATTGTCGCTTATGCCAGTCGACAACTAAAGTCGCACGAAAGGAATTACGCAACTCATAATTTGGAGTTGGCAGCAATTGTTTCAACTTTGAAGATTTGAAGGCACTATTTGTTTGGGGAAAGGTTTAAGTTGTTTACGGACCATATATCCTTGAAGTACCTTATCTCCCAGAAGGATCTCAACCTTCATCGGCAATGATGGTTGGAGTTCTTGGCCTCCTATGATTTCAATATTTCCTATACTCTAGGAAAAGGGAATACAATCGCAGATGAATTGAGTAGTTGACGTGGTGGGTTGGAAGCAATGTTTTTGTAATGGATGCATATAAAGTATATTGCTAGATTTGATTTCAAACCTTACTACTAGCTAAAACTTGACATGTTGGTAAGCTTATCGATTAGGTCTACTTTGATTGAAAGGATCGGTACTAGTCAGAAACGAGATGTTATGTTGAATATGCTATTATATGATTTTTGTTTGATGATAATAAACATATATATATTCGTGTAAATGTATTTGGTAATGTACCATTTCTTTTTTTCACAGATTAAATAAATATTTGCTGAATAAAATTAAATAACGCAGAATTTGAATTCAAACAGAAATTTTATTCAAACAATATTTATTACAATTTTGAATAGTACAAATTCAAGCTCTCACTATACAACTTTGATTACAATATTCAATTACATCACAATCTCACTTTTACATAAATTCCTCACTACATATCACTCACACTTGTAGTTCATCTTCAACTTCATTCCAGTTAGAATCTAGCATCTGAGCAATCTGCAAAAATATACACTAACGCAGTAAAATTGAAAAAGAAATATTTTTGCAATATAAAATAAAATATGGATTTTGAAAATAATATGTGCCTCGGTTATTTGGGTTGTTCGTCTTCATTTAACTTTGAATTCATCATACACGAACAACTTGTGACATACACAGTGTATCACTGTATATGCCACAAGGCTGTACACACCGATATACACTTGATTAATGTTACAGGGACAGGAGAGCACAAGGTCAAACCCAAAATAAAAGGACGTGTTCAACTCAGGTGCAATATAAATAAAATCTCAACACGCGCACAAGGTCAAACCGGAGCGTTTAAGCTAGATTCAACTCAGGTGCAATCAAAGTGTACAAGCTCAAGAAAATGGTCAAGACAACTAAAGAGCAAAAGTCAGAGAGATGTACACATGACAATGAAACGCAACAAGTTCACACAATATATCAGTTCAAGGTTCAAACAATGGCAACAGCAATGCAACTTTACATGTACACCATGACATTAAGGCCAGAAGCTCAAGTCAGTGCACAACAACCTCGACAAACAACAACATAGTCTCGACTAACAGACCTAAGTAAACAGGTGAACCATGTCATACACAGCGAAGTATAACCATCATGACCAGAGAGAGGCCGAATACAGTGATACAGAAAGTGGTGGAAGTACAACTCGAAGCAATGCACCAAGTTCATATGTACAGCAAACAAACTACAAAGACATCAACATGTATGACAGGAACATATGATCAGTGGGATGCATGCAAGTACACAGTGGAAAAGCCACAAATGGACATACACCAGACATATACATGAATGATCAGTACGACCAAGTATGAAGTACTCAAACTAGCCAATGAAAGTGGAAACAATCACAAACAATATCAAGTGATACAAATGCAACATGAAATACAACAGAACCTGGTCTGCAACTCGACTTAAAACAAATACACTAATACATAAGATACACCAAGTATAAGATACAGTGAACAGTAAGATGGTCAAGTTGGCACCATGAAGAAACTAGACCACTGAACATGTTATAAGTGAAGACAGTGGTTCAACAACAAAGATGAACTATTGCATCAGTACAGTTTCAATGCTACAAGCCCAAGTACACAGCCAAGTAAATAAACACAGTAGTGTGTTGAAGCAACTCGAGCTTCAGAAGAATCAAACAGTGACAATGTGGATGCAACAGATGTATGGGGCAATGCACAAGCAAGGCAAAGGCACAATGCACCAACATAACAGCAAGTCATGTAAAAGAAAGCGCGAAAAGAAAAAGAACAAAAGCAAAAGCATTTTATCTTGGTTGTTACAGAAAGGAATAATATTGCTAAAAAAAGGTAAACAACAAACTGCAGATACGAAGTTAAATGAAAATCAAGCCGTGGTGGTCACAAAATTCAACAGTGTCGTGATAATCAAGTGTATATATAATGAAGTTTCAACTCAAAACAGTGAGCTACTAACAACTGTTTCAAATCAAAGTCAACAACGAGATTACCAAGTCAGAAATCAAGTATGTATAAAAATGGAAAAAGTCAAAAATCAAATCCAAATAAAATAGGAAAGTAGCTGCCGTAGCGATCAAGGAACGATCGAACGGTTTCAAGCTAAAACCGTGACGGTAAAGTACGGGAAAGATTCGAATTGAACAAGTCGGTGAAATCTCAAACATTCAAGCATTATCAAGCGGCAGAGAAAAGGTTTTGACAAATTCAAAAAATCATCAGACGAATATGTACGAACGAATATTTAGGTATTCGACTCCTATAAAAGGATAACATCATCGGCAGTTCAAAGATCGATCGAGTTCAAGCATTAAAACCCCAATCGTCGTCATCGGCAATTTAAAAGCATCGGAGTTCAAGCAAGCATAAAACCAGAAAACAAAAGGAGAAAAGTACATACCGAAATCATAGACGAACTCGAGTCAAATTGAAGAGCCGTGAGCTAATCAGAGAAATAAGTGATCGACAAGGCAAACTACGAGCAATCAAAAGCGGCGACTTCAATTGAAAAGCCCTGATTTCCACAAGAGAACGAAGCCCTAATTCAGATTGAACAAAGAAAGCAACGGCCGCCATTTTCACAAAGGAACAAATAAAAGTGGATCGGGTAAAATTAAAAAAGGGGTCGGCCTGTTTTTTAAAAGAGCTTTCTCTTTTATTATTTAAGGGTTTTTAATTTTTTAATTAGGGTTTTTGTCTTTTATTTTTAAATTGCTTTTTAAATTTGTTTTTAAATTTTAAACCGTTGTATTTACTAGTCGTGTGACTAGGGGACAAGCTACGTGGCGTAGTTTGAGAATTCACAACTCAGTGGCTGAATTGTGGCAGGGTTTTGAGCGTAGAGTTAGATTAGTCAGTAGCGGATGTCGCGAGTTTACGTGGGTAAGCGTGTGACTACTTAATTTCTAGTAGAAACCTTGGGGGAAGCACGTAGGCAGGGTTTTGCCGAAGCTGGGTAAATTCTATGTAGTTCTATTTCTGCATTTTATTATTCTGTTATTTATTTCCGTGCTGCTAATATTCTGTGATCTGTGTTGAAATTATTTTATAAGCTTCCGCAATTAATTTTTATAATTAACACCATCACCCTATTCACCCCCTCTAGGGTGAAATCGATCCTACAAGTGGTATAGGAGCAAGGAATAGAAGTCAATTTTTGTTTTAAAAATTCATTTTTCAAAAATCAGTTTTTGTTTAAAAGTTTGAATTTTTAAAATGGCTTCTTTTAATAATGCTTTTGCCGAGGGTCAGTCAATAGTTAGACCACCAATGTTCAATGTTGAATATGCTTATTGGAAAAATAGAATGAAAATTTTTCTGAAAACCATTAACGCTTGGAACATTGTTGAGATAGGTTATAGAGCACCAACTATAATTGTAGATAATTAGGAAAATAAACCGATGGATCAATGGATAGAACTAGAAAATAAATTACAAAATGCTAATGCGAGAGCTATGAATTCTATTATCTGTTCATTGGATCAATTTGAATTTAATCGTGTCTCACATTGTCTAACTGCGCAGGAAATATGGCACACACTAGAAGTGACTCACGAAGGAACATCTCAAGTCAAAGAATCTCGCCTTGCCATGCTAAGCAGCGAATACGAGAATTTCACAATGGAAAAGGAAGAAAATGTTAAAGAGATGCATGGACGACTTTTCAATATCCTATACAAATCAAAAGCTCTTGGAAAATCATATATAGAGTTGGAGATAGTCCGAAAAATCCTCAGAGTCCTTCCACGAAGTTTTGAAGCCAAAGTGACTGCCATTCAAGAATCAAAAGATTTGAAACAAATGAAAATCGAAGAACTCATCGGAAATCTCACCGCTTATGAGCTAGAAATGAAATTTAAGGAAGAGCGTGAAGGTGGAGATACTCGAAAGAAATCTATAGCTCTCAAAGGAACAACTGAAAGTGATGATGGTGACGATGATGATGGAGCAGCAGAGTTAGAGCTGATTATAAAGAAAGTCAAAAGGTGGACTTACAAATACGGAAATCCAGCTCTAAATCGAAAATTAAAAAGAAGAATAAATAAAATATTGGAAAATCCAGAAGAACAAAAGATCATCTGTCATAAGTGCAATCAACCTGGACACATCAAGCCCAATTGTCCTCAAAATCAACGTGATTTTGAAAAGAAATCAAAAAGGAGAAGTTTTGCGGCCACATGGAATACAAGTGATGAAGATAATCAAAGTGCTAACAGTGAGAGTGAGAAAGCCGACATGTGTCTTCATGGTGAAATAACTGACAGTAATGATGACGAGCCAAGTGAGGTATCAAAACTTTCTCATTCGGAATTACTTATATATTTCCACGAAGTGAATGGCTGTTTTGAACGACTTAGGAAGAAGTATGCCAAACTTGAATCACAAAAAGATACTTTGATAGATTTAAATAAACAACTTGACCAATTAGTTAAAACCTATCAAAGTAGGATCCCTAAGTGTGATAAGTGTCCAACATTCGAAGAAGAAATTAAAAAATCAGAAATTAATATAAAATCACTTGAAAATGAAATTCTGATTTTGAAAGAGAACGAAAATACTAGGAGAGAAAATTCTATCAAAAAGTGCAAACAATTGTTAAACGAAAATGAATCTCTCAAAACACAAGTCCAACAACTATCAACAACTTTAGATAAATTTTCAAAAATTGAAAAATCGTTGAATACGCTATTAGGGAAGCAAACTGTTAATACCGCTAGACAGGGACTTGGATATAATCAATTTGAAAATGTTGAAAGCAATATTAATCAAGAAAATTCTATGTGCACAATGTAACGTCCCGCCTTTTCGCACGATTTAAACCGACACACGTGCCAGTTCAACCATACGGAAGGGCGGATTGTTATGGGGTAAATAAGAAAAAAACGAGAAAGAAATAAAAGAAAACAGAATCTCGCAGCGGAAGGATAAAATATAATAATAAAATGCATAGTTCATAAATCTGTTTACAAAACATTTATATACTACATATCAGAGTTACACATACCAATAACAATGCAGCGGAATTAAATGATGTAGTGGAATAATATAGTAGATACTAGTAATACAAATCTTCGTCTTCGTCCTCCAGAGCTAAATCCTCAAATCCTGAAACGCTCGGACTGACCCGAGCGAATTGAAAAGACAAAACACTCGAGTCAGAACTAAAAGATCTTATGTGAGTTAAATCAACAGGAGTAAATATGAGTGCAGTAACTCAAAAGATGCTTGGGATTTACATCTCTTAAGGATCCGTTAAACTGTTTACTATGTAGTATATTGCGCTATTATAATAGTGTCTAATTGTAAAATAAACTTACTTTTTAATAGCGTTAAGGGGTTACCCATATAGCCCTTAACACAGAATATATTCCCATAGTCTATACAGTACCGTAATCTCCCCCGTACTGGGCGTCGTCAGAGGGCACTCCATAGGTATGGTACAAAACAAAACTCGTAGTAAAGGCTCGGTATGGTAGGTGACACGGCACAACTAGGCAATGCCAGGGTAGATATACCAATTGCTATCCGGGCTGGTGGTAACGCATAGCCGCAACTACCGCCCACCTCGAACTAACACCCCCAAATCAAAGAAATCAATAGTGGCCACCGAAACAATCCAAAGTCAGAGTATAGTATCGAAGGAGTGCGTTCGATCAGAGGAATGACCTCATTGGCCCGAGAATCGCTCTATGCCAACTCACGGGAGTTGGGTCCACGTATTTACCTTACGGGAAACGTCGCCACCAACCTACTTCATTCTGGAATCTCCACCGCGTACACGGTTAGTCAAAGTGGTTTTCGGTATCGACAGAGAGTATGTCCATATCCGATCCCGGTCTCTTTGCCAACCCATCGTTATTATAACACCGCGGTCATTTAAAAATAGTTTATACTTTAAAACCAGAAAAAAATTTCCCATACGATATCAAATTAAAACCCAAAATAATATGATATCATTTTATATCAAATATAATCCTTTTCCAAAATCATACTGGTTTAAAATTTAAAATATCTTGAAACTAAACATTTGAATTATACTTTCAAAACCTAATATTTCGGTATTCATACTTTTAAAACCATAACTTCTAAAACTTGAATGGTTTGGATATTCAACGGTATATAAAATAAATGGTTTAACTTTAAGGTAACTTTGTAAAGAAAAATAATTTTCATGGCTTTACAAATATGTTTCTTTATTTAAAGTCTAAACCAAAATTTAAATATCACTTTCAAGTTCCAAAACTACTTCAATTTCTATATATATATATATATATATATCCATTTGGAGTATTAATATTTCAAAACTAAAGTTGGAAATTTTTCTTTCAGCAAATTAAACGTACTATTATTTAGTCTTGATATTTACATAAAATCCATAAATAAAACTCCAATTTCTAACAATTAAATATTTTCTTCAATTTAATTTATACTAACATATTCATTTTTAATTATCTTGGAAAAGTCCAGTTATAAATATCATATCTTAAAATTTCCAACTTAAACATTACGTATGATATAATTATCAAACTCCATTTTTCTCAATTTTTCCATTTTTATTTAAGAGATTTATACACAGCTTAAATTCAAAATCTCTAACTTCATATATATATATATATAGAAGAAAATATCAAAACTAAAATTATAAACCGTATTCCATACAAACCATAGTAATCACTTTAAAATATCTTATATATAGACCACGGTGCCTGTATAAAATTTTCTATCCTATGGTCAAGTGATACGGATATTTATCATTTCAATCCGCAATTTAAAAATAAAATTTTGCGGTTGTATATCATTTCAAACTACAATCCCGAATGAAACGAAAAATGCATGATAACTTGCAGTTTAATGATATACAATAAAACATCCATTCATCAAAATCATCCATCATCCAAATCACAATCATCATCCAATAATAAATCAATATCAATATATATCTGATAATATATAACAGGTAATAACTGGCAGTTATATTCAAAATAAAATTTAACAACTATTAAACTAACAGTTTATATGCAAATAAATAACTATAACTGTCAATCTATATGCAGTAATAAAATTTAATGAACAGTTATATTAAATAAATGCGATTTAACAGATATGATGAATAAAACATGCCAAACAGTCATAAATAAATTTCTACTCATATCTAAAATAAATTTAACAAACATAAAAACTTTTAGAAGTTGTGAGTGGGTTAAAACACTCACCTTTTGAATTTAAATCGAATTCAAATCCGATTTAAACCCAAAAATTCGACTATCTCCAAATCTGTCCAAACCAGTGTCAAAAGATCTGGAATTTAATTTCGATCCTAACAAAAAAAAATTGCGTGAAACGGAGTCCGTATGCACGAGTTATGATTATTAGAACTAATTGAAATCAAAATTAACAAAAATAAATTAAACAAAAATAAAATAACGTGCCACATCCACTCTTCCCTCGTGAAAAACGCGTATGCTTCTTCTTGATTGCTAACTTTGTTCCGTAATTTTTCTTTTATTTCGATTTACTTTAATTTTCCTCCTTATTATATGAATGTATGAATTTTTAAAAGGTTTGAAAAAAAAAGAAGATTTGAAAAAGAAGAATTTAAAAAGAAAATGATTAAAATAAGAACTGAAAATGGAAGAGAAAATCTAGATTTGAAAAGAAAGAAGAAGGTTTGAAATAGAAGAAAATTTGAAAAAGAAGTATATTTGAAGAGGAAGGAAAAATTAAAATCAGAGATAATAAGGAGATTTGAAGGAAAAAAAAAGGAAAAAAAAGAAGAAGATTATAATGGAGTCTGTGGTTTCATTTGCGTCATATCTTATTTATAAGGTTAGAGTTAGGTTTAGGATCAAAGAGACTCGAAAAGAGAGACCGCTATTAATTAGAAATAAATGAAATGACGTTTCAGAAAATGAAGTTGGAAAATGAATGGAAAGAAATAAAGTAAATATGAATAAACTTGGTTTTGAAATATAGTAAATATGAACAACCTTTTTAAAAGTAGAAGGTATTAAAAAGAGGTAATTATTTATTAGAAAGGGAATGAATGGACTAACTCTATACTGTAAACATACTTTTAGGATTCAAATTTCAAAACAATTGTTTACTTAATGAATTTTGTTAACCCTAAACACACCAAAATTAACTTCATTAACTCAAGTAATATTCGAATTTCTACGCATTTGGGTTTTTGTCTATGCATAATAATTTTTTTATAATTACCTTAAAAATGAAAACATTTGATTTGTTTTTCCCAAAATGATCTCTAATTACCATTAAAACACCCTTTTTGTTTACCATAAAACGCGCATTTTTTTTATTAAATCTATTAATTGCAATCACCGTTTTCTTTTCTTTTAATTGAAATATTTGAACTACATTAATTGCAATCACACAAAATTAAATTTTAAAACAGACAACTATAATGCATAAAAATAAAATAAAAAAATATAAAAATTGTTTATACACAAGAGTAATAAATAGATTATTTTCCTATTCTTGTAATTAGTTTGTAAGCTAAACACAGTTCAAATAAACATATATTTCTTTCTTTAAAGATCAATCTTTCTATATTTTTATTTAAATTAAATTAAACCTACATTCATAGATGAAACATTCAATTTATTGATGTAAATGTTTTTTTTTTTTTTGAATCAAAACTTTTCTTATATTTCACAAAACATAAGCTGCTTTTAATTGCACCTATTACAATTAGTATTCTCTCTCCTATTAATTTCAGTTGATTAAGTTTCAAAATGGGCTAAATGAATGTAATGATAAGTAGAACAATTACTTCCTATTAATGTAATATTTAGATGTTAAATTCTCATTTATTTTGCAATACTTCAATTAAATTAATAAATATTGCTCTCTATACTTAAATCTATATTAACAAACGTTAGCTTTGGATTGGTAGAATTTGATTTACCAAAGTTTACTTACATAATACAAACTATATTAATTTGCCACCTATTAGTTCTTAATTATATTTTTAAGTTCGTTACCTATCCACCTTGATTAAAATTCCATCTATAAAGCAAATTTAGTTAGCCTTAACATTACTACACTAAATCTACAATCAGTTTCAATTAATATAAAATTATATCTTAAATACTTACCATTTATTTATAAATTAGGTTACCTTCCAATAAATTTTATTCCTAAGTATTTGATTGGATTGCCATCTTTACTATGTCTATTATTAATTAGCTTCAAATTCTGCAATTTCACTTCTTAAATCCGCCCTTTGCTATATTATAAATAAAATTTACATTGGTTACATTTCACATAAATGTATCATTTATTTACATTTATTACAAACTTATTTCCAATTCCAACTAAAAATCTAAATAAATGAATAGGCAACCTACCATAAACATTACCGTTACCTTTTTGTCACATACAAAATCTTTTATTACAAAAATCAATTTTTGCATATATTTTCATACTACAAATTCAATTTACTTATGTTCAAATTATAGTCAAACCTGACTTTTAAATTATTTTATATAAAATTGGGATTTCATTAAGTTTATTAATTATTACCCTTAATTGGCATTTCTCACCTTGTATTCTCGTTATCATTTCATAGATATGATTCCCAATTCCTTATTATTGACTTAAATTGGCATTACTAACATTTCATTAAACGTTGTTACTTAAATCTCTGCCCAATAGTAATTAATACTCTAAATAAATACGCTTACTCCTTTCGTTATTTATTAATTATCACAAGAAACGTTTAATCATTTCAACAACATTGTAATTTCAAATTACCTACATTGATTGTATACGTTTTCCATTATTATCGTTTATTAGAATTCTATTCAACTTTCCATCTTATGCATATAGTTAACCTTTCTATTGATTTTTCCTTCAAAATTTTCAGTTACTTCTTAACTTACAAAAAGGCAATGATTAATACATTTAATCGCTATAAATTAAATGCATTGGTAACGAACAATATCTGTCACCATTATACAATTTATAACATTTGTAATTTATTCTCTACAACAATTATTACCTATCAATATTATTTCGCCCATAAATACAAACTTGCAATTGTTCTTATTATCATATTCCATTTACTGTTAACAATGTTTATTACATTATATTAGTTTAATATTTTCCTCAAATTCCTCATATTCAACTCATATATAGGTAAAATTCTTTTCACCACTTAAAATCATTTGAATTAACTTCGAATTACTATAAGTAGGTTTTTAATTTATTTTTCTTCTAAATTTAATTGCAACTTATTAATTTAACCAAATTAAATCCATAAAATCTACGGGTCGTTACACACAATTTGTAGAAAATATGGACACAATCACAATAATTGTTGCTATAGACCCAAATATGTGAAAACTATACCAATTTGGGTTCCAAAAGGCATAAATATAAAATCTCTCAAAGTTAAACAAATTTGGGTGCCAAAGGGAACAATTATAATTGGTTTGGGTCTCCACAAAATTATTTTTCTAAATATTCTTCCACTAACAACCATGGACCTATAAAAACAAATAGGTCACATAAATCTTTTCCCGCGTAGGTGTGGTGGCAGGCTAAGGAACAACAATAGTGCTACTTGGATTCTGGCTGTTCCGAGAGCACACCGAGCAACAAAGAAAAGTTCCTTAGCCTAGTATAAAGGTGACAGAATCACATTGGACAACAACGAAAAATATTGTAAAGGTAAAACAGGTATTGGTATATCTGTTTGAACGACATATTAAATGTGATATTCTGCACGGTAATCTAAGTAAAATCAGCCAATATTGAGATGATGAAAAGATGATTTTGGTTCTGACTTGTTTAAAATTGTTGGCCAATTATATTCTTATGCCAAAAACACTATAAAAATCTCTATAGCATTTGAATTACTACATATATCTTAGTTTGGATTAATAATAGTGTTTTTTGTTGGATGATCATACATTTGGTTATAATTAGGCTAACTCTATATTCACAGTTTTGACTATTTACACGGCTTCATTTCAAATTCAAGAGAATGTCATTTGAAAAGCTGTTAAAATTGATTTTGAGATATTTTGTTGCATACTTCATGGTCGGGTCTATCAAATTCAATTAATGATAATTTTGAGTGAAAGAGAAATTCAGATGCAGATTACACTGGTAATCTAGTTGATAGAAAAATTACTAGTTGAACGTGATTTTTGTTGAGACATTTAGTAACTGCATCGTTCTTTTTTTAAGAAAAAATCTGCATATTTTTCATTTCAAATAATTTTCAAATAGCATAAATTTTTCTTATATAACCCCCTCGAGAAAACCATTTTTAATCATATTTTCAGATTAGTCATTTTGAAAAATTGATTTCATAAATATTTTTGAATTTGATTTAAATGACAATTTTGACTAGTCTAACTCCCTAATAATTATCGAAAAGATAAATAGTGATTGAAAAAGGAATGAGTGTTTATATTTATCATACATTACTCAAGACAGTATATTTAGAAAAATTTCTTTAGAGATTCAAACAAGAGTTAAAAAACTTTTTGTTGGGTAAAGATTCCATGACCATTTCTATTTCTATCATATTTCTATCGACCATCGCTCATCAAAAATTCAATATAGTTTGGTGATATGTGGTACTTTAAACAGGAATCATTCGTTTTTCATTTTATAAAATAAAATAAAATCAAAGTATTCACTCTCATTTACAAGTCCTCACGGTTATGCATGGTGAATTACTTGGAATTTGTTATGTGCTTCCATGCTCATTTAAAAGTCCTCACGGTTATGCATGTATGGAACGCATATCAAAATTGATTTATTAAATAAACAAGTTGATTCTAATCCCATTTAAAAGTCCTCACGGTCATGCGTGGTTAGAAGATACTTGAATTCATTTTTAAAACTTAAATTAACTACTAATCTCATTTAAAAGTCCTAACAGTTATGCATGATGTAACAGCCCAAATTTTTAACAAGTATTTTTCACTTGTATTTTAAAACCTTTGGGGTTTATTATATAAAAATCTAAATTTTAAAGTGATTAAAAATAAAAATAAAAACAATTGACCAAATTTTTAATTAAATAATAAAATCTCTGAAATTTTGACATGGTTAAGAATTAACTTTAATTTGGAAATTTGGGTTTTTGTCGAAGATGGTAAATAACTTAATTTCTAGCAAAATAAAGTTTTAATTAAGAAAACATAAATAGCTTAGGTGGTTAAGACATCTGGGCTATTCACGACAGGTCACGAGTTTGAGTCTCGGGACGGTTAGAATTTCGAATTTTTTTTTTTAGTGTATAAATGAACTGGGTAATTACGCGTTAAAAAGAGCGCGTAAATTTAGGGAATAAATACCATATATATATATAAGAAAACGTATAAAATTTTAATCCGTTATTTCGGTATATTTTGGGCATAAAATATTATGGCTATGGTACACATTCTTAAAAATATGACCTTAGTGTAAATGAGTAAATTTATCAGTGGCATGTGTTTTAGAGGGAAGGAATATTCTAGCATTCAAATCAAATATGTTGCCTCTAAATTCAACGCGTTACTTTAAAAATTTGATTTCATAGATTTTTTTTCCATTCAACAAAATTTATTTCTTGCATTTTTCAAAACACAATTTTCTCCTAAATCTCAGTCATGCGCAGTATCCATTCTCCTATCTGCTTGCCTATTTCATATGCGTTTTTCTCTTTACTCATATCTCTTACGTTATTTTTCTCTTTCCAGTAAAATTTACTTTCCAATTTATATATATTTTAATTTGATCAAATCATTTCCAAAATGCTAAATAATAAATGAAAGTTTCATTTGTTTAAGGATAACTCTAAATGGGAATTTTAATAAAAAAAAAATTGGATTATATACTTGCTTTAAAAATTTGTAATATTTGGTCCATTTGGATACTAAATCACCTTTTTATGGTAATAATAATCAGAGAGAGATGTAACCAAAGTTTTATCTTTTTAATTTAGTAATAAATGTTAAGAATTTATAGCATATTAATAAACTGATAATTTCGAATTTAAAAAGGGCACGCATTGTAATGGTATAAGTAACGTATAAACGTATAAATTAAAAATGTTATTTTTGCATAAATTTTTGGGCGTATGGTAATACGTCAGTTTGGCGTATTTTAAAAAATTATATTTCTATATCTATATGGATTAATAAAATCAGTTAGGAGATTTCCAACCAAAACGTATTGATTTCGTGCCTATCCGTTTCTCTAAAATCATGCACTGATTTAAGGAGATTCCCACTACCAATATTGTTTTCAAAATCGTGCTGCCCTTTCACGCAAATATCATCTGGAATGAAATCAAACTTGCTTTCCTTGCGCGTGATATATCAGTGAAATTTATTTCCTTTAACATCTTTGTCATTTGCCTCTTTATAAAGATTTGATTTAAAAACTTTCACAAATAAATTTTATTCCACTTGGCATTCATTCCTCTCAATCAAATATAATTGCTTGCCTTCTAAAATTCAATCAATCAGAAAATTAAATTTCTTACCATTTTCTCTCCGTGACATAAACCAACGCATGCATTCAAATCTGTCTTTGAAGTAGCATCCAAAGCAAATTAATACTTGCTGATTCTTTGTATATAAATCTCTCAGACTATAAAAATAGCACGCAACTATTAATTGGAAAAAAAAAGATATATAACGTTGCAATCAAATTTTTCGTAAATCTGGCAAAAATCACGCATATATTATCTGAGAGAAAATCAAATTTGCCTTCCTTTGCGCATGACATAAAATTTTATTCTTTTAACATTTTTGGCATTTGCCTCTTACCTTCCTTATCTATTATTTCTTGCGCATGTCCCTGTATTCATTTTTAATTCACGCATCAGAATGAATGCATTAAATCAAGAATTTTCGTATAACTTGGAATGGTTCAAATTCTTTCCTCTCTGCATTTAAAATCACTCAGACTTATCCATTCGAATGAAAGAAAATTGGCAATATTAATCACGTATAAATTATCTTCCATCAATGCTTGCCGTTTCTTCTCTGCATTTAAACCTAGCTAATCAAACAATGCAAGCCTTATCCATTCAAATCTGGCAATATAAATCGCGCATATTTTTCTAGAAATCAAACTAAAGAAAACTGGAAAGAAATCACACATATTTTTTTCGCTTGCCTCTTCCTTAAATTTCGCAAGTTGTTTATCTATATATATACACCATACTCAGTTACAAAATTCCACTATCTTCTCTCTGTTTCTTCTCGTGAGCTTGCATACAATCAGGTAAGATTTCTATTCCTCTTCTTCTTTTGTATTCTCTTTGTTTTCTTTCTCCCTCCCTTATATTTTTTTTTTCCTTCTTCAGTTTTTTCCTTTTCTTTTTCACCTTGCTCGGCTACTTCTCACTCCATATTTCTGCCGTCTTTGACTAAGTACATGCCTTTCTTTTCCCCTGATAGTGTTGCCATGTTTTGTCGTGCATATCATATAGGAAGTCAAGCTTAGTTGCATTCTGTAGAGATTTCATGCGTGTGTGCCTGTAGTTGATATAGGTTGTTATAGCCATAATGGAAAAAAAAGAAAAAAGAAAGACCATTGACGAGCATAACCCTGTAATATCATTGAGTAGAACTAATAGAAGGCTTTCCAAATTTGAAAGAAGACATAGAATGTCAAAATGGGACGTGTTTTGCAAGGCATGGTTCATAAAATGGCAAAAGAATATAAAGAGTTTCAGTTGAAGGCCTGCAATGCTTTGAAGCATATAGTTGTGTGGGATAGTTTGCATCTATGCATGGAGATATTGGACGTGTTATCTGAAAACTGAAGGGGAGGCGTGACTATAGGGGAAAGGACTTTAAAAATATGGAGATGTTATGATGTGTGCATGTTTTGATTTGGAGTTTGGCAGAGACGTGTTTATCTAGGCAGAGATGCAAGTTTTGCATAAAATTCATATTTTCAAACTAGATAAGTAGGACATGCTGTTGGAAAAATTTATATATATATATAATAATAATAATAATAATAATAAATAGCATTGCCAAGCCTATGAAGTTGGGGTCGGGATGTGGGGTGAGGCAGTCGAGCAAAAGCTGAACCAAAATTTCTTTTACTCTATTCGTTCCAATTTTCTCAAAATTTTTGCTTTAACCGTAATTTTTAAAGTCACGTATTCGGTATTTGGATCTTGAATCTAGGCGTGACATCCGGGGAAAATTTGATCGTTACCCCTGCACGATTCTTTTTCGGGGGATTTTCATTATGAATCAAAATTTCTACAGCTTTAAGGTGAGTATTTCTCACCAGACAAACATACCTATATATCCGTGATTTATCACAAGTGTATTTGTAAATTATTTATTAAATTTTATCTTCCTGTGATATAACGTATGATGTTAAACCCCATTTTAAATTGACACCTCATCAGTTGTTTATCTATTGTAATATTATTGCAGTTATACTATGTATTTCTTATTTACTGATTAAATCATCACTGCAAGTTCCCTGTAAATTTGAGATCGTTATAGGCTGAAATGATAGGCCTGAACGATAATCATTTGTTCATTTATTTAATTGTTTAATTATTTATTTGTTAACTTGGGATTGCGGGTTTGAAATGATAGAACCCGGGATTTTGTAAATTGCGGATTGAAATGATATAAATCCGTATCACTTGACCTAGGCTAGAAAACTATATACAGACCCGTGGTTTATATAATATTTTTCTGAAATGTTTAAAAGTGTTTTAAATGGGAATTTATAACATTCTGGTTCAAATGTAAAGGATTTTAATAAAATTTATGATGATTTTTGAATAAGTCAAAATGTTAAAAAAAAATGTTTAAGTAAAATTTTTGGAATATAACTTATTTTGGGAAATTCTGAAAATTTGTTAAACGTGAGTTTTAGTTAAGGAAATAATTGATAATAAGTTATATTTGGGAATTTAAAATTTGATTGTTAAGTTAATAATTTATTACAGCACTTAAATGCTGTCTTTTATAAATGAACTGTTTTGACTTACAGACTTTAGGTGGCATTTCATAAATGCTATAGAAATTGAATTTTCGGATTTTTTAAAATAAATGGAAATAATCTTTAGGGAAAAAAGGCTTAAATTTTGGAATTTAATATGTAATTAATAAAAAATAAGGAATTGACTTTAAATGGTTTTAAATGGAAGAATTTAACTTTTAAATGTGAGTTGAAAGGCAAATTAATTCCTAAATAAATTGAATAGATTTAAATGGTATTTTATATTAAATAAAATGACTGATGTTTAAATAAATGATGGTTGAAATGATATTATGGTATTGAAATGTATTTGAAACTTATTTTGATTTTTAAAGTATAAATACCATTTCTAAAAGTTGTAACCACGGGTTATAATAACGTTTGGTTGTTAAAGAGACCGGGATCGGATATCTGGCATACTCTCTGTCGATACCGAAAACCACTTTGACAACCGTGTACGCGGTGGAGATTTCAGAATGAAGTAGGATGGTGGTGACGTTTTCTTTGAGGTAAATACGTGGACCCGACTCCCGTGAGTTGGCATAAGGTGGCTAAAACAGGAGCGATTCTCGGATTAATGAGGTAGCACCTCTGATCGGATGCACTTCTTCGTATGCCATTCTATTACTTTTGTGATTGTTTTGGTGCGCACCTTTGATTTGGGAGTGTTGTTCGAGGTGGGCGGTAACTGCGGCTACGCGTTTCCATCGGTCCGGATAGCAATTGGTATATCTACCCTGGCATTGCCTAGTTGTGCCGCGTCACCTACCATAGCGAGCCTTATACGATTTTGGTTTTGTACCATACCTATGGAGTGCCCTCTGACGACGCCCAGTACGGGGGAGATTACGGTACTGTATAGACTATGAGAATATATTCTGTGTTAAGGGCTATATGGGTAACCCATTAACGCTATTAAAAAGTAAGTTTATTTTACTAATAGACATTATTATAATAGCGAAATATTACTACATAGTAAATAGTTTAACGGATCCTTAGAGGATGGGCGATCCCAAGCATCCTTTAAGTTACTTGCTCTATACTACAGTACACTTGAATTAACTTACACTATATAAGTATGTATGCCCTGACTCGAGTGTTTATGTTTTATTTTACGCTCGGGTCAGCCTGAGTTGTAGTTTCAGCTTTCTTTCCGGAGCTAGGACTTTCTGTAGATCATTCGTGCTGCCGGCAAAAGCTTTTCACTCAATATCTTATTTATGTAATGGAGATTTTGGAATATTCGGCTTTCTATTGAAGTTTTAAACTGTATTGGAGATTTAAACTATGTAATTTTATTTGGTTGAGATTTTATAGTGGCTTCATGAACCACTAAGTATTTTAATTCCGCTACGAGTATTCTGATTCTGTGTCTGTGATTCTGTGATTAATTATTTACTGTATATTTTGAGATTTGCCAAATTTTATTTACAACGCGGTATTTTGAACAATTCAAGTCCGACATATGCGGATGCGAATGGTTGAAAATATCGGGTCGTTACACATGATTAGTAGATATTCAAATTCCTGATATAAATGTACCACAAATGTAACGTCCCGAAAATTTTCGACTTTCGAAAATTCAACATCGATACTCACTTTATCGACTGCCGAGAAATCGAAGGCCGGAAACCCGAAATGTTATGGTTTAAGAAAAAGAAAGAAGTAGAAGAAGATAGAAAATAGAACGGAACAGAAAACAACAGAACAATAACAGAATCTCAATATTCGCAGCGGAACAACATATAATAATAAATGAATAATCTTTAAACAAAGAACTATATCAGTTATTACATTACATCACATTTCATTACATCATATCATCAGAGTGTACAACAACAACAACAAACAGTGCAGCGGAAAAAGAAATACTATATACTGGTAATACGCCATGCCATCCATCTTGCATCCAGCAACTCCAGAATATCCTGATAAACCTTAACTCTTGACTGCCCGTGTGGAAATTGGTGGGCACCCAGAGTTTAGGAAGGAAACCAATAAACTCCGAGTCAGTCATGTGACTGGTGTGAGAACTCAAAACAGTTTATTTATCTTTAAAATCAAAATAGAGGAATATTTTTAAAGTCAATTCGCAATGCTTTTAAAAATGAGACTACCATAAGGCCTCCCGCACACACACACACAATGCAAACGCAGAATCGGAGGAGATTTCTCCTTATGATAGTCAAAGATGCTTGATACGCATTTAAAAGAACATTTGATATTATTACTAGTGCATAGTGTAGAGAAAAATTCATTTCGAAAGTAGAATATAAATCTTAGGCAACATACGACCATTATCGTATGCCTACTATAGCTACCATCCAAACAGTGGGGCGCCACCATAAGTGAATGATAGGTTCTACAACTAATACCGTACAAGATCGTATTATTTCTTTGGATTTCCAACGAATGATCAGGCCAAGGAACTTCCCATTGCCACATGAGAATGCCTCTGGATGGACATCCCCGAGAACCAAACCGGATCTCTACCAACACAAGGCCGGGTTACCCCTAACCGAGTAACAACTGACCGAATATGCCATCCCCGGTCCTTTGGGACCTTTCAACCGAGCGCTCGCAATCAATTCACACAATCATAAAGTGTTTTCAACATGAGTAAGTATCTGGGCTCCATACCTTGATACCACCCTTTTACAGAAGGAAATGCACATATCCTAAAGGGCGCTACCCCTCATAACCTTGCTGCATCTTTCCTGTTTTGACCATTCACGGGGTGTGAGGCTCGACGAAGTCACGTCCACAAAAACATACTTTATACAAAAGCCATGCTTTGGGTCAACAAATGATCATAGAAATGATCACCAAGATAGACGATCAAACAAATGATCCTATCATAAATAATCAACACAATGATCATTTCACAGCAACACTCAGCATGTCACATTACCAAATTGGGAATATATCGCTGATAACCTTCAACTACATAACCTCTGAGCTCGTACGTCTCAGAGAAGGGTGTTAAGCTAAGAGAATAAATTCTCCGCCACCAACAGAAATATATTTGAAAGAAATCTGCTTTATATCTCAATTTGTAACGTCAGACATACAATCCATACAAGTCTGTTCCGGGCTCGAACAAAACCGAAGGCACTTACAAAGAAGTCCTTGCAATCCGGATAATCTCTAATCACGTCCGGACTTCCCATCACATAGGCAGTCTCTATACCGTAGCTACTCGGTGCAAAGACAATCGACGAGTTGTCCTTTCGCTTTCAAAAAGATCCGGTCTTCAACACCGGTCTTCAAATGCAATTCATAACGACGTATCACATATTCGGAATGGGTTATACGACCCCATGGTCCTTTCCCGGTTAACCCGAATAGTGAGCGCTTATTCAAAAATAAGTGTGGCATTCAAATTCAAACAAATCACATCAATTACCCATTCAAAGGGAAATATTGATAGTCGGTTATTGAACTATCAATGGATATGCACACATCACCAGTTTCCAAATAATTTTCCAAATTATTTCTTTTCCAAAATATCTTTACAAGATATATTATTTCCAATACTTCAAAAATAAATCAATATTTATTTTTAAACAAATTCCACTTCCTTTTATAAATTCAATAGTGAATTTATATTTCACAATATCTATGAATATACGATTTCATTTATTCAATTTCAATTTATCTTCAAAAAGATAAATTCCCAAAATATTCACTTTATATTGGAAAACATTTCTAAACTTATTTATTCATAAGTAATTCACAGATTTTATTTATTTTCAACACTTAGAAAATATTCAATATACTTTAATCAAGATTAAGTATATAGTTCATTCTTTAAGGAAATCATTCTCTTAACCATATTTATGTGGGCCAAAACGAATGTTGCGTAAAACATCGTTACGACAACCCAAAATCACTAGTATAGGGATTCAAAATTAAAATAGATATATAGATACCAATACTATACAAAACATTTCCTTTCGGAAATCATTTACTATAACAACAGTGTTATAGTCCACCATTTCCTTTTATTTCTCGAAAACGTCTATTTCAACAATGAATGTTGAAATCTATGGTTTCGAATTTCAACACATTTTAAAACATCGTTAGATCGTTTTAATTTCTATTTAAAACATCAAATCTAAACATTTTCTTTAACATATTATTCACTATTCAAAAACGTGAATATACTACGTTAACAATTTTCATCCTTTTATTCATTTTATTTCAAAGGATTATTCACAGTTAAAAACGTGAATATAACTCCATTACTAAGTTTCAACAATTTACTTATCAAAATAAGTCGTTTGCGAATTTATAAAACAACGTTTATAAATTCTATTTCTATTTGTTTTATAACCACTTCCTTTTATAAATTTCTTTATTAACCTATTCAATTTATAACTCAATTATAAACCAAAGGTCTATATTTTAAGTTAAACACTTAAAATTTATTTGTTTACTAAATCGTTCCTTTAAACTTCATAATTATAAATCTTATAACTTATAAGATTCGTTTATTTACCCAATATATCCTTTAATAACTTCACGAAATTCATAAATCTTATTATTTATAAATTTCACTTATAACTTCACCATTTATAATTTTATAAATTCCATTCACTTATGCAATTCATTTTCACTTCATTCAAACACTTATAAAAACTCGTTTTATAATTCAAATATTTTCATTTATAAATTATCAATTTATAAATCTTTTTATATAAATCAATTTATATTACTATTTTAAAACGTCTTTAAATTCATTTATAATTTCATCATTTTGATTTATAAAATAGTCAAATTTCATAAATCCTATTTTTAAACTTTTTATAATAAATTCAGAAATCCCAGTTTTAACTATTTTATAAAATCATTAATCCCATATTTTCAAAAATCAGCCTTTAACTATATTTCTCAAAAATCATAATTTTTATAACATTAAAAAATTATATCGTTTATTTATTTAAAATGAATCAATTTCCAAACATATAGTATATTTTCAAAAATCACTTTAAAAATCATTTTAAAATTCCAAAACTTGGTCTAATGATGCTACATACCAAATAGTCAATCACGACAACAACGATATCATATATCAATATGATAATCCATCAAATATCAAAATATCTGAAATCAAATAAAAACTGTTGAGGAATCCAGTTGGATCCCTCCAACCTGTTTTCCTGCATCCACAAACATTAGCACAATACCAATTCCGCTCCAGTACGGAATTATCGCAGTATATGGGATTTAAATATTATCCGCTTAATAGACGGCGCAATAGGGTCTCATCCGCTATACAAATGCGGGAAATCAATAACTCCAATATGTACATATGCCAATATATATACATTGCTATTATATATAATACCAATTTCACTGTTTATGAAATATTCGCGGTATATGTTTTTAATAAATAACATCCGCTTACTAACGGCGCATAATGTCTATTTTAACAATCAATAGATAACAATCATCATTCAAACATGCATTCAAATATTTTAAATCTAACTATTTAAAATAAAATCGAAACTGATTCGATTGAGTGAGAAGTTCGCACCTTGATTTCAATTTCATTTTAGCGATTTATTTCGAATAAAATTAAACGGACGTTTAATTTTACCCGAAATTCTCACTAACTCCAAACGACTCCAATCCAATTCCATCGCGTAGTGCTCGTCCATACGATTCCAACGCAACTGGTTTCGCGCGTTTTCGACCTCGTATGAAAAAGTTATGATTTTTCAAGTTTTCACGATTTAAACTATATAAATTTTACAACTTAACTTTATATTTTTAACCTTGCTTCTAATCATGGCCCTCCATCTCAAACCCAAACACATCAGGCCCGTCCATATCTTCTCCTTCCAAACTCACGTACCATCTACAGGTACATGCCGCAAGAAGAAACCCACTATGCTCGAATTAGGGTTTAACTTTTCTCCTTCCACGAAGGGTTTGAAGACGATCGGGCAGTGGCATCTCGAAGCTCTCCTCTCGCTCTTCACTCGGCCCAAGGAGCATGAAGCTCGACCACTTGATTTGCCTTGAAATGCGTACGCACCTGGCCACTGTCGGCCCCACCTTACTCCCCCTTCGACGCTCCAAACAAGATCATATCCGTATGGATGTGAAGCCCTCGCGAATCTCTACAACTTTCATGTTGACGCGACTTTCTAATTGCTGATGGATTTCGAGATATTAAGAGGAGAAGATTGGAAGTTTTCAGCCCTTGATAAATGATGGTGGCGGCTGGTCAATGAGCTAGGGTTTTAAATTTTTTTTTTTTTGTGATGGTGGTGTTCTATTTATAGGAAATAAAAACGACACTATTCATCCGGGTTTTCCAATCTCCGATTTACGCGCCGAAACTGACGTTCCTAGGGTTTATCCCGCGTTCCGGACACAATGGAGCAGGTTTCGGAAGCTAATTCGGTCATCTGTGCGAGTTATGGCAATAAACGTTCAATTTAAATTAAACCGATTTAATCGATTTTCTAGGCGTTTTAATTTGTACCGGACAAACGGTAATTCCGATTGACACGAAATTTGAAACCTTACAATAATATCACATTACGGATCCGATGAAACTGGTTTCGTCGAAATCCGAGACTATTTGAAAAATGGCTATTTTAACTCGCCAAATTAATATTAAAAACAATTCAATGCGTTTCGAGCTGCTACGATCAAACGATAACTCCGATTGACACGAAAATTGAAATCCGGTAATAACTAACTATTACGGATCCAATGGAACTGGTTTCGTTCAATTCTGAGACTGTTCAAAAATTGGCTAATTTACAGTCGATTATTAAATATTAAAATATTCAATTTTCACAAATTAACTTTTAATTCGATTTTAAAAGTTCTAAAATATCGTTCTAACTCCCATATGATAAAATAAAACTTTACAAATCATTTTCAATCATATTTAACCCAATTTTCAATTATTTCCATAATTTAACATATTAAATTATCGATTTAATTATTCAATTAAATCCAATTATTCAAATAAAAATTTATTTGACTTATAAATTCACTTATTAATATTTAAAATTAATTAAATATTCAAATTTTAATTATCAAAAATTTTGGGTCGTTACAACAAATAGATACAACTGTATGGTTTTATATGATGACATCATTTCCATTATTTCTAAAAGTGGAATATGCGCCTAACAAGGGTAGTTATGATTTTTGTTTGATTTTTTATTGAAATTTACTATTTATATTTAATTGAGATTTAATGTTGGATTAATATCGATTACTTTATCTCTATTTTCTCTAACACTATCACTCTTTTGTTGATAACAAAAAGGGGAGAGAAAAGTTAAGATTTTGTCAAATAAAATCAAGCGAAGGTCAAATATTTTCCATTTGAATCTAGGCTCATTTGCATATTTTTATGTGTATGCATATATGTAGGGGGAGCTTTGTGTAGAGAGGAAGCATTTAAATATGGGGAGAAATTAGAGTATATCTATGATCAAATACATTTAACATATTCAAAATCTTAAATATATGTTTGTTATCATCAAAAGGGGGAGATTGTTGAATATGCTATTATATGATTTTTGTTTGATGATAATAAACATATATATATTCGTGTAAATGTATTTGGTAAAGTACTATTTCTTTTTTTCATAGATTAAATAAATATTTGCTGAATAAAATTAAATAACACAGAATTTGAATTCAAACGGAAATTTTATTCAAACAATATTTATTTCAATTTTGAATAGTACAAATTCAAGCTCTCACTATACAACTTTGATTGCAATATTCAATTACATCACAGTCTCACTTTTACATAAATTCCTCACTACATATCACTCACACTCGTAGTTCATCTTCAACTTCATTCCAGTTAGAATCCAGCATCTGAGCAATCTGCAAAAATATACGAACTGGCCTAATAAATTTAGCAGCAAGTTTCCCTAAGTTACTAAATCTAACAACTATCCATGACGATGATGTTTTCACAAATATCAAATCACCAACTTCAAACTCAAGATCAATATGTTTCTTATGGGCATAAGAATTTTTCTAGTCTTGAGATGCTTTCATTTTTTTCTACATCAAATCGGCTTTCTCAGAAGTACCACGAATCTTATTCAGTCCAAGTATTACCTTATATGTTGTTTCCCAATCACATGGGTCATTTAAAGGTCTTTTGTAACGACCCGATATTTTAGACCATTCGCATCCGCACATGTCGGACTCGAATAATTCAAAATATCGAATTGTTAATTTTAAATTTGGCAAAACTGAACATATATTGTAAATAAATAATCACAAAACACAGACACAAAGTAATAAATGCGGCGGAAACAAAAGATAGTAGTTCATGAAGCTACTATTTAAATAATAGAGTTAAATAAGGTACAACAGAAGTCTCGAATACAATAGTTAAGTACAAAAATCAGAATACATCAGTAGAATCAACTGAATACTGAAAGCTGGATAGATAGCCGGATCTTCAAGCGAAGCTCCAAATCCAAAGGTGAGTCTCAAATACTGGTACACTCAGTCTGACCCGAGCGTAAAGCAAAACACAAAACACTCGAGTCAGGATTAACATTCTTATATTAATAAATCCAACTCAAGTGAAATTACAACTGAAATACAAGTAACTCAAAGGACGTTGGAATAACCGTCCTCTAAGGATCTGTTAAACTATCTACTATGTAGTAATATACGCTAAATAGATAATGTCTATCAGTGATATAAAATATCAAAATAATGTTAAGGCGTTACCATTATCCCCCTTAACACATTTTATATAAATGGCATAGTCTATACATCACTGTAAACTCCACCGTAAACTAGTGGGCTATCAGGGAGTACTCTATAGGTATAACACAAAACAAATTCGTAGTGGTCGCGTATATTGGGATACAAGTATGACAAGGCCCATGAGGCAATACCCAAGGTAGTGAAACTACCGTTTGCCTGATCCGGACTGGTGAGAACCCATCGCCGCAACGATCGCAACACTGCGAAACAACACTCCCAAAATTTCGAGGGTGCACCAATCAATAACAAGTAATGAGTAGTTTACGAAGAAGTGTGTTCGCTAGAGGTGGCTAACCCCATTTGGCCCGGCACGGCTCCTGTTTTAGTCATTTCCAATTTGACACAAGTGCCAAGGCTATCCATTATCCTTCTCTTTCTTCAGTCATCACGTACATCATTCCAACCACTTCATTCTGGATCGCACTCCACATATAGTTATTAAAGTGGTTTTCGGTTTAGACAGAGAGTATGTCCATAACCGATCCCGGTTTTTTTAATAACTTTCGTAATTATTGACCGATTGGTCATTTAATAAATTTCAAAACCAAATCAAATTCAATTTCAATTCAAAATTTGTAAATCATTATTTCCTTTGTGTTTCTAAAACAATTTCCGAAATTCACGTTTCAAACTTCCAAATTACCATTTCAAAATTTTATTACAAAATTCAATTTTTATTTAACAATTCAAGTTCGTATATAAGTTTCATTCCGTAATTATTTAAATTAATTTAATTTAACATTCATATCAATTTAAATTCATTTAACGATTTCATTCAAGATTCGTTAAGTTACTTTATCATTCAAAACAATTTCTATTTAATTTCCAATTCATTAAATCAATTATTTACGTTCAACTTCATTATATCAAAGCCTACAAATTTAATTAAGTTAAATTCATCAAATCAAATTCTTTAAATTACAAGTCTTATATTAAGTTAAATAAATCACATTTTATTTCTTGTTCAAGAAATTTGATTTCACTTATTTATTTACTTAGTTACAAATTTCAAAACTCAAATAAATAAAGAAACTCAGTTTCACTATTTCAAGAAGTTCAATTTCACTTATTAAAGAATCCAATTTTATTTAATTATTAAATAACTCAATCTTATTTAATTATTAATAATTTCAAACTTAATTAATAATTTCAAATTTTGATTATTAAATAATTCCAAAACCTAATTATTACATAATTCCAATCTTAATTATTAAATAATTCCAAACTTAATTATTAAATAATTAATTTTTAAACAACGTTCTTTTATATACTATTATGTTAATATTTTGTTTCAGATTATTTAATATCAACATTTTCTTTTCATAAAAATTCAGATTCCATCTTTATTTCAAATACTTATTATTTATTCATATAATTTTATTTACTCTTAAATCCAATTATTGACCAATCGGTTTTTATTTAATTCTCTATCCTAAGTCAAAGTTTTATTTGGGTATTTATCATTTCAACCCGATTCCATTTCAATTCAAAAATCGAAGCATAGCAAAGGGAACTTGCAGTGTGATAACTGGGGTGATGTCAAAGTAAATAAACAAGCAATAACACCAATTAATAACAATCCAATAATTAATTCAAATAATCCTGAAATAATCGTATTAATTCACATCATTGTTTGTGCAAATTAACATAATTATTTCTAGAATCTACACTATCATTTCAAGTAGATTAAAAATTATTACACTAATATTTATACGGTTCTTCCCTTGATATCTATTATTCAGTTTTATACTATATCAATTTATACAACAAACATTCAATGGTTCAAGTCGTAGTTACCACTATTTCTACGTGTCAATTTATTTAACATTTAACGGGGTCGTATTATACAAATTTAACTAAACAAATTCAACACATATATCAATTTTAAATTATTAGCTATCCTATATCAAATTCAATTGCATATTATTTATCACTTTAAACATTAACAATTTAATGTCTAATGTAAACATCAAACAATCAATCAATTATCAACCAAACTAGATTATCATCGTATAAATAACATATAATGGTGTCAGATGTCACAGGTGAACTGATACAGGTAATAACATATACAATAGTGTAAATAACTAACAGCAGCATTTTTCAATTGTCGTTTCAATTGAAATCAAATTTAATAAATAAAAGAACATTAATCGTGAGTGATTGCTCACCTTTCGAGGCTAGAGAAGATAGACAATGAATGAGCTACGAAATCCAGGCACGAATATCAAAACAAGGCAAGATTGAACTCGAATCGACGAACAAAGCTGATAATAAAGAATTGACGAAATCAAATCAGAACCGAATCGATGGTGATACATGATATAAGTGCACATATATGACTATATGTAGCTATATATATAATGTCATATGTTAACTCAATGCCTATTAAAAAAACAATATTAAATTTTTTAAAACATATATACATTTCAGAATATACAAAACATATACAGATAACCAATGCAGAAAACTAGTTATAACTTATACCATTCCTAAATATTAATATCTATATATATAAGCTAATGATATTTCAGTATAAATGTAATTGACACATAACAAAACCCAATATAAATATACACATACCAACTATTAATCAACTTATATTTATACAATTCAAATATCTACCTTTATAAAGACAAGAAATGTATAATATACAGCGCGTGCACATAAAAATAATGAAAACAACTTATAAGTATGCTAACCTATAGACTTAAAACCTGTCTATATACTACTATATGTTTATTACGGTAACCATTATATTTCAGTAACCATTATGACATATGCATGTAATACTATACTCTATATAAACTGTCATATACTTTACATTCTTAAATATAGGTGTATGAGCTGTCATAATAACTTATACTAGTAACATTTAAAGTGAACATAAACAGTAAAGACCACATGCAAACACACACTTATACGTATAAACCAATATATATATATATATATATATATATATATATATATATATATCTGAACTTATAAATATACATATGTGTACTCTAAAACCAATATCTAGTTTAACCTTTTAAAACAAAATTTTAATATTCAAACAACAAAAGATGTATAGCCTATAAGAACCTAAGTGAAATATACTATATCAAAACACATATAAACAATGTTTTATAAGAAACAGATATGAACAACCTTTTATACAAAATTTATATATATATATTAACATATCATATAAATATGCAACTATATATATAGACCTATATATATACAAAACTAGGTTACATAAAATAAAATAAAAACTGATCAATGTATATATATAAAATGCTTCCAAACATCCTTATACAAAACGCAACCGATAGATTTATTTATATATTAGAAAATATATAGCATACCAAAAAAAGAAGTTGCAGTGAGACGGAGGGAAGAAGATGGTGGCCGAAATCTTTGGGGTGGAAAGAAGAGCATAGACGCGGAGCTGTGATGGCTGTCACGGCGGAGGACAGCCGTGACCAGTGTAACGTTTGCGATTTTTCGTCCATGAAGGTCGACATTAATACGTACACTGTATCAACTGCCGAGAAATCGAAGGCCAGAAAACCGTACCATTAGGGTTAAAGAAGAGGTAGAAGATAGAAGAAGAAAGAAAGAAAAACAACAGAACAATATCATAATATCACAATAGCAGCGGAACAACATATAATAGATAAATGAATATCTTTAAAACAAAGAACTATATCAGTTATTACATTACATCACATTACATTATCAGAGTTTACAACAACAAACAGCGGAAAAGAAATACTATATACTAGTTGATATGCCATGCCATCCAGCTTGCCTCCAAATCTGTACAGCAACTCCTGAATTCCACAATGACCTGATAACCTGACTCTAGACTGCCCGTGTTAAAATTTGTGGGCACCCAGAGTTTAGCAAGAGAACAATAAACTCCAGGTCAGTTATGTGACTGGTGTGAGAACTTAAAATAGTTTATCTTTTAAAAACAAACAAAGAAATATTTTAAATTAGATTCATAATGCTTTTAGAAAATGAGACTACCATAAGGCCTCCCGCACACACACACAATGCAAACGCAGAATCGAAGGAGATTTCTCCTTATGATAGTCAAACATGCTTGATACGAGAAATTGTCTTTGATATTATTACTATAAGTGCAAGGTGTAGGAAAATATTTCGAAAGTAATGATATAAATCTTAGCCAACATACGACCAGTATTGTATGCCTACTATAGTTACCATCTAAACAGTGGGCGCCAACATAAGTAAATGGCAGGTTCTAAAACTAAAACCGTACAAGGTGCGTATTGGAGTTTGGATTTCCAACAAATGGTCAGGCCAAGGAACTTCCCATTGCCACATGGGTACGCCTCTGGAAAGACGCCTCGAGAACCTAACCAGATCTCTGCCAACACAAGGCCGGGTTACCCTTAACTGGGTAACTACTGACACGAATATGCCATCCCTCGGCCGTAACCGACCTAAATCCCGGGATTCACCAACAACCACAAAGTAATAAGTTTGCAGCACCAATATAAGTTAAGTATCAGGGCTCCATACCATAATACCACCTCTATCCAGAAGGAAATGACATACACTAAGGGGGCGTTGTCCCCTAATAACCTTGCTGCATTTTTTCCTGTTTTGACCATTTTCGGGGTGTGAGGTCCGACAAAGTCTCGCCCACAAAGCTACGCTTTTCATAAAAGCCACGTTTTGATCAACAAATGCTCAACAGCACTTTGTATGCCACATTACCAATTTGGGAATATATCACTAGTAACCGTCAACTACATAACCTATGAGCTCGTATGTCTCAGAGAAGGGTGTTAAGCTAAGAGATTAAATTCTCCGCCACCAACAGAAATATATTTGATAGAAACCAGCTTTACATCTCAAATTGTAACGTCAGACACACAACCATACAAGTCCGTTCCAGGATCGAACGGAACTGAAGGTACTTCCAAAGAAGCCCTTGCAATCTGGATATTCACTAATCACGATCGGACTTTCCATCAAAAAGGGTGATAAAATCTCTATATCGGAGATCAGCCAATGCAGAGTCATTCGACGGTAATCCTTCCGTTTTCAAAAATATCTGGTCTTCAAAATCGGTCTTCAAATGCTATCCATTATGGCATATCACTTATTCGGAATGGGATTTAAGACACAAAGGTCCTCTCCTGGCTAAACCGAATAACGAGCGCTTATTTTAAAAATATGTGTAGCATTCAAATTCAAGCTAATCACATCAAATACCCATTTAAAGGTAAATATTGATAGTCGGTTATTTAACTATCAAAGCAAACCAACAAATATTCAGCACCATAACAATCATTAGGCCCTTGTTATTAATCTTCCATAAATTAAATAACTTGCCAAATATTCTGTGACGACCGCCCATGACTCCCGCACGGAAACAAGGGAATGGTGCGCTGAAAGTGTGCCAGGCAACCATGAGTGACCGTCAAGGGTAAAATAAACATTTCAGACTCTATCGTAAAACTCACAGCGCATGGATAAAATATAATAGAGAAATATAATATAGTGAAGCTCCCATAGAACAGAATATCATCATCTAATCATAATAGCTTTATACATGGTCAGAATCATGAATACAAGAAGCCTCACTACATAGCACTCAGAGTAATCAACAAACAGCGGAATATCCAGTACATAGAATATGAAAATAATATGTAAAGCCTCCTGCTCGCCTTCGTCATCATCAACGTGAGCCACTAAGATCAGCACCTGCCACCTGTCACCTAGTCTGCCCATCCCAACATGGATGAACAGCCCAAGGTAATAAGAGGAGACATAAAACCTTGAGTCAGACAAAGTCTTAGTGAGCAGTAAATCAACTATCAAACATACCAAAAGAGCATAAGGGATAAAAGGAATAGGAACCAAACCATCCCACTCCACCTCTTTCTACAGTGATAGCCCCCAGACACACTAAGGAGAAGCAAGCATAACATGGCAGACAATTAAAGTAAAGCAATAATCATTCGAGTCAAGGTCGATGTTTTCCAAATACAAACGCCCAAGGCCTAAACCAAGATCAGATAAGCACCCAGAAAACACCGCTCTTGAGGCCGAATGATGATACAACCAAACGTCCAAACATCCATGACTCTGGCTGTCACTGTTATCATTGCCTTGATTTCACCGTTAGTTGAATGACCACCTGTCAAGGACTAATGGTAACCCCGGTTCTAGACATAACTCCGCACGTCGTCGCAGCCCGTGCCTAGGAATTTTCGCAACTACCCAGAGTACTAGCACGTTGTCGCAGCCCGTGCTTGGAACGTCGTCGCAGCCCGTTCCAACGTACTCTTGCTTTGAGCATGCTAGAACCTTCAACAACGATGAGATCTCAGCCTCCTGGTCATCCTCCTTGACGACTATTTTCATACTAGCTCAAGCGCCTCTCAAGCTAACCATTATCATCAAACCGGATCGCATCACCGAGTTATCAACATAGCTTCGCACGTCGTCGCAGCCCGTGCTTGGAACGTCATCATGTCCCGTCCCATCTCATCATCATGCTTTGCCTCCTCGTATTATGGTAAAGTCCATCTCAACATCATCTAATCCATACATATGAGCTTCAACATCCGCTTCATATGCCACAAGCAGCTTTCACCATTCAAGAGCCTTTCCACTTAGCTTTTGAATCATCTTCGACCATCTTGTCTAGATCTAACTATCAATCAACTAACATACATAGCAATCAATCAAATCAATCATTAGCTTAAGAAATCAAGTAATCAAATATGGTCTAAGTAGGCATTTATAACTACAATGGCAATTTCGTAAATAAATGAGCATAGATATAACATACACGAATCATGGGTTTTTAGCATAGATCTAACAAATATAAATCATGGGTTTTTATCTCTACAACTTGACGAATGAACTTGCATAAGTAAACATCTTCATAAGTAATGGATCTACACTTGGATCTAAAGAAAAATGCATAAAATCACTATCTACAACACTACAACAAACCACCAATCCAATATACTCCTTTGGGTCCACGTGAGAGATAACCACCACTCACCGAATCACCCAAACACCTCAAAAACTAATCACTTCAGATCTGAACAGCAAGGATTCAAGCTTGATTTGTCGAAATCTCGCTTGAAACGATGAAATCTAGCTTCGTTGGATGAAGATCTTCAACTTTGGCTCTTGGATCTTCAATCTCGATCTTCGATCTTGGATGGATGTTAGAACTAGATTGGAATGGAGAAAAGAAGATGAAGAAATGTTGTAGTCGAGCTCTCAAAATGGCAGCACTTCGTCGCTTCAAAAACCGGTGCCAAAAAATGAGGCAAACCCCTCTATTTATAGGCTGAAATCACCCTTAGGTCGCCCAGATCTTAACTCGTAGGCTCGCTATTAGGTCGTTGCCGACCTAAAAAGTCTCGACCTAACCATACTACGACCTAAGACCCACAGTATGCACGCTACCTAAAAACATAAGCGCGCGACCTAACAATCTATGCAACCTACCTTAGGTCGTCTAATCGACCTAACTGCACCACATAACTACCCAGCGACCTAACTATTGCCGACCTACCATTCCCAACGACCTATGACTCAATGGAAACTCGACCTAATGGTCTAGCCACCTTCCCGACCGAACAGCAACACGAGCTACGACTCATCACTAAGTCGCTAACGACTTAGCATGTGCAGACCTAAACTCACGCGACCTAAAAACCCTGCCGTCCTAACTTAGGTCGTCTACGACCTAACTAACATGACCAACTTCCTTAGGTCGTAAACACCCTTAAGTCAGTCCATTCTTATAGGTCGTTTAACTCTTAGGTCGGCTAACTACTGGGTCGCATCTCCTTAACTCGGTCGATACTTAGGTCGGTCAGAAACCATAACTCGTATACGACCTATCACTTATCTTGTTAACTCGGCTAACTGTTAGGTCGTTAACCCTAAGTCACTCATTCCTATAGGTCGGATATTTGCCTTAGGTCGCTCCCATCCTATAGGTCGCTAATCCTATAAGTCGCTCCCCTCGACCTAAACATCATACGAGCCAAAATCTGCACAAGCTAACACTCACTACACTACTAGGTCGCTAACCTTTCCCAACTTAAGTCGCTCCATATCTTAAGCCGCTTGCCTAAGCCACCATACGACCTAAGCTACACCACGACCTAAGCCTCTACACAAGTTAACTTCTATAACTCGGCAACTTCCTTAAGTCGGTCAGGCACTATAGGTCGGTCACTACCTTAACTCGGCCACACGACCCGAGCTTTCTACGACTTAAACACCACAATACGAACTAACTCAGGTTGACTCAAACAATACTAACGACCTAATATAACCATTTTACGATTTATCGACACGTAAAATACGGGTCGTTACATTCTCTCCCCCTTAGAAATTTCGCCCCCGAAATTCCAAACAAACAAGAGCAATCAAAATTATTCCGCATGCCTACCATCCATAGCAATCAACAAACCATGCATCCAATTACTAACCTAGCATGCAGAATTCTAGTCTAAATTCTAAGACTAGAACAAGCTACAAATTCATGAGATGTCACGACACCTTCGGGCCATACCTCGAAGAGTTCAGGATGAGCTGCCTTCATCCTCTCTTCCTCCTCCCACGTACAGTCGTTAACATCATCACTCCATTGTATCTTGAGCAACGTAATCGTCTTCCTCCTAAGCTGTTTCGTGTCGGTTTCAACAACACGAAGCGGCTTACGAGGTCTTCTAACAACTGGATCAACCTCCAAATCTTCACAGCTATCAGCAGAAACCACCGTATTTGAGTCGTGCACATACTTCTGTAGATAAGATACATGAAAAACATTGTGCATACCCGCCATCTTTTCCGGTAACTCCAATCTATAAGCGAGCTTTCCAATTCGCTCGATAATCGGGAATGGTCCAACAAATCTCGGAGTCAACTTTCCTTTCTTTCCAAATCGAATAACATTCTTCAGTGGAGAAATCTTCACTAAAACCATATCACCTACGTCGAATTCCAAATCCTTACGACGCTTATCAGCATAACTTTTCTGGCGGTCTTGGGCTGCCTTCATTCGTTGCCGAATGATCTCTATACAATCCGTAGTCTGACGAATCATCTCTGGCCCAAGTATTAGCTTTTCTCCAATTTCCAACCAACATGTCGGAGAGTTACACGGTCTTCCATACAGCGCTTCATACGGTGCCATACCAATGCTTGATTGGTAACTGTTATTGTACGCAAACTCCACCAAATGAAGATGATCTTCCCACGATCCTTCGAAATCCAAAACACAAGCTCTGAGAAGATCTTCCAAAACTCGGTTGACTCTCTCAGTCTGACCATCTGTTTGGGGATGATAAGCTGTACTCAAACACAACTCGGTTCCCAAAACTTCCTGGAAGCTCTTCCAAAATCCACTAGTGAACAATGGGTCTCGGTCGCTCACTATACTCTTCGGAACACCATGGAATCGAACTATCCACTTAACATAAAGCTCAGCCAACTTCGATGCAGTCCTAGTCGATCGAACAGGAATGAACCTTGCACTCTTGGTCAACCGATCTATGATGACCTAAATCCCTTCATTTCCCGCCTTGGTTCTAGGTAGGCCATCGATAAAATCCATCGACACTTGCTCCCACTTCCATGTAGGAACCTCTAATGGCTGAAGTAATCCACTGGGCTTCTTCTGCTCAGCTTTCACCAACTGGCAGTTCATACACTTGGAAATAAAATTTCCAACATCCTTCTTCATACCTTCCCAGTAATAGGTTCTCTTCATATCCCGATACATTTTATTTCCTCCTGGATGAATTGTCAACTTCGAGTGATGACTTTCCCTAAGAACTTCATCTCTCAATCCATCTACATCGGGAACAACTAGTCGTCCTTGCTTTCGAAGCCAACCCTCTCGATCGACTTCAAATCCTTTACCTTTTTCTGGATTCAATCCAGATTCCAAATCTCGTATAATCTTGACAAGCTTATCGTCTCGCTTTTGGCTCTCGCCAATTCTCTCCACAAGAGTAGGCCTTATCGATAAGTTTGCCAACATCTCAGGTTCCAATTCACATCTAGGCCTGAAGTCAAATCCAGCCAAATACTCGAGATTCTTCCATTCCGAAAACATGGCTCCCAATCCGACATGTCTTCGACTTAACGCATCAGCCACTTCGTTACCTTTTCCCGGAGTATAGGCTATACCAAAATCATATGATGCCAAGAACTCTAGCCACCGTTGCTGTCGAAGATTCAAATCCTTTTGAGAGAACAGATACTTCAACGACTTATGATCTGTAAACAACTCGAATCGAACTCCCAAAAGATAATGTCTCCACATCTTCAAAGCAAATACAATCGCCGCTAACTCCAAATCATGTGTCGGATAATTTCTTTCATGCGGCTTCAGTTGTCGACTAGCATACGCAACAACTTTATCTTTCTGCATTAGCACTGCTCCAAGTCCAGTACCACATGCATCGGTGTAAACCACCATCTCATCATTCCCACTAGGGATGGTCAAAACAGGAGCACTTGTCAGTCGCTCTTTCAGGATTACGAAAGCTTGTTCACACTTAGCATCCCAACTGAACACTTGGTTCTTCTTCGTCAATCCTGTTAATGGTGCAGCTATCTTGGAAAAGTCTTTGATAAACCGACGATAATATCCTGCTAATCCAAGAAAACTTCTCACATCAGATGCATTCTTAGGTCTAACCCAATCCTGGATTGCTGCCACCTTAGCGGGATCAATTGCTATTCCATTACCAGAGATAACATGGCCTAAGAACCTCACTTCACTCTTCCAGAAGTGACACTTCGAAAACTTAGCCTTCAGCTGATGTTTCCGCAAGATTTCCAAAACCAAACGCATGTGCATCTTGTGCTCTTCTTCAGTTCTGGAATAAATCAGAATATCATCTATGAACACAAGTACGAACTTGTTCAACTGATCTCTGAATACTCTATTCATAAGATCCACAAAATATGCCGGTGCGTTAGTCAATCCAAACGGCATTACCAGCCACTCATAAAAACCGGATGGTGTCCTAAAAGCAGTCTTCGGCACACTATCCTTCGCCACTCTTAACTGGTGAAATCCCGTTGCCAAATCCATCTGAGAAAACACCTTAGCCTCGTGAAGCTGATCAAACAAGTCATCTATTCTCGGCAATGGATACTTGTTCTTCTTAGTCACCTTATTCAGCTCACGATAATCCACACACAACCTCAACGATCCATCCACTTTGGTTGCGAACACAACTGGTGCACCCCATTCGGACACACTACGCCGAATGAATCCTTTCCGCAAAAGGTCATCAACTTGCACCTTCAACTCTTGTTGCTCCCTAGGCGCCATCCGCCTAAGAGGCATCACAACAGGTCTGGCTCCCTCAACTAGATCGATACGAAACTCGATCTCCCTATGCGGCGGTAATCCTTTGACTTCGTCAAAGACATCCTCAAATCCATTCACAATAGGCACCGATGACAGTCCATCCCGTGGAACAACCAGCGAATACATGAAGCTCATGAAGACGCCTTCCTCATGCTTACATCGTATCACAACCTTTCGCCCTTCCACATTCCCGACTGTCACCTCTAGCCTCTCACAATCAATCCTTGCCGCATACTTCCTAAGCCAGTCCATACCCAAAATAATTCCGAACCCCGCAAAGTTCAGAACAAAACAATCACAAACAAAAGAGCAATCATGACTCGTCACAACTAGACCACGGCATATCATACACAAACATGACGAACCCCCAACTGGATTAGTCACAACCAATGGCCTATCAACAATATCCGGTTCCAAACCCAACCGGTCTACTAACTCATTACAAACAAAGGAATGCGACGCCCCAGTATCAAACAACACCCTAACTGGAACACCACAAATGGAAAGAGTACCTTGAACCACCACACTCTTCCCTTTCTCTTCAGCAGTAAGAGCTTTTGAAAACGACGGCACAGCTCCCAAAGCATAAGCTTGCGCAATCTGCCTGTCCTTCCTCGGTTCTGGACAATCTTTCCTGAAATGCCCTGGCTTGTCACAGTTGTGGCATTTCGCCGGCGCCTTTGGATTCCTACAATCCTTGGAGAGATGGCCCTTCTGCTGGCAATTATAGCAAGTCATTTCGCCCTTCGGCTTCTTTTGGCCATCCTTACCCTTTTGTTGCTGTTGCTTCCTCTTCTTGTTTCCACCCTTCTGTGGCTTAAACCCTTCCTTGGTTACAACAACAACAGAACTCTCCATAGGAAACAAATTCTCATGCCTGAGAGCTTTCTCCACAAGCTTCTCAAACGGATCATCCAGATGATCCACCAACTGTCTTCCAAGATAAGCATCCAAACCGGTCACAAACTTCTCATTCTTCTGATAGGGAGAATCAATATACGATCTGGCATACTTGGACAAAGCTTCAAACTCAGAAACATACTCAAGAACGGGTCTTCCACCTTGCTTGAGCTCCATAAACTTTTTAAACAAGACAGATTTCTGAGCCGTAGAGATGAACTTAGCTTCAAATCTAGCTTGGAATTGCTCCCAAGTAATTTCCTCCTCCGGAGTATCAATGGTGATAGAATTCCACCAATCCGAAGCTCTCCCTTGAAGTTGCCTTGATGCAAGCTTCCTCTTAGTTGCATCCTCAATTCCCAAGTCACCAAAGATCCTTCTACAAGCATCAATCCATCTTTGCACTTCAATGGTTGATTCCGTTCCCAAGAAAACCTTTCCTCCAAGAGAAGTATAGTCCTAGCAAAGCTTAGCAAAATCCACTGGTCTTGGAGCTTGAACTTGAACTCCAACATCCACTGATGGCCCTGAAGCTGGTATCCTTCTCATGATCGAAGTCATCATGGCCTCAAACATAGGAGCATAATCAACAGCTTCCCTAGCAGCACGGCCTTCCCTAGCAGCTGGTCTCCCCCTTCGACTCATTCTTAATATCTACAAAAAGGAATGACTTAGAACACCTTGAGAAACAACTACATAAGGAGTTCAAATCCTTCTAAACTACTATATTATATATAGTAATCATTCATCAAAATACAATTACGTCTCTCATACGTAGTTATGTCAGCGAGCGTTGGCCAAAATCGATCAACCAAAGCTCTGACACCAAATGTGACGACCGCCCATGACTCCCGCACGGAAACAAGGGAATGGTGCGCTGAAAGTGTGCCAGGCAACCATGAGTGACCGTCAAGGGTAAAATAAACATTTTAGACTCTATCGTAAAACTCACAGCGCATGGATAAAATACAATAGAGAAATATAATATAGTGAAGCTCCCATAGAACAGAATATCATCATCTAATCATAATAGCTTTATACATGGTCAGAATCATGAATACAAGAAGCCTCACTACATAGCACTCAGAGTAATCAACAAACAGCGGAATATCCAGTACATAGAATATGAAAATAATATGTAAAGCCTCCTGCTCGCCTTCGTCATCATCAACGTGAGCCACTAAGATCAGCACCTGCCACCTGTCACCTAGTCTGCCCATCCCAACATGGATGAACAGCCCAAGGTAATAAGAGGAGACATAAAACCTTGAGTCAGACAAAGTCTTGGTGAGCAGTAAATCAACTATCAAACATAACAAAAGAGCATAAGGGATAAAAGGAATAGGAACCAAACCATCCCACTCCACCTCTTTCTACAGTGATAGCCCCCAGACACACTAAGGAGAAGCAAGCATAACATGGCAGACAATTAAAGTAAAGCAATAATCATTCGAGTCAAGGTCGATGTTTTCCAAATACAAACCCCCAAGGCCTAAACCAAGATCAGATAAGCACCCAGAAAACACCGCTCTTGAGGCCGAATGATGATACAACCAAACGTCCAAACATCCATGACTCTGGCTATCATTGTTATCATTGCCTTGATTTCACCGTTAGTTGAATGACCACCTGTCAAGGACTAATGGTAACCCCGGTTCTAGACATAACTCCGCATGTCGTCGCAGCCCGTGCCTAGGAATTTTCGCAACTACCCAGAGTACTAGCACGTCGTCGCAGCCCGTGCTTGGAACGTCGTCGCAGCCCGTTCCAACGTACTCTTGCTTTGAGCATGCTAGAACCTTCAACAACGATGAGATCTCAGCCTCCTGGTCATCCTCCTTGACGACTATTTTCATACTAGCTCAAGCGCCTCTCAAGCTAACCATTATCATCAAACCGGATCGCATCACCGAGTTATCAACATAGCTTCGCACGTCGTCGCAGCCCGTGCTTGGAACGTCATCATGACCCGTCCCATCTCATCGTCATGCTTTGCCTCCTCGCATTATGGTAAAGTCCATCTCAACATCATCTAATCCATACATATGAGCTTCAACATCCGCTTCATATGCCACAAGCAGCTTTCACCATTCAAGAGCCTTTCCACTTAGCTTTTGAATCATCTTCGACCATCTTGTCTAGATCTAACTATCAATCAACTAACATACATAGCAATCAATCAAATCAATCATTAGCTTAAGCAATCAAGTAATCAAATATGGTCTAAGTATGCATTTATAACTACAATGGCAATTTCGTAAATAAATGAGCATAGATATAACATACACGAATCATGGGTTTTTAGCATAGATCTAACAAATATAAATCATGGGTTTTTATCTCTACAACTTGATGAATGAACTTGCATAAGTAAACATCTTCATAAGTAATGGATCTACACTTGGATCTAAAGAAAAATGCATAAAATCACTATCTACAACACTACAACAAACCACCAATCCAATATACTCCTTTGGGTCCGCGTGAGAGATAACCACCACTCACCGAATCACCCAAACACCTCAAAAACTAATCACTTCAGATCTGGACAGCAAGGATTCAAGCTTGATTTGTCGAAATCTCGCTTGAAACGATGAAATCTAGCTTCGTTGGATGAAGATCTTCAACTTTGGCTCTTGGATCTTCAATCTCGATCTTCGATCTTGGATGGATGTTAGAACTAGATTGGAATGGAGAAAAGAAGATGAAGAAATGTTGTAGTCGAGCTCTCAAAATGGCAGCACTTCGTCGCTTCAAAAACCGGTGCCAAAAAGTGAGGCAAGCCCCTCTATTTATAGGCTGAAATCACCCTTAGGTCGCCCAGATCTTAACTCGTAGGCTCGCTATTAGGTCGTTGCCGACCTAAAAAGTCTCGACCTAACCATACTACGACCTAAGACCCACAGTATGCACGCTACCTAAAAACATAAGCGCGCGACCTAACAATCTATGCAACCTACCTTAGGTCGTCTAATCGACCTAACTGCACCACATAACTACCCAGCGACCTAACTATTGCCGACCTACCATTCCCAACGACCTATGACTCAATGGAAACTCGACATAATGGTCTAGCCACCTCCCCGACCTAACAACAACACGAGCTACGACTCATCACTAAGTCGCTAACGACTTAGCATGTGCAGACCTAAACTCACGCGACCTAAAAACCCTGCCGTCCTAACTTAGGTCGTCTACGACCTAACTAACATGACCAACTTCCTTAGGTCGTAAACACCCTTAAGTCAGTCCATTCTTATAGGTCGTTTAACTCTTAGGTCGGCTAACTACTGGGTCGCATCTCCTTAACTCGGTCGATACTTAGGTCGGTCAGAAACCATAACTCGTATACGACCTATCACTTATCTTGTTAACTCGGCTAACTGTTAGGTCGTTAACCCTAAGTCACTCATTCCTATAGGTCGGATATCTGCCTTAGGTCGCTCCCATCCTATAGGTCGCTAATCCTATAAGTCGCTCCCCTCGACCTAAACATCATACGAGCCAAAATCTGCACGAGCTAACACTCACTACACTACTAGGTCGCTAACCTGTCCCAACTTAAGTCGCTCCATATCTTAAGCCGCTTGCCTAAGCCACCATACGACCTAAGCTACACCACGACCTAAGCCTCTACACAAGTTAACTTCTATAACTCGGCAACTTCCTTAAGTCGGTCAGGCACTATAGGTCGGTCACTACCTTAACTCGGCCACACGACCCGAGCTTCCTACGACTTAAACACCACAACACGAACTAACTCAGGTTGACTCAAACAATACTAACGACCTAATATAACCATTTTACGATTTATCGACACGTAAAATACGGGTCGTTACATATTCACTTCAATTTATCTTTGAAAAGACATATTCTCTAAACCATTTCAATTTCTACATTGGAAAACATTTCCAAATACTTATTTAGCAATAAGTAATTCACAAATCTACTTATTTTCAATACTTAGAAAATATTCAATATACTTAAAACACGATTAAGTATGTATTCCATTCTTTAAGGAAAACATTCTCTTAAACACATTTATTTGGGTCCAAACGAATGTTGCGTAAAACACCGTTACGACAACCCAAAATCACTAGTATAGGGATTCGAAATTAAGATAGATATATAAATCCCAATACTATATAAAACATTTCCTTTCGAAAATCATTTACTATAACAACAGTTTTATAGTCCATCATTTCCTTTTATTCCTCGAAAACGTCTATTTCAACAATGAATGTTGAAATCTATGGTTTCGATCCTTAACACGTTTTGAAACAACTTCAAATCGTTTTAAATTCTATTAAAAAGATCACTTCCTAAAGCATTTCTTTAATATATCATTCACCGTCCAAAATCGTGAATATAAATCGTTTACCCAATTCAACACTTCTACATATTCAATTTAAGGATTATCCACTGTCCCAAAATTGTGGATATATCTCCTTTAATAAGCTTTCATATTTACTTATCAAATTCAATTGGTTTTTGGATTTATAAAACAATGTTTATAAATTCACATTTATATAAATTTTATAAAAAACTTCAACTTCTAAAATCCCTTAGTTAACAAATTCTATTTAAATCTCATTTAAATGCCAAATTCCAATTTATAAGTAAATTACTTATAATTCTTTTATTTTACAAAATCATTTCATTTTATAACTTCGCAATTTATAAATCTATAAATTTCATTCACTTACGAAATCCATTTATACTTCATTTTAACACTTATAAAAACTCGTTTTATAATTCCAAATATTTTAATTTATAAATATCAATTTTATAAATCTTTTATATAAACCATTTATAATAATTCCAAAAATCTCAATTTAAACTATTTTGTAAAATTCGTTAACTCCATATTTCAAAAATCAATTTTCAACTATATTTCTCAAAAATCATGATTTTTATAACATAAAATTTATAACGTTTATTTATTTAAAATGAAACAATTCCAAAATTTAAATAAAACGTATACTTTCAAAAATCACTTTAAAAATCATTTTAAATTCGAAATCGTTACTTTAACATTTTTAAAACTCCAAAAATAGGCCCAATGCTGTAACAGCACTAAATATAACAATCATGGCATCCAAACATCATATATCCATATGATAACAGAATATATCACAATATCTGTAAATAAATCAATAGGGGTGAGGATCCAGTTGGATCCCTCCAACCTTTTTCCCTACATCCATAGATGTTAGCACAATACCAATTCCGTGTCAATACAGAATATCGCGGCATAAGGGTTCATATAATATTATCCGCTATTATGCGGCGTAATAGGGTCTCATCCGCTATATAATGCGGGAAAATCAACTCCAAGTACATATATAATACCAATTCCACATCAAGGTGAAATATCGTGGTATATGTTTCTAATAAATAACATTCACTTAATATACGGCGCATAGGGTCTATTTAAAACAAGAGATAATAATTTTTCATTCAATCACACAATCAAGCAATTTTAAATTTAACTATTTAAAATTTAAATCGAAACAATTCGATTGAGTGAGAAGTTCTCACCTTAGCTTTGCATACAATCCATTTTCCATTCTGACTTGTTTTCTCGATTTATAGACCTTGTATAAACATTATATAAATTCATTAATATTTGAACCAATCGAAAAACTTAAATTTCTATTTGATAATTTAAATTAACCAATGATTTTATTTTCAACTAATTTCTTTTAATTTATTTAACTAGAAACTTAAATTTGAACTAAATTTCCTTTTTAATGGATTAATTAACCAGTGATTTATGTTTAAACTAATGGTTTTAAATCTTAAGCTAACTTCCTTTTAACAATTCTAAAATCGTTAAACAAGTTGATTAAATAATTTAAATGCCTTAATATCAAAATAAGAACTTTATCTTACTGATGAAAAAAATATTTTTCTGTTTTCATAAAATTTTCACAGCGACCATTTCAGTTTAACTTCATTTTTTTCCTTTAAACTAACATACAAGTTTGGGAAATAGTTAAACTTTTAAAATGTTTATATACATATTTCATAACAAAATATGTCTGATACTCAATTTCCATAGTCTTCCACAAAATACTTAAGTGATACGGTTTATAATGACATTTGTTATTAATCAAATTCAAATAAACTAAGTTTCCTATTTTCTGAACATATTCACCAAAGATAGAATTTAAATTTTAAATAAATAACCGGTACCTTACAGCTTCGACTCTCCTTCCCGAAACCCTCGCCTCATCCTCTCACGCAACCAAGATCGCGACTGCGAACACCTGGCGCCACCACATCAACTTCGATGTTCGCGACCATCAATCGACTCTGTGACGAAAACAAACTACTCCACTCTCCGCCGCGAACCACCCAGAGCCCTAGCCTCGCGCCTTGATTCGCCGCGAACCCTAAATCGCCGCTGCACCCGAAACCCATATTCATCGATCGAGATCCATGCGACCAGCTCCTCAAAGCCACTGCGATGAACTTGCAACCTCCAGTCCCATACGCAAATGCGTGCTCCCCTGCCGCCGATCTCGATAATGTCGCCCAGTCGCAATCCATTTTTTGAACGCGAGATTCAGTTTGGGAAAAAGAAATGAAGGCGGCCATTTTATTTCTTCTTTTGATTTTATTTTAAAAACTTTTTTACGTGATGATTTAAAAAGAGATGGGGGAGACAGGATTACGTGACTTGATGGGGAAGGCAAAGTACTGATGTAGATATAATTTCAACTGATGTCGACCAAATACAAAATTAAATTTAAATTGAATTCGATATAAATTCAACGCGTTTACTTAACGTACGGCCAAACGATCACTCCAAATGCTACAAAAATTGAAATCTGATAATAATACAATATTCCGGATCTAATGGAACTCGTATCGTCGAATTCCGAGACTGTGCCTCGGAAGGCTATTTTTAAATATCGATTTAAACGATAAAATTTCAAAACTGAACAAATCACTTTGAAATTCAATTTTGAATTATCTTCAGTATTATCAATATGAATTTTCTAAGCCATCAAATTATTTTTAATCAGCTTAAAACTGAAGATTCAAATTTTTTTATCCAACTTTTCAATAGATTAAATTTTATAATTTACTCGCCAAATTCATATTAACATTTGAAATTTAATTAATATTTGAAATTTAAGTTAAACTATCCTTCAAATATTTAATATCAATTAAATATTTTCAATTTCAAATGTTCAAAATTCAGGGTCGTCACAGACTTCTCCCCATAAAAGAATTTCGTCCCGAAATTACAAGTTAAGAAGAATGATCCTCAACCCGTTTAATATTTACCCAAAACCAAATAGTTTTATCAATTCGCCAAAACAAATCTTTTTATTAGAGCCCCATTATCATCTCAACTAACTTTCCAAAATCGTTCATAGCTTCCAACAATATTGTTTACTTCACAATTCAAATTTAAATTTAAATTGAAATTTCAAACTTTCAGAATTTTCTCAAAATATTTCTAACACCTTAAATTTTCGATAAATTTCGCCAGCGTCTCCTTTGCGCGGCTAGCTCGGTAGACTACAAAATGGCACCACAGGCCCTCAAATCCCAGAAGAAAACAAAAAGGCCAAGCGGCTAGACAAGAAAATCACCAAATTTCATACTGAAATTGAAATACGTACCTTTTTGTCGAGCAATTCAATTTTATCTTTGTAATCAAAATCCCAATTCCATTTCTTTTAATACACCTGTATATCCTGCAAGCCATAATATCCAATTACAATATTCAAGTATCATTTTGCACATTTTATTACAAAATTTCGATACTTACTTCTTATATCATCTTTAGTTTACTATTGAAGTTATATATTCATTTTCATTCAATCTTACATTTCCAATTTCATTTGAATTCAATTTACACTTTCAATTCTATTTGGATTTAGTTTACTTTCTGAATATTGGATTTTATCAATTATCTTTCATTCATTCACAATTTTTATTTTCATAATTCAAACTCAATTCAAATTCATTTGTTACTACCCCAAATTTATTTTTAAATTAATAAATTTTCTTTAAGTAATCATTTCGCTTAGCCTTCTTTCTTCGAATTCACTTTATTTAATTGATTCACTTATACTTACTTTAATTTAACTCCATCCTTTAAGTTAAATTTATTCTATCAAAATTCAAATTGTATAAGTTATCCACTCATTTATTATTCCCATAAATATTTTAAATAGGATTCCAGAGTCTTTTCAACCTTTCTAAACCATTTTTTTTGAACCAATTCAAATTATCCTATGAATTTCAAAACCAAACCCAAATTTTCCAAACAACTTCCATTTAAAACAATCTGGCAGCTATTCCTCTTTTAGAAACCCGAAAATGAACACCGATGATGTCGCGATCATTATCGGAATTATTTTCCAGCGACCGAAAAGAGTTTAGTGCTTTTATCACTTCAAAAACATTTCTCCAAAATCTTTGAAAATCATTTTCAAACCAAAAAGGATTTAAACTTTCCAAATCTCCAAAATTTTCAAATTCTTTTCAAAACATTTCCAAATACATCTATGGAATTCCGTTTCAAATTATAAACTACATTTACATTTACAATTTCCAATTGTATTTGGATTTATTTCTTAACTTTGAAATTATGATTTCAATTTCCTATTCAATAATCAATGGTAATAATTTAATATTATCAATTCCTAACATCCAAGCATCCATATACTATAATAATCTATGGAAAACCATTCCTTTTTATATACGAAAATAGTTTTAGGTAAAATTATTTCATTTACCCTATTTAAATGATACTATGTCGGTCTATCTCGTTTAAGAGTTTAGAAACCCCTATCGAAACAGTTAGCTAGACTGCGCCGACCAGAATCTATAAACAATCAACTGATAAGTCAACACAATACAAAACAATTTCATATTCACTAACAAATACGCGCTCATAGCTATTATTACACTCAAACTCATTCTAGAGTACTACTGACTCTATCTCTAATGAGTAATTCCCAACAGAGCCAAGGTTGTCACTTAACCAAAAGCTCTGATACCAAATGTAACGTTTGCGATTTTTCGTCCATGAAGGTCGACATTAATACATCCACTGTATCAACTGCCGAGCAATCGAAGGCCGGAAAACCGTACCGTTAGGGTTAAAGAAGAGGTAGAAGATAGAAGAAGAAGAAGAAAGAAAGAAAAACAACAGAACAATATCAGAATCTCACAATCGCAGAGGAACAACATATAATAGATAAATGAATATCTCTAAAACAAAGAACTATATCAGTTATTACATTACATCACAATACATTACATTATCAGAGTTTACAACAACAAACAGCGGAAAAGAAATACTATATACTAATTGATACGCCATGTCATCCAACTTACCTCCAAATCTCTACAGCAACTCCTGAATTCCACAATGACCTGATAACCTGACTCTAGACTGCCCGTATTAAAATTTATAGGCATCCAGAGTTTAGGAAGAGAAAAATAAACTCCAGATCAGTCATGTGACTGGTGTGGGAACTTAAAACTGTTTATCTTTTAAAAACAAATAAAGAAATATTTTAAATTAGATTCGCAATGCTTTTAGAAAATGAGACTACCATAAGGCCTTCCGCACACACACACACACAATGCAAACGTAGAATTGGAGGAGATTTCTCCTTATGATAGTCAAACATGCTTGATACGAGAAATTTTCTTTGATATTATTACTATAAGTGCAAGGTGTAGGAAAATATTTCGAAAGTAATGATATAAATCTTAGCCAACATACGACCAGTATCGTATGCCTACTATAGCTACCATCTAAACAGTGGGGCGCCACCATAAGTAAATGGCAGGTTCTACAACTAAAATCGTACAAGGTGCATATTGGAGTTTGGATTTCCAACAAATGGTCGGGCCAAGGAACTTCCCATTGCCACATGGGTACGCCTCTGGAAAGATGCCCCGAGAACCTAACTGGATCTCTGCCAACACAAGGCCGGGTTACCCCTAACTGGGTTACTACTGACACGAATATGCCATCCCCCAGTCGTAACCGACCTAAATCCCAGGATTCACCAATAACCACAAAGTAATAAGTTTGCAGCAACAACATAGGTTAAGTATCAGGGCTTCATACCATAATACCACCTCTATCCAGAAGGAAATGACATACACTAAGGGTCGCTGTCCCCTAATAACCTTGTTGCATCTTTTCCTGTTTTGACCATTTTCGGGGTGTGAGGTACGACGAAGTCTCGCCCACAAAGCTACGCTTTTCATAAAAGCCACGCTTTGATCAACAAATGCTCAACAGTACTTCGTATGTCACATTACCAATTTGGGAATATATCACTAGTAACCATCAACTACATAATCTCTGAGCTTGTACGTCTTAGAGAAGGGTGTTAAGCTAAGAGAATAAATTCTCCGCCACCAACAGAAATATATTTTGTAACGACTCGTAAAATTTTAATAATTAAGTTGGTTATTTTAATTAAAATTTAGTAATTTAATTTTGAAGGAAACAAAATTTGGTAATTTATAATGAAGCAAACGTGAAAAAAAAAGGGTAATGTAAATGGTAAATCACGTAAGACTTTGTGATTTAATATTTGGAGAATAAAATTTAGGTAACTTATTTATGAAATAATAAGTGAATTAAAAACGTAACAATGCTAATTAAAATTTATAATTAATGGATCTAATGAAATTTCCAATTTGTTGTAATACGGGAAAAGGAATACTTATTAATAAATTTAATATAAGAAACGAACTTAAATATTGAATTTATGAATTTATATATGTATATTGAATAGGAATTGAACGTAAATTTAGGTAATAAGGTTAGAACAATTTGATAAATATTAAACTGTGTAGTGTAATCCCAATTGATTTAAACCATTATGAAGTTTTAACTGATCATAATGTTTAATAATTGTTAAATAATAACGGAAGTGTGAATGGAAGTTTAATAGAAATGTTAATTTTATGCATAGATGGCAATTGATTTAATTAAAAAGTTGAAACCAAGATAAAACAAGGAATTGGGATATTAAATGGGTATAAGCGCCTAAATTTCAGCATAATGAAATAAAATATTGAACACAAATAAAAGATGAAATTTGAATTATATGGCTGATTGGAACATTTGTTGTAATTAATGAACTTTTAAAGGTAATTAAGAGTTAAGGGTAACAATGGTTATAAGTTACATATTTATTTAGTTCGTAAAAGTTAGTTTGAAATCAATTACAGTTAATTCACTTAATTAGTGCAATTTGATGTAGATTAATTTGGTAATCGGAGAATGTTAATTCAATAGGATGTAACCAATGAAATTTTAATCTAATACTACGTTAAGGCTAACTAAGGTAAGTATTAATAAAGTGAATGAAATGCAATACCAATTTAGGGAAACCAATTCGTAAGGGTATAATTGAATGAAATCGGTAAATTGAGAAATAAATTCAAAATTGATATTAATTGATGAAATAATGCATAATAATTGTTGGCTGATAATTAAAGTAGGAAGGTGTGTAAATAGGAGTATATTAATTGCAATGAAATAAATTAGCGTTGAATATGGAATTATAAATCTGGTTTGATGAGTAACGAACTTAAATGCAAGTAATGTAGGTGGCTAGTTATATAAGGTGTTAAATAAACTATGTAAATAATTAGTAACTATATCTAAATTTAATGTTTTATTAATGTAATTTAAAGTAACGATTAATGTAATAAAGGATGGCACCAAGGTAAATTAGTTAATTGGTTTTAAAATCCAAATTTATGAGTGAAATTGAAAATTTTCAATATAGTAGTTATTACACAATAAGTGGAATTAAAATAGTTAATACGAATAAAGGTGAAATTGGAAGTACCAATGTAATGTAATGTAAACAAATGTTCAATATGTTTAGAGGATAATGTTTGTTTGAATAATAAGAATGGGAATCAACATTTTTTTCCATTTATTTGAATTTAAATTACGATAATATGATTTATTACAATTAAATGGAAACTTAATATTTGAAATATTGCATAAATGGAAATGTAAATGAAACCTAAGAAAATAAATGTAAACAATCATGAACCAATGTAAATTGCATCCTTTTGATAACGATGAATTTAATAATAGAATGAATAGTGAATTTAATAGAATTGTTGGAAATTTTATTTATAATTTTGAAATTAATGAAATTGAAGGTTTATATTGAAATTTATAAATTTATCTTCTCTAAATAGACATTTAAATTTGTTCAAATCATTAAAAAAGTTTGAGAAATATAAGGTGATAAAATTGTCAATTTTAGAATTGAAATTTAAAATTTTGATTTAATCAATTAATTATACATTAGTTAATATAAAAATAGCCAGTTTGGCCACTGACTTGGATTTTGATGAAACCAGTTTCATCGGATCTGTAACGGTGAATTATAATAGTGTTTCAAGTTTCGTAGCGATCGGACTTGTCGTTTTATCGTACGGACTCGAAACGCCTTGAAATTTATGCAATTTAAATCAATTGAAATCAATTTAGAAAATTTGAATTTAGCATAACTTCTTTATACGATGGAATTTGGACGTGAAACTTTTTCCATCGCGTTTAAAATATTTTTAAACATATATTTTGATATAAGGGTTGACCATTTTCCGTTCCGGAATCGAAACAGACTTTTTGGGTCAATTATCGTTCAAAACCCAAATCCAACCTAGCTCATTCTTTCTATTCTGTTTGCCTATATATATGTGGTTATAAACCCTAGGTCATTGCTTATTCCGCATTCTGAGCGTATGCTCTTCCTCGTTCCACTGCAAACCCTAATCTTCCCAATCCAATTTCAATTTCAAAAAAAAAATTGCGGATCTGCAGCAACTTCTGGTCGCGCTTCGAGTTTCAGAGGCAAAAACGCTACATCTACTTCGGGTTAGGAAGAAAGTTACTCGGGTCGCTCCGGGTCGTTTTGGCAAAAAATCTAAGCAAGCACCGGGGAATTGAGGCGGTGGACCGAAGTTGAACCTGAAGTCGACTCAGGACCAGAATTTTCCAACCTTCTAATTTTCCTAACTTTTTCATACGAGCTCGGATTCAGCGCGGTTTGTTTTGCTGGGATCGTGTTAGAATTACAGACGTTTTGGCACTGTTTTGGATGGATATGGAGACTGTTGAAATTTCGGGTTTGAATTGGATTTAAATTCAAACGGTGGGTGTTTTAACCCACTCACAATTTCTAAGATTTCTTATGTTGGTTAAATTGATTTATGATGTGTTTAAAATTTTATTTTTAGCTGTTTGGCATATATTTCATCATTTTCTCAGTTAAATTGCATTCATTTAATTTACGCGTTATTTAATTCATTATTGCATTTAAAACTGCCAGATAATTGTTAATTAATTTATTCATTGCATTAAAACTGTCAGTTAAAATTTTAGTAAAATTTATTATTGCATATAACCTGCTAGTTAAATTTATTTATTATTGCATATAAACTACAGTTAAACGGTTATTTAATTCATTATTGGAAATTTAACTATCAGTAATTAATTATTATTTATTGATGTGATTGTTTGAATTGGATGATAAATTGATGAATGTTTGATGTTTGATATGATGGACGAATGGATGCTGTATTTATATTGTATAAACTTCAAGTTATTATGAATTTTCATTTCATTCAGGATTGCGGTTTGAAATGATGTACAACCGCATTTTTTATTTTTAAATTTCGGATTGAAATGATAAATATCTGTATCACTTGACCATAGGATAAAAAATTATATACAGGCACCACGGTATATATATATATAATTATTTTTGAAATGATTTTCTATGGTTTGGATAGGATACGGTTTAATAAATATTAAATTTTTATATTTTATAAATATTATTTTATATGTACATATATAGTTAAATTTTTGAATTTAAGCTATGTATAAATCTGTTAAATAAAAATGAATAAGTTGAATAATGGAGTTTGATAATTTATATTATATGATTTAGTACAGGTTTAAGATATTGTGTGTATATATATATATATATATATATATATAGGGTTTAAATGATTCAAATCAATTAAGATTGGAAGATAAATCGAAAATTTATTTGGAATTGAGCTTATTTTAAAATTTAACTCCATAAGTTGATGTAAACTTATTAAGATTTGGAAATTTAAAGGTATGATATTTATAACTGGATTTTATTCAAGATAAATCAAATGAATATTTCTAGTATAAATAAATTGAAGGAAATATTTAGTTGTTAGTAATTTGAGTTTATTTAAAATGATTATGGATTTATTATGTAAATATTTTAGACTAAAATATAGAATAATGAATGGTTGAATAGAAAATTTCTAACCTTAGTTTTGAAATTGTTAAATACTCAAAGTTTGAAATATATTGGAATCGAAGTGTTTTATTGAAACTGAAAGAGAATCTAGATTTATGGGTTTAGACTTAATTTAAAGTGAATAAATGGTAAAGGCGTGGAAATTATTTAATTTATAAAGTAATTTAAAATCAACTATTTTACATACTGTTGAATATCCAAACCATTCAAGTTTTAGAGGTCATGGTTTTAAAACTATGAATTTCGAAGTATTATGTTTTGAAAGTTATAATTCAAATGTTTGGTCTCCAGATATTATAAATCTTAAAGCAGTATGATTTTGGAAAAGAAATATATTTGAAATAAAAATGATATTATTGATTTGGGTTTTATAAAATAATATCAAAATGAGTTGTTTTGGAAATGGAATGATATCGTATTTATGGGTTTGAAATGGATAATTATATTCTGGTTTTAAAGTATAAACTATTTTTAAAGACCGTGGTGTTATAATAACGTTTGGTTGTTGAAGAGACCGGGATCGAAAGTTGTCATACTCTCTGCCAACTCCGAAAACCACTTTAACAACCGTGTACGTGGTGGAGATTCCAGAATGAAGTAGGATGGTGGCCGGAGTTTCCTTTGAGGTAAATACGTGGACCCGACTCCTGTGAGTTGGCCTAAGGTGGCTAAAACAGGAGAGATTCTCGGGCCAAGGGGGTTGGCGCCCTTTATCGGATACTCCTCTTCGATATTATACTCCGACTTTGGATTGATTCGGTGGCCACTTTTGATTTCTTTGATTTTAGGGGGGAGTTTGTCCGAGGTGGGCGGTAGCTGCGGCTACGCGTTATCACCAGCCCGGATAGCAATTGGTATATCTACCCTGGCATTGCCTAGTTGTGCCGTATCACATACCCTAGCGCGCCTTATACGATTTTGTTTTGTACCATACCTATGGAGTGCCCTCTGACGACGCCGAGTACAGAGGAGATTACGGTATTGTATAGACTATGGGAATATATTTTGTGTTAAGGGCTATATGGGTAACCCCTTAACGCTATTTAAAAGTAAGTTTATTTTACAAATAGACACTATTATAATAGCGAAATATACTACATAGTAAATAGTTTAACGGATCCTTAAGAGATGTGAATCCCGAGCATCTTTTAAGTTACTGCACTCATATTTATTTTAGTCGATTTAACTTACATAAGATCTTTTAGTTCTGACTCGAGTGTTTTGTCTTTTCAATTCGCTCGGGTCAGTCCGAGCGTTTCAGGACCGAAGACTTTAGCTCTGGAGGACGAAGACGGAGATTTCTATTATTATTATTATTATTATTATTTATTGCACTACACTCATACTGTCCCGTTGCATTATTATTGGTATGTGTAACTCTGATATGTATTATATAAATATATGCAAATGTTTTTGTAAACAGTTTTGTAAACTGTATATTTGATTATTATATTTTATCCTTCCGCTGTGAGATTCTGTTTTGTTTTATTTCTTTCTTGTTTTTTTCTTATTTACCCCATAACAATCCGCCCTTCCGTATGGATTGAATTGGCACGTGTGTCGATTTAAAGCGTGCGAAAAGGCGGGATGTTACATATTTGATAGAAACCAGCTTTACATCTCAAATTGTAATGTCAAGACACACAACCATACAAGTCCATTCCCGGATCGAACAGAACCGAAGGCACTTCCAAAGAGGCCCTTGCAATCCGGATATTCACTAATCACGACCGGACTTCCCATCACAAAGGGTGATAAAATCTCTATATCGGAGATCAGTCGATGCAGAGTCATTCGACGGTAATCCTTCCGTTTTCAAAAATATTCGGTCTTCAACACCGGTCTTCAAATGCTATCCATTACGACATATCACTTATTCGGAATGGGATTTTTGACACAAAGGTCCTCTTCCGGCTAAACCGAATAACGAGCGCTTATTTTAAAAATAAGTGTAGCATTCAAATTTAAGCTAATCACATCAAATACCCATTTAAAGGTAAATATTGATAGTCAGTTATTTAACTATCAAAGCAAACCAACAAATATTCAGCACCATAACAATCATTAGGCCCTTGTTATTAATCTTCCATAAATTAAATAACTTGCCAAATATTCACATCAATTTATCTTTGAAAAGACATATTCTCTAAACCATTTCAATTTCTACTTGGAAAACATTTCCAAATACTTATTTAACAATAAGTAATTCACAAATCTACTTATTTTCAATGCTTAGAAAATATTCAATATACTTAAAACACGATTAAGTATGTATTTCATTCTTTAAGGAAAACATTCTCTTAAACACATTTATTTGGGTCCAAACGAATGTTGCGTAAACACCGTTACGACAACCCAAAATCACTAGTATAGGGATTCGAAATTAAGATAGATATATAAATCCCAATACTATATAAAACATTTCCTTTCGAAAATCATTCACTATAACAACAGTGTTATAGTCCACCATTTCCTTTTATTCCTCGAAAACGTCTATTTCAACAATGAATGTTGAAATCTATGGTTTCGATCCTTAACACATTTTAAAACAACTTCAAATCGTTTAAATTCTATTAAAAAGATCACTTCTTAAAACATTTCTTTAATATATCATTCACCGTCCAAAATTGTGAATATAAATCGTTTACCCAATTCAACACTTCTACATATACAATTTAAGGATTATCCACTGTCCCAAAATTGTGGATATATCTCCTTTAATAAGCTTTCATATTTACTTATCAAATTCGATTGGTTTTTGGATTTATAAAACAATGTTTATAAATTCACATTTATATAAATTTTATAAAAACTTCAACTTATAAAATCCCTTAGTTAACAAATTCTATTCAAATCTCATTTAAATGCCAAATTCCAATTTATAAGTAAATTACTTATAATTCTTTTATTTTACAAAATCATTTCATTTTATAACTTCGCAATTTATAAATCTATAAATTTCATTCACTTATGAAATCCATTTATACTTCATTTTAACACTTATAAAAACTTGTTTTATAATTCCAATATTTTAATTTATAAATATCAATTTTATAAATCTTTAATATAAACCGTTTATAATAATTCCAAAAATCTCAATTTAAACTATTTTATAAAATTCATTAACTCCATATTTCAAAATTCAATTTTCAACTATATTTCTTAAAAATCATGATTTTTATAACATAAAAATTATAACGTTTATTTATTTAAAATGAAATAATTCCAAAATTTAAATAAAACGTATACTTTCAAAAATCACTTTAAAAATCCTTTTAAATTCGAAATCGTTACTTTAACATTTTTAAAACTCCAAAAATAGGCCCAATGCTATAACAGCACTAAATATAACAATCACGGCATCCAAACATCATATATCCATATGATAACAGAATATATCACCATATCTGTAAATAAATCAATAGGGGTGAGGATCCAGTTGGATCCCTCCAACCTGTTTCCCTGCATCCACAGATGTTAGCATAATACCAATTCGGTGTCAATACAGAATATCACGGTATATGGGTTCATATAATATTATCCGCTATTATGCGGCGTAATAGGGTCTCATCCGCTATATAATGCGGGAAAATCAACTCCAAGTATATATATAATACCAATTCCACATCAAGGTGAAATATCACGGTATATGTTTTTAATAAATAACATTCACTTAATATACGGCGCATAGGGTCTATTTAAAACAACGGATAATAATTTATCATTCAATCACACAATCAAGCAATTTTAAATTTAACTATTTAAAATTTAAATCGAAACAATTCGATTGAGTGAGAAGTTCTCACCTTAGCTTTGCATACAATCCATTTTCCATTCTGACTTGTTTTCTCGATTTATAGACCTTGTATAAACATTATATAAATTCATTAATATTCGAACCAATCGAAAAACTTAAATTTCTATTTGATAATTTAAATTAACCAATGATTTTATTTTCAACTAATTTCTTTTAATTTATTTAACTAGAAACTTAAATTTGAACTAAATTTCCTTTTTAATGGATTAATTAACCAGTGATTTATATTTAAACTAATGGTTTTAAATCTTAAGCTAACTTCCTTTTAACAATTATAAAATCGTTAAACAAGTTGATTAAATAATTTAAACGCCTTAATATCAAAATAAGAACTTTATCTTACTGATGAAAAAATATTTTTCTGTTTTCATAAAAAATTTCACAACGACCATTTCAGTATAACTTCATTTTTTCCTTTAAACTAACATACAAGTTTGGGAAATAGTTAAACTTTTAAAATGTTTATATACATATTTCATAACAAAATATGTCTGATACTCAATTTCCATAGTCTGCCACAAAATACTTAAGTGATACGGTTTATAATGACATTTGTTATTAATCAAATTCAAATAAACTAAAGTTTCCTGTTTTCTGAACATATTCACCAAAGATCGAATTTAAATTTTAAATAAATAACCGGTACCTTACAGCTTCGACTCTCCTTCCCGAAACCCTCGCCTCATCCTCTCACGCAACCAAGATCACGACTGTGAACACCTGGCGCCACCATATCACCTTCGATGTTCGCGACCATCAATCGACTCTGTGACGAAAACGAACTACTCCACTCTCCGCCGCAAACCACCCAGAGCCCTAGCCTCGCGCCTTAATTCATCGCGAACCCTAAATCGCCGCTGCACCCAAAACCCATATTCACCGATCGGGATCCACGCGACCAACTCCTCAAAGCCACTGCGATGAACTTGCAACCTCCAGTCCCATACGCGAACGCGTGCTCCCCTGCCGTCGATCTCGATAACGTCGCCCAGTCGCGATCAATTTTTCGAACGCGAGATTCAATTTGGGAAAAAGAAATGAAGGCGGCCATTTTATTTCTTCTTTTGATTTTATTTTAAAAACTGTTTTGCATGATGATTTAAAAAGAGATGGGGAAACGGGATTACGTGACTTTGTAGAGAAAAAGTCTTTGATATTAACGTGTTTGTATTACCTAGATACAGTGTTTTGATGGGGAAGGCAAAGTACTGATGTAGATATAATTTCAATTGATGTGGACCAAATACAAAATTAAATTTAAATTGAATTCGATATAAATTTCAACGCGTTTACTTAACGTACGGCCAAACGATCACTCCAAATGCTGCGAAAATTGAAATCCGATAATAATGTAATATTCCGGATCCAATGGAACGGGTTTCGTCGAATTCCGAGACTGTGCCTCGGAGGCTATTTTTAAATATCGATTTAAACGATAAAATTTCAAAACTGAACAAATCACTTTGAAATTCAATTCTAAAGCTTCTATTATCTTCAGTATTATCAATATGAATTTTCTAAGCCATCAAATTATTTTTAATCGGCTTAAAACTGAAGATTCAAATTTTTTTATCCAACTTTTCAATAGATTAAATTTTATAATTTACTCGCCAAATTCATATTTACATTTGAAATTTAATTAATATTTGAAATTTAAGTTAAACTATCCTTCAAATATTTAAAATCAATTAAATATTTTCAATTTCAAATGTTCAATATTCAAGGTCGTCACAACCAGGCTCAAGTGGACAAGTAAAGGTAAGCGCTGGCGAGCTTTGGTGGCGCGTGTTCGAGTGGGCAACAGTTCAAGGCAGAGGCGGCACGGTATGGATTTCTCAAGTCGGAGGAGAGATTGGCGGAGAAAGAAAGAAGGCAGGTCTGGGGTGGTTTGGTGCGTCAGCTAGCTGCGTGGATGTCGTAGTGGGGATCTCGGCAATGAGGAGGTGGAGGGTGTGCGTGCCGTAGATGGCGGTGGTGATGGGTTCGAAGGTTGGCGGCGGTGGTGGAAAACACAATCGGTTGTTGCTGGAAAGAGGGAGGAAGCGGCACTTGCTGGGTGGATGTTGTGAGGTGGATGCTCGGGTAGCCGATGCTGATGTTTTGAAGGCGGTTACGTCGAGGGGTCGGAACTGGGAGAGATGGAAGGTTAGCGGCATCAGTACATATGTGATATATTGTATATGTATATTTCTCATATAAAATAGCAGAACAAATCAGAGAAGAGAAAGAAGTGAGCTGGAAAAATGAACCTGTACAAATTATATTGGAAACTGGTAATTCCGAATAGTCAGATTATAAAAGGCCAAAGGTTATGGAAAAAATATGCAATCATAAATACGTCTACTTATTTGCAAGTGGGTGAGAGTTTATGAACAGGAAAACAAAGGTTGGAATTTGAAAGAAGAATTAAAGGCTTCAGGTGGATGACGTGCCCTTCTAACATGCATAAGTTACTAAAAAAAAATTCAATGCACTGCACAATTTTTTTTTTTTGATAATGGATAACCACAAGTCAAAAGTAACATTCAAAGAATATCAAAAGGGACGAGGCTATTTGTTTCTCTTGTTGGGTAAACAAATGTACACAGGAACTGAAAAGGTAAGATTTAAATATCGATACGGTTACCGTTTCGCGGTTTCCATGGCGTGACGGATTTCAAAACATGCAAATGAATATACCGTGGTGATTAGCACGGCGAGACGATCAAAACGGCATATCAATAGCAGTAGTACGATCGACTTATAAAAATTCGAATTTTCTACTAGCGGAAAATGCAGGAAAAACGTAGAAAAATAAGATCGACGGAGCTGAAGAAGTCCGAATTTGAAAAAACGAAAAATGACGTCTTACTCTGAAGATGTTTTAGAATTTTTCTATATAAAAATATTCAGGTTTCGAAAAACATTTTATTTTTATCAATTTCTAACTGATTAAATTGAAATAAAATTACACACGAAATAAACTTTAATATTTTCGGACGAAAATTTACCAGTTGCTATGCTTAAGTAGACGCATTTCAAATATCAAATTTATATTTCAAAATTTTGTTGTCTAAAATTTCACAAAATTTCAATTAAACATGTAAATAAAACAAATAAAATCATTAAAAATTTACGGGTCGTTACATTCTTCTCCACTCAAAATTTTTTGTCCCTGAAAAAGGAGGAGGTGGAGAATAGAAACAGCCAGAAGAAAATAGACTTGAATACCAAAATAAACAATTAATTTAGACCATATTAATTTCATTTGAATTACTTAATATTCAATAATTGATTTTAAACTCAAGGAATTTCATTAAGTTGATATTATTCCAATTTATTAATATTTGATATAAAAGATTTTTCAAAACAAAATTTTATTTTATTTATCTCATTTATTCATTGTTTTATTATCCAATTATCCTCTATTAACAATTTTCTCAAATCATAAATTTGAATAATAATTTATTATAATAATATTTTATTCAACAAATTTAATTTTTTCTTGATTCCAAAATTTTATTATGTTTATTCCACTTAATATATCTTATCACATATATTAAATATATTTACACTTATTCTAACTACTCAAATTTATTTGAAATTTCTTTTGATATCATTTTATATTGTATAATATTCAATTACATAGTTAACTTTTAGAAATTTAGGGAAGTTACAAATAAAATTTTTACAATTCAGTTATTTCAAGTTAAATATTTATTCAAAATCTTTGCCTTAATTTATAATTTGAAATCATCTTTAATCATAAATTTAAGAAGATTTGACTTCAACCTTTTAGAGATAATTATGTACATACAATATATCCAAGTCAAATCTAAATCAAATACTAATATATATATATATATATATATATATATATATTAAATAAAGTCATACTTTAGAAATTTAAATCCAATTCACTTCAAATCAAAAGTATAGCAAGCTACTTTTGGTCTCTCCTCTTCGAAACTCGAAAATAAATGTCGATGATGCGGCCTTCATTACCGAAATTATTTTCCAGCGACAAAAGAGAAGAGCTCTGATTTAAACATTTAAAATTCTTTGAATGATTTCTATTTGAAAATATTTTAAATACTATACACTTTAAAACTTTTAAAATCAAAGTTTGAAATCACCGGAAATCAAATTCTCAAATTCCTGATTTACATTCATTTCAAATTCCAAATCAAATTATAACCAAATTTTATAAATTCATTTATTTATATTATGAAATAGTCAATGATTTATAAAACAATAAATGAAAATTAAATTTTAACATTTCGGACAACCGATTCATTAAAATTTTAATTTCAGAAAAATTTATACTTATATATAATATAATCATTCAAAATTTATTTTATTTACTAAACTTGAAATAATATTGTGTCTGTTTGCTCTGCTCAAGTGTTTTGGAAATCCAATCGATAGCGTTGATCAGACGAATCGATCGAAAACCCAAATCAACATCAACAACTCAAGCAATATAATATATAAAACATTTTAAAAATAGATTTACAAATACATTTCTTTGCTCGACGATACATGAATGAATTTTCAAAGCAAGGACAGAGATTCAAATTTGATGGACTCAAATCAAAGAGAATTTTGATTCGAAGATAGGTTTGAAACAAAGATAAGATGTTTTAAATAACAAAATTGGGAGATGGATAACCTTATATAAATCACGGGCAACCTTAACCAGATCGACCGTGACTTCAAGAATAAGATCGATATGGAATTTTGAGGTAAATCCACATCCAATCTCAAGAGATAGAATTTGGGATATCTAGAGATATTAGCATCTAAACCGAGGATATATATAAATCTCCGGTGAATCGATGCTATTGTAAATGAGTTTCATCCCTTTACAATTCATATGAATGTTGGCGAGACCACCATTCCATTATAAAGATCATTCGAAGTGAAGTTATGGAATACTTCAGAACTTAGACGAATACGAATAGTGAGGGACAAGAATGAATTTTGAAACCGAGGGAACGTTCCAAAATTCAAAGGAATCGAGTCAAAAGGAAGAGATTCAAACTCGAATGAAAGTGATTCTGTAAATACATTTACCCTATATGCTAAGTTTTGCCTAGAGCCACCAAAGCTCTGATACCAACTGTAACAACCCGATATTTTAGACCATTCGCATCCGCACATGTCGTACTCGAATAATTCAAAATACCAAATTGTTAATTTTAAATTTGGAAAAACTGAACATATACAGTAAATAAATAATCACAGAACACAGACACAGAATAATAAATGCACCAGAAACAAAAGAAAGTAGTTCATGAAGCTACTATATAAATAACAGAGTTAAATAAAGTACAACAGAAGTCTTGAATACAATAGTCAAGTACAAAAATCAAAATACATCACTAGAATCAACTGAATATCTGAAAGCTGGATAGATAGCCGGATCTCCAAGCGAAGCTCCAACTCCAAAGGTTAGTCTCGAATACTAGTACACTCAGTCTGACCCGAGCGTAAAGCAAAACACAAAACACTTGAGTCGGGATTAACATTTTTATATTAATAAATCCAACTCAGGTGAAATTACGACTGAAATACAAGTAACTCAAAGGACGTTGGAGTAACCGTCCTCTAAGGATCCGTTTAACTATCTACTATGTAGTAATATACGCTAAATAGATAATGTCTATCAGTGATATAAAATATCAAAATAGTGTTAAGGCGTTACCATTATCCCCCTTAACACATTTTATATAAATATCATAGTCTATACAGCACTGTAAACTCCACCGTAAACTAGTGGGCTATCAGGGAGTACTCCATAGGTATAACACAAAACAAATTCATAGTGGTCACGTATATTGGGATACAAGTATGACAAGGCACATGAGGCAATACCCAAGGTAGTGAAACTACCGTTTGCTTGATCCGGACTGGTGAGAACGCATCGTCGCAACGATCGCAACACCGCGAAACAACACTCCCAAAATTTCGAGGGTGCACCAATCAATAACAAGTAATGAGTATTTTACGAAGAAGTGTGTTCGCTCGAGGTGGCTAACCCCATTTGGCCCGGCACGGCTCATGTTTTAGTCATTTCCAATTTGACACGAGTGTCAAGGCTATCCATTGTCGTTCTCTTTCTTCAGTCATCACGTACATCATTCCAACCACTTCATTCTGGATCACACTCCGCGTATAGTTATTAAAATGGTTTTCAGTTTAGACAGAGAGTATGTCCATAACCGATCCCAGTTTCTTTAATAACTTTCATAATTATTCACTGATTGGTCATTTAATAAATTTCTAAACCAAATCAAATTCAATTTCAATTCAAAATTTGTAAATCATTATTTCCTTTGTCTTTCTAAAACAATTTCCGAAATTCACGTTTCAAACTTCCAAATTACTATTTCAAAATTTTATATTACAAAATTCAATTTTTATTTAACAATTCAAGTTCGTATATAAGTTTCATTCCGTATTTATTTAAATTAATTTAATTTAACATTCAAATCAATTTAAATTCATTTAACGATTTCATTCAAGATTCGTTAAGTTACTTTATCATTCAAAACAATTTCTATTTAATTTCCAATTCATTAAATCAATTATTTACGTTCAACTTCATTATATCAAAGCCTACAAATTTAATTAAGTTAAATTCGTCAAATCAAATTCTTTAAATTACAAGTCTTATATTAATTTACATAAATCACATTTTATATCTTGTTGAAGAAATTTGATTTCACTTATTTATTTACTTAGTTACAAATTTCAAAACTCAAATAAATAAAGAAACCCAGTTTCACTATTTCAAGAAGTTCAATTTCACTTATTAAAGAATTCAATTTTATTTAATTATTAAATAAATCGATCTCATTTAATTATTAAATAATTTCAAACTTAATTGATAATTTAAAATTTTGATTATTAAATAATTCCAAAACCTAATTATTAAATAATTCCAATCTTAATTATTAAATAATTCCAAACTTAATTATTAAATAATTAATTTTTAAACAACGTTCTTTTATCAATTATTATGTTAATATTTTGTTTTAGATTATTTAATATCAAGATTTTCTTTTCAAAAAAATTCAGATTCCATCTTTATTTCAAATACTTATTATTTATTCAAATAATCTTTATTTATTCTTAAATCCAATTATTGACCAATTGGGTTTTATTTAATTCTCTATCCTAAGTCAAAGTTTTATTTGGGTATTTATCATTTCAACCCGATTCCATTTCAATTCAAAAATCGAAGCATAGCATAGGGAACTTGGAGTGTGATAATTGGGATGATGTCAAAGTAAATAAACAAGCAATAACAACAATCAATAACAATCCAATAATTAATTCAAATAATCCCGAAATAATCGTATTAATTCACATTGCTGTTTGTGCAAATTAATATAATTATTTCTAGAATCTACACTATCATTTCATGTAGATTAAAGATTATTACACTAATATTTATATGGTTCTTCACTTGATATCTATTATTCGGTTTTATACTACATCAATTTATACAACAAACATTCAATGGTTCAGGTTGTAGTTAACACTATTTCTACGTGTCAATTTATTTAACATTTAAAGGGGTCGTATTATACAAATTTAACTAAACAAATTCAACACATATATCAATTTTAAATTGTTAACTATCCTATATCAAATTCAATTGCATATTATTTATCACTTTAAACATTAACAATTTAATGTCTAATGTAAACATCAAACAATCAATCAATTATCAACCAAACTAGATTATCATCATATAAATAACAGATAATGGTGTCAGATGTCACAGGTGAACTGATACAGGTAATAACATATATAACAGTGTAAATAATTAACAGCAGCATATTTCAATTGTCATTTCAATTGAAATCAAATTTAATAAATAAAAGAACGTTAATCGTGAGTGATTGCTCACCTTTCGAGGCTAGAGAAGATAAACAATGAATGAGCTACGAAATCCAGGCACGAATCTCAAAACAAGGCAAGATTGAACTCGAATCGACGAACAAAGCTGATAATAAAGAATTGACGAAATCAAATCGGAACCGAATCAATGGTGATACATGGTATAAGTGCACATATATGACTATATGTAGCTATATATATAATGTCATATATAACGACCCGTAAAATTCGATGGTTTAAAATGAGTTAATTTAATAAGATTTTTAATTTAATTTGGAAAGAAATAAAGTCTTAAAATTTATATTGGAGCGAATGTAGAAATTTGATGAAGCAATTGTGATTAAACGTTAACAATATAATATTTATATGGAAATAAATTGAAATAATATAAATTTTCATACTTGGTTATAAGTCTAAAATAAGAAACCAATAGAAAGGTTGAATTTGTGAAATATTAATAAAAATATTAACTAGGATGGAATTCATTAATATAATAGTGAATAGTGAAAATGGTTACATTTGGTTTTAAAATAGAAAAGGAGTAAATAAAAGTAACTGTTGAATGAGCCAATGAAATAGTTGTAGATAAGTAATTATAATTAGTGTTGTTGATAATAAACGTACTTAAATGGTAATAAATTGAATATAAGGAAACAAAGGTTTATTGGATTAATTAATGAATTCATGAAAAAACATCAATGTCCTGTAGGTGATTTATAATATTGTAGGAAGTGAAAACTTATTAAGTATGAAACCAAGGAAGTAAATTAATTGAGAATATAATTAGTAATTAATATACATACTTGGCAAATATAACTAAATAGTATGAAATAAAGCATGCATTTATGATATGAAATATAAGTCAATATTAATTTCACCTATAAATGTCAATTTATTGAATAGCAGGGTTTTAAATCAAGTAACGGATTTGTTAAAGTTTCAATTGATAATTTATAAAATTTAATGTGAAATTAATTGCAGTTAATTGACCTAATTATGCAGTTAGGATAAATTGATTTGTCATAAAAGATTGTTAATTCTAGAGGATGTAACCAATGTTAATTTCATTTATAATATAACAAGTGATGGATCTTAGGAGTGAAATTTTAGATTTATTAATTTATTTGAAAGTAAATATTCAATAATTGAATTTATTGCAAATAAATGAAATTCAACATTTAATATTACGTTAATTGAAACTAGATGGAATGAGAACACTAATGTAATGAATGTAAGACAAATATTAACTATGATTTTAGAAACGATTAATAGATAATGGAAGGATTGAAATCAGGTTTAAAGCAATAATTATAAATAACTGGATTTATTTAAATTGAATGTTAAATACTATAATTTGTGAATTAATTTACTTTATATTGATATGGGATTGGTTTTAAAGGATTTCTAAATTTCTTAAGTAATACAAGATGATAAAATTTATGAATTATAGAATTTGAATTTAAATAGTGGTTTAATTTACAATAATTGGATTAATTGCAAATGAATGGAATTAAATATTCAATTATTGCGTAAATTGAAAATTTAGTTTAAATTGGAGATTTTTAATGTTATAGGTATGGAGCCAATGTTAATTTCATCCAATTGACATCAATGAATCGAATAATAAAATGAAAGATAAATTTAATAGAAATTTTGGAAATTTAATTTATAATTTTCGAATTTAATGAAATTAATACCGAAATTTATAAATTTATCAACTCAAATTTGACAGTTAAATTTGGTTTAAATCATTGTAAATAATTGGAAAATTTAAAATGATAAGAATTGGTAATTATCGAATTTAAATTGAAAAATTGATTAAATTGACTAAATTTTATTTATTTAATTAATATAAAAATAGCCATTTTGGCCACCGACTCGGATTTCAACGAAACTAGTTTCATCGGATCCGTATCGGTGAATTATTATAGGGTTTCAAGTTTCATAGCGATCGGGCTTGTCGTTTGATTGTACGGACTCGAAACGCCTTGAAATAAACAAAATTGAAATCAATTGAAATCAATTTGAAAAATATTGATTTTAGCATAACTTCTTCATACGATGGAATTTGAACTTGAAACTTTTTCCATCGCATTTAAAATATTGTTAAACCTCTATTTTGATATATGGGTTGACCCAATTTCGTTCCGGTGTCAGAACGGGCTTTTTGGGCCAATTATCGTTTAGCACGTTTATAATTCGGATCCATCTGTCTATTCCAATTTTATCTATAAATACCCTGCTAAACCCTAGCCTACGCCTATTCTTATTTGTCTGTGCATAAAATTTCATCAGCTCCTCCTCTTCCTCAATGGATGCAGACCCTAGATCCAATTGCAAAATTCAAAAATCTAATGAAAATCCAAACTCCTCAGAAAAATTCGAAAAAAATTATATGTTGAAGCTCTCAAAGTGCATAATCTTCTGGTGAAATTCATTTTTTGTTTTGGATTGTAGTTTGATCGGTAAAAATTGAACAATTCTCGGCCGTTGGTTGGGCTGCGATCGACTTCGACCGATCGTTTAATCGACAACATGGGCTTGTAGGGATTCTCGATCGTAATCCATCCATGCAAGATTTTTGGCAAGTTAACGGTTAGATTCATCTATTTAATTCGATTAGGGTTTGTCAAACCCGGTGGAGGCTGTCAAATTTCATAGGCCGAGACCGATGCGACGAGGCGCGTACTGGGGGGGAGTCGCGGTGTCGAGTAGAGGGGCGCGGCGATCACGTTGGAGGCAGCGAGTCTGCACGTGGCAGCTCTTAGGGTTCAGGTTCGAACTCGTGTTGCCTGGAAGTTTCAAAACGCGTTTCGCGGGGAGGGAGAGCACGTGATGCCGTAGAGAGAGGTGACATATGTCTTTAATTTTTATATTTTCTTTATTTGTTTTAATTTGAAAATCATCTCGATTTAACTCGAATAAATTTCCCATATTGACTCCATTTCACGCGCGATTTTTTTTGTTAGGATCGTAACAAAATTTCTGACGTTTTGGCGGTGGTTTGGATGGATTTGGAGACTATGCAATTTTTGGGTTTAAATCGGATTTAAATTCGATTTAAATCCCAAAAGTGAGTGTTTTAACCCACTCACAACTTCTAAAATTTCTTATGTTTGTTAAATTAATTTATGATGTATTTAGGAATATATTTATAACTGTTTGACATATTTTCAATCATCATCCCAGTTAAATTAAGTTAATTTAATTAAATTGTTGCTTATTTATTTATTGCATATAAAGTGCCAGTTAAATTTGTTATTTATCTAATTATTACATATAAACTGCCAGTTGAACAGTTAATTAAATTATTGTTGAACATAAACTGCTAGTTGATACCTACTGTTTATTATTCGTTATATATTGATGTAATGTTTGAATTGGATGATGATTTTGATGAATGGATGTATGATTTTATAATGGATGCATGGATGTTTATTTATATCATAATAAACTGCAAGTTATTATGCATTTTCATCTCATTCGGGATTGCGGTTTGAAATAATATATAACCGTAATTTTTATTTTTAAATTACGGATTGAAATGATAAATATCTGTATCACTTGACCATAGGATAGAAAATTTTATATAGGCACCGCGGTCTATATATAAAAGTATTTTGAAATGACTTTTCTATGGTTTGTGAAGAAAAATACGGTTTGATGAGATATTCATTTGGATATTGTATAAATGTTATTTTATATAAAATTGAATTCCGGGTTTTAAGCTATGTATGAATTTGGTTTAAAGGTGTAAAAGAAGTTTAATAATAAAAGTTTAACTTTGTTAAGATATAATACGGTTAAGTATTTATTTGAATTAATTTATAGAGTTATAATGACTTAAATAAAAGTTTAAGGTTGGATGGTAAATGGGAATTCAATTTGAATTAAAGTATTTAAGAATTATCCTCGAAAAAGAAAATTTGACTTGAAATGTAAATAAATTGAGATTTAAAAGTAATGATTTTATAACTTGATTTTTTTTTAGAGGACTTAAATGAATATCCAATTGATTAAATGAATATTATCAAGTTAATTAAATTGAAAGAATAACCCAGTTTATTTGAGTCTAAATGTGTTACTAAAATAACATTTGATTTATTAAGCAAACATTTCGAATCTAAATAATAGCAGTTGAAAATTGATATATATGAAATTATCAAAGAATAGGTTTGAATGGTGGAAAAATTTAAGCTTTGAAGAATATGGAAATTTAAATGGGTTATTTGGGAATTCAAATCCGTATTTGAAATTGATTTGTGAAGGTGAGGAAGCTATTTTTATTTTATAATAAAATAATTTAATATTTAAAACCATTTAAGTGGTGTAATATGTTTCAAAGTTACGAAGTTCAAAGTTTTATGTTTTGAAAGGGCTGTATTTCAAGTTTTGATTTCGAAATATTATAACTTTGAAAATGTTATGGTTTTTGAAAAAGATATATTTGATATCATGTGGATTTGGGTCTTTAAAATATAAATGATATCGTATTTATGTAGTTTTGAAATGAATATTTTATTCTGGGTTTTTAAAGGTATAAATTATTTTGAAATAACCGCGGTGTTATAATAACGTTTGGTTGTTGAAGAGACCGGGATCGGAAGTTGTCATACTCTCTGCCAACTCCGAAAACCACTTTAACAACCGTGTACGCGGTGGAGATTCCAGAATGAAGTAGGATGGTGGCGGTGTTTCCTTTAAGGTAAATACATGGACCCAACTCTCTTGAGTTGGCATAAGGTGGCTAAAACAGGAGCGATCGACGGGTTAATTGAGGTAGCACCTTTGATCGGACACATCCCTTCGATATTATACTTGACTTTTGGATTGATTCGGTGCCCACTTTTGATTTCTTTGATTTGGGGGTGTTGTTCGAGGTGGGCGGTAGTAGCAGCTACGCGTTACCACCGACCCGGAAGCATAATTGGTATATCTACTCTGGCATTGCCTAGTTGTGTTGTGTCACCTACCCTAGCGCGCCTTGTACAAGTTTCTATTTGTGTCGTACCTGTGGAGTATCCTCTGGTAGCCTCCCGATCAGGAGTTATTACGGTACTGTATAGACTATTGGCATTATTTTGTGTTGAGGGGAAGATTGGGTCACTCCTTAACGCTATATAAAAGTAAGTTTATTTTACTATTAGACACTATTATAATAGCGAAATATTACTACATAGTAAATAGTTTAACGGATCCTTAAGAGATGTGAATTCCGAGCATCTTTTGAGTTACTGCACTCATATTTATTTCTGTTAATTTAACTTGCATAAGATCTTTTAGTTCTGACTCGAGTGTTTTGTCTTTTCAATTCGCTCGGGTCAGTCCGAGTGTTTCAGGATTTCGAAGACCTTAGCTCTGGAGGACGAAGACGGAGATTTATATTATTATTATTATTAGTCCACTATACTCGTACTATTCCGCTGCATTGTTATTGGTATGTGTAACTCTGATAAATGTTGTAAGTATAATCGAATATTTTGTAAAACATCTTTATAAACTGTATATTTGATTATTATATTTTATCCTTCCGCTGTGAGATTCTATTTTGTTTTATTTCTTTTTTGTTTTTCTGATTTACCCTATAACAATCCGCCCTTTCGTATGGTTTGAATTGGCACATGTGTCGATTTAAAGCGTGCGAAAAGGCGGGACGTTACACCATATGTTAACTCAGTGCCCACTAAAAAAACAATATTAAATTTTTAAAAATATATATACATTTCAGAATATGCGAAACATATACAGACAACCAATGCAGAAAGCTAATTATAACTTATTCCATTTCTAAATATTAATATATATATATAAGCTAATGATATTTCAGTATATATGTAGTTGACATATAACAAAACCCAAAATATTATATAAATATAAATATACACATACCAACTATTAATCAACTTATATTTATACAATTCAAATATCCACCTTTATAAAGACAAGAAATGTATAATATACAACGCGCACACATAAAAATAATGAAAACAACTTATCAGTATGCTAACCTATAGACTTAAAACCTGTCTATATAATACTATATGTTTATTACCGTAACCATTATATTTCAGTAACCATTATGACATATGCGTGTAATACTATACTCTATATAAACGGTCATATACTTTACATTCTTAAATATAGGTGTATGAGCTGTCATAATAACTTATCCTAGTAACATTTAAAGTGAACATAAACAATAAAGACCACATGAAGACACACACTTATACGTATAAACCAATATATATATATATATATATATATATATATCTGAACTTATAAATATACATATGTATACTCTAAAACCAATATCTGGTTTAACCTTTTAAAACAAAATTTTAATATTCAAACAACAAAAGATGTATAGCCTATAAGAACCTAAGTGAAATATACTATATCAAAACATATATAAATAATGTTTTATACGAAACAGATATGAACAACCTTTTATACAAAATTTATATATATATAGATATATATTAACCTATCATATAAATATGCATCTATATATATATATATAAACCTATATATATAAAACTAGGTTATATAAAATAAAATAAAAACTGATCAATGTATATATTAGCAAATATATAGCATACCAAAAAAAGAAGTTGCAGTGAGATGGAGGGAAGAAGATGGTGGCCGAAATCTTTGGGGTGGAAAGAAGAGCACGGACGCGGAGCTGTGATGGCTGTCTCGACGGAGGACAGTCGTGACCAGGCTCAAGTGGACGAGTAAAGGTAAGTGCTGGCAAGCCTTGGTGGCGCGTTTTCGAGTGGGCGACAGTTCAAGGCAGAGGTGGCGCGGTATGGATTGCTCAAGTCGGAGTAGAGATTGGAGGAGAAGGAAAAAAGGCAGGTCTGGGTGGTTTGGTGCATCAGCTAGCTATGTGGATGTCGTAGTGGGGATCTCAGCAATGAGGAGGTAGAGGGTGCGCGTGCCGTAGATGGCCGTGGTGATGGGTTCGAAGGTTTGCAGCGGTGGTGGAAAACACGATCGGTTGTTGCTAGAAAGAGGGAGGAAGCGGCACTTGCTGGGTGGATGTTGTGAGGTGGATGCTCGGGTAGCGGATGCTAATGTTTTGAAGGCGGTTACGTCGAGGGATCGGAACTGGGCAAGATGGAAGGGTAGTGGCATCAGTACATATGCGATATATTGTATATGTATATTTCCCATATAAAATAGCAGAACAAATCAGAGAAGAGAAAGAAGTGAGCTGGAAAAATGAACCAGTACAAATTATATTGGAAACTGGTAACGCCGAATAGTCAGGTCATAAAAGGCCAAAGGTTATGGAAAAAATATGCAATCATAAATACATCTATTTATTTGCAAGTGGGCGAGAATCTATGAACAGGCAAACAAATGTTGGAATTTGGAAGAAGAATTAAAGGCTTCAGATGGATGATGTGCCCTTCTAACATGCATAAGTTACTAAAAAAAATATTTCAATGCACTACACAATTTTTTTTTTGATATAATGGATAACCACAAGTCAAAAGTAACATTCAGAGAATATCAAAAGGGACGAGGTTATTCGTTTCTCTTGTCGGGTAAACGAATGTACACAGGAACTGAAAAGGTAAGATTTAAATACCGATACGGTTACCGTTTCGCGGTTTCTGCGACGTAACGGATTTCAAAACATGCAAATGAATATACCATGGTGATTAACACGGCGAGACGATTAAAACGGTATATCAATAGCAGTAGTACGATCGAATTATAAAAATTCGAATTTTCTACTAGCGGAAAATGCAGTAAAAACGTAGAAAAATAAGATCGACGGAGCTAAAGAAGTACGAATTTGGAAAAACGAAAAATGACGTCTTGCTCAGAAGATGGTTTAGAATTTTTCTATGTAAAAATATTCAGGTTTCGAAAAACATTTTATTTTTATCAATTTCTAACTTATTAAATTGAAATAAAATTACACACGAAATAAACTTTCATATTTTCGGACGAAAATTTACCAGTTGCTATGCTTAACTAGACGCATTTCAAATATCAAATTTATATTTCAAAATTTTGTTGTTTAAAATTTCACAAAATTTCAATTAAATATATAAATAAAACAAATAAAATCATTAAAAATTTACGGGTCGTTACACCTTTCATGTAATGCATCATATAAATCCATCCCTATTCTAGCTTGATAGCTATTCTAGTATGCAAACTCAACAAAGGCTAAGTGATCCTCCAAAATCAAGTATACAACCGCTCAATAAGTCCTCAAACACATGGTTCATTCTCTCGGTTTGGCCAACCATTTGGAGATAATTGGCCGTACTCATGTTCAATTCCACGCCTAATGCATGTTGTGAGATTGTAACAACCCATAATTTAGTCACTTTAAATATGAGTATCTAAAATTATTTTAAATGATAAAATAATGGATTTTATAACTCAAATAAAATTTGAAAAATTGCATGCCTAATGCATGTTGGAAGATTGTAATGATCCATAATTTAGTCACTTTAAATGCCTTGGGAGGGCTTTTTTTACATATTCGAAATGTTAGTTTATAGTTGGTTCGAGTTATAAAGAAGTTAGGGGTATCGATTTAATAAAGAATAAGAAGAAAAATTGAACTTTTTTACTCACTGACTGTACTAAACTTTTTAAACTTATCCTTGCCGAATAAAAATGAGAATGATTATTTCTTAGGAATTAAGAAAAGAATTTGCCTAGTAAAACAAAGTAGTATAATGACCCGCCTAATAAAGCAAAATAGCATAATGATTCTAATTTAATTTATATTCGATGCGGATGGTTGCCATTGGACTAAAATGTGGTAGAATAAGGTTATGTCATGTAGATGGCTGCCATTGGACCAAAATGTGGTCGAATCAAGTTAAGCCATGTAGATGGTTGTCATTGAACCAAAATCAAGTTGAATCAAATTAGGCTATATGAGGTTAGGTAATTACTAAAGTACCATTCTCTTCACCTATAAATACCCAAGTCCATATCTCATTTTAATTCATTCACAAAATAAGAAAGAAACAAAATACCACATTCATCTTCAAGGCAAACAAAGTTTCTAATTGCTTCACCAAATCGAAAGGATTTAAATTTAGTTAGTGATTATAACTTATTCTATGAGTATAATTTAATTATTTTATATGATATTGATTCAAGTTTCTTTAGTTGATAATAATACCCCAACTTAAATGATTTCATTTTTAACTAATGAAACGTACTTGTTTGAAATCGAAGACTAGAAATAAGTTTATGTAGTTGGTTTTTTTATTTTAAAATGAATTTGTTTTAAACAAGGGATTTCTTTTTCTATGCCATTAAGTAACATAAAAAATATGATAAGTAGTGCTAAAATGTTGATACATTTATGAAAAGTTAGTCATCATATATTTAGCACTAAAAGCCGATGAGCAGACTTTCCTTTATCTATGAAATCCAGAATTAGAGTACCTAAGGCAAGGCTTTGATATGCAATTAGTGCTCTATCTTACCTGACTTCAATTCTAGGCGAGGGATAGAGATGTCGAAATGTCAAAAACGTGACAAGTATAAGAGGATTCAATTCAATAAATATGTCATGATTAATTAAATATATGGAAGGTACGTCATCTTATTCTTAATACTAAATTTCAAGATGTGGAAGTCCATATCTATCTATGAGAATTTAGAATATTATCAAGTCAAGATTTGAGAGGTGATAATACCCCCAACTTGTCTGACTTCATTGTTAATCGAGAGACATCACGAGGTTGAAATTGAAAAGTGGTGGTAAATATATGACGTCTGATTTTCCATATGTGAACTATATACTTATACCAGAAGTGGTTTGTCCATTATCGACAATTTGACCTATTTTGACTTAGGAAGTATATGAAAGCTTTGTGATTTCATACCTTTGAGATTCCCTTGGGAGAACTTATCCCTGTGAAACAACTCTTGCTTTAAGGGCAGATATTTGAGATCTCCTTGGAACTCTTATAACAACTGCTTAATTCTGAAAGAACCGGAACTAAGTCAACCAGGATTTATCGATTGTTGGTTCAGGGAGACCGGGATCGAATAAGAATGAGTTATCTGAAAATCACTTCGAACCGACGTAAGCGTTCGAACTGAAGACGTCTTAAAGATGATAGAATCGAAGACAGAGTTTTTTGAAGTGCAAGAACTACTTGCTATTAACCTCGAGGATGCAGCAGAAGTAGTGCCTTCGGATTGTTAATATCCTGAGTAACTTGTATGGAATGAATGCTAGGATTACATTGTTACCTGGAGGGTAGTTTTAGCATTCCAAGATGGGTTTGCTAAAAATGGTAATCGCTACCTCGAGTCTCAGACCCGAAATGACTAAGATAGTGGATATTCTTCAGGGATATGTGGCTAACTACCATTAGAGTAAGGACATCCCTGATCTAGATTGATATTACTTTTGGATGTATGCCTCGGGTCCGATACAATTGTTGATCGCAGCAGAGAGATGATTATATTTGGTACTATCCGGTAACGGTTAGGCAAATCCACATTTGCACGGGGTCCATATGAGGCCTTCGGTACATTTTCTATAGAGGTGTACCATGACAGGCATACCCCAATAGCCATGTCATTGAGTGGAATCCATTTTCCAATACGTGCTTATGGACTTAGTTATATAATAAATATGTTATTGAATGAAATTAATGTAACTATTTTGGCTATGATTAAATATTTATTTTAAACCCTAGACATTATTATAATATTATTGGATTTTCCATTTGAAATGGTTTGGTTATCGTAAGGTAAAAACAGCTCGTGTTTATGTGAAACGTGGACTTACGAGATACCCTTATTTTAAAGGGTTTATAACTATAACAAAGCACATGATTTAATTTTACTCACACCAGACCCATGTCTGACCCGGAGTTTTTCTTTCTTTCCTTAAACTCTTAGTAGCCTAGTAGTTTAGGTTCTTATGGATGCATTTTGAAGAAGCATGGAGTAGAAAGCTTTACCATTATCTAGTTATCTATTTATTTCTACTATCGTTTACATGTAGTTGTGTATCTGCATAGTGGGGGTAGGCAGTTATAACTATCCCTAGCTAAAGTTAGTACATGTTCTAACTTTGATGTTTCATTTTGAAAGTGACTATACGTACTATCACTACTAAACAACAAATTGTTTGCTTCGGTTGTTTACCCCCTGCTTCAGTTCAACAACTGAAGTAAGTAAAGATGACGCAACAAGCCTAAACCTGTTGTTTGGCTAAACAACCGAAGCAAAAGTAGAAGTCATTTGCTTTGGTTGTTAGTAACAACCAAAGCAAAAAAGATCTTTTGCTTCGATTGTTACTTAAAACCAAAGCAAAAGAGGGGATCTTTGGCTTAGAAAGGACTCTTCTAACAACCGAAGAAAAATATGGTCTTTTGCTTCGATTTAAATTTACAACCAAAGCAAAAGAGGGGATCTTTGGCTTAAAAAAGACTCTTTTTTGCTTTGGTTGTTACCAACAACCGAAAAAAACCTTTTTTCTCCGGTTGTTACTAAGAACCAAAGCAAAAGAGTGCTCACAAATCATTAAAATACTCAAATATGCAATAATATGAATATATATCATAATAGATAATTATCATAGGCAATTTTAGAATCATTTATAATCAGACTAGATGGCAAATACAAATTGGACGATATAATATTAAATCAAGTATAATTCTTAAAAAGAAAATGAATCATTTCAAGTATAACAAATAGTATACAATCTCCCTATGTTACAAATAGTATACAATCTCTTTATGTATAACAAATAATATACAATCATTTCAATTTTATAATCTTTGCCTCATCTATAACAAATAGTATACAATCTCTCTATGCTATAAGCATTCAGTTCTTTAAAAAATAAAATAAATCATAGATACTAACCATGGAAGAAAGTAAAATGTATATAGATATTGCCTCTTCATTCCAATGCACAAATTTTGTAGCAATGGTAACAGAAATTTATTAGCGTCGATACACAATGAGATTCCAAAAAAAGAATAAGAAATAAGGATTGTATATGCATTATGTGCTCAAAATGATTTATCAAAAATCATTGTAGATAACCATGTTAAGTCACATAAGATGTAAACCTAGTAAGAAATAAGTTGAGGTATCAAACATATATTAAGTAATACTCCACTAGATTATGCTATTGTTGTAATATAACTGATCTAAGTAATATAAAATACTGATTAGTTGACTAACCAACAAATAAGGCTAGAAAGAAGGTTTTCAGATGACTTTTCCTTATTATAAGTTGATTGATACATCTGCATGCAAACGTATTGCTCCCTAATTTATATCCATTTTCAGGAAACACCTGACAAAAATCATTAAGTAACATGCCAGAAATACAAAACTACTAAATGTTTGCCATCATATATTTATTCATTAGATAATTGTTACTTACCACTGGCGACAATGCTCAAATTCATATGAAATAATTTTCTTTTTAATGTCAAGGTTTCTTTTAAGTAAATCTAGATTTGAGTGCTTCACACCAGTAGCAATGGTGTATTCGATAGATTCATTCATATAGGGAGACAAACATGGTTGAACATACTTTTACTTATAATATGTTGTAATCAAATAGTTGGAAAAGTGTTTTACACTAGTAGCGATGGCGTAATTGATAGATTCATTCAAACATGGAGGTAAACATGGTTGAACATGCCTATATAGTTTGGAGTCAAATAGGAAAGAAAATAGTTGGAAAAGTGCACAGGTAGATATGAAACAATATATTATTTACATTATTTGGATGAAACATATTATAAAGTGAATTATATGTACCTGCTTTTGAAAGTTCGGATGCCTCACTTTTAGCTTCACTAACAAAAGCTTCCTTGTTCCCGTGAACATAGTGATGAAGTTGATCTTTTAAGAAAATTGCTAGTTTTTCTCTTTCTGCACCAGCTGTAGAGATCAACATAATATACTTTTGTATGGATTTGGTGTTTGAAATTTAAAATATAAAAACCATCATATAACACTTTTGTTAGAATTAATACTTTCAATATTTTTATTCAGTGTGGTATTTTTAATATATATATATATATATATATATATATATATATATATATAGCGAGAGAGAGAGAATTTTGAAGATAACTTTCATAGATATGAGTGGGATAGATCTGGTATAGTATTTTTATGAAATACAATATAGCAGAAAGAAGGCAGAATTTGGGGACAAAAAAATTCATGTCACTTCTTTGACAGACTTGTACTGGTATTTCGATCAGTATTTGTCCACTTATGAATTTCAGGACAACATAGGTATTTAACATGTTGAGCAAAAAGCACAATCATCAATATTATTTGTATGATATAATAGTCATAGGTCCATAAAATTAGACATGACGTTATTATGATGAATGAATATTTACTATTGTGTCGAACAAAGAGAGCTTTTTTGTAAAACATAAATTGCAAAATATTGTCAAGAAGTAAATGTAAGCAAGAGATAGTGTAAAACATAAGTCTCAACCTGGTTCATATATCAAGAGAAAATGCTTCACTATCTTTGGATCCATGACACTATCATTTAGAACAGATGGCAACCTGTATTTGTTAAAAAGATCAATAAACCCGTTAATGGCAGATTCTCCTTTGATGAAACGGCTAAATGGCCTCTAAATAAGAATTTATGCACAAGGAAAGAGTTAGCAAAGCAAATCATATATTTCTCTATATATTTATCAAAAGGATGATTACCCAACCATACTATAATTTACACTGAACCACTTAACATATAACTAAATTAATTGAATTTACAAATTTAGTTAACTTAGTAAAACGTTCACCGATAATACAATTAAAAAAAATAAAGGCATTAACCATATTGTAATACCATTTAATGTGAAACCATAAGTGACATCCTTGTTTGCATAGTCACAACCAAGAGTAATGCTCTCATATGCGTACCTATTAAGGACCATGAATCATAACAAAAGTTTTACGTATTTTATTATATAAATTGTATTTACATATTAAGTTAATTATAGCCAGTGGGAAACTAATCTTTAGAACTTCCATTGCATATCCACATATCATTTTCATTTGACATCAATGATTTATTCAATGTTAACTTCAGGTGATTAAAAAATATGCATAAGGCTTAACTATGATATCCGATACGCTTTAGGTGATTAGTAAAGATTTATTTTTATAAATTTATTTCAACTCTATAAAACAAATTTAATTTTTAGAAATTTGGTTAATTTTTATAAAACCTGGTCTATTTGGTTAAATTTTTATAAACTTTAATTAATTTTATAGATTTATTTAATTACTATAAAATTTAGTCATTTATTCAACTTTTATAAAAAAAAATTATAAAAAACTTAGTTAATTTTTAGAAACTTATGTAAACTTTATATAAAACTTGGTTAACTCAGTTAATTTTTATAAAACTTGGTTAACTTAGTTAAATTTTGTTAAACTTAGTTAACCTATTTAAGTTTTATAAAATATTTTAATATTTATAAACTTATTTAACTTAATTAAAAATATAAGTTTGTTAATTTTTATAATCTTGTTTAATTTTTATAAAACTTGGTTAACTTTGTTGATTTTGTAAATTTAGTTAACATAGTCAAATTCTATAAAAAATAGTTAAATTTTATAAAATAGTCAACTCGGTCAAATTTTTATAAAACCTAATGTACTTTTACAAACTTTATTGTAATTTATAAAATAGTTAGCTTAACTAAATTGTAACAACCCTGAATTATTTAATTGTTTATTTTGGTTATTTTATTTGAAAACTTTATTTTATTTATTAAAATGGATAAATTTTGTTATTTTAAAAATAATTTTTATTGTGTGTGAATTATTATTTCAAATCTAAATAAATAGGATATTTCAAGAAAAGTGGATTTTTGATCAATCTGATCAAATTTTGACTTTTAAACTTAAAATTTAAATATTTGAATTCTTGAATTTTATCTTTTATTATGAAAATAAATTTAATTTCAAGAATACTGCTTTTCGTTTCGTTGAAATCCGATTTATATTGTGAAAGTTGTGCTTTTTACAATATTGGGTGTAAATTGATCTAGTTAATAAAATTATCTATTTTAATTTATATAAATAATATTTTTATTTGTCAAATCATGTTCTAATATGTGTTATATGACATGATATATTTTATTTTAAAACATTTTATTAAAAGTGATGTTATAATTTTTCCAAAGCTTAGTGTAATCATTTCCTATTTTTAAAGGCTAGTTTCTATTTTTCTGTCTTTTTTATTTAAATTATATTTAATTAAAATTTATTTATTTATTTTTATGAATGCATTTTTATTTTATGTTATTATCTTTATTTATAAATATTTACCAAGTCCATATAAATTTTTCAAAGTTTATTCTGTTTATTTTCAAGTTTTCTAGATTAGTTGTCATTTTTGTGCTATTTTCTTATTTTAACCATATATTATTAATAATTATTTATTTATATTTTATATTTTTGTTACATTTTCGAATTTTTAACTGAAACTATAATTATTTTCAGTTATTTAAACTTATATAAAGAAAATAGAAGAAATTTGAGAGGGTTATGACTTTTGATTTCCAATGGCCTTTTATCTTCCACCTTTTCACATTTTAACCTAACTTTTCATCAATTAGCCATAACTGTCCACTTCTTTCAATCGATCCTCATTTCCTCATTCATGTACATCATCTTTTTCTCATTTTTTGAAAAAAAAATTGGCCCCCTTGCTTGAGAAATGTTTTTTGGGGAATCTTCATTCCTTTCTTTATTTATTCTATTGTTTTAATTTTTTGCACTTGTTCTTCTTCATCATAGGTTTGGCCATGCTCCTCTCTATCCTTTGCCGCCTCCACCATCACCTGAGAACATCACCATCACCACCTCCTCTCTGACCAAACCCCAAGCCGTGCCTCCTTGTTGATGATCCATCACCTAAATTGCAACAAAACTCCATCTACATGTTTTAGCCGAACTACATCCACATCCACCACCTTCCACACCCCATAGCCGCCACAATCTCCACCTCCACCACCTCCAGTGCCACCTGGACTCTCTGCCAAGTCATCACCTTGGATCCCACAGTGAAGGCCGTGCCCATAGCAGCCTTGGCCGAGCCTAGTTTTGGCCTTGAAACCATGTGTATGTTGATTATTGTTGTTGTTTTCATCTCCACACTTTTGCACCATGTTAACCTATGTTAGGCCGACCATACCCAACCCAAACCTGACACAAAAACCTTGCTTTAGCCTTGTACTACACCTATGGACGAGCCTAATATATGCTGGAAGCAAGTGCAAAGCTATTCTGCTTTGATTTGGGAAGTTGATTATAGCTCAGTTTATCGTATTTGAATTTGAAAGCTTATGTATATTATATTGTTTTATTTGACTTGTATTCAAGGGAATTGATACTTTGGCTCTCCCACTCATCTCTTTGTCGTGCTATCGTGCCTGTGTGGATTCCTTTTGTGCATTCGTTGTCGTGTCTCCAGCTCAAACCAGTGAGTTATTCTCACCTGACAATGTATACATATATAATTAGTAAATTGACCCCTTGTGAATCTGTAAAATGCATTATCATGTTACACCTGCTATATTATGATTATACGATGGTCACCCATTCTTAAACACCTGTTATATCATATGTTACTGTTATATTATGTTGTTCTCTTATTTTATCAGTTTATCACACTGCAAGTTCTCTTTAGATTAGAATCACTATGAGTTGAAATGATACATACCCGAACGGACTTTAGAATAAGGAAAAATCGTTATAGGCTGAAATGATAGGCCTGAGCGATTTTCAATTTATTTTATTTACTTGGGACTGCAGGTTTGAAATGATAAAACCCGGGTTTTCTTTGTAAATTACGGGTTGAAATGATATATTACCCGTATCACTTTACCTAGCGTAGAAAATTATATACAGACCCGTGGTTAAAATATGTTTTTCTAAAATTTTAAATATTTTAGAAATGTAAATATTATAATATTTTAATCTATACTTAATTAAAAATGATTTTTGTAAAATATTATTGATTTTCTGAATATTTATAAGTGAAATAAATTAATGAAAAAGTTAGAAATTTTGAATGTAAGTTATTTTGGAAATTTTAATTTAATTATAAATGAAATTTAAATTAAATATGAAATTATGATAAATTTATGATATTTTGAAATTTAAATGATTTTATAATATATTAATGATTTTTGAATATAGTTAAAATGTGAAATGAATGAATATTTATGTTGAAATTGTGTAATATAACTAAAATTGGAAATTTATGAATTTGGCTAAAAGCTGAATTTTAAGTTAAGTAAATATAATGAAATTAAGTTATATTTGAGAATTTAAAACTTAAGTGTTAAGTTTAAATTTAATTTAATGAATTTAAATTGAATATTGGAATTTAATGAGTGAACTATTATTAAATCTTGATTTTTGAATGGAAATTGAACATTATAGAAACATGAATCTAAGGAAAATTAGATGATGTTTATAAATGTGAAATTGTATGATTTAATAAGTTAAAAATGTTTTAAATAAAAATATAATTGTTTGTGAAATTATATTGAACATTTGAAGTTAATTACTGCATTTTTGAAATGCTATAATTCTAAGGTAAATGATAATACAGCATTTGTAAATGCTGTAGTTGATGATAATGAATTAAAAAGCTAAATAAGATTAAAGGCTATTATAGCATTTTGTAAAGTGCTATAATTGTTGAATATAACTAAGTTTTATTTGAAACTAATGTAAACCTATTACAGCATTTTAAATGCTGTCTTTTGTTAAATTGAACTGTTTTAAATGTAACTTTCCGTAGCGTTTTCTAAATGCTGCGAAAAGTGAATTTTTATTGTTTTGATAAAATTAAGTGAATGAATGAACTTTGAAAAGTTTAAAATTTTGTAAATTTAATAATTTAATTATTAAATATAATAACTTCATTTTTTTATGATTTAAAAATGAAGTAATTTGTTTTGGAAAACAAACTATTTTGAAATGTGTGATGAAATGGTATTTTAAATAAATGAATTTGGTTTGGAAGATACAATATTTTGATATTTTGAAATGGATTTTTGAATGATATTGAATTGTGAAATGATATTTGATTTCGAAGTTTAAATACCATTTTGAAATTTTAACCACGAGATGTATTTAATTTATAGTTTAAGTTATTGTACATTACTACAGTTCACTTGAGTTGGTTTACATTATATAAGTATATATGTCCTGACTCGAGTGTTTTGTGTTTTACTTTACTCTCGGGTCAGCCTGAGTATTCACAGCTTTGGATTCTCTTTCTGGAGCTGGTCTTTGCTGGAGTTTCTGCTTATCTACATTTATATCTACTTCTGTTTTGGCTATTCTAGTTTATCTCATGTATCAGTGAACTACTATGTATTTAGGATTTCTATTATGTTGTTTTCAGACTGTATTATGTTTTGGTTTGAGACTCTTTCATAGTAGCTTCATGAACTACTATGGTATTTTTAAATTTCCGCTGCAAGCTATTCTGATATTTCTGTGTCTATGATTCTGTTATTGTATTTCATTTGCTCCAAATTTATTTACAATCTGTTGTTTCGCATCATTCAAGTCCGACGTGTGTGGATTATTGTCGATTTGAATGGTACGAAATGGCGGGTCGTGACATAAATTTTTGTAAACTTTGTTAATTTCTATAAAATTGTTTAATTTTTATTAAACTTAGTCAACATAGTAAATCTTTTGTAAAATTTGATACTTTCTATATACTAATTTTTTATATAACTTTTTCAACTTAATTAATTCAAAAAAGGTTAGTTAATTTTTGTAAACTAATTTAATTTTTATAAAGCTTAGTTAACTTATTTAATCATTATAAATCTTAATTATATAAGGTAACTACATATGCATATGCTACAACTATATTTTGATTTATCAAAGTGATATTTAGTTGGTGAGCTTAGTTAACTTAGTTATTATAAGGTAACTATACAAGCATATGTTATGATTTATCGAAATGATATTTTATTAGTTGTACATGACGCAAGGAATTATGGTTTTCTACCCAGTAAGGACGTGAATCTAAAGTAGCATATTGATGAAATTAGTAAAGGGATAATGATTATCTTTTAAATAGCATAAAAAGGGAATGGATAAATCTTTTTAAATTGTAAGTTATGTACTTATAAATAGCAAAAATATTATAGAATATATGCTAAAATATCAAGTACGAAAGTAGAAATATCTTAGACATGTTTATAATGCGTACCATCTTTCATTCATGGCATAATGCATTTGGCATCATACACCAAAATGTATGAAAATGAATTTAGGCATAACTAAAATGAACACTACAACAGGTCTAGTGTGAGCTACAATGTAACGTCCCGATTTTCTGATGCCCAAAATTAAATTTTAACTGAAGTTATAAATAAAAAATTTAAGTAAACTAATAGTAAGCAAATGAATTGAAATTGAATATTGAGATAATATTTAATTTAAAAATTGTGTAAAGTAAAGTTGTAGAATTGATTCGAAGTGAATGAGAATAATAAAATTTTGGACTGGTTAGATAAATATGGATTGGGATAAGGTGAATAAAATTCAATATTTAAAATTGAAGGGTGAGTTAATCTCACTCATTTTATTTTCATTTGATAAAAATGTTTTGGTTATCGTAAGGTAAAAACCTGGCATGTTTATTTGTGGCATGATCTTACGAGATACTTTTGATTTCAAAAGATTTTGAAAACTTTAATAATTTAATTGGGTGTGTTTTCTCACTCTGGTTTTCCAGACTGACTCGGGTGTTATTTAACTATAATGCTCGAGTCAGACCGAGTATTATAGAATACAGAAAAGGATGCAGAGGAGTTTAGGAGACGAGCTGGATGGCGAGACGTATCACACGTATTTAATGAATATTCCACTGTGTTTGATTTATAGTCAGTTTTGTAAGGACAGGTTATGATAACTGTCCAGTTGTGTGTTATGAATTTTGTTGTACTTTGTTGATGTAGTGTATAAACAGGTATAGTTCCTTTTGTTTTAAAGATTATTCAATTACCTATTATATATTGTTCCCTTGCAATTGTGAGATTCTGATATTGTTTTTATTTATTCTTCTACCTCCTTCTTCTTTAACCCTAATGGTTCGGTTTTCCGACACTCGAATGTTCGGCATTTGATACAATGGACATACAAATGTTGATTTTTGGGCGTCAAAAAATTTGAATTCCTTTGGGTTTGAAAATGATTTTTAAAGGCTTTGGACATAAATACATTTAACGAATAAATTTGAATTATAGTATGATTTATAATTAAAATGAGATAAAATTCCAGAGTAATGTTTGAATATGAGTTGAAAGCATTTGAAATTTGAAAATTTGGGAAACAGGTTGGAGGGATCCAACTGGATTCCTTAAAATATTTAGATTTGTTTTAATACTATGATATGATTTATTTGATAATCTGTGATAGATTATATTGGTAATGGAAAATTTTGGATGCTATGGTTTAATTGAATATATTTGGGTATATTGAGATATCAGAATATAAAAATGGGTTTTTTAGGAAATTAAAAAGAGGGTTTTAAGTAAATAATTATAAAGAATTTGGATAACTTAAAGAATGAATTGGAAAAGGATAAAAGTTGATTTTTAAATTCTAACAAATAAATCTCAAGTACGGGAAAAGAGATATTTTGAATAAATTGAATAACTGAGTTTATAAACTTAAATGATATTATTTAAAAGGAGTAAAGAATTTATTTTTAAATTCAAGGTTAAATTTGTTTGAAAAAGATAAAGAAGAAATTTGAAAAGTATGAAATTTGTATTTTAGTTTAAATAAGATTTTAAACCATAGTAAAGAAGTTAAATCTGAAATTAATGGGTTTGAAATAAATTGAGTAGGTAAAGGAAATTTATATTTTAAAATGGAGTAAATTTGAAAATCGATTTGGAAACTGATTACACGTTTGAAACCGTGTTTTTAAAGGAGATGAGACGATGGAATCTGTAAACGGGGTTTACAAATTAAGCGAAATATTTATCAGAGGATAATTTGAAAATATAAATTCAGAATGAGAATTTATAAGGAAAGGGCAATTTGTTTAAAAATTAATAGTGATTTATTTTTAAAGATACGGAAAGAAAAGTGTATTTCCCTAGAAAGCCAAGTATATTTTCAAATAAAAATTTCCACGTATAAGTTAGAGGTTTTAAAGTGATTTTTTCTAAAGAATGTTTTAAGAGAAATTTTATTATTTTAAATTGTTTTAAAATTTTAAAAGTAAGTATTTATTTGAATTAATTATAATAGTAATTATTTGAAAGGTTTGACTAGTATTATGACTTTAAAGATAATTATTAATATTTATATTTTATAAATTAGTTTATTTTAAAGATAGTTTGACTAAAGTTTTTATTTGAAAACTTATATAGAATTTCATGATTTTTATTTTAAAATTTGTTTTGGCTTTAGTTTTACAAGAGAAGTTATTATAAAATTTCATAACTAGTAATTTAAATAAAGTCTTTTAAGTGGTTTTTATTTTAAATGTTTTAAATATATATTTTTTTGGATAAAGCGATTTTAAATTATTTCAAATCTAAAGTATTTAGACTCGGTAATTTTCAGTGGAAATAAAAAATATTTGGTAATTTATTCTGCGAGAGGAAAGTGATTTGAAACTATTTTCAAAGGATTGAAGTATGGGAAATAGCTTGCAAAGATATTTTGAAATAAATAATTCGGAAAATTATTTAAATCTGATGATTGTTGGTGAAAGTTAATTAATAGTTGAATAAATGACTCTCAATATTGGCCAATGCGCTGATCATTTCGAAGAGGCCGAGATCGGAATTTATTTTTCGAAAACTACTTCGATCTGCTTTGAACGTTTTCGTGTGGAAGACAAGAGCTTGGAGTCGAAGATGGAGCAATGAAGTGCAAGGGCTAATCGCTACTAATCCTGAGGGTGATTCCAAAATGGATGTAGTAGGAGTAGTGCCTTCGGTTCCATTCGAACCCGGAACGGACTTGTATGGACGAATGCTTTTAGAACATCGTAAGGAGGACGATGAGCATTCTAAGTGAATGTGTACTAAAAAAGGTAATGCATAGCCTCGAGCCTCATCAATCGGGAATGGATAAAACAGGGGAGGTGCACATAAGGCTAAGTGGCTAGCAACCAATTAGGGTAAGATCATCCCTGTTTATATGTCCATTTTATTTCGGCTATGTGGGCGGTTGCTGATCTCAACCACGGGATGAACTTATTCAGACTATGCAGTAGGGGGTAGCTCTGGTCTTGTGATGCAGAGGATCAGGGTGGATCCTCCTACGGTGATCTAGACCACATACTGTGACGGGCGGTACAGCAGTAGCTCTGCCATTGTATGGAATCCAATCTCCAATAAGCGACTGTACGGATTTGATTGTACCCAACTATGCTGAAACATGAGATGCAAGCATTTCAGCGAGATTTTATTTTACTTTCTATAGACACTATTATAATATCAAACGGATTTGATAAAAATGTTTTGGTTATCGTAAGGTAAAAACCAGGTATGTTTATCTGTGGCATAGTCTTACGAGATACCTTTGATTTCAAAATATTTTGGAATTTTTTATAATCCAATTGGGTATGTTTTCTCACTCTGGTCTACCAAACTGACTTGGGTGTTATTATCTATAATGCTCGGGTCAGATCGAGTATTATATAATACAGAAAAGGATGTTGAGGAGTTCAGGAGACGAGCTGGATGGCGAGATGTATCACCCGTATTTAATGAATATTCCGCTATGTTTGATTTATAGTCAGTTTTATGAGGACATGTTATGATAACTGTCCAGTTGTGTGTTATGAATTTTGTTGTACTCTGATGATGTAATGTATAAACAGATATAATTCTTTTGTTTTGAGGATTAGTCATTTATATATTATATATTGTTCCGCTACGATAGTAAGATTCTGATATTGTTTTCTATTTCTTCTCTACCTTTTTCTTCTTTAACCATAACGGACTGCTTTTCCAGCATTCGATTGTTCGGCATTTAATATAGTGGACGTATCAGTGTTAATTTTCGGACGTCAAAAAATCAGGTCGTTGCCTACAATGTAAATCGGAGGCGGGACTGTCGCATATAGTAGGAATGAGGGATGAGGCATGATTCAGAGAATAGTATGTAAGAGAAATGCTATTACGTGCATCATTTCTAGAGATGAGTTGGTGCATGCATGAGAGGGGGAGCGGAGGCTATTGCAAGAAGGGGTTCTCTGTACTGAATATGCAGTGAAACTGAACCCTACTGAGCTGCTGCAAGGACATGATTGAATTACGCATATGAAGGCTGCAAGATAAAACGATCAAGCTACTTTGCAAGAAGGGGTGCTCTGGATTGAACAGGAATTGAAATCAAACCATACTGAGCTGTTGCGAGAAGGACATAATTAAGTTGTACACATGAAGGCTATAGGACAAGATGATCAAGAAGTTGTACGATAGGAGTGTGCCTCAGGATAAGGTGAGGTGAGGTGAGCTGGTGATGAATTTCAGGGTGGGACAGACTATGAAATTTTTGCAGGGATGAGCTTCACTAAAATGACTCTTTGAAGGTTGTTCTCATAACTTACATTAATGAAGATGAACACCAATTTAATAAAAAGAACAATGGTAGTTTGATATTTTAACTTATATGTTTTTAATAGCTTGTGCAGATTTCAGCGATGAAAACATCCACTTCAAGTTGATTTATAGCTTCAATTTAGTAAGTTCAAGCATTCTCATACATAGATAATTGGTAATCATATTTTTTTATTAACAACGATAATAGCTTATGCACATTGAATAATTACAATAAGAAAGAGGCAATTTTTTACAATAAAAAATAGGCATATTTCCTAGTATAATTTGCAGATCTAAAACAGATTAGCATTAGTAATCGGTTATGCTTCATGGGGAGAGAAAGATTGCGATTAGGAGAATTGATAGCTCAACAAGTGAGCTAGGGACTTTCTCAAAGCAAAGAAACGGACTACTTAAGAAGGTCAAAGAGCTAGCTATTCTCTGTGATGTAGAAGTTGGATTGATTAATTTCTTAAGCACGGGCAGACTTTATGAACTTGCTAATATAAGTATATACACAGTTAAATCTTACTTGGATATTTTTATCTGGTTTTATTTGGGTATGGGTGTGAAAAATCTTCTAATCAACTTACAAACCTTTTAAATAATCACTACAATATTTCAAAAAATGGAAAATGGTAATTTAAGTATATGCGGTATGCTGGGAATGAAATATTCAACTTGACCAACAAAATGTAGCAAGAAATTCTAAACTATATACCGATCCTACTTTGGTTAGCTTTGCTCGTAGATGATTCATACTCTTCAGCAATCATTACTATGTTGCAAACAAGAATGAATGATACTGCAATCCGAGAATATTTCGCTGTTAAATCAAACCCACTGAGGTCTGCAACATAGAATTTTCAACCAAAAAAATTAAGTGGGTGGGAGTGCTGAGTATGGTGAAAAAATCCCCAACTTACTATCGCAGAAAAAATACAAACATAAAGACTCCCAACTTAAAAACTCTTAAGCAACCATTACTATGCCGTCGAAATACAAACATAAAAACTCCCAACTTAATCAGGCAACTAATATAATCACATAGTTACTATGTATCAAATCACAACTATACAAGCACACAAGTGATAAAAAGAGAGAAAAAAACCCAAGAAAAATGAAAATTTGACTGTTGATATTAAATAATGTATCAAAAATAGCTTTGAATTACCTCATGGGTCCTCAAAACTGGATTATTCACCATCAACCCTTTTGTCTCTTCCTACACTATCAACAAGAAATAAACCAATAGTTAATCATGATAATTCTAAATTTCACCAACATACCATAAACTATTTACCAAAATAAATATAATGGTTAAAATTAATCAAACATAGGATATTACAATCAAGTGATAATTCTTTTTAATAACAAATTAAAGTAGTATACCAACTTAAAATACAGTCAACAAAATTTCAGCCAAAAGTATCTGAATAATTTAATGGCTAATAGGCCAGAAATTAACCTTCTAAATACAAATGCATAGGTAAAAATAATATCTTGAATCATGGATGAATCACCTTCCAGTCTAATAATCTCTTCTATCAAATTATCATAATTTAACCATTTCGTACATAGCAGCTCCACCAATTCCATCTGCTACAACAACTGGACCCGATACCTACTCAAAAGAAACTAATTTGACAAAAAATACAATTTGAATTTCGTAAAGTTTATCAAATTGGATTGAGTTCTTTCATACCTTGTGGACGTAACCATTTTGATGTCAACTATGAGCTAGGTTTTGACTTTTTCATTGAAGAATGAGAATCGCTATTTTAAGTTTCAGATCCAAAAGAAAATTTTCAATTTTTTCCTTTATTCTTTGAGGAGGAGAAGCTTAGTAAAATTTATCTAAGTAATATGCAGAAGAACAGAAAAATGAGCGGCCGAAGAAAAAATTTCATCATAACTTTAAGTTATCCGGGGGAACATTCCGTAGTAGCATTTCTTTATTTAGTTTTATTTTTCTGTATTAGCATTAGTTGCATTGCTTGAAACGCTGCTAATTAATGCAACTAACAACAAGTTTTGTTTTAGTGCTTGTCCATGATGGCATGGATCCTTTTGAATATTGTAGAGAATGCGTAGCAAAATAGGTGTGTGATGCATAGTGAAATAGGTGCATGTTATCTGATGGGCTTGCATGCGTTAATATGAAAAAGTGAAATTGATTGATGGATGGCAAACACGAGAATATAAAGAAATCTAAAATGCTACCCATAATAGTTAGATAACATTTTAGTCTAAGAAATGCTAGTCAAATATTTTTATGCCAGTTATGGGATAAATTAAGAAACTATAAAATGAAGGCTTTGAAAATTAAGGGGATATGTCTCTTCTTGAATGCTCCATTAGTAGCAAAAAAGCACAAAGAAGGATACTGTGCCACCATGGTTTGAAAATTTATATTTGTAATTACCACAAGAATAAGCAGAGACTAGATACATGTGCTTGAATTCCATAAATGGCATCAAATACTAACCTGGTCATTCTAAAGCATAAGTACCGACCATAAGCAACCTTCCAGAGAAATCACAATAAACTGAAAAAGAATTATGAAATAAAATAACAGTATTGACCGCACCTTTTTCCGTCTCCTTAAGCATATCTTTAAGAATTGCTCATTGTGTACCAAGTACCTCCAGCTGCATCTGCTTAAATGTCCTCACTTGCTTTCTTCTTATCTTCAAGGACTTCATTTATTGCATGCCATAGTGAAATTCTAGTTTTCTAAAAAATATCAAATTGCAGACAAAGTATATGGAAACTCTATATAAATAGAAGTATGGAGATATAGTATACAAATCAAATTATAGTGTGTGTCCATGAAATTTTGGAAATAACAATGCTCAATAAAATTTACATTTCATTTAGGATAGGACTTGCTATGTTTTAACAAGTGCTGGAAGGACTCATTTAGGTAAAAAATTAGTGCATTTTCCTTGAACTTGCGTGTTCTATAGAATTCCACTAGATTTCAATTTCTTCTAGGAAGTAAACAATGAGTATTTCAATAAAATTACTATAACAACTTCAAATTTTATTTATCAATTGATGGAATTTTACCCTGCATCTCTCAGGAAATACATTTGATCTATTGATGGTACAAAAAGCATTGCATTATAAACATTGTTGCCACAGCGGCCTTTTTTGTCCAATTCAAAAGGTAAAATGAATAAAAGAGAATTTGGGGCAGTTCTAAATCTAAGTAAAAATTACATCAACTTGAATAAATTACCTTGGGTAGTTGCAGTATAGATTAACTATCTACTTAATATCCAAAATTTAAAAAAATTGATCATAACATACAATTCTAACAGATTCCTAATTTGATTTTAATTATTCATAGCTTAAACTTATTTCCATACTACAAAATTGTCATAAAATTAAAAATATAACTGGAGAAGTACAAAAACCTTAAGAAATCATGTTTCTCACATATGAAGAATGATGACAAAAATTTCATTAAAGGATGGTAATTCACTTGCTTATATTCAACTTCCAAAGACCGTAAAAATATTTCTATTAAATGCATTGTATGTGTCTTGTAGCAAATAATTAAGAGATTCAATAAATATCAAATAAGGTACTTCCATAGAGTTACCTAATACTATTAAGTAAATTTTAGTTTCAATGCCACTTATATAAATTTATTGAAGTGAGCAAGCATGGCTAGGTAGGTTGTGAAACATAAATGAATGCTTGATCATGTATTATATGTTAATTCTTATGATACATGATATGTAATACAGAAAGAAAGAAAAATACCTGCTGCAAAATGTTCTCTGCTTTTCAATTATTATATTAGCATGTTTTTTATTCACTAAAGTAGTTTGTATTATTCAAAACCTCAATGCTCCATTGCAGGTTTAAAGTTACAGAATTTGACTACCATTGCATTTATAAGTACCATAAAAAGGAAAAAAGAGCACCAAGTTCTATAAAAAAAATATGTATGAATATAGTGTTGGTTAAGGACCTGATAAGATATAAAGTGACTTTAATCTATAGGGGAAAAGAGGCATTAAAGATATTTTGTATCAATTTGATTATTTTCCCTCCAAATATTTGATACACAACACAGATACACACATACACACACACTCGTATATATATGTGCATGTATTTTGTATAACATACAAGCAAATTCATATTCAAGATTAGTTTAAATTAATATGAATTGAAAGTTTAAGTCGGTGAAACCTATATACACATAATTACCTAGATCAAAATATGCCTAAATTTAAATATGAATTTAGTAGCAGTGACTTGGATAAAATCTGAATTTAGGAGCAGTACAAAATTAAAAAATAATTGAACTCTGTTCCTTTTCTAATGTACTCTTCATTAGTATAGTTATTAGAGCAATTCAGATAAAGCTGCTGCTACTTCTGAAAATATTATTTCAACTCATTGACGACAACATAATCACCAACAAAAATCAGAAAAATGCAATAACTTAGATCAAAATGGGTAAATTTCAGAACCAAGCTAATGTGTTATAAATCAATTCATCGTACAAAAGCATTCTAAAAAATCAGGGTTCAAGAAATGAGTTACCATTTCAAATTGATCTCTTTGATTAAATATTTATGCCAAACTTAAGTTACATAATAGTCTGTGCTTGAGTTCAATATTCAAACCCATGCAGCAGCAGCCTAGAGTAACCTTGCATTACATCCGTCCTCGAACCTAATAATTATTAGCTGAGCTAATTCATTCATCTTTTGGCGACTTAAACAAAAAAGATGGGTATTATAACAAGTTACTTAGTGAATGATTGCTTTTCTTTGTTGGTATTATTTAAGCTAGGTTCACAACAAAATGGCACTTGCAGCCTTTTGTCAACAGCTTCCATAAAGATGAGATTTAAGAATCCAAATCAATTTCCAAAATTGCTTTACGCTTCAATTTATCCTTAAAGCCAAAACACAACCTATTGTCAAAAATAAAATCAGGAAAACTACCCAAAATATATTATTAACCATAAAGCATTTCAAAGCCACTATAAAGAGCCTATCAAAAATATAACATTGCAATAGGAGATATGACTATAAAATACTTTTTTACTACTACTGATGACTGAGAAATAAGCTCTGACTGCAAACCAGATTAAGTAATAGAAACACAAATAGGTAAGGGGATATCAATTGTACATATCAGTGTTGTAAACATAAGTCAACAAGACCTGCATATTGCATTGGTTAAATGCTAATCTACTCAATCGTCGTATCATTTACATTTTAATCATGGTTCTGTAGCTACAGGTTAGCCAATGGGGATGTGACCCCTACATGAATTGGAAGAAAAGAAAACTCCATTTCTTTCACTTCAATACAAAGAGCTAATGGATCTTTCTTCTTAAACTTTTATCTCTCTTCCTAATCTATATCTATCAAAACAGATAAATAAAAGTTAAAACATATATAGTAAACCAGCTTTTACCCATCTGAGTTGTACAATGCTGCAATTTGATGCAATTTGAATTGAGATATGTACAAACTTGTTTAATTTGAAATTTAGGTGAAATTTGGTGCAGACTTTTTTTAAGGAAAAAATGTTCCGTACTTTAAGTGTTTTTGAATGGTTGATAATTCATTGTTGTTGAGATTGGAAAATAAAAGGATAATTTCTTCTTTATAATTAGTTTAAGGATCTTCGGGTTAATGTTTGATTTAGCTTATCGTTGATCTAGAGACAATTTTTGTTAAAGTTTGATTTGGAAACTAATATTAAATGATTGTTCTTGAATTCAAATCTTTCAAAAAAAATTATTCATCTCGAAATTAAGAAATAGTGTCACACAAGTATGCCCCTTGTCAATCAAGTATGCAGAATCAAATAGTTCTTGCAGTTGAGCAAAATTCAATAAATCAAATATAGAGGAGAAGAAAAAATTAGCCAATACACATCAATCTTCTCTAAGAATCTCAACTTTATTCAGATAAACTTTGTCACTTCCTTCAGATTCATTTCCGGTCCATGTAGAAGAAGAAACACCACCATCGCGTTCCTTTAAAATCCTCTCCATATCATTCGATCCAATCCTCAAAATACTTACAATCATAACTTAAAAAGTAATAACTGAAAGGATAACAATTAGTGCAACTAGGGTCCAAAAGGGCAGAAAGGTAAATAAAAAACTGCTTACTTCCAACAGTGGCGATATTCCAAATTCAGAGGATCTTCGATCCCAGTCCTTTCTTGCTCCACCACATTGCCATCCTAAAACTTGTCCTTTATTAAATGAGTGATGATAGAATCAGAGCTCAAGCATACCTATTTGAAGAGTATAATTTCTTGCAAAAATCAATAACACTCTGGTAATACTTAGTTTTCCCAAATTATTCGAATTGGGTATCTAAGAATCGAAATGTGAGTTCGAAGTGGCCTTTGGAGATGCGATGGTGAAACAATTTCAATTAGGGTTGAGTTAATCTAGGATGTGGAGATGCTTTGAATCTGAGGTTAAGATTAGGGTTTGAGTCGATTTGGGTTTTGTTATTGAAAAGTGAAAAATTGCAATGGTGAAATGAAGGTCGAAAAAACCTTAAAGGGTAGTTTATGCAGGCTGAAAATAACTAATCTTTTGCTTTGGTTGTGTTGTCTTTTGCTTCGGTTGTTAACACAACCGAAGCAAATTAATGAGTTGTTAGTTTGCAATGGTATATTGCTTTGGTTGTTAAGGTGGAACAGAAGGTAGTAGTACCATTTGCTTCGGTTGCATACACAACCGAAGCAAATGAGGTGAAGCAACATACATTTTTTAACTAGTTATTTTATGTTTTATAATGTATGATTTCTATGCATTTTGAGATTCTATGTTTCTTTCTTCTTGTCATTCTTTTCTTTTACCCCATAGTATGTCTTTCGAATTCCTAGATGATCGGCACATGAATCACGTGGATGTATTAACTATCGTCTTTGGATGTAAGAAAGGCGGACTGCTACATGTGTTATCAAAGCTTATGTTAAGCGAACACCTAGGCCTTGGTTGGGATCAACTCATTAGATATAGGGTTAGAATACCCTAGAAAGATTTTAGTCTATGAGAGTTCGTATTTGTAATTTTATCCGAATACACACACAGATATATGTACATATACATATACATACATACATACATACATACATATATATATATATATATATACTAGAGTTATTTTGATCAACATTTACATGTTTGATTTAATATCATTTTCCCTAAGTTAATATTGTCTATGTATTCTAAAAGTTATCTTACTATTGTTAGGTAGTAAGAAATGAGTACAAGAGGAAGACGTAGAAGGGTAAGTGGTAGTACTACAACCAGCAATGGTTGAGCTACAGATGCTACTAGGGTAGGAATGGTAGAATAAGAGGTGCATGTGCAACCTCGAGTTAACATTGCATCCTTGTGAAGACTATACCAATTTGGGTGGAAAGCCGTTCAAAGGATATAATCCGTTACCAAAGCCCAAGCTTGACTTCATTCTTATGATAAGATGTTTAAGGGACTTAGTATTTTTGATGAGAAAAAGCGCTTTGTGGCATCTTGGCAATTGTAGGAGGGAGCTTCGACATGGAGGGATTCGGTTACAGGGAATGTCCCCGAGGATGACTTTTCTTATGCAAGGTTTAAAGAAGTATTTGAAGATCAATATATGCCTACAACAGAGAAGATCCGTCTTTCTGGAAGTTTTTCAGATCTTAAGCAAGGAGAAATGACTATAGCTGAGTGTGCAGCTAAGTTCAATGAGTTGTCGTGCTTCGGGCGGGGACTTATTGATACTCCCTTAAAGAAGAATGAAATGTTCATAGTTAGAATGAGGAAAGAATCTCATGAGAAAATGGCTACAGACTTGAAAAGATCTTTCATAGGTCTCGTAGATATGGCTTTGCATTGTGAAGTTTTTGATAAGAAAAAGTAGGTAGCTACACCAAGCAATAATAGCAACAACCCAAACAAGAGGAAGTTCAACCAGCAAGGAAAGAAGCAGTGGGGATGAAATTTAGGATGAGGGGTTCAAGGAAACAAGTATAAGGATGTTAAGTGTTATGAGTATAAGCAGAAATGACATATTGCAAGTTCTGTAAGAATCCCAAAGTTCAGAAGCAGCGAACATGACCTATTTCTCCAATGGTTCAAAGGACACTTTGCTTTAATTTCCACAACCAAGGGATATGGTAAAGGAATGCCTACTATTGCAAAAGGGGTAGCAATTCAAAATTTACGCCATCAGATGTGAGGGGGGAAGGAGTTCTTGATGGTTATTTATATGTTTATTGCATTTTAGTGCGGATATTATTTGATACCGAGGCTTCCCATAGTTTTATATCTAAAGGATTGGTTAATAGATTGAAACTTCTCCAAGGATTGTAGAAACCCCTATTTGTGTATCTAACCCCATAGGTGGTGCGACTAACCTATGTATGATTTTTGAAAATGTACGAGTTACATATCTTACCCACCATTTTTCATGTAACTTGTTTGTTCTAGATTTTAATAGATTTGATGTTTTTACTTGGTAAGGATTTGGTAGCGGAGTATGGAGCTATTCTTGATTGCGTCAAGAGGATGATAGTGTTGAAGAGAGGACGATGGTGGGTTGGAAACCTATTATTCATCTTACCTATAAGAGGGGCCCGAAAAGAAAGGTGGAGTTAAGAAATTAGACAAATAATTTGCGAAGTAAAGGACTGATAAGGCCAAGTCGCTTAAGTTGGGGAGCAGTTGTAGATTTTGTTGCAAAGTCAAATGGTTCGCTAAGTCTTTGTGTTGATTACCATAAGCTAAACAAACAGATGGTTTGGAATAAGTATCCTCTAACCCGTATGGATGCTTGTTCAACCAACTTCATGATGCTCGGGTATTCTCTTAGATGGATCGTGCCACGAGATTTCATCAATTAAGGACATCAAAGGATAGTGTTCAAATAACGGCATTCAGTGGTTCGAATTGTTTCTACAAGTGGTTGGTTATGCCTTAGGGCTAAACAATGCACCCGCCAATTTTGTGGGCGTTATGAATCGAGTCTTTAGAGATGTGCTAAATAAATTTGTGTAGGTCTATATATATGATATTCTTATTTATTCCAAGATCGAGAAGGAACATAAATGCCATCTATAAATTGTGTTGGAAATGTTGAGGAGACACGTTTTAAAAGCTAAATTTTCTAAATGCAATTTCTGGCAATTGAAAGTAAGGTTCCACATATACGTTGTGCCAGGGGATGATATTTCGATTGATGTAGAAAGGGTTGCAAATGTTAAAGACTGGTTCAATGGAGGTTTGAAGCTTATTAGGCATGGAGGGATATTACAGAAGATTTTTTCAAGACTTCTCCAAAATTACCTTGCATCTAACAAAGTTGACAAAGAAGAATGTTAAGTTTGTTTGGACATCGAGGTGTGAAGAAGCATTCAATGAGTTAAAGAAGTGGTTAGCCAGCACTCCCGTCCTATCGATCCCGGATGGAGGTAAAGGGATGCTCGCCGCACTAGGTTGGGTGTAGTATTAATGCAATAGAAAAGGGTTATCGCTTATGCTAGTAAGCAACTGAAGCCTCATGAGTGTAACTATGCAACACATGACCTAGAATTATGAGCCGTCGTGTTTTCAATAAAAATATAGAGGCATTACTTACTAGTTGAGAATCATTCTAATCCTCTTTAACTTATCTTAATAACCTTTAAGGGATCTTAGTGAGTATAATTCCTTCTTTAAATAGGTAAAAAAAAATCCTTGAAGTATATTTTCACGTAGAAAGACTTGAACATGAGACAACAACGTTGGTTAGAATTTTCTTGCAGCATATGACCTTGATATTTCATATCTTCCTAGAACACCAATGTAGTAGCTGATGTGCTCAGTAGAAGGCATGCAATTTTGGTTCATCTAGAAGTTACTTCGACCCTCCTTGATAGAATTGCAAGTAAGCAAAGAAAAGATAGTCATTTAATGAATATCATCAAGGACATTGGCAAGGGACATTGTTCAAGTTTTAAGACTGATCACCGTGGGATATTACGGATGAACAGAATGATATGTGTCGAATGTCAACTGTATTAGGCAAAAAATATTAGAAAAATACCATCAATCCAAACTAAAGTGTTACAAAGATGAATCGGGACAAGAAGCGAGTATTCTGGTGGAAGGGAATAAAGAGTGATATTTCTGTTCATGTTAGCAGATGTGCAAATTGCCAGCAAATAAAAGGTGACCATTAAAGGACTGTTGGACTAATACAACCGCTCGAGATTCTGATTTGGAAATGGTTGCAGGTATCGATGGATTTTATAGAAGGTTTGTCTAAGTCAAGTAAGTGTATCGAAGGCGCTTGGATTATTATTGATCGACTAACCAAAATAGCGCATTTTATTTTGGTGAGGCCGACTAGAAACGTAGCATTCTTAGAAGATATTTAGATGAACGAGACTGTTTGGTTGCATGGAGTTCCTAATAGCATTGTAAGTGACCGGGATCTAATTTTTACTAATCAGTTCTGGGAAGCATTGCAAGCAGCTTTAGGAACAAAGTTGAGTTTAAGCACTGCATATCATTCTTAAACTGATGGTTGGATGGAGAGAGTAAACAGAGTTTTGGAGGATCTTTTGAGAGCTTACATATTGGATTTTGGAGGATCATGAGAGGATCATCTTCATTTAGTTGAGTTCTCTTATAATTACAGTTACCAAGCAAGTATTGGCACAATAAGTTATGAAGCACTATGGTCAGTCGTGCAAATCACCATTATGTTAGTTTGAAACTAGAGATAGGTTAGTGCTTATCCCCAAGGTGATTCATGAAGCCATAAAAAAGATAGCTTTAATTAGAAGGAAGATGAAGGAACCATAGGATAGAACGAAGAGCAATGCCAATTAGAGGTGCAAAGACTTGGAATTCTCAGACGAGGACTTTGGTTTTGTAAAGGTTTCTCCGATGAGAGCAATTATGCGGTTTAAGAGAGCACGAAAATTGGCACCTCGATGTGTTGCACCTTTCAAATTCTTGAGCGAATTGGCCCACTTTCCTATCAAGTTGAGTTACTTAAGAGATTGTCGGGCATAAACAATGTTTTTCATGTATCTCATTTGACGAAATAGGTTTTCGGTCTGACACTAATTATTGAGCCAGCTGTTCAAGAAGACTCAGAAGTGGAGCCGAACTTGAGCATTATAAGGCTTCATGGTCGCATTGTGGATTGTGATGTAAAATAATTGTGTAATAAAGTCATTAGGTTGATTAAGGTTCGGTAGAGCAATGAGCTAGAGATTGCACTTGAGAAACTAACGATAGCATGAGCAAGATTTATCTCAAATTACTGATAGATGAGTAGTTTGCATATATTGTATCGATAGCACTCACCATATGTGGTGTAGTCACTTATCATGTATCTTTTTTGTATGTGATTTCATCGTATATGATATATATTCCTTTTGAGTTATCTTCTTCGAGTGTTAAATTTTGTGACAAAATTCCTTTAAGGGAGAGGAATGTAACTACACGTAATTTAGTAACTTAAAAGATGAGTATTTAATTTATTTTTAAATGATTAAATGATGAATTTTATAACTCATATGAAATTTGGATAAAATGTCTCGAGTGGGTATTTTTACGGTTGTAAAATGTTAGTTTAAAGACGGTTCGAGTTATAAGGCGGTTAGGGGTACTGATTTAATTAAAAGTAAGAACGAAAATTAAAATTTTCTACTCTTTGACTAAACCACACTTTTTAGACTTATCCTTGCTTAATAAAACAAATGGGAATGATTACTTCACAAGAATTAAGAAAAAAAAATTGCCTAATAAAAAAATAGTATAATGACCTTCCTAATAAAAAAAAATAGTATAATGACTTGCCTAATAAAACAAAATAGAATAATGATTCTCATTTAACTTATATTCCATACAGATGATTTCCATTGGACCAAAATGTGGTCGAATAAGGTTATGCCATGCAGATGGTTCCCATTGGACCAGAATGCTGTCGAATCAGGTTATACCATGTGGATGGTTGTTGGATCAACATGGGTCGAATCAGGTTACGTCATGCGGATGGTTACCACAGGACCAAAATCTGGTCAAATCAGATGCTATAAGAGGTCAGGTAATTACTAGTGTACCCTTCTCTTCACCTATAAATACCCAAGTACATATCACATTTTAATTCATTTATGGACTAAAGAAAGAAACCAAATACCATCTTCATCTCCATGGAAAACAAGATTTCCATTTGCTTCACCAAATCAAAAGGATTTAAAGTTTAGGTGGCAAGTATAACTTATTACATAAGTATGACTTATTCAGTAAGTATAATTTAATTATTTACAATGTGTTAATTGTTTTTTGATTTAAAGGGATTATGATTTGATTCAAGTTACTTTAGTTGGTAATAATAATAACACCCCAACTTAAACGACTTCATTTCAAACCAACGAAAAGTACTTGTTTGAAATTAAAGACTAAAAATAAGTTTATGGATTTAGTTTTCCGATTTGTTTTTAAAATATTTTATTTTAAACAAGGGATTTCTTTGTCCATGCCATTAAGTAACATAAAAAATATGGTAAGTAGTGCTAATATGTTGACACGTTTATGGAAAGTAAGTCATCTTATATTTAGAACTAAAAGTCGATGATTAGACTTTCCCTTATCTATGAGATCTAGAATCGGAGTGCTCAAGGCAAGGCTTTGATATGCAACTAGTACTTTAACTTATTCGGCTTCGATTCTAGGCAATGGATAGAGAATTCAAAATGTTGGAAACATGATAAGTATAAGAGGGTTAATTTCGATAAACAAGTCATGATTAATTAAGTATATTGAAGGTGCTTCATCTTGTACTTGACACTAAATTTTGAGGTATAGAAGCGCATTTCTATCATTGAGAATTAAGAATGTTGGAAAGTCAAGATTTGAGAAGTAATAATACCCCAACCTGTCAAGCTTCATTATTAATCAATGGTTAGCACGAGGTTGAAATCAAAAAGTGGTGGTAAGTATATGATGTTCGATTTTTGATATGCAAAACTGTATGCTTACGCTAAATAGTGGTTTGTCCACTATCGACAACTTGACCTATTTTGATTTAGGAAGTATATGAAAGCTTCGTGATTTCATATGGTTTGTGATTCCATAAGGAGAACTCATTTTGCTAAAACGTCTCTCGCTTTGAGGGCAGATATTCAAGATCTCCTTGGGACTCTTATATCGTCCACTTGCTGAAAGAACTGGAACTTAGTCAACTAGGATCACATAAGCATGAGTTATCTGAAAACCACTTCGAACCGGCATAAATGTTCGAATTGGAGACATCTTGAAGATGATGGAATCAAAGATGGAGTTCTTTGAAGTGCAATGACTACTTGCTACTAATCTTAAGAATGTAGTAGAAGTAGTGCATTCGGTTTGTTCATATCCTGAATAACTTGTATGGATGAATACTAGCGTTACATTATTTCTTGGAGGTTAGTGTTTGCATTCCAAGATGGGTTTGCTAAAAATGGTGATCACAGCTAAAAATGGTGATCGCTACCTCGAGCCTCACATCCAAAAATGACTCAAATATGGAATATGCTTCGACGCTATGTGGCTCGCTACCATTAAGGTATCATCATCCCTGATCTAGAACGAAATTATTTTTTGATGTTTGCTTCGGACCCAGTACGGTTGTCGATCGCAACCGAGAGATAATTATATTCGGCACTATCCATTAAGGAGTAGGTCAGCCCTGATGTGCAGGGGTCAATGTGAGGCCTTCGGTACATTTTCTCTAGAGGTAAATTATGACAGTACCTCACTAGCCTTGTCATTATATAGAATCCCAATATATGCTTTACAGACTTAGTTGTATACCAAATATGTTATTGAATGTAACTAATGTAACCATTCTGGATATGATTTAATATTTATTTTAAACCATAGACATTATTATAATATCATCGGATTTTCTATTTGAAATGGTCTGATTATCATAAGGTAAAAATTCATCCATGTTTATATGCGGCATGATCTTACGAGATACGTTTATTTTAAAAGGTTTATAACTATAACAAAGCATATGATTTAAGTTTACTCACAACCAGACCAATGTTTGACATAGAGTTTTTCTTTTTTTCCCTAAAAACTCTTGGGTACTCTAATTTTGAGTAGCCAACTAGTCTAGGCTCATACGGATGCATTTTGGAGAAGCACAAAGTCTAACTGCAACCCTCCCATGTCAGATATATCTAAATTCTTGCTGACACTACTGACCATCAGAGATGTCACTGTCATCTCCAGTACACTCTTCATGTCAAGCTAAGTCCGCCCATACCCATCACTACCAGACTGACACTTTAAGCCAAAACCCTGATCAATGTAGATCTCATTTCTTATTTTCGAAGAGGGCGGAGCTTTCACAAATCAAATGTTACTTCAAAGAATTGAACTGATGTAAATAATGATGTTGCAACCATTGATTGACTTCAATGATGAATGATCGTGGTGATGATATGCACGAACAGTGAAAACTATGAAAAAATATTACATTTTCTATAGAACTGTAAAAAAATATTTAAACATGTTAAAAACATTATTTTTTGAAAAATATTTCTTTAATAATCTTGTCGATCGAATACACCCTGAACCATCAGCTACACCTTTAAGAGAACAACCCTCATACTCAATAGTGGATTGCAAAGTCAACCATTAAGATTTAATGTATTTTTTATGAAGAGAGAATGAATTTCTATGTGCAGAATGAGGCATCTCAGCATATTTGTTGCAATATTAATGGGATATGTAAGTACCCAGATCTACTATTCAAGGTATTACCAATTGTAAGTGAGTCTTATCACATTTAATTAATAAATACCCATATATACTTTGGTCAACCTAATTTTAAACATTCGATCAAACTAAATATACCATTTTCACAATTACTCGTTGGTATATTTGGTTTGATATAAATCAATGGATTTTAATAACACTAATTTAAGCTTAAATCTTTTAATATATGATATTTCTATATTTAGTTTAAATTGGATTTTAAGCCCTAGTTATAAACTAAACAAAGATTTAAATTTAAAGGTTTTTGCTAGAAAAATAAAATTTCGTATAGATTCTTTTAGGAATTCAATTTTTTATAATAATAATAATAATATAAGCCTTAATTTTGATTTTTTAGAAAGTCATTCTAGAAATACTCTTGATCCTCTGTCCTTATTAGAATATTATTTTTGTTTTATTTTTTCTATTCCTTTTATTTCTTGTGTCATGTTTTTTATATTCTATAATTAGTATATATTTTATCTTTAAACATCACATTTTTTGTTTTTAGCCTATGGTAAATAATTATATGATATTATTCAAAAAACTTGCGAGAGATGTTCCTCTTATTACCATTTTGTTATTTAGCATTTGTTTTTAACTTGTTGTTTAAATATTTTAACTTATGGTTATTTGATATGTTAATATATCAGTACAAACTTTATAAGAGTTATATTTTATTAATTTTTAATTAAATTAGGTTTCTATGGTTGTTTTTTATATTTCTGATAAATGCTATTATATGTTAAATCTAATTCTAACATTAATTTTAACAGATATGTCTTTTAACATTTTATTCCATATTTCAATAACTAAATATGTGAAAACTGGTATTCTTAAGTTAAATTTATTTCTTCTGAAGTCCTATGATAATTTTTGTAAATCTTTATTTATTTCATACATGAAAGTATGTTTTTTTTAGAGTTTTTTGAATATGGAGTGATTAATTTTTTATATTTTTTTTTTCTGTTAAATAATAGAACAACTGATAGTGCATTAAGATTTTTGCTTATATTTACTTAACAACAATTGATTTTATTTGACACTTTTTTATGGTTTAGGTGGCAAGCTTTCTGGATTATATGATGGAGTTAATTAATCAACTATTTTTGGTTTGTTATGTATGTCATTAAATATTACCTATCATTTTCGCTGATTATTTTTTTATTTTGATTCATTTATGGTTTACAGATCTTTTGTTTATAATATTAAATTATATTATGCTAATACTGTTAAGAAATTTTATAGTGACTGTTTTAAACTTAATTAAGTTACTTCTTAAATTTAATTAAGCTATTTTTTTGTTGTTTCTATTCTGGTCTGATGCATTCTTAGCATGTAGTTCTTTGTTAGTTGTTGTGATCGTGACCACTACTACTATTTTGTTCCTTTTATAGTATATAGGTCTTTAGTTAATATCTTTGATTCTCTTATGATTTGCAGCTTATTTTTAATAAACGGTTTCATTCTTTTAAAGTTTCACGCGCATTAGTAATAATTTTCTTTTTTCTATTGGTTTGCTGGCTTTTGAGTTATTAGTAGTTCCAGTTGTAGGTAGTACTAGTTTTAGAGCATTAGATAATACCAATTTTCTGTTTCAGGATTTTATATTAGTTAGTTTTTTGATTTTTTGAATTCTTTTGTTGTAAGGGTTATTATATTAATCGTGACGTTCTTACTAAATTTATCTTCATGTTTTTATTGCATGAGTTCCTTACTTGTTTTGTGGTAGTGGTCTTCTTGTTTTCTGTAATTTGTTTACATGCCTTATACACGGTGTCATATATGAAGTACAGAGATTTTTATAATTTTTGTTTTCTGCAATTTGTTTATATGAAGTGCAGAGTTATAAGCGTGCATGTTAAGAGTGTTAACCTTGTTTTCGAAATAGAACAGGAATGATAGTTTTCATTAGAGTTGCTCCTAAATTTTTGTCTTAATAGGTAGACTTAAGGGTAGCTTCGAAGAGATGAAATAAGGTGCATACTACAATCAAGCATAGGAAAGCTGGACAAGAGGGAGATGTCAGTTGAAATTCTTTATTTTGGATATCATCTTCAAACCTTGCTTTTGTTTTTCTCGAGTTTCTACATCAATTATGTCGCAGCTCACTTTTATTTTTTATTTATTATTATGCATATTTACCATGTATTTTCTTTTATATTTGTGTATCAATGGCTCTTACAGCTTTGTTGTGCACTAAAATTAAACTCATATGTATATTCGTTTTTTCTTTGGCGGCTAGATACTAAATTCATGGATCATTTCTAAGGAGTTATAAGTCAAAGTGTGTTAATGATATTATTGTGTGAGATTCTAACTTGTTTTGTGTTAGTTGTCTACTTGTAAACTGTAATATGTATATACTCCTCAAACATAGTGTCATTTAAGCAGTTGTAGAAATTTATTAGTATTTTGGCATTTTCTATAAAACATCTATTATACTAGGTATTGTAGATTGTTTGGCATATCTACATATATGATTAACATATATACTTATATTCTTATATATATACACATACACACATATATATACATGTTGTTCTTGTTCACAGTATCTACTTGGTTTTTTCTTAGCAGCTACAGGTGTTGGTAAAGATATTGGATTAGTGGTTTATTGCTGATATAGATGTTTTGAATTTTTTTTTGATTGTATTTTTTATACTTTATTTTGGACTTTAGTTGTATAAATTTTTAGGCGGGTTTACTTATTTTATTTATTTTATTTGTACGGGGGGTTTTCAGCCATCTGTCAGGCTTGTTGGCAGCTCCACTATAGTATAGAATAAAATTAGATGAGTGCTCTCGTCCTTATGAGGATCACTCCTTTTTCTCAAAAAAAAAAATTAAAATTTTGGCCATCACAATAATAGATGTTATTTACTATATTTGAATTATTATATTAGCCTAAAAAATGAATACATAAGTACATACAATTATATAACTAATTAATTAACTTTATGAGCATTAATAATAACTAAAAAATAATAAGAAATTAAATAACATAACCAATTATTGTTTTCTCCATAATAATAATTTACAACTATTATAAATTATTTTAATAAATTATTTTCGATCAAAAACCGAGAGTTGATGTGATTCCCAAGTATGAACTCTGCCCTTGGCAATATTTAAACAATTTAAACATTAAATCTTATACGGACTTTATTGATGCATGGTAGTGGACATAAGTTTAATTACTTATAGATTATCTTGGTAATCCAATTTCTTTCTTTTAAAAGCAACACCCTTAAGCAATCATGTATCGCACATGTTTTCTCTTTGTCATTACTATATCACTTAGATATCAAAGATAAATCAATCTAACTCTATTAACATCAATATTTATTTGGGAAGTCCAAAATTAAGGTCCATGATTCAATCTGATAATAATTATCAATTAATCAATTTTGTTCTGCCAAGGGCTTTGTCTTCATGTTGACTACCTATTATGGTGATACAAATCTTATAATATAAGGGGATGGATCCTCACTTGACTAGTGTTTCACTTTAATGGTTCAACTTACACTAGACTACAGCCTTAAGATGATGTCACGTGAGACTTCTGTTTGACTTTTAGTCTAAAGAAGACTCCCGACCAGTCGTTTCATAATTTTTCCAAACAATTCTACGGATATGACACCTTGGTGTCCCCATCGATCATGACCCATTGTATGGAGAGCGTTACATACACTAGCCTTAATGGCTGTACCGATATCCCATTCTTGATAAATTTAACTAGGAATACGTAAGGACAAGTACTTATTTTATACGATACAATACTCAAGGTTACGAACACTCTCATAATTGCAACCAATTAATACTTTTCACAAGGATTTTTTTTACCTATACATATTTAATGTATTTAAAACATTAATTTTATCCCAACTTAACAATATATCGAATATAAAATAAAACCAAAATTTTACTTTATTTCAAATAAGGTTCACTATAAGAGTTAAGTTATATAATTAAATTACATAATTGCCAATATTGAACACACCTAATTCTATTAATCTCCAAGTTGCACTTTTGGCCAGTTATATTGACTCCTAACCGTATGTCGGCCGGTATTCTAAGATAAATCTGAGAAAGGAGCTCAATGAGTCTGTAATATTATTTGTATCTGCTTTCCTATTAAACTTCTTTTATCATTGATAAACTATATTACCATGTGTAAATTACAAAGAACATATCTCAACCTCTTATCAAGTTATTAGTTCTTATTTCAATCCATATTGCATCATGTTATCATAATCCATTATCATATTCTCAATTATGACCCCCTGGTTAGTACCTATGCTATCGGAGTGAGTTTACCAACAGAAAGCATGGAATAAAGAATATAGAAATAGTGCACCATTGTATACAATACTTTTAAATTAACATAGATAAGTGAAAGTATAATACATCAGTTTTGTAACGACTCGGTATTTTCAACCATTCGCATCCATTATAAGTGTATAGGTAGACACTCATGTCGGAATTGAATTGCTCAAAATACCGCGTTGTAATTAAAAATTTGGCAAACCTCAGAATATACAGTAAATAAAAATCACAGATCTCAGACACAGAGTATATAAAAATGCAGCGGAAGAAAAAGAGATAGTAGTTCATGAAGCTACTATATAAAATATAAGATACATCAGAGTTAAATAAGATATAACAGAAGAGTAACATGATACATCAGGTACAAATCAGATACATCACTGAACCATTGGATACTGAAACAAAATAGATGGCTGGATCTTCAAGGAAAGTTCCAACGCCGAAGGTGAATCTTGAATGCTAACTCAATCAATCTGACCCGAGCGTAAAGCAAAATACAAAACCCTCGAGTCAGGACATAAATACTTATAAACTGTAAATCAACTCAAGTGAACAGTAACAAAATGCATCAGTAACTTAAAGGATGCTTGGGACCGCCCATCCTCTAAGCATCCCTTAAACTATTTACTATGTAGTAATATACGCTATATACGGTAGTGTCTAATCAGTAAAGTATAATCATATAGAAAATAGCGTTAAGGGGATGGTGAACCTTAACGTGGTCGAATCTTTAAAACCAAAATCGTAGTGGGCTAGATATAAGGATATGACACGGCACGCGAGGCAATGCCAGGGTGGATACACCGTTTGCACTCCCGGACCGGTGGTGACCGCAAGCCAGCAGCTTCCGCCCACCTCGAACAATACCCCCGAATCAAAAGTGGCGCCACCGAATTGAATCACAAAAGTAATAGAATGGTTTCCGATGGAGCATGCTCGATGAAAGGGTGCGACCCTTTGTGTAGCCCGGTATAGCTCCTGTTTTAGTCATATACGCCAACTCACGGGAGTTGGGTCCACGTAATATACCTCGAGAACGTCGCCACTATCCTACTTCGTTCTGGAATCTCCACCGCGTACACAGTTGTTAAAGTGGTTTTCGGTATTGGCCGGCTATAAGACAATATCCGATCCCGGTCTCTTTAACAACCAATCGTTATTATAACCCGTAGTTATGACTTTTTAAAACAATATTTATACTTCAAAATAAAATATTATTTCAACCCAAATCTTTATCAAAATAAAGATTAAATCATTCCAAAATATCATATCTTTCGGATCTTCTTTTCAAATCATTTTAATATCAAAATATCATATCTTTCAAAACTCCATTTTCAAACCATCTTAATATATCAAAATATCATATGTTTTCAAAACCACATTTCAATCATTTAATATATCAAAATATCATATGTTTTCAAAACCACATTTCAATCATTTAATATATCAAAATATCATATCTTTTTGAAACCACGTTCATTTCAAATCATTTATTCATTTTATTCAATTTAAAATATCATTTCAATCCATATTTCAAAACAGTATATATTCCAAAAATCATTTTTAATCATTAAAATGAAGTTATTATGTTTAATAATTAAATTATTAAATTTTCAAAATTTTCGACTTCCAAAGTTCATTTATTCACTTAAGTTTATCAAAGCAGTGAAAATTCACTTTTCGTGGCATTTAGAAAACGCTACGGAAAAATACATTCAAAACAATTCAATTTAACAAAAGACAACATTTTAAAATGTTGTAATAGGGTTTACTTAAATTTCGAATAAACTTAGTTAAATTCAACAATTTATAGCACTTACAAAAATTGCTATAATAGCTTTTAATTCAATTTAGCTTTTTAGTTCATTATCATCAACTACAGCATTTTCAAATGCTGTAATATCATTTACATTGTAACTAATAGCATTTCAAAAATACAGTCAATTAACTTCAAATATTCAATATAATTTCTCAACCAATTATATTTTTATTAAAACATTTTTAACTTATAAAATCATAAATTTTTATAACATCATTTAATTTTTCCTCAAGTTCATGATTTTATAAAGTTAAATTTCCATTCAAAAATCAAGATTTAATAATAATTCACTTATTAAATTGCAATGTTCAATTTTAAATCCATTACATTAAATTTCAACTTAACACTTAAGTTCAAATTCACAAATATAACTTAATTTATTTTTATTTACTTAACTAAAAGTTCACTTTTAAGTCAATTTCATAAATTTCCAATTTTAGTTATATTCAAAATTTCAACTTAAAATATTCATTCATTTCACATTTCAACTTTGTTAAAAAATCATTAATATGATATAAAATCACTTTAAATTCATTTAAATTCAAATTATCTTAAATTTATCATAATTTCATATTCAATTTAATTTCCAATTATAATTAAATCAAATTTTCCAAAATAACTTACGTTCAAAATTTTCATTAATTCATTTCACTTACAATTGTTCAGAAAATCAATAATATTTTACAAAAATCATTTTTTATTAAATCTCAAATCAAAATATTATATTAATTAAATTTCTAAAATATTTTAAAAATTTTAGAAAAACATATTTTAACTACGGGCCTGTATAAAATTTTCTACGCTAGGTAAAGTGATATGGGTAATATATCATTTCAACCCATAATTTACAAAAAAAATCCGTGTTTTATCATTTCAAACCCGAAATCCCAAGTCAAAATGAAAAATTTAAAACCATTCAGGCCTATCATTTCAGCCCATAACATTTTTTTTTCTAACAGGGAACTTGCAGTGTGATCATATACAGAAATAATATAAACAAGGTCAATATCACAATATACAGTCATATATCAGATGTCAGGTGAAAATTAACAGTTTTAACATGGTAATAATATGGTAATAACATGGAATAGCATATCATATGATCATCATTAACTTGCATAAACATTTTTTATTACTAAACACTTGTCATCAATTCACTTTTCATAAGTATAAATGTCAGAGTAAGAAAGACTCACTTTTTCAAGCTGAAGACCAAAACAACAAACACAAGAGCGGTTCCAAAAGTATGACAAGCACGATATAACACGACTTTTGATTTTAATGAATGGAGAGCCTTGATATTTGTCTTGTAAACAATAACCAAAACAAGACAATACACACATAAATATTCAACGCAAAACAATGTTGAAACAATGAAAATACGAAGCAACAAAGGAATAGATTACTTGACCTTGCTTTAACCATTCAAATGCTTGGCCTAGGAGGTTCTTGGGTTCATCCATGATGATGATATAGCTCAGGTTTGGCACCATAACTCACGGCTAGAAGGAGTATGGAGTGGTAGGGTTATAACATGAAGCATACAATTGATCAAGGCAACATATATGAAGTTTTTGAGCACAACAAGGCTCGGCCTTGGGTCAAGTGGGGCTTGGCCATACTTGTGAAGGTTTGGACAGTAGATGGAGGGGTGTGGGGAGGTCTGGAAAAGGTGGTGGTAGCGGCCTATGGTGGTGGCCAAGGTGGTGGATGAAAGGGGTGAAGTAATAGTGGTGGCTAGTGCATTGTTTTGGACATTATTTGCAATTTTGTGGAGTCTTGTCACCAAGGGAGGTGTGGCCATGGATGGATCTGAAATGATGGCTGGAGATGATGCCAAGGAAGAGTGGTAGGGTATGGTGGAGAGTATGGTGGTGATGGTGGGTGGTAGAGGCCAATCCAGAAAGCATAGAAAACTAGGCAAAATGCATAGAAAATGAGAAGAAAAAGGTAGAAAAAGATGTAGCCATTACCAGATTTTTTTTCTCAAGATGGAGGCCATGATTTTTAGGGTTGAGAAAGAGAAAAATTTCGTTACAAATGAGCAAGGGAAGTCGGCTGGAGATGGTATAGGAAAATGCAAAAAAAAAAACAGATGTATTGATTACAAAAGAAACTGCAAAAGAAACAGTGAAACGTTTTTACGTTTCTTAGCCTTTAACCCTTTCAAATTTCTCATATATATTTATATACGTCTAAATAACTGAAAATAATTAAAATCTCAGTTAAAATTCGAAAGTATAAGAGATAAACAAAATATTAATAATTAAATATTAATTAGATATGATTAAAACAAGAAAAATAGCACAGAAAATGAAAACTTGACTTAAGAATTAGAAATAACTTCAATATACTTTGGAAAAATTTACTTTAATTTAAATACATGTAAAATGAATAAAATAAAGTAAAACACAGCAAATAAAAGTGAGTGCATAAAATAAATAAATAAATTTTAATTATATATAATTAAATTAAGAAAATGGCTTAAAATTGTAGACTAGGCTTTATAAATTGAAATAAATTCAAATAAACTTTAGAAAAATTATATTATCATTTTAAAAATACTTAAAAGTCAAAATATAAATAATATAACATATTATCACATATTAACATAAAATAAAACCAAGAAGAAGTAATTTATACAATTTAAAATAGTCATTGTTAAATAACCCTATATACGCACAATATTGTAAAGGGTATAACTTTCACAATTTACATCCGATTTCAACGAAACGAAAAGTGGTGTTCTTAGAATTTTATGTACTTTCATAATAAAAGAAAAAATTAAAATTTTAAACTTTTAAACTTTTAAGTTGAAAGTCACAGTTTGACTATTTTGACCAAAATCAGCATTTCAGGCAAATATTCAACTTACACAAGTTTGGAATTATAACTCATATAAAGATCAAGATTATATTTAAATAATAAATTTAATAATTTCAAATAAGTAAAATAAGTTTTTAAATCAAAATCTTACATTAAAAATAATTAAAATATACAATAAAATAATTACAAAATACAGGGTTGCAAACGGTGTATCCACCCTGGCATTGCCTCGCGTGCCGTGTCATATCCTTATATCGAGCCCACTACGATTTTGGTTTTAAAGATCCGACTGCGTTAAGGTTCACCATCCCCTTAACGTTATTTTCTATATGATTATACTTTACTGATTAGACACTATCGTATATAGCGTATATTACTACATAGTAAATAGTTTAATGGATCCTTAGAGGATGGGCGGTCCCAAGCATCCTTTAAGTTACTGATGCATTTTGTTACTGTTCACTTGAGTTGATTTACAGTTTATAAGTATTTATGTCCTGACTCGAGGGTTTTGTATTTTGCTTTACGCTCGGGTCAGATTGATTGAGTTAGCATTCAAGATTCTCCTTCGGCGTTGGAACTTTCCTTGAAGATCCAGCCATCTATTTTGTTTCAGTATCCAATGGTTCATTGATGTATCTGATTTGTACCTGATGTATCCTGTTACTCTTCTATTGTATCTTATTTAACTCTGATGTATCTTATATTTTATACAGTAGCTTCATGAACTACTATCTCTTTTTCTTCCACTGCATTTTTATATACTCTGTGTCTGAGATCTGTGATTTTTATTTACTGTATATTCTGAGGTTTGCCAAATTTTTAATTACAACGCGGTATTTTGAGCAATTCAATTCCGGCATGAGTGTCTACCTATACACTTATAATGGATGCGAATGGTTGAAAATACCGAGTCGTTACAGTTGGTATCAGAGCTTTGGTAGCTCTAGGCAAAACTCAGCATATGGAGTAGATGTAATTACAGAATCACTTTCATTCGAGTTGAATCTTTTTCTTTTGACTCGATTCCTTTGAATTTTGGAACGTTCCCTACAGTTCCAAAATCCATTCGTATCCCTCATTATTCATCTTCTTTTGACTCTGGAGCATTCCATAACTCCGCTTTGAATGATCTTTCTAGTGAGTCGGTGGTTACGCCAATTTCAAAGTGAATTGAAAAAAGGGGAAAACTCCTTTACAATTAGCATCGATTCACCAGAGATTCTTATCTATCCTTGGTTTAGATGCTAATATCTTTTGTTATTCCAAACTCTAACTCTTGAGGTCGAATGTAGATTTACCCTAGAAAATCCACATCGATCTTATTCATTATGTCACGGTTGACCCGGTTAAGGTTGCCCGTGATTTATATAAGCTTATCCATCTTCCTATTCTGTTATTTAATCATGTCATCCTTGTTTCCAACTTATTTTTAAATCATAATCTCCTTTGATTTGTGTTAATCAAAATTTTGAATCTCTACCCTTCTTTGAAAATCTATTCATGTATAGTGTATTTGTAAACTAGTATTTAAAATTAAAATGTTTTATATATTGTGTTGTTTGAGTTGTTGATGTTGAGTTGGGTTTCTGATCGATACGTCTGATCAGCGCTATCGATATGATTTCCAAAACACTTTGACAGAACAAACGGACACAATATATTTAAAAAAATATTTGGTTAATGAAATAAATTTTGATATATAAGTAAATTTATGGAACTTAATGAAATGATTTAAATTGATAATTTAAAATGATAATACTTGATTTATCATTTATTGTTCTACAAATAGATCTATAAATATTTGTTTATAAATTTATTTGGGAACTGAAATGAATTTAAAACAAGAATTTGAGGATTTAGATTCCGATTATTTCAAACTTTGGTTTAAAGTTTTAAAAGGTTATATTATTTAAAGTATTTTGAATAGAATTTGTTTTCAAAGAATTTTAAAGGTTTAAAATTAGTGCTCTTCTCTTTGTCGCAGGAAAATAACTTCGGTGATGATCGCGACATTATCGACGTTCATTTTCGAGTTTCGAAGTTAGGAGACTGTTCTGTAGTCATGCTACAGCTTTGTTTTGGGAAATTAAATTGATTTGAATTTCTAAAATATGACTTGATTTAATATATATATATATATATAGATATAGATATATGATTGAAATTTGATTTGACATATTATATATGTATATATATTATTTTTTATCTCTAAATGGTTTGAAGAAATCGGAAATTTAATTCTTAAATTTTATTTAAAGAATAATTCCAAAAAAAAAATCAAATTTTTGGATGAATATCAAGCATGAAATGATTTAATTGGATATTTTATTTGTATGATACAATTGCATTCAAATATAACTTACCAAAATTTCAGAAGTTAAAAATGTAATTGGATAATATACGATATAAAAAGATTTCATAAATAAAATTTGAATGGTTATAATAAATGTTATGCACTTAAATTTTAATTATAAAATGGTTAATAGAGATAAATAAAATAAAAAGGGGTAATTGAATAACATACAATAAAATAATGTTAAAAGAACTAAGATTAAAAGAAAGTTGTTATAATAAGTGTAAGTATGTTTAACATAAGTGATAGATATATTGAGAGGAATAAATCTAATCTTTACTTGGAATAAAGAAGAATAAAATTTATTAAGTACATTGTGAGTGTAATAAATGATTATTTTTCCAAACCCATGGTTTTAAAAATGGTTAATTTTAGATGATTGGATAATAAGATAATGAAATTTGAGATAGTTAAGATTTATTTAACTTGTGCAAAGATTTATTCTCTGTTTAAGTTGAAATCTCCATGCTTTCAAATTCATTTCCTTATTTTGTTTTTCAAACTATCTTTTGGTTGTCCTTATCATCCTTATCTTGCTATAGACCGGTATAGGCATCTTTCTATAATCTTTCTGTTTAGAAATCTTTCTGTAATCTTTGATAGACCTTTGGTAATCATTTTGAATCCACCTTTTTCGTGCTTGTGTTCTTGATTCTGGAGGATCTTGGAAAGATCACCTCCACCTTGTTAGACTTACCTATAACAACAATTATCATGTATAACTTCAATCTTCTTATCATCTTATCTTAATCCTATTTCACTCTATCTTTTCTGTGCCCTTCCATACCTCATTCCTTTTCGGGGACGAAAAGTTTTGAGTGGGGGAGAGTGTATGATGTGCACGTAATTGTGCATATATTTACATCCATATTTTATCTCTTTTTATTTAAATAATCATCATATTTGGGCATTTTAACATGTTTAAAACCAAAATTCAATTATTTCCAAACCATCATATTTTCATCATCATTCAAGGTCAAAACGGTCATTTTTGTGCATGTGTCAACGTCGGAATTTTTACTTGGACATTTTTTGATTATTTTTATAGGAATTTGGATGCATATGGAAGAGGCTTATATGAAGATACAAGCATGCACAAGGAAATACAAAGGAATGAAGAGGAAATAATTCAAGTTCAAGATCATGGAGGACCCCACCCACTTACCTAACTTCCAATTAGAAGCTAAGCACATGCTAAAAGGACTTAAAGCTTCATGTACATATTAAGTGGGGGATTAGTGAGTGTTAATGATTACTTGGAGGCTACACCACCTCAAGGGTATTTTGGGAAGCTCCCTAAAAAGAGAATTAGGGTTTTATGCATGTATAAATAGCCCTCTTATGTACATGAAGAGGATCATCTACTCTTTCATTTTACTTAGGAAATCTAGAAATCAAAGTGTAAGCTCAATGTTCTATGAAATAAAAATGGCTTCCAAGCCTCTTTCTTCTCTCTTTTCTACATGTTTTTCTTTGTTTTATTGTTAATGTTTATTTATATGCTCTCTTTCTCTTTATGTTCATAGCTTAGATTTACATTTATGCAAGTAGTTAGTAGCTAATCTCTTTTGCTTTCTTTGCTTATTTTCTATTTTCTTTTCTTTAATGTTGAAACTTACTTGTGATGCTTCAATGCCACAAATGAGTAGCTAAACCCCTTCAATTTAGGGGTGATGAAGCTCTCTAACTTTATGTAATTTCAACATTTTTTATGATTTATGATCTCTTTGTTTATGCTTCATGAATGTGAATTTTGATGTAAGTTTATACAAGTGGGTTTGATAGCTTATATTGCTTATGCAAATGAGCTATTCTTACTCAACATAAACACAATTTACATCAACAGTTGCTAATTAATTTTTGATTATGAAATGAAAGTAAAAATGAAATTTGATGATCTATGTTACTAGTTACAATAGTAAATAGATCATACTTAAAATAGTTTTTGCTTTGGCTTCTTTTTCATGAGGATTGTAAGTGGTATAATTGTTGTATTATAGTTTGATGGTTTGAGTTATGTTAACTAATAACATAAACAAACCATACTTATGATAAATGCAATGATTATTTCACTTAATATCAAAGTTAGAGATCATAAATTATGTATTTGTTGATTTACAAAAATTTGAGAGTGGATTTATCCCTAAATTGTTCTCTAGTTCAATAGTTTTTAAATCAAACTTTAACTCTAGCTTTAGCTTCATTTTATTTCTAGTTAACAACTTCTCCTCCATTTGGTCTAATTTGAGTGAATAGATTTTTAAACTCTAACAACTCCCTGCGGATCGACCCGTATTCGCCGCGTGCTACATTCGTACACCGTGCGCTTGCGGTTATATTTTAATTTGAAATTTTTCGGCAAATTTCTAAATCAATAGAAATTTTGTCGACGAACAAGTTTTTGGCGCCGTTGCCGGGGAGTTGTTTCGATTTTGATTTTCTATTCTTCGGATTATTTTCGTTAGATTATATTGTGTGTTTGTTTTTTTTGAGTGCATTTTAAAAAAAATTGTGTGTTTGATTTGTGCTTGCATTTGTTTGTGTGTTTGTAGTTTTCATTTTGCATTTTCTATTTTCATTTTTGCATTCCAATTTAAAAAAAAAACATATAACACAATTTCAAAAAAAAAAAGAAGTTTTTATTCCATTTGATTTTCAATTACATTTGCATTTACATCTCTGTTTTGATCATCATACACATTCTCTTCACTGATTCCATTCACTGTTACACTGTTATTTCTGTTAAAAACCCTTACTGCCTTGCTCCCAAATCCCTCCATCAACTACCCCTCGACTGCATCCACTTCACAAAACACACCTGCTGCTATTCTCCACTGTCATAACATTGCCATACAACACACTGTCTTCATTTCTTCTCGGCCAAACTTGCCTGCACATCCCCTTCTTTGTCTATACACCAACATCAGCAAACCATCTTCACTTTCACCACTCAATTGTCAAACATTTCCACTAGCTCTCTGCTTCTCACTCTCACTCTCTTTGTTTACAATTCATTCCCTGACCAAAAATCCAAAAACCTGCACTGCCTTCTATTCACTGTTGCACAGCAGCAGCAACAGTCACTACTGTTCACTCTGCCTCAACACCACCTCTTCATTGCTTGCTGCCATACTTCCACTACCACTCAACTACCATACCAATACAACTAACACTTCACCTTGCTTTACATCCACAATACTCCCCACTACCCATTGCCTTGCTTCTCTCACATATAAAACCACCACACCATCTGCCAATTGCTACTGCACAATTTACATTCATAAACTCCTCATTTCCCATCATCATCAACACATTCTGAACCACTGCAAATATACAATTCAGTGCCATCATCCAACCTTCCATAAACAACAGTGCATACAAATCACAGCAGCCACCGACTTCTGTTTCACCATAACTACAAACATCACCAAAACTTCCTACTCTACATACAACATTTTAGCTACATACAGCAACCAAACCGCCTCATACATAACCACAACTATCCATTCATCCTACCGCAACAACTTGGCAACACCATCTCTGCCTTGTGCCTTGATGCCCTCACTGCTGAACATCATCATCATCCCTTGCTTCATCCTTCACCATTCACATCAAACCAACCTCACTGCCCTTTACCATTCACATCAAACCAACCTGACCATCACCGCCCTTCATTCACAACAAATCCCGAATCCCTTCAATCAAACATTTCCAGCATCCAACACCCCTTCCACTGACCATCTAACTATCTCCAACTGCCACAGCCATCCTATCTCTACCATATAATTTTATCTCAATATCCGTTCAACACTGCATATCTACCACACACATATTTCTGCCCCCCTGCATCTGTTGAGCCACCGACCACTGCCCATTGTACATTACAGCCTGCCACCACATTCATCGTACTTTCCCACATACATTGTCACTACAAGTTCATCTCCATTCTGCCAAGACTTCGACCATCCAATCATCGCTCCAATCGACTTCATCCACTTCACTTCGACAACCATCGCATCGCAAATCGTCCACTCTCCTTGTTACAACAGACCATCAACTACCCCACAGCAACTCCACAAACTCAACCATCAAACCTGACAAAACCATCAACTCCACTTTGATTTTCTGTCTTCACCAGACTTCAACTTCGTACACTCACACCTCTGCAAACCATTCCCATACATCGACAATCGAACCACCATCCATTACCACCTCGCAACCGAAAATCGACAACCCCAAAAAGCAATCGCCTTACTTCCGCCCAAAATCACCCGCCTTCATCTCCAATCCACCGCCTCTTATCGTAGCCCCGAACCCAACTCGCGACCACCTCACCGCCCCAATCGACCTTCGAATCTTCGATTCCATTTGTAACAGAAACCAAAATCGCGAACTGCAAGTTGAATTCCGTTTCTTTTCAATTGAGAAAATATTTTTTTGAACTTTGGTTTTGCTCTAATCGGTTTTGACAGAAGAATAATTTGGGCATTCGTATTTTGACAAGCGGGTTTGGGCTTTCTTTGACCTGTGGGCTTTGCTTTGATATTGTGTTGAGTTTTTTTTTTTTTTGAATAAGAGTAAATTGATTTGCTTTTGTTTTCTTTTCCAAAAGGTTTGAAAAAAAAAAATTGTTTTGTTTTGTTTTGTTGTCTTTAAAAAAAAAAACGAATTGTTTCTAGTTCCAAAAAAAAAAGTCATTTTTGTTTTGTTTCAATTTGTTTTAAGTTTCACCATATCTATACCAAAAAAAATTTTTTTTTTTTTTTTTTTTTTAAGTAAAACGTTACTTTTAAATTTCCTCTCCAAAAAAAAAAAAATATTCGGAAAAAAAAAAATTTAAAAAAAAAAGTTCAAGTTTGTTTAATTTTCATTTTTCATTTATTTTATTTTCAATTCTTTTGTTTTTCGCTTATTTTGTTTTTCATCTTTGATAAACATACAAAAAAATATTAATAACAATAAAAATTGTTGAATATATCTTATTTTTCATTTCAGGTTGTCAAAGCAGAAAATTACAAGGAATTGCTTGCCAAAAGGGAAAATGATTACTTTGCTTTGCTAAAATCGCCACTTAAAAAAAAAAAAATTGCTAATAATCTGCACGCTCTGGTATTGTGCTTTCATCTCTAGTGCATTGTTGGTTGCTTGCATTTGCATAACAAAAAATAAAAAAATTCAAAAAATTCCAAAAAAAAAAAACTTCATTTTAGTTGCATTGTAATTTCACGTTTAATTTCTGCTTTGCATTCATCTCATCTTGTTTTTCTTTTCTAAGGGCAATACCCCAATTCACATAAGGTGAGGGATTTCATCACCCTTTCCTTAGCCCACAAACGCATTTCATCGTAGAATTTGACTAATAATAAAGGTTAGACGTTGGACCTAAGGGTGTCACGAGCTCACTTAGGGCTTAATTGTATCTTCACAATTGTTTTACTTAAACGATTTTATTTCTTGGTGTCTAGGCTACGGCAGAGTAATAACCAGTTATAAAAATTACGGTGATTCGTAACTATTATACTGGTTGTTCCTCTGAAGGTACTTAAACCTTCGGTTGCATTGCTACGGTGATTCGTGGTGCACCGATAACCCCCTGTCCGTTACCTGGCTGAGAAATATTTTTGTTGATTTAAGACAAAGTGTGATTATACAATTTTGGGTTAGGGCTACTAAGGACAGAAAACTGTAATTGAGTCATTTGCATTCATTTAGTTGCATTAGTTCATGCATATTTAAAAAAAAAACTCAAAAACAAAAATCTAAAAAAATTTGTAAAATCATTTCAAAAAAAAAAATTGAAAATTCAAAAACAAAACAAAAATCAAACTTTTCTTTTGAAATAAACTTCACTTGGTAAATAGTTTTTTTTTCCCTGTAAAAAAAAAAACAAAACATTTTCAAATCTTCTTTCATTCTCCAAACTCGTTTCTAATTTCTTTCTCCTCTCGACTTTCACTTGTGCATGAGTACTTGGACTCGTGACACAACAACGAATACTTGGATTCGTGACCCTTCTACAAACCGTTTAACTCGAACAGACAATCCTCCCGAAATTGGACCTCAAACCACTTCCCGCTCACCTTAAGTATGCATACTTAGGTGAAAACGAAACTTGTCCTGTCATCATTTCTAACAATCTTTCTCTTGACCAAGAAGCTTCTCTTCTCTCTATTCTTTTGAAAAATAGAGAAGCAATTGGGTGGTCCATTACTGATATTAAGGGAATTAGCCCTGCTATTGTCCAACATCGCATTCATTTGATTGATGAAGCCAAACCCACTCGTGATGCACAACGGAGGCTTAACCCAAAAATGAAAGATGTGGTTCGTGACGAAATTCTTAAGCTCCTCGATAACGGTATCATATACCCCATCTCCGATAGCCCATGGGTTAGCCCAATTCATGTCGTGCCTAAAAAGTCCGGACTTACTGTTATAAAAAACGACGCTAACGAACTTATTCCAACTCGTACTCAAACGGGTTGGCGTGTTTGCATTGACTATCGAAAACTAAATGCCGCAACACGTAAGGATCATTTTCCTCTTCCATTCATCGACCAAATGCTCGAACGTTTAGCCGGTCACGAATTCTATTGCTTTCTTGATGGTTATTCCGATTATAACCAAATTCCAATCGCTCCCGAAGATCAGGAGAAAACGACTTTCACGTGTCCATTCGGTACCTTCGCTTATCGACGTATGCCATTCGGACTTTGTAACGCTCCTGCGACTTTCCAACGATGCATGGTTGGAATCTTTTCTGACATGATTGAGCGCTTTCTAGAAGTCTTTATGGATGATTTCTCTATCTTCGGCGATTCTTTTTCTCAATGTTTACATCACCTCGAGTTGGTTTTGAATCGATGTAAAGAAAAACACTTGACTTTGAATTGGGAAAAATGCCACTTTATGGTCAAACAAGGCATTGTCCTTGGACATATCATCTCAAACAAAGGCATTGAGGTAGACAAAGCGAAAATCGATGTCATTGCAAATCTACCCATTCCCAAATCTATTAAGGACATTCGATCATTTTTAGGACACGCTGGCTTTTATCGACGCTTTGTGAAAGACTTTAGCAAAATCGCCCGTCCTTTGACGACCCTTCTTGGAAAAGACGTTCCTTTCGATTTTAACTCTGATTGTATCTCTTCTTTTGAACGTCTTAAGAGCGAACTCATTTCTGCCCCAGTCATTTGCGCACCTAATTGGGATCTTCCTTTCGAAATAATGTGCGACGCTTCAAACTTTGTCGTTGGTGCTGTCTTGGGACAACGCATCAACAAGATCCTTCATGTCATTTACTACGCGAGTATGACCTTGAACGACGCTCAACTCAACTACACAACAACTGAAAAAGAGCTTCTAGCTGTCGTTTTTGCGCTTGAAAAGTTTCGACCTTACTTGATAGGTTCACACATTACGGTCTACACTGACCATTCTGCGCTTCGATATCTCTTCGCTAAAAAGGATGCTAAATCCCGTTTGATTCGTTGGATCCTTTTACTTCAAGAATTCGACCTTACAATCAAAGACAAAAAAGGATCCGATAATGTCATAGCCGATCATTTATCTCGTCTTTCGAACGCACCATCTTCCTTGCCGATCAATGAAAACTTCCCCGATGAACAACTTCTTTCTATTTCTATCGATCCATGGTACGCTGATATAGTGAACTACTTAGTCACTAAAGAAACTCCCTCATCTTGGTCCAAACAGGACAAATGCAAATTCATGTCCCAAGTGAAATATTTCTATTGGGACGATCCATACTTGTTCAAATATTGCCCCGACCAAATCATCCGACGTTGCATTCCGGATAATGAAATAAGGAGTGTTCTTTCGTTTTGCCACGATCAAGCGTGCGGTGGACATTTCGGTCCTCGAAAAACTGCGGAAAAGGTGCTTCAGTGTGGTTTCTATTGGCCTTCTCTTTTCAAAGACTCGTTTGAATTTTGTAAAACTTGTGATCGATGTCAAATGCTTGGACGAATTTCTCGACGAGATATGATGCCTTTAAACCCCATTCTTACGATCGAAATCTTTGATGTATGGGGTATCGACTTTATGGGACCTTTTCCCAATTCCTTTGGAAACTTGTATATCCTTCTCGCTGTCGATTATGTTTCAAAATGGGTCGAAGCCGTTCCTTGCAAAACCAATGACCATAGAATTGTTGTGAAATTTCTTAAAGAAAACATCTTTTCGAGGTTCGGCACACCTCGCACAATAATCAGTGATAACGGAACCCATTTTTGCAACCGTTCTTTTGAAACTTTAATAAAAAAATACTCGATAACCCACAAGTTATCCACTCCATATCATCCTCAGACTTGTGGCCAAGTTGAAGTTTCAAATCGACAAATAAAACAAATCTTGGAGAAAACTGTCAATAAAAATCGAAAAGATTGGTCTCAGAAATTGACCGACGCGCTTTGGGCTTACCGTACTGCTTTTAAAACTAACCTTGGGATGTCCCCTTTTCGTTTAGTTTACGGTAAAGCTTGCCATTTACCCGTTGAAATTGAACACAAAGCGTTGTGGGCAATAAAAAACTTAAACTTTGATCATGAAGAAGCTGGCGAAAATCGAAAATTACAACTCAACGAACTAGAAGAACTTAGGAACGACGCGTATGAAAACGAGAAAATTTACAAAGAAAGAACCAAAGTTTTTCATGACAAGTCAATCCTAAGGAAAAAGTTTTCGCCTAACCAGAAAGTTCTTTTATATGACTCGAGACTTCATTTATTCCCTGGGAAACTTAAATCAAGGTGGACCGAACCATTTGTGGTACGAACTGTTTTTCCACATGGTGCAATAGAAATAGAAAACCCAAAGGATGGATCGATTTTCAAAGTCAACGGTCATCGTTTAAAACCCTTCTTGGAATTTCCCGGTAACCAAGAGGAGGAGCTCATGATCCTTCATGAGCCAAGCTACGTCTAGTAAGAATGTTAACCCTCTTTTGTAAATATGTACATACTTTTCCCCGTTACACTCATTATATCATGCATCGACTGTGGGGACACAGTCAAAATTAAGTGTGGGGGGAGTCTCATTTTTATTTTTATTTTTAGTTTTTCATGGCATTTTTGAATTTTCATTTTCTTCGAAAAAAAAAAAAATCTCAAAACTCCTAAATCTCAGAAACATTTTCTTTTTACCATTTTGATTTATTTTTGAAGAAAACTATGGGATAAGTATAAGTTTTGGTTAATAAATTGAAATTTTTGAAAATTTATTTGTCTTAACAAAAATAAAAATGAAGTTTGATTACAAATAACAATGGTTTTACTAGTATATAGGAAGGTTCATTTATGTTAATTATGAAGTATGTTCTAATTGAAAATCGTTGTTTAAAAAGTGGTAAATTTAAAATAAAGGATATAACATTTTTGTCTTCTAAGTTAAATGGTGCTAAGATGATTTTGCAAAACTCTCTCCCTTAAAAAAATATATATATAAAAAAACAAAAAAAAAATTAATAACATCCAAAGTATTCACTCTCATTTAAAAGTCCTCACGGTTATGTATGGGTGAATTACTTGAAATCTTTGATTATGTGCTTTCATACTCATTTAAAAGTCCTCACGGTTATGCATGTATGGAACACATATAAAAAAAGAACAGACTTAATAAAAACCACCTACGGTCGATAGGTGTATGCACGAAAGTGTGTATACTCGCCATGCTCTGTACTCCCATCACATAAGCCCGAAAGGCAGTGCATGGGTGGTATATCTGGCCTCAGTTTACCTGAGCTAGGTGTGTAATTTTTCTTGCAAATAATGAGAGAGCAAGCAATTGAAATACTAGCACTATTTTAACTTGTTTGACCTAACTTGTTATTGAAAAGAAATGAAAATACCACTTTACTAAACTTTGATAATCAACTAAGGATCCATTTCATAATTACATTGTGTTATCAACCGAAACAACTAGCCAAACTATGGTCTATCTGTCATGACAACTTGATTTTTATTGGAAATTTTGACGAGTAAATGACTTAAATTTTCAAGACAATGACCAAAACTTGTATTTAACTTATTCGTGTTAATTTAAAAATAGATCCTTCATTTGTAAATATTTCCAAAAAATTCGCATTCATCTCTTTGTAAATAAATCTTGCAATTTGTAAATATTTTCATCCTGCATTTGGATTTTGTGGGTAGTATCCGCTGAAAACCCTCACGAGACAACACTCGTCCTACTGGGGACACCCAGAGGTTTAACGGCTTGTTGCATACGCTCAATGCAATCGTGCTCCCTACGAAAATGGATTTATCTTAGTTTTCCTTTATTCGAGGACGAATAAAAAGATAAGTGTGGGGGTATTTGATGTGCACGTAATTGTGCATATATTTACATCCATATTTTATCTCTTTTTATTTAAATAATCATCATATTTGGGCATTTTAACATGTTTAAAACCAAAATTCAATTATTTCCAAACCATCATATTTTCATCATCATTCAAGGTCAAAACGGTCATTTTTGTGCATGTGTCAACGTCGGAATTTTTACTTGGACATTTTTTGATTATTTTTATAGGAATTTGGATGCATATGGAAGAGGCTTATATGAAGATACAAGCATGCACAAGGAAATACAAAGGAATGAAGAGGAAATAATTCAAGTTCAAGATCATGGAGGACCCCACCCACTTACCTAACTTCCAATTAGAAGCTAAGCACATGCTAAAAGGACTTAAAGCTTCATGTACATATTAAGTGGGGGATTAGTGAGTGTTAATGATTACTTGGAGGCTACACCACCTCAAGGGTATTTTGGGAAGCTCCCTAAAAAGAGAATTAGGGTTTTATGCATGTATAAATAGCCCTCTTATGTACATGAAGAGGATCATCTACTCTTTCATTTTACTTAGGAAATCTAGAAATCAAAGTGTAAGCTCAATGTTCTATGAAATAAAAATGGCTTCCAAGCCTCTTTCTTCTCTCTTTTCTACATGTTTTTCTTTGTTTTATTGTTAATGTTTATTTATATGCTCTCTTTCTCTTTATGTTCATAGCTTAGATTTACATTTATGCAAGTAGTTAGTAGCTAATCTCTTTTGCTTTCTTTGCTTATTTTCTATTTTCTTTTCTTTAATGTTGAAACTTACTTGTGATGCTTCAATGCCACAAATGAGTAGCTAAACCCCTTCAATTTAGGGGTGATGAAGCTCTCTAACTTTATGTAATTTCAACATTTTTTATGATTTATGATCTCTTTGTTTATGCTTCATGAATGTGAATTTTGATGTAAGTTTATACAAGTGGGTTTGATAGCTTATATTGCTTATGCAAATGAGCTATTCTTACTCAACATAAACACAATTTACATCAACATTTGCTAATTAATTTTTGATTATGAAATGAAAGTAAAAATGAAATTTGATGATCTATGTTACTAGTTACAATAGTAAATAGATCATACTTAAAATAGTTTTTGCTTTGGCTTCTTTTTCATGAGGATTGTAAGTGGTATAATTGTTGTATTATAGTTTGATGGTTTGAGTTATGTTAACTAATAACATAAACAAACCATACTTATGATAAATGCAATGATTATTTCACTTAATATCAAAGTTAGAGATCATAAATTATGTATTTGTTGATTTACAAAAATTTGAGAGTGGATTTATCCCTAAATTGTTCTCTAGTTCAATAGTTTTTAAATCAAACTTTAACTCTAGCTTTAGCTTCATTTTATTTCTAGTTAACAACTTCTCCTCCATTTGGTCTAATTTGAGTGAATAGATTTTTAAACTCTAACAACTCCCTGCGGATCGACCCGTATTCGCCGCGTGCTACATTCGTACACCGTGCGCTTGCGGTTATATTTTAATTTGAAATTTTTCGGCAAATTTCTAAATCAATAGAAATTTTGTCGACGAACAGTGTAACAACCCTGTATTTTGTAATTATTTTATTGTATATTTTAATTATTTTTAATGTAAGATTATGATTTAAAAACTTATTTTACTTATTTGAAATGATTAAATTTATTATTTAAATATAATCTTGATCTTTATATGAGTTATAATTCCAAACTTGTGTAAGTTGAATATTTGCCTGAAATGCTGATTTTGGTCAAAATAGTCAAACTGTGACTTTCAACTTAAAATTTTAAAAGTTTAAAATTTTAATTTTTTCTTTTATTATGAGAGTACATAAAATTCTAAGAACACCACTTTTCGTTTCGTTGAAATCGGATGTAAATTGTGAAAGTTATACCCTTTACAATATTGTGCGTATATAGGGTTATTTAACAATGACTATTTTAAATTGTATAAATTACTTCTTCTTGGTTTTATTTTATTTTAATGTGTGATAATATGTTATATTATGTATATTTTGACTTTTAAGTATTTTTAAAATGATAATATAATTTTTCTAAAGTTTATTTGAATTTATTTCAATTTATAAAGCCTAGTCTACAATTTTAAGCCATTTTCTTAATTTAATTATATATAATTAAAATTTATTTATTTATTTTATGCACTCACTTTTATTTGCTGTGTTTTACTTTATTTTATTCATTTTACATGTATTTAAATTAAAGTAAATTTTTCCAAAGTATATTGAAGTTATTTCTAATTCTTAAGTCAAGTTTTCATTTTCTGTGCTATTTTTCTTGTTTTAATCATATCTAATTAATATTTAATTATTAATATTTTGTTTATCTGTTATACTTTCGAATTTTAACTGAGATTTTAATTATTTTCAGTTATTTAGATGTATATAAATATATATGAGAAATTTGAAAGGGTTAAAGGCTAAGAAACATAAAAACGTTTCACTGTTTCTTTTGCAGTTTCTTTTGTCATCAATACATCTTTTTTTTTTGCATTTTCTTATACCATCTCCAGCCGACTTCCCTTGCTCATTTGTCACGAAAATTTTCTCTTTCTCAACCCTAAAAATCATGGCCTCCATCTTGAGAAAAAAAAATCTGGTAATGGCTACATCTTTTTCTACCTTTTTCTTCTCATTTTCTATGCATTTTGCCTAGTTTTCTATGCTTTCTGGATTGGCCTCTACCACCCACCATCACCACCATACTCTCCACCATCCCCTACCACTCTTCCTTGGCATCATCTCCAGCCATCATTTCAGATCCATCCATGGCCACACCTCCCTTGGTGACAAGACTCCACAAAATTGCAAATAATGTCCAAAACAATGCACTAGCCACCACTATTACTTCACCCCTTTCATCCACCACCTTGGCCACCACCATAGGCCGCTACCACCACCTTTTCCAGACCTCTCCACACCCCTCCATCTACTGTCCAAACCTGCACAAGTATGGCCAAGCCCCACTTGACCCAAGGCCGAGCCTTGTTGTGCTCAAAAACTTCATATATGTTGCCTTGATCAATTGTATGCTTCATGTTATAACCCTACCACTCCATACTCCTTCTAGCCGTGAGTTATGTTGCCAAACCTGAGCTATATCATCATCATGGATGAACCCAAGAACCTCCTAGGCCAAGCATTTGAATGGTTAAAGCAAGGTCAAGTAATCTATTCCTTTGTTGCTTCGTATTTTCATTATTTCAACATTGTTTTGCGTTGAATATTTATGTGTGTATTGTCTTGTTTTGGTTATTGTTTACAAGACAAATATCAAGGCTCTCCATTCATTCAAATCAAAAGTCGTGTTGTATCGTGCTTGTCATACTTTTGGAACCGCTCTTGTGTTTGTTGTTTTGGTCTCCGGCTTGAAAAAGTGAGTCTTTCTCACTCTGACATTTATACTTATGAAAAGTGAATTGATGACAAGTGTTTAGTAATAAAAAATGTTTATGCAAGTTAATGATGATCATATGATATGCTATGCCATGTTATTACCATATTATTACCATGTTAAAACTGTTAATTTTCAACTGACATCTGATATATGACTGTATATTGTGATATTGACCTTGTTTATATTATTTCTGTATATGATCACACTGCAAGTTCCCTGTTAGAAAAAAAAATGTTATGGGCTGAAATGATAGGCCTGAATGGTTTTAAATTTTTCATTTTGACTTGGGATTGCGGGTTTGAAATGATAAAACACGGATTTTTTTTGTAAATTATGGGTTGAAATGATATATTACCCATATCACTTTACCTAGCGTAGAAAATTTTATACAGGCCCGTAGTTAAAATATGTTTTTCTAAAATTTTTAAAATATTTTAGAAATTTAATTAATATAATATTTTGATTTGAGATTTAATAAAAAATGATTTTTGTAAAATATTATTGATTTTCTGAACAATTGTAAGTGAAATGAATTAATGAAAATTTTGAACGTAAGTTATTTTGGAAATTTTGATTTAATTATAATTGGAAATTAAATTGAATATGAAATTATGATAAATTTATGATAATTTGAATTTAAATGAATTTAAAGTGATTTTATATCATATTAATGATTTTTTAACAAAGTTGAAATGTGAAATGAATGAATATTTTAAGTTGAAATTTTGAATATAACTAAAATTGGAAATTTATGAAATTGACTTAAAAGTGAACTTTTAGTTAAGTAAATAAAAATAAATTAAGTTATATTTGAGAATTTGAACTTAAGTGTTAAGTTGAAATTTAATGTAATGGATTTAAATTTGAACAATGCAATTTAATAAGTGAATTATTATTAAATCTTGATTTTTGAATGGAAATTTAACTTTATAAAATCATGAACTTGAGGAAAAATTAAATGATGTTATAAATGTGAAAATGTATGATTTTATAAGTTAAAAATGTTTTAATAAAAATATAATTGGTTGAGAAATTATATTGAATATTTGAAGTTAATTGACTGTATTTTTGAAATGCTATTAGTTACAATGTAAATGATATTACAGCATTTGAAAATGCTGTAGTTGATGATAATGAACTAAAAAGCTAAATTGAATTAAAAGCTATTATAGCAATTTTTGTAAGTGCTATAAATTGTTGAATTTAACTAAGTTTATTCGAAATTTAAGTAAACCCTATTACAACATTTTAAAATGTTGTCTTTTGTTAAATTGAACTGTTTTGAATGTATTTTTCCGTAGCGTTTTCTAAATGCCACGAAAAGTGAATTTTCACTGCTTTGGTAAACTTAAGTGAATAAATGAACTTTGGAAGTCGAAAATTTTGAAAATTTAATAATTTAATTATTAAACATAATAACGTCATTTTAATGATTAAAAATGATTTTTGGAATATATACTGTTTTGAAATATGGATTGAAATGATATTTTAAATTGAATAAAATGAATAATGATTTGAAATGAATGTGGTTTCAAAAAGATATGATATTTTGATATATTAAATGATTGAAATGTGGTTTTGAAAACATATGATATTTTGATATATTAATATGGTTTGAAAATGGAGTTTTGAAAGAAATGATATTTTGATATTAAAATGATTTGAAAAGAAGATCCGAAAGACATGATATTTTAGAATGATTTAATCTTTATTTTGATAAAGATTTGGGTTGAAATAATATTTTATTTTGAAGTATAAATATTGTTTTAAAAAGTCATAACTACGGGTTATAATAACGATTGGTTGTTAAAGAGACCGGGATCGGATATTGTCTTATAGCCGGCCAATACCAAAAACCACTTTAACAACTGTGTACGCGGTGGAGATTCCAGAATGAAGTACGATGGTGGCGACGTTCTCGAGGTATATTACGTGGACCCAACTCCCGTGAGTTGGCATATATGACTAAAACACGAGCTATACCGGGCTACACAAAGGGTCGCACCCTTTCATCGAGCATGCTCCATCGGAAACCATTCTATTACTTTTGTGGTTCGATTCGGTGGCGCCACTTTTGATTCGAGGGTATTGTTCAAGGTGGGCGGAAGCTGCTGGCTTGCCGTCACCACCGGTCCGGGAGTGCAAACGGTGTATCCACCCTGGCATTACCTCGCGTGCCGTGTCATATCCTTATATCGAGCCCACTACGATTTTGGTTTTAAAGATCCGACCGCGTTAAGGTTCACCATCCCCTTAACGCTATTTTCTATATGATTATACTTTACTGATTAGACACTACCGTGTATAGCGTATATTACTACATAGTAAATAGTTTAACGGACCCTTAGAGGATGGGCGGTCCCATGCATCCTTTAAGTTACTGATGCATTTTGTTACTGTTCACTTGAGTTGATTTACAGTTTATAAGTATTTATGTCCTGACTCGAGGGTTTTGTATTTTGCTTTACGCTCGGGTCAGATTGATTGAGTTAGCATTCAAGATTCACCTTTGGTGTTGGAACTTTCCTTGAAGATCCAGCCATCTATTTTGTTTCAGTATCCAATGGTTCAGTGATGTATCTGATTTGTACCTGATGTATCCTGTTACTCTTCTGTTGTATCTTATTTAACTCTGATGTATCTTATATTTTATATAGTAGCTTCATGAACTACTATCTCTTTTTCTTCCGCTGCATTTTTATATACTCTGTGTCCGAGATCTGTGATTTTTATTTACTGTATATTCTTAGGTTTTCCAAATTTTTAATTACAACGCGATATTTTGAGCAATTCAATTCCGGCATGAGTGCCTACCTATACACTTATAATGGATGCGAATGGTTGAAAATATCGAGTCGTTACAAGTTTAAAGACACTTGTCTCACCTCAAAGCACTGCATACCCAAAGTTCCCATGATAGAATAACGCAAAGTACACGTGGATGCACGCGCACAAATATATATACACACACATATGTATGTATGTATGTATGTATGTATGTATGTATGTATGTATGTTTGTATGAATCCTAAAATAACATCATTTGAAATGTTCAAGAAGATAACATGTACATAACCAATGTCAGTGTAGAAGGGACATCAAAAAATAAAACATCATATGTCTAAGTACATGTTTACGCAAAATGATATACAACGTCACCCATAATATGTACATCACAATATATACATATCCTCATCATACATCAACATCACTGAAATATAAAACAACCAACCATCTATGACATCTACTGCATCATCCCTAGAACAAGTTCCAAAAGAGATACAAGATCACAATAATACATTGTGTCAAAACAACCTCAGTCTGATCCGAGAGTGTTAAACAAATAACACCTTTGTAACATAATGTACATGGTATGGGTCACATGCACAATCATTAATTACCCCAATCCCCACCATATCACATATGGCATCATAACATTTGTGCCATGTCTCTTTATTATGTGACCATAATGCAACCCTACTCAATTGTGATTCACTACTAATTACAATTATTAAATGTCGCATTTATCAATCACATATTCATTTTAAATTTGGTCGACATAAATTTATATAACTACTTGGGTGTATAATACACTCTACCAAATGCTGAGCCAACATTGAGGAAACCGATATTCATCGAATTATAATTGTGGATGCCCTTACATAACATATTTGATGTGCTACTCTCTTCCTTATAGGTGTCATCACTTCCATCAGATAAACCACTTTCCTATCACCCTTGTTATACTTATACAACAGGTCATTGGACGTGTAATAAATAGGCCAAAATGTCACGATTCTGGGTGTGACCTTATAGTTAGTCTGACTAGGTTTGATGCTAATCCATCTAGTTCCTCATATTATATCGATCGATTTATTATATTATACATTTCCTATTTTATAACATTGAAATCTCTAACTGTCCTTTAACATGGCATCAATATAGGTTATTAAAATGATTCATTATTCATCAAAACATCATATAGTGCATATAACATCATGATCAAATATGAGACATACTTATATGGCATTATCATGAAGATAATCAATATAGCATCATTATTTGATATTATATAATATAACTTGCATAGCCTAAACATAACATAACATACATAAGAAATATATGGCCCTCGAAATAAGCCATGCACAATTTACTATCCAATCATAAACAATGCAAGCTTTATCCATATCAAAAAAGGATTTTGAATATATTATTATTTTTATATAAATTGTTGAAAAATACAAAATAATCTGTATATAAGAATATGTATGTATGTATGTATAAAATACACACATATATGCTTATGTATGTATGTATGTATATATACTTTTTCTGCATAAATTCCAAGGGTTATGTAAAAGAAAAAATTATATTACAATATAAAAATATTTATATAGCTCAGCCTAGGGTAAATTTCTCTATGATTCAATGCAAGCCTAAAATATAGGAGAGATAGGTATTGAATATTTTAATATCAAATTGTCTACAATAGCCCTCTTCTCTATTGTTCTAGATATACATGAAAATCCAAAGCCACCATTGAAATGAATCGGGGAATCCTGAAAGACGAGATTTGCACACTATAGTCAAAGACAAGGAACTAGGATTCCACAGAAGGAGATAACTAACATCTAAGCATCGATAACTATGTAGGCGCATTAATGGATATTTTCGGATGCAGATAGTGCCATATTTGTAACATCCCAATTTTTATCGGATTTAAAATTAGGAATTAATAAGAATTTCTAGAATTTAAATTGAATTTGATTTGAAAATTACAATGCAAATCAGATAATCATTGATTTGTGTATAATTTGCGTTTGAGTTTAAAATTTAAACTAATGAATAGTTCAAAATTATTTGATTTCTGTCCCCAAAGTTTTAAATTAATCCTATTGTTCTTCTCGTTTTCTTTTAAAAATGGGGACCGCTCCTATTGTTCTTCCCCATCCCGCTAATCCATCACATCCACTTTCTACTCTACAGCCCTGTCCTTCCTCCCCTATACTCGTACCACCTTCTGAGCTGCCCATACTTCCTCTACCGAATTTCGTTCCTCCCCCTGTTTGTGTCGAGCTTCTCCCTGTTCATCCAGCAAACCCATCCCATCCATCATCTTCATTTCAGCCTTGTCAAACTCTCTCTGCACCACCCATTCTTCCTCTCCCTGTCATAACAACTGTTGTCCCATCCTCTGTAAGTGTTCAGATTGCCCCACCTTTTCCTGTTCATGCCTCGTCCAAGTTTTCTCTACCACCACCACCTCCTCCACACTCAAACTCAACTTTATCTTCCCCTTCCCTGAACAAACTACCGCAAGCTTGGATCACTCTTTTCAAAGCGAGACCTAACAATGCTGGCACGAATGTTCCACGTGATATTCATCTTGAATTTCAAGGTGAAGCTATTGTGCCACCTGCTGAAGTTGTCAAGGCAGGTAGTTCAATGTGGTGTGATTATCTCGTTGGTTTTTTCCTCGATAAACCACTGCCATACTCTACTGTTCTTTACTACCTCAAGCGTGCTTGGAAGCTTAGGGGGTCAATTACTGTAAAATCTGACGGTTTCCTGTTCTTGTTTAAGTTTACTAATGATGAGGATAGGAAAAAAATATCTGAAGCTGATCCAGTTGTTATGAGAAATAAGTTATTCATAGTGAAGCCGTGGGATGAAAATATAGGGAACAACTGTAGTAGTATAAAAGCAGTGCCTGTGTGGATAAAACTATCCAATATACCTTTGTATGCATGGTCACCCTTGGGAATTAATTGGTTATCTACCGGAGTAGGTAAGCCTCTTTGTATGGATACATCAACTGAAAAATTTGAGCGCTTATCCTTTGCTAAATGTTTAGTTGAAGTTACTCCAAACAAAGAATTACCAGATAGTTTCTCTGTGATGATGCTAGATGGAACAGAACAAGTTGTGATAGTGGAATACTTGTGGAAACCGGAAATATGTACTATACGTAATGATTTTGGGCACATGAAAAAGAATTGCAAGAATAATGAAGGTGATGAGAATGAAGAGCAATGTACAGCTGAAGAACAACATAAACATGCTGAAGACAAAAAGAATAAGATGAAAAAAGGGAGAGCAACTGAGAAACAAGAAAGAGTTAAGCAAGTTTGGCAAAAAGTAAACAAAAGTAAAGATAAAAGAAGAAATGGGAGTGAAGAAGTGGGAGTAAATGACTTGATGCTACAAAAAGAAAATATGGTTTCTGAGAAAGATGCAAATGTGACAAATAATAGAGTGCAAAATGATGTGCATAATGCTCAAAGTGATGAACAAGCATGCCCTGTTACTACTAATAATAAGTTCCACTTGCTACAATCTGAAGTGGATGAGGAGGACACACAGGAAATTAATGATGTAGAGGAAGGTGAAATAACAACTGAAGTAATTGCAGTAGAACACTGTGGTGTTGGTTACAAAGGCAGTGCCCCTACAAATGTTGGTGAAGAACAGTGTCTTGGTGAAGATATTTTAGTTAATGAACTGAAAACAACTGCTGTGAACACAACTTTGTTTACAAATGAAGCAAACAGCTCTGAATTTGGCCACACAACAACAACTGGTAAACAAGTAATGCATGAAACCTCTGATACACTTGTATCAGAAATGGACAAAGACTGGTGCACAAACCTTGAGCAACAAGTTACACAAATAATTAAAACAATGTATGAAATCCCAGTGGAAGATCAAGCTACATCTCCAACACAATACAACTTTTCTATTGACTTGCCAGGATGGCCAGCATGTACTACCAATCTCCAAACTTCTTTAGTTCATCCTCCTGATCCAATCTCCACCCTATCTTATTCCCAACCACCTTCTCCAACATCACAGTCTAAAAGGATCATAGAAACGAGATCTCTTTCTGCTAAGAGAAGAAATAACATTTCCTTTCCTCAATAATTTTAATGTTTAAAAAAATTGCATCATGGAACCTTAGGGGAGCTCACAGTAACTTGAAGCTTGATCAAGTGAAAAGAATTATTAGTGAGTACAACATCTGTCTATTTGGTCTTCTTGAAACAAAGCTAAACATATCTTTATCTACCAAAGCTGTATCATATATAAATCCTACCTGGTCTTTTCGTCACAATCTTGATAGTGCCTCGTATAGTAGGATTTTAGTTATCTTTGATCCTACTGTACTTTATCTTTCCCCCTTCTATCTACTAGGCAGTACATCCACTTTCATGTGCAAGAAATAAATTCCCTTTCTTCATACTATATTACCTTTGTATATGCAGACAATTATGCCAATTCTAGGAAAGTTTTTTTTGATGCTTTGCCACCTTTAAGACAATCCACTCACCCCTGGATTGTGATGGGAGATTTTAATTCCTGCTATGAATTCAGTGACAAATCTGGTGGTGCTCCTCTTACATCAAATGAACTTGATCCTCTCAACCAAGCTATTTTTGAATCTGATTTGATTATGGTTAACAAATCTGGAGCCAAGTTTTCATGGAACTATAGAAGTCGCAGTGGTATTCGCACCTTCACAACAATTGACCATACTTTTTGCAACCTTCAAGCTATCACTCACTGGCCTACCCTATCTGTTTACCTTCCACAGCCTATAATATCTGATCACTCCCCTTTAATCTTGTCTCTTGGTCTCCATCTTAAAAAGGAAAAGAGAAGTTTTAAATTTTATAATGCGTGGGTTAAACATGATCATTTCATTCCCTTAGTTACAAAAGTTAGCTCTGAATTTTCTTGTTATGGTAGTCCAATGTTTAGGTTTTGCAGGAAGCTAAAATGTATAAAGCAGCAGATTAAACAATGGGCAAACTCAACATTTGGAACTGGTGGCATGCTGTCTACTGGCCTAAAGGAAAAACTAAGGAAACAACAGGAGTACATGATGGAGCACCCTCTTGATGTTCAAGCTGCTGAAGAAGAAAGTAAACTTTTTAAAGAGGTTAATAATGCATTGTACTTGGAAGCAAGCATGAAGAGACAACAACTGCATATAAAATGGATTGCTGAAGGAGATAAAAACACCAAGTTTTTTCATGATTCTATAAAGGTTAAGCATGCAAGAGAGAACATATATAACATTTTTGATGAACAAGGTACTGCTTGTTCAACTGCTGAATCTGTGGATAAAGCATTTATTGACTTCTTCTCTAATTTGCTTGGAAATCCAGATGGTTTTATACCTGATCTTGAGCTCATTTCAACTCTTCCTCTACCTAGTATTTCAACCCTGGATGTTGCATCCCTTATTACTCATGTTTCTGATGAAGAAATTAAAACAACACTCTTTGCTATGAATCAACAATCATCAGGAGGGCCTGATGGATTAAATGTGGTTTTCTCTATCACAACTTGGAGTGTTTTGGGTAGTGAGTTCTGTAGAGCCATTCATAACTTTTTCAACAAGTGTAAGTTGTTAGGTGAAGTAAACTGTACTAACATTGCACTTATTCCTAAAGTCAATAATCCTACAAGTGTCACTGATTTCAGACCTATCTCTTGCTGTAATGTAGTATACAAATGCATTTCTAAATTACTTGCATCACGTTTAGTTAAAGTTCTGCCCTCGGTTATTTCAAGAAATCAGGCTGCTTTCATTCCCACAAGAAGTATCCTTGATAACTGTAACAACCCGCATATTTATCGATTTAATATTTAAATATTTTATTTAAATATTTTATCGTTAGTCGGATTTTAGTCCGAAAAGCTACTTTTTGCATACAGTCGAATTAGGAATCGGGACCACTTCCATTGAGTTTAAAATGCCGTTTGCGACCTTTTTGAGTATAAGCTTCGATATGTTTGGAGAAAGTTGATTTTTGCTATTTTTCACTTTGGGTTTGGTTTGGGCTCAGCCCTAAGTTAACTTATGCTCAAATCTGAGCCACTCTTCCCCACTCACCCTCATTCTCTTCTCATTTCAGTTTCCTTAACATTAATGGTGGGAGAGATTGGAAATTAAAAACTCCAAAACCCTTGTTTCTCTTGCAAATCAAATTCCAAGCTCCAAACTCAAGAAGAACCCATTGGTAAGCTTCTCTTCTTCTTCTCCAACTTATTCTCTTACCAATTTCAGAAATTCCTAAACCTAATTTTGGGAATGTTCTTGTTTTTGAGCTTAGATTCAAGCTCAATTGGGTTGGGTTGAAGAGAGGTTGATTCTCCATTTGTTTTCAAGCTTCTTCTTGTTCGATTTTGTGAAAATGTGAGATTTTTATCTCACATCTATGACTATAATTATCTTTGGTTGTTGGGTATGAATTCCTAACACTTCTTCATGTGCATTTGCTCTTGATTTGGATTGGTTTTGTGAATATTCCAATTTTTGGGTTTTCTTAAGTCAAATTTGTGTGAAATCCTTTTATGGATGTTTGATCATGCTTTTGGTGATGCATCGAGGAGCATATAGGGTCGGGTTGTCGATTGGCATAAACCCTTAGAGCCAATGTTCGTCCGGTTGCATTTTGGAAGAGTTTGCTCTCCATTTGAATAGGCTGAAAAACAGCCCAGGCATGATTCAGTCGACTGAATCTTCTGTTCAGTCGACTGAACCTGGAACCCGAAAGTTTCCAGGCATGATTCAGTCGACTGAATCCTCTGTTCAGTCGACTGAACCTGGAAACAGAAAGTTTCCTGAACCTGGAAAATTTCCAGGTATAGGGTCAGTCGCCTGAATCCTCTGTTCAGTCGACTGAACCTACTGTTTTAGTCCAATTTGCCTTTTTGGATTGAATTTCCAATTTAAATCGATTCGCGATGATCCTATTTATTGTCATCATTTATTATCATCTTAGATGACTTATTTTCTTTGGGAATTTTAGGTATATCCACTTCGATGGATCCTTTATCGATTTCATTGGATTTTTATTCACATCTTCGAATGTGATCTTTGTGATTGATTATTTCTACAATCCCCCTTGTGCTTTGTCACTTTAAAAATATAAAGGTTTTCTATACTAGTAGTAAATATCAAAACTCTTTCCTCAAATGATTTCAATACTATTTTAATACCAAATTCGTTTATAAAACCGTTTTCCAATCTATTAGTATATATAAACCTTTACCTCACTCGTATGAGAAATCTAATTAAACGACTTAGTAAAACAAGTGGTATGAAACGCTTGCGTTTACTTCGTCGGTAAATTCTTGGACTTGTTCGATTGAATCTACTGTGACAATTTTCTAGTGGAAATCTACAGTTTGTTCGTAAATATTTAAGTTAAGCAAGTGGTTATGGGACATGAAGCTAAACTCATATATTTACTAGCTTAGTGTAATTGACACTTCTCGATGATCATGACGATCATTTTTGTGATTTAGACTAGCAATGTGCGATGTCTCTTTGATTGCGCGGGAGACTAAACCCCGTTTTGTGGAGTTTCGACTCAAATTTGGTGGGGTAGCAACCCACGGTCTTCGGACCATTCGTGTGTCAGGTCTTCGGACCATTCGTGTGTCAAATTAATGGCTAGCTACCATGAGATAGCTTCTCGTTCGTGTGTTACAGCTGTTGGTGAGTTTTCATGCTCCCGTTCATGTGATAGGCCTCCCCCCTTATTTTGTGAAATTTCTGGATTTCGTGTGTCGAATTCTGGAATTTATACTTCACCTATTTTTGTGATTTCTATTGATATGATTTATCAATTCTTGTGCATAGGTGAATTTGTGTGTCATTGACTGGATTTCTTGTGTTGATTTCTGGAATTTATGTTTCACCAACTTTGTGATTTCTATTGATATGATTTATCAATTCTTGTGCATAGGTGAATTTGTGTGTCATTAACTTGTTGTGAATACAAGTTTTGGGTATGATACCCTTTTTGGATCTTTGCGAAGATTCTTTGATATTGATTAATCGTTTGTTGATTATCATTTACATACTCATAGTAGTATGCCATTATGGATATTATACATCTATGCCATATCTTATATGTCATTTATTGTGGCTTGGTGAATGAAATTAGGAGTATGACATTTCTTTTTTATCTTGAGTAGATTATCGTGATATTGATTAATCTCTTGTTGATTTTCAATTACTTATATATATCACAACTTGGCATTGTGATTATTATGTGTCTAGTCATATCTCCTATTCTATATCATGTTATCTGATATTTATAGTTAGACTGATCCGTTTATTATTTTCTTATAAATAATACTCGGGTCAGACCGAGATGTTACAGGTGCTTCTGCTTGACTTCTCTTCGGGGATCCATTACTCTGACCTTTTGCTTACTACTTAGATTAGTAGTTTTTGTTGTATACATTTGAGATATAGACTCCATAATGTATACTTATTCTTTTGTGTAGTTCATGTAACTATTCTTTTGTGATATTGTGGATCTTTTTAGACCACTACTCTAATGTACACTTCCTAGTGTAATATTCATATATATTTCCGCCTTTGTGATATGAATTGTCTGTGACTGATTTGTGTTATGTTTATTTCTATATTTGTTTCCGAAGATCTTTATAGCCACTGTGTAGTAGCTTTGAGTTTGTGTCGATATGTCGGATTTCCTCTTGAGATGAAAAGTTATATTTTTATCCGGTATGTCGGTACTCGCACAAAGCAATTATACAGATGGTCGCTCCTCAACAGCCTTATTCTCCGTGCTAGTTGACAGCATTCACTGTAATGTTCTTGTCTAGCGTGGGTATAGAGGTGGGGCATCACAATAACCTACTGGTAGCACAAGAGTTACTGAAAGGATATGGTCAAAATAAGGTACCCACAGCGGGAGCTATTAAAATTGATATAACCAAGGCCTATGATACCATCCACTGGTCTTCTATTGTCACGGTTATGGCACAAATGGGATTTCCAAAAAAATTTGTATCCTGGGTTTATGTGTGCATATCCACTCCATCATTCTCTATTGTAATTAATGGTAGATCAGTTGGCAACTTCAGAAGCAGTAAAGGTATACGGCAAGGTTACCCAATTTCTTCATATTTATTCTTACTTGTCATGGAAGTTTTCACTGTCATACTGCAAATTAGGTATTCTCTGAAAGCAATAAAGTATCATCCTAATTGTGCTAAACTGCATATTACTTCTATCATGTTCGCTGATGATGTGTTGTTGTTTACAAAGCCTGAGTTACTTTCCTTAAATGCCATTTCTGAGGCTCTTCAAGAATTTTATGCAATGACTGGTCTCAAAATAAATCATAACAAATCTTCCTTGTTGGTTTCTGGAGTCAGTGCTTCACAAGCAAATGCCTTACAAAGAGCAAGTGGATTCTCTTCTATGAACACAGACATGAAGTATCTTGGTCTTCCATTAATAACAAAAAGAATTACTAGAGTTGACTGTTATCCACTCTGCAACAAAATCACTTCAGTTATGAAAGCTTGGGAAAATAGGCAGCTGTCTCAGAGTGGTAGATTAGTGCTTATTAAGTCTACTGTATTTTCCTCCCTTGTTTACTGGGCATGTGCAATGATTCTCCCAACAAGGCTATTGCAACAAGTCAGGTCTGCTATGAACAGATTTTTTTGGACAGGAAGCATACATAATAAGAAATTGTTGCCTTGTTCCTTTTCAAAGTTTGAAGTCTCCAAGAATTTGGGAGGACTTGGGGTTAAAAATGTAAAGAAGTGGAATTTAGCAGCTATGACCAAACATATTGATGACTTAATCAACAACAGAGCTAGTTTATGGGTTGACTGGGCATGGCAGTACAATATTAAGAAAAAGTTTTTTTGGTGTATGGAAAATCCGCAATCCATTAGTTGGATTTGGAGAAACTTACTGAAGTTGAGGAATGTTGTCCTTCCTATGATAAAATATCCTGTCAAAGTTAACTCAAATGTCAGTTTCTGGTATGACCCATGGGTCAGTGAAGGCCTTATACTGTCTTCATTGTGTGACTATAACCAGATTATGCAGTCTGGTATACACATGAATGCAAAGGCAATTGATTATATATAAGATGGGAAAATTGTGCTTCCCTACAATAGTAATCAACAAATAAGACAGATGTGGAATAAAATGCACCAGCTTTTCATTCCTGTAACTCAACATGACAGTATAGTTTGGAACATGAAGCCTCATACAATCAAAGGAGTTTACAACCATATCACTGACACTACCCCTCTGCCTGAAACAAAATGGAACTCTGTAATATGGACATCTGATTCACAACCAAACCACAACTTGATGCTATGGAAAGTGATAAACCAAGCTTTGCTAACAAGGAATGTACTGAACAAATTTGGCATGGGTAGCACTCTGAAGTGTTTGTTTTGTGACCTATTTGAAGAGTCTGCACATCACATATACTTTGACTGCCCTGCTCTTCTATTTCTCTTTAATAGAATTGGAATTAAAACTGGCCATTGCTTTCAACCTGCTAGCTCAACAGATGTGTGGGAAGTTTTTTTCAACTCTGCTGAGAAGAGAGATGATAAGGGTAGGATCCTTGCAGTATGCTTGAAGATATACATGACAGTTATTTGGAGGGAAAGAAATGCAATTTTTTTTTAAAATCAAAGAAAAAATGGGGATGCTCTTTGGCATGAGGTGAAGAATGCTATTCTTTGCCAACTGAAGTACTGCCAAACTGTTTTCACACCTGATCTGATACAACCCTGGGAATGAGCTCTGTTTCTTTCATTTTTTTTTTGTTTTTGATGTGTTTTGTTGCTTTCCCTTCCATTTAATCTCTTTGTTTCCTTTGTAACTTTTATTGTTTTTGCAATAAACTAGTAGGGGACCAGTTAACCCCGCTGGCTTTGCCAAAAAAAATATTTGAATTTAAAAATATATGTGTATATATACGGGTAGATTTGAAATTGAAATGGAATTTGAGTTTGAATTTGAATTTAAAAAATTTAATAAATATTTTAGTAAAATATTTAGATTTGAAAATTTTATATATGTATGATTTTTATTAATGTATAAATTAATTTCAAAACCTTGTTCTTTTTAAAAGGTTTTATATATATGATAAAAAGAATATATTTAAACAAATAAGCAAATGTAATACAAAATTTTATTTAAAAAAATGTAATTATGTAAAATTACAAGTGTTAGTTAATAAGATATTCAAGTTAACAAGTGTAATAATCTTATAATAAAAATGAACAAGTGTCATCTTCCTGTTTTAATTTTTGAGAAAATTTATAAAAAGGAAATTAAAGCTATATAACATTTCTACTCTCCTCTTTCTCATTTTTATCTTCATTTTCAAAACCTGTACAAATTCTCAAAGCAGAAAGAAAAAAAATCATCAAGCAACTCTAAGAACAAATCCAAACCAGAAAAACAAAGATCAGATGCAAGCAAAAGAAAGCAAGGATTCAAACAAAAATCTATAAACAAAAACAATTCAAAAGCCTGGAAAACATCTCAAGCCTGTAAGACAAAGTTTAACTCAGCAAAGATTCAATTAAACAAATAAAGTTTTCATCATCAAAACAACAAGATCAAGCCCAGATCAAAATTCAACAATCAAAACCTTTTTCCAGTCTTCAAATTTTACAACACAAACTTCTTCTCTGTTTTCAAAATTCACAGGTGAGTAAACACTATTTTAAAGGCTTGAATCTGGATTGAACTTTTGATGCATATGGTTAATGATATACATATGGCTGTTAGTGTAACGACCCAGAATTTTTAGAAATTGAAATTTGAATATTTAATTTATTTTAAATATTTATAAGTGAATTTATTAGTCGAATAAATTTTTATTTGAATTATTGGATTTTAATTGGATAATTAAATCGATAATTTAATATGTTAAATTATGGAAATAATTGAAATTTGGGTTAAATATGATTGAAAATGATTTGTAAAATTTTATTTTATCATATTGGAGTTAGAACGATATTTTAGAACTTTTAAAATCAAATTAAAAGTTTATTTGTGAAAATTGAATATTTTAATATTAAAATCGACTAGTGAAAATAGTCAATTTTTGAACAGTCTCAGAATTGAACGAAACCAGTTCCATTGGATCCATAATAGTTAGTTATTACCGGATTTCAAATTTCGTGTCAATCGGAGTTACCGTTTGATCGTGGCAGCTCGAAACGAATCGAATTATTTTTTATTTTAATTTGGCGAGTTAAAATAGCCATTTTTCAAAAAGTCTCGGATTTCGGCGAAACCAGTTTCATCGGATCTGTAATGTGATATTATTGTAAGGTTTCAAATTTCAAGTCAATTGGATTTACCGTTTGTCCGGTACAAATTAAAACGCCTAGAAAATCGATTAAATCGATTTAATTCAAATTGAACGTTTGTTGCCATAACTCGCACAGATGTCCGAATTAGCTTTCGAAACCTATTCCATTGTGTCCGAAACGCGGGATAAACCCTAGGAGCGTCAGTTTCGGCGCGTAAATCGGAGTTCGGAATTTCCGGATGAATAGTGTTCGAAAATTCTCTATAAATAGGCCTTAAATTCACAAATTTAATAAAAATCAAAACCTAACCCTAATTTCATACTGCAGCCGCCACCAACATATTGAATGGCCAGAAACTCACGACCTTTCCCCCTCGATTACTCCAAATCCGTCGACAATTAGGCTAAACTTCCTGAAGCAAAATCGAAGAGCATAGTGAGATCTTGGAGATCAACGGTTGAGATCGTGTTTGGAGCATCAGAGGAGGAGCAGGAGGGGGCCGATGCCTGGAGCTTGCGCACGCATTCCAAGGCTAGAGAGGCAGCCGAGCTCCACCATAGGGCGGCCGAGTATAGTGCTCGCGTGGGGCTTTGAGTTGGAAGTTGTTGATCGATGCGGAGGGCGTTGTGGTGGCCGTGATTTCAAACCCTAAGTAATGACTTTGGGTTCCTTTATCTCGTGCGTTACTGGAAGAAGATGGAGTAGGGGGGTTGCGTCCTACGGCTGTGATGGGGGGGGGTATGCAGATCGAACGACTATAAATGGATGAAGGTTTAAAAATAATTAAAGTTGTAAATTTCTATATAAAAACTCGTGTAACTTCAAATATTTGTAACTTTTTCATACGAGGTCGAAAACGCGCGAAACCAGTTGCGTTGGAATCGTATGGACGAGCACTACGCAATGAAATTGGATAGGAGTCGTTTGGAGTTAGTGAGAATTTTGGGTAAAATTAAACGTCCGTTTAATCTTATTCGAAATAAATCGCTAAAACGGAAATAAAATCAAGGTGAGAACTTCTCACTCAATCGAATCAGTTTCGATTTTATTTTAAATAGTTAGGTTTAAAATATTTGAATGCATGTTTGAATGATAATTGTTATCTATTGATTGTTAAAATAGACATTATGCGCCGTTAGTAAGCGGATGTTATTTATTAAAAACATATACCGCGAATATTTCATAAACAGTGAAATTGGTATTATATATAATAGCAATATATATATATATTGGCATATGTATATATTGGAGTTGTTGATTTCCCGCATTTATTTGTTTAGCGGATGAGACCCTATTGCGCCGTTATTAAGCGGATAATATTTTAAATCCCATATACCGCGATAATTTCGTACTGGAGCGAAATTGGTATTGTGCTAAAGTTTGTGGATGCAGGAAAACAGGTTGGAGGGATCCAACTGGATTCCTCAACAGTATTTATTTGATTTCAGATATTTTGATATTTGATGGATTATCATATTGATATATGATATCGTTGTAGTCGTGATTGACTATTTGGTATGTAGCATCATTGGACCAAGTTTTGGAATTTTAAAATGTTTTTAAAGTGATTTTTGAAAGTATATGTTATAGAATATTTTGGGAATTTATCCATTTTAAATAAATAAACGTTATAATTTTTAAAGTTATAAAAATTATGATTTTTGAGAAAAATAGTTAAAAACTGATTTTTGAGAATATGATGCTAATGATTTTATAAAATAGTTTAATCGGGATTTTAGAATTTATTGTGAAAAGTTTAAATATAGGATTTATAAAATTTAATTATTTTATAAATCAAAATGGTGAAATAATAAAGGAGATTAAAGACGTTTTAAAAGAATAATATAAATTGAATTATATTAAGAGATTTATAAATGGATATTTATAAATTGAAATATTGAAATTATAAAACGAGCTTTTATAAGTGTTAGAATAAATTATGAATGGATTTTATAAACGAAGGGATTTATAGAATTATAAACGGTGAAGTAATAAAGGAATTTTATAAGCAGTAGGTTTATAAAATTTATAATGTTGTTAAAAGAATAGGTTTGGATAAATAATTGAATCTTATAAGTTATAAGATTTATAATTATGAAGTTTAAAAGAACGATTTTTATAAAATAATCGTTTTATAAGCATTTAACTTATAATATGGACTTTTAGTTCTAATTGAGTTATAAATCGAATAGATTAATAAAGGAGATTTATAAAAAGGAGTTATAAAATAAATAGAAATGGAATTTATAAACATTGTTTTATAAATTCGCAAATGACTTATTTTGATAAGAAAATTGTTATAACTTATTTATGGAGTTATATTCACATTTTTGACTGTGAATAATCCTTTAAAATGAAATGTATATAAATGATGAAATTGATTAACGTAGTATATTCACGTTTTTGAATAGTGAATAATATGTTAAAGAAATGTTTAGATTTGATGTTTTAAATAGAATTAAAAACAAGTTAACGATGTTTCAATTGGATTGAGACTCGAAACCATAGATTTCAACATTTATATGTTGAAATAGACGTTTTCGAGAAATAGAAGGAAATGGTGGACTATAACACTGTTGTTATAGTAAATGATTTCCGAAAGGAAATGTTTTGTATAGTATTGGGATTTATATATCTATCTTAAAATTCAAATCCCTATACTAGTGATTTTGGGACGTCGTAACGATGTTTTACGTAACATTCGTTTTGGCCCAAATAAATATGTTTAAGAGAATGATTTCCTTAAAGAATGAAATATGTACTTAATTTCGATTTAAGTATATTGGATATTTGCTAAGTGTTGAAAATAAATAAAATTTGTGAATTACTTATGAATAAGTAAGTATGGAATGTTTTCCAATATAAAGTGAATATTTTGAGAATTTATCTTTTCAAAGATAAATTGAAATGAATAATTGAAGTCATATATTCATGAATATTTTAGAATGAAAATTCACTATGGAATTTATGAATGAAAAAGAGAATTTGTTTAAAAATAAATATTGATTTATTTTTGAAGTATTGAAAATAATATATCTTGTAAAGATATTTTTGGAAAATAAATAATTTGAAAAATTATTTGGAATCTGGTGATGTTGTGCATATCCATTGATAGTTCAATAGCCGACCATCAATATTTCCCTTTGAATGGGTATTTGATGTGATTTGTTTGAATGTGAATGCTACACTTATTTTTGAATAAGCGCTCACTATTCGGGTGAACCGGGAAAGGACCATGGGGTCGTATAACCCATTCCGAATATGTGATACGTCGTTATGAATTGCATTTGAAGATCGGTGTTGAAGACCCGGTATTTGTGAAAGCGATAGGATGTTCTGTCGATTGTCTCTGCACTGAGTTGCAACGGTATAGAGACTCCCTAAGTGATGGGAAATCCGATCAGGATTGTGAATATCCGGATTGCAAGGACTTCTTTGTAAGTGCCTTCGGTTTTGTTCGACCCCGGAACAGACTTGTATGGATTGTATGTCTGACATTACAAATTGAGATATAAAGACGATTTCATTCAAATATATTTCTGTTGGTGGCGGAGAATTTATTCTTTTAGCTTAACACCCTTCTCTGAGACGTACGAGCTCAAAGGTTATATAGTTGAAGTTATCAGCGATATATTCCCAATTTGGTAATGTGACATGCTGAGTGTTGCTGTAAATGATCATTGTGTTGATTATTTGTGATAGGATCGTTTATTTGATCGTCTATCTTTGTGATCATTTCTATGATCATTTGTTGACCCAAAGCATGGCTTTTGTATAAAGTATTTTTTGTGGACGTGACTTCGTCGAGCCTCACACCCCGTGAATGGTCAAAACAGGAAAGAAGCAGCAAGGTTATGAGGGGTAGCGCCCTTTAGGATGTGTGCATTTCCTTCTGGAAAAGGGTGGTATCATGGTATGGAGCCCAGATACTTACTCATGTTGAAAAACTTTATGATTGTGTGAATTGATTGCGAGCGCTCGGTGAAAGGTCCCAAAGGACCGAGGGATGGCATATTCGGTCAGTTGTTACTCAGTTAAGGGTAACCCGGCCTTGTGTTGGTAGAGATTCGGTTTGGTTCTCGGGGATGTCCATCCAGAGGCATTCTCATGTGGCAATGGGAAGTTCCTTGGCCTGATCATTCGTTGGAAACCCAAAGAAACAATACGAGACTTGTACGGTATTAGTTGTAGAACCTATCATTCACTTATGGTGGCGCCCCACTGTTTGGATGGTAGCTATAGTAGGCATACGATAATGGTCGTATGTTGGCTAAGATTTATATTCTACTTTCGAAATGAATTTTTCTCTACACTATGCACTAGTAATAATATCAAATGTTCTTTTAAATGTGTATCAAGCATCTTTGACTATCATAAGGAGAAATCTCCTCTGATTCTGGGTTTGCATTGTGTGTGTGTGCAGGAGGCCTTATGGTAGTCTCATTTTTAAAAGCATTGCGAATTGACTTTAAAAATATTCCTCTATTTTGTTTTCAAAGATAAATAAACTGTTTTGAGTTCTCACACCAGTCACATGACTGACTTGGAGTTTATTGTTTTCCTTCCTAAACTCTGGGTGCCCACCAATTTCCACACGGGCAGTTAAGAGTTAGGTTTATCAGGATATTCTGGATATTCTGGATTTGCTGGAGGCAAGATGGATGGCATGGTGTATTATCAGTATATAGTATTTCTTTTTCCGCTGCACTGTTTGTTGTTGTTGTTGTACACTCTGATGATATGATGTTATGAAATGTAATGTATAAAATGTAATAACTGATATAGTTCTTTGTTTAAAGATTATTCATTTATCTATTATATGTTGTTCCGCTGCGAATTGTGAGATTCTGATGTTGTTCTGTTATTTCTTTTCTTTCTGTTCTATTTTCTATTTTCTTTCCTCTCCATCTTCTATCTTTTCCTCTTCTTTTCTTCTTTCTTAAAACCCTCAGTGTTCGATTTTCCGTCGTTCGATTACTCGACAGTCGATAAAGTGAGTATCGATGTTGAATTTTTGAAAGACGAAGAATCAGGTCTTGACCATGTGGTATCAGAGCTTATGGTTAAGCGACAACCATGGTTCTGTTGGGTATTACTCATTAGAGATAGAGTCTGTAGTGCTCTAGAATGAGTTTGAGTGTAATAATAGCTATGAGAGCGTATTTGTTAGTGAATATAAAATTGTTTTATATTGTGATGATTGGTTTATTGAGTGGCATATGAACTTTCGTCAGCGTGGTCCGCAAAACTATGCCGAAGGGGTTTCTAAACACTTGAATAGAACAATTCGACACAATATTGTTTTAAAATGGGTAAATGAAATAATTTTACCTTGAGTATATTTTGTATATGAAGGAATAATTTTTCAAAATTATTAAAGTGTATATAAGTGGATTGTTTAGATGTTTGAATAATCTAAATTGAAGAATAATTGTATAAGCAAAAGAATTATAAGAATTGAATTATAATTAAAGTGATTTACAATTGTGAAATAAACTTATATATATAAGAAGTGAAACTATATGAATATATTTATAAATATGAGTTGTAAATAAAAGTGAATTTAAAGTTAAATGGAAATTTACTTTAGAAATTGAATTGAATTGAACTAATGGATTGAATGATAATCAATTAAATGTAAATTAAGTTGATATGAAATAATGAATATAAGTGTAATTCATTAAAATCTAATGTTATTGAAAGTTGAATAATTGAATGAAAATCAATTAATTAAACCAATTGAAAGTGATGGTGTTAAACCAATTGAAAGCAAAGGAATTTGGTTGCAATTAATATACATTGGTTGTTATATGATTGTTAGTTGATTGATTGTATATAATTCATTAAGGGTTAATGAAATTGAAAGCTAAAGTAATTGAAATTCAATTTGAAGTTAAGTGAATCTTAAATGGAATTGAATTTGATTTGGAAGTGAACCAACTTGAATATGAATTAGTGAATATAAACTAATTGAAAATGAATGTTAGTAAACATCCACTGTTAATGAATCAAATGTGATTAAATTGAAAACCTATTTCATTGAATATTAATGAGAATATGAATGAACATTTGTTGGTTATGAATGATAATTGGTTGATGGTTGAATATATTGCTTTTATTGCAATTACTATGTTGGCATATATAGTTATTTTGTTGCTATATGTTGTATATTGATACTATTGTCTGTATACATGTTTCTCATGTTGTTTGTTGAGTGTTTAGTAGGTGCGGATCGCGTTTGCTTCGCATTTGGAGCTCGCTTTCGCGCTATATTAGCCGTATATGCTTGCTAATAAAATATAAGGTACATATCTCGGATTACATACCGTACTTTTATACTTTTTTCCCTTCGGGATGCCTCATTACTTGATGAGATGTATATTTGTGATATATATACTATCATTTTTTTTCGGATCGAGCCGCGCAAAGGAGACTATGGCGAATTTTTCCGAAAATTTAAGGCGTTAGAAAAAATTTGAGAAAATTGGAAAATTTTGAAAACTTTAACTTTGATTTTGGAGTTGAAAGTTAAACAATAGTAGTTGTTTTTGAAAAGATAACTAAGTATGATTTGAAAACTTAGTAAGTTATTATAAGAAATTTAATTATGAATTTTGGAAAGTTAATAAATTCTGTAATTTTTCTTACTTGTTAATTTCGAGGACGAAATTCTTTTAAGGGGGGAAGATTGTAACGACCCAGAATTTTTAGAAATTAAAATTTGAATATTTAATTTAATTTAAATATTTATAAGTGAATTTATTAGTCGAATAAATTTTTATTTGAATTATTGGATTTTAATTGGATAATTAAATTGATAATTTAATATGTTAAATTATGGAAATAATTGAAATTTGGGTTAAATATGATTGAAAATGATTTGTAAAATTTTATTTTATCATATTGGAGTTAGAACGATATTTTAGAACTTTTAAAATCAAATTAAAAGTTTATTTGTGAAAATTGAATATTTTAATATTAAAATCGACTAGTGAAAATAGTCAATTTTTGAACAGTCTCAGAATTAAACGAAACTAGTTCCATTGGATCCGTAATAGTTAGTTATTACCGGATTTCAAATTTCGTGTCAATCGGAGTTACCGTTTGATCGTGGCAACTCGAAACGCATCGAATTATTTTTTATTTTAATTTGGCGAGTTAAAATAGCCATTTTTCAAAAAGTCTCAAATTTCGAAGAAACCAGTTTCATCGGATCCGTAATGTGATATTATTGTAAGGTTTCAAATTTCAAGTCAATTGGATTTACCGTTTGTCCGGTACAAATTAAAACGCCTAGAAAATCGATTAAATCGATTTAATTCAAATTGAACGTTTGTTGCCATAACTCACACAGATGTCCGAATTAGCTTTCGAAACCTGTTCCATTGTGTCCGGAACGTGGAATAAACCCTAGGAGCGTCAGTTTCGGCGCGTAAATCGGAGTTCGGAATTTCCGGATGAATAGTGTTCGAAAATTCTCTATAAATAGGCCTTAAATTCACAAATTTAATAAAAATCAAAACCTAACCCTAATTTCATACTGCAGCCGCCACCAACGTATTGAATGGCCAGAAACTCACGACCTTTCCCCCTCAATTACTCCAAATCCGTCGACAATTAGGCTAAACTTCCTGAAGCAAAATCGAAGAGCATAGTGAGATCTTGGAGATCAACGGTTGAGATCGTGTTTGGAGCATCAGAGGAGGAGCAGGAGGGGGCTGACGCCTGGAGCTTGCGCACGCATTCCAAGGCTAGAGGGGCAGCCGAGCTCCACCATAGGGCGGCCGAGTATAGTGCTCGCGTGGGGCTTCGAGTTGGAAGTTGTTGATCGATGTGGAGGGCGTTGTGGTGGCCGTGATTTCAAACCCTAAGTAATGACTTTGGGTTCCTTTATCTCGTGCGTTGCTGGAAGAAGATGGAGTAGGGGGGGTTGCGTCCTACGGCTGTGATGGGGGGGGGGGGGGGTATGCAGATCGAACGGCTATAAATGGATGAAGGTTTAAAAATAATTAAAGTTGTAAATTTCTATATAAAAACTCGTGTAACTTCAAATATTTGTAACTTTTTCATACGAGGTCGAAAACGCGCGAAACCAGTTGCGTTGGAATCGTATGGACGAGCACTACGCAATGAAATTGGATAGGAGTCATTTGGAGTTAGTGAGAATTTTGGGTAAAATTAAACGTCCGTTTAATTTTATTCGAAATAAATCGCTAAAACGGAAATAAAATCAAGGTGAGAACTTCTCACTCAATCGAATCAGTTTCGATTTTATTTTAAATAGTTAGATTTAGAATATTTGAATGCACGTTTGAATGATAATTGTTATCTATTGATTGTTAAAATAGACATTATGCGCCGTTAGTAAGCGGATGTTATTTATTAAAAACATATACCGCGAATATTTCATAAACAGTGAAATTGGTATTATATATAATAGCAATATATATATATATTGGCATATGTATATATTGGAGTTGTTGATTTCCCGCATTTATTTGTTTAGCGGATGAGACCCTATTGCGCCGTTATTAAGCGGATAATATTTTAAATCCCATATACCGCGATAATTTCGTACTGGAGCGAAATTGGTATTGTGCTAAAGTTTGTGGATGCAGGAAAACAGGTTGGAGGGATCCAACTGGATTCCTCAACAGTATTTATTTGATTTCAGATATTTTGATATTTGATGGATTATCATATTGATATATGATATCGTTGTAGTCGTGATTGACTATTTGGTATGTAGCATCATTGGACCAAGTTTTGGAATTTTAAAATGTTTTTAAAGTGATTTTTGAAAGTATATGTTATAGAATATTTTGGGAATTTATCCATTTTAAATAAATAAACGTTATAATTTTTAAAGTTATAAAAATTATGATTTTTGAGAAAAATAGTTAAAAACTGATTTTTGAGAATATGATGCTAATGATTTTATAAAATAGTTTAATAGGGATTTTAGAATTTATTGTGAAAAGTTTAAATATAGGATTTATAAAATTTAATTATTTTATAAATCAAAATGGTGAAATAATAAAGGAGATTAAAGACGTTTTAAAAGAATAATATAAATTGAATTATATTAAGAGATTTATAAATGGATATTTATAAATTGAAATATTGAAATTATAAAACGAGCTTTTATAAGTGTTAGAATAAATTATGAATGGATTTTATAAACGAAGGGATTTATAGAATTATAAACGGTGAAGTAATAAAGGAATTTTATAAGCAGTAGGTTTATAAAATTTATAAAGTTGTTAAAAGAATAGGTTTGGATAAATAATTGAATCTTATAAGTTATAAGATTTATAATTATGAAGTTTAAAAGAACGATTTTTGTAAAATAATCGTTTTATAAGCATTTAACTTATAATATGGACTTTTAGTTCATAATTGAGTTATAAATCGAATAGATTAATAAAGGAGATTTATAAAAAGGAGTTATAAAATAAATAGAAATGGAATTTATAAACATTGTTTTATAAATTCGCAAATGACTTATTTTGATAAGAAAATTGTTATAACTTGTTTATGGAGTTATATTCACATTTTTGACTGTGAATAATCCTTTAAAATGAAATGTATATAAATGATGAAATTGATTAACGTAGTATATTCACGTTTTTGAATAGTGAATAATATGTTAAAGAAATGTTTAGATTTGATGTTTTAAATAGAATTAAAAACAAGTTAACGATGTTTCAATTGGATTGAGACTCGAAACCATAGATTTCAACATTTATATGTTGAAATAGACGTTTTCGAGAAATAGAAGGAAATGGTGGACTATAACACTGTTGTTATAGTAAATGATTTCCGAAAGGAAATGTTTTGTATAGTATTGGGATTTATATATCTATCTTAAAATTCGAATCCCTATACTAGTGATTTTGGGACGTCGTAACGATGTTTTACGTAACATTCGTTTTGGCCCAAATAAATATGTTTAAGAGAATGATTTCCTTAAAGAATGAAATATGTACTTAATTTCGATTTAAGTATATTGGATATTTGCTAAGTGTTGAAAATAAATAAAATTTGTGAATTACTTATGAATAAGTAAGTATGGAATGTTTTCCAATATAAAGTGAATATTTTGAGAATTTATCTTTTTAAAGATAAATTGAAATGAATAATTGAAGTCATATATTCATGAATATTTTAGAATGAAAATTCACTATGGAATTTATGAATGAAAAAGGGAATTTGTTTAAAAATAAATATTGATTTATTTTTGAAGTATTGAAAATAATATATCTTGTAAAGATATTTTTGGAAAATAAATAATTTGAAAAATTATTTGGAATCTGGTGATGTTGTGCATATCCATTGATAGTTCAATAGCCGACTATCAATATTTTCCTTTGAATGGGTATTTGATGTGATTTGTTTGAATGTGAATGCTACACTTATTTTTGAATAAGCGCTCACTATTCGGGTTAACCGGGAAAGGACCATGGGGTCGTATAACCCATTCCGAATATGTGATACGTCGTTATGAATTGCATTTGAAGATCGGTGTTGAAGACCCAGTATTTGCGAAAGCGATAGGATGACCTGTCGATTGTCTCTGCACTGAGTTGCAACGGTATAGAGACTCCCTAAGTGATGGGAAATCCGATCAGGATTGTGAATATCCGGATTGCAAGGACTTCTTTGTAAGTGCCTTCGGTTTTGTTCGAGCCCGGAACAGACTTGTATGGATTGTATGTCTGACATTACAAATTGAGATATAAAGACGATTTCATTCAAATATATTTCTGTTGGTGGCGGAGAATTTATTCTTTTAGCTTAACACCCTTCTCTGAGACGTACGAGCTCAGAGGTTATATAGTTGAAGTTATCAGCGATATATTCCCAATTTGGTAATGTGACATGCTGAGTGTTGCTGTAAATGATCATTGTGTTGATTATTTGTGATAGGATCGTTTATTTGATCGTCTATCTTTGTGATCATTTCTATGATCATTTGTTGACCCAAAGCATGGCTTTTGTATAAAGTATGTTTTTGTGGACGTGACTTCGTCGAGCCTCACACCCCGTGAATGGTCAAAACAGGAAAGAAGCAGCAAGGTTATGAGGAGTAGCGCCCTTTAGGATGTGTGCATTTCCTTCTGGAAAAAGGGTGGTATCATGGTATGGAGCCCAGATACTTACTCATGTTGAAAACACTTTATGATTGTGTGAATTGATTGCGAGCGCTCGGTGAAAGGTCCCAAAGGACCGGGGGATGGCATATTTGGTCAGTTGTTACTCAGTTAGGGGTAACACGGCCTTGTGTTGGTAGAGATCCGGTTTGGTTCTCGGGGATGTCCATCCAGAGGCATTCTCATGTGGCAATGGGAAGTTCCTTGGCCTGATCATTCGTTGGAAACCCAAAGAAACAATACGAGACTTGTACGGTATTAGTTGTAGAACCTATCATTCACTTATGGTGGCGCCCCACTGTTTGGATGGTAGCTATAGTAGGCATACGATAATGGTCGTATGTTGGCTAAGATTTGTATTCTACTTTCGAAATGAATTTTTCTCTACACTATGCGCTAGTAATAATATCAAATGTTCTTTTAAATGCGTATCAAGCATCTTTGACTATCATAAGGAGAAATCTCCTCCGATTCTGCGTTTGCATTGTGTGTGTGTGTGTGCGGGAGGCCTTATGGTAGTCTCATTTTTAAAAGCATTGCGAATTGACTTTAAAAATATTCCTCTATTTTGTTTTCAAAGATAAATAAACTGTTTTGAGTTCTCACACCAGTCACATGACTGACTTGGAGTTTATTGTTTTCCTTCCTAAACTCTGGGTGCCCACCAATTTCCACACGGGCAGTTAAGAGTTAGGTTTATCAGGATATTCTGGATATTCTGGATTTGCTGAAGGCAAGATGGATGGCATGGCGTATTATCAGTATATAGTATTTCTTTTTCCGCTGCACTGTTTGTTGTTGTTGTTGTACACTCTGATGATATGATGTTATGAAATGTAATGTATAAAATGTAATAACTGATATAGTTCTTTGTTTAAAGATTATTCATTTATCTATTATATGTTGTTCCGCTGCGAATTGTGAGATTCTGATGTTGTTCTGTTATTTCTTTTCTTTCTGTTCTATTTTCTATTTTCTTTCCTCTCCATCTTCTATCTTTTCCTCTTCTTTTCTTCTTTCTTAAAACCCTCAGTGTTCGGTTTTCCGTCGTTCGATTACTCGGCAGTCGATAAAGTGAGTATCGATGTTGAATTTTCGAAAGACGAAGAATCAGGTCTTGACAGTTAGAAAGGCTTGCATGTATATATCTACAAATATTTATGTGTGCATGTCAGTTACAGGCACGAGTCCCCTCTGTTCCAGGTTACTGGAATACAAACCTATTCAAAATTCGATTTCTTCTTCTTCGATCATTGTTAGACTTTAGAATACAAACAAAAATGGCTTATTTAAACATGATTTAAGCTTTAAAAATAGGTTCAAGCAAAAATAAATTGAAGTATTTATGGAAATTAGAAAATACAGGCACAATTCAAATTATGTTAAAGTTCAAACATCATAACTCCTAGTTTCAGGTATACCATACGAAATGTTATCGAAGATAATGATTTTTGAAAGAAAAATCAAGATCTGTAATGAAGTATCGATCGAGAAATCGAAGTTGAACGATATTGGGATTATTGGCGAATTCTGGTGATCGTCGGCATGAGGGGTATCGTGATTAAAGTTGAAGCTTGTATGATGGTTGGGGAGTTGGAGAAAAATGCTCGAAAAAATTTCTGATCATCGTGGTGGCCAAACACTGTTCATCTAGTGTTTAAGCTCATGTTTTTTTGTTGGTCGGAGTTCTTATTGCTGCATCGTTCTTAGTTGACCGGAGTTAATCGCTCTGATGGAGATAGTAGCGTAAAGTCTGGACGAAGCTTTGGTTGAATTTACGTGGCCTTTGATGGCCTGAGGTGACGGTGCGGGTCGATTGTGTGATGATTGTTCTTGTTCAGTTTGGGTTCGATAGCCAAATTTTGAATTCGTCGATGATTTTGGATTCTGGGTGCTCGTGAGGCCCATGTGGATCGTCGCCGAGGTGTGGAAGCTCATAGCATCGATCGGAGTTCTCCAGAGCCTCTGTGCATGTGCATGACACCAGGTTTTGTATCAGTAGCCTAGTAGAGGAAGGAAGGTTGGAGACTTGAAGTTGTTTTTGGGATTGAAGGATGCTAGCTCGAAGCTGGGATCGGGTGATTTTATGTATACACCGGGCTTCTTTCTAAAACTTAGAAAAAAATTTAAAATTGAAAGGTGACTCGGGTTGGTTTGGGAAAAACTCGAAGCAAGAGGCGTATTTGTTTAGGCGAGACTCGAAGTGGGTCTCGGGTTTGACTTATAAAACAATTTTTACTTGAAAACCATATTTAAATTTTAAAACATTTTAAACCCATGTTTTAAAACAATAATTGTCTTGATTTAAAGTTGGATGGTTAAAGATTAAAGAAATTTATGTTTTAAAAGTAATTAAGTTTATTTTCATTAATTAATTCCTAATTTATTTTAAACAAATAATGTAATTAAATTGTTATTAATTTATAATTAGGGATAAATTAACTAATATAATTAATTTAGGAATACTTTATTAATAAAAGTAATTAAGATTAATTAATTAATTAAGATTAAGAATAATTAAATAATTTAGTAATTAATAATTAAAAGTTAATTAAATGATAATTAAGGTTAATTAATTTTTAATTAAGAATAATTAATTGGTAACTAAGGACTGATAAATTAATAATTAAGAATAATAAATCATTAATTAAGGTTAACTAGTGAAAATAATTATATGATTAATTCATTATAATCACACGATTAATTCATCTTAATTGTAGATGATTGATTATTATTGAATGCTTTGTATTGATTGATATCCCTGATATGTGATTGTGATACCATGTGATATGAATTGCTTTGTGTGGAGCTATGATATCTATGACTTGTTTCTGTGTGAATGTGAAAACCCTTTGGCCCATGAAACGGCATTTGAATTTCGATGCTACAGGGAATCGGATTTCAGTTGGGTATCCGAAACCCACATCGAACCTTAATGGTGAATCGTTGTGGTTGATATATCTATGTGTTTTTAAATTAAGCGCTCACTATTCGGTTTAGCGGGGAGAGGACTTTGTGTCATATAACCCATTTTGAATAGTGATACGACGAAATGGATAACATATGAAGATGGTGGTGAAGACCGGGTGTCTTCGAGAACGATAGGATAGCCTGTCGGATGACTCTACACTGAGTTGCTTCGGTATAGAGATCTCCATATGTGACGGGGAGTTCGATCGGGATTTTGGATGCCCGGATTGCAAGGGCTTCTTTGGAAGTGCCTTCAGTTCTGTTCGAGACCGAAACAGACTTTTATGGTTGTATGTATGACATTACACTTTGAGATATAAAGCTGATTTCTTTCAAATACATTTCTGTTGGTGGTGGAGGATTCATTCTCCTAGCTTAACACCCTTCTCTGAGACGTACGAGCTCAGAGGTTATGTAGTTGATGGTTATTAGTGATATACTCCCAACTTGGTAGCGTGGCACGCTGAGTGCTACTGATCATTTATTAATCGAACCATGGCTTTTGTGAAAAGAATTGCTTTGTGCTGAGCTGTGATATCTGTGATTTATTTCTGTGTGAATGTGAATACCCTTTGGCCCGTAAAACTACATTTGGATTTTGGTGCGACAAAGAGTTGGATTTCAGTTGGTTATCCGAAACCCACATCGAACCTTAATGGTGAATCTTTGTGATTGATATATCCACGTGTTTTTAAATTAAGCGCTCACTATTTGGTTTAGCTGGAAGAGGACTTTGTGTCATAAAACCCATTCTGTATAGTGATACGACGAAATGGATAAGATTTGAACATGGTGGTGAAGACTGGGTGTCTTCGGGAACGATAGGATAACCTGTCAAATGACTCTGCACTGAGTTGCTTCGGTATAGGGATCTCCATATGTGATGGGGAGTCCGATCAGGATTTTGGATGCCCGGATTGCAAGAGCTTCTTTGGATGTGCCTTCGATTCTGTTTGAACCCGTAACAGACTTGTATGGTTATTTGTCTGACATTACACTTTGTGATATAAAGCTGATTTCTTTCAAATACATTTCTGTTGGCGGTGAAGAATTTATTCTCTTAGCTTAACACCCTTATCTGAGACGTACAAGCTCAGAGGTTATGTAGTTAATGGTTATTAGTAATATACTCCCAACTTGGTAGTGTGGCACGATGAATGCTGCTGATCATTTGTTGATCGAAGCATGGCTTTGTGAAAGCGTAGCTTTGTGGAAGAGACTTCGTCGAACCTCACAACCCGGTTATGGTCGAAACAGGAACCGTTGCAACAAGGTTATTTAGGGGTAGCGCCCCTTGAGGGTATGTTCATTTTCTTCTGGATTAAAAGTGGTATCATGGTATGGAGCCCAGATATTTAACTTATGTGGTTGCTACAAACTTATCGCTCTGTGGTTTTTGGTTGAGAGGTGCCTCGAATAAAGGTCGGTTACGACCGGGAGATGGCATACTCATGTCAGTAGTTACCTAGTTACAGAGGTAACCCAGCCTTGTGTTGGCAGAGATCTGGTTAGGTTCTTAGGGTCGTCCCTCCAGAGGCATACCAATTCGTTGTAGGAAGTTCTTTTTCCTGACCATTGTTGTAAATACAATCATTCAATACGCCCTTTACGGTTTTAGTTGTATAACCTGCCATTTATTTATGGTGGTCACCACTGTTTAGATGGTAGCTATAGTACGCATAGTACGAAATGTCTATGCTGGCTAAGATTAATATTATACTTTTGAAATGTTTTTCTACACTATGCACTAGTAATAATATCAAAGAATTTTCTCATATCAAGCATGTTTGACTATCATAAGAAGAAATCTCCTCCAATTCTACGATTGCATTGTGTGTGGTGGGAGGTCTTATGGTAGTTTCATTTTCCAAAAGCATATCGGATTTCCTTTATAAACTGTTTTTGTACAAACAACTTTTTTGTTTACTCATACCAGTCTCATGACTGACCCGGATTTCATTGTTCCCTTCCTAAACTCTGGTGCCAATAATTTTCCACATGGGTAGCTTAGAAGCGGGTTATCCGTGTTTTGGAAGCTAGCTTGGATTTGGAAGTCATTTGGAAGGTATCGAATTTTGGAAAGCTTTTGGGTTTGGAAATCTTTCGAATTACTTGGAGTTTTTGAAGGCCTTATCGAAGTTGAAGTATGTTGAAAACTTTTTAAAGTCTCTGTTGTTGTTCCGCTGTGGTGTTAGCATTTTGATGTTGTATCATATGTTAGCACCCTGTTGTTGGTGATCGATGTTTGTAATGAATATTGTGTCAGAATTTGTATATGTGTTGTGATCAATGGAATCATCTTTTGTTTCCACTCTTTTATTTTCATCTTATGTTGTTATAAGCTCCATCCAAACTGGAGTTCAACGTTTGAATCTCTGGCAGTCGAATACAAGTGAGGTATTTGATGTCGATTTTTGAACGTTGGATTTCGGGTCGTGACAAGTGGTATAAGAGCTAAAGGTTGGGTAAGAATTTTAGCTACGGAGTATAACACATTAGGTGGCTCATTAGAGATGAGCATAACCGAGAGACCTTGACCCTAAAATTTCATGGTCTATTTCTTTAAGTCGTTGATATTCCCTAAGATATCTTGTCTGTATGCCCAAATCAAGTTTTCGTACTACTTACAGATAGTGAGAATTAGTGGAAGAAGAGGAAAAGGGAGGGAGCAGGGAAACACCACTACAAATGATCAAGGCCTTACAACAGCAGCAGCTATTCCTGTTCAACTTCGGTCGAATCTGGCTGATCTATATCGAAGTTTCTCCAAACTTGGTGGCAAGCCGTTTACTGGTAAGGAGTCTATTGTTGAAGCCCAAGCATGGAATCGATCATGTGAAAGAATTTTTAGAGGACTGAAGTTGGAAGACGATCAAATGTGATTGATAGCTTTTTGGCAACTCCAAGAGGAAGCTCTAGCTTAGTGTGAGACTGTTACTGTGGATGAGATGGAAGATGAGTTCACTTGGGAACGATTTAAGGAGGCGTTTGAGAAACGATATATGCCATTTGTTGGTATCTTTCGAATGTACCAGGAGTTTATGGACTTGAAGCATGGAAGTTTATCATTTGAGGAGTACTTAAATAAGTTCAACGAGTTATCTCGTTTTGGTCCAAAGCTGGTAAACACACCTCTAAAAAAATGAAATATTTATTCAGGGAATGAGCAAGAAGTTTCACGAAAGAATGACTTCCCACGTTAAGGAATCTTTTTCTGATCTGATCGATATGGGATATAGATATGCTATCCTGGATAATAGGAAGTTCCGGTGGAGAAAGGAAATACGAGCAATCTGAATGTGAAAAAAAGAAAGTTCGGAGGGAAGAAACCAAATCAAGGCAAGAAAAAGAAGAGTAATCAGGAGAACCAGGCAAAGCTTATTACTTGTTACAACTGTCAGGAGAAAGGCCATTATTCAAGCAGTTGCAAGAAGCCAAAGAAACAAGTAAAAAAAGATCAACCCATGAAGACAAGTCAAAGAACTAAGGAATGCTATTACTGTCACAAGCCAGGTCATGGAGTTAAAGATTGTCCGAAAAAGAAACAAGCACAAGTAGTGAAAATGTACACGATAAAAGATGACCCCTCAACTTCAAAGGCGGATAAAGGAATTGGAGTTTTAGAAGGTGACCATCTCATTTATGATAGAGTCGTTAGAGTTTTGTTCGATACGGGAGCTACACATAGCTTTATCTCCCAACAAATCGTAAATGAATTAAAACTTGAACCTAAATTTGTTGATGAACCCATTTGCGTGAAGAATCTGGTTGGAGGTCCTGCAAATCTTTGTCTATATTTTAGGAAAGTCCCTATCTCATATTCTCTTCATCAATTTCCTATCAACCTTTATGTTCTCGACTTCAACGAATTTGAAATCTTACTCGGAATGAATTGGATAACTAAATCCAAAGCTAAATTAGATTGTAATAATCGAATGATTTTGGTCTAAACGAAACTGGGAAATTTTATTGAAATCTCTTGTGAGGATCCGAGTCCTAAGAGAGATAAGCTGATGTATACTTTGGGATATTTCGAACCTAGGCAAGAGTCCATACCAATTGTCCGGGAATTTCTCGACGTATTTGAAGAGGTCAAATCTTTACCCCCGCAAAGAGAAATCGAATTTAGAATTGACTTAGTACCCAATGCTCATCCTGTTGTCCATGCAAGCCGCAGGATGGCACCCAAGAAAAGAATTGAACTAGTCGATCAAACTCGAGATTTGTTAGAGAAAGGGTTGATACGTCCTAGTGTTTTCGATTGGGGTTCAATTGTGGTCTTCGTAGCCAAGTTGACGGATCCTTGAGATTGTGCGTGTACTACCGCGATCTCAATAAACTAACTCTCAAAAACATATCCCTTTGCCTAGGATCAACGACTTGTTCGATTAACTGCACGACGCACGATTCTTTTCGAAGATGGATCTAGCCCGGGGATTCCAACAGCTGTGAATTACTGAAGACTGTGTTCACTTAACTGCTTTCAAGGGACCAGACACATTCTACGAATGGTTAGTCATGCCTTTCGGACTAACCAATGCTCTCGCATACTTCGTAGACTTAATGACCCGTGTATTCCGAGAAGTGTTGAATAAATTTATTCTTGTGTTTATTGATGATATCCTAATCTACTCTAAAACCGAAGAGGAGCATGCTGAGCATCTAAGAATTGTTAAGAGATATTGAGAAGGAACATTCTTGAGACGACCCGACTTTCTCACCTCATAAAATCGCATCTTCTTGAAGAAAGAAAGGGATAGAAAAGAGAAAAGAAAGAAGAGAAAGAAGAAAACAACATAAGAATCTCAACAGCGGAACGAATAAATTATATTAATAACATAAATATTACATAGTTTACAACCATTATCAGAGTTACACAAATTACACATCACATACTAGACAGTTATAAACACCTGCCTAGTTATACAACTCAATACAATACAAGGAAACTACTCAGAGAAACCAACACAGCGGAACACTATATATCTACACGCTGAAGCCTCATGCTCCATTGCTCCTCCATAATTCGTCAAAACTATCCTGAATCCCTTGGCTACTCGTAAAAATTTGAGTACCCAAGAGTTTAAGAAAACAGAAGATAAACTCCGGGTCAGACATGGGTCTGGTGTGAGTAACAGGTTAAGGTTGCTTAACTTTTGAAAAACCTTTAGAAAGAAAGGTATCACGAAAGACTTCCCACACATAAACATGGAAAAGTTTTTACCTTACGCTAACCAAAACATTTGATAGGAAATCCAGTGATATTATAATAGGTCTAGGGTTTTCAAGTAAAATACAGAAATAGCTGGAATCCTTACATCTTACGTTCTGACATAGTTGGGCACAACTAATACGTACGGCACTTATTGGAGATCGGATTCCATACAATGGCAGGGCTACCGGGGTACCGCCCGTCACAATACGTGGCCTAGATCAACGTACCGAGGAGCCACCCTGACTCCTCTGCAACACAAGGCCGGAACCATCCCTTACTGGACAGTCCTGAACAAGACAACCCCGACAGTTGGAGCTCGCAACTGTCCACACAGCCGAAATAAAAGGGACCTCTAGATAGGGGGAAATCTCGTCCTACTTTGGTATGACCCGTTTAGCCTTGCTGCACCTCCCCTGTTTTAGCCATTCCCGATTGATGAGGATTGAGGCTACGATTACCTCTATAGAACACATCACATAGAATTCTCATCGTCCACTTCACAATGTTCTGAAAGCATTCAATCCATACAAGTTCGTTCCGGGTTCGAACAAAACTGAAGGCATTATCTCGTTACACTCATTTTGGAATCACCCTCAGAGTTAACGACGATAACCCTTGCACTCTGAATCTTCATCTTCACTTGAGATTCATGACCTATCGTTAATTTGGATCGATGTGGTTTTCGGATACCCAAATATGGAAACCCGATCCCGGTCTCATCGAAATCCAAAACGTGTCTTTTAAGGCCAAGTTGTTTTAAAGTTTAAAACAATTCAATTCAATTATCTATATACACACAGATAGGTAACTCACAAATCACAATAGATAATCAACATTATCATCATAAACAGATAATCCATATTATCATTATATACAGATAATCCATACTATCATCAAAATAGATAACCCATATTATCATCACAATGCAACCGAAGCATTCATATCACACCGCATTACTTATCTCATTTATGAGATCATAAACCATTCAAGGCAATCAATATCATCCATTCATACATAAGCAAAGATTTACTTAATCACATCATCTATAATTAATTTAAAATGAATTAAATTAATTACTTCATCTCTAATTAATTTAAAGTGAATTAAATTAATTACTTCATCTTTAATTAATTTAAAATAGATTAAATTAATTACTTCATCATTTTAAATCTTGCTTACATAACCACTTAATTGATTACAAACCAATTAATTAATCATTCAAATTAATCACCTTAATTAATCACCCTTGATTAATTATTCTTAATTACATTGAAGTAATTATCCTTTAATTAATCTCACAAATTAATTATCCTGAACCAAAAATAGTAATTAACCTTTAATTACTTCAATTAATTAATTAACTATAATTAATTACATTAATCCTTAATTAATTACATTAATTAATTACTTTTAATCACTTACCATTGATTAATTGATCTTAATTAATTAATCCTTAATTACATCATTAATTGTAATAATTAATGATCCCTGCTTATTTTAATTAATTACTTTATTTAAATTAATTACACTATGTAATTAATCCATAATTATTAATCCCTCTTGATTAACCATATTCGGTAATTTAACTAACCTTAATTACTTCATTAATTATTCCCAACTGGTTATCCTTAATTAATCCCTTGATTAATTACTAAGTAATTATACTCAAATTACTTTCATTCTTAAAACATCTTCAATTAATTGCATCCTGTAATTACTAATCAACTACTTCACTAAGTAATTTCAATCCTTTAATTACATTAAGTAATTATCATCAAATCATTCAGTGTTTAAAATTAATTAAACTTAATCAATCAATTTAAACAATCAGATTAAACTAAATTAATTACATTAGGTAATTAATTCCACTAAGTGAAAACAATTCATAAATGATTATCATTAAATTAATTAATCTAATTAATTATTAAAATTAATCACATTAATTAATTATTAAATAATCCTTTTAATGATCTTCATTAACCATTCTTTAATTACTTCCATTAAGTAATTAACTTAGATTAACCATCGTTCATCATAAATTAATTTATCTTTAATTATCCAGTTATTAATCCCTAATTATTAAACTAATTAAGTGTTAACTGTATCTTAATTAATCCTTAATTATTTGATTAATTAACCTTGATTTTAATTTAATTGCTTAATTAATAAATCTTTAATCATTAATTAATAATCTTTAATTATTTAATTAATGATCTTTAATTACAAATTGATTAACCCTTAATCAATTATTTATTAATCCATAATCATTAATTAATTAAATTAACTAATTATTCCTTAATTACCTCATTAATTTAATTAATTTCAAAACAATAAATCTTAATTTAACTTTAAGATAATAACATTTCGTAATTATGACTAAATTGTCATTAACAAAAACATTAGAAACAATTTACTTTTGAATTTACTTTAAAATTTCATTTCAAATATGAGATTTAAAATGAATATAATTTAACTTAAACAAAGTTTAAACAAATTTTAAAACCTTTTTAAATTACATGACAAAGAAATGCTTGTCTTATAAAAGAAAATTTATAAGAGTTTAAACTAAATTCATTTTTAAATTCAAATAATTTAAATAAACATTTTAACATACAAAGTAGTTTAAATCTTTCAAATTTTAAACTTCTTTTATTTCAAAAACTGATATACAAATTTAAATCTTTGGTTTCCTGAATTAAACTTCACTTTAAATTTACTCACATTTTAAAACTTCATTTTAAAAAAAATTCAAACTACTTACCATTTTAAAGTAGTTTAACAATTTTAAGTTTAAAACTTTATTGTTATTTTAAAAAAACTGAGATTTAAAACTAAACTTGAATTCTAGAATTTCAAACTTTGATTTTAAAACTTAGTTAAAACTCTAACTTTCATTTAAAAACTTCAGTTTTTAAAAAAAATTAAACAAACAGTACAGGTTTTGTTAAAACCTGTAACGTCCTTTAAACCCGAGACACCCCAAAATGCTTCGAGTTCAAAGCCCGTCCTCCCCGAGCAAACTAGCCCACAACTTCGAGTCAAACAGAGATTTACTCGAGTAACCTCCTCTGCATTCGAAACCCAACCCAAACATCACCAGACAACTCACTTCACCGTGCATATGCACGGTGGCTCCGGCCACCATTGATCATCAATGATGATCGCAACTCATTAGAAAACGACTCAGCACCCACCACGATCATCAAATCGTGTCCAACGCCCAGAAACCAAAATCGAGCACCAATTCCAAAACCTGGAACAAACAGAACATAACCAACCCCAAAACCTAGAAATGCTTCGTCAACCCAATTCTGATCACCGTGACCCCTAGAACTCCGGCATTGACTTCAACTACGGCCAAGCTGCCACTACCCAAAGAATTGAAGCACTCGATCAACAACGCAAGCCGTGGTGATCAATATTCTAAACACAGCTAAAATTAGGGTTTAAAAAGGAATCTCACTGCTGCAACTTCCCCGATGATTTTCATCACCATCAAATATTTTTCCTAGCATCTCTGATCACCCCTCCATCATCATGAAGAAACCCATCCTCTCCAGATACATAAATCACCAGGAAACCTCAAAAGTTTTCAGTTCATCTCTTAACTGCACCTTCACCCTGAACCTAAAAACTATAATTCTTGATTTAAAAATCATATTTTTGTTTATGTATTCAGTTTATAATACTGGTTTACAATTTAAAAGGTTTGAGTTTTGATTTTATCTAACATGCACTGATGTTTTTATGTGTCCAGAGACAACAGGCTTATATTTTAACTTACTTAAATTTTTAAAACTTAACCTATGTTAAGACAAACAACATTTGTTTGTGAATCAGATCCTATCCGAACTAGATCAAGAGGTAAGGATTTTAAATAAAAATTTTGAACCTAGGTACAAAACAGAAAAGAATACATATACACTGCATGCATACAAATAATATTCACTTCAGACATTCATGCAATACACATTTATTTCAAACATACCAGCATGCAACCAAACTTATTTTTAAATTTCTAAAGTTACTCATAGATTTTAGAAGAAGGCAGAGCCTCAGATTGTTTTGAAAACAGCCTTTGAAAACTTGAACTCCATTAAACTGAAATGCTCCTGATACTTTAAAACAGTATTTTGAACTTGAAAAAACTTTCGAATTTGCTGAAGACTAAATGTCTTTGCTTCTTTGATTTTAAAACTGAATTGCTTGCTTTTTAAATTTGCATCTAGGTCCAAGATTCCAGATTTAAGAAAAAAAATGCAAAAATGCTTTGTTTGAAAAGTATAGGCTAATGATTTGAAGAGGTGTTATAGGGATTTGTAGATGATTACTGAATTTTGATTACAGATTTTGTTTTGAAAATGCTTTGCAGGGAATTGATTTCTAGTTTGATTTTGAATCTGGAAATGGTTTGTATGTTTTCAGATTTTTTTTGAGTTCATGCCTTAAATTTCTTAACGTTTTATTTTGAAGAGGAAAAAGAAATTGAAGAGAAGAGGCATTTTTATAAGATGAAAGTATGATCTAATAAGAATAAAAGAAAATACAAAATTGAAAATGACACTTGTATAAAATTTTAACATTTGTCAATTCCTTTAGTTTATTAAATAACATTTGTTGTCATCTGTCTTAATATTCATACACTTGTCCCTTAAGTAATTTTATTTAATTTTGAAATGTTAATAAAGAGTTTAATACTTACTTTATTATTTATAAATGCTTATCTATATATGTATATGAATTTCCGTAGAGGAAATAAAATAAAATAAAACGAATTACACATATATTTTTAAATCCAAAATATTTTGAAATATAACTTTTGAATTTAAATTTTAAATCCAAATCCAAATTCAAATTAAATTCAAAAACCCAATTTAAAATTAACAATATATTAAATTTGAAAATAACAACTCAATTTTCTTTAAATAAAAAAATAACACATATTTATTATTGTTTGAAAATAATTAATTGCTAATTTTAAACAATTTATAGAAGAAATTATTTCTTTATTTATAAATTACTTATTTTATTAATCTATATTTTAAAAGAAAACAAAACAAACCTTTTTGTTAATTAATTTAAATTCAAAACTTAAGCCAAAATCATTTTAAACATTTAAACATCTTTCTTAACAATTTAAAAATCATATACTTATTTATTAAGTAGTTTTGAAAAACTTAATATTAAATTAAATCAAAATTTCCAACTTGTTAATATATTAGAATTTTAAATCAAGATTCATTTATTAAATTTGAACCAAGGTTATTTATTTAATAACTTTGAAAAGCTTTATATTAAATAAAAACAAATTTTTAAATTACTACAAATATTAGAATTTGAAAATATGCTTTATTTATTAAATTTAAAACAAAGCTAATCTATTTACAATATAAACCATATATTTATATTATAAATAGAAACCAATTTATTAGCTTTAAAAGATAAAATCTACCAATTAATTATTTATTTAAAGAAGATTTTTAAATCAATTCAAATTTTATTAACCAAAAATTATCAAATCAAATTTTAATTTTTAAAACAGATTATTAAATAGATATTGTCAAAAATTATGGGATATCACAATTCTATTCGCCAAATTTTCTAAGTGTCATTTTTGGGTCAAGGAAGTCAGATTTCTTGGGCACATTGTTAATAAAGAGGAATTTTTGTAGATCCGAGCAAGATTTTCGCTGTTCTAGAGTGGTGGCGACCCACAACTCCGAAATAAGTTAGAAGTTTTCTGGGTTTAGCGGGATATTACCGGAAGTTTGTTCAGGTCTTTTCTAACATAGCTAGTCCGTTGACTAAGCTAACTATGAAGAATGCTAAATTTAATTGGACTCCGAAGTGTGATGAAGCTTTTCAGGAGTTGAAGAGAAGATTGACTACCGCTCCCATTCTCGCTATTATTAATGGGAATCAAGGTTTATTTGTTTATATAGATGCTTGTGATGATTGTGTGGGAGCAGTGCTAATGCAAAATGGTAGAGTAATTGCCTATTTGAGTAGACAATTTCGTCTGCATGAGTGAAACTACCCAACACACGATCTGAAGCTCTTGGCTGTTATTTTCGCCTTAAAAATCTGGCGACATTATCTTTTGGGTAAGAATCTCCTTCAGCTTTTCTAAAGGAAAATTTTAAAGTTCAACTTAACTTAATATATACTTAATAAATCCTTCTTGTTTTAGGTGAAAAATTCAAATTATTCACCGACCACAAATCTCTGAAATATCTCTTCACCCAGAAAGATTTAAATTTACGGCAACAACGTTGGTTGGAATTTCTAGCGTCTTATGACCTGGATATTCTGTATACATCCGGAAAAGCCAATGTTGTAGCCGACGCCTTGAGTAGAAAACATGCTATTCTTGCCCATCTTGTTATCTCTCCTACTCTTCTTAAGAGGATCGCAAGAAAGCAAAAAGAAGACAAGTTTCTTAAGGAATTTATAAAAGAATATGCCAAGGTGAAGATACTAGTTTTGAGGTTGATAATAGAGAAATTATAAGACTGAAAGACAGGATCTGTGTCCCGGACATTCCAGATCTAAAACATAAAGTTTTGAACCAGTGTCACAAGTCCAAACTTAGTATCCATCTAGGAGTTAATAAGATGTATCATGATATCAAAAGAACTTTCTGGTGGAAAACAATGAAAAGGGACATATCTATATATGTGAGTCGTTGTGCTGCCTGTCAACAAATTAAAAGTGATCAAAAGAAAATGGCGGATTTACTCCAACCTTTGGAGGTGCCTAAGTGGAAATGGGATCAAGGGCCTATGGATTTCATAGACGGTTTGCCACGAACTAAGAAAGGAAATGAAGTAGTTTGGGTTATTGTGGACCTTTTGACTAAAACAACATACTTTATCCTAGTAAAATCTACCCGAACAGCGGCAAGTTTGGCGGAGCTATATATAAAAGAGATTGTTCTTCCCCACGGTATACAGAGAAGTATAGTGAGTGATCATGACTCGATCCTCACTAGTAGATTTTGGGAGGCATTTCAAGCCGCATTGGGAACCAAACTGAACTTCGGTACTGCTTACCACACGCAGTCTGATGGGCAAACGGAAAGAATAAATCAAATTTTAGAAGACATATTGCGTGCTTGTATACTTGACTTTGGTGGTTCTTGGGAGGACCATTTGCATCTTGTTGAATTCTCATATAACAATAGTTATGAGGCCAGTATCAAGATGGCTCCTTTCGAAGCTTTGTATTTTCATCCATGTCGATCACCTGCATGCCGGATTGAGTCAGGTGATAGACTCGTCCTTGGATCAGATATGATAAAGGAGGCCATTGAAAAAGTTGACTTTATTCGAAAGAAATTGATAATGGCTCAAAGTCGTCAGAAAATTTATTACGACCGTAGAAAGAAGAGCTCTAGAATTCCAAGTTGGAGATTCTGTTTTTCTCAAAGTTTCTCCAATGCGTGGAGTGTTGAGGTTTGGAAAAACTGGTAAGCTGGCACCACGTTATATTGGTCCTTTTCCCATATTGGAGGGGATTGGTCCATTGGCTTATCGAGTACAGCTACCCAGCTAGTTATCTGGTGTGCATGATGTGTTTCACGTTTCTCATCTTTGAAAATATGTGCACGGTCCAAATAGTATCATTGAAGAGGCTTCTCAGCAGGATTTGGAGATCACACCAAATCTGGCAGTAAAGAGAGATCCACTGAAGATAATTGATCGTGATGAAAAGCAGCTAAGGAATAAAATTGTGAAACTGGTTAAAGTGCAATGGAGTGGTGATCCAAATGACTGTACTTGGGAAACAGAGGATAGCATGCAAAAGTCCCATCCTAATTGCAGAGTGGATATTCTGGCTTGATTGATAAGCCACTTCTCTATCTTTTATATATTCTTTGTTTGTGTCTCTCTCTTTTAAATTTCGAGGACGAAATATTCTTGAGGAAGGGAATCTGTAACATCCCAATTTTTATCAGATTTAAACTTAGAAATTAATATGAATTTTCGGAATTTAAATTGAATTTGATTTGAAAATTTCAAGGCAAATCAGATAATCATTGATTTGTGTATAATCTGCATTCGAGTTTAAAATTTAAACTAACGAATATTTCAAAATTATTTGAATTTAAAAATATATGTTTATATATATGGGTAGATTTGAAATTGAATTAGAATTTGAGTTTGAATTTGAATTTGAATTTAAAAATTAAATAAATATTTTAGTAAAATATTTGAATTTCAAAATTTTATATATGTATGATTTTTTTATTAATGTATAAATTAGTTTTAAAAACTTATTCTATTTAAAAGGTTTCATATATATGATAAATGGTATATATTTATACAAATAAGCAAACGTAATACAAAATTTTATTTAAAAAAATGTAATTATGTAAAATTATAAGTGTTAGTGAATAAGATATTCAACTTAACAAGTGTAATAATCTTATAATAAAAATGAACAAGTGTCATCTTCTTCTTTTAATTTTGAGAAAAATTATAAAAAAGGAAAGTAAAGCTATATAACATTTCTACTCTCCTCTTTCTCATTTTTTATCTTCATTTCCAAAACCTGTAAAAATTGTCAAACCAGAAAGAAAAAAATCATCAAGCAACTCTAAGAACAAATTCAATCCGAAAAAACAAAGATCAGATGCAAGCAAAAGAAAGCAAGGATTCAAACAAAAATTTGTAAACAAAAAAATAATTCAAAAGCCTGGAAAACATCTCAACCCTATAAGACAAAGTTTAACTCAGCAAATATTCAATTAAACAAATCATGTTTTCATCATCAAAACAACAAGATCAGGCCCAGATCAAAGTTCAACAATCAAAACCTTTTTCCAATCTTCAAATTTTACAACACAGACTTCTTCTCTGTTTTCATAATTCACAGGTGAGTAAACACTGTTTTAAAGGCTTGAATCTGGGTTGAACTCTTGATGCATGTGGTTAACGATAAATATATTGTTGTTAGAAAGGCTTGCATATATATATATATATATATATATATACACAAATATTTGTGTATGCATGTCGGTTACAGGCATGAGTCCCCTCTGTTCTAGGTTACAGGAATACATATCTGCTTAAAATTCGATTTCTTCTTTTTTGATCATTGTTAGACTTTAGAATTCAAACAAAAGTTGCTTATTTAGACATGAGTTAAGTTTTAAAAATAGGTTCAAGCAAAAATGAATTAAAATGTTTCTGGAAATTGGAAAATACAGGCACAATTCAAATTATGTTAAATTTCAAACATCTTAAATCCTAGTTTCAGGTATACCATCTAAAATGTTATCGAAGATAACGATTTTTGAGAGAAAAATCAAAATTTTTTATGAAGTATCGTTCGAGAAATTCGAGGTTGAACGATATTGGGATTATTGGTGAATTTTGGTGATCGTCAGCATGAGGGGTGTCGTGATTGAAATGAAGCTTGTATGATGGCCGGGGAGTTGGAGAAAAATGCTTGGAAAATTTTCTGATCATCGTAGTGGCCAAATGTTGTTCATCTAGGGTTTGAGCTCGTGTTTTTGTATTTGTCGGAATTCTTATTGCAGCGTCGTTCTCAGTTGACCGGAGTTAATTGCTTCGGTGGGGATAGCAGCGTGAAGTCAGGACGAAGCTTCAGTTGAATGTACGTGGCCTCTGATGGCCTGAGGTGGCGGTGTGAGTCGATTGTGTGATGATTGTTCTTGTTCCAGTTTGGGTTCGATAGCAAAATTTCAAATTCGTCAATGATGTGGGATTCTGGGTGCTCATGAGGCCCATGTGGATTGTTGCCGAGGTGTGGAAGGTCATAGCGTCGATCGAAGTTCGCCAGAACCTCTGTGCATGTGCACGGCGCTAGGTTTAGTATCAGTAGCCTGGTAGAGGAAGAAAGGGTAGAGACTCGAAGTTGTTTTCGGGGTTTTAGGATGCTAGCTCGAAGCTGGGATCGGGTGATTTTATGCATACACCGGGTTTCTTTCTAAAACTTAAACATTTTAAAATTGAAAGGTGACTCGGGTTGGTTTGGGAAAAACTCGAAGCGGCGTATTTGTTCGGGTGAGACATGAAGTGGGTCTCGGGTTTGACTTATAAAATAGTTTTTACTTTAAAACCAGATTTAAATTTTAAAACATTTTAAACACATGTTTTAAAACAATAATTATCTTGATTTGAAGGTGGATAGTTAAAGATGTAAGAAAGTTATGTTTTAAAAGTAATTAAGTTTATTTTCATTAATTAATTCCTAATTTATTTTAAACAAATAATGTAATTAAAAGGTTAATTAATTTATAAGTAGGGAAAATTTAATTAATATAATTAATTAAGGAATACTTAATTAATAAAATTAATTATGATAAATTAGTTAATTAAGATTAAAAATAATTAATTAATTTAGTAATAATAATTAAAAGCTAATTAAATGATAAGTAAGGTTAATTAATTTTTAATTAAGAATAATTAATTGGTAATCATGGACTAATTAATTAATAATTAAGAATAATAAATCATTAATTAAGTTTAATTAGTGAAAATAATTATGTGATTAATTAATTATAATCACACGATTAATTCATCTTAACTGTAGATGATTGATTATTATTGAATGCTTTGTATTGATTGATATCCCTGATATGTGATTGTGATACCATGTGATATGAATTGCTTTGTGCGGAGCTATGATATCTATGACTTGTTTCTGTGTGAATGTGAAAACCCTTTGGCCCGTGAAACGGCATTTGAATTTCGATGCTACAGGGAATCGGATTTCAGTTGGTTATCTGAAACCCACATCGAACCTTAATGGTGAATTGTTGTGGTTGATATATCTACGTGTTTTTAAATTAAGCGCTCACTATTCGGTTTAGCTGGGAGAGGACTTTGTGTCATATAACCCATTTTGAATAGTGATACGACGAAATGGATAGCATATGAAGATGGTGGTGAAGATCGGGTGTCTTCAAGAACGATAGGATAGCCTGTCGAATGACTCTACACTGAGTTGCTTCGGTATAGAGATCTCCATATGTGATAGGGAGTTTGATCAGGATTTTGGATGCCCGGATTGCAAGGGCTTCTTTGGAAGTGCCTTCAGTTCTGTTCGAGACCGGAACAGACTTTTATGGTTGTATGTATGACATTACACTTTGAGATATAAAGCTGATTTCTTTCAAATACATTTCTGTTGGTGGCGGAGGATTCATTCTCCTAGCTTAACACCCTTCTCTGAGACGTACGAGCTCAGAGGTTATGTAGTTGATGGCTATTAGTGATATACTCCCAACTTGGTAGCGTGGCACGCTGAGTGCTACTGATCATTTATTGATCGAAGCATGGCTTTTGTGAAAAGCATAGCTTTGTGGATGAGACTTCATCGAACCTCATAACCCGGTTATGGTCGAAATAGGAATCGTTACAGCAAGGTTATTTGGGGGTAGCGCCCCTGGGGGTATGTCCATTTTCTTCTGGATGAGAAGTGGTATCATGTATGGAGCCCAGATACTTAACTTATGTGGTTGCTGCAAACTTATTGCTTTTTGGTTGTTGGTTGAGAGGCGCCTCGGATAAAGGTCGGTTATGATCTGGAGATGGCATACTCGTGTCAGTAGTTACCTAGTTACAGAGGTTACCCGGCCTTGTGTTGGCAGAGATCCGGTAAGGTTCTCAGGGTCGTCCCTCTAGAGACGTACCCATTCGGTGTAGGAAGTTCCTTTGCCTGACCATTGTTGGAAATCCAATCATTCAATATGAATCCTTTACGGTTTTAGTTGTATAACATGTCATTTACTATGGTGGTCACCACTGTTTAGATGGTAGCTATAGTAGGCATAGTACGAAATGTCTATGCTGGCAAGATTAATATTATACTTTTGAAATGTTTTTCTACACTATGCACTAGTAATAATATCAAAGAATTTTTTCGTATCAAGCATGTTTGACTATCATAAGAAGAAATCTCCTCCAATTCCGCGATTGCATTGTGTGTGTGGTTGGAGGTCTTATGGTAGTTTCAATTCCCAAAAGCATATTGGATTTCTTTTATAAACTGTTTTTGTACAAACAACTGTTTTGTTTACTCATACCAGTCCCATGACTGACCCAAAGTTTATTGTTCCCTACCTAAACTTTGGGTTCCCATAATTTTCAGCACGGGCAGTCTAGAAGCATTTATCCGTGCTTTAGAAGCTAGCTTGGATTTGGAAGTCTTTTGGAAGCTATCGGATTTTGGAAAGCTTTTGGGTGTGGAAATCTTTTGAAGTACTTGGAGTTTTTGAAGGCCTTATCGAAGTTGAAGTATGTTGGAAACTTTTTAAAGCCTCTGTTGTCGTTCCGCTGTGGTGTTATCGTTTTGTGTTGTATCATATGTGTAGCACCCTGTTGTTGGTGATCGATGTTTGTAATGAATATTATATCAAAATTTGTATCTGTGTTGTGATCAATGGAATCATCTTTTGTTTCCGCTGTTTTATTTTCATCTAATGTTGTTATAAGCTCCATCTGCACTGGAGTTCAATGTTTGAATCTCCCGCAGTCGAATACAAGTGAGGTATTTGATGTCGATTTTTGAAAGCTGGATTTTGGGTCGTGACAATATCCGCATCCGCATTCGCATCCGAAATCATTTTTGAATGTCAGATTTATGTATCTGCAGATACGGATAGACAATTGTAACAACCCGCATATTTATCGAGTTTACATTTAAATATTTTTATTTAAATATTAAATCGTTAATCGGATTTTGGTCCGAAAAACTACTTTTTGCAAACGGTCAAATTAGGACTCGAGACCACTTCCATTGAGTTCGAAATGTCGTTTACAACTTTTTAAGTATAAACATCGATAGGTTTGGAGTTAGTGAAATTTCACTAACTTTTCCCGCTTTGGACTTTGGGTTAGTTTAGCCTATTAAGCCCAAGTTCCAACCCTCTTCTCCTCACTCTTCATAAATTTCCTAACTAACTCAAGCTTTGGCATTAATGGTGAAGAGAATGGGAAATTAAAACTCCAAGCTCAAATTCAATTGCAACTCCATCATTCAACTCCAAATTCAAGTAGAAGATATTGGATTCAAGCTTTGGATTGCTTCTCCTTGCTTTCAAGCTTCATCTTCATAAATTTTAGTGCAAAGGTGAGATTTTTATCTCACAATTCTAGCCTATAACTATATTGGACTGTTGGGAATGATTCCCTATCATTTTTGCATGCATGTTAGCATTTGGTTTGGATTGGAAAAAAACTCCAATTTTTAGCGTTTTGTTGAATTTTCTGCACTTGAGTCGCTGAGTCGTTCACCCTTGAGTCGCTGAGTCGTTGGACCCTTGAGTCGCTGAGTCGCTGGACCCTTGAGTCGCTGAGTCGCTGGACCCTTGAGTCGCTGAGTCGTTCACCCTTGAGTCGCTGAGTCGTTCACCCTTGAGTCGCTGAGTCGTTGGACCCTTGAGTCGTTGAGTCGTTGGACCCTTGAGTCGCTGAGTCGCTGGACCCTTGAGTCGCTGAGTCGTTGGACCCTTGAGTCGCTGAGTCGCTGGACCCTTGAGTCGCTGAGTCGCTGGACCCTTGAGTCGCTGAGTCGTTGGACCCTTGAGTCGCTGAGTCGTTCACCCTTGAGTCGCTGAGTCGTTGGACCCTTGAGTCGCTGAGTCGTTGGACCCTTGAGTCGCTGAGTCGTTGGACCCTTGAGTCGCTGCGTCGTAGACCCTTGAGTCGTTAGGTCGTATGACCCTTGAGTCGTTAGGTCGTTAGACCCTTGAGTCGTTAGGTCGTATGACCCTTGAGTCGTTAGGTCGTTAGACCCTTGAGTCCTTAGGTCGTTAGACCTCATTTTATCTTCACTAGGTCGTACCGTTTTGGTCGGGGCGCTGCCCCGCACCCCGCCGGGGGCGCTGCCCCCTGGACCCCCGCGACCTGACCGGGCAGGTCGAACCCCGTAAGCGGTGGCGTTGCCCCCGTACCCCCACCTTGGGGGGTTACCACCCCCCCTGGACCCCCCCTCCGTAGGGGATCTTATCTGAAAAACATTGAGCTGATTTCCTGGGATTTTATTCGCATCTCCGTATGCGATCTTTGTGACTGATTGTTTCTACACTTGCTTATGTGTTTTGTCACTTTATAATATAAAGGTTTCAATACTAGTAGTAAATATCAAAACTCTTTTAACAGACAATTTCAACTCTATTTTTAATAACAAAGCTCTTTTCTTAAACCGTTTTCCAATCTATTAGTATATACAAGCCTTTACCTCACTCGGATGAGAAATCTAATTAAACGACTTAGTAAAACAAGTGGTATGAAACGCTTGCGTTCACTTCGTCGGTTAATTCTTGGACTTGTTCGATTGAACCTCTTGTGACAATTTTATTAGTGAAGATTTACAGTTTGTTCGTAAATATTTAAGTTAAGCAAGTGGTTATGGGACATGAAGCTAAACTTCTATATTTACTAGCTTAGTGTAATTGACACTTCTCGTTGATCTTGATGATCGCTTTATGAATTAGACTAGCAATTGCGCGATGTCTCTTTCATTGCAAGGTTAGACTAGACACCACTTGTGTGGCTCCATTCACACATACCTTTCTGCTTTTTGGTTAGTCTTGACCTCAATCTGTGTGATTCCATTCACACATGCGGGGTAGCTCCCCTTGGTCTTCGGACCGTCATGTGATAGGGCTCTTTCCCTTTTTATGATTTCTGGATTTCTCGTGTTGATTTCTGGAATTTATGTCATTGACTTGTTATGAGTACAAGTTTAGGGTATGATGCCCCCTTCGAATCTTTGAGAAGATTCTTGTGATATTGATTATCTCTTATTGATTGATCTTCTGTTGATCATTATTTACATACTTATAGTGGTATGTCGTTATGGATGTTTATGTTTATGCCATATCTTTTATGTTATATCATGTCATCTGATATTTATAGCTAGACTGATCCGTTTATTATTTTCTTAAATAATACTCGGGTCAGACCGAGATGTTACAGGTGCTTCTGCTTGACTTCTTCCCAGGGATTCATCACTCTGACTTTTGGCTAACTGTTTAGATTAGCAGTTTTTGTTGTATACACTTGAGATATAGACTCATAGTTGTATTCTTTTGTATAGCACGTGTTGCTATTCTTTTGTATTATCGTGGATCTTATTGACCACTACTCTGATGTACACTTTCATGTGTTAGTTATATATTCATATCTTCTTCCGCCTTTGTGATATGGATATCTGTGACTGATTTGTGATATGATTATTTCTATGTTTGTTTCCGAAGATTATTTATAGCCGCCGTGTGATAAGCAATTACATGGATGGTCGCTCCTCAACAGCCTCATTCTCCGTGCTAGTTGACAGCACTACTCCGGAGTGTTCTTGGCTAGCGTGGGTATAGAGGTGGGGCGTCACAACAATCTTTGATGCAACATCATTATCACAAAATAAATTAAATTTTTGATGCGACATAAATTTTTGATGCAGCATCACTACCATAGCAAGTTTTTGGTGCAACACAAATATTTTTCTAAAATAATACTAACATAAATACAAAAAGTAAAAAATACAGTGATAATAATAAATTTTTTAAAGAAAATATTTATTTATACATATATAATATAAGTTATTGCAATGATAAAACAGTATATATTAATCAGTGTATGTAGTAAAATATGCATAATCTCAACTACAATCATGATAAAAGTTGGACGTATAATTTTCAGATATGGATATTATCATATTCATATCCCTATCCTACTTTGGATTTTGGACCTTTTATTGTTTTTCAAATATGAATACAAATGAATTTTGAATATTTTCAAGTACTCAGTGACAGCCCTATCGGTGGGATCAAAAGGAGGTACACATTTTTTTTTAATATAATTCTTATATATATGTATACGTCTATTTGTGTGCGCTCATATCCTCATATTATTTTTGGCCAAAATTAATTAAAATATTCCATTTTGAAAATAAAATTAGATTCATACACACGTACATACATACATATATTATTAAGAATGAAAGTTCAATCGATAGGATTTTCATTGTGTCTTTTTGAAATTCTGAAAAAAAATACTATATACCATCTACTTTCCGATCACTCATTAATAGAATACACTACCAATTTGTAACATGCACCACCATCACCTTCATGACCACCTACCAATGGAATCTCATTATCGATTTTTAACCTCCACCGCCAATAAGACTGCTTGAAATAAAATCTTTCGTTACCACCAAAAAAATTTCACTTATAACATACATAATAAAACAATATTACCTTAATGAAAAAACTTCCACGTTAAATATTTCTTGAATAAAAAGTAAATATATTTATTTATTAAAGCATGCATTTGCATTAGTATATATAACATTACTTGTTTCATTTAAAAAACAATTTGATAGGTATAAGGGAAAAATAAAATTTAATTTAATTTCTTCCTCTCGACAAAATAAAAAATTAAGTATAGTTTAAAAAATATTAATTTTACTTCTGGCATGTTAATAAAAAAAATTCTTCTGAAATCATTTAATTTGATCAAACTAAACTTAAGACTCTAATTTAAATGTACACTTTTAAATATATATTATCCGATTTAGTCAAAGTGGATTTAGTATTTAAATTTTAATTACATATATACATATATATATATGTGTGTGTGTGTGTGTGTGTGTGTTTATAATAAATATTATATATATATATATATATATTTGTTTGGCCTATACATGTATATGTATTATTTTAAAACAAAAAAAAATTATATTTTTGAAACAATAATACACACAAACACATTTAGATTGATATTATATATATATATATTAATAAATACATTAATGATTAAAAGTGATATATGTATGCATGTGTGTGTGTTTATATATATTACTTGAATTATCATCCTATTATACCCTTAATCGCACTCTTTTATAATAACCATAAACCGCAGTGGTTTCTTACACATATTTAGCATTTATATTTATATACTATAGGTAATGGTAGGATATTGGTCTCTGATATTTGAATTGTTCACATTATGAATGACATAAATAATTAAAAATGAAATAAAGGTCAAATTTTTAAATATATATAATTTAAAGATATAAATCAGAACATACAAATATAACACATAAAATTTTGAGATAAAATTACTTAAATCAAATAAATAACAATCTCTTCTATTATAAATTACTACATATGATTTAATATAAATATATTATCCATCTAAACATATAATAAGATCTAGTGCAAAATAATAGAAGGATTTTTTTTTGAAATTCCCCTTTTCTGATGTAACATTGGTATTAGAGCCTGCGTTGTGTTCATATGAATACTTAACTAACGCATAGAGCAGTCACATAGAAAATCCAACTAAAAAGGTATCTAAGGAAAAAGGTGTATAACTAAGGAGAAGGTTACTTTAATCAAGGGACGTTCTTATAACTAAATGGCTCAAAAATGTTTTATGCCTTAGGTTGATTCAAATATGCATGTTCAAATATTATAAATTTAATTTAATTTTGCTTTATATAAAATTAAATATCGCAATCTTTTATAAAGAGTTATAAAATTCAAATTTAAAATTATTTTTAGTTATATATCAATAAATATAAAGTAATACTTGAATTAATTAAATTTTTAATTAACAAAGAATAACCATATATCTCTATTATTAATAACGATAATTCGGATTTCCACCATGCCTTTCCAAAATTTTGAAAATACCTTACATAGTATTCCTTCATAGCCACCCATCAATGAAATCTCATTATTGGTTTGCGGTTTCCACCATCACCTCTTTCACAACCACCCATCAACGAAATTTCACTATAGGCATTAATTTGACTCCACTAAAAAGAGTGTTTGAAATATTGGTGTTATGCCCACCAAAGTTTTTGTACTTATAGCACAATCCCCTAATGAATTTAACTAAATAAAAAGTAAATACATCTAGCTATTAGTTGCAAATATGTTTAATTATGCTAGTAAATATAAAAGTTATATTTGAATTAATTAATAAATATCTACATATGAATATTTGTAAATTTATGAATTATTAATGTTATCATAAACTTACATATATTATATAAATAAAAGGGAGATTCAAATGAATTAAAATCCAAAAAGACTTAAAGGAGTATACACTGGATGTAAAGACATATGTTGTCATAAGACTATACTCTTCTCCTTCAAAATGTCAATTATGCTTAGTTAATATTATTTTAAATTATGAATTCAAAATAAAATTACTCTTCATTATTTACAATATAAATATAGCATTATACATACCTAGGGTTGTTGAGCACTCTCAAGCCAAATAATTTCTATAGCAATGTTTATATTATCCTAAAAGTGGTAATAATATCATGTAACTTTGTTGCACACCCTCAAGGGTTGCATACCCTTAGACTATTGCAAAATGAAAGTTCTAGAGTACATATTTATAAATATTATATATGAGATGTAATTAGTGAAGTGTTACCATTTATAGAGACTACAATTCTGTTGAGCACCCTCTACATTATAGTATCATGATAAATGGATCATAATACCGATTAGTGGAATTTAAGAAATTCTAGTATCTCTTTTAGGGTGTTTGAGAGATGTCGAATCTAGTGGGAGACTTATTAGAAAAATATAATAAAGCATTCTAATAATATAAGAACATATGTAATATTATAATAATCTGTTTTAATAAATTTGAGCAACTAATGTAATTGGTACAAAAAAAATATCGATTAATATATACTGAAGAAATTAAAATAAGATTGACATAGAAATGAAATTTTTAACTTATCAATAAATCTTTTGCACTATTGTCGCTTCAGGACTCTTACAAGAGCCATATTATACAACCATCAAGGTATTCGTGTATTGGTCGGTTAACTGTGAATTTGCAAGAGACTGCATTATTTTTTATGAGTTTATACTCTAAAGCAATACAATAGCTTAGATATTTGATCAATATTCAAATGCATATAAAAGTTGTATGGTAAACAATCGCATTCATAATATACAAAATCTCAATAAAAGTGTTTCATTCGAAATGAGTAAGCAAGCCATTGTGCAAGATCATGTGTTCAATACGATTGAATATAATAAAGATTTTGTTTTGCTAAAGATAACGTTAGAACAAAGATTATAGACGGGCCTAGGAATTTGATTACTTAATGTCAATTTTGATCTATGCAACTTATTCGTTATCCTTAAAACGTTAATGATGATCAAATGCATTTTTGTAAAGAGATCCAACGTAGACTTGAATAAAAGGTTTCTTTTTTGAATGGTTCAACCTTTTAAAAGAGAAAGTGAAAGTTTGAGGGTGGTGATAATGTTGGAAAAGTTAGGATTAGAGAGAGAATGGTCATCTCTTCACTATGAAGAAATATTAGAAACAAAATTTCTTAAAATATATTAGATGCTAAATAAGGAAAGAGAGATATAATTTCTATTTTAAAGTATTTTTCTTACAGAAATTTGATCCTAATGAGATTTATTTCTTTGAGTTCAACGTATTTGGCCTTAAATTCCTAACCGTGAATTAGTTACAATAGAAAAAAATAAATAGCCCATGGTGGGTGTCTGAATGGAGCTTCATATTTCAAATGTTGTTATTATAACAGCAGAAATAGTACGATTATACCATATGATGCATATTAATGGATACATCAAATTTTAAAATATTTTTTTATATACCAAATATTATTTATGAGATAATAACAGTTTTCAATCTTGACTTAAAATAGATGCAACAATGTTCAAACACGAATAATATGAATATTCATAATAAAATAAATCTCATTTTAGTATATTGTTGATGGTAATTGTGTTAATAGCAATAGTGATGTGTTAGCTTTGTAGAAGATACAGAAGCATATATAATATTTAACAGATATTTTCTTAATCATAGACTAAGCCATATCAATGAGATTACTCTTTATTAATTTTATCATGAATCAAATACTATTTGTGAATTATATCTGAAATGATTAAAACAAATCAACCATTCAGTGGGAGACATGAAGGAGTCGATGAATTCTTCGAGTTGATACAATAAAAGTATGCACTTTAAGGTCTGACGATACCAATAGTAAATCCATTACTTTGTTATATTAAACGAAGAATTATACCAAATATGAACATATGCATTTGATATACAAATTAGATATATATGATGAATTTATATATATAAAACAGAAGTGAAAATATAATGTGCAAAGGAACTGTAACAATTCAATTCGAGTGAATAGGTGAATGTCTTGGATAAAAGTTATCATAGTACCTAAAAGAGAACAAGATTCACTCCCAAAATCATTCCTCCTTATGGTACATAATTATATATCAATAAGGAGTAATCAAACTCTATTGGATAAAGTACAATTAATAATGAGTTAAGTTGAGTTACCTCTATCCTTGAGAATATGTACATAAAAGTAAGCACATATGTTAAATTTTATTTCATCGAAAGCTGAGATTATGATTTCATATATGAAATGGATCAGGAGAAACCCCATCTTAAATTATTTAAGACATGTGGTTGTTTGATCTATATAATGGATGTAAATTTTAGAAACTTAAGGATAACTCTATCTTTTGTAAGCCTATAGGTAGTTTATAAAATATTCTGTATGCGTATTCTATCCTATTGGGAAAAATATACTATTTTAATGCATACCACCTTATTGTTGAAAGAATTTATTTTTAAAGAAATTAATGGCACTGTGGCATACTAGGATACGATCCAAGATTCTAACATGAAGATAGATTAATTAGTTGATGCAAATAGAACCAATCCCAAAAGGACACATCACATTGGAATGCCTAGTAAGGATTATCACACATTTAAGAGATATCAAATGTAAAAATAATGCATGTTAGTAATGAAAATCCCCTCAACAGTCGATAAGCTACGAAGAGTATAGACTTTTCCACGTGGCATATAGACTTTGCTACATGGCATATAGACTTTGCTACATGGCGTACGATACTTTAAATCCAAAATGGATTACAAGCACAGTAACAAAATTTGATTTTAGTAGTCATACTCGAAATGATTTAATCCACCAGTTGCTTTTCTAGAAGAAGATCAATGCAGTTGGACTGCAAATGGCAAGGTCAATGGGAAATTACATGTCAATTTCAAATGCTAAAAGTAGAAGAATAATTTTTGCCAGTCAAAGTGCTTGAATTCTATTTATACCAAAAGTGGGCACAAACACCCAATAGATTATATGTAGAGAAATAAATTAAGAAATCTAAATTAAAATAGTGGAAACAAGCAGAAAACAAGTAAAAAAACAATGATAAATGTATTTATATTGGTTTGACGTTGAATGCCTACGTCCACTTTGAAGAAATAGCTTTTCTAATCACTTGAATTTCTGAATACAAGAGGGATCAGGTTATAATCCGTAAATACAATAGAGTACAAAGAAAACAACAGTGTAAAGATCCTCCAAATGAATAGTGAACTCTGTATTTATAGGGTAAACGATCGAATATCTTCTTGAAAATTCACCGATAGAATCTCTAGATGTACAAGAAGTCATCGAAAAAATTTCGAGGCCCAATTCCCAATATATAGTGATCGACCTGATCGGTCTTCGAAGCCGCATGGTACCGTGCAATCGGTTGTGTGGTTCCCCATCCATGCTAGCTTCATGTTTCCAATGTTGTTTGCATAGTTACTTTCATGTTTTTAGAGATATCGATTAATTCTCGTTGAGTTGAACTATTGATTCAAGCATATCATAGCCATAGTGATCCAATATGAACCTCTGCCTAGAAGAAGCACTAATCCATACTTAGAATGTTTAGTAGAGTCTACCTCTCGATTTCTCTTGATCATTACTTCATATTGTTGTTTGTGCTTGATCTCTTGACTCTATGATCACCTCCCTGGGCAATTTGCCATATCTTTCGTCGAGTTTAATTTGTCCAATCAATCTAGATATAGCTGGGTCAAAAGGCCAGATAATACTTGTCCCCTAAAGTACATCTTGTTTCGAACATGATGTGCTTCTAATCGAAGCAAGTTAAAGTCGTCGAGAAGGATTCCATTCAGTTTCTTGAACTATCATTATCCTCCATTGAATTGACTTTTTGAAGAGTCGTATCTCTCTATGTTTCTTACAACGCTCGGTCGACATTTGTCAATATAAATTCAGATTGCAATCCATAAACTTCATCTATGCTTGGTCCAACTGAGCTTGTTGATCGAGTTAGTTAGCCTCGATTGTTTGAAATGGTCCTTTCTCATAGGAGATCTCAGGTAATAATTCAATTTCTGTCGATTCAATAAATCAAATGTTGAGTGTGCACACACGTTAGCATGGTCATGTACACGCCATGGTCATCGGCTCCCGAACACGTTCGTTCGCTTATAGGTCGTTGCTGATTCCACTACTTCAAATACAATTGCATTGCTATTTTTTAACATTCTAAGCATGGGATTGGATCTGATCCCTTCACTTATATGAACTTAGCCGATTTCAGGCTTGTGGGTTTGGCCCGCACATGATATATAAGCTAGGGACTTAGCTTACTCTCTTTACTTCATTCATTTACATCTACAACCAAACCGATCCCTCATACTCTTTTAAATCTGCCATTAATGATCTTGAACTCGAGAAATTCATCAATCCATCCAACCATTCATTGATTCAAGCCTTTCTCAACTTCTATAACCCTCATGGCTACCTTCAATCGCATTTAAGAATCTAACTCTACTCAACCTTGCCACAAATCAAACTGAACCCAACCCCCTTGCTCCATTCCTTTTAACTTTGAGTTCTTCCTCATTGATCGAGTCACGTTTTTATATAGGTTGGTTTTATTTTGGTTGTGTATAGTTTAGATTAGGGTAATGTGATAAGCTAATTAGGATTATTCATGTTGGTGGATTATGAACTTAGGGTTTGACCATTGATTGCATGTGAGGATCGATGTTGGTTTATAGAGAAGTGAAGTTATGAAGAGGGAAACGTGATTGGTGTGGATATGAAGGAGAAGGAATGGTTCTAGATACAGGGTGAAGGGATCGGTGATTTGTTGGAATGGAGATGAGATGGACTGGTGAAATCTAGGCGATCGGTGATGTACTACGATAGGTTGCTTGATGGAATGAAGGGATCGGTTGTGGATATGGTTTGAGAGAAGGAAGTGGAATGATGAAATTTAGGGGATCAGTTGGTGATAAGGATCGATTTAGGCATATTGGAGTTCAAAAGCGCACAATCACAGTGCCGCTTAGGTGAGGGATCGAGCACGATCTCTTTGCGTAGAGGGACTTAAGCGATTTTGGCTTGTTAAACTCGAACTTGGACACTTGCATATGAGGTCACATGAATTCGAACTTGAACATGGGCATTTGCCTTATGCTTGAACATGGATTGCGTACGACCTTAGACTTGAACATTTGGACTTGACCACATGAACTTAGATGCATGAATAAACCCGAACCCTTCCAAAGGAGCATGAACATGTGAACAAACTCGAACATGAGTGTTTGCATATTCAATGTTGGACTTGAACTTGAACATTTGAACTCCAGAATGGAACTTGAGTATGATTTTAGCGCTTTTACTTGAATATCAATGCATATGACTTAGAATTTTATCAGACATATTTGATTGAATGCATGAACTCAGAACTCAAACTCCAACTTGAATACACAAGATATATGAACCTGAACGCAAATATCATACTCCAATATGCCGATGATTGATCTTAGAGCTTAGATAAAATCCATAATCACCCATGCGAAAGCCAGTTGGGACGTTAGCGATGATGGTCACTCCGGTCGGATCCCAGAGTCTCGTCACAGTTGTCATTTTAATTTCGAACTGTTTATCACTGCACTGCACTGCAAAGCACCGTAGCACCCTAGTTTACACTTTTCATAAGGGGAACAGGTTTATTTTCTTTAACAATGATTACCTACTTAGTTTAATAGCTACAGGCTCTAGATGCTCGGAGCGTTTAGGTGCTATGAGTGTTGAACAAACTACTTCACATGACAATCTTGACTCTGAGTCTAGCTCCACAACAGTATCCGCTCGAAATATCCAAGCCTTCAACCTGAACAACCTGAAAGTTCGCAATAGGGGCCAGAAATTTAATCGAAATTAGAAGAAAAAATCGAGCCAACACCTAATACTTTAGAAGATGCCATATTTTTAAGTGATCCGGAGGATCCAATGGCTTTAAAGGTCGATAATCTCTCTCCGTAGACTGTGCATTAAACATGGGATTCCGTATGGGGAAATGGGAGTCTCGTGCCATGATGATAAGGGTTACTTATCCCCAAAGGGGTATATTGCATGCGAAAATTTTATGTGCTAAGCTGGTTGCGTTCTGCCTTTCAATGCATTCATCCAAAAAATATAACATTATTTAAGATTGGCGTCGTCTCTGCTGCATCCAAATAGCTACGCATTTCTGAACTGCACGTATATGATATTCCATGAATTCTTATATCGTGAACTAACTCTAGAAAACATCAGATTCATTTACAATCTTAAGCGGCGGAAGGGAAGCTTCTCGTGCACTTTCCTCGAGTCAGTCACCAACTGCCAGGTCATAACTGGTGCTTGGAATAAGCTAAGCGCTTTTAAGAATGAATGGTTCTATATGCGCTACCCACTTTGCTTTGCAGGCCGGTGGCTGGAAGGACATAAGTGTCACTTCAAACTTAACTTCAAGTGCTTTTATTCAAGTTGTATCTTGAACTAAGCAGATTTTTATTGAACAATGCAGGTAGCCATTCGGGTTCCACCGGTAACATATACTTAGAGGCGGTTTCAGCGCTCAAGAATATACAGGTGGTGGATATGGACATCAGATCTCTACTTATCGACGAGGGCCTTTTATCTTCAGCTTACTAGAAGAAGGTTGCAACACGGGACTGGCAAGAAACACTAAGTAGTAAGTTGAAGAAAAAGGAGGCGTCGTTGGGCAGGGAGGCGATGAAGTTGATCCCCTCATGTCCCAGTCGAAGAGGATCAGGATATCACCAAGGAAGGCGAGGTGAGGGGCGATGCTAATGAGCCTGTTCGTGATGATGTAAGCTCAAGTCATGAGCCTGCGGTTGGATGCTCCCAAGACCCACAGCTCTTTGCCTTAGAAAAGAGAAGAATAAAAAGGCTCGTTTATAAGCTTTAAGAGGGCAGGTCTCCAAGAAATCCAGTCAACCTCTGCTGCTACAGATTAATCTTGCTCTCTGCCTCCATAAAATTTTGTTCGAGGGGCTTTTTGACATCCCAATTCCAGATAATGTTGGGAAATATCGATTTTGTCAATTTAAGTCTTGGGGGCTCTTAGTCTCTTATTTGATTTGGCACTGACATTCCTCCAACTAATGTAGGAGAGATTATTCCAGCTAGCAAAGATCTAGTAACTAGTCCATTAGGGGGGACATTAGGACGCTCATGATCACCTGCACTACACCGCACGACACTTATCTACCTTTAATTTTGGTGATTCTTATACACTTTCAATTTTCTTGTAGGCTCAACGGGACACCCACGCAACTATGATCGCTTAAAAATATAAGCATACTCTCAGTCGTCATATTTTAGGCACGTTCAAGGTCTGAACGCTAGTCCAGATAGAGAAGGTCATGAAGGAAGAGAAGACTGAGACCGAGATCGAAGCCACCAACCCATGGACTCATCATTCAGGCATAGGTCAAAATCTCAATCTTCTCATAATAAGGGTGTCGGTTAACACCCCTTCATGCATAGTAGTATCAAGTTGCTACCTCAAGCTCCCACTTCGGTTAGTGTGGTTGAGAATCATTTGAATTCTTCCAGCATCCGTCGATCTTCAGACGCCAGTCTAGCATAGTATTCTGGATACTTCGTCCTACAAGCACAATAAATGGGTCCTCTTAGCCCCGACTACCCCTGATGCCACTACTGCTGAGAAGATGGCCGAGCTCAAAGCTACTTTTCCTAAGTTGTACTTTGATTAGTTCATATTCATTCCTTTGATGCATCTAATTCCTCCAGAGGCCAAGGACATAGTGCTCTCTTATGTTAATTTCTATGCCTAGCACAGTATAACTCTACGTGCGGCTGAGTGAATTTTAAAGGTGTAGATGGAAAGGAAACATGAATTGATTGCTTATCTTGAGGCGATCCACGAAAAAGACACGTTAAACACTTGGATGAGGAGGTCAAGCAGTTGGGTATAAAGTTGGTCGATGCTAAGAAAAAAGCTAACGTGCCTTTTAAAGCCCTCGAGTGTTTAATGAATGTGCACCAAGCTGAACTGGATACTGCCGTTTGTCACAGTGGCACTTTAGCTCTCGAAAAATATGTCTTACAAAAGGAGAAAGATGTGCTAAAAAGACAATGATGCCTTAATGCTTCGTATTAAGCAGCTTGAGGAGGAGCTTGAGAAGGAAAAGTTAGAGAAATTTAAGGCTCGGTTGGAGTCTCAACGATACTACGAGGAGATCGTCAAAGCTCATGAAGCTAAAATACAGGCTGGAAGATAACTTGCGTAGATAGAGGCCCTTAAGGAAGAGGCTAAGGAGGCTGGTCGGATAGAAATAAAGGACAATTTCAATCCATTGCATGTATATTACAATGCATGCGTCCTCATGAATCGCATCCTCCGCTTCCTTGGAGAGGGATATCCTGAATCGCTTGTCTAAGCATAGGACTATATTTTAGATCTGAATAAGAAGTCCTTCGGTGGTGCTAAAGTGGATGAAGAGCAGCTCATGTGCGAAAACTTGTGTGATGAAGAGCCTAATGAACTCAAGGCTGCTTAGCTTAATTTACTCAGCGATCTAGTGGCCTCTGGAAAGAGGAAAGATGGCAATAAAGCCTCGAAATTTGGTTTCCAAGACCCTCCTACTACTCAAGCAACTCATGCTTTAATTTCTCATGTATCGGAAAAGGAAGCGAACTATGATCCAGATCAGCCAAGGATGCATAAATCTTTTAAACTATCTTCGATTTTGAAATGCGACACTCCAGCTATGACTGAAGGCCAATCTGGTGAAGGTATATCTCTTACTTCTCCGATGTTTGAGAAGGTTTACATCTCGCATCCGTTAGTCATAGGCTTGCCCACTGGCCTTCATGAAATTGTAAATCCATCTATATCTATCCATGCTACTGATGATGATGTTTCATTAGAGTAGCAGGCACTGACCATGGGGTCCACTACGGCCGTCACCATATAGGTGACTCCTATCGTTCAACTTATTGAGACTCTCAGCCCGGATGCTTAATTCATAAGGGCTTTGGACATAGAAAAGCGTGATAACCAGAAGTTACAGGATGAAACATATGTACCCATGCCTCCAAACACACTGGTAAACTTAACATAAAGGAGCATATTGAAAAGGAGAAGCTGGATTTGTAAGCCAAGAAGAAGAGTGCTGAAGTAGACATTACTCCACACCAAATTATACTGTTGGGTGATGTCATTCATAAGGAGATCAAACCTTCTGTATCCTAAAGTGAGACTGCTTCTACTTCTGTCTCTGGAAGCATTTCTCCTAAGGGTAGCAAGGGACAAAGAGGTTTGAAGAGGAGAGGACGAAGCAGTAGATCTGGAGAGTCCACCTCGAACAAGATCCCGAAGAAGCCCAAAAAAGATGAGAAATAGCCATCGAATGGCTTGGGTAGTGCATAGTTAGGTAGCTGGTTTCTTTTTGTTGGCTGCAGTTGTGTAGATACGACCGCTACTTTTGGATTTTTGTTTCTGAAATAAACTTGTACTAAATTTCCAAGTTTTAGTATATAAATATTAACCCTTTCGTTTCTATTTAGCTTTTGTATGAAACTTATTTGAGTGTTCAAGATATTACGTTTTCCATTCAATTTACTCGTAATTTATTGCACGCCGTTCAAGCTGCAATGTCTTTTTCTCGTCGGTTGCTTCAGGCGTCGATCCGAAAAACCAATTTTAAGGCCTCCTTTGGGTCGTGGCCTTAAGCCGTATCAAACACTAAGTGTAAGCCACAGTGTTATGCTATCAAGTTCAGTGGCTACGTGATTATAATCTTGCCCCCAGTCTTAGGTTGGAAGAGTTAGTTCATGGATGATCAGGTCCAATCCGTGATGAGTTTATACTCCTCCTCTCGGGTTCAAGCCATAGTTGGAGAATGAATGGTCGAATTGCACTCATTCGTTTTATTTATACTCTTATCCACACTTTGGGGATTAGAGTTAGTCGATAAGTGGTCAATCATACCCATTTGATGTTTATAATCTTGCCTACACTCTAAGGGCTGAAGTTATTCTGGGAAATGATCGAATCACGTTTTCCTTGATTAATTCCCTTTCCCTTAAGTCTAGGGAAAAATTTGAAGACTGGTCGGTTGTGTCATGACCACTTTTACTTTACATTCTCCCCATCAAATCGAAAGATACAGTTAGTTAATGGATGGTCGAGTTATACTCATTCTCTATTTTATACTCAACCCCTGGATTGCAAGCGAGATTTAATGGGTGAACGTTCGAGCCATGTTCATTTTGTTTAATTCAACTATGGACCCAAATACTTGGTTTGCACTGAACTCTGGGTACTTGTCAGTTTATATTTGGCATATGTGAATGTAAGTTGGTTGTATATCACAACTATAACATTTGCACAAACAAATCACAAATATGGAGCAAACATTAGATTTTATTGCAAACTGACAAAGAAGCAACATGGTCTGTCTTATTACATGGATTTGAATTCAAATGAAAAAGCAAATTTCAAATGAAATATAATTTAATGAAAGAAAAAACTAAGTGAAATAGCGTCATAAATGTTTGTTATTTCATGCTCTAAGGAGTGTGATGCCATCGATAGTCGTTGGCATAAAAGTTCCATCTCCAAGCTTCTTATTGATCACATATGGTCCTTCCTATCTTGGACCTATGGTTATGTGGATAGGAAAGACCAGTTTCAGAACAAGGTCGTCGTCGTCGATTTCAAAGGTCTTGGATTGGATTTTAACACTATAGTATCGGGCGACTCGATGTCAGTGTGCAGCTGCCTTCAAACGGGCTTCTTCATGCTCATCATTGACCATATCTAGTGATTTAAAAATGCGATCTCTATTAGTTACAGGGTTCTAATAAATTACTCGATGATTCAAGTTCTACAGGAATCATGGTTTCGAAGTCATAAGTAAGAACGAATGGACTATGGCCAGTCGCGAACCAGTGGGTGGTTTTGTATTCCCATAATGCTGACAGGAGTTCATCAACCCACTTGCCTCTAGCCTTTTCCAAATGCTTCTTCAAAATGGACTTCATGATTTTGTTGACAGCTTCGACCTATCCATTAGTTTGAGGGTAAGAAATTGTTGCAAATATTTTCTTGATATGATGTCGGCGACAGAAGTCTTTGAATTCAGCACTATCAAATTAGGTTCTATTGTCGATTATAATTATTCAGGGAACCCAAAATGATAGATGATGTTTCAAACGATAAAATTGATTACTTTCTTCGTAGTGATCCTAGTCAAATTTTCGACTTCAGCCCATCTAGTGAAGTAATCAACTGCTACGATGGCGTACTTCGCACCCCCTTTGAAAATCAACAAAGAGTCCATGAAGCCAATACCCCAAGTAGCAAACGGCCATGGACTGACCATTTGAGTGATTTCCATCATAGGGTACTTGTCATATCGTCTAGCATAATCAGCTGCGTCTCAATTGATATTTGGCCAAAAATAAACATAGCAGAGTATCTTCATTGCCAGGATTTGCCCTCTAGTGTGATCTCCACATTCTCCTTTGTGGACTTCTCTTAATACTTGCTTGCTTTCATCGTTGGTGATACACTGAAGCAGGGGGACAAAGAAACCCTTCCTATACCTAACTCCTTCTTGAATGATGTATCATAAAGCTTTACGAATGATCCATTGTTTTTCATTCCTCTATTCGGGAAGGATTACCCTTTGCAAATAGTCTTTAATCGGAATCATCCACGACTCCTTATCAGGCTCTGTCTCTAAGACCCAATCAATCTCCATAAGGTCAATGCTCGAAGCGCTGAGATTTCAACTAGAACCAGGCCCATTTGCAATGCGTCCTCGAAAATGGATAATTTGGCCAACGAGTCGGCTTTCTCATTATGTTCTCTAGGGATGTGTGTAATGATTGAAATCGTTTAGAAGCTCTTGGACCCGGTTGAGGTAAGGAGAAAGTCGTGATCTTTTGGCCTGATATTCTCTCCCGGCTTGATACATTACTAACTGGGAGTCATAAAAAATTTGCAAATCTTTTACTCCCAATTCTCTAGCCAATTTAAGCGCAGAGATCAAGCCTTCGTATTCAGCCTCGTTACTCATTGCGGGGAAGTCAAGTTCTTGTGCGTAGCAGATAGAGCATTCCTTAGGAGTTACCAGAATGACTCCGATGCCTGAACACTGATCATTGGATACTTCATCCATGTACATCTTCCATTGGATAGACTGGTCTTCGGAAAGTCATATTATGTAGTGAATCAGGTTATGAAGTCCATTAGTACTTGTCTCTGGATGGCACTTTGAGGGAGATAAGTGATATCGAACTGGCTCAATTCAATATTCTATTTACGTAAACTCCCAAACCTCTCAGGTTGTTGTAGGACGGCTGGTCGGTGAAGACATTGATGGGAAGAGCCTAGAAATAAAGGTGATGGCTTTCTTGACACAATCAATAGGCATTACACAAGCTTTTTAAGTTTCATATAGTTCCTTTTAGCACATGTCAACGACTTGCTAATATAATACACTAGCCTCTTGATCTGATTCTCTTTGTGCAGCAGTGTGGCACTTATGGCATGTACCGACATTGCTAAGTAAATATACAAGTATTCATGATCTAGTGGCTTAGACAAGTAAATATCCTTTATCGCCTGAATCTTCTCAGGATCAGCTTTATTTCCGTAGGATTTAACAATGAAACCCAAGAATTTCCCTGATGCAACGCCAAAAGAGCATTTCAAGGGAATAAGTTTTATTCCATATTTCTGGAGAACACTGAACATCTTCACCAATCATCGATGTGGTCATTTGATCACCATGACTTCATGAGCATATCATCCACATATACTTCCACTGATCGCCCGATCAGGTCTTTCAATATCCGGTTGACCAGTCTCTAGTTAGTAACACCAGTTTTTTAGTCCAAAAGGCATCATCATATAGCAATACAATCTTTGATCGGAATGAAGCCGGTGTGTTCCTAATCTAGAACATGCATCATGATCTGATTATATCCAAAGTACGCATCCACGAATGAAAGCAGATCATGTTCATCGGTTGAGTCTACAAACCGGTGGATCCTCAAAAGTGGAAAGCTATCTTTCTGGCACACCTTGTTCAGGTCTGAGTAGTTTACACATATCCACACTTTCCATTAGCTTTTCTCATAAGAACTGGATTGGATACCCATTTGGATAGAGGGAATCATGGATAAACCCATTGTTCTTGAGTTTATCTACCTCCTCTTTAAGTGCAACAGATCTCCCTAGATCCATGATGCATCAATTTTGTTTCACCGTGACATGCCTCGGGTCGATATTTAATGCATGACTCATGATGGTTGATGAGATCCCATACATGTCAGAATGGGTCCAAGCGAACACATCAAGATTCACTTGGAGAAAAGCAGCTAATTTCTTAATCATCATTGAACTGAGCTGTGATCCGATCTTTAGGACTAGTGACGGGTTGTCGTGGCTGACCGTGATGTCGATTGTCAGCTCAATAGGTGCAGCCATGGTTTCTTTGGGCTCGTCTTCTTCATCTTTCTGATTTATATCTTTATCGAACCGACTGTGGTGCCCAAGCCAAGGCTCGAACGCTAATTGCTAAGTTTCATTAGTTTTGATTTGATGCAGAGAGGCTTCTCCACATCATTTCCTTTTTCTTTCTGCTGAGTGTCTCTCAACTCAGTCACATAATAGACATAGCCAATCACCTAATCTCCATGGATAATTCCCATGTCATTCTCTGTTGGGAATTTAAGTGTCAAAAACCAAGGGGCAACAATTGCCCTGAACTCAACAAGGGTCGGTCGGCCCAAAAAAGCATTGTGGAGACTACACCTCCATCACAACAAACGGAAACACCCGCACTCTCCTTCGGCTGCCATCTCCTAACTCCATCGATAACATGACATAGACTACCGGTTTAGTTGCAATACCGTTAAAGCCATGAATACGAGCCTTGCATGGTTTTAGATCTTTGGCTTCCAGTAACATCTGGTCATATGCCTTCTTGAAAATAATATTTAATGAACTTCCGCAATCAATTAGAATCTTTCTCACTATGGCAGAGCCAATCATAGTCGAGATCACCATTAGATTAGTTGTAGGGTCCTCCATCTTGTCTACATCTTTACTTGAAATATGATATCATCTATCATAGTTCGATGCTGCTTTTCTTGAGCACCGTCCTCCGTGTTCGAGCAACGTTCAATGTCAACATGTCTGATAGAATTCAAGTAACGCTTCTTTTCATTTCAGCTTTTGCCTGCCAGATGTGGTCCTCCAACAATGGCATCGATAACTAATCTTCCTGCATCTGCCAAGGTTTCTCAGCACTAGGTAAAGCTTGTCCTCGAATTAGGGTCAAATGTCCCATACCCCCCTTCCTACGGGGCTTTAACAAATTGTTGTAACTTTCTTTCTCAAATTAACTTCTCAATAACATCACGGAGGTGGCGACGCTCATTCGTACTATGTCCATAACTTTGATAAAATTTATAGTACTTTACGGACTGTCCCTGCTTCTCCTTCGGTTCCTTCGGAGGTGGTTTCTTATACTTCATAATGTTACAAGTTGTTAAATATACGTTCCCTGGCAAAATATTCAATAGCATGTATGTATCAAACAATGGGATCCTTGGCTTCCCTCTCCCAAAGTCCTATCTTCGATCGCGGTTTCTATCACCGCCTTTCTTTTCCTCATTCATTTTGTTCTAAACATTAATTTGAACTTTCATAAAACTATCACCAGACTACTTCACAGCCACATTATTTTGTACTCCCTCGACGCTTGGGCTTGCAACATCTCCTTTCCTGGTTCGTTTTGCCTCTTCTTTCCTAAGAAACTGAGCCGCTTTTGCAAAGAAACAGTCCAATGTAGAAGTGGGCTTTCTCGCTAACTAATCGCCAAACTCAGAATCGGGGTGGACTCCGCTAGTCAATGCAATAATTATTGCATCATTATATAGATTATTGACTTCTATAACGGCTATATTAAACCTTTCTAGAAATCTTTCAGTGACTCCCCTGGTGCTTAAACCAAGCTGGAAAGTGACATTACATTCATGAGGCAACTTGTGTGCATGCGAAACTGCTCCAGGAACTTCTTTACTAACTCATCAAACGAAGAGATTGACCGTGGTGGTAGCATAATGAACTACATGTTCGTAGCATCTTCCAAAAAAAGGGGAAACACTTGCACTTGACTACATTCAAATGAACAGGCATGGGCAGTTCTATCAGTGACTCCCCTGGGGCTTAAACCAAGCTGGAAAGTGGCATTACATTCATGAGGAAACTTGTGTGCATGCGAAACTGCTCCAGGAACTTCTTTACTAACTCATCAAATGAAGAGATTGACCGTGGTGGTAGCATAATGAACTACATGTTCGTAGCATCTTCCAAAAAATAGGGAAACACTTGCACTTGACTACGTTATAATGGTACTGGGTCGGTTTTTCCCGCATGGGCAGGCATCGTAGGCATATGGAACCTTCATGGATGTTCTTTTGATCCATTTACTGAGTAACAGTTCTATCATCGTCTCTCAGCTACAATCCAACCACATTTACCTAAGCTCCAGTACCTTGAGCGATTGTGGCACCTCGAGAGTAAGCTCCTCCACCTATATGACTATCACCCCTTAATTAGAGGTTTCGATGTTGATCCCTCTGGTAGCTCCTTCATTGGAAGAATCCAGCTACATAGTTCCTCCCTGATACTTCAGTGTCATATACATCTGTCTTGCGACATCTGCTTCTGCGATAATCGTCAAACAAGGAGGAATTCTCTAACCTTGAGTACGGAGTAGGCTTCCTCCTTATCTTTCCATGCTGATCTCTTAACTGGTTCATCAGGTCGATGTTATCCTAGATTTATTAGTTGAGCTATTGACAGCTATCCATCGGTTCCTTCATTAGGACTTCAAAGTCTACTTTGGTGACGTGGTCGGCTGGATTCTAGGGATTGGCATCTATCGGCTATATGCTCTAATCAACCTGTTGAACATTGGTATCTTCATTGCCTTTAACATCATGGGAAGTGGTAGGCTTTCGTCTGGCCATGGCTAATAGTTTCCTTTTAGATCTTCTTTAAATCTGAGTAAAAGTGGAAACCTTTAAGCAAAAATTTAGATCTATGTCCTGGGTATAGGAATCCATAAGTAGATGATGAAATCCAATCAAACTAAGAACTATTTTCTTTGTGAAATAACTAGAATGTTTGCACCAAAAGTTGGTATAAACATCGCATAGAGTATAAGTAGAGAAATAAATGAAGAAATCTAAATTAAAATAGTGGAAATAAGCAAAAAAACAGGTAGAAAAGAATAACAAAAATATTTATAATGGTTCGGCGTATAATGCCTACATCCACTATGAAGAAAAAGCTATTTTAATCACTTGAATTTCAAAGTACAAGAGGAATTGGATCGGAATCCGTGAATACAATGGAGTATAAAGAAAACAACAACATAAAGAGCATTCAAATGAACAATGAACTCTATATTTATAGGGATAAACGGTTGAATATCTTCTTGAAAATTCATGGTAGAATCTCCAGATGTCGACGAGGTAATCTAGAAAAACTTAAGGCCCAATTCCTAATATATAGCAATCGACCCCGATCAGCCTTAGAAGCCATGTGGCTTCGTGCGATCGGCTGTGTGGATCCCTCTTCATGCTAGCTTCACGTTTCCAAATTTGTTTGCATAGTTGCTTTCGTGTTTTTAGAGATATCGATTCATTCCCATTGAGTTGAGCTGTTGATTCAAGTTGTCCATAACCATAGTGATCCGATCCGATCCTTTGTCTAGGGGAAGCACTAATACATACTTAGAAAGTTCCAGGAGTCTATCTCTCAGTTTCACTTGATTGTTACTTCATGTTGTTGTCTATGCTTGATCTCTGCACTCCACAATCACCTCTCTGGGTTGCTTGCCTTGTAAATCATCGAGTCTAACTTGTCTAATCAACTTAGAAATAATTGGGTCAAAAGGGTGAATAACAAGTTCATTTGAATTCTACTCGCAGATTATCGCATTAATGTTGAAATAGAACTTCTAAATATGATTTAGAAGTGATTGTTTGCACACAATAAATGTCTCGAACTCAGTGAGAGCGGTGAAAAGCTTGTGAATTTTGAATATATTATCTTAAACAATGTAGAGGTTGAGTAAGCATTTTATAAACAAATAAAATAGTTTGGTTTCAGTCAAAATGCAGCTGAAGCGTGTGTCTACAAGAAAGAAAGTAAAATGTACAAAATCATTTCTAATACTACAAGTAAAAAACATGCTATTGATTGTTAACAATGTACCCATGTTAAAATTAGTTAAATTTTGGTTCTTTAATTATCGATGAAGGATTTGAAAGAGGCGTCGTTTATACTCTGTATCAGTGGATACTGGGATTGCCCCAACCATTATACATTGATGCTATATTAAAACGTTTAACATGAGCATTAAGATAGATCCCTTATGCATCAGTATTAAGAATCATCATATTTGCTATGATATATAATATATTGGATCTCTCTTATACATTTGGTGTATACGGTTAACATCCAATTTGGTATAAAATCACTAAATGGTAGTTAAAAGTATTCTCGAGAATTTATGAAATACTAAAGAAACATTTATGAAAACAATGAACTCCTTGTGTGGGAGTTTTTGGACTCTAACTTCGTAAGTGGCATTGTGTAACAGCCCATTTTTTTTAACAAGTATTTTTCACTTGTATTTTTAAAAACTTTGGGGTTTATTTAAAGTGATTAAAAAAAATTAGGATTAACTAATAAGATCTCTGAAAAAATCAAGTTTTAATTAAGAAAACATTAATAGCTTAGGTGGTTAAGACATTTGGGCTATTCACGACAGGTCACAAGTTCGAGTCTCGGCATGGTTAGAATTTCGATTTTTTTTTTCTCAATATTTTTCTCATCTATGTCAAATATTTTTCTCAATATCTAAACCATATAAATTCAATTTAAATTAATATTCAATAATTGATTTAATTCATTTGATTTTTACAGAAGTTAAATCAATCTTAACTATTTCCAAATTAATTATCTTATTATCCAATTATTTTCAAAAATCAGAAATTTGTATAGTCATTTATAATAATCATCTTTTATTCAACAAATTTAATTCTTCTTTATTCCAGATTATTATTAAATATATTCTGCTTAATATATCTTATCACACATATTAAGTAGATTATATTTAATATAACTATTCCAAAATATTTCTAAATTTCCTTTAACACCATTTGATATTGTATATTATTCAATTATTATTTTATTTCTATTTACCTCTATTTGTCTTGTTGTAACTGAAACTTTATATGTATAACATTTATTATAACCACTCACATTTTTATTCATAAAATCCATTTATATTATACATTATCCAATTACATAGTTAATTTCTGAATGATTTAGGTAAGTTATATTGGCATGCAATTATACAAGTAAAATTTTCCAACTATATTATTCAAGTTTAAATATTCATTCCAAATTTGACTTTATTTTATCATTAGAATCACCTTTTAACATAAATTTATGAATTAAATTTCCACTTAACTTCAAACCCTTTAGAGATAAATAAATACATACATATAGCATATGTCAAATCAATTTAAATCATATATCTATATATATTATAAAGTAAGTCATATTTAGAAATTCAAATCAATTAAATTTTTTGAAGCAAAGCTACAACGTGGTCTCTTTACTTTGATACTCGAAAATGAATGTCGATGATATTGTAGTCATCACCGAAATTATTTTCCAGCGACAAAGAGAAGAGCACTAATTTTTAAAACTTTTAAAATTCTTTGGAAACAAATTTATATTCGAAAATAATTTAAATAATAATATATCCTTTTAAGAATTTAAACACAAGGTTTGAAACTATCAGAAATTAAATTCTTAAATTCTTGTTTTAAATTCATTTCTGTTTCCAAATAAATTTATAACCATGTTTATATTCAATTATTTATATAAGACAAAACCAATGGTTTACAAAACCATAAATGAAATCAAAATTTATAAACTGGCAATGAATATCACGCATATAAAATCAAATCTTTTCATTAATTGGCAGTTTTAAATCACGCAGCTTTTAAATTTAGAATTGGACAAATGTATATCTTGCCGTTTCTTCCTTTAATCACGCAGGCTATATTTATTGCATATAAGATATTGGAAATATTAATCACGTACATAATCTTCCATCTTATCTCTCTCGGCCTTTCATCTAAAAGAAAGAAAGATCGATGCATGCATTTAATCTGGATTTTGTATAACTAGCATTTTTAATAACGTGCATATCCTCTGTTAATTTTGCCTTGTTTTTTTCGTATCTGATTTGCTCCTTTGCCCAACATCAATTTTTCTCTCTTGCAATTTCTTCTCTACAAAATCACGCAGTCTTATCCATTCAACAAAAAGAAATCTTGCAACAAATATAGTAACTGATCAAACATAATTGTGTAAAACATTATTTCGTTGCCTATTCAGTGCAAAGCAAATTTTAATTTCTTATTGATTATCCACTTTAATCAACGCATGCATTTAATCAAATTTTTGTATAACTGGAAATAAATCACGTGCAACGTTCAAATCTGTTTGTAACTGTTCTTTAAAATATAATGATAATAATCAACTCTTCCATTTTTGATTTAAACATACCATATATTTCTTCTTAAATCACGCATATATCATTTGAAAGAAAATCAATTTTGCCTTCCTTTGCGCGTGACACAAAATTTTATTCTTTTAACATTTTTGGCATTTGCCTCTTACCTTTTTGTTTCTTGAGCATGTCACTGTATTCATTTATTCACGCAACCTAAATGGACTAATATATTTGATTTCCTAAAATCAACTCATGCATTCAAATTTAACCTTGCCTATCTTTTCAAATTCTCACATTCCTATTTATATCTCTCTGTTTCCACTGCCTTTATTTTGCAAGATAAAATTTTTCGTTCCTATAATCACGCATATAAAGTAAAAATCATATTTAAATATCTTTATGGATTAAAATATCAGTTAGTGATTTTTATAACAAACGTTACTTTTGTTTTAACTGTCAAAATTTGTTTTAAACTTTTGTATATACCTTTTCATCCAAATATCTTTTGCCTAAAATCAATCTCTTGCCTAATATCAGTTCTTCCAAATGCCGTTTCTTCAATCTACAATCACGCAACTATTAAATGAAAAAAAAAATTGAAATCAAGACTAGTGGACATTTGGATTGTTTACTGAAAATTTGAAACTATATTTGGAGATAAAACTTTGTAAACTTTTTATTTGTTGAAGACTATTTATAGTGGCTTCATGAACCACTAAGTATTTTTAAATTCCGCTGCGAGTATTCTGATTCTGTGTTTGTGATTCTGTGATTAATTATTTACTGTATATTTTGAGATTTTCCAAATTTTATTTACAACGCGGTATTTTGAACAATTCAAGTCCGACATGTGCGGATGCGAATGGTTGAAAATATCGGGTCATTACATTGTTAATATGAATTAAGGTAATATTGGGGAATAATGTGAATTTTCTTCATAATATGATAAGTTGTAGAATACAACGTAAACTTAAGTATAACCTTTGGATTGAAAACATTGTTAAGGGTTACCTGTTAAATTTGGATGGAATTGGCAATAAATGTTACACTTATGGGTAAGGAAATAAAAATGTCCAGAATTTGAGTATATTAAGAAATGGGGATTGAAATTGAAATCTTGCAACGAATCTAATAATACGTTACATAAGTGTTAAATTAAGGTAACATTTGGAAAATATGATAACGATTTTCAAATTGAACAAGTTGTGGAATTAATAAGGATGGAAGAAAAAAAAATCAAGATTTATTTTATTTATTGGAATGAAAAATTTATAATTTGATTTATTGCGAATAAATGAAATTTAATTTGGTAATTGGCGAAATGATTAATGATTGAATTAACATAGAACTTGTTGTTAGTTATTAAAATTGTTTAAGAAATCAAAGGAGAGAAATTTTATAAAATTTTAAATTTTGTAATTGGATTGGCTAAAGTGGGAAAGTGGAATTAATCAACGTTGTTACTTTTATCTCCTTCCCTATTAGATCCTTATGTGATTGCATCCACATTTATTGTTGATTATTCCTATATATTGTCACCAATTAATCGTACTTGATGTATGTTTAGCAATTTTGTCACACAGTTAAAGTATGAATATATATATATGATGTATTCAAATTTTTCTGTATCTAGCACTTAATTAATTTAGAATCAAACTAACGAAACGTGTCATTTATTTTTGTCCCTCCATATTCATTTTCTTTCTAATTAATAGTAGCCTCTCCTTTCAAATCTATTTGTCCCTAAACCTAACTCTAACCTTATAAATAACCTACTTCTTATTCTTCTATTACATTTTGTTTCTCCTAACTCTAACCCTAGCCTCCATGCTATTCTTCTTCTTCTTCTTCTTCTTCTTCTTCTTCTTCTTCTTCTTCTTCTTTTTTCTTGTTTTTCTCAAAGCTCCTTATTATCTCTCATTTTAATTTTTTTTTCTTTCTCTTCAAATATTCTTCTTCTTCTTCTTCAAATTTACTTCTATTTCAAACTTTCTTCTTTTCAAATCTAGATCTTCTCTTCCGTTTTCAATTCTTATTTTAATCATTTTTTTTCAATTCTTCTTTTTCAAATCTTCTTTTTCTTTCAAACCTTTTAAAATACATACATTCATATAATAAGGAGGAAAATTAAAGTAAATCGAAATAAAAGAAAAATTACGGAACAAAGTTAGCAATCAAGAAGAAGCATATGCGTTTTTCACGAGGGAAGGTGGATGCGGCACGGTATTTTATTTTTGTTTTGTTTATTTTTAATTTTTTTTTATTTTAATTGCAAATCGTTTAATTGTGATAACTTTCACATACGAACTCCGTTTCACACGAAATTTCTTTTGTTAGGATCGTAATTAAATTCCGGATCTGATGACGTTGGTTTGGATAAATTTAGAGACCGTCAAATTTTGGGTTTAAATCGGATTTACATTCGATTTAAATTCAAAAGGTGAGTGTTTTGACCCACTCACAATTACTAGAAGCTTTTATGTTTGTTAAATAAATTTTAGAAATGAATAGAAATTTATTTATGAGTATTTGGCATGTTTATTTCATTCATATCTGTTGAATTGCATTTTATTAAATTTAACTGTTAATTTAATTGATTTATTGTGTATTAATTGACTGTTGGAAATTTTTGTTGCATATGAATTGCTAGTTAACAGTTGTATAAATTATTACTGAATAAACTGTTAGATTAATAGTTGATAAATTTAATTTGAATAAACTGCCAGTTATCACCTGTTATATATGATCATATATATAATTGTTATTGATTGATATTGATCGATGTTGTGATTGGATGATGGATGTGTTGTTGAATGAATGTTTTATTTGGATATCATTAAACTGCAAGTTAGTATGCATTTACATTTCATTCGGGATTGCGGTTTGAAATGATATACAACCGCAGTTTTATTTTATTTTTTTTAAATTGCGGATTGAAATGATAAATATCTGTATCACTTGACCATAGGATAGAAAACTATATACAGGCACCGCGGTCTATATATAACTATTTTTAATGTGATTTCTATGGTTTGGATGGAATACGGTTTATAAAAATCTTAAATTTTATACTGAATAAATGTTTTCTTCCATATTTATATACATATGAAGTTGAAAAATTTGAAATAAAAAGGTGTATAAATCTCTTTATTAAAATGGAAGAAAATTTAGTAAATGGAGTTTGATAATTTATATCCTATGTTTAAATGTTAAGTTGGAAATTTTAAGATATGATATTTATAATTGGATTTTCCCAAAATAAATTAAATGAATATTCTAGTATAACTTGAATTGGAAAATATATATAATTTATTACTAGAAATTGAAGTCTTATAAATTATGGATTCTATGTGAATATTCAAGGCTAATTAATAGAACATTTGATTTGAAAGAATAAAATCCAACTTCAGTTGAAATATTTATACTCAAAATGGATATACGTATATATATGAATTTATTGAAATGGTTTTGGAACTTGAAGCGATATTAAATTTTGGTTTTAACTTTAAATAAAGAAATGTATTGTAAAGCCACGAGAAATATTTCTTTTCAAAGTAACATTTAAGTTAAACCACTTATTTTATATACTGTTGAATATCCAAACCATTTAGTTTTGAAAGTAATGGTTTTAAAAACTATGGATTTCGAAGTATTATGTTGAAAGTTAATATTCAAATATTTGGTTACAAGGAATTATAAATTTTAAAAGTGGCATAATTTTTGGAAAAGATTTATATTTGGGAAATGATAACACTGATTTGGGTTTTATAAAATAATATCAAAATGAATCTTTTTGGGTTTTAAAGAAGAAATGATATCGTAATATTATGGTTTTGAAATGGATTGTATTCTGGTTTTAAAGTATAAACTATTTTTAAATGACCGCGGTGTTATAATAACGATTGGTTGGCAAAGAGACCGGGATCGGATATGGACATACTCTCTGTCGATACCGAAAACCACTTTGACTAACCGTGTACGCGGTGGAGATTCCAGAATGAAGTAGGTTGGGGCGACGTTTCCTGTAAGGTAAATACGTGGACCCGACTCCCGTGAGTTGGTATAAGGTGGCTAAAACAGGAGCGATTGAAGGGTTAATGAGGTCATTCCTCTGATCGGACACTCCTCTTCGATATTATACTTCGACTTTGGATTGATTCAGTGGCCACTTCTATTTTTGATTTTGGGGGAGTTTGTTCGAGGTGGGCGGTAGCTGCGGCTACGCGTTACCATCGACCCGGAAGCGTAATTGGTATATCTACCCTGGCATTGCCTAGTTGTGCCGTGTCACCTACCCTATCGCGCCTTATACGATTTTGGTTTTGTACCATACCTATGGAGTGCCCTCTGACGACGCCCAGTACGGGGGAGATTACGGTACTGTATAGACTATGGGAATATATTCTGTGTTAAGGTGGAAAATGTAAAGCCTTAACGCTATTTAAAAGTAAGTTTATTTTACAATTAGACACTATTATAATAGCGCAATATACTACATAGTAAATAGTTTAACGGATCCTTAGGAGATGTAAATCCCGAGCATCTCTTAAGTTACAGTACTCATATTTATTTCTGTAAAATTTAACTTACATAAGATCTTTTAGTTCTGACTCGAGTGTTTTTGTCTTTTCAAATTCGCTCGGGTCAGTCCGAGCGTTTCAGGATTTGAAGATTTAGCTTTGGAGGACGAAGACGAAGATTTGTATTATTATTATCTATACTAGTGCACTACACCATTTAATTCCGGTGCATTGTTGTATTGGTATGTGTAACTCTGATATTTATTGCACAAGAAAAATAAATTATTTTGTAAAACAGTTTCATGAACTGTGTATTTGATTATTATATTTTATCCTTCCGCTGTGAGATTCTGTTTTGTTTTATTTCTTCTCTATCTTTCTCATTTACCCCATAACAATCCGACCTTCCGTATGGTTTGAATTGGCACGTGTGTCGGTTTAAAGTGTGCGAAAGGGCAGGATGTTACACATTGGGTATAGAAAGTCAATCTTAAATTCATGTTAACCCTTGACAATGAACCTTTAAAAAGGAAATTCTCCATACAAGGTTGTGGAGGATTCAACTACAAAGGCTAAGTACATTGCCTTGAATAGCGTCACAATGAAAGGAGTATATATGTCCAAATTTATTAAAAAATCAGGGATGGTTTCGACCATTGAAATCAATAATGTATTGTGATAGCATTGGTGTAATTTACATTTCACTGGGAACCGATAGCTTGATAAGAGGTCGAAATATAATCTCTATAATTAGCATATGATAAAAGAGTTTAACGAAACTGAGAGGTGTCACAAAAAGTAGATATAAAACAATACTATTGTAAATCCATTCACTAAGTCTCTTACCCAGTCTAGTACGGAAAGAGTGAGCATGAGGTACCTTAATTAGCCCTAAGTGCAAACGGGTGATTGATAGAGTTGAGAGTATATTCTAGGAATAATTATGTAATTCGATTGTATAAATGAACTCTTGTAGAGAATCTTATTTGAAATGAAATATGCTTTCGGTTTACATATCTATTATATTCATTGTTATATTGAATATAAATAATGTTTTATATATGTTAAATATATAAAAGTAAAAAATAATTAGAAAAGATATTTTATCGTTTGTAGTTATAAATGTGTTTATGGCATGAGTTTTGAATCGATATTCTACTTATTCCTTTAATGTTTCCAGTCACGTCGCATCGAGAAAAAGATAAAGATACATCCGTTGAGACATATATTTAATGCTTTCCATACAATGGACAATGAATTACTCATGAACATTAGGGATAATAAGGGATTACACACTTATAGTTTTTTGGAATAATCCTAGAATGACACAATGACAGTCTTCTATAGATTAATACAGCTAAGTCGAAATAGAAGGTCTCATTATAATAATATATAACGGTCTTTAGACTTGAGGGTATTGTGGATCTTAAGTAACTAGACTATACTTTGATTATGATTAATCATGTGACATCGCGATCATTTTATGACCATAATTGGGTATATGCTGAATAACGTAAAGTGAAACATTGCTCAAAAGAGGATTTGTATCTTGTGTTGTAGAAGATTAGTACCACCATTATTGGTAGTCAACATAAAGTCAAAATCTCTGGCTATAGTAATCGGTTAACTGATAAAATGTTACCGGATTAAACCAAGAAATTTAGTATAATTTATGCAATTAATTACAAATATTTGTAGATTTTTAACCATTGATCAAACTCTAGATATCTTAATTGTATAATCATGACAAAAAGAAAATATGCATAGAATATCATTACACGGTATAGTTTAATAAAGATTAAAAACTAGATTTCACCTAAATGATCTATAAATGACCATACTTTTGTCTAATACTATACTTTAGCAAAGTTTGGGCTTTAGTATTTGAATTCTTCAAGTACCGACCAAGGACCGAGTTCATGCCAAGGAGTCATCACAATCATGTTGCAAGCTAATTTCTAAGTTCAATCAATTTAAAATTAATTTATAAATGTTATAAATTAATAATAAAATAAAATATAAATATTGTATTGAATTTTCTAGAATTTTAGTTATTTATTTGAAGCCTTAAAATTAATTAAAACGATATATATAATTTTTGTATATTGATTTAACTAAGATATGCGCTTAAGTAAGTTAATTTAATAACTAATTTAAATTTTAAATTAATAATGTCCGAAGCCCATAAACCCTCTAAGGGTTGATTGAGCATATTATGAGGCACGTAGGGAGCAGTGATGACTTGGTCATCATATTTGGAGAGAAACATGTTGGATATTTTGATATCCAGATTGTTATAAATAGCCCCTTTCTCTATTGTTCTAGATAGACAAGAAACCTCAGCCTCCATTGAAATAAATTAGAAAATCAAGAAGGCGGGATTTTTACACCATAGTCAACTACAAGGAAATAAGGTGTTAGAGATGGAGATATCCAAAATTGAAGTGTTGATAACCGATAGGATGAAAAGGAGATAAACATTTTATTTTAATATAATTTATACACACACACACACAAACGAATACATATGTACGTATGTATGTATGTATGTATGTATGTATGTATGTATGTATGTATGTATGTATGTATGTCTCTCATATTATTTTGATAAAATTAGAAAAAAATAAATTTTTAAACCAAATTTGATTCATATATATATATATATATATTATAGTTAAATATACAACACACATATGTATGAGTTAATAGTAAAAAAATAATTTTGGTCACGGCCCTAATATGTTAATACACATAAATGCGCATGCACATGCACACTTAAATATACGTATACAAGCCAAAAAACAAGACCACCTCCATAATTCCATAGTAAATCGACCACTCCATAGGATCCAAATGAGCATCTTCACATAATCATGCTTTATGACTACATATTGAAATCTTCGAGTTTTCAACAATCATTAAGGACACGTTCCGGTAATAGAACCACCTCGTGTTCCAACTCCATGTCAAACTTGCTTGCTTGGACGATTTCCAGATGCTCTACCATCTTCATCTGGAAGTATGTGCAAAATTTCATCAACATTGAGTCAAAAATCCCCTTTGATTACTTCTGAAGTCATCATGCCTTGTTCTAAGCGAACATGCAAAAGCTCTGCATCATCCTCGTGTCCATAATTTTACATGGGTCGGTATCGACATGTATACCATGCCATCCTTGTCGCAAAAAGACTCAGGATCAATTCCTCTAGCATCCCTAAATCGCGCCCAAGTTTATCCAAACTTCACTCAGGTCAATATCAATCGACCTCGATCCATACTTTAAAATCACTTTAGTTCATGTATAATTCATTTTCAAATCCAAAAAAGATCCAAAGACATATTTTGACTTTAAAAATGAATATAAAAAATGTTAAAACATATAACAGGGTTTGTGAGATGATAAAATACTCACAAATCAATGTGAAATCGATGCATTTAAACCGTTTAAATGGGGGTCATTATAGATAACTTGATAAGAGGTAAAAATATATATAGCGTAATTACTACACAATAAAAGAGTTTATTAAGTGATAGAGAATTATAATTGAAAAACTAAATACAAAATAATAATATTATAGATCCATTCACTAAGACCCTTTCTCAGTTTCGTCTAGGAAAACTAAACGATGCTATGTTTATCAGTCATCATAATTGCATCCTAGTGCAAGTAGAATACTGATAGAGTTAAGAGTGTACCCTACGGACAATTATGTAGTTTGATCATATAACTTTAGTCTTATAGAGATTTATGTTTGAAATAAAGTAAATCTTTGGTTTTATTGTCTATTGTATGTACAGTTATATTGGTCTATAAATAATGTCATATATACATCAAATATATATAGGTCAAAAATCCTTAGGGGAAGTATTCAATTGGTGGTAGTTACGAATGTATTCATAACTGAGGGTATTGAATTGAAAACATAAATACATGTCCTTAAATGCTCCTAGTCAAGAAGTATTGAGAATGGGATAGCGATATATCTATTGAGACTGGTGTCTGTAACACTCCTTATATAATGGATGGTGAATTACTCATGACCGTTAAGGAATTAAGGGGTTACATACATGTATTTGTTTGGAACAATTACAGAATGACTCATTAAGAGCCTTTAATAGGTTAAAAGTAAAATAGAAGATCACATATGTGTGTAGTAGTCATTTGACTTGAGCATACTGTAAATCTTTAGTGTCAAACCTATGTTCTAATTATGGTCAATCACATGACGACAATGATCAAGTTAAGGACATCGTTGCGTATAAACCACTTGAAGTGAAACACTATTTTAGAGAAGATTTGTCTTCTTTGAATGGAAGGTTAATATCATCGTAATTGGTAGTCAATGTAAAGTTAAAGTCTTTGGCCAAAGCAAATCGGTTAATTGATAATTGCTATTAAACAACATTGGACTTAGAAATGTAATATAGATGTTATTGAAGTATAAACCATTGATCAAGCTCTAGATATCTAAATGATATAGTAACGATGAAGAGAACATGCGCATATGTCATTGCCTAAGGTTGTCACTTTAAATTATAAGAATTTAGACTTCACCTAGATTATCTTTAAGCAGTTAAACTTGTGTCATCTACCATGCTTTAGCAAAGTCCATACATACTTTGATATCTAACTTGTTTAAATATTACTTTGGGTAGTTTTCACACTTGGGAACCAAACAACCATAATTCTGAATTTTCGATCGAAAATAATTTATTGAGGTAATTTACAAAGTTATAAATTATTATTATTTACAAATTGATATAATTATTATATTAATTTATTATTATTATTAAAGAGCTTGAAATTAGATAGTAAAATATAAAGTTGTTATACATTTATTTAATTATTTTTAGGCACTATAATAATTTAAATATAGTAAATAATATATATATAAATTATTTTTGTCATAGAAATTTTTGTAATTGCTCTAAAATAAGACGAGCCAAAATATATGTGGGTATGAAATAACTAACTCGGTTTAATTAGTTGTGTGAGATAAGATCTCATTTACAATGGATCATATCCTAAATAGTGGATTGGGATAAGATATGTACATAGCTCATTAACTTTGTAATAAATAATTCTAGATGCCTTCATCTTATTAGATAGAAATTCTTTCTCCCTTCACAAAAAGAAATTATACCTTAATGGTGGAATTTTATACTCCACCATTGAGTTAAAGATAGGACTCTCAAAGGTGAAGAACAGTTCAAGAGGTATTCGATCTATAGGATAATCAAGGAAAATATTTGAGATTATTTTTACTAATTCTGTTTACAGTTTAATTTCATATTTTTTAAATAAACTTATATTAGGAAAAATATTTAGAGAAACTTAATTGTTTTTAAAATTTATGAAATAATAATTGTACACGATTACTATTTAGTATTAGTGCACAAGATTATCTTGGGAAAGCTGGTTTCATCACTGGCACTACATCATCAATTATACCATAGTTCAACTCAACGTGCTAGCGATCGGAGAAGACGATGTTGATGCAGGCAAAGACTAGAAACTTTGTAGTTTCAAATTAGACACACTGATGGCACAATATAAAATTTAGGTTTTGATGATGGGCGATTTACGCGATTTTGTTTTGATAAAGGGAATATGGTGGTGCGGTTGCGGCGTCGTCGACGAGGTAGTGCGACTATAATAATCGACGAGGTAATCTGTACATATATGGTTGTGGTTTAAAAGGGAAGCAAAATTTTATCGTAAATGCTCTAATGTTATAATAATTACATGTATACCCACATTCTATTATATGAAGGTTAATTTATACAAAAAACCCTATGGATTTCAATCTTTGTAACTTTCACACACGAACTCCATTTAGTGAACAACTTGCAGCATTGGATTCATACTGAAATTTTGGACAAGCAAGTATTATTTAACTATATGTTGTACTTTTTACAAATGACATTATTATTCATATTATGTCGACGCCGAAAATGGTACCAACACCCATATATATCATATGAAAGCACCAAAATGTAGAGAGCCAAATCAAACAAGCAAAAAACAACAGGAAAGTAAAAAGACACGAGAATTTTTATAATGGTTCGGCGTAATCTCCAGTTTACATCCACTTTAATCTTTGTTATTAGTTTTTTTTTCTTTTTGGATTAGAACTGGTTATATCAAATATGATCACAATCTGGTGGATCTCAGATTTACAATGGAGTTTCTAGATTGTTTTAGAGTCATTAGTACCAGGGATTTGTTGACTCAATTCCTAGAACAGAAAATATTAGCATCTTAGGTGACTTTAATAGAGGAGAGGTCAGAGGTGAAGAAGAAGAAGAAGTCTCTTAAGTCAGAGACTCTAACCCTTTTGGATGCTCAGGACTGGTATTTATAGAGAAACGTGTGGACAAGTTCAGACTGCAACTTGTAGTGAAGTCCAGAAGTTAACCCGGTGTTGTACGAGTGAGCATGGAGGCCCACAAACCATGAAAAACACTTATCACCAACCTGAAAATGGATCGGTACCGATCTGTTTTGCATATTGCAAAGTGAACTCTTTCACTTGTTCTGCTCTTCTATCCTCTATTTAATGTGTTCCATGCTCTTTTCCATCGACTTTGAGTTGATTATAATGATCTTCTCAATAGCGCTTGAATTATCCTGCTTCCTTCACTTTTTTCTCATCGGTCTTTGGAGTTGCTTATCCAAACTTTGGGAAAACAACTTGTCCACGAGTGCTTGGAGTATTATATGAAGTATATAGAGTTGGGGGGCAAAAAGGAGAGAAAAAACAACTCCTCACCGACCTATAATCACTCTTCATTGAGTTAGAATCACTCTTCACCAACCAAAATCACTCTTTATCGAGATAAAATTACTCTTCACTCAGTTAAAATCACTCTTCGTCAAGTTATCTCCTTAGTCTAATTTCCGTTGTAATTTCTCCCAATTATTTCTATATTTCTTCTAAGTGTACTTCCAAGTATATGAGTCATTTCATCTTTATCTTGACCTTCTTCCTTTGGTTGAAATATGCTTTGGTGAAAAAGCGGGTTAACATATTATATATATTGATTTTTTATAAGGATATTCATAAATAACACCGTTAACCAAAATTAACATATTAAAACATTATACAGTTGATGCGAACATTTGACATTTGAATAAGATGAATTATAATTATTTGAATCTATAACATAAATTTGATATAAATTAATTATTTAAGTTATTTAATTACTTATTATCATTCAAATATCAATTAATATATACATGTATATATACATAAAACTTTTTAAGTAAAAATTATTATAATATTAAATTCTTTGAGTAAATGTTGTTTCATTTGATAATGAATTACCTTATCAAACATTTTAAACAAATGTAAACATTTAAGATCACTAAAAATATAGTGATAATATAATATAACTAAAAATTCAAATCAAACCAATCCAATAAAACATCAAATATGATTTGATTCTATCAATATTAATAATGATAGCATTACAAAAGATCTAATGTATACTAGATTAAAAAGGAATCTTTTTTGAAATTTTCCTGTATTACCCCAACACCAGATGCACCTAATCTAGAAATATGGAATGCTCCCAATATTTATGCTATTACAATAGCAATATTTGAAATGTAAAGCACCAATCAGTAGCTTACTTTGCGCTATTTGTTTATTCTACTTTAAATAGTCTTTGACAATTTCAGATGGAATATCTAAAATTCAAGAATAGATCTTATAGAGAACAATTTTTCATAAGAAAGTTAAATTTGAAATGTAAATCATTTTTTGTTCCTTGTAAGCATCTAAAAAATATTTCAAGAAGCGTAGATGGCTATTCACTATCCCTTTATCCTAACTATGCTTATGTTTCTTTCACTCACTCTTAGACTTTCATTTCTCTTTTAAATGGTTGAACCATTCAAAATAGAAACCATTACTATAAGATTGCATCAGATTTATTTTTGAAAATAGACTCAATCATCCTCAACATATTAAGGAGATCAAATACGTTGTACTAAATGGATCAAAACTAACATTTCAATGACCGAATTCTTAGATCAATTTATAGTCCTTGATCTAAAATTGTCCCCAATACAACACGATCCTTATTATCATATATATATATATATATATATATATATATATATATATATATATATTGAACATATGATCTCGTACTAGGTTCACTTACTCATTCCAAAGGAAATAATTTCATCAAAATTATATACATTGCTGTACAGATTGTTAACTATACAATTTTTGTATGTGACTGAATACGAATCATTATAAATGTAATCTTGTGTTGTTTTAGAGTTCGAAACTTATAAAAGATAATACAACCCTTGAGAAAATTCACACTTAAGTGATTAAGACACAAAAGTACTAATGGTTGTATTATTTGACTCTTGCATGGGTATTGAAGCGACAACGTGTCGAAGGATTAATTACTGGTAAGTAAATATTTGCACTTCATTGTAAACTTTTAATTCGGTTCATTTTAATCTATTTTCATCGGTAATTAATTTTTATCAATTGCATTAGTTGCGCACATTTATTAAAGTAGATTATTATAAAATAGCATATGTATTTATAATTATTAGAATGATTTATTATATTTTTCTAGTAAGTCTACGCTAAATTTTACATTTTTAAAACCCTAAACAAGATATGGGAATTGCGTAAACTCCTTTGGTGAGTGTTAGGATCCATTTATCATTTACTACAGCCTTAAGGGTGCTCAACAAATTGTAGCCCTCATAAATGATAAATAACATGTTGTAAGTTATATATTATATATAACTCTTAACTTTAAATCCTATGCTCATTATCATCTTTATGTCCTTGAGGGTGCTTAACAAATCAAAAGGGACAGTAAATATTATGACCAGTCATTTCATGATTGCCCAAATAAAAGTTTGTAACCCTTAAAGGTGCTCAGTAAGTTACAGATTGTTATTACCAATTTTAGGACTACATAAACATCGCCATAAATATTTTATAGCTTGAGGGTGCTCAACGACCATAAGTATGTATGTGCCCAACATATATTGTAAATGATAAAGAGCAAAACCATTTCAAGTTCATAATCTCAAAATAATAATAATAAATGTCACCCCCTATAAGGAATAATAAGCATTCGTAACACTCAATGACACCATTTGTCATTATATATACATACGTATGTATTTATTCCCTATAGCTATAATGGGTTTTTTCTAATTTTCTGATATAAAGGAAGTATGATCTGAAGTTCATGCAGCCATACTATATATATATATAGAAAGGAAAAGGTACAAGGATTTCAGGCATGGTGTTGTCGCAAAATATCCCAAACACTGGTAGCCAACATGCCTGGATGGATGCACAAACATGGTGTAGCAACACAACAATACACATGAAAGTAGACGACAAATAGGCTTCCAAACAACAAGGAAACTAAATCCTAACAGAGAGTCTGAACCATCCAACAATCTCTGGGAAGAAATAAAGGGAACAAGGCGAGAAGATATACTTTTTGTTCCAATCTTTAACGGCTAAATATTTCCTCGTTCTTGGCTTCAAACTCCCCATCATTGCACATGACCAACACATTATCCATAACTCTATAGTATTGTTCTCATTCATCTTTTTCGTTATTCAAAATCCATTTTGAAAAGATCTTCCATAAAAGGTTATAGAAAGACCACTATATAAATGCATCTAGATCCTAACTTTCTAGGACCAGATAAGCGAGATTCCTTCCGAGAGCTTATCGACTAGTTCTTGAGCAATATGCTTAGCACTAGGAGAGTCAAACTAAATGGCAATGGCAAGGTTCTTGTTAAGAGTAATATTCGGGAAGTCAATGGCGGAGGAATAGAGGATTCTTCGAGGCGCATGTAGGAGAGGCTGGTGCTGAAGGGTGGGGGCGAGGAGGGCGCCAAAGCAATAGGTGTCGGGGATAAGCTCTTGTTGGGAGGTGGAATAGGAGTGTAGCTACTGGTGGGTGGAACATGAAGATTAGGATGAGGGATTTTCTAGTGCAAGTTAGAGGGTGGGGTCCTAAAATAGGGGTAAAATGAACTAAGATGTCCAAAGGAGTTTTTAGACATCACATATAGAAGGTTTCTATTGGAAAGATACCCACACATTCATGGCTTGGTTTTCGACTAGGTGGATAGGAATATTAGGAGGCAGTTGTCGAAAAGGAGTGTAACATCCCGCCTGTTTGTAAGCTTTAAACCGACGATAAACCACACATATCAGACTTAAACCATACAGAAGGTCGGATTGTTATGGGTAAATAAGAAAAACAGAGAAAGAAGAGGGAAAAAAACAAAATAGAATCTTGCAGCGGAAGCATAAAATATAATAATCAAATAAACAGTTCATGAAGCTATTTACAAAATATTCGATTTTATTTATACATATCAGAGTTACACATACCAGAGAATAATAATTAATGGAAACAGTATGAATGTAGTGGAGTGATATAATAAATAATAATAAATATTTTCCTTCATCCTATAGAATATGGTCTTCCAAATCCTGAAATGCTCAGGGCGACCCAAGCGAATTGAAAAACAAAACACTCGAGTCAGAACTAAAAGATCTTATGTAAGTTAAATCAACAGTAAATAATATGAGTGGAACGGCGTCAAAGATGTTTACGGGATTTGAATCTCCTATCCAGTGTCAACATGAGTGCAGTAACTTAAGAGATGCTCGGGATTCGCATCACCTAAGGATCCGTTAAACTATTTACAATGTAGTAATATTTCGCTATTATAATAATGTCTACAGTAAAATAAACTTACTTTTAAATAGCGTTAAGAAGTGGCCCAATATTCCCCTTAACACAATAATAGTCCCAATAGTCCATCCAATATCATGGTCCCTCCGAATCGGGAACCCACCAGAGGATACCACACGGGCTACGGGAGAAAACCAAACTCGTACTAGGCGCGCTAGGGTAGGTGACATGGCACAACTAGGAAATGCCAGGGTAGATATACTAATTACGCTTCCGGACCGGTGGTAGCGCGTAGCAACTACTACCACCCACCTCGAGCCACACCCCCAAATCAAATATCAAAAGTGGCCAACGAATCAATCCAAAGTCAGAGTATAATATCGAAGGGATGTGTCCGATAAAAGGTGCTACCTTGTTAGCCCGTCAATCGCTCCTGTTTTAGCCACCTTATGCCAACTCACGGGAGTCGGGTCTACGTATTTACCTTAAAGGAAATGCTGCCACCATCCTACTTCATTCTGGAATCTCCGCCGCGTACATGGTTGTCAAAGTGGTTTTCGGTATCGACAGAGAGTATGCCCATATCCGATCCCGGTCTCTTTGCCAACCAATCGTTGTTATAACACCACGGTCATTTCAAAATAATTACACTTCAAAACCAGGATATAATATCATTTCAAAACCATATAAATACGATATCATTTTCGTTTTAAAAACCAAATCAATATGATATCATTTTTATTTAAATATATCCTTTCCCAAAATCATATCATTTTCAAATCATAATACCTTAAAACCCAAAACTTTGAAAGATAACTTCCAATACTTAAATGGTTTAATATTAAATTACTTTATATAATAAATTAGCTTCTTCAATTTCACAAATCAATTCCAAATACAGATTTGGATCCCCAAATAAACCATTTCAATTTCTGTATATTTCAAAGCTTTAATTATCCCACCATTTCAAAATTTATTATTTGAAAATCCCATAAATCCAATTACTATTATTTGGATTTGAAATGTTTACGTAATAAATCTAATATCATTTAAGAAAACTTTTAACTTCACATAACTGGATATTCTTTCAAATTATTTAACTTGACATATTCATTTAAATGAACTTTATATTCATTTAAATCACTCTAAACCAAATCAAGTTATAAGAATCATACCCTTTAAAGTCTCAATTTTATTTACATTTCAAATCAAATTTATTCGAGTATAAATCTTAAATGATTCAATTCAAACCAATTTCATGTTTATCTTCCAACTTTATTTTTATTTAATTCATTACAAACTCTATATATACAATATCTTAAACAGGTACTTAACCATATAATATGAAACAATCTACTCCATTATTAAACTTATTTTTATTAAACGAATTTATACATAGCTTAAATTCAAGAATTTAACTATATATATATATAATAATATTTATATAATATCAAAAATTAATATTTATTAAACCGTATATTTCTTTCCAAAACCATATAAATCAATTTCAAATTATTCTTATATATATAGACCACGGTGTCTGTATATAATTTTCTATCCTATGGTCAAGTGATACGGATATTTATCATTTCAATCTGTAATTAAAATAAAAATTACGGTTATGTCATTCCAAACTGCAATCCCGAATGAAATGAAAAATGCATAACAACTTGCAGTTTACAACAATAAAAATACAACATCCATTCATCCAATATCAATCATCAACCATGTATCACAATCATCATCCAATTCAAACAAATACATCAATATAGAACATATAATAAATAAAAGGTAATTACTGGCAGTTTATAATCAAAAATAAGTTAATTTAACTGGCAATTTATATGCAATGATAAATTAAATAACAATTTAATTCAAATAAATTCAATTTAACCGGGATGATGATTAAAAATTTGCCGAACAGTCATAAATAAATTTTTAATCACATCAAAAATTAATTTAACAAACATCAGAAATTTTAGAAGTTGTGAGTGGGTTAAAACACTCACCTTTAGAATTTAAATTGAATTCAAATCCAATTTAAACTCAAAATTTGAACAGTCTCAGAATCCGTCCAAACCAGCGTCAAAATGTCCGAAATCCCAATACGAACCTAGCGGAGAAAACCTGCGTGAATTGGACTTCTTGTGAAAAAGTTATTGCTATTAGAACATTTGAATTCGAAATTAAAATAAAACAAAAAAAATAGACAAAGCAACGTACACATCCACGTCTGCATGGACACCCCCCACTTTCACGCGCACAAACCAGATCGTGTTCGAACCCTAGCTGATGCATGGCCGCCGCCCCCTTGACCAAAATGCCGCCGCTAGGTAGGGTTTCGCCCTGATCAGAGATGACCACGAGACTCCCCACCTTGCGCCAACCCCACGCCTCCGCGTATCGCCTTGCCTGGTCGTGATTTGCACCGCCGCCATGTTCTTCGCCGATTTTAGGTGGATTCGAGACCCTGCAGCATGAACGAGCACCAGATCCATGATCCTCTCGACGAGCTCTCCACAACGGCACTGGCCGATCGTCGATTGGTCGCCGTTGGATCGTCGAAAATCCATATGAACGGTCGAAACTGATTCGCGTTTACAGGAAAAATGAGGATTCGAATCCAAAAATGAATTGCAGATACGAGTTGCGTTCGTCGAGAGCTTTGATATATATATTTTTTCTGAATTTTTCTGAGGAGTTTGAAATTTGATTTTTGAATTGCAATTGGATTTGGAATTGTCTACCATGAAATGAGGAGGTGAGAAGAAATTGTACGTATGGACAATTTACAATGAGGAACAATTAGGGTTTATAACAGGGTATTTATAGACAAACTAAAATTAGAATGGACCGGATCGACTGGATATATGCATTGAAAGATAAAATAGCCCAAAAAGCCCGTTCTGACTCCGGAACGAAATTAGGTCAAACCATATATCAAAATAGATGTTTTAAAATATTTTAACGCAATGGAACTGGTTTCAGGTCCAAATTCCATTGTATGAAGAAGTTATGCTAAAAATCAAATTATTTCAAATTGATTTCAATTTCATTGGTTTCAAGGCGTTTCGAGTCTGTACGATCAAAAGACAAGTCCGATCGCTACGAAACTTGAAATCCTACAATAATTCACCGTTACGGGTCCGATGAAACTGGTTTCGTCGAAATCCGAGTCATTGGCCAAAATGGCTATTTTTACATTAATTAATTAAATTAATAAATTAACTATTTAAACTAAAATTACAATTTCAACTCTTTAATTGACAAATTTCATCATTTTTAATTTCCCAATCATTTATAATGATTTAAACAAATTTAAGTGTTAATTTAGAGTTGATTAATTTATCAATTTCAGTATTAACCTCGATTTCATAAAATTCAAAATTATAAATTTAATTTTCAATAATTCTATTAAATGTACTTGTCGTTCTATTATTCAATTCATTACCATCAACCAGATGAAATTAGCATTGGATTCAAAATCTATTACATTAATATTCTCACATTCCATCTTAATTTCAAATAATGTAATATTTAGATATTTTAATTTCATTTAATTGCAATTAATCCAATTATTATAGTTCAAATCCAATAAATTAATAAAACTTTATTTTCATTCCTTTTATTCAACCATTTGTCATATTATAAATAGAATTGACATTATTTCCAATTATTTCATTAATTTATACTAACATAACTTTTAATTTAGATTTATTGCAATTGATTACTAGTTTTAATTTCATATACTAAATAAATGGTTAACTTACAATATTTGTTGCCATTACGTTTATTCTCACTTATAAGCTATTAATAACAACAAATGTTGCAATTGATTTAGATCTAATTCAATAAATTAAATTAATGGGTAAACAATTAAAAATTATCACTATTTGCCTAATTTACTCACATTCATACTTAATTATCAACCAAAAATTTATTGCGTATTATTTCATCAATTAATATCACTTTTGAATTTATTTCCCAATTTACTGATTTCAATCAATTATAACCTTACAATTTGTTTCCATTAATTGGTATTGCATTGAATTAATTATTTATTAGCTTACATCAACATTATTACCTTTGATCGCAAGTTGATTACCAATTTTATTCAGCACCCTAAATAAATAACATATATTAATTCAATACTTACACTTGTTTACCTATATTTCATTTATAATAAATTATATTATTTCCACTAATTCAATTAATTTGAATTCCATTCCAGTTATTATTTTTATTAATAATTCACTAATTTTTATTTTCTTAATTGATAAATTTCAAAAATCTTATTAAATTAACAATTTTAATTATCGAAAATTTACGGGTCGTTACACTCTCCCCCACTCAAAACTTTTCGTCCACGAAAAGGAAAAAGAAGGGAAAAGAAGAATTAAGAAATCAATATATCCTACTTAAAATATTAAATTTATAACATATAAATTACAAAATTAATTAATTTAAATAAAATATACCAATTTATAACCATTAAATCTTTTTTTATACTTAAATTAATAAAGTTTGGAAAACACTTTCAAAATATTTTCTAAGTCCAAAATTTACGGAAAAATTTCGGCAAAGTCTCATTTGTACGGAGAGGCTTGGAGAAAATATAGTATCAAATATAACAATATACAATGTATATTTTCCAAAATAATATATATCCCAACACGGGAAGGATAATATAATAACGCTATAAACCGTAATCCGAAAACGTACCTATTTGTTGGGCAATTTACGCTTATTTTATGAAACCAAAAGCAGTAGCAATTGCTTCCATAACCTGTATTTCACTTACATAATCCAAAAGGGTTAACAATTATATAAAATGAAATATTTAAAGTGGTTTCAACCATAAACAAACAAATCAATACAAACATCAATCACTTGCAACAAGGCATACAACCATCACATAGAATCACCACAAATTAATCATTCATTCATATCAAACAAAACAAATAGTTGTTCGGGTTCAAAACTTTAAATTGTACAGCAATGAAAATAAACTATTAAGTGCACCATTTACTCAACTGTCTTAGATGAGACTAAATAGATTATTTTCAAGCATCCAAACAGATTTAAAGTATCTTTGCCCAAACAGCTATAAGTCAAACAAACAACAATTTCAAACAATAGATCAATTTCATTCTTATTAATTTCATTTCATAATATTTGTTGTTTGATTTCCATTTCATTCATATAATGATTTTTCTCTTTAATTTACATTTATTTCTTGCAAATTTTCTTCTTTACTGCATTACATTTATTTATTTCTAAACTTCATTTATTCATTCATTTATAGTGTTCATGTGCGATTCCATTACTTAGCATATCAATACATTACTTAAGTTTATAATTAGTTATTTATAATACTTACCTTTCTATTATATTAGCTAGAAGCATTTTCAATTTCGAATTAAGTTCATAACACTAGAACATCAAATTCTTAATTATTGAAGAATTTCATTAAATACTTTTCATTACTTTAAGTTTTACTTGTAAAATTTCCCATTACATTTTCTTTTGACATTTTAACTTTTGTAGTTGGTAAGTTGCATATATGTTAAAGAATGCAATTGAAAATTATACAAGTTTATCTCCTTTATTTTAATTTAATTAAATGTTCAATAATTTTATCTTTTGTTTTATAGATTACAATTTCAACTTTCTTTTTAATTCCATTTATACTTAGCATTAAATCTCTTATTTCAATTAGAGGTTTCAATTTGTTAATAGAATTTCATTTCACTACACTAATTGAAACTATTGATTAACGGAAAATTAAGAATTAAATACCGGGTTTTTATCCAAAATCATTTTAAAATAATATATAAATGTAAATACTCACAACTTGTATATATCTAACTATATTCAAAACAATTTAAAATTTATATTTTTTCATCAAAATAAATCTGCAGTAAAACTACTACAGTGGCCTTCCCACTTTGAAACTCGAAAATGAATGTCGATGATGCGTGCACTCATCACCGAAATTATTTTCCAGCAATATAGAGGGGAGAACATGACTTATTACTTTCCAAAGTTTCTTTAAAACACTCTTTCAAATCATTTTGAAATATTTATATCAAAAAATACTTCTAAATAACATTATTATTATATTTCAAAATTATTGAAAAGAAATTTTCAAAACCCCGGGACTTAAGTTCTAAATTTTCAATTTTTATTTATTTTGCTTTCAAATTTAATTTCAACCAATATACATAAATTTCACTACCTAGCAACCAATATATTACAACCAAATATAATCTTTACAAAAAATTTATTTTATATATAAAAAATATAATAGGAAAAATTATTTCATTCATCTATATTCAAAACAAACATTGTGTCGGTCTGTCCTATTAAGTGTTTAGAAATCCCTTTTGATGTCATAGCGTCCCATGCACCAACCAGAATTTATATGCAACGACCCAAAATTTTCAAACCCGAAAATTCTAGATAGTTATGAAAAGAAGAAGAGATAGAAGAAGTAGAAGATCAGAAACATCAACATCTCACATTCGCAGCGGATAAAATATAATAATAAATAATAACAGTTTACAAAAGAATACTATATCTGTCAATTACATTTATAATACATCAGAGTTTCACATATATACAGTCACTGAATATGCACAATTATCATGTCACGGATATAAAGAAATAAAATATAGCGGAAACATTCCATACGTTCTTGCCATCCAGCTCGCCTCCTGAGCTCCAGAACATCCTTACCTGAAAATCTGTAATACTCGGTCTGACCCGAGCATTACGTCAAAGTAACACCCGGGTCAAGCTGGAAACCAGCGTGAGTAAACCCATCCAACATGGAATACAAAGCATACAACTTATTTAAAACCTGAGGTAACTCGTATCAATTCACAAATTCACGTTTTGATATAGACATCTCTAATTTCACACATCAAATCTCTAAGTACCAAAAAGTTAGATTAAATAGTCCAATTCACTTAAATCATTTCATTCCGGCCTATAGATTTCACATATCAATTTATAAAAATTCAAAGTGGTTTCGGGTATTTTCTAATACCCGACCCCGGTCTCTTCGAGTCTCGTGTCATCCTAACCCAAGTTATCCAAATGAAATACACAACATTTCATATCAGAGATATCAACTTATTCAAAGCATCCAATACCATTCAATCATTCATAAGCAAAGCTTAATCACATACAAATTTAATTTAATTAATCTTGATTGAATTACTAAATTTCAACGACTTAGATTTCTTCATTTAACATTAATTAATTTCAAATCAATTCATCAATCATCCCTTTATTATTCATCTTAATTAATCACCCTGGATTAATTACCCTTCGATTACATTCAAGTAATTAACTTTAATTAATTTCACGATATTAATTCTTCTTAACCAAAATCAATAAGTAATCTTAATTACTTCATAAATTAATTAACTATTTTAATTACACTAATCATTAATTACTTATATTAATTAACTTCTCATATGTCATTTATTATTGAATAATTTATCTTAATTAATCAATCTTTGACTACATCGTTAATTATATAAATTAATGATTTCCAATTATATTCAATTTATCCTAATCTAAATTAATTACATTAAATAATTAATGGTTAACTAAACCGCAAATATTAATCATTCTTGATTTATCTCGACCTATAATTAACTGTCTTTTTATTTGCTTTAATAAATAAATTAATTATTCCTTAATTAACTATCTTAATTATTTTCATTATTAATTCCACAAAGTAATTATATTTTATTAATTACATTAAGTATTTATCTATCAAACCATCCATTGATTTCTAAATTAATCAAACTTCATTAATTAACTTAATCCTTACTTAATTAATTCAAAACCCTTAATTACTAAATTAATTAACCGAAATCATTAATTAATTGAATTAATTAATTATCCATTTTATTTACCCTTCTAATTTGATGAATCACAAATAATTAAGCCCTTATTAACAATGAAAATATTTTCTTATTTATGACTTAAGTTTAAAACAATTTAAAACACAAATACTTCGAGTCAAACCACAATTAACTCAAGAATCAACCAAAATCCAAAGTCACATCTTCATCAGTGCACATCCAATCAATTTAATCATTCAACCAATTATTTAAATTTAACTATTTAAATTTAAATAAAAATCCAACAGAGTGAGATTTACTCACCTTTTCTTTTACTGTTTGCAATCCAAATCCAATCTCGATTTGTTCCCTTCAGATTTATTCCTTGTATAAACAGTTATACGATTTATTAATATTTAAATTAACCAAACAATTAATTTTCCATTAAATAAATTTAAATTTGAACTTTCCATTAATAAATTGCTTAGTGACTGAAATAATTAAATATGTTAATTAACAAATTCATCACCATTCATTAAAACCTTATTAACTTTAAAATGAACCATTTCTTATTCCAGTAAGAATCACTAAGATTTCTTTAAACTTGAAGACAAAAGCATACAATTGCTAACACCTTCTGCTGAAATTAAAAGAATCAATTACCCCAAATTCACGTCTCTTCCAAGACAGCGCGTCGCCAGAAGCAGCCTCGTTTGCACAGCCTGGAAAGCAAGGTGACCCAACCCTACCCAAAATCATCGCCTTCGATACCCTAGCGCACCACGACCACCCAGTACGCTCGCGTCGCCATCATCAGAACCGCGAGCCCCTAAATCTCGACTTCGGCCCTGCTCCTCAAACGCCGCGCCTCCAACCAACTCGCCTTCCATCATCTCACGCTCGCGACCCTCCACCATCGATCGTGAAACCACCAGACATGATGCCTCCCCCAGCGTCGTCGATTCGAAAATGACCCGCTTCATAGTTTCGAACGAGAACTCCTTCCCCTCATCTCGAAATGTGCCACGACCGACTTCAAGAATCGAGTTTCGAACTCAATCCTATTTTGCGTCGCCATTTATATTCTTTTTTTTAGATGAGGTCGATTTCGGTTCTGTTGAAGGTTAGAGGGGGACGGTGATAAATATTGATTTGGGGATAGCTTCCTACGTACGAATGTTGTTAAAAATATCTTTGCTAATTTACTTAAATTTTTATTATCTTATATAAAACTTCAAAACATCTCGTTAATCGCCATCTAAAATTTTGAACTTCTCTTAAGGAATGCCGCTAGGCGATTATAAGGTTTTTCCCGCGTTCCGAACACAATGGAATGTGTTTCGAAAGCTAATTCGATCATATGCACGAGCTACAGAAGTAAACGATCAATTTTAAATTAAATCGATTAAAATAGTTCTAAGCGTTTTGAGCTGCCAGGGTCAAACGACAACTCCAATTGCTACGAAAATTGAAATCCGATAATAACTAACTATTATGGATCCAATGAAACTGGTTTCGTCAAATTCCGAGACTGTGCCTCGGAAGGCTATTTTTAAATATCGATTTAAACGATATATTATTAAAATTGAACGAATCACCTTTAAATTAAATTTCAACCATTTTATTATCTTCAGTATCATCATTATAAATTTTATAAGCCTTCAAATTATTTTAAACAGGCTTAGAAATTTCAGATTCAACAATTTACCCAATTCCAATTATTAAATTCAATATTTAAACATATTGAAACTATATAATTCAATGATTTAATTATCAAGTAAATATTGATATCTTGAATTCAAGTTAAAATTAACTTTTAAATATTTCAAAATCAATTACTATTCAAATCTTAAATTGTTAGAAATTCCGGGTCGTCACATTCCTTCCCCCTTAAAAGAATTTTGTCCCCGAAATTATTAATTAGGAAGAATGGACCAATACCCGTTACCTTTTCCCCCAAAACCAACATTTCAACATCCTATCAACTATCTTTTATAAAAGACCCCTTATCATTCTTACTAACTTCCCAAACTCTCCCATGGTTTTCAAACAATACCCTTTTGCTCAATCATTCAAATTTCAATTTAAAACCAAATTTTGAATTATCAAAATTTTTCCAAAAATTTTCTTACTCTCTAAATTTTCGAGAAATTTTTCCAGCGTCTCCTTTGCACGGCTAGCTCGATACAACTACAAAATGCTTCTACGGGCACCCAAATTCCAAAAGAAAACACAAGGCCAAGAGGCTAGATCCAAAACCCAATCCAATTTGATACATAAATTTAAATACATACCTTTTTGTCGGGCAATTCACACTATCTCCTGAAATCAAATCCAATTTTCTTTTCCCTTTATAATACCTGCATATCTTACTTAACAATAATTTTCAATCGTAATTTTTGAAATCATTTTATACATTTCCTTACAGAAGTTTTCACATCTACTTCTATTCAACTTAGCTTTCCCGTTTCCATATGAATTCAATTTGTTTTCAATTTTGAATATTGAATTTTATCTTTCATTTATGACTGATTTATATTAGTTTTATCTACTAAGTTATTTCAGTTTCATATTTAAAATCGTTTTGTTGCTATCAAATTTTTTTTCCCAAAAATTTATCTAACTCCTAAAATTTTTAGAAAATTTTGGCAGAGTCTCCTTTGTACGGAGGAGCTTTTGCAATTTGGCAAGAGATATAAATATATATACATCGACCCACACGGTCAGAAAAGGCAAAAACAGTTCATATATCCTATTTTTTTATTCCATAGGCGTACCTTTATTTAGCATTTTAAGCAAGCAGCTTATTATTTAAGCACTTAGCGCAACCAAATCCAGCCAAACGGCCTTCAGGTACCTGTACTTACTCAATTTAAATATATAAGTGCCATATATAGAAAATCTATTAGTATTTCACTTACTTTCAATAGCTAAACACATGCATTTCATATGCAACAAGCACCAAACGCTTCCCATAAGCGATTTATATAACTTTAAAGCTAACTCAATTGCTTTCAACCAATTCATAAGTCATTTCATTCAATTTTAATGGTTTGCAACTCAATTTCTTACATTCAATTCATTTTTAATCCAAACAAGTTCATATTCACTTCAATTAATTTCAAAATCAAGTTATTTAACTTCTCTCAACCCATAGGATTTTAGTTACCTTTATTTACGTCAAACGACAATTCATTCTATGCAAATTCGACAATATTCGCTTAATAGAGTATTTATTTTTAGTCTATAACTACTTTAAATTAATTTCAACTCATTCTGTATTTAATTCCATTTCATTTTTAATTTATTCACCAACCATTCATTGCTTTTCATTTTATTTCTGCACTGGATTCATTTTAAAATTATTTCATTGAGTTTGAGAACATTCGATGGTTATAATGATATCCATTTCCCAAAAATAAATTTAACCCAAACCTTTTATTTAATAACCTTCCATTCTAATAACCCAATACCAACTAAAACTTTGATTTAATTTTTATTCAAGCAGACTTCATCCATTTATTATTTAATTCGATTAACCCATTTATCCACCCCATATTTAAATTTTTAATTCAGTTACTTAATTCATTTTCGAATTTATTTTATTAATACAAAGCCATTCTTAATTTATTTCTATTCACTTGGGTTTTGTTTGCAATACAAACCATGTCTATTATAATTCACTTTCATTAGATATTATTCATATTACACTCGAATTTAATTCATAATTCATCCCATCACTATTTCGATCCCACTCTTTTTTTTATAGCATTTCCATTTATTTAATTCATTATTAAATCCAAGTCGAATTCTATTCACAATTCGATTTCAATTCTAAACTCCATTATTAACTTACAATCCATTTTATTTAACCGAGTTAAATTTTATTATATTCTATCGAATAATTTATTTAGCTGATTAGCTTACTTTCAACTTTTAAATCAATATTCGATTTTATTACAACAAAATCACTTCATTTAATTTTCTTGAATTCAAAATTTTTTTTTTATAATTCCAGTTTGAATTTTCTTTCATTTTTCCAAAATTCCAACATTTTTATTTTAGAAATTTTAGAAATGCTTTTAAATTCACCTCATACTATTAAAATCGCTTTTTATAAAAATATTTCTTATAACTCGATGTCTCTGCCAGTCCATACTTGTTCTTATAGAAATTCAGTCATACGTTGATCAGGCGTAGGACTGAAAATCTATAAGTACTTAGCAGACCCATTTTCAACATCCAGTGAAAATACTTGGAAAATAATTTTATTGAAAATATCGAAAAAGTTTTTGAAAATAGAGGAAATATCTTTAGGGAGCATGCTCTGGAAATCATCGCCCCCATCCATGGTCGTAGTTACATCCTGGGTTACGTTGCCATCGCAGCAAAAGTCCATGTAACTGTAGGCACTCCGCACCCCTCGATTACTCCTTGGACCCCACAACAGATCGCAGTTACATTCCAGGGTTACGTTGCCATCACAGCAAAAGTCCATGTAACTGTTGGCTCTCAGCGGCACACACGACTTTCGCTGTCAAAATGAAACTTCTCCACTCCTACATAGGTCGCAGTCTACCGATATAAAATCAAACGCAACTGTTGGCTCTCAGCGGCACACACGACTTTCACTAGGTTACCATAGGTCGTAGTCTACCGATATAAAATCAAACGTAGACCGTTGGCTCTCAACGGCACACACGACTTTCGCTATGGTATACACTACTCATAATCCTCAGGAACTAGTTTTGTCCAGACTCCTCACAGGATCAACTTTAGAACCCCCTATAGGGCTCAAGGCAGCACCACCCGGTGGCAATCCTGAGAAGTTCATTTCAAGGGAGCGCCTTTTTCCCCAGAGCCATCATCAAAGCACTTTATACTATACACATATAGTATCTTTCAAATCATACACCTAGTATGATCTCATACAAGGCTCCTTTACAACAAATCGATTAACCCAAAATCGATAATTCTCGACTAGGCTTTCCAAGTTTCAATATTGATTTTACCCAAAAATCAAAAGCCTTTCTGAATCCAAAGGTTCCCAGAACCTTTTTCCAAAATCCTCATAAGATCCTTTATATATATATATATATATATGTATGTATGTATGTATGTATGTATGTATAATTTATTTTTTTCAAACGTTGGATCATTTCAAACTTGTATAAAACTCCCTTTTATACTTCAAACACTTTCAAAAATCCTTTCCTTCGGGCAATAGATTCAACAAGGGGAGATTTATCATATATAATAAAAAGAAATAGCTTTGTTTATTCAAAACAAATATTCAAAATTTGATTACTCTTTTCAATATCAATTTCAATTAAATTCGTATGATGTACACATATCATCCGTACGCTATACCAACCTGATCGCTCACTCGATCACACAATTTCACTTCTGAACTAGTATCGTCCACCCGACTTCCTGGTGCGGACACAGATCTGGTTTCTTGATTAGAAACCGTCATTCTTCTTGCATAGTCATAATTATGATAGAGAATATCCAGAACCAATCAACAATCCATATCCAGGTTCGCCGTCGAAAATCGAGTGAAAAATCCCAACTCGAATCGATATAGCCATCTCGAAATTCTGTGCTCGAATCTGGATCAAATCACTATGCGAATAGAATAATATACATACATCCTACGTATTTATTTTCATTGATTATTAGCCAAATCAATTTCCTTTCTATTCATCCTCACTTTGAATTTTATTCACTTATTCACATTTGCTTTAATCCTCATTTGGATTATCACTTCAATTCTTATCTCAGTTGGGTATTTAATCAATAACAGTTTGAACTCCGACCAGTTTATATTTGGAAAATAGCTTGAATTTTTTTTAAAATAGATAAGTAGTTGAAAAATAATTATTAGTTTGCAAAATAGATGTAAAATAGTTACGTAATTGTGAAATAGTTGGAAAATAGTTAAATAGTTATAGAAATTTTAGATAAATTGCAAAATAGTTGTAAAATTGTAACTAATTTGTGAAATAGTTGAAAAATAGTAATTATTTTATAAAACAGTTACAAAATAGTTAAATAACTCCAAAAGTAGTTATAAAATAAGTATAAGATAATTTTTTTGTTTAATAAGAAAGGTTGTATATATAATAAATAACTTGGAAAAATAGATTTGTACTAGACCAATTTATTTTAAAAAAATAGTCTAGAGTCAAACTGTTCAGTTCCCAATCTCCCATTCAAATTTTAAACCTTCAGATTAATAACCTTTCCACTTAAGTTTAAAACTTGCTTCACTTTGGGTTTCACATCACATTCCAAGGAAAATTCAAATTCAACCTTAGAGTTTATTTTCATATTTATTTCTTTTACGCACCAGGATACTTTTAAATTTTAAACCACCCTTGGTTTTAATTTCAAAAAAAAATCCCTTAAAAATCTTCCAAACATTTCTTGTTTTAAAATAAGACTATATTCAAAATAGTCTGAATTATATTATTTGTTATTTTCTTTAACTCTTTGAAACAATTGATTGTTTCTAGACTTAGGTTTTTAAACTTCACAATTTTAAAACCTACTTTAATTTAAAAGTTATACTCATCTTATAAATTTACTTCATTTGGCTGACTTAATAACAAATATATCATTATTAAACACAATAACTATTTATGACAATACCCAAGGATATCATATCTAGATACCAATTCCTTTTTATATTATTCTTACTTCTATAAATTCAAGATTAAATTTCAGTTTGAATCCATTTCAAACTTACCTTTATTTAAAGTTTTTAAACAATTTAATTTTAATTTGGTTGTATTTCTGTTACCACTTAATTTAATTCCAATTCAAGTTTTCAATTCGATTGTATTATATTACTTCTTAATTTAATTTTAATAACTTAACAAACAATCACCTACATATTTATTAGAAGGAAATATTGATTTATATACCAAAATATATTTTTATATAAAATCATTTAAAACTTTTATATAAGAAAATAACAAGTACGCTCTCATATATATACACACTCAACTCATTCTAGAGTACTACGGACTCTATTTAAGGAGTAATCCCCGCCAGAGCCAAGATTCTCGCTTAACCTTTCAGCTTTGATACCAACTGTAACGACCCGAAATTTTCAAACCCGAAAATTCCAGATAGTTATGAAAAGAAGAAAAGATAGAAGAAGAAGAAGATCAGAAACATCAACATCTCACATTCGCAGCGGATAAAATATAATAATAAATAATAACAGTTTACAAAAGAATACTATATCTGTCAATTACATTTATAATACATCAGGGTTTCACATATATACAGTCACTGAATATGCACAATTATCATGTCACAGATATACAGAAATAAAATACAGCGGAAACACTCCATACGTTCTTGCCATCTAGCTCGCCTCCTGAGCTCCAGAACGTCCTTAACTGAAAATCTGTAATACTCGGTCTGACCCGAGCATTACGATAAAGTAACACCCAGGTCAGGTTGGAAACCAGCGTGAGTAAACCCATCCAACATGGAATACAAAGCATACAACTTATTTAAAACCCGGGGTAACTCGTATCAATTCACAAATTCACATTTTGATATAGACATCTCTAATTTCACACATCAAATCTTTAAGTACCAAAAACTTAGATTAAATAGTCCAATTCACTTAAATCATTTCATTCCGGCCTATAGATTTCACATATCAATGTATACAAATTCGAAGTGGTTTCGGGTATTTTCTAATACTCGACCCCGGTCTCTTCGAGTCTCGTGTCATCCTAACCCAAGTTATCCAAATGAAATACACAACATTTCAAAACAGAGATATCAACTTATTCAAAGCATCCAATACCATTCAATCATTCATAAGCAAAGCTTAATCACATACAAATTTAGTTTAATTAATCCTGATTGAATTACTAAATCTCAACGACTTAGATTTCTTCATTTAACATTAGTTAATTTCAAATCAATTCATCAATCATCCCTTTATTATTCATCTTAATTAATCACCCTGGATTAATTACCCTTCTATTACATTCAAGTAATTAACTTTAATTAATTTCACGATATTAATTCTTCTTAACCAAAATCAATAAGTAATCTTAATTACTTCATAAATTAATTAACTATTTTAATTACACTAATCCTTAATTACTATATTACTTAACTTCTCATATGTCACTTATTATTGAATAATTTATCTTAATTAATCAATCTTTGATTACATCGTTAATTATATAAATTAATGATTTCCAATTATATTCAATTTATCCTAATCTAAATTAATTACATTAAATAATTAATGGTTAATTAAACCGCAAATATTAGTCATTCATGATTTATCTCAACCTATAATTAACTATCTTTTTATTTGCTTCAATAAATAAATTAATTATTCCTTAATTAACTATCTTAATTATTCTCTTGATTAATTCCACAAAGTAATTATATTTTATTAATTACATTAAGTATTTATCTATCAAACCATCCATTTATTTCTAAATTAATTAAAATTCATTAATTAACTTAATCTTTACTTAATTAATTCAAAAACCTTAATTACTAAATTAACTAACCCAAATCATTAGTTAATTGAATTAATTAATTATCCATTTTATTTATCCTTCTAATTTGATGAATCACAAATCATTAAGCCCTTATTAATAGTGAAAACATTTTCTTATTTATGACTTAAGTTTAAAACAATTTAAAACCCAAATACTTCGAGTCAAACCACAATTAACTCGAGAACCAACCAAAATCCAAAGTCACGTCATCATCAGTGCACATCCAATCAATTTAATCATTCAACCAGTTATTTAAATTTAACCATTTAAATTTAAATAAAAATCCAACAGAGTGAGATTTACTCACCTTTGCTTTTGCTGTTTGCAATCCAAATCCGATCTTGATTTGTTCCCTTCAGATCTAAACCTTGTATAAACAGTTATACGATTTATTAATATTTAAATTAACCAAACAATTAATTTTCCATTAAATAAATTTGAATTTGAATTTTCCTTTAATAAATTGCTTAGTGACTGAAATAATTAAATGTGTTAATTAACAAATTCATCACCATTCATTAAAAGCTTATTAACTGTAACGACCCGGTAAATTTCGATCCCGAAATTTCCAGATAGTTAGTGAAAAGAAGAAAGAGAAAGAAGAAGAAACAGAAACTCAAACTCAGAATCTCACATTCGCATCGGATAAAATATAATAGCAAATAATAATATCAGTTATACAAAGAAAACCGTATCTGTCAATTTACATTTATATACATCAGAGTTACAATATCCCATACAACACTGGATAGTTTAACAACTTGTCCAGATAACAACAATACTATATCAGAATCCACTCCATACACTCCTGCCATCTAGCTCTCCTCCTGAGCTCCAGAACGTCCTTACCTGAAAATCTGTAATACTCGGTCTGACCCGAGCATTACATCAAAGTAACACCCGGGTCCGGCTGGAAACCAGCGTGAGTAAACTCATCTAACATGGAATACCAAAATATACAACTTATATAAACCCGGGGTAACTTGTATCAATTTGCAATTTCACAAGCTGCTATAGATATTACTTATTTTACATATCAATTTCTAAATGCCAAACTTAGATTAAATGGTCCAATTTACTTAAATCATTCCAAACCAGCTTATTGATTTCACATATCAATCTATAAAGGATCGAAGTGGTTTCGGGTATTTACCAATACCCGACTCCGATCTCTTCGAAACCCAATGTCATCTTAACTTAAATTATCCAAGTGAAATATAATTTAATTTTAAATACAGGATGTCACAGTAATTCACTATCACTAGAAAACCACATCATCACAGTTTAAATCAAACATATCTTATCACGTAGCATCACGAACCACATATTAGGGATAACAGTTAATCAAAGGCTTCCAATATCATTCTATTTATCCCTTAATAATTTCATAAATCAATTTATCCTTAACCAAATACAGTAATTAACCTTTAACTAGCTTATCCATAATTATTAATCATAACTATTAATCACCCTTGATTAATAACATCCAGTAATTAACTACCCTTAATTACTTCATTGAATAAATCAATCCTTAATTTACTCTCTATTTAATCCCTTGATTAATCCTTATTCAGTAATCAACTATCCTGAATTACTTTATTTCAAAAATTAATTACCCTTAATTAATTATCTCAATTAATCCCCTGATTAATTTACATAGGAATTTTAATCCAAATTACTTTCATCATCAACCTCTTAAATTACATCCAGTAACTACCGTTAATTACTTCCTTAAGTAATTACACTTCCATTAATTACATTAAGTAATTATTGATCAATCATCAAGTGTTTAAATTAATCAAACTTAATTAATTAATCTAAACTAATCACCTTAAACCCAATTAATTACATTAAGTAATTAATTTCTTAATTTCCTAATTACGTTTATTAAGTAATTAAATATAATAATTTTTCAATTGATTATTATCAATTAACTAATATAATTAATTATTAGTTAGTTAACTAAAATTATCTAAGTAATTTACCCTTAATCACTTAACAAGTAATTATCTCCTAATTACATCATTAGATGATTACTCTCTTAATTAATTACCTTAACAAATAATTAATCCCATCAATTAATAATTCTTAATTCTTTAATTAATTAATTTCTCTATAATTAATTAATTAAATATACTTTGTTAACAAGTGAGTTTAATTAAGATAAATGTTTTCTTAAGTTCATAACAAAGATAAATTAACCATATTTATCTTCATAAATTAATTACTTGAAATTAATAAAATTTTAATAACCTCAAAGACAAATTATTCAATTTGGTTTCCAAAATTATAACTTTTATTTGAAATTAAAGCATTTAGAAATCAGTTTGAAATTTAAAATACTTTAATTATCTAATTTAAATTTTATTTATCTTCAATAAAAATTTAAAACTTAGTTTTTAAATCATTAATTCAAATTTACTTCAAAACTTCGATTTAATACTTATATTCAAAACACTCTTCTTCTTTTTTTTATAACTTGAAATTCAAAATTTAATTAAGGTATTTATTTATAAAAGAAATCATCTTTAAACAATTTAAGTTTAAAATAAGCTCAATTTAATACTTTTAAAGGTTTGATTAACTTTTATTCCAAACAACAAGTTTTAACCTTGTATATTTGTTTCCTTTTATAAAAACTTTAAGTATTAAACTTGCACAAGAGGACGCCTCAGGTCAAACCCGAGAAAAAACTCACCAAAACCCGAGAAAACTTCGGGGCAACCACAAACACAAATTGCTTCGAGATAAACATAGGTTTGCATGAGGCCAAACACGAGTCAATCCTCGTCTTCCCCAATCCAAACTTCCTCGTTCCCAAATCCATTTCCCAGTGCACACTATACACATGTGTACGTGCGCATCCAAAACATGCTTCTCCGATCATCTATCTGGTCGCCGACCAACCACGCACGATCTCGGCGACCTTCCCCACAACTCAGATCGAACGAAAAACCCACGAAACACAATCGAGCCAAAACTCGACCCTACTGGAACCACCATGGCCAGTAACCTTCCTCATTACTGACGCCTCCGCTTCGATTAACCTCTCCATCCACACAATCCCTTCGCCAGAACCTCCAGCAACTCTCGCAAGCCACGATATCGATTCTGATCCATCCACGACACCGCGAAACCCACAGCCGCGTTGCTTTCAAAACATGAAACCAAAACCCTACTCCTTCCCCTACCGATCACCACGATGATTGGAAAAATCATCATACATTTTTCCTGAGCTCTCTGACCTTCATGCTACCTCCTGAAACAACCACTTCTCTTCCCCTTCACTCCGATCATCAGGGAAGCCCCCAATCCCATAATCTGATCATTCCTAAATACTAACCCAATACCTAATTAAAACTCATAATTTTAGTTTTAAAATTCGAGTTTCCTTTTGTTGATTTAAGCTGCATGCTTGAATTCATAAAACAATTTATTTGATTTTTAACATTTTTGCTAAAATCTTACAGTATTTACATAGTTACAGAATATTTGCAAGTCAAAAATACTTCAACAAGTTTTGAAACTTGAATTATGATTTCTCAAACTCATATTGTTTTAAATTCTAAATCTAATAGCAATTTAGGTAAGAAGTTTTAAAAAAATTCCTGAAATGTTAAACTCTGTAAAAAAAAAAATCTTTCTTTTCAAAACAGAGGAGAACATGCTCTTAAAAATCTTGCACAGATCAATACAATATCCAGAGATTCCTACCTATACATACATGTGCATAACACAAATACAATCTACCATCACATGCATAGATTTAGATCTAATTTAAGTTTTCAAAGAAAAGGGTTGCTCATATAAAAAAAATTCAAACAGATTCAAGCATAAAAAAAAACGTGTAGAAGATTACTCGCTGTAATTTATAACAGGGGAGACTGAGATGATCATATTGAGTTGATCTTGCATGATGAATCAGAGTTGAACCCTTGCTTAGCTTGATTCAGTGTTGATTTAACTTCTCAAATCAGTTTCCTAGTCTTGATTTACTTGATTTAATTCATTTCCAGGCCTTTGATTTTTAAAGGGAAAAAAATGCTTGAGGATAAACGGTTTTACAGAATTAAAATTTTGATTTGAGGAAAACTTTCAGGTCTGATCTGGTTTTTAGAGATGAAGTTTCAAGTTTGTTTACAGCTTTTGTTCTTCAAGTTTCTTGTTTTGAAAATTTGAGGAATGTAAAATGAAAAAAAAATGAAGAAAAGATGGGAATGGGAGACAGTAGGATTTTTTTAAAAAAAAAATTAAAATGAAGAATGGTAAATGACACTTGTAAAAATCTTACTACAAGTTATACACTTGCTATTAACATTATTTCATACATTCACACTTGTAACTTTTCCATGTGTTTACTATTATTATTATTTTCAATTTCATAAACCATTTTTCTTAAATTAACATATGTATTATATTTGTTTACACTTAGTTAGATACATTCTTATGCTTCCATTTGTAATCATGTAAACACTCAATTGAAATTTTTATTTTTACTTTTTTATAAAACCTATATATATATTTCCATTAAGTAAATACGTTATCTTAACTTTTATAAATAATTTTTTTTTTAAAGAGAATAATGTAAAACCAATCATATATAAATCAAAAAAATAAATTTCAAAATAACTTGAGATATTCACCCTTTGAATTTCTAATTTAAAATCAATTTAACACAAATATATATGTATAGATATGAATAATATCAAATTTATTTGTTTGATCTATAAATCTGTATTTCTATTAATTAACCCAATTATATTATTAATTACAATGCCTAGAAATCCGGGTTATTACATTCCTTCCCCCTTTGAATCTTTTCGTCCTCGAAAAGGAGCGAAACTAGAATTTATTAAAATGCTTATTTTTAGAAAAATTATTCTTTGAAACACCTTTAAAACACTTTTAAAATTTGTAATACTGCCAAAATAGTTTTATAAAAATATTTTTTATAACTTGATGTTTTAACAAGTCCATCCTCGTTCTCATAGAAATTCGGTCATACGTTGATCAGGCGTAAGACTGAAAGTCTACAAGCACTTGGTAAACTCGTTTCAACACCCAGTGAAAATACTTTGAAAAATAGTTTTATTGAAAATATTGAAAACAGTTTTTGAAAATAGAGGATATATTATTGGTGAGAATGCTCTGGAAATCATCACCCTCATCCATGGTCGCAGTTAACCCGATGGTTACGTTGTCGTCCCGACAAAATCCATAGATAACTGTAGGCCTCCCGCCCCTCGATTACACCAGGGAACCCGCTACAGATCGCAGCTACAACTGGGGTTACGTAGCTATCACAGCAAAAACCCATATAACTGTAGGCATCAGCGCCCTCGAATTTCGCTGCCAAAAGAATGAAACTTCTCCACTTCACTTGACCATAGATCGCAGTCTACCGATGTTGTGTTGCCTTCCCGACAAAATCAAGTGTAGACTGTTGGCACTCATCCTCCACACGATTTTCGCTATGGTCCCCACAGTAGATCGCAATGACATCGAGTTACACTGTCGTCACAGCATAACCCAAATGCCCCTGTAGGCATCAGCGCCCTCGACTTTCGCTACCCAATAATCCTCAGGAACTAGTTTGTCCGGACTCCTCACAGGATCAACTTTAGAACCCTCCCCATGAGGCTCAAGGCAGCACCACCCAGTGGCACTCCTGAGAAGTTCATTTCAAGGGAGCGCCTTTTTCCCCAGAGTCATCATCAAAACACTTTATACTATACATATATAGTATCTTTAAATCATACACCTAGTATGATCTCATACAAAGCCCCTTTACACAAAATCGATTATTCCAAAATCGATAATTCTCAAACTAAGCTTTCCAAATTTAATATTGATTCTACCCAAAAATCAAAAGCCTTTCCAAATCCATAGGTTCCCAAAACCTTTTTCCAAAATCCTCATATGATCCTTTACATATATATATATATATATATATATATATATATATATATATAATTTTTAAAACTTTGGATCATTTCAAACTTGTATATAACTCCTTTATACTTCAAACAGCTCCAAAAACTATTTTCTTCCGGCAAAAGATTCATCAAGGGGAGTTTTATCTTATATAACAAAGATATATAACTTTGTTTATTCAAAAGCAATTATTCAAATTTAATTACTCTTTCAATATCAATTTCATTCAAATTCGTACGATGTACACATATCATTTGTACGCCATACCAATCTGATCGCTCATTCGATCACACAATATCACTTCCGAACTAGTATCGTCCACCCGACTTCCTAGTGCGGACACAGATCTGGTTTCTTGATCAGAAACTGTCACTCTCCTTGCATAGTCATAACTATAATAGAGAACATCCAGAACCAATCAACAATCCATATCCAGGTTCGCCGTCGAAAATCGAGTGAAAAATCCCACTAGGATCGATATAACTATCTCGAAATTCTGTGCTCGAATCTGGATCAAATCACTATGCGAATAGAATAACATACGTATACCTTACGTATTTATCTTTGTTGGTTATTAGCCAAATCAATTCTCTTTCTATTCACATTCACTTTAATTTTCATTCACTAACTCACAATTACTTCAATCCATTTGGATTATCACCTCTATTCTTATCTCGATTGGGTAATTAACCAATAACAGTTTGAACTCCGTCCAGTTTATTTAGAAAATAGCTTGAAATTTTTTTTAAAAAAAATATAGATAAGTAGTTGGAAAATAATTACTAGTTTGTAAAATAGGTGTAAAATAGTTCAGTAATTGTAAAATAATTGAAAAATAGTTAAATAGTCATAGAAATTTTAAATAATTGCAAAATAGCTATAAAATAGTAGTTAATAGTTGAAAATAGTAATTAGTTTATAGAATAGTTAGAAAATTGTTAAACAGTTTCAAAAATAATTGTAAAACAAGTATAATATAGTTTGGCTTTTAAAAGAAATGTTGTTTATATAATGAATAGCTTGGAAAAATAGGTTTATATTAAAACAATTTATATTAACAATAGTCCAGAGTCAAAACTGTTCAATTTCCAATCTCCATTCTCATTAATTTAATTTAAATTTCCATTTCCATTTAAATTGACCCAACTCCAATTTAAATAACTTCAATTTCCATTGAAATTGATTCAACCCTAAATCAAGTTGAATTAACCTCGGTTTCTTTTCAAATTTAACTTTATTCAACTTTGATTACAAATTCTTCTAATTGAACTAGTTCCAATTTCAATTCATTTCAACTCCAGTTTGAATTAATTCCAATTTCAAACTCCATTTCCAAATCAAGTTGAATTATTCTTGATTTCCTCCCAAATTCAATTCAAATTCCATTTGAATTTAAAATTATTCAACTTTAATTACAATTCCAAATTATTCAAATCAATTCGGACTAATTTCAAACTGAACCCACTTCAATTTCAAATTGTTTCCAATTAATCCAATTCAAATTTTCTATTTGAATTTTATACTAACTCATCTTCAATCACGCTTTCAATTACTTCAAATCAAATCCAATTTGAACTAATTCAAATTTCAAATTTAAACTATCTCGAATTATACATATTCGAGTTAAATTCACTAAGATTGGTTTAACCCTTTAAACCAAGTTAACCTTTAATAAAAACTTTTAAACAATTTAATTTCAAATTAAAGTTAGATTTTCTTTTATCTCAATAATGGATATATCACCACACTTCACTTCTTATTCATTTGAACAAATCAAATTTCACAATTTAAAATTTTTAACAACAATAGGATGATATTATTAATTTAATTTTAAAACATCCATTCATTTTCAATTTCTAGATCTCAAACCCATTTTGAGACCACACAAACTCTCAATTTCAATCAACCATCTAACTTTCCAAGTTAAATTCTAATTTTATCTTCAAATTTCAAAATCCTTGCCATTTATAAGTTCAAAAACTTATCACTTTGGGTTTTCACATCTCATTCCCAGTTTAAAACACAATATTTAGATTTTATCTCAAACCGTCTTTGATATTATGCATATTCATACATAAACATATTTATTCCTTAACAAACCAGGCTATACTTTAAAATTTTAAACCACCTTTGGTTTTTAATTTAAACAAATTCTTTTTAAAATTTCAAACAACCCTTGTATGAAATAGGACCCTTTCATTTGAATATATTAAATAACATCTCTTATTTTAAAATAAGATCATATTCGAAATAGTTTGAATAATATTATCCCCTTTAACATTTTGAAATCAATTCAAATTTTTAAACTTAGAATTCAGGACTTCATAATTTGAAACCCACTTTTATTTATATCCTTTCACATTTACAAATTATTCTCATCAAATGGTTATTTCCTTAAAACATTTTATTGTTTAGAACAATCATCCCATTATTAAACACAATAACCATTCAATTTCCTGGTTTGAAACCACTTCTGATTCATCTTATTTTGAAATTCTTTCTTAACTTTAAGATTTTAATTTAAGTTTGAATCCATTTCAAACTTATGCTTATTTAATTTCAATTTGGTTGTATTATATTAATTCTTAATTCTTACTATTACTTTTAATTTAATTAATACTACAACCAATTTCCTTATCATAATAGATAATCTATTTCTTATATAAGATTCATTTACTTTTGAAATCATTTAAAAACCTTTGTATAAGAAAATAACAAGTACGCTGTCTCATATACACACACATACACACACACACACACACACACACATACTCGACTCATTCTAGGATACCACTTACCCTATCCGTAATGAGTAATCCCACCAGAGCCAAGGTTCTCGCTTAACCTTCAGCTCTGATACCAAATGTAACGACTCGGTAAATTTCGATCCCGAAATTTCTAGATAGTTAGTGAAAAGAAGAAAGAGAAAGAATAAGAAACAGAAACTCAAACTCAGAATCTCACATTCGCAGCGGATAAAATATAATAGCAAATAATAATATCAGTTATACAAAGAAAACTGTATCTGTCAATTTACATTTATATACATCAGAGTTACAATATCCCATACAACACTGGATAGTTTAACAACTTGTCCAGATAACAACAATACTATATCAGAATCCACTCCATACGCTCCTGCCATCTAGCTCTCCTCCTGAGCTCCAGAACGTCCTTACCTGAAAATCGGTAATACTCGGTCTGACCCGAGCATTACATCAAAGTAACACCCAGGTCAGGCTGGAAACCAGCGTGAGTAAACTCATCTAACATGGAATACCAAAATATACAACTTATATAAACCCGGGGTAACTTGTATCAATTTGTAATTTCACAAGCTGCTATAGATATTACTTATTTTACATGTCAATTTCTAAATGCCAAACTTAGATTAAATGGTCCAATTTACTTAAATCATTCCAAACCGGCTTATTGATTTCACATATCAATCTATAAAGGATCGAAGTGGTTTCGGGTATTTACCAATACCCGACTCCGATCTCTTCGAAACCCAATGTCATCTTAACTTAAATTATCCAAGTGAAATATAATTTAATTTTAAATACAGGATGTCACAGTAATTCACCATCACTAGAAAACCACATCATTACAGTTTAAATCAAACATATCTTATCACGTAGCATCACGAACCACATATTAGGGATAACAATTAATCAAAGGCTTCCAATATCATCCTATTTATCCCTTAATAATTTCATAAGTCAATTTATCCTTAACCAAATACAGTAATTAACCTTTAACTAGCTTATTCATAATTATTAATCATAACTATTAATCACCCTTGATTAATAACATCCAGCAATTAACTACCCTTAATTACTTCATTGAATAAATCAATCCTTAATTTACTCTCTAATTAATCCCTTGATTAATCCTTATTCAGTAATCAACTATCCTGAATTACTTTATTTCAAAAATTAATTACCCTTAATTAATTATCTCAATTAATCCCCTGATTAATTTACATAGGAATTTTAATCCAAATTACTTTCATCATCAACCTCTTAAATTACATCCAGTAATTACCGTTAATTACTTCCTTAAGTAATTACACTTCCATTAACTACATTAAGTAATTATTGATCAATCATTAAGTGTTTAAATTAATCAAACTTAATGATTAATCTAAACTAATCACCTTAAACCCAATTAATTACATTAAGTAATTAATTTCTTAATTTCTTAATCACTTTTATTAAGTAATTAAATTTAAACAATTTTTCAATTGACTATTATCAATTAACTAATATAATTAATTATTAATTAGTTAACTAAATTTATTTAAGTAATTTACCCTTAATCACTTAACAAGTAATTATCTCCTAATTACATCATTAGATGATTACTCTCTTGATTAATTACCTTAACAAATAATTAATCCCATCAATTAATAATTCTTAATTCTTTAATTAATTAATTTCTCTATAATTAATTAATTAAATATACTTTGTTAACAAGTGAGTTTAATTAAGATAAATGTTTTCTTAAGTTCATAACAAAGATAAATTAACCATATTTATCTTCATAAATTAATTACTTAAAATTAATAAAATTTTAATAACCTTAAAGACAAATTATTCAATTTGGTTTCCAAAATTATAACTTTTATTTGAAATTAAAGCATCTAGAAATCAGTTTGAAATTTAAAATACTTCAATTATCTAATTTAAATTTTATTTATCTTCAATAAAAATTTAAAACTTAGTTTTTAAATCATTACTTCAAATTTACTTCAAAACTTCGATTTAATACTTATATTCAAAACACTCTTCTTCTTCTTTTTATAACTTGAAATTCAAAATTTAATTAAGGTATTTATTTATAAAAGAAATCATCTTTAAACAATTTAAGTTTAAAATAAGCTCAATTTAATACTTTTAAAGGTTTGATTAACTTTTATTCCAAACAACAAGTTTTAACCTTGTATATTTGTTTCCTTTTATAAAAACTTTAAGTATTAAACTTGCACAAGAGGACGCCTCGGGTCAAACCCGAGAAAAAACTCACCAAAACCCGAGAAAACTTCGGGGAAACCACAAACACAAATTTCTTGAGACAAACATAGGTTTGCATGAGGCCAAACACGAGTCAATCCTCGTCTTCCCCAATCCAAACTTCCCCGTTCCCAAATCCATTTCCCAGTGCACACTGTACACATGTGTACGTGCGCATCCAAAACACGCTTCTTCGATCATCTATCTGGTCGCCGACCAACCACGCACGATCTCGGCGACCTTCCCCACAACTCAGATCGAACGAAAAACCCACGAAACACAATCGAGCCAAAACTCGACCCTACTGGAACCACAATGGCCAATAACCTTCCTCATTACTGACGCCTCCGCTTCGATTAACCTCGCCATCCACACAATCCCTTCGCCAGAACCTCCAGCAACTCTCGCAAGCCACGATATCGATTCCGATCCATCCACGACACCGCGAAACCCACAGCCGCGTTGCCTTCAAAACATGAAACCAAAACCCTACTCCTTCCCCTACCGATCACCACGATGATCGGAAAAATCATCATACATTTTTCCTGAGTTCTCTGACCTTCATGCTACCTCCTGAAACAACCACTTCTCTTCCCCTTCACTCCGATCATCAGGGAAGCCCCCAATCCCATAATCTGATCATTCCTAAATACTAAACCAATACCTAATTAAAACTCATAATTTTAGTTTTAAAATTCGAGTTTCCTTGTGTTGATTTAAGCTGCATGCTTGAATTCATAAAACAATTTATTTGATTTTTAACATTTTTGCTAAAATCTTACAGTATTTACATAGTTACAGAATATTTGCAAGTCAAAAATACTTCAATAAGTTTTGAAACTTGAATTATGATTTCTCAAACTCATATTGTTTTAAATTCTAAATCTAATAGCAATTTAGGTAAGAAGTTTTAAAAAAATTCCTGAAATGTTAAACTCTGTAAAAAAAAAAATCTTTCTTTTCAAAACAGAGGAGAACATGCTCTTAAAAATCTTGCACAGATCAATACAATATCCAGAGATTCCTACCTATACATGCATGTGCATAACACAAATACAATCTACCATCACATGCATAGATTTAGATCTAATTTAAGTTTTCAAAGAAAAGGGTTGCTCATATAAAAAAAATTCAAACAGATTCAAGCATAAAAAAAAATGTGTAGAAGATTACTCGCTGTAATTTATAACAGGGGAGACTGAGATGATCATATTGAGTTGATCTTGCATGATGAATCAGAGTTGAACCCTTGCTTAGCTTGATTCAGTGTTGATTTAACTTCTCAAATCAGTTTCGCAGTCTTGATTTACTTGATTTAATTCATTTCCAGGCCTTTGATTTTTAAAGGGAAAAAAAGCTTGAGGATAAACGGTTTTACAGAATTAAAATTTTGATTTGAGGAAAACTTTCAGGTCTGATCTGGTTTTTAGAGATGAAGTTTCAAGTTTGTTTACAGCTTTTGTTCTTCAAGTTTCTTGTTTTGAAAATTTGAGGAATGTAAAATGAAAAAAAATGAAGAAAAGATGGGAATGGAAGACAGTAGGATTTTTTTTATAAAAAAAAATAAAATGAAGAATGGTAAATGACACTTGTAAAAATCTTACTACAAGTTATACACTTGTTATTAACATTATTTCATACATTCACACTTGTAACTTTTCCATGTGTTTACTATTATTATTATTTTCAATTTCATAAACCATTTTTCTTAAATTAACATATGTATTATATTTGTTTACACTTAGTTAGATACATTCTTATGCTTCCATTTGTAATCTTGTAAACACTCAATTGAAATTTTTATTTTTATTTTTTTATAAAACCTATATATATTTCCATTAAGTAAATTCGTTATCTTAACTTTTATAAATAATTTTTTTTATAGAGAATAATGTAAAACCAATCATATAAAAATCAAAAAAAAAATTCAAAATAACTTGAGATATTTACCCTTTTAAATTCAATTTAACACAAATATATATGTATAGATATGAATAATATCAAATTTATTTGTTTAATCTATAAATCTGTATTTCTATTAATAACCCAATTATATTATTAATTACAATGCCTAGAAATCCGGGTTATTACATTAACTTTAAAATGAACCATTTCTTATTCCAAGAAGAATCACTAAGATTTCTTTAAACTCGAAGACAAAAGCATACAATTGCTAACACCTTCTGCTAAAATTTAAAGAAATCGATTACCCCAAATTCACGTCTCTTCCAAGACAGCGCGTCGCCAGAAGCATCTCCTTTGCACGGCCTGGAAAGCAAGGTGACCCAACCCTACCCAAAATCATCGCCTTCGATACCCTAGCGCACCGCGACCATCCAGTACGCTCGCATCGCCATCAGCAAAACCGCGAGCCCCTAAATCTCGACTTCGGCCCTGCTCCTCAAACGCCGCTCCTCCAACCAACTCGCCTTTCTTCATCTCATGCTCACGGCCCTCCACCACCGATCGCGAAACCACCAGACACGATGCCTCCCCCAGCGTCGTCGATTCAAAAATGACCCGCTTCACAGTTTCGAACGAGAACTCCTTTCCCTCATCTCGAAATGAGCCGCGACCGACTTCAAGAATCGAGTTTCGAACTCGATCCTATTTCGCGTCGCCATTTATTTTTATTTATTTATTTATTTATTTATTTTAGATGAGGTCAATTTCGGTTCGGTTGAAGGTTAGAGGGGGACGGTGGTAAATATTGATTTGGGGATAGCTTCCTGCGTATGAGTGTTGTTAAAAATATCTTTGCTAATTTACTTAAATTTTTATTATCTTATATATAATTCAAAACGTGTCGTTAATCGCCATCTAAAATTTTGAACTCCTCTTAAGGGATGCCGCTAGGCGATTATAAAGTTTTACCCGCGTGCCGAACACAATGGAACATGTTTCGAAAGCTAATTCGATCATATGCACGAGTTACAGAAGTAAACGATCAATTTTAAATTAAATCGATTAAAATAGTTCTAAGAGTTTTGAGCTGCCAAGGTCAAACGACAACTCCGATTGCTACGAAAATTGAAATCCGATAATAACTAACTATTACGGATCCAATGAAACTGGTTTCGTCAAATTCCGAGACTGTGCCTCGGAAGGCTATTTTTAAATATCGATTTAAACGATATATTATTAAAATTGAACAAATCACCTTTAAATTAAATTTCAACCATTCTATTATCTTCAGTATCATCATTATAAATTTTATAAGCCTTCAAATTATTTTAAACAGGCTTAGAAATTTCAGATTCAACAATTTACCCAATTTCAATTATTAAATTCAATATTTAAACTATATAATTCAATGAATTAATTATCAAGTAAATATTGATATCTTGAATTCAAGTTAAAATTAACTTTTAAATATTTTAAAATCAATTACCTATTCAAATCTTAAATTGTTAGAAATTCCGGGTCGTCGCATTATAAATACAAAACGGAACATATTAACACAATATCAAAACCCTTTAATAACACCAAAAAAACGCTCTCTCATATATATACACTCAGTGACTCATCTTAGGGTATTACTACCCTATTAATAGAGAGTCAGACCCACAAAGCTAAGGTTTATCACTAAACCAAAGCTCTGATACCAAATGTAACATCCCGCCTTTTTGTAAGTTTTAAACCGACGACAAACCACACACGTCAGACTTAAACCATACAGAAGGTCGGATTGTTATGGGTAAATAAGAAAAATAGAGAAATAAGAGGAAAAAACAAAATAGAATCTTGCAGCGGAACGATAAAATATAATAATCAAATAAACAGTTCATGAAGCTGTTTACAGAATATTCGATTTTATTTATACAATGCATATCAGAGTTACACATACCAGTGAATAGTAATTAATGCAGCGGAAACAGTATGAATGTAGTGGAGTACTATAATAAATAATAATAAATCTTCGCCTTCTTCCTCCAGAATACGGTCTTCCAATTCCTGAAATGCTCAGGCCGACCCGAGCGAATTGAAAGACAAAAAACTCGAGTCAAAACTAAGAGATCTTATGTAAGTTAAATCAATAGTAAATAATATGAGTGGAACGGTGTCAGAGATGTTTACGGGATTTGACATCTCCTATCCAGTGTCAACGTGAGTGCAGTAACTTAAGAGATGCTCGGGATTCGCATCTCCTAAGGATCCGTTAAACTATTTACTATGTAGTAATATTTCACTATTATAATAATGTCTACAGTAAAATAAACTTACTTTTAAATAGCGTTAAGAAGTGACCCAATATTCCCCTTAACACAATAATAGTCCCAGTAGTCCATCCAATATCATGGTCCCTCCTGATTGGGAAGCCACCAGAGGATACCACATGGGCTACGGGAGAAAACCAAACTCGTACAAGGCGCGCTAGGGTAGGTGACATGGCACAACTAGAAAATGCCAGGGTAGATATACCAAATACGCTTCCGGACCGGTGGTAGCGCGTAGTAGCTACTACCGCCCACCTCGAGCCACACCTCCAAATCAAAAATCAAAAGTGGCCACCGAATCAATCCAAAGTCAGAGTATAATATCGAAGGGATGTGTCCGATAAAAGGTGCTACCTTCTTAGCCCGTCAATCGCTCCTGTTTTAGCCACCTTATGCCAACTCATGTGAGTCGGGTCCACGTATTTACCTTAAAGGAAACGCCGCCACCATCCTACTTCATTCTGCAACCCCCACCGCGTACACGGTTGCCAAAGTGGTTTTCGGTATCGACAGAGAGTATGCCCATATCCGATCCCGGTCTCTTTGCCAACCAATCGTTATTATAACACCGCGGTCGTTTCAAAAATAATTATACTTCAAAACCAGGATATAATATTCATTTTGTGACGCCCCACCTCTATACCCACGCTAGCCAAGAACACTACGGTGTAGTGCTGTCAACTAGCACGGAGAATAAGGCTGTTGAGGAGCGACCATCCGTGTAATTGCTTTGTGCGAGCACCGATATGCCAGATAGTAAAACATGGATTTCATTTCAGGAGGAAATCCGACATGCCGATGCAAACTCAAAGCTACTACACAGTGGCTATAATAGTCTAGGACAAAAATATAAAATAATAACACAGATAATATAAATGCGGAACACTGATGAAACAGAAAGTCTCATATATATATATATATATATAATAACTGATGTCAGTTACAATACATTTGACACGGTACATGTGATACAACTACAACAGTCGACTCAGGAAGTTACATATACAAGTACATTAACAATTAATATACATGAATACATATCAACCTATACTATGACACGACAACTCCAAAAGATATGAAAGAACTTCATAGCTCGAGCAGCATCCCAAAGCAGAATATCTACAACCTGAAATAACTCGGGTCTGACCCGAGTATTACATTCAAAAGAAAATAATACCCGGGTCAGTCTAATTCAAACTCAGTTATTAATGCACAGAAGCAATAATAATCAAATAACGAATAGATGACAATCACAATAAATCTCGTCTATCCAATCACTAATAAGGATGAATTGGACAAAGGAAACAATCAAGTAACTGGAAACATCAATTAAAACATCAACTCGAATAGGGCTGCAGTATACGCAAGCGTGTACTGCCACGCCACTACAACATATGGAATACGAAATAGATCCATAAATCAAAAGCAAAAGAAATAACAATAAAACTGATACCGTGTGGCTGCAGTTCACGCTTGCGTGCGCTGCCTTGCCACAACAGTGATGACGTAACCAATGAATATCGTGTGGTTGCAGTTCACGCTTGCGTGCACTGCCTCGCCACTACAGTGATGATGTATCCAATGAAAATTCACAAGCAAACACAAGATCGAACCCGAGTCACCAGATTCAACTCAAGTGTATACGAAAAAAAAAATCCAAATACCATCGAGTGGTACGAGGCCACATATATAAATATGCAGAAAATGACAATAACTAACTCAGAAATGCAGTACAGTGTACCACAAAACAAACCCATATGACATGCATAAAGGGATTTCAAGTGAACTCAACAAGATTGTTGAATCCAAATGAACAAAATAATGCAAAACAACATCAGTGACACAGCCTCAAAATGAAATGGTCATAAATAACCATATATGCACACTGCAGCAGCTCAAGTGAATAGAGAGAAGCAACTGACAACAATACAAAGTGCAGAGGTGACAAAATAAAACAAGTGACCAAATGCAAATGTCAACCAGGCCAGATACATAGATGATGGAGATATGGTGATGGAAGTGTAGTGGTGTGACTACAAAAATAGGAGGAGGGTGAGGGCACCAGAGGAATGGCACCACAACACACAACACAAGGGCAGACTGCAATTCAGAGCAGTGCATATGTACAACACAGAAATGGACATAGAGCCACCAGTACAACTAGACTAGTCTTCAAATGCCAAACTCAAGTATGCACATGAACATAAGGGCTGCAATAAGACTTCAAGCAATTAGGGGTTTAGAGACAAACAAGGGTAATTTAACTTGAAGTAGAACAAGATATGGTCAGGCATACAACCATACAATAGCACAGTAACAAGTTCAACATGCTCACATGTACAAAGTGGTGAATGCAACATTTTACTCAACCAACATTTCAAACATGCTCTGGTTCTGCTAAAGCTAAGACGTGAGACAAGACTACAAGTGCAAAGCACAAATGGAACCAGTAATGCAGTTTAGACTTCAAATGAATTGAAAGAAAAATTCAGACGAGTCTCCAAAATGAACAGTCACAGTGCAGATTATGAGGCCTCAACCAAATGGTCGAGTACAAGTTCAGTTCCAATCAGATGCAAGGGTAACAAGGCCATTCAAAGTCAAGGCAAGAACAAGACAATATGATTGCAGATGGAATGCAAATCATGGAACAAAAGCCAGCAAATCATTGTACATTTCGAATCATGGACCAGACCAGTGCCATAACTCAAATGTGTAAGGTCAAAACAATAAATCAAAATTTTCAAAATGATATAAGTGTATGGTGCCGTGAAACTAAGGTATGAATGAACACTGCATCACTACAGAATAATGACATAAGTGTACAGGCAGTGAAACTAAGGTATGAATGAACACCGCAACACAAGAGTGTGCACAGCAAAGCCGAATGATCTCATGTGGATAATGCAGCCAAGTTCAAGCATGCTACAGCAAGTATAAGTGGCTATGCAAATAGTGTAAGCCGATATCAAAGTAATAAAGTTCGAATCAAAACATAGTTGCAAGTTCGAACAACTATGCATCAAAGCCGTGAATAATAGAAATCGAACCAAGGCAAATAAAAATCATCGACATCGAAACAAAGTTGAACAACATGAACACAATACTAAGCAGGAATTAGATGTGAGTGATAGTTCACTCACCTTTTCGACGAATATAGAAGCCGCCGCAACGAGCACGAAGGATCGATCGAGCAAGGCCACACGCGAATGATCACTGATTCGATCAACAGAGGCGCGACCACGAAGAATTGAAGAAGCCGACTGCCGAATCCCTAATTTCGAAAAGGGGAATACGCGAAAGGAGTGGCCGCAATTTTTGTTTGCTCGGTGGTTAGGGCACGCGAACGAATGGAGGGAGAGGGGGACGGGTTGAATTGGAAATAAAAAAAGAGAACGAAGCCGCCATTAAACTTTTGTTCGATTTATTTTTAAGGGTTTTATGAATCAACGAAACAAAGAAAAGGGGACGGCTATTTGCCTTAGTTAATTTTCACGGCCACGATAAAAACATGGGCCACAGTTTAATTTTTAAAGCCCACAATTCCTTTTAACCATTTATAAAAGAATTTTAATTCAAATTTAAAACTTCAAACGGTAATTTGCAACAATATTAACCGTCTAAATATCGATTAGTAATTGATGCAATTACTGGGTTGTTACACATTTCAAAACCATATAAATACGATATCATTTTCGTTTTAAAAACCAAATCAATATGATATCATTTTTATTTGAAATATATCCTTTCCCAAAATCATAGCATTTTCAAATCATAATACCTTGAAACCTATAATTTGGAACATAACTTCCAATACTTAAATGGTTTAATATTAAATTACACAAATCAATTCCAAATATAGATTTGAATCCCCAAATAAACCATTTCAATTTCCATATATTTCAAAGCTTTAAATATCTCGCCATTTCAAAATTTATTCTTTGATAATCCCATAAATCCAATTACTATTATTTAGATTTGAAATGTTTACGTAATAAATCCAATATCATTTAAGAAAACTTTTAACTTCACATAACTGGATATTCTTTCAATATATTTAACCTGATATATTCATATAAATCAACTTTATATTCATTTAAATCACTCTAAACCAAATCAAGTTATAAAAATCATGCCCTTTAAAATCTTAATTTTATTTAAATTTCTAATCAAATTTATTTGAGTATAATTCTTAAATAATTCAATTCAAACCAATTTCATGTTTATCTTCCAACTTAATTTTTATTTAAGTCAATAAAAACTCTATATATACAATATCTTAAACAGGTACTTAACCATATAATATAAAACTATCAACTCCATTATTAAACTTATTTTTGTTAAACGAATTTATACATAGCTTAAATTCAATAATTTAACTATATATATATAAAATAATATTTATATAATATCAAAAACTAATATTTATTAAACCGTATATTTCTTTCCAAAACCATATAAATCGATTTCAAATTATTTTTATATATAGACCACGGTGTCTGTATATAATTTTCTATCCTATGGTCAAGTGGTACGGATATTTATCATTTCAATCCGTAATTAAAATAAAAATAACGGTTATATCATTTCAAACCGCAATCCCGAATGAAATGAAAAATGCATAACCACTTGCAGTTTACAACAATAAAAATAAAACATCCATTCATCCAATATCAATCATCAACCATTTATCACAACCATCATCCAATATAATAAATAAATACATCAATGTAGAACAGATAATAAATAACAGGTAATTACTGGCAGTTTATATTCAAAAATAAATTAATTTAACTGGCAGTTTATATGCAATAATAAATTAAATAACAATTTAATTCAAATAAATTCAATTTAACTGGGATGATGATTAAAAATATGTCAAACGGTCATAAATAAATTTCTAATCACATCAAGAATTAATTTAACAAACATAAGAAATTTTAGAAGTTGTGAGTGGGTTAAAACACTCACCTTTCGAATTAAATTGAATTTAAATCCAATTTAAAACCAAAATTTAAACAGTCTCAGAATCCGTCCAAACCAGCGTCAAAATGTCCAGAATCCCAATACGAACCTAGTGGAGAAAACCGCGCATGAATTGGACCTCGTATGCGAAAATTATTGCTATTAGAACATTTGAGTTCGAAATTAAAATAAAACAAAAAAATAGACAAAGCAACGTACACATCCACGTCAGCATGCCCCCCCCCTTTTCACGTGCATAAACCAGATCGTGCTCGAACCCTAGCCGATGCACGGCCGCCGCCCCCCTAACCAAAACATCGCTGCTGAGTGGGGTTTCGCCCTGATCAGAGATAACCACGAGACTCTCCACCTTGCGCCGACCTCACTCCCCCAAGTATCGCCTTGCCCGGTCGTGATTTGCACTGCCGCCGTCGCCATGTTCTTCGTCGATTTTAGGTGGATTCGAGACAATTTACAATGAGGAACAATTAGGGTTTATAACAGCGTATTTATAGACAAACTGAAATTAGAATGGACCGGATCGATTGGATATATGCGTTGAACGATAAAATAACCCGAACAGCCTGTTCTGACTCCGGAACGAAATTGGGTCAACCCATATATCAAAATAGATGTTTTAAAATATTTTAAACACAATGGAACAAGTTTTAGGTCCAAATTCCATCATATGAAGAAGTTATGCTAAAAATCAAATTATTTCAAATTGATTTCAATTAATTTCAATTTCATGGATTTCAAGGCGTTACGAGTCCGTACGATCAAGTGACAAGTCCGATCGCTACGAAACTTAAAGTCCAACAATAATTCACCGTTACGGGTCTGATGAAACTGATTTCGTTGAAATCCGAGTCAGTGGCCAAAATGGCTATTTTTACATTAATTAATTAAATTGATATATTAACTAATTAAATCAAATTTCCAATTTCAATTATTTAATTGACAAATTTCATCATTTTTTATTTCTCAATCATTTACAATGATTTAAACAAATTTAAGTGTCAATTTAGAGTTGATTAATTTATCAATTTCAGTATTAACCTCGATTTCATAAAATTCAAAATTCAAAATTTAATTTCCAATAATTCTATTAAATTTACTTTTCATTCTATTATTCAATTCATTACTATCAACTGAATGAAATTAGCATTGGATTCAAAATCTATTACATTTATATTCTCACATTCCATCTTAATTTCAAATAATGTAATATTTAGATATTTAATTTCATTTAATTGCAATTTGACCAATTATTATAGTTCAAATCCAATAAATTAATAAAACTTTATTTTCATTCCTTTTATTCAACCAATTGTCATATTATAAATAGAATTGACATTATTTCCAATTATTTCCTTAATTTATACTAACATAACTTTTAATTTAGATTTATTGCAATTGATTATCATTTTTAATTTCATATACTAAATAAATGGTTTACTTACAATACTTGTTACCACTATGTTTATTCTCACTTATAAGCTATTAATAACAAACAAATGTTGCAATTGATTTAGATCTAATTCAATAAATTAAATGAAGGGTAAACAATTAGAAATTATCACTATTTGCCTAATTTACTCACATTCGTACATAATTATTATTACGTATTATTTTATCAATTAATATCACTTTTGAATTTATTTCTCAATTTACTAATTTCAATCAATTATAACCTTACAATTTGTTTCCATTAATTGGTATTGCATTGAATTAATTATTTATTTGCTTATATCAATATTATTACCTTTAATTGCAAATTGGTTACCAATTTTATTCAACAGCCAAAATAAATAACATATATTAATTTAATACTTATGTAATATCTCGGAATTTCAAGGAGTTTAAAATGTTGATAATCTCTTAATTTAATTATTTGAAATTGGTAAAATGGTTATTTTCAAACAAAATTATCCAAATAATTAATAATGTGATGATTTTAATAAGTGTGTTAATTTATATATTTGATTTTAAATAGACTTGTTATTTTCAAATTTAATAAGTATTGTTTAAAATTATATATATATATATATATATATATATATATGTATGTATGTATGTATTAAGTTGTTTTTTTTTAAATGGAGTAATCAATTTTAAAACTTTAATGTGTTTATTTAAAATATAAATGTTTGAGTTGATTATTAAATTGGATTTTTAAAAGTAAAATTTGAATTTGAATCTGGATTTAAATTTGAATCTTTAAAAAAAATTATTATATTATGTTTTGATATGAAATGTATGAATAAAGTTTTTATTTAAATAAGATTTTTGTTTTATATTGTTTTCTTTAAAGAATATTATTTATACAAATTTAGAAGTATTTATTTAATAGTAAATAAATACAATAGTTTTACATTAACATTTAAAAATGAATTTAATATATATTCATATGATTTTGTTTGTTTACACTTTATTTCTTTTAAAAAAAGTTTTATTTATATAAATTAGAAATGCATTTTTAATTAATATATGTATTAATTAATTAGGAAATTCAATTTAAAAATCTTTTAAAACATTTTAAAATAAATAATTACGAGTGTTATGATATAAACCCTTTAATATAACAAGTGTTAATTTTATATGCATATTAAGTACATGTGTTAAGTAATTAGTAAGATAGGAGACAGGTGTCATATTTCCATTTTTATTTTTATTTAATTATAATACAAACCTAAACAAATCAATATAAACCTATATCTTTTCCTCCCTTCCATTTTCTTTGATCCATTTTCACATTTGCCAAAAACAAAATCTAAACCAGAAATCATTTTTTTCAAATCTGATGTTTTCCTTGTAACTATTTTTATGCAAAGCCTATAAGATTTTGAAATGCAAACACTCCTCTTAAAATAAATATGTAGTGCAACCCTGTAAATCAATTGTTCTCAGACCTGAAATTATTTTCAGAAGCTTAAACTCAAAGTTCAAATCTCTCAAACCAAATCAAAATTGCAAAACACTGTAAACAATTCTCAGTTCAAAATTTATACCATGCAAACATTTTGAAATCTGAGACCAAAATCCTGTAGCTTCCTTATACCAAAACTTGTAACCCTTTTCAAGTGCAAACACTCTTCAAACTCAAGTTCAAATGCCTGAAACAATCCTCAAAACAAATCTACATCAAGCCCTGTAAACAAATCAAGCTCTGTTAACATCAAGCCTATAATCAATTTCAAGAATGCATGCAAGTTAATCAAAATGTTCATAGCATTCCAAATTCCAGAGGCCATGGTTTTCAAAGCTAGCATTTCAAGTTTTCAAACATTTCAAGTATTTGCAAGTTGCCAAAATGCATATAAGTTTTTAAAGAGGCAACCTGAGGCAAATCTGAAAAGCAAAATTTAAAGGGACGAGGCAATTCTGTTTCTAAAGCTTCAAGTTTAAAATGTCTTGCAAGTTCCAGTTCATTTTCAAACCTCTGCACTTCTTTTAAATAAAGGTGAGTAAACAATTTACAAAAAATTTAATTAGTAATATTCTGTTGCATGAAAGTTTGAGATGATGTTTATTTTATATGCATAGAAGTTTGCCTCTGTAGATATAATTATGCAATGGGTTTTGTTATGTTTGAAACTGTGTATGTTGATTTCCTTTTCCTCTCTGTAAAGTTTGAGTTAAAAACCAAATCTTCAAGTTATTTCTATTTAAACAATAGTTAGGATTTTGATTCAAGCAAAATAAGTTAGATAAAGTATAAACTAAGAACAAAAAAATAAAACTAAGTTCTGGTATTTGAAATTCATCTGGAAGCAAATAATGCAATAACAAATTAACATCAATGTTTGAAATCAAGTGTTGAATTTGGTTAAAATAATTATATAAACTAAAGTATCACTAGGAATTATGAATTTTGGAAAGAAAATCACAATTTTTAAAATTATATTAAGTGAGTATTTGGGGTACAACTGGAATTTGAGTTTTGGTCTGAATCTGTTGATCTTTGTATCTGAAGTGCTCGGGATTCATGATGGAGTTAGTGGTAGGATTGGGGAGTGTGGTAAAAATGGTTGAAGAGTTTGTAATCCACTGTGAAGGTTGAAATTTCTCGAATTTGGTTTTAAACCTAATTTTTGGTTCTTTCTGTAAATTAAACTACTGTATCTTCATCTTTGCATTGAGTTGTATGAATTTTTGGGAGAAGGAGGGGCGGTGGGTCGGCGGGTCGGCAAACCCTAGCCGTGATCGTGGCGGTTATCATTGATCGGTGGCATGGGTTCAGAGAAATTTCCTGATGAAGGTTTGGTTTCAGTTTCACCCTGAGGAGCTCGATTTTGAATCGAGGCAAGGAATGAAGTTTTGTTGATCGTAGGTGATTGTAGGGTGGTAGATTGACTTGGCGATAGGTTCGTCGTTGACCGGAGGTGGTTACGGCCCTGGTGCAGGTGCACGAGATGATGGTATCAGCAGGTTGTGTTTTGCTTTGGGTTTATTCGTTTTTCTCAAGTAGGTCTCGGGTGAATAGGGAAATTGACTCGGGGAGAAATCGTGTGGTTTCTGGGCTTTTTCATGGTGGGTTAAACTGTTGTGTTTAACAGTTTTTAAGTTTTAATTAAAACGGTTTTTAAAACTTTAAAGTCAAATTTGTTTTTAAAAAAAAGATAGTATACTTGTTTCTTGGTTCAAGTATTCATGGGTTGAACCCAAATTAATGTTCAACCAAATTTTTAGTTCAAAATAAGTAAGTTTAAACTTTAAATAATTTAAGTTAAATTAAAATTCTTGTCTTTGAATTGAATTGTTTTTATAAATGAATTTGTATGAATGTTTAAAATGTTTTTAAGTTAAAAACTTTAATGTTATTTTCAAAACTTATTTTGAAATATAAAAGGGAATTTTAAGGAAATGATTTTTGAAATTAGTTAGTGAATAATGATTTATTAATTAACAATTAAGTTTTAAATAATCAATTAACTAAGGAATTGTTAATTAATAATTAAGGGTAAGTAACTGATGATTACTTTATATCTTAAACTAATTAATGATTAAGTTAAGTAAAGTTTTTTCAAGGTTAATTAAAGATAATGATTTATCTTAAAGAATAATTAAGTGTTAATGAATAATATTTAATTAAGTTGAATAAGAATTTAAAGTTTAGTTAATTAATTTAATTAATTATTTTAAAGGATTAATTGAGTAATTAATTAATTATAATTATTAATTTAATTAACTAATAATTATGATGATTTAATTAATCACTAATGATTAATTAAATTGTAATTATTTATTAATTAAGTAATTAAGGGATAATTAAACTAGTAGTTAAGTTTAATTGGGTTTTCTTAATTAATAATTAAAAAGGTTATTAATCTAATGCAAGTTAATTAAGAATTAATTAACTATTTTTAATGAGGTTAATTAATTGTAATTAAGGATTGATTAATTATAATTATGAATTAATTAATTTGTAATTAAGGTTGTTAATTAATAATTAAGTTTTATTAATTTATGATTAAGAGATAATTAATTGGTTAATTAAGGTTAATTAATTAATTATAAAAGTAATTAGTGATTGATTACTTTGTATTAAAGGATTGATTAATAATTAAGGTTTATTAATTAATAGTTAAAGATAATTAATCTGTTAATTGAAGATTAATTTGGTTAAAGAGTAATTAAGGAATGAATTACTCGATTTTGATTTATGAGATGAGTGTGACCAAGTAAGTTAATTAATTTGTTAATTAATTAAAGAAAGTCACTTGATAAATGATTAAGTATGTATACTTAATAAGTTTTGATAAGAGTAATTACTTAAGAGAAGTAATTGATGAATAAACTACAGGGGTAATTGGGATAAGTGAAATTACTTATTGGAAAGTAATTTTAAATGGATAAATTACTTGGTAAAGTAATTAAGGGTTTATTACTTGGTGTAATAAATCAAAGGTTTCTTAAAAGTAATTAAGAAGTAATTAAGAATAACTAATTACTGTATTTATTTATTAAAGTTGATTAATTGAAAGCAATTAATTTAAGCATGATTAATTAATGTAATTAATTAAGCAATAATGTAACTAATTATAGTTAATTAATTAATGGAAGTAATTAACTAAGGTTCACTAATTAATATGATTAATGAGAATAATTAAGAATTAATTACTTGATTAAGAGTTAATTAATCAAGGTTGATAAATTAAGATGATGATTAATTAATTGGTTTAATTAATGTTTATTTAAGCAAGATTTGTTGTGATGAAGGTAATTAATTTAATTAATTTTAAATTAATTAAGAGATGAAGTAATTAATTTAATTCACTTTAAATTAATTAGAGATAGAGGTAGTTAATTTAATTCATTTTAAATTAATTATGTTGTGATTAAAGAAATCATTGCTTATGTATGAATGGGTGACATTGATTGTCTTGAATGGATGTAATCTCAGAAATGAGATAAGTAATGTTGTGTGATATGAATGCTTGGTTGCATTGTGATTGTAATATAGATTATATATTGTGATAATGATGTGGATTACCTGTTTTGTTGTGGATCGTCTGTTTATTTGATAATGTGGTTATCAATTGTGACTTGTGAATTATCTATCTGTGTGTATCTAGATAGTTGAATTGAATTGTTTAACTTTAAACAACTTGGACCTAAAAGATACGTTTTGGATTTCGATGAGACCGGGATCGGGTTTTCATATTTGGATATCCGAAAACCACATCGATCCAAATTAACGATAGGTCGTGAATCTCTTGTGAAGAGTGAAGACTCGAGGTGTAAGGACTATTCGTCAGTATGACTCTGAGGATGATTCCGTGATGAGTTTGACGAGTAGTACTTTCAGATTCGAGATGAAGGTTCAGAGTGCAAGGGTTATTGTCGTTAACTCTGAGGGTGATTCCAAAATGAGTGTAACGAGATAATGCCTTCGGTTTCGTTCGAACCCGGAACGAACTTGTATGGATTGAATGCTTTCAGAACATCGTCAGGTGGACGATGAGCATTCTAAGTGATGTGTTCACTAAAGGTAATCATAGCCTCAAGCCTCATCAACCGGGAATGGCTAAAATAGGGGAGGTGCAGCAAGGCTTCGTGGGTAGCCCCCACTTGAGAGTGAGATTTACCCCTATCTAGAGGTTCCTTTATTTCGGTTGTGTGGGCGGTTGAATAGCTACATCCACCGAGGTTGTCTTATTCGGAACTGTTCAGTAAGGAATGGTTCCGGCTTTGTGTTGCAGAGGCGCGGGCGTACTCCTCGGCACGTTGATCTAGGCCACGTACTGTGACGGGTAGTACCCCAGTAGCCCTGCCATTGTTTGGAATCCAAAATCCAATAAGTGCCCTCGGATTTGATTGTATTACCCACTTTTGTGGCTAGTAGCTGGAATTTAATAATGTAACAATTTCGGCTATTTCATATTTATTTGAAAACCCTAGACCTATTATAATATCACTGGATTTCCTATCAAATGTTTGGTTAGCGTAAGGTAAAAACTTTTCCATGTTTATGTGTGGGAAGTCTTACGTGATACCTTTTCTTTCAAAAAGGTTTTTAAAGTTAAGCAACTTTAGCCGTTTACTCACACCAGACCCATGTCTGACCCGGAGTTTATTCTGTTTTTCTTAAACTCTTGGGTACTCAAATTTTTACGAGTAGCCAAGGGAATTCAAGTTGGCTTGATGAATTCTGGAGGAGAAATGGGGCAGGAGGCTTCTGCGTATAGCTATATAGTATTCCACTGTGTGTTCTCTGAGTTGTTATCTTTGAGTTGTATTGAGTTGTATAACTAGACAGGTGTTTATAACTGTCTAGTATGTGTTGTTTTAGCTGTGTATCTCTGATGTATATGATACTATGTAATGTATTATGTGATTAATATAATTTATTCGTTCCGCTGTTTAGATTCTGATGTGGTTTCTTTCTTCTTCTCTGTCTTTTCTCTTTTCTATCCCTTTCTTTCTTAAAAATGATGCGATTTTCTGTGGTGAGAAAGTCGGGTCGTTTCAGTTTGTATCAGAGCATTAGGTTGAGTGAATACCTAGGCTCTGTAGTGGTGTCTTTCTTAAGAGAGTGTACTCCTAATTTATATATATAACTATATATATATATATACCTATCTGTTGGGTTACCTGTTCGGGTTTTCCAATATAAGTTATAAATGTAGATGAGGTGGTGGTGTGTGTAACACGACTACCATTGGTTGGAGTTTGAATTTTTGAGATTGGATGTGTATTTATCGAGACTGTAGACGTAATATCGTCTCGAGTAATCTTTGCAGTTTGGTGTAAGGATTTCATTGACCTCTGAAGGAAACCTGTTAAGGTTCAGAGTTCATCTTCGAAGTGTAAGTTTGATCGTGCTCGTATGAGCGGATTTTTGAGAATTTGGATATGTCGATTAGGCAGAAGCAAGTGATGGTATCTTGGAAACCTTAGGAAGTAGTAGCTACGTGATGGGATGCAGTGACCATGGATGTCTCCTAAGATGTTTTCTTTCGGAGCAAGTTTAAGGAAATGTGTCTGCTTCGGTGTTGTAGCTGAGTTCAGCAGGATGTATGTGTTTAGTTGGAGGTTCGAGTTTCTCAAAGAGTTTGGGTAAGAAGTCTTTGGCATCTGTGTTAGCGGTGCATCTCAGGAATGTTCTGTGTTCCGATAGGAAGATCTTTTTGGTTTAGCATTTCCTGGGGGTGAAATTCAGAAGCAGCAGTGAGGATCTGTTTCTTCGATGAATTAGTTGGTTGAGGATAAACTGTCCTGATTAGTGGAGAGAGAACAGTATCTTGGATATTGGATTGGGTTGATCGCAAAAGTGACTTGCGATGGTTTGGTGATTATCTTAGATAGTCTTCTGCTTGGATTTGTGGCATTTCTAGAGGATGTAGAAGTTATGGAGTTGTTGAAGATTTTCCTGATATATCTTCAGGAAAGTTAGAGATTTGCCCACATTGGAGTTTGTGTTCTGAATCAACTTGATGTCAGAAGTGATACCGGTGATTCAGCTGGGTAGAAGGTTTTCTCCCAGGTTGATTGTTTAGTGAAGCAGCTCCGTATTTCTTGGAACTTCTGTTGAACCTTATTTTCGAGATGTGCTGTTTAGTCTGTGCATGTGTCCATTCGACGGCATTTTCATCTGCTCCAGATCAGAGTTGTGCAGCGAAAGCAAGGTGGCTGTTGTTCTTGAGTAGAAGCAACTGGAAGTTGCAGTATTTTGGATTAGAGAGTTTCTGCTGAATTAATTTTTCAGGATCTGAGGCAAGTTGGCGAGTGATTCTGTTCTGTCTTTTTCGGATAGGAGAAGTTGTTTTCTACTGTTGATAGTAAAGTTTGGTTTTGACTTTGGATTGATCTTTTGAGGATCAGTTTGTTGAGTTGTTTTGATCCAGTTTGTTTGTAGAAGCATCAGCGAAGGTTGAGCTGATCAGGAAGGATCTGTAGGCAGCCCGGATCATCTGGAAAGTTTTAAGGTTAAGAAACGAAAGAATTTGGAATTCGAAGTTGGAGACTTCGATATTGTTGAGATTTTCTCTGGTAAAGGGAGCAATAAGATTTGGTGAGCTCCGAGGTATATTGGATTCTTTTGAGTTTTTGTAAAGATCGGTGCTTTGGTTTGAAGAGTTGAATTGCCAGTTTGAAAGACTGAAATTCAAAATATTTCATGTGTCTCTAAGGGAGTACGTGTTTGGTCATCACTGGTTTTAAGACTAGTAGTTCTGTGAAGAATTTGGTTGTTGATCAGACTTGTCTGTGGTCTGGTGTCTTGTGCAGATTTTAGATCTAGATGAGTAGGAGCTCAGTAGCTTAGCAGTATTGCTAGTTGGATTTAGTAGAGCAAGTATCCCTGTATCTGTACCCGGGAAACTCGAGATAATTTTAGGAAGTTTGTCTGGATCTGTGTCCAGATAGCTAGAGTTGTTTGATTGAATTATTTGCTGTTTGTTTGTTTGGTTATGTATGGCTGTTATGTATGTTTGAATTGGTTAAAATAAAATTAAACTCTGGATTATCTTTGTTTCAAATTTCGAGGACGAAATTCTTTTAAGGGGGAAGGATTGTAATATCCCGGAATTTCAAGGAGTTTAAAATTTTGATAATCTCTTAATTTAATTATTTGAAATTGATAAAATGGTTATTTTCAAATATAATTAGCCAAACAATCAATAATGTGATGATTTTAATAGGTGTGTTAATTTATATATTTGATTTTAAATAGACTTGTTATTTTCAAATTTAATAAGTATTGTTCAAAATTATATATATGTATGTATGTATGTATTAAGTTGTTTTTTTTAATATGGAGTAATCAATTTTAAAACTTAATAATGTGTTTATTTAAAATATAAATGTTTGAGTTGATTATTAAATTGGATTTTTAAAAGTAAAATTTGAATTTGAATCTGGATTTAAATTTGAATCTTTAAAAAAAATATTATATTATGTTTTGATATGAAATGTATCAATAAAGTTTTTATTTAAATAAGATTTTTGTTTTATATTGTTTTCTTTAAAGAATATTATTTATACAAATTTAGAAGTACTTATTTAATAGTAAATAAATACAATAGTTTTACATTAACATTTAAAAATGAATTTAATATATATTCATATGATTTTGTTGGTTTACGCTTTATTTCTTTTAAAAAAAAGTTTTATTTATATAAATTAGAAACGCATTTTTAATTAATATATGTGTTAATTAATTAGGAAATTCAATTTAAAAAGCTTTTAAAACATTTTAAAATAAATAATTACGAGTGTTATGATATAAACCCTTTAATGTAACATGTGTTAATTTTATATGCACATTAAGTACATGTGTTAAGTAAATAGTAAGATAGGAGACAAGTGTCATATTTCCATTTTTATTTTTCTTTAATTATAATACAAACCTAAACAAATCAATATAAACCTATATCTTTTCCTCCCTTCCATTTTCTTTGATCCATTTTCACATTTGCCAAAAACAAAATCTAAACCAGAAATCATTTTTTTCAAATCTGATGTTTTCCCTGTAACTATTTTTATGCAAAGCCTGTAAGATTTTCAAATGCAAACACTCCTCTCAAAATAAATATGCAGTGCAACCCTGTAAATCAATTGTTCTCAGACCTGAAATTATTTTCAGAAGCTTAAACTCAAAGTTCAAATCTCTCAAACCAAATCAAAATTGCAAAAAACTGTAAACGATTCTCAGTTCAAAATTTATACCATGCAAACATTTTGAAATCTGAGACCAAAATCCTGTAGCTTCCTTATACCAAAACCTGTAACCCTTTTCAAGTGCAAACACTCCTCAAACTCAAGTTCAAATGCCTGAAACAATCCTCAAAACAAATCTACATCAAGCCCTGTAAACAAATCAGGCTCTGTTAACATCAAGCATGTAATCAATTTCAAGAATGCATGCAAGTTAATCAAAATGTTCATAGCATTCCAAATTCCAGAGGCCATAGTTTTCAAAGCTAGCATTTCAAGTTTTCAAACATTTCAAGTATTTGCAAGTTGCCAAAATGCATACAAGTTTTTAAAGAGGCAACCTGAGGCAAATCTGAAAAGCAAAATTTAAAGGGATGAGGCAATTCTGTTTCTAAAGCTTCAAGTTTAAAATGTCTTGCAAGTTCCAGTTCATTTTCAAACCTCTGCACTTCTTGTAAATAAAGGTGAGTAAACAATTTACAAAAAATTTAATTAGTAATATTATGTTGCATGAAAGTTTGAGATGATGTTTATTTTATATGCATAGAAGTTTGCCTATGTATATATAATTATGCAATGGGTTTTGTTATGTTTGAACTGTGTATGTTGATTTCCTTTTCCTCTCTGTAAAGTTTGAGTTAAAAACCAAATCTTCAAGTTATTTCTATTTAAACAACGGTTAGGATTTTGATTCAAGCAAAATAAGTTAGATTAAGTATAAACTAACAACAACAAAAATAAAACTAAGTTCTGGCATTTGAAATACATCTGGAAGTAAATAATGCAATAACAAATTAACATCAATGTTTGAAATCAAGTGTTGAATTTGGTTAAAATAATTATATAAACTAAAGTATCACTGGGAATTATGAATTTTGGAAAGAAAATCACAATTTTTAAAATTGTATTAAGTGAGTATTTGGGGTTCAACTGAATTTGGGTTTTGGTCTGAATCTGTTGATCTTTGTATCTGAAGTGCTCGGGATTCATGATGGAGTTAGTGGTAGGATTGGGGAGTGTGGTAAAAATGGTTGAAGAGTTTGTAATCCACTGTGAAGGTTGAAATTTCTCGAATTTGGTTTTAAACCTAATTTTTGGTTCTTGCTGTAAATTAAACTACTGTATCTTCATCTTTGCATCGAGTTGTATGAATTTTTAGGAGAAGGAGGCGCGGTGGGTCGGCAAACCCTAGCCGTGATCGTGGCGGTTATCATTGATCGGTGGCGTGGGTTCAAGGAAATTTCCTGATGACGGTTTGGTTTCAGTTTCACCCTGAGGAGCTCAATTTTGAATCGAGGCAAGGAATGGAGTTCTGTTGATCGTAGGTAATTGTAGGGTGGTAGAGTGACTTGGCGATAGATTCGTCGTTGACAGGAGGTGGTTACGGCCCTGGTGCAGGTGCACGAGATGATGGTGTCAGCAGGTTGTGTTTTGCTTTGGGTTTATTCGTTTTTCTCAAGTAGGTCTCGGGTGTATAGGGAAATTGACTCGAGGAAAGCTCGTGTGATTTCTAGGCTTTTTCATGGTGGGTTAAACTGTTGTGTTTAACAGTTTTTAAGTTTTAATTAAAATAGTTTTTAAAACTTTAAAGTTAAATTTGTTTTAAAAAAAAAAGATAGTATACTTGTTTCTTGGTTCAAGTATTCATGGGTTGAACCCAAATTAATGTTCAACCAGATTTTTTAATTTAAAATAAGTAAGTTTAAACTTTAAATAATTTAAGTTAAATTAAAATTCTTGTCTTTGAATTGAATTATTTTTATAAATGAATTTGTATGAATGTTTAAAATGTTTTTAAGTTAAACACCTTAATGTTATTTTCAAAACTTATTTTGAAATATAAAAGGGAATTTTAAGGAAATGATTTTTGAAATTAGTTAGTGAATAATGATTTATTAAATAACAATTAAGTTTTAAATAATTGATTAACTAAGGAATTGTTAATTAATAATTAAGGGTAAGTAATTGATGATTACTTTATATCTTAAACTAATTAAGGATTAAGTTAAGTAAAGTTTTTTCAAGGTTAATTGAAGATAATGTTTTATCTTGAAGAATAATTAAGTGTTAATGAATAATATTTAATTAAGTTGAATAAGAATTTTAAGTTTAGTTAATTATTTTAATTAATTATTTTAAAGGATTAATTAAGTAATTAATTAAGTATAATTATTAATTTAATTAACTAATAATTATGATGATTTAATTAATGACTAATAATTAATTAAATTGTAATTATTAATTAATTAAGTAATTAAGGGATAATTAAACTAGTAGTTAAGTTTAATTGGGTTTTCTTAATTAATAATTGAAAAGGTTATTAATCTAATGCAAGTTAATTAAGAATTAATTAACTATTTTTATTGAGGTTAATTAATTGTAATTTAGGATTGATTAATTATAATTATGAATTAATTAATTTGTAATTAAGGTTGTTAATTAATAATTAAGTTTTATTAATTTATGATTAAGAGATAATTAATTGGTTAATTAAGGTTAATTAATTAATTATAAAAGTAATTAGTGATTGATTACTTTGTATTAAAGGATTGATTAATAATTAAGGTTTATTAATTAATAGTTCAAGATAATTAATCTGTTAATTGAAAATTAATTTGGTTAAAGAGTTATTAAGGAATGAATTACTCGATTTTGATTTATGAGATGAGTGTGATCAAGTAAGTTAATTAATTTGTTAATTAATTAAAGAAAGTCACTTGATTAATGATTAAGTATGCATACTTAATAAGTTTTGATAAGATTAATTACTTAAGAGAAGTAATTGATGAATAAACTACAGGGGTAATTGAGATAAGTGAAATTACTTATTGGGAAGTAATTTTAAATGGATAAATTACTTGGTAAAGTAATTAAGGGTTTATTACTTGGTGTAATAAATCAAAGGTTTCTTAAAAGTAATTAAGAAGTAATTAAGAATAACTAATTACTGTATTTATTTATTAAAGTTAATTAATTGAAAGCAATTAATTTAAGCATGATTAATTAATGTAATTAATTAAGCCATAATGTAATTAATTATAGTTAATTAATTAATGGAAGTAATTAATTAAGGTTCGTTAATTAATATGATTAATGAGAATAATAAAGAATTAATTACTTGAATAAGAGTTAATTAATCAAGGTTGATAAATTAAGATGATGATTAATTAATTGGTTTAATTAATGTTTATTTAAGCAAGATTTGTTGTGATGAAGGTAATTAGTTTAATTAATTTTAAATTAATTAAGAGATGAAGTAATTAATTTAATTCACTTTAAATTAATTAGAGATAGAGATAGTTAATTTAATTCATTTTAAATTAATTACGTTGTGATTAAGGAAATCATTGCTTATGTATGAATGGGTGACATTGATTGTCTTGATGGATGTAATCTCATAAATGAGATAAGTAATGTTGTGTGGTATGAATGCTTGGTTGCATTGTGATGGTAATATAGATTATCTATTGTGATAACGATGTGGATTACCTGTTTTGTTGTGGATCGTCTGTTTATTTGATAATGTGGTTATCAATTATGACTTGTGAATTATCTATCTGTGTGTATCTAGATAGTTGAATTGAATTGTTTAACTTTAAACAACTTGGACCTAAAAGATACGTTTTGGATTTCGATGAGACCGGGATCGGGTTTTCATATTTGGATATCCAAAAACCACATCGATCCAAATTAACGATAGGTCGTGAATCTCTTGTGAAGAGTGAAGACTCGAGGTGTAAGGCCTATTCGTCAGTATAACTCTGAGGGTGATTCCGTGATGAGTTTGACGAGTAGTACTTTCAGATTCGAGATGAAGGTTCAGAGTGCAAGGGTTATTGTCGTTAACTCTGAGGGTGATTCCAAAATGAGTGTAACGAGATAATGCCTTCGGTTTCGTTCGAACACGGAACGAACTTGTATGGATTGAATGCTTTTAGAACATCGTCAGGTGGACGATGAGCATTCTAAGTGATGTGTTCACTAAAGGTAATCGTAGCCTCAAGCCTTATCAACCAGGAATGGCTAAAACAGGGGAGGTGCAGCAAGGCTTCGTGGGTAGCCCCCACTTGAGAGTGAGATTTACCCCTGTCTAGAGGTTCCTTTATTTCGGCTGTGTGGGCAGTTGAATAGCTACATCCGCCGAGGTTGTCTTATTCGGAACTGTTCAGTAAGGAATGGTTCCGGCTTTGTATTGTAGGGGAGCGGGCGTACTCCTCGGTACGTTGATCTAGGCCACCTACTATGACGTGTGGTACCCCAGTAGCCCTACCATTGTATGGAATCCAAAATCCAATAAGTGCCCTCGGATTTGATTGTATTACCCACTTTTGTGGCTAGTAGCTGGAATTTAATAATGTAACAATTTCGGCTATTTCATATTTATTTGAAAACCCTAGACCTATTATAATATCACTGGATTTCCTATCAAATGTTTGGTTAGCGTACGGCAAAAACTTTTCCATGTTTATTTGTGGGAAGTCTTACGTGATACCTTTTCTTTCAAAAAGGTTTTTAAAGTTAAGCAACTTTAACCGTTTACTCATACCAGACCCATGTCTGACCCGGAGTTTATTTTGTTTTTCTTAAACTCTTGGGTACTCAAATTTTTACGAGTAGCCAGGGGAATTCAGGTTGGCTTGACGAATTCTGGAGGAGCAATGGAGCAGAAGGCTTCTGCGTATAGCTATATAGTATTCCGCTGTGTGTTATCTGAGTTGTTGTCTTTGAGTTGTACTGAGTTGTTTAACTATACAGGTGTTTATAACTGTCTAGTATGTGTTGTTTTAGGTGTGTATATCTGATGTATATGATACTATGTAATGTATTATGTGATTAATATAATTTATTCGTTCCGCTGTTTAGATTGTGATGTTGTTTCTTTCTTCTTCTCTGTCTTTTCTCTTTTCTATCCCTTTCTTTCTTAAAAATGATGTGACTTTCTATGGTGAGAAAGTCGGGCCGTTTCAACTTACATTTGTTTACCTATATTTCATTTATAAAAAAATATATTATTTCCACTAATTCAATTAATTTGAATTCCATTCTAGTTATTATTTTTATTAATAATTCATTAATTTTTATTTTCTTAATTAATAAATTTCAAAAATCTTATTAAATTAAAATTTTAATTATCGAAATTTACGGGTCATTACAAGGAGTAATTTCAATTAGGGCCTTGACATACTCAAGGCGGTGTTATTCTCCATAGAGATGTCAAAACAGATCAAATAGCTAATATGGAATGCAATCTAGTTTATGCCCTCTAAAGATTGAAAAATTGAAGGGATATCTAAGAGGTACATCCAAACTGAAATTGACAGAACTTATTCATGGGCCAGATTGATAGAAAAATAACATTGGGTAATAGTAAACACTTTTACATCAATAACAACCAGGTAGGCTTCCGAAATTTAAGCCATCTCCTAAAGGCACGCGAATTTACAAAAACTACATAGATTTGTAACATTTAATGTCCAAAGATCCACGAAAGTTCCAAGTCCTAAGGATGTGTCATTTAACAGTGGAGAATGAAGGTGGATCATCTAAAAAAATATAACAAGATGGTCCTTCCAGAAAGAAACGTCAACATCGATGATCTCCTTAGGAGAAGTGATAATTTTATCAACAAAGTCAACCACAAACCGCTTGGGTGTATACAAGCCAGCATTTTGCGACATCTTCTTAAACAAAGAACCAACTATTTTTGGGTCGAGATCAACATCTTTAGAATGTTCTAGGACCGAATTAGATATCAAAGAACTACAACCCAATGCAATTTCAGAAGTTAAAGGAGATACCTAAATAACCAAAGCCACTGAATCCGTTGAATCCACTTGCACGTCAAAAACAGACAAATCACCATCCTTTAAACTTGACACCCCTATATATAAGGCGTACCCATGGTGAATTAAAGGGGGAACGTAGAATAATCAACATGAGGTAGGGGAAGAGCAGAGCTTCCAACCATTATGGCCATGAGGAACAAATCGCGATGTTTAGAAGCAAGAATAAGTGTGCGTTGAAAGGCAGCAAGGTAGGAGAAATGAGATCCAGAATCAAATGATGAGGTGGCGGGGAAAATAGGACGAGAGATTAGCAGATCTGAATTTCAAGTGGAAGCAAGACGCCAATTTTAATTGCATTTTGGGTATTTTATTGCATTATATAAGATTCACTTATTTAATTATAACAATTACAATTTAATATCAATTGTCGTAATTACGTATATATTATTTTTAATTAAAAACCAACTAATATTACAACTTTATCGTATGAATTATAGCATATATAATTCAATTTAAAATTTAATTTTTTTGTACTTATTTATTTATAAATTTTAGAATTTAAACTCAAAAAATTTTAAATTTATTTGCTTATAACTTTTATAAATTCCAATTTAAATATTATTTTTACTTTTTGAATATAAATTTAAAACAATTTTAACTTTTTTTATAACCCTTATAAATTTTAATTTTAATTCAAAACAAATTTAAATTAATTTATTTGCAAATGTATATCTACAAATTTAAAAAAATATTTGTATATAAACCTAAATTTAAATTTACATAACTATAATAACACAAAACGGAATTAAATTGTTGTATCAGATGCATTAGATGACAAGGTAAAAGGGCAAATTTCAAAAAATCTTTGAGAGTCACATGCACTAGATCTTTAATGGTGTAACCATGAATGAGTCGCTAACATTAAATCATATTTAATTTTTTACTGGTTGGATTTGATTTGAATTTAAATTATATTATATTATCACTGTAAAGAGGGTATAAATTTAGGTACAATGTTATTATTTTCTCAAAGTTATTCGAGAAAATAATTTATTATAAATTCAAAAAAAAATTGTCCAATTGTATATGTAATAATAAAACATTTTATCATATATACTGATATACATTTAACTTTTAACTTTAAATCACAAATATTTAAATAAACTTTTAACTTTAAACTTTAAATCACAAACATTTTATCATATATACCGATATACATTTAACTTTTGACTTTTAACGTACCAATAGTAGAATTGCCCCATAGATGTTCAACTCTTTCCCACATAGATGGCTAAGGACTAGACACACGTAGATGGCTAAGGACTAGACACACGTAGACATCCAAAATATGGCTACACACGGTCTACCATGTCTCGTAAATGAGCACCACAACCTCATGTTCTTCTCTGTGAGTTATAACGTAGAACATGTCCCTTCGGTCCATCACTAAATGCGATAATCACAGGCCATATCAAGTCATCAAAGTCATCGTACTTCCTTGGTTGTCATCCCAAAGTCCTCTAGAGCCATCTTAGGGTCATCTATCCTTACCCCAAACCTACTCTCAAGACCACCAAGCAACCTACAGTCTTGCCCCAAAGTCTACAACCAAACCCTAAGTCGAACCAAGCATGAAGCACCATGCAACACTGACCCGAGCAAAGCCAAAGCTACCGCGACCGAATCAACTTTACTTCCTAGACCTGAGCTAACATATAATGGCAAACTGGTTCCATGTCTGATCACCAAACCACCACTCACCAAGCAACCTCCATCGACCAGAGCCAAACCACCACCCCATCGAACCGAATTTCTTGCTAGTCCACCGATACAATCCCTCCATCAAACCAACTTCCTTGCTTGAGCACCGGTCCAACAATCCATCGAACCGACTTCTTATTCGACCACCGCATCTTTCCACTACCGATTCGATTTACTATAGCTTTGTCGAGTCCAATTTTCATATAGATTTCACCATTACGCTCTGTACCTAAACCCTTGTGCATTTCTATGCAACAATACAACTCTCAACGATCTTAAGTCAATTCGTTCGAAGCTCCATTTCATGGTTCCTAACTCTAAGTCACTCCAAAGAGTATATTAACCATACAAGATTCACACAAACACAACACACACAAATCGCATCCAACATCTAAGCATCCAAACACATCAAACCATAGCAATTTATCATGTAAATATATCCATAATATAGCATATCACATATAAAGACAACTATACTCCAAAACAACATGATTAAAGCACTTTAAATATTTCAAATTCATTTTACTTCAGGTTTGACTTAGAGAACGGCTCCAAAACATTAATTTGACTTTAAAAATGAGTTTATAACATGTCAAAACCTATTGATACATATATATTAAGGTGAGAGATGATAAACCACTCCCAAAGCCTCTAAAATTCAAGTTTTACATCCAAATCGATGCAAATCCAAATATGAACAACAAAGATGTTCCCAAATGAAGATTTGATAGTCTCAAATGAATTCCCTTGCTAATCTAATCCTAATCTATGATTTATACTTGATTTGGAGGAGAAAAGAGAAGGTTTTGGATAGAGGAAGGGTTAATGGAAACTTAGATCAATTTGGGAAGGTGTAAAAATGAATTGGGGATGATAGTTCAGCATAACAAGATCTCCAAACCGAAATGGGGTAGTAGGCTTGCCTCCAAACTCACTAATTACCTAATAAGATGCTCCAAAACTACCAATCTTCAAAAAACTATATTTTCTAACCAAAAAGTCCAAACCGCTATTATGACCACTCTACGGAAAGGAATATCATATATTTCCAATGGAAGTAGTCATGAATGTGAATTAGGATCCAATCAAAAGTTATAGCCAATATACCAAGATGTGACGCCCCAGCCCGAGACTCACATTAACAAAGAGTATTATTGGTAATACCGTCTGCTAATGCGAAGAATAGGGCTTGTTAGGACCGACCATATATAGCCTTGTCTTAAATTTCTATTTAATAGGTCGATAAATGCTCAATATTTTTTTTTCTAATTCAAGTGGATCGACAAATCCAATAAATACTAAATACAAAACCACAGGTGGTTATAGGATCTATCAGAACGAAATACAACAAATCAAATGCATAACACATCATTAATAGTGGTTTAGGGAAAATATAACTCCTAAAAATGAGAAATCCCATACTTGCCATATCGGCAACTCAAAGAAATCTCAAAGAAATCACCGTCTCAAAAATACGCCACAAGGCAATCAAATATAACTCTCCAACATATGAGAATATAATCCCAAATAAATGACAAAAGACAAATCTCATGTAATAACGCCAATAGGCAAATCTCAAAAAAAGCGCCAAAAGGAAAATCTCAAATAACGTCAGTGTAGGCAACTCAAATCTCAAAAATAGAACTCCCAAGAGTTCAAATTCCCAAAAGGTAATCGCCACAAATATACATTGAATGGTTCAAAAAATCAAATCCGAAAATGGGCGATAAACTATGGAAAATAGTCAAAGAAATAATCTCAAAGATATAGCACTTCAAAACATCACATAATCATCATCAAAATCAAGAACGAGTAGTTTGGCCTTTGTTCTTTTGATTTGCGACTTGTTCTTAGCTTGTTTATGTATTTATATATATGATGTTTACTGTTCTATGATGTGATATGCATTCTGTTATTGTATTTTGTTCTGATAGATCCTTAGTCACCTATAGTTTTGTATTAAGCATTTATTGGATATGTCGATCCACGAGAGATAGAAAAAAATGCAGAGCATTTAACGACGTATTCAGTAGATGTTTAAGACAAGATTATAGATGGTCGCTCCTAACCAGCCCTATCCTCCGCATTAGCAGACAGAATTGTCCAGTAATTCTCTTTGTCAATGTGGGTCTCGGGGTGGGATGTCACGGCTTGTTTTTCAGAGGCAAAATCATCCAGAAAAATTCTAAATATAGGAAATGTCACTAATAGGCATTTTCCATAGTTATAGAGTAATACACCTTATATGAATGTAAAATTAATATTTTATGATTCTTCGATACATAAATTAATATTTTCCACGAGAGAGAGAATGAATTTCTGTGTTAGTAGAATAAGCAAGCTAGGTATATTTATAGCAACATTGATGGACCATGTAAAACATTTTACCCAAATGTACTATTCAAGGTATGATCCATTATAAGGAAGTGCTTATCTCAATTAATTGATTAAACTCATTTACTTAATTTATACCTATATAATTTTTGGCCTGCATGATTTTAAAACAATTTTAAGAATTTCGACTATCAAAATATATATATATATATATATTATGTACTATAATTAAATTGTTATACTAGCCCAAAAAATAATTAAATAAATATATTACAATTATATATTTTATTAATCAATTCTAAACCCTCTATAATAGCTAAAATGACAATTAATTAATTAATATAAATACTACATTAATTTGTCTATTATAATAGTTTATTATTTTTATAAATTATTTCAATAAATTATTTTCGGTCAAATACTAAGAATTGTGGTTGCGTGACTGCTAAGAGTAAACTCATCCCTTAGTAGTATGTAAATAATTTAAATATTAAAGCATGTATAGACTTTATTGAAAGCACAATAGAGGACACAAGTTCAGCTGCTTACAGATTATCTAAGTGAAATCCAAGTTCTTATCTTTTAAAGCAATATCTTTAAGCAATGATATATTATGCATGTTTTCTCTTCATTATGACTATATCATTAGATATCTAGAGCTCAGTCAATGGTCAAAACTCTAATAACATCCTTATTTAATTGCTATGTCCAATGTTAAAGTGCATGGCTCAATTTGACAGCAATTATCTATTAACTGATTTGCTTTGGCCAAAGATTTTGACTTTACATTGATTAAAAATTACGATATACTAACCTTCTATTCAAATAAGGTGAATCATTTCTTGAATAGTGTTTCACTTCTTTAAGTAGTTTGACTTATAACCAACTATGGCTTTAACACTATCTGAGTTGCTGTGTAATTAACTATAATCAAATTATAGTTTAAACACCTAAGATTCACATTATTCTCAAGTCAAAAAAATAATATACATCAAAATAAAAAATCTTCTATTTGACTTTAAACCTATAAAAGACTCTCAGTGCTACCTTTGTAATTATTCTAAACAACTACACAGACGTAACCACTTTATCTCTAACAATCACGATAATTCATCGTCCATCATTTGCAAAGTATTATATATGGATATCCCGTTCTTGATACATCTTGATCAGGGACATTTAAGGACAAGTATTTACTCATACAATTCAATACCCATTGAGACGACCCGACTTTCTACCACCAGAAAATCGCATCATCTTTTAAGAAAGAAAGGGATAGAAAAGAGAATAGAAAGAAGAGAAGAAAGAAACAACATCAGAATCTAACAGCGGAATGAATAAATTATATTAATAATATAAATATTACATAGTTTACAACCACATCAGATTTACACAGATATACAACACATACTAGACAGTTATAACACCTGTCTAGTTATTACAACTCAAAGACAACAACTCAGAGAACACACAGCGGAATACTATAGATATATCTACACGCAGAAGCCTCCTGCTCCATTGCTCCTCCACAATTCGTCAAAGCTAACCTGGATCCTAATCTGAATTCCCTTGGCTACTCGTAAAAATTTGAGTACCCAAGAGTTTATGAAAAACAAAAATAAACTCCGGGTCATACATGGGTTTGGTGTGAGTAACAGGTTAAAGTTGCTTAACTTTCAAAAACCTTTTGAAAAGAAAGGTATCACGTAAGACTTCCCACTCATAAACATGGAAAAGTTTTTACCTTACGCTAGGAAATCCGATGATATTATAATAGTGTCTAGGGTTTTCAAATAAATAAGAAATAGCCGAAATTGTTACATTCATTAAATTCCAGCGACTATCCACAAAAGTGGGTAATAAAATCAAAACCGTTGGCACTTATTGGATTTTGGATTCCATACAATGGCAGGGCAACTGGGGTACCGTCCGTCACAGTACGTGGCCTAGATCAACGTACCGAGGATCACTCCCGACCCCCTGCAACACAAAGCCGGACCCATTCCTTACTGAACAGTTCCGAACAAGACAACCTCGTGATTGTAGCTAGCAACCACCCACACAGCCGAATATAAAGGGACTTCTAGACAGGGATCAATCTTGCTCTCCAGTGGGTGCGACCCACGAAGCCTTGCTGCACCTCCCCTATTTTAGCCATTCCCGATTGATGAGGCTTGAGGTTACGATTACCTTTATAGGACATATCACTTAGAATGCTCATCGTCCACCTGACGATGTTCTGAAAGCATTCAATCCATACAAGTTCGTTCCGGGTTCGAACGAAACCGAAGGCATTATCTCATTACACTTATTTTGGAATCACCCTCAGAGTTAACGACAATAACCCTTGCACTCTGAACCCCCATCTCGAATCTATAAGAACTAATTCCGTCAACTCATTACGGAATCACCCACAGAGTTATACTGACTCATAGTCCTTACACCTCGAGTCTTCACAAAGCTCCACTTTGATTCACGACCTAACGTTATTTGGAATCGATGTGGTTTTCGGATATCCAAATATGGAAACCCGATCCCGGTCTCATCGAAATCCAAAGCGTGTCTTTTAAGGTCCAAGTTCTTTAAAAGTTTTTAAAACAATTCAATACAGTATCTAAATACACACAGATAGATAATTCATAAACCATAACTGATAATCAACATTATCATATAACAGGTATCCACATTATCAATATCAAATAGATATACCACATATCACCATCACAATATATAATCTAAGTTATCATCACAATACAATCAAACATCCATACCACACAATATTATTCATCTCATTACTAAGATCTCAAAGCATCCAAGACAATCAATGACATCCATTCATACATAAACAAAGATTTACTCATCCCCATATAATTAATTTAAAATGAATTAAATTAATTTTCTCTATTACTAATTAATTTAAAATGAATTAAATTAATTCCTTCATCTTTAATTAATTTAAAATAAATTAAATTAATTACTTCACCAAATTATAACTTGCTTACCCAACTATTTAATTGATTGCAATCAATTAATCAATCATAAATTACTTTAATTAATCACTCTTGATTAATTACCCTTAATTACATTCATGTAATTATCCTAAATTAATTTTACAAATTAATTAACCTCAAACAAAACAGTAATTAACCTTTAATTACTTCAATTAATTAATTAATCATAATTAATTACATTAATCCTTAATTAATTAATTACCTTTAATTACCTATTATTGATTAATTAATCATAATTAATCAACTTTAATTACATCATTAATTTTAATAATTAATGATCCTTAATTATTATTATTTTTTTAAATTAATTATATTAACTGACTTAATTACTCTATTAAAACAAATTAATTATCCTTAAATTAATTTCTCAATTAATTATTTGATTAATTACTAAGTAATTAATCCAGATTACTTCATACTTAAACATCTCTACTTAATTACAATCTGTAATTATTAACTAATTACTTAACTAAGTAATTTCCAAAACTTTAATTACATAAAGTAATTATTTATAAAACTCAAGTGTTTATAATTAATTAAACTTAATTAATTAAAAAATAAACAATCCATTAAATTAAATTAATTACATTAAGTAATTAATTTCCTAATTACTTTATCAAGTAATTATACTCAAATCATTCATAATTGATTATTATTAAATTAATTAATCTAATTAATTATAAAAATTAACCATATTAATTAATTGTTAAATAATCCTGGTTAATGACCTTCATTAACCCTTCTTTAATTATTTTATAAGGTAATTAACTTGAATTAATTACAATTTAAATTATCTTTAATCATTTATTAATTAAAGTTAATTATTAAATTAATTAACCTTGATTTAAAAACTTAATTATATAATTAATAATATTCATTCATCATTAATTAATATTTAATTAATGATCTTAATTTTAAATTGATTAATCATTAATCAATTATTAATCCCAAATACAGTTAATTAATTAAATTAATTAACAAATCTTAATTACCTTGTTAATTAATTCTAAAACATAAATCTTAATCAAATTTTCAAAAACATAACTTAATTATGTTTAAAACAATTTAATTGAAACAAAGAGCTTTTTGAACTACTTTAAAATTTCCATTTTAAATACAAGTTTAAAATAGAACAAATTTTAAAACTTATCAAAATTTAAATAATTTTAAACTTATTTAAATTTCAGGACAAAACAAAAGTTTGTTAATGAAATCATAAAATTTTGAAGTTAAATTCATTTCAAAGATTTTTATAACTTAAATTTATATTTAATTTAAAACCTTAATTATTAAACCTTCTTTAAAATTTAAAACTGAACTTCAAATTTTACTTTTGAATTTCCAGATTTTAAATTAACTTCAAATCTATTCATATTTTTAAAATCTTATTATTAAAAAGTTTAAACTATCTTATCAACATGATATAGTTAATAGAGTTAAATTTTTAAACTTAAGTTTCTGTTTTAAAAACTAAAATTTGAATTTCAAATCAGAAATTCAAACTTGAATTTGAATTAAACCTAAACCTTACTTTACACAAAAGCTACAGATTTTAAAAAAGTTTAAAACCAGATTTTATAAAACACAGTTTCTATAACCTGTAACTACAGTGACCTGAGAAAACTTATTCTACTTCGAGTCAAAAGCTGCCTTACTTCGAGTTTCCTACTTACTTACTTCGAGTCATTCTCCCATCCACTTCGAGTAAACCAAACCTTCCCCTGAAACATTCCCAAACTCAATAGTTCATCAGAGAACTCATCGCCGCCACCTCTGCCGATCATCTCAGGTGATCAAGCCACAACCAGAAACCCCTCAACCCACTAACATTATCACCAAATCGAACAGAAATCAAAGCATTCAAAATTTAAGCTCTAAAACCCCCAAATTCCAAAACCTGGAAATTTTTTACAGGTTTCAACTCAAAACCTGTCATCATCCATTCCAAATTGCTCCGATCACCAGAGGTTCACCCAATCCAACCTCGAACTCCTTCAAACACCTACCACACATTTCCAAAGTACCAGAATGCTCAATCAACCCTACACCTCAAACTGACTAAATGCTCAAACCCACTTCTAAACTAGGGTTATACTCTGAAAATCAAAACTGCATCAATTCTAATAAATTAAACCCTCATTTCTGATTTTACTAAGAATCTGTGTACCTTTTACTATAACTCGGAAGAATTTTAAAACATCTCAAGCCACAGATTTCATGAACTTGCTAAATTTCATTTCTTAGTTCAATTTAAAACTGTTACTTGAATTAACACCCAAAAATACAAATTGTTAGTTTAAAAATTCATGTTTTTGTAATAAATTTTGTTACCTGATACTACATTACAAGTTAAATGTAACGACCCGTATTTTACGTGTCGATATATCGTAGAATTCTAGGTCGTTAGTGTTGTTTATGTCGTCCTTAGCCTAAGTCGTAAGGGAGGATAACTCGTATGTTGTTTGAGTCGCGTGGAAGTTAGATTGGGAAGTCAACTCGAGATAGTGCTAGAGCGAGTTAACGGGTTAGTGATATTAGCGAGTTACGAGTTATCGGGTTAGAAAGGTTACGACTTAGTGGCTGGGACGAGTTAGCGTGTTAGTATGTTGACCGAGTCATAATAGTTAACGAGTTAACTAGTGGGCGAGATAAGGATTTAACTCATATGGCCGAGTTATAGGAGTTAACAGGTTAGGTTTGGCCGGGTTAAGAACTGAACGACTTAAGAGTTAGTGGAGTTAGCGCGTTGCCGAGTTAGTGAGGCTAGTGTGTTAGCGGGTTAGTGAGCTAACGAGTTAGCAGAGTTACCGAGTTAAGTTGTTAGGTCGGCCGAGCGCTAACACGCGTGTCTCGGGGTTGAGTTAAGTCGCGGCACAGTTAACCCGCATGTGTGTGTGTTGTATCGTGTTGGCTTGAGTTGGCAGAGGATTGTTAAGTCGTGAGTCGGCAAGGCTAAGTCGCGAACGACTTAGGGGATGAGTCGGCGGCCGACTTAAGGGGCGAACGGGTTAGCGATTTTCATCCTATAAATAGAGGGGTTTGGCTCACTTTTTGGCACCGGATTTTGAAGCGACGAAGTGCTGCCATTTTGAGAGCTCGACTACAGCATTTCTTCATCTCCTTTTTTCCATTTCAATCTAGTTCTAACATCCATCCAAGATTGAAGATTGAAGAGCCAAAGTTGAAGATCTTCATCCAACGAAGCTAGATTTCACCGTTTCAAGCGGGATTTCGACGAATCAAGCTTGAATCTTCGCTGTCCAGATCTGAAGTTGATAGTTTTTGGAGTGTTTGGGTGATTCGGTGAGTGGTGGTTATCTCTCACGCGGACCCAAAGGAGTATATTGGTTTGGTGGTTTGTTGGAGTGTTGTAGATAGTGATTTTATGCATTTTTCCTTAGATCCAAGTGTAGATCCACTACTCATGAAGATGTTTACTTATACAAGTTCATTTATCAAGTTGAAGAGACAAAACCCATGATTTATATTTGTTAGATCTATGCTCATTTATTTACGAAATTGCCATTTTCATTGTAATTGTTTATTTAGATCTTGTTTGAATGATTGGTTGCTTGGATTAATGTTTGATTGGATTGATTAGTTGATATATAGCTTGATTTGATCAAGTTGGTTGATGATGATTCAAAAGCTAAGTGGAAAGGCTCTTGAATGGTGAAAGCTGCTTGTGGCATATGAAGCGGATGTTGAAGCTCATATGTATGGATTAGATGATGTTGAGATGGACTTTTCCATGATGCGAGGAGGCAAAGCATGATGATGAGATGGGACGCGTCATGATGACGTTCCAAGCACGGGCTGCGACGACGTGCGAAGCTATGTTGATAACTCGGTGATGCGATCCGGGTTGATGATAATGGTTAGCTTGAGAGGCGCTTGAGCTAGTATGAAAATAGTCGTCAAGGAGGATGACTGGGAGGCTGAGATCTCATCGTTGTTGAAGGTTCTAGCATGCTCAAAGCAAGAGTACGTTGGAACGGGCTGCGACGACGTTCCAAGCACGGGCTGCGACGACGTGCTAGTACTCTGGGTAGTTGCGAAATTTCCTAGGCACGGGCTGCGACGACGTGCGGAGTTATGTCTAGAACCGGGGTTACCATTAGCCCTTGACAGATGGTCGTTCAACTAACGGTGAAATCAAGGCAATGATAACAGTGATAGCCAGAGTCATGGATGTTTGGACGTTTGGTTGTATCATCATTCGGTCTCAAAAGCGGTGTTTTCCGGGTGCTCATCTGATCTTGGCTTAGGCCTTGGGGGTTTGTATTTGGAAAACATCGACCTTGACTCGAATGATTATTGCTTTACTTTAATTGTCTGCCATGTTATGCTTGCTTCTCCTTAGTGTGTGTCTGGGGGCTATCACTGTAGAAAGAGGCGGAGTGGGATGGTTTGGTTCCTATTCCTTTTATCTCTTATACTCTTTTGGTATGTTTGATGGTTGATTTACTGCTCACTAAGACTTTGTCTGACCCAAGGTTTTATGTCTCCTCTTATTACCTTGGGCTGTTCATCCATGTTGGGATGGGCAGACTAGGTAGCAGGTGACAGGTGTTGTTCTTGGAGATCTACGCTGATGATGACAAAGACGAGCAGGAGGCTTTTGCATATTATTTCATATTATATGTACTGGGTGTTCCGCTGCTGTATTTGTTTGAGTGTTATGTAGTGAGGCTTTGATGTTTGGATGATTCATATGTTTGTATAAAATTATTATGATGCTTATATGATGATGTCCTGTTCTATGGAGCTTCACTATATTGTATTTCTCTATTGTATTTTATCCCTGCGCTGTGAGTTGTACGATAGATTCTGCGATGTTTATTTTACCTTGACGGTCACCCATGGCTGCCTGGCACACCTTCGGAGCACCATTCCCTTGTTTCTGTGCGGGAGTCACGGGCGGTCGTCACATTTGGTATCAGAGCTTTGGTTAATCGATTTTAGCCAACGCTCGCTAATGTAACTACGTATGAGAGACGTAATTGTATTTTGATGAATGATTACTATATATAATATAGTAGTTTAGAAGGATTTGAACTCCTTATGCAGTTGTTTCTCAAGGTGTTCTAAGTCATTCCTTTTGTCGATATTAAGGATGAGTCGAAGAGGGAGACCAGCTGCTAGGGAAGGTCGTGCTGCTAGGGAAGCTGTTGATTATGCTCCTATGTTTGAGGCCATGATGACTTCGATCATGAGAAGGATACCAGCCTCGGGGCCATCAGTAGATGTTGGAGTTCAAGTTCAAGCTCCAAGACCGGTGGATTTTGCTAAGCTTTGTAAGGACTATACTTCTCTTGGAGGAAAGGTTTTCTTGGGGACGGAATCGACCATTGAGGTGCAGAGATGGATTGATGCATGTCAAAGGATTTTTGGTGACTTGGGAATTGAGGATGCGACTAAGAGGAAGCTTGCATCAAGGCAACTTCAAGGGAGAGCTTCAGATTGGTGGAATTCTATCACCATTGATACTCCGGAGGAGGAGATTATTTGGGAGCAATTCCAAGCTAGATTTGAAGCTAAGTTCATCTCTACGGCTCAGAAATCTGTCTTGTTTAAAAAGTTTGTGGAGCTCAAGCAAGGTGGAAGACCAGTTCTTGAGTATGTTTCTGAGTTTGAAGCTTTGTCCAAGTATGCTCGGTCATATATTGATTCTCCGTATCAGAAGAATGAGAAGTTTGTGACGGGCTTGGACGCTTATCTTGGGAGGCAGTTGGTGGATCACTTGGATGACCCATTTGAGAAGCTTGTGGAGAAAGCTCTCAGGCATGAGAGTTTGTTTCCTAAGGAAGGATCTGTTGTTGCTGTAACCAAGGAAGGGTCCAGGCCACAGCAGGGTGGAAACAAGAAGAGGAAGCAGCAACAACAGAAGGGTAAGGATGGCCAGAAGAAGCCGAAGGGCAAAGTGACTTGCTATAATTGCCAGCGGAAGGGCCATCTCTCCAAGGATTGTGGGAATCCAAAGGCGCCGGCGAAATGCCACAACTGTGACAAGCCAGGGCATTTCAGGAAAGATTGTCCAGAACCGAGGAAGGACAGGCAGATTGTGCAAGCTTATGCTTTGGGAGCTGTGCCGTCGTTTTCAAAAGCTCTTACTGCTGAAGAGAAAGGGAAGAGTGTGGTGGTTCAAGGTACTCTTTTCATTTGTGGTGTTCCAGTTAGAGTGTTGTTTGATACTGGGGCGTCGCATTTTTTTGTTTGTGATGATCTTGTAGGCCGGTTAGGTTTGGAACCGGATATTGTTGATAGGCCATTGGTTGTGACTAATCCAGTCGGGGGTTCGTCATGTTTGTGTATGATATGTCGTGGTCTAGTTGTGTCGAGTCATGATTGGTCGTTTGTTTGTGATTGCTTTGTTCTGAACTTTGCGGGGTTCGGAGTTATTTTGGGTATGGACTGGCTTAGGAAGTATGCGGCAAGAATTGATTGTGAGAGGCTGGAGGTGACAGTCGGGAATGTGGAAGGGCGAAAGGTTGTGATACGATGTAAGCATGAGGAAGGCGTCTTCATGAGCTTCATGTATTCGCTGGTTGTTTCACGGGATGGACTGTCATCGGTGCCTATTGTGAATGGATTTGAAGATGTCTTTGACGAAGTCAAAGGGTTGCCGCCGCATAGGGAGATCGAGTTTTGTATCAATCTAGTTGAGGGAGGCAGACCTGTTGTGATGCCTCTTAGGCGGATGGCGCCTAGGGAGCAGCTAGAGTTAAAGGTGCAAGTTGATGACCTTTTGCAGAAAGGATTCATTCGGAGAAGTGTGTCCGAATGGGGTGCACCAGTTGTGTTCGCAACCAAAGCGGATGGATCGTTGAGGTTGTGTATGGATTATCGTGAGCTGAATAAAGTGACTAGGAAGAACAAGTATCCATTGCCGAGAATAGATGACTTGTTTGATCAGCTTCACGAAGCTAGGGTGTTTTCTCAGATGGATTTGGCAACGGGATTTCACCAGTTGAGAGTGGCTAAGGATAGTGTGCCGAAGACTGCTTTTAGGACACCATCCGGTTATTATGAGTGGCTGGTAATGCCGTTTGGATTGACTAACGCACCAGCATATTTTGTGGATCTTATGAATAGAGTGTTCAGAGATCAGTTGAATAAGTTCGTGCTTGTGTTCGTGGATGATATTCTGATTTATTCCAGAACTGAAGAAGAGCACAAGACGCACTTGAGTATTGTTTTGGAAATCTTGCGGAAACATTAGTTGAAGGCTAAGTTTTCAAAGTGTCACTTCTGGAAGAGTGAAGTGAGATTCTTAGGCCATGTTATCTCTGGAAATGGAATCGCGGTTGATCCCGCTAATGTGGCAGCAATCCAGGATTGGGTTAGACCTAAGAATGCATCTGATGTGAGAAGTTTTCTTGGATTAGCAGGATATTTTCGTCGGTTTATCAAAGACTTTTCCAAGATAGCTGCACCGTTAACAGGATTGACGAAAAAGAACCAAGTGTTCAGATGGGATGATAAGTGTGAGCAAGCTTTCGTAATCCTGAAAGAGCGACTGACGAGTGCTCCTGTTTTGACTATTCCAAGTGGGAATGATGAGATGGTGGTTTACACCGATGCATGTGGTACTGGACTTGGAGCAGTGCTGATGCAGAAGGATAAAGTTGTTGCATATGCTAGTCGACAACTGAAGCCGCATGAAAGGAATTATCCGACTCATGATTTGGAGCTAGCGGCGATTGTATTTGCTTTGAAGATGTGGAGACATTACCTGTTGGGAGTTAGATTTGAGTTGTTTACAGATCATAAGTCGTTGAAGTATCTGTTCTCCCAAAAGGATTTGAATCTTCGACAGCAACGATGGCTAGAGTTTTTAGCATCGTATGATTTTGGTATAGCCTATACTCCGGGAAAAGGCAACGCAGTGGCAGATGCGTTAAGTCGAAGACATGCAGGATTGGGAGCCATGTTTTCGGAATGGAAGAGTCTAGAGTATTTGGCTGAATTTGACTTCAGGCCTAGATGTGAATTGGAACCTGAGATGTTGGCAAACTTATCGATAAGGCCTACTCTTGTGGAGAGAATTGGCGACAGCCAAAAGCGAGATGATAAGCTTGTCAAGATTATCCGAGATTTGGAATCTGGATTGAATCCAGAAAAGGATAAAGGATTTGAAGTCGATCGAGAGGGTTGGCTTCGAAAGCAAGGACGACTAGTTGTTCCCGATGTAGATGGATTGAGAGATGAAGTTCTTAGGGAAAGTCATCACTCGAAGTTGACAATTCATCCAGGTGGAAATAAGATGTATCGGGATATGAAGAGAACCTATTATTGGGCAGGTATGAAGAAGGATGTTGGAAATTTTATTTCCAAGTGTATGAATTGCCAGTTGGTTAAGGCAGAGCAGAAGAAACCAAGTGGATTGCTTCATCCATTAGAAGTTCCTATGTGGAAGTGGGAACAGATATCGATGGATTTTATCGATGGTCTACCTAGAACAAGAGCAGGAAATGAAGGGATTTGGGTCATAGTAGATCGGTTGACCAAGAGTGCAAGATTCATTCCTGTTCGATCGACTAGGACTGCATCGAAGTTGGCTGAGTTATATGTTAAGTGGATAGTTCGATTCCATGGTATTCCGAAGAGTATAGTGAGCGATCGAGACCCATTGTTCACTAGTGGATTTTGGAAGACCTTCCAGGAATTTTTGGGAACCGAGTTGTGTTTGAGTACAGCTTATCATCCCCAAACAGATGGTTAGACTGAGAGAGTCAACCGAGTTTTGGAAGATCTCCTCAGAGCCTGTGTTTTGGATTTCGGAGGATCATGGGAAGATCACCTTCATTTGGTGGAATTTGCATATAAGAACAGTTATCAGTCAAGTATTGGTATGGCACCATATGAAGCACTGTATGGAAGACCGTGTAACTCTCCGACATGTTGGTTGGAAACTGGAGAAAAACTGGTACTTGGGCCAGAGATGATTCGATAGACTACGGATTGTATAGAGATCATTCGGCAACGAATGAAGGCAGCCCAAAATCGTCGGAAAAGTTATGCCGATAAGCGTCGTAAGGATTTGGAATTCGACGTGGGTGATATGGTTTTTGTGAAGATTTCTCCATTGAAGAATGTTATTAGATTCGGGAAGAAAGGAAAGTTAACTCCGAGATTTGTTGGACCATTCCCGATTATCGAGCGAATTGGAAAGCTCGCTTATAGATTGGAGTTACCGGAGAAGATGGCGGGTGTGCACAATGTCTTTCATGTATCTTATCTACGGAAGTATGTGCATGACTCGAATACGGTGGATTCTGCTGATAGCTGTGAAGACTTGGAGGTTGATCCAGTGGTTACGAGACCTCGTAAGCCGCTTCGTGTTGTTGAAACCGACACGAAACAGCTTAGGAGGAAGACGGTTACGTTGCTCAAGGTACAATGGAGTGATGATATTAACGATTGTACGTGGGAGGTGGAAGAGAGGATGAAGGCAGCTCATCCTGAACTCTTCAAGGTATGGCCCTAAGGTGTCGTGACATCTCATGAATTTGTAACTTGTTCTAATCATAGAATTCTGCATGCTAGGCTTGAATTGGATGCATGGTTTGTTGATTGCTATGGATGGTAGGCATGCGGAATAATTTTTGATTGCTCTTGTTTGCTTGGAATTTCGAGGGCGAAATTCCTAAGGGGGAGAGAATGTAACGACCCGTATTTTACGTGTCGATATATCGTAGAATTCTAGGTCGTTAGTGTTGTTTATGTCGTCCTTAGCCTAAGTCGTAAGGGAGGATAACTCGTATGTTGTTTGAGTCGCGTGGAAGTTAGATTGGGAAGTCAACTCGAGATAGTGCTAGAGCGAGTTAACGGGTTAGTGATATTAGCGAGTTACGAGTTATCGGGTTAGAAAGGTTAGCGACTTAGTGGCTGGGATGAGTTAGCGTGTTAGTATGTTGACCGAGTCATAATAGTTAACGAGTTAACTAGTGGGCGAGATAAGGATTTAACTCGTATGGCCGAGTTATAGGAGTTAACAGGTTAGGTTTGGCCGGGTTAAGAACTGAACGACTTAAGAGTTAGTGGAGTTAGCGCGTTGCCGAGTTAGTGAGGCTAGTGTGTTAGCGGGTTAGTGAGCTAACGAGTTAGCAGAGTTACCGAGTTAAGTTGTTAGGTCGGCCGAGCGCTAACTCGCGTGTCTCGGGGTTGAGTTAAGTCGCGGCACAGTTAACCCGCGTGTGTGTGTGTTGTGTCGTATTGGCTTGAGTCGGCAGAGGATTGTTAAGTCGTGAGTCGGCAAGGCTAAGTCGCGAACGACTTAGGGGATGAGTCGGCGGCCGACTTAAGGGGCGAACGGGTTAGCGATTTTCATCCTATAAATAGAGGGGTTTGGCTCACTTTTTGGCACCGGATTTTGAAGCGACGAAGTGCTGCCATTTTGAGAGCTCGACTACAGCATTTCTTCATCTCCTTTTTTCCATTTCAATCTAGTTCTAACATCCATCCAAGATTGAAGATTGAAGAGCCAAAGTTGAAGATCTTCATCCAACGAAGCTAGATTTCACCGTTTCAAGCGGGATTTCGACGAATCAAGCTTGAATCTTCGCTGTCCAGATCTGAAGTTGATAGTTTTTGGAGTGTTTGGGTGATTCGGTGAGTGGTGGTTATCTCTCACGCGGACCCAAAGGAGTATATTGGTTTGGTGGTTTGTTGGAGTGTTGTAGATAGTGATTTTATGCATTTTTCCTTAGATCCAAGTGTAGATCCACTACTCATGAAGATGTTTACTTATACAAGTTCATTTATCAAGTTGAAGAGACAAAACCCATGATTTATATTTGTTAGATCTATGCTCATTTATTTACGAAATTGCCATTTTCATTGTAATTGTTTATTTAGATCTTGTTTGAATGATTGGTTGCTTGGATTAATGTTTGATTTGATTGATTAGTTGATATATAGCTTGATTTGATCAAGTTGGTTGATGATGATTCAAAAGCTAAGTGGAAAGGCTCTTGAATGGTGAAAGCTGCTTGTGGCATATGAAGCGGATGTAGAAGCTCATATGTATGGATTAGATGATGTTGAGATGGACTTTGCCATGATGCGAGGAGGCAAAGCATGATGATGAGATGGGACGCGTCATGATGACGTTCCAAGCACGGGCTGCGACGACGTGCGAAGCTATGTTGATAACTCGGTGATGCGATCCGGGTTGATGATAATGGTTAGCTTGAGAGGCGCTTGAGCTAGTATGAAAATAGTCGTCAAGGAGGATGACTGGGAGGCTGAGATCTCATCGTTGTTGAAGGTTCTAGCATGCTCAAAGCAAGAGTACGTTGGAACGGGCTGCGACGACGTTCCAAGCACGGGCTGCGACGACGTGCTAGTACTCTGGGTAGTTGCGAAATTTCCTAGGCACGGGCTGCGACGACGTGCGGAGTTATGTCTAGAACCGGGGTTACCATTAGCCCTTGACAGATGGTCGTTCAACTAACGGTGAAATCAAGGCAATGATAACAGTGATAGCCAGAGTCATGGATGTTTGGACGTTTGGTTGTATCATCATTCGGTCTCAAAAGCGGTGTTTTCCGGGTGCTCATCTGATCTTGGCTTAGGCCTTGGGGGTTTGTATTTGGAAAACATCGACCTTGACTCGAATGATTATTGCTTTACTTTAATTGTCTGCCATGTTATGCTTGCTTCTCCTTAGTGTGTGTCTGGGGGCTATCACTGTAGAAAGAGGCGGAGTGGGATGGTTTGGTTCCTATTCCTTTTATCTCTTATACTCTTTTGGTATGTTTGATAGTTGATTTACTGCTCACTAAGACTTTGTCTGACCCAAGGTTTTATGTCTCCTCTTATTACCTTGGGCTGTTCATCCATGTTGGGATGGGCAGACTAGGTAGCAGGTGACAGGTGTTGTTCTTGGAGATCTACGCTGATGATGACAAAGACGAGCAGGAGGCTTTTGCATATTATTTCATATTATATGTACTGGGTGTTCCGCTGCTGTATTTGTTTGAGTGTTATGTAGTGAGGCTTTGATGTTTGGATGATTCATATGTTTGTATAAAACTATTATGATGCTTATATGATGATGTCCTGTTCTATGGAGCTTCACTATATTGTATTTCTCTATTGTATTTTATCCCTGCGCTGTGAGTTGTACGATAGATTCTGCGATGTTTATTCTACCTTGACGGTCACCCATGGCTGCCTGGCACACCTTCGGAGCACCATTCCCTTGTTTCCGTGCGGGAGTCACGGGCGGTCGTCACATTAAACATGTTTAAGTTTGTTAAAAATTCACATGAAGCTTTCTGTGTTATAGAGACATTATCCTGTATATACATTTTTATTTACTTAAGTTTAAATTTAAAACTTCAAGCAACCAAACCCTTAACATCATAGCTTTTAATTCTATCTATGATAAGCAAACTCCTTAAATTATTCTAAAACCCAAATACTATCTTAAATTAGATAAAATTGTAGGGGATTCTTTTAATAGAAAGATGATCTGGGTATACTGCAGGATATAACAAACATGCATACTCAATCACCATTATATCAGACACATAACATAATTTATCTTAAGCAACCTGATTTCCATTTAGGATGTAAATGTTACTCACCTTAAAACAATGCAGAGTTGTTTTGATCCCTAGAATTTTGCAGAAAACAAAAATATGCAGAGTCCCTGTTTTGACTTCCTTTTGGATTTGCAGGAAAATGAATATGCAGGTATGCTTTTTGATCTAAAATTTCATGCATGCTTCTTGGATGAAACAATGGTTGCATGCATGTAGAAGATGTAGTAGCTAATCCCCCCAAAGACATGCAGATGCTATCACTTCCCAGTTTTAAAAACAGAATGCAGAAAAATGCAGGCTTCACTTTGCTTTTTAGGAAATGCAGTTTTGATCTTTGAGTAACATGCAGATTTTTGGTGAATAGATGCAGATTTGCATTGGACTTGAACATGTATTTGAAGGGCTTAGATATGAGGTATGCAGATTTTTTTTGGATTTAGTTTTGATGAGGAGTTACAGGAATTTGCAGATTTATATTTTTATGAAGAGGAATATGCAGATGTTTGGATTTGAGGTATGCAGATTTTGATTAAGGATATGAAAATGCTTTTGATTTTAAAATATGCAGATTTTAGGATTGTGGATATGAAAAATGAAAATGATTTAGATTTTAAAGGTTTGAAGATTTTCTTTTGATTAAGGAAGAATGAAAAATATATGCATGAATGAAGATTGTAAACTATACAAATGTATTTCCAGATTTTAATGAAAGAAAATAAAATAAAAACTAAAATTTTAACACTTGTCTATTATTACAACACTTGTCAAATTGTATATGTTAGTTTTTAAACACATGTAAAAGAATGCAACACATGTTTTTCCCTTAAAGTAATTTGTATTTAAATTTACAAAATAAATGCATGAATTAGCTTAGTTTCAATTTGTTAATTTATATTTAAACATGTGTATAAATTTACAAAAGAAATAAGAACAATTCATGTTTATAAATAAACATTTACATAAAATAATTAAAAAATTCAAAATTTATACTTTTGAATTTAAATTAAAACTAAATTCAAAACCAAACAATTTCAAATTAAGTTATAAATAAAAATTCAATTTGAAATAAAAATTACAAATTCTTATTCAAAACTTATTTTAAAAGTTATTACAATATCAATATTATTTTTATAACTCTCTTATTATTAAATAAAAATCATTTTTAAAGAAATTAAATTTTTATTAAATAAATAATCCATTTTATTAAGCCATAAAACCATTTTGTTAAATTTATTCTAAATTTAAAACTCAAGCTAATTTAATTTAAACATTTAATATTTTTTTATTATCAATTTTAAAATCATATATTTATGAAATAGTTTCAAAAATTCAATACTAATAAAAATCAAAATTTCCAATTTATAATGTATATATATTAGAATTTTAAAACATTGTTCATTTATTAAATTTAAACCAAATCATTTATTAAATTTTGAAAAGCTTAAATATTAAATAAAACAAATTTTCCAAATTACTAAAAATATTAAACTAGAAAATATGCTTTACTTATTAAAATTAAAACAAATGCTAATCTATTCAAAATCTAAACCATATATTATATTGAAAATAGAAATCAATTTATTATTTTTAAAAGATAAAATAACCAATTTAAATATTTATTGAAGAAGATTATTAAATCTATTTGAATAATTCTTAACAGAATATCAATATCAATTTAATTTTAACTACAGATTATTAAATTGATATTGTTAAAAATACCGGGATATTACAATCCTTCCCCCTTAAAAGAATTTCGTCCTCGAAATTTATAACAAAGGTAATTTAATAATCTCATTAAATTTAAATTTTAAACACAAGCATATATCAAACATATGCTAACAACCAAAAACAACCAATTCAACCAATCAAACAAATCTAATTATCCAGACAAATTCTGGATAGAATTTTTTCGAGTTTCCCCAGGTGTGTATATATATATACTGGGTTACTCGCTCTAGAGAATCCAAACAAACAATACTATGAAGCTACAAAGCTTCTATACAACTATATCTATAACACTTAGACAAAATATCATACTACAAACGAGTCTGACTCAACAACCAAAACTCCAGAATTGCTCGTTTCACAACCAGAGATAGATCATACACGTACTCCCTCAGAGATACGTGAAACTCATCGAATCCCAGTTATCCAAACTGGCAATCCAATCCTGTAGATCAATCACTTAATCTCCTAGATATAGAAAAGATCTAAAACATTTCAGAGCTAGCTTCTCAGACTTACCCAAACTTATAGCTCACTTTTGATCGGAGAAAACTTACCCAAAATTAAATCTCCGACTTCAGAGTCCAAATCCCTCCGACTCTTATCCACAAAACTCTTCAGACGATCGTGGGCTGCCTACAACTTTCCTGATCATCTCAACCTTCGCTGATGCTTCTAGAAACAGACTAGACCAATCAACTCAATAAAATGATCTCCTCAAGATCAACCAAACCAAGAACTCAAACTCAACTCCTCAACATCAGAAAACAACAATTCACTTCTCCTGTCCGGGAAAAAGAAAAAGCAGATGCACTTCCAAACTGCTTCCGCTGCTCAACTCTAATCCAAAGTAGAAGAGAATGCTGAAGAAGAACGCAAGCACAAACAGGACAACACACCCCAGAGATATGATTCAACAAATCCATAAGAATCATTCAGAAGTTCCTCCAAAACTCCGAGCTGCTACACCAACTCAACTCTTGGAACCATTCTTCTATAAAGCTGAACCACCGATACTACTCCTGGAATTCCAAACGATAAGAAAGCTCAATCTCCATATGCGGACAAAACTCTGACCTCCTGAAGACATCCAGAAAAACTCAGATAACCCAAGAGAACACTCAAACAAACGCAAGTCACTTTTGCGAACCACCCAAACCAAATCCAAGGAAAACTGTTCTTCCTTAACCAAATAGAACAGCTTACACTTAATTAGCCAACCCATCAAATAAACGGGTCCACTTAACTGCTTCTGAACTCCACTTCAGAAAAACTGCCAAGCCAGAAGATCTCTTGCCAACACTGAGAACATTCCAAACTGCACTGCTGCCACAGATGCCAAAGAATTCCAAAACAAAGCTCTCCGAGAAACTCGAACCTCAAAGCAAACAGAAATTCCAGCTAACCACAGCCACAACACTGAAGCAGACTCACTTCCTTAACTTGTTCCAAAGAAAACATCTTCGGGAACATCCATAGTCACTGCATCTCATCACGCAGCTACTACTTCCTGAGGTATCAAAATACCATCACTTTGCTTCTGCTCAGCCAATAGATCCAAACACTACTCATCCAACTTCAGAAATAAACTCCGAACCTTAACAGGTTTCCTTCAGAGATCAATGAAATTCTACACCAAACTACAAAGATTACACGAGACGGTATTAGGTCTACAGTCTCGACAGATACACTTCCAACCTCAAACATTCAAACTCCAACCAATGGTAGGTCGTGTTACACACACTACTATCCCATCTACCTTCATATCTTATATTGGAAAACCTGAACAGGTAACCCAACAGATAGGTAGAAATATATATATATATATATATATATATATATATATATATTAAAAATTATAAATACACTCTCTCAAGAAAGACACTACTACAGAGCCAAGGTATTCACTCAACCTAATGCTCCCTAAAGAAAGATACACTTTAGAGCCTAGGTATTCACTCAACCTAATGCTCTGATACCAAGTGAGACGACCCGACTTTCTACCACCAGAAAATCGCATCATCTTTTAAGAAAGAAAGGGATAGAAAAGAGAGTAGAAAGAAGAGAAGAAAGAAACAACATCAGAATCTAACAGCGGAACGAATAAATTATATTAATAACATAAATATTACATAGTTTACAACCATATCAAATTTACACAGATATACAACACATACTAGACAGTTATAACACCTGTCTAGTTATTACAACTCAATACAACTCAAAGACAACAACTCAGAGAACACACAGCGGAATACTATAGATATATCTACACGCAGAAGCCTCCTGCTCCATTGCTCCTCCACAATTCGTCAAAGCTAACCTGAATCCTAATCTGAATTCCTTGGCTACTCGTAAAAATTTGAGTACCCAAGAGTTTATGAAAACAAAAATAAACTCCGGGTCAGACATGGGTCTGGTGTGAGTAACAGGTTAAAGTTGCTTAACTTTCAAAAACCTTTTGAAAAGAAAGGTATCACGTAAGACTTCCCACTCATAAACATGGAAAAGTTTTTGCCTTACGCTAACCAAAACATTTGATAGGAAATCCGATGATATTATAATAGTGTCTAGGGTTTTCAAATAAATAAGAAATAGCCGAAATTGTTACATTCATTAAATTCCAGCCACTAGCCACAAAAGTGGGTAATACAATCAAAACCGTTGGCACTTATTGGATTTTGGATTCCATACAATGGCAGGGCTACTGGGGTACCGCCCGTCACAGTACGTGGCCTAGATCAACGTACCGAGGATCACTCCCGACCCTCTGCAACACAAAGCCGGACCCATTCCTTACTGAACAGTTCCGAACAAGACAACCCCGTGGTTGTAGCTAGCAACCACCCACACAGCCGAATATAAAGGGACTTCTAGACAGGGATCAATCTTGCTCTCCAGTGGGTGCGACCCACGAAGCCTTGCTGCACCTCCCCTGTTTTAGCCATTCCCGGTTGATGAGGCTTGAGGTTACGATTACCTTTATAGGACATATCACTTAGAATGCTCATCGTCCACCTGACGATGTTCTGAAAGCATTCAATCCATACAAGTTCATTCCGGGTTCGAATGAAACCGAAGGCATTATCTCGTTACACTCATTTTGGAATCACCCTCAGAGTTAACGACAATAACCCTTGCACTCTGAACCACCATCTCGAATCTATAAGAACTAATTCCGTCAACTCATTACGGAATCACCCACAGAGTTATACTGACTCATAGTCCTTACACCTCGAGTCTTCACAAAGCTCCACTTTGATTCACGACCTAACGTTATTTGGAATCGATGTGGTTTTCGGATATCCAAATATGGAAACCCGATCCCGGTCTCAACGAAATCCAAAGCGTGTCTTTTAAGGTCCAAGTCGTTTAAAAGTTTTTAAAACAATTCAATACAGTATCTAAATACACACAGATAGATAATTCATAAACCATAACTGATAATCAACATTATCATATAACAGGTATCTACATTATCAATATCAAATAGATATACCATATATCACCATCACAATAGATAATCTAAGTTATCATCACAATACAATCAAACATCCATACCACACAATATTATTTATCTCATTACTGAGATCTCAAAGCATCCAAGATAATCAATGACATCCATTCATACATAAACAAAGATTTACTCATCCCCATATAATTAATTTAAAATGAATTAAATTAATTTTCTCTATTACTAATTAATTTAAAATGAATTAAATTAATTCCTTCATCTTTAATTAATTTAAAATAAATTAAATTAATTACTTCACCAAATTATAACTTGCTTACCCAACTATTTAATTGATTGCAATCAATTAATCAATCATAAATTACTTTAATTAATCACTCTTGATTAATTACCCTTAATTACATTCATGTAATTATCCTAAATTAATTTTACAAATTAATTAACCTCAAACAAAATAGTAATTAACCTTTAATTACTTCAATTAATTAATTAATCATAATTAATTACATTAATCCTTAATTAATTAATTAATTACCTTTAATTACCTATTATTGATTAATTAATCATAATTAATCAACTTTAATTACATCATTAATTTTAATAATTAATGATCCTTAATTATTAATTTTTTTTTAAATTAATTACCCTAAATTAATTAACTGACTTAATTACTATATTAAACCAAATTAATTATCCTTAAATTAATTTCTCAATTAATTATTTGATTAATTACTAAGTAATTAATCCAGATTACTTCATACTTAAACATCTCTACTTAATTACAATATGTAATTATTAACTAATTACTTAACTAAGTAATTTCTAAAACTTTAATTACATAAAGTAATTATTTATAAAACTCAAGTGTTTATAATTAATTAAACTTAATTAATTAAAAAATAAACAATCCATTAAATTAAATTAATTACATTAAGTAATTAATTTCCTAATTACTTTACCAAGTAATTATACTCAAATCATTCATAATTGATTATTATTAAATTAATTAATCTAATTAATTATAAAAATTAACCATATTAATTAATTGTTAAATAATCCTGGTTAATGACCTTCATGAACCCTTCTTTAATTATTTTATAAAGTAATTAACTTGAATTAATTACAATTTAAATTATCTTTAATCATTTATTAATTAAAGTTAATTATTAAATTAATTAACCTTGATTTAAAAACTTAATTACATAATTAATAATATTCATTCATCATTAATTAATAATTTAATTAATGATCTTAATTTTAAATTGATTAATCATTAATCAATTATTAATCCCAAATACAGTTAATTAATTAAATTAATTAACAAATCTTAATTACCTTGTTAATTAATTCTAAAACATAAATCTTAATCAAATTTTCAAAGACATAACTTAATTATGTTTAAAACAATTTAATTGAAACAAAGAGCTTTTTGAACTACTTTTAAATTTTTATTTTAAATACAAGTTTAAAATAGAACAAATTTTAAAACTTATCAAAATTTAAATAATTTTAAACTTATTTAAATTTCAGGACAAAACAAAAGTTTGTTAATAAAATTTTGAAGTTAAATTCATTTCAAAGATTTTTATAACTTAAATTTATATTTAATTTAAAACCTTAATTTTTAAACCTTCTTTATAATTTAAATCTGAACTTCAAATTTTACTTTTGAATTTCCAGATTTTAAATTAACTTCAAATCTATTCATATTTTTAAAATCTTATTATTAAAAAGTTTAAACTATCTTATCAACATGATATAGTTAATAAAGTTAAATTTTTAAACTTAAGTTTCTGTTTTAAAAACTGAAATTTGAATTTCAAATCAGAAATTCAAACTTGAATTTGAATTAAACCTAAACCTTACTTTACACAAAAGCTACAGATTTTAAAAAAGTTTAAAACCTGATTTTATAAAACACAGTTTCTATAACCTGTAACTACAGTGACCCGAGAAAACTTATTCTACTTCGAGTCAAAAGTTGCCTTACTTCGAGTTTCCTACTTACCTACTTCGAGTCATTCTCCCATCCACTTCGAGTAAACCAAACCTTCCCCTGAAACATTCCCAAACCCAATAGTTCATCAGAGAACTCATCGCCGTCACCTCTGCCGATCATCTCAGGTGATCAAGCCACAACCAGAAACCCCTCAACCCACTAACATTATCACCAAATCGAACAGAAATCAAAGCATTCAAAATTTAAGCTCTGAAACCCCCAAATTCCAAAACCTGGAAATTTTTTACAGGTTTCAACTCAAAACCTGTCATCATCCATTCCAAATTGCTCCGATCACCAGAGGTTCACCCAATCCAACCTCGAACTCCTTCAAACACCTACCACACATTTCCCAAGTACCAGAATGCTCGATCAACCCTACACCTCAAACTGACTAAATGCTTAAACCCACTTCTAAACTAGGGTTATACTCTGAAAATCAAAACTGCATCAATTCTAATAAATTAAACCCTCATTTCTGATTTTACTAAGAATCTATGTACCTTTTACTATAACTCAGAAGAATTTTAAAACATCTCAAGCCACAGATTTCATGAACTTGCTAAATTTCATTTCTTAGTTCAATTTAAAACAGTTACTTGAATTAACACCCAAAAATACAAATTGTTAGTTTAAAAATTCATGTTTTCGTAATAAATTTTGTTACCTGATACTACATTACAAGTTAAACATGTTTAAGTTTGTTAAAAATTCACATGAAGCTTTCTGTGTTACAAAGATATTATCCTGTATATACATTTTTATTTACTTAAGTTTAAATTTAAAACTTCAAGCAACCAAACCCTTAACATCATAGCTTTTAATTCTATTTATGATAAGCAAACTCCTTAAATTATTCTAAAACCCAAATACTATCTTAAATTAGATAAAATTGTATGGGATTCTTTTAATAGAAAGATGATCTGGGTATAGTGCAGGATATAACAAACATGCATACTCAATCACCATTATATCAGACACATAACATAATTTATCTTAAGCAACCTGATTTCCATTTAGGATGTAAATGTTACTCACCTTAAAACAATGCAGAGCTGTTTTGATCCCTAGAATTTTGCAGAAAACAAAAATATGCAGAGTCCCTGTTTTGACTTCCTTTTGGATTTGCAGGAAAATGAATATGCAGGTATGCTTCTTGATCTAAAATTTCATGCATGCTTCTTGGATGAAACAGTGGTTGCATGCAGGTAGAAGATGTAGTAGCTAATCCCCCCAAAGACATGCAGATGCTATCACTTCCCAGTTTTAAAAACAGAATGCAGAAAAATGCAGGCTTCACTTTGCTTTTTAGGAAATGCAGATTTGATCTTTGAGTAACATGCAGATTATTGGTGAATAGATGCAGATTTGCATTGGACTTGAACATGTATTTGAAGGGCTTAGATATGAGGTATGCATATTTTTTTTGGATTTAGTTTTGATGAGGAGTTACAGGAATTTGCAGATTTATATTTTTATGAAGAGGAATATGCAGATGTTTGGATTTGAGGTATGCAGATTTTGATTAAGGATATGAAAATGCTTTTGATTTTAAAATATGCAGATTTTAGGATTGTGGATATGAAAAATGAAAATGATTTAGATTTTAAAGGTTTGAAGATTTTCTTTTGATTAAGGAAGAATGAAAAATATATGCATGGATGAAGATTGTAAACTATACAAATGTATTTTCAGATTTTAATGAAAGAAAATAAAATAAAAACTAAAATTTTAACACTTGTCTATTATTACAACACTTGTCAAATTGTATATGTTAGTTTTTAAACACATGTAAAAAAATGCAACACATGTTTTTCCCTTAAAAGTAATTAGTATTTAAATTTACAAAATAAATGCATGAATTAGCTTAGTTTCAATTTGTTAATTTATATTTAAACATGTGTCTAAATTTACAAAAGAAATAAGAACAATTCATGTTTATAAATAAACATTTACATAAAATAATTAAACAATTCAAAATTTATACTTTTGAATTTAAATTCAAACTAAATTCAAAACCAAACAATTTCAAATTAAGTTGTAAATAAAAATTCAATTTGAAATAAAAATTACAAATTCTTATTCAAAACTTATTTTAAAAGTTATTACAATATCAATATTATTTTTATAACTCTCTTATTATTAAATAAAAATCATTTTTAAAGAAATTAAATTTTTATTAAATAAATAATCCATTTTATTAAGCCATAAAACCATTTTGTTAAATTTATTCTAAATTTAAAACTCAAGCTAATTTAATTTAAACATTTAATATTTTTTTATTATCAATTTTAAAATCATATATTTATGAAATAGTTTCAAAAATTCAATACTAATAAAAATCAAAATTTCCAATTTATAATGTATATATATTAGAATTTTAAAACATTGTTCATTTATTAAATTTAAACCAAATCATTTATTAAATTTTGAAAAGCTTAAAAATTAAATAAAAAAAAATTCCAAACTACTATAAATATTAAACTAGAAAATATGCTTTGCTTATTAAAATTAAAACAAATGCTAATCTACTCAAAATATAAACCATATATTATATTGAAAATAGAAATCAATTTATTATTTTTAAAAGATAAAATAACCAATTTAAATATTTATTGAAGAAGATTATTAAATCTATTTGAATAATTCTTAACAGAATATCAATATCAATTTAATTTTAACTTCAGATTATTAAATTGATATTGTTAAAAATTCCGGGATATTACACCCATGGTTACAAACACATTTGAAACTGCAATCGATGAAATACCTTTTCCAAGGTTTTTAGTTGTATTTATTTAATGCATTTAAACATTAATAATATCCCAATATAACAATATATGCGATAAAAAGTAAAACAAAATGTTTACTTTATTTCAAGCAAGATCCACTATAAGAGTTAAATTATATATACGTAATTCCCTAAGGCATACCTTAACTCTATCAATGTCCCATTTGCACTTAGGACCAATTTATGTAACTCATAACCATACCCTCGATCATTTTTCATGAAATAAGCTGAGAAATGGCATTAATAAGCAGATCTATGACATTACTATTTCGTACCTACTATTCGATTAAACTTCATCATTGATAAACACTTTTATCATGTGTTAATTTCGGAGAACATATCTTAACCACTTATTAAGCTGTTTGTTCCTATTGCAGTCTATATTGCATCACCGCCATCATAGTACATTATTGCATTCTCGATAGCGGTAATCATCCTGAACTTTATTTTAAATTGCACATATATATTGCTTTTATTGTAGCACTATTCAAGGCGATGTACTTAATATTATAGTTGAATCATCCACAACCTCTCGTTTGGAATATTTTCAATTTAAAGCTCCTTTGTTAAGGGTGAAGGTGATAAAGATTGATTTTCTATTTCCAATGCCTCTTACGAAGTTTGAGTTCGAATACTCCTTCATAAGTTGTTTTTTCATAAACAATTCTCTAGTATTTCGTAAATACTCGTGAATTCTCTTGACTGCCTTCAGTGATTTTAAATTAGATTTGAATTCGCTCGCTATACCAAGTGCATAAGCGAATTCTAATCTAGTAACATGGCATACATGATGGTTTCTGTTGTTGATGATAAGGCACTTATCTAACATGCTCCATATCAAACATTTTAATATGACGTCCACGTATATGGATTGGGACAATCCTAACATCTTCTTATATCAAGTATAAAGGACGCCCCTTTTAAATTTTCCATTAAGAAATTAAATAATCAAGCTTTATATGATTTTAACACAAGTACATGAGTACCGATCAGTAGCATGTTGTTAACTTCGTAGTAGTAGAAATATTCTAGTACCTACAATCTCTTTTTTTTAGACACATACTTTCTTTGTATTTTAACTAAAATCAAATTATTTGATTTTTCTATCGAAATGCTTGCTCAATGTCTAAATGCTTATTTAAGACCGTATCTTAAAAAATTCCACAAGCTTTGTCAATTCTCTTATTGAATTCGAGACACTTTGGTAATGTTGTGCAACTAATATCATCTAAATCATTATTTAGAAGATCTATTTCTACACCAATGTGCCAAAACTCATAGTCCTAATGTGCGATAATTTGCAAGTAGAATTTAACTGGCTTAAGCATGTTGACTGACAAAACTGTTTCACAATTTCAACATTTGAAATTGATGATGTCATTCCCATCAATCTTGTTTTATACGGTTCCAACTACATATATCTTCTTCTCAAAAATTTACTTGTGAGCACTGAGTCATATCCTTTTGGGTACAATTTCCAAAATAAATTTTTGTCGGTGTACTTGGAATCCATTTCAAATCTAAAGCATCATGCCATGGGGTAGTACTATGCTCTCCATGGCTTGTTGACAACTGAGGATATGCCATTACGAATAATTCATTTTGTCGATATCGATAACAAACTCGTAGTTTCTCTTCAATATGGAAGATTTTTTATTAAACATTTTGATGATTCGTGTCCTTTTTAGGATTGGTTAAATTTATATCATCTATTTAATCAGTTTCCCAAGCCACGAGTCTATGCACTGTATCATTGACCTTTTTGGGTAGATTCTATACTACCCGTCTAAGGCCAATCGACTGGCATTAATGAATCAGCACTGTTTTACCTAGTTATTGAATTAATTTTAAAATGGCACTTTGTGATAAAGTTAGGGTCATGCCCTAAGATTATTTAATTTTTACATATATTTAACGCTATAACCAGTTTTGTTCATAATAAAGGTATTTAATTTCTATTATATACTTTTTTATATAATGATATGATTAATTTAATTTATAGTATATATTACCTGGAGATTTGACCAGGAAACTCGATGCTCGGCATTTGCATACTATTCGGCATGACGAGCGTTTGGCACAGCTGGTTCGATCGGCATTCAAGTTCGTTCGGCATCCAAGAACGTTCGGCATTCAAGAGCATTCGGCGTCCAAAAGCGTTCGGCATTCGAGATCGTTGGGCATCCAGAGGTGTTCGACATTCATCCAATCTCGATCGGCATTCATGATCATTCGGCATCCAGAGGTGTTCGGCATTCATCCAATCTCTATCGGCATTCAAGATCGTTCGGCATTCATAGGAGTTCGGCATTCATCCAATCTCGATCGACATTCATTCCTCGTCCGGCATACAAGATCGTTCGGCATTCATGCTTCGTTCGGCATATCCCCTCGACCGGCTTCGTTTATCGATCGGCCTTCACTCTTCACTCGGCACATCACTTCGTTCGGCATGAAGACATCGTTTGGCACTTTGCCGTTCGGCATCTATGGTTTGGCACACAGAGCTCACTCTTTTTGGGCCGAGGTATTTAGCTACCAGGCCCACCAGGGAAGTCCACCCATCTTCGTCTATAAATAGAGAGGCAGGGGCACAGTGAAAGAGACCTTTTTTCGAGAACACCGGGGAGACTCTGCTTCATTCAAGGCTCATTCAAGACTTATCTTTTTTGCTTAGAAATTGTATTCAAGTAATTGGTGTATGGATTGTATCTGTAATCGATTAGTGAGACAAGAAATAAAGATTAACCTCAAAGTGGACGTAGGTAATTACGTCGAACCACTATAAATCTGGTGATCGTATTTTCTGCTTTTAAATTTGCATATTGTGCTCTGTTTACCTTTACTTTCTTCATTAATCTCTCTACACAATCACTCTTAAGGGTGTTTGTGATCAATTCCGTTGCTAAAATTTTGGTGCTTTTACCGAGAATCGAATTCTCAGGATGATAGGATCTACTTTGTATCTGCTGGATTGAAAAAACCCCCAAGGAGATCTAAATCATTCACAAGACATCTGTTGATTCTACTCAGCGTTACAACCGACAACTCTACTATGGGGAGACCACGAACTAGATCAGCCTCTCACAACGCAGATGTCTATGAAATCGCCAGTGTACAACAGATATGTAACAACCCGGATATTTTAACGATTTTATTTAATTTAATTAACTGTTTTTGTGTGAAAATTAAAAAATTAATATAAACGATAAAATTTTGAAATATAAATTTGATATTTGGAATGCATCCAGTTAAACATAGCAACCGGTAAATTTTCGTTCGAAAATATGAAAGTTTATTTCGTGCGCAAATTTACTTCAATTTAATCAGTTAAAAGACGATGAAAATAAAATGTTTTCAAAACCAAAATATTTTTACAAAGAAAAATTCTAAAACATCTTCTGAACAAGATGTCAGTTTGTCGTTTTTCCAAATTCGGACATCTTTGGCTCCGTCGATCTTATTTTTCTGTGTTTTTCATGCATTTTCCGTAGTAGAAAATTCGATTTTTTTTATAATTCAATCATACCACTGATATCTGTATACCGTTTTGACCGTTGCGTCGTGTTGATCACTACGGTATATTTGTTTGTGCATTTTGGACTTCGATGTGCGATGAAATCTAAAGAACGATACATCGTATCGATACCGTTCGTGACCTTTTTGTAACCGTTTTCTAACCTATTGTTTTTCCATGTCCATTCACAAATTCCAACGGTTGAAATTCGAATAGCACTTCGCTTTTATTGATTCATAAATTCTCATGCACATCACATTTTCCCAAACCTCAAGCTAAATTTGGTTCATTGTTTCTTTATCTCTGCTCTTACGTCTATTTGAATTCCTCATATGTTGCATGCCTTCCCCTTCCATCTCCAGGTTCTCCTATTCAAGTTTTTCCAAACCCATTTACAACCGACCTCCTTCTCAACTTCAACAACAACCACTGACCCCATATTATCTCAAACGCGTCCACCACCTAGCACGCGACCGGACCCAAGAAGCTCCACCACTATTCCCGAACCTAAACTCCCTAGCTTCCCTCCCCTTGCTACGAGACCTCCATCCACAACCCACCATTTTTCTATCCACACCATTGCCGAAACCAGACGCACCACCTCTCTTGTGCCAAGCTTGCATCGAATAGCATCTCCGCCACCTATCAGTGCTGCCCAGGCCGACCTCCGCCCCGCTGCCGAAACCCCAACCTTCACTCCACCGTTTCCACCACAAAACTGAACCATATAGCAGCCTTCACCATGCTTGGCCAATATCCTCAGCCGACCCATCTCTACCATGTTGCCGAGCTCGGCCTCGTCGACCATCCTTCAACTTGCGTGTTTTAGTAAGGTATTATATGTATATATTATAAAGTTATGTCTGTCTATATTATATATTATAACGTTTGTATGTGAGATTTGATTTTGTTTATTTTCTCATAAAGTTAACGTGTAATGCATAAGATATATGCTCCTCATAAATATAATAATGTATATAACGTTTGCAGCAAAAAAAAAGATATGTTTTAAAGTTAGATATCGGTTCGTAGGTTTATAGTGTAAATATGGATATAAGGTTTATATAAGTGGTTATATTTTTGGTTCTCTATTTTATCTTCATCTTCTTACTGCATGATATATATGTAGTAATCTGACTTCCTGGTTGCTGTGAAAAGAAATATACAAGTGTTATTATGTGTATATTGTATATGTGTTTTGTTTTGAAATCTATGTCATGATTTTTTTTTCTCTTTGTTTCAACTTGGGTTTGCGGTAAATTTTGTATTATACAGTTTACATATGTTTTGTTGTAAACTTCTTCTATTGTTATACACGTATGTCTACCTATTGTATATATACTTAAAGTAGGTGTCAGTACTTTGTTTTAATATATTAGTTGTATTAGTTCTTATTTTGCTTATAACATACATATTAAAGTATACTTATGTTAAATATACAGTGTGTATGTACACTGGTTTTATACATATAGTTCTTATTTTTGCTTTTACATGTTAGTGATATATATCGTGATTTCAAAGTATAAATGTTATTTCATATTTAAAATAAAATTTTAATTTGAAATAAATAGGTATGTTTTTATTTTAATTTGGGATATGGTTTTATAAATATAATTATATATAAGTTCACTTATATCAATTATTTTATCGATCTTGTCCTGATGTGTTACATCGATTTTCGTTATCAGCTTTGATCGTTGAATTCGTGCCGTTCTGCTTTGCTTTGGAATTCGTGTTTGGATTCATAGCTAAATTGTCTATTTCTCTAGCCTCGAAAGGTGAGAAATCACTCACGATTAATATTCTTTATTTATTAAATTTGATTTCAATTGAAACGACAATTGAAATTTGCTGCTGTTATTTATTACACTGTTATTTATGTATCAGTTCACCTTTGACATCTGACACCGTTATCTGTTATTTATGCAATGATAATTTAGTTAGGTTGATAAATGACTGATGGTTTGATGTTGTAATTGGACGTTAAATTGTTAATGTATTAAGTGATAAATAAAGTGAAATTGAAATTGACGTAGAATAGTTAACAATTTGAAATTGATATGTGTTGTAGTTGATTAGTTAAATTTGTATAATATGGCCCCTTTTAATGTTAAATAAATTGACACGTAGAAATAGTGTTAACGACACCTTGAACCATTTAAATGTATGTTGCATAAATTGATGTAGTTTGAAATTGAATAAAAATGACAAGTGAAGAACCGTATAAATAATTTGTGCAATAATCTTTAATCTACATGAAATGATAGTGTAGATTCTAGAAATAATTATATTAATTCGCACAAATAACAATGCGAATTAGTACGATTATTTCGGGATTATTTGAATTAATTGGATTGCTATTGATTGTTGCTATTGCTTGTTTATTTACTTTGACACCATCCCAGTTATCACAATGCAAGTTCCCTTTATTATACTTTGATTTTGAATTGAATTGGAATCGGGTTGAAATGATAAATACCCAAATGAATTTGACTTAGGATAGAGAATTAAATAAATCCGATTGGTCAATAATTTGATTTAAAAATAAAATAATGATTTTATTTGAATAAAGAATAAGTTTTGAAATGAAGTTGGAATTGGAATTTTTGAAAGGAAAATGTAAGGATTGAAATCTGAAACAAATATTAACGTAATAATTGATGAAAGAATGTTGTTTGAAATTTAATTATTTAATAATTAAGTTTGGAATTATTAATAAACAATTTGGAATTAGTTATAATTAAGTTTGAAATTATTAAGTTGAATTTATAATTAAGTTGAAATGATTTGATGATTAAGTTTGAATTCATAATTAATTGAAAATGATTTAATAATTAAGTTTGAATTGATAAACAAGGTTGTAATTATTAATTTTGAAATTATCAATAATTAAGATTGAAATTATTTAATAATTAAATAAGATTTAATTATTTGATAATTGAATAAAAATTGAGTTCTTTGATAAGAGAAATTGAACTTTAGAATAAGTGGGTTTGAACTTCGTTAATAAATGAAATTTGGTTTCTTAATTATTAAGTTTTGGAAAATTATTTAAGTAAGTTAATAAGTGAATTTGAACTTCCCGAATATGTGGAAGTTATTATCTTTATTAATTGAATTTGAAATTTGTAACTAAGTAAATAATGAAACGGAATTGAATTTCTTTAACAAGAAATAGAATGTGTTTTATTGGAATAAATGTAAGACTTGTAATTTAGAGGATTTGATTTGACGAATTTAATTTAATTGAATTTGAAGTTTTGATATAATGAAGTTGAACTTAAGAGACTGATTTAATGAATGGGAAATGTAATAGAAATCGTTTTGAATAATAATTTAACTTATTGAATATTGAATGAAATCGATAAATGAATTTAAATTGATTTAAATGAAAATTAAACCATTTTAAACGATTTCGGAATGAAACGTATATACGAACTTGAATCAATATTTGAATTGTTTAAATAAAAGTTGAAATTGAATTGTAAGATTTTGAAATGGTTATTTGGAAGTTGTAACGTAAATTTTGGGAAATTGATTTAGTAAAGACAAATGAAATGTTGATTTACGAATTCTAATTGAAATTGAAATTGATTTGTTTTTGAAATATATTAAACGACCAATCGATGTAATAATTACGAAAGTTATTAAAGAGACCGGAATCGGTTATGGATATACTCTCTATCTAAATCGAAAACCACTTTAATAACTATACGCGGAGTGATAATCCAGAATGAAGTGGTTGAAATGATGTACGTGATGACTGAAGAAAGAGAACGATAATGGATTGCCTTGACACTTGTGTCAAATTTGGAAATGACTAAAATCAGGAGCCGTGCCAGGCCAAATGGGGTTAGCCACCTCGAGCGGACACACTTCTTCGTAACTACTACTCATTACTTGTGATTGATTGGTGCACCTTCGGAATTTCAAGAGTGTTGTTTCGCGGTGTTGCGATCGCTGCGGCGATGCGTTCTCACCAGTCTTGATCAGGCGAACGGTAGTTTCACTACCTTGGGTATTGCCTCATGTTCCTTGTCATACTTGTATCCCTATATACGCGACCACTATGAATTTGTTTTGTGTTATACCTATGGAGTACTCCCTGATATCCCACCAGTTTACGGTGGAGTTTACAGTGCTGTATAGACTATGATGCTTATATAAAATGTGTTAAGGGGGATAATGGTAACGCCTTAACACTATTTTGATACTTTATATTAATGATAGACATTATCTATTTAGCGTACACTACTACATAGTAGGTAGTTTAACGGATCCTTAGAGGATGATGATTCCAACATCCTTTGAGTTATTTGTATTTCGATTGCTATTTCACTTGAGTTGGATTTATTGATATGAGAATATTAATCCTGACTCGAGTGTTTTGTGCTTTGCTTTACGCTCGGGTCAGACTGAGTGGTTCAGCTTTCGAGACTCACCTTTGAAGTTGGAGCGTCGCCTGGAGATCCAGCTATCTATCCAGCTTTCAGATATTCGATGATTATAGTGATGTATTCTAATTCTTATATTTGACTGTTGTATTCGAGACTTCTGTTGTAGCTTATTTAACTCTGATGTATCTTATATATTTATATAGTAGCTTTATGAACTACTATCTCTTTTACTTCCGCTGCATATTATTACTCTGTGTCTGTGATTCTGTGATTCTTTATTTACTGTATATCTGAGTTTTGCCAAATTTAAATTAACACTTCGGTATTTTGAATTATTCAAGTCCGACATGTGCGGATGCGAATAGTCCAAAATAGCGGGTCGTTACAAGATAGGACCTAGCAACCAACAAGGAATTCAAGGCGTTGGAACCTCCATCCAGAACCAAGCGGAGGTCGTTTCCCGAACAGAGTTCAACAACTTGATAAGAGAACTCAGGGAAAGTAGAAGGCAACTTGCTGAGTAGATTCAAGCCAACACTAATCTCATGACTCAGCTTGCCCAACAGCAGCATCAGAATGCCGGAAGTAGTCATGCTCCCTATTCTTCCTCTGATAGCTCGACCTCAGCTGATGAACCTCCTAGGCGTAGACGCCGCAAGACAGAAGCTGCACAGGCAGGTGCCACTGATCGATCTGCCAGGGATCAGGCACGTGATGAGATCGGACGCCCGGCTCACCAACCCAAATCAAGCTGGCCTTCAGGATGCACGTTTGGCCGACCGCTAACAGGCGGGATATCAACCCACACAGTCTCGTGGAGCGAAACCCAACCTTCCATCCTCCATACAAACTCCGGATTTATCAGCCATGGTCAGGCAGTTAATAAGAGAAAACCAAGGCCTGACCAATGAAGACTGGGAAGTGTCCAGGAGTAATACTCCCTTTACAGACATTATCCTACAGGCTGAGTACCCTAAGAAATTCAGCATGCCGACTATCCCAGCCTACGAAGGGAAGACTGACCCTAGGCAACACATGATGAGGTACGAGTGGATGATGGATTTGGCAAGGGCGAATGACGCGACTAAGTGTAGGTGCTTCCCAATCACTCTGTCCGGAATCGCCACAATGTGATTTACTCGACTTCCTCCGCGATCTATATCCAGCTTCGACGAGTTGGCGGTGAAATTTGTTAAACAATTCAAGATACATGCTACTCGTCCAAAGTACGTATTGTCCTTATTAAGCATAATCCAGGCTCCGAGAGAGTCTTTTAAAGCATACTTACAGAGGTTTCATGTTGCCGCCACTGAAGTTAACAACCCTAACGACCACGCAATTTTGATGGTAGTAATGCGAGGTGCAGATCCAGACTCGGAGTTTGGATATTGGTTGGTGGGACCCAACTACGTTGGAACGATTCTATTCCAAAGCTCACTAGTTTATACGGAGGGAGGAAGCTCGATGGACGAGACGAGACAAGGGATCAGGGCCTGTTTAGGAGACTGTGAAAAGTAACATCGCCGTGAAGCAGTCCGGCGATAATTCGACAAAATTTCAAGTCAACATCCAGAACAAGCCTGGACAGTCTAAAGGTTCCGGAGGTGGAAATCCCAGAAAGAAAAAAGAAGCAGAGAAATGGAAGCCAAGGATTCCGACCTACAATGAATACACCCCCTTGAATAATTCTCTTGAAAACATTTATCTATCTACCTGTAACACCTTTGAATATAGAAAGCCGCGCCAAAAGGAGTCCACCGAAGAACAGAAATGGACAGGGAAGTACTATCGCTTCCATGAGACCCATGGGCACAATATTGAGGAGTGTAGACACCTCCATGACGCCATAGAAAGGTTATTCAGGCAGAAAAAGCTGCAGGAGTTTGTTAAGAACCCACCAGAGGGTAGGAAAGGAACAACAGACCCCAGACGCAGGCCGGCTCCACGCCACCCAGAGGAACCTGCCTGGACCATAGGTAGGTTGATCATAAACACTATAGTCGGAGGACCTCATCCTGCAAACAAGAATTGGCAGGAGTTGGAATGATATGATGCCACCTTGAGGATTGTGGAAGTTCTGTCAACATCATCTTCAAGAAAGCTTATGACCAAATGAAGATGGGGATAAAAGATTTGAAACCATGCAAAGCCCGTATCCACGGCTTTAAATGGTGCTGCGACTGACGCAATGGGATATATTGAGTTACCAGTTGAACTGGGAGAAGGTGAGCGTAGGAGAGTGCGAGTCCTACCGTTTATAGTGATGAATGTTGACTCTCCATACAACGCATTTATGGGTCGTCCGGCCCTGGCGGAGTATAGGGCCGCTTTAGCCCCATGGTGTTTGACATTAAAATTCCCAACAGACAAAGAAGTATGTGTAGTACATGGCGATCAAGCGACCGGTCGCGCATGTTATGTGGCGGAGTTAAGAGAAGCTCAGTGGAGAGAAAAAGAAAAGGTTGTGGACAGCTCCATCCTCATCCTAAAAACTGATGATTGACAAGTAGTGCCCGAGCCCTGGCTCGGGCGACATTCTCGAATCCTTAGAGACATTAATCCGAGAGATGATGATGGGTAATCTAGGGAAACGAATGCAGCACCGGCTGAGTTGACGATCGACATTCCAGCCAGCCGGGATGACCCATCACGAGTTCTTAAGATTGGATCACAACTCGACCCTTCAGTGGCCGAGGATCTTACTGATTTCCTCCGGGCGAATTTGGACGTTTTCGCTTGGACACACTCCGATATGTGCGAGATTTCACCTGCCATCGCAAGCCATATGTTGAACATAGACCCAAAATACATTCCTGTGAAGCAGAAACGGAGAGGCATGGACCCGGAGAGGTCCGCTGCTCTGAGAGAGGAGGTGGACAAACTCAAAGCCAATGGGTTCGTCCGCGACGCCCTCTACCCTGAATGGGTATCTAACCCTGCGCTGGTAAGAAAAGCGAATGGGAAGTGGAGAACTTGTGTTGATTACTCCGATCTGAATAAAGCATGCCCGAAGGATAGTTTTCCTTTACCTAGAATTGACCAGCTCGTCGACTCCACCACCGGACATGAATTGTTGTCATTTATGGATGCGTATTCGGGATACAACCAGATCTCGATGCACATTCCAGACCAAGAACACATCAGCTTTGTCACAGATGTGGGGCTATATTGCTATGTAGTAATGCCTTTTGGATTGAAAAACGCGGGAGCAACTTATCAGCGTCTGGTGAATCGAATGTTTAAAGACCAGATAGGTAGAATGATGGAAGTCTATGTGGATGACATGCTCATGAAGTCATGGCAGTCAAACGACCATATCCGAGACTTAGCAGAGACATTTGATATACTTAGGCATTACGGGATGAAGATCAACCCATTAAAGTGTTCTTTTGGCGTTGTATCAGGGAAGTTCTTAGGTTTTATTGTGAACGCACGTGGAATTGAAGATAAACCGAAAAAGATTCAGGCTATTCAGGACATACAAGTGCCCAGAACAATAAAGCAAGTGCAAAGCTTGAACGGAAAGGTGGCCGTACTGAGTCGATTCATATCCATAGCCAAGGACAAGTGCATTCCTTTCTTTGATGTGATAAAGAAAGGAAAGAGGAATTTCAAGTGGACATCTGATTGCGAGGAAGCATTCCGAGCTCTGGTTAGACATCTAGAAAGTCCCCCGGTACTATCAAAACCAATTGACCATGAAATGTTGTATGTGTACATGGTAGTATCCCAGCATGCTATCGGTACGGTTTGGTTCGCGAGGAGGACCGAGTCCTGAAGCCAGTATATTATGTCAGTAAACGTTTGACGGAGGCAGAAAGAAATTATCCCATAATTGAGAAACTGCCTTATTGCTTGGTGATCGCATCACGCAAGCTTCGCCCATACTTCTAGGCACACTCAATCGGTGTTTACACCGATCAACTCTTGCGACAGGTACTCCAACTACCGAAAACTTCTAGAAGGGTTTAAAATGGAATATCGAGTTGAGTCAGTTCGATATTACTTACCTACTGCGAAGGGCCATACAGGGGCAAACGCTAGCAGATTTCATTGCCGAATTCACCGTAACGGACAAATCAAACGGCCATAATGTCATACCTCCCGTTCGATGGAAGACGTACACCGATGGGTCATCTAACGACCGTTGTTCGAGGGTTGGCATAGTTCTTGTCACTCCTGAGAACCGATCAGTTTGCTACGCTTTGAAGCTCGAATTCACAGCAACGAATAACGAAGCCGAGTATGAAGCATTGATAGCCGACTTAAGACTCATCAAAGAACTAGGAGTAGGATCGGTTGAAATCTTTTGCGACTCACAACTGGTGGTGTACCAAGTACGGGGAAACTACCAAGCAAGGGGGCAGAGACTTGCCCCGTATTTGGTCTGAGTTCAGGAGCTGCTAGCGAACCTCGAGTATTATGATATTTCACATATCCCGCGTGAGCAAAACAGAGCAGCCGATTCATTGGCAAAATTTATGAGCACTGGCGATGCGCAACAGATGGGATTGTTTCCCATTGAAACCTTACATGTTCCAAACATAAATATGATGGAGGTAGATTTCGTGTTAGAAACAGAAATCGAGAAGGAGTCATGGATGACCCATTCAAGCAATACTTGTTACACGGGGTTGTGCTCGAAGGGAGGAGCGAAAGGCGACAAGTCATTCCTAAGGCTTCTCGTTATGTAATGCAAGATGGGGTAATGTATCAAAGGGGATTCTCGACCCCCTTACTCTGGTGCATTGCCCATGATGAGATAAAACGGGTCCTAAAGGAAGTCCATGAAGGTGAATGTGGTGACCATACCAGAGGGCAGACGTTAGCAAAGAAAATCCTCCGCTATGGATACTATTGGTCATCTGTAAATCGGGATGCTGCAGACTATGTGAGAAGATGTGACAAATGTCAGAAATATGTGAAAATCCAAAGAACTCCGTCGACGGAACTCACACAAATGGTTAGTCCCTGGCCATTTGCAATGTGGGGGATCGATATAGTCGGTTCTTTACCCCTATCCAAAGGTGGTGCAAAATACGCGATAGTTGCGGTCGATTACTTTACTAAGTGGGCATAAGCAGAGCCTTTGGCCACTATCACCACCAAAAAGGTCATTAATTTTGTTGTACGAAATATTATATGCCGTTTTGGCCTTCCACGAACCATCATTACAGACAACAGAACTCAGTTTGAAAGCAAAGAGTTCAAGGAATTTTTCCAAAAATATGGTATTGAGAAAATGTTTGCGGCAGTTGCTCACCCGAAAGCCAATAAACAAGTAGAATCCATAAACAAAATAATCAAATCCATATTGAAAAAACGTTAGGAAAAAGCTAGAGTCAAGTGGGTGGATGAGCTTCCAATAGCGCTTTGGGCTTACAGAACCACTCATAAGTCCGCGACTGGCCATACTCCATTCGCATTGGCATATGGCATAGAAGCTGTCATACCCTTGGAACTTGAAGTTCCATCGCATCGGGTAACTTATTATGACCCTAAGTCGAATCAAGATCTTTTACTAGAATCATTGGACTTCATTGATGAAAAGCGTGAAGAAGCTAATTTGAAAGCGGCCGCATACAGGCACCGAGTAGCTCGATATTATAAGGAAAAAGTCCGACCGAGAATCTTTGGTGTGGGTGATCTCGTTTTGAAACGAATTTTCCTAGTTCCATAACATATAATCCCTGTATGGGAAGGTCCATACGTCATTGAACGAAAGCTTGGAGAAGGAACTTTCAAGCTAGCGACCGTTGATGGTGCGACACTCCCTCAAGCATGGAATAGCGAGCATTTGCGGCATTATTACACTTAGTTCGTTTCTTTCATACTTTGGTTACATTTATTTCCTGCAAGTTTTTATTCCTAGTTTATGGCATGTAATAAGACAATTTAGCTTGTTTGCATTAATAAAGGCTTGAAGCCATTTTCTCTATGAATTGTCGATGTTTCTATGCACGATAACGCTGTGAGAAATAACTAAAGAATACATTATTCTGCCTGACGTACGAACGCGCTCGAGCACTCAAAATTTCCAAGTCCCCGGAGTGCGGATTGGAGTACTCTGAGTCCCCGGAGTGCGGACTAGAGTATAAACGACGCAAAATCTCCAAGTCCCCGAGTGCGGACTGGAGTACTTTGAGTTCTCGGAGAGCGGACCAGAGTATAAACGATTCAAAATCTCCAAGTCCCCGGAGTGCGGACTGGAGTACTCTGAGTCCCCGGAGTGCGGACCAGAGTATAAACGACTCAAAATCTCCAAGTGCCCGGAGTGTGGACTGGAGTACTCTGAGTCTCCGGAGTGCGGACCAGAGTATAAACGATTCAAAATCTCCAAGTCCTCGGAGTGCGGACTGGAGTACTTTGAGTCCCCGGAGTGCGGAACGGAGTATAAACGATTCAAAATCTCCAAGTCCTCAGAGTGCGGACTGGAGTACTCTGAGTCCCCGGAGTGCGGACCGGAGTATAAACAACTCAAAATCTCCAAGTCCCCGGAGTGTGGACTGGAGTACTCTGGTTCCCCGTAGTGCGGACCAGAGTATAAACGATTTAAAATCTCTAAGTCCACAAAGTGCGGACTGGAGTACTCTGAGTCCCCGAAGTGCGGACCAGAGTATAAACGAATCAAAATCTCCAAGTCCCCGGAGTGCGGATTGGAGTATTCTGAGTCCCCAGAGTATGGGCAGAGTATAAACGATTCAAAATCTCCAAGCCCCCGGAGTGCGGACTGGAGTATTCTAAATCCCTGGAGTGTGGACCAGAGTATAAATGATTCAAAATCTCCAAGCCCCCGGAGTGTGGACTGGAGTACACTGTCTTCCCGGAGTACGGACCAGAGTATAAGCGACTCAAAATCTCTAGGTCCTCGGAGTGCGGACTAGAATACTCTAAATCTCCAGATCATAGAATAAAAGAATGTGCAATGCCACAAAGCTGTCAACTTATATGAAGTCAAATTGAGAAGTTTATGTTATTTACAATAGCTTGGATTTCAATCACAATCACGTAGAAGACTGAACGATAAGAGTCTTTTAAAAGACAAAACAACTAAATTTTATTCATCAGAAATAAGTTCCTACTACAACTCCTCCAAATTCGGAGTCAAAAGTTTATTTACATGAACTACGAAGATAACTAAAAAAATAATTACATAATCTAAACTAGCTCTCGTCGAACGAGAGCAACGACTACTTCTTCGACTTCTTCGACCTTTTTCCAGACGACTCCTCTCCTGAGTGCTTGCCTTTGATAACTTTCTTTGACAGGGGAGTGACAGCTGAAGAAGTACGGGGAACTTCCATGGGCTTGGACCCGCCTGGGAAGATGACCTTCAACGGCTTATTCACAGGATCGTCCAGGTCCACAGCTTGAGGCTCGACTTTGATCTCGACCATCTCTTTCTTCTCTTTCTCAAGCTGCTCCTTCATGCTCAGTTTAGGTGTATGTTCGAAGGCGCCCGTAATTTCAACTTCATAACTCCCATCGATGGGAGACGAAGCCTCGGATTTGTCCTCATCGAGCGCTCCGATCACCTGAGCATCTGGACCGAGAGCCTCTCCTACGTGAATTGCCTCACTTGTCTTTTCCTTCACCTCCTTGGCGACATCGCTCCTTGGAGTGGGCTCAAGATCAGAACGGGCTGCACAAAATCACGAAAAAAAGCATTAGAATACGATAGCTTCTGTTGAAAAACGACGACTCTTGGAATAATAAAGTGAAAGAGTTATCTACCAGGTTGTGGATGGCTCTCAGCCGTCAAGGAGGTCTCACCCTCTGGAATAGGAGACAAAATGTGGATGTCAAGGCCGAGGTCTTCCGGGTCATAGCCGATGTGCTGCTCAAAGGGATCGAGTATCGACCGACCGGCCGGCTGATTAGGCACATGAGCTGGAGACTCGATCCCGGATGGACCAGCAATAACCTCTTTCCCTTTCGTTGAGGGGGCCTTTGCGGTAAAGGGCTTTGGCCGCTGACAGGTCCGAAGGCTCGTTTCCCTTAAGGAATTCCTTTATCAAAGCTCCTTCATCGACCTCCTCGGTACCATTCTCGGCCTTCCTGATTTCTATTGAGGTCTCCCACGCCTCGGCTAAAGATTCAAGATAGCCCTCGCTCAGAAAAGTTAAGTCCCGGTGCATAAGAACGCGGGCATTGAATTATGCAATAAGCGAGTGAACATACTTTTGACCTCTTCCGTACCTTCTTCCTTAGCCGCCTTAAGACGTGAGTCGATCTCCGCAGATGCTATCTTTTTGCCCTCTTCACGGGCTTCATTCTTTAGCGCCTCAACTTTAGAAAGCTCATCCTCAAGTTTCACCTTTAGTAGTCGTGTAGCGACGATCTCGTCGCAATACCATTGCCACTCTTCTTGGGCGACAGTCTTCTCTTCTTGCTCTTTGCGGAGTCTCTCTTCAAGTTCTTTGACTTAGAGGCTGAATGCATCCCTCTCTTTTTGCACCGAGTCTTTCTCCAAAGTTAAGGCACCACAGCACTGGACCGCCTCGTCGATTTCTTTTTTATGGGTTGATTCCAAACGAGTTACGGCTTCGGCAGTATCTTTGGCGCTCTACTGGGCGACCTCGAGCTGAGATTTGTAAGACGCAAGCTCTTTGTCCTGAGCTTTGATAATGTCTTTGTCATGAATAGCCTCAAGCTTCAGGTGATCGATCTCATGCTGGCGCTCTATGGAGACTTCTGACACTTTCTCAACAAGATGAACGAATGCGTCATGTTGAACATAAAACCGTTGGTGCAGGCGATATCGATCTGCTTGACATGTCCCGGAATAGGATAAATCACCAGGAGAAATTTCAAGCCATCAAAGCAGATTAGTGGGAATTTAGCCTTGAGCTCGTTCAGTCTCTCCGGTATTGTTGGATCTATTGCGGGAATAGGAGGAGATGGCTTTGAAAGTTCAGTTCTCTTGTGAGTATCCCGGGGCTGTCGTGTGGTGGAAGAATCGAAGTGTTGATAGCGAGGGACATCTGATTGCGATCCCTTAATATCTTTGCTTTGCCCCGAGTGAGAAGGGGGATTATGATGATATCTGGGCTGATAATTTCTTTCGCGATAATGAATCTCGGGAATGATAATCCCTATCGCCGTCGTCATCCCTATCTCGGCGTCTTTCGGAACCACAGTCCCGTCCTGATTGATGGAAAATCGATGAACCACAAAGGCGGTCAAGTCCATGTGTGCGCTCCATCTCACCTTCGTAGAGTTTAAGTAACGACGAGTTAGTAAAAAGTAAGGTAATGACGAAAAGTTCAAGTGCAAAGTGAAGTGCGTGTGTTTGTGTGTGTCCTACTGTTTCCCCCCGACAGACCAGTTTCTTTACTAATAGGAGTTTGTTCTCCCTCGCTTTGGGCTTGAGCATTGGAATCGCCTCTCGTGGGCGAGTGGAGCTTAAGGGCCTCGGGATCGTTGAAACCATAGTTGAGAAGATCGTCAGGTATCGTAAGGTTCGACAGACCTTTTAGAGAACTTTTCAAGTGCTGCGGGGAAGCTTCTTTCTCCGTTGGACTAAGGGTAACTTTAGAAGTTCCGCCCACTTTCTCCTTCCTCGGCTTATACGTTAGTTTCTTCTTCCTCTTCGAAGGGGAAGACGACGTTTCAATGTTGTGGACTTCAACTATTGGATCCTGAGGTAGACTAACAGTTTTGCCTTGCACTTCGGGCGTTCCGGTTTCCTTAATCTCCCCCTCTTCTAGTTTGTCAGGGGCGTTACGTGTCGAAGACTCGGCCTGCCTTTTCCCTTTGCCAGCGGTAGGCCTGGGTATGGTAACGCCCTGAGGGAGGATTATCCGGCGACCTTTCGCCAACAGCCCGAACCTTTAAAGCGACTCATTTGTAATGAGAGTTCTGATGTCCCGTTCTTCGACGGGAATGGCTCGAATAGCCTCGACGGCTTCAGAGTATCCGGGTCCCTCAGGATGTGGGTTAATGCCTGAAAAGATGAAAAAGGTAAGAAAAGGAACAACTTTGACCAAGCATAAGTATCGGTCAGAGAGAAAACTTACTTCCTTACACCCATCTCCTCGCGAAACCAGGGGGAAACACACATAAAACCATTCTTGTTTATACAAGGCAAACTTGCTCCATGCCCCAATTAAGATTTGACATTTGTTGTACGGCTCGAGAAACATGAAAGAGGGGCTATCCCTCCGCTTCTTGATGCGATATATATATATATATATATATATATAAATATATATATATGATATCGCCTGGGGTTGGAAGCCTGGAAAGGACACTCATGAAGAGGATACAGGTGCCGTAGATGAATGCGTGGCTGTTCGGGTGCAGTTGCAACAGGGCAATGTCGATATACGACAGCACGTCTCGAAGAAACAAGTTGAACGGTGGCACGCTACCAACCTAGCACATGAATTTATTACAAGCTGTGCATCCGACTGGGGGCAAGTGTGGACGATCAGCCCCGATTGAACTAGAACATCGTCGAAGGGGATTCCATGGACAGAGCATATCCGACGGAGTGTACTTTCATTAATCTTCGAAGCCTGTGAATAGACTGGGTTGTCTAAGAGAATTGCTGCCTCCAAAGCGTCGGGAGCTAAGTTATAAGCAGGGGAAGTTGACGGGTTTGAAGTATCTGCGGCCATTTGTCTAGAAGATGGCCTAGGTCTGTCTGAGATCATAGCAGAGCTAGATTTCCTAGACATCTCTAAAAAAGATTGAATCTAGCAGAGCACCAGTTTGAACTATTCTTGAAAAATGATCGACGTTAGACTTAACAACATAAATATTCCTCCTGTGTGGTGTGTGAACTAGTGTGATAATTCAAATATAAGTGCTGAGAAATTGAAAGTCACAAAGTTGATGGTATAAAGTTGAGCTTTGAATTGTCGCCTTCGAAGACCGTCTCCGAAAGCCTGCCCTATGATGTTTTCAATTTTGAGCTTGGACATTTGCATTGTATGTTAAAGGCAATTATCTGTTTTTGTCGATTTAATGTAAGGCTTGTGATTATTAAAACTAGGGAGTTATCAGTCCAGATTGGTTCGACATGCTAGTTCGCTTAAGTCTTTGTCCTCATTTCTGTCATATGATCAGGCAAGGGAAATAAGTGAATTCGATGAGGGTTATGTTTAAGTTGGAATGATTTCGACTGTTGTTATTAATTCATCAAGGGTCAAGGCCAAGCGACACTTGAAATACACGGCCTAAATGTCGTTCGGCCTAAATGTCATTCGGCCTAAATATCGATCGGCCTTCATTCTGTTCGGCCTTCGTTCTGTTCGGCCTAAATGCAAGTGTCGTTCGGCATGAGTATCACTCTTCCAACCCTTCCTGTTCGCCGTTCAGCACGTGGCAAATCATGCTAAACCGTGCTTGTGTCGAACCGCTTCGCTCGGCATTCTGCCCCTAACAACACTTCTTTTCTTTTCCTCCATCTCTTCCGACCGGCATGACCGAGTCCTTTGGCAAGTCATGCCGAACCATGGCCATGCCGATCAGCACCATCAGGCCTTATCTCCAATTCCATTCCCATGAACTCTTATAATTGCTTGGCATTAAAGTCATGCCGAGCCAAAACAATTAATCTTCCGCTAACTCCCACCCTCGAGCACCTCTGCCATCCATTTTTCTCCTTTCCATTCCACCCACCTGGAAATCACCTAAAATCATACTAAGTTCCATCCCTAGGACGCATCCGAACCTCAATTCGTATCCTACATCCACACGCCTCCTACTTCCTATAATCTACGGAGGATTCACAAGTTCGAATTTTATGTTATGCTTCCTAATTTGAGAAAACGATCGAAAGGTTCTTACCGGAGAGAATAGCGGGAGCTTGGGGGTCTGTGAACTTGAGGTTGAAAGTTGTTCGAACTTAATTTGGGAAGGAGCTGTAGGAAGGGCTTGTTGGATTCAAGGTAGGGAGGGGAGCTCGGAGAGGTGAACGAAATTCACGGAAGGTAAGTTACGTGTTCTTGGAAAATAACGGAGGTAAAAAGTGAAAAGAGAAGAAGAAGTGGCATACCGAGTTTTATAGAGGAAGATAGGAAGATGAAGGGACACTGACCGGTAGAACCGGTCAGAACGCGTCATTCGGTCGGCATCGGCTATGCCGTTTGGCATCCAGAGCGCTCGGCTTCGGCTATGCTGATCGTCATTTTGTATGTCGTTCGGCATGCATTGCCTTACCCGGTATTCACAAGAAAACACCATCGAGAAGAATAAGCCAAGGCTCGAAGCAAAGGACGGAGGACTCACGATTCAAAGCGCATCACGTACGATCACGTGATGCACTTTGGGCGGCAAGTGTTACCTGGAGATTTTACCAGGCAACTCGGTGCTCGGCATTTGCATACCGTTCGGCATCCCAAGCATTCAGCACAGCTGGTTCGATCGACATTCAAGTTCGTTAGGCATCCAGGGACGTTCGGCATCCAAGAACATTCGACATCTAAGAACGTTCGGCATTCAAGAGCGTTCGGCATCCAGAGGTGTTCGACATTCATCCAATCTCGATCAGCATTCATGATCGTTCGACATCCAGAGGTGTTCGGCATTCATCCAATCTCGATCGGCATCCATGATCGTTCAGCATCCAGAGTTGTTCAACATTCATCCAATCTCGATCGGCATTCATGCCTCGTCCGGCATATAAGATCGTTCGGCATTCCAGCTTCATTTGGCATCTCCCCTCGACCGGCTTCGGTTATCCATCGGCCTGCACTCTTTACTCAGCACATCACTTCGTTCAGCATGAAGATTTCGTTCGACATTTTTCCATTCGGCATCTATGGTCCGGCACATAGAGCTCACTCTTTTTGGGCCGAGGTATTTAGCTACCAGGCCCACCATGAAAATCCAACCCATCTTCGTCTATAAATAGAGAGGAAGGGGCACAGTGAAAGGGACCTTTTTTGAAGAATACTGGGGAGACTCGGCCGTATTCGACTCATTCAAGACTAATCTTTTTTGCTTAGCAATTGTATTCAAGTAATTGGTGTACGGATTGTATCTGTAATCGATTAGTGAGACAAGCAATAAAGATTAACCTCGAAGTGGACGTAGGCAATTACGCCGAACCACTATAAATCTGGTGTTCGTATTTTCTGCATTTAAATTTGCGTGTTGTGCTCTGTTTACCTTTACTTTCTTCATTAATCTCTCTACACTATCTCTCTTAAGAGTGTTAGTGACCAATTCTGTTGCTAACAGTATAGTAAATGGAAAATCCTTAATAATACGTTACATGATAATAATTAAAAAAGTTGTAATCATGAGAAAATTATCAAAATAATAAAATTATATATTATTTTAATATTCCAAGTCAAGGTGTTCTAAGAAATGATATTGATACATTCGTTGAGACTAGAGTATGTAACTCTCTCCGAATTTTGGTTAGTATATTACTCATGGTTGCCAACGCACATGGCTATACATACCGATAGATATTGGATAATAATAACTAACTTATTAAAGTCAAACAGAAATCTCAAAGTCATGATATTATATGGCTCTCAAGACTTGAGAATACTCTAAAACTTCAATGTGGATACTCCACTTTGATTATAATAAATCGTTCCATAGTGTCCATTGAATGCTTATAGTTGGGTCTGAGTTGAAGCATTGGAAGTGAAACACCATCCAGCAGATAATTCGCCTCCTCGGTAATCATGGTCAACTATAATTAACTCAAAGTCAAAGTCTTTGGCCAAAACAGTATGGTCAATAATAAATAATATTATTGAACAAAGGACATTGTTTAAAGACTGGCTGAGTTAAATGCGGACAATATTGGAATTTTGAATAAACCAAAATTTCATAAGTCCCAAAGTGATATTGTGTTGACGGAGAGAATTAGTGAAAATAATTGTTGCTAAAATGTGACATTTCAATTGTAAAATTGAATTTTACCAAAAATTGTGTATAAGGGATAAATTTGGTCAAACTATCGCTTTACTAGCTAAGATGACGGGTGAACATTAATATTCGTATAGTTCGATATTAATCACTAACTGAATTTACAGCTATGAATCGCACAACTATTTTGTTGATTTCTCTGAAACACCACATGATTTTATTAATTTTTAATTATTATAAATTAATTAATATTTATGAAATATTAATTACTTATTATTTATTTAATGTATTAGATGTTATTAGTATTTTTTGGGTGTAATTACAAATTAATTAGGTGCGTATATAAAGGTTACATATGTACGTGTTGATATATTGTATCGATATGCATTTAAATACTATTTAAATGGTATATTTACTTAATAGATTTTGGCTGATTTGATGGCCCACAAGGCCCATATCATGGTTGGCCGTAAGTATTATGGAATGTGGTGATTTTTTTTAAATTATAGATCTAGATTTGGAAATGGTAAATAAAGAAATAGTATAAGGAAGAGAATTTGTCTCCTCCAATTTTTCTATTTAAATGAACATACCCCTTCATTTTTTAGGGACTTCCTCCTTGCTTCTAATCCATGGTTGTGAGGATCTTGTTCCCTCCCTTAGCTGAGAATATATTTGTTCTGTATTATCCTAAATCAAATAAAACGGTGGTACTCAAATCCATTGCAACACTAGAAGATAGATTTAACGTGGATCTAGAGAAACATCGATCAACGTGTGAATCTTTGATATCATCTTAGGGTAATATTCTATTTTTTCTTATTCATTAATATATGTATGTCACTTATATATCACCACTATCATATATGTTGATGCTTGCTATTTTACATGTCAAATTTCATTTCAGTGTTCTATATCCTTGCATATCCTATATTATAATTTGAGTATGTTTATAAACCAAAAAAATCTATTTTGGCAATGAATATTTGATCTTAAATTATTTTTTAAATAAAGTTTTAATTTAAAACATAATTTATTAATTAAACTATACATTAGTAAAATTATTTTCAAGTTAATTGACTAAACTTGTTCTCGACAAAAAAATTCTTTTCGCTTTATTACATTTAATATTAAATAAAATTTAGTTTTATTTTATTTTATACATTAAACTTAATATTGGGTTATATATATACATATATATTATTCACACGGTATTATTTATATTTTAAGTATAAAAAATTTATGTTGGTCAAAACATATAATATCTATATACGCACACAATTTAATAGCAGATCTAATTTGAATTTTAAAATATATTTACTAAGTCTATAAGATATTTCAAATTTAATTTTAAAATAAAGACTTGGTTATTCTCTGTGTTATTCTGAAATTATTTTAAATATATTATTATTATTATTAATATTATATATGGTTGAAATCGAGTGGAGGGATTTGAGGTGTAGCAAAAATGAGGTGCAGCTGATCCTTGCGTATATTAAGCTAGGATCGGCTACACCTCATTTTTGCTACATCTCAAATTCTCCCTGATTTCAACCACACGTTTTGATTTAAATAATTATAAGTGATAGAAGACAGAAACTATAATTGTTTAAATCTAAACGTGTGACTAAAATCAATGAGGATTTGAGGTGTGACAAAAATGAGATATAATCGATCCTTTGTCCATATACGTATGCATGTAACTATTTTAATTCAGATTGAAGACCCATAAGTGTTAACTATATACATAGTAGATATACTCAATATCTACTTATGTGTAAACCTAATCATGTACGCTGTTATCATGTTGTACGTGCATGTTTTACATATAATAATAATATACTCATAAGCCATATAAATAATTATTAATTAAATTAATTAAGTAAATCAAAAAATTAAATAAAACTAGATTTGACATAAATTAACTAGATATGATCTAGTACAATCTTTTAGTCTTTATAGGCTCGTTGGGATTCAGAATATGATTTTTTTTTTAAATCTACCTATTTCGTATGCTTCCAACTTTCCCAGCTCCAACACTTTAGAAGATTATTCATGGACTTTATGTTTGGACTCTTGGGTCTTTCAGAAGATAAACAAATAGTTGTGAGAAAGATTAGAGACCATACAAAAGCATCTCCATACCTAGAATTTCAAATGGATAAAAGTTTTGTCTTCTTCACTTCTAATAGCCTCCATTATCAATCGATATGTAAACTTACATTAAATTATTAATGAAATTCTTCTCTCCCAAAGTGGATGCTCTCACGTCGATGGTGGAACCACCATAAATCTATATGTCACTTTATTTTTTGTTGATTTTATATTCCCTGCTTCTGATTGTGAATTATTTGGAATTGAGTTCGACTGTTTAGCTTGTTTTTTTTTCACCTTTCCTAATCCTGTATAGGTTTTCGCCGTGTCAGGGTATATTGATTTTCTATGCAACTTTCCTTGTTACATTCAAACTTACAGTACATAAATGCTACTGATAAGTGACATTTTGGGGGTTGACCCATGTTAGCACCAAAATTGGTCACTAGCACTCAAGAAAGGATTTGTACAGAGAGATTAATGAAGATAATAAATTAAAACAGAGGAATATATGCAAAACTAATTGTAGAAACAAGAACACCAGAATTATAGTGGTTCGGCGTAACTGTCTACCTTCATTGTTAATGTAATCATTATTGATTTTCTCAAAGACTTGAATACAGATATAATCCGTAAACTTCTTACTCGGAAAAAGTTTGAACTGATGGAAGCGAGTATCAAAAATGGAAGATTATCCTTGGAGTTCTCGAAAAAAGGTCCCTATAATTGTACCTCTTTCCTTCTATTTATAGACGAAAATAGGCTGGTTCACATGCGTGGACCCGTGACCAAGACGACTCGACCCATTAGGGCAATCTCGAGTCGATCGAACCAGGTATACCGAGCGACTTCTGACCGGTCGACAAATGCCGACCCAGTATGGCCGATCGGTGGTCTTTGAGCAATTGACTTTAAGTAAGATCTCAAAGGACTCAGAGCAACTCCTAATGGATCTCGAAGTGAAGCAACGCCGAACTTCGTGCCTCGATGTTGACTTCCAAGAATAAGCTAACTCCTTCAACTTGCACTGAACCAGATAGACCGAACACTTATGCCAAACCACCCCTGACCGAGCGACAATGGTCTCCCAACCACAACTAAACAATGTCCGCTAAATCGCCTAGGCCGAACGGCATCTGCTGGACCTTTCAAACTAAATTGCTTTTTCTCTCTATGCTGGCCGACCTACTCTGGACAAAACATTTCGAGGCCGACCGATAAATGCAGAGCCAAATGAAACAATTCCGCTGGGGCCGGTCCATCGAGTGCCGAGCTACCCTTGTCGAGCGACTTCTTCTTAGACATCTCGGTCGAGTCATCTCGCTCTCCCTTCGTTGACCGAGCGACTTTTGCTGTGTTTCTATAGCCTCCTTTCTTTAGCCGAGTGACATAAGCCATATTTTTCTTGGTCGAACCATATACACGAGTTGAACCATGTATACAGGCCGAACGATATATATACACGCTAAACTACTCAAATCAGGTCAATCTTTTATATTTCCAACCTCTCATCGACTCGAGTTTCATCAGGATTCAATCAGAACCTCTGTAATTATCGCCTTGTAGTCGGGCCAAGCAGCCGGGTAACATTTTCCCATCACAGTGTGTCGTGTGAAACAACACAACACGCTTTGAATCGCTGATCAATTCCTGCTTTCAAAAGTCGAACGTATACAATCTCACGAAGGCCGAAACATGACGGACCTTCCTAGCATGTTGTACATTTTTGATTTTATTTTTTTAAGCGAGTGGATCGGTGGGTGAGAGACCGAACCACTCGCCCGGTATTCCCTATACAAAGCGGCTCAACATGCCATCACCGACCCACTCTACCTGGTTGATCTATGACTAACACACCCAAAGTGCATGGACCGGTTCTAAAGGCACCCGCCTGTTCGCCTTCCCTTCGCTGCACATATAAAAGCTCTCTCTTCTTCCACTTTTACTTTATCTCTACAAGACCTTCTAATTTATATCCCTACAAACCTCGGCTACTGCTTCAGCTTTTTTTCTCATCCCGAATCCAGTGCATTTTCTCTGCAACTCCCCCTATTAACAAATCTAAATGCACTTCGGCCCTAAATCTAACGGCTTCCTAAGCTTCGATTCATTCCTATAGGTATGAAGCTATTATTCGGTCCACTTTCCCAAATTGGAGGATTTGCATGAAGCTCGAGTTCATGAGTTTTCTTAAGATTACGGACAATAAGATTCGTTGTAGATAAGGAAGACAAGTTAGAGATAGGAACACACCTTAGGTTGAAATTCGGTATGGTTTTAACTGATTTAGAGGTCAGTGAAGTAGAGAGGAGAAAATAAAAGGATATCGGTGATCTCTAGGATGCAGATTCATGTTGGGCCACCAGGCGAGGGAGTATGTTGTTAGGTTATTGAAATAAGGCTGAATTGGTGATCTAGTACGAAGTCGTTCAGCGATTATGGAACGAGGGAGAAGGGAGTGTGAGTGGTTCGGTAGGAGTTTGTAAGTTTAGAAGGCACAGGCTGAGTGACAACACCGGGTTAGTATTTTGGGTGGAAGTCTGCTAGCTGGTAAGTCTCTTGTGGGAGTAGTGCCAGAGTGAGAGCGTCGTTCGGCCTAGAATAAGGGAGTGGATCAGCCAACATGTGTTTAGGAATGTGGCCGCTCGGTTTCTAGGGAGTGAGAGTTGTTCGGTCATTTGTGTGTGACGTTACGGCCCGGTGAGAGTCCACAAGGAGGGTTTGGTATGCCAAGAAAGTGTGGTTTGGTGTAGCCTCACTAGGCCGTTTCTTGACGAGAGAGTGTTGGTGAGGAGAGTGAGTGGGTCGGCATCGTTAGTCTAGGGGGTCATTTGGTAGCTTGTAGATAGGTGGTTCTGTATGTAGGTTCAGAAAGACGACCGGCCTTGGGCCTTGGGATCGGCATTGACAATCAAAATCATCTCCACTCAAGCATAGCATATGCCAATATTACGTACTTCCATGCCTGACCATAGAACAATGAACAATGACAAAAACTTAGGCACTGGTGCATATAGAACTGGTTTGGACTGGTAACTCCATAGTTCTAACAACTATAAATGTGAGTTCAACTTAACAAAAGCAAATAACAGCCTTTAAGATAAAATGCCAATGTCCGATTTCAAGACTCCCACTACCGAACATAGGACAGGCGCTCGAGGACGGTCAGCGATGACGGTCTTCGAAGATGACAGCTTACCACTCAATCACATTTCATAGGTCTTTAAATCTTTAATTCCTTTATATACATGCTTAAATGATTGCATTATTTCACACACCGCACGAGGGGAATATTATCATCGTTATATCTGATATCGATTGTCTTTCAAGTATAGTTTAAACAGGTATCTACCCATATCCATCGCTCTTTAAAGATGTCTAGAAAATCAAGCTCTGCTACAGTTTCCAACAAGCCTGAGCCAAGTTCTCAACAGGAGATAGTAAGAACTTCGTATCCATCAACAACCCCAAAATAGGGTATCCCAAATCCATCAGCTGGAGTTATTAGCCCGGCTCTTGATGTTATAGACGTAGTAGTCATCCTGGATGATCCAATTGATTCACAAGCTTCAAAAATCGATGAAGCCAGTCTTCGTCGATTGCGTACAATTCATGGAATCCCTTTCGACGATGTATCAGTTCCATTGGGGCAAGATCGGCCTCACCTACCCCCAACTGGATATACAGCCTATGATAAATTGATATGTTGGGTTGGTAGTATGCCACCTTTCAACTCCTTTCTTCGTGATGTATTACAGTATATCGGGATCGCCCTGGCACAGCTACGTCCCAATAGTCACGCGTTCATCTATGGCACTTGTATTCTCTTCATGGGCATCTTATTCGGTCTTCCCACTCCCAACGATATATTCTACATTTATCGCTTCAAAAGACGGTCTGACAGTCCATCTTTCATATTCCTTGAGCCACACTCCAAGTGTCAGATCCTGACGGGGGCATGGAGTAAATTCTCCCAATATAAGCAGGAATGGTTTTATATGCTGCTCCCCTGGCTTTGGAGAAGATGGCTGCAAGGGAGTAAGTTCCATTTTCGGACCAATATTTGTCTAAGGCATAAAGTGCATTCTTTCTAAACTTCTTTCGACTTTTTCATGTATCATCCCACATCCCGAAGGCACCAAGTATTTTGGATTGTTCCTATGGGAGACCGGGAGATCAAATCCATTATTTCCAATGAATCGCTTTTAAAGTTTGGATTGTTGGCGGAAGGTCTTCGAACAAGTCTCCCAACTAGCACCATTACAACCGGATATGTCTTGGAAAAAGGCAAAAGGCAAGCTGCGCCTTCTAAGCCCTCTATAGGAGGAACCTCTGATATATCTAAGGAAGGCGAAATAAAGGAGGTCGAGGTTCTAAAAACAATCGACGAGAACTTAGGTTCCAATGTTGCACCAATAACGGACGCGTTTGGCATCACCAATTCACTTTCCCTTCGAAGCGGCAAAAAATCTTAGGCTATAAACTAAAAAAGAAAACGGTAGGCGGGACTTCTAAAGTTACAATCACTCCAGTTGAGAAAAAAGTCGTCTCCCCAGCATCTAGAGGGTTCATTGAAAGATCTTTCAAACCTGACCATCCCTGATGACCTGCTGGATTACGATTTCAACGACTCAGGGGATATAGGACTTAATTCGCCCATGAGAGGCGATGTAGGCGATCCGGTTGGTCAACATGGAGAGATAGCCCCAATAAGTAAAGCAAAAGAAACAGGTCGGGGGGAAACACTAAGACGCACACAAACACTTACACTTCAATCTGCACTTAAATTTTAGTCGTCATATTATTCTTGCTAACTCGTCCTCACTTGATTTCTATGCAGATGATATGGGGTGCACTCACGGATTCGACCGCCTTCGTGGGTTCTCCATCTTCCACCACTCGAGTCGGGATTTGGGGTCAGGTAGATGCCGAGAAAGAGATGATAGCGGTGGTAGGGACTACCATCCAAGAGACTCGTCGTCTTCTCGAAGAAAAACATATAGTCATTCTTCGTACCCCAACGATCCTTCCCCTCACTCAGAGCACAGTATGGAAAAATCTAGTCAGAAGGAGTCTCAGTCTGAAGCTCCTCGCGACCAACACTCTAGTTCATCAAGCACAAAGCAATCTCGTGAGGTTCATAAAAAGTCTGCGACTCCGGCTAAGAAGACCCCTTCAATCTCTACACATGATCCGCCGATAGCTGAAAGATTAGCTAAGCTTCAAGCCATATTTCCAAAGATATGTTTTGACGGACTGAAATTTCTTCCTGTGATTCACCCAATTCCAGGGCATGTCAAATAAAGCGTCATCGCCTGCAATAACGATGTCTACGTCCAACAAGATGTGTTTGTTCACTTGGCAGAAAAAGTTTCAGAAGTTTCTATGGAAAGTCAATATGAGATTGATCGTCTGAAACTCGAAGCCATCTATGATAAAGACATTATCAAAGCCCAGGATGAAGAGCTTTCCTCGTACAAATCTCAACTTGAGGCTGCCCAACAAAATGCTAAAGATATAGCTGAGGCAATCAGTCGTTTGGAAGCTACTCACAAAAAGGAAATTGATGATGCGATTCAACGCGATGGCGGTTTAGCCTTAGAAAAAGACTCCATGGAAAAAGAGAAAGATGTCCTCACTCAACGAGTTAAAGAATTAGAGGAACTACTCCTCAAAGAAAAGGAAGAGAAAACTGCCGCTCAAGAGGAGTCACAACGATATTGCGACGAGATTGTCGCTACACGACTTCTAAAAACAAAGCTTGATGAGGAGCTCTCCAAATCTGAAGCACTAAAGGACGCGGCCCGTGAAGAGAGCAAAAGAATGGAATTGACAGAAATTGACTCTCGCCTTGAGGCAGCTGCTGAAGCCGAAAGAGAAGAAATTAAGTGCCTATTTGATCTTCTTATTACTGAATACAACGCTCGAGTTCTCATGCATCGAGATCTATCTTTTCTGGGCGAGGATTACCTCAAATCAATAGTTTAGGTGTGGGATACTTTGATAAAAATCAAACGAGCAGAGCTGGGCACCGAGGAGGTTGACGAGGATTCTCTTATAAAGGAAGTGCAAGCCTTTCGATTTATCTACAACCAAAGTCCTTTATGGAAGAGATTCCTCCTCACCAAAAGGGGAGGACGAAGTTGCCGGTCCGTCTGGGTCTGAATCTCTAGTTCTTCCTTCTATTCAGCCGACCGGTCGCTCAACATTCGACCCTTTCGAGCAGCCTATTGGCTATGACACAGAGAATTCTAGGCTTGATATCCACATTATGTCCCCTATCCCAGAGGGTGAGATTCCTAAAACAGCCGAGAGTCAGCCGGAGGCTGGTATTTAACTTTTCTTTCTGGAGTTCAAATAACCATCGCTTATTAGCAGGCAATAAATGTATTATAACATTTATCTTTTATAATTTCGTGTAGGCCATTCTGATCTCGAACCAACTCCAAGAAGCGATGCCGCCACGGAGAAGGAAGAGAAATTGGGAGAGGCATCTCACACTGGGAATGCTCCCGAACCCGATGCTCAAATGATCGGGTGCTCGATGAGGACAAGCTCGAGAACTCCTCACCTACAGAAGAACATAGTGAAGTTGAAATAACGGCGGCCTCCGAACACACTTCGAAACTGAGCATGGAGGAACAAATCATGGAAGAGGGGAAGAATAAAGCTGGAATTAAAGCTGAGCCTCAAGTGATGGAACTGGATGATCCCCTGAACAGGCCCTTGAAGGTCATTCTCCGTGGTGGGACCACGCCACTGGAAGTTCCTCCTCCTTCCCTGGGCACCATCTCACTAGGAAGCAAGGCGTCCAAGAGAAAATGCTTGGGTGAAGAGCCTTCGCAGAAGCCGAGGAAGGAGAAAAAAATGAAAAAAGTAGTTATCCATTCGTGCCTCATTCAATCCGAATAAGTCTGAATTATGCAGTTATTTCTATTTATTTTCATAATCGTTATAAATAGACTTTTGGCTCCGAGTTTAAGAGAAATTGTAGTGGAACTTTATTTTGGATTAGTGAATAAAATTTTGTTTTTTTGTCTTCCACGATTCTTAGTGTTTAGCTTATTGCCTAACTTGTAGTTGAAATTTGAAATCTCGTGGGTTACATAAGCTCCGGTCCGCTTCCACATGACTTGAAAATTTTTTGAATCATAAATCCTCTAGTCCACGCTTTGGGGACTTAAAGTACTTTAGTCCATGCTCCAAGGACTTAGAGATTTTTTGAATCGTTTACACTCTACTCCGCACTCTGGGGACTCAGAGTACTCTAGTCCACACTCTGGGGACTTAGAGATTTTTTGAATCATTTATACTCTAGTCCGCACTCTGGGGACTCAAAGTACTCTAGCCCGCACTCTAGGGACTTAGAGATTTTTAAGTCGTTTATACTCTAGTCTGTACTCTTGGGACTCAGAGTACTCTAGTCTACACTTCAGGGACTTATAGATTTTTTGAATCGTTTATACTCTAGTTGCACTCTAGGGACTTACAATACTCTATTCTGCACTCTGGATACTTAGAGATTTTTTGAGTCATTTATACTCTAGTCCGCACTCTGGGGACTTAGAGTACTCTAGTCCGCATTCCGAGGACTTAGACATATTTAAGTCGTTTATACTCTAGTCTGCACTCTGGGGACTCAGAGCACTCTAGTCCGCACTCCGAAGACTTAGAGATTTTTAAGTCGTTTATACTCTAGTCCGCACTCTGGGGACTCAGAATACTCTATTCCGCACTCTATAGACTTAGAGATTTTTTGAATCGTTTATACTCTAGTCGACACTCTGGGGACTCAAAGTACTTGAAACGAACCGTCTTTCTCTCCACAGAAAAACCCATTATTTTTAAGAAAGAAAGGGATAGAAAAGAGAAAAGACAGAGAAGAAAGAAAGAACAACATCAGAATCTAAACAGCGGAACGAATAAATTATATAAATCACATAATATTTTACATAGTATCATTTACATCAGAGTTACACAGCTTATACAACACATACTAGACAGTTATAAACACATGTCTAGTTATACAACTCAATATACAAAACAGAAAAACGACTCAGAGAAACACACAGCGGAATACAATATATCTACATGCTGAAGCCTCCTGCTCCAATGCTCCTCTAGAACTCGTCAAACCTAACCTGAATCCCTTGGCTACTCGTAAAAATTTGAGTACCCAAGAGTTTATGAAAAACAGAAATAAACTCCGTGTCAGACATGGGTCTGGTGTGAGTAAACGGGTTAAAGTTTCTTAACTTTAAAAACCTTTCGGAAGAAAAGGTATCACGTAAGACTCCCCAGACATAAACATGGGTAAGTTTTTACCTTACGCTAACCAAAACATTTGATAGGAAAACCAGTGATATTATAATAGGGTCTAGGGTTTTCAAATAAATATGAAATAGCCGAAATTGTTACATCTATTAAATTCCAGCTACTAGCCACAAAAGTGGGTAATACAATCAAATCCGAGGGCGCTTATTGGAGTTTGGATTCCATACAATGGCAGGGCTACTAGGGTACCGTCCGTCACAGTACGGGGCCTAGATCACCATACCGAGGATTACTCCCAATCCCCTGCAACACAAAGCCGGAACCATTCCTTACTGAACAGTTCCGAATAAGATAACCCTACGGTTGTAGCTAGCAACCGCCCACACAGCCGAATAAAAAAAGGGACTCTAGACAGGGGTTCATCTCATCCTACTTGGGCATGACCCACTTAATCTTGCTGCACCTCCACTGTTTTAGCCATTCCCGGTTGATGAGGCTTGAGGCTACGATTACCTTTATAAAACACATCCCTTAGAATGCTCATCGTCCACCTGACAATGTTCTGAAAGCATTCAATCCATACAAGTTCGTTCCGGGTTCGAACGAAACCGAAGGCACTATCTCGTTACACTCATTTTGGAATCACCCTCAGAGTTAACGACAATAACCCTTGCACTCTGAATCTTCATCTTCACTTGAGATTCATGACCTATCGTTAATTTGGATCGATGTGGTTTTCAGATATCCAAATCTGGAAACCCGATCCCAGTCTCATCGAAATCCAAAACGTATCTTTTAGGTCCAAGTTGTTTTAATATTAAACAATTCAATTCTATTATCTATATACACACAGATAGATAATTCACAATATCACAATAGATAATCTACATTATCATCATAACAGATAATTCATATTATCATCATACTTCAACCAAAGCATCCATATCACACAGTATCACTTATCTCAAATCTGAGATCTCAAACCATGCAAAGCATCCAATATCAATCAGCATCCATAAGCAATGATTTATTAATCACCATTCTATAATTAATTTAAAATGAATTAAATTAATTAGTTTATCTTTAATTTATTTAAAATAAATTAAATTAATTACCTTCATCACAATAAATCTTGCTTACATAATCATTAATTAAACCAATTAATTAATCATCATCTTAATTATTCAACCTTGATTAATTATTCTTTAATTACATTAAGTAATTAACCCTTAATTAATTATACAAATTAATTATCTACAAACCATTAAGTAATTAACCTTAATTACTTCATTAACTGTAATTAATTACATTAATTCTTAATTAATTACAATTAATTAATTACCTTATAATCACTTATTACTGATTAATTAATCTTAATCAATCCTTAATTTCTCTCATTAATTATATTAATTAATGTTCCTTAATTAATTACTTCCATTATTCAACTTTAATTAATCATAAACAGTAATTACCATCCTGTAATTACTTACCTTAATTAATAAATTCCTTTAATTAATTATATTAATCCTTTGATTAATTATACCAAGTAATTAACCCTTAATTACTGCTATTAAGTAATTATCCTTTAATTACTTCCTATTAAGCAATTCCTTTAAATTAATTGCATCCTGTAATTATACATTAATTACTTACCTTAAGTAATCACACTATTCAATCTCATTAAGTATTTATACTTAATCAATCACCAAATGATTATCTTTAATTAATCAACCTATTTGATTAACCCAAAATTAATCACCTTAAGTAATCACACTATTCAATCTCATTAAGTATTTATACTTAATCAATCACCAAATGATTATCTTTAATTAATCAACCTATTTGATTAACCCAAAATTAATCACACTTATTTGATTAATTTCAACTGGGTATTTCATCCCTTAATTACCCCTTTTTAAATAAAGTAATTAAACTTTTATTATAGATTAATTAATTCTTAATTATTAATTAATAAACCTTAATTATCAATTAATAAAACTTAATGATTAATTAATCCTTAATAAATCAATTAATCAATTCTTATTAACAATTAATTAACCCTTAATAACAGTTAATTAATCCTTAATTAACTTTAATTATAGATTAATTATTTCTTAATTATTAATTAATAAAGCTTAATTATTAACTAATAAAACTTAATTAAGTATTTCATAATTACCATAAATCAACCACTAATTACTTGATAAATTAATTTCTATTACAAATTAATTAATCTTTAATCATTAATTAATTATCCTTAATTTCAATTAATTATCCTTTAATTAATTAATTATAACCCTTAATTAAAAATTAATTAATTCCTTAATCATTAGTGAATTAAATTAATTAATTATTCTTAATTAATTACTTAATTAACCCTTTATATTTAGTTAATTAAGTTAATTAATTACACTAAAATTTCTTAATTAACTTAATTAATCTCAAATTATTTAACCATAATTATCTTAAGATAAAGCCTTTTCTTAATTATGCCTATAAAAACAATTAACTTTAAATTTTATCCTTACTTAATTAAATTATTAATTAAGTCTTAAATACTTATTCAACTTGATAAATTAAAAGTTACAAATCACAACTTATTTTTAAATGCTTTAAACTATTATCAAGTAATTGTTTTAAATCCATTATCAATTTAAATTAATAAACTTGTTTTTTTTTAAATCTTAAAGTTCATTCCTACACAAGTTTAATTAATCTTAATTTAATTTAGCAAAGTTTAAAATTAAATAAAGTTCCAAAACTTCATAAACAGTGTTAAAGAATCAACTTATTATATAAGTAATTTATAAAGAAAGTTTAAATTAATTTCATTTTTAAATTCAAAACACAAGTTTTAGAAACCCTTTTTTTTTACTTGCTTCAGGTAAAACCCGAAGTCCACTCGGGTCTGACCCGTGTTCCTTTTCCTTTCTAAAATTTTAGTTAATTAGTTTAAGTTAAAAATTTTAAAACCTGTAATAAATAAAAACTGTTAACAAGTTTAAAAAAATAGGCACTACTCGAGTTTGAACTCGAGCGAACTACCCCCAATCTCGAGTTACAACCCGAGATAAATTCATCTTCCCTAACTACCACAACCCGCTGACACACACACCTGCCTGTGCATGTGCACCGGCGATCAATGCCGCCACGACCAACTCCAGCACCTCCCACACGTCAGCGAACTACCCTACAGTCGATTCCGCCCATCCCTTCGTCGCCATAGAACCCAAAACAAAAACGAGCTTCACAGGAGAACTCGAGCCAAAACCTCTACCTGAAAACAACCCCGCATCCACGTCGCCGATCACCAGAGCCCCCCTCTCTCCCCCCCAAAACTCCGGCCACATCTTCGTGAATCATCCACGCAGCCGCCTTCCAAATCTCAAGCGACTCGATGCTCTAGAAACGACACAGTACCCACTTTTACACGATCGACCAAAACTAGGGTTAAAATCTTAAATCTCTACACCGCCGTTGCCACGACCATCAGAAACCTTCCCTGACTTTTTTGCCAAGTACCCTGATCGTCAACCTAGCTCCAACAGGAACCACGAATTTTCCAGTCACTTAGATCATCAGATATCACTAAAAACCCATTTCCAGTTATTCCCAAAATTCACCATCAATACTTCATTAAAAAATTTTATTTGTGTCTTTAAAATCCTATCTTTCTAAATGAATTCGAACTATAGTCCTGGAATAGCAATTTTCAAAGTTTATTTTTTTTTCAAGATTTAAAGACTTCCACTGTCTTTCCATTTTTTCTAGATAAATTTAAATTGTTTGGCTCAAATTCATTTTTAAGTTTTAAATTATGACTAAGCAAACATTTATTGTTTGCAAACTAAGTCACTACAGTTATCATAAGATGAGAAAATTTGAAATTTGAACTAATTTAAAACTCTGTAATATGGAAACAGAGAAGACATGAATTTAACCTGACATGCACACAATGAATACATTCATATTCACTGATAATACATTTATATATAAACATGCAAGCATTAACTATTATAGAAATATAACAAGCAACAGATCAAATATCACTTAGGATTTTAAAGTTGGTGTTTACTCACCTTTTAATGAAATGCAGAGAGCTTGTATTTTCCTAGAAACTGAAATACAGGTTGCTTGCTTTTCTGGAAACTTTGAATGCTGCAGATTGCTTTGAAATTTGTTGACAGGTTGGTATTTTAATTTGAGAAGTGAATTAATTACAGGGATTGAGTTGAGAAATGAATTAAAGAATTTGCTTTTTTTTTTGAAAATACTTTTCTGGTTGCAGTTTTGAAAATGTTCCAGGCATTTGATCATGAGAATTTTACTGGTTTGAGCTTTTCTTGATTTGGAAATGAATTACAAAGTTTTGAAAATACTTTGAGGAAGGTTACAAGGTTTTGATCTTGCATTTCTGGTTTTGAAATTTGTTTACAGGTTTGAGGAGTTCAGATTTGAAAGCTGTTTGAATTGAAAATGTATTACAGGGTATTCAAAAATCACAGGCTTTGATAATATCTAGTTTTGAAAGTTTTCAGATTTGCATTGAACTTGAGTAAGTTTTACAGTATATGGATTTGAACTGAGAAAGGTTCTTGCATTTCAGGTTTTGAAAAATGAAGATTGCATGGAAAAATTCTGGTTTTTAGAAATGAACTTAGATTTGAAAGAAAAAGAAAATGAAGAGGAGATGGGGGTTTATATAAGTTAATTTCAGCATTTATTTAAAATTAAAAGAAAGGTAAAATAATGTGACACTTGACCCTAACTTTCATTATTATGTTAACACATGTTACTTAAGAGGTTTAAAGTTTTAACACTTGTCCTAATTTATTTTTATATTATTTATAAATGATTTTAAAGGCTTTTAAATTAATTTTTCCTAATTAATTTGTAAATTTCCTAATAAACAAATACATTTATAAATTTATAAATACTTTCTAAATTTATATAAGTACAATCTTTAAAGGAAAATAGAATATAAACCAACCATGATTTAAATAAAAATCATACATAATATTTTAAACTCATTTTTAAATTCTAATTTAAAAAAAATTCTATTTATTCCTATTAAATAAAATCTTTTCCAAATTTCTATAAACAAATTTCTTTTAAAGAAAATAATATAAGATAAATCTTATTTTTACATAAAAAGATAATCCATATTTATATCCAAACTATATTATTATTTTTATTTTAAATATATATATATATATATATATTCTTTTGAATTCAAATTCAAATCCAATTTAAAATCCCATTAAAAATAAATTCTAATAAATATAAATATCAATTTTAAACAAACACATTATTAAATGTAATAATTATCTTTAAAATCAATTTAAATACACATATATATTTAAATAACACTTATTAAATTAGAAAATAATAGGTCAATTTAGAATTTATTTATACAATAACACAAACTAAATAATTATTCTTGTTTAAAAACCAATCTATAATCATAATTTAAAACATCGCATTATTAATTGTTTGGCTATTTATATTCGAAAATAACAATTTTATCAATTTTAAACAATTTAATTGAGAGAATATCTCATTTTAAATTCCTTGAAATTTCGGGATATCACAGTACTCTAGTCCGCACTTAGGGGACCTAGAGATTTTTTGAGTCGTTTATACTCTAGTCCGCACTCTGGGGACTCAGAGTACTATAGTCCGCATTCCGAGAACTTAGAGATATTTAAGTTGTTTATACTCTAGTCCGCACTCTTAGGACTTAGAGATTTTTTGAGTCATTTATTCTCTATTTCGCACTCTAGGGATTCAGAGTACACTAGCCCGCACTCCGGAGACTCAGAGATATTTAAATCATCTATACTCTAGGCCGCACCCTAAGGACTCAAAGTATTCTAGTCCGCATTCCGGGACTTAGAGATATTTAAGTCGTTTATACTTCAGTCCGCACTCTAGGGACTCGGAGTACTCTAGGCCGGACTCTGGGGACATAGAGATTTTTAATTCGTTTATACTCTAGTCCATACCTTGGGAACTTAGAGATTTTATGAGTCGTTTATACTCTAACCCACACTTTGGGGGCAAAGAGATTTTTTGTTAATAAATTGACTATTAATTTTGTGTGCGCATTCATACGTTGGACAGAATAATGTAATATAGTTTTTGCCATGGAATTATAACACACAGAACATTATCAGTTCACAGAAAAACGGCTTCAAGCCTTTATTGATCATAACAAATAGGAACAAGCTGAATTATCTTATTACAAGCTGAAAACAAAGAACAACAAAAGGAAACATACACTAGAAACAACTGCTAATAAAATGCAAAGGAAATAACTAAGTATAATAACGACGCAAGTGCTTGATCTTCCACGCTCTGGGGAGTGTCAAGCCATCGACGGTCGCTAGCTTGAAGGTCCCTTCTCCAAGCTTTCGTTCGATGATGTATGGACATTTCCATGTGGGATTCATATGTGATGGGGTTGAAAAAAATCGCTTCAAAATGAGATCATCCACATTAAAGATTCTCGGTCGAACTTTTTCATTATAATATCGAGCGACTTGATGCCTATACGCAGCCGCCCTTAAATCAGCTTCTTTACGTTTTTCGTCGACAAAGTCCAGTAATTCCAGTAAGAGATCCTGATTCGTCTTAGGATCATAATAAATTACCCGATGAGAAGGAACTTCAAGTTCCACGGGTATAACAGCAGCAGTGCGGTAGTTTTGTAAGCCCTGAGTGTTGTCGAAAGCTCATCCACCCACTTGCCTCTAGCCTTCACCAAACGTTTCTTCAATATTGATTTTATTATTTTATTTACGGCTTTGACTTGTCCATTGGTTTTAGGGTAAGCGACTGCTGCAAACCTTCTCTTAGCGTTATTTTTTTGGCAGAATTCTTTGAACTCCCTACTTGCAAATTGAGTTCCGCTGTCCGTAATGATAGTTCGTGGGAGGCCAAAACGGCATATGATGTTTCGCACAATGAAATTAATGATCTTTTTGGTGGTGATTGTAGCTAAGGGCTCTGCTTCCGCCCACTTGGTAAAGTAATCGACCGCAACAATTGCATATTTTGCACCACCTCCGAAGATCGGCAAGGAGCCAATTATATCGATCCCTCATATTGCAAATGGCCAGGGACTAATCATTTGTGTGAGTTCCATCGGAGGAGCTCTTGGGATTTTTTCATACTTTTGACATTTGTCGCACCTTCTTACATAGTCCGCGGCGTCCTGATTCACGGTTGACCAATAGTATCCATAACGGAGGATCTTTTTCGCTAACGTCTGCCCCCAGTATGGTCGTTACATTATCCTTCATAAACCTCTTTCAAGACCGGGTTTATCTCGTCGTGGGCAATGCACCAAAGCAAAGGAACTGAGAATCCTTTCCGATACATTATTCCATCCTGCATTATGTACTGCTAAGCTTTGCAAATGACTTGTCATCTTTTTCTCCTTTTCTTGGTCAGAGTCCCATGTAACAGGTATTGTTTGAACGGGGTTATCCACGACTCCCTCTCAGCTTCTGTTTCTAACACAAAATCTACTTCCATCTCGTTTATACTCGGGGCATGTAAGATTTCGATGGGAACCAAGCCTATCTGTTGTGCATCACCAGTACTTGCGAATTTTTCCAATGAATCAGCTTTCCCATTTTGTTCACGTGGGATGTGTGAAATATCATAATATTCAAGGTCTGCCAACAGCTCTTGAACCCGAGTAAGGTATGGGGAAAGTCTTTGCCCTTTTACTTAATAGTCTCTCCGCACTTGGTACACCACCTATTGTGGGTCATAAAAGATTTCAACCGATTTTACTCCAAGTTCCCTGTTAAGTTTTAAGCCAGCAATCAATGCTTCATACTCGGCTTCGTTATTCGTAGCTAAGAAATTGATCTTCAAAGCATAACAAATTGATCGGTTTTCGGGAGTTACAAGAATAACACCAGCCCTAGAACAACGGTCGTTGGATACCTCATCCATGTACAGTTTCAATCAAATGGGGGGATAACATCATAACTGCTTGGCTCGTCTGACATGGTGAATTCTGCAATGAATTCCGTCAGCGCATGCCCTTGGATAGCCCTCCATGGTAGGTTGGTTATATCGAATTGACTCAACTCAATGTTCCACTTTAAAAACATTCCATAGGTTTCAGGTTGTTGGAGCACCTGTAGAGGTTGATCGGCATAAACACTGATCGAGTGTGTCTGAAATATGGACGAAGCTTGCATGATGCAATCACCAAACAGTAGGCTAGGTTCTCAATTTTAGGATAATTTCTCTCCGCCCCCGTTAGACGTTTACTGGCATAGTACATGGATTTTGAAATTCGTTCCTCCTCGTGAACCAAGGCCGTACTCATGGCATGCTTAGACATGGCCAAGTATAAACATAACACTTCATGGTCTACGGGCTTTGACAGAACCCGGGAAATTTCCAAATGTATTACCAGAGCTCGGAACACGTCCTCACAATCAGGCGTCCATTCAAAATTTCTCTTCCCTTTCTTTATCACATCAAAGAAGGGAATACATTTGTCGGTCGCTCTGGATATGAATCGATTCAACTTGGCGACCTTTCCATTCAGGCTTTGTACTTGCTTTATAGTTCTGGGCGCTTGTATGCCTCGAATAGCATGAATCTTTTCTGGATTAGCTTCAATTCCCCATGCATTGACAATAAAGCCCAAAAAATTTCCCTACGCAACACCAAAGGAACACTTTAGTAGATTGATTTTCATTCCGTAGTATCTAAGTATATCAAACATCTCCACTAAGTCTCGAATGTGGTCGTTTGACTATCGTGACTTCATAAGCATGTCATCCACATAGACTTTCATTGTTCTACCAATTTGGTCTTTAAACATCTGATTTATCAAGCGCCGCTAAGTCGCTCCAGCGTTCTTTAACCCAAAAGGCATCACCACATAACAATAACATCCGACATCCGTGACAAAACTAGCGTGTTCCTGATCTGGAATGTGCATGGGGATTTGATTGTATTCCGAATACGCATCCATAAATGACAATAACTCGTGTCCGGCAGTTGAGTCAACTAGCTGGTCGATTCTGGATAAAGAGTAACTATCCTTAGGGCAAGCCTTGTTCAGGTCTGAGTAATCAACATAGGTCCTCCATTTCCCATTCGTTTTTCTCGCTAGCACGGGGTTAGACAACCATTCAGGGTAGAGGGCATCGCGGACAAATCCATTGGCTTTGAGTTTGTCCACCTCCTCTTTGAGAGCAGCAGACCTCTATGGGTCCATACTTCTGCTTTTTTGCTTCATCGGCACATATTTTGGCTCTATGTTCAACATATGACTTGTTATGGCGGGAGAAATTCCGCACACATCAGAATGTGTCCAAGTGAAAACATCCTGATTCGCTCGGAGGAAATCAGCAAGATCCTCGGTTATCGAGGGGGTGAGTTGTGGTCCAATCTTCTGCATCTGTGATGGGTCGTCATGGCTGACCGGAATGTCAATCGTCAATTCAGCCGGTGCTGCTTTAGACTCCTTAAGTTCTTCATCATCGTCTCTCGGTTCTATGTCTCTGTAGATCCGACTCTGCTGCCCGAGCCAAGACTCGGGCATTACTTGTCAATTTTGAGCAACATGGATGCGGACAGAGTCGTCTACAATCTTTCCCTCTCTTCGGCGAGCCTCTCTCAGCTCAGCCATATAATATGCACGACCAGTTTCTTGATCGCCATGCACTACCCCAACTCCTATATCCGTCGGAAACTTCAAAGTCAAACACCACGGGGCCAAAGCTGCCCGAAACTCCGCCAAGGCCGGGCGGCGCAGAAAAACATTATTTGGGGAATCAACATCCAACACAATGAACGGCAGGATCTGTACTCTTCTACATTCACCTTCTCCTAATTCAACAAAACCTATCGCGTCAGTGGCTGCACCATTAAAACCGTGAATGCGGGCTTTAGATGGTTTCAGATCATTTGCCTCCATCTTCATTTGGTAGTACGCCTTTTTGAATATAATGTTAACAAAACTTCCACAATCAATCAATATCCTTCTCACAAACGCTGGCCCAATCGTGGAAGAAATGACCATCAGGCCAATGGTAGGTGCCTCCACCTGCTCGGCTTCTCTACTTCTGAACGCTATATCATCCATCATCATTCGTTGCTGTTTCGCTGGAGTTCCATCTTCCGAATTCGGGCAGCATACAAAGTCTGCATGTTTCAAGGAATTAGCATAGCGTTACATTTCTTACCAACTCTTGTCTCTTGGATGAGGCCCACCGACTATCGTGTTTATGATTAGTCTACCTATGGTCCGAGCAGGTTTCTCAAGATGATGTGGAGCCTGCCCACGATCGGGGTCGGACGTTCCTCGTCCGCCTTCCTACAGATTCTTAACAAACTGCTGTAACTTCTTTTGCCGAATCAGTTTTTCTATAGCATCATGGAGGTGTCTACATTCCTCGGTGTTGTGCCCGTAGGTCTCATGAAACCAGCAGCACCTCCCAGTCTGCTTTTGTTCCTCAGTGGATTTTTGGGTGCGGCTTCTGATATTGGAAAGTGTTACAAGTTGATAAATAAATATTCTTCAGAGATGTGTTCAGAGGAGTGTATTCGTTGTAGGTCGGAATCCTTGGTTTCCACTTTCCGGCTTTCCTCTTTCTTCCGGAATTTCCCCCTCCATATGCTTTAGACTGCTCAGTCTTGTTTTGAACATTAACATTGACCTTTCCAGAATTGTCGCCTGCTTGTTTTATCGCAATGTTGCTTTGCACCGTCTCTTTGCCAGGCCCTAGCGCACTGCCTCGTCTCGTCCTCCCTTCTCATGAACTGGTGTGTGCCTTTGAATAAAAAACGTTACAGGGTAGCCGGAGGTTTTCCTTCCAGCCAATCACCAAACTCTGAGTTTGGATCTACTCCTCGCATCACGGCCATAAGAACAGCATGGTCATTCGGGTTGCTAACTTCGGTAGCTACGACGTGAAACCTTTGTAAATATTCCTTAAAGGACTCTCCTAGGGCTTGAATTACACTGGATAAGACATCATGTCCTTTGGACGAGTGGTATGAATTCTGAACTGCTCCACAAATTTCGTCGCTAACTCATCAAATCTGGAGATCGATCGTGGAGAAAGTCTGGTGAACCACATGGTAGCGACTCCAAACAAGGTTATTAGGAAACATCTACACTTATTCACATCATTTTCCCTAGCTGAGTCCATCATCCACTCGTATCTCATTATGTTCTATTGGGGATCAGTCTTCCCCTCATAGGCTGGAATAGTCGACATACTAAGCTTCCGGGGGTATTCAGCTTGTAGGATGGCATCTGTGAATGGAGTATGACTCCTATTTATGCTCTAATATCGTTGGATAAGCCCTGATTTTCCCTCATCAGCTGTCTGGCCATGGATGACAAGTCCGGTGTCTGGATGGGAGGTGGAAAGTTGGACTCTGTCCTGCGTGACCGTCCCGGCTGGTGCCTCCTTGATTGGTGGTCTCCTAATCAGCGTCCTAGGGACCTGCTTCATTGCGTCCCTGGTGAGCCGGTCGGCCAGCTTCCACTCGAGCTCTAGATCCTAAGTTTCTCATTAACTTGGGAGCGGTTTCCTAGGTGCAAGTGAGGGGTCATGGGTCTATGTAAGGAATCTGGACCATTCCTGTTGGATTGATTTACTGCACCCATTTGCGTTGTTTCAATTCTATGGCGTCTACGTCTGGGATGTTCATCAGACGAAACGAAGTTGTCAGATGATGAGTAGGTAGTTGGACTTCCTCCAGCATTCTGATGTTGTTGTTGAGTAAGTTGGATCATGAGATTGGCATTAGCTTGAATCTGCTCATTAAGCTGTCTTTTGCTTTCCACGAGTTCTCTTTTCAACTCGTTGAACTCTGTTCTAATGACAACTTCTGTTTAGTTTAGGACGGTGGCGGTCCCTGCACCCGGATTAGCTTGTTGATTGTTGGGTCCTACTTGTTGGACGCTAGCGGTCTCATTGACATCAGCATTGTGGAAGGCTGATCTGGTATGTGGTCTTCCATTGTAGAGCTACCGATCGAAACTTTGAGTAGAATATGAACGTCTTGTGAATGAACTTGGATCTTCTTTGGGGGATTTCTACAGTCCAGTAGCGACAAAGTAAATCCTAACAGCCTGAGTTCAATTCTCAGTGAAAGCACCAAAATGCTAGCACCAAAATTAGTCACTAACACTCGAGAAAGGATTTGTGCAGAGAGATTAATGAAGATGATAAATTAAAACAGAAGAATGTATGCAAAACTAACTACAGAAATAAGAACACCAGAATTATAGTGGTTCGGCATAACTTCCTACGTCCACTGTTAATATAATCTTTATTGCTTTTCTTAAAGACTTGAATACATATACAATCCGTAAACTTCTAACTCGAATACAAATTTGAACTGATGGAAGTGAGGGTAAAAATGGCAGTATCCCTGAAGTTCTCGAAAAAAGTCCATTCAACTGTACCTCTGCCCCTCCATTTATAGATGAAAATAGGCCGGTTCACTTGCGTGGGCCCCTGACCAAGATGACTCCGCCCATTATGGCAATCTCGAGTCGACCGGACCAGGTATACCGAGTGACTTTCGGACGGTCAACAAATGCCGACCCAATATGGTCGATCGGTGGTCATTGAGCAATTGACTCGAAGTAAAACCTCAAAGGACTCGGAGCAACTCGTAATTGATCTCGAAGTGAAGCAACGCCAACCTCCTTACCTCGATGTTGACTTCCAACAATAAGCTAACTCTTTCAACTTGCACCGAACCAGATAGACCGAACACTTGTGCCGAACCACCCCCAATCGAGCGACAATAGCTTCCCAACCGCAATTGAACAATGTCTGCTAACTCGCCTAGGCCGAATGGCATATGCCGGATCTTTCAGACTAAACTGCTTTGTCTCTCTATGCTGGCCGACCTACTCTGAACAAAACACTTCGAGGCCGACCGTAAATGCCGAGCGAAATGAAACAATTCCGCTAGGGACGGTCCACCGAGTACCGAGCCACCCTTGTCGAGCGACCACTGCTTGGACATCTCGGCTGAGTCATCTCGCTCTCCCTTCGTTGACCGAGCGGCTTGTGTTGTGTTGCTATAGCCTCCTTTCTTTAGCCGAGCGACACAAGCCATCTTTTTCTTGGCTGAACCATATACACGAGCCAGACCGTGTATACAGGCCGAACGGTGTGTGTGTGTGTGTGTGTGCGCGTGCGCGTGCGTGCTGAACTGCTCAAATCGAGTCAATCTTTTATATTCATCCCTACCACACCACCACCAACCATCTTCGTCACACCTCCACCACTCATTTCTTAACTTCGCATCAACAAAAAACATAACTTAACCTAACTCAACCTCCACAACTATGACCCCATGCACGTCCATCACAAACACCATCACTTGCACCACCTCTACCAATCTTAACAGTAAACAATATCGGTCATGCCATCATCTTTTGCTGAATCCAATTTCTGTGGGTGAAATTGAACATGAAACAAAAAATTTGAATTTTATGGTTCATTATTGCCAAACGTCCTTGAGGCAAAAAAAAACTTGTTGTTTTTGCGCAAATTTTAGTCGATTTATCTTTGTGCCCTTTTTTCACAATGTAGGAAATTCTTATTTCTTTATGCACATTTTATATTCAAATATAATGGATTTCCAAGTAATTATAATATCATTAACAAAGTAAAATTTATTTGTTGATGGCATGTAAACCATAAACTCATATTTACTTCTAATTGATTAATACATTTCATACAATCAATACATGAGGAAGAATAACATATGCCCATTAGGGACATCTATTTATTTAAAGTTCAGTTAGTTTGAAAACGAATTTTGTGTTTTGTGTTTTTAACAATGTAACTAATAATAAATGAAAGATGGGAAAAAGGTGGAAACTGATCAATTTGAAAAAACCCCACACCCGCTCTCCTCGATCTTTGTTGTAATGATTGGAATTTGCACATCTTTCTTCTTCTCTCACACCATTTAAGTACATATAAAAAAAAGCAAAAGGAAAAACGTGTTTTAAAGCCAAAAGGCCTTATCTTTTACTTTATTTCTATTGAATTGATAAGAAAATTCAAGAGTGATTTTGTCTCTCAATGCTACAAGTTATCTTCTTGTGTGACGTACCATACCATCTTATATATTAATAAATGAAACAATTCTGCTGGTGCTAAAAGCTAAAAGCATCCCCAACAGGGTTAATACTTGGGTATGTCTAGCCAAATTATACCCCAATAGGTTAGCTTTTGGAGGTTTTACCCCCAAAGACAGATGCATGATAGCACTAGTGAGCTACTCGGTAGTTTAGACGTACTCGAGCTTCAGAAACTCAAGTATTAACATACCTACGTTTTAAAAACTCGAGCAAATGACTAGTTTGGAAAGAAAAGAAAAAAAGATGCAACCCAATGTACGAGACTCATGATAGCAGGTCCTGCGGAGGTTGATGATGTACCCAGTTTTTTCCTCGCATTGCAAATAGGTTGTTTTCAAACTCGAACCTAGACGTCCAGATCATCATGCAGATGATATATTTCGAAAAAACCTTGTAAATTACACCCAAAATCTACTACAAATCAACAAGCATTCAATTATACACTATAAAATAGAGCAACAACAAAAGAGTTTAAAAAGCAGAAATAACAAATCGAGTCCAGATAAGATTACTGTCAATGCGTTCTTGTAGCTTCAACAAGCTAAAACCGATGACGAAGTCCGTCGTGTGCTTTCCCACTTGTCCATTCAAATTGTGGATCAATGAACCTATCCCTCCTAAAGCTGTTGAATACTCTCTAGAACTGCATAAAGCAATTGATTAACCCTAAGATTTGGTAATGAAATGGAGGCTGATTATTGGAAAGTTGTAAAATGGAATCACTAATTGTCGAGTCATTAGTTTTATCTATGTTACGATGTATTCTTTTCATATTTAATCATTCACTGAACTATCTAAACATTGATACTATCATTTTACACACTTCTTCAACTTGAGCTTAAATAGCTGTTCGTATTCATTTAATGGATTCTTCAAATTAAATTCTAACATCATTTACCAAAGTGAAGTTCACAAATTAATGGTGCATGCACTATAAACACACTTCTTCAGCTTGAGCTTGAGATTAGCTGTTGGTACTCGTTCAATAGCTTTGGCACATCATCCATGCGCAGCTGCAAATTTAAATTCCCATTTACAAGTTAAAAATTGCAATGCCATTGATATGTGAATAAAGATTAACGATGCCTCTAACGATATTTTGGACTCGATCATGCAAGTAATAAACTACGTTTCAACTCAACTGATATTGCTAAGGTGCAAGCAATAAAATCCTCAATTTATAACAATGTACAAGGAAACATGAGGACACATCTCGGCTAAAAGAAAGAAAAGGAACAAAAGGCCTAGAATCAAACTATTATATGAATTGTTTTTCACAAATTAGACACTGTGACTATAACAAAACAAACAAGTTATATTCTTGGAAATTTTAAAATTGTGCAAATATTCTCATACCTGTGAAGAGCTCTTCAAGTGAAAAAATCTGCGGACTTGCTGTCCTGAATTTAAGGATGTGTCGGACAAATTGGAACCGATATTCTTCCTGCTGGAAATACCATACCAAGACATCATCACTAAATATAACAGAAATGACAAAGCTGCAGTAACTATAAACAAAATAACAGTATATGATAAACATCGCTTTTTCCCAGGTTTAGCTAAATCATTTAAACTCATTTTCTTGACATGCTTTGTTTCACCATTATTTTATAATAGTCAAGATATCAAACAGAACATAGTGAAAGATTTCCAAAGAATAATAGAATTTATAAATTGCATCGCTTATTGTTTAAAACATTGCTGAGATCATTTGTTTGAAAAATATTGTTAATACTTCTCTTCAAGTACAAACCCAATTATTGATGGGAAAGCTTGATAATAATGACAACTTTACGTTCTTCTGAGCACAACCAAGTTATAAACTTACGTGTGTGTTAGATGTTTGCAATCAGTTGTAGATCACTATACATTCAAAAGCTAAATTTGCCATTAAACATAGTTTATTTTTATCTTATTTTTATTTTAGGACTCTCCAAAGGTCATCCATCCTATTACTTCTCTAACCTAGCACACATTGGTGATCATTGTTTTGGCAGAAGCTGCATCCACCTTTCCAGATAAATGAGACAATGGTACAATACTAACACTATAGCTCATGCAGCATTATCCATAATCTCAAACACACTGCATAAACGTATGCATTGAATGTCACTTTGCAACAAACCTTTTAAGTTTTAGCTCAGACACCTTGATCTTATATCTAAGAAACATGAAACAAAGAAAGAAATGGAAAGCTTACACATGATGTTGAACTATGACACGTTGATAATCTCTAAGAAGGGGACCTAGCTCTCGCAACTGTATTGAGTTTGCTGTACATTTTTTCCAACGTTCTCGAAGTGCCTACAATTCCCTCATGAAAATATTAGTAGTGATGAATTCCTAAATAAAGGGAGGGTAGTTGAGACCAGAAGTACCTGAATGTGCACAAATTGATCTCCAGTAGACAATGATTCTCCAGCCAATCTTGATGATAAATCAAGCAGTTCTTTATCTTCTGATTCTTCCACTAACTTAATACTACCCTTAGAGGAAGAAATTGAAACTCCTAATTTTTTCTGTAACTCAAGAAATGGAGAATGCTCCCTTTGACTATCCTGCATTAGCACGTTTACCCTATCAAATTCAGTTGAAAGCTATGCAAATTAAGTAAACAGTCTCAAGTTTATTTTTCTTTGTCCAGTTTGACAATGAAACTGAACAAACTGCTTAAGTACCTTTATGTTGGGTTGATGTGTGCTGGACAGTATACTGGGTTTGCTTTCAGGAAGAATATCTGGCAGTGTTGACCTTTTTGCAATAGGATCATCTGCTAAATAATTGAGCTAATCAACTGTGATCGCAAAAGACTTCATCAAGCTTACCAGCTAAGCTTCATCAATATATAATCGATACTGCAGAAAACAAGAGAATTGATTTTTTGTAATTAATATAATCACAGCAATTACATACCCTCGGGTACCAGCCACCATATATCACCAAATGTAACTTTCCCATCAAAGCCTCCGAATAAAAGATATCGTGAACCTATACAAGTCATGGAATGATATGCTCGGGGTGGAGGAGGTTCATTGTTTGTAGGCAAACGTTTCCACTGAACGGAGACTGAAATAACCAATTGAGTAATACAAGATAAAAATTAGAGATCACAATATTGATTCAAATATGCAGGTTCCTGATTACCTGGATATAAATGAACATATAGGTTAGAAGATTCAAAGATTTATAAGATCTAATTAGAAACTCACTTTAGGAGAAGAACAGTAATCAGAGTAATAACCAAATGGAGGCCATATAAGATACAACTTAAGGTTAAGTGGATTCGAAAAATAGAGAGAACATACAAAGGATGAGACTTTATTACAAAGCATCAAGAGCCTTTATGAAACTTTAAATAAGGATGTAACCAAAGATATTGAAGGTACCTTTTAAATGCACTGAGGATATATATTAAAGATTTCGCTTTACTTCTAAACTAACCTAAAAGAGAGGCGTGGAGCAGAAAAGGAGGTTCAATCTTATAAAGCTCAGAGCCGTGATGGGTATGGAAATGGGTACCGACATCTAAGAATGATCGTTGGGAACGAGATGGAAATGTGTTTTGGAGCAACCAAAAAAAGGAAAAGAAATCACATTTAAAAACAATATTATGAATTTTATAGTATTGTTATAAATTCAATAAAACTTTAGTCTTTCAGTAATATTATTACAACTTCAGAATATTTTAATTAATATTTTTTTATAATTTAATGTTAGTATTTTTTTTCTCCAATGCTAAAATCAAGTAACATATGAAAGTCGATTTAACCATATTATCTTTTGTTTCAGCGGAATTGCACCCTTTTATAATCATAATTGAACATTGTCTATCTAAGAAAAAAGTTTAACTTGTAATGGACAATGTTAATCATATTTCTATATAGTTTGATTCATTTAATAAACAAAACAAAAACAAAAAATCATTTCTCTCATCCAAGTTGACAAACATGTGAAGTAATTATTTAACTTCCTTGAAGAGAGAGAGACTTTTGAATCTTGATAATGTTTATCTACAAGTTCACATCATTTTCCATCAATTTGTCAAGAAATGCAAACGACGATTCTTATTAAAAAACGTTAATCGCCTATAATTTTTTGGCTTCTAAAGGGCTGAATAGGAATTTTAAAACTAAACCGAACATAAACTTTTTCTAATAAAAAGGAAGAAGCAACAGCTAAAGATGCCTTTGCAAAAAGTTAAATTAATTTAATCCAGTAAATTTGACATTTAAAAATAATCACATTAAACATCTACGACCAGTAGCTCAGCTGGGCTCAACTGCCAAGTAGTATAGCGTTGTAGATTGAGATCCTAGAGGACATGGATTCGAACCCCGAAAATATCAAACTGAGTGTTCTGCTTGAATAAAGTATCACTCTTATATACAAACATACATACACACACACATGCGTTACGGCACGCACTTCGCGCGTGATAATGACATTCGCTTGGCGCGTAAATTGTTTTTCTACAAATATTATATGTTTAACACATTAAAAAAATGATTTACACAAATATTTAGTCGTATTTTTTACACTGAAATCACATGTAGTTAGTTTGAATTTTTGATTTTTAAGTTGCAGCATCTAATTATTGTTAGTTTTAGAATTTAAGCGGGATGGGTGAGATGGCGACAGGCGTCTGGCATTCTGTATGATAGCAAAGTCCTATAAAGTTTAAGGGAAAGTTCTACAGAACGGCAATCAGACCTGCAATGTTGTATGGTGCAGAAGGTTGGTCTACTAAAAGCCAACACGTGCAGAAGATAAGTGTAGCAGAAATGCGTACGCGCGATGGAGCTGCGGTCATACAAGAAGAGACCGAATTAAAAATAACAATATACGTGATAAACTTGAAATAGCACCAATTGAGGAGAAGGTAGTCCAACACCGCTTAAGATAGTTTGCACATCTCCAACAAAGGCCCCTCGAGGCACCTGTGCGCGTTGGAATTATAGGCCGCGTCGAATGCTCAAAGAGAGTTAAAGGTCGACCAAGATTGACATGGGAGGAAATGGTAAAAAAAGATTTGAAAGATTGAAATATATCCGAAAAGCTGGTGCCAAGAGCGCATGGAAATTAACGACCCACTTACCAGAACCATGAGCTAGTTTTTTTTTTGGCTTAGGGTTGGTTTAAAGACAGTGTTATAAGTTTTAAATTATAGGACTAGTAAATATGAGCCCAAGACGTAGTATTTGGTCTTCGATCAATATTACTATTAGTACCACTTTTACTATTATTATTATCATCATCATAGCTTTTTTTATACAAATATATATATATATATATATTCTTTATTTTTAATTTAGTTATTATTATTATACTTGTTTACTTATTTGACTTTATTTTATTATTATTATCATAGTTTTTATTGTTGTTGTTATTATGATTTTTAAATTGACTTTGTCATTTAATTTTGGGTTTCATCTCTATCCGACCCCAACTTGTTTGAAAATAATGGCTTAGTTGTTGTTTGTTTGTTGTATTAATTAATAAAGAACAAATTTGTAAAGAAAGTTTATTTGTTAAATCCTATTTTTAAGTGATATTAAGATTTAGTAATATCTGCTGATGAGCGTTTTGAATATGTAAAGGAAGTTTGATTCTTAAATCCTATTTCTAAGTGATATTAAGATTTGGTAACATTTGTAGAGAGGTCTTTTTGGTAGTTCACGCTGATACCAAAAAATTGCGACTTTAAAGGTATTACAACTATTATGTGTGTGTGTCTATGTGTGTGTGTGTGTGTGTGTGTGTATATATATATATATATGTATGTGTATGTGTATCTGTATATGTATGTGTATGTATATGTATGTCGATGTCATTCAAAATGTGCTTAATTATTCCGTATCATTGAGCACAGCATTTAGAAGCAGAAACATATGTGCAACGGTAGAATGAGCATCCAACTCTTTGATGCTCATGAAAGTCCATTTCACTAAGGTTGATAATTGGAACAGCCACCAAGTATAAAAAATAATAGTCGTCATGTCATAAATTTATCACTAAACACTAGCTGAATGATACATTAAGGGATCAAGGAGTTGATCTGAACTTTTTAACTTTCCAATATTTGTTTTACAATTTCTCAGCATTGTCTTATCCTCAAATTTCAATAGAGAAATTGACATAATTTACGGTCAGCCACCAACCTACCAACCTGATACTAGCCCACACCTTTTTGCATCCGATCTTGAAAACCGGAAGCAGGATAGTAAAAAATACAATTTGTGGATGAAAATATCTAATGTGTTGCTTTTTATACAAACTAACATGTACGTAATATGATTGTCAACATTTAATTAACATAATAATTATATGGATAACACACACACCCATGAAAAAGAATTCAACAATTACCTCTATCTAGTACAATGCAATCATTATAATAGACATCATATCGACTCAACCAGCCTCCAGTTCCATGCCCCCCAAACAATAGAAGCTGAGTAAGAAAATGCAGAACGAAAACTAAGCTGAAATAGAAGGAAAATAATAATAATGCTAAAGTTACATGAAGTAACCACATCAAATTGAAAAGGCGAACATGCTCCTTTAATCTCTGCTACTTGAGAGTTGAGACGGACTAAAACGCTAGATGCCGAAGTTAGCCCAAAGACCCAGGCAGGGTCCAAATGGATCCCAAATGGAATTAGACGTTTGCCTAATAAATTGTTACAAATAAATTTTTCTTTATAACTATAAAAATAATAACCGTATATTGTATGGAATTCAATCGGTTGGTTAGATCTTCATCTATTTATTATTTTACTATGTGATACATATACATTAATACATAAATACATATATATACATATATATATGTATGTATGTATGTATATGTATATATATATATATATGTATGTATATGTATGTATATATATATACATATATGTATGTATGTAATCAAATACACTGAATGAATCAAACACCATTATAGTTTACAAAAATAACACAATCTGTATATAATACAATTCATACCATGATCATAACAGATATATGTATATCAAATAATTATGGAAACTTCAAAATAAAAAATATAATGATGATGAACAATTCAATTTTTTCCTGATAATAGATTAATATGTTGTATTGAAAAAAGGAAATTTTGTTAATTTAGGCCACTTTTGAAAGCCTATTACGCAAATAGATCGGTTTCAAAACTGTTACAAATATAGTGAAAGGGCCCAGACAGTGAAGCTTCTCTGTTCATGGTAGAGAGTGGAATAACTGAAGAGAATATGGGGATTTTTGTTACATGAAAATATGAAATAGTGGCTGCTTGTTATACAGGCAGTGAATATGAACAAGAAATGAAATAAAATGCAAGAGGAAATTCAAAGTTTGAACTAGTGATTCAACCTAGAGATACAGGAAAGAAAATCAAGTGCAAGAATCAAGTGAAAAGAACAACAGAAATTGAAATTGCAAATTATAACAAGATACAGAGGATTATAAGCTAATGGCAGCAAATTAAAGAACTGGAATTAAAGAACTAATGTTAACTAGATAAAGGAACTAGAATAGAGTAATTGCAGAATTGAAAAACAGGAAAGGAAATTGCAAATAAAGGAACAAGAAAGTACAGATACTAACTAGGACAAATAAAAGAACTGAAATGATATATTGAAATGATAACTGGAAAAGAAAAGAAGGTATTGCAAACTAAAATGAAGAGAAACTGATCTTCATTTGATCACACCCATTACATTGCCTGTATGCGCTTTTATATACTAGGCCAAACAGTACTTGGCTCAAATCGTCCCAGGTTACCTCAACGCAGACCGCACTCACAAATATCCAAGCCCAAACACTCACACTAATAGCTGCATTATACTTAATGCAGCAAATAACAAAAACTCATCAAGTACCAAGTGTGCATGTGCACGCGTTCACACAGTAATACATTCAAATACATCACTCCTTACACCTTGATTCCAGCAGCTGCTACCTCTGATACATCTCTGGCACCTTCCAGCATTACCTCCGATGATGAATCTCTGTCCATCTCAGATGAACATGGCTAGAAACCAATTTTATCTCCAATTTCAAGGAAGCAAGTGACAGCCCTTCTTCTCTCCACAACCATAGCAATCAATCCATAGTCGTTACATATAGCTCACTTTTGGCCACATCAGCGTCATGATGACAAAAATAAACTGACGGCATTTCAAATGTCGCCGGTATTTTTTTTAAAATTTACAGTAGCGACATGTGCATGTTGTATTTTAGAAAATAACACTTGCGCCCTTTCAAAAGTCGTCAGTATACTTTATTAATTTATACGGACGTAATTTCAAAAGTCGCCTGCTTTCTGAACACGGAAAAACAGCAGATGTCTTCTTGAATTTGCGATTTTGTTTCGATCATTTGCTATTTCGATTGTGAATTTGTGGTTGGTGAACAAATGTGTGGAAAATATATTGACGGTTCTTATAAACCGACTAAAGTTCGTAAAAGTTGCAACTTAGAACAATTGAAGGAACTGATTTTCAAAGCTATGAAGATTAAACCGGAGGAGTTTGACATATATTTAGTTGACCGATTTTGGATCAAAAGCAATAAAAATAGTTGATGACGACATTGAGTAAATGTTTTATGTTCCGTCAAAATCATTAGAGTTGTATGTTGGAAAAACCGGAAGGTTGTCAGTAAAACAACCGACACCGCCACCAATGGTTAGTTATGGTATATTGAACTAGAATGTTGAAAACCACGAACATTGTTCAATAAATTGTTTATCCCAATTATATTAATCCGTTCATGAATGTAATAAACTATAGTCGGCAATAAATGTTTTTTGGATTCTCTCCTTTTATAAATTATCAACGGGGTGTGCAATATAGCTATCAACATCCCATCCAGGATAGTTTTGTACGTATGAGTCAAAGATAATGCATATTTCATAATGTTTTCATGTTGCATTAAATATAATGTAGTTGAAATTTATGTTTTATCATTTATAGTTATACTCTACATCAACCAACGCCGCAAAGTAGTGTTGCACCCTCGAATATCTTGTCTAATGTACCTTACATTCTCCAAGATATACCATATGAACAAGAAATATACTTCTTTTTTTAATGTCAAATGACTGGCTTTCATTTTTTCATTAGATTAAAATTCTGACTCAGTTAAAAATGCAGCTTCGTTGCACATGATATCGCAACATAGTCCAACGTTCAACAATCCACTGATTTAGAACCAACAAATGTTGACGATGACGATATGGATATAGATGATATATATGACAATCCTCGTCTTGATACAATGGATGTTGTTATTGGATTGAAGAACGACAGCTCTCGAATTAACGAAATGCAAGTCAATAATGAACCTCTCAACTATGATTTTGCAGTTGAAGATGAAATTTTTGAAGATACGGATAAACCAAAGATGGAAGTATGTTTGGATGATGATCTTTGTAATGCACAAATGATGTCTAGATCCATTGTTAACAAATTGTTTTCATCTGCTAGTGTTCAAAATGTGTAACGACCCGCAAATATATCGCTTTAATAAATTTACTTATTTAAATTAATTTGAGATTAAAATTGATTTAACAATTATTATATTGATTTTTGATAACTCATTTTAAATGGTTATAGAGTAATAATTTATCATTAATTTTATAAAGATATATATTTGATTTGAAATAATAAGAAAATTCGTTTCGCTTTATCGATATAATAACAATTTTGTTGATAATTATTAATGTTAATTTATATGGTTTTATAAATGAAATCTGATCATTTTAGTTAGTTAAAAACGATAAGAAATTTATTTTCAAATTTTGTTTACAAATATATGCATATTAACTAAAAAGTGAAAATATGACCGGAAATCGAAATCAGGATTTGTAAAGATACAACGTATAAAAGTTGTGCAACATGTGGAGATATACAACATACACATACACATATACATGTGCATACATGAAAACATATTCACATGCACATAAACATACACACACATATATTTAGTATATAAATATTACATAAAACATATAAGATATTTTTGGTTTTCTTACTACTTAAGTATGCAAAAGTCAACATATGCATGCATTAAAGTGATGAAAGTGATGGAAGTGATGGGAACATGGGTGATGGGATTCTAGCAATGCATAAGGGGGGAGGAGTGATGATGATAGTACATGTGATGGTGATGAAAATGGTGATGTATGCATAGATATTTTCACTCTCTTCTTTGTCTATAAATATCATACACTTTCCTCTTCATTTTCATTCATCTTCCTCTTCATTTCCTAAGCTCTCCCTCTCTCCACACTTTCATGGCTTTCAACTTAAAGGAAATAATGTCAAAATATTTCTTAAAAATAATTTAAATTTATAATATATACTTGTATACACTTAAGCACCTCAAAACAATTCCAAAACTCCACTCTTCCTCTCTACATTTACGGCCTCCACCTCCTCCATTGAAGGTCGAGTCTTCTTCTTCCTCTACCCCTACGTCGTGTGTTTTTCAAGTCATCCACAGCTTAGGCCAAGTCACCTAGAAGCTTAAATCAAAAGGATCGTGAAGTTTAAAAACCAAATAGCGGAGCTATAGCGAATTTTTAGTTAGTCGTTTAAAACCAAGGTGAGAAACTCTTAAACTATATTATATGCAATTGAATGTTATATATGTTTGATTATGGTTGTTGATGCTGGCTGTTTAATATGAATGCTGAATATATATGTCAGTCATGGAAATAGGGATGGCAATGGGGCGGGTCTAGGGTCTAAACCCGGTAGACCCACCCCTGTTTTTACCCATCTGGACCCGCCCCATTAGGTCATCGGGACGGGTAGACCGAGACCCACTCAAAAAAGCTCCGGGTCTAGGGTCGGGTTGGGGCTTGGCCGACCCGCACTACTGCGATCGCATAAGAACGCTTTATTGCTACAAAGATGATATGTTAATCCTTTTATACATAAGTGGTTATAACATGAATAATCTAATGTTCCATTCAATAAGTTATATTATTTTATGGTATTAAGTTATATCACTAATAATCATATAATAACATATACATGTTTTTCCTAAATCGTTATCATGCGCCTTGTTTTTATAATCTAACTTTATCATTGTAAACACATTGATATCTATATTTGTTGTATCATTTAATGACAATCCCTTCTACAAATATAATGAATAAATATATTTATATTAACACGTAATTTTGAATAAATATGCAAAGTATCACCGGGTCTTGGGAGAGGGCGGGTCTACCCTGACCCGCATAGGTTTCGCGAAAGTTCAGACCCGCACCGGGTCTATGGGACGGATTCGGGGCAGGGTATAAAAAACCCGGGGTGGGTCTGGGGCATAAAAAAAACCGCCCCATTGTCATCCTTACATGGAAATACACGTCGATAAGGACAAATGAAATCAGTTTTCTTTATTTAATGATTAAATGGTGTATATGGAATGTTAAACCTCTTTAAAAAGGTTTAAAAATGATTTTGAAATGTTTTATAAACATATGAATGTGTTTTAATGAAGTTTGAATGATAATTGAAAATTTAGTCAAAATTATAAGCGTCGCGTAACGGTAGTTCGCAATATCGCGCCATAAAAGTCAAAACGGATATATATAATCAAATATAGCTTGGAACTATTCGAGATAAGAATTTTCCAAACTATTATATCCATAATTTTTAAACAAAGAAAGAAAATCGAGATTTTGATAAGTAGATTTTGAAATATGAGTAAAATAAGTTTTGGAAAATCGCGGTTTTGCAGTTCAGAATTCATAAAAAGATATCTTAAAAAAACTGATATTTAAAATTTGTTTAAAATATGAAATAAATTCTAAAATCTTTTAAAATATTTTATAAGTGATTTGAGTTATAAAAAAATTAATTTTCAAATGATAAAAAAACCGTTTTGATCAACATAGCTTAAAAAGCACTTTCCGCGGCACTTTTGTATAACTTTTGAAATATAATTTTAAACGCAATCGTTCATTTTCAAATCTTTTATAAATAAATTCAAATAATTAAATAAGTATTTTAAAGATGATTTTGAAGGATTTATGAAATTGTTAAATTTTAAATGATTTAGAGTCGATCAAATAACTCGACCGCCTTATGTGTATCAGAGATAGGTTTGAGTTTGGAAAACCAGCTTCCCGCTCTCCCTAGCTATCCGGACTAGCCGATGGAAGTGATAGTAAATTTGGTTTACCCGGATCAATATTTTCCTAAGTGAAAAATAAATGAAATGATTTCGAATTTGTTTCCAGATTAAAAAGGATTTAAAATATTCAAAGGATTTGATAAGAAAGATTTAATGATTCCATATACGCCGAAAAAAATGTTTTAAAAATATACATATCTCTAAAAGAGATTTTGATAAAAAGAACTTAATCAATTAAAGAATGATTCCCTGTTCACAGAACATCTTTTTATCGATAATTGGTTCGAAGGAACCGGGGTTGGATTTGGGGTAATTCCTATCTAAAAACCACTTCGAACCAATTTACGTATTCGAAGTAAAGACATGAATATGATTTGAAAAATGGAATGTATGGTTGCTTATCACTGACCCTCGGAGGAAATTTCTCATATTATATTATGTGGCAGTAGTTCATTTAAGATCTTCGATGCAAGGTCTTCTCGCTACTAATCCTAGGGGTGGCTCCCGACAGGATGTGATAAGAAAGTGCTTTCGGTTTGTTTTGTTTCTGGACAACTTATATGGACGAATGTCTTACGTTGCATTTCTAGTTACATAAGTGAACTCTATAAACGTATTATCTGTTTGGTGGCCAAGAAGGAAACTTCTCTTAGGTTAATACCCTTTTCTGAGACGTACGAGCTCAGGAGTTATATATTTGTAGAAATCAGTTGTGTGACCATGGAACGGCGATGTGGCATTCAAAGATGATGTGTTATGTGAAAGATAATCGTTACATCAAGCCTCACATCCGAAAATGACCGAAACAGAGTAGATGCAGCAATGCTATGTGGTTCGCAATCATTATGGTATAATCATCCCCTTTTAGGCATATTTTTGCCCGTTATAACATTCGAGTTTAAATTATTGTGGTGAATGCTAAGAGACATCTCGGATAGGTCAATAACGAACGAAGTGATGACATATTCGGTACTATCTAGGAAAAGGTAGGCCGGTCTTGCGTCGGTAAAGTTGCAGATGTTCTATAGCCTCGGTACATTCCTCTAAAGATGTACTGCTGGAAGGTAGTCTTTCACATGGTCATTTGTATGGAAATCCATTCTCCAATAAGTGCTTGTCATTTTGTTTGTATAACCCACTTTATGGCTAATATGCTCGGATTTAATCATTGTGACAATTTCGACCAAGATTGATAGGTTTACTTGCAAATGTTTTCAAATGAATGTCATTAAAAAATAATATCCCTTATTCTTACGTAATAAAGATTTGGTTATCATAAGATAAAAACTCGTTCCGTGTTTATATGCGACGTAGTCTTATGAGATATCTTTTTATTTTTAAACATCGTATTTTGAGTTCTCACACCAGAGTCATAACTGACCCGAAGTATTTTGTTTTCCCTATAAACTCTGAGTGCCCTATTTTTTCGGACAACCAACTAGTTAAGATCATGTTAGGAGTATTTTGATGAAACATTCTGCATAAGTTTTTAGAGTATGGAGCTGGAGCATCTTATGTGGATATTTATCTTTTATTTTCCATTGTGCCCAAGTTTTGTTTGTACCAGCAAATGTGGGAGCATGCAGTTATAACTGTTTCTAGTTGGGTTAGTTCATACCATAACTCTGATGTGCCCTAGTGAGAGTGGTTGTGTATACTATTTATCTATATAATTAAACGAAATGTGTGAATTGTGTTTCTATCTTCTATTTTTACTTTACCCCTAATAATCTGCCTCTCTGGCACTTGAATTTACGGCACGTGAATACCGTGTATGTATTAATGTCGATTTTCGAGGGTCGAGAAGACGGATTGTCACAAAATAAGTTCCAAGTTGGTATGGTATTTGAGAACAAAGTAAAATTCCTATAACAATCAAGTAAATAGCCTATTCTAGATAACAATTTCTTATAAACCAATTAAGTCGAACAAAACCAAGTATACCGCTATTTGCAATGTTGATACAAATTGTACATACAGAATACATGCAATAATTTCAAAAAAAATCATTCATGATGGTGGATGACTAGAAAATATCCAGGCGAAGATAACTACGTCAACCTAATAGTTAATTCTAATCACAAAAACAAGCTCTACTTTTCTTATTTCGAAGATTACGCCTTTTGTAAAAATTGTTTTAAATATAACAGCTGAAACGGTTCAAGCATTAATGGAAGAATTGTTCATAAAAGTTAGTTATGCGAAGGCGTGAAGAGCTTTGAGTAAGACAATATAATGGATTCACGGTGAGTGGATAGATTCGTATACAACTATACAAAATATTCAAAATAAACTCAAATAGTGTTGAAAATGTAACCATGGGTGAGTACGAAAATGTTTGATCAAGCTTTTTTAGTTGTTTGGATCTTGTATTGAGGGTTTTTTACATTATCGTCCATTGCTCTAGACGATGCATTTGTATGGAAAATACCAAGGTACACTACTTGTTGTGACTGCGATAGATGAGGATGAACATCTTTACCTTTTGGTCCATGCAATCGTTGGATCAGAATGATATATTAATCGGAGTTGGGTTTTTGCTTGCATGCGAAGATTCATTCAATGTTAATTATCGACGTTTTACGTTCATTTCTGATAGGATGAAAGGAATTCCACAGCTTTGAAAACTAACTGGGATTAATTATGCTCATAAGCATATGTTTTGTGCTAGACATCTAAAGGTAAAGTTTCAAACTATCGGTTTTAGAGATTAACATTTGACCTGCAGCATGAGCTTTAGAGGAAGCAAAGCATATTAATCAGAAAAGAAGTTAAACCTATCAATTTAAGATCCTATAACTGAATCGAAAGAAGTTTGGATGGTAAAGATGAAAACCGGACATTGTGTAAGGATGATGTTTGTTGATTTCATAATGGTGTACTTAAAGATACATAATCGTTATTTGTTAAACCTTTGGTTGTATGCATCTTCTTTCGTTCTATTGATTATTTCTACTGAAGAAGAGAAACTGCTAGAAAAATGACAACGTGTTTAGCTTCAAAGTGGGAAGCGAAGATTGTCGATAGAACTAGTATAGCAACACGTTCAAGGCTGATTCGATTTAGTCAAATTGAATGACAAGTGGTTCGTTATTTTGGTAATGAATTTAAAGTAATAATTGATAGTAACACTTGCTCTTGTGCATGCAACATTCCATTATTGCAACAATTACTTTGTATACATGTCCAGGTCGTTTGCTCGATGGTTGTAAATGGTACGAATATATCTCATCACGGCTTTGCATCACCCTTGGTATTCAGATTAGAAATATTTGGTTGCATACACACCAGAGTTTCATCCCGTTCGTGATAAACGTTACTGGAAGTGCACATGATGGTCATTTAGATTTACCTTCACGAGCTCGTCAACAGCAAGGACATTCTTGGTCTAGCTAGAATTAAAGATATCATGGACGAGATGCAAGCTCAAAGGGAAAACAGGTGCAACATATGCGGAGTGCATGACCACAAGAATAACCGAAGCTCTTCCACAACTTAGCATTTAAATATGTTTGAGCTCTTCCACACTCTCGGTCTAGTTAGTAATTGTATGTGTTTGAAAATTTATTATGTACTGTCATATTTATTGTATATGGTTGCACAATTGCAAATGTATTGTGCTTTATTTGAATAATTCGATAGTGTGTTTGTTATTTAATGCAAGTATATTTGAATATTTCTGCATATGTAAAAGGTATTTAAAGTTGATGTTGCCTATAGCTGCAGTATATAGGAGGCATTTTTTTAAGCGCCAACGGACGATTTATGAAATATCGACTGGAGGCGGCTGTTGAAACAACGCCGTAAGGGTTTTTTAAATCGTCAGTGTAAACCTGCTGCAAACAGCAGCAGCTTCACCTATCTCACAGAGTCATGCCACAAATCAACTCAACTACCAGCAGTACCTCAATACAATTAACCTCAATTCAACTAAATACAATACCACAAAACAATTAATGCAAAACCACAAACCAAATAAATTACAACACTTCAATAACATTTCAGGTCATACCACAGATCGCCACAATTCACTTGCACATAGTTTCCAAAGTACAAACACGATCGGTTAATTTCCCAAACTACGAATTTCACACGGATCTTTCTTTTTCGCCTCCGTTGTAATTGAATTTGCAGTGAACCCTCCCCGTCACCATTGTCTTCATTTTCTTCCACTTTGGCATTGTTGGACAAGGTTGAGAGGGTCCATACATGTATTATTCTTGAGATGAAGATTCTTTTCCTAATCGACATCTTTGATATTGACCATTTAACTAGAAGACGATGGAGCAATCGTGTGGGCCAGTGCCCGCGCCTCTGTATGAGCAAAAGAAGGTGGCACTGCATGAGCGGACGATATTGGTCTTGATAGCTTATTTCTTATTTTACTTTAGAATTGTTTGTATAATCTTTTTAACAGTAAAGCGTTTTCTCTTAGATCGCTCCGCAACTTCTTCTAAAAGATCATCCACCCAACTCTTAGAGTACGGTAAGTGACATCCACCTTCACAAGTTAATGTTATTAACCATCATGCATTGTATATATTATCATTCATTCTATTTTGTTATTTGTTACTTATACATACCACACTCATCTCAAGGAGGGCTCTGGGTGTGTATGAGTCAATGTGAATGAGTAATTCTTTACCATGAAGGATATAGCATCGTGTGATGTTCCAATACCAACTATTGTTTTCGTCAACCATTAAAGTCAACTCCCTCTTCTCATGTGTGAACATATGGAGGTGATTTTATGAGACAATGACCAAATCATACTTCCATACGTCAATATTAATCTTATAGTATGACGCAATCTTTGGTATGTGTTGTAATATACCAAATTGACGTAGCGCTCCGTCGGGGAGTGATAAACTATATCATTAAGACAAATCGGTGGAACTCGTGAAGTTATGAACATGTCAGGTAGCTCAAGAACTTGTTTCGCATACGGTGTTCATGTCACGGGGTCATAATCCAGAATATCAACCTCGTACAGGTAGAACTGAACATTCCTTTTAAAAGAATATGTTGTACTATTTGGTCTAGCCCACTTGTAAAAAATCAATGTTTATAAATTATAAATTCAAAATAGATAGATGTGACCCTATAACAAAATATATGTACCTTAAACCAAAAGATAACAATCTATCAAACCACTTTTTTCATGTTATATGGTCGATTGAAAGATAGGTCCAAGATCATAGTTTCAAATATAGTTAAATATTGGATTTCAAGGTATAATAGACTGCATAAAAAATATAGAAATTTAATGAAACATCTGCACTAACGTCAAACATCCACCAATTGAGTGGTTCTTCAACATAACAAGCCTTGACAGTTCCATATAAGTATAACAAGGTATCGCACTACTCAAAAATACTGTCTAATGGCATCTAAATTAGCAAGAAAAAAAAAGTCATTTGAAGTACACACGAGTCTGCGAATGATCACACATCAAACAGAAAGTGATGATTTGCAAAATGATAGTTCGCGCTCGCTGCATAATCTGAATATCAAATGCATCTACTAAAATATCATCTACCACCTGCTATCTATGCTGAGTCGCCACAATCATCTTGTTTGCCCACTTGTGCTCAGATAGTGGTACAAGACCTAAGAGTGACTCACACGACTTTATGTAATCGGCAGGGACATTCAGGTTAGTCAATGGAGCACCATCGATAAACAAGCCAAGCAAAACAACCACATCTACTAAAGTGATGGTCATCTCACCAACTCGAAAATGAAATGAAGATGTCTATGGCCATCTCACCAACCCAAAAATGGAATAAAGATGTCTCTGATCGTCTCATTAACATGACAACGAAGAGGATGTATGAATTACATTTGTTTGATTTTCTTACTTCCATTATTATGTGGTAAGCTGGTTTTCGTGGAACCATGGATAAAAAGGGTATGCCAGCATGTCAGTGGAAATCGTGGATCCTAATGATTCTTTTCAATCTAACTGCAAGTAAGCATGAGCAATGATACTCTTCAGGATCACTAGGATTCCAAAACATATAAAGGTTTCACAGTTTAAGATACCTTGCCTCTAACTTTGCTTTGTGTGTACGTGTGTGTTTATACATACATACACACAAATTATATAGAGAGTCAAATTGGACAAACATTCTAAGGAAATATGAAAGAACGGATAATTCTAGATGTGTCGTTATCATGGATTTTAGTCATGAACTAATTTTTGCAATCTACGATGTTTCATATTTAAATGAATGTGAAACAGTGGCAATCAAACATTCGTCAACAACAACTAATGATGTGTAAAGAAAAATAAGTGGACCTTGTTTGATTACTGCTCTGGTAGGTAGATGAAGACCAAAGACGTCTTCATTCCATTTTCGGATTGGTGAGATGACCATCATCTGGTTGATTTGCCTATTAACGATACTCCATTGACTAACCAGTGTCTTTACTGATTACATGGAGTTATGTAAATTGCTCTTAGACATTATACCACCATCTGAACAAAGGTAGGGCAATGAGATACCTGTGGTGACTTGGTAAAGACAGCACCTAATAGATGATATTCTAGCATATGCATATTACGCAGCGGGCGCGAACTATCGTTTTGCATATCATCACTTCTCGTTTGATGTGTGATCATTAAAAATTCATGTGTACTCAGATGACTACATTTTTCCTACTGATTTAGAAGGTTGTAATATTCTTAGAGAAGTGCAATTTTTTGTTACACTTATATGAAACTGTCAAGACTAACTTTATCGGAGAACAACTTGATTTACAGATGTTTGACGTTAGTGCAGCTATTCAAATCACCATTAAATTTCTGCATTTTGCTGTCTATTATTTTTCAGTCTATTATGCTTTGAAATATGATATTTAAATATATTTGAATCTATGGTCTTGGACTTGTCTTGCAGTTTGCCATATAACCATGAAAAGAGTGGTTGTTGATAAATCACTGCATTTAATTTTATGTATATTTATTTTATCATATGATCGCCTCTTTCCAGTTGGATAATTTAATTTATAAATATTGTTTTTTACAGGTGGGCTGGATTAGAGTACGACGCATTCTCCTAGAATGAATGTTTAGTTTTATAGGATAAACTTGGTATTCTGGATTATGACATGAACGTTGTACGCAGCACAGGTCCTTGCATAGCTTCCTGGCATGTACATAGCTTCTAAACATTTATGGACAACACGAGTTCCACTGATTTGTCTTAGTGATGTAGCTTATCACCTTCCCGATAGAGTGGTGCTCCAATTTTGGTATGTCATAGCACATATCAGAGAATGTGTCATACTACAAAATTGATATTGACGCATGGGAGTATGATTTGGTCACTGACTTATGAAATAATGGCCACATATTCTCAGAGAAGAGAAAGAGATGACTTTAACTGTTGAAAAATACAACAGTTGGTATTGGAACATCGCACTTTGAAGTTAAACGTGTATTCATATATTTACAGTTATTTTTTGGACAAAAATAATCCACAGAATGAAAGAAGGTATGTGCAACCAAAAATTTAACATGTCACGATCGTGCACCTTTAAGCAAACAATTAAAACTTTTGAAAGCATTAGTAGTCACAGCACGAAATGGACCACCATCATCTTTACACAATGTCCAATCTTTCTCTTTGCCACCCAAACTTCTCTCGATCCAATTATAAGCTCTTAAATTATAGTTTTAGTTTCTTTTCTAATTTTTATATACTCGACTTCCTTTGAAGCACATTTTACAGCATTAAATAAACCTATCAAACGGGCATCTATAAAACCAACAGTTTGAAATTTTATCTTCGGATGTCTAACCCAAAACCTACGCATATGAGATAATCCTCGGTTAGTTTCCAAGGTTATAGGAATTCCTTTCATCCTATCAAAAATAAAAATGAAAGTAATACACCGATCATTAATACTACGAATGAATTTTCGCATGTAAGCAAAAGACCAACCCCCAGCTATCACATGATTCTACGAACAATTGCATAAGCCAAAAGGTAAAGATGATCATCATCTTCTAACGCAGTCGTAACAAGTAATGTACATTTGTATTTTCCATACAAACTTGTCATCAATACAGAGCAACTGATGACAAATGTAAAAAATCCTCAGTACAAGGTCCGAACGTCCAAAAAGCTCTGTCAAACATTCCATACACATCAACGACTATATGTCCAATACTGCCTAAGTTCGTTCTACCGATTTCAACCAAATATTATTGTAAAATTGCGTACGATATGCCTATTCACAAAAAAAAAATCTGTTATAGTGTCTTACTCAAAGCTCTGCATGCCTTCATATAACTAACTTTTATGAACAATTCTTCTTCCGTTAATACATATACCGTTCCAATCGTTATATCCAAATCAGCTTTTACAAAATCCACGACCTTCGAAACAAGAAAAGTAGATGTTGCTTGTTTATGGTTGGAATTAATTGTTAGGTTAACGCAGTAATGTTCGCTTGAATATTTTTTAATCATCCCGAATGAATTTTTTTTTGAAACTATTATATGTTTTTCCATGGACAATTTGTACTAAAATTGCAAATGGCAGTATACTTGATTTTGTTCAACTTAATTGGCTTATAAGAAACATCTGAAATAGATCATTCACTTAGTTGTTGGAGGAATTTTGTTTTGTTCTCAAATACCATGCAAGCTTGGAACTCATTTTAAACACTAGCAGATGAAAATAATTCGTTGTTGAATTAAAGATTTGCAACAACAAATCTAGCCATTATTTGTGCATTACAAACATAGTCATTCAAACGTAATTCTATATGTCGTTTATCGGTGTCTCCATAAATTTCATCTTCAACTGCAAATCATAGTTGAGAGGTTCGTTAGTGACTTGCATGTCATTGATCCGAGACCTATCGTTCTCTGACCTGGTAACAACATCCATTCTATCAAAAGGAGGATTGTCATGTACATATGTAGCCACATCTATATTCATATCGTCATCATCAACATTTGTTGGATCTAAATCAGTTGATAATTAAAAGTTGGACTATGTTGTAACATCATGTTTTGATTGAGTCAAAATTTCAATCTAATGAGAAAATGAAAGTCAATCAATTTCCATTATAAAACAAAGCACATATCTGGCTCATATGATATTAGCTCGAAGGATGTAGGATACATGAGACAAGTTATACGATCATTCGAAGGTCCATCACTACTTTACGACGTAGATTGATTTGGAAAATAGCTATGGATAATAAAACACAATTTTCAACGACTACAGTGTAGTTAATATAACATAAAAACATTACGAAATATACATTATCTTTGACTCATACGTGCAAAGCTAACATGGATGGAATATGCATAGCTATATTGCACATTCTGTTGATAATTCATAGAATGAAAGAATCGAAAAAAACATTTGTTGCTAACTATAGTTTGTTATATTCATTGGCGGATTACTATAAATGGAAGGAACAATTCATTGAACAGTGTTCATGGTATCAAACATTTTAGAATACTATTCAATACCATAACTAACCACTTGTGGCGGTACAAGTTGTTCTATTGACAACCTTCTAGTTTTCCAACATATAACTCTAACGATTTTGACACGGCACAAAACATTAACTCAACCTTGTCGTTGTCAACTATTTTTATTGCTTTCGATCCAAAATCGTTAGACCAATTGTAAACCAAATTTATATTAAACTCCTCAAATTTAACCTTCGTATCTTTGAAAACCAATTCTTTCAATTGTTCCAAGTTACAACCTTTATGAACTTTTGTCGGTTTGTACATACTTTCCACGCATTTGTTCATCAATCACCAATTCATCATCGAAATAGAAAATAGTCGGAAAAAATTTATGAGAAATTCTACAATAATAATGAATACAACATTACACAATTTCCAAATCTGATTACAGAGAAAAAATTAATATAAAAATTTAGGGTTTATTTAAAGATCATACTTTAATCGTTCCAAAGCTAAGAAATGTTGCTATCCTTCAAATAGATCTAATAAAACACGACTTTTGATTGATTTAGAGGCAAAAAGATTGAGATATTTCATATAGAAGAGGTGTAGGGTTTTGGGATTATTTGTTAAATGTTTGGTAAAGTAAGAATGAGAAGAGAAAGGAAGGTTGTTGTTGTTTTACAGGGTTTAGAAAGCAGACGGCTTTTGAAATTGCACATGTATCAATTGCTAAACTACACGCACAAGTGGTATTTTCTAAAATACAATAGGCGTCTTTTCAAATGTCGCCGCCGAAATTACGAACACACACACACTGACGACATTTGATATGTCAGAAATTCATTTTTGTCATCATGGAGGGTGACATGACCGAAAGTGACATATTGTAAATAGTTTTAAAAGTAGCCTATTTGCGTAGTTTTTAAATTTTCCCCAAATTAACAAAATTTCCTTGAAAAAAAAAGAATATCAAGAATAAATAGAAACAAGATGAAAAAGCGCAATATAACTAAAACCATATTCTAAAGAAGTGAGAAGTCAAGCAGTAACTTCTATTTTATCTTCATTTTGAATAGTGAAGAGGAATAATTCTCAACTGATTGTTTATGCAATGTAATGAGAAAAATAGAATAAGATCAAATTTTGAAATACTATTACAACATGAAGAACTTAAATAAAATAATGAAAGTAATGAATGTTTTTGTTGTAATTATATTTAATTTGGTCAAAGAGAAAGAAAAAAAATCATACTAAAAACGTGTAGTTCTTATTGTTCCAAGAAAAACATAGTACTCTGCCAACACTTCAGATGTGGGGTGGAGCAAAGCGTCAAAGTAAAAGAAAGGAGCGTTACATTAAATATATAGTAACACCTGATCAACGTTCCATGGCACACCAGTGGCACCCATAGCAACTACTTATGGATCATAAGTATGCCGTATCACTATGTACATAAAATATTATTAATAAATGAAATGCATGGCATCACCATCGTAGTATCATAAGGGTAGGGACTTTAATTATATGATTAGCTATCTGTTTTGAGAAACTGAAGCTAAAGTAAAGAGACTGAAACAGATAATTAGTAATTTTCATCATGATTACTTGAAACGCCATTGTGCAAAATTAACTTACATAGTGTCCTCCAGAAGTCACTGTGTGACCACAGCGGGGTGACGGAGATTGCCCAGGAAGCTTCAATAGAGTCCATCCTGGTTGTTCATTTTCTTCAAAGGTCGACATGGAAGAAAAAAGTAGAAACTAAATAAATGCAAAGATTGAATTGATTGAGAAATGAATATCATCATTTCAAATTAACATATGAAGTATTTAAATGTATGTTTCTTCTTCTTCTTGTTTTCCCCCCCTTCTTCCTTTTTTCTATTTTTTTTTTTTTTTTTGGAGATCCGAATTTAGGAAGAGGTACTTTTACAGATTTTCCTTTATACCAGTACACAGGTTTTATCATGTTATTGGTCATGCATTATATATTCAGACATGATGCTTAGTTGTTTTGATGAAAACCCATCGCGTGCCTTTAAGCATGTTGTTACTAGTATGAAGTTAAATTTGCCACCTCAAACTACCGGTATATCTACATGGATCACAGATCCAAAACAAAACAAAAAGGTAAATAACCAGTTTTTATTACCAACAAGATTGAGGTTTGGACAATGGAGGATTAAAAAATGATCATCATGTATAGAAAGACTAGATTAAAATCCAACAATATGAAAGGACAACAATGTACATCCAGATAATAAAAAATTATATTTGTCAAGCCAACCTATACCGACTGCGAAAGTATGCATACGAAGCTATCTATACTCAATATGACTGAAGATAAAATTGTTATGTAACTTTTTTTTTTTTAAAAAAAAAAAGAATCAATCTAGCTCACTTTTCTAAACTTGCAGAGTTAAACGCATTTCAAAACTTAGTACAGATATAGGTTTGTTTTTTCCATGGTGCTGATTCAACGATTTCATCGGTGCACTTTGAGGTTGAGCCAAACTGTATATATTTTATTTTATTTCTGAAAATTTTATCCTAACAAACTCTGAAAATGCGCCAGTGTAAGAGTTTTTATAAAAGAATTTCCCCTTGCGCAATTGCAAAAGCGACTAAGAGAAAATTACTGAATCAATGCAAGCATGTTACATGGCAAAACCCCACCTATATTTGTAATCTGTTTTGATCTGATTTGTTACACTTTTGTAAAGTGGGATAAACTGATGAAAAATCCGAAGATAAATTAATTAATTAAGAAAATAAGGGAGAAGTAGAAGAACATCGAAGATGACATCAATAATTGGTTTAGACATTCAAGCCAAAGAATTGGGAATCTTGTTTTTGCATTTGCTTGTAAAAGAGGTATAAAATATTATGTGCTATGAGATATTTTTTAAGCTGGTTTTCCTGTATTTTAGGTTCTCATGGACAATATACTATAACCATAATAAACCTGCTGAATACAAATCTCTCCATCAACATTTAGCCGGATCACAAATAAAAGACGAAGGTTTATACATACCTTCTTCAATCAGACCTTTTAAAGCCCATAGATCACCCATTATTGGACCACTGCCTCCTATTGAAGTCAACAGAGCAATCATTAGCATATGATAGTTCTCTATAATTATTACAGTTAATGATACAGCCACCAAAAATGTGACGGCGGACATCACGACTAACCAGTATAAGTGATTATTGTTCAACCCATGTATAAAAGATGAATTTATATTTGTGAAGAATAAAAAAGACATCAATACTATCACTGCCTTAGCTGACTACAAACAAGTGAGGTTGGTTCAATGAAGATGAGCAGTGCATATGTTTCGTCCTTTTTACAGAAATATTTCAAGTGTGACGTACAGGAAGTTGAATTATAAACATATGAAGTAATACGCGAGTAAGAAAATGCTACTACCTCTGCCACCATATATAAGCAAACGCTTTTCGACCATGGTAGCAGTGTGCCCACATCTAGGTGGTGGCATTGACCCAGAAATAGCCAATTCCATCCACTCAAGTGATACTGTCGTTCGACATAATCGGTAGAAGTTATTTTGAGAAAAGAGAGAAGATGAGTAATTTGAAAAGGTTAGAAACATTTACTTGTGTCCATGATGTAGACATCAGATAACCATTTCTTACCATCCCAACCACCATACCTACAGGAAAAGAAAAGAAAAGGTAAAATGTACAGTTTGAGTTTACCTATTTAAGTTATAAAAAAATTTGTATCAAATACACATACATAACTATCTTTCGGTTTCCGATGGCTGAGGCAGCAGAGAACTCCCTTGGTGTTGGCAAATCTCCAAAGCCAGTCAACTCAGACCATTGCCAGATTTCTTTTCGAAAAAATGCAGCCTTTATATATTATAGACAGATTTACATATTAAAAGCACCATTTACTCACTAGCTTTAATATCAAATTTTAGGTTTTAGATTTGTAGTGTCAAATAATTTTCAAGTCATTTTTAATTACCATGTTAAGGATTAGCCAATATTTGGCCGATATAGTGATACTGCACGTGTAATAACAATATGCCAAACTAACTATTAGAATCTTGTTAAATCTCAAAAGATTCAGGCATCTGATGTAGTTAAATTAAAACATTGTTTAGTTAAGATATTATGAGAACTTGTAGGTTGAAAATGCATAATATTAGAGCATAACAGCTATCACTGAAACAATTGTAGTCTCTGCATTCATGAAAAAGAGTGGAGTTCAAGTGAACCATTTTCCACGTAAACGACTTTGCCGATAGAACCATCAAATAATTTGGGAATAAGGCAAACGATAAATAATAATTTTTGTATAGTTGCCTAATATATGGTGAGTGAGAATACTGAGATAATCTCTTAACAAAGGCAAGAAAGTGATTAAAATATCTTAATGCTAAATTACCAGTATCAAGCATCCAAAAGTCACCCAGCCTGAAAAAGAAATTAACTTTATTCATCAATCAAATTCAAACAACTTAAAAATTAGTAATATTGTTATAGATAGAGAAAGGTTAAAACCTTCTACTGCCAAAGCGTCCACCAAAGATAAACATATGACAGTCAATTGAAACAGCTACGTGAAACGCCCGTGGAGATGGGCCCACTTTCCCATCAGTTTCACTGCCCAAGCATTCAGGGGTGAACCATAATTTATTTTCTACAATGAGAGAACACAAAACAATTAGACAAGGTTAAAGCAAGCATCTATAATAGAAGAAAAAACATAGATTGATTGACGAATATGCATTAGTATTTATAATTGGTGAAATTGTTTTTCTTCATGCTCGGGGAGGTGGTTATAACAAACGTGGAAATTGGAAATTATACGTAACATGACAATGGAGAGAAAGTTCGAGTTACATTTGTTTGATTTGCTTTATTTCCATCATTATGTAGTAAGCTGGTTTTCATGGAATGATAGATACAGAAAGAGTATGCCAGTATCATCAGAAATCGTGGATCCTACTGATTCTTTTCAATCTAATTGCAGGTAAGCAAGAGCAAAGATATTCTCTTCATGATGACTAGGATTCAAAAACATATTAAGGTTTCAGTATTTAAGATACCCTTGCCTCTAACTTTGCTTTTGCGTGCGTGTGTGTTTACACACACACACATACATACATATGCGTGTGTAGCATAAGTGATCGACTGAGAAATGAGAATTGTGCAGATCTTTTGCTCTAGCAGAGGAGGAGACCTCTCTTTAACGTTGGATTAGCCTTCGTGTTTATGAGCGTTGTAAGAATCTTTTAAGGCAATTAAATCCTCTTACGTGCTTTTTGGCTGAGATCAGAGTTTGTTGATTCTTCATCTTAAAGTTGTTAACATGTTCCATTTGGCACTTGCATCCTCGAGAAGCAGGTACTAGTCGGCTTTGCAAAAACATTCCTTAGGTTAGTCATCTTCTCCTTGGTTATGTCTTCCGCGAATTCTATTTTTTTATTTACAACAGAAACCATCGCCATATGGACTCAACGTTTATCGAGGTTATGGACAGCTGTAACTGCCATGCTGATCAGATAGATGGCGTAGAGATTCTCCATCTTTCTACTTAACATCAGCTAATGTAATGGCATCCTTTGGTTGGATGATATAAACCCTAAACTAGCTCGTAAACTTGCTCTCTGGTGTCTTCCATGAATCAATTAATCTCGGTTCAAGTTTATAGAACATGCTACTCCAATCAAATGGATAGAGAAGCACTGGTATCTATCTTCTATTACCGCTAACTGCTTCCATGTGTTCGTACCTCTACAAGTGCACCAGAGGATCTAACTCTTCGGTGTATGGCTACATGGTGGGAATTTGATATGTGTGAATTATTCACATACTAGATGTTGGGAGTGAACGAACTTCAGCATCGTTCCTTGGCTCTAAAGTTTATGCCTTGATCGTGAAAAATTAGTTGCCATGTATACAACCATATTGTCTATATGTTGTAATTGTTCATGATGATCCTGGAGGACGGTAGCATTTTGATTGTGCCTTCAATCGTGCAGACAGCCTCGATGACCGTCGCTTGAAGGTGAGTAGTCCATAGTTTGACATCTTGGTCCACGATTATTCTATACTCCTCATATGATATATTTATCAATGAGATTCATCATGTCCCTTTCACAGGGTTCGACATGCCCCCCCACACCTGATTGATGTTAGGAAGAGAAGGTCCAGCTAGTTCAGCTGGTCAAGGGTAGCCCAATGGTCCTGGATCGGTTCAAAGAGGGTCGACCAGGGGAGGATCAACTACCCCTGGTTGAACTAAGGTTGGGTTGGTTCTTTCTAATTCGATCAGCATGCTTATCATTTTGGACATTCCCTGGTCCATTCAGATTAGATCTACAATTATTTATTTCATTTCCATGATTAATGAAGCACGATCTTATCCAACGAAGTTAGAACTAGCCAACATTTATCATTCGTTGTGCGCATTTTAACTTAAAGCATTATTGGCTTGCCTTCTTGTTCGAGGTATCACAACATCTCTTGCATCATGTTTTGCTGATGAGTAGCGAATGTAGCCTACATGTTGTGAATATCTTATTCACCTCTTGCCTAGTGGCAACATTAGAAGGTATGTTGACATGCAATCCACCTTCTTGACTTCTTTCATGGACATGCACACCATAAGCTTCCTCAAACGCAACGGCGATTTTTTGTTTTTCGTAACTCTTGGTGTCATCTCTCAACGGCAATCATGCAGTAGATCCATACAATGCAAAAGAGATGAGAATTCGCTCTCAGTAAAATAAAATGTTTGCATTAAAATTAAGCAAACACCATAGGAAAATATGAAAGAGCCAATGATTAAGGATGTAATCGTTAGCTTAGATTTTGTTCGGGTTTGATTTCTACAATCTATGCCATTTCAAACTTAAATAAATGTAAAACAGTAGTAAACAAGCATTCAAGGGCATGTAATAACAAATATAGGAAGATGCAAAGAAAAATAATGAGACCAATTTTTTATGGTGATTCGATCAGTAGATGTACATTCACTAATGGTTGTTTTACTAATTACAAATGATTTTACAACTTACAACAGTGATTACAAAAAATAAAAGATGTTGAAATCATATATAAAACATAAGTAATCAACTAAGAATCGGACATAATCGAGTAAAGCTTCGACTCTAATGGAGGAGGAGACCTCTCTTTGAAGTTGGATTAGCCCTCGTATTTATAGGCATTGTAAGAAGCTTCTAGAACCCCAAATCCCTCAAATCCCTGAAAATATCTATATTTAATCATTGCAGTTGATGTGGATCTAGATCCTAGCATTTAGAAGCTCGGATAGAGCCCGATTGACATGTTCTTGGTTTGTCATAGATTGGATCGGGAATTGTTGGTTCAACGTCGCAGTGTATTGGCAAGAGTGGACCAACACCTAGTAGATCGATAAGATTGGATTGGTAAGGAGTGGATCGGCATCCTCACTTTGAGTGGATCAGCAAGCATTACTAATCCACATTTTTGGATCTTGCCAATACCATTTAAACCTCTTCGCAAATGCTACTACAGATCCTTAAGCATTTTATCCTCGATAGAATAATTATAATGATACTACCAGACTTCATCAATACTTTTCATCGTCACGTTCATTTTATTTTAAGTTTCTATGGTAATTTCGTCCAAATATAAACTAGTATGTCGAGACCTCTCCAGATCCTTATTGACGCATTATTCCATTGTTTGGACCACTAAGTGATCCACTTCAAGTAATTCTTCCACCATTGGTCATGTAATGATTAGCTAGCATTCATAAGGATATCATTGTGTCGTTGGTGCGTGTGCACCACATCTACATTAGTTTTTTCTTCAATGATCTTCACCATTATCACATCTCCATCACTGCGAATCTTCCAGTGGTGGATCCATAGGCGGTTAGGTAAAACAAACTACTAAATGGAAGAAATTGAGCCACTTTCATATCATCGTATTCATGTCTCCTTCATCTTAATTTGGAATTGAAAGAGACTGCCAACAATACTCTTGTATTATTTCAGGGAACAAGTTCCATTACTTCTCCAAGTAAAAATATAGAATCTAGACCATGGCTCTTCATGTTTGCTGGTATTAAGAAGTTTTAGCAAGTCAAGCTGCTACTTGAAATGCGATAGCTTTCTTGCTTGAACTCGGATTTGGATGAAACTTCGAATAACGTTCCTGAAACATTCCGAAATATCATTTTACTTTAGCATCATACAACTCTTTGTGGCGAAAATGCACATAATACACACATGTGTGTATGCAGTGAATTAATTTGTTGCTCTCACCCCATTTTTGCGTATTGTAAGTTACATGTATGGCCTTTCGTGGTTAAACAAGCATCCATAATATTGACATGCTCTGGAATTCTTATAGATACAACTGTTCTTCAATTTGCGGTTGAACTCACTAGAGCATGATCCCTTTTCGCTTCGTACTTAACGAACATCATCTTATGATTACCCTGAGAGTGTCTATCAAAGCAGTTGTATCCCATGAAATTTGGTTCAAAATTTACAGCTAGTCCCTATACTATAATCCATTGTTTTGTTCAAGCTACTTGTTAATCAATTAACACTAAGTTATATAACTAAGAATATTAAGACATAGAGCTAAACTGTGAAAGCAATATTACCAACATCATAGACGACGAGTTCATCAAGAAACTTCTTATCAGCGAATCCACCAAAAACAACAACCTTCGATTTTCCAACCAATACAGCTGTATGACCACTACATGTCAAATACACAATGCAAATTAAAGATGAAACAAACAATTAAAAAATTAGGGCTAATTTAGGAGAATAGGATCGATAACCTTCTAGCGAGTGGAAGATTTCCAGCAAAATCGGAGGGAACGGCTTTAACCCAGTTCATTGATTCCGGTAAACGAGTGTTCGGAGTTAACAAAGAAATGAACGGTTTGGATCACAACCTGATATGGTTAAGGTACCAGTTGGCCCCAAGTCTCGTTGAGAACGGTTCAAAAAAAAACAATAATGCGTTTGTAGACACCCAGATTCGTAGTACAAATAAACAATATTTGCACCCATTTATTTTGACCCGGTCCATTCTCCTGAAGCTTCTCGTGTCACCGTGTGAGATAGGATACCACTTCATTTAACTCAAACCCTCCAAAACTCACATATTTCCTTTCCCAACATAATTCCATGTTGGTGCACTCCCTCTTCACACCAAAAGATATCCCCAAACCCATTTACAACTCCATGCTTCACTGAATCTGAAGACTATATGTTGGTACTATGTGTCTTTTCGTCTCCTCCTCCCTCAATCGTCTTTGCATGTTCACCCGACGCTATTTACAGCAACCTCTGACCAACTTTTGACCTGTAACTTGTCTCGTTTGGAATTTTACTTAGCTCTATTTCCTTATTAATTTTGTTGTGTACTTTACAGCTCACGATCATCCTCCAATCCTCTGCTTATGTAGATCTGAGTATAAATCTACTACTTGTGAAGTTTGGCGGTATAAATATAATTTGTAACTTATTTTTTCCTGATGTTGTGTTATTGATATTCTTACGTAATCAGAAACTGTCAAATGCATGACAACGTTGAAAATTATGAAGTTAGGAGTATGCCATAGGGGCAATTATATAATTTGTTACATATATCTAACTTGATAATCAATCTTATTCGAAATAAAATGTATTTTCTTTTTATTTTATTTTACTTTATTTTTTATTTGGTTACATAGGCAAGCGGGGTATTATCCTGATCCCATACCAGCTCTTATTAAGGACAACCAAAAACAAGAACAACATAAAAGCAAGAGAAAAACCGAAAAGGGAAAATAATACAGATAGAAAACGTACAAAACACGTGTTAGTGAACAGTCCAACTTTTGAAAATTGTTGTTTGCCGATTAAACTCCACTAATGCATGCTTAGAGCTATTTCATATTTTAGTTCGCCTATGATAACCAAGACGATATTTTGTATCAAAAATGCGCAAATTCCTCTCTCCAATAAACACGTAAGAAAATTTTAATAGCACAAAGAAGGGATCTCGTCTTCGTATCTTTTCGAATCGTTTGCATGTAGATTCTTCTATATTCATGACTATGACCAAGCAGAGGTGGTGGTAAGTGTAAATAGACTAGCATGTTCTTCCATGCAGCATAGACAACATGGCATTCGAAGAATAGATGAGAGATTGATTCAGGGTCTGAGTTAAAGAAAACACATGTATCATTAGGAATACGAGCAAGATCATATAACCGGACATTGGTCATTAAAGCATCTTTATGGATTTTCCAAAGTAGTAAATTATCTCGTTGTTTGCTATGTATACACCAGATTCTGTTATACCATTGGTCGGGTGCTAGAGATGTATGTTGATTCAAATCTTTATACACGAGACCAATCGACTGTTGCTTACGATGAGTTGTCCATAGAAGGCGATGCATCTCATATTTGTGATAATGTTGCTTGACAGTTTTCCATAATTCGTTGATGTTAGGGTTGTTCGAACTGGGCAGTATAGTAGAGTCATTATTATAATATGCTCGAACCTGAGCACTATCAGGAATACCAGTGAGGCATTTGAGCTCATAATTCATATTATGATTAAGTTTAAGTCTCACATCACCCCATGCCTCATGCTAAAAAGGGCAGTTACTGTGAGGGGGAGTCGTGCCGATAACATTGGAAGCAATGTGGTACGTAGATTTAGGAGACTTCTAAAAAGCCAGCTAGTGTTCTAGGGCAAGTCCATGGTCCAGAAATGTTTATGTCGAAGGTAATTGCTCTCCATCTATTTAACTAGAACAGTGTTATTTTGGTTAAGTAAGGCATCTATGTATTTTGACGTAGCCTCCATATTCCACAATCATATGTTAGGGATACCAAGTCCCCCGAACTTTTTTGGTTTGCGTATCTTCTGAAAGGATATAGGAACCAGCTTTCTGGAGTTACAATCACCGTGCCAAGGAAAGTGGTTTAGTGCAGATTTGACCATGCCAGTAAGCTTCTTAGGCAACATAAACATCTTGGACCAGTAAGTGGTAATACCAAATGCAATAGAGATAATGATGGTAGGTCTGCCCGCTTGAGAAAGGAGGGAACAAGGCCATGTAGTTAGTTTAGAAAGGATGGCTTCATACATAGGCAAACACTGGGTGGAAGTGATTTTTGAAGTACCGAGGGGGATGCCTATGTAGACAGAGTTGGAAGGCATTGGGATTAGAGTAGATAAGGTGATGATGTGATCATGTTCATGTTCATTCAGGGCAACAACATGGATATGAGATTTAGATTTGTTGATACGGAGTCCTGTCATGGTATGAAAGATTTGGAGGCAGTTAATGTAGGTGGTGTTAGGCTTAGTAAAGAGGACCAAGTCATCGACAAACATAAGAGAGGTGATCATGGGTTTTCTGCATTTGGGATATAGTGAAAAAGCCTTATTAAGAACTCTCAATTTGATCATACAGTTAAGAGCTTCCACAACAGTAATAAAAAGATAGGTAGATGTTTAATGACGGTTTTTCTATAAGTTAGAAAATCGCCAAAAAGTTTATAATAAAATTAACCGCAAGCGCACGACGTACAATTATTAGTAAGTGGCGAGTACGGCTCGATCCACAAGGAATTGTTGATTTTAAATCTCTATTCAATCAAATTAACCAAAGTCGGGAGATTGTTAAGCTAAAAATATAGAAAAACGACAAAAAAAATGATAAAAATATGAGAGTGTAAGGACAGTTTAGAGATAATTTTCACTCTCTAGATCACATAAACCAACAAAATGAAGTTATGATCTCTCTTTTGGCCATTAGTGAAATTAGTTATTGTGCTTATCATAAGTATGTCATACTTGTGCTATTAATTAACCTAATACAAACCATCAAACTATAACACAACCACTAATACACTTTTAAGTCTCATGAAATATGACAACAAAGTTGAAAGCAAAATCTATTTTAAGTATAGCACATTAACCATTGATTAGAAATATAGACCATCAAATTTTGATTTAAACATTCATTTCATCACTAACATCATATGTAGATGAAGTGGTAATTTGTGTTTGTTAATTGTTTAAGCATAGTTTATTTAGTGTCAACAATATAGGCTATCAAATTCAAAACTACAACAACAAGTTAAACCACTTCAAATGTTTCCATTAAGCAAAAAAGAGAACATAAACATCAAAATGTTGAATCTACATACTAGAGAGCTTCATTACCCCTAAATCGAAGGGGTTTAGCTTCTCATATTTGTTATCATACAAACAAATGTACGTTGCAACATGAACAAAAAGAAGAGGAAAAGGAGAGCAAATGAAAAGAAGAACTAATTAACAAGAAATAAACACTAATCTACTTGCATGAAAAGTAAATACACTACTAGCATAAGAAAAAAAAAGCATATAAATAAAACAAAACACTAATTAACATTGCAAAAAAAGTTACATGAAAAGAAATGGCTAAGTAGCCACAAAAAGAAAGAAGAGAACTTGATTTGTTTGTGAGCCTAAACTAAATTAAAGAGAGCCTAAGAGAAGAGAGACTAATTACATGAAGATACGGGGTACTTATGCATGTTTGGAAACCCTAATTCATTTTTTGAGAACTACCCAAACAATCCTCTTAGAAAGTATGGTGGCCAAGTAATCATTAGCATGTGGTAATCCTCATTTAAATGTGCATGAACCTTTAAACTCTATTGGTATATGCATTAGCCTCTAATTTGTACAGAATGTAGGTGGGTAGGTGGGGTCCTCCATGATCCATGAAATGAATTATTTTCATCTTCATTCCTTTGTATCCACTCCTGTGCATGCATATATATTCATGAAACCACTTGTATATGAAGCCAAATTCCTACAAAATAATAAAAAAAATTCAATTAAATTTTCTTAAAATAATATATGCACAAAAATGATCATTTTGCCCCCAAGATGGATATGTGACAATTTGAAAATAATTTGGATTTTGGTTTAAACATGTTAAAACATCCAATATGATCATTTATTTAATTTAATTAGATTAAATATGGTGGTAAAAATATGCACCTTTACGTGCACATCAAATACCCTCACACTTATCTTTTTATTCATCCTCGAATAAACTAAAAACTAAGATAAACCTCTTTTCATAGGGAGCATGATTGCATTGAGCGTATGCAACAAACCGTTAAACCCCTGGACGTCCCAAGTAGGACGAGTGTTGTCACACGAGGGTTTTCAGTGGATACTACCCACAAAATCAAATGCGAAGTGAAAATATTTACAAAATGAAAATTTCCTAAATGTAAGATTTATTTATAAAGAGACAAATGCAAGTTTTTGAAAATATTTACAAATGAAGAATTTACTTTCAAACTGACACGAACAAGTTAAATATAGGTTTTGGTTATTATCAAAAAAATTAAGTCCTTTTAGTTGTCAAAATTTCCAACAAAAATCAAATTATCATAACAAATAAACGATAGTTTAACTCGTTGTTTCGATTGATAACACGATGTAACTATGAAATGGATCCTTAGTGAATATCAAAGTTCATCAAAGTGGTATTTTCATCTCTTTTCAATAACAAGTCAAATCAAACAAGTTAAAATAGTGCTTGGATTTTATTTGCTTACTCTCTCTATTTTTTATTTTTTTTGAAAATTTTATTGATATTTACAATATTTACATATACCTAACTTAGATAAATTGAGGCCAGATATATTACCCATACACTGCCTAGCAGACTGGTGTGAAGGGAGTACAAAGCGTGATGAGCGAACATACAAGTGTGAAAACCTATCGACTGCGGGTATTATTAATAAAGAATTTTTATATACATACACCTAATTCAGATAAATCAAGGTCAGATATACTGATCACGTGCTGCCTTTCGGGCTTACGTGAGAAGGGTACAGAGTATGGCGAGTGTACACATAAGTGTGTACACCTATCGATCGTAGGTGTTAATAAATATATACATATATACAACAAGATTTTTTTGGAAAGAGATAGTTTTGCAAAATCATCTTAGTACCACTTAACTTAAAAGATTTAAAATATTTTTGCCTTTACTTTAAATCAACCATTCAATTTAAGACAAATAAATTTTCAAAAATTTAAAATCAACCAGTCAACATCTTAGCAAAATCATCTTTTATTTTTTATTTTTGTTAAGGCAGATAAATTTTCAAAAATTTCAATTTAACTAACCAAAACCATATATTTATCCTACAGTGTTTTTTTTTCAAAAATAAATCCAAATGCTAAAGAAAGGATTTTTTTTGAGTTTTGGAAAGAAATGCAAGAAATAAACTATGAAAAATCGAAAATGAAGGTGAGACTTCCCCCACACTTGATTTTGACTGTGTCCCCACAGCTAACCCAAGTGAAAGGAGAAAAATATAACAAAAAAAATAAAAGTTGACAGATATTTACATGAAAATGAACGGTATTTACACGAGATCTAAAAGTATATCGTCAAAAAGTGAATGAAACGGTCTTCCAAAGTTCGATTGCTTTATCTCGTCAAGTATGCGAGACATAGCTTAAGCTCGGAAAACCAAACCATAAATGATTTCAAAGTTGAATTTTGATTTGGGAAAACTAATGTCATTTTATTAGATTTTTAGGGTAGACATAACGATTGATTGAAGTTCAAGTTTATTTTCACCAAATTGAAATTCATATTTGTCATTGAAAAATTCTTTAGAGTTATTGATTTCAAAATCGAAATGGTGATTCGATTTTTCCCCTTCGGAATTTAACAGCTCATTTTCGAAAAGTCCAAATAAAATCATGTTCATTGAATTCGTCTTCCTTTATTACAACAACTTCATTGCGTACATCGTTTTCAAAATCCAAAGTTGTTGTATTGAAATTTTCAAAATCGAAAATGGGAAGATTGAATTTTAAATCGAGTTTCACACCTCAAAAGAATTGAAATCCAACTCAAATACCGTGTTTACAACAACTTCATTAAGATCATCATTTTCAATTTCAAAAGTTGTTGTTTGAAAATCGTCAAATTGGGTAAAAGATGGATTATCATTCGACTCTTCACACGTTGGGATTTTATTTTATTTTTCACGTAATTTTTTGTATGTTTCAATCAACAAATTCGTGCGATCATCATGAATTTCATTAATTTGTTCAATAAAATCCAATTCATAATTATTAACTTGAGAATTTTGAATTTGGAATTGTTGAGAACAAGAATCGTCAATTTCGATAAACGATGAATTATCATTTGATTTTTCATACATTGGGATTTGAGTATGTTTCTCGCAAAATTTTTGTAGGTTTCACACAACAAATCCTTGTAATCTTTTTCCATTTTCTCAACTAAATTAATTCGTGATTATTAAATTAAGAATTTCCAATTTGAATTTGTTGAGAACAGATTTTTTCACTCGCATCGTAGTTGAGGTTATTTCCATTGCCAAAATTAATTGAAAAGTTGTTCACATTTTCATTTTGATTTTGAAATTCACTTTGAAGTTCGAAATTGAATTGGCATGGTGTTATACTTAAAATCATTTGAATTTTGAAGTGAATTCAAATCTTAATTATTTTGAAAACTCTGACTTGAGTTATAGCACAAATCGTTCATCCTTTGGTTTAGTGTAAAGAGTTCAAGTAAAGACGAAATGCTATTTTAAAGAGTTGAGGGTTGTTCATCATCTTGAAAATTTTGTTGTTAGAAACTTGAATTATTTACAAAATAGTTATTGTTAAAATATCCATAAGAATTTGGTGTGAAATTATATGGATTATATTAATTTTCACAACTATTGTAAACTTCTGGCGAGTAAGAAAATGGAAACCCAGTCATTTTCAAGAATGCTTTTTTTTATAAAGGAAAAATATTTACAAATAGAATTTATTTTTTAAAATTGATTTTTGTTTTGTTTTTTGGAAAGATTTTTTTTTTTTTTGGGAAAGATTTTTAATTTTTTTTGGATTTTTGTTTCTCTAAAAAAAACTAACTCAAAATTTTCTTTTGGATTTTTGTTTTGATTGAAAAACTTCAGAGGATTTAAAAACTAATTTAAGAAATATTTACAATTTTACTTCTTTTTGAATTTTGAAATTTTTTATTTTTTTAAATATGCATGAACTAATGTAACTAAATGAATGCAAGGATTTAATCAAAAATTATCTATCCTAAGCAGCTCTTAACCCAAGTTGTATAATTACACATCGTCTTCAATCAAAAAGATAGTTCTCAGCCAGGAAACGGACAAGATCTGTAACAACCCGTAAATTTTAGATAATTAAAAATAGTTAATTTAATAAGATCTTATGATTTAAAGTTGGAAGAAACAAAAATTTGGAATTTATTAATGAAAGAATAACTAGAATAAAATGAAACAATGTTAATTTAAGTTGATTATTAAAATGCTAATGAATTGAAATGATTTAAAGGTTATACTTGGTTATAAGTTAAATATAAGAAACAAAAGTAGATGTTGAAATTAACTAACGAAATAAAATATAGAAATGGTAATTGGATAAAGTCAATGTTATGTAAGTAACTATAACATCTGTTTGTAAATAAAAAAACTCAAAAGCGTGATTAAAAGTTAATGATAACAATAATTATAAGTTGCCTATAAATTTAATCTGTTATATTAAATTGAAAATCAATTGTAATTAAATGGGATTAAATATTATGTTAATAGAAATTTGGATGAAGTTGTAAAATATTAATATAATTAGATAGAAAGCAATGTTATATGGATACGTAGAACAATGGATGACTGAACATAAAGCTTTGAAATCAAGCTGATCAGATTATTGGAATTTAAATCAATAATAATTGGATTTATGGCAAATGAATGAATTTGAATATTGAGTAAATGGAAATTAAGATGAAATTGGAGAATATTAATGTAATAAATCGTGAACCAATGTTAATTTCATCCTTTTGATAATAATGGATTGAATAATAGGATGAAATGTCAATTAAATGGAATTATTGGAAATTAAATTTACAATTGCTAGATTTATTGAAATTGAAAGTAAACATGGTAATTAGTGAAATAATTAACATTGAATTAACATGAAAATTTGTTTTAAATTGTTATAAATGTCTAAGTAATCAAAAGTGATAAAATTGGTTAATTATAGAATTAGAATTTAAAAAGGGATTTAATTAATTTAGTATTAATTTATTTAATTAACGTGAAATATAGCCATTTTGTCCATTGACTAGGATTTCGACGAAACTAGTTTTCTCGGATCCGTAACAGTGAATTATTGTAGGATTTCAAGTTTTGTATCGATCGGACTTGTCGTTTGATCGTACGGGCTTGAAACACGTAGAAATCGATTTAATTGAAATCAATTTGAAGTAAACTGATTTTAAGATTACTTCTTCATACAATGGAATTAGGATTTGAAACCTATTCCATTGATTTTAAAACCAGTGGAAATACTTATTTTGATATATGGGATGATCCAATTCCGTTTCGGGAAGGAAACGTGCTTTCCGGGTCGTTTATCGTTTAACTTTCCAAACCAATCTTGTCCATTCTTTCTATTTTCAGCTCTTCCTATAAATAGCTCATTATACCCTAGGGTATTTCATATTTCTTATTACATGTACATACAATTCAGTCTACTTCTCCTCCTCAATGGCAGAAACAGATTCAAACTTCAAAACCCTCAATCCAAATTCAAAAAATAAAACTCTTCAAAATATATCGTATTAGATAACGATTTGAATTACTCGATGAGCGCAAGTCAAATCTGCAGTTTATTTTTCGATTTGGGTTTATGTGTGGCCGAAATTGGGCGATTTGTTCTCGGTCGTCCATTTATCATCGCTTCGTTTAACGGTAGATTTGTGACGATAGGTTAATCGGAGGGCGGCGTTGGAAAGATGTTGTCGAGCAGGGCACATTCATATGGTTCGTTTGTGCTAAAGGTCTTTGGAATCACCAAATTTGGCCAGAAAACATCGACGATGGCCGTCGTGCTTGATCAACCGAAGGGGTCGCGTGTGGCATCTATATAGGCGGCCGATGGTACGGATGGGGGAAACGGCCTCAGATCTGATCGGAGTTGGTCATGCTAGTGGCAAAAATCGTGGTTCATCGTGGCCGCTTGGACCTCTGTACACGTGCGTGCTCTGTAGATTAGGGTTCAAACGAGTTAGATGGTGATGTGGCTGAAATTGTTTGATTATTTTATTTTATTTTATTTTAACTTTAAAATGCTCTGATTGACGTAACTTCTTCATACGAGGTCTGATCCACGCACGATTTGTTCCGCCGGGACCGTATTGGAATTTCGGACATTTTGATGCCAGTATGGATGAATTCTAAGACTGTTTGAATTTGGGCCCTAAATTGGGTTTACATTTGATTTAAATTCAAAGGTGGGTGTTTTGACCCACTCACAACTTCTAAAATTTCTTGTGTTAGTTAAATTAAATTTCTTATGTTTGATATTTTAAATTTCTATTCCTGTTAATTTGAATTTATATTGCATTAAATAGTCAATTAATTTATTATTGAATTTAAAGTGTCAATTTAATACCTGTTATTGATTACCAGTTATTTGTTGATGTTTATCGATTGAGTTGGAGGATGATTGTGATGTATGTTTGATTGTTGATATTGGATGATTGGATTTTGTACTGTATATTGTTATAATGTTGCAAGTTCCCTCAGTTACTATTAGGAAAATCACCAAGGGTAGAAATGATATATACCCGAACGATCTACAGATTGAGGAAAAAATCATTATGGGTTGAAATGATAGACTCGAATGATTTATGGATTTTTGTAAATTCGAATTTGCTATTTGAAATGATATATAACCATAAAATTTTAAATTGCGGATTGAAATGATAAATAGCTGTATCACTTGACCCTAGGGTAAAGAATTATACACGAACACCGGATTGGTTAAATTAACTGATTTTAAAATTCTAAAATTTTGAATTTAGTTAAATGATATTTTTGAAATAAAAGTTGATTTATATAAATTGAATTATTATTGAAAAATAAATTTATGTTGAAATGTGAATTAGTTTAAAGGAAATGCTTAAGAAATTAAATTGAAATTTTAAAGTCGAATTTGAGATACAAGTGAAATTTGTCAAAACTGAGTTATTTAGGTTGTTTGAAATATAACTCTAAAACGTATTGAAATTGGAATAATTTAAATTGATGCTTCTAGCATGGATTGAAATCGGTGTAGGATTTAATAGTTTATTTAAAATTTGAATTGAAAGATTTGTAATTGGGTTTGTTGATTTGTAAATTGAAATGGTTCAAATGCGTTAAAATGAAATAAATAGTTTAAATTGATATTAATTCCAAATTCATGTTTTATTATAAACTATTTGAAAATATATTGTTTTAAAATTTCTAATTATTAAGGTTTTCAAATTATTAAGGTTTTCAAATTATTAAACTGCTTTAACTTATATTAACTCAATTAAATCATTTTAACCTATTTTAAACCACTTAATTTATTTTAAAACAAATTAACCCATTTAACTTATTTTAAATCTAATTAGTCTATTTTAAAGCTATTTAATCTATTTTAATTATATTTAATCTATTTAACCATCTTAAATCAAGAAAAATATTTTAAATCTATATCAAACTATTTTAGAGTATTTTAACTATTTAAAATTTTATTTTAACTATTTATAACTATTTAACTAATTATAACCATTTAAACTATTTTTTAAATTTTCAAACTAAGTAAAGTGGAAATGTATATATTCAAAATCCTTGATTTACAAACGAAATGGTTAAATGGTATTATAACCTAAATTGGGATTTTATAACATATTTTGAGTAAATACGAAGTTTTGAAACGAGGGTTTGAACTATTTTGAAATTATGATTTTTGAAAGGAAATACGATTTCGGAAATGATTTGATTTCAAAAGTGAATATAATTTTGAAAGTGATATGGTTTTGAAAATATGATATTTTGGATATAAATTGTGAATTGATTTTTGAAATATAAAAGAACCATCCAGTGTGTAATAAGCGATTGGTTGTTAAAGAGACTAGGATTGGATATTGTTATACTCTCTGCAAATACCGAAAACCACTTTAACAACTGTGTACGTGGTGGAGATTCCAGAAATAAAGTAGGATGGTTTGGCAAACGATTATGTATATGGTATTTACATGACCCTGACTCCCGTGAGTCAGCTTGATGCGGCTAAAATCAAGAGCCATGCCGGACCAAGTGAGATCATTCCTCCGATCGGGCACACTTTTTTGATACTATATTCTGACTTTGTGATTTGATTTGGTGTCCACCCTTGATTTTGATTTGGGAGTGTGTTTCGAGGTGGGAAGTAGTAGCTGCTATGCGTTACCACCAGTCTGGATGTGCAAATGGTATATCTACCTTGGCATTTCCTCGTGTGCCGTGGCGCTTGCCTTGTCGTGCCTTCTACGAATTTAGTTTGTACCATATCTATGGAGTGCCCTCAGATAGCCTTCCAGTTTATGGAGGAATTACGGTACTGTATAGACTATGAGAATGTATATAAAAATGTGTTAAGGGGGATATGAGTGACACTTTAACGCTATTTTAATACTTTTTCTTTACTATAGACATATTATAATAGCGTATTCTACTACATAGTAAATAGTTTAAGGATCCTTAGGAGATGGAAGTCTCGAACATCTCTTAAGTTATTGCACTCACGTTGACATTGAATAGGAGATATCAAACTCCGTAAACATCTCTGATGTCGTTCCACTCATACTTTACCGTTGATTTAACTTACATAAGATCTTTTAGTTCTGTCTCGAGTGTTTTGTCTTTTCAATTCGCTCGGGTCAGCCTAAGCATTTAGGATTTGTAGACTTCATTTCTAGAGGACGAATACAAAGCTTTGTACTATTATTATCATTATATTTATTCAACCACATCATGCGTTCCACTGCATTTATTTATTTATTTTGGTTGTCTATAACTCTGATTCTGTATTGTATATGTATAATCAAATTTATTGTAAAATAGCTTCATGAACTGTTATTTGATTATTATACTTTGTCATTCCACTGCGAGATTCTGTATTTGTTTGTTTCCTTCTCTTTTTCTTATTTTCCCCATAATAATCTGCCCTTTTGAATGGTTTATGTCTGACATGTGTGTCTGCTTAAAATGTCCAAAAAGGCATGTCGTTACAATTGGTATCAGAGCTTTGGTTTAGCGACAACCTTAGCTTTGTGAAGTCTGACTCATATCAAATAGGGTAGTAATACCCTAGAAATGAGTCGCTGAGTGTATATATATATATGAGAGAGTGTATTTGTTAGTGTTATAAAAAGGGTTTTATATTGTGTTAATTTGTTCCGTTTTGTATTTGTAAATTTTGGTTGGTGCATAAGATGTTGTGACATTGATAGGGATTTCTAAACACTTAATAAGACAGACCAACACAATATTTGTTTTGAAATGTAGGTAAATGAAATAATTTTGCATATTATATATTTTTGTATATAAAATAATAAAAAAATTAACGATGTATTTGGTTGTAATATATTTGTTTGCTAGGTAGTGAAATTTATAAATATTGACTGAAAATTTAGATATAAATAAAATGAATATAAATTGGAAGTTTAGAACTGAAGTTTCAGGAGTTTGAAAATTTCTTTCGAATGATTTTGGAATATAATACTAGTAGTATTTAGAAGTATTTTCTGATATAAATATTCCAATATGATTTGAAAGAAATAGTTTAAAGGAATTTTGGAATGAAATAAGTTTGTACTTCCCTCTTAGTCACTGGAAAATAATTTCGGTAATGAGTGAACGCATCATCGATGTCCATTTTTGAGTTTCAAAGCGGGAAGACCGTTGTAGTAATTTTACTGCATAATTTTTTTGATAAATTAATCTTGATTTTTAATTTCAAATATGATTAGATATTTATATAAAAGATATTGTTATATATATTATTTTAAATAATTTAAAATTGAACCTGGCATTTAGTTCTTAAATTCCTATAAATTAGAGATTTCAATTATTGTAATAAATTGAAATTTGACTATTTAATAATTGGAACTTCTAAAATAAAATTAAGAAGATTGAATGCTAAGTATAAATAAAATTACAAGAAATTTGAAAATTTGTAACCTGTAAACTTAAGAATATGAAAACGAAAGTGTTCAATGGAATTTCTTTTATAAAAAAAAGAATTTTTTCTATATATTAATAACTGTAAACTTTAGTTAATGAACTGATATGCTAAGTAATTGAATTGAACATGAATACTATAAATAGATGAGTATAAACTTAAGTAAATATTTGAAGTTGTTACAATTAAAATAAGTAGACAGGATGAATACTATAAGTAGATGATTGTAAACTTAAATCAATGATGAAGCACTTTGTAATTAAATTGAATACGATATTAAGTTAATGGGTATAACTTCAGAAAGGTTGAAATGATTCAGAAAATAGATTTAACATTCAATGACACTTTGTAAAGAACTGAAGGTGAACTAAAAGTAAGAAACTTAGATATGAACTTATGCACTAATGAATATTAATATCTAATAGAAATCAAGTATATAAATAAATAAATGTGAACTAAGCTGCAATAAAATGTATGTAATATTCAAATAATAAATTCATGGATTATTATAAACAATTGAATGGAAATAACTTATTGTAAGAAATGAATATAAAATAATAAAAAGAAATTGACATTATATGAATAATTGAAAATGAATTTTGTAATGAATGTGAATAAATGGAAATAAACACTGAATAAGTGAATGTGAATCATTTACAAAGAAACCCATATAGTACTTTAAGAATTGATTTACATGTATTTAAACAATTGTAACTGAGTAACATATGGAAAAAAATGTAAATAACATATGTAACTAAATAGATGTGAATGAAATAATCATTGTATGAATGAAACTGAAGAAAGGTAAATAATATGAAATGAAATTAATAAGAATGAACTTAATTAATGCTTGGAGTCATTGTTTGGTTGTTTTGACTTATGGATGTTTGGGAAAGGATACTTCTAATGGTTTAGGATGTATAAATAATCTCTTGATTGTTAGCTAAGGCTGTTGAGTATATATACTTAGTAGTCTATTTGTCGTTCTATTCGATTAAAGGTGTCTAAACCCAAACAAACCAATTGTTTTGGATGTTATGGATGTACGAGTGATTACATTGATCGCATGGATGATTATATGCTTTGGTTGCAAGTGATTGATGTTATTTATATTGATGTAATGACCCGCTATTTTGGACCATTCAAATTGACAATAAAGCCACACATGTCTGACTTGAATTGCTCAAAATACTGAATTGTTAATTTAAATTTGGCAAGCTCATCATGTACAGTAAATAAATAAGAATCATAGACACAGAGTAGTATAATGCAGCGGAAACAAGAGAATAGTAGTTCATGAAGCTACTATATATATATGCCAGAGTTAAATAAGTCACAATAGAAGTAACAAGATACAACAGAAGTCTAAATATGATAATCGAGTAAAATCAGAACACATCACTGGGATCAACTGGATAACTGAAATGAAATAGACAGCTGGATCTTCAAGGAAAGCCCCAACTCTGAAGGTGAGTCTCGAATGATGTATCACTCAGTTTGACCCGAGCGTAAAGCAAAACACAAAACACTCGAGTCAGGACATACATACTTATACAATGTAAACCAACTCAAGTGAACTGTAATATAAGGTACAAGTAAATTAAAGGATGCTTCCCATCCTTTAGGGATCCATTAAACTATTAAACATGTAGTAATATTTCACTATTATAATAACGTTTATAGTTAAATAAACTTACTTTTAAATAGCATTAAGAGGTTACACATATTTCCCTTAACACGTAATAGTCCTAGTAGTCCATCCAGTATCATAATACTTCCTGATCGGGAGGGTACTAAAGGATACTGCGCGGGCTATGGGAGAAAACCAAATTCGTACAAGGCACGCTAGGGTAGGCGACACGGCACAACTAGGCAATGCCGGGGTAGATATACCAATTACGCTTTCGGACCGGTGGTAACGCGTAGCAGCTACTACCGCCCAACTCGAGCCACACCCCTAAAATCAAAAGACCCCAATCAATCACAAAGTAATAGAATGGTATCAAAGGATTGTGTTCGATAAAAGGTGCTACCTTCTTAGCCCGTCAATCGCTTCTGTTTTAGCCACCTTATGCCAACTCACGGGAGTCGGGTCCACGTATATACCTCAACCATTCTACTTCATTCTGGAATCTCCATCGCATACATGGTTGTTAAAGTGGTTTTCAGTATCGACAGAGAGTGTGTCCATATCTAATCCCGGTTTCTTTAACAACCAACCGTTATTATAATCCATGGATATTTATTTCAAAATCATTTATACTTTAAAACCAAAATATCATATTCATTTCAAAACTAAATACTAGATTATTTCATTTCAAAAACCAAATCAATATATCATTTCCATTTCAAAGACCTAAAGTAATAATATATCATTTAAATCCCAAAACCAAATCATTGAATATTCCTTCAATTTATTAACTTGAAATATTCCTTTAAATCATCTTAAACTAAACCACTTTATAAAGTCATATTCTTAAATCTTCAATTTTCAATAAGTTTAATTTTTTATATTTAAAGACAATTCTTAATTAAATACAATTTCCAATAATTTCATTTCCAAAGCCATATTACTTTCAAGTTATAACAACTCTAAAACCAAACACTTTGAAACATATTTATTTAACCATTTAAATTCAATGTCAAATAATATTCATTTAAAAGTTGTAGCATTTCTAAGTTCATTCATTTAATTATAAAACTCCAATACACTGTAAATTTCAGCTACAACAGCATTTATAAAGTGCTACGGTAGATATAATAGTATTTCAAAATATTGTCAAATTTAGAAACAACAGCACTTACAAAGTGCTATAGTAGGTATTTAGTTATTATTTCAAAACAGTTTACTTTCAGCAACAACAACACTTACAAAGTGTTGCAGTTGCTCTTTAGTTATTTCAAAATATAGTTTTGTTTCAGCAACAACAGCACTTACAAAGTGCTGCAGTGGCTCTTTATTATTCCAGAACTTATTTTATTTCCAGAAATGATAGCACTTAACAAATGCTGTCTAAAAACCACAGCATTTTTGAAGTGCTACCAATACTAATTCCAGATTTAATATAAAATTTCAAAAACAATAAAATTTAATTTTTAACCATTTTAACTTATATAATCATGTTTCCAACTTTAGAAAATATTCGTTTGGATATCATTTATCTTATGATTAAATAAAATAAAATTTATAACTAAAATATCCAAATTAACGATAATTCATTTATAAGTCAACTTTAACTATTAAGTTATTTCTCACAAATAAAGTTCTTTAAATTACCATTTAATACCAAATAAAGATTTTTAAATTACAATTTAAAACCAATAATCACTTATAAAAATTTACCTTGTTGGAAGCCAATATCTCTTTATATTTTAAATCATTAAATTAACTTTTAATCAAAATTCCATATATTTAAAAATTCAAAATACTTAATAATTTTAGGAAACTATTATAAAATTTATCCATGGGCCTATATAAAATTTTCTAACCTAGGTCAAGTGATACGGATATGTATCGTTTCAATCCGTAATTTAAAAAGAAAATTCGGATTCTATCATTTCAAACCCACAATCCCAAGTCAAAATAAATACAATAAAAATCACTCGAGCCTATTATTTCAGCTCATAATGATTTTCCTTATTCTAAATCCGTTCGGGTACGTATCATTTCAACCCATAGTGTAGGGAACTTGCAGTGTGATAACAGGAAATAAAATAACATTATAGCAAACAATATCATATCAGATGATGTAACAGGTATATAAACAGCATTTAACATCATATAACCATATCGCAGGCAGATATGAACATAGCATATTAATTTATGCAATTCACTTGTCATCGTTTCACAATCATATAACTACGTAATGTCTAGAGTGAATAACTCACCTTTTTAAAGTTAGAAATCAAATTCAAGATACAAATCCAAACTCCGAAAAGCACGACAAGGCATGAATTTGACGATCAAAGCTGACAATAGGAGTAGTTGGAAATGATCAAAATCAGTTTGATAGGGACAACAATTATATATTAAAAATCATTGTTTTAATTAGCGGATATATTAAGATCAACGTATATTTAAAATAATATATATATATATATTTCAAATCAATAACTTAACTTAAGTCAAAATAAAAATCCATGTATACATGAAAACAAACTTCACCTATATATTGAAACCAGAATATACTTACACAAATTTGTATATATGTATACGAGTAACCTTATATACTAAATATATAACTCATATATTATAAACAACTTATATTTTTGAATTCAATAAAAAATTACTTTATCATGTTTGTCAAAACGTATCAAAACATATCACATTATCAAACCCAAACATATATATGTATGTTAACATATATATCTTTTACCGTAAAATAAAATCTATATATAACACATAGAATACAAACTTTTATAACTATATAAACATAACAAATCATATCGCTTAAGTACTCTGTATAAACTTCATGTGTAAATAAAGACAGAACTCATGTGCTTTGATATATAAACTAACGAAAAACCCACATATACATATACCCGTACATACTTATTTTTATAACTCTAATTGATATATAGCTTTATATAACTTATATATATACAATCATATACTAGCAGTTTTGATGCAGTGCATCATGTGACAAGTCGCCCCAATGCTTTAAGTCGCTCAGATGATGGATCTATGGCTTTAGGTCGCTCGGGTTTCTTAAGTCGCGAACGACCTAGCAACTTACGACCTAACGAGAATCAGAGGAAGGAAGATACAGTGATACAGGAAATGCCACCTGTCTACGAGCTACGACCTTATCGAGCTACGACCTACCAAGTTGCATGATTTCCAGTTGATCGGCGCTTTCTTAGGTCGCTAGCGACCTAGCGTCTTAAGTCGCTTTTCATTAAGTCGCTCACTCTAGGTCGCAAGTTCCTGATGTTGAGTCACTTCCTGTTTCCGTGCTGTTGTTAAGTCGCGTGAGCTTTATGTCGCATATGTGTTGTTGTTGTAAACTTGTTAACTCGTATGATGTTGTTTCTTAGGTCGTTAAATCGTAAGTCGCGTAAATTATGATGTATTGTTAGGTCGCAATGATCTGTAGTATGTTGTAATGTTAGGTCGTTAAGGACTTGTATTGCGTTGTGTTCTGTGATGTTAAGTCGTAGGTCGGCACCTGTTAGGTTGGCCGTATATGATGTGTTGTAAACTTCTATAAATAGGAGGTTGTGTCATTTGTAAAACTGGTTGATTTTGAATAAACTTTTGTTTGAGTGCTTTGTGCCTCTTGAAATTGGAAGTTGAGTATTATCTCCTTTCTCCATTTTCGGTTATTCGAGTGCGCTCGAATCAACGGATTTGAAGCCGATTCACGGAATCTCGTGCACGAGATCAACATAGAAGAATCGTAGATCTTTTAACACGGTATCGTGGGCGATCAACGTGTTAGAGATAGCTAGAATCCGGTATCTCTTGAGATCAACAGATTTGGGCATTTGGGTAGTTTCAATCCATCGATTTATATTGTTTCACCTAATCATTTCATCGATTAGTTTGACACAAAATCTTCATTTCGTTGTCATCCGTTATATCCGCTGCGTCATTTTGGTATCGGAGCTAGACTTAGCCAATCATAGCTAAGCCGAGCCTATTGGGAGAAGATTTGAAGTGTTGAAGTGTTGGAGCTAAGTGCAGGCCGAGAGTAAGTGCAGTCCGAGAGTTATAGAAATCGTGCTAGTTGAAGTGTGTGTTTGGAGATTGTTGTTTGATAATCATGCCGCCGAGACGTGCTAACCGTTTTCAAAATGTTGAAAATGTGTATCATAGACAAGAAGCCGAGCAAATGAAACAACGTATCAATGAAAAGTTCGATGAAGGTATTGGGAAGTTAGAGAAATTAATGAATGATATTAATCAAAGTCAAAGGAGAAGGTCACCAATCTCGAACCATGAGGGTGTCACCACAATCTTGTCAAGAAAGAAGAGAATCATTAGTTTCAATGAGACGAGAATACCATGAGTACAGAAATGAAGAGAGAAGAACTCCACGTGAGTTTAGAGATGAGCCATATCGTGATGCTAAAAGACACAGTAGAAGAGATATGAGTGATCATGGAGATGTTGATGGTTGAGATCGATACTGAAGTATATTTGATTATGATGAAGATGGTGATAGATGTAGTATTCATTATCGAGATTGAGACCAAGTTCGAAATCCATATCGGGATGTAGAAGACGATCGTAAATGGGAGTCGGGGATGAAAACAGAGATTCCAGAATTCAAAGGAGGAATGATAGCTGAAGAATTTTTGGATTGGTTATCAAATGTTGAGGAAATTTTTGACTTCAAGGAAGTACCCGAGCATCGTAGAGTTAAGTTGGTTGTTACACGATTGAGGGGAAGAGCTATGGAATGGTGGCAGCAAACTAAACTTACACGGGAAAGGATGGGAAAGTCGAAGATTGTTTCATGGGAGAAGATGAAGAAGTTGATGAAGGCTACTTTTTTGCCTTATAATTATCAGTCTCTTATGTATCAACGCTTGCAGAACTTGAGACAAGGGACGAGGATGGTAAATGATTATGCTGATGAATTTTATCAACTGATTGCCAGAAATGATATCATGGAGACAGAGGAACAATTGACAGCTAGATTTGTTGGATGGTTGATAATGCAAATTCAGGATATGGTGAATATGTTTGATCCAAGATTCGTTGCTAAAGCACACCAAAAGGCTCTAGCTTGGGAGAAGCAAGGTAGAAGAGGAGTTGGCGTGTTTACGAATTCTAACAACCAGATCAAGGGAGCTACTAACAATACGAATGTGTCCAAGGCTATTAGTAAACCGGTTGTTAATGAAGTTGTCAGGACCAAGGTCAATAGTAGTATCAAATGCTTTAATTGTCTGGAGTTTGGTCACAAGAGCAATGAATGTCCGAAGCCTAAGAAGCGAGTGATGGTTGCTGAGGTTGAGGATGAGGATGCAGAAGTAGAATGTTCAAATTCACCACAAGTTGAGGAGGAAACAGAATTATTGTCAGGGGATGAGGGTTGTAATTTAATGATGAGGAGATCTTGTTTAACACCAAAGCAGGAAGTGGAGACTAGTTGGTTGAGGAGTAACATCTTTCAGTCAACGTGCACTATTTTGGGAAGAGTTTGCAAGTTTGTTATCGATGCAGGAGGTTGTGATAACATAATCTCTTCAGAAGCTGTAAAGAAGTTGGCGTTAAAGACAGAGAAGCATTCCAAACCCTACAAATTAGCTTGGTTGAGTAAAGGTGGGGAAGTGAAGGTTGGTCGAAGAGCTTGTGTAACTTTTTCCATCGGAAAGAAGTATAAAGATGAAATTTGTAACAACCCTGTATTTTGTAATTATTTTATTGTATATTTTAATTATTTTTAATGTAAAATTTTGATTTAAAAACTTATTTTACTTATTTGAAATGATTAAATTTATTATTTAAATATAATCTTGATTTTTATATGAGTTATAATTCCAAAAATTTTTAAGTTGAATATTTGCCTGAAATGCTGATTTTGGTCAAAATAGTCAAACTGTGACTTTCAACTTAAAATTTTAAAAGTTTAAAATTTTAAATTTTTTATTTTATTATGAAAGTACATAAAATTGTAAGAACACCACTTTTCGTATCGTTGAATTTGGATGTAAATTGTGAAAGTTATACCCTTTACAATACTGTGCGTATATAGGGTTATTTAACAATGACTATTTTAAATTGTATAAATTACTTCTTCTTGGTTATATTTTATTTTAACATGTGATAATATGTTTTATTATGTATATTTTGACTTTTAAATATTTTTAAATGATAATAGAATTTTTCCAAAATTTACTGTATTTATTTCCTATTTTTAAAGGCTGTTTTCTAATTTTCTTCATATAAATTATATTTAATAATTTTTTTTTTGTGAATGCACTTTTATTTTTTCTGTTATTTTTTTTTATAAATATTTTACAAGTCCATGAAGATTTTCTAAAGTTCATTTGGATTTATTTCTAATTTTAAAGCCCAGTCTACAATTTTAAGCCATTTTCTTATTTTAATTATATATAATTAATTTTTTATTTTATTTTATGCACTCACTTTTATTTGCTGTGTTTTACTTTATTTTATTCATTTTACATGTATTTAAATTTAAGTAAATTTTTCCAAAGTGTATCGAAGTTATTTCTAATTCTTAAGTCTAGTTTTCATTTTTCTGTGCTATTTTTCTTATTTAATCATATCTAATTAATATTTAATTTTTAATATTTTGTTTATCTGTTATATTTTCGAATTTTAACTGAGATTTTAGTTATTTTCAGTTATGTGGATGTATATAAATATATATGAGAAATTTGAAAGGGTTAAGAGCTAAGAAACGGAAAAACGTTTTATCCGTTTCTTTTGCAGTTTCTTCTGTCATTAATACATCAATTCATCTTAGTCATTCCTTTCCCCATCCTTTGCAACCGACTTCCTCTTGTCATTCACGAATTTTTGAAGCCCCAAAACCCAAAAAATCATGGCCTCCACCTTGAAGAAAAAAAAATTAGGTAAATCCCTCTCTTCTTTCTACTTTTCTTACTTTTCTATGCAATTTTGCCTTGTTTCTCTTCTAAGTTTGGATCGACCTCTTCTCCATAGCCGCAGCCACAAACTCCTACATCTCTTCCATGCCTCCAACACCATCTACTCCACCAACCATGACCATGGCCGAGCCATCTATGGTGGCCAAACCCTTCAAATTGCAACCTACATGCCTAAAAATAATGTTTTTGACCATTGTTGCCTCATTCCCTTCATCTCCACTTGTTGCCTTGCCTATACGATGTTAAACCTGACCTATATGATGTCATACCTGAGCCAAAGCATCATCATAGCCAAGCATAAGTGTCCCTTAGGCCAAGCATTGAAGTGGTTGAAGCAAGGTCCAATCTATCTTGTTTATTTTTGTTTCAATGTTATTTTATGTTGAATGTTTATATAGTGTCTGGTTTGTTTTGTTTTGGGTTGTTGATACAAAATCATATCTTGGCTATCTTTCAACTCAAATCAAAAGTCGTGAAATTGTGCTTGTCGTGCCTTTGGAGTCGTGCTTGTATGTTGTTTTGGTCTCTAGCTTTGAAAAAGGTGAGTCTTTCTCACTCTGACATATATACTTATGAAAAGTGGATTGATGACAAGTGTTTAGTAATGTAAAATGTCTATGCAAGTTAATGATGATCATATGATATGCTATGCCGTGTTATTACCATGTTATTACCATGTTAAAACTGTTAATTTTCACTTGACATCTGATACATGACTGTATATTGTGATATTGACACTGTTTATATTATTTCTGTATATGATCACACTGCAAGTTCCCTGTTAGGATAAAAATCATTATGGGCTGAAATGATAGGCCTGAGTTATTTTATTTATTTATTTAAACTTGGGATTGCGGGTTTGAAATGATAGAACCCGGATTTTTACCTTTTAAACTGCGGATTGAAATGATACATATCCGTATCACTTGACCTAGGTTAGAAAACTATATACAGACCCGTGGTTATTCTATAAAGTGCTTTGAATATTTTAAGTATTTTAAAAATATAAAATTATGAAATTTGATTTAAATAGATTTTGAAAGGTTTTAACATAAATAAATTATGATTTTTCTATGTGTTAAAAATGTAATTTATGAATGGATTAACTGGATTTTGAAATATAACTTATGTTTGAAATTTGGAATTTTGACTAAAAATGATATTTAAGTTACATGAATAAAATGGACTTTAATTTTATTTGGAAAATGGTAAATATGATAAATTGATTTATATTTGAATTTAAGTGATTTATTAAAGAATTATTGATTTTCTATAAATTTAAGTGGTTGAATAAATGACTGTTGAAAATGAAATTTTAAAATATAACTTGACTTGAAAATGTGAAATTTGAGTTTTAACTAAAGATGTTAAATTAATTAAATAAACTAGAAGTTTAGTTAAATTTGTGAAATGGTAATATAAATCTGAAATGTTAAGTTTTAATTAATGAAAGAAACATATAGGTTGAAACGTATAGGTTTTAATTTATGAAAGAAACGTATAGGTTTTAATTTATGAAAGAAACATATAGGTTTTAATTTATGAAAGAAACGTATAGGTTTTAATTAATGAAAGAACGTATGGTGTTCTAATTAATGATAGGAACATGTAAATTCCTAATTAATGAAAGAAAGGTATAAGTTTTAATTAATGAAAGAAACGTATAAGTTTTGAATTAATGAAAGAAACGTGTAAAGTCCTAATTAATGAGAGAACATGAAAGTTTTAATTAATACAAGAACATGTAAAGTTTTAATTAAGAAAGAAACATGTAAAGTTTTAAGTAGTGTGGTATTGATTTAAATTAACAAATGTTCATTATTGTAATAGGAATATAAAATTTAAAACGTACATTTGACACGTATATTTTAATCAATGTAATGGTGTATTTTAAATTGATTAAAATGATAAATGTTACTTACTGTAATAATAAAATGTAAGTTGATAACATACATTTGATAAGCAAGTTTTAATTTATGTGAATGATATACTTTAAATGATTAAAATAATAAAGTTTCTTTATTGTAATAATAATGTAAGTTAATAAGGTGCTTTTAACTTAACATAAGAATTTCGGTTTAAATTGTATATTACAGTAAGAAAGTTTATTTAACTATAAGGCTATGATAAATTGACATGTTAAAATTTTAAGCTTATCAATACTTTGATTATATACAATGTAAAGTGGAAAGTAGTACATTCCAAAAATGCTATGATTCCTTAAGGTAACATTTCAAAAATGCTATGATAATTTAAAGGAATATTTCAAGTTTAATAAATTTAAAGAAATATTCAATGATTTGAAAATTTGGGTTTTATTTGAATGATATAATATTGAATTTTTTTGAAATGGAAATGATACAATTGTGATATTGTTTTGAAATGAGTATGATATTTTGGTCTTGAAAGTATAAATTATTTGAAATAAATATCCATGGGTTATAATAACGATTGGTTATTAAAGAGATCGAGATCGGATATAGTCTTATAGCCGGACAATACCGAAAACCACATTAACAACTGTGTACGCGGTGGAGATTCCAGAATGAAGTAGGATGGTGGCGACGTTCTCGAGGTATGTTACGTGGACCCAACTCCCATGAGTTGGCATATATGACTAAAACAGGAGCTATACCGGGCTACACAAAGGGTCGCACCCTTTCATCGAGCATGCTCCATCGGAAACTATTCTATTACTTTTGTGATTCAATTCGGTGGCGCCACTTTGATTCGGGGGTATTGTTCGAGGTGGGCGGAAGCTGCTGGCTTGCCATCACCACCGGTCCGGGAGTGCAAACGGTGTATCCACCCTGGCATTGCCTCGCGTGCCGTGTCATATCCTTATATCGAGCCCACTATGATTTTGGTTTTAAAGATCCGACCGCGTTAAGGTTCACCATCCCCTTAACGCTATTTTCTATATGATTATACTTTACTGATTAGACACTACCGTATATAGCGTATATTACTACATAGTAAATAATTTAACGGATCCTTAGAGGATGGGCGGTCCCAAGCATCCTTTAAGTTACTGATGCATTTTGTTACTGTTCACTTGAGTTGATTTACAGTTTATAAGTATTTATGTCCTGACTCGAGGGTTTTGTGTTTTGCTTTACGCTCGGGTCAGATTGATTGAGTTAGCATTCAAGATTCACCTTCGGCGTTGGAGCTTTCCTTGAAGATCCAGCCATCTATTTTGTTTCAGTATCCAGTGGTTCAGTGATGTATCTGATTTGTACCTGATGTATCCTTTTACTCTTCTGTTGTATCTTATTTAACTCTGATGTATCTCATATTTATATAGTAGCTTCATGAACTACTATCTCTTTTTCTTCCGCTGCATTTTTATATACTCTGTGTCTGTGATCTGTGATTTTTATTTACTGTATATTCTGAGGTTTGCCAAAAAATTTTTTTACAACGCGGTATTTTGAGCAATTCAATCCCGGCATGAGTGTCTACCTATGCACTTATAATGGATGCGAATGGTTGAAAATACCGGGTCGTTACAAAATTTGGTGTGATGTTGTGGATATGGATGTATGTCAGTTGTTGTTGGAGAGACCGTGGCAATACGACAGAGCTGTGCAACATGATGGGAGGACTAACTGCTATAGTTTCATGTTCGAGGGCACCAAAATCACTTTAGTTCCTAAACAGTGACAACAAGGTGAGAACAAGTTGGAGGAGATTGAAGAACTAAAGACTCTGTTATCATTGAAGGAATTTGTCAAGGAAGTGGAGGATGAGCCAGAAGTATTTCCGTTAATTGGACGTGAAAGTAGTGAAGCGGTTAAAATTCCTGAAGAAGTTAAGCCAGTATTGAAGGAGTTTGAAGATGTATTTCCTGAAGAATTGCCAACAGAATTACCACCGTTGAGAGACATACAACACCAGATTGATCTTGTTCCAGGAGCTGTGTTACCGCATAGACCACATTACAGAATGAGTCCAAAGGAGCACGAAGAGTTGAGAAGGCAGGTGGAGGAGTTACTTGAACAAGGGCGCGTACAAGAAAGTTTAAGTCCTTGTGCAGTACCAGCTTTGTTAGTGTCGAAGAAGGATGGAACTTGGAGAATGTGTACAGATAGTCGGGCACTAAACAAGATTGCAGTGAGGTACATATTTCCAATACCAAGATTGGATGACTTTTTAGATCAGCTGAGTGGTGCTGCTATCTTTTCAAAGATTGATCTGAAGAGTGGATATCATCAGATTCGAATTTGACCAGGTGATGAATGGAAGACAACATTCAAGACACGGGAAGGGTTGTATGAGTGGCTGGTCATGCCGTTTGGTCTTTCGAATGCACCGAGCACCTTTATGCGAGTGACGAATCAGATCTTTCGACCGTTTATTGGAAAGTTCGTGGTAGTATACTTTGATGATATATTGATATACAGTGGGAGCACCGAAGAACATCTACTACATTTACGGGAAGTGTTCATGATACTTCGTCAGGAACAATTTTATGCGGCAACAAAGAAATGCGTATTCATGACGCATAGTGTTTTGTTTTTGGGGTATGTATTGTCCAAGGAAGGTATCCAGGTGGATCAAAGTAAAGTTGAAGCAATCAGAAATTGGCCACAGCCCAGGACTATAACTGAAGTGAGAAGCTTTCATGGTTTAGCATCATTCTACCGAAGGTTTATTCCACATTTCAGTAGCGTGATGGCACCTGTTACTGATTGTATGAAGGACAAACAGTTTTCATGGTCGAAGCAAGCAGGATTTGCTTTTGAGCGAATCAAGGAACTTTTGACGTCCGCACCAATTGTAGTTTTACCGGATTTTCAGTTGTTATTTGAGTTATATACAGATGCATCTAAAGTCGGAATTGGAGGAGTGTTGAGTCAGAGGGGACGTCCAATTGCTTATTTCAGTGAGAAGCTTTCTGGGGCAAAGATGAGATATAATACTTATGACGTGGAATTCTATGCTATTGTCCAAGCCATAAAACATTGGAAACACTATTTGTTTCATAAGGAGTTTGTGTTGTATACTGATCATGAAGCCTTGAAACATTTGCAGGGACGGGATAAGGTTGCAGCCAGGCATGCTTCATGGATCGCATACTTGCAACAGTTTACATTTGTGGTAAAGCATAAGTCGGGAGTTACAAACCATGTGGCAGATGCATTGAGTAGAAGGAATCATTTGTTGACCACGATGAAAGTTGAAGTGACGGGGTCTGATGTTTTTCCAGAACTGTTTGTTGAGGATCCTTACTTTGTGAAGATTGTAGATGAAGTTAAGAAAGGGAAGACGGATGAGTATCTATTGGTGGATGGATTTCTCTTTAAGGGAAATCGGTTGTGTATACCAGAGTGCAGCTTACAAATGAAGATTGTGAAAGAATTGCATGAAGAAGGACATGTGGGAAGAGATTGTACTTTGCAGTTGATTTCTCAATCATATTTTTGGCCTTCGATAAGGAAAGAAGTTGAAAGATTTGTGGAGAGATGTCACATCTGTCAAGTTTCCAAAGGGACAACTACGAATGCAGGATTGTATATGCCATTGCCCGTGCCTACTAGACCATGGGTTGATATTAGCATGGACTTTGTTCTGGGTTTGCCAAGAACTCAACGAGGGAATGATTCTATATATGTTGTGGTGGATAGATTTTCAAAGATGGCACGTTTCATAGCTTGTAAGAAAACAGCTGATGCAGTCCGTGTTGCTCAATTATTTTTCAAAGAGGTATATCGACTATATGGGCTACCTGAAACCATAGTTTCTGACAGGGATACTCGATTTCTAAGTCATTTTTGGTTGAGTTTGTGGAAGATGGTTGGAACTAAGCTGAATTTTAGTAGCGCCTATTATCCGCAAATAGATGGGCAGATGGAAGTGGTGAACAGATCTTTGGGAAATTTGTTGAGATGTCTTGTGAAGGATAATTTGAAGAGCTGGGATGTGAAGTTATGTCAAGTTGGGTTCACACATAATCATGCTGTCAATCGAAGTACTGGATTCGGTCCATTTCAAGTAGTATATTCAGCAATTCCGAAGGTACCGTTGGATTTGTCGACAGTGCCACATCAGAAAGGAGTTGTTAAACGAGCTTGTGATTTCGTAAATGAGTTGCAAGAGTGTCACAGGATTGTTCATGAGCGATTGCTTAAGTCAAATAAGAAGTATAAACAACTGGCAGATAAGAAGCGAAGAAGTGTGGACTTCAAAGAAGGTGATCTTGTTTACGCAGTATTGACGAAAGATCGTTTTCCAGTTGGAACTTACAATAAGTTGAAAGCTCGAAAGATTGGTCCAGTAGAAATCTTGAAGAAGATCAATGATAATGCTTATCAGTTGAAATTACTGGATGATGTCCATACTGCCGACGTTTTTAACGTCAAACACTTGTTTCCATATCACAGGAATAAGCGTCTTGAAGAAGAGGAAAGTGTGAATTTAGGGTCGAATTCTTGTCAACTGGGGGAGGATGATGCAGCGCATCGTGAGACAAGTCGCCCCAATGCTTTAAGTCGCTCAGATGATGGATCTATGGCTTTAGGTCGCTCGGGTTTCTTAAGTCGCGAACGACCTAGCGACTTTCAACCTAACGAGAATCAGAGGAAGGAAGATACAGTGATACAGGAAATGCCGCCTGTCTACGAGCTACGACTTTATCGAGCTACGACCTACCAAGTTGCATGATTTCCAGTTGATCGCCGCTTTCTTAGGTCGCTAGCGACCTAGAGTCTTAAGTCGCTTTTCATTAAGTCGCTCACTCTAGGTCGCAAGTTCCTGTTGTTGAGTCACTTCCTGTTGCCATGCTGTTGTTAGGTCGCGTGAGCTTTATGTCGCATATGTATTGTTGTTGTAAACTTGTTAACTCGTATGATGTTGTTTCTTAGGTCGTTAAATCGTAAGTCGCGTAAATTGTAATGTATTGTTAGGTCGCAATGATCTGTAGTATGTTGTAATGTTAGGTCGTTAAGAACTTGTATTGCGTTGTGTTTTGTGATGTTAAGTCGTAGGTCGGCACCTGTTAGGTCGGCCGTATATGATGTGTTGTAAACTCCTATAAATAGGAGGTTGTGTCATTTGTAAAACTGGTTGATTTTGAATAAACTTTTGTTTGAGTGCTTTGTGCCTCTTGAAATTGGAAGTTGAGTGTATCTCCTTTCTCCATTTTCGGTTATTCGAGTGCGCTCGAATCAACGGATTTGAAGCCGATTCACGGAATCTCGTGCGTGAGATCAACGTAGAAGAATCGTAGATCTTTTAACACGGTATCATGCGCGATCAACGTGTTAGAGATTGCTAGAATCCGGTATCTCTTGAGATCAACGGATTTGGGCATTTGGGTATTTTCAATCCATCGATTTATATTGTTTCACCTAATCGTTTCATCGATTAGTTTGACACGAAATCTTCATTTCGTTGTCATCCGTTATATCCGCTGTGTCAAGTTTATACACCTTTTTATAAAAAAAACTTATACAAAATCATATATTTTTACTGTAACTTAATATACCCAACAAACAGATGCAGACTAGTATACAGTATACATATAATATATATCGGTTTAAGAACATAGACTTTATAAACAACAGACTCACACAAATATATATACACAACACTTTCAATGATTATTAAAATCAGCAGCTTGTAAACTATTAAAACTTGGCAAAATCCTTTATATTTAGATAAACGTATATATATACAAGAATCGCAAATTGACATACCAATAAACAATAGAAATATGTTCTGTAAATTCATATAGGATAAAACTTAGGATTTTAATATACATTATACGTACTAGCACAACAAAATACAAATATATTTTTAAAACCACATGAGGTATATATGTTTTATCCAACCTCATCATTCCTTAAAAATAGTTTGTTTGAAAATCAATGTATATAAATTATCCAAGGCACACTCTTATATACAAATGTTAATATATATAAAACTTACATATGTTACACGTACGACTATTATTAGTATACATCATATGTAATAAAATATTAGCAGGTTACAAAATTTATAATTTAACATATTATATAATATAGATATATTATAACACGCAAAAAAAAACCTTATACAGAAATGAAGCATGCCATGCACGCACGGTTAATGGATGGAGGAAGAATGGCTGCTGTTTTTGGGAGGCGGAGAAGGCGGGAAGCCGAAGGCCGAAGGCTGTGGGGGAGCCATGGGTGGCCGACGTGGAGGGGAGATCGGTTGCGATGACGAGGCCGACGAAAGTGTGGTTATGGGAGAAGCTCGGGTTGAGGTTGCAGAGTCGAGTCAAGATCTGGGCCGGCGTTAGTGGGTAGGAGATCGGCCTTGGAAGAAGGAAAAAGAAAATGAGGGGATATGGAAGGAAAAGTAGATGAGGAGATGTGTCAGGCTTTTAAAAGAAATAGCTAGAAAAGAAATGAACAGAACAATTGCAACGTGATTCCCAAGAAATAAAATGAATGTGAACAGTGGCAGGTTATAAGCAGAATATGTGGAGATAATAAAAGCAAATAGATGTTATACGAGTTGAATGCGCTAAGAATTCAAATGACCATGAGAACCAAAAGTCACAAAACCGGTATTTATACAAAATCGTTTTATCGATTCCGTAGCAAACCAGACTTTAAAATACAGAACTGAATATACCGTAGTGACCAGCGTGATCAGACGGACAAGAAGAAACAGAAATATCTATGTCAGGACCTTCCTATCAAAAGTCCATACGGGCACCGATATACGTTGTATTCCGTACGGAAAAATCCAAACGAAGCTAGAAATGCACGAAATGCACGAAACGGATTCGCAGTCAGATTTAGAGTGTTCTAAATAAAATTTCTTATGTTGACATATTTAGATTTCGAAATACTTTTAAATTCAACTGTTATTAACTGATTTAAACTGAATTTCAAACGACTGATGGAACATCTATATTATTCGACGAAAATTTGTCATTTGCTACGTCTAGATGGGCGCATAGCAAATATCAAATTTCCGTCATAAAATTCTATTGTAAGTTTAAATTGTAGATTTCAATTTATTATATTTAAAAGAAATTCGCCTTTATTTAATTCCAAAATAAACTATATTTCAAATTACACGAGAAATTAAACTTTCATATTATCTGATGACAATTTTCCAGTTGCTATGTTTAAGTGGACGTATTCCAAATAAAATTTTATATTTCACAAGTTTATTATTTAAAACTTCACAAAATATCAATTAAATATATTAATAAAACAAATAAAATTAATAAATTTTTTACGGGTCGTTACAATTGATTTGCTTGGTTATTAGTTGAAATAACTCAAAATATTTCATTTTATATAATTATTAACTCCTTTGGATTATATAAGTGAAATACAGGTTATGGAAGCAATAACTACTGCTTTTGGTTTCATATAATAAACATTGTTTGTCGGATGAATAGGTACGTTCTCGGATTACGGTTTTATAGCGATATTATATTGTTTTCCCCATGGTTTGGATTATTTTAAAATATATGATATATATACTGTTATTACTGATATTATTATTTCTCCTTGACCTCTCTGTACAAACGAGATTCTATCGAAATTTTCCGTAAATTTTGGACTTGGAAAATTTTTGTAAAATATTTTCTAACTTTTATTTACTTGAATATAAAAGGATTTAATTGTTATCAATTGATGTATTTTATTTAGATTATTTAATTATGTAAATTAATTGTTTATAAATTTAATATTTTGAATAAGATATATTGATTCTAAATTCTTCCTTATCCCGTCCTTTTTCTTTTCGATGACGAAAAGTTTTGAGTGGGGGAAAGTGTAACAACCCATAAATTTTCGATAATTAAAAAAAATTAATTTAATAGGATTTTACGATTTAAAGTTGGAAGAAATAAAAATTTGGAATTTATTAGTGAAATAATAACTAGAATAAAATGAAACAATGTTAATTTAAGTTGATTATTAACATGTTAATGAAATTCCAATCAATTGAAATGATTTAAAGGTTATACTTGGTTATACGTTGGATATAAGAAACAAAAGTAGATGTTGCAATTAAGTAATGAAATAAAATATAGTAAATGGTAATTGGATAAAGTCAATTTTATGTAAGTAATTATAACATCTGTTTGTAAATAATAAACTCAAAAGTATGATTAAGAGTTAACGATAACAATTATTATAAGTTGCCTATAAATTTAATCCGTTATATTAAATTGGAAATCAATTGCAATTAAATGGGATTAAATATCACGTTAATAGAAATTTGGATGAAATTGTAAAATATTAATGTAATTAGATAGAAACCAATGTTAAGTGGATATGTAGAACAATGGACGAATAAACATAAAGCTTTGAAATCAAGTTGATCAAATTATTGGAATTTAAATCAATAATAATTAGATTTATGGTAATTGAATGAATTTGAATATTAAGTAAATGGAAATTAAGATGAAATTGGAGAATATTAATGTAATAAATCACGAACCAATGTTAATTTCATACATTTGATAATAATGGATTGAATAATAGGATGAAATGTCAGTTAAATGAAATTATTGGAAATTAAATTTATAATTACTAAATTTATTGAAGTTAAAAGTAAACATGGTAATTGGTGGAATAATTAACATTGAATTAACATGGACATTTGTTTTAAATTATTATAAATGTCTAAGTAATCAAAAATGATAAAATTGGTTAATTTATAATCAAAATTTTAAAAGGGATTTAATTAATTTAATATTAATTTATTTAATTAACGTGAAATATAGCCATTTTGGCCACTGGCTCATATTTTGACCAAACTAATTTCATCGAATCTGTAACAGTGAATTATTATAGGATTTCAAGTTTCGTATCGATCAGACTTGTTGTTTGATCGTACGGGCTTGAAACGCGTAGAAATTAATTTAATTGAAATCAATTTGAAATAAAACTGATTTTAAGATAACTTCTTCATACGATGCAATTAGGACTTGAAATATGTTCCATTGATTTTAAAATCATCGAAAACACCTATTTTGATATATGGGATGACCCAATTTCGTTTCGAGAACGAAACGGGCTTTCCGGGTCGTTTATCATTCAACTTTCCAAACCAATCTTGTCCATTCTTTCTATTTTCAGCTCTGTCTATAAATAGCTCGTCATAAATCCTAGGGTATTTCTTATTTCTTATTATCTGTATGTACAATTCGACTGTCTACTTCTCCTCCTCGATGGCATAAACAGATTCAAACTTCAAAACCCTCAAATCCAAATTCAAAATCAATTTCAAAAAGTAAAACTCCTCAAAATATATCATATTATATATCGATTTGAAGCTCTCAACGAGTGCAGGTCAAATCTGCTGTTCGTTTTTCGATTTTGGTTTATGTATGGCCGGGATTGGGCGACTTGTTCTCGGTCATCCTTTTATCATCACTTCGTTTAACGGTGGATTTGCAATGATAGGTCGATCGGAGGGTGGCGTTGGGAATGTGTTGTCGAGCAGGGCACATCCATATGGTTCGTTTGTGTTAAAGGTCTCTGGAATCACCAAATTTGGCTAGAAAACATCGGCGGTGGCCATCGTGCTCGATTTACCGAGGGGGTCGCGTGTGGCATCTGTGTACGCAGCCGGTGGTGTAGAGGGGGAAACGGCCTCAGATCTGATCGGAGTTGGTTGTGCTAGTGGCAAAAATCGCGGCTCATCATGGCGGCTTGGACCTCTATACACGTGCATGCTCTGTAGATTAGGGTTCGAGAAAAGTTAGATGGTGATGTGACTGAAATGTATGGGTTTTGTTTGATTATTTTATTTTATTTAATTTTAACTTTAAAGTGCTCTAATCGACATAACTTCTTCATACGAGGTCCGATCCACGCGTCGTTTGTTCCGCCGAAACCGTATTGGAATTTCAGACATTTTGAGGCTGGTTTGCAGAATTCTGAGACTGTTTGAATTTGGACCCTAAATTGGATTTAAATCTGATTTAAATTCATAGGTGATTGTTTTGACCCACTCACAACTTCTAAAATTTCTTATGTTAGTTAAATTAAATTTATAATGTGATTAGGAATTTATTTTATGGCTGTTTGATATTTTAAATTTCTATTCCTGTTAATTTGAATTTATATTGCATTAAATAGCCATTTAATTATTGAATTTAAAGTGTCAATTTAATACCTGTTATTGATTACCAGTTATTTATTGATGTTTATTGATTGATTTGGATTATGATTGTGATGTACGTTTGATTGTTGATATTAGATGACTGGATGTTGTACTTTATATTGTTATAATATTGCAAGTTACCTTAATTACTATTATGAAAATCACTATGGATTGAAATGATATATATCCGAGCGATTTATAGATTAAGGAAAAAATCGTTATGGGTTGAAATGAAAGATTCGAACGATTTTATGAATTTTTGTAAATTCGAGATTACGGTTTGAAATGATATATAACTGTAAAATTTTAAATTGCGGATTGAAATGGTAAATATCCGTATCACTTGACCCTAGGGTAGAGAATTATATACGAACACTGGCTTGGTTAAATTAAATGATTTTAAAATTTTAAAATTTAAATTTAATTAAATGATATTTTTGAAATAAAAGTTGATTTATATAAATTGAATTATTTTTGAAAAATCAAGTTATGTTGAAATGTGAATTGGTTTAAAGGAAATGCTTAAGAAATTAAATTGAAATTTTAAAGTCGAATTTGAGATATAAGTGAAATTTGTCGGAATTGAGTTATTTGGGTTGTTTGAAATATAACTCTGAAATGTATTGAAATTGGAATAATTTAAATTGATATTTCTGACATGGATTGAAATCGCTATAGGATTTAATAGTTTATTTAAAATTTGAATTGAAAGATTTGCAGTTGGGTTTGTTGATTTGTAAATTGAAATGGTTCAAATGCGTTAAATTGAAATAAATAGTTTAAATTGATATTAATTCCAAATTTATATTTTATTATAAACTGTTTAAAAATATATTATTTTAAAATTTCTAATTATCAAGGTTTTCAAATTATTTAATACTTTAACTTATATCAACTCAATTAAATCATTTTAACCTATTTTAAACCAATTAATTTATTAAAATATATCAATCCATTTAACTTATTTTAAATCTAATTAATCTATTTTAAAGCTATTTAATCTATTTTAACTGTATTTAATCTATTTTAAATCTATTTAACTATCTTAAATCAAGAAAAATATTTTAAATCTATATTAAACTATTTTAGAGTATTCTAACTATTTATAATTTTATTTTAACTATTTAAACTAATTATAACCACTTAAACTATTTTCTAAATTTTTAGACTAAGTAAAGTGGAAGCGTATATATTCAAAAATTTTGATTTACAAACGAATACAGTTAAGTGGTATTATAACCTAAATTGGGATTTTATAACATATTTTGAGTAAATATGAAGTTTTGAAATGAGGGTTTAAACTATTTGAAATTATGATTTTTGAAAGGAAATACGATTTCGGAAATGATTTGATTTCAAAAGTGAATATAATTTCGAAAGTGAATATAATTTCGAAAGTTATATCGTTTTGAGAATATGATATTTTGGATATAAATTGTGAATTGACTTTTGAAATGTAAAAGAACCATCCAGTGTGTAATAAGCGATTGGTTGTTAAAGAGACTAGGATCGGATATTGTCATACTCTCTGCCAATACCGAAAACCACTTTACAAACTATGTACGTGGCGGAGATTCCAAAAATGAAGTAGGATAGTTTGGCAAACGATTTTGTATAAGGTATTTACATGACCCCGGCTTCCGTGAGTCAGCTTGATATGGCTAAAATCAAGAGCCACGCTGGACCAAGTGAGGTCATTCATCCGATCGTGCACACTTTTTCGATACTATATTCCGACTTTGTGATTTGATTTAGTGGCCACCCTTGATTTTGATTTGGGAGTAGGTTTCAAGGTGGGCGGTAGTAGCTGCTATGTGTTACCACTAGTCCGGATATGCAAATGGTATATCTATCCTAGTATTTCCTCGTGTGCCGTGGCGCATGCCCTATCGTGCCTTCTACGAATTTGGTTTGTACCATACCTATGGAGTGCCCTCTGATAGCCCTCCAGTTTACGGAAGAGTAACAGTACTGTATAAACTATGAGAATATATATATATATATATATATATATATATATATATATATATATATATATATATATATACGCGTTAATGGGGGATATGGGTAACGACTTAACGCTATTTTAATACTTTTACTTTACTGTAGACATATTATAATAGCGTATTCTACTACATAATAGATAGTTTAACGGATCCTTAGGAGATGGGAATCCCAAACGTCTCTTAAGTTGTTGCACTCATGTTGACGCTGGATAGGAGATGTCAAATCTCGTAGACATCTTTGATGCCGTTCCACTCATACTTTACCATTGATTTAACTTACATAAGATCTTTTAGTTCTGACTCAAGTGTTTTGTCTTTTCAATTCACTTAGGTCAGCCTCAACATTTCACGATTTGAAGACTTTATTTCTGGAGGACGAAGACGAAGCTTTGTACTGTTATTATCATTATATTTATTCCACCACATCATGTGCTCCACTGCATTTATTTATTTATTCTGGTTGTATGTAACTCTGATTCTATATTGTATAAGTACAATCAAATTTATTGTAAAACAGCTTCATGAACTGTTATTTGATTATTATATTTTGTCATTCCGCTGCGATATTCTGTATTTGTTTATTTCCTTCTCTTTTTCTTATTTACCCCATCACAATCTGCCCTTTTGAATGGTTTGAGTCTATTTAAATTATCCAAAAAGGCAGGTCGTTACAGGATCTATCGGTGCACCACGAATCACCATAGCAATCGGCCGAAGGTTTAAGTATCTTCAGAGAAACAATTCGGTACAATATTCACGAATCACCATAAACTGTATAACCAATTATTGCTCTGCCGTAGCCTAGCAAAGATGACAACCTGTCAATATACAATTAAGTGCATTATTATTAATCAAATTCTAAGATGAAATGCAAAGTAGGAATTAAACGTGTAATAACAATGCAACTACGATAAAAAATTTGTTTTTGAATTTTTTTTTTATGCAGGCTAACAACAATGCATGAAAAATAAAAACAATAGATACATCAAAAAAAATTTAAGCAAGCAAACAATTATTTTTCTTTGGCAAGCGGCTCTTTCCTTTATCTGTTTTGGCAACCTAAAATAAAAACAACATATATACAATTTCTTTTCCTTTTGTTTGTTTTTTTAATAAAGAAACAAAGAAAACTTTGAAACCAAATTCACTACACTGATAAAACCAAAAAAGGAAAAAATTATAACGAGAGAACATAAACAAAAACAAGGTGGTTTTTTTATCGTTAGCCACGAAAATGAAAGCAAATTCTTTTGAACTATTTGCAAAGAATTTTTTTAACAATTAAAGTTAAAAGAAAGAAATATAAACATACCAAATTTTTTTAAACAAAACCAACTTCAACCCACTTAATTTCACAAGCCCAATTATCACTTATAAAAATAAAACCACTCTGTAAAACAAAACCAAAAAACAAAACAAAACATTTTCTTCTGTTAAAACCACGACTCCAATTTTTTTTTTCGTGTTCGAATCACGACTCCAATTTGAAACACGAGTTCCGGGTGGTCATCAATTCGAGTCTTAATCGAAATTACAATCATATTTAAATTGAAACCTGAGTTTTAGGATTCACGAAGTTGAATGGTGGTCGATTTGGCCGAGGTTTTTATGATGGTCGTGAGCTTATTTTTGTCCAAGGGATTGTATAGGAGTCGTAGGAGGTTTCAATTTGGGGTGAGTTCGCGGTTGCTTTTGGTTGAGGTTTCCATCAGGTGATTTTTTTTGCGATGGTAATTGGGTTTCAGGCGGCTGTTTGTGGTTCAAATTCGAGGATGATGGTGGGGCTTCAGGTGGCCAATGGAAGAGGTGGAATTTTGGTTGAGTTTGATTGAGGATTATGGTGTTAGAGGGTGTTTGCTGTCGAAATGAGCTGTGCAGAGGAGTTGTTACTGTGCTTTGAAGTGTAGAACAGTGGAGTGTTACCTGTCAGTGGCAAAGGATTTTGTGGGTTTGCGATGTAGCTGTTGTTATGGTGTGGACACTGTCAAAGCAGGTGGTACTTGTCAAAGCGGGTTGTTTGTGGTACTTGTCGAAGCAGATGGTATTTGTCGATGAAAGTAGGTGGTTCGTGGAGGAATTATGAGCGTGTATATGCGGTAGAGGAAAGTTGTGGTGATATGATTGCACTGTTGAAGTGTATGCAAGTTGTTTTGCAATTTGAAAAATGATAGGGTATTGTATGGTATTATGGCGAAAGTATTGGCAGTCGAGTGGAAAAAGAGTATGCAGGAATGTTGCTGTTTTGGCTCTGGTAGTGGTCGCTGTGATGTAGTAGAGACAGTTGCAGTGTGGAGTGTTAGATGTGAAGTAGTTGAAAACTGACGAATGACTGTGGATTCGGGTAGAGGCAAGCAGGTTGGTTGATTGATGATAGCAGAGGGATGTGAAACTGAGGCATTTGAGAATGCAGTGTGGTATTTGTGATATGCAATGTAGAGGAAGTTTAGTTATTTTGAAAATTTTGAAGTTTTGTGGTGTAGAAGTGAAATGTTGTAGAAGTGAAATGAAGGCAGAGGAAGTTTTGTGTTATGGATTTTGTGAAATGAGCAGGTTTGTAGTTGTAGAAGAGAAATGGTTGCACTAGTCGGTGCAGTTGCACAGGGGGAGTTTGATGTATTGATGTGTGGTTGGTTGCGGTGAGGTTGTGCGATGGCTGTAATGAAGAGGCAACAGATATATATATATATATATATATATATATATATATATATATATATATATATATATATATATATATATGACATGTTGGATATTTTCAACATTTGGCCTCTACTTTTGTTTTGAAGGAAAGAAGAAAAAGGAGGGAAACTATTGTCCCACACCATAGGAAAGAGGAAGCAAGTCTATATTTATATAGATGTTTCTCAAATGAAGGGTTGGGCCCTTTGGGCACCCAAAGCTTGCTCCGTTGTGAGGAGGGAGACCATGCACCGTCTCCACACACGCACGCCGCCGCCGTCTGCCTATAAATAGCAACACCCAGGGCTGTTGCAAATCACTTCGTCCTCCTAGCGGGTTTCGTAACGCTTTTCTCTGTTACGAAATTAGCAACGTCCAGAAACTGTTGCAAAACAGTTCTCTGCTCAGTTTTTGTAACGTCCCTCAGGCGTTGCAGACCAGAAACGTTGCTAATCTATACTTCTTCTTTCTTCGTTCGGTTTCTTGCTACTTGCATCAATTCAAAGATTATATACAAGGTGTTCTTGGTCGGATCAAGAACCGTACAATTCTTGAATCCGATTACACTGTTTGAGGGCTTGATTGAATCCTGAAGGCTATAGTTCTATACCCGATTGTACGTGGGTTGAACTATCGTCTAAAAGAATCTACTCCTAGATCCTTCAAGTCCGTAGTACAGTTTCATCGCTATCTCCATCGTCTCGAACCGCAAATTTACCTACAATTTTAGACGATAGCCTTCAACCATGGAAGGTTCGAGCGCGTTGCAAGTGATGAATCAACATTTGACTCGATTGGAGCGGTTTGACGGGGATAACTTCACTCGTTGGCAAGAGACAATGAAGTTCTTCTTGATCACCGTCAAGTTGTTCTATATATTGGAAGACGGATTGGAGGAGATTCCAGAAGAAACTGACAAGGACGATGCTGCTGAAACTGAAACGTGCCAAACGCAAAGAAGACGACTTCCTATATAGAGGGCACATCCTGAATGCATTGTCAACTTCTGTGTACAACGCACATCGAAGCCTAGAAACTGCTAAAGCACTTTGGACTGCACTAGAGAGCAAATACCGTATATCCGAGGCAAGTAATAAGAAATTTCTTATTTGTAATTTTATGGATTTCAAAATGATCGCCAATAAGTCCATAGTGGGACAAGTATGTGAAATCTTACTTTTGGTAAATCAACTTAAAGATGCTAGTATCGATCTCCCTGAATCTTTTGTTGTTGGGGTCATAATTTCTCGACTTCCTCACTCTTGGAATGATTATAAGAAAAAATTGAAACATGCGGAAACGGATTATGATTTAGATGGTTTACAGCGTCATCTTCGTATAGAAGAAGACTCTCGTAAACGCGAACTAGATGATAATCCGCAAACTGAGTCTCATACGAAGATTAATAATGTCGAAATAACTAACAAGTTAAAGCCTAAGAATGAGACACAGTTTAAGAAGAAAAGTCATCCCAAGAACAACAAAAAGAAAGGCGCTTGTTATTTCTGTAACAAGCCCGGCCATTATGCCCGAGACTGCCGTCTGCAGAAGAAACAACAAAAAGTGAATATGGTCGAAGACTCGCTTTTGGCTGTGGTACAAGAGGCAAACTCCATTAGTGGCATAGATAATGATTGGTGGCTTGATACTGGAGCAACCATTCATATTTGCAAAGACCGTAGTCTATTCAAGACCTACGAAGAAAATGGAGAAGTAAACGAAGTTACTGGAGCGAACAAGGTTTCGAGTAAAGTCATGGGAAAGGGCACTATAGAACTACCACTCACCTCTGGGAAAGTTCTTACTCTAGTCAATGTATTTTATGTACCAGACATTTGTAAGAATTTGATATCTGGATACCTTCTTAACAAAGGAGGATTCAAGATGGTGTATGAGTCTGATAAGTTAGTGTTGTCCAAGAACGGCAAATTCATTGGACAGGGATACTCTTGTAACGGCATGATTAATTGAATCTAATAAAGAATTCCTTAGTTTATATTGTTGATTCAGTTAACTTATGGCATAGTAGGTTAGGACATGTTAATTATAATTCCCTTAAAAAAATGCATAAGTTAGGATTAATTTCTGATTGTGATTTCAATTCTATCTCTAAATGTGAAATTTGTGTTCAAGCAAAAATACACCGAAAATCTTTTAAATCCGTAGAAAGGAAAACCGGTTTGCTTGATTTGGTATATAGCGATGTGGGTGACCTAAAAGGTCATATCACCTATGGTGGTAACCAATACTGTATCACATTTATTGATGATTATACTAGATATGCTTATGTTTATCTAATGAAAACAAAAGATGAAGCCTTTGATAAATTTAAGATTTACAAAGCCGAAGTTGAAACACAATTAGGAGTTAAAATTAAAGTATTACATTCAGATCGTGGTGGTGAATATTTCTCAAATGAGTTCACATTGTTTTGTAAACAACATGGTTTAATTCACCAATGCACTGCCCCTTATACACCACAACAAAATGGTATCGCTGAAAGAAAAAATAGAACTTTAGTAGAGATGGTTAATGCCATGCTTATTAGTTCTAATTTACCTAATAATTTGTGGGGAGATGCTATGTTATCTGCTTGTTATATTTTAAATAGAGTACCACTTAAAAAGAATAATATTTCCCCTTATGAATTATGGTTTAATAGAAAACCTAATTTGAATAGATTAAAAGTTTGGGGTTGTTTAGCATATGTTAGAAAACCAGACCCCAAACGACCAAAGTTAGGGAATAGAGCTTTTAAATGTGCTTTTATAGGTTATTCCCTTGCCAGTATAACTTATAGATTCTTAATGCTTGACACCTTAGATATTATAGAATCAGTAGATGTAGAATTTTTTGAAAATCAAACTGTTGAGATTCCATTGAGATCATCTAGTCCTGATACGACTAATGATGTCAATGACGATGAGTATACTCCTGCTCAAAACAACAAGGATGTATCAGTAGCAGATCATAGTACTGAACAAAGGAGAAGTAAAAGAGCGAGAATTGAGAAGGACTATGGTCCTGACTTCATAACATATCTTATAGAAGGTAGTAAGGACGAAGTCCTTAATGTAACTAGATATGTAATGAACGTCGATGATGATCCTAAGACTTATTCTGAAGCTATGAATTCCAGAGATTCCATTTTTTGGAAAGATGCTATCAATGATGAAATGAACTCCATATTGTCTAACCAAACCTGGGTTTTAACTGATTTACCTCCTGGTGCTAAACCAATAGGATGTAAATGGATATTCAAGAAAAAATTGAATACAAATGGATCCATCGATAAGTTTAAAGCCAGATTAGTTGCTAAGGGATATAAGCAAAGACACGGAGTAGATTACTTCGATACTTATGCTCCTGTTGCTCGCATTTCTTCTATACGTTGTTTAATAGCACTTGCATCCACTCATAAATTGGTCGTACATCAAATGGATGTAAAGACCGCTTTTCTAAATGGAGATTTAGAGGAAGAGATATATATGGAACAACCAGAAGGTTTCAAAACCCCTGGCCAAGAAAAGAAAGTTTGCTAATTGGTAAAATCTCTTTATGGCCTGAAACAAGCTCCTATGTAATGGCATGAGAAGTTTGATAAAATAGCATTATCATATGGCTTCATTGTTAATGATGCTGATAAATGTATTTATAGCAAATCGGATAATACCGGCGATGTTACAATATGTTTATACGTTGATGACATGCTAATATTTGGTTCTAATATATCATGTGTAAAATGAAACTAAAAGGTTTCTATCCTCTAAGTTTGATATGAAAGATCTAGGTGAGGCTGACGTAATTCTAGGAATTAAAATCATAAGGAAAGAGGGGGAGTTATTACTAACCCAATCTCAATATATTGAGATGTTCCTTAAGAAGTATGGTCATTATAATGACAAACCAGCCCCAACTCCTCTAGATCCTAGTATTAAATTACTAAAGAACACTGGACGTACCATTTCTCAACTTGAGTACTCTAGTGTTATTGGGAGTCTTATGTATGCTATGCATTGCACCAGACCTGACATTGCACATGCCATTAGTGTGCTATGTCGATTTACGAGTAATCCAGGTTACGAACATTGGAAAGCTATTTCCAGAGTTCTAGCGTATCTAAAAGGAACCATTGACTATGGTTTATCTTATAAAGGATATCCTGCTGTTATAGAAGGGTATAGTGACGCAACTTGGAACAATGTAGAATCCAAATCCAAGTCTGCAACTGGATGGATCTTTACATTAGGGAGTGCAGCGGTATCTTGGGGTTCCAAGAAACAAACTTGCATATCTGACTCAACTATGTTATCAGAATTAATTGCATTAGCAGATGCATGTAAGGAGGCAGAATGGCTTAGGAATTTATTAATAGAAATTCCACTATGGAAGAAGCCATCTCCAACAGTCTTGATTAATTGTGATAACCAGGCTACGATATATAATGTCTCTAATAAGACATATAATGGAAAGTCTAGACACGTGAGTCTAAGACATCAGATGATAAGACAATTACTCAAACGAGGAGTAATAACTGTTGGCTATATAGAAACAAAGAAAAACTTGGCTGATCCTCTTACTAAGAGTCTTCCAAAGGCAATGGTTTCTATAAAATCAAAGGAGATGGGACTAAGGTCTGTGAATGAAGTTTGATCGTCCTTAACAGAAACCCAACTTATGTCTTGAAATGGATAGACAAAGTTCAATGGGTACCAACAAATTAAGAGAACGATTATGGAACACTAAATCAAAAACTCCCATAGTATTTAGTGTTGGATTCTGCAAGAACAAAGGATGGATAATAGATCCTTAATAAGTCTAGAAAATTAAAAGGTGTATCGCAGAAACACCTTAAGAGACATACCTATATGAGTACGGAAATCAGGCCGTTTTCTAAGAAAGTAAGACCGCTTTCTAAAGTAGACTCATGAATCCAGGATTAAAGCACATGGCCATTAACGTGCTAGCAATACAGAACACTTTACCTAAGAAAATCAACATGTGTGATTGTTCCGGTTTTATCATTAGGGATACTTGGTTCAAGATTCGTTCACCATAGAATCTCGATAAGGTTTTGAATGGTTTACACTAAGTGAAGGTTCAAATCCAAAAGATACCTATCATGTATGTGTTGGTTTTCACGATGATGCAAATTCTTGTCCCTGAACTACGTTAGGCTTGATCCCACTTGGGTACGTAGGCAATCACTCAAGTGATACAGTCATTCCGTTTTTAAATTAAATTGTTGTAATTATCCAATCTTGAAAATAGGGGAAGAATGTTGGATATTTTCAACATTTGGCCTCTAGTTTTGTTTTGAAGGAAAGAAGAAGAAGGAGGGAAACTATTGTCCCACACCATAGGAAAGAGGAAGCAAGTCTATATTTATATAGATGTTTCTCAAATGAAGGGTTGGGCCCTTTGGGCACCCAAAGCTTGCTCCGTTGTGAGGAGGGAGACCATGCACCGTCTCCACACACGCGTGCGCCGCCGCCGCCGTCCGACCGACCGTGCCGGGCGGGGTTTCGGGTTCGGGTCCATACGATATAATTTTGGACCGGATCTGCAAACAGTAAATAAGCCAAGTTTGGCCCGTTAAGTACCCAGAACTGTTCGAATAGTTTTGGCGGGAGACGCAAGCAAACGGTCAGATCCGTTCAAACGAACGGATACGGGCGCAACGTTCAAACGGTTACGGACGCGGATGTTAACGAATGGAAGCATCCATTCGTTGCCTATAAATAGCAACACCCAGGGCTGTTGCAAATCACTTCGTCCTCCTAGCGGGTTTCGTAACGCTTTTCTCTGTTACGAAATTAGCAACGTCCAGAAACTGTTGCAAAACAGTTCTCTGCTCAGTTTTTGTAACGTCCCTCAGGCGTTGCAGACCAGAAACGTTGCTAATCTATACTTCTTCTTTCCTCGTTCGGTTTCTTGCTACTTGCATCAATTCAAAGATTATATACAAGGTGTTCTTGGTCGGATCAAGAACCGTACAATTCTTGAATCCGATTACACTGTTTGAGGGCTTGATTGAATCCTGAAGGCTATAGTTCGATACCCGACTGTACGTGGTGGGTTGAACTGTCGTCTAAAAGAATCTACTCCTAGATCCTTCAAGTCCGTAGTACAGTTTCATCGCTATCTCCATCGTCTCGAACCGCAAATTTACCAACATGACAGTTTTGGCAAATGTGATGTCGTGAGGTATTGATGTAGTGAATTTGATGTATGTGAAGAAGAATTTGATGTTCACTGCAATGTTAGGGATGCAATGTCAGATACGGTGACTGGAGAGGGGTGTCTTTGTGGTTATGGATTGTGCAGGTGGAGGCTGTTTGTTTTGTTTGAAGCATGGAGTTTTGGTTTTATCAGCTTGGTGATGTGAAACAGAGGATGGTTTGTGATGGCCAGTGGAGGAAGGAATGTTGTGCAAATTGTTGGCTTTGTTTGAAGGCATGTGTGCAGAGTTTAACTGAAACGGTAATGGAATACTGCTTGTGGAGAAATTGCGTTGCCGGCAGTGAAGTGCTGGGTCAGGGAAGTGGTGAGAGAGTGGCTGCTATATTGGCTGAAGTGGCTAGTTTTTGTCAGAGAGAAGACGAATGAAATGAGCAGTAACATAAACAGCAAACAATAGAGCGGTATAAATGCAAAAACAATGAATTTTTTTTTTTTGTATTAAACAGTGAAGAAAATGTCAATGCAAATGCTAGGAATGAAATATTTTTATTTTTGAAATTGTGTATTTTTTTAATAAATGGAAACGGAAACGAAAATGCAAATGCCAAAAATAACTAGAGAACAACATATGCATATAAATGATGATAACACAAATCACACAAACATTTTTTTTTTAAATTCAACTCAACACACAATAAAATCAAAAGAAAATAATTCGAAGGATAGAAGATCAAAATCAAAGCAATTCCTCAGCAATGGCGTCAAAAACTTGTTTAAGGACGGTTTTTCTATGAGTTAGAAAATCATCGAAAAATTTATAATAAAATTAACCGCAAGCGCAGAGCGTACAATTCTTAGTACGTGACGAGTACGGATCCATCTGCTGGGAATTGTTGATTTTAAATCTCTATTCAATCAAATTAACCAAAGTCGAGAGATTTGTTAAGCTAAAAATGTAGAAAAATGTCAAAAAGAAAGTAATAAAATTATGGGAGTGTAAAGACAACGTAGAGATAACTTCCACTCTCTAGATCACATAAATCAACAAAATGTAGTTATGATCTCTCTTTTGGTCATTAGTGAAATTAGTTGTTGTGCTTATCATAAGTATGATATACTTGTGCTATTAATTATCCCAATATAAACCATCAAACTATAACACAACCACTAATACACTTTTAACTCTCATGAAATATGGCAAAATTGAATTTTTTTTAAGTACGGTCTATTAACTATAGAAATATAGACCATCAATTTTGATTTAAACATTTGCTTTATTACCAACATCATATGTAGATGAAGAGGTAATTTTTGTTTGTTGTTTGTTTAAGCATAGCCTATTTGGTGTCAACAATGTAGGCTATCAAATTCAAAATTACAACAAGTTAAACCACTTCAAATATTTCTATTAAGCATAAAAAGTGAATATAAATATCAAAATGCTAAATCTACATACTAGAGAGCTTTATTATTCCTACATTGAAGGGGTTTAGCCTTTCATATTTGTTATCATATAAACAAATGTAAATTGCAACATAAACAAAAAGAAGAGAAAAAAGAAAGCAAATGAAAAGAAGAACTAATTAATAAGAAATAAACACTAATCTACTTGCATTAAAAGTAAATTACACTACTAACATAAGAAGATAAACATATAAATAAAATAGAAAACTAGTTAACATTGCATAAAAAAAAGAAAAGTTACCTGAAAAGAAATGGCCAAGTAGCCATGAAAAGAAAGAAGAGAAGTTAATTTATTTTTAAGCCTAAACTAAATTAAAGAGGGGCTAAGAGAAGAGAGACTAATTACATGAAGATAAGGCGTATTTATACATGTTTGAAAACCCTAATTCATTTTTTGAGAACTACCCTCTTAGGAAGTGTGGTGGCCAATTAATCATTAGCATGTGTTAATCCTCATTTAGATGTGTATGAAACTTTGAACTCTATTAGCATGTGCATTAGCCTATAATCTGTACACGAAGGTAGGTGGGTAGGTGGGGTCCTCCATGATCCACGAAATGAATTATTTCCATCTCTATTACTTTGTATTCACTCTTATGCATGCATATATCTTCATGAAACACTTGTATATGAAACCAAATTCCTACAAAATAATATATAAATTTCCAATTAAATTTTCTCAAAGTAATATATGTACAAAAATGATCATTTTGCCCTTATATAAAGATGAATATGTGACGATTTGAAAATAATTTGGATTTTGGTTCAAAACATGTTAAAACACCCAATATGATCATTTATTTAATTTAATTGTATTAAATATGGTAGCGAAAACATGCACATTTACGTGCACATCAGCAGACAGCGGGTCTTCTTGCCTAATGCCTTTGGAAGAAATGAAATACCCTGTAACAGAGCCATTAATGACTATGGAGAATTTACCAGTCGAGATAGAAGAGTAGATCCAAGCAATGCATGGCTCAGGGAAGTTCATTCTACAGAGGATGGCAGCTATAGAAACCAATGAGATAGAGTCAAACGCATTTTGTATTTTGAGTTTGAGCATACATCTAGAAGAAATGTTGACAGTATTATATGCTCTAAGAAGTTCATGTGTGAGGAGAATGCTGTCAGAAATGTTTCTCGAGGATAGAAAGGTAGTTTGGTTTTGATCAATGATTTTGGAAAGGGATGGTTTATTCTTGAAGCTATGATCTTGGTGATGCATTTGTATATGAAAGAATAGCATGCAATTAGCCTGTATTGTCCAATAGATCAAGGATTTTTTTATTTTGGGTATCATGACCAAGTTATAGAATTAACACCACTAAGGAAAATGTTAGTTTTGAAGAAATGAATAATAACTTTGTAGAAGATAGAGCAATGTGTGACCATATGTGTTTAAAGAAGTGGGTATCAAAGCCATCTGGGCCACCCGAGCTGGTAGAGTTAAGGTTGAAAAGGGCAACTTTAATTTCAGTATTTGAAATAGGGGAGATGATGTTGCCGGCCTCATTAGAGGTGATTCTTGGCAAGCCAAGGGAAGGAATGCGTGAAATATCAATAGGGATGGTTGTTTCATTAAGAGAGTGATGAAATAAATCCATAAATGCATCTTTAATATCATGTTCATCAACATGTTCTACTCCATGTCTGTCAGTGACATTGACAATTTTTGATCTGGTGTGTTTTATCCAGTGTGAAAGAAAGAGGAGTTTCTATCACCATCAAAGTGGTACTCTTTTCCAAGCTTTTGTTTTGTCATATCAAGTTCATCTTCCAAGGCAACAACAAGTTTGTTTGTTAGCTCATGTTCATGTGTAAATAGTTGTTGATTATCAGGATGAGCAAGCATCTGTGTTTGTGTTGACAGGAGTTGTTCTCTGATATCTGAACTGATCTTTGAACCCTTGACAAAGGTAGTAGTAACCTATAGTCTAATATGCTTCTTGCAAAACTTTAGCTTCTCCTGTAGAACAAACATCGGGTTACCATGAGAAACAGTGTTCCGGCCTTGTAGAAACACTTGTTCAAAATCTTTATGTTTAGTCCAATAATTAAAAAATTAAAAAGAGGAAAAAAAATTCATAAGTCTAGCACCCCATTTGGCTATGATAGGGCAATGATCAGAGATTAGTGGGGGGTTACATGGGAAAATAAATTAGGCTAAGTGGAAAGAGCCTTCTGATTATAGAAATAGTGGTCAAGTGTACAATAGGTTATAGGACCCAAATGTTTCTTATTATTCTAAGTGAAGGATGGACTAGGGGATGGTATAGGTAGGATAGAGGCATTGGTAAGAGCTTGGTTAAGAGGAGAGGTGTCATGCAGGGAGAGGGGAGTGCCACGATGTTTCTGATGAGAGAGATACATGAAATTAAAATCTTGCAGGAGTAACCATGGCACAATTATAGGGATGAGGTTGCTAATTTGTTGAAGCATGGTGCATATTTTATCATAATTATTAGAGGCATAAACAAAGGCGATATAAAAGCACGAGGATGACTGGATGTGGGTACAGAAGAGATGAATGAATTGATCAGTGGAGTGGACAATGGCGGTAGAAAAGGTGGATGGATTCCTTAAAACTATGATTCGACCATACAGGGACTCATCAAGATTGTTTGTGTGACTCCAGGAAGAATTCACGTATGTACAAGCTTTATTGGTATTTATTTTATCAAGCTTTGTCTCGAGTATAGCAATCATGGCAAGGTTTTGTTCAGTGATAATTCTTTGAATCTCCTTTTTTTTATTATCAGGTGAGCATCCCTGACATTCCATGCACAGATGTTGTATAACATGAGTTTATTTTTTTGTTGCTTCTTTTCAGTCTTTCCAGATCTAGTTTTCCTGGTAGAGGAGTTCGTATATTTATTATTGCCTATTTCATCTTCGGAATTTTGTTTTTCCATGTTGTTTGATCCGATTCATGTTGTTTGTTACTAGGTTTTTCCTTCAAAGTTTTGTTCTTCTTTGCTTTGTGTTTTAAAATGACAGAGTTAGATGTTTGGTTAGGTTCAAAGAAAAGATGAGATCGACGGGATATGAGGAATAATTAATGGAGAAGAGTGAAGGAGAGAAGGAAGAAGTATGTGTAGCTGTGATAAGAGGGTTGATCATGTGCTTTGACATGGTTTGTAGTTGATCGCGGAAAGTGGAAGGGTATATGATGTTATTGTTGAGGAATTCGGAGATGATAGGTAGAGGTAGGTGTATGTTAGTGAAAGGGTGTGCTGCAGCCAGGTTTGAAGAGGTAGTAACAGCGCCGGGATCAGTAGATGAAAGGACTGGTTTGGTTGTTAAATGGTCTGTTGGAGCAGTATTGAGCATGATGGGGGTAATTGTTTTGGAAAGGTGATTAATACCAACATTATGCATGTTGGTGTCTACGCACATTGTGTCAGTAAGGGATTCAAACCTGTTATGTAGTGTGGTGGACTTTGGTAATGAAGGGTTGGTCATAAGAACAGATAGTGTGAGAGCAGAGGCTGGTGTGGTGGTTTGGAGGGGTGTTTTAGTCGGGCATGATGGTAAGAGGTGTAGGTGGTGGTGTGTTTGTGAATATGTAGCATTGGAAGTGTTGCTTTGAAAGTTTTAGCAGAGGTTGGATATGGTTCAATAGAAGCACTGAGTTTAATGAGATGCTGATCTGGTGCAATGATGGTTGAGGTCTTGTGCGTCCCAGTTAGCTGTTCAGTCATAGTGACTAGTGTAATGGTGTGGGAAGTGGTTTGTGTATGCACTGCCTTTAAACACTACATGTCTGTATGACCCAAGGATTGGCATATGGTGTAAATATGTGGTATCCAGTCAAAAGGTGCATCCACCGCAGTAACATTTTCACCTTCACCAAGTATAATTTGTTTGGGAAGCTCTTTAGTGGCATCGATTTCAATTAAACACCTGGCATATCCCAGCCTTGTCATCCTTTCTGCAGCTTTATTGTAGCATATAAGTTCGCCCCTGTGACATGCTAACCAATTAATACCCAAGAGTGTCCATGTGAGAAGTGGAATGTTGTTAAATTGTACCCATATAGGTTTTTTGATGTGTGATTGAATATTAACAAGGTGTCCAGTTGGCAACGATAAACATCTTGCCTCTTATGAAAAGAGGTTCATTTTGAAGAATATTTTTACGATCCTCTTATAAAGAGAAATCGAAGTAGTAGCGGGCTTTGTTGTTTCTGACAGTGTATGTGCCTTTGATTTTCCACGCATGGTTGAGATGATTCACCACAATAGTACATGGAAAGCTGTCGTCGAGGAAGAAACCATTTCCAGAAACTTTTACCTTCTTCTACAACAAGCGGCGGAACAGGAAGCTGTTGACCAGTGCATTATAGAACGAAGTTGACTGGAGAGTATTTTACAGCATTCATTGGTTTAGCTTTGAAAAGGGAGGACCAAAGAGGGGGTGAAGTTCGATAGAGTTGGATGATGAGGTGAAAGGTAGGGCGGTGGTGCCAGTGGAGGGAGGTGGGACAAATGATGAGAAGGTGGATTGGCTGGTGATGGGTGGATCAAGTGTTGACTGGTGTGTGTTTGTGGGATGGAGAGTTGGAAAGTTGGTCAGAGGGAAATGGATGGGGGGAGGACATGTCAAAAGCGTCAGAAGTAGGAGGAGCAGATAGGGTATGGGGGAGAGCAAGTTGGGTAGAGGGACATGGTACATGAGGGATAGGCAAGACTGTAGCAAAAAGTGTTGATGTGAGAGGGTCAATTATAGGGACATGTGAGAGGTGACAGGATCGGGATGCGATGAAAACATTAATTTTCTTTTTATTATATACTTGATATATTATTTTACACTGATTGATTAATTTACTTAAAAGTATCTTATATATAAAGCAAATACTTGGTCAACCAAGTCAAAGTGAAGCCTTTTTGTCACTTCCTAAAATGTCCAAATATACGCTGCTATTTGTTACTGAACGAGACATTTACTCCGGGTTAGTTTGGTCATTCAACGGAAGGAAGCAGTTACCCCCATTATCAAAATACTGCTACCACTCACATTTTATCCCCATTATTTCTTTTTCTTCCTTTTTATCGGCTTAGGAAAGGGCCTCATTAGCTAATTCTCTTTCTTCCTCAAATTCTTTTGTTTCCATCGTGATTAAATTTAGCTTGGTCGGTAGAAAAATAAATGGCGGCAGAAAGGAATACAGTATTTCTTTATGTTTCCAGATTTTCATGTTGGATCGTTAAACGATGAGGCAATTCATTTTTACCTGGCTTGGTCGACGATCTGAAGTGCTAGAGGCCACTCCTCTGGACTTCCTTTATGTAAGCAAAATTTTGAGTTATTGTCTAGGGATTTAGTTGATGAATTTGTGAACAAGTTGTAGAACTTAACCATGGTTTGGCTAAACTTCATATTGCTCTTCAAATTTTAATTTTACTTCCAGTTCAAAAGTTTTTAGTTTAAAGTTGAACTGGCATTTCAATAAACTCACTCAACGTTTTTGATAGTTACAAAACTATTATTTACATTTTTGTTAATTATAAAACTACACCTGCCATGCTTTTAGAGCAATATTAAAGCCAGATGTTTGTATGATTTTATTTGGGTATCTATGTGTTTATCAGTTGTAGGATCTTGGTATAGAAGTGCTTCCTTGATTTCAATGTTTGGGTTAATGCTGGATTGATACTGCTGAAGTAATAGCCAGGGCGAAAGATTTACTTGAAGGACATCTAGACTTAATCCTTGGTTTCGGATAAACTTCCTGATGCAAAGAAACCAATTGAATTTGAGGAAGCTATAAGTTTTGTTAACAAAATTAAGGTTCATTACTGTATCTTTTGTATTAAGACAAAATTTTACTTAAGCGATTTAGGTCAACTTTTTTACATATGATGCAGAATCGCTTCCAGGCCGATGATCCAGTTTATAAATCATTTTTGGATATTTTGAATATGTATAGAAGGGATAATAAGCCTGTTACAAAAGTTATCATGAGGTGTGATGTATTAGCAGTGCTATACATAGTTATGGCTGAGGTTCTAATTTTATAAACTGTCTTTTTAAGATGTTAAAACCTTTGCAGGTAGAAATTCTTTTTCAACATCATAGTAACTTCTTATCTGATCCTTCCGCAACAACTGGCACACACCTATCATCTGCCAGAGCCTCAATTCCTACAGAGGATGATAGCTCTATCATGTGAGAAACCCTTATGCTAGCTCTATCAGTGATAAGGTAGTTTTCCATTTCAGTTTGTAGGCCTATATTATGTACTTGATGCAACAATATACACAATATAAAGTGAATACATGGTTAAAAGAGCAAAGTGAAGCCTTTTTGGTACTACTTAAACAACCCTCCAGTTTAACACAAGCAAAAATGAGTTAATATGGGTATTTTGGTCATTTGAATCCACTCACAAATCAAGACCATGCAACTGCTGCCTTCCCACTACGTTTTCTCCAACAAACAAGCAATATGCCTTCTTTATTCCACAAATAAATAATCGATTCCCTTCTATTCACCATTTTATTCAACTATTTTCTAAATGAAATCCATGGTTTATCTTTCCCACTTTCTCTTTGCCACTTTACGTCTTTACCTAGAACAAAGACACTACAAAATTTTGTTGTGTTTCTCATCATCACAAAAACCAATTGCTCCTGAATAAGTTCTCAGTGGTGCCACTACAAATATTTTATCTTCCATTTGAATTTGTTGGTTCCATGAGTAGATATTTTCCTGATCATTAGATCATAGGTTTGACTCTAATTGATTTCAATTGAAGCATTAATCTTCTTCTCTATGTGGTAAAGTGTTGTCACAACTGCCAAACCGTAATTAGATTAGGTGCTTAAAAATGAAAGTAAATTGCGACTTAATGCAATTTATTTTTGTATTTGCTTATAAAGTTAATCATTTTTTGTTCAAATTATTATAGAATTCCGAATTCCAGGCCCTAAAATTTCATAGATCTAATTTAACCTAGCATGTCCTACAAAGGAGGGCCGGAATTCATAATTTGGTTATAGGTATTGCTTTTTAGACTAGCTATTTTACATTGAAGGATTCTTTTCAGGCTGTAGCTATTTTTTCATTAAAGGATTTATAACTTATGATACATTAATATAAATTTTCTGTCCCTTCCACTAGAACTGGTGATACAAAGCACCGGGCCACTATTATTTTGCAAATGATATAGTTTGTATAATCATCTCTGAACAATGCATGTGTGAATGACTTAAACTATAATGTTTATGGAAAACTAAAAAAGAGATGATGTTTTTGAACTTTATTAACATAGCAGTAAGATATGCTTATATTTGTTATTATTTGAAACTTATAAGAATGTAGTGTTATCATTATAGAAGTATTTTTACAATAGATTAAAATAAGATATGCATATTACACTTATATAAGGTTGTGTGTTGGATTTTGAAATTAAATTTACATTATAAAGTTTTTTCCTTACAATAATATTAAATTAGGCTTGGTTTATTAGTAGGTTCGTAGTATTATCCAAAATAAAGCATCTAATATATGTGCTTCTTCATACAAAGCATTATTTTAACATTGTGACTTCTCAATTTTTTTTCTATGGCTTCATAGCATTACTTGGATACAATCTGGCTACCATACGTGTCCATCATTTTTATTTGTTTATAAATTTCCCTCACAGTTTGTTTCACTGAAGCTTATTTCCTTTGTGCTAAAATTTGCAACTTTTTTTTAACCAGAGTTCTAAGTAATGAAGACTTCACTTACCCAAGGTTATTTTCATTTGATTATGGTCTGCAAATTATACAAAGTAATTTGTTGCCAAGTTTTATTCATGCAACAAAATTTTCATAACAATACACATAAATATTGAACAAAACGATCATACCTTCATCTTCCACTGTCTTCCCATTTCAAACTTTTAATCCATTCACAAGAAAATATGGAAATATTCAAAATTAATGAATACTGAAAAGAATATAATGAACCTGGAGATGCAAGTTTGTAGTCAATGTTAGTCAGCTTGCCCCAACTATTTCCATAATTAACCTATGCAGTCATAATAGATAATTTTAGTGATTTTCCACAAAAGCCTGTAATTAAGAAAGCTTGAGAAGGATTCAATTTATAACTCCACGCTGACTTGCAAGTGCATTGCAGTATAACAGGAATATAGTAGTCGAAGTCATAATAAGATATTCAAACTTGCATACTACATGGTTTAGAAATTACCACCACCAAAATCCAACACACCGAAAGTTATATCATAATCAAACCAAGCGGAGTAGTACGCATGATAAACATCAGCAATTAATATAATTTACATTATAATAATGTAACTAGCTAGCCAATGTTTAAATCTGTCAAACAACTAAAAATAATTAATTCAATTCCCATAAAGAATGACAACCCTCAAAAGATAGTTTAGTATAAAGAAAGCACTATAACCATGACGTAAGTAGGCTGTTTCGAGGCATAGGTTCTCAGTCCCTAAAATTTAACTTTCCAAGTTGTCATTCTCTAATATTAATATCTCATATAAAGTTTGTAATATCATTTACTGGGAAATGTAATGGTAAAGCTTATCTTACTTTGTACTGCAATATTCAAGGAAGTATACGTTTTGCTAATTGAATAATGGAAGAAAATTTCACATTTCATAATTAGGCACAATGGTTTTACATGCTGATTCGATTATTAGATATGCAAGGACTAAGGGCCTTCACAAATACCTTCACATTGAGAAAAATATATGTTGAAGTCCATACATACACAGACACACATATATAATTATGGGTAGAAAAAGTCAAGGATTTGCTTCTATTTTCTTTGCTAATACATGTCGAAATTTGGTAATTAATTTTGTCTGCTCAAGTTCTGTGCTGAAACCCATCTCATTTGACATTTCAATTGATAATTTCAAGCAATGAGTGCATTTAAAAAAATTCTGCTATTGCTTCTCTATCTTACGACTTGGTTGGATCATAATAAACCCGATGTAGTTTATATAGAATTACCAAGTTTTTCCCTCATGTTATTGTTGACTGAATTTAATTTATAATGCATTCAAATATGTATTGGTAGCCAATTTTTTTAAACTGCTTATTATTATTATTATTATCTATTGTTTATCACTTGCTACTTTCAGATGTTATAATACAAGTACTGAGCGTATAATTTTCTATCAACTTACCAGTGGAAGTTGAGCAAATTGGTATTGGATATTGACCTTAAGGTCACTAATTTCAGTTGGCTTTGTTGCCTGATATTCAATGTGAGTAATTTTGATGATTATTTAACCATTATTATTCTTATGGTCATTAAAATTTACTTTAAAAAATGATTACAGCCTTCTAAAGGGTGTATAACTAATTAGAGTTACAACAAACTTGAAATACAACTAATAAGATTAATTAGAATGTAATTAATTACTACTATTAATGGTAAAAGTAAAAGAAACGTAAGAAATTATATTAATTGTGTAATTTTTTTGTGGATTTGAGAAGTTGATGCAGAAATTAATTACGTTTCTTTGACATTACTATAAACTGTATTGGTTCTGTGCAGTTCAAAAAACAGTATGCTAACAACCACTTTTAGATGATCCTTGATTATTTGTCATTTCATAAGTATCAGCTTGATGAAAATAAGAAGACTGCAAATGTATTTTCTTGCCTCATTTTTTGCAATTTAGTTCATTTAGCACGTAATAACACTATTTTGTCCCTAATATCTTTTTTTATAGATTTTTTTCCAGTGTAGGTTCAACTGATGGGTTTGCTATTTTGGATACTCTTTTGTTATGATACCAAGGATATGTGATTATAGTTGGTCAAACCAATGCATTAATGATAATATTAAAGGTATAATTGTCAGAATGCATAGGCTTTCAAGATAAGTTGAAAAATATCTCCTCATAAATGATATTATTGGCCAGCATAACTATCAATTTTCTTATTTTATTTATATTACTATATTCACCAATAAACAAAGAATTAAGCTTATCAATTTCCTTATCTTATTTATGTTATTATTTTCACCAATAAACAAAAAATTAAGCATATTGATTATTGCCATACACAAAATTATGGTTAGAATAGTCGTAAATGTGTAGAACGGTAATAATTTTTCGTTAAATTTTAATAGTTTCACTATTGTTTGGAGTATGAACTGTAAAGTTATGAAGGTTTAGTTAAAGAAAGAAGATTAATGTTAAAACTTAAAATAACAATTTCCAGGATTTTTCTTATTATTATAACATACACACATGCTTATTGTTTTGAGAAGAAAAAAAACTGCAATCAGTAATCTTAATGAAATCATGCAAGCTTCTGTCATGGTATAAGCATATATCCATGTCATTTACTTAATATCCTTTGAAATATGTGTAGTTGCCTGATAACTTTGCTTCTATCTGCAGTTGGTACTCCTCAAACTCATTACTTCCCAGAAACCAGTGATAGCTAGAATCAGATATCAAAGAGAATCAACAAGTGTTATTAGCAGTTTAGTCATTATACCAACCTTAGCTCAGGTTTTTGTGCAACGATTTTAATTTATTTTGCTTAATTTAGTATTAAGTGCACAAACTTTTTGACCTTATGTGCTAAAGTTCCTTTATATTTTTAAATTTTTTATACCATGAATTAGCCTTGCTAAAAAGTTTACAGGTTGGTCTTAAAACAATCACCATGGTTACGGATCTATGGAAAATAGTGGATAATAATGGAACACATTCATATTTTATCATTGGAGGGCAATCATTGCTACGGATCTATGCACCTTCTGATTAGATGCTTCAGAAAGGTTACCGTCCTTTGGTTTTCAGGTATGTGAATTTTAGCATCTTATTATCAAAATATGTTCATTGTTTTCTTTTGATCTCTAATCAATGATTTTGACTCCAAGTTTGTATAAAAATTTGTTCTTCTTTCTTTTGATCTTGATTGTAAGTCCTTTTAGATTTTATAATTGCATTTTTGAACAAGGATGAAACCCACTGAAGCACAAACATCAATTTTGTTTTGGAGTGCCGTTGAAATGAGTTGTAGTGCGTAAGATACATACTTCTGTTATGTGTATGTTTCATTTCACTTTTTCTAAAAGTCCAACCTCTGTCTAATATATGTTGTTCAGCTATGTTAAGCAAGTGGCCTGATTACATATTATCCTCTGTCCAGGACAGAAAAAGTAGATTTAGATGTTGAGGATATGCCGAGGGGCACAACAACATTTCTGCACAATCCGGTCTTCCAATGTCGGTAAGGACTATAAATTTTGCTGGAATTTACTGAAAATTTTGTTGTCCATTTACAAAGTCCATGCCTGTTTGATGTATGAAACTTATTTTGAATGTTTTGTCTTTTGTATTGATGTTTGGGTATTGTTTCGCATTAGAGCAATTAATGATCAATTTTCAATGTTGCTTTGTCAAATTTTCCTGTATCGGTTACCTCACTATTAAAAGCATCATTCTTTGAATACCTGAAATATAAATTTCGATGATTTATTTCCCAACCCTTCCATTTCAGATAAAATTATTGGGGATAAACATACTTGACACTATATAAATGTTTGTTTCTGTTCGGTGAAAAAAGTTGAACTATATATACACGTTCTGTCTTTTGTATTGATGTTTGGGTGCTATTTCGCATTAATGATCAAGTTTTAATGTGTTTTGTCAAATTTTCCTGTTTCGGTTATAGAACTTACCTCACTATTTAGAGCAGCAGCAGCAGTGCCACGTTCATCTAGATCGATTGATAGTAAAGTTTCAATGAGTTGAATGGAACATGGAGGGAATTCTTTAGAAGTTCCGTCGATGCAGCGCATGTATGGAACATGGAGTTGAATGGAACATGCTGGGGCTTGAACATGGTTGCACGAGGCAACTTTGATTTCTTCCAGTACTTCTCTGAGGGAGACCCACAGAGATTTTTGTAAATGGTTTGGTTCCATTTTAGTTATCATTAATATTACATGTTCATGCTGGGGCTTGAACATGGTTGCACGTGCCATGTGCATGCTGGAACTAAAGCTTGGCCCTGTTGTAATAGTTTCTTCGCTCATTTGTAACTAAAATGGAAAAAGTTAGTCCAGACTATTGTTAAAGCAATAAGAAATGAGTTAAACAAAGTTTGTCCAAGCTATTATAGATGTGGTTTCATGTGGGTTATATATGTAACATGGGGCTCTCATTTAAGAACATGGAACATGCAACTACTTCAATGTAAACCTATACCATAAACATAAAGTATAAAAAATTGTTTATCAGTTACACTTTGTCATTTTGTGTGCTATTCATCAAATAGGTTGTGAATTATTGTATGTCATTTTGTTCCCTTTTCATTGCAAAATGCTACCATGTCTATTTCGGATTAACTACTATATCTAATAAAGAAAATCTTCTCTTTTTGTAAGGAATCAAGGTTGTTGTCTTGAATATGCATGAACATGCAAGAATAATTCATAATTCCATAAGTTTATTAGCGTTCTTTTTGGCTATGTAAGGTCGGTCTAATTTTAAGCTTATTTTCATATTTGTAACCATTAGGTTGACAATATATACCAATTTGCTTATTCTAGCATGTGTTCTTTATATTTGTAGGTTGGTTAATTTAGTAATTTCCGTCGAAAGATTATTTTGACGGTTTTATTTGGTTTTCATGATTTGATTTGTTTTGGGATTTGGTTTGTTGCTTACTGAAAATGTAACTCAAACCATTTTCAAACACATTAGTCATATGTCTGTGTCTTGCTCTTTGTGTTTTCTTTGTTTCAAACAACATATCTATATCTATGTATATGATAATAGAATATGATAACTTTCCTACTGTGGTATTCAACTTATTGAAGTTTGATTTTTCATCAACGTTAGTATACCATTTAGACAACGCTATATGGCTTTGAAATGATCCTATTAGTTTCGCATTATTTATTATGGGAACCATGTGTCCATAAAAACCTATAAAAATTTAAGGACCGATCCTAATGTATAGTCAAATATAGTTTTATATGCTACTGGGAGTTGGATTATTCTCATCCCGCAATGTCTTACTGCCATCCAACAGTTAGTTTTATCAAATTTTTTTATAACACGAGCGATACTTTATTTGAGTGGAGCACGCTTTTTGATGTCTCATAAGTACAAATTCATGATCTTTAGTTCTTATGTCTAAAACATCATACCATTAACCACCTGAGATAGAGGTTTTTGACATAATTAGTTCTATGCTTAATAACATTAGGCTAAAATAACTATAGCAATCGATCATCTGATTGATATAACATTGCAAGTTTTCTAAGTTTCAAACCACTGAAAGAGCTAATTTTAATATTTGTTACATTTCTCTATATATTGACGTAATAGTTGATTACATTCTTTACATGTTTAATTATTTTCTAAAATACGTAGTCTCATTCATGTTTTGATAAACGGTTGATCTGTGCATGTACACGCATAAAAAATGCAACATTACGTACACGTCAAAGTCATTTTGTAAGGTTCAAAAAATGTTACAAACGGTGTTATTTATTGCCAGTCCCTCCTGTGCACGTACATCGCACGTGCCAAATTACTCGTATTTAATAGAAAATCTATAAATGGTATGTTTTATGATAGTAGTTACAATGTATTGTAATCATGAGTGATTTATCACAATAAAATAAACATACTGTTTTAAATATTCCTAATCAAGATGTATCGAGACTATATATCAACACATCCATTGAGACTGGAGTATTTAATGCTCTTCAAATGTTGGACAGTGTATTACTCATGGCTGCTGAGGGCAACAAGAGGTTACGTACTGATAATTATTTGATAACCATGGAATGACCCACCTGATTGTTTTATATTGGTTAATATAACCAAGGTCAAACAGAAAATGTTAATGTGACAATATTACATAATTCCCTCAACTTGATAATACCGTTGAGCTTCAATATGGAAAATCCACTTTGATTATAGTTAAATCATGGCATTGCATCCACGAAAGACTGTAATTAGGTCGAGTAGAAGAGTTGGAAGTGAAACACTACTCAAAAGAGAATTCGTTTCCTCGGTTATATAGCGTTAGCATCATGCCAACTGAAGTCAAATCAAAGTCAAAGTCTTTGACTAGAGTAGTTAAATAATAATAATTGTTATTATTTAACCAAGGACTTTGTGTTTGGACTATAAAGTCTAATATGGACGATATTAGAATTTTGATCAAAATTCCATTAGTCCTAATGTGATATAGTTTTAACGAAGAGAACCGATATAAGTAATTGTCGCTAACAGGTAATGTTTAAATAAAGTAAAACTGGATTTTACCGATGCCAGGTAAGCAATAAATTTGGCCACAATGCCACACCACCTATTAAGTGGCGTATGAACATTAATATTCGAATTGTTTGATATTAATCGCTAACCGAATCTACACCTAAGAGTCACACAATCGAAATGTTGAATACTCCTATTGCCACTTGATTAATTAATTATAATTGTTATAAGCTAATTAAATTAATTAATACTTGTGAAATATTAATTATAAAATTTTGTTTAATTTGTGTTGATCAATATTAAATGGTGTGTATATAATATCAAACATACATATCAGTATGCGATATCGACATGCATTTGATAATGCATATTTATTTGATTGGATTTAGGCAATTAGGAGTCCCAAATAGGTTGTTATGGTCGGCCATATAAGGAAGCAAAGTGGTTTGAATTTGATTCAGAAGGAGAAGAAATAGTAAGAGAAAAAAGATGGATCTAGATCCCTTTTTTGCTCCTTAGTATCTCTTTATATATTCATCCTTAGACCCCACTTTACTGGATCTTCTTTTGCTCCTCCAAAGACCTAAGTTAGTCGACCCCTTATATCAGCCCTCCTCCCCATTTTCATGCTTCCAAATACACAAATTAAATCAAATTCAAGGATCTGTGGTAGCTGTAGTTAGATTTGTAGCTCTATTCGAAGGCTTGGGTATCGATTCAAGGAGCGATCAGATTCAACATCTCAAGATGTTTTATCTAGGCTTCGGTGAAAGGTAGTAATCCATAGATTACGTTTTGTATATGTATAAATAATTGTTTATTTTGTTATATGTATGCTCAGTTAGTATACTTATCACGGATCTGTATACATTGGTGATGTCTTGGTTAGATCAACTTATATACGTGTATACATTATAATAAAAATATTGTATGTGCATTACAAATATGCTCAAGGCCAAAACAAAATTTGAATTTAATAATAATGTTAAATTCATTTTAATATAAAAATTAATTTTAATACAAAACGTAATAACATAAAGTTTGAATTTTCCTTTTAATATTTACATATGTACATATATTGTTCTAAAATAAAAAAATTATATATGTATATATTCGTATATAATATAAGTATATGTATATAATATATAATTTAAAATTGAATTTAATTATAAATTTAATAAATATATACAAATGACATAAAATACATGTATGTAAATTTTAACATAAAATGTTCATATTTAAAATTGTTTTTGGAAATTTACAAAAAGTGATTATTTTGTATGTAAGCTTTCATTTCATAAAAGGATTTATTTATATGTATAAATTTTCATACGAAAATAAATAAAATGTAAAATTTTCAAAATGATTTAAAATAAAAAACATCATATGGCCGAAAGTATATTTGTGAATATACATATTTAGTTAGTATTTTATATCATACACACACATACTATTTTATACATTATTCTGATATATATAATATTGTACATATGTACTTAAAATAAATAAATAAAATATAATTATATATTATATACAGAGGGTTACAACAAGGGAATCCTCTGTCACCCTATCTATTTGTCGTAGCTATAGGATTTTTTACTCTACAAATGGAATGGGCTTGCTATTAGTAGAAGACTGAAACAGTATACAAATCCGGCATGATCTAAGTCATTTTCTTTATGCAGATGATCTACTAATTAGCATCAAAGCAAGCACTGAAGCAGCTCTGTAACAACCCTCTTCGAAACGAGCCTAATTTTCGACCCAATAAAAGTCCATCAATTCTTAAGTCTATTCCAAAGCTAGCTATTAGTTGATTAAATTGATTAAATAAACAATACATAGAGCTACCTATCTATGCCTTCAAAATCTCATAGGAAAAGGAATAAAATATATAATAATAAAGTAAGTACCCATTTTAAAATTTCCAAATCTCAAAAATATCATTATTCCAAATATCCGTAGCAAATGTCTCAAAATATAACATCAACATGTCTAAAATCTAGATGCATCAAAATAAACCATAAGCATAAGTAAATAGTTATATTACCATCAGTCTTTATCACCTCCTTCATGCTTCATCATCAACATCGTTCCCCCTAAGCTGTGGGTTGTAATGAAGAGGGAGTCGGAACAATAATGTCTAGTAATGAAAATCTCAACTCTTAGCATAATAGTATTTGCACAGTATCATTTAGGTGTGTATTATGTCTTATGAAATTTCTAACTATACCTTTTTGAGTACACCACTAACTATAAGCCAATGACACTTCCAGTCTAGCTCGATAATGTATCTCTAATTGTAGGCTAATGACTATTTCCAATCTAACTTCATAACTATAATGCTGGTGCAACGCAACTATGGAATACACACACATATTAAGCCCAATAACCCATCCCTGTCATTCATATACTAATGATGTGAGTGAGAGTACTTCAGTCACTTAAAACCTTTTTAATGGAAAATAGGCAGACTCAGACCATTTAATACACAAACTCTAGGCAGATCCATATCATTTAATACCTAGACCCAAGGCAAACCCCTCTTTGGTACTTCCTAGCCGACTCGTAAAAAATCTCATCATGCCAATTAATACTTGTTTAATGGGAAAGAAGCAGATCCTTTAATAGCCATTTAATTCCTCAACCCCGAAGCAGGCCCCCTCTAAAGATTTCCACCACTGCACCTAAAATATAATCCCAACCATTTAATACTTGTTGAATAGGAAAGAGGCACCATATAGTAGCCATTTAATACCTCAATCCTAGAAGCAGGCTCGTTCTGGGATATTCGTTCTATGACACGTAACCTAAATCATGATGTCCCATATTAGTCCGACCATTTGTAGACACTAGTAGCCAGATTAGTTGGGCATGTTTACCTCAAAGAATTGAGATTAACCTTGCGTCCACAGGTTTACCTCAAAGAATTGAGATTAACCTTGCGTCCACCATGGGTTCTTATTATAGATGATGTCTCATTCAGTTCCAAAGTCACACTATTGATAGCCAGATTAGCTGGGCGAACTTCTGTGTACTTTTAATTGACCTCACATGCTTATAACATAGTCATATTTATGCTCTCCAACCTTACAAAATTATACTAACGCGCACACATGCACACACACATGTAGTATACAAAATATACCTCACCCGCATTTACGCATTAAGGCCATACAAAGAAAACTCCTTATTTAGCCTTTTAATTATGAATTAATTTCCATAATTGTTATTAACTACCTTTTATATAATTTGTTGTTATTTACCAACCTATATATTTTATACATTACAACTTATGCATTATTATTACATCTACACTCAACGTTAACTTTTAGCTAACTAGTTTTTATTAAATGTTCTTAGGCGTTCGTAAAAATATTCCTATACTAAGATTTTTGCTTCCTATTTAATTTGTTAAGATAGTTTAAATGTCACAATTTTCATATCCATAGAAGTCCTAGTCCAATACACAGTTTACACAATAGCTATTATCACAATTTAAATTAGCTAAACAAAACAGACTTGCATATACATATTCAAAAATGGAATCAGAACATCCAACTTGTTTTATATTAACATAGTAGAATAAATGCCTCTATTTCAAGAAGCAAAATTTTACAATTTAAATTATTTATATTCTATTCGACTTTTGAATGGAAAAGGTTGAAATGAAAAAAGATTCATATTAATTGTAACGACCCATAATTCCATCCTGTCTAGAGCTGACAATAACTGCAGAAGTCCGGCCACAAACCTAAGGGAAATACGAATAATCATGATAAAGAAAGAAAGAAGAGAAGAGAGAAAGAAAGAGAAGAATAAAGAAGAAGAAGAAAGAGAAGAAAAAATAGAAGAAACTAAAACAATTGCAGAATCTCATAACCGCAGCGGAAAAACATATAATATCATTACAATGATCTTTACAAAATATAAACTGCAATATAATATACATCTATCAGAGTACAACAATCAAACACAAATCATCAGCCTGGATAGTTATAATAACCTATCCTTACAATTGCTGATAATTTAAATAATAAAGTAGTGGAAAATAAACATATACGTGGAATATGACGTGAAGACTTCGAGCTCTCCTGTTGAAGCTCCAAAGCATCCAATTCTACATCTGTAAATATACTTGGACTGACCTGAGCATTCAAAGGGAATAATGCTTGGATCAGTCTGGTAAACCAGCACGAGAAAACACATCTCAACTGAATTTATTTTAAAGTTTATAAAAGCATTCTTTTATCAAAACAAAGGTATCTCGTAAGGCACGTCCACACATAAACATGGATGCGTTTTTTACCTTACGATAACCAAAATCTTTCATATCAAATCATGTTATATTATACTAGTTTCTAGTATACAAACAATAATTAAAACAACCAAAATTGTTACCATTATTAAATTCTATCATACGAGGCTCTACAAACAAAATGACAGGCACGTAGTGGAGAATGAATTCCGTACAAATGACCAGAAAAATGGACTACCTTTTGGCAGTACATCTCTAGAGAAATGTACCGAGGTCCAACAGATGGTTCTCTACCAACACAAGACCAATATGTCATCACCCAGTCATTAACGTCCTATCCAAGGGCCCTCGTAGCATACGTCCACAATAAACTACATCCTGAACGTCATAGCGGGAAGAAACATATCTAGAAAGGGATGTCATTCCCTAATGGTGGCAAATTACATAGCCTTGCCGCATCTATCCTATATCGGTCATTTCGAAGTGTGAGGCCAAAGGTCACAATTACCTTTCACATAGCATATATCACTCTAATGCCACACTGCCATTCCTTCGATCACTATTGACATTTACAAACATACAACCACCAAGCTCATACATCTCAGAGAAGAGTGTTAAGCTAGGAGAAGTTGCCTTCTCCCTCCATCAAACAGATGTACATTTATAAAAGTCAATGATGCCACCCCAAGATTGCACTATTAGACATCCATCCATACAAGTTGTCCAAGAATAAGACAAACCGAAGCCACTCTCTTATCACATCCTATTGGGAATTTTCCTAGGATTAGTAGCAAATAATCCTTACATCAAATATTTCATAATGAAGAGACTACAGCTACATATGTATATTGGGAGTTTCTCCCCAAACTATCAACAAGTACTCCTTCACTTTGAAAATCCCAAATATTAATATATTCCCAACCTGCATATTCGAATGCACATGTGTTGGTTCGAAGTGGTTTTCGGATAAATCCAACCTTGGTCTCTCCAAACCAACAACAATAACTAGGCTAATATTTATTTGATAGTCGATTATTTAACTATCAAGTAACAAACAATATATCCAGCGCCATAAGCAATCACTAGGCTTTTTAATTAATCTTTTATTAATTAAATCAAATATCCAAACATTCACTTCAAATTATCTTTAAAAAGATACATCCTCAAAACCATTTCAAAATTTATTATATTGGAAAAAATTTCCATATACTTATATCTACAGTATAAGCATATTCACAAATCACTTCATTTGAATACTAAGAGAATATTTTAATATACTTATATCAATGGTATAAGTATATTCCATAACACTACCATTTGAAGACATGCCAAATAGATTTCTATAACCGTACAACTCCAGAGTTCATATGCCTTCGGATGGGTGTTAAGTATAGGAAGCAATGCTCCTACACCACCAAACCTTTAGTACGATCATAAGAACCGATTCGTGCATCTCACGATGGAAGGTCAAAACATAATTTATTGGATCAAAACGAATGTTGCATAAAACATTGTTACAACAAGCCAAAAACATTAGTATAGATATTCGGTAATTGAACGTATAGATAAATTTCATATATGGTATAATACAATTCCTTTCGGGAATCATTTACTATAATAAAAGTATTATTGGCCATGCCTTCCCTACTTTTCGAAAACATCTATTACACAATAAATGTTGAAATCTATGTTTCCATTCTATATCACATTTTAAAACATCTTCAAAAACTCTTTATTTAAAACCACCACTTCCCAAAAACCTTTGCTTTTTAAATATAAATTACTTTTCAAAACATTTAACTCCATCAAAACATCACTTCCAAAACTCCTTTAAATAAAATCCATATTCAAATCTCAACATAAGTCACTTCCAAATTTATAAAACTATTTTATAAATCTCTTTTCTATTTTATAAAACTTCTATTATGTTAAATTCCTTTATTTACAAAATTCTATTTATAAATCCATTCTTAATTTAAAACTCCTTTTATTATCAAAATTCATTTATAAATCCATTTCTTTATAAATCTAATTTATTTATAAATCCATTTATAAAAACAACTCCAAAACCATTTACCAATAACTTCAAATCCACTTACAAAATAACTTCAAGTCCATTTACTAAAAAATTATAATTTCATTTATACATCAACTTCCTTATATGTAAAAATATCACCGTTATAAACCTTTTATATAAACTTATTCAAAAATCCATTTTTAAAGCATTTCTCAAAACTATATTTTTAAACATCAAAACCATAACTTTTTATTTAAAAACAAATTAATTTCGTTTAAAATAAATCAAAAATCATTAAAACATATATACTTCCAAAATCCACTTCGAAAACTTTTTTAAATCAAAATCATCAATTTCAATATTTCCAAAATATTGAAAAATAAATCCCAGTGCTACCATAGCACTAATAAGTCAAATCATATCAAAACTTCATCATGACATCCATAACATCAAATATCATCGTATATATGAAAATAAATCAATAATGGTGAAGAATCTTGTTGGATCCCTCCAACCTATCCCCCTGCATTAAATACATCATATAATCATAAAAATTAAATTAACCGCTTCAAGGCAGAGATTCATATAGAAAGGGTCATCCGCTCATACGTGTAAACGCAGTAGGGTCTTATCCGCTCTAATAGGCGGGAATATATCAAATCCAACTAATATATATAATATATATATATGTGTGTGTGTGTGTGTGTGTGTGTGTATCATCCAAACAAGAATCAACCATCAATTTATTCTCACTTGTATAAAAATATAAGCGAGTCAGAGAGGTGAGTTAACTCATTTTGGTTGCATTCGTTGTAACAGCGTTTATTTTGATTAAAATTAAACGAGCATTTAATTTTAACCAAAATTTTCAATAGCTCCAATCATGTCCAATCTAGTCCCATCGTGAAGTATTCTCGAATATGAGTGCACCGCAACTCGTTTCGCCCAAATTCGATCTCGTATGATAGAGTTATATATATTATAAGATAATAATTATATACGAATGAGAACAAATGGGTTCCTTTTATATAAAATTCTCGCGCATTATTCATGTGAATATTTTCCAAACTCTAAACAAAGTATGCCACCTGGCGTTCCTAATGTTTTACCCTTATTTCAAACACAATGGAATATCTACCGGCGACCAATTCCATAATATAAAGAAGATAGGTTTTCGAAATCGAATTATTTTAATTAAATTTCCTTTGATCAATTTCTATGCGTTCTGAACTCGCACGATCAAACGGTAATTCCAATCGACACGAAATTCGACATCATACTATAATTCACTATTACGGATCCAATGAAACTGGTTTTGTCGAAATCCGAGATAGTGTCGAAATGACTATTTTTACACGTTAATTAAATCAATTAGCTTCCAGTTTCTATTTATTCACTTTTAAATCAAAATTAAAAGTTCGCTAACTTCATTCTAATTTAAATAGAATTTAAATCAACTTTAGAAATCATTTTCACCTATATTAAATTCAAGATTCCATTATTTCCACAATTTCAAATATTAAATTAAACAATTTAATTATCAAATAAATCATTATACTTGAAATATAAGTTACTGAACCTATAAAATTTACGTTTGAATATTTAAAATCAATTAAATATTCCAAATTCGAATGATTGAAATTCTTGGTCATTACATTTTTCCCTCCTTAAAAGAATTTCGTCCTCGAAATTACCAAGTAAGAAAAATGCCACAAAAGTTTAGGGGTTTACTTTTCAAAAACAATTAGCTGAAATAGATTACCAAATTCATTTAAACTTTTTAACTTTCAGAATCCATTAGTTAAACTTCTTATAAAACTTTTCTAAATTTTCAAATTCATTCATAGTTACTAACTAATACCATTTCAAAAATCAACTAATATCATTTCAAGTTATAACTCAAAATAAATAAATAAAATCCAAAATTCTCAAAAAATTTCTAACGCCTTGAATTTACGAAAAATTTCTCCAATAACTCCTTTGTGCGGTTCGATCGTAGTAGGATCACAATATATATATATATATATATATATATATCACAAATATACATCTCATCTTCGAGGATGAGGCATCCTGTAGGGGAAAAGATTTAAAATGCGATATATAACCCGAGATATGTACCTTTTATTATATTAGCGAGCATATACAACTAATATAACACGAAAGCAAGCTCCAAATGCAAAGCATATGCCATCCGCACCTACTAAACACTCAACAACAAATAAAAACATGTATATAGAAAGTAATATCAATATATAACATATACTAGTACAACAACTATATATGCCAATACAGTAGATGCAACAAACGCAACCATAAAACAATCAATATCCATCCAATCAATTCATAATCCATATAAATTTGCATTTTCTAATGTAAACTTTTAATTTATTAAACCCGTATGATGTACATATATAATCCGCATGCAAAACCATACCTGATCACTCACTCGATCACACAATTCCACTTTCGAACTAGTATCATTCACACGACCATTCTAGTGCGGACTCAGATTCGGTTCCTCGATTAGAAAAACCATCGTTCTCCTTGTATAGACATATACTATGATAGAAAATATCAGAATCAATCAGAAATCCATATCCAGGGTCCACCTTCAAGAAATCAGGCGAAAAATCCCAACTCGAATGGGTGTAAATCACCTTGAAATCATATATTCGAATCTGGATCAAACAGTTATGCGAATAAAAAAATACACGTACAACTTACGTATTAATTACAATTGATTTCTTATTATATCTCATTCTTTTATTCCTGATTCTTTTATCTACATTCAATTCCTTTTACATTCATTTAATCTGCATACACTTTAAAATCAAATTCAATTGTTCATATTAATTTCACTTACATTCAAATCATTAATTTACTTATTAAACTTTGCTTCAAATTCAATTTAGTTTAACCACATTTTATTCTATATACAATTTACTTGGTATCTTCTTTTATAATACTAACAACACTTTTTAACCATTTCATAAAATTATTAAGTTCATAACATTTTATACAACACTTCTTATGTTTATTTCACCTCAAAATTTAAGTTAATTTCCATTTCTTAGTTCCATTACAAAATTTACTTTTTTTCACATTCATATTCAATTTCCATCAAACAACATTCTAAAACATATTCTCTTCTTTTTATAACTCAAGTTGATTTGCATTTATAACTTATGTTCATTTTCATTTCAAAATTCTAATTCTAATTCATTTAACTCGTTTCATTAATTCATTACAAATTCAAATTCTTTTATTACTTATCTTTAAGTTAAATTTCATTATTTATAATTCAAATTCCATAGTATTCTTTTCTTCTTAATATTCTCATTCAACAAATTATACATTTGTTTTTTTTGGCAAAGCCAGCGGGGTTAGAAATGGCCCCCTACCATTTATTGATATACCAAGAAAGAATTACAGAGACCGGGGATACAAGACAACCTAAAAACAATTAGGCATGTCAGACACAAAGGAACAAGAACACAGGCATATCAAAACAGAACAAATAAGAAGCAGACGAAAAAGAAAGAAACAGAAGCACTAGAGCCAACCAATCAAGGCCAGTGCAGTGCACCGAAAACAGCATTATCAAAAGCATGTCCGGACGCCGTAGTTCCAAACCTTATTCCCTCCAAAATACTCACTTTCAATTGTGCAAATGATTTCCTTTTACCCGTAAATATAATGGCATTTCTCTCTTCCCAAATCATAGAGATGAAGATCTTCAGAATGAAAAGAAGAAGAAAGGAGGGCTCAGTCTTCCAGCGAGTTGCTTTGTATATGAGATCCCATTCAAGCTCACTGATCCCGACAACTGACCTGCCAGTGGTGGTCGAATTGATATCAGACCATAACTTGTTAACAAAAGGGCAGTTGAAGTAAAGGTGCAAAGTGTCTTCAGCAGCAGTAGAACAAAAACTGCACGTAGCATCAATATTGATACCCCTCTGTCTCAGTTTAGTCTTGGTTTTCAAGCAATCACTGAATATCTTCCAAAGAAAGAGATTATGCCTTTCACTACCATGATTAAGCCAAATACGTTTGTACCAGCAAAGAGTCACACAAAAATTTGGAGAAACCAACTTCTTGTACATACCACCAATATTATACCTATCATTACAAAAGGACCAAGAAATGCCATCATAAGGAGATAAGTGGACTTGAGTGCCATGAAGAACATTCCAAAGCTGACGAACACTCTGATTGCTAGAGTATGGAAGGACCACCCTGTCATTCGAAATGAAATCAATAGCCAGAGCATTATTTCTTATACTAGTTTGAGCTTGCTGAGAGTAGGTGAGAAGTTTACTCAAAATAGTACCATGCTTCACCCAGGGGTCATGCCAGAATGTCACACGGCTATTAATACATATCAAACTTCTAGCATAAGGAAGAATAACAGATCGAAGATTGAGAATACTCCTCCACGTCCAGCTACAGGATTGTGGAACTGGCATAGTCTAGAAGTTCTTAGCCCCTAACAAATGTTTATGCGACCATTTCACCCAAATATTGTCACTGTGCTTCAGAAAGTTGTGAATATGACAGACAATGGCAGCACGATTCCACAGTAGCATATTTTTGATTCCTAAACCACCTCTGGATTTCAGGAGTTCAAGCTTGGAGAAAGCACATGGCTTAAGCTTGTTAGAGTTCATAGAACCATGCCAAAAGAAGTTGGACATGACACACTTAATCATATTAATGAGCTTGTTGGGTAGGATAAACGCTCTGGCCCAGTAAACCGACATGGAGAAAATAATCGCATTGATTAGAGTAAGCCTCCCAGCCTGACTCAACAACCTATTGTTCCACAAGGATAATCTAGCAGTGATTCTTTTGTATAGAGGAATACATTGAGCGTAAGTGATACGAGAAGAAGCCATTGGAATACCAAGGTACATAGAGGTTTCATTTCTTTGCATTATAAAGGTTAGATTTGAGATTTGAGAAATTTCTTCATTGCTAACACCAGCAATCATAAGATCAGATTTGGATAAATTAATTGATAGGCCAGTAATTTTGTAAAATTTGTCAAGACCATCCATAATAGATGTCACCGTCATCAAGTTTGGCGTGAAAAAGACAACCAAATCATCGGCAAACATCAATGAAGTAATTTGAGGATTCTTACATTTCGGGTGCATAGAGTATCTACCATCATGAACCAGCTGATCCAGAATGCGAGTTAAAACCTCCATCACCAGAATGAATAAATAAGGAGACATTGGGTCTCCTTGCCTAATTCCCTGCTTACTTCGAAAAAAACCCTCATTACTTTTATTGACCATAACTGAGAACCTCGCAGTAGATATGCAGGCTTCAATCCATGCCACAAAATTCTTGGGGAAGTTCATTAAGCCCATGATTCTATAGAGAGAGTCCCACTGCAACGAGTCAAAGGCTTTGGAGATGTCCAGCTTGAACATGGCTCTGGGAGAAACATGAGAAGTATTATATCGTCTCAGAAGTTCGTGCGACATCAGAACATTATCAAGAATACTCCTGCCACTAAGAAAGGCCGCTTGGTTAGGAGAAATGATCTTAGGCAAAATTAACTTGAGTCTATTTGAAATAATTTTTGAAATGCATTTATAAATGGTATTGCAGCAAGAGATTGGCCTGTAGTTAGAGACTTGATTGGGATTTTTAACTTTAGGAATGAGAGCAATATTCGTAGCATTGACAGATCCAATCATTTTACATTTGTTAAAGAAATTATGGACCGCCTTCAGAAAGTTAGCACCAACAATATCCCAGCAAAAAGTAAAGAAGGTGGCATTAAATCCATCAGGACCCCCAGTTGAGTTAGCATTGAGAGAGAACAGCGCGTCTTTTATTTCAGTGCCAGTTATTGCATATCATAGGAATGTATTGTCTTCATTTGAGATTCTGGGAAGGCTAACCACACCAAGAGGCTCAAGCGAAGGAGTGAAATTATTGATATTACCAAGTAAGTTGCTGAAATAATCAATAAACATGTTAACAATACGAGGGGGATCAGTAACATACTCACCATTATCATCAAACAGAGCGTTAACTGTCTCTTTGGACTGTTTAGTCTTAAGCGCAGAATGATAGAAAGTAGTATTACGATCTCCGTCCTTGAACCACTCCATCCTGGTCTTCTGTTTAACCATTTGCCCTTCATGTTTTAAGGCTTCGAGAAGTTGAGAAGATAATAAAGCTTCCTGAGCCGCTATGTCAGTGTTAGTTGTGTCAGCCATCATAGCCTTCTGAACTTGTTGAAGTTTGTGAGAGATAGTGTAGAAACGAGATTGCCCTTGCCAAAAATATTCACAGACCAAGTTTTCAAAATTGCTTTGACCGCTCTCAGCTTACACTATAAGATAAACATAGGATTACCATAAGCATGGGTAGACCACGCCTTGTTAACAATATCAAAAAATTCAGGGTGCTGCACCCATGCATTAAAAAATTTAAAATTTGTTTTTCTTGTCCTCATTGCAGCACCAAATGTTAAAATCTGGGGAGAGTGATCGGAAAGGCCTGGCATTGGAAGGAAATTATACATAAAAGGCCATTTGGATATAGCACATTGATTAGAAAAGGCAAAATCGATTTTGGAGAAGGTACGAGGGGTGAATCTTCTAGAATTATTCCATGAGAACAGGGCTCCAGATGAATTGATTTCAATCAGGTTAGATTGAGAAATAAAACTGTTAAGAGGAGTTATTTCACGAATGGACAGGGGGTTGCCACCAACCCTGTGAGATAAGAGGTGGGAACAGTTGAAATCACCAATAACTAACCATGGATGAGAATCTTGTCTAAACGAAGGGAGGAGGTCAAGGAAAGATTGTCTAGCTGAGACAGTATTAAGGCCATAAATAACAGTAAAATAAAAGGAAGTGGAGGAAGGAAGATGTAAGCAGTGCATGTGAATTAGTTGAGAAGTAGAGATAATAGGAGAAGAAGAATAAACAGAGGGATTATATGTTACAAGAATTCTGCCATAAGGAGCTTCAGAGAGATTATTGATCGATTTCCAATTCAAATTATTGAATTTAGCAGCTTTGGTAGAAAGAGAATCATTGAGCTTGGTTTCTAAAATGGAAAGAATACCCAGAGCATGAGTTGCAATTAATTTCTTACATTGATCAAGTTTGATCTCAGAGTGAGCACCTCTAATATTCCACACACCAATATTGTTCATCATTGATCAATAAATCGGTTAAGGAGAAGTTTCTTTTTGGTTCCCCTAGTTTAAGGGGTGTTCTGGACATTAGTTCCATGGAAGGTAGGGGAATTTGTGGTGCCAACACAAGGGTTGAGATCGATATCAGGGAGGATAGAAGAAGAAATGATGGTTTTACCAATACTGTAATTGCACTGGTCCATATTTTGGATCAAGAGATGTGAAGTGCTAGCAGTATTTACAGTGGGAGGGGATTGAGAGGGGGGAGGAGATTTCCAGGCCATGGGAGGAACAATGTGTTGGTATGGATGATCAGTTTCCGTGCATGGAGAGTTATTAATAATTGGAGAAGGATTTGCAAAAGAAGAACTTAATTTATTTGACTGCGTGTGCACAGCATGCACGTGCACATTGGAAACTTGGTCAATATTAGATGAGGAAGGGGATGGATTGGAAGCAGCGGCAGATGAATTGCTAATACGAGTTGTAGACGAAGGAATAGGAATAGCACAATTAGGATATTGGGGGTGAAATCACATCAGTAATATTACTGATGCATGCGGCATTCAGGTGAAGGTTGGTTTCCTTATTTATGACTGCAACAGAGGCGTTAATATTACATTCATTCCCATGTTTTGATTTGCCACACCTCTTCATGAAAGAAGTATGGTCATTTACTTCACTTGTACCAGAAATAACAGTCACAACATTATCATCACCTTTCTCATTACATGTACCCTACTCAGCATTTAACTTCCCTAAAACTACAACGGTGTGAGAACCATTAACTTCCAAAACTACAGAGTTACCAATCACAACAATCTCTTGACTGCCACTAACTGCCTGAACATCCAACTCAGCTCCAATCTCCCCATCCTCTAATTCTTCCCTTAGTTTGTTCTTATTTCTTTCACTGTTATTATCACCATGAGAATCATCTTTATTACTTTTCATTAAATTAGGCAGGTTCCTTTTTCTTCTAGCTTTACTCACCATTTTCCACTTTTGTTTCCTCTGCCTGAATGAATTAATAGTTTCTTTTTTCTTAATATCAGTTCCTTTAACAACTTTACCCACCACATCATTGTTTTTCTCTTTGCTCTCAGCCACCGCAGCAATGCTCATCTTTTCACATTCAGATGTAGTGTGTCCAAAAACACAGCATCTCGAGCATATATCAGGCTTCCAATGGTACTCAATACGAATTATTTGGGTTCCACCATCAAGCAACTGAACAGGAAATGAGTCAATTAGCTCCTGATTTGGTTTAATCTCAACCAAACACTTAGCAAATGATTGCCTCTCCAACTTCTCTGTTGATTCATCCATGCACACAAGCCTACCCAATCTGCTAGAGAGCCAGTTTATTCCAATGTGAGACCAAGAAAACATTGGAATATTAGAAAATTTCACCCATATTGGCACCGAGGTGATGGATTCACAAGCATTTCCAATAGAAGGGTCCCACTGCTTTACAATGAAAAGTTTGTTCCGCATAACTATTGGATCACCCTGGAGGATCCTATTGCGATCTTCTTCACAGGATAGCAGAAATAAGAACAAGAAACCATTAGATCACACTTGAATCGAACCTTTCAATTTCCAGTAGTTTTTCAGATAGTTAATCACTGTTAAATACGATAGTGGTTTATCAAGGAAAAAACCAACAAGGTAATTGTTCCAAACTTGAGTTCCAGCATCAATAACATTAGAGGGAGGAAGCACAACGTCATTCTTGAAGACGGGGGACATATCAACAGGAATGTACTTCCCCGCATTACTCGGCTTGCGTTTAAATAGGAAAGTCCATGCCCGTTGAGATGGAGAAGGCAACAAGGGAGGAAGCAAAGATGAGGAAGGCAAAGTAGATGAGACAGATGGGTTACATGAGGAAGGTAAAGATGGCTGCGGAGGTAGGGGAGGGTCAGGAGCAGGACGGAGAGGATAAGACGGGGATGGCAGAAGAGGAGCGGCGATAGCAGCAGGAAATGAGGAAGAGGACGATAAAAGGACGAGAGGGGTGTCTGCCATGAGGACTAAGTATTATTTTAAAATGTTTTTGATGATTTTTGTTTTTTTAGCTTAACATTTGTTTTTTAGCTTAACATTATTCAAATCCATAAGTTATACAAATTTATTTACTTAAAATTTCATGAATATTTTACTTAAGTTTATTCACATGCTCAATTTACAATTCAAAGTTATATAATCACTTTATAACTTAAGTGTATATTCATTCTATTTACTTCATCTAATTCTTTTCAAATGTAATTCACTTTCATTTAACTTTTCTTAATTCAAATATCATTCCATTTACTTCATTTTATATTACTTAAGTTAATTCTTTTTATTTCATATATCTCAAATTTAAATTTCCTTTTGTTTGCTTAACCAAAATGTTCAACCATTTTAAAATTTGGATTCACTTATCCAATTCAAATTCATAAGTTGTAAACTTATTTCTCATTTATGCTATTTCAAAAATTATAAGTTCAAAAACTTATTTCATATATATTTATCAAATCATACTTGGAATTTTACAAACCAAAACTTGTTTTATCAAAACTAAATTTATTTTATCAAAATATAACTTCAATAGAAAATCACTTAAGGTAACCATTTATCACTTAGAGACTCGAAAATGTTACTGACGTTGCTGCAGTCATCACCCGCATTATTTTCCAGTGACTAAAGCGAATTAATGTTATTTATTACTTTTAAATTCTCTTTACTATTTATAAATTACATTTATAAATTCTATAATTATACATAATTTATACTTATTTCACTTTGGTTATATAAAATCATTTTATTTCTTATGTTTATTTATATTTATAATAACAACTTTTATCAGTTCACAAGCAACAAATGATAATAATCAAATATTAGCATCCACTGGTGTAACGACTCGTAAATTTTCAATAATTAAAACTGTTAAATTAATAAGATTTTTTAAATAAATTTGGAAGAAACAAAATTTTTGTAATTTAATAATGAAATGAATGCTAAAATGAAATGCAACCATGGAAATTAAAGCTAGGTAGTAACAATTGAGATGAAATTTCGATTAGTTGAAGTAATGTAAATTGTTATGCTAGGATATAAATTGAATGTAAGAAAAAAAACACGAATATTGAATTAATTAATGAATTGACAATAATAAATAGTAACTGAATAAAATCAATGTCCTGTAAGTAATTATAATATCGTTTGGAAATGATAACTTATAAAAGTATGATTAAGAGTTAGTAGCGACAATTATTATAAGTTACCAATATATCTTAATCCATTAAATTGAATTGGAATCTATTGCAATAAATCTAAATAAAATATTTCTTTAATGTTAATTAAGGTAATATTTGAAAATAATGTTAATATTATCCATAGTAGGACAATTTGTTGAATTAAAAAGATTTGGAATGAAGACCTATCAATTTAATGGGATTTGAACTATAATAATTGGATTTAATTGCAAATAAAGGGAATTAAATATCTAAATATTACGTTAATTGGAATGAAGATGGAATATGAGAAAGCAAATGTAATTATTGAATTAATGTGTGAAATAATATAATAGATGGTAATTGGTTGGGAAGAATGAACATACAAGTACTATAAAGGGCATAATGGTGACAAATGGTTGTTACCGGTTAATTCACCAATTACAATTAAAGATAATTAAATGTACTTTAATGATAATTAATATAATAACGGAAAGTGTGAATGTAAAGTAAAGTAGAAACGTAAATTTATTTATAAGGTAGTAATTGGTGTAATAGAAAGCATGAGACCAAGTAAATAAATTTATCGAGAATATTAATTGTAATTTATGTATATATTTGGCAAAAATATAATAAATGGAAATAAGATAGTTAATACGGAGGAGTTAGGGATTTGAATATATTAAGGTAATATTTATACAAATGTAAGATGTAAATAGGCGTATATTAGCATAATAGGATATAAAACTAATATAATTGGATGGTAGAGTTATAATGGCCTAGTACAAAGAAGGCAATTTAACCAAATCGATATTGAAATCAATTTTTAATTTATTGAGATGTAATCAATAATAAATGAATTTATTGGTAAGTAAATGACATTAATTTCTATATTAATTGAAAACTAGGATAAAACGGGAATTATTAATGTGATAAAAGTAAGCCAATAATAAATTTTCCCATAAAATGATAATTTATTCAATAATGAAATCTAGAAATCGAATAAATAGATTTCATTGGAATTTCAATCAATAATTTATGAATTTATAGGAATTGGAATTTAATAATGTAATTGGTGAATTAATCAACTTTAAATTGATATGAAAATTTGTTATAAAGGATTATAAATTACTAAAGTAATCAAAGATGATAAAATTTATAAATTATAGAATTTGAATTTAAATAGTGATTTAATTAATTTAATATTAATTTATTTAATTAATGTAAAAATAGCCATTTTGGTCACTGACTCGGATTTTGACGAAATCAGTTTCATCGGATCCATAATGGTGAATTATTGTAGGATTTCAAGTTTCGTAGCGATCAGACTTGTCGTTTGATCGTACGAATGTGAAACGCCTTGAAATCAATTAAATTAAAATCAATTTGAAATAACTTGATTTCAACATAACTTCTTCATACGATGGAATTTGAACTTGAAACCTATTCCATTGCTTTTAAAATATTTTAAAACATCTATTTTGATATATGGGAAGACCCAATTTCGTTCCGGAGTTAGAACGGGCTTTTCGGGCCATTTTATCGTTCAACGCGTATATCCAATCGATCCGGTCCATTCTGATTTTAGCTTTGCCTATATATACCCTGTTATAAACTCTAATTCATTTCTTATTCCTCATTTTTGTACGTATAGTTCTATTAGCTCCTCTTTCCAATGGCTGCAAACCCTAATTTCCAAATACAATTCCAAACCAAATCCAAAGCCAAAAATTCAAACTCCACAAACCATATCAAATTATATATGGATTTGAAGATATCGACGAGTGCAAGTCAGATATGTGATTCGTTTTTCGATTGGAGTCATCATTCGTCTAGGAAATTGCAGTTTATTTTCGGCCGTTCACTGGCGTTCGATGATCGCCGTCCGATCGATGAATCAAAGGCACTGCGTTGTAGAGAGCGTAGAGTGCTGTCCATCTGTAGTATCCGTTCAAGCATTTAGTGGGTGGATCGAGCGCGTAATTCAATTAGGATTTTACCCTTTTGCAGCGGCGGCTGCCATGTTCGACGTCGTGGCGACGCGAGGCCGTGGTGACGGAAGCCAGACGAGGTCGACAACGTGTCAGAGCACAGCCGCAATGGCCAATAGCAGCGGGAAAACAGTGCGAACGTGGTGGCCAATCAGGTGCGTACGAGGTTTTTTGGTTAGGGTTTCGGTAGGGAAGGGTGACGTGGCAGTGAGGGGGAGGTATAATTGTTTCTTCTATTTTAATTTTAAAAATTGAAATTCAAACACACTAATCGTCATAACTTTTGCATACGAGGTCGAAATTTCACGCGGTTTTCTCCATTGGGATCGTAATAAAATTCCAGACATTTTGGCGCTCGTTTGGATGAATTCTGAGACTGTTTAAATTTTGGGTTTAAATTGGATTTAAATTCAATTTAAATTCAAAAGGCGAGTGTTTTAACCTACTCACAACTTCTAAAATTTCTTATGTGTGTTAAATTAATTTCTGATTTGATTAGAAATTTATTTATGACTGTTTGGCATATTTTTAATCATCATCTTAGTTAAATTTAATTTATTTAAATTAAATTGTTATTTAAATTATTATTGCATATAAACTGCTAGTTAAATAGTTAGTTAATTTATGATTGAATATAAACTGTCGGTAAATGCCTGTGATTTATTATCTGTTATATATTGATGTTATTGATTGAATTAGATGATGATTGTGATAAATGTTTGATGATTGATATTGGATGAATGGATGTTGCATTTTATACTGTTATAAACTGTAAGTTGTTATGCATTTTTATTTCATTCGCGATTACGGTTTGAAATGATATATAACCGTATTTTTATTTTAAATTGCGGATTAAAATGATAAATATTTGTATCACTTGACCATAGGATAGAAAATTTTATACAGACACCGCGTTCCATATATAAAAATATTTTGAAATGATTTCTATGGCTTTGTAAAGAAATATATGGTTTTATGAGATATTGATTTGGATATTTTATAAATGTTATTTTATACATAGTTAAATTCTTGGTTTTAAGCTATGTACAAAATTGGTTTAAAGTATAAAAAAGAATAATAATAAAGTTGATTTTATTAAGATATAATATGGTTAAGTATTTATTTAAATTATATTTATGGAGTTTATAATGACTTAAATGTGAATAAGGTGTGAAGATAAATATGAATTTGATTTGAAATTTAACAAAATTGAGATTTTAAAGGTATGATTTGTATAACTGGATTTTGGTTTAAGATGAATTAAATAAATATTCCAAGTATAAATAAATTGAAGGAAATATTTGGTTATTTGAAATCTGAGTTTTATTTAAAAGAAAATGGATTTATTATGCAAGTATTTCAAAACTAAAAATAGAACATTGAATCGTAATTACCAACCTTAGTTTTGAAATTGTTTAATACTCAAAGTTTGAAATGCATTGAAATTGAAATGGTTTATTGAAACTGAAAGTGAGTCGAAAGTTATGAACTGAGATTTAATTTAAATTGAATAAAATTGTGAAGTCAAGGAAATTATTTTACTTTATAAAGTAATTTTAAATTCAAACTACTTTATTATATATACTGTTTAAATATCCCAACCATTTAAGTTTTGGAAGTTATGGTTTAGAAGCTATGAAATTTGAAGTATTATGTTTTGAAAGGTTATATTTCAAATGTTTGGTTTCGAAGTGTATAAATTCGAAAGTGCTATGGTTTTGAAAAAAGGATATATTTGAAATAAAAATGATATTATATTGATTTGGGATTTCTTTAAAATGATATCATATTGATTTAGTTTTTGAAACGGAAATGATATCGTAATTATATGGTTTCGAAATGGAAATTATATTCTGGTTTTGAAGTATAATTATTTTGAAAGGACCACGGTGTTATGATAACGTTTGGTTGTTAAAGAGACCGGGATCAGAAGTTGTCATACTCTCTGCCAACTCCGAAAACCACTTTAATAACCGTGTACGTGGTGGAGATTCCAGAATGAAGTAGGATGGCGGCAGCGTTTCCTTTGAGGTAAATACATGGACCCGACTCCCGTGATTTGGCATAAGGTGGCTAAAACAGGAGCGATGGACGGGCCTAGAGGGTAGTACCTTTTATCGGACACATCCCTTAGATATTATACTCTAACTTTTGCATTGATTCGGTGGCCGCTTTTGATTTATTGATTTAGGGGTGTGGCTCGAGGTGGTCGGTAGCTGCATGCTATGCGTTACCACCGGTCTGGAAGCGTAATTGGTATATCTACCCTGGCATTGCCTAGTTGTGCCGTATCACCTACCCTAGCGCACCTTATACGGTTTTGTTTTGTACCATACCTATGGAGTGCCCTCTGACGACGCCTAATATGAGGGAGATTACGGTACTGTATAGACTATGGGAATATAAAAGTGTGTTAAGGTGGAAAATGTAAAGCCTTAACGCTATTTTCAATACATTATACTTTACTTTAGACACTATTATAATAGCGTATATTACTACATAGTAAATAGTTTAACGGATCCTTAGGTGATGTGAATCTCGAACATTTCTTAAGTTATTGCACTCACGTTAGACACTGGATAGGAGATCTCAAATCCCGTAAACATCTCTGACGCCGTTCCACTCATATTTTACCGTTGATTTAACTTACATAAGATCTTTTAGTTCTGACTCGAGTGTTTTGTCTTTTCAATTCGCTCGGGTCAGTCCGAGCATTTTAGGATTTGGATGACCGCATTCTGGAGGACGAAGACGAAGATTTATTATTATTTATTATAGTATGCCACTACATTCATACTGTTCGCTGCATTATTTATTGTTCTCTGGTATGTGTAACTCTAATATGTATTGTATAAGTATAATCGAATATTTTGTAAAACAGCTTCATGAACTGTATACTTGATTATTATATATTATTGTTCCGCTGCAAGATTCTATTTGTTCTTTTTCTTTCTCTGCTTTTTCTTATTTACCCCATAACAATCCGCCCTTTTGTATGGTTTGATTCTGACGTGTGTGGTTTATCATCGATTTAAAACGTACAAAAAGGAGGGATGTTACAACTGGCAACCAAACATTCATCTATAACTATAATAATTTCTGAAAAATTATTTCTTTATATATAAAATATAATTTAGGTAAAATTATTTCATTGACCTCACTTTAAAACAATATTATGTCGACTTGCCTCGTTTAATTATTTAGAAACCCCTATCGATAATTTGGCATCCCAGGCACCGACCAAAATTTATAAACAACTCAACGGATAAATAAACACAATATAAAACATTTTATAACACTAACAAATGCGCGCTCATATATATAATACGCTCAAACTCAATATAGGGTGCTACTGACCCTATCTATAGTGAGTACCTATCAATGACTAGGTGTTAGCAAAATCCTAAGCTCTGATACCAGCTGTGATGACTCGCAGTTCCTTCCCTTCAAGAATTGATAATAACTGCACATGTCCAACCCCAAACTGAAGGGAAACACAAATAAACATGATAAAGAAAGAAAGAGAAGAAAAAGAAGAGAAGAGAGAAAGAAAGAGTAGAATAAAGAAGAAGAAGAAAGAGAAGACAAAACAGAAGAAACTAAAACAATTACAGGATCTTACAATAGCAGCAGAAAAATATGTAATATCATATCAATGATCTTTACAAAACAGAAACTATAATATAATATACATCCTTCAAAGTACAACGATCAAACACAAATCATCAGCCTGGACACTTATAATAACCTGTCCTTACAATTGCTGATAATTTAAATAACAAAGCAGTGGAAAATAAACATATAAGTGGAATATGACCTGAAGACTTCCAGCTCTCTTGCTGAAGCTCCAAAGCATCCAAATCTACATCCGTAAATATACTCGGTCTGACCCAAGCATTGAAAGGGAGAATGTCTGGATCATTCTGGTAAACCAGCGTGAGAAAAAAAATCTCAACTGAATTTATTTTAAAGTTTACAAATGCGTTCTTTTATCAAACAAAGCTATCCTGTAAGACACGCCTACACATAATAACGGATGAGTTTTTACCTTACGATAACCAAAACCTTTCATATCAAATCACGTTATATTATACTAGTGTCTAGTATACAAATAATAATTAAAATAGCCAAGATTTTTACCATTATTAAATTCCATCATACTAGACTCTACAAATAAAATGGCAGGCACGTAGTGGAGAATGGATTCCATACAAATGACCAGGTGAAGGGACTACCTTCTAGCAGTACATCTCTAGAGGAATGTACCGAGGTCCAACAGATGGTTCTCCACCAACACAAAACCGGCCTACCTCTTGTTGGATTGTACCGAATATGTCATCACCCCAGTCGTTACCGACCTATTCGAGGGCCCTCATAGCATACATCCACAATAATTTACATCTTGAACGTCATAGCGGGAAGAAACATATCTAGAAGGGGATCATCATACCCTAATGGTTGCGAACCACTTAGCCTTGCCACATCTACCCTATTTCAGTCATTTCCAAGTGTGAGGCCAAAGGTCATGATTGCCTTTGACATAGCACATATCACTTAGATGCCACACTGCCATTCCTCCGATCATCATTGACATTTACAAACGTACAACCTTCGAGCTCGAATGTCTCAGAAAAGGGTGTTAAGATAAGAGAAGTTGCCTTCTCTGCCACCAAACAGATGTTCATTTATAATAGTCAACGATGCAATCTCAAAAATGCACTGTCAGACATTCATACAAGTTATTCAGGAATAGGACAAACCGAAGGCACTCTCCTACCATATCTTGTCGAGAATTACCCTAGGATTAGTAGCAAATAGTCCTTGCATTGGATATTTCATAATGAAGAGACTATTGCTACTATATGTATATTGGAAGTTTATCCCCAAACTATCAACAAGCAGTCCTTCACCATGAAAATTCCAAATACTAATATCTTCCCAACCTACACATTTGAACGCACATACATTGGTCCAAAGTGGTTCTGGGATAAATCCGACTCCGGTCTCTCCAAACCAACAACGATAAATAGGCCAATATTTATTTGATAGTTGGTTATTTAACTATCAAGCAACAAACAATATATCTAGCGCCATAAGCAATCACTAGGCCCTTTTAATTAATCTTTTATTAATTAAATAAAATCTCTAAACATTCACTTCAAATTATCTTTAAAACGATACATATTCAAAACCATTTCAAAACCTACTATATTGGAAAACATTTCCATATATAAACACTTTATTTGAACATTTAGAAAATATTTTCCCAAAAACATTAGTATAGGGATTCGGTAATAAACATATAGATAAATCCCATATGCTATATAAAACATTTCTTATGAAAATCATTTACTATAACAGTAGTGGTATAGTCCATGCCTACCTTACTTCTCGAAAACGACAATAAATGTTGAAATCCATGTTTCCGTTTTATATCACATTTAAAACATCTTCAAAAACCCTTTAATTCTATTTAAAACCATCACTTCCTAAAACCTTTTCTTTTAATATATAAATTACTTTTCCATACATTTAACTCCATCAAAACATCACTTCCAAAACTCCTTAAAATCCATATTTAAATCTCAACATAAGTCACTTCCAAATTTGTAAAACTGTTTTATAAATCTCCTTTCTATTTTATAAAACTTCTATTTTATAAAATTCCTTTATTTATAAAATTCTATTTATAAATCCATTCTTAATTTAAAAATTGTATTATTATCAAAAGCCATTTATAAATCCATTTCTTTATAAATCTAATTTGCTTATAAATCCATTTATAAGACAACTCCAAAACCATTTACTAAAAACTTCAAATCCACTTACAAAATAACTTCAAGTCCATTTACTAAACAGTTATAAATTTCATTTATAAATCAACTTCCTTATATGTAAAAATATCACCTTTATAAACCTTTTATATAAACTTATTCAAAAATCCATTTAAAAGTATTTCTCAAAACTATATTTTTAATCATCAAAAATCATAACTTTTTATTTAAAAACAAATTCCTTTCTTTTAAAATAAATCAAAAATCGCTAAAACATATATACTTCCAAAATTCATTTCGAAAACCTTTACAAATCAAAGTCATCAATTTCAATATTTTCAAAATATTGAAAAACACGGCCTAGTGCTGCCACATCACTAGATAAGTCAAATCATATCAAAACATCATCATGACATCCATAACATCATATATCATCGTATATACGAAAATAAATCAACAGTGGTGAGGAATCCTATTGGATCCCTCTAACCTATACTCCTACATCAAATGCATCATTATGATAAAAATAAAATCAATCGCTTCGAGGCGGGATTCATATACTTTAAAAATGGATTTTTATATGTTAGAGTTTGGGTCAATTGAGAACAAAATGGGGTCCTTTTATATAAAATTCTTGCGCATTATTCAAGCGAATATTTTCCGAGCTTCAAACGAAGCGTGTCGCCTGACGTTCATAATGTTTTGCCTCTATTCCGAATATAATGGAATATGTACCGAAGACCAATTCCATTATATACAAAAGATAGGTTTTCAAAATCGAATTATTTTAATTAAATTTCCTTTAATTAATTTCTGCCGTTTCGAACTCTCACGATCAAACGGTAAATCCAATCGACACGAAATTTGACCACATGTTATAGTTCATTATTACGGATCCAATAAAACTAGTTTCATCGAATTCTGAAATAGTGTCAAAAATGGCTATTTTTACACGTTAATTAAATCAATTAATTTCCAATTTCTATTTATTCACTTTTAAATAATTTAAAAGTTCACTAACTTCATTCTAATTTAAACAGAATTAAAACCAACTTTAGAAATCGTTTTCACTGATATTAAATCTAAGATTCTATTATTTCCATAATTCCAAATATTAAATTAAACAATTTAATTATCAAATAAATCATTATATTTAAAATATAAGTTATTCAACTTATAAATCTTATTTTTGAATATTTAAAATGACTTAAATATTTCAAATTCAAATGACTGAAATTATGGATCGTTTCATTTATTTTCATTATGGAAATAGGCGGTGCAAACAACAAATTTGATAGAAATCTGTGCTTTACATGCCTTTTTCTAATTCTTTTTATAATCCTTCGTCATCACAGACACAATTTGAGAAGTGGAAGTTGAAAAGAATATAAATTATTCATATTGCAGATAATAACGGATTAAATTGTACCATATTGGTATAAAATAATGAGATTCGAACAAATTCCAAAATTTACATTTTAAGGAGGAGCTTTGGGGTTTCAGATTTAAAATTTTTCCATATAAATTTATCCAAGGCATAAAAAGAATCTAATATTAACTGCATAAACTATTAGAAAAGAAAATCTGAGATTTCCACTATAGATAGCTTTTCCCGAATTCTTTGGATTTGATTTCATGCCTTCGCCTATTTCCTTCTCCACTTATCTTCTTTTTAATTGTACAATATATAATAATGATTTATTTATAGATTAAATTTAGAATTTAAAGATTAGGGATACATATACATATATATATAATTCATTACCGCTTCCCATTAATTTGATCAATCTCTTCCCAAAAGCTTGAATTTTTTATTGGAGAGGAAGGTAACTAGCAGAGTCTTGTTAATGTGTTTATTTTTCTTATGAATAAAATGATAGGGGCTAGCCTTTTATTTATAGCAGTTAAAATGCGTTAAAACCATTGGATTAAGAATCTTTTATTTAAATAAAATTCGAGCTGTTCTGACCTAGGAAAATCCTTGCCGATAGTTGACATTGTTCCTTATTAGACAGTTGACTGCTACTTGTCGACCAACCCAATGAAGGCGGTCGACTGGTCTCTTTGACTGTGGCATTTGAACGTTAGCATATTATTTATTTCCCATTTATTAATAAACGTTAACCTTTGCTTAACTCTTAGTTTTGCCATTTGAAAGTGATTTAACATGAAGCTCCAAAATATTTATTTCCTTTATTCATTTTGAATAATTTCCGATTTGAAATTTTCAAACATCGATAACTTCTTTGTTTGAACTTCGATCATGAAACTTTATATATGAAAGTTGCTTAGAAAAATGCTACGAAGACAATTGTGCAAATTTCGTGGCCAAATGCCAATGTTTGTTAATTTCCTATTTTAGCCTTATTATTAATTAAATAAATTTTTAATAAAATTTTATTTTTATTTTACGGGGTGTTACAAGCTCAGTATTTGAAAAGGATTTTTAATACCATGGAGGAGATGGCAGGTCTCAAGATCAATGAAATGAAAACTAAGTGCTACTTTAGCAAATATGCAATAGGTAGAGAAACTATCATACAATCACTAAATGTCAAAAAGGATGAATTACCAGTTAAATATTTAGGGGTTCTTTTATCATCAAATATGATTAATAAGAGGGAATGTAGATAGCTGGTAAATAAAATGAGGGAGAAACTATAGGGTTGGAGAGCAAAGCTTTTATCTTTCATATATAGTATCAAACTAGTTCATATTGTCATTAGCTCCAAAGTTGAATTTGGGCTACAAACTTTTCAAATACCAAAAGCTTCCCTAAAAAAATTAATTCTCTATGTTGATTTCATATGGAAATGAGGACCGCATAAGGTAAAACATGATGTTCTTTGTAGGCAAAAAGAAGAGTGGGTTAGACTGAAAAATTTGAAAGATCTAAAGAAAAACTATAGCCTTGAAATTAGCCTGAAAGCCTATTGCTTCTACCAACTCATGGGAAAAGTGGATGAGATAAAGATATGTAAAAGGTAATTTTTGGCACACAAAAGTTGACAATAATGCCTCAATGACTTTGAAGGCTATCCTAAGGAGTAGGGATGAATTAGAAAAATTAGTAGAAAGACAATTTGCAAATGGAATGATATAAGCATGTGGTTTAACCCATGGTTAGAAGGTAAAGGCTTAGTGAATAGGCTGGGCTGGGATTCTTATTCAGCTTATGGGGGTGTAGACAAGAAAGTTGGCATAATAATTGAAGAGGATAAGTGGAAAACGGATAATTATCTATCAACTACTCAATTATACAATATATCCCTATATTTTCAAGGAGAAAAGAGGACATTTGGACATGGTAACCTACAGATAATGAATTTACTGCTAAATCAACATGGAAAGCTTCTAGAACACCAAATTCTATGCTATTATAGGCTAAATTCATTTAGGATAATTCTTGCATCCCAAAATGGTGTTTTCTGCTTGCAAAGCAGTATTGGGAAGACTCGCTACAAAAGATGGACTTCCTAAATGGTGAGTTATTATATAAACTGGGCCATCCCATAGCGAAGTAATTGGGTAAATTTCAATTTTTTTTACCTATTTGGATCTGTAATGAGTCTATATAGTCTAATTCATTTAGAACTTTTATAAACTTTCTTTTAAATAAATTCAGTATTTTATTTAAACATATAAACAAAATTTTATCTATATATAATTTTGCATTATAATATATATATGTGTGTGCGTATATGCATGTGCAACAGAATAATGTATACATGGTTTAACATGCTCGTGTATGGATGTTGGTATTTACACCTCAATGGACCATGTTATCCTCTCTTATACTCAATTCGCTTTCTAAATGTGTATATGTTGTTAGAACCACTATTATGCAATTTCAATGACAACAACTATATAATCACATATACAAGATATATCTTATCATATTACAGGTATATATATTAGAAGAAGACCATGGTGCACAAAAAAATCATGGCTCACAGACAATTGAAGAAAGAAGGATCATACTATCTAAAAATAAGGTCATATTATTGTAATATAGTCGTAGATATATGTTGTACAATCTTCTTAAGTAGTCAAAATACACACAATTTCACACTGACAAATTTTACTAAAATCTGCTCTTAATTATACTTCACAATACGACAGACGTCTGTCATTTTTTCATATATGTCTGTAACAATTCTCTGTTTATTATTTTCAAACATCCATAGAATTTTGTGATATAATAATAGATGTCTATGAACTGTCTTGGCCTGTAAACAAAAAACTACAACTGACATTTTTAAATAGATGCTTCCCTCTATTTTGGACAAACTTCTTCCTCCTTCCACAGTTGCAATTCTTAATCAAAGAGGAATCTTTCAAGAAGTCACAACTTTTTAAATACAACTCTTTGATTCTATAAATACTTGAATCAATTGAGATTTTAACGTAACTTGATTTACTATTCTCTAACTTCTGTATTCATATTCTCATATGCATCTAAAACTTAATATTCTTAATCACTTTCAATCAAAATCAATATATTTTTGTTGAATTATTTCCTACAAATCTAAGCAACTCACACTCATTATCATTCAAAGGAGATTATAGGAAGAATGGTACTAGCAATCAATATCCGTGTTATATTGAACAAAAGATTGTCAAAGGAATACTTTTCAATTAGCTTATTCCTCCGGGTGAAGCGATGATTATTGTTTAGTGAAATAACCAGGGGGAGCTTTGGGACTAGATGTAGGATGGGATGTCCGAACCATATAAAAATTCTGGTGTGCTTATTTTTATACTTTGCTCTTTATACTTTGTTATATTGCTGTATTTAGCTCATATATTGGTATACACTCACATACTATTACACAAGTCATATTAGATACGATCCACTAGACTTTCATTTGGTGTCAGAGCACAGTTATTTCAATTTACAATAACATGTGATTGAATTTTTTTAACATGGAAAGTACATTTCAAGAAGGTCAATCAACTACTCATCCCCTACTATTTACTGGTTTTAAGTATGCTTATTGGTCCATACATATGTAATTTTTTTTGGAAGCTAACAGTTTAGAAATTTGGCAATATTCAAACTAGATATGAGGCACCTACCATTGACATAAGCACTTGGACCGATGCATAAAAAAACACGGCAACTAACAATAAGCTATGAATGTTTAATTTTGTTTACGTGATAAAAATGGATTTTCACGAGTTATGCTTTGCACTACTACATTAGGTTACTCATAAGGGAATGACAAAACTCAAGAAAATAAAAAATTTATTTTACAAAATCAATATTCATCGTTTAAAATGAAAGAAAATGAATCTATTATTTGTAGGTATGCTAGATTTCAAACTATACAATACAATCTCATGGCACTTGGGGGTCAAATTCATTGATTTCGATTTATTACATGAATCTTAAATTCTTTGCCTATCGAATGGAAAAGAAAGGTTTTAGCCATCGAAGAAGCTAATGATGTCTCTCAACTCAAAATCGAAGAACTAATAGGAAATCTGATGTCATATGAAGCTAATTTGCTAGTAAGAAAGAAGCAAAATCATGAAAAGAAGAACATTACTTTTTAAGCAAACAATGACAGTTCTAACTTGGATAAGGAAGAAATTGTATTCATAGCTAATAACCATAACAAATTCAAAAAATTCAAAAAGATGACAAAATTTCAAAATGGTGGCAATTCGAACTCATCAAATCAAACATCAATCAAATGTTATTGATATGTCAAGTTCGACCATATGAAGAAAGATTATCCACAACTCAATAATGGAAAAAAGAGAAGCAAATTCGAGAAATTCAAACAGAAGCGAAGAGCCTTTAAAGTAACTTGGTATGACGCCGATTCTTCTTCTTCCTCTGACAATAATAGTGAAAGCGACTCAAAACAAGCTAATGTCTGTTTTATGGCTAACACTAATGAGGTACACCCTGAATTAACATATGATGAAATTTCGAAAATTAGCATTGAATTAGATGATAAATATAGAGAATACAAGAAACTAAAAAAGGAATATACAGGAAAGATAAACAAAGTAGAGATAGAAATTTGTTTATTAAAAGATGAAAAAACAATATTAGAAGAAGAACTAGAAATGACTCAAAAAGAATGTAAAAAAGTTATCTTCTCAAAATACTACTCTATTACATGATTTAGAAAATACCAAATTGAAAAACAAAAACAAGAACTTAAGGCAAGTTTAGATTCTAGCAATATTCATCTTATAAACAAGTTATATAAAATAACCAATAAAGTATCAAAATTTAATAAAGAAAAACAAAACTTCGAAAATTTGATCAAAATATCAAGACCATCAGAAAATCGAAATGTATTAGGATCTAAAACTAAGCAAATACATAGAAACTATAGTATACTATATTCTAAGTTCAAGAAACCTATCTCAAAAATTAAGATTAATATTCTCGGAACAAATAGTGTCAAAATATGGAACAATAATTTTATTAGACAAAATATATCGATGAATACTTGAAAAATATTGTTTATAACAATAATGATGTCTTTATAGGCCCCAAAACTACTTGGGTATAGCTACCTTCATCCACTAACACATAGGACCCTAACAAAAGAAGTGGGTACCAATTAAACTTATATTATTTTGAAGGTACTCAAAAATAAAGTAAAAAGCAAGGAGAAATGGATACTCAATAGTGGATGTTCCAAACATACGATATAAAATGCACACATGTTATCCAATATAACATTTATCGATGACAACATCGTGACAATTGGAGATAACTCAAAAGGATTTATCATCGGCATTGGAGACGTCATCACTGTCGGTTTATCCGCTTCTCTCCTTATTATTGATATTTTTAGTAGAAAATTTAAAATACAACTTATTAAGTATAAGTCAATTATGTGATAAAAGATTTAAAATCGATTTTGAAAAAGATAAATGCAGTATATTTGGTCAAAATAAAAATTTAATTTTTAAAGGATTAAGAAAACAAAATATATATGTTTTAAATATGAATATTAAAAATAATAGTGATTTATGCCTAACCGCCAATGTAACGATCCTTGGCTATGGCATAAACGCTTTTGTCACATAAATTTTAAATATATAAATAAATTCTCAACGAATGATTGAGCAAGAGGGTTACCTAAAATAAATTAAAAAGTTAAAAATTTATGTGATGCTTGTCAATTTGGAAAATTATAGAAAATTTCTTTTAAATCTAAGAAAGAAATTACTATAAAACAACTGCTTGAATTATTTCATCTAGATTTATTTTGGCCCAACTCAAGTAAGAACTGTAAACCATAACAAATATGTATTTGTTATCATCTATGATTTTTCACGATATACTTGAAAATTATTTTTTAAACATAAAAGTGATACATTTGAAATATTTAAAATTTTTGCTACGAGAATTTAAAATTAAATGAACTTAAAAAGTACAAGAAGTAATCATGGTGGAGAATTTGAAAATGATATCTTTAAGAAAAATTGCAATAAAAAGGGAATTAGTGATAATTTTTCATTTCCACGAACACCATAACAAAATAGCGCATTAGAAATGAAAAATCAAATAATACAAGAATGTTCACGAACATTACTTAGTAGCAGCAATTTACCAAAGAACTTTTGGAGCGAAGAGATTGCTACCGCGTGTTATGTATTAAATCGTGTAACAACTCGACCTATGACTAAGAATATATGTTACAACATGTTCTTCGAAAAGAAACCTAAAGTACCTTTTTTTTCGTATTTTTGGTTCTAAATGCTTTATTTTGAATACTAAAGATAATCTTGGAAAATTCGATCCAAAAGCCAATGAAGGAATTTTTGTTGGATATTCGGATCGTTGCAAAGAATACAAATTTTTTAATAAATGAACTAACATTATCGAAGAAAGTCTTCTTGTTTCCTTTGATGAAGATTTTTAGAATACCAAAAATGATGATGGCGACGATGAAGTTTATAATAGTATTAGTAATAATTCTATAGTGAAAACAATAATAATGTAACTACTAATGATGATCTTTTAAGATCATCTTCTCAAATCTTAAAAGAGCATCTAATTAGTAATGTAATTGATGATTTAAACACAAAAGTTTCAACTAGAAATCAATTAAATCAAATAAGTTATGTTGAATTTATATCTAATTTTGAATCTAAAAATTATAAAGAAGCATCAAAAGGTGATTTTTGAATTATCACAATGCAAGAAGAACTTAATCAATTTGAAAGAAATGATGTATGTGAACTCGTACCAAGACCATATGATCAATTCATAACAGGAACAAAATGAATTTTTCAAAATAAAGTAGATGAAAGTGGAAACATTGTTCATAACAAAGAAAGATAGTTGCTCAAGGATACAACCAAGAAGAAGGAATTAAATGAAGAAACATTCGCTCATGTAGCACGTCTTAAAGCTATACGAACATTACTTGCTCTTTCATGTCATCATAATTTTAAATTATTTCAAGTAGATGTTAAGAGTGCATTTTTAAACGGTTTCATTGAAAAAAGTTTATATTGAGCAACCACCCTTATTTGTTTACGAGAAATATCCAGACCATGTTTTCAAACTTAAAAAGGCATTATACAGACTAAAACAAGCACCCCGTGCCTGGTATGGAGACTAAAAACACATCTACTAAATTCCAGTTTTCAAATTGGAAAAATTGATTCTACATTATTTATAAAAAAGAGAAGATAATAACATACTAGTTGTACAAATATATGTTGATGATATCATATTTGGATCAACTAATGAGAAACTATGTAATGATTTCTCTAACGTAATGAAAAACCAATTCGAAATGTTGCATATGGGAGAATTAGATTTCCTTTTAGGTTTAAAAATAACACTACTAGAAAATGAAATTTTATAACTCATGAATTTTTTTTGTAGAGAATTATTTAAATGATTTGGAATTGATAGCACTTCAAGTAAATTAACTCCAATGAGCACGAGTTTACATTTAGATAAAGATGAAAATGAAAAGAACTCAATTAAAAATTATACCAAAGTATGATAGGATCTCTACTATAGTTAGTGGCTAGTAGACCGAATATTATAATAATTATTTTTCTATGTGCAAGATTTCAAGCACAACCCAAGGAGTCACATCATTGAGTGGTTAAAAGAATTTTATGAAATTTACCAACACCAAAGATTGCGGACTTTTCTACTCGAAAGGAAGCTTTTTTGGAATTTTATCATATAGTGATTTAAATTTTGGTGATTGCAAGACATACAGAAAAAGAACGAGAGGCACATGTCATTTCATCGGTCAGTCTCTGGTTTCACGGTTCAGTAAAAAGTAAAACATATTTCTCTCTCCACTTGTGAAGCTGAGTATATCTCAGCAGCCTTAGCATATGCACAAGTAATTTATATGTAACAAACACTTCAAGATTTTGGTAAAATTATAACTAACTCTCATATATATTGTGATAATACCAGTGCTATAATTTTTAAAAGATAATGTAGAAAAAAGAATTATCACTCTTGAATTTGTTAACAATGAAAATCAAATTGCCGATATTTTTACCAAACTGCTATGTGAATCAACTTTTATAAAGCTACATCGAGGCCTTAGTATATGTTCAATTAATAAATTAGTTACTTAATGTATGTCAAATTTATTCATCGTTATAAACTTTTGAACGTTATTTCTCTATATAAAATTTTAACTTGAATTTGTTTCAGTCAATCTTTTAGCAACCATGACAAAAAACCGTTAACAAAATTATGGTTAAAACCGTTCTTTCTGTACAAAGTTCTAACTATAAATAGACTATACATCTTATTTATACATGATTAGTAAAAATTGAAATATTATTTATAAATTTACAAAAAAAGACAAGTCTTCTAATCACGACTCAATTATTCAGCTAACGACTTTAGTTCACCATCATCAAATAACACCTATTATCACCAACAAAAACCATACTTTCGTCATTTCGATCGCCCTTACTAAATATTTTGGCATCACCTACATATCACACTGACTGCTCTCCTAAGGAACATAAAGCTAAATGAGCGATTGATCTTGAATCAACATCTCTCAATACTAAAGTTGATATATCACTATCAACAAGAAATAATGGGAGTTCAATGAGAAATGTATTACGAGCAACGACGTCAAGGATTTCATGTTAAGTTTCTCAAAAAATGTATTCTAGCAATATGTGGTCATTCACCAACAAAAAATTGCGTACACAAAAATCTCCTTGTTTAGTAGAAACTCCTGTAACAACTTGTAACATTACTTATGGAAGGCAAGGTCATCAAACCAAGATTGGACTGATACTCCGGCTCACCCAAGATGGTCTCCACTTAAGCCTCAAGATAAGCGAACTAGCACAAACAATTAGGATCAACCTAACTAGAAAATTCTTTGACAGATGATTAATTGTATATATATATACACACACACATACACACACATATATTTTCTGAAGATATATAAATACACACGCACACACATATATATAAATAAATATGTAAACTATATAATATATTAATTTTTGTATGTTTATTGATTATAATAATCGTTTATTATGATGATTCTATGAAAATATTCAATTAAAAATAAAAGTTCAAACAACAAACTTAAAAATTCAATTCTAGCTCTCTTAGATGTTTGTTAAATTTCTTGGGATAACAATCCAGTGTGATCTCAAACGTCCGTCACTCTTCCTCAAACGTTTGAGCTAAGTTTCGGCTATAAAAAACGGCACTTCGTATATATATTTTTACCCATATCTTCAACTACTACCCAACCTACTTCAAACCTAAAACTCCAACTCAACAAACCCTAGCTTCTCAAAACCATTATTCATCAAAATGGCTCTCAAAGCAAAAAATCCAGTTAACAAGAGATCAAAGAGAAGTCAATCTTCTTCTCAACCCCATCTAATCATCGATGCCCATATTCAAGAATGGCTACAAAATAGACCAATTGCCAACAAAATATTCGAAGAGCTAAAGAAAAAGAGACTTCACTCTGGCCGTTCTACCAATTATGCAAACTTGGAGAATATGGCCTTTAAGAACTCACCATCACCTCCGGTTGTCACGAGTTAATCAATTTCGATTAAAATGAGGTACAAATTCATCCATTGACCATCTTTCTTTTTATGCAAACTTATGTAGTAACGATATTTAGATACCTGAAAATGAAGATGGTTGGTTATGTACTAGTGTGTACGGTTGTGTTTCAAAAATTAGTGTGAACACAATTGGCAATTTACTCAGTTGCTTTTCTACTGGAGTTGATTTAGAGGAAATTGCCGGTCAAAGAAATCTGCCACATGACGAAATTACACACCAAATTTGGGAAGATTGAATTACACAATGGAAATCCGTTTACCTACAAGCGAAAGCTAGGTAATTAAATTGTATGATAATTAATACAATAATTCCCCGGTTAGGGAGTCGTAAGCAAGTATATAAAAATTACCACAAAGCCCTGTATGCTATATTTGGTGAAATTCGAGTAAATTGGGCTAAATTTATTCATGACAAATTAAAAGCTTTTGGTCTCACCTCCGGTACACAATTATATATGCTCCATACATCATGCATCCTTTACAAGGTCATGGAGTACCTTCTTATATTTCTCATTTCGAAGAATGCCCATCAAAGAAAGTGGTGTAAGGTTTTTATCCTTAATGCATCTTCCCGGAAGACCACCTCCAATCATCTCTCCGGCTAAATGAACTAATCAACAACAACAATAAATGCATTTGTTTCCTCCACAATAGCCTCAAGCACCTTCTCCTCCTCTACAAGCTCAATCATCTCATCCTCAACAACAATCTGGTTCCTCTCATCATACCACCGAATATCATTCCAATTCAAAGACTTACGAAGCTTGCACTCAACGGACACAAAATGAATCCTTCCGTGATTTAACGCTTCGAAATCAAAAAATGGTTACGGTATCATAGAGCTTTGGATAACAATCAAAAATCTTTGCATAATTAAATGGTCGATTTTGAACGATCTTTTTCTACACGAATGACTAAAATGGAGAAAACTTTGGAAAAGGTTGTTTCCACATTGGGCAAAATTATGAGAAAAGTTCATGGCAGATCAACTTCTAGACCATCCTCCTCTCCTTCTCCAACACCACCTCCTTCAGCCCAGACTCCTGTTTACAGTCCTCATAGATCATTTTCTTATGGAGGCAGTTCTTAACAAGATAGAGGGAAGACTATTATGCGGGAAGAAGTAGAAGAAGCAAGAAGATAGCGATGATTTGTCTTGGCCCGATCCTTCAGCGCCACAAAAAATGAATCTTTCGACATTTCAAAGATTGTCTATTCATGAAATTAAGAATATATGCAATGGTCGAAAAACAATCGTTCTACTTCATCCACCTACCATGACTATTCTGATAATTATGGTAATTACAATTATCAAGTAACTGTTCCGTGCAATTTAGGATTGTTTGTTTTCTATTCTTTGCTATTCATTCGTACTAGTACTGATATTGTTATTTCCCTAACTATTTCATCATGATTTTTATGGCTTTGTTTTTAGTTCATTTCTACTATGTTTAATTTTTTTATAATGCCAAAGGGGGAGATAAATGTGCATATATATAGGGGATAACGTTCTGGGCAAGTTATCTTTTCATTACTTACTATCTATTGTATAGCTGTCATCATCAAAAAAAGGGAGAATGTTAGAACCTTTGTTCTGCGATTTCATTGACAACAATTATACAATCACGTATAAATGATGTATCTTATCATATTACAGGTGTACATATATGTATGTATGTGTGTGTGTGTGTGTGTATTAGAAGAAGATCACGGTGCATAATAAAATCATAGCTCACAGACGGTTGAAAAAGATGGATCATACTATTTAAATGTAAGGTCATATTATTGTACTATATTCATAGATATATGTTGTATAGTCTCCTTGAGTGATCAAAACACATACAATTTCTTATTGACAAATCTTACTAAAAACTACTATGATTTTATACTTCACAATATGACAGACGTTTATCACTTTATCATAGATGTCTATGGCAATTTTTTGTTTATTATCTTCAGACATCCATAGATGTCTGTGATATAAGGACGAAAGTTTGTGAATTGTCTCGGCATGTAAACAAAAAACTGCAACTGTCATTTTTGAATAGATGCTTCCATCTGTTTTGAACAAACTTCTTCCTCCTTCAATAGTTGCAATCATTAATCAAAGAGTAATCTTTCAAGAATTCATAGCTTTTCAAATACAACTCTTTGATTCTATAAATACTTCAATCGAATGAGATTTTAACTTAACTTGATTTACTATTCTCTAACTTCTATATTCATATTCTCTTATGCTATCATTGAGTTAATATTCTCAATCACATTCAACCAAAATCTATATATTTTGGTTAAATTATTTTCTATAAATTCAAATAACTCACACTCATTATCATTCAAAGGAGATTATATAAAGAATTATACTAGCACTCAATATCCATGTTATATTGAACACAAGATTTCAAAGGAATAATTTTTTATCAGCCTGTTTCTCCAGACGAAGCGAGCGTTATTATTTAGTGAAACACTGAAGCGAAGCTTCGAAATCTATGCGTAGGACGGGATATATGAAACAATACATAAACTCTCGTGTGATTGTTGGCATATTTTGCTCTTTATACTTTGTTATATTGTTGTATTTAGCTCATATATTAGTATACATTCACATACTATTACACAAGTCATATTAGATACGATCCACTATACTTTCATATGTTTGTATCATAATAAAATTTATAAGTAAATACAATATATATATATATATATATTAAATGTTTGTTATAAAAAATTATATATATAACATTTATAAAATTTATATTTGTACGCATATACATAAATATATATGAAATAATTAAATTACTAAATTAATTAAACATTAGTTTAGAAATTAATTTTACACCTATATACATGTATAATATATTGTATAAAAGCCAAAAATATTTATTAAAATAATATTCTATTTTAAATTAATTTATACAATATAAATAAATAAATATATTTAGATATATATTAATATAAATAATAAAATAAACTGCAAATTATTGCTCTCGGCCATTTAATTTGTTTATTTCTCTTTGGTTTTGAATTTTTAATGTATTTTAAAATTGAAAACCATGTAAAATTAATTATAAAAATATCATTTTCTAAATTTTCTATTTAATATATGTTATGAAATATTTTTATTCAAAATTTTATTGTTTGTAATATACACGCAACGCATACACAATCTAGGTTAAATAAATAATTAAATATATTTATTCAAAAAATTGCTTTTTTACTGTTAAATACATATTATACATGAATACAAAATTAAAATTAAAAGAATATTGTATATAAAATTTATCTTTTAAATGTTGATTTCGATTAATTAATTCGATTAATAATATTACTTATATAAAAAAGTTAATCTGTAGGGCATAAGCATTTAGTAAGCAAGCATGCAATTTTTATTTTTATTACTATTATTATATATATATAGATATAGATATAGACATAATAATATTTACAACCAACCAATTTGTGACAACATTTAGATATACAAGATTAGTAATATAATCTTCATCCTATTATATGAATAATATATGTAAATATGATATAAGAAGTGTTACCCGGCTGCTTTGCCCGACTGCTTTGCCCGGCTACAAGGCGATAGTTGCCAAGAATATGGTTGGACTTAGACGGGACTCAAGCCAAGAGAGGACTGGAAGATAAGATAAGATATCAAGGTAACTTGTTTGGATAGGTCAAGGCAGTTGAGTTAAAGTGGGTTGGTTAACGTAGATAAGTAGTTAAGGAACGGCCGTGTTGCTTCTGCACGTAGTGGTTCGGCTTGGATGGCCCGGTGTAGATATGGATCGGTCTTAAAATGACATGTGTAGGTCGGCATGCGTCGCTCAGTCAAGAAAGTTATGGTAGGTTGGCATGCATCGCTCGGTCAAGGAAGTTATTGTAGGTCAGCATGTGTCGCTCGGTCATGGAAGGAAAGCCAAGACAGGTCGGCCGATTGTGGTTCGATATTCGTGGTTTGGCCTTCATGGTTCAACACGTGTGGGTCGGCATACCTGGATCAGTGAACCTTGAGGAGGTTGATAAGTTCTTTGACCTCCAATAGAGTGACACAACTAGCATTTCTTTGCTTCGAGTCATCTGCCGCTTGCTTCAAGTTCCTTGAGGGCTTTCTTCGAGTTCCTCGAGGGTTTGCTTCGAGTCAGCAATAAGACAATCCCTGGATCAACAACTGGTGGGTTGGTTAGTGTAACTGGTTTGGTCTACCTAATAGCTATGGGCCAAGCTACCTTGGTAATAGGCTTGTATGAGGTGTCCAACCTATCTTCATCTACAAATAGAGGGGTAGAGGTACAATTGAAGGGACCTTTTTTGGGGGAACTCCAGGGATACTCTGTCAGTTTTTGTGTTTGCTTCTTTTTTGTTCAAACTAGCATCCAAGTTGTTTATTTACGGATTGTATTTGTACTCAAGTGATTGGAAAAGTAATAAAGATCATATTGCAAGTGGATGTAGGTAATTACGTCGAACTGCTATAAATCTGGTGTTTCCTTTTCTGTTGTTCGTTTTGCACATAATTGCATTGTTCCTCTATTTTAATTTACTTTTTTCATTAATATCTCTACATAACTCCACTCAAGGGTGTTAGTGTCCAATTTAGGTGCTTTCACGAGAACATCCATTCTCAGGATGCTTGGATCTGCTTTGTTGCTACTGGATTGAGGAAATCCCTCGAAGGAGATCTAAGTTCATTCTCAAGAATTTATAGATACTACTTAGAGTTCCCATAATAACTCTAAGATGGAAAGACCACGTACCAGATCCGCCTCTCACAACGCGGATGTTAATGAGACCGCCAGCGTCCAACAAGTGGGACCTAGTAATCAGCAAGCTAATGTAGGTGCAGGGCCCACCACCATCCCAAAACAACCAAAAGCCGTCACCAGGGCAGAGTTCAATGAGCTGATGAGGAGCTCGTGGAAAGCAGTAGACAGCTTAACGAGCAGATTCAAACGAATGCCAACCTGATGACCCAGATCGCACAACAGCAACGTCAGAATGCTGGAGGAAGCCCGACTTCCTACTCATCATCCGACAACCCAGCTTCATCAGATGAACATCCTAGGCGTAGAAGCCGTAGGATTGAAACGACACAAACCGGTGCAGTAAAGCAATCCAACAATAAAGGTCCACGTTCCCTACTTGGAACCGTGGCCCCTCACCTGCACCTAAGATATCGCACTCAAGCTGGAGTGGGAAACTTAGGATCTGGAGAAAGAGTTGAAGCTGGTCCACCACCTCGCCAGGGTCATAGCAAAGGGGTCCTCAGGACATGCACTTAGGAGATCGCCTACCGAGGAGGCACCAGCCGGAACGATCATGCAGGACGAATTCCGGCTTGCCATCTCCCATCCAGACTTTAGATTTATCAGCTATGGTTAGACAACCGACGAGGGAAAATCAGGGCTTATCCAATAATGATTGGGGCATATCTAGGAGCCATATCCATTCACAGATTCTATCCTATAGGCCGAGTACCCCCGTTCAGTATGCCTATCATTCCAGCTTATGAAGGGAAGACTGATCCTCGACAGCATATAATGAGATACGAATGGATGATGGACTCGGCATGAGCCAATGATGCGACCAAATGCAGATGCTTCCTAATACCTTGTTCGGGATTACTATCATGTGGTTCACCAGACTTCCCTCTTGATCGATCTCCATGTTTGACGAGTTAGCGGTGAAATTTGTGGAACAATTTAGGATCCATCCCACTAGCCCAAAGGACGTGATGTCTCTATCCAGTGTGACCCAAGCTTCGAGGGAGTCGTTAAAAGGATTATTTGCAAAGATTTCACATTGCTGCTACTGAAGTTAGCAATCCGAATAACCATGCTATTCATATGGCCGTGATGCGAGGAGTTGATCCAGACTCAGAGTTTGGTGATTGGCTGGCAGGAAAACCACCAACTACCCTGGAATGCTTTTATTCAAAGGTGAACCAATTCATGAGAAGGGAAGAGGCGAGTGGTCACGACGAAGCAGTGCGCCAGGGCCCAGTAAAGAAGCGGTGCAAAGCAATATCACGGTAAAGCAATTTGGCGAAAATTCTAGTAAGGTCAATGTTCAGAATAAGTCGGGGCACTCCAAAGGATCCAGAGGAGGAAATTCCGAATGAAAGAGGGAGGCAGGAAAGTGGAAACCAAGAATCCCAACTTATGGTGAATACACTCCTCTGAACACATCTTTGGAGAATATTTATTTATTAACTTGTAATACATTCCAATACCAAAAGTCGTGCCTGAAGAAATCAACCTAGGAATAAAAACAGATTGGAAAGTACTGTCAGTTTCATGAGACCTACGGGCACAATACTGAGGAATGTCGGCACCTCATGATGCTATAGAATAACTGATTCGCTAGAAGAAGTTACAATAGTTTGTTAAGAATCCACAGGATGGCGGACAGGGGACATCCGACCCCAATCACAGGCAGGCTTTACATCGACTTGAGGAGCCTGCTTGGACCGGAGGAAGGCTGGTCATAAACACGATAATTGATGGATATCACCCGGTAGATAAGAGTTGGCAAGAAATGGAATGCTATGCCATTTCCTTGAAGCATGCGAATTTCAGATGCTTCTCGCATATAGAAGATGTGACTCCAGCAAAACAGCGGCGAATGATGACAGATGCTATAGTATTCAGGAGCATTGATGCTGATCGGGTGGAGGCACTTATCGTTGACCCGATGGTTATCTCAGCTACAATTGGACCGGTGTTTTTGAGAAGGATACTGATTGGTTGTGGGATTTCTGTTAATATTATCTTCAAAAGGGCATATGACCAGATGAAGATGGAGATGAAGGATCTAAAACCATCTAAAGCACGCATTCATGGCTTTAATGGTGCGACTACTGATGCAGTACGTTTTTTTGAATTTCCAGTTGAACTAGGGGAAGGTGAACGCAGGAAGGTGCATATTCTACCATTCATTATTTTGGATGTTGATTCTCCGTATAATGTTTTTCTAGGCCGACTGGCCCTGGTGGAATTTAGGGCAGATTCGGCCCTGTGGTTTTTGACCCTGAAATTTCCAACGGACAGAGGAGTTGGTGTAGTGCATGGCGATCACGTTACTGGTCATGCTTGCTATGTGGCTGAGCTGAGAGAGGCCCAGAGAAGAGAGAAGGGCAAGGATGTGGACAACTCTATCCACATCCATGTTGTTGAAAATTGACAAGTAGCGCCTGAGGCTTGGCTTGGGCAACACACTTGGGTCTATAGAGACATAGATCCGAGAGATGACAATGAAGAACCCAAGGAGGCTAAGGCAGCATCGATTGGACCGACGATTGACATTCCAGTCAGCCATGATGACCCATCAAGGGTGCTTATGATTAGATCATAGCTCAAACCCTCGATGATAGAGGATCTTACCGATTTCCTCCGAGCGAATCTAGATGTTTTCGCTTGGACCCATTCTCATATGTGTGGGATTTCTCCTGCCATATCAAGTCATATGTTGAAAATTGACCCGAAGTATGTGCCAATGAAGCAAAAAAGGAGAGGCATGGACCCGGAGAGGTCCGTTGCTCTCAGAGAGGAGGTGGATAAACTCAAGGCCAATGAGTTTGTCCGTGATGCCCTCTATCCTGAATGGCTATCTAATCCTGTACTAGCGAGGAAGGCAAACGGGAAGTAGAGGAACTTTGTTGTTACTCAGACCTGAACAAGGCGTGCCCTAAGGACAGTTTTTCTTTGCCTAAAATTGATCGGCTGGTCGACTCGACAATATGACACAAATTATTACCATTTATAGATGCGTATTTGAGATACAATCATATCCCGATGCACACGAGCGTACCAGTTTTGCAGCGGACGTTGGACTGTACTGTTATCTAGTGATGCCTTTTGGATTAAACAACGCAGGGACAACTTATCAGTCTGGTGAATCGGATGTTTAAAGACCAGATTGGTAGAACGATGGAAGTCTATGTGGATGATATGCTCGTGAAGTCATGATAGTCAAATGACCACATTCGAGACTCAGCGGAGATGTTTGATATACTCAGGTATTATGGAATGAAAATCAATCCACTGATCCATTGAAATTTTCCTTTAGTGCCGCGTCAGGAAAGTTTTTGGATTTTATCGTTAATGCATAGGGAATCGAAGCCAACCCAAAAAAGATTCAGCTATTCAAGACATACAAGCAACCAGGACTATAAAGCAAGTACAAACCTTGAATGGAAAAGTCGCCGCGTTGAGTCGATTTATATCCAGAGCGACCGACAAGTGTATTCCTTTCTTTGATGCGATAAGGAAAGGGAAGAATTTTTTTGAATGGATGCCGGACTGTGAGGATGCATTCCGAGATCTGGTAAGACACTTGGAGAGGCTCTTGGTTCTGTTAAAGCCTGTAGACCATGAGGAGTTGTATGTTTACTTGGCCGTATCTCAGCATGCCAACGGTGCAGCTTTGATTCGTGAAGAGGACCAAATCCAAAAGACAGTGTACTATGTTAGTAAGCGTTTAATGAGGGGAAGAGAGAAATTATCCTAAGATTGAGAAGCTAGCCTATTGCTTGGCGATCGCATCACGCAAGCTCCGTCCGTATTTTCAGGCACACCCGATCAATGTTTATACCGATCAGCCTCTGCGGTAGGTGGTCCAGTGACCAGAGACTTTTGGAAGGTTACTCAAATGGAACATTGAGCCGAGTCTGTTCGATATGACTTACCTGCCACGGAGAGCTATCCGAGGGCAAGCGCTAGTGGACTTCATTGCAGAATTACCATATCAGACGAGTTAAGCAGTAGTGATGTGACTCCTGCTGTTCGATGGAAGCTATATACCGATAGAGCATCCAACGACCATTGTTCTGGGGATGGTATTATTCTTGTAACTCCCGAGAACTGATCAATTTGTTATGCTTGAAACTCGATTTCCCCACTACGAACAACGAAGCTGAGTATGAAGCATTGATTGCAGGCTTGAAGATCACCAAAGTACTTGGAGTGAAACCAATTGAAATCTTTTGTGACTCACAGTTGGTGGTGTGCCAGGTACGGTGGGACTATCAAGAAAAGGGACAAAGGCTTGCCCCATACCTCGCTTGGGTTCAAGAATTGTCGGAGGACCTTGAATACTATGATATTTCACACATTTTGCATGAACAAAATAGGGAAGCTGACTCGTTGGTGAAAGCAAGTACTGGTGATGCACAACAGATGAGATTGGTTATCTTACATGCCCCAAGTGTAAATGAAATGGAAGTAGATTTTGTGTTAGGGATGAAAACTGAAAGGGAGTTATGGATGACCCCGTTCAAAGAATGCCTGCTACATGGAACCTTGGTTGAGAGAAAGAATGAGAGATGATAAGTCATTCGCAAGGCCTCGCGGTATATAATGCAGGATGGAATAATGTATCGGAAAGGACTCTCCGTTCCCTTACTTAGATGTATCGCCCTTGATGAGATAAAGCGGGTCTTAAAACAAGTTCACTAAGGAGAATGTAGTGACTATACTTGGGGCAGACGCTAGCCAAAAAAATCCTCCGCTATGGATACTATTGGCTGAGCGTGAATCAAGACACCATGGACTATGTAAGGAGATGTGAAAAATGTCAAAAGCTCACAAAGATCCCAAGAGCACCATTGACGAAACTCACGCAAATGGTTAGTCCATGGCCATTTGCAATATAAAGGATCAAAATAATCGGCTCCTTGCCAATCTCCAAAGGTGGTGCGAAATATGCAATTGTCGCAGTCGATTATTTCACCAAGTGGGCAGAAGCGGAGCCCTTATCTACTATCACCATAAAAAAGGTCATAAATTTTGTTGTGCGAAACATTATAAGCCATTTGGCCTCCTACGAACTATCAGTACTGACATCAGAACTATCATTTCTTTGAAAACGATGCAACTACTGAATGTCTCAACATAAATCACGTTCCATCAGTAATTTTTCTATCCACTAGATTACCAGTGTTATCTGCATCTGAATTTTCCTTTGACTCAAGATTATTATGTCATAGACCAGACTGTGAAGTGTGCAACAAAATATCTTAAAATCACTTTTAACAAATTTTAAATGAAACAGAATTGAAGCCATGCAAATAAACAAATAGTGAACATAGTGACAGATCTAGAAACAAATATATCCACGTGTATCATGAGTAATCATCAACCAATAAAACATCATCATTAATCCAAACAAATCTATATAAAGTAGTTCAAAGACTCTAGATGTACATGTAGAGTTCTCGGAATAAAATGTTAATTAGCCAGCAATTTTGATTAAGTCAGAATCAAGATCAACATTCAGTTCTTTATCACATAACTGGCTGATTAATTCAGATTATGGTGCAGAGTATCATGTTTAATATATCATTCTAGATAGATGTACCGTTACCTATTCTACCTTTATGATAATTTTTCATTGCTTCACATTGTGATTCTATCATCTTTATACTAGGCTAATGAACTATGATTTATTGGCCGTTGTGTTCCTGGAACAGCTAGAATCCAGGTAACGCAGTTGTTGTTCCTTAACTTGTCACCACACCTACAAGATAAAAGATTTTTGTAACCTATTTGTTTTTATAGGTCCATTGTAACGACCGTGACTTTTGAATTACTGTTGGAGTAAATATTTTAAATAGAAATTTTATTTTATTAAAATTTAAAAAAAAAATTGAAACATTTTTGGTTGGCGGTCAACAAAAGCAAAGTTAGTTTTTGCTAGTTACATATAACCAAGTTGAATAAGTGGTATCATTTTAAAAGCAAAGTGGATCATATGTACCGTCACATTTTCAAAAAAAAAAAAAACAAAAGTAGTAAACACTTTGCCTTGGCTGCCACTATTATGTAAAGCAAAGCTTGAACAGTTTTGTGCCATCATCATATTAATTGCAGCATGTCCTTAGCACGTTTTCAATTTAATGCCTTTGTACCTTGCTTGCATATTTCATTGACTTATACACAATTTTGTGAAAAAAGAAAGGAAAGAATAGCGCTGCATCATTTATTTCCCTTTCTTCAATAGCTCAACAAACATATTAATGACAGTGCAAAGTGTTACTTCAAACATTCCTTGCTGATACCTGGGTAGGAAGCAAATTAAAAGTGAGTTCAAAACTCACTTCTCTAATTTAATAACTACTTTATTTGTGTGTAAACCATGTTGCCAGTTATTTGTATTATTTCATTGTGTACGTACAAGTTTTTATTTTGTGCATTGCTTTTATGCATGAGGTGTACATGCACTAAATTTTTCTTTGTGCGTGCATTTAAAAGTATATCTGGTTGTGGTGTAAAATTCAATTTTATGCCTGATTTGTTTAATTAGTGTGTGCGTGAGCATTGTAGCCAGTTTTGCTCGTGTGCATGTAGATGGAGTTTCAAGCTAATTATTTTCATTTACTTCTTGACAGTAGGATGAGCCTGAAAATGAGCATAAGTCCAGGTCTTGTTTTATAATTTTTTCGTGCGTATAAAGTTAGTTGGTGAGCGTGAAAATGAACACAAGTCCAGGTCTTGTTTTATAATTTTTTTCATGCGAGCAAAGCTAGTAAAAAAAAAGATTTTTTGTGCAGGTTTTGTTTTATTCTTATTCGCATGCAAATATATTTAGTCCCAGTCTACATCTTTGTTTCGTGTTTATATACGTTTAGAATTGACTGGCCAAATTTCTTTGGCGTACAATGTTTATAAGTGTCCATATATATTGTTCTGTCAATTTCAATTGCGTACTAAGTATAAAACAAGGATATGCTTTGAAGTATCAGTGTCTCGCACATGCATGTTTAGTGCAATTTGTAGCACACATAAATGCATGGTCCTGACATTTTTTAAATTGTAAATTGTAAGTGAGCATGCATCCCTTTTGCATACGAGTAAAGTTGTGTGTCCAAACATTTTGTAACTAAAATTGCGTGCGTGTGTTGTTTTGTGATGTGCGTGTGGTGTTGTTTAAAAAAAATGTGTGTAGCGTGTCCTTCCAGGCATCAAATGCTACATACTATAACTCATATAAGGGGAAGATTATATTGCGTGAATCATTTATGGGTAGGTGTCACCAGGTCATTTGGTATTGAGTCCAAAAATTGATATTTTTGCATATATGTGTTACGTGCATGTAGCAGTGTGAGTGAAAATGTGTCCAAGTTGCATGTGTATAATTTAATTCGTGCGTTCAAGAGTTAAGTCCAGGCAGTGCAATAATTTGTTGAAAATATAGTGGTGCAGTCCACTATTTAATTTACGTTGAACCAGTGGTACGTTTTAAAACGTATTTTGCACCGTTATTTTTATAACGGAATTTTTAGTCCGGTGCTATATTTTTGTAACACGTGTTATTTTGATGGCATTGTTGACAAATAAAATTAACTATTGTTTTGACTTCAGTAACCGTCAATTTTAAAGTGAATTTTCAAGCGGTTATTCCGCAACGCTGATCCTTTTTACGGTGTTTTGTGAAGCGTAATTTTCTCGTCGAAATTGCTATAATTGTTGCTGTTTTAATCACGGGTTTTAAAAATCATTTTCAAATAAAATTGTTTTCAAAATTTTTATAATTTGCGCTTTCAAAAGAATGAGGAAGTGATTTAAACATTTTAGCAAAATTAAGGACTATGAACCCTTACTTTTACTGATTCGCTCAATTCCGGACTTGTCCGTTTGAGAACGTAAATTTTATTTATATATAATACACAATTTTGCACTTTCAAGGAAACGATGTAGAGATTTAAACGATTTAGCAAAAGTGCGGAATATGGAACCACGCTTTTACTAATTCGGTTAAATCCGACTCGTTAATTGAAATATTTACTGTGGATTTGTTTTTGATGATTTTGATGATTTGTTGGGCTTTCGAGCCACTATGATGGACCTTCGGGTCAATTGCTAGTACTAGACCTTCAGGTCATATGTTGGACCTTTGGGTCATTTGTTGGGCGCTAAAAATTATGATGACAGTACTTGGTAGGCTTCGGCCATATGTTGATGCACGTGCGGCGTAGCTTAGACTCGCCATATGCTGGAATCGGTCCACTTTTATATTGATTTTTCTAGTTATCTATTTTTGATTTCTAGATTTTGGGATTTGCAGTTTTGAATTCAATTTTGAATTTGAAAGTGATTTTGATGGAGTTTAATGAGTTGAATTTGATGGAGTTGAATGTGATTTCTACATTTAAACTATGTTGATTACTTATGTTGAATAGTCTCATTCGAGATTATAATTATTTTGCTTTGATGCTATTTATGATGCATTCACTTCTAAGATTAAATTAGACGGATCCGTTTATTATTTTCTTTTAAATAATACTCGGGTCAGACCGAGTTATTTCAGGATAGTCGCTATCTCTGATTCAGTTGCAGCCTCAGCTTTTGGGATTTCACTCCATCTTTTGTCTAGTCTTCGAGGTGTACTTTTAGTGTATTGATGATCGCCCCATGTATGTTGATGTCTTTGTATATGTACATTTGGTTCATGTGAACAATCGATTGTTGTAGCATGTATTCCATACTTGTCTTCCGCTATATATCTGTTATTTCTGTTCTTATGTGATTATACTATCAGTAGCTCAGGGAAATTGTCTCCTCGATATATTGGACCGTTTCCTATTATGGAGCGCATTGGCCCAGTTTCTTATCGTCTATTTAGTTTTCGGGAATTTATGACGTATTTCATGTATCCCAGCTTCGTCGGTGCCTTAGAGATTCGGATTCTATTATTGATCCTCATGTGTTGCAAGATCTTGAGATCTCACCCGAATTGTCTTTGGTGCAAAATCCTATTCGTGTGCTAGCTTCGAAGTTAAACGCCTTCAGAATAAAGAAGTCCCGCTTGTAAAAATTCAATGGTCCACAAACCCCAAAAATTGCACTTGGGAAACCAAAGAATTCATCGAGCGTTCTTATCCGGGTTTTCTCTCCTCTTCGGGTGGGGGTGAGCATTCTTATCCATCTTTTCCATTTTAATCTTTGTTGTGATGAATTATTTGTGTTATTGACTGCTTCTAGTATGAAAATTGTGGGGAAACAATTTTTATAAGGGGTAGTCTGTAACGACCGTGATTTTTGAATTACTGTCGGAGTAAATATTTTAAATAGAAATTTTATTTTATTAAAATTTGAAATTTTTTTGAAACATTTTTGGTTGGCTGTCAACAAAAGCAAAGTCAGTTTTTGCTAGTTACATATAACCAAGTTGAACAAGTGGTATCATTTTAAAAGCAAAGTGGATCATATGTACCGTCACATTTTCAAAAAAAAAACAAAAGTAGTAAACACTTTGCCTTGGCTGCCACTATTATGTAAAGCAAAGCTTGAATAGTTTTGTGCCATCATCATATTAATTGCAGCATATCCTTAGCACGTTTTTAATTTAATGCCTTTGTACCTTGCTTGCATATTTCATTGACTTTTACACAATTTTATGGAAAAAGAAAGGAAAGAATAGCGCTGCATCATTTATTTCCCTTCCTTCAATAACTCAGCAAACATATTAATGGCAGTGCAAAGTGTTACTTCAAACATTCCTTGCTGATACTTGGGTAGGAAGTAAATTAAAAGTGAGTTTAAAACTCACTTCTCTAATTTAATAACTACTTTATTTGAGTGTAAACCACGTTGCCAGTTATTTGTATTATTTCATTGTGTACATACAAGTTTTTATTTTGTGCATTGCTTTTATGCATGAGGTGTACATGCACTAAATTTTTCTTTGTGCATGCATTTAAAAGTATATCTGGTTGTGGTGTAAAATTCATTTTTATGCCTGATTTGTTTAATTAGTGTGTGCGTGAGCATTGTAGCCAGTTTTGCTCGTGTGCATGTAGATGGAGTTTCAAGCTAATTATTTTCATTTACTTCTTGACAGTAGGATGAGCGTGAAAATGAACATAAGTCCAGGTCTTGTTTTATAAATTTTTCATGCGTGCAAAGTTAGTTGGTGAGCGTGAAAATGAACACAAGTCCAGGTCTTGTTTTATAATTTTTTTCATGCGAGCAAAGTTAGTAAAAAAGAAAGAATATTTTGTGTGCAGGTTTTGTTTTATTCTTATTCGCATGCAAATACATTTAGTCCCAGTCTACATCTTTGTTTCGTGTTTATATACGTTTAGAGTTGGCTGGCCAAATTTCTTTGGCGTACAATGTTTATAAGTGTCCAGATATATTGTTCTGTCAATTTCAATTGCGTACTAAATATAAAACAGGGATATGCTTTGAAATATCAGTGTCTCGCGCATGCATGTTTAGTGCAATTTGTAGCACACATAAATGCATGGTTCGGACATTTTTTAAATTGTCGATTGTAAGTGAGCATGCATCCCTTTTGCATACAAGTAAAGTTGTGTGTCCAGACATTTTGTAATTAAAATTGTGTGCGTGTGTTGTTATGTGATGTGTGTGTGGTGTTGTTTTTAAAAAAATGTGTGTAGCGTGTCCTTCCAGGCATCAAATGCTACATACTATAACTCATGTACAGGGAAGATTATATTGCGTGAATCATTTATGGGTAGGTGGCACCAGGTCATTTGGTATTGAGTCCAAAAATTGATATTTTTGCATATATGTGTTACGTGCATGTAGCAGTGTGAGTGAAAATGTGTCCAAGTTGCATGTGTATAATTTAATTCGTGCGTTCAAGAGTTAAGTCTAGGCAGTGCAATAATTTGTTGAAAATATAGTGGTGCAGTCCACTATTTAATTTACGTTGAACCGGTGTTACGTTTTAAAACGTATTTTGCGCCGTTATTTTTATAAAGGAATTTTTACTCCGGTGCTATATTTTTGTAACGCGTGTTGTTTTGATGGCATTGTTGACGAATAAAATTAACTGTTGTTTTGACTTCAGTAACCGTCAATTTTAAAGTGAATTTTCAAGCGGTTATTCCGCAACGCTGATTTGCTATCCTTTTTACGGTGTTTTGTGAAGCGCAATTTTCTCGTCGAAATTGCTATAATTGTTGCTGTTTTAATCGTGGGTTTTAAAAATCGTTTTAAAATAAAATAGTTTCCAAAATTTTTATAGTTTGCGCTTTCAAAAGAATGAGGAAGCGATTTAAACGTTTCAGCAAAATTAAGGAGTATGAACCCTTACTTTTACTGATTCGCTTAATTCCGGACTTGTCCGTTTAAGAACGTAAATTTTATTTATATAAAATATACAAATTTGCACTTTCAAGGAAACGATGAAGAGATTTAAACGATTTAGCAAAAGTGCGGAATATGGAACCGCGCTTTTACTAATTCGGTTAAATCCGGACTCGTTAATTGAAATATTTGCTGTGAATTTATTGTTTGATGATTTTGATGATTTTGTTAGGGTTTCGAGCCACTATGATGGACCTTCGGGTCACTTGCCAGTACTAGACCTTCGGGTCATATGTTGGACCTTCGGATCATTTGTTGGGTGCCAAAAATTATGATGACAGTACTTGGTAGGCTTCGGCCATATGTTGATGCACGTGCGGCGTAGCTTAGACTCGCCATATGCTGGGATCGATCCACTTTTATGTTGATTTTTCTAGTTATCTAATTTTGATTTCTAGATTTTGTGATTTGCAGTTTTGAATTCAATTTTGAATTTGAAAGTGATTTTGATGGAGTTTAATGAGTTGAATTTAATGGAGTTGAATGTGATTTCTACATTTAAACTATGTTGATTACATATGTTGAATAGTCTCATTCGAGATTGTAATCATTTTGCTTTGATGCTATTTATGATGCATTCACTTCTAAGATTAAATTAGACTGATCCGTTATTATTTTCTTTTAAATAATACTCGGGTCAGACCGAGTTATTTCAGGATAGTCGCTATCTCTGATTCAGTTGCAGCCTCAGCTTTTGGGATTTCACTCCATCTTTTGTTTAGTCTTCGAGGTGTGCTTTTGGTGTATTGACGATCGCCTCATGTATGTTGGTGTCTTTGTATATGTACATTTGGTTCATGTGAACTATCGATTGTTGTAGCATGTATTCCAGACTTGTCTTCCGCTATATATCTGATATTTCTGTTCTAATGTGATTATACTATCAGTGTTGTGGTTATTATGAGTTGTTCTGAATTTTTCTTAAGCCACTGTAGGTTCGTTTTAGATTTGGATTGAATATATATCTTTGGGAGTAATTTACACAACTCCTATCGATGTAATCAATACTCATCTAAGGCATAACTTACGGATGGTCGCTTCTATCAAGCCTTATTCTTCGCAATAGCAGACGTTATTCCTTATAATAACCTTTGTTAGTGTGAGCATAGAGGTGGGGCGTCACAACTTGGTATCAGAGCTGAAATTCAGAATAGATTATAAAAAACACAGAACAAAAGAAGAATGGAACATGTGTTACAACTATTCGGGGGTTTTATTCGTGCTTGTCTAATCTATTTCTTCGACTTTAACATGTGGAGTATGTCTAGGAATAAATTTCGTATTCCGTAGTATTCCAATTGTTAAATTTCTTATCAATTTTGTGTTGTTTAACTAATCCTTACCTTCTCTTGTCTCTCAGCCTATGGCTGGAAGAGGCAGAGGGAAGCGTTCTTCTGCAAGCCCGACTAGTGGTTCTCATCCGGACGGAGTCTATTTGTCAGCTGATCAGTTTATGGAGCTATTTTGGGGTACTCAGCCTTCTGTTGCTACTCCCGCAGCTCCTACTCAGAAGTCTGCCTTCGCCCGCATGTGTAGTGACTATTCCCACCTTGGAAACAAGCCTTTCAAGGGATTGGAAAGTGTAATGGAGGTTCAGACTTGGTTGCGCACTTCTGAGCGCATATTTTCTTGGATGGATCTTTCTGATCATTATCACGTTCTTGTGGCATCTAGCACGTTGCAAGAGCATGCGCTTGATTGGTATGAGCTTTTTATTGCGGAAGATGATGAGTCCTCTCTTTCATGAATTCAGTTTAAGGAATGTTTCGAACTTAAGTTTGTTCCTGAATCAGAAAATGCTAATCTTGCTCGTAGTTTCCTTGAGTTGAAGCAAGGGAAGTCCTCTGTTTTCGATTATGTTGCAACTTTCGAGGCCTTATCCAAATACGAAGTTGAGTTCATTAACACTCAGCGTAAGAAGAATCTTCATTTTGTTGATGGTTTGAAGAAGTATTTGAAGAAAGTTCTTTTGCTTCAGCTTAAGCTCATTTTTGAGGAGCTTGTTGATTCGGCTCTTTGCCTTGAAGCTGTTGAAAAGGAACGTGATAGTTGTGATGAGGTTGAGGTTTCTAAGAACCCCAACAAGAAGTGGTTTCCATTTCATAAGCCTAATTCTTCCAACAAGAAGAAGAAGAAGCAAGCTACCTCTAGTTCTCAGCGTAGTAGTGAACCTTCCATTCAGAGGGCGTGATATAATTGTGGTTCTTTGGATCATTTTCTCCGTAGCTGTCCTAAGCCTCGCATTTGTCGTTATTGCAAGAAAGAAGGTCATTGGGTTTCTGATTGTCCTATTGCTCCTAAGGGTTTCAAATCTAGGAAGCTTAATGTTGCTAAAGCTTCTGGTGATTCTTCTAAGCCCAAAGGTATTACTCCTTCTGTTTTGGAAGGCTTTATTTTATTTCATGGCCGTTTTATTAGAGTTCTTTTCGATACGGGTGCATCGCATTCATTCGTGTCAAAGGAGCTTGTTGATGTTATTCATTTGGATGTTGTTACTCTTTGCGACCCTTTGAGGATCGTAAATCCTATTGGTGGATCCACTACTCTTGGTTTTTTATGTGTTGATGTTGAGATTATTCTTTGTGGTTTCTCCTTTCATGCGAATCTGCATGTTATGGATCATCTTGGTTTTGATATGATATTGGGTATGGATTGGCTCGTCCGTTATGAAGTTCAAATCCTATGTCCCGAAAGAACTTTATATCTCAAGCATCCCGATGCTAACGAGCAGTTATCTATTATATTTCGAAGCATGGATCATACTTCGAATGCTTTCATTTATTCCTTCGAATCTGAGGATGACATAGATAATATTCCGGTTGTTTGTGATTTTTCTAATGTCTTTGAGCCTATTTCGAGATTGCCGCCGAAGAGGGCAATTGAGTTCCGTATTGATCTTATCTCTGGTGCTCATCCTGTCAGTCGTCCTCCCACGAGGTTGTCTGCTAAAGGAAATGAGGAACTCAAGCAACAATTATCTGAGTTGGAAGCCAAGCATTTTTTTCGTTCTAGCTCGTCTCCTTGGGGCGCCGTCGTTGTCTTCGTTAAGAAGCCAGATGGTACTCTTAGGCTTTGCATTGATTATCGCAAGCTTAACGAGCTCACTATCAAAAATAGGAATCCATTACCTAGGATCGATGATATGTTCGATCAATCAAGTGGCGCTAAGCTCTTCTTCCAACTCGATCTTGCTACCGGTTTTCATCAGTTATGAGTTGCGAAAGATAGCATTCCTCTTACCGCATTCTGCACTCGTTATGGTTCTTATGAATGGCTTGTTATGCCGTTCGGTTTGACGAATGCTCCGGCGTATTTTGTTGATCTTATGAATCAGATATTTCGGGAATATCTCGCTAAGTTCGTCTTGGTTTTCATTGATGACATTCTTATTTATTCCAAATCTGAAGCCGATCATATTCAGCATTTGGAGATTGTTTTGAGCACACTTCATCAGCATCAGCTTTATGCCAAATTCTCCAAGTGTCACTTCTGGGAGAATAAAGTGAAGTTTCTCGTTCATATTGTTTCTTCCGATGGTATTTCTGTCGATCCTTCCAAGATCGAATCTATTCAGAATTGGAAGAGGCCCAAGACTGTTACTAAGATTCGTAGTTTTCTTGGATTGGCGGGTTATTATCGCCGGTTTATTAAGGACTTTTCTCGTATTGCTTTACCGCTTACCACTCTCACGAGAAAAGCTGTTCCTTTTATTTGGTCGGACAAGTGTGAGAATTCTTTCTTGAAGTTAAAAGATCTCCTTACTCATACTCCTATCTTAGTGGTTCCCAAAGGGAATCATGATCTTGTTGTTTATACCGATGCCAGTGGTTATGGACTCGGTGCAGTTCTCATGCAAAAGGATAGAGTAGTTGCCTATGCTTCTAGACAACTAAAGCCTAACGAGATACGTTATGCTGCCCATGATTTGGAGTTAGCCGCTATAGTCTTTGCTCTAAAGAATTGGCGACATTATTTATTGGGCAAGCGTTTTATTCTCTTTACTGATCACAAATCTCTGAAGTATTTTTTTACTCAGAAAGAACTTAATGTGTGGCAACAACGTTGGCTCGAATTTCTTGCTTCATATGATTTCGATATTCAGTATACCGATGGTAAGGGTAATCGAGTTGCTGATGCACTTAGTCACAAGCAACAAGTTGTTGTTTCCATGATGCCAGCGGAGTGGAATAATTTGGAAGCTTTATCTCTTTGTGATATTAGAGATCGTCCTTCAGTTTCTGATTCTCCCGTGCTTTTATTTAGCATGGAAGCTCGTCCTAGTTTGTTGGATCGTGTTGCCGATGCCCAAAAACAAGATCCACATATTTCTCATCTTATTCAGAGTTGTAAATCGGAATCCCGAGTAATGATCTAAAAGATTTCGATATCGATATTCATGGTTGTATTCGGAAGAAGGGAAGGTTGGTCGTGCCTAATGTTTCTAATCTTAGAAATGACATTGTTGAGGATTGTCATCGTTCTAAGTATACTATTCATCCGGGTAGTAGTAAGATGTATGCTGATATGAAACGCTTATACTATTGGTAGGGTATGAAGCGTGCTGTTGCAAGTTATGTAAGTCGTTGCATGACTTGTCAACTTATTAAAGCAGAACACCAGCGTCCTAGTGGTCTTTTGCACCCTCTTGAGATTCTTATGGAAATGGGATCGGATTTCCATGGACTTCATTGATGGTCTACCTCGTTCGAGGTCGCCATACTAGTATTTGGGTGATCGTTGACAGATTGACTAAATTAGCCCATTTTATTCCTATCAAGTCCAATCGAACTGCTCCTTTATTGGCTAAGCTGTTTATTAAGGAAGTCATTCGACTTCATGGTGTGCCTAGTTCTATTTGTAATGACAAAGATCTGCTTTTTATTAGTGGTTTCTGGCAGAGCCTTCAGAAAGCTTTGGGCACTAAGCTCAATCTCAGTACAACTTATCATCCACAGTCTGATGGTCAGACTGAAAGGGTGAATCAAGTCTTAGAGGATCTCCTTCGAGCTTGCATTCTTGATTTTGGTGGTAGTTGGGAAGACCACTTTTCTCTTGTTGAGTTCTCTTATAACAACAGTTTTCAATCCAGTATCGGTATGGCTCCTTTCGAAGCTCTTTACGGAAGGCCGTGTCAACCACCATCTTGTTGGTTGGAATCAGGGGAAAAGTTAGTTCTCGGCCCCGATTATATTCATGAATCTTCGAAGAAGATTGGCATCATTAGACAGAGAATGAAAGAGGCTCAGAATAGGCAAAAATCTTATGCCGATCATCGTAGGAAGCCTTTGGAATTTTCTATTGGCGATCTTGTATTCATTCGTGTTTCCCCGATGAAGGGTGTGGTGCGTTTTAGTAGCTCCGGGAAATTGGCTCCTCGATATATTGGACCGTTTCCTATTACGGAACGCATTGGCCCAGTTTCTTATCGTATATCGCACCTATTCAGTTTTCGGGAATTTATGACGTATTTCATGTATCCCAACTTCGTCGGTGCCTTAGAGATTCAGATTCTATTATTGATCCTCATGTGTTGCAAGATCTTGAGATCTCACCCGACTTGTGTATGGTGCAAAATCCTATTCGTGTGCTAGCTTCGGAGTTAAACGCCTACAGAATAAAGAAGTCCCACTTGTAAAAATTCAATGGTCCACAAACCCCAAAAATTGCACTTGGGAAACCAAAGAATTCATTGAGCGTTCTTATCTGGGTTTTCTCTCCTCTTCGGGTAAGGGTGAGCATTCTTATCCATCTTTTCCATTTCAATCTTTGTTGTGATGGATTATTTGTGTTATTGATTGCTTCTAGTATGAAAATTATGGGGAAGCAATTTTTATAAGGGGGAGTCTGTAACGACCGTGATTTTTGAATTACTGTCGGAGTAAATATTATAAATAGAAATTTTATTTTATTAAAATTTGAAACAAAATTTGAAACATTTTTGGTTGGCTGTCAACAAAAGCAAAGTCAGTTTTTGCTAGTTACATATAACCAAGTTGAACAAGTGGTATCATTTTAAAAGCAAAGTGGATCATGTGTACCGTCACATTTTCAAAAAAAAAAAGTAGTAAACACTTTGCCTTGGCTGCCACTATTATGTAAAGCAAAGCTTGAATAGTTTTGTGCCATCATCATATTAATTGCAGCATGTCCTTAGCACATTTTCAATTTAATGCCTTTGTACCTTGCTTGCATATTTCATTGACTTATACACAATTTTGTGAAAAAAGAAAGGAAAGAATAGCGCTGCATCATTTATTTCCCTCTCTTCAACAGCTCAGCAAACATATTAATGACAGTGTAAAATGTTACTTCAAACATTCCTTGCTGATACCTGGGTAGGAAGCAAATTAAAAGTGAGTTCAAAACTCACTTCTCTAATTTAATAACTACTTTATTTGTGTGTAAACCATGTTGCCAGTTATTTGTATTATTTCATTGTGTACGTACAAGTTTTTATTTTGTGCATTGCTTTTATGCATGAGGTGTACATGCACTAAATTTTTCTTTGTGAGTGCATTTAAAAGTATATCTGGTTGTGGTGTAAAATTCATTTTTATGCCTGATTTGTTTAATTAGTGTGTGCGTGAGCATTGTAGCCAGTTTTGCTCGTGTGCATGTAGATGGAGTTTCAAGCTAATTATTTTCATTTACTTCTTGACAGTAGGATGAGCGTGAAAATGAGCATAAGTCCAGGTCTTGTTTTATAATTTTTTCATGCGTATAAAGTTAGTTGGTGAGCGTGAAAATGAACACAAGTCCAGGTCTTGTTTTATAATTTTTTTCATGCGAGCAAAGTTAGTAAAAAAAAAGATTTTTTGTGCAGGTTTTGTTTTATTCTTATTCGCATGCAAATATATTTAGTCCCAGTCTACATCTTTGTTTCGTGTTTATATACGTTTAGAATTGACTGGCTAAATTTCTTTGGCGTACAATGTTTATAAGTGTCCATATATATTGTTCTGTCAATTTCAATTGCGTACTAAGTATAAAACGAGGATATGCTTTGAAGTATCAGTGCGTCGCACATGCATGTTTAGTGTAATTTGTAGCACACATAAATGCATGGTCCTGACATTTTTTAAATTGTAAATTGTAAGTGAGCATGCATCCCTTTTGCATACGAGTAAAGTTGTGTGTCCAGACATTTTGTAATTAAAATTGCGTGCGTGTGTTGTTATGTGATGTGCGTGTGGTGTTATTTAAAAAAAATGTGTGTAGCGTGTCCTTCCAGGCATCAAATGCTACATACTATAACTCATGTACGGGGAAGATTATATTGCGTGAATCATTTATGGGTAGATGGTGCCATGTCATTTGGTATTGAGTCCAAAAATTGATATTTTTGCGTATATGTGTTACGTGCATGTAGCAGTGTGAGTGAAAATGTGTCCAAGTTACATGTGTATAATTTAATTCGTGCGTTCAAGAGTTAAGTCCAGGCAGTGCAATAATTTGTTGAAAATATAATGGTGCAGTCCACTATTTAATTTACGTTGAACCGGTGTTACGTTTTAAAACGTATTTTGCGCCGTTATTTTTATAACGGAATTTTTACTCCGGTGCTATATTTTTGTAACGCGTGTTGTTTTGATGGCATTGTTGACAAATAAAATTAACTGTTGTTTTGACTTCAGTAACCGTCAATTTTAAAGTGAATTTTCAAGCGGTTATTCCGCAACGCTGATTTGCTATCCTTTTTACGGTGTTTTGTGAAGCGCAATTTTCTCGTCGAAATTGCTATTATTGTTGCTGTTTTAATCACGGGTTTTAAAAATCATTATAAAATAAAATTGTTTCCAAAATTTTTACAGTTTGCACTTTCAAAAGAATGAGGAAGCGATTTAAACGTTTACTTTTACTGATTCGCTTAATTTCGGACTTGTCCGTTTGAGAACGTAAATTTTATTTATATATAATACACAATTTTGCTCTTTCAAGGCAACGATGTAGAGATTTAAATGATTTAGCAAAAGTGCGTAATCTGGAACCACGCTTTTACTAATTCGGTTAAATCCGGACTCGTTAATTGAAATATTTACTGTGGATTTGTTGTTTGATGATTTGTTGGGCTTTCGAGCCACTATGATGGACCTTCGGGTCAATTGCCAGTACTAGACCTTCTGATCATATGTTGGGCCTTTGGGTCATTTGTTGGGCGCCAAAAATTATGATGATAGTACTTGGTAGGCTTCGGCCATATGTTGATGCACGTGCGGCGTAGCTTAGACTCTCCATATGCTGGGATCGATCCACTTTTATGTTGATTTTTCTTGTTATCTAATTTTGATTTCTAGATTTTGTAATTTGCAGTTTTGAATTCAATTTTGAATTTGAAAGTGATTTTGATGGAGTTTAATGAGTTGAATTCGATGGAGTTGAATGTGATTTCTACATTTAAACTATGTTGATTACTTATGTTGAATAGTCTCATTCGAGATTATAATTATTTTGCTTTGATGCTATTTATGATGCATTCACTTCTAAGATTAAATTAGACTGATCCGTTTATTATTTTCTTTTAAATAATACTCGGGTCAGACCGAGTTATTTCAGGATAGTCGCCATCGCTGATTCAGTTGCAGCCTCAGCTTTTGGGATTCAGTCCATCTTTTGTCTAGTCTTCGAGGTGTACTTTTAGTGTATTGATGATCGCCTCTTGTATGTTGATGTCTTTGTATATGTACATTTGGTTCATGTGAACTATCAATTGTTGTAGCATGTATTCCAGACTTGTCTTCCGCTATATATCTGATATTTCTGTTCTGATGTGATTATACTATAAGTGTTGTGGTTATTATGAGTTGTTCTGAATTTTTCTTAAACCACTATAGTTTCATTTTAGATTTGGATTGAATATATATCTTTGGGAGTAATTTACACAACTCCTATCGATGTAATCAATACTCATCTAAGGCATAACTTACAGATGGTCGCTTCTAACAAGTCTTATTCTTCGTAATAGCAGACGTTATTCCTTATAATAACCTTTGTTATTGTGAGCATAGAGGTGGGGCGTCACATCCATGGTTGTTAGTGGCAACATACTTTGAAAAATAAGTTTGTGTAGACCAAACTATTTATATATGTTCCTTTCGGCACCCAGATTTGTTTGACTTTGAGAGATTTTATATTCGTGCCTTTTGGAATCCAAATTGGAATGGTTTTCTCATGTTTTGGTCTCACACTTTTCCCTTTAACAGTGTTATTAAATGATTTTTGCAACTAATGGTTTTATCTTTCATATTTCGACATTTCTGCAAATCCAAATGCATTCCTTTTATTCTCGAAGAGTTGATTTTCTAAGAGTATATTAAATGATTTATTTGTAGTGAAAAATTTCCGAGTAATCAACTCAAGTTTATTAACTCTGGATTTTAAAAGTTTATTTTCATTTATTAGCTTTGAACAACAACTAATGGTACTATCTCTCTTTTCAAAACTATTCATTTTTAATCGTATATTTTTATTTGAAGCTCTCTAATTTTATTCTCGATTTCTAGCGCCTCAGTTTCAAAAGGTTAGAGTTTTTTAAATTCAATTTTTTCAAAATCCTTGTTTTTTTCAATCTCCTTTTCAAACTCGTGATTTAATTGAATAATTTCTCAAAATCACGTTTTCTTTTTTAAGGGTTTTGAAATTTTCATTGATCTCATTTAATTTATTTTCAAAAATCACACATTTATAACTTTTTGACTTCTTAAAGCTATCCAACTCTTTTTGCAAAGTGTTGTTTTTACAAATCAACTCAATTTTTTTTTTCTCCCGCATTAAAATTTCGTTTTCTAACTTTTGAAAGTTTTCATGAAAATGAGCAAATTTTTTTGCTCATGGTTCAAACACCTTTTGCAATCAGAATTTTTATTTTCTTAATATATGCTCATTTTCCAAATCATTATTTTTTTGATGAAGTTTAGCTTGTTCCCTTTCCAATTTATTATTTTTCAACTCAAGAGCTTTATTATTTTCAATTAATTTTTGGCACAAGAGAACTAAATCATTGAATGGAAAATCACTTATCTCCTCGGCTATTGAATCTTCATCACTTTTGCCAATCCTGTCAAGCACGTTTCTCTAACTGAGTTGATTATGGGGGATTTCTCTCGGTTGTTGACTTTTGCACTATATATTGCATCAAAGGTATTCCAGATTTCCTATGCATTTTCACAATGAGAGATAAATTTAAAATTATCTTGATTAATATGAGAATATAGTTTCTGCACAGCAAGATCATTACTCGAAGTAATTTTCTCGTCTATTGTATCACACCCATTTTCAATAATATCGCAACATTTAAGATTAACTGATTTTAAATTAAATACCATTTTTAATTTCCACCGCAAAAGATCTGTTCCATCAAAAACATGAGGAATAATAGTAGACCGACCCTCAGCAAAGAATTATTAAAAGAAGCCATTTTAAAAATTCAAATTTGTAAAACAAAAATTGGTTTTTGAAAAAATCAAAATTTTAAAACAAAAATGGCTTTTGTTCCTAGCTCTGTTACCACTTGTAGGATTGATTTCACCCTAGAGGGAGGTGAATAGGGTGATACTATTAATTATAAAAATTTAATGCGGAAGTATATAAAATAATCACAACATAGATGTAGCAGAATAATAGCAGCACAGATAATAGCAGAATAAAAACAAAATTAGAACAACATAGATTTACCCAGCTTCGGCAAAACCCTACCTGCGTGCTACCCCCAAGGCTTCTACTAGAAATTAAGTAGTCAGACAACATACGTAAACTCGTGACACCTGCTATTGACTAACCTAACTCTACGGTCAAAACCTACAACAGCTCAGCCACTGAGTTGCGAATTCTCAAACTACACCACTATAGTTCGTCCCGTAGTCACACGACTAGACTTTACAAATGTTTAAAAGAGAAATACAAAATTTAAAACAATTTAAAAATAAAAACCCTAATTTTAAAAATAAAAGCCCAAAATATAAGAGACCCAAATTAAATCAAGTGATTAGAATTTTGATCCCCTTTTCTCTTTTATTTCTTCGGCCTGACTCCTTGTTCTTCGATCTTTGAAAATGGCTGCTTTCCTTTTTTTCATTCATTCCTCTTTAGGGCTTCATGATTTTGAAGATGTTGGCTTTAATTGTTGATTGAATGATGGATTATTTACAGTTTTCTTCGATAATAAACTTATCACTCGACTCGCAAATGGCTGCTTCAATTCGATCAAATTCGAACTCGAATGGTATGTGATTTATGCTTTTTGGTTTACTAGTTAGCTTCCTTGAACTCGATGCCTTTAGATGCCAATGATGATTTGGGTTAAACAGGGTTCAATCCCCTTAATTTACGTTCGTATATATTTATTTGAATTTGTCAATTAATATGTTTGGCCGTTCGATTTAACTTGAATGTTGGTGATTTCTTTGAATTTTTCAATTCGTATATCCTCGTTGCTTGATTGCCACGGCTTCATAAACTTGCTTTAGATTTTGGCTTATTTGATTTTTTCTTGGTCACCACTGCTTTGATTATCTGTTGATTTTGGTTGCTATGATATAGGGATAATATTTTGAGATGATAATTTTACTTCGACTTTACATTTTCTTTGGAATTTGACTTCGACCATTTGACTACTATTTCATGACTGAACTCGTCTGCATTTTGGTTGATGGTCATCTCCACTTTATTTCACTGTTGATCTGTTGTAGTTGAAACAGTACTGGTCTTGTTTGAATGCTTGACTACTATCACTGTTGCATATGTATATAAGTGTGAATCATTACTGTTGCATTTCATGTGAACCAAGTCTGTCGAATTACATTTTGGTTTCACTTGAATCTGATTTGTAACATCACTTCCATACTGTTGTATACATGTCGACATTGTATGTATGTGTGTGTGTGTGTATATATATCTTGTTGAATTGTTGAGTTGTATGCATGCATATAAGTTTGGTTTCTTGATGTAGTCTTGTTTCATATGGTATTTGAGGTGTGCATTCACTGTTTTACTGCATCATATACTTCATGTGTTCCACATGAGTCATGAGATTGTGCTTTGTCTGCTTCATCTCTATAGCATTGACTCATGTGTTCGTTTGTTGGTATTTTACTTTGATTGTGCAGTCTGCTGTGCATTGCATCTTGAAGTCTAGTCTGGATTTTTGCATTTGCTTCCATGTTGTATTGACTGGTTTAAATTTGCGGCCTTCGTTGTTGAGGCTGCTTGATTGCTTGCATATGGTTGTGGGGCTGTCCACCATATATGTGTACACTTGAGTTACATTTGAACCTTCGACTGTTGAGGCTTCACCATTGACTACTGAGGCTTCACCATTGACTGTTGACATGTATTCATGTACATTTGGGCCTAGTTCATGCATTTTGAAGCTTTATAGATGTGCATATGTTTTGAACTTGATGTTTACACTTATATAGCTATGTTCATGTCCAAATCTTTTTGAGATCTGACCACGATTCATTGTATATGCATTTTGTAACTGTAATCTTGACCATTTGACTATTATACATTTCCTGTTGGTCTGGTCTAGAGCAATTGTGTTGACATTGACCATTGGTTCGTGTTGTACTTAGTTGTTGTTCATTGGTCTTTAATTTGGTTCAGGTTGCATTGCTTTGACTCATGTATACTTGATGCCTAGATTTACTTGTGTACTTCATGGTTGCATTCATTATTGGACTGGTCAGGTGCACTGATTTATGATGAACTGAAATGCTGTCATGTGTACATTTTTCATATCATCAATCTTGTTGCTCTTTGTAATTGAGTCTATACTTGTGGTTTATGACTTTGCTTCATCTGGTGGTAGGTGTAAGTATATGTATACATGTTGTCATGTCAGCATTGATTCATTTCTAAATGCTTGCATACTCCAATGTGCATTGTATATTTCCATTTAAAGTCTATTGCTATATTCTGGTCATTGCATTTTGGTTTCTCTGACCAGTCTGGGTTCAAGTTTACATTTGAATTTTTAGTCGAGGCTTGTTCGAGTCATTAAAAACTTGACCATTCAATTTTTGTTTTTGTATTGCACCTGAGTTGACCTAGGGTTGGATCGGGTTTGACCTTGTGTTTGTATCATGACTTTATTTGTATTGCACTTGAGTTGAATGCCGCCTCAAATGGGGTTTGACCTTATGCTCACCTGTCCCTGTAGTTTTATCAAGTGTATATCGATGTGCACGGCCTTGTGGCATGTATAGTGATACACTCTGCATGTCAGAGGTTGTTCGTGTATGATGAATTCAAAAAGAATATGACGTTGAACAATCCAAATAACTGAGGCAAATAACATTTTAAAAATACATATTTTATTTTATACTGCACAAATGTTCCTTTTTCAATTTTCTGCGTCAAATGTATATAGCAGATAACTAAAATGCCGGATTCAATCGGGAATACAGTTTGTTATCCCGCTTTTTGGCAAAGCCGTGATACCAAAAGATTGGTCGAAAACAAAAGACAGTTCGTCTCAGAGATTGGTTATACTTCACTTTGCTATGGATATCGATGAATTTTTTCCGAGTCCGGAATGGGCCACAATTGATAGGGCGTGACAAGAAAGGTCGTAGGAGTCGTCATTTCAAATTTCAAGTCAATCCGAGTTCGTATGTTCAAGATATGATGGATTCAATTTGAGAAAGGTAGTCATTGTCTGGTTCGAACCCATCACGTTGGAGTGCTTCGAAACCATCACCTTCGAACCCATCCAATGTCCTTGTTTCAAACCCATCTAGTTCGATCCCATCCGGTTCGAACCCATCCCGAAGCCTTCCTTCGTACCCACCGAGTAGAAGTCCTTCGAATCCATGATGTCACCCAGCTTCGCATCCATCCAACTAAAGCCCCTTCGTATCCTTGCTTCGAATCCATGCAAGCCCTTACTTCGAATCCATCCTCACCAGTATGTTCGAGTCCATAAAAAACCCTCTAGCTTTGAGTCCATATCACTTCGAAGCGACCCTGTTCGAATCGATCGAGTTCGAACCCATGGGGACTCCTCGATTCGAATCGGTCGGTTCGAAGCCAGGGATACTCCATTATTCGAATCCACCGAGTCAGCTGGTTTGAATAACGTGTCACTCCACCGATACGAAGTCGCCATAATTCACGGAGTCGAAGCGGTCCACTCGGAGATAAATCCGGATCGATTCGAGAAACGCGCGCTGCCTCAACGCAAAGTCACGTGAGCCGATCGATTCGAAGTACGTGGTTTCGAAGTGATCGTTTCGAACTCCACAGCCGACCGAAGAACACCATTTCGAACCGATCATATCTCCTCAACCACACATCCAAATGCAACCAAATTTACACAGTAGCTTCCATACAAGGTAAAGATTGTTCCTGCCAAGTTTCAGCTCGATTGGACCATTCCTTGATGGGTTCGAAATGACTTCGAACCGATGTCAGATCGAGACGAAACTTGGTGGGGTCGGTCGCGTGGGCCCACTCACGTGCCAGAAGAGGTCTCCCGAAGTTTCAGCAAGATCTGGGCCTCCAACGCCTATAAATAGCACCCTGAAGCCTTCAGAAAAGGGGATCTTCCGGGAACTTCTGCCATTGAATACCAAGACTCTGCCGGATTTAATTCTATTCATCAGAATCATTGTTGTATTCAGATTTCAAAGCTATTATCAATTGTAATCCGTTGTAATCGATCTAATCAAGCAAAGCAATAAAGAGAGAACCTTCAAAGTGGACGTAGGCACGAACGCCGAACCACTATAAATCCTGTGTTTGTGATTGTTGTTTGTGAATTATTGTGATTTGTTGCTTAGAGCTGAATTTTATATCGATTGTTGCTGAGTTCTGTGTTGATTATTATCGATTTGAGTACGTAAACGGGTGCTTTCGTGATATTGGGTGTTTGTGACCTATTTTGGCGCAAACACAGTTGAAGATCAAATACGAGTGAATGAGTGAAATGTAGTGAGGTGCAAATGTATATATAGTGAAAAATGTGATGTGATTGAAATTGTGTATATATAGTGAAAGCTTAAATTTGTACTATTCAAAATTATAATAAAATATTCGTTTGAATAAAATATTTGTTTGAATTTAAATTCCGTGTTATTTATTTTATTCAGCAAATATTTATTTATTTATGTGAAAAATAAAATAGTACATTAATAAATACATTTAAATGAATATATATATATATTTATATATATATATATGTTTATTATCATCAAATAAAAATCATATACTTGCATATTTAATGTAACGACCCGCTGCTCTGACCGTCTCTAGTCGGTAATTAAACCGACTAGAAACGTTCAAAATGACGGATTGTTATTTAGCTATAACATTTAAACAGAATTAGTCACAGAATCACAGAAACAATAATATATTTTATAAATGAACTTTTCTTTTATATACAAATATCAGAGTTTTATACAATGAATTACATTTAATACAGCGGAGTATACATATATCTTTTGAAGTACAAGAAAAATTTCTTGAAAAACTTTAGTGGAGTGCTTTCCCCTCTCTCTCTAACTTCGCTGCGAGAAAATCTCCAAGCTGTAAAAATACTCGGTCTGACCCGGTCGTTTTATGCAAAACACAAAAACACTCGAGTCAGGATTAATCTTTATTCAAGTAAATAAATTTGCAATGAACTGAATAAAATAGTAACAGCAGTAAAGCATGAACAGGTGTGGACAATGGAAACCAAGCCATCAGGTCAGAGGCAACACTCAAATATGGTAACAATAAGACATTAAACCCCAAGTCAAGATGGGCTACAGAATGCATTCAAGACTAGACCAGGCAACAGTGAATGGGAAGGCATATGTGAACATGAAGACTGGAACAACTACAAAGGTTCAAGGCCGAGACAAACCCAATGCACTAATGCAACAACATACAAGGTGCAGACAACTCAACTCACAGCAATGCATGCTACAACAACAGAGACCGCAGCTACTACACAACACAGCAGCAATCAAGATGGTGTTTACAACAATTGTTTGAAACAATTTAATTTTACACTTACTATCATACTTTAATAACCATAACAGCTGATGTTTTAAAAACAAAAGAAAAGGTGCTAGGCCTTTAAAATAAGCATGTACAAGTACTAGATAATAAGCTATATAATATAACAAACATGACAACACACATCCATATTCCCTTCCATGGCAAAGTGGCTTTGTACCAAAGCAAAAGGACAAAGCAAAATAAAACACTATCTATGTCGGGACGCAAGCAATAAATGCAAAAGCAAAAATATATGTGACCACTTTAAGCTATAGGTTAAGCTACAGGCAAAGATCATTGCATCAGTGTTAAAACAGCAAAATTTGCTACCATTCACAAAATAAAAACTTTGCACTTAAGCCCAAATTAATGTGTTCAATTGCATTATGGTCTTGTACATAACCATTCATCACAATAAGGTAGGGAACGTGACTCACCAAAGCAACATGCTGATGTAGGACATAACAATTAAATGCAACAGGGCAATGTAAGGCATGACAATTCCAAAAGAAACAAGGGACGTATCAGGCAATTTGAGGTGTGTACTTGAAATTTCCAAAGCAAATGGAACCAACAGTGAAATATATACAAATTCCCATGGCTATAGGGTATTACGCGAACAGATTTTCAAGGCAATCGTGACTTATTTTCACAGCAACAGGCAGTGAAGGATGAACAGAGTCAAGGCAACAGATTATGGAAAATTCAAAAGGTAAGGGATGAAGCACAGTCAAGGTAACTACCAATATGGGTGCGTAACCAATTTCAAGGGTGCGGTTAATTTACAGTGAGCACTGTTAACAGAGGATGAACTATAAATTTGCAACCATGGAAACACAAAATTATTATCTCAATTCACGATCATTTATTATAAAACCAAATGCATACAGTTATACCAACATAATGCAACAATGAAGCACTGAATAGTATGCAGACCAGAAACACTAAGTCAAATGCAACAGAATGGAATGCAACTACAAGTGCAACAGTCAATTATGACCAAGTGCAGGTGCAAGTGTACAACAAAGTGAAGCAAAATGAAAACCATGCATCAGTGATCAACAGAGCAGCTCGAAGACATTTTTTTTATTCTTCCTTTTTTTTTTCTACTGGTGCCTGTAACTATAAGGACAGGCATATATGCCTGTATACAATATTTTGATTTCATATCCAACATCTAGGCAAGATTTCATTTCATATTTAAACACCAATCACAAGTATCCAAACAAAACAAGAATAGAGGCAAGTGAGATTGCTCACAATACAAAAAAGAAAAATAAACAAATTCCAGGAAATGAAGAAGTTCAAGTTTAAGGAAAAAGAAGTTTACTCACAAATTTTTCTTCCCAGAAAACAGAAAACTTCCTGACTGTTTTTCAAAGATGAAAGCCTGAACTTGCTTGCTTGAATGCAAATTTGTTTTTAAAACTCCCAGTGAGATTCCAAACTTAAATTTAACTTAAACATTTTTTTCCTCTGTTGTTTTATTCCCAGGGCCATTACTAAATTGTTTGACTTACATAATTTTTTTTTTAAAACCTACTTCATGATCAAACAAACAAGTTTTGTTTGACACTTAAATCATAATAGTGACCAGATCCAGAGGCAATGATTTTAAATCAAAAATTTTGAGCCTGGCAACCATAATAAGATAACACTGATACATGCATTCACCTATACATTCACATATTCACAGACAATGTACTTATATATTCACACAACATGTATATATTTTCAGATATAAATCCTGTAACGAAATCCTACTTAAGTTTAAACAAAGTTGTTGCCCACAGGCAACAAAGTATTAACGTTTGAAAATTTGCTTACATTGTAGAAACAGAGACAGAGAACAAATTTAAGTTTGCCCAGGAATTTTTTTTTCTTTTTTTCTCTATATTTTAGTTCTAATTACTTAACATAACTTGTTTGAAATCATTTTTAAAATGGGGATTATAGTTTAATAACCAGTTTCCATTTAGATATCAGATCCCAAAAAAAAAATTTGGATAAGTTTTGAAGTTGATTTCTTTTAACCTGTAGGCTAGAAACAGGGACATGCAACAACACTTGCACATATATGAGCATATACAGACACATTTGCATTCATTCATCACCATCACAAAATCAAAAAATCATCACAACATCACAATGTATCAACACATTAGGCTTTAAAGGGAAAGTTGCTCACAAATATTTTCAGAACTAAAGTATTTTTATTTCCTTACTACATTTTCCTTAACCAAATTTAAAGATCCATCACATGCAGCAACAACAAACAAGCAAAGTTTTGATATAGCATCCGTTCTTATCAGATTTTAATGATAGCATCTGCTCTCAACAGTTTAAATTCAAGCAATCGAGTAAGTGATAGCAAATACACCCAACAAACATACATGCAGAGACTTATCTGTACTTATCAGTTTAAAAACAAATTTCAAAAAGCATCTGTTCTTATCAGTTTAAAACAAATTTATAGCATCTGTTCTCATCAGTTTGAATCAAATTATCAGAGCAAATGATAGCAAATAACACCCAACAAAACAAACATGCAGAGACTTATCTGTTCATATCAGTTTAGATTAAATTATCAGAGCAAATGATAACAAATAAACCCCAAATCATAGCATGCAACCAAACACCCAATTCAAACAAATCTAAAAACTTGAATAAAAATTAATCGTGAGGAAAAAACTCACTTTGTCACGAATTGAAACAGCGGAGGTGAGAATGAGCAAAATCGAACGAAGATCGAAGCCCCAAATTGGATCGCAAGCCCTAATTTTGTCAGATCGAAGGAAGAGAGGAACAGGCCGCCATTGTTTTTTTTTTTTCCGTTTCTTTGCTTAGGTTTTACGAAGTGTGGAAGAGAAAATGGGGACGGGTTTTACCCCTTGTAAATTATCACAGCCCAGAAAACACATGGACCACTATTAAATTATTTAAAGCCCACAACCTCTTTTTAACATTTTTTTTAAATGAATTTAAACTGATTGAAAAGTTACAATATATTGTGTACCAAAGATCTTGCAATATTATTATTTATTTTTTTCTTCTTATTTTTTTAATTTTAAATTCAATTTGTTTTGTATAATTATTTTCTTTACTTTGTTTTGTAAATTTTGTTGTTTGAATTTTTAACTATGTGTATTTCTTTATCTATTTTGTATTGATTAAAATTTTATTCCTTTCTATTTTAAAGAAAAGAAAAATGTTATTTAAAACTAACCATCCGTTTATAAATTTACATAAACAAAAATTTTAAATCCAAATTATCTTTCTAATCATTAGTTCGAATTTCAATTACAAATTTAATATATAAATTCCATATTCAATTTCAACTCCAAAGTCAAATTCAAATTTTATTCAACTTTCAATAGATCAAATCTTAATATTTAATCGCCAAATTCACAGTTATATTGGGAATTCAATTTAAATTATCATTTAAATATTTAAAATTAATTAAATATTTTCAATTTAAATTGTTCAAAAATTCAGGATCGTTACAATCTCCCCTCCTTAAAAGAATTTCGTCCCGAAATTACAAGTAAGGAAAAATGATTGTTAAAATTTCACCGATATTTATATTTTACACAATTTTACCAAGCTCAAAACTTTTTAAAAATAAATGAGTATAGAATTCATTCTATTTGTTTTGTCTCATTAGCTTTGTTAATTAACTCATTTGTTCATTATTTTCTACAATCAAGACGCAAAAGTCTTTTACTAAAGTTTTCAACATACAAAACCCAATTTTAAATTTTAAATTCTTCATTTAAGAAATTTACATAGTATAACCTTTCCAAAGCTGTGGACTTTCAAAACATTTCAAAGATCCTCTTCCTTAGTTTATTAAGTTGGGGTTATGGAGATTTTAGTTTCAACAATTAATTTGCTATTTAAAGTTTGAAAATACTTGCTAACTCGAAATTTAACAAGTCTATTTCGTTCTTAAAGACATTAGGCATACGCTGGCCAGGCGCAAGTCTAAAAATCTCCAAGTACTAAATATACTTGCTTCAATTCCCAGTGAAACTACTTTAAAAATCTTTTTAAAAATGGATATGGAAAGCACATTCCCCCATGGATCACAGTTTACCCGGCGGTTTCGCTACTATCCCAGTAGAATCGCTTGTAAACTGTAGATTTCTCATCTCTTGAATTTCGTCATGGTTGTTGCCAAAGATCGCGGTCCACACGACGGTTACGCTACTATCCCAGTAGAATCGCTTGTGACCGTAGGCATCTCGCCCCTCGAATTTCGCTTTGGCTTCTAGATTGCAGTTTACTCAGCGGTTGCGCCACTATCCCAGTGGAATCGCTTGTAACTGTAGGCATCTCGCCCCTCAAATTACACTAGTCACTCCAACTAATGGAAAACAAATGGCCAATCCAACTAATGGAAAACAAAGGGCCAATCCAACTAATGGAAAACAAATGGTCAATCCAACTAATGGAATACAAATGGTCAATCCAACTAATGGAAATCAAATGGTCAATCCAACTAATGGAAATCAAATGGTCAATCCAACTAATGGAATTCTACGTAGCTACGATTTTCAAATGGACACTCATCTCGAGTTCCAACAACCTTCACAAATTTTAAATGGAAGGTACTTTTCCATATCCTCAATTTGGAAAACATAATATCATACATACATATATAATATTTCATTTCACATTTAGTACATATCATACTCATGTACTTACATAAGTTTTCCACAACAATTTCCTTCCAAACTAATGGTTTTCGAATTTATCGTATTCTCATATATACGTTCTGAAAACCTCAATATCTCATACCCATAACAAATAGAGGATTCACAAATTTTCCATTTCATTATCCATTTAAAATTTTCCTCTAAGTCGATTTGGAAATTTAAGGTTATCTCAAACCTAATTCACATTCATAATCCAATTTATTATCGACTTCACACTCGATTTGGATTTCATGTTACATCGTCAATTCTCAACACATAATTGATGTCTACCGATATATAACCTCTGAGCTCGTATGTCTCAGAGAAGGGTGTTAAGCTAAGAGAATAAATTCTCCGCCACCAACAGATATATATTTAATAGAGATCAATTGCTATGTCGTCAATTCACAATGTTAGACATACAATCCAAATCAACCATTCAAAATTCAAAGTTCAACTTATATTGTTTTTGGGTGTCAAAGTTAAACTTGATTTAACTCAAAATTCAATCCTTTTGAAAAATTTCAAGTTGAACAAATTGTTCATATTTTCCAAAAATAATATCTTTACAAGATATATAATTTTCCACACTTAACCATTTGAATCATTTTTCACCTTTCAATCTTTGAAAGCAAATTTCAAAGCGATTTCCTTAAACGGAAATATTTCCAAATATTTATCCATTTTAAACTTAAAATGGTTCACTTAAATCAATCAAATAAATCCTTACCGATTTATTTTAAACTTACGTTCCAAATCCGTAAATTTATTTCCACATTTCAAAAATAAATCAATATTTATTTTTAACAAATTTCCCTTTCTTTTATAAATTCCATAATGAATTTACATTTCCAAAATATCTATGAATATACGATTTTCAAATCGATTTCACATATTCATTTTCAATTTATCTTTAAAAGATAAAACCTCAAAACATTCACTTTTCACTTTATCTTTAAAAGATAAAATTTTCAAACCTTTCATTTCATATTGGAAAATATTTCCATACTAATTTAATAATAAGTAATTCACAAATCCATTTATTTTCAACACTTTGAAAATATTCAATATACTTAAATCATAATTAAGTATATATCTCATTCTTAAAGGAAATCATTCTTTAAACACATTAACTTGAGTCAAAACGAATGTTGCGTAAAACATCGTTACGACGACCCAAATCATTAGTATAGGGATTCGAATTTAAGATAGATATATAAATCCCAATACTATATAAAACATTTCCTTTTGGAAACCATTTACTATAACAACCGTGTTATAGTCCACCATTTCCTTTGATTTCTCTCGAAAACGTCTATTTCAACAATGAATGTTGAAATCTATGCTTTCGATTCTTAACACATTTTAAAACAACTTCAAATGGATTTACCCCATTTCATAATGTTATTTCCCCAAAACATTCCCATTTAATTTTTTCAACTTCGACTTAATTCATAGTTTGAATTCTGCATACATTTCACAATATTGGTTTTAAGCCAACTTCAAATTTTCCAATATTAAGTTTTCCACTTAACTTAATTCACTGCCCGTTCAAATTCAAATTCATCACTGAATCTATTAAGTCTATTATGGATTTTCATGTTGGCAAACATCAAATTTGAAATCTAAATCTTATTTGAACTTTACATTTGCTTTCTATTTCCAAAATAGTCAACTAGTTCTTTAGTAAACCATTTATCGACTTGGTTTCATTAGGTTTATATCTCCATATTAACTATTTTAGGCATTAGTCTAACTTGGAATATAAGCTTTTACATCAAAACTAGTTTTATTCATACAGTTAAGTCGACAATTAAATTTCCTATCAAAATTTTGCAATACTTATTAGCGAAGGTCGGGTCATTCAATCATTTTCCCAAGACATAACCGATTTATTTAATAATATATTTACTGTCCAAAGATTGTGAATAAAATTCCCATTTAACTTTTTATTATCACAATATTCAACTTAAAAGATAATTCACTGTCCAAAATCATGAATATATCTCCTTTAACAACTTTTATGTTCCATTTATCAAATTCAATTGGTTTCGAATTTATAAACGATCTTTACAAATTCCATTTCTATTTATAAAACTTCGATTCATAATCTCCTTCATTAATTTGATTCAATCTATATAACTCAGTTATATACCAAAATCCATATTATAAGTTAAATATTTATAATCCATTTATTTACAAATCATTCTTCAAAACATTTGAAATCAATTTTCAAAAGAATTCAGAATCAAATTCCCGAGTCATAGTTCAATAATCCGCTTGATTATAACTAAATTTACATGTCATTTTATTTTCCAATTATTACTTTGGAGATATTCAAAATATTTGGTTTAAACCAATTCATCAATCACTTAACTCATATTTCATTTTTCATAAATCTCAACAAATCGATAATGGGTTTTCGAATGATCGGGACTCAAATCTAAGGAGACCTCACCGAAGAGAAACTATCGCAAACCTAAATTTAGAGAGGAGAATTTTCAAAAATAATTCTAATTTTCAAAATACTTTTTATTTTAAAGAAAACAATTTTAAACTTCTTTAGATTTGAAAACACTTTCTTTAAAGTGATTCTAGTAACTATTCATATTAAACGCCATAAACTAAGCTTTGTGTAAACCAAAGCTCTGATACCACTTTGTAACGACCCGCCGCTCTGACCGCCTCTAGTCGGTAATTAAACCAACTAGAAACGTTCAAAATGACGGATTCTTATTTAGTTTATAACATTTAAACAGAATTAGTCACAGAATCACAGAAACAATAATATATTTTATAAATGAACTTTTCTTTTATATACAAATATCAGAGTTTTATACAATGAATTACATTTAATACAGCGGAGTATACATATATCTTTTAAAGTACAAGAAAAATTTCTTGAAAAACTTTAGTGAAGTGCTTTCCCCTCTCTCTCTAACTTCGCTGCGAGAAAATCTCCAAGCTGTAAAATTACTCGGTCTGACCCGAGCGTTTTATGCAAAACACAAAAACACTCGAGTCAGGATTAATCTTTATTCAAGTAAATAAATTTGCAATGAACTGAATAAAATAGTAACAGCAGTAAAGCATGAACAGGCGTGGACAATGGAAACCAAGCCATCAGGTCAGAGGCAACACTCAAATATGGTAACAGTAAGACATTAAACCCCAAGTCAAGATGGGCTACAGAATGCATTCAAGACTAGACCAGGCAACAGTGAATGGGAAGGCATATGTGAACATGAAGACTGGAACAACTACAAAGGTTCAAGGCTGAGACAAACCCAATGCACTAATGCAACAACATACAAGGTGCAGACAACTCAACTCACAGCAATGCATGCTACAACAACAGAGACCGCAGCTACTACACAACACAGCAGCAATCAAGATGGTGTTTACAACAATTGTTTGAAACAATTTAATTTTACACTTACTATCATACTTTAATAACCATAACAGCTGATGTTTTAAAAACAAAAGAAAAGGTGCTAGGCCTTTAAAATAAGCATGTACAAGTACTAGATAATAAGCTATATAATATAACAAACATGACATCACACATCCATATTCCCTTCCATGGCAAAGTGGCTTTGTACCAAAGCAAAAGGGCAAAGCAAAATAAAACACTATCTATGTCAGGACGCAAGCAATAAATGCAAAAGCAAAAATATATGTGACCACTTTAAGCTATAGGTTAAGCTACAGGCAAAGATCATTGCATCAGTGTTAAAACAGCAAAATTTGCTACCATTCACAAAATAAAAACTTTGCACTTAAGCCCAAATTAATGTGTTCAATTGCATTATGGTCTTGTACATAACCATTCATCACAATAAGGTAGGGAACGTGACTCACCAAAGCAACATGCTGATGTAGGACATAGCAATTAAATGCAACAGGGCAATGTAAGGCATGACAATTCCAAAAGAAACAAGGGACGTATCAGGCAATTTGAGGTGTGTACTTGAAATTTCCAAAGCAAATGGAACCAACAGTGAAATATATACAAATTCCCATGGCTATAGGGTATTACGCGAACAGATTTTCAAGGCAATCGTGACTTATTTTCACAGCAACAGGCAGTGAAGGATGAACAGAGTCAAGGCAACAAATTATGGAAAATTCAACAGGTAAGGGATGAAGCACAGTCAAGGTAACTACCAATATGGGTGCGTAACCAATTTCAAGGGTGCGGTTAATTTACAGTGAGCACTGTTAACAGAGGATGAACTATAAATTTGCAACCATGGAAACACAAAATTATTATCTCAATTCACGATCATTTATTATAAAACCAAATGCATACAGTTATACCAACATAATGCAACAATGAAGCACTGAATAGTATGCAGACCAGAAACACTAAGTCAAATGCAACAGAATGGAATGCAACTACAAGTGCAACAGTCAATTATGACCAAGTGCAGGTGCAAGTGTACAACAAGTGAAGCAAAATGAAAACCATGCATCAATGATCAACACAGCAGCTCGAAGACATTTTTTTTATTCTTCCTTTTTTTTTCTACTGGTGCCTGTAACTATAAGGACAGGCATATATGCCTGTATACAATATTTTGATTTCATATCCAACATCTAGGCAAGATTTCATTTCATATTTAAACACCAATCACAAGTATCCAAACAAAACAAGAATAGAGGCAAGTGAGATTGCTCACAAAACAAAAAAGAAAAATAAACAAATTCCAGGAAATGAAGAAGTTCAAGTTTAAGGAAAAAGAAGTTTACTCACAAATTTTTCTTCCCAGAAAACAGAAAACTTCCTAACTGTTTTTCAAAGATGAAAGCCTGAACTTGCTTGCTTGAATGCAAATTTGTTTTTAAAACTCCCAGTGAGATTTCAAACTTAAATTTAACTTAAACATTTTTTTCCTCTGTTGTTTTATTCCCAGGGCCATTACTAAATTGTTTGACTTACATAATTTTTTTTTTAAAACCTACTTCATGATCAAACAAACAAGTTTTGTTTGACACTTAAATCATAATAGTGACCAGATTCAGAGGTAATGATTTTAAATCAAAAATTTTGAGCCTGGCAACCATAATAAGATAACACTGATACATGCATTCACCTATACATTCACATATTCACAGACAATGTACTTATATATTCACACAACATGTATATATTTTCAAATATAAATCCTGTATCGAAATCCTACTTAAGTTTAAACAAAGTTGTTGCCCACAGGCAACAAAGTATTAAAGTTTGAAAATTTGCTTACATTGTAGAAACAGAGACAGAGAACAAATTTAAGTTTGCCCAGGAATTTTTTCTTCTTTTTCTCTCTATATTTTACTTCTAATTACTTAACATAACTTGTTTGAAATCATTTTAAAGTGGGGATTATAGTTTAATAACCAGTTTCCATTTAGATATCAGATCCCAAAAAAAAATTTGGATAAGTTTTGAAGTTGATTTCTTTTAACCTGTAGGCTAGAAACAGGGACATGCAACAACACTTGCACATATATGAGCATATACAGACACATTTGCATTCATTCATTACCATCACAAAATCAAACAATCATCACAACATCACAATGTATCAACACATTAGGCTTTAAAGGGAAAGTTGCTCACAAATATTTTCAGAACTAAAGTATTTTTATTTCCTTACTACATTTTCCTTAACCAAATTTAAAGATCCATCACATGCAGCAACAACAAACAAGCAAAGTTTTGATATAGCATCTGTTCTTATCAGATTTTAATGATAGCATCTGCTCTCAACAGTTTAAATTCAAGCAATCGAGTAAGTGATAGCAAATACACCCAACAAACATACATGCAGAGACTTATCTGTACTTATCAGTTTAAAAACAAATTTAAAAAAGCATCTGTTCTTATCAGTTTAAAACAAATTTATAGCATCTATTCTCATCAGTTTGAATCAAATTATCAGAGCAAATGATAGCAAATAACACCCAACAAAACAAAAATGCAGAGACTTATCTGTTCATATCAGTTTAGATTAAATTATCAGAGCAAATGATAACAAATAACCCCCAAATCATAGCATGCAACCAAACACCCAATTCAAACAAATCTAAAAACTTGAATAAAAATTAATCGTGAGGAAAAAACTCACTTTGTCACGAATTGAAACAGCCGAGGTGAGAATGAGCAAAATCGAACGAAGATCGAAGCCCCAAATTGGATCGCAAGCCCTAATTTTGTCAGATCGAAGGAAGAGAGGAACAGGCCGCCATTGTTTTTTTTTTCCGTTTCTTTGCTTAGGTTTTACGAAGTGTGGAAGAGAAAATGGGGACGGGTTTTACCCCTTGTAAATTATCACAGCCCAGAAAACACATGGACCACTATTAAATTATTTAAAGCCCACAACCTCTTTTTAACTTTTTTTTTAAATGAATTTAAACTGATTGAAAAGTTACAATATATTGTGTGCCAAAGATCTTGCAATATTATTATTTATTTTTTTCTTCTTATTTTTTTAATTTTAAATTCAATTTGTTTTGTATAATTATTTTCTTTACTTTGTTTTGTAAATTTTGTTGTTTGAATTTTTTAACTATGTGTATTTCTTTATCTATTTTGTATTGATTAAAATTTTATTCCTTTCTATTTTAAAGAAAAGAAAAATGTTATTTAAAACTAACCATCCATTTATAAATTTACACAAACAAAAATTTTAAATCCAAATTATCTTTCTAATCATTAGTTCGAATTTCAATTACAAATTTAATATATAAATTCCATATTCAATTTCAACTCCAAAGTAAAATTCAAATTTTATTCAACTTTCAATAGATCAAATCTTAATATTTAATCGCCAAATTCATAGTTATATTGGGAATTCAATTTAAATTATCATTCAAATATTTAAAATTAATTAAATATTTTCAATTTAAATTGTTCAAAAATTCAGGATCGTTACATTTAACAGTATTGATATAGTATATTCAGTATCACCTATGAAGTTTGAGCATGAATATTCCTTCATAAGGAGTTCGTTGTTTCTGTAAACAATTCTTTAATATTTCGTTAATACTTGAGAATACTCTAAACTACCATTTAGTGATCTTAATTTGGATTTGTTATTTGCGTCATGCATCAAATACATAAGCAAATTACAATAATGTAGATCCTATAACATGTATGATAATTCCTATTGTCAATACATGAGAAATCCATTTAATATTTTTCATATTAAACATTATAGTAAGTTGTCTTTGCATATCGTTTGGAACATTCCCAACATCCTTTATATTTAGTTTAAAAGATATAATTTACAAATCCAGTATCAAGTATTAAACAACCAAACTACTACTGATTTTAACATAAGTACATTGTTACAATTGGTAGTATATTGTTTACTTATAGTCTAGAAATATCTATGCACCTTTCCGGGGTTCTTTCTTATGGCCACATGCTTCTTCTGCATTTTGATTGGAAATCAAACTATTTGATATTTCTATAAATATATTTACTCAATTTTGATGCTTAAAGAATGATACTTCGTATCATTTCTTGGATCATATACGAAAACTCTACAAACCTAATATCACTCCACCTATTTCGAGATACTTTGGTTGTTATATGAAAATAATCTACTCTAAATCAGCATTCAGAATTTTCCATTTCAACACATATATACGAAAACATTAAATCTTACCAAGCGATATTTTTATGAGTAAATTCAAATTAACTAGAGCACGTTGAATAATAAATCTATTTTTCTAATTTCAATAATTGAAATTTGCGATATAATGCTTATCAACGTTGTTCATTGTATTTCAACTGTAGCGATCTTGCTCTTGAAGGCACATTCACAACCGATGGATCATATCCCTCTGTATATAGGTATCCAAATCATATTTTGATAATGTGCTTGAAAATACATTTAGGATTTGTGCATCATATGATATCATAGAGTTAATACACTTAGTGGTTTAATTGACAATTGAGGATTATTTATTCTTAACATAGATAAAAAAAATTCATAGTTTATCTTTAATGTGCAAGAAGATTTATTACACATTCTAACAATATTTTGTGTAGTCTTTCAGCGCGCATAACCTGACAACTCTTAGCTTAGGGTATATTAGGATTTCTTCTAAACCCTTATCTTATATGATTCTGTAAACTATTCTTTAGATGAAATTAATTTTAATCTTGTGTACTGCTCTCAAGTGCACGACCTCATAGAAAGAAGTTAACTGGACTTCATCAACAATTAACATACTTTGTCCAAAAAAGTTCGATTACTCCTTAGTGCTACATCATTATGTGTCATAAGGAAGAGTGCCTGTTGAGATTGAATATTTATTCATCTTTAGGTATGTTCGGAACTTTTTCTAATTGACTCACTTATACGATCAAATCAAATCAATTTTATTTTTTGTTGCACATTATTTTATTTACTTTCATTTTGCACCCTATGAGCTTATCATAGACATAACATATGTGTATAAAATACACATGTCCATGTTGATGATAACTCATCAATGAATATAACGAAGTACATGGAACCATTTTTGGAATTAATAGTCTTTTGATTGCATACATCTATATGTATCAATTCGTAGAGTTCATCAACTTTTATGATGCTCCCACTGAATGAGTGCTTTGTCCTTAATTGTTTAAAATATAATTTATCAGTACCATATGATTCATAATCATATAATTAGAAATTATTTTTTAATATTATGGCTCAGTCCAAAATTCCAAAATAATTGCAAATAAATTTAGATATTTCTGTGTTTTCCAATGCATCACAATTACCAGTACTAAAGTTTTATTTTGCAATGAGTATTCATATTGAAATAAAATTATATCTATTTTCTAGTCAATAATGAAAATAATTATTATTTCATAAATAATGTCTGGTATGTTTTATGAAAATAATTTTCTTAAATTGATCTAACCAACAAGTGCTATATAGCATGCTCCCACTATTTCCGCCATCACTATAATACCATATGAAATACGAAGCTCCAATTGGCCACTTAATATAGGTTATTTATTTCATTTACTATAACTGTTTATAGTCGACAATTTTCAGATTGAGTATCCTAAAAGAAATAAATCTCATAAAAAACAATTTTCTATGTGAAAATACATTTTGAAATAAAAATCAAATTTCTCATTCCAATTTTAAGTATCAATTGTTATTTTGCAATTCTTGTTTCCAATGTTTCTTTATGAAGCAAAAGTGACCATTCATTCTCTTCATCCCAACTATGTCTAAGGCTACATCTACTCTTATACATATGATTTCCTTTAAATAGTTCAATCATTCAAAGGAAATCCTTACTATAATATCATAATGATTTCTTTACAAAAGTGCATTTGGTTATCCTTAACTTTTAAGGACATCAAACAAATTGCATTTTACATAAATCGATCAAACTGACATTTGAGTGGTCAAATTCTTAGATCTATATTGTAGCTTTTGGTCCAATGTTACATTTAACACAACAAAATCATTATTGTAATCAAGAATATTAAATACACGGTCTCACGCTACAACTTACTTGCTTATTTCGAAGAAGTAATTTCATCGACATTTCGTACTGTTCAACATCTAACATTTATATACGATCGCATATAAATCAAATATCTATGTACTTGTATTACTTCTAGAGTTTAACACTCATTAAAGACAATTTATTGGTAAGTATATTTTATGTTTCTATTTGTCAATATTAATTCGGTTCATTTATGTGTCTTATTTGATAAACATTTTATCAATTATATTTAATGCACAAATTTATCAATGTAGTTATAATTTTATACAGTGGATATTCTTGGAATATTAAAAAGGTTAAATGTAAAGGCCTGCAAATCCTACCCCTTTGAATCGAAAATATTTCACCTCAGCTCAACTCAAATTGGAAGGAAATACGAATCTTAAGGGTAAGAAGGAAAAAAATAGAAGAAAATAAGCAACAACACAAAATCTATTAATCGCAGTGGAACAAAATATAATATATAATGACAGATTTTCATACAAAAGAATCTATAACAGTTTATATACTTACAATATCAGCGTACAACAATCAATACATCAAACTGAACAGTTATATAACTTGCCCTTACATAGCGAAATTTAAGTAAAGTATGGAAATACGTCTGAAAACTCCTTCAGCTCGTCTCCTGAGCTCCACAACATTTAAACCTGAATCTATAATACTCGATCTGACCCGAGCATTATAATAAAATAACACCCGAGTCAGTCTGGAAAACCAGCGTGAGAAAACACACTCAATTTGAATTATTAGAGTTATCAAAATCCTTTGAAAAAAAGTATCTCGTAAGACCACGTCACAAATAAACGCGATTGGTTTTTACCTTACGATAACCAAAACATTTTTATAGAAAATCCAGTGATATCACAATACTATCTAAGTACAAATACTTATTCAAATAGCTGAAATTTTTACATTAATTAATTTCCAGCATACTAGGTTCTACAAACAAAACCGTAAGCTCGTATTGGAGAATGGATTCCAACGAATGAATGGGCCACTGGGGTACCGCCCATCACAATACACCTTTAGAACAATGTACCGAGGACCACGCCAGGATCCCCTGCTACATAAGACCAGCCTCCCCCTGATCTGGATAGACTGAATATGTCATCACCCCGGGTGTTCCCACTCTTACTATCGAGCGCTCCTTCCATGCATAACCATATCCATAAATAATAGGTTTTCAAGGACATCTAGAAAGGTGATAATATACCCTAATTGGGTGCGACCCACTTAGCCTTGCTGCATCTCCCTTGTTTTAGTCATTCCCGGTTGATGAAATTCGAGGCTAAGCGCTACCTTTCAAGAACGAATTTCACTTAGAATGATCATCACCCTCTAATGACGATGTTCTGATCGCATTCTCCCATACAATTTGTCCTAGTTCTGGACAAACGAATCACCGTCTTCATCATCTTCACGGTATTCATTCATAAAGTTCAAACAAGATCGAAGTGGTTTTCAGATAATTAACTCTGAACCCGGTCTCTTCAAAATGGTTAAAGAAATTGGCCAATATTGATAGTTGGTTATTGAATTATCAATAAAACATCCATAAGTAGTCACTGGGCCCAATTTATATTTTCTTTCCAAAAATTATCCATTCAAATACCTTTGCACAGGTACATATTCAATTTCCTTTCCATATTCCAATATTCAAAAACAATTTCAAACTCTTAAATCCATACAGGATATTTCACCATTTCCAGTACTTAGAAATATTTTCTGACTTCCATTTTATAACACCTAGAAAATATTTCCATTCCAAATCATTTCCCACTAGTAATATTTCCAAACCTTCCTTTCAATACTTAAGAAAATATTTAAACGTAAAAGCTCCAAAATCATGTTAATAATTAACTTGGAAATATTTCATAAATTATACCATAAGTCTCGGAATTTCAATAAATTCTTTCTACTATCTCCAAAGTTGATTTTACTTACTTAAAAACTCACCCATCCATTTATAACTCCTTTAATAAATTCAGAATCTTCCCAAAGTTATCACATCTGGACATTTGAAATTATATTAAGTCTCAAACATTCCATTTATAAGGTTTCTCTTCTAAAAATCTCATCCTTTAATAAACCCGTCTACACATTTCGAAAGAACTTATAAATACATTTACAATCATTTCAAAACGATAAATATATAGCGAGTATTTTCTTTAACGAATAGTATTTTATTTAAAACATGTTCAAGTTATTATTTAAAGTATTTAAACACTTTTTTAACATCTCTATCTCATTCTTAGGTGAACAAATAAATTTCCAAAGCTAAATTTAAAAGTTAGAATTTGTTAAATAAATACTTAACCAATTTATTAAATAAATAACCAATTTTAATTTATAACTTTCTCTCGATTTCACAACATATCGATTCATTGTCGATTGCCTAACCATTTTCATTTCACAAATAGAATCTACTATTTTTTCCTCAATACTGTTTTTATCTTCTAATATAAATTCACCCTATGAATTTATATTTTTAATTATCGTTTGATATCGAATTCCTTTATTTATAAACATCGCTTGTCAATTTTAAAACCCCTTTGGTTTACCTGTTTATAAAATAAATCTTATTTATAAAATTCCATGATACATGTTCCTTCCTTATAATTCCTTTTATACTTCCAAACTATTTTAAATATTGACTTTAACTCCTTTCTATATTTCTAGAATATCATTTACATATCCTCTTGTATAATTCATTTTTAAAATCCTATTTAATAACTCACGATAGTTAGGTATAATCAAAATCAATGTATTTTTCTAATTCGATTCTTTAAAATAACTCCAATTCCAATATATATACACCTTTATATCACATTCCTTTTTTATTCCTTAAATTTTAATAATATATTTATAGTATTTGAATTATCCAAATTCAGGCCAGTGCTAGAATAGTATTCAATAGTTCCAATCACTACAATAATCTATAATAGATATTCTACACAAATCACATATCACCATATATGAAAAATAAACAATAAAATTTAAGGAATCTAGTTGGATCCCTTCAACATGTTTCCCTACATCCACAGATATTATTACAACGTAAAATAAATATCATTCCTATTTTGAGGTGGACATCGCGGTATATAGGGTCATCCGCTATTATGCGAGGCGCATAGGGTCTCATCCGCTATTATATACGGGAATATCACTCCAAACACTAACATATATGGTACTATATATATTATATAATCATCCAAATAATAATTAAAATTTGTCCATCCTATTAGTATCCAATAATTTAAATTCAATATTTAAATTTTAAACATGGCCATCCGAATATGAGTGACAAATTCTCACCTTGATTTTTATTTTGATGAATATCCAGATTTTAGCTTCCCTAAAATTCCAGCTTACCCTAAAAAATCCCAAACTAAATCCAGATTATCCATTTCGTAGTTACAAATCCATCCTGAATAATTTCATGATTTTTGGACCTCACATGAATAATAATTTTTTCTCGAATTTATATATGTTAAGTATTCCAAATTTTGTAATCAAAAAAACTAGTTATAATTTAAATTTATAATTACCTTCTTCCCCGCTCCAGCCGTCTACTGCCTGAACAACTTTGCTCGTTCCAGATCATGATGTCGACCATGACTCGAACATTCCAAAATCTCATTCGCCAACACCACCTCTGCACAACCCTTTCGACTGCCAACCTCCCAGCGCCACGTATCCTACCACCCTCACAAGGCATGAGAGCCTTCTTCGAATCGCGACCGCGACAAGACCAAGCAGCAGCCTTCATCGCCTGCTCACTATGAACCTTCTTCGAATCACGACTGCGACGAGGCCAAGCTGCAGCCTTCACCGCCTGCTCACTGTGAGCCTTCTTCGAATCGTGATTTCCCAAATCTAGTTCCAAACCTACGACTTCACGGCTTCTTGCATTCACCCATACCATCGACTTCGCTGATACCTATCGTGCCATCATCCCGAGACGTGGGTGTCAAAACTCTAAAACTCATCGCACTGTCGACCTCGCCTTCCTATCGCACGCGAGCATCGCGATTTCCCCTTCCCTCCAGGTCGTCGGGTTTGCCTCCTCATGAATGCCTGAATTGATTTTGGTTTTTATGTTTTGATTACAATCGGCAGAGTTAAAGTAGATAGCAATACATTTTTTCTTCTTCTTAATACGAATGATTTTCATTTTCTTCTTTTAATCTGTTTTCCCTTCGTTCGAATTTATTGAAGTGGAAAGGGACATTGCATGAATGAAGGAGAAGAGTGATGTGAGGTTTTCGTGTTAGGTAAGGTCCTTGAGTGAAAGAAAGGATGGCCGATGTGAACATGTCAAATAAATATATATATATGTGTAACATAAAATTTCAAACCGTCACATTTACGTAACTTAAAACCTTGAACCCCTATCGAGGCATGCCGCTAGGCATTTATAATGTTATACCCTTATTTTAAACGCAATGGAAAAAGTTTTGAGTCCTAATTCGATCGTATGGAGAAGATAGCATTTTGGACCCAATTATTATATCGACTTTCGATATAAATTTCAACGTGTTTATATTTCGTACGATCTAATGATAATTATAAAAGCTTCGAAATTTGAAATCTGATAATAATACACTATTACGGATCCAATGGAACTAATTTCATCGAATTCCAAGACTATGCCTCGGAAGGCTATTTTTAAGTGTCCATTTCAACAAGCTATTTTTTTAAATTGAAAAGATCACTTTTAAATTCAAGTTTAAAACTTTTATTATCTTCGTTATTATTAATATAAATTATACAAGCCTTTAAATTATTTTTATCGAGCTTAAAACTCAAGATACAATAATTTAACCAATATTTAATTATTAAATTCAATAATTAAATTATCCAATAAATCACTATATTTAAATTCTGTTATAAATAAACTTAAATCTTCGTATTCAAAGTCAATCTATAAATTCAAATTCAATATTTGAAACCATTTAAATATTCCAAATCAAACGTTGAAAAATCCTGGTCGTTACATTCCTCCCCTCTTAAAAGAATTTCATTCCCGAAATTTCTAAGGTAGAAAAATGCTCCAAACCCATTAATTTATCCAAAAACCCACTAGTGAAAACTTGATATTTCACTTTCTACTCTTTTTGTTTCACCCAAAACACTTAATTTTTAATCCTAATCCCAAAATCCTTTATTTAGATTGTAAATTCAAAATTATTTCTTCGTTAACAAAATTTTTCCAAAAAATTTCAAATTTTTTTGGCAGAGTTTCCCTTGTACGAAGGACCTTTTGCAATATGACAAGAGAGACAAATATATACATTGACCCACACGGTCGAAAAACAAAATATATAACAATATTTTATAATTTCGTAGTATTTAATCTGAAAACGTACTTTATTTTAGCATTTTTAAGCAAGGGGCTTATTAGTTTTGAAATTCGTGCAATCAAAGTCTAGCTAAATGGCCTCCAGGCACCTGTACTTACTCAATTTAAACACATAAGTATGAAAACATGAATATAAATAACATTTCACTTATTTAAATGGTTAAATCACATAAGTTTAATAAGCAATTTCATGCTAAACATATACCATAAGTAATTTTAAGGTTCTAACACCAATTTAATCACTTTCAGTCGATCCATATATCATTTTATTCAAGTTTAAATGATTTTGAACTCACTTTACATGCATTCAATTATTTTGAAACCAAACAAACTCACCTCCATTCCAAATTGATTAAAAATCAATTTGTTTACTTTCCATTTGATTTGTATAATTTTATATACTCTGTTTTCTTAGACCATAATTTTCTATGCAAAATTCAACGATATTCATTTAATAGAATAATCATTTTATCTTATAACCATTTAAATTGACTCCAAATCAATTTTTATTCGATTCCTTTCCATTTCGAATTTATTCACGATCAATTCAGTTGAATTCCATTCGTGTCTACTTTTATTACATTCAAATTCATTTTATTCACTCGGAATCATTCCATGCTACCTTATTTAATGACCACTTTTCAAATTTATTTGAACCAAGCTTTTATTCGAAATATTTACTTAATTTAATTTATTTACTTTAAATTATTTCAATTCCATAACTTGAGTTTTTTTTGGGTATAATTTCCAATTCAAACTACTGATTTTATTTTTATTCAATCAAATACCATCCAAATTACTAATTTATTTAGTTAGTTCATTCATTTTATCCACTTCAAATTTTAATTCCCTTCTCGAATTCATTCTTAAATTTATTTAATTCGTATTTAAGGCCACATTAAATTTATTCATACTCAAACTTATTTGCGACTCAACCCATTTCTATTTCCATTCAAAAATTATAGCTTATAGTTATTCTGTCACTTTATAATTCACATATTCATATTTAATTCAATCCCATATAATTCAAATCCAATTCACTTTCCATTTAAATTTAAATTCCTTTTATTATTACCATCACATCATTTATTTGTTCCATTTAACTTTGCTTAGTTAATTTACCATTTTATTAATTTATTTAAGAAAGAATTTAATTCCATTCAATATTATCTATAAATCAATTCAATTTTTATTTCCAACCCAATATAAATTCAACTTTATTTTATTTAACTAGCCTATGTTTAGTTTTTCATTCATTTTGACTTATTCAAGTTAAAATCTATTCCAAAATTCAATTTCCATATTTCCCTTTCCTGATTTAGAATAATTCCCGTTTTATAAGCTTATAACTTATTTCCTGATGATTTCTAAATCATTTAAATAAGGGTTCTAGAATTCAAACCATTGTATTGGAATTTTAACCATTTCTAAATATGATTTCTAACATATATATAACCCTCTGTTTCAACGAACCATTCTATTGGAATTTTAAAAATTCACTTGGTTCCATCCCAAAGCAATTCTCTTTTGGAATTTTCAAAACAACCTTGTTTTTCCTTGAAACAATCCAAAACAACGACCATGGTGCCAATCCATCACTTAGAAACTCAAAAATAAACACCGATGATGTCGCGATCATCATTAGAATTATTTTCCAATGACCGAAGAGATTTCAGTGCTATTATCACCGTCAAAAATCCATTTAAAAACACTTATCTATTCAAAAATATCTCCAAATAATAATAATATTATTTATCTCAAAATTCTTTGTAAAACATTTCACAAACCGGGATTAAATTTTCATACTCTGATTTTTAATGAAGTCTTTGTTTTTAACTCAATGGTATAATCCATATTTATACAATGTCTATTTGGTTTTACGATCTATTTATAATCTTGTTTGATTATAATATTATCATCCAAACACTCCAAATATACCATAATAATTTTAGAAAATTATTCCCTTTATATAAAAATATAATTTGGGTAAAATTATTTCATTTACCGCCTTTAAAAAAATACCGTGGCGGTTATCATATTCAAGTGTTTAAAAACTCGTATCAATTTTAGTGGCATCCCACTATTCAATCGGAATTTATATTCAACTCAACCAATAAGTCAACTCAATATAAAACAATTTATATTCACTAACAAATACATGCTCATATCCATTATATGCTCAAACTCATTCTAGAGTACTACTGACTCTATCTCTAATGAGTAATCCCCAATAGAGCCAAGGTTCTCGCTTAACTTTCGGCTTTGATACCAAATGTAAAGGCCCGTAAATCCGTACACTTTGAATCAAAAATATTTCTCCTCGGCTCAACTCAAAATGGATGGAAATATGAATCTTTAGAGTAAGAAGGAAAAAGGTAGAAGAAAATAAGCAACAACACAGAATCTCCCAATCGCAGTGGAAAAATATATAATATATAGTGATAGATTCTTATACGAAAGAATCTGTAACAGTTTATATACTTACAATCATCAGAGTACACCAATCAATACATCAAATTGGACAGTTATATAACTTGCCCTTACACGGCGGAATATAAGTCAAGTACGGAAATACGTCTGAAAACTCCTCCCGCTCGTCTCCTGAGCTCCATAGCGTTTAAACCTGAATCTGTGAGAATTATAATAAAATAACACCTGAGTCAGTCTAGAAAACTAATGTGAGAAAACACACTCAATTTGAATTATTAGAGTTATCAAAAACCTTTGAAAAACAAAGTATCTCATAAGACCACGTCACAAATGAACACGACGGGTTTTTACCTTACGATAACCAAAATATTTTTATAGAAAATCCAGTGATATGGTAATAGTGTCTAAGTATAAATACTTATACAAATAGCTGAAATTGTTACATTAATTAAATTCCAGCATACTAGGTTCTACAAACAAAACCGTAAGTTCGTATTGGAGAATGGAATCCAACGAATGATTGGGTCACTGGGATACCGTCCATCACAGTACACCTCTAGAACAATGTACCGAGGACCATGCCAGGATACCCTGCTACACAAGACCGGCTTACCCCAGACCTAGATAGACAGAATATGTTGTCACCCCAGGTGTTACCACCCTTACTATCGAGCTCTCCTTTCATGCACAACCATATCTATAAAAAATAGATTTCCGAGGACATCTAGAAAGGTGATAACATACCTACTTGGGTGTGACCCACTTAGACTTAATGCATCTCCCCTGTTTTAGTCATTCCCAGTTGATGAGAATCGAGGCTTAGCATTACCTTTCAAGAACGAATTTCACTTAGAATGCTCATCGCCCTCCAATGATGATGTTTTAATAGCATTCGTCCATACAAGTTGTCCTGGGTCCGGACAAACCGAATCACCGTCTTCATCATCTTCACGTATTCATTCATAATGTTCAAACCAGATCAAAATTATTTTCGGATAATCAAATCTGATCCCTGTCTCTTCGAAATGATTAACGAAATTGGCCAATATTGATAATCGGTTATTGAACTATCAATAAAAATCCATAAGCAGTCAGAAGGCCCAATTTATATTTTGTTTCCAAAAATTATCCATTCAAATACCTTTACACATGTACATATTCAATTTCCTTTCCATATTCCAATATTTGAAAACAATTTCAAACTCTTAAATCCATACAGGATATTTCACCATTTCCAATACTTAGAAGTATTTTTCGACTTCCATTTTGGAACACCTAGAAAATATTTCCATTCCAAATCATTTCCCACTAGAAGTATTTCCAAACCTTCATTTCAATACTTAGGAAAATATTTATACGTAAAATCTCCAAAATCATTGTAATACTTAACTTGGTAATATTTCATAACTTATACCACGAGTCTCAAAATTTTAACAAATTGTTTCTACTGTCTCTAAAGCCGATTTTACTTATTTAAAAACCCACCTAACCATTTATAACTCCTTTAATAAATTCAAAATCTTCCCAAAGTGTCCAATTTATAAGGTTTGTCTTCTACTATCCGGACATTTGAAATTCTCTTAAGTCTCTAACATTCCATTTATAAGGTTTCTCTTCTAAAAATCTCATCCTTTAATAAACTCGGCTATTGTAACAACCCGATATTTTCAACCATTTGCATCCACACATGTCGAACTCAAATTGCTTAAAATATCAGATTGTTAATTTATATTTGGCTGAACACATCATATACGTAAATAAAATAATCACAGAATCATAGACACATAGTAATACAACAATAAGCAGTGGAAACAAATGAATAGTAGTTCATGAAGCTAATATATATATATATATATATATATATATATATATATATATATATATAGCCGAGTTAAAACTAGATGCAACAGAAGTCTCGAATACATAGAAGTCTCAATACAATAGTCAAATGACATGATCTGAATATTATTGGAGTCAACTGAATAACTGAAAGCCGAATAGATAGATGGATCTCCAAGCGAAGCTCCAACTCCAAAAGGTGAGTCTCGAATGTTGTGACACTCAGTCTTACCCTAGTAAAGCAAAACACAAAACACTTAAGTCAGGATTAACACTCTTATATCAATAAATCAAAATCAAGTGAAATATCAACTGAAATACAAGTAACTTAAAGGATGTTTGGGAAACGCATCCTCTAAGGATCCATGGAACTATCTATTATTTAGTACAATATGCTATTATAATATGTCTATAGTAAAGTAAACTATTAAAATAGCATTAAGGCATTACCCATATTTCCCTTAACACATTTTATATATTCCCATAGTCTATACAGTACCATAACTTCCCCATAAACTGGAGGCTTATCAAAGAGCACTCCATAAGTATGGTACAAAACAAACTCGTAGTGGGCTCGATATGGTTGGTGACACGGCATAACTCGGCAATGCCAGGGTAGATATACCGATTACACTTCCGGGCTGGTTGTAACGCCTAGTCGCAGCTACTGCCTACCTCGATCCACACTTCCAAATCAGAGGGTGCACCAAATCAATCAAAGTAATAGAATAGTATCGAAGAAGTGTGTCCGACCGGAGGAGCTACCTCACCTGGCCTATCAATTGCTTCTATTTTAGCCACCTTAAGCAAACTCACGGGAGTCAGGTCCACATATATACCTCAAATAGAATCGTTGCCATCATCCTACTTCATTCTGGAATCTCCACCGCGTACACAGTTGTTAAAGTGGTTTCTGTATTTGCAGAGAGTATGACAATAACCGATCCCGATCTCCTTGACAACCAACCATTATTATAACACTGTGGTCATTTCGAAATATCATACTTCAAACCCAAAATATCATATCCATTTCACAACCACATCAATACGACATCATTTCACTTAAAATATATTCATTTCCAAAAGCATAGCACTTTCAAAGTTATGTCACTTTCGAATTTATAAAGCTTAGAAATTATAGCATTTTGGAAATCATAACATTTTGAAAACATAATTTTGGAAATTATACACTTTGAAATCATAACACTTCCCACTTAAATAGTTTAGATATTAATAATAGTATATATAATAAAATAGTTTATATAATAAAATAATTATTATACTAAAATAGTTAAAAATTAAAATAGTTTATAAATTAAAATACTTTATAATGTAAAATATTAAGATAGTTTTAAATATATTTTAAAATACTTTATATAATAAAAATAGATTCCTCAAATTCCATAAATCGATTCAAATCAACTCAAATTCCAACATTCAAATTAAAATCAAATCTCAGTTCTTCTATTTCAATTCAAATCTTAATGAACCATTTTATATCGATTTCAAATATAAATATAAACTACAATTTAAACCATTTCGATTTTAATAGATTTCAAAGTTTTAAATATTCAAACATTTTCAAAGCTAAATTTGATAAATTCATTTATATCTCAATTGAACTTCATTATTATTTAATTTTGAAAGATTCACTTACTAAAATCCAATATCATTTAAATAAACCTCAAATTACAAATAAACTAAATATTTCCTTCAATTTATTTAAACTTGAAATATTCATTTAACCACCTTAAATAAAAAATCAACTTATAAAATCATATCTTAAAATCTAAAAATTCAATAAGTTCCAAATAGATTTTTATTACATATAACCCTTAAAGGAATACTATTTCAAATGAACTTAAATTTATCTTCCAACCTTAATTTATTAAAAGTTATTATAAAAGTCTATTTTTAAAATATAAATTTAAATAAATAATTAAACATATTATATATTAATTAAATCAAACTTTATTACATTAAACCTTATTATTAAACTTAATTTATATTTAAACTTGATTTGTATACATTTTAAAATAGTAAAAATATATGTAAAATATTAAAATTAATGAATTTCAAAACTAACTTATAATTGATAAACTTCAAAACATGTACTTTTAAAAATCTTAAATTTAAACATATAAAAAATAACATTTATATAATAAAATCAATATTTATATAAAACCATATATATATATTTATTTTTGAAAAGTTGGAAATCATTTTAAATATATACACACACACACACCAACGATGTTTGTATATAATTTTCTATACTAGGGTCAAGTGATATGGATATCTATCATTTCAATCCGCAATTTAAATATATACGAGTATATATCTTTTCAATCCGCAATCCCAAATTCAATTAAATGAAAATCGCTTGGGTTTATCATTTCAACCCATAATAATTTTCTTCTATTCTGCAAGATCGTTCGAGTATGTATCATTTCAACCCATGGGGAATTCTATACTAAAAAGAAACTTGCAAAGTGAGAATGGTTATGATCATAATATAACATATCAACAACAGGCATATATCATCATTAACATATAAAATATAAATAACAGATCATGGTATCAGATGTCACAGGTGAACAGTTACAAATAATAGCATATATATATATATATATATATATATATATAGAAATTAAATAACCGGCAACAACAATATTTCAATTGTCGTTTCAATTGAAATAAAATTTAATAAATATAAGAACGTTAATCGTGAATGATTGCTCACCTTTCAAGGCTAGAGAGATAATAAGATGACATAGAAATAGATACGCACATGGGACAACGACAAACTAGGATTTGCTGTGATAAATTGATTTGAGATGGTAATTTAGGATGGCACGAGATCGATGAAACAAGGTATATTACATATATATAAATTTTCAAAAATCAATTTAAAAAAATATATTTTCAAAAATCGATATTTAATTCAAACACACATAAAATTTAATATACATGTATTTCAAACACCATTGTTTTAAATTAAAACACATATATTAAAATCAAACACATATATTTAAGAATCCATATTAAACTTTTAAAACACATACAACCTAAAATCTCTCTATATATATTTAAATCATATTTATATATAGACACTAGATAAAATTTTCCAATATAGACTTGCTTCATTATTAATATATGGGCACTTTAAAAATCAATATCAAACTAGAACATGTATAAAGTAACTCAACAAATATACGACACTAGACTTGAGTATATATAAACTTGTAGCTGGTATAAAACATACTATCAACATTGCATATAAACTAATAATTTATACAAAATAATTATATAATTATATCTTACAGAGAAAAGCTGCCCAGGCACTACATAGGGATATTAGACTTATATACACATATAACCTTATATATATAACACTTATATAATTCAACCTCTGTGCAGTATCTAAACTGCCACAACATAATATATATAAACTTAAATCACAGGATATGCTTGTATGTATATAAACTATTATATAGAACCAATATATAACTTCATAACATATTCGTATATACTTTGAAATACATACATGTTTCTAACAGTCCAACATTTTATATATATACTAACTGTAACGAAATCTTATAAACTCATATATATATATACCACAGGTGATCAATACTACCACTCAATATGTAAACCAAATATGTATATTAAAATTTAAGGCTCTGTCTATATTTTAAAGGTCAAAATATCAATATGTAAATAATAAAACACAGATTATATATATAACCAATATATACATACCTTTTATATAAATAGATGACGCTGGTGAGGGGATGGTTAGGTCGAGAAGAAGTGAGGGGTTCGGCTAGGGGAGATGGATGCTGGAGGAAACCGAGATCTGTAGGGCGAGGTGGCTATGGTGGCAGGCGGAAGGAAACTGGATAGCAGCTGTGGTGGAGGTTGTGCATGGGTGTGAGGCATTCAAAGTGGAGCAAGATTCGATGGAAGTGGCTGAGTCAGTTCTAGGAAATTGCGGGTTCGCTCACGGTTGAAGGGGGAGGTCAGCATTGATTGAAGTCGAGGAGGTTTTGTTAAGGCGGTGGCACGATCTGGTCCGAGGTTGGGGTCATGTGGGTTTGAGAGGTGGTTCGAATGAAATGGTGGCTGAGAAAATGGAGAGGGAGATAAGTGAATGGGGTTTGGGATGGTGGCGGGTATGCGGAGCTGTTGTCGGCTGTCACTCGTGGAGGGACGCAATGTTGGAGGCGCTGTTGTGGATGTTCGGCTGTAGTCAGATGTTGAGGTGAAGAGAATGGAGGTGGATAAATGAGCATGCGCAGGAAGTCAAAGAAGAATGCAAAGTTTTTATAATATTATATTTTTTCACGATTGAAGACATAAAGGGCAGAAGGCAATGCAAACTAATTATAAATTGAAATGGAAAATAAATAAATAAACAAAATGGTGGGAATGGAAGAGTCAAGCATTGGTTTCTGAAAAATAAAAGCTAGTGGCCGCTTGAATTTCTCACGTTGGAAAATCAAATGGCGCAGTGAAAACAAAAGGTCCAGAATTGATACCGATATGGTGAATCGATTTCGCGGCTTCACCACGTACTGAACACTAAAATATACAAACGAATATACTGCAGAGATCAACATGAAGAGACAGTCAAAACGGTATATAGATATCAGTGGTACGACTATCCTATCAAAAGTTGATAATTGGTACCGAAAATGCTGCTAATACGCCAAAATTTAAGATAAACGGAGCAATAGCAGTCCAAATTTGGTGAAACGAAATATGACGTCACACTCAGAAGATGATTTACAAATTTATTATATAAAAATATCCAGGCTTGGAAAACATTTTATTATCATCTAATATTAACTGATTTAAATTAAATAAAATTACATAATAGAACAAATTTCCATATTATCTGTTGAAAATTTACCATTTTCTATGTTTAAATAGGCATAGTCCAAATATCAAATTTTTATTTAAAATTCAACTATTTAAAATTGCATAAAATTTCTGTTAATTACATTATTAACACCACTAAAATTTGCGGTTCGTTACATCTACACATTTCGAGAGAACTTATGAATAAATTTATAATCATTCCAAAATTATACATACATACATACATACATACATAGATATAGTGAGTATTTTCTTTAAAGAATAGTAGTTTATTTAAAATATGTTTAAGTTATTATTTAAAGTATTTAAACACTTTTTTAACATCTGTATCTCATTTTTAGGTGAACAAATAAATTTCCAAAGCTGAATTTAAATGTTAGAATTTATTAAATAAATACTTAACATTTGAAAATCTACTTACCGAAGTATTTAAATTTCAACTGGTTTAAATTTCCATAGTTTTAAAATAATAAAATTTCCCTTTGAAAACAGTTTCAGTTCTTACAATTTAAAATATATTTCTAGAATCTCAATAACCAATTTTAATTAACAGCTTTCTCTCGATTTCACAATATATCGATTCATTGTCGATTCCCTGACCATTTTCATTTCAAAAATAAAATCTACTATTTTTCCTCAACACTGCTTTTATTTTCGAATATAAATTCACCCTATGAATTTATATTTTTAATTATCATCTGATATTGAATTCCTTTTTTTATAAACATCGCTTATCAATTTTAAAACCCCTTTGGTTTACCTGTTTATAAAACAAATCTTATTTATAAAATTCCATTATATATGTTCCTTCCTTATAATTCCTTTTATACTTCCAATCTATTTTAAATATTGACTTCAACTCCTTTTTATATTTCTAATATCATTTACAAATCCTCTTATATAATTCTTTTCAAAATCCCATTTAATAATTCATTGTAGTTAGGTATAACCAAAATCAATATATTTTTCTAATTCGATTCTTTAAGATAACTCTATTTCTAATATATACATACATACAAATATATATTTGTATCTTTATATCAAATTCCTTTTTTGTTCCTTAAATTTTTAAAATATATTTATAGTATTTGAATTTTCAAAATTCAGGCTAGCGCTGCAATAACATCCAATAATTTCAATCACTACAATAATCTATAATAGATTATTCTACACATATAACACCATATATGAAAAAATAAAAGTAAATTTTGAGGAATCCAGTTGGATCCCTCCAACCCGTTTTCCTACATCCATAGACGTTAATACAATATAAAATAAATACCAATCCCACTTCGCGGGGGATATCGCAATATCCGCTATTATGTGGGGGCGCACAGGGTCTCATCCGCTATAATGTGCGGGAATATCACTCCGAATACTAATATATATACTACTATATATTATATAATCATCCAACCTATAATTAAAATTTATTAATCAAATCAGTATCCAATATTTTAAATTTTAAATATGGCCATCCGAAAACGAGTGAGAAATTCTCACCTTGGTTTTTATTTTGACAAATAACCAGATTTTAGCTTCACTAAAATCTCAACTTACTCTGAAAAATCCCAAATTAATTCTAGGTTATTCATTTCACAGCTATGAATCCATCATGACTAATTTCATAATTTTTGTATCTCACATAAATAATAATTTTTTCTCAAATTTATATAAGTTAAATATTCCAAATTTTTTGATTAACAAAACTAGTTATAATTTAAATTTCTAATTACCTTCTTCCCCACTCCAGCCGTCTACAACCTAAACAACTTTGCTCATTCCAGATCATGATGTCGTCCATGATTCGAACTTCCAATATCTCGTTTGCCAACACTACCTCTGCTCACCCCCTTCGACTGCCCAGCCTCACAGCCCCACGTATCTCACCACCCTCGCGAGGCATGAGAGCTTTCATCGAATCGTGACGAGACCAAGCAGTAGCCTCTACCACTTGTTCACTGCAAGCCTTCTTCGAATCACGATTTCCTAAATCTAGTTCCAACCCTATGACTTCAAGGCTTCTTGCATTCATTCAGACCATTGACTTCACTGATACCCATCATGCCATCATCTAGAGACGCGGGTGCCAAAACTCTAAAACCCATTGCGCTGTCGAACTTGTCCTACCATCATGATCGCGAGCGCCGCGATTTCCCCCCAAGTTGCCAGGTTCGCCTCCTCGCGAATGCCTGAATTGATTTCGGTTCTCGTGTTTTGATTATGATTGTAGAGTTAAAGAAGATAGTTGTGCATTTTTTCTTCTTAATACGAATGATTTTCGTTTTCTTCTTCTTTTAATCTGTTTTCCCTTCGTTCGAATTTATGGAAGTGGAAAGGGATATTGCATGTGTTAAGGAGAAGAGTGATGTGAAGTTTTCGTGTTATAATAGGTAAGGTGTTTGAGTGAAAGAAAGGATGGCTGACATGAACATGTCAAATATATATGTATATACATTTTATATAGTGGAAATTAGCCACAATGACCTCTTTAGCAAGTGCAATTAGTTTCTAGGACACACAACTGAACTAATTACTTTTAAGCTGTGCAGTTAATACCCAGCTATTACCCCATTATAACCCTGCTATATCTCATAGCGGATTTCTGCCGCTACGATATTTTCATATAGCCCCAAATATAGCCTTTCCGCTTTAAGCCCCGCTATATTCCGCTATATCTTTTTTAAAATAAATGAATTAAAAAATGATATTTATACATTATAAAAATTATGAAATTAATTTATTTAATTGAAATTTTAATATATTTCCAGGAATGAAAATACTTTAATATTCTACTAAATTCAATTATGTTATATAACAATTTTACGTTTATTTCCAATATATTCACACATTTTTTTATTTAAAATTATTTATGTATTAGTTATAATTTAATTGAATGTTAATTTTTCACTTAATTACCATTTATATATTTGTAAAAACAGTAAATACGAGTTTTATATGCTATTTTAGAGCCATCCGCTATGTCCCGCTATATCCCCGATGTATCCTCGCTATGACTTTTTGCACGTCCACCGTATTGAGTCCGCCGAGCGCTTTAACTGCACAGCTTTTAAGGACAAAATGCAAAATAATTAGTTTCTAAGGCCTAAAAACCTATGAAATTATGTCCTTGCAAGTAATTGGACTGCCGACTTTGTCCTTAAAAGTAATTATTCTGCTGACTTTGGCCTTGAATTAATTTCTATAAATGTGTGTCCTAGAAACTAATTGGACTACAAAGTTTATCCTTCTAGTGAAATGCCCCTTTTATATATATGTATAATATAAAATTTCAAACCGTCACATTTACGTAACCTAAAATCTCAAACCCCTACAATGCATGTCGCTAGGCGTTTATAATGTTATATCCCAATTCCGAATGCAATGTAAAAGGTTTCGAGTCCTAATTCGATTGTATAGAGAAGATAGCATTTTGGACCCAATTATTATATTGACTTTCGATATAAATTTCAGCACGTTATATACCGTACAATCAAACGATAACTCCAAAAGCTACGAAATTTGAAATCCGATAATAATACACTATTACGGATCCAATGGAACTAGTTCCATCTATATATGCCTTGGAAGGCTATTTTAAATGTCAATTTAAACAAACTATTTTTTAAAAATTGAACAGATCACTTTTAAATTCAATTTTAAAACTTTTATCATCTTCGTTATTATTAATATAAATTGCACAAGCCTTTAAATTATTTTTGTCAAGCTTAAAACTCAAGATACAATAATTTAACCAATATTTAATTATTAAATTCAATAATTAAATTATCTAATAAATCACTATATTTAAATTTCGAATCTATTTTACAAATAAACTCAAATCTTCATATTCAAAGTCAATTTATAAATTTAAATTCAATATTTAAAACCATTTAAATATTCCAAATCAAATGTTGGAAAAAACCGGGTTATTACATTAAATATTACCATTTCATTTTTCAAATAAGGCTCCCACCAATTTTTTATGTTCCTCCAAACCCTAAGGCAAAACATAAAAGTCTTTTAACTTTGCTGGTAGATGTTAGGCCTCATTTGTCTTGGAATTCGAATCATGAGTTTGCTCAACTAATCATAGCTCCACAAACGATGGATAACTCTTTATCGGTTGTATCATATACACATCCTAACCCATGGTTTCTTGTCCTAATCTCATTTTGACCTTGAGTTTGCTCAACAAATCATAGATCCAAAAACGATGGATAACTCTTTATCAGTTGTATCATACAAATCCTAACTCATGGTTCCTTGTCCTAATCTCATTTTGACCTTAAGTTTGCTCAACAATCGAAAGAAATTATTCACACGTACCTACCATTTCGTGATAAGCTAAATATAGTACATGCACCTTGAGTTTGCTCAAAAAATACTTACAATTATTTTACTTTGTCTTGTTAATATATATTAAGAATACTACACATAACATCTCTAGCTTGAATTTGCTCAACAACTAGAAAGTATGTAAGTAATTAATTAATATATAAATGGTAGAAGATAACACTTATATAAAGATCCATAACCTTCAATACATAATTAAGTAATACCGACTTATGGAATAATGTATTTCTTATGAAATACCCCTGTGACTCAAGTGTTGGGCACATCAAAAATCATGGTATATGTACTATAGGTATCTATTTAATCCTTAAGTCTAATTGAGTTTCTTATTATTCCACCTTTAATTTATACATTCATATTATATAAGTCTTAATCATTATATAATTTTTATATTTAATTAACTTATAAATAGTCTTATGTATAATATTATATTAATTAAATCTTATTTAATCAGTTTAATTAATCAAAATTTTAATTTATTTTGATTTGTTCATTTTAAACACTTTAAATTGAATATGTGTATTATAAAATTTGTAATAACACACATATATCTTATATATACGTATTATACTATTTATCAATTAACATTTAATTAATATATCTAATTAAAACAATTTTATTTAATTATAATTAATTCCAAAAGTTATATCTATTCCCCTAATGGCTTAAGATACTGTTACATATATCAATATATAGTTACTTAATTTAATCAGTTAACTTTTAATTAATTACTCAATTTAATTAATCTAATTAATTTTTCAAAAATAATTATTTTATTTTCAAAATAATTTTGAAATTTTTTTGTAGCATTTATAAATCATTACTTATTTTAAATTAACCTTTTAAATTTAAAATTTTATTTTAATTTCAACATATAGTTTGAAAATTAGCCTAAGGCCTAAATTGGTTTGGGCCTTTACACTCGGATAACCTTTAGGCTTATTTTATCATTTCGCGCTAGGTAGTAGCTGGGTAGGGTAGAGTACTTGACTGCTCAAACTCAAGTTTGGAAACTACTTTTCTAGACACCCTACTATATAGGTAGGATTTAATAAGTTAGCCATAAGAGTATTAGTTTAGACCGCCTAGGCTATTTTGTTTTGATACCATTATTGGAACTAGGCCAACCTGCAGCGGTGTAATTGGGTAAATTTTAATTTTTTTTACCTATTTGAATCTTTAATGGGCTTGTGTAGTCTAATTTATGTAGAACTTTTCTAAATTTTATTTAAAATAAAATGAATATTTCATTTGAATTATATAAAAAATTATTTTATATATTGTTTTATATCATAATATATATATATGTATGTATGTATTTGTATCATATACACATATATGTGTACGTGCATATGCACCTGAACAATGTGTACATGGTTTAACGTGTCCGTGTATAGATGTTGGGATTTACACCGGAATAGACATATTAGTCCCTCTTGTATTCGATTCGCTGTCTAAATGTACAAATATTTGTATCATAATAAAATATTTAAGTAAATATATATATATATATATATATATATATGCACATGCATATACTAAATGCCAGTTATAAACAATTTTTTATATAAAACATTTATAAAATTTATATTGTATATATATGTGTGTGTAAATATATATAAATATGTGTGTGTGCGTGCGTGCGTAAACGTAAATATATATTGTTAACTCGCCTTTTGGCAAGGTAGTATATAAATGGATTTAATCCTATAGACTTCACGATTACCGATGCTGGAATATCATAGACTTGGTTTAGATGAATGGATGGACAATCAATTATAGATAATAATAATATAAAGCCAGGGTTAAGCAAAGTCGATGAAGGAACGATGTGGAACTTGTAGAAAGGCATAGTTCAGGTCGGCATTGGCTTTACTTCGGGTCGGCAGAGGGTTGATTGCCAGTCGGCATAGGCATTACTTCAAGTTGGCATAAGCTAGAGTTTGTACTAATTCGGGTCGGTAAAGGAGGATTCATTTCGGGTCAGCATAAAGTTGCTTCGGGTTCTACTTCGGGTTGGCATAGGGTTCGCTTCGGGTTCTACTTTGGGTCGGCATGGTGTTGGTCCGGGTTGGCATTGTTACTTCATGTCGGCATAGAGTTGCTTTGGGTTCTACTTCGGTTCGGCATAGGGTTTGCTTCGGGTTCTTCTTCGGGTCAGCATGGTGTTGCTTTGGGTTAGTATGATGTTACTCTAGGTCGGCATAGGATAAACGAGTTATGCTCGACGATCATTATGGTGGGCCCACGTAGGTGAGAAGCCCTGTAGCCGAGATTTCACCTATAAATACATCAGGCTTGGCTTCGAAGAAATGATCTTCATTCGGCTTCTCTTCATCTTTCACCTAGAGGCTACTCTGCCATTTTTATTCTAGAATTCTAGATTGTAATTGTAATCAAATTTATGATGATAAAAAGGATTTTTCTGAAGTGGACGTATGCCCGAGTTAGTCGAACCACTATAAATCTTGTCTCTCTTTTACTTTCTTTCATTTTTAGTTTTGGTTATTCTTCATATTATATTCCCTACATATATTCTATCTATGATCCATGCTTGGATACTGGTACTTTCACTTATAATTGGATGTTTGTGACCAATTTTGGTGCAAACATTTTGATGCTTTCGTTGAAAGAGCTTGCATTCATGAATTTGGAAGTTAGAATCTTAGATTTAAAAGCTTGGGAATTTGGATCTAGGAAGCAATGGCTAAGAAATCAATAAGGAGACAGAGAACAGAGAGAAGCCATCATGAAGGAAGTCAGGAGGCTTCCTTAGGAGCTAATCAGACCTCAATCTGAAAGGATGATGGATGCTATGCAGAATATACTCCAACAGATTAGACAAGCTAGAGCGCAAAGCAAGGAAATGGAGTAGCACCGAATGCTAGAAATGTGGATCAAAAAGTTGGAGCAGTAGGAGAAGAGGCAATCTAGAACCGGAACCAAGGAAATAGAGCAACCAGAATACTGGATGGAGTGGAGCCATCGAGAGCAGCCCCTAAACTCGAAGGGCATGCCTTCGGATCATATTAGTTCGATTCAAGGTAGGATACTAGGTAGTGCTATGTAGTTTGGCATCGATCGGAATATGGATACTCATCCAGAAGGGCAGGTTTTAGGATTCCCTCATGGATTTGTGGGCAGGTTGGAGACAACCGACAAAGACTACCACTTGACGATAACGACAAGTTGGCGGTTATGATCAGACGGGCCATGAGAGGAGGATTGGTAGAGATTTGGAGGATATGAACTGGAGCCCCTTTGCTCCTACGATTGAATAAGCTAGGAATCCATCGAAATTAAAATTACCAACGCTGGAAAGATATGATGGAAGGATGGATCCCACTGTTCACTTGACAAGGTATATGAGGCACATGGAAGTACTAAGGGCATCAGAGGAGGTCATAGCACAATGCTTCCCTTTGTATTTAATGGATATAGCAGCATTATGGTCAGACAATTGGAAGGCGGCTCTATTGGTACGTGGATAGAATTGATCGAATGGTCTATGAGGCAGTTTAGAGTGCACATCTCGAGACCCAAGAATGTGATGAGTTTGACAACACTAAAACAGAAGACCATAGAGTCTTTAAGGAGTTTTCTAACACGGTTTAATGCTGCGGCGGCATCGGTGGATCATCCAGATCCATCCATGGTTTAGATGGCAGCTGTATCTGGCATTGCTGATGGCATAGAGTTCAAGGATTCGCTAGCACGAGATCCACCTAAGGATTTAGGGGAATTTTACCACGAACCAGAAAGGTTCCTATGATAGAAAGATGCATGAGCAAACAGACCAAAGGTGAATGCCATGTAAAGTAAGGGATCATCAGGAGATGTAAACAAGAACGATAAAGGAAAAAGAGAATGAATGACAGTAGTAATATCTCTAAAAGGAAATAGAGAGAATCGAAATTCTTTTCTTACACGGTTTGGAATGAAACTCTGGAAAGGATCTATTTGGATACTCGAGGGCGCCTCCAGTATTGAAGGCTAACAAAAGGGAACCCTTCGAATACGAGCGGGCATCAGGAAAGCATTGCCTATTCCATGAGTTGGATGGGCACAACATGAGTGACCGCAGGCATTTGAAGGATATCGTTGAGGAACATGTGAGGAATGTTCATTTGCTACAATATATAAGGAATTAAGCTGTGGCAGTGGAACAGGCGCAGCCACCGCTCACCTTGAATGGAGGTGACACTGGATCAAGGAATCTCATCAGCTTATTATTAGCTGATTGGATTTATGGCATGGAATGAGTAATAAACCCCACAGTAAAATGGCTAAGTCACTTACACATGTACGAGATCGAAGACAATCCCAAGGCATGCTCTGAGATGACAATGAACCATGGTTCTTGAGTTTATGAAATTTTGTTTTTTCTATTTACTGCAAACTTTAGCTTTCCTAGTACTATGGCTGTTTAGTTTTCTTGGTTGTACGGGCTTTTATTTTATATTTTACCAAGCGGACTCCAGAGTGATTAAATTTAGACTAATTTAATAAATAAAACAGGTTACGGTTATAGCCCCAACTGGAAAGATAAGGCAATAAGCGCGACTTATGAGTCCTTTCGTCGGAGAGCGACAGGATGGACTCGGACATGGATAAGTCCTCGACCGGGGATCGAGGCCGAAGTAGGATACCCCATGGATAAGTTCTTAAATGGGGATCGAGGCTGGAGTAGGATACCCCATGGCTAAGTTCTCAACTAGAGATCGAGGCCGGAGTTGGATACCCCATGGATTAAGTCCTTGACCGAAGAGTCAAGGCCGAAGAAGGAAAGCCATGGATAAACCCTTGATCGTAGAGTCCTGGCCGGAGTAGGATAAAATAACCCTGATAAGTCTATGGATTTGGATTTGGACTCGGAGAGGTCTCGGATTTGGATATGGACTCGGAGAGGTCTCAGATTTGGATTAAATGATCTGGAGAGATCGTGGATTCAGTTAATGGATTTGGGATGGATTCAGAATTGGATATCGACTTGGAACAGTCATGGATTTCGCTAATACTCCTGAGAAATCAAGGAATTGGTTTGGCAATGGATTGGACTCTAGGTTTTATGATATGACGATCAATAAATTATGGAATTATGGCAATTTAAAACACGCTTTCCAGTAGCAAAGTGTGTTTTGAGGGGCAAGTGTTAACTCGTCTTCTGGCAAGGCAGTATACAAGCGGATTTAACCTAATAGACTTCATGGTTATCGAGGCTAAAATATCATAGACTTGGTTCAGATGGATGGATGAACACTCAATTATGGATAATAATATGAAGCCAGGGTTAAGCATATTCGATGGATGAACGATGTGGAACTTGCAGAAAGGAATAGCTTTTGATCGGCATTGGCTTTACTTCTGGTCGACACAGGGTCTGCTGCGGGTCGGCGTAGGCATTACTTTGGGTCGGCATAAGCTAGAGGTGTACTACTTCGGGCCAGCAAAGGAGGATTCGCTTCGGGTGGCATAGAGTTGCTTCGAGTTCTACTTCGGGTCGGCATAGGGTTCACTACGAATTTTGCTTCGGGTCGGTATGGTGCTGCTCTGGGTCCGTATTGTTACTTCGGCATGGTATAGAGTTGCTACGGGTTCTACCTTGGGTCAGCATAAGGTTCACTTCGGGTTCTACTTCGGGTCACCATGGTGTTGCTTTGGGTGGCATGGTGTTACTCCGGGTCGGCATAGGATCGATGAGTTGGGCTCGTTGATCATTATGGTGTGCCCATATATGTGAGAAGGCCTTGTAGCTGAGATTTCACCTATAAATACAATAGGCTTGGCTTCGAAAAAAGGATCTTCATTTGGCTTCTCTTCATCTTCCACCTAAAGTCTACTCTACCATTTTTATTCTGGAATTCTAGATTGTAACTGTAGTCAAATTTCTTATAATAAAAAGGATTGTTCTGGAGTGGATGTAGGTAGGAATTAGCCGAAACACTACAAATCTTGTCTCTCTTTTGCTTGCTTTCATTTTAATTTTGGTTATTCATCATATTATATTCTCTACATATATTCTATCTATGATCTGCGACTGGATATTTGTGCTTTCACTTATAATTGGGTGTTTATGACCAATTTTGGCGCATATATATATATATATATATATATATATATATGTATGTATGAATAAGTAGACCATTAAACATTAGTTTTTAAATTTTTTTACACCTATATATGTATATAATATATAATATGAAAGCCTAAAATAATATATTAAACTAATATTTTATTTTAAATTAATTTAAACAGTACAATAAATATGTATAATTAGATATAGGAAAAATGGTACAAGGAAAAAAAATAAGAAAAAAATTTTAGGCCGAACGACAACAAGTTTGTTTTTTTAGGCTGAAGGACAATGCTAGTTATAACTAGCATTTTGTATAGTGTAAAACTGAAATAATGCTAGATATAATTAGCATTTTGTATAGAGTAAAAGTTGAATATAATGCTAATTATAACTAGCATTTGTCCTTCAGCCTAAAAAACAAACTTGGCGTCCTTCAGCCTAAATATTTTTTAGAGTTTGTCTTTTTCTCCAATTCTCTCAATTATACACACACACGCACGCACACACATTAATATAAATAATATTTTTTTTAAAGATTATGCTTTTACAGATTATTGTTCTCGGCAATATAATTTTTTATTTCTTTTTCAGTTTTGAATTTTTTAGCAAAGCTAGCCGGCTTTAAAGTGGGTTGTGTCACTGTATAAATAATGGGAAAATAGGTGTTCTGCCTATGTACAAAACAGCTAAATGGGAGCAATAAGCCCAACCATGATGAAAAAATAAGTACATGGGCTAGGCAAAAGGAGCCTTGAATACTAAAAAACAAAACTACATGCCCTTTAAAGAGGAGCGGCCAGAACTAACGTCAAATGACGGGCCAATAACATGCACAAATCCAGGGAAAAGAGTTGCTAGATTCAGATCATAACCATCAGAAGTGGGTGAGTAAATAAATTTCCAATCCCAAGTAACATCATAAAACTTCCCTTTATTCTCCTCACCAATCTCACCGGACCTAGTAAGAGTAAGACCCTTACCCTCGATATGATATAAAAGACTATGACTCTCTCCCCCAACATCACTAATAAAGGCATAGTAAGTGTCAGATTCTGGCAAGTAACGCATATAAAAAGGAACATGAATCCAGGCTCACTCCTCAGAATTCCAAGTAAAAGAATCAAATAAAATATTGTGGCATCCACAGACCGGGCCTTACCAACAGGATCATCAATAACAGGAGAGTCAACAGCAGGATTCTCAATAGCAGAAACTACAACAGGAGCAACCACAACAGAAGCATCAGTAGCAGGAGTCAAATCAGTAAGAGCGACTAGGAGGAGGCACAGAGGGAGGCGGAGAAACCTTTGGGACCCACCTCTTGATAGGTGGATAGGGCAAAGGAACCCGATCAGATAGAGGAATGCCAGCAGAGGTCGAACTAGAACTCTCTTCCAAAAGATGCCCAAAAGACCAATAGACCGTATATATATCCGGTTTCCAACTGTATAGCACTCTGACCTCAGCAAAAAGGCCCTCATCGATTTTGAATTTTAGCATCGAAGGTAATGTTTGTCCTGGGTTATTGTATTCAGAGCTTTGGCATAAACTAATCTATTCTTGGCTACTATGTTTGCATCATAACAAATCATCTTACCAATAAGGCCAACTAGCCAATTAATCCCGATAAGAGGCTGAAGAATAGAAGGAATATGTGAAAATGGGCCCAAATAGGAATAGACAAAACCTAAGAACGTGCCCTATCCACGGACGGACTCCACGTAGTACTAATGAATGGTTTCCCTTCTATGAGAATTGGGTCGACTTCAAGCATACATTGTCTTTCATCACTTCACGAGAATTTCATTGTCAAAATGAACACTCAAACCCCCTCTTTGCTTTCAAACTTGGTTGCATTTAGCTTTTACAATATGATAGGAAGGATTGGAGTCGAGGAAAAAACCCAACAGATAATCTTTCCAGTAAACAACACTAGCCTTAATCACTTCCTTAGGAGGAATCATAACACCGTCAATCTCAACATTGTCAAAGCAAATTGGAGAATACAAACCAGCATTATTTGGTATTTTGGTGGAAAGAGACGACCACAAAGGAGCAGACCTAGGTGGAGATGGTTCCAAAGCGGAAATGAGACTATCAAAAAGCAATTGTCAACAAGAAGGCAAGTCAACCGAGGTGATAACTGGTTCAACATTTCCGCAAATAAATGGTGTGCAACCATGTACAACACCATCGTTAAAGGACTTAGACCCTACAGCTTCATTCCCATCACACAATCATTTCTGCCCACTTTGGCAACATGAACCGAACCATTTACCACTACGATGTGCTGATTTTCATCAAAACCATTATCAGAAACATATTTTAATTCAACTACAGATTGTGACCAAGAGGAGTTACCTGCATTAGCTAGTAGCTGCAAATAGAAAGTGCTCTCCAATGACCAACGGACAAGCAAATACATGCTTGGCGACAATAATGGGAGAGTTTATATCCTTTAGCAGAGAGGCAAAAGAACTAGCTTCAGGCAAAATTTTCAAGGCAGAATCGGTCTCGACTTAGGGAGCAATGTTGCAAATATCGCTTTTGTCAGGAACATAAGGTGAAGACGCGTGGGTGCTCCGATATTGTCAATGGCTTCTCTGATACACAGACCAAAGAAGAATTAAACACAGCGCCTGACCATGTGATGGAAGCTAGATCTGGCACGGAAGATGCTGGCTTAGCCTTTTTCTTATGCGACATGGAGAGAGACGAGGGGGGAGCATAGGAAAGAGGTGGAAGAATACGAAGTAATGGGGAAATAAGGTCAGGCGAAAGAAAGAACGAAAGACGGCAAAAGAATCGCCAGACAAATCGCCATTGCAACTCTTAGTTTTGACCTATATGTTACGAAATATTTTATGCCAAATTTTACTATTTGTAACAATACACACACACACACAAGTGTTTTATATTACACAAACAATTTTAGGTTAAATAAATAGTTAAATATATCTATTCAACTAAATTAAATATTTGTTTACTGCTGAATAAATTCTTTTTTTAAATTTAAAATATAAGGTATATAAAATTAATCCATTAAATGTAAAACCCATTATTTTAATAATTTTTATAATGTAATTAACTTAAATTTTGTGAAATTTTAAATAATTAAATTTGAAAATAAAAATTTGATATTTGTAATACGTCTATTTAAGCATAGAAAATGGTAAATTTTCATCTGAAAATATGGAAGCTTATTCTCTTATGTAATTTTATTTAATTTAAATCAATTAATATTTGCTGATAATAAAATATTTTTCAAACCTGAATATTTTTATACAATAAATTTGTAAATCATTTTCTGAGTGTGACGTCATATTTCGTTTCGTCAAATATGGACCGCTATTGCTCCGTTTATCTTATATTCGACGTTTTAACAGCATTTTCGGTACTGAATATCGAATTTTGATAGGATGGTCGTATCGCTGATATCTATGTACTGTTTTAATCGTTTCGTCGTACTGACCTTCACAATGTACTATGTATTTCGAAGTCCGCCGTGCGATGCAATCTGCGAAACGCCTAGCGTTTCGGTTCTGCAATCGAGTCTTTTTGTTTCCTGTCCCTTCATTGTCCACCGTGAAATGTATAGCCATCACCATTCATTATTTTAGCCTTTTGACTTTTGTCATTTTAGAGCTATTGCTATTCCCTGTGTTCAAAAACTTTGGATCGTTTCCCATTCACTTCTCTACTGTTCAATATGCTCTAAAGAAATAATAAAAATAATATATATTACAAGGTGTATTGCCTGTACTCCTGTTTGTGAACCGATTTCCTCATCCACCGTTCTCCTCTTCTACCCACTTTCCACTCCTCCCCTTTTCTTTCATCTGCCCCTGCCTACCTTCCAAGCAAGCTTCAGCCGAAGGGAACAACAATCACCTCTTCCTCCTAGCGTTTGAATCCCCACCATCACCAACCGAATTAGCAGCTCCACCCATTCATGCCCACCCCACCATAAACCCGCCTCCCTTCCCGACTCGAACCTAATAACTCACTGAAGCCCGTCAGCCTCCGACCGACTCCGCCCTCCACCATTCCATGTCCATTAGCAGCCTGACAAGTGCCGACTTCCACCTCACCCCTGCATCCCACCTTTCCAATCCGAGCACCGCATCGACCGTGAAAGTCTCCACCTGAAACTCCACATCACAGCCTCTGCCGCCTCCGACCTCACGCCTCACCTCATCGCTACCCATGCAATCACTGACATTCCCTCCTCCTCCTACGCATACCCCTTGCCTCGCGAACAACCCAAGCACCACACAGCCTCACCACCTTAGCTTATCACCTGCCTTCCATTTCCCTTCCACCGCACCTCCTCCTCCATCTTCCACGTGTTCGCCGAACCCCAAGCCATCCTGTACCCGAATTCATCAACATCAGTATGCCTCCTTTCCATACTTGTTTGTTATATATCTAATTCCTGCTTTGTTATAATAATATGTTATTATATGTATGTAGATTAGTATGTATAAGGATACATATTTGGGTTAGTTTATATATATATTGTGTTATAGTATTTTATGTTTTTTTTATAAGTTTTATATATTTTGTACAAGTCATATACATATCCCGTTGTCTAGATGTAAAGGTATACATATTTTTTTATTTGTTTGCATATATATATATATATATATATATATATATATATTTGTTTTTCTGGTTCTATATAATGGTTGCAGTTTTATATATTAGTGCATATATTAAGTTTGTATAAGTTCACTTATTATATGTATATAAATTTTAAGATATGTATTAAGGATATATGTATATAAATAGTTAGATTTCATAAGTTTTATATATATAATTTTTTTAATATGTCAGTTCATATATTATAAGTTATAAGTCACATGTGATTTACAATATATACATATATATTTAAAGTTGTTGCCTACTGTCCCTGTTCTTGGATTTAAAAATAGAAAGGTATAACTTATACTATAATTTTTTTCTTTTTTTTCGTTGTTTTGTTTATATATATTCTATCATATATAGGGTCTGCACATGTTTTGGTTACAGTATGAGTATATATATATATATATATATATATATATTTATTATGAATATAAATTTCATATGTATGTTACGGTATGATTTCGTAAATATTTGTTTATAAGTTTATTCGGCATATATAGCGTTTACAGTTTGTTTTATGCATACATTTATTTATAAAATATAATCCGCATAAAATAATTATTTGTAGGCTGCATATACTTATAGGCTCCCTATATATATTGATTTTTGGTGATAATATAGATTTTGAAAGTAATTATATAGGTTTGTTTAAACATATCTATTTAAATCAATATATATATGTGTGTGTGTATGTGTATTATATTTTAAAATAAATATTTAAAGTAAATATTCTTTTTAAACAAATTCTAGATTTATCAAATTCTTTTCAATATTATCACGAAGAAAATGATGACGAATGTCAATGTGTTTTGTTCGTGAGTGATTAACATGATTTTTAGATAAATTAATAGCACTAGAATTATTACAGTAAATAGTTGATTTAGTTAAATTAAAACCAAAATCTTGTAGTGTTTGTTGCATGTATATAACTTGAGCACATGCTAGGGCGGCAGAAATATATTCTGCTTCACATGTCGATAATGTAACACAGTTTTGTTTCTTACTAAACCAAGATATAAGAGATCGTCCAATAAAATGACAAGTCCCACTTGTACTTTTTCCATCTGTCCGGCTTCCTCCAAAATCAGCATCACTATATGATACTAATTCAAAAGGACATTCCTTTGGATAGAATAGTCCAAAGTCCTTGGTTTTCTTAAGATACCGTAATATGCTTTTCACTGCTCTTAAATGTGATTCTTTGGGATCTGCTTGAAATCGTGCACACAAACAAACACTCGTCATTATGTCAGGTCTACTAGCTGTTAAATATAGTAACGATCCAATCATACTTCGATATAATTTTTGGTCAATACTTTTTCCATTTTCATCTTTATCAAGATGTATGGTTGTACTCATCGGAGTTGGTTTGGTAGAAGTATTTTCCATACCAAAGCGTTTAATTAGACTGTTACAATATTTTTCTTGATTAATAAAAATACCATTTTCTAGTTGTTTTATTTGTAAACCAAGAAAATAATTTAACTCACCCATATGTGACATTTCAAATTCATTTGTCATTATCTTAGAAAATTCTTGACAAAGCTTTTCATTTGTAGATCCAAAAATTATATCGTCAACATATATTTGGATAATTAAAATATCATGCTTGTTTCTTTTAATAAAAAGAGTTTGATCAACCTTTCCAATTTCAAAACCAGAATTTAGTAAATAACTTTTAAGACGATCGCACCAAGCACGAGGTGCTTGTTTTAAGCCGTATAAAGCCTTTTTGAGTTTATAGACATGGTCAGGAAATTGTTCATGTATAAATAATGGAGGTTGTTCAACATAAACATTTTCTTTTATAAAACCATTTAAAAAAGCACTTTTGACATCCATTTGATATAATTTAAAGTTATGAAAACATGCAAAAGCTAGTAAGATTCGTATCGCTTCTAGTCTAGCGACTGGAGCAAACGTTCCTTCATAGTCAATTCCTTCCTCTTGATTATAACCTTGAGAAACTAATCTAGCTTTATTTCTAGTAATATTTCCTTGTTCATCTGCCTTATTTTTTAAAACCCATTTTGTACCAATAACTGACTGATCACTAGGTCGTGGAACTAAATCTCAAACGTCATTTCTTTCGAATTGGTTTAGTTCTTCTTGCATAGCGATTATTTTCATCAGTAGATGCTTCTTTAATATTTTTAGGTTCAATATGAGAAAGAAAAGCTACATGACCCATTTGATTTAATTGACTTCTTGTCCTAACATATGAATTTAGTTCTCCAATAACATTAATAGAAGGTTGATCTCTTAATACTCTAGGTGGAGATCTTAATTCATTGTTATTGTGAGCAATGTTTGCATTAATTTCAAAAGTTGTATAATATGGATAAACAGTAATACAGAGTATAGATAGTAAATAACGCGAAATATAAATGCAGTAAGTAAAATGACACCAGAGATTTTATACTGGTTCGGAGCACCGTCCTACGTCCAGTCCCAGACTAACTTCTGGCTTTAACTAACAATACCCTCTCTTAACCCGGAGGAATAGGTAAACAACACCTGAGCAGCAGAACAAGATTTTTGCCTCAGCAGCAGAAGAGGACATTCCCTTGCCTGAGCAGCAGAACAGGACTTTAACAAAGTACAATGTAGTTGACTTAATGTGTTCTTGATAACACTGATTTGTCTATTAAGATTACAAACTTCCTATAATCAATTCCTCAAGAATATAAAGAGTGTGTGAAGATTTGAAAGGAAGAATATTGCTAAGAATCAAAGTATATATAATATAATTTAAAGATTCAAAGCAATGGAGAGTATGAATGCACTAGAGTAATCACAAGAGAGAATATAGAGAATTAGAATCAGAAAATTGGTGATTATGAAGTGAGTGATAACTCCTATATATAGTTTTCAGAGAGATGCAACTCTTATGAAGAGTTTCAGCCAAGAGAGACATCTATTCATGCAGTTCATCCCTTCATGGAAGAAGATGTCCATTTAGAGATTTTGCAGTTGAAGCCGGTTCAGTCGACTGGTGTTTGAAAAATTTAAAATATTTTCCGTTTCAAAATTATGAACAGTGTTCACTGCTGTGCATATGCACAGTCAGTCGACTGGCAAGAATAGTCAGTCGACTGGCTGTGCATAAATTGCACAGTGAATTCTGTTTTGTAAAGAAAAATTTTAAAATCGAAAACTTGAGGATTGATTTTAACATATGTCTAAGACTCAATATGTATAATAGTTACTTTAAACCTAGAGATCCTCTGTTGTCTTCTTTTTGTCATGTATGAATGCAAATTCTTCTTTAGTTTCTGAACTGTCTTGTCATGAGTCAAAACTAGTAATTCAACATTCTCCCCCTTTTTGATTGATGACAACCTGTATATATATTGGAGAGAAAAATATTTCTCCCCCTGAATGTATGATATCTTTTTCCTGCATCAAATATGTTAGTGCACATACTTTTTCTCCCCCTTTGTCATCGACAAAAAGGAGATATAACAAACAAAAATATAAAATAAAAGTGCAAAAATATATAAAAGAGAGACTATTTAGTACAAGTCTCAATAAATAAATAAGTTGCAATAGAGTTTCATATGTTTAAATTGTCAATAGAGTGATAAATAATTCATATCCAACTTACTTACGAAAAGAACCTACTCATCTTCCTCTTGTACAAGCTTCTTTCTGGGTCTAGAAGTTCCATGAGCACCGCTTCCTGTGCCACTAGTATCACTACTAGTATGTTCTTTGGAAGTTGACCATGTAAATCTTGGTTCTGGACGTTTACCGTGTCCTATTGAAGAAGCAGTTGTGGAAGACGAACATGAAATTGCATCCCATAGGATAGAAAAGAATCCTTTTGCTTTGTCTAATTTTTTATCAACTTTCTTTAAACGAGATCCTAGTATTTTTTGATTTCTAGAAAGGATGTCGACGGATTCTCGCAAACTAGCTGATTGTGCAAGACGAATATCGTTGTCTTCTTCGGGATGAGATGTTCGTTCTTGAATAATTGGTCCGCCTGATTGACGTTGATGTTGCTGACGCCATTCTTCATAGAAGGTAAATGACGGAGGAGCTGACGATATTTTCATGAGGCTTATTGTGCGAATGTTGATAACTACAATGGAAGAAGTTTCAGATTCCGGTTGAGGTGTTCCAATATTTAAAAGCAATCGCATTATATATTCACCAAAATATATTGTTCTCATGTTACCGTTGTTGAAAGAGAGAAACTCATCCAATATTCGTCATAGCCAATTTACTTGAATTCCTCCCCATATCGCATATAAAGCTTTAAAATTTTCTGGGTAGATAAGTTCATATGACCCTGTTCTTGGAAGTATACTCCGCATTAAAGCTTTGTGAAGAATTCTAGCTTTTGGTCGAAGGAGAATAGATTTTTGTTCCGTCATATTATCTCCCATAAACATATGACTAATTCGATCCCTTTGTCGGATATTACATTCGACATCATTTAGTGGAATGCCATGATTGGGAGTTTGAAGTATGTGTGCCATTCGATCTAAGGAGAAGAATACTTGTTGACCGCACACTAAACTCCAAACACAACCATCCCTATTTGATGGACGTTGGTGAGGAAGATTTAAATTAGCATAGACTAACTTTACCATGAGGTGGTTGATCTTGAGAGAATTGGCATTCAAGTCAAGTAAAGATTCCAATCCGGATCGACGCATAAGTTCTTGTAAACCATAAGCCACGAAATCGCTGTAGACCATGAAAGAACCTTCAAAGATCCTTGAGTTTTTCATTTTATGCCATCTTGTTACAGCCACATCATTGTATAGCCATTGATCAATTTGGGCATCGGTAGGATCGACGGAAGAAGAACCTTGTCTTTGACGTTTTGGAGGAGCCATTTGATTGAGTTTTTAGTGGAAAAATTGAGGGTAATTGGGAATTTAGGGTTTTGGGTGAAATAGATTTAGGTAAAAAACTGAGAAGTGTAAAGTGAAATTTGAGAAATAGTTAAGTAAATAGGGAAGGTAAAGGCAGTTGTCACACAGCCAGTCGACTGGTAAAAACATTCAGTCGACTGGTGCACGTTATTTGCAAAAAAATTCAACAGCCAGTCGTCTGAATGTGGTAGGTCAGTCGACTGACTGGTTTCCCGAGAGTTTTGAAAACCTGCATTCAGTCGACCGACCTTTATTTTCAGTCGACTGACTGGAAGTAAAAATTGCATGAAGCTAAGAAAACAATTTTTTTTATAAAGAATCAAATATATAAATAAAATACAAATAATCAGAATATACAAGAAATGATAATTATTTTGGAGTTTTTGGAGAGCATTCTTGTGGTTCAACCTTGGTATGCTCAACAAGAGGTTGCAAAGGAGACCAATAATTTTGGCGTTCCCATGAGTTTAGAGATGCTGGAGGTTGAGTTAGAGATTGTTCCCAGTTATTCCAGCCGGATGAATTTGCCTGACGGGATGTTGAAGGTTGAACAACATCATGCTTAGATGATTTGCCACAGAACTTAAGTGCAATAGATTCAATAAGACTTAGACGATTTGAACTCATCCGCTGTTCGTAAAACATTTATCTTTGTAAATTGACTTGCTCCTATTGATAGTGATGAATTTCATCAATTTTTGTTTTTGGAGAAAGAAACAACGATCTTCGAGATCTTTTTGGTTTTGGTGAAAAACCGGTGTGATATCTTCCTGGTTCATGAATGGGGTTAGGAGTTGGCAATGTTTGAGTCGAACTACTGGATGAATCATAGTTACTTGAAGAGGTTGGAGTAGCAAAAGATAATTTTGAGTTAGAGGAATCATGAGAGTTTTGAGAGGCCATTGAGAAGATTATAGTTTGTAAAGATTTTGTAAAAAATTTGTAATGATGATTAATAACTGAGAAGAGGCAGTTTATATAGTTGAATATGAGCTTAGAATGAATGGTTATAGACCTTCAAAAGTTAATAACCAGAGATTAAAATAAAAAAATAGTGGGGCAGAATAATTTAAGGATATGAAAGATATATGGTTAAGAATGTATGAACCATAAAACTCAGCAGAAAATGTAATCATAGCATAACTGGTAAGCTATGGAGTTACCTGCTAGGAGACCTAGGTTCAAGTCCCGGTGGCTATGTTATTTTGAAGTTTTTTTTAGAACGAAAATATTCAGAATAAATAGAACCAATCTTCTATATGAAACAAGAAAAAATCACAGCTCAAATGGTAAGAAGTATTTGAAAACATAGGAGTGGTTATGAGTTCAAGTCCTGCTAGAGTCATAATTTTTTTTATTTTTGTTTTGATAAAATCTGAGTAAAAATTATATATATATATTTTGTGAAGTTGTGTTATTAGAAGCTACAAATATATATATATATATATAAAATTATAAATTTTTAGAAGAAATAATACCAAGCTCTCGTCTTAAATTAACAAAAGTATTTTCGTTTAAAGGTTTTGTAAATATATCTGCCAATTGTTTATCAGAGGAAACCAATTCTAGATTTATCAAATTCTTTTCAATATTATCACGAAGAAAATGATGACGAATGTCAATGTGTTTTGTTCGTGAGTGATTAACATGATTTTTAGATAAACTAATAGCACTAGAATTATCACAGTAAATAGTTGATTTAGTTAAATTAAAACCAAAATCTTGTAGTGTTTGTTGCATGTATATAACTTGAGCACATGCTAGGGCGGTAGAAATATATTCTGCTTCACATGTCGATAATGAAACACAGTTTTGTTTCTTACCAAACCAAGATATAAGAGATCGTCCAATAAAATGACAAGTCCCATTTGTACTTTTTCTATCTGTCCGGCTTCCTCCAAAATCAGCATCACTATATGATACTAATTCAAAAGGACATTCCTTTGGATAGAATAGTCCAAAGTCCTTGGTTTTATTAAGATACCGTAATATGCGTTTCACTGCTCTTAAATGTGATTTTTTGGGATCTGCTTGAAATCGTGCACACAAACAAACACTCATCATTATGTCAGGTCTACTAGCTGTTAAATATAGTAACGATCCAATCATACTTCGATATAATTTTTGGTCAATATTTTTTCCATTTTCATCTTTATCAAGATGTACGGTTGTACTCATAGGAGTTGGTTTGGTAGAAGTATTTTCCATACCAAAGCGTTTAATTAGATTGTTACAATATTTTTCTTGATTAATAAAAATACCATTTTCTAGTTGTTTTATTTGTAAACCAAGAAAATAATTTAACTCACCCATATGTTACATTTCAAATTCATTTGTCGTTATCTTAGAAAATTCTTGACAAAGCTTTTCATTTGTAGATCCAAAAATTATATCGTCAACATATATTTGGATAATTAAAATATCATGCTTGTTTCTTTTAATAAAAAGAGTTTGATCAACCTTTCCAATTTCAAAACCAGAATTTAGTAAATAACTTTTAAGACGATTGTACTAAGCACGAGGTGCTTGTTTTAAACCGTATAAAGCCTTTTTGAGTTTATAGACATGGTCAGGAAATTGTTCATGTATAAATAATGGAGGTTGTTCAACATAAACATTTTCTTTTATAAAACCATTTAAAAAAGCACTTTTGACATCCATTTGATATAATTTAAAGTTATGAAAACATGCAAAAGTTAGTAAAATTCGTATTGCTTCTAGTCTAGCGACTGGAGCAAACGTTTCTTCATAGTCAATTCTTTCCTCTTAATTATAACCTTCAGCAACTAATCTAGCTTTATTTCTAGTAATATTTCCTTGTTTATCTGCTTTTTTTTCGAAAACCCATTTTGTACCAATAACTGATTGATCACTAGGTCGTGGAATTGAATCCCAAACGTCATTTCTTTCGAATTGGTTTAGTTCTTCTTGCATAGCGATTATTTTCATCAGTAGATGCTTCTTTAATATTTTTAGGTTCAATATGAGAAAGAAAAGCTACATGACCTGTAACGACCCAGAATTTCTGTCAATTAAAATTTGTATATTTAATTAATTTTAAATATAAATAAGTGGAATTTATAAGTCGAATAAATTTTAATTCGAATAATTGGATTTAATTGAAGAATTAAATCAATAATTTAATATGTTAAATTATGGAAATAATTGAAAATTGGGTTAAATATGATTGAAAATGATTTATAAAATTTTATTTAATCATGTTGAAGTTAGAATGATATTTTAGAACTTTTAAAATCGAATTAAAAGTTTATTTGTGAAAATTGAATATTTTAATATTTAATCGACTAGTGAAAATTAGCCAAATTTTGAACAGTCTCAGAATTGGACGAAAACAGTTCCATTGGATCCGTAATAGTTTGTTATTACCGGATTTCAATTTTCGTAGCAATCGGATTTATCGTTTGATCGTGGCAGCTCGAAACGCATTGAAATTGTTTTTAATATTTAATTTGGCGAGTTAAAATAGTCATTTTTCAAAAAGTCTCGGATTTCGACGAAACTAGTTTCATCGGATCCGTAATGTGATATTATTGTAAGGTTTCAAATTTTGTGTCAATCGGATTTACCGTTTGTCCGGTGCAAGCTAAAACGCCTAGAAAATCGTTTAATCGGTTTAATTTTAAATTGAACGTTTATTGCCATAACTCGCACAGATGATCGAATTAGCTTCCGAAACCTATTTCATTGTGTCCGGAACGCGGGATAAACCCTAGAAACGTCGGTCACCGCGCGTAAATTGGAGTCCGAAAAACCGGAAAGAATAGTGTTCGTTAAAATTCTATAAATAGCCCATTTATTCACCAAATAAAAAAGAAAAAGAAAAGAAACCCTAGTTTCTAATGGCCGGCCGCCACTTTCTAATTCAAAGGACAGAAATCATCGAATTTCATTCTTTAATCTCTTGCAATCTATCAGTTTTTACAACAAACTCCCAACTAACAAATTATAGAACGTATCGAGGCCTTCGATTCTATATGGAGATGATTGAATATCGTGTGTCGTGGAGGGAGAAAAGGCACCGCGTTCACCACCGGTTGCGCACGCAAATTGAGGAGCAGGGGGTGGCCGAGTGCCATGTGGACATAGGCGTGGGTAGCTCTTGGCAAGGCGAGTGAAATGGAAGTCGCCGATCGATTTTTAGTTGATCGTTGGAGGGGTGATGGTCGGTGGAAGGTTGCGTGCGTTGGGTTCGGTCTCGTTCAATTTACTGGGAGCAAGACCGTGAAGGGGAGAGGAGGAAATGCACGGCCTTGATTCCATTTTTCAAATATACGGCCAAGATTTAATTTGGTAAAAAAGAAGTGTAAATAATTATATATATAAATGTGTACAACTTCTAAATATCATAACTTGTTGATGCGAGGTCGGATTGTGACGAAACGAATTGCGACGGGTTCGTATGGATGAGCACTACGCTATGGAATTGGATTGGAGTCGTTTGGAGTTAGTGAGAATTTCGGGTAAAATTAAACGTCCGTTTAATTTTATTCGAAATAAATCGCTAAAACGAAATTGAAATCAAGGTGAGAACTTCTCACTCAATCGAATCGGTTTCGATTTTAATTTTAAATAGTTTCTATTTAATATTTTAAATAGTTAGATTTGAAATACTTGAATGCATGTTTGAATGATGATTGTTATCTATTGATTGTTAAAATAGACATTATGCGCCGTTAGTAAGCGGATGTTATTTATTAAAAACATATACCGCGAATATTTCATAAACAGTGAAATTGGTATTATATATAATAGCAATATATATATATATATATATATATATATATATATATATATATTTATATTGTCATATGTATATATTGCATTTGTTGATTTCCCGCATTATATAGCGGATGAGACCCTATTGCGCCGCCTATTAAGCGGATAATATTTATAAATCCCATATACCGCGATAATTCCGCGATAATTCCATACTGGAGCGGAATTGGTATTGTGCTAATGTTTTTGGATGCAGGGAAACAGGTTGGAGGGATCCAACTAGATTCCTCAACTGTATTGATTTATTTACAGATATTGTGATATTTGTTGATTATCATATCGATATATGATATTTGGATGTCGTGATTGACTATTTGGTGCTGCTGCATCATCGGATCCATTTCTGAAGTTTTAAAATAATGATTTTGGTTTTAAAAGGAATTTTAAAGTGATTCTCGAAAGTATACGTTTTATTAAATTTTGAATTGTTAAAAATAAATAAACGTTAAAATTTTAATGTTATAAAAGTATGGTTTTTATGGAATGTAAGTGAAAAGTGAATTTTGAAATAAATAGTTAATAAATTTATGAAATGGTTTAAATTGGGATTATTGGACTATTACAAACAATTTTTATAATTTTTTTATAAAATGGATATTTATAAATTAAAAATATTGGAATTATAAAACGAAGTTTTTTATAAGTGTTAAAATGAAGTATAATGGATTCATAAGTGAATGAGAATTTATAGATTTATAAATTGTGAAGTTATAAAATGAATAGATTTTGTAAAATAGAAGATTTATAAGTAATTATCTTATAAATCAGATTTTGGCATTTAAATGAGATATAAATGGAATTTGTTAATAATGAGATTTATAAATCAAAGCATATAAATAGAAATGGAATTTATAAACATTGTTTATAAACTCGAAATCAATTGAATTTGATAAATTGAATATTGAAGTTTATTAAAGGAAATATATTCACGATTTTGGACAATGAATACCTTATTGAATAAAATGGTCATGTTTGGCAAAAGGAATATTATAGAATGAAGTTAATTATTTTAAAGATGTTTTAAAATGTATTATGAATCGAAACCATAAATTTCAACATTTATTGTTGAAATAGACGTTTTTGAGAAAGAAGGAAATGGTGGACTATAACACTGTTGTTATAGTAAATGTTTCCGAAAGGAAATGTTTTATATAGTATTGGGATTTACATATCTATCTAAATTTCGAGTCCCTATACTAGTGATTTTGGGTCATAGTAACGATGTTTTACGCAACATTCGTTTTAGCCCAAATAAATGTGTTAAGTGAATGTTTTCCTTAAAGAATGAAATATATACTTAATTTCGATATTAAGTATATGGAATATTTTCTAAGTATTGAAAATAAATGGATTTGTGAATTACTTATTAATTAATAAGTATGGAAATGTTTTTCCAATGTAAAATGAAATGTTTTGAGAATTTATCTTTTTGAAGATAAATTGAAAATGAATAATTGAAATCGTATATTCATAAATATTTTGGAATGTAAATTCACTATGGAGTTTATAAATGAAAAGGGGAATTTGTTTAAAAATAAATGTTGATTTATTTTTGAAGTGTGGGAATTAATTTACGGATTTGGAACGTAAATATAAAGTAAATCGTTAAGGATTTATTTAATTGGTTTAAATGAACCATGTTGAAATGAAAGTATTTCGCGTAAGGAAAATGTTTGAAATTTGTTTTTTCAAAAAGTGGTAAAGGTGAAAAGTGATTTGAAAATTAGTTTTCAAATGGTTGAAGTGTGGGAAATTTTATATCTAGTAAAGATATTTTGGAAAGTAAATAATTTGAAAAATTATTTAGAATTTGGTGATGTTGAGCATGCCTATTGATAGTTAAAAAATCCGACTATCAATATTTACCTTTAAATAGGTATTTGTTGTGATTTGTTTGAATTTGAATGCCACACTTATTTTTGAATAAGCGCTCACTATTCGGGTTAGCCGGGAAAGGACCTTGGGGTCGTATAACCTATTCTGAATATGTGATACGTCGTTATGGATTACATTTGATGACCTGTGTTGAAGACCGGATATTTGTGAAAATGGAAGGATTACCGTCGAGTTACTCTACATCGGCTGATCTCCGATATAGAGGTTTTATCACCCTTAGTGACGGGAAGTCCGATCGTGATTAGTGAATATCCGGATTGCAAGGACTTCTTTGGAAGTGCCTTCGGTTCTGTTCGAGCTCAGAACAGACTTGTATGGATTGTATGTCTGACATTACAAATTGAGATATAAAGCTGATTTCTTTCAAATATATTTCTGTTGGTGGCGGAGAATTTATTCTCTTAGCTTAACACCCTTCTCTGAGACGTACGAGCTCAGAGGTTATATAGTTGAAGGTTATTAGTGATATACTCCCAATTTGGTAGTGTGGCATGCTGAGTGTTGCTGTGAAATGATCATTGTTTGATCATTTGTGATAGGATCATTTATTTGATCATTTATCTTGGTGATCATTTCTATGATCATTTGATTGACCCAAAGCACAGCTTTTGTATAAAGCGTGGCTTTGTGGACGAGACTTCGTCGGACCTCACACCCCGGAAATGGTCAAAACAGGAAGGATGCAGCAAGGTTATTAGGGGGTACCACCCCTTTAGTGTATGTCATTCCTTCTGGATAGAGGTGGTATCATGGTATGGAGCCCAGATATTTAACCTATGTTGTTGCTGCAAATTTTGTGGTTGTTGGAAATCGAGGATCCTCGGATAGATCGGTTACGATCGGGGGATGACATATTCGTGTCAGTAGTTACCCAGTTAGGGGTAACCCGGCCTTGTGTTGGCAGAGATCCGGTTTGGTTCTCGGGACGTCATTCCAGAGGCGTTTCCATGTGGCAATGGGAAGTTCCTTGGCCTGACCATTTGTTGGAAATCCAAAGAAACAATACGATCTTGTACGGTTTTAGTTGTATAACCTGCCATGGAATGTGGCGGTAACCTGCTATTGAACATGGTAGCTATAGTAGGCATAAGTGCGGAATGCCTATGTTGGCTAAGATTTATATTCTACTTTCGAAATTGTTTTCTACACTATGCACTAATAATAATATCAAATGCTTCTTTTAAATGCGTATCAAGCATCTTTGACTATCATAAGGAGAAATCTCCTCCGATTCTGCGTTTGCATTGTGTGTGTGTGCGGGAGGCCTTATGGTAGTCTCATTTTTAAAAAGCATTGCGAATTGACTTTAAAAATATTCCTCTATTTTGATATTAAAGAAAAATAAACTGTTTTGAGTTCTCACACCAGTCACATGACTGACTCGGAGTTTATTGTTTTCCTTCCTAAACTCTGGGTGCCCACCAATTTCCACACGGGCAGTCAAGAGTAAAGGTTTATTAGGATATTCTGGAATTCAGGAGTTGCTGGAGGCAAGCTGGATGGCATGGCGTATTACTAGTATATAGTATTTCTTTTCCGCTGTTGATGTCATTTGTTGTTGTACACTCTGATGTAATGAAATGAAATGTAATAACTGATATAGTTCTTTGTTTAAAGATTATTCATTTATTTATTATATGTTGTTCCGCTGCGATTGTGAGATTCTGATATTGTTCTGTTGTTTCCGTTCCGTTCTATCTTTTTCTCTCTTCTTCTATCTTTTTCTTCTTCTTAAAACCCTAAGGGTTCGTATTTCCGTTCATCTTTAGTTAATCACTGGGGATTAGTGTCTATTCAAGGAGTACGGATTTGCGGGTCTTTACATGACCCATTTGATTTAATTGACTTCTTGTCCTAACATATGAATTTAGTTCTCCAATAACATTAATAGAAGGATGATCTCTTAATACTCTAGGTGGAGATCTTAATTCATTGTTATTGTGAGCAATTTTTTCATTAATTTCAAAGGTGGTATAATATGGATAAACAGTAATACAGAGTATAGATAGTAAATAATGTGAAATATAAATGCAGTAAGTAAAATGACACCAGAGATTTTATACTGGTTCAGAGCACCGTCCTACGTCTAGTCCCAGACTAACTTCTGCCTTAACTAACAATACTCTCTCTTAACCCGGAGGAATAGGTAAACAACACCTGAGCAGCAGAACAGGATTTTTGCCTCAGCAGCAGAAGAGGACTTTCCCTTGCCTGAGCAGCAGAACAGGACTTTAACAAAGTACAATGTAGTTGACTTAATGTGTTCTTGATAACACTGATTTGTCTACTAAGATTACAAACTTCCTATAATCTATTCCTCAAGAATATAAAGAGTATGTGAAGATTTGAAAGGAATAATATTGCTAAGAATCAAAGTATATATAATATAATTTAAAGATTCAAAGAAAGGGAGAGTATGAATGCACTAGAGTAATCACAAGAGAGAATATAGAGAATTAGAATCAGAAAATTGGTGATTATGAAGTGAGTGATAACCCCTATATTTAGTTTTCAGAGAGATGCAACTCTTAGTGAAGAGTTTCAGACAAGAGAGACATCTATTCATGCAGTGCATCCCTTCATGGAAGAAGATGTCCATTCAGAAATTTTGCAGTTGAAGCCGGTTCAGTCGACTGGTATATTGGGCCAGTCGACTGGTGTTTGAAAAATTTAAAATATTTGCCGTTTCAAAATTATGAACAGTGTTCATTGCTGTGCATATGCACAGTCAGTCGACTGGCAAGAACAGTCAGTCGACTGGCTATGCATAAATTGCACAGTGAATTCTGTTTTGTTAAGAAAAATTTTAAAATCGAAAACTTGAGGATTGATTTTAACATATGTCTAAGACTCAATATCTATAATAGTTACTTTAAACCTAGAGATCCTCTGTTGTCTTCATTTTGTCATGTATGAATGCAAATTCTTCTTTAGTTTCTGAACTACCTTGTCATGAATCAAAACTAGTAATTCAACAATTGAGTATTATTCAAATACATTTTATCCTAGTTCACTATTTCGGGTTGTTCAATTCCATTTCTCATTTTTGACGCTCCAATTATCCAAATTTTTTGCTTCATTCAATAATTAAAAACCATTACTTAATTTAAGACTTAAGAGTTAAATTTTCGGTTTCACTTCAAATCATTTGGAAACATACATGCATGCATGCATGCATACATTCATACATACATACATACATACATACATACATACATACATACATATATATATATATATTATCAAATCATACTCAAGAAATTCAATTAAATCAAATTTTGAAACAAAACTGTAGCAAAGCTACTAAGTAGTCTTTCCACTTTGAGACTCGAAAATGAATGTCGATGATGCTGCACTCATTATCAAAATTATTTTCTAACGACAAAAAAGGAGAGTACTGACTTACTTCTTCAAAAATTATTTGGAAATAATTTCCATTCGAAAATACTTTCAATAATATGTATTTTCAAAACTTTGAAAACCAAATTTAGAAAAGCATCTGATATTTAAATTTTCAAACCCTTAATTTAAATTCATTTTATTTGCAAATTAGATTCATAAACCTTGTTTAAAATTTTCATCTCCTTTAACAAACAACAATAGTTAATGGTTGACAAAACAATAAATGATTATCCACTATTATCGTTTCTAACAACCAATTCATTAAATAATCTAATTTCAGAAAAGTATACTTTTATATTTGTAAAATATAACAGTACATTTATTTCATTTACCAATTTCAAAAACAATATTGTGTCAGTTTGCTTTGTTTAAGTGTTTTGGAATTTCTATCGGTAGCGTTGGCCAGAAGAATCGATCAAAACCCAAAATTCAAACTTAACAACTCAAACAACATAATATAAAACATTTTATATTAATTACAAATACGCTTCCTCATAGGATGATTCAATAGTGGGTTTTAGAACAAGGATATGGATTCAAATTTAGAGAAACCTAATCACAAAGAATTCTAACAACGAAGATAGAATAGAAAGGAAGATGAGACAATTAAATTACAAAAGAGGAAAAGATGGATAAACTTATATTAATCGTGGCCACCTTAACGGGGTCACCCAAGACTTAGGAAAGATGAGAATATCATCAATGAAAACAAGGACATACCTGCTACGAACATCGTGAAAAACACGATCCATGAGATCGATAAAGAAGGCGGATGTTTTGGTTAATCCAAAGGGTATGACTAACCATTCATAGAAACCATTCGTCCCGAAGGAAGGGTAACAGGTCAAGCTCTAGGAATAAGATTGATGTGGAATTCAATTTACCGCTTGAGAGGAAGAGAAATGACTTCACCAAAACATAATGATAATCCCTAACTATCAAGGTGGAGTCGATATCACTAGGCTGAGAATCAAGCAAAGAGATAAACTGCTTGCATATCCTAAGACAATCTACATTGATCATAAGAGAAGTACCCCGGTCGTCTACTAGACAACCGATTTGGGCTTTGCAAGAAATGATGGCATCAATACCGAGGACATAGAAGTCTTTAGTAAATCGACGCCCGTTGTAAAGGAGTTTCACCCCTTAACAAATCATACTAAGGTTGGCGAGACTGCCGATGGGATTAGTCACGCACAAGGATGAAGTTTCCAATTGAGGTTGCAAGATGTGCTCAAATTTATTACAAAGATTAACAGAAATGAAGCTGTGGGATGCTCTAGTATCAAAAGAAAACGAACATGAGAAGACAAGAATGGATTTTAGGACAAATGGATAGTTCCAAAATTCAAAAGAAATCCTAATTCAGGAGGAGCCAAACAAAGAATTTCAAGCTCAAAAGAAGATGATTCTGTAATTAATTTTACTCATTCTAGAGTATTACTACCCTATCTTTAATGAGTTTTTACTCCATATGCTATGTTTTCCTAAACCAAAACTGTGATACTAACTATAACGACCTGTTATTTCAACCATTCAAATCAATAATCAACTACTCATGTCAGACTTGAATTGCTCAAAACAACAAATTGTTAATTTATATTTGGCAACACTCATCATATACAGTAAATATATAAATCACAAAATCCTAGACACGGAGTTATATAACAATAAGCAGCGGAATAGATAAACAATAGTTCATGAAGCTACTATAGAACATCAGAGTTAAAAAACAAAATACAACAGAGATCTCGAATACATAGAAGTATCAATACATAGTCAAATGACAAAATATGAATATAAACAACTGGAGACAACTGAATAATTGAAATCTGAATAGATATAGATGGTCTCCAAGCGAAGCTCCAAAACCCTAGGTGGGTCTCAAATGCTGTGACACTCAGTTTGAATAGAGCACAAAGAAAAACATAAAACACTCGAGTTAGGATTAATATTCTTATACAAGTAAATCAACTCAAGTGAAATGCCATATAACTTAGAGGATGTTTGGGATTTCCATCCTCTAAGGATCCGTGAAACTATATACATACATAGTATAATATGCTGCATAAATAATGTAAAGTAAACTATTAAAATAGCATTAAGGCGTTACCCATATCTCGCTTAACACATTTTTATATATTCCCGTAGTCTATGCAGTGCCGTAATTCCTCCATAAACTGGAGAACTATTAGAGGGCACTCCATAAGTACGATACAAAACAAACTCGTCGAAGGCGCGATAAGGCATATAACAAGGCAAGCGAGGCAATGCTAGGGTAGGATTCTACCGTTGGCACTCTCAGACTGGTGGTAATGCATAGTAGCTACTAACGCCACCTTGAGACACACTCCCAATCATAGGTGTGCACACCAAATCAAATCACAAAAGCAATAGATATGGTTTCGAAGAAATGTGCCCAATAGGTGAAGCAACCCCACTTGGCCTGATATAGCTCCTGTTTTAGCCACATCAAGCTGACTCGAGGAAGTCAGGGATATGTTCATACCTCATACAGGCATCGCCAAACCATCCTACTTCATTCTAGAATCTCCACCACATACACAGTTGTTAAAGTGGTTTACAGAATTGGCAAAGAGTATGACTATATCCGATCCCGGCCTCTTTAACAACCGAACGCTTATTTCACACCGTGGTCATTTTATATTTCAAACAGTTTATACTTCATATCAAAATATCACATTCTTTTCAAAATCATATCACTTTAAATTCGTATTCACTTTCGAAATCATAACCACAAAATAGTTTAGACCATCTTATTAAATATTTGCATTTAAATCCATTAAATCTAAATTATAACAGTTCCAACTTAAATGGTTTAAATATTGAAAATATTTTATATATTGAAATACTTATAAATTAAAAATAGTTTATATTTAAAATAGGTTATAGATTAAAATAGTTTATAAAGTAAAATAGTTTAAAAATAGTTAAAATCGAAAATAGTTTCAAATTAGAATTGTTTCTTCCAATTTCATAAATCAATTCAAATCAATTTTAGTTCCAAAAGTCAACAAATCAATTCAGTTCAACAAATTTAAATTAGTAAAATTTCAATCCAAATTCTTATTAAAAACCATTTCTAATTTATATCAATTTCAAATTAGGTTTTGAATTACAAATTCTAAACCACTTCCAATTCAATAGGTTTCAAACTTTAAATATTCAAACAATTTATTATAAACCAATTTGAAAAATTTCATTTATATTCCAAATTCAACTTTGATTTTATTTAAATTTCATGCCATGTTACTTCATCGAGGATTGCGAATCCTATTGGGGGATCTGCAACCCTTAGTATGCTTTGTGATGACGTTGAGATTGTTTATATAGATTTTATTTCCGTGCGAATCTGCACGTTATTTCTTATTTGGGTTTTGATACGATTTTGGGTATGGACTGGCTAGTGCGATATGATGTCGGAATTATTTGTTTTGAGGAAATTTTATATCTTCGACATCCAGATTTGTCTGCTCTGCTATCACTTGTTCTTTGAAATGTGGATAATTCTGAAGTTGCTTTATATTCTCTAGACTCATGAGATGATGATGATATATCTCGTATACCTGTTGTTTGTGATTTCTCTGATGTGTTTGAGCCCGTTTCAGGTTTTCTTCCTAAGCTGGTGATTGAGTTCCATATTGATCTCATTCCAGGCGCGTAACCAATTAGTCGTCCTCCCACGAGGAAGTCTACAAAGGAAATGAGGAATTCAAGAAGCAGCTTTTATAGCTTGAGTCCAAGCAGTTGATTTGGTTTAGTTTTTCACCATAGGGTGCCGCGGTCGTCTCCATGAAGAATTCAGATGGAACTCTTAGGCTTCACATCGACTATCGCAAGCTTAATGAGTTTACCCTCAAGAATAGATATCCGTTGCCTAGGATCGACGATATGTTCGATCAATTAAGTGGCGCTAAGGTCTTCTCTTAGCTTGACCTTGCCACCGATTTTCATCAGCTTTGAGTCGCAGAAGATAACATACCTATTACAGCTTTCCGCAATCGATATGGATCTTACGAGTGGCTCGTTATGCCATTCGGTTTAACGAACACTCCTAATTTCTTATCGATCTTATGAATTGAGTATTATGGGAATATCTCAATAAGTTCGTCCTTGTGTTCATCGACGACATCCTTGTTTATTCGAAGTCTGAACCCAAGCATGCTAATCACTTGAGAATTGTCTTGAGTACTCTTCGTCATCATCAACTTAAAGCCAAATTCTCCAAGTGCCACTTCTGGGAGAATAAGGTTAAGTTCTTGGGTCACATTATTTTTTCCAAAGGCATTTCGGTCGATCCTTCGAAGGTCGAAACCATCCAGAATTTGAAGAGGCCTAAGAATGTTCATGAGATTCGCAGCTTCATTGGATTGGCGAGTTACTACCACTGATTCATTAAGGATTTTTACCGCATTGTGCTTCCTATCACCAGCCTTACTCGGTAAGACGTTCAATTTATTTGGTCTTACAAGTATGATGCTTCTTTTCAGCGGTTGAAGGAGCGTCTCACTAATGCTTCTATTCTTATGGTTCTCGAAGGGAATCAGAATCTTATCGTATACATTAATGCTAGTCATTGTGGCCTCAGTGCCATGCTTATGCAGAAGGATCGGGTAGTTATTTATGCTTCTAGGTAACTGCGGCTGCATGAAGTTCGCTATGCCACTCATGACCTCGAGCTAGTCGCAATTCTCTTCGCCTTGAAGATGCATCAACGTTATCTATTAGGCGAGTACTTCATTCTCTATACCGATCACAAGTCCTTGAAATATCTGTTCACTCAGAAGGAGCTCAATCTGGGGCAACAATGTTGGCTCGAGTTCCTTGCCTCCTTTGACTTCAATATCCATTATAACCCTAGTAAAAGTAATCGTGTTGCTAATGTACTTAGTCGCAAACATTTGGCTATTGTTTCTACGATGTTAGTCGAGTGGAATGTTCTAGAGACTATCCCTTTATGATGTTCGTGATCGAGCACCATCTTCTAATTCTCCTATTTTATTATTCAATTTGGAAGCTTGACCTAGTTTATTGGATTGTATTACTGATGCACAACATCGTGATCCCGATCATATGCACCTTATCCAGATTTGTGAGTCTGAATCCTGTGATAAGGAGTTGCAGGATTTTAGAATTGGTTCTCATAGGTGTCTTCGTAACAAGAATCGTCTTATTGTGCCTTCTGATTCTGTACTTAGGCATGACATTCTTGATGGCTGTCATCGTTCTAAGTATACCATTCATCCTGGTAGTAGTAAGATTTATGCCATTTGCATCGCCTTTATTATTGGGAAGGCACGAATCGCGATGTGGAGAGTTATGTGAGTAATTGCATGACTTGTCAAATTATCAAAGCCGAACATCAGTGCCCTTCTGGACTCCTTCAGCCTTCAGAGATCCCGTTGTGGAAATGGGATCAGATTTCGGTGGAATTCATTGATGACCTACCTCGTTTGAGATTGGGCCTTTCTAGCATTTGGCTTATTGTTGATCGCCTCACCAAATCAGCTCATTTCATTCCTATTAAGTCTAACAGGAGTGCTACTCTTTTGGCTAAGTTATATATCAAGGAAATCGTGAGACTTCATGGAGTTCCTAGTTCGATTATATGTGACCATGATCCACTTTTCACGAGTCATTTCTGGCAGAGTCTTGAGCAAGCTTTAGGAACAAAGCTTAATTTCAGCATAGCATATCATCCGTAGTCTGATGGATGGACTGAAGAATCATATTCTTGAGGATCTTCTCCGTGCTTGAATTCTAGATTTTGGTGGTAGTTGGGAGGATCATCTACCTCTTGTGGAATTCTCCTACAACAACAGTTTTCAGTCTAGTATCGGTATGACTCCTTTCGAGGCCCTTCACAGAAGGCCATGTCGATCACCAAAGTGTTGGTTGCAATCTGGAGAGAAGCATATTCTTGTCCCATATTCTATTCGTGATTCTTTTGAGAAGATCGTTTAGATTCGGAAGAGAATGGAAGAGGCATAGAGCCGCCAGAAATCCTACGCGGACAGCCGTAGGAAGCCTCTCGAGTTCTCTGTTGATGATCTCGTTTTTATTCGTATTTCTCCTCTGAAAGGGGTTATGCGCTTTAGTACAACGGAGAAATTAGCTCCTCGCTTTATAGGGCCATTTCCTATTACTAAATGCATTGTCCTTGTGGCTTGTAGAGTTTCACTTCTAGCTCATCTATCTGGCATCCATGACATGTTTCACGTCTTCCAGCTGCGGAAGTGTCTTCGAGAGTCAGATTTTGTTATCAATTCTCCTGATTTGTAAGAGCTTGAAATCTCACCAGACTTATTTATTGTGCAGTAGCCTATTCGCGTACTTGCTTCGTTGGTAAGTCGCCTTCGAAACAAGGACGTGCCGCTCGTTAAAGTTCAATGGTCTGCTAATCCCAGTGACTGCACTTAGGAAACCGGAGAGTTTATCGAGCATTCATATCCTGGTTTTATATTTTCGCATAGCGATGGTGAAAATGTCTCTTTATCTCAAGCTTATTTTCGTTTCTTTTTCAGTGATGAAATTAAATAGTTGAATACAAATTCTTCTCTAGGAATTGTGAGGATGTATTTTTGCTAAGAGGGAGTCTGTAACAACCCTGGTTTGGAGATTGCCTATCAATATTGAATTATAATTCATTATAATTTAATATTGTAAATTAAATTAAAATTGGAGAAATTAAAATGTTCATTTGGAATAAACAACGGATTTTGGAATATAAATGAGAAAATGGAATTCCAAGCTTTATTCTATTTTGTTTAGAGTGATAATAAATGAAATATGGGCTTTAAATAATAAAAATGATTTCATTTTAGAGAAAATGCAATAATTATATTAATTAAACATTTGCTTCTTTTAATAATTTTTAAAAGAAGTATGTACTTTTTAAAGGTGGTTTATTGAAATAAAAGGTGGAAATTAGGTTAAAAATATATTTTGGCTATAAATAATGTTTTGAAATGGTTTGAAATATTTTTCTAAGTGAGAAAATAAACTTTGTGTAATTTTAGAAGTTAAAAACAACGTTTTATTCATTTATTTGTATAAATGGTGTATTTTTGTTAAATAAAGGATTTTAATGATAATAATGTTTTAAAAATATAAATTAATCTTTTTAAATGATAGAAAATGTTTTATTTTATATGTATACAAGTTTTCATATTTATCTTGTGCGTAAGGTGAGAGAAATGAACTTTTAAAATTATGTATATGTGATATGTACACGTTTATTTGTTAAGTGTTAATTTAAACCTTAAACCATTTATCTCTTTTAATTTTTGAACCCAAATTGCCCATTTAGTCTTAGCCTGGTTAAAAAAAGAGGAAAAAGGAATTAACTGTACGTTCATTTCTTATTACCTTCTTCCTCCTACAGCCTAAAAGCAAAGTCAGTAAACAAAATTTCTCAAATTCAAAATCAAGCTCAATCTTCAATTAAACTCACCAAAATTTAAGTCTTTTTGCAAGATAAAGATAAATCAAAGGTATACAACTCCATATTATACAATTTTATCACAATCTTTTATAGCAAATAGCTTTCTAAAATTTTTCTATATGTTGTTTGCATATTCTGTATTTGCTCTCTATAGGTGTTAAAGGCTTGTAATCTCAAGCAAAGCTTTCTCTTTTCATCAAAAATCCGAACTTTTGCAACAAATCAGCATGGTGAGTTTTATAAGCTCATAATTTAGCAAAAAAAAAAGTGCCAAAGCTTGAAACTGTGAAAATATTAGCTTCTGTTCGTTATTTCCTATAGTTGAATTTTCCCTGTTTATATTTAGTTTCTATTGCATCTTTGAAACCTTATAACTTGTGATTCTGGTAATGAAATGTTGCTGGATTTCTTGCATTTGATAGCTTTCAAGTTGAACTCCATCTTCGTAAATTTTGGTTGAATTTTATGGTCATTTGATATGTTAAAATCCTGTGGGAAAATCAGTACGAGGCAGAAAAATACCCTGGAAATAATATTCGTAGCCTAGGTCGACATGGAGGTCGACCTGGCCTCTAGCCTAGGTCGACCTCTTGTCGACCTAGGTGCGTACTATAATGGCCCATTTTTCCTTACGCTTTGAATCAACAATAAACCATACATGTCTAACTCAAATTGCACGAAAAGACGGATCATTATAGATAGAAAAAAATAAAGACAGAACATAATCTCACACGAATGGAATATCATATATTATTTCAACATTAATCTTTACAGCGAAATTTTTTAAAATACAATATCAGAGTCTAACCTAGATTCATCCTGGACAGTTATAAACTTCCATCCTTACAAATGCTAATAACAAAAAAAATGAAATAGATGTAGCGGATAATAGAATATATCCATACGATGATGAAGGTCTCCAGCTCTCCTCTGGAAACTCCAACAGTCTTCAACTAGACCTGAAACTACTGGGATCTGACCCAAGTATTAAAAAAAATACCCAGATTAGTTTTGATAAACCAGCGTGAGATACTCAAAATTTAAAATGACCATGTTATCAAAACTTTTGAAAAGAAGGGTATCTCATAAGACCACGCCCATACATAAACACGGATGAGTTTTTACCTTATAATAACCAAAACACTTTTATACCAAAATAAACTTGATATTATTTTTAATGACATTTATTTTGAAAACACTTTTCAAATAAACTTATTCAAATAAGGTATCAATACCCAGACTAAGTCTAAGGTAATATATCCGGACTGGGTCAACGAAATATACCGAACTAGTATATGATACAAAAAAGGGGTAGCTGAAATGTTTGAAAGTTATTTCAGTTATTTTGGGACTACAATCAAAATCGTAAAGCTCTTATTGAAGTTGGATTTTCCAACATCATAGGAACTAGTGGAAAGATCAATCTATATCCACGGCTTACGTCCAAGACTCGAACGCCGTTATACAACAACACATATGGCAAAAAGGGATACAATCTGCGATTAACATCCAAGGACTCAGACTTCACACATCCCTGCCATGAGGTCTCGACGTATCTGGTACCTAGGGCTCAGAACATCTGATAACCCAAATCACTGCTATCCTAAATGCAATCATACATCTGACCACGTAGAATTCCATCATAACCGGGTTGTGAAGCTCGTGAGGCTACGATCAATTTTTTCAAAGCCACACTTTTCATACAAAACCACGCTTTGATCATAACAGATTCCACTTTGAATGCCACACTGCTATTCCTTTGATCACTATTTGACTCCCATAAGCATACAATCTCTGAGATTATATGTCTCAAAGAAGAGTGTTAAGCTAAAAGAAGTTGTCTTTTCCACCACCAAGCAGATGTACATTTGTAAAAGTCAAACGTTGTCTCGGAATTGCAATGTCAGACATTCGATCATACAAGTTCATTCTGGGATTGAACGAAATCGAAGGCACTCTCCTACTACTATTAGTAGCTAGTAGTTCTTACAATCCAAAAAATCTCCACAACGAGGAGACCACTGCTATAAATAACTCTATAATGGAAGCGACCCAGAGCATGTCAACAAGCAGTCCTCACGCTATGAAGATCCTCGATCTTCATAATCATCATCTCCAACATATCTTCACTTTCGAAGGTATATATTGGTTCGTAGTGGTTTTCGAATAGGAATCACCCAAGTCTGACCCCAGTTCCTTCGAAGCCAATTATCGATAAAAAGATATTGAGTTTATATGTGGATATCAATCATCAATCAATTACTTCATCTTTTACTTAAATTAAATATCTTTCTCAGATAATTTTGTCTCAATTTGTTCTATTTTTTTCAAGAGTACATGGAATCATTAAACCTTATTTATTAAATCATTTGATTTATTTGAACCTTTCTTGAGTCTTGGAATAATTCCAAATCATTTTCTCTTTTACCTAGAAAAACCTTTCCAAATGATTCATTAAATCTTAGTCAAATATTTCTTGTACTCTAGCTATAACTTTTAATTTAGGAAAATTATTCCCAAATCATTCAGTAATTCTTAATCAAAGATTTCTTTGTCAACTTCAAATCATAATCTTGCAAATCGAAGATTTTCATAACAGAGTACTATAGCCACCTTAGATATGGTAAATTTCACCTCCTAGGACTAATGGCAAGTAATCTTTCATCATGAAGATCTTTGTCTTCAATGATCTTTATCTTCAATATATTTTCTTTTGAAAATTAGTTTGAAGGGATTTTTAGATAGGAATCACCCAAATCTGATCTCGGTTTCTTCGTGTTAATCATCGGTAAAAGATGTTAAGTGGTAAATTAACATTCCAAGAATTTTTTTCTTTTATTTTTTCTTGGGAAAAATTAAATATGATCTTTTAGAGCATTCGAGCTTTCCTTTAGATTTATTCCACCCCTCGTTTAAAAGATAAAGCGAAAGCCAGGTAAGTTCAGGGCACTGGTTGCTCTATTCCTAACCTTAATTACACACCTTGTTCTATCGTTTAGCTCACATAGCCGGGACAAATGTACTAGTCATTTCGCATATTCGGTTTATTATTATATCCAATATTCTTCGCTTTTTTACTTCAGTGGTATATACAATTTCTCTTAACCATTTATTCAAATTCTTATTAAAACTTCCTATTCATATTTAAATTACTTAAATTTTATTTTGATATCATTCACAAAAGATTTATAAAAGAATTTTTAAGTTTAAAGCTACATTACAAAAGTTATTTAAAACTGCTGGGAAAAGCGTTGCGAAAAGTGTTGCAAATAGTGCTTTAAAAGCATATTGTTCAAAATGACTTTTATATCATTTAGAAATCCATCTTTTCAACTTAAATCTCTTTTAAAACATTTTAAAAGATTTTTATAATGTATTTCATATTTTAAAACATTTAAAAATACCATTTATAAAGAAATCCCTTTTTGGATTCCGAACTGCAAAACCGCGATGTTTTTAGAAGCTTGTTTTGGACATATTTCAAACTCTACTTGATGAAATCTTGATTTTCTTTATTTATTGGAAAACTATTGTCATCGTGGACCAAAGAATTTTTATTTTGAAGAAATCCGACTTATAAATCATTCTCTACGTTAATTTGATGTTACGGGCCGAAATTTACGAATTGCCACTACGCGACGAGCTCGATTTTGACCAATTTTGTGAATTGCTTCGGAACTTGTCCGAAACACTTCAAATTTATTTTAAACCATATTTAAACTATTTTAACTTATTTATAACAATATTTTATTCTTTTCAAACTCATTTTTCATCTTATTTCATTTTATAATATTGTCAATCTTTTTAAATATTTTGAAATCAGTAGGAGGCTAAATAATTTTCATACCCACATTTATATGGATATAATTTATATTGAATTAACTATACTTACTAACCATTTCTCTTATCATTTATCAAACAAGCTATCAATCACATAAACAATCACATAATCAACCAATTTTGTAACCAAGTTATCATCCATTAAATCATCCAATATATAACAAACTTCTCATATAATTAATTTGAAATATCTTTTAAGAATAAGTAACTTAAAATATGAGTATTCGCGATTAGTTCCACTCCACCAATCTTTTATGTAGATTCCTGAATGGATTCCGGCAGCACTTCCTTCTCTTTTACTTGCTCCTGAGCTTTCCAACTTGCTTCCTTCTCCTCTATAGGTTCGACATCCTCCTATTCCACCCCTTCCCACATCATTTCTTCACTACTTAGATGATAAACCATGTTTTAATGGTATTCTAAGGTCTTTGGAAAATGTTGTTGGTGTTTGAAGTTGATTTAATATGATTTTAAGAAATGCTAGTAAGGAAAGAGAAGAGAAGAAGCCATTAGAGAGTTGAAAAAAAGCATGGAAAAGGAAGAAGAAGAAGTGTAAAAAAGTGAGAAAGTGGATGCTTATTTATAGAAAAAGTTTTGGATTAAAATAATATTTTGTAAAAAGACCAAAATACCCTTTACTTACTTTTTAAGCAACCTTATTTTTTCAACATTTAACATCAAATTTCAAATCATTAATTTATGCCATTTTCACTTAAGTATTAAGTAAAGAATATAATAATTATGTTTGTTTTGATTTGATGTTTACCTTTTGCTTTGAAATGACGTGTTTGTCTTTTTTGTGCTTACCTTTTGTTAATTATATTCTAAAATTTTCTAAGTATGTTTAGTAAAAGTAAACTTGATCAGTGCATTAATTAATGCTTATACTATTTGAATATATGTTCTTATATAAGAAAATAAAGGTGCGACGACGTTGCGATAAATTTTAGTCGACAAAACATTAATTTCGACAAAATATTTTACGGTCACATTTTGACGTTTTAGTCTAGCTATTTATTTATGTAAACCAAATTTAAAAATAAATTTCTATAATATTATTTAAAAATATAAACACTCATAAATAAATTAAAATAATTTATTTAACCATTGAAACTTATTTTTCTGACATCAGCATTTTGTTACTTTTGTCGATATAGGCAAATTTTACTATTTTAGTGTATACTTCTCTTTCCAAATCCTATCTAATATTGTTTGAATCATATAACCTTACTTATTTTATATTTAAAATTACTTTAAATAATATATTTTAAAGTGGTCAAATTTTGGATCGTTACATTCTCCTTACTTAAAAGAATTTCGTCCTTGAAATTACACAGAACAAAAATTATGCATATATCATCCGCATGAAATATCGTGTTCGATCTTCTATTCAAATACTCAACTTTATTTCTGAACTAGTATCGATCTTCCGATCCTCTAGTGAAGACTCTGATCAGGCTTCTAGAACCTTTACTTTCCTTGCATAGCTCTCAACTATGATAGAAAACTAAAGAACCTAACCACAAACCCTCATCAATGTTCGTCGTCAAGAATCGAGTGATAAATCCTTTTTTCGGACCAGTGTAAACATCTCAAAATTTTGAATTCGAATCTTAGATCAAAATTTATGCGATGAAATGATTTATATATATAATACATGTAATTATTAACTTTCAAAAACTTTCACAAAAACTTTATCTTAAGCTCAAACACTTTATAAAGGTGCTTCTTTATATAATCCCCTTAATTATTTATTTTCAAACATTTTTATTAAAGGAAAATATTCTAAAGGAACCATTTTTCACTTAAAAGATGATTTATATGTATCATAATTTTTTCCCCACAATCCTTTAACTAAGCATATTTCCTTTAACACTAATATTATTTATGAATCATTTTGTAAAATTATTACTTAAGTTTATTACATCTTATAATTTATGTAAATCAATCATATTTTAAAGACTTAAATCCTTAATTAATGCTAGAATTCATTAATAAAACATTTTCTAGATTATAATTACCATTCTGAAGAGGCATTATTTTACTTAAGAGATCATGACTTAAATTTATATTTATATGATATTGCTTTACGTTCGAAAAGTATATACAAATCCAAAATTTCAAATTGGTTTTATTTAAATCCGTTTGTCTAACAAATTTAAACTTTGGTTGTAATTTACAAATTCAAAAGTTAAAAATCTTATTGCTTATTTAATAATATTATTAATTTTCTAGCTTTGAAAACCAAATTTTAAAACCACCCGTATTTAAATCCTCATACTCTTAAATTCTTATTTCTTTCTTTATAAATCAGATTTATATATTACGCTTAACTTGTTTCATTTACTTAAAGTATTTCACAATATTTTACCAAAAGTTTTCATAAATATCTTTGCTCTGGGTTAGGTATGATTCAAATATTTTTGACTGTCCAAAATCATCGAAAATTCCGCTTTATTTTAGAAATTAACGATTCCAATTTATCTTTAGTGTAAACACTTTTATAAGGATTACTAATCAATGATTCAGTTAATGATTCACATTATCTCTTTAATTTAAGAAAATTATATAGGTCGAGTAACTCCAAACTGGGTACTACCAATAGTATCATATATTCTTTTAACAAGAAGAGTAATACTTAAGAGAAGTGCTTACCATCCAAACACATCTCTTGCCTATTTTTAGTTTATTTTCGAGTCAACCGAATTAGTTATCATAAAATACCTCTTTCTATTTGAAATAATACTATTCTTAAAATACTTTAAAAATTACTTTATAAAACCTATCTTATAAATTCATTTTATAAATTTATCTTATATATATTAACTTCATTTAAATTTCCACAACTCTTTAGATTACTCGAATTTAAATTCTCATTCCTTTTATATATTTTTTCCTTTTACATAATTATTTTCTATTATTTAATACATTTTTTCTTATATGTTCATTCCTCAAACAGATCTTATTATCAAATACCTTATAGTCAAATCGTGAAACTTAATTCATAAGGTATTTGTACTTAAACTTTTAATCAAACCATTGATCAATTTATGGTAGTAACTTAACATTATCATTTCTTAATTTATTATTTTGGAATAAGTATTAAAGATCTTAATTGCCTTATCAGATTCCTTACTTATCCATTATCTTTATGAAATATCTTATAGTCAAATTATGAAATTCTAATTACAAGATGTTCATATTTAAATTTCACTAATCCAGATTTCTAACAATACAACTTTTCAAAATATATACTTTATATTCAAAATATAATCCTATGTAAAATTATTTCATTTACCAAATTTTTTCAAAATCAGTGTGTCCGTTCGCCATGTTTAAATGTTTAGGAACCCTCACCGATAACAATGATCAGGTGCATCGATCAGAATCCGTAAATCACTCAATAGATAAGTCAACACAAAACAATTTATTAGTTACTAACAAATACGCACTCATATAAAATACACTCACATCATTCAAGGGTATTCTAATCCTATCTCTAATGAGTCATTCATCCTAGGGTATTACTAATCCTATCTCTGATGAGTCTTTACCCTAGCAAAGTCAAAGTTCTCGTTTTACCTTGATCTCTAATACCAAATGTAATGGCCCGCTTTCCATACCCTTTGAATCGACAATAAACCACAAACGTCTAACTCAAATTGCATAAAAAGACGGATCATTAAGGGTAGAAAGAAAATAAAGATAGAAGAGAATCTCACACGGACGGAATAACATATATTATTTCAATAATAAAATTTACAGCAGAAAATTTTAAAATACAATATCAGAGTCTAACCTAGATTCAGCCTGGATAGTTATAAACTTCTATCCTTACAAATGCTGAAAACAACAAAACAAATGAAATAGATGCAGCGGATAATAGAGTATGTCCATACGATGTTGAAGATCTCCAGCTCTCCTTAGGTCCAACCGTCTTCAACTAAACCTGAAACTATTTAGATTTGACCCGAGTATTAAAAATACCCGGATCAGACTTGATAAACCAGCATGGGATACTCGAAATTTAAAATGACTATATTATCAAATTTTTTGAAAAGAAGGGTATCTCATAAGACCACACCCATACATAAACACGGACGAATTTTTACCTTATGATAACCAAAACACTTTTATACCAAAATATGCTTGATATGATTTTTAATGATATTTCTTTTGAAAACACTTTTCAAATAAACTTATTCAAATAGGGTATCAATAATACCCAGACTAAGTCTAAAGTAATATATCCAGATTGGATCAATGGAATATACTGAATAAAATATATGATACCAAAAAAGGGGTAGATGCAATGTTTGTAAGTAAATACAGCTATTTTGGGACTACAATCAAAATCGTGAATCTCGTATTGGAGTTGGATTTTCCAAGATGATAGGAATTAGTGGAAAGATCAATTTATATCCATGGCTTATGTCCAAGACTTGGACACCATTTTACAATAACACAACTGGAAAAAAGGGGATACAATCTACGAATAACATCCAAGGACTCAGACTTCGTGCATCCCTGCCATGAGGCCCAGACATATCTGGTACCTAGGGCTCAAAACATCTGATAACCCAAATCAATACTATTCGAATTGCGAGCATACATCTGATCACATAGAATCCCATCATAACCGAGGTGTGAGGCTCATGAGGCTACGATCAGTTTCTTCAAAGCCACGCTTTTCATGCAAAACCATGCAATTATCATAACAGATTCGACTTTGAATGCCACACCGTCGTTCCTTTGATCACTATTTGACACCCACAAGCATACAACCTCTGAGCTCGTATGTCTCAAAGAAGGGTGTTAAGCTAAGAGAAGTTGCCTTCTCCGCCACCAAGCAAATGTACATTTGTAAAAGTCAGACGTTGTGTCTCGGAATTGCAATGTCAGACATTTGTCCATACAAATTCATTCTAGGACTGAACAAAACCGAAGACACTCTTCTACTACCACTAGTAGCAGTAGTCCTTGCAATCCGAAAAATCTCCACAACGAGGAGACCACTGCTATAAATAACTCTATAATAGGAGTGACCCAGAGCATGTCAACAAGCAGTCCTCACGCTATGAAGATCCTTGGTCTTTAATCATCATCATCTTCAACATGTCTTCATTTTAGAACGTATATATTGGTTTGAAGTATTTTTCGGATAGGAATCACCTAAGTCCTACTTCGGTTTCTTTGGAGCCAATTATCAATAAAAAATATTAAGTTCATATGTGGATATCAATCATCAATCAATTACTTCATCTTTTATTTAAATCAAATATCTTTCTCAGATATTTTTCTCTCAATTTATTCCATTTTTTTTCAAGAGTATATGGAATCATTAAACCTTATTTATTATATCATTTGATTTATTTGAACCTTTCTTAAATCTTGGATTCCAAATCATTTTCTCTTTTACTTAGAAAAACCCTTTTCAAATCATTCATTAAATCTTAGTCAAAGATTTCTTATACTCCAGCTATAACTTTTAACTTAGAGAAAATATTCCCAAATCATTCATTAAATCTTAATCTAAATTTTCTTTCTTCACTTCAAATCATATTCTTGCAAATCGAAGATTTTCATAATAGAGTACTATTGCCACCTAAGATATAGTAAATTTCCCCTCCAGGGACTAATGGCAAGTAATCCTACATCATGAAGACCCTTGTCTTCAATGATCTTTGTCTTCAGTATATTTTATTTTGAAAATTAGTTTGAAGGGATTTTCGGATAGAAATCACCCAAATTCGATCTTGGTTCCTATGTGCTAATCATCGGTAAAAAGATGTTAAGTGGTAAATTAACATTCAAATAATTTATTTCTTTTCTTTTATCTTGGAGAAACTTAAATATGATCTTTTAGAGCATTCGGGCTTTCCGTTCGATTTGTTCCACCCCTCGCCTAAAAGATAAAGTGAAGGCTAGGTAAGTTCAGGGCATTGGTTGCTCCATTCCTAACCTTAGTTACACACCTTGTTTTGCCATTTAGCTCTCACAGGCGGGACAAATGTACTAGTGGTTTTCGCATACTCAGTTTGTTATTATATCTAATATTCTTCGCTTTTTACCTAAGTGGTATATACAATTTCTCTTAACCATTTATTAAAATTCTTATTAAAACATCTAAATCATCTTTAAATTACTTAATTTTTCTTTTAAAATCATTCATAATAGATTTAGGAAAGAATTGTTAAGTTTAAAACTACATTTCAAAAGCTATTTAAAACTGCTGCGAAAAACATTGCAAATAGTGTTTTAAAAGCTACATTGTTCAAAACGACTTTTATATCATCTAGAAATCCATCCTTTTAACTTAAATCTCTTTAAAATATTTCAAAATATTTTAAGAATGTATTTCATATTTTTAAAACATTTAAAAATACCATTTATAAAATATCCCTTCTTGGATTCTAAACCGCAAAACCACGATGCGTTTAGAAAATTGTTTTGGACATATTTCAAACTCTATTCGATGAAATCTTGATTTTATTTTTTTTATTGAAAAACTATTGTCATTGTGGACCAAATAATTTTTGTTTTGAAGAAATCGGACTTGAGCCGAAATTTACGAACTACCGCTATGTAACGCGCTCGATTTTAACCAATTTTGTGAAGTGCTTCGGAACTTGTTCGAAACACTTAAAATTTTAAAACATATTTAAACTATTTTAACTTATTGAAAACAATATTTTCATCATTTCAAACTCATTTTCATCTTCTCTCATTTTATAATATTTTATTATTATAATATCATTTTCAATCTTTTTAGATATTTCGAAATCATTAAGAGACTACATAATTTTCATACACACATTTATATGGATATAATTTCCATTGAATTACTAACCATTTCTCTTATCATTTATCAAACAAGTTATCAACCACATAAACAATCACATAATCAACCAATTATGCAACCAAGTTATCATCCATTAAATCATTCAACATATAACAATACGAATAAGTAACTTAAAGTATGAGTACTCACGATTTGTTCCACTCCCCCAACCTTTTATGTAGATTCCCGAGTCGATTCCGACAGCACTTCATTCTCTTTTTCTTGCTCCGGAGCTTTCCATCTTGCTTCCTTCTCCTCCATAGGTTCATCCTCCTCCTATTCCACCCCTTCCTCCATCATTTCTTCACTTCTTAGATGCTAAGCCATGTTTTAATGGTATTATAAGGTTTTTGGCAAAGTTTGGGGGTGTTTGAAGTTGATTTAATATGATTTTAAGAAAAGTTCATAAGGTAAGTAAAGAGAAGAAGCCATTAGAGAGTGGAAGAAAATATTGGAAAAGAAATAAGAAGAAGTGTAAAAAAGTGATAAAGTGGATGCCTATTTATAGAAAAAGTTTTGAATTGAAATAATATTTTTTAAAAAGACCAAATACCCTTTACTTACTTTTGAAGCAACCTTATTTTTTCAACACTTAACATTACATTTCAAATCATTACTATATGTCATTTTCATTTAAATATTTAGTGATAATAATTATGTTTGTATTGATTTTATGTTTACATTTTGCTTTGAAATGACATTTTGTCCTTTTGTGCTTACTTTTGTTAATTATATTCTAGAATTTTCTAAGTATATTTGGTAAAAGTAAACTTTATTAGTGAACTAATTAATACTTATACTATTTGAATATATGTTCCTATATAAGAAAATAAAGGTGTGACGATGTTGCGATGACTTTTAATCGACAAAACGTTGATTTTCGACAAAATGTTCTACGGTCACATTTTGACGTTTTAGTTAGACTATTTATTTATGTAAAATAAAATTAAAAATAAATTTTTATAATGTTATTCAAAAATATAAAAACTTATAAATAAATTAAAATAATATATTTAACCATTGAAAATTACTTTTCTGAAATCAGCATTTTGTCAGTTTTGTCGATATAGGCAAATGTTACTATTTTTGTGCATACTTCTCTTTCAAAATCCTATCAAATACTGTTTGAATCATATATCCTTACTTATTTTATGTTTAAAATCACTATAAATAGTATATTTTAAAGTGGTCAAATTCTGAGTTGTTACACGTACGTTATGGCCTTGTGTTCTTATATCTGTCGTATATTATTTCTCGACTTTTTCCTTGGAATTGCGACCGTTTTGTCACTCGTTTTGATGCAAATTTTGAGATGATTTTGATGATGATTATAGGCCATGATGTCTGTCAATAGACTATTCAAATTTTTTAGATATAAAAATTCAAAATTTGAATTATTTGAATTTACTTTGAATTTGAATTCAAATATCGGTTTGAGTGATTTTCTTCGTTTTGATTCGTTTTTGAGCATAGTTTTCTCCAAATCCTTTTGAAATGATTTTAAAAATTAATAGGCATTTCAAAATAATTATTATAAAATATTTAAAAGTATTTTCAAGTATAAAATCTATTTATTCTCTATAATAAGAGAAATGTTCAAATAGGGTTTACAAATTGATTTCGAAAATTGGTTTTCAAAGCTTGTATTCCAAAGTAAATTATTTTATATATAACTTACATATTTTCGCACTATTCGAGCGAATGAGAAGGAGAACTAAATGGTTTTTAAAACACCTGATATGGGACATGTGCGTTTATCTTATCGGTTAATTCCCAACTTATCCATTTGATCGTTTTGACCTTCAGGTCGAGTTTATCGATGAGATGAGGTAAACTTTTTACTGCTTTGAGTGTGAAATTTACTAGCGGTTAGTAAACCGTTTAGTGCGAATGTGTGGTATGGGACACACGTTAACACTGTTCGAGTTCCTGTCTGAGAGTTTGTGACACATTTGCCATTATGGCATGCCAGTACTGGACCTTCGGGTCATTGCCATTGCGGCGTATTTGTTTTCGAGACGTTTGCCATTACGGCATTTTCCATTGTAATGTATTTTCCATTGTGGCGTATTTTTCATTGTGACATTTTTCCTTTGGGTGGGGTACCTATTTGAGATAACAGTACTCAGCAAGGCTTCGGCCACATGCACGTGCTAAACTTTTGAGATGATTTCTTTGACTTTTTCCCCCAGTGTATCGCCTCCTTTTCGAAATTGGTCCTTTGAACCATTCTATATATATTGTAGCGATTTCCTTTTGGGAATTTGAACTCTTAGGAGTTCTATTTTTGAGATTTGAATTGCTTACACTAGCGTTGTTTGAGATTTGCCTGTTGGTGTTTACTTGGGATTTATTCTCCTCTTTGAAGATTTATTTGTCTTATGGTGTGTTTGAGATGTGATCTCTTTGTGCATGCTTTAGGTTTGCCGATTTGGCGGGTTTAGGTTTTCCCCTAAACCATATTTGATGTTTTACGAAATGCCAATGATATGAGGCTCGCTACTTTTAGCATTGTATAGGTTGTTCTATCTCTTTTGAGACTATATGCTGTGTAGTGATACATACCATACTTATGCTTACGCTTACTTAATATTGTTTCTTCTTGCTAAGAAGAATATCACCTTTATGCTTATGCCCATATTATTGCTTATCTTTATAAACTGGTTTTTTAAGCTAGACTGACATGTGTATTTATACTTGGTTCAGACAGAGGTGTTTCAGGTTAGGTACATTTGGACTTAGCCTATTCTGCTTCCGCATGGACTATTCTGCTAGCTCTTTCTGTTATAGCTTTTTGCGTAGTTTTTTTGTTTGCTACTCTGATATGTATATTCTTCTGACTCGCTTGTATATTGTGGTTGCTATACCACCTGACATGTACATTTTGTATACTCTGTGATGTATCTGTATATGTATATATATGTAGTGATCTACTGTTCTATGTTGTGTTTTGCATTTGAGTTGTTGTATTTTGTTCTGATAGATCCTATAGCCACCTATGGCTTTGTATTAAGTATTTATTGGATATGTCAATCTACTTGCAATAGAAAAAAGATAACATATGTCAACATATTCAATAGATATTTAAGACAAGGCTATAGATGGCGCTCCTAACCAGCCCTATTCTCCGCATTAGCAGACAGTATTATCCAGTAATACTCTTCGTTAATGTTGGTCTCGGGGTAGGGCATCACAGCTTGGTATCAGAGCTGATTTCAGAACAAAATATGATAAACACAGAACAAAAGTACATATTACGACACACCTAATTGTAATACAAGTGTTATGGATCCCCTAATCATCGTGCCTTTGACCTTTTCTTATCTTTTGGGGTAGATAGAAGTTTGGAAATACGTCTAGGAATGCATTTTAATTCCTTAATATTCCTTGTTGAATTAATGATATCTACCCTGTAAATAATCTTTATCGTATATTAACTTTCAACTAATGGATGGAAAAGGCAGAGGACGTCGCTCGGATGTTGGGAAATCAAGCGGCTCACATCTAGATGGCGTGTATATGTCTACCGATCAGTTTATGGAATTATTTAGGAGCACTCAGCCTCCAGCTCCTACTCCATCGTCTCCTCCAAGCAAATCTGTATTTGCGTGCATGTGCAGTGATTTATCTCATCTTGGAGGAAATCCGTTCAAAGGCTACGAATCCGTTCTTGTGAATGATGATATCTTCACAGATCTTTAAGATCTCCATCCAATCCTTGCGAAAGATGCATGAACCACTTTTGTTTTATTTTATTTGGTCCTTTTTTATTTGGAGTTGAAAGATTTTGAAAAATTTTATTTTTTGTTTTCTACCATGAAAAGCTAGGAGGAGAGAAAGAATGAACAAGAAAGAAAAATGAATTGCATGTATAAAATGAATTAGAGCATATATTTTTATTGAAAGAATGAAACCTTTCCCATTCTTTGATTAAAACTTTCCTAATCAATTCCTTTGATTGTTTTTCTCTCCAATCCTTACTTTTCACATGATATGTCATCCAATGCCATAAAATCTCCACAAATCATGTCATCAAATGACATAAAATTTCCGTGAATCATTTCATGCAATTATATTTAAATTACATCGACATTGTATATTAATGCATGCAAATGTAACTTTTATAAATGAATTAGAATAATTACAAACAACCTCCAAATATCTAATATAAAATAATTACTATTTACCGAATATCAATTAATTTAATCAATTTAAAACATTTTATAGATTAATTAAATCATGTGATTTTTTGGAGAATTCATCATTACGGTTGTGTGACTCAAAGGCGTAAATCTAATCGGCGATTAAAATTGAACTGTTCGAAAATTAATGTTCACACTTCACTTAGCAGATGATGTGGCATTTTATTGGATTTATCGCTTACACATTTTTTGGTAAAATCCAATTTTACTTATTATTAGCGATACCCAATAGTGACAATTATTTACGCCAATTCTCTTTGTCAAAACTATATCACATTAGGATTTATGAGATTTAGTAATGGTCAAAGTTCCTATATCATCCACATTCAACTATATAATCCAAACACAATGTCCTTGGTTCAATGATAACAATTAGTATTAATCGAAATGCTCTATCCAAAGACTTTGACTTTGAGTTGGCTTTAGTTGATCGTGATGCTAACCTCATATAACCGAGGAGATGAATTCTCTCTTGAATAGTGTTTCACTTCAATGCTTCAACTAGACCCAACTATAATAGTTTCGTGGACACCGTCCCATAATTAAATTATAATCAATGTAGAGGCTCTGCGTTAAAGATCAACAATATTCTCAAGTTGAGAGAACTGTGTAAATTAGTCACATCGATGTTCTCTACTTGACCTTAGTTATAATAACCAACAGAAAACTATTGGTTGAGTCATTCCATAGTTATCCAATAACTACCAGTATGCAACCTCTTGGTGCCTCCAGCGGTCATGAATAATATAATGCCTCACATTTGAAGAATGTTACAAATTCCAGTCTCAACCGATGTATAAATATCCAATCTCGAATAGGAATATTACAAATGATATATTTGTTTTCATTGTGATAAATTACTCACGGTTGTAACACTTTGTAACACTATCAAAAAACATACCATTTATAGAATTTTTATTAAATATACTTTTAGTAATTTTAATTAATTAATATAACCATGTTATATCAAGTATATAATAGTAAGAAATCACATTTATTTCGAGCAAGATTGGTCAACGAGTTGGATATATGTAACAAATTACATAATCGCCCTTAGGGCATACCCCTAACTATGTCATGCTTTACATATTTCCAAAAAATATTTATTACCAACTTGCTTTGTATTCATTAGGATTTGAACTTATTTCGATCGTATAATGATAAAGAGAATAATTTACTAAGTGCGCTCCAACGTTCGCCTATGCAAACACCCTATCGTCACTTAGAAGGTTATTCAGATCATCACAAAACTAATTGAAACTCGTTACCCGAACAAATCTTAAGAAAATACTTCTTAATCAAAATTTCCATACCCAAAAATTTCTCTTTTCTTAACAAAAATACTACCCAATAATACTATTATTACTTTTCAAAAACTTGAGAAACATTTTTCCATAAGCACTGGGTTTAAGTACTTAAGTTTCCTACTTAATTTTTTATTTATAAGTCACATCTTAAACCAATTTTGTAAAATTATTTATTTTATAAAACCATTTCTAATATTCTAACTTTCCTTTTGATAAACATCCTTTATTAAATCAATTTTTATTCCAACATTAACACTAAACGTCTTATAATTAAATCATGAAACTTAATCGCAAGGTGTTCATTTCAATGTTCCCTGATTTTCTATTTATCCAACCTATGTTTAAAAAAAGAAATTTGCCTATAACATTCAACAAAAGTCCATGCTCAAATTGGACGAGCATAACTAAACTAAATCCTAAACGATGATAATGGAATATTATCATCTCTTAGCAAACAACCCATCAAAAACAACTATACTATTTTTGAAAATCATTCTTACATAAAATATAATCCTAGATAAAATTATTTCATTTATCAATTTTAAAATAGTATGTATTGGTTGGTCTTGTTCAAGTGTATAGGAACCCCTATTGATATCGTTGGCCAAACGCATCAACAAGGATTCATAAGCCATTTAACAGATAAATTAACACAATATAATTTTTTTTATATCATTAAAAAATACGCACTCTTATATAATATACTCAAACTTATTCTAAGGTGTCACTTACCCAATCACTAATGAGGTTACCCAACCAAAGCCAATGTTCTCGCTTAATCTTCGGCTTTGGTACCAAATGCAGCAGCCTGCCTTTTCGATCCTCGGAAGTCGACACTAATACATCTACGATATTCATGTACCAAGCATCCCAGTGCTGAAAAGAAATATTATTAGGGGTGAAAGAAAAAGAAAGACAAGGACAAACTAAAGAACACATAATCTTACAACACAATGGAACAATATATAATAATCAATATAGAATTTTGCATGATCATTTCCAAAATAATATATTAGACTCATAATAGTACAACTTCCTGCCTGGGACATTTATAGCTACCTTTACCTACACAACTGATAATCCAAAATAGCAGAAATAAGGAAATATACGAGGGATATTTCTTAGGCATTCAACTCGACCCCTGAGATCTAAAACGTCCAAAGCTAATTTGAAAATATGCTTGGTCTGACCCAAACATTATAAGAAAACAACGTCCAGGTCAGTCTGGAAAAACCAGCATCAGAAACTCAAATCATAAGGAAATTCATTTATTATAACTTGTAAATCCTTGAAAATCAAAGGTATCTCGTAAGACCACGCCACACGTAATGCGATAACCAAATTTTCTATTATAAAATCTAATGATATAATAATGTCTAAGGTTTAAAATACCAATAATCAAGTAGCTATGATATATGTACATCACAATAATAATAGGTATAAAAACAAAAATCGAAGGTGATTATTGAAGAATGGATTCCAACAAATGGCAAGGTAATGGACTACCTTTCGAAATAATACACCTCTAGATAAAATGTGTCGTGGGATGCAGTTACCTTTGCAACCCACATGACAAGACCCGCCTACCCTTGATCGGATAGTACCGAATATGATCACCCCTAAGTTGTGATCAACAACCAAAAATAGGTATTGAAGCATAAGTATAGATATCGACTCTAGATAAGGCAATGATCATACCCTAATGGTAGAGACCCATACATCCTTGCGGCGTACCATGTTTTAGCCATTACTGAGGTATGAGATTTGACTTGCCACGATTACCTTTTTCCTTATAGTACACCATCTTGGAATGCTAACACTACCCTCTAGGTAGAAATGCAATGCCAGCATTCATCCGTACAAGTTGTTTCGGGATCAAACAAACATTCAACATTTACTATCATCCACTTTGGAATCACCCGCAAGAATAATAGTATACCTCCATAGTGTACTTCATAATGATCCATCATGAATATTATTAGTTTGATGTGGTTTTGATGAATCATACTTATCTAAAATTGGTGTCTCCCAACTAAGTGGTAATTTTCGGTTAACTCAATTCTAGTTGTTTGGAAGTATGCAACAAGTATTTGAGTCCTTGCTAGGAAATTCAAATGTACACAACATACTTCTGCAGTTAAATAGGTCAAGATTTGATAGTCAGTTATTTAACCGTCAACTACACAATCAAACATTAATCCAGACATTTAACTTTCCCGTAGCAACTATTAAGCCACAAAATAATTTTTATTTATTTGAATCTCTTTTCAAAATATTTATCAAATATTCATATACTTATCACACTGGAATAAGTGTATTCACCAAACATTGTGAAAGATTTCTTATTTCAAAATCATATTAGAGGATCAAATAATTGTTATTTAAATTAGAGATAAGGATAACTCCAAACAATATTCCTTCGGTGTTAAGCGTGGAACAATTGTCCACATCAGTATAATTAAGAAGGTCAGTTAAGGAAAATTCCATCTTCAATTCTTTTGTAAATTTCTTCAATAAATCCTTTTAATAAATCATTTTCATTTATGAAATTTCCTTTTCTTAAATTCTAAATCCATTTATAAAACACTTTTATAAATATCCAAAAATCATTTATAAACTCTTTTATAAATATCAGAAGTCATTAAAAACTCTTTTATAAATCTTCATTTATAATTCCATTTTTAAAATATCATTTACAAATATCATTTGTAAATATCCTTTAAATGAATCCTTTATAAAATATTATTTACAATATATCATTTGTAAATACCTTTATGAAAATAATTGGACATCTTACAAAATCATTTACAAATACTTACCCTTAAATCGTTATAGAATTAAAGTCAATTTAAGAACCATAATTTACAAATTTGAAAGGAGTAGTGACCACTATTGTACTAATTCAAGATACCATTTTAATTAAATTTGGCTTCCAAGTGACATAACAATTATTTACATAGGCCAACATATACGTAAATACCATACATAACCAAATCAAGGAATAATATATCTATATAACCAACTGGAAGATACTTGTCTCTAGCTTCTGATCAATAATATTTTGGATTATTCTAGCTTAAAGAGTGTTCTGCAATTAGAAGTTGATATGGTTAAGGTGGTAGAACATGTTTTTAAGGTTGGGGTTATAGTGGGGTCAGTTTTGTAGTAGATAATGAGGCTTCTATTAGGTCTTTGAAGGGTGTTTCGATGGATGTTGATAATTCAATGGGTGTTTTTCCTGGTGATTTGCATTATTTTGGTTGTGACAGTGGGTTTAACAGTAGAGTGAAGGATAAAGATGAGTTTTCAAGGCAGGCTTTGTATAGTGTTTTGTCTACTTCGGATGATAGGTCACATGACAATGTAAAATTTGCGGATAGGTCTATCTATTATCATACAGGGGGTTTCAAATTTGTTTTATACTGCTTCCTTGCGTCTTAAGAAGACCTACACCACCTACTGCCTAAGTTTGTGCTTCTGCTCGTATACCAAATTCAGGTAGAAGAAATCGTAGGAGTATTTCAGTAGTTAATATTAGAAGAAGTCCTCAACTGGATCTTAAAGCTGCTAGGTCTTATACATGAGGGCTGATGACTACTTGAGGGAGGTATTATAATGATTGTGTGCAACTTGAGTAGATGTGGTGTGTTTTTATGGCTTTGTCAGGTGTTGATATCGAGTTGAGGTTGGGGAGTTATTCTAGGGTTCGTTGTTTTGGAGACCGTGTGTGGTTTGTGGAAATGATGTTTGTTATTTTGAGGTTTTTTTCTTTAGGTTTGGTTGCTGAGGTTGAAGATGTAGGAGTTGTTTTGATGGCTGCTCATTTTTGGAGGCCTTTCAGCCATTTGGTTCTTGTTGGAGTTGTTTGTTTGGAAAAGTTTTTTAGTTTCATAGGTTTTTGGGTGGTTTCCTGTTCCTTTTTCTCTATATGGGGTTTTTTTGCTACCTGCCAAGCATATTAGCAAATCCTTTACTTTTGTGTTATGCGCACACGCACACATGTGTGCTCTCCTCTATTTTAGAGAATCACATATTTCTCTCAAAATTACTTAAGTACCAATTACATAACTTAATTATTAATTATAATTAATAATTTTCCTTAATTAATTAATTAATTATTAAACTCATACTTAATTACAAAACAATTGGTACTCAATTAGCGTATGAAAAAGTTTTCAAAACATTTAAAAAAAGAACCACTTTGAGCTTTTAAATATTAATTTTCTCGAAATTGCATCCATAGCGACTATCATTGTGGATGAAGAACTTAGATTTAGCTTCTAATTAAACTTTTCAAACTTAACTACAACTTGTACTCATTTTGAAACATAAATAAAAAGGATTTTTAAAATTTAAAAAAAAGTTAGAAATTAAAAAAAAAACATTTTGTAAAGCTAAAACTAGTGAACACGATTTTTACTTCAAAGGGATCTCAAGCCTCTTTAACATGTCAAGTTCGCTAACGTACACAGTACATAATCAGCACATCCATGATTTTAACTACCCAAACATATCATCATCATAACATAGCCAAAGTTCACGTTTTTATGCTAAACCACTTTACTTTAGACTTTGATTCACAAGTTTAAATCCAAAACACTACTGGCACCACACATATACATCGAAATAACACAGATCTACAACCAAACAATTAATATATTATACAATATACATAGCAACACATAAAGATATAATCTTTCCAAAATGTAAAAGAGTTTGCTTACAAAAATCTACCAAAATCCTTTCTAAATTCGAGAAAGGCCCAGAACTTTGTATTTTTTTGGAAAAAGGTGATTTTTGGACCAAAGTAAAGCAAGATGAGCTCGGCCTATAGCTTCTTGTGCTCAAAAAAGAAGGGTTTAGGCTCGGTCATGATGGTGAGGAGGGTGTAGGGATTGAAATTGAAAATGGAAGAGAGCTGAGAGGAAAAACAAGTGTTTAAAACAAGATTCAAAAGATTTTAAAGTAGAAAATTTGTTTTTTAAGCTTGAAAATTCAAAGTGGAAGCCATTAAAGTTTAAAATCTTTTGAAAACAAAGTTAAGTTTGAAAAAATGAAAGTGAAAATGAAAATGAGAGAGAAGAGGAAAAGGAAGAAATGGTTTTATATTTGTAAATTACCAAAATGCCCTAAAGTACAAATGCCCTCCACTCAAATTTGAACACATCGCCATATACTTCCCTTCCCTTTGATCTACATGCAATACCCATGGGTAAACCCTTTTACCCACCATGTAAATCCCCTAAGTGTACTAAGATGTGAAATGATGTGTGACATTTCAAAATTTACATTTTTCTTTAATGTAATCTTATGAAAATTGTCGCATCCGTTACTTACTTAAATAGACACATATATTTACACTATTACACACTTAATTAAGCACTCCTTATTTATATAATTGTGTGTTTAAATAAATAAAGGTGTTTTACAACCTTTTTAACAACTTTTAGATAATCAAATATTAGAATTTTTGAAAAAGCTATCCGATCACATTTTCTAATTTCCTTTTAACTAATTATTTTTGTAAACACATCTTAAAAACAATTTTAGTATTACTAGTTACAGATTATAGCTGTGTATTTTAAGTTATAAAAAAAGTAATTTGAATATTTAAAATTAATTAGATATTATCAAATAAAAGTGACAAAATTCTAGGTCATTACAAGAGAGATAGCCCAAGGGTCTAGAAAACAAACACAAACAGTGTCATATGGCCAAAGCAAAGCTAACCCAAACCAAAAGGAATGAAAACCTAACTTAGTGGTGGGTCGGTACTGGTCCAACCCCTGGGTCGATATCGACCCTACTTCCTTCATCCTTGGGAGTCCATCTTCTGCCTACATGCCTTATTCGGTATCAAAAGCCTATACCAAGTGTTGTTTCGTTGATCCAATGCAAGTCTCTATAGATCTCCATGAACTCTTGAATCACCAACTCAGTTCTTCCATGACTACGTCACTTAGACTCCAAAACAAGCTAATATTGGTACGAATAGCTATGAAATCTGAAGCTAACTACTAGAAAAGCCAAAGTGAAGAGTTCAAGATGACTAGATTGCCCATCTTTTGGAGTCATATCGACCCGTATAAATTGATGAGGTGGCATCCTACTTTGGTAGTGAAAAGTCTAAGTCATTGAAAATGAGGTACAGATCTTTTATGCGAGATTTTAAGCTCCTTATGTCGATAAATATGAGTATAGGGATCCTTTTTCAAGATAATTTTTTGGCTCTTGTACTTCTTTTTTCTTATTTCTTGTTATCATAGTCGTAGTTGTACCGTTCCGTAAGAACTTCTTCCCTCAAGTCAGAATATAAGCAATAAAATCATTAAGTGGACGTAGGCCAAGATTAACCAAACCACTAAAAATTGTTATGTGTCCTTTTCTACTCGTTTTTCATTTATTTTCTTCACTTTTTATTCTCCATTTTTGGTTCAAACATTAATAAAAAGACATTCCTTTTGAATTAAAAAAAATAGAGCGTATGTGTAGCTTGTTAATTTTTTTGACTATAAGAAATTTAATTTTTAAAATTCTTTAAAGAGGTGGGCAATAGGAAGTGGTACTAGATTTAAATGGGGTAAAGAGAATGGAAATGTAAGAACACCTTATATTGAAAATAGAAAGAATATCCCCATACAAGGAAATACAAAGAAAAACACCTGAAATAAGTTTATGTTTAAAAGAAGCTATGTAAGAAGAAGAAATTTAAATAAGAATAGTTTAAGTAGGAGAAATTTAAATAGTAGTAACATTCGAAAATTTAAATAGAAGAAATGTTTGGAGTTTTTGTTAAAATAATGCTTGTAAAAAATTAAAAGCAACATAGAAAATGGATAGTTTCCATAAATATGTGCAGTAATCACATGCTTTTTATATGTCCTCCTCACATGCTGCCAGAGTTTCCACTAAAATTGAAAGTGAAAATAATATAAGTGATAGGGGAATAATACAATGGAAGTTGTCACTGTTTACTGCAGTTTTTTGTTTAAAATTATAAAAGACGTTTTAGAAACATTGTAAAGTGCATTGTTGATAAAAAAAATGGTTTGCCGCAACAATTGAATTTCTAAAGGCAGAATTTAATAAACAGTTTGAGTTAAAATCCCATTTTAAGATGTGAAATCTTCATTGTTAAAAGGTTTAAAAAAAGTTGATTTGAATGACCAAGCATGTAATAAAATTTGATCCTAATTTGAAAAGAAAGCAAACGCTGTTTTAAAATTTTAATTGCTAACATTTTCTTTTAGACTTAATAAATAAACTTAATTGATAAATCATAAATTATAATTTTAAAAGTTAAGACGCATACAATTAGTAGTGATTAAAATAAGGACATTTTCATGGTTCCTTTTTGAAACCAAGCTATTGAAGGATTTAAATAAAAGGTTTCTAAGTTTATATTTTTAAATATAAAAGTTTTGGGATTTAGTACTCCATGATTATAAAGTTTTACTTTTAGATAGAATAGCGAAAACAAAAACAAATTTTAGTATGGAGCAGATAGAGATGATTGGTTAGGCAAGACGGGTTAAAAGTTATGGCCATGAGTAAAATAGCGATGAATGCTCATAGGATTGCAATAATGAATCCTTATTGGATGTAAGGAACATTATTTTGAACCTAGGAATGTTTCATTAAACTTGGGTAAAGACCATAAAAGAGAACCTATAAGGAAATGAAAAATGGTATGGAAATACATTTCTGTGAGTTATAGAGTATACCTACATAAAAGAAAAAATAAATAAAGAAAGCATATGCCAAGATTTGAGAATACTATCAAAATATTTGGATTATAAGAAGATAGTAATATAATTGGCTGTGATAATAAAAGTAATGGATGGATCTTATTTATCCGAAGCCATAAAGGAAAGTTAAGATATGTTGGTTGCAGTAGAACGACATGTTAGAAAAGTCCATTTATTTCGAGTAAGAAGTGATAGGGCCACAATATCGTTTATGTCAGTTGATGTTGAAGCGCAGCTTCCAACAATTGTTTCTTTTAGATTGGTTGGGCTATAAGCATTAGTTGTCTCTTTTTATATAAAAACACACATGATATTTTGTAAGAAAAATCCCTTTTTATTTTTGTAATTTTCTGGATTGATCGCTATATATTAGAAACCAGAATAAATAAGAAAATATCATGTGGACACTTAACTATGAAAAGTAAGACTGGAAGTTTATAAAATAAATTAGGAAATTTACTAGCTACTGAAAGTAAATAATGTTAAGTCCTAAAAGCGTTAAAATTTTGAGAAGGTAAATTTTAGCAAGCAAAGGAGAGGGAAGGTTGGTGTGAAACCAAGAGTCAGCATCCCTACACCTTAAAATCTACAATTTATAAATGAACTTCTATGCTGATGGTTTTTCTAAAATAAAAGAAAATGTTTTGGAAATTTTAAAATTTACCGTGTAGTAGAAAAGAGTCAATCATGGATGTTAACCCATTGACTGAATCCTGACTGCGCAGGAAGTGGCTAAATTTTTTTTGAAAGTAAAAACATAAAAACTTCTACTCAAAAATCTTTATTTTAAAATGAGTTTCTATTTTAAGCTCTCCAACTATTTCTAAAATTTAATTAAAAAGGATTTTGAACGAAAATGGAGTATTCTCTGATTTTTGAAATGCCACTTTATTAGCGTTGGGAAAAGCCGGTGGATTAGCAAATATGAATTTTACTATGCAGCAGAAGTGGCAGTAAGTAAAATATAGTTAGCAACGAGGTAAAGTACTATTTTGCCTTTGGGACTTCTTTTTTCATACCTTGTCGATTGGTGAACAAAACTTGTTTTCAAATAATTCTGTTTAAAAATTGAACGTAATTTTCTTATGTGGACTGTACTTAGAAAAGTTGAAAATGAATTGGGGGCAAATGAGAATGTTCCAAGTTAAAGTGGAATGGTACACAAGAGAATGATGGAAATACGAAATTCTCCATCTGAACTCTTTTCTTGACATAATAATATATATTTAAAATACTGGATTTTCAAATTTTTGGATGTTAGAAATGGTGTGCTAGGTATTGAATGTTAGAGATTGGATGTAAAATTTGATTGAAAGATACTTCTATACATCGAAGTGCGGGAAAGTTTGTGTGGCAAAACAAAGATTTTGATTTTCAAATTTTGCATACGTATAGAACTGCCAACATATGTAGGTTGTTTGCACCATGTTTTCAATTTTTTTTAAAGAATGCATTCATAAAGAAGGCATCGATTTAGAATTATACAACATACATATCATATGTATTATGATATACCATGCACTTGTACAAAATTGATCGCACACTAATTGGTTGGATAGCCTAAAATAAGTGCACATTATATTACATGATTCAGTCCTTAAGGAATTTCAGGGATGAAATTCTTTGAAGGGTTTGAATGTAACACCCTATAAATTAAAAACATCATAATTTGACTATGAAATATACACCATTGTATTCATGGTGATTTTTTGATCGATTTTCAAACATAATATTTCACGATTGGAGTTACACTAAAAATTTATCAACATTTGAAGTTTTTAGATCAAAAATAATTCAAACCAATTAAGAAGTAAATGTCAATAATTTATCATTAAAATGGGCATTATAAATAAATGTTAACGTTATATATACAGGTAAATTAGTAGCGTTCAATAAAATTAAATCCAATTAAGAAAGCGGAGAAGGAAATAAATAAATTTAACGTGAAAGAATATATATGAGAATGGATTAACACTAAAGCAAATGTTAATAAATAAGAATGTTAGCATTGAAAGAAAGAAAAATTACGAAGTAAATATTGTAGTTAACGATAAACTAATGCCTTATCTCCAAGTAATGTTAATATTAACATAATCTCTGATGGAATAAAAACAGCCGCAGAAGAAAATAAAATGAACAAAATAAAATTTGACATATATACAAGTGACCGGTCTACCCCTTATTGGGATCGATCGACCGTTAGCGGACGATCGATAGGGGTATAACGGTCGAGCGGCCATGGCGGCAAGAATGTATCTAGACCTAATGACCTAGGTTTAATAAATTAAAATCTAATGGATGGAATTAGTTCGTGTATGTATAAATACAGGCTTAACCCTCACTTTTCTTCTTGTATTTTCTGAACCAAGGAGCAAAGCTACACCTTTCTATTTTCACCACAAATTATAGTAAATCTAAAAATTCTAAAATAGTATAACATACATACATATATTGTGATGTCCCAAATTTCTATAGTCTTTGAGTCGACAATTGTAACGACCCACCTTTTTGGATGGTTTAAATCGACAATAAACCACACATGCCTAATTTAAACCATTCAAAAGGGATGATTGTTAATGTGGGTAAACAAGAAAAGAAAAGAAAGGAATGAAACACAACATAGAATCTCGTAGTGGAATGATAAAATATAATAATCAAATAAACAGTTCATGACGCTGTTTACAAGATAACATTTGATTACACTTCACAATTCAAATCAGAGTTATACATACATTAGAAATAAACAAATAATACAGCGGAACACAAAATGCAGTAGGATAATAATAATAATTAGCAATAATATATTAAATCTTCATCTTTGTCCTCCAAAAAATAGCCTTTAATACACTAAGAAGTTCAGACTGACCCGAGCGTAGTGAAAAGAAAAAACATTCGAGTTAGAACTAAAAGATCTTACGTAAGTCAAATCAAAATAAGTAAAATAGAAATACTAGTGCAATAGTTTCATAGATGTTACAGGATTTCCATCTCCTATCAAGTGTACCACGTGGGTATAGTTATTTAAAAGATTTTAGACAATTCAAAATACCATCTTAATCATTTAATTAAAATAAATCTGAAGTTTAAATTAACTTATACCTTACAAATAATTCAATTCTAATAAATAATCAAAATTCAAGAAATAATATGGGCATATCATTTTCAACTAATATCCAAAATCAAAATTTCCAAATCAATGAAAACCGGTTGGGTTTATCATTTCAACCCATAATTATTTTAAAACCCAAAAATAGCCCCAAAATTGAACGGTCTCATAATTTGTCCAAACCAGTTTCATAATGTCCGGAAATTTGATATGATGCCAATGGAAAAACCGTGCATGAATCCAAGCTTGCATGGAAAAGATATGGTAATTAGAATGAATTGAAAATCAAAATTATAAAACTATTAAAACAATAAAAGATATGCCATGTCACCTTCAAAACCGCGTGAACCCTAGTCGCTACAGACGATTTCGATCATGTTCGAGCACTGAAGCCGCCAGTCCATGAACCTCGTCGCCGTCAATACCCATGCCGCCGTCCAAATCAGAGGTCACCACCACGTTCCACGCCTAGCGTCACCCCCTCCCCCATGGCCAGGCCCATACGTCTCCGGCCCCCAAAACCACTATGGCTTCCGTTCACGTTTACAGCCAATCATGGAAATTTCGATGACATCTGATCTAAAGTGGCCATACAAATTGACTCCCCTCGACGCCCTCTCCGATACAGTGCTTTCCGATCGCTCCCAGGACGACGATCCACCGTCCAATCTCAAACCCTAATATGAAAGGTTGGGAATCAATCGCCAATTTCTGGCCAAACGGTGATTCAAATCAAAAACCGAATTGCTACAATGTATTGCGCTCTTCGATAGCTTTTCAAAGATATATAATATGATAGGGTTTGGAGAGATTGAATTTTGAAATTTATTTTGAAATTGGATTTAGGGTTTTAGAATTGAAATTTGGTTTCTACCATTGGGAGAAAGAAATAGGCAAATAAATCTAAAAGTACTAGGGTTAGAAAAATCTATTTATATAGACAAGGCCCGATAAGAAAGAATGAGCACATATCAAATTGGTTCGAACGACAATACGAACCGAAAAGCCGGTTCTGCCTCCGGAACGAAAGTAGGTCGTCCCATATATCAAAATAGACGTTTTCAATATTTTTAAACTCAATGGAATAGGTTTCAAGTACTAATTCCATTGTATGAAGAAGTTAGCTTTTAAAATCAGATTATTTCAAATTGATTTCTCCGCGTTTCGAGCCCGCATGATCAAACAACGAGTCCGATCGCTACGAAACTTAAAATCCTATAATAATTCATCGTTACGGATCCGATTAAACTAGTTTCGTCGAAATCCGAGACAATGGCCAAAATGACTATTTTCACATTAATTAAATATATTATTATTAAATTAGTTTATTCACTTTTCAAATTCAAAGTTAGTTATTAACAAGTTTCATCATTGTTTATTACATATAAATTTATAATCTTTTTAAATAAAGTTTCTATATTAATTTCAATATATATATGTGTGTGTATATATATATATATATATTGCACAATTAAAGTGTTCAGCTTCAATTGCAGTAAATTTATTAACTATAATTTATATTCAAATAATTTTATTTATTTTGATTTTACTCTTAGTATTTAAACATTCAATACCATATATATTCATGAAACACTAGTTTACATTTTAATTACATTCATTATCCTACAATTAACATCTTTTCCCACATAAATTGCAATATTTCAATTATATAAAAAATTTATCGATTTATAAATTAGTTTAAATGGATTGAATAAAAAAATGATAATTAAAGCAATCATTATACACTAATAAATAAAACACATTTCCATTTCTATTATTTACGAACAAACCCAATAAATTTATGTACTCATAAATTGATTTCCTAATTCGTAATAAACCTATTTCAATCAACAACATATAATTACAACATTAAATCCAACATTCAATTGCCTTAATTCCATTAATTACCCATTCAATATTCAAACGGATAAATTAATGAGAAGATAATTAAAACAATTGCTTATAATAATAATTCATATCCATTATCATATTATTTACAACTAAGGGTTATAAATTGCTTACCAAAATGATTTTATATTCTATATTAACCTATTTCAATCAATTACGTACAATCTCACCATTTAAAGACATCATTTAATTTATTTCATTATTTACAATTATAATAAAATTAACCTAATATTTATTTCAATTGATTGTAATTACATTGAAATAGTTGTCAAAAGCATTCAAACTACATATTAAATCATATTCTAATTATTTCCTAATTAATAAATCACAAATTTTAGTTTCCTTCCGATATTAAATTCTAAAACCTTATTTAATTAATATTTTTAATTATCGAAAAATACGGGTCGTTACACTCCCCCACTCAAAACTTTTCGTCATCGAAAAGGAAAAAGGAGGAATTAAGGAATTAATATATTTTATTCAAAGTATTCAATTTATAAATAATTAATTTACGTAATTAATTATTTTATATAAAATATACTAATTTCTAAACAATTAAACCCTCATATTCAAGTTTAATAAAAGTTTGGGAATATTTTCGCTTTATAGGTAAAATTTTCTAAGTAAAAAAGTCACGCGGTAGAGTCTCCATTGTACGGAGAGGTCTGAAAAATAATAATATCAATAATAACACAATATATATATATATATATCATATTTAAAAAATAAAAATATCCCAAACCACGGGAAAATAATATAATATCGCTATAAAACCGTAATCCGAGAACGTACCTATTTATCAGGCAAACAACGCTTATTTATAAACAAAAAATAGTAGCTATTGCTTCCATAAACCTTTGTTTCACTTATATAATTCAAAATAGTGAGATATATGTACAAGAGAAATATTTAGTTGTTTTTAATTGGCCACAAAAGCAAATCAATATAAAACATATACAAACAAACAATACAACCATTATGCAACCAAAGAATCCATCATTCATCCATCGCAACCAAAACCAATGATTTTTTAATTCAAAAACTTTTAATCGTGCAAGGTGATAAATAAACCATCAAGTACACCCTACGCTCAACAGCCTTAGATGATTACTTAATAGATCATCCATACATCCTTAAACAATCAGAAATATCCTTTTCCAAACATCCCATAAGCTAGAACAACCAAGAATTTCAACATATTATTTAAGTTTATTCAATTGGTTCCTTTTCCATCATTTTTTATTTTTATTTATTTCCATTCATTTATGTAATGCCCTTCTTTATGTACTTATATAAATTATTTTCCATTCAATATTTTAAATAACCAAGGAATCCATTATTCAAGTATTACATACATTTTATTGCAGTTTATTTCACATGTAATATTTACTTAAATTGTTTAATATCCAATTGATATTAATAGTCATCAGTAAATCATTTCAGTCATTTTCTTGATTTTATAATCATTTACCTAAACATTATTTACTTTTTACTATTTAACTTAATTACAAGCATTTCACAATATTAACTTACGTTTATAACATTTCTTGTACATCAAAATTCTTGTTTCTAGAAATAATTCCACTGAACACTTCCATTACTTAAGTTTTACTTCTATAATATTTTATTACATTTCCTATTTAACATTATAACTTTCTAAACATTAATGGTAAGTTATATATATGTTTTAAGAATGTAATTGAATGTTACACAAATTTATCTTATTCATTTTAATTAACAAAATGTTCAATAACTACATCTTCTAAATTTTCATGTCCTTGGATTTACAATTTACAAATTTCCAATTTCTTATACATTTTATTTGCAAAATTCCATTTTTCCTTACTTAGTTTTTTTATTTATGTAAAGATCAATCACTTGCATAATTTATTTTTTCCATTAAAGATTTAAGCCATTGATGAATCATTTCATAAAATATTACTTAAGCTTCAACTACCTTACTTAAGTTTATAACTTAATTCAGTTATAGAATAAAAATTTAAGTTTTCGGTATTCGTCCTTGAAGAAAAAAAATATTTCAATATATCTAAAATTCAATTAAAACATTTAACCTCATTCACTTAGTAAAATATAACATATATTTAAAACATCCTTATAGCATTATGCAAGGATTTTCCGAAAAGTTAAAACAATGTTAGAAATTTATATTAAAACAATATAATAACCTTTATAAAATAAAGCTCCTTAAATCCGATAATTTATTAAACTCATTATTTTAAAATAAGTATAAACTCTAGATTATTAAACTGAAACTAATAATATACTCAAATTTTATAATAAATATTCAAATCCAAGTATAAAATTTCATATCTTCGCTAATTAATTTTGCAAACTTGTTTTAAAATGAATATTCAAATCATGGAAAAACATTTATTATGGTTTAATACAAAATTCAAATAGTAAATAAACCTATAAATGTACTATTAGTACTTCGAAATCAACTAAATATTTCAAACCATACTTCCAAAATAGAGATTCAAATTTATTTGTCAAGTAAATTCCTATAAATAAACTTCGCAAATCATTTTTTTTCATTTATATAATATGTTTAAATTAAACATTCAAAGAAACTTATATAAATTTTACTTGAAATATTCATTTGAAAACTCCATTTGCAAATCAATCATCATTAACATTTTAATACTTTACAAAAAAATTCATCCGTAAAATTTCTTGCTTCATTTATAAAAAACATTTTTAATATTTTAAATAACCTCTTTATAAATATATGTAAACTATTTGGAAACAATTATTTACATCATTACTTGTATTTAAAAAGAAGTTATTGAAAACTTCAAATCCATTATTTATAAGTTTTATTAGTTTTAAATCTAAATGTACTTTTAAACATCATTAATAAATCAATAATCATTAACTTTAAATATGTTTTATTTAATTAATAACTTCACACAATATTTACAACACTAATAATTTACTATTAAACCATGTTCTACATAAAACAATATTTTAAACATTTTGAAGTACTTAGAAATAAAAAATGAGAAAAAATGACTAAAATATCCTTTATATAATACTTTACCAAAATACTTTTATAACTTTATGTTTTAACAAGTTTATCCTCGTTCTTGCAGACTCTGGTCGTACGTTGGTCAGGCATAAGACTAGAAATCTCTAAGTACTCAGTAGACCTACTTAAACACCCAGTGAAAAATACTTAAAACAGGTATGAGAAGTACCGCTCATTGATGTCAAATGATGATGTTACAATAGCAGTGGCACGCTGCTGAGCCAGTATTTACGCAATGGACACAAAAATTTCTAGAAGATCCTTCCACCTTCCAGATTCTAAAAAAATATCATAGCCATTTCGTAAATAAGGGACGATCGACCCCCGTTGCAGTGGTAACTACTGATTCAATGAGTTAGGCAATGGGTTGTAACGACCCGAGATTTTTGACAATTGAAATCGGAATATTTAATTGATTTTAAATATTCAAAAGTTAGTTTTTAACTTGAATTTCAAATATCACTATTTATTTGATAACTAAATTATTGAATTTAATAATTGGGAATTGGGTAAAATATGGAATCTTGAGTGTTAAGCTTGTTAAAAATAATTGAAAGGCTTATAAAATTTATATTAATAATACTGAGATAATAGAACCTTTGAATTTAAAATTCAAAAGTGTTTGTTCAGTTTTAAAAATATATCGTTTAAATCGACAGTTAAAAATAGCCCTCCGAGGAACAGTCTCGGAATTCGACAAAACCAGTTCCATCGAATCCGCAATAGTGTATTATTATTATCAGATTTCACATTTTGAAGCGTTTGGAGTTATCATTTGGCTGTACGATATATAAACACGCCGAATTTATATCGAAAATTCAATATAATTATTGGGTCCAAAAAGCTATCTTATCCATACGATCGAATTAGGACTCAGAACCTTTTCCATTACGTTTGGAATATAGGTATAACGTTATAAATGCCTAGCGGCACGCCTCGATGAGAGGTCGAAATTTTAAGTTGCGTTTTCGAGACGATTTAAATTTAAAATTTAAATATAATACGTATATTGTTTGATCAGTCAAAATCCCTTCACATCAACTTTTTTCCCATCAGCCTACTTTCTTTCACTATCAAACCTTTTTCTTTCATCAGCTTTTGCTTTTTCCAAATCACTGCAACTTCTCTCCACTCGCGAACATCGCTTCTTGTCTCCCTCCTAGCGTACGCTACCTTTAGCATTTCAGTCGTTAAATCATGTCCTGCCTCCTTCAATCGGCAGAAGAAATATATATATATATATATATATATATATATATATATATATATATAATAACGAATGAAACCTCTCTTCTTGGCTTCATTTAAAAATTGAAACATCCCCTCCCTCTTCTGTTCACAACCGACAACCAAACTACAAAAAAAGAAAATAGCGACAGCTTCTTTTACTTCTTCCGTACCTATTTCTTTCTACGTCCCGTTCTTCCTCTTCCTTTCATTTTTCAAATTGAACGGGAATCTTTTGTATTAAAAAAAAGGGGAATGCGAAGCGCGATCAAAATCGCGATAAGTGAACTAAGCGCGCGATGCCGACTTAGGAAGTGTGGCGTTCGCTCTTGAAGGCGACTGTTAGGCGACGTGACTTGTTTGGATGGGTGTAGCGGCGACGCGGAATTGGAGGCAAGGATGGACAGAGTGGATTTCGCTGTTAAAGCAGGAAGCACGCACGCGATGTGGGCTCGCGGTGGCATTTTAGGGTTCAAGGGAGTTCGATAGCATTCGCGTGCGCAGGTGGCAGGAAGTCAAGGCGCGCGTACGAGTTGTGATGGTGGCTATTGTGATGGTGTTGAAATCAGTGACGTGAGGGTGGAGTCATGTTCGATGATGCAGTAAGGTATATGATATTTTCATATTTTAATTAAATTTAATATATGTGTATATGTATATATCGGCTAGGGAAAAATTTATTAACAGTGAAGTAAATGTTTATCGTTGGTATTTACTGAAAAAGAAAAATATATATTAAGGTGACTGTAAACTAGAGGTTATAAACGTACTATTTAATTCCTTAAATAATATCATGGTGATTAACGTGTTCAATAAACTCATTCAATTATTTCAGCTACTGAGAAAAAATATTTATGATAGGAAAATTTGTTTAAAATTAAATTATTTTTTAAATTAAATTAATGAATGGTAATTTATTTTTCGATTACTTCAAATATTAATAAACCATACAGTGTTTGTACAAGGTCCAAAATCATGAAGGAAATAGCCGGTTTGGGTCGGATTGCAAAATAAAAATCAAAGGTGAGTTAATCTCACTCAAATTGGACTACCGATCAATTTAAATAGTTAAATTTAAATTATTGGTTGATTTATTGAATATGATAATTATTATCATTCTGGATGTGATATTATATATAGTAGTATATATATTGGAGTGATTGATATTCCGGCATTATATAGCGGATGAGACCCTATGCGCCCCGCATAACAGCGGATGACCCTGTATACCACGATATCCCCCTCGAAATGCGATTGGTATTTTTATATTGTGCTAACCTCTATGGATGTAGGAAAACAGGTTGGAGGGATCCAATTGGATTCCTCAAAAATACTGAAAATTTATTTCATATCTGGTGATACGATTTATTTGATAAACTGTGATAGATTATATTGGAATTGAAGTTATTGAAGGCTATGGTTTTTCTGAATATTTTGGTACTTTAAAATATCAAAAGAATCTAAATATTGGATTTTTGAAAGAAAATAAAAAGAAAAAGTTTAACTAAAGTATTTATAGTAAGTTGGATCAATTAAAAAGAGAAGAACTGGGAAAATAGATAGTTTAATTTTTTTTAAATCCTATATAATAAATTCTGGGATATGGAAAAGAATAGAGTCTTGAATAAATGTGAATTAAAGGATTTTAAAGGTAAGGACTTGGGAAATATTGATTATAAGTACAATGGATTAATTTTAAAATTTAAGTTTTAAATGAGTTGGGAAAATTAAAAGGAGGATTTTGAAATAGAGTATGAAATTGATATTTCAGATCTAACAAGGTTTAAGATCATAATAAAGGAGTAAAAATGGAATTAATGAATTTTGGAATAAATTTGGGTAAATCAAGAAATGAATTTTTAAATGGAATTAATTCATAAAATCGATTTAAGCGTTTTAAAGCAGTGATAAAAGTAACGAGATTATGGGATTTATAAACTGGTTTTATAAATAAAGTGAAATATTTTTGGTGAATAATTTGAAATTTATAAATTCACGATGGGAATTTATAAAGAGATGGTAATTCGTTTTAAAATAAACAGTTGTTTTATTTTTAAAATGTGAGAAAGGACATTTACGGGATTGGGATGTAAATTAAACTGGAGATAAATCGAGAAGGATTTATAAATGATTAGATGTGCTGATTGGTGTGGAAAGTGTATTTTCCTTAAAAGCTAAGTATATTTTCAAAGAAATATTTTTAAGTATAAATTAGAAGTTTTGAAAGTGTTTGAAAAGAATGTTCTTAGAAAAAAAATTATTATTTAGCTATTTAATTTTTTTAAAACTAAATATTTATTTAAGTCAATCAGAGTAGTTAATTATTTTAAAGGCTAAATTAGTATTATGATTTAAAGGATAACTATTAAATATTTATACCTTATATAACAGTTTTATTTTAAAAGTAGTTTTTGGCTAAAGTTTTACTTGGAAACATATTTTAGAATTTCTTAACTATTATTTTGAATAAACTGATTTAGTAGTTTTATTTTAAATGTTTTAAGTGTATATTTTTGGATAAAGTGATTTATTTATTTGAAATCTAAATTTAATAAGACTGGAAGTTTTTCAATGGAAATAAAATATTTGGCTTGTGAATGTTATTTGATAGTTAAACAACCGACTATCAATATTGGCCAATGCACTGATTGTTTCGAAGGGACCGGGATCAGATTTAATTATCCAAAAACCACTTCGATTCTCTTTGAACGGAGCGAATGAAGACCGTGAAGATGATGAAGACGGTGATTCAGTTTGTCTAGACCCAGGGAAAATTGTATGCATGAATTTAATCAGACCATCGTTATTGAGGACGATGAGCATTCTAAGTGAATGTGTTCCAAAAAGGCAACGCTTTGCCTCAAGCCTCATCAACCGGGAATGGCTAAAATAGGGGAGGTAAAGCAAGGCTAAGTAGGTAGCACCCAATTAGGGTAAGGTCATCCCTGTTTAGAGTCCCTTTGATCTTGGCTGTGTAGGCGGTTGCTGATCCAAACAGCGTGGTGATCTTATTCGGACTATCTAATAAGGGGTAGCTCCGATGTTGTGTTGCAGGGGATCGGGAGTGGTCCTCGGTACTCTGATCTAGGCCATGTACTGTGATGGGTGGCACCCCAGTAGCCCTGCCATTGTATGGATCCAATCTCCAATAAGCTCCCGTACATTTTTGATTGTGCCCAACTATTTCTGGAACATGAGATGCAAGCATGTCAGTTAGATTCTATTTTACTTTCTATAGACACTATTGTAACATCAGACGGATTTGATAAAAATGTTTGGTTATCGTAAGGTAAAAATCCGACATGTTTAATTATGACGTGTGGTCTTACGAGATACCTTTGATTTCAAAGGATTTTGAGAACTTTATTAATCCAGTTGAGTGTGTTTTCTCACGCTGGTTTTCCAAACTGACTTGGATGTTATTTTATTATAATTCTCAGGTCAGACCGAGTATTAGAGATACATGATAGGATGCTATGGAGTTCAAGAGACGAGCTGGATGACGAGACGTATATCATGTATCTAACTTATATTCTGCTGTTTATGGTAAGCTGTATAGTCATCTTTTATGAGGACAAGTTATTATACCGTCCGGTATTGTGCTATTGATTTGTGTGTACTCTGATGATGTAATGTATAAAACAGTAATAGTTGTTTTTGTATAAAGATCAGCTGTTATCGATTATATATTATTCCGCTGCAATTTGTGAGATTCTGATGTTGTTTTTATCTTCTTCTTCTATCCTTTTTCTTCTTTTCCATAATGGTTCGTATTTCCGTCCAATTTGAGTTGAACTGATAGAGAATATTGTCGACTCAAAAGGGTACGGATTTTTTGGTCTTTACAGTTAGCATCAGAGCTGAAGGTTAATCGAGAATCTCGGCTTTAGTGGGGATAACTCTTTGGAGATAGGGTCAGTAGCGCCTTAGAATGAGTTTGAGTGTATTAATAAATATGGGCACGTATTTGTTAGTGAATATAAAATTGTTTTATATTGTGTTGATTGGTTTGTTAAGTGGCTTATGGATTCTGGTCAATACGAGTAATTAACGTTATTGATAGGGATCTCTAAACACTTGTACAGGACAATTCGATACGTTATTGTTTTAAATAGGGTAAATGAAAAATTTTCACCCAAATTATTTTTATATATGAAAGAAATAATTTAAAAGTTACTATTATAAGTATATATGGTTTCTTGGTTGTAAGGGAATGATGATAGTAAATTATATCATTGTTGTGCGAAACTTGAATAAGGAATTGAAATTATAACCAAAAGCTAAGGAAATTAATTCATATAGATTGAAATATAGATTGAAAGGATTTGAAATTCAAAAATTTGGGAAATTTAATTTCCTTTAGGTTTGAAGAAGATTTCCAAAGGTTTTGGAGGAATAATAGTGATACTATTCAGAAATATTTTTGAATTGGATATGAAGTCTGGTGAGATTTGGAATTAAATATATTTAAATTTTTTTGCTTAAAAGAATAAAAGCACTAAACTCGCTTTGGTCACTGGAAAATAATTCCGATGATGATCGCGACATCATCGGTGTTCATTTTCGAGTTTCCAAGAGAGGAATTGCTACCTGAATATTTTGAGTTGGTGTTTGAAATAGTTGGGTTTGGTTTTGAAATGCAAAGAAATAATTTGGTATACCAAAGGATTTTGGATATAATTGATTTCAAAAATAATTTTGAAATACCTAAGCGATTGTTTAAAGATTCTGGAGTTGGTTTAAAAAAATATTTATGAAATAATAAATGGGTTTGAAAACTTATAAGAATTTGAAATTTTTCGAGAATAAAATTTAACTTAAGAAGTGTTAAATTAAAATAAGTGTGAAAATGAAATAAGTTAGAAAAGTAAGCCAATTATATGAAGTAAATTGTAAGAGAGCAGTGAATGGAATTTGAATAAGTTGGAAACTTATGGAAGTTAAAAATTTAAATGGAAATGGAATGTAACTAAATAAAGTTACATAAAAGTGAATTTTTAGGAAATAAATCTAAGTAAGCTAAATGGGACGGCCATTGAAATAAAATTTATTAAGTTGGAAATAATTTGTGAATAAACAAATTTATTTTGTGTAACTAAATGGGAATTGGAACTGAACATTTGAATAATGTTTAAACTTGAATTATGTTAAAATAAATGAGTAAAATAAACCAATTAAGTGATATAAAATTTGAAGAAATGGGTAAGCAAATGAATTGAAATGATATTTAATTTAAATTGTGTAATTAAAGTGAAATCGAAAAATTAGTTCGAATGGATTAAATAATATTAAGGTTTGGCAATAAAAATTTGATTGAGATATAAATAAACTAGTGAGTGGAACTAATTTAAAGAAATGGTTAATTAAGAATGGATTTGAAATAAGGTGAATAGAATTCAATGTTTAATTTGATTTGGAAATAAATTAGTAGTTGCAAGGCAAATTGAAAACAAATAGAATTAAAAATATAAGTTGAATAAAAATGGATATAACTTCAGTGGTAAAGGGGAAAAATAATTATAGAAGGTTGTATAAGATAATTATAATAAACTTAAGAAAACTGAGAGAAATTGTTAAATAAAATTTGGTATAGGGAAAATATTCTAAGTTAATGTTTGAATGAAGATCAAGTAAAGTGTGAAATAGGATAATGGTGAATAGGTGGATGGAAATCAAAATAAATGTGAATAAAAAGAGAATTGATGTAGCTAATAATCAATTGAGATAAACAAGTAGATGTACGTATGTTATTTTATTCACATAACAATTTGATCTAGATTCAAGCACATAATTTTGAGTTAGTTATATCGATCCGAGTTGGGATTTTTCACTCGATTTTCGACGGCTAACCCTGCATATGGATTTTCGATTAATCCTGATATTTTCTATCATAGTATATGGTTATGCAAGGAGAATGACAGTTTCTGATCAAGAAACCAGATCTGAGTTCGCGTTAGGGAGTCGGGTGAACGATACTAGTTTGGAAGTTAAATTGTGTGATCGAGTGAGCGATCAGATTTGATATTGCATACGAATGATATATGTGCATCGGCATAAGTAAAGCAATTTTTGAAAATTTTGGAAGGAAATGAATAAAATGATTTTGAAATATGTGATTGGATGTTATTGCTAAGTGAGATGCACGTGATTAAAAGCAAAAGATAAATTGATGTTTCAATTTCAGATATAAAATTTGATTGCCCAACAAAAGGTATGTATTTAAATTAACATATGAATTTGATGATTTTCTGAATAACTTGAATTTTTTTCTTTTGAAAATTTGGGACTGGTAGAGGCGTTTTGTAGTTGTTTCGATCTAGCCGTGCAAAGGAGACCCTGGCGAAATTTTCCGAAAATTTAAGGAGTTAGAAAAAAATTTGAAGAAAAATTTGATAGTTTAAAATTTGGTTTCAAACTTTAATTTAAATTATTGAGGGGATAATATTATCTGGAACAGATGGATGGGTTTGGGAAGTTAGTAAGAGTGATAGTATGTCTTTAATAAAAAGATTTTTTTGGGAAGTTGTTAAAAACTGTTTGGTTTTAGGAAAATAGTAAACGGGTATTGGACCATTCTTCTTAACTAGAAATTTCGGGGATGAAATTCTTACAAGGAAAGGAATGTAATGACCCAGGATTTTTGACAATTGAAATCATAGTATTTAATTGATTTTAAATATTTGAAAGTTAGTTTTTAACTTGAATTTCAAATATCACTATTTATTTGATAATTAAATTGTTGAATTTAATAATTGGGAATTAGGTAAAATATGGAATCTTGAGTGTTAATCTTAATAAAAATAATTGGAAGGCATATAAAGTTTATATTGATAATACTAAGATAATAGAACCTTTGAATTTAAATTAAAAGTGTTTTTTTTTTCAGTTTTAAAAATATATCGTTTAAATCGATAATTAAAAGATCCCTCCGAGGCACAGTCTCGGAATTCGACGAAACCAGTTCCATCGGATCCGTAATAGAGTATTATTATCGAATATCAAATTTCGAAGTGTTTGGAGTTATCATTTGGCTGTACGATATATAAACGTGCTGAATCTATATCAAAAATTCAATATAATTATTTGGTCCAAAAAGCTATCTTCTCCATACGATCGAATTAGGACTCGGAACCTTTTCCGTTGCATTCGAAATAGGGGTATAACATTATGAACGCCTAGCGGCACGTCTCGATAGGAGGTCGAAATTTTAAGTTGCGTTTTCGGGACGATTTAAATTTAAATATTATTTGTATATTGTTTGATCAGTCAAAACCCCTTCACGTCAACTTTTTTTCCGTCAGCCTACTTTCTTTCACCATGAAACCTTTTTCCTTCATCAGCTTTTGCTTTGTCTAAATCACCGCATCATTCTCTCCACTCGCCAACATCGCTTCTTGCCTCCCTCCTGGTATACGCTACCTTCAGCTTTTCAGTCGTTAAATCATGTCCTGCCTCCTTCAATCGGCAAAAGAAAAATATATATAATAACGAACGAAACTTCTCTTCTCGGCTTCATTTCGAACTCGAAACATCCCCTTCCTCTTCTTTTCACAGCCGACAATCGAACTTCAAAAAAAAGAAAATGGCGACAGCTTTTTTTACCTCTTCCTTACCCATTTCTTTCTACGTCCCATTCTTCCTCTTCCTTTCATTTTTCAAATTGAATGAGATTTGTTCGTAATAAAAAAGGGGGGAACGCGAAGTGCAATCAAAATCGCGATAAGGGAATTAAGCGCACGATGCCGATTTGGGAAGCGTGGAGTTCGCTTTTAAAGGCGACAGTGAGGCAATGTGACTTGTTTGGGTGGGTGTAGCGACGATGCAACATTGGAGGCAAGGATGGACAGAGTGGATTTCGCGGTTAAAGGAGGAAGCACGCGTGCAATGTGGGTTCGCAGTGGCGTTTCAGGGTTCAGCGGAGTACGATAGCTTTAGCGTGCGTAGGTGGCAGGAAGTCAAGGTGTGCACATACGGTTGTGATGAAGGCAGTTGCGATGGTGTTGACATTAGTGACGTGAGGTTGGAGTCATGTTCGATGATGCAGTAAAGTATAAGATATTTTCGTGTTTTAATTAAATTTAATATATGTCTGCATATCGGCTAAGGAAAAATTCATTAACAGTGAAGTAAATGTTTAACTTTGGTATTTATCGAAAAAGAAAAAAAATATGTTATGATGACTGTAAACTAGAGGTTATAAACATACTATTTAATTCCTAAAATAATATTATGGTGATTAACGTGTTCAATTAACTCATTTGATTATTTCGGTTACCAAGAAAAATTATTTATGATAGGAAAGTTTGTTTAAAATTAAATTATGACGCCCCACCTCTATACCCACGCTAGCCAAGAACACTACGAAGTAATGCTGTCAACTAGCACGGAGAATAAGGCTGTTGAGGAGCGACCATCCGTGTAATTGCTTTGTACGAGCATCGATATGTCAGATAGTATAACATGCAATTCTTTTTAAGTGGAAATCCGACATGCCGACACAAACTCAAAGATATCACGCGGTGGCTATAATATCTTCGGAAACAAATATAGAAATAAACATAACGTAAATCAGTCACAGATAATTCATATCACAAAGGCGGAAATAGATATGAATATTACACATGAAAGTGTACATCAGAGTAGTGGTCTAAAAAGATCCACAATATCACAAAAGAATAGTTACATGAACTACACAAAAGAATAAGTATACATTATGGAGTCTATATCTCGAATGTATACACCAAAATAAACTACTAATCTAAGTAGTAAGTCAAAAGTCAGAGAAATCAATCCCAAGAGAGAAGTCAAGCAGAAGCACCTGTAACATCTCGGTCTGACCCGAGTATTATTTAATAAGAAAATAATAAACGGATCAGTCTAACTATAGATATCAGATGAAACGATATAGAATAAGAGATATGACTAAACACATAATAATCACAATTCCAAGCTGTGATATATATGAGTAATTGAAAATCAACGAGAGATTAATCAATATCACCAAATCTACACAAGAATCAAAGAAATGCCATACTCCTTATTTCGTTCATCAAACCACAAATATTGACGATAATATCAATGTCAATCACAAAAGTCAATGACACACAAATTCCAGAATTCAATACGTGAAATCCAGAAATCACAAAAGTCAATGACGCACAAATTCACCAATGCACAAATATTGATAAAACTTATCAATGGAAATCACGAAAATTGGTGAAACACAAATTCTAGAAATCATCTCAAGAAATCCAGAAATCACAAAGGGGGGGGAGGCCTATCACAAACGGGAGCATAAAGCCCACCAACACGTGTATCACAAACGGAACGCTAATTCCATGGTTGCTAACCATCACAAATTGAGCCGAAGCTCCACAAACGGCCCGAAGACCATGGATTGCTACCCCACCAAATTGAGTCGAAACTCCACAAAACGGGGTTTAGTCTCCCTCGCAGACAAAGAGACATCACACATTGCTAGTCTAAATCACAAAGATGATCGTCATGATCAACGAGAAGTGTCGATTACAGTAAGCTAGTAAATATATGAGCTTAGCATCATGTCCCATAACCACTAGCTTAACTTAAATATTTACGAACAAATTGTAGATCTCCACTAGAAAATTGTCACAAGAGTTTCAATCGAACAAGTCCAAGAATTAACCAACAAAGTGAACGCAAGCGTTTCATACCACTTGTTTTACTAAGTCGTTTAATTAGATTTCTCATACGAGTGAGGTAAAGGTTTGTATATACTAATAGATTGAAAAACGGTTTTATAAACGAGTTTGGTATTAAAATAGTATTGAAATCGTTTATGGAAAGAGTTTTGATATTTACTACTAGCATAGAAAACCTTTATATTTTTAAAGTGACAAATCACAAAGAAGATTGTAAGAACAATCAATCACTAAAATTCACATACGAAGACGTGAATAAAATCCAAAGAAATCGATAAAGGATCATCGAAATGGATATTCAAAAATCCCTAAAAAGAGTCATCAAAGTCATAATAGATGATAACAACAACTAGGAAACAACACGAATCAATTTAAGTTGGAAATTCAAGCAACTAGGCGAAGTAGGCAAAAAATCATCAGGTCGGTCGGCCGGCTACAGAGCTCGGTCGACCGGACCCTGTTCTGAAAAACTCTCGAGACAGCAGGTCGGTCGACCGAGCCCTGTAGGCAGTCGACCGGACCAGAAACAGAAAGTGCTTATGCACTTGGCAGCAGGTCGGTCGACCGGCAGCAGGGCTCGGTCGACCGGACCTGTTGCCAGTCCCTTCCCAGCCCATCCAAATGAGGTCTAACCTCCGCCAAATTGCATTCTCTCGAGCAACGACACTAAGGGATTATGCCAATCAACTACCCGGCCCTATATGCTCCTCGATGCATCACCAAACACATATTCAAACATCAAAGTTATGATTTTTAAAGGATTGAACCCAAAACACCAAAAATTGGAATATTCACCAAATCAATCCGAACCAAAAGCAATTGCACACGAATTAGTGTTAGGAATTCATACCTAACAATCGAAGATAAATATAAGCATAGATGTGAGATAAAAATCTCACCTTTTCACAAAATCAAACAAGAAGAAGCTTGAAAGCAAATGGAGAATCAACCTCTCTTCAACACAACTCAAATGAGCTTGAATCTATGCTCAAAACAAGATCATTCCCAAAATTAGGTTTAGGAATTTCTGAAATTGGTAAGAGAATAAGTTGGAGAAGAAGAAGAGAATGCTTACCAATGGGTTCTCTTGAATTTGGAGCTAGGAATTTGAATTTGCAAGAGGAACTAGGGTTTTGGAGTTTTAATTTCCAATCTCACCCACCATTAATGCCTTAGAACTGAAAAGAGAAGAGAATGAGGGTGAGTGGGGAAGAGTGGCTCAGATTTGAGCATAGGTTAACATGGGGCTGAGCCCAAAACCAAACCCAAAGTGAAAAGTAGCAAAAATCAACTTTCTCCAAACATATCGAAGCTTATACTCAAAAAGGTCGCAAACGGCATTTTAAACTCAATGGGAGTGGTCCCGAGTCCTAATTCGACCGTATGCAAAAAGTAGCTTTTCGGACTAAAATCCGACTAACGATAAAATATTTAAATAAAATATTTAAATATAAAATCAATAAATATGCGGGTTGTTACATAAATTATTAGTTAAATTAAATTAATAAATGGTAATTTATTTTTTGATTAGTTCAAATATTAGTAAACCATACAATGATTGTACAAGGTCCAAAATCATGAAGGAAATAGCCTTTTAAGGTCAGATTGCAAAACCAAAATCAAAGGTGAGTTAATCTCTCTCAAATTGGATTACCGATCAATTTGAATAGTTAAATTTAAATTTTTGGTTGACTTATTGAATGTGATAATTATTATCAGTCTGGATGTGATATTATATATAGTAGTATATATTGGAGTGATTGATATTCCGCATTATATATCAGATGAGACTATGCATCCCGCATAATAGCAAATGACCCTATATACCGTGATATCCCCCTCAAAGTGGAATTGGTATTTTAATATTGTGCTAACATCTATGGATACAGGGAAACCGGTTGGAGGGATCCAACTGAATTCCTCAAAAATATTGAAAATTTATTTCATATTCTGTGATATGATTTATTTGATAATCTATGATAGATTATATTGGAATTGAAGTTATTGAAGGCTATGGTTTTGCTGAATATTTTGGTACTTTAAAATATCAAAAATAAATAAATATTGGATTTTGAAAAAAAATAAAAAGAAAATGTTTAAGTAATGTATTTATAGTAAGTTGGATCAATTAAAAAGAGAAGAATTGGGAAAAATAGATAGTTTGATTTTTTTTTTAAATTCTATATAATAAATTCCAAAATATGGAAAAGATTAGAGTCTCGAATAAATGTTAATTAAAGGATTTTAAAGGTAAGGACTTAAGCAATATTGATTTTAAATGCAAAGGATTTATTTTAAAATTTAAGTTTTAAATGAGTTGGGAAAATTAAAAGGAGGATTTTGAAACAGAGTATGAAATTGTTATTTCATATTTAATAAGGTTTTAGATGATAATAAAGGAGTAAAACTGGAATTAATGGATTTTGGAATAAATTTGGGTAAACCAAGAAATGAATTTTTAAACGGAATTAATTCAGAAAATTGATTTACAAATCGATTTAAGTGTTTTGAAGCAGTGATAAAAGGAATGAGATTATGGGATTTATAAACTGGGTTTCTAAATAAAGTGAAATATTTATCGGTGGATAATTTGAAATTTATAAATTCACGATGGGAATTTATAAAGAGATGGTAATTCGTTTAAAAATAAATAGTGGTTTTATTTTTAAAATGCGAGAAAGGAAATTTATGGGATTGGGACGTAAATTAAACTAGAGATAAATCGAGAAGGATTTATAAATGATTAGATGTGCTGATTGGAGTGGAAAATGTATTTTTCTGAAAAGCTAAGTATATTTTCAAAGAAAGAATTTTAAGTATAAATTAGGAGCTTTAAAAGTGCTTGAAAAGAATGTTTTTAGAAAAAGTTATTATTTAGCTGTTTAAATTTTTTTAAAGTAAATATTTGTTTATGTCAATCATAATAGTTAATTATTTTTAAAGGTTAAATTAGTATTATGATTTAAAGGATAACTATTAAATATTTATACCTTATCTAACAGTTTTATTTTAAAAGTAGTTTTTGGCTAAAGTTTTACTTGGAAAATTATTTTAGAATTTCTTAACTATTATTTTGAATAAAGTGATTTGGTAGTTTTATTTTAAATTTTTTAAGAGTATATTTTTGGATAAAGTGATTTAATTTATTTGAAATCTAAATTTAATAAGACTGGAAGTTTTTTAGTGGAAATACAATATTTGGCTTATGAATGTTATTTGATAGTTAAATAACTGACTATCAATATTGGCCAATGCGCTGATCATTTCGAAAAGATCGAGATCAGATTTAATAATTTGAAAACCACTTCGATCCGGTTTGAACGTAGCGAATGAAGACCGAAGATGATGAAGGCGGTGATTTGGTTTGCCTAGACCCAAGGAAACTTGTATGGATGAATGCTATCAGACCATCGTTATTGGAGGATGATGAGCATTCTAAGTGAATGTATTCTAAAAAGGTAATGCTTTGCCTAAAGCCTCAACAACCAGGAATGGCTAAAACAAGGGAGGTGCAGCAAGGCAAAGTGGTTAGCACACAATTAGAGTAAGGTCATCCCTGTCTAGAGTCCCTTTAATCTCGGCTGTGTGGGCTGTTGCTGATCCCAACTGCGAGGTGAGCTTATTCGGACTATACAGTAAGGGGTAGCTCCGATCTTGTGTTGCAAGGGATCGGGAGTGGTCCTCAGTACTCTGATCTAGGCCAGGTATTGTGACGGGCGGTACCCCAGTAGCCCTGCCATTGTATGGAATCCAATCTCCAATAAGCGCCCGTACGGTTTTGATTGTGCCCAATTATTGCTGGAACGTGAGATGCAATGTAACAACCCGCATATTTAACGATTTCATATTTAGATGTTTAATTTAAATATAGCGTCGTTAGTCGGATTTTGCTCCGAAATGTTACTTTTTGCAAATGGCCGAATTGGAGCTCGAAACTACCTCCATTGGTTCCAAAAGGGCGTTTGCGATCTTTTTGAGTATAATCTTTGATATATTTGAAGTAAGCTGAAATTTGACCCTTTTTCTACTTGGGCTTGAGTTTGGGTTCAGCCCATTGGCTAGCTAACTCACTTAACCTTCTACTTCAGCCCCTTCCCCTCATCTCTCTTCATTTCATTTTATTTCTTAAGCTAAAAACTGAAATGGGGGAAAGGAAAGAGAAATAGAAATTAGCAAGCCCTAGTTTCTCCTTTGTAACTTGATTCTTGCTCCAAAATCAAAGAGAATCCATTGGTAAGTTCATATCCATCTTCTCCATCTCTTCTCCTCTTCAATTTCAGTAAATTCCTAACCCTAACTTAGGAAATACTTGCTTTGATTCTAGATTGAAGCTTGTAGTGTTGAAGTGGAGTGTAGTTAGTTGATTCCTTGCAATTGTGCTTCTTCATCTTCTTTGTTTTGTGTAAAAAGGTGAGTTTTGAACTCACATCTACTTCTTTTGATTTCATTGATGTTGGGTATGAATTCCTAACACCTTGTTCATATGCACTTGCATTTGGTTTGGGTTGAATTGGGGAATATTCCAATTTTTAGTGTTTTGGGTTCAAATCTTTGAAATCCTAACTTTGATGTTTTGATCATGTTTTGGTGATGCATCGAGGAACATATAGGGCCGGGTTTTCGATTGGCATAAGACCTTAGAGCCAATGTTCGTCCGATTGCATTTTTTGAAAGAGTTTGCTCTTCATTTTAATAAGGCTGAAAAACAGCCCAGGCGTGATTCAGTCGACTGAAAACTCTGTTCAGTCGACTGAACCTGGAACCCGAAAGTTTCCAGGCATGATTCAGTCGACTGAAAACTCTGCACAGTCGACTGAACCTGGAAACAGAAAGTTTCCTAAACCTGGAAAATTTCCAGGTATAGGGTCAGTCGACTGAAAACTCTGTTCAGTCGACTGAACCTGCTGTCTCAGCCCACTTTGCCTTTTGGGATTGAATTTCCAATTTGAATCGATTCATGATGATCCGATGTATGATTATCAATTGTTTTGACTTTGATGGTTCCTTTTTAATTTTAATCCACGGGTTTTTATAAAATAATTTCTCAAATCGCATTTAAAAGCTCGTTTCTCTAATTTATAAATTCTATTTAAAACACACACTTTCGCACTTCGAACGAAGTGGAAGGGTGATTAAATGGTTGGGCAAAACACGGACCATGAATCTATGCGTTTATCCTTCTGATTAATCCTCGACCTATTCGATTGATCGTTTTGACCTTCGGGTTTGGTTTATCGATGATATGAGGTAAACTTTGTACTGCTTTGAGTGTGAAAGGGACTGACGGACAGTAAACCGTTTAGTGCAAACGAGTGGTTATGGGACATACGTTAACACTTTTCGAATTCCTTTTCGAGAGTTGTGACACATTCCGCCATTTAGTGGTGTCCAGTACTGGGTCTTCGACCTTCACTACTACGGTTTGTTGCCTCTGGGACAGTGTCTCCGGACTGTCTCCCTAGGTTTGTTGCCTTCGGGTATGTTGCCTTCGGGTGTGTGCCTTCGGGTTTGTTGCCCTATATAGTTTCGCTCTGATGATGGCCTTATGTGCCGCATGGGTGATACTTGGGTTTGGAGTCTTCGGGCTCATGGATCCTTGTTTGTACAGTACTGAGCTCGAGCAAATTTTATGATGTTTCATTGATATGTATATTCCCTTGGTATCGCCTTCGGTGTCGGTCTTTTTGAGCCGCATGGAGTATAGCGATTACCTGGTGGAACTTGTATACCTTATGGGTAATTGTTATTGCCTTCTGGCTTGATTTGGGATAATTGTATCCTTTGTTTCTATATGTTGCCAATGATATGAGGCTTGTTCTATATGATTCATCTCTTGTTGATGACTGTGTTATCTCCCCTAGAGATATTTATTATACTGTATGACCTTGCAGGTTTATTATTGTTCAGTTTATCTAACTGCTTTGTTATTTAGACTGACCCGTGTATTTTATACTCGGGTCAGACCGAGATGTTTCAGGTTAGGTGCTTTTGGACTTAGCCTATTTTGCTTCCGCATGGACTATTCGCTAGCTTCTTTTTGTTATAGCGTCTTTTGTAGTCCTTATCTGTTGTAACTATGATTTATACTCTTTCATCTCGTCTGTATATTGTGGTCTCCTGTACCACTTGACATGTATTATTTTGAATACTCTGTTGTGTATCTGTGTATGTGTATATTATGATCGATTGTTCTGTGATGTATATTACATTTGAGTTGTTATATTTTCTTCTGATAGATCCTATAGCCATTGTAGTTTTGCTTTAAATATTTATTGAATAGGTCGAATTTTAATGTGTTTCTACTTTTCGACGTATTTAGTGAATAGTTAAGGTAAGATTGCACATGGCCGCTTCCATTATACTCTATTGTCCGCGTTAGCCGACAGTATTATCTATGTAATACTCTTTGTTAACGAGGCTCTCGGAGTGGGGCGTCACAGCGTGGTATCAGAGCTGAGTTCAGAACAAAATATGATAAACACAGAATAGATGCACATATTATAGTACATCAAAGTGTAATAGTGATACAGATCCTTGAATCATAGTGTCTCTCTATTCCATCAAGGTTAGATAGAGTTTGGGAATACGTCTAGAATTATTCCATAGTATCCCATATTGTAATATCTACCTTGTGAATAATCTTTTCCTTATCTTGACTTTCAGCTTATGTCTGGAAGAGGCAGAGGTCGACGTTCGGATGCTGGGCAATCTAGTGGCTCACATCCGGATGGCGTATATATGTCTGCCGATCAGTTTTTGGAGTTGTTTAGGAGCACTCAGCCTCCCGTTCCTCCTCGAGTGTCTCCACCATGCAAATCTGCTTTTGCACGTCAGTGTAGTGATTTTGCTCATCTTGGAGGAAAACCGTTTAAAGGCTCTGAATCCGTTCTTGAAGTTCAAGCTTGGCTTCGCACGTGCGAGCGTATTTTCTCTCGCATAGATCTTTCTGACCATGATAGAGTTCTTGTAACTTCTAGCTTATTACAAGAGCGTGCTCTTGACTGGTATGAGCTTCTTGTAGCTGAAATTGATGAGTCTACTCTTTCTTGGACTCGGTTTCGGGGATGATTTGAACTCAAGTTCGTTCCTGAATCTGAAAAAGTTTTATTGACCCGTCGCTTCCTTGAGTTGAAGCAAGGGAAATCTTCTGTTTCTGAGTATGTCGCATCGTTCGAGGCTTTTTCTCAGTATGGTCTTGAATTTATCAGCACTTCTTACAAGAAGAATTTGAAGTTTGTTTCTGGCCTTAAGAAATATCTTAAGAAGTCCTTGTTGCTCCAGCTTAAGCTTTCTTTCGAGGAATTGGTTGATTCGGCGCTTCATCTCGAGACCGTCGAGAAGGAGTGTGATAGTGATGTAGATGTTGAGGCTTCTAAGAACCCCAACAAGAGGCGGTTTCCAATTCAGAAGAAGCCTTTTCCTTCTAAGAAGAAGAAGACCGGTGGTCCTAGCTCTCAGCCTCAATCTTCTGGAACACCTTTCGTTCGTTGTGGTTCTCCGGATCATATTATTCGAGCTTGTCCTAAGTCTCTCTTCTGCCGTAATTGCAAGAAGGAAGGTCATCATGTTTCAGCTTGTCCTACTGCTCCTGCTAATGCAAAATCTAGCAAGCTCAATGTGGCTAATGCTTCTGGAGGTCCTTCTCAATCCAAAGGTATATCTCCATCTATTTTAAAAGGTTTTATTCTATTTCATGATCATAGTATTCGAGTTCTTTTCGATACGGGTGCTTCACATTCTTTCATATCGAAGAAGCTCGTTGATGATTTGTCTTTGGATGTTTCTTGTATGGTTACTTCTTTAAGGATTGCGAATCCTATTAGGGGATCCGCGACCCTTAGTTTGTTTTGTGATGATATTGAGATTGTTTTATGTGGCTTTTCTTTCCGTGCGAATCTGCACGTTGTTTCTCATTTGGGTTTTGATATGATTTTTGGTATGGACTGGCTAGTGAGGTACGATGCCAGGATTAATTGTTCTGAGAGAATTTTATATTTTTGTCATCCTGATTCGCCTTCTCAGTTATCTCTTGTTCTTCGGGATGTGGATAATTCCGAGATGGCTTTGTATTCTCTTGATTCGCGAGATGGTGATGATGTATCTCGTATTCCTATTGCTTGTGACTTTTCTGATGTTTTTGAGCCTGTATCGGGTTTGCCACCCAAACGGGCAATTGAGTTCCGCATTGATCTCATTCCAGGCGCGCAGCCAGTTAGTCGTCCTCCCACGAGGATGTCTACAAAGGAAAATGAGGAACTCAAGAAGCAGCTTTTAGAGCTCGAGTCCAAGCAGTTGATTCGGTCCAGTTTTTCTCCGTGGGGATCCGCGGTCGTTTTTGTGAAGAAGTCTGATGGAACTCTTAGGCTTTGCATTGATTATCGCAAGCTTAACGAGTTGACCATTAGGAATAGGTATCCATTACCTAGGATCGATGATATGTTCGATCTATTAAGTGGTGCCAAGGTCTTTTCTCAGCTTGACCTTGCCACAGGGTTTCATCAATTACGAGTCGCGGAGGATAGCATACCTCTTACCGCTTTCCGCACTCGTTATGGTTCTTTTGAGTGGCTCATTATGCCGTTCGGTTTGACGAACGCTCCTGCTTTCTTTGTTGATCTCATGAATCGGGTATTCCGGGAATATCTCGATAAGTTTGTTCTTGTCTTCATTGATGATATCCTTATTTATTCTAAGTCTGAAGCTGAGCATGCTAATCACTTGAGAATTGTCTTGAGTACCCTTCGTCATCATCAGCTTAGAGCCAAATTCTCCAAGTGCCACTTTTGGGAGAACAAGGTTAAGTTCTTAGGCCATGTTGTATCTTCCGATGGTATTTCTGTCGATCCCTCAAAGATTGAAGCCATCCAGAATTGGAAGAGGCCTGAAAATGTTCATGAGATTCGTAGTTTCCTTGGATTGGCGGGTTATTACCGTCGGTTCATTAAGGATTTTTCCCGTGTTGTGCTTCCTCTCACTTGCCTTACTCGGAAAGGCATTCGTTTTATTTGGTCCGACAAGTGTGAAGCTTCCTTTCTGTCATTAAAGGAACTTCTCACTAATGCTCTTATTCTTGTGGTTCTCGAAGGGAATCATGATCTTGTTGTCTACACCGATGCTTGTGGTAGTGGTCTCGGTGCTGTGCTTATGCAGAGAGATCGGGTGGTTGCTTATGCTTCTAGGCAACTGCGTCCGAATGAAGTTCGCTATGCCACTCATGATCTTGAGCTTGCCGCCATTGTCTTTGCCTTGAAGATTTGGCGACATTATTTATTGGGCGAGCGCTTCATTCTCTATACCGATCATAAATCTTTGAAGTATTTGTTCACTCAGAAGGAACTCAATATGAGACAACAACGTTGGCTCGAGTTTCTTGCTTCTTATGACTTTGATATCCAGTATACCCCTGGTAAGGGTAATCGTGTTGCAGATGCGCTTAGTCGCAAACATTCGGCTGTTATTTCTATGATGCTTGCCGAATGGAATGTTCTTGAGACTATCTTTTTGTGAAATTCGTGATCGAGGTTCATCTTCTGATTCTCCTATTCTATTATTTAGTTTAGGAGCTCGACCTATTTTATTGGATCGTATTGCCGATGCTCAACGGCATGATCCTGAATTGTTGCATCCAATTCAGCTTTGTGAGTCTGGATCTTGTGATGAGGCGTTGCAAGATTTTAGCATTGATTCTCATGGGTGTCTTCGTAAGAAGAACCGTCTTTTTGTGCCTTCTGATTTTGCACTTAGGCATGACATTCTTGATGATTGCCATCGTTCTAAGTATACCATCCATCCCGGTAGTAGTAAGATGTATGCCGACATGCGTCGTCTTTATTATTGGGAAGGCATGAAGCGCGATGTGGCGAGTTATGTGAGCAACTGCATGACATGTCAACGTGTGAAGGCCGAACATCAGCGTCCTTATGGTCTTCTTCAACCTCTTAAGATTCCATTGTGGAAGTGGGATCAAATTTCTATGGATTTTATTGACGGCCTACCTCGTTCGAGATCAGGTCATTCTAGTATTTGGGTTATTGTTGATCGTCTCACTAAGTCTGCTCATTTTGTCCCTATTAAGTCTAATAGAACTGCTTCGCATTTGGCCAAGTTGTATGTCAAGGAAATCGTGAGACTTCACGGTGTTCCTAGTTCTATTGTGAGTGATCGTGATCCTTTATTCACGAGTCATTTTTGGAAGAGTCTTCAGCAAGCTTTGGGAACAAAGCTTAATTTTTCTACAGCTTATCATCCGCAGTCTGACGGACAGACTAAACGGGTGAATCGTATCTTGGAAGATCTTCTCCGTATTTGTATCTTTGATTTCGGTGGTAGTTGGGAGGATCACCTACCTCTTGTAGAATTCTCCTACAACAATAGTTTTCAGTCTAGTATCGGTATGGCTCCTTTCGAAGCCTTATACGGAAGGCCATGTCGATCACCTTCTTGTTGGTTGGAATCTGGTGAGAAACTTATTCTTTGTCCAGATTTTGTTCGTGATTCTTCCGAGAATATTGATCTTATCCGATTGAGAATGAAAGAGGCGCAGAGTCGTCAAAAATCCTACGCGGACAACCGTAGGAAGCCTCTCGAGTTCTCAATTGGCGATCTTGTTTTTATTCGTGTTTCTCCTTTGAAAGGGGTTATGCGCTTCAGTACGACTGGGAAATTGGCTCCTCGTTATATAGGACCATTTTCTATTACTGAACGTATTGGCCCTGTGGCTTATAGAGTTTCACTTCCAGCTCATCTATCTGGCATTCATGACGTGTTTCACGTCTCGCAACTTCGGAAGTGTCTTCGGGAGTCGGATTCTGCTATTACTTCTCCTGATTTGCAAGAGCTTGAGGTCTCACCGGACTTATCTATTGTACAGCAACCTATTCGCGTGCTTGACACGGAGGTGCGACACCTTCGGAACAAGGACGTGCCGCTCGTTAAAGTTCAATGGTCCGCTAATCCCAATGACTGTACTTAGGAAACCAGAGAGTATATCGAGCGATCTTATCCGGGGTTTCTTTCTTAGCTTGAAACCGGTGAGTATGTCTTTTCATCTCCAGCTTATTTCCTTTTTCTTTTGATGTTGTATGTATGTAGTTGTTACAAATATTGCCTCTAGAAATTGCGGGGACGCAATTTTGTAAGGAGGGGAGATCTGTAACAACCCGCATATTTAACGATTTCATATTTAGATGTTTAATTTAAATATAGCGTCGTTAGTCGGATTTTGGTCCGAAATGTTACTTTTTCCAAATGGCCGAATTTGAGCTCGAAACTACCTCCATTGGTTCCAAAAGGGCGTTTGCGATCTTTTTGAGTATAATCTTTGATATATTTGGAGTAAGTTGAAATTTGACTCTTTTTCTACTTAGGCTTGAGTTTGGGTTCAGCCCATTGGCTAGCTAACTCACTTAACCTTCTACTTCAGCCCCTTCCCCTCATCTCTCTTCATTTCATTTTATTTCTTAAGCTAAAAATTGAAATGGGGGAAAGGAAAGAGAAATAGAAATTAGCAAGCCCTAGTTTCTCCTTTGTAACTTGATTCTTGCTCCAAAATCAAAGAGAATCCATTGGTAAGTTCATCTCCATCTTCTCCATCTCTTCTCCTCTTCAATTTCAGTAAATTCCTAACCCTAACTTAGGAAATACTTGCTTTGATTCTAGATTGAAGCTTGTAGTGTTGAAGTGGAGTGTAGTTAGTTGATTCCTTGCAATTGTGCTTCTTCATCTTCTTTGTTTTGTGTAAAAAGGTGAGTTTTGAACTCACATCTACTTCTTTTGATTTCATTGATGTTGGGTATAAATTCCTAACACCTTGTTCATATGCACTTGCATTTGGTTTGGGTTGAATTGGGGAATATTCCAATTTTTAGTGTTTTGGGTTCAAATCATTGAAATCCTAACTTTGATGTTTTGATCATGTTTTGGTGATGCATCGAGGAACATATAGGGACGGGTTGTCGATTGGCATAAGCCCTTAGAGCCAATGTTCGTCCGATTGCATTTTTTGAAAGAGTTTGATCTTCATTTTAATAAGGCTGAAAAACAGCCCAGGCGTGATTCAGTCGACTGAAAACTTTGTTCAGTCGACTGAACCTGGAACCCGAAAGTTTCCAGGCATGATTCAGTCAACTGAAAACTCTGCACAGTAGACTGAACCTGGAAACAGAAAGTTTCCTAAACCTGGAAAATTTCCAGGTATAGGGTCAGTCGACTGAAAACTCTGTTCAGTCGACTGAACCTGCTATCTCAGCCCACTTTGCCTTTTGGGATTGAATTTCCAATTTGAATCGATTCATGATGATCCTATGTATGATTATCAATTGTTTTGACTTTGATGGTTCCTTTTTAATTTTAATCCATGGGTTTTTATAAAATAATTTCTCAAACCGCATTTAAAAGCTCGTTTCTCTAATTTATAAATTCTATTTAAAACACACACTTTCGCACTTCGAATGAAGTGGAAGGGTGATTAAATGGTTGGGCAAAACACGGACCATGAATCTGTGCGTTTATCCTTCTGATTAATCCTCGACCTATTCGATTGATCGTTTTGACCTTCGGGTTTGGTTTATCGATGATATGAGGTAAACTTTGTACTGCTTTGAGTGTGAAAGGGACTGACGGACAGTAAACCGTTTAGTGCGAACGAGTGGTTATGGGACATACGTTAACACTTTTCGAATTCCTTTTCGAGAGTTGTGACACATTCCGCCAGTTAGTGGTGTCCAGTACTGGGTCTTCGACCTTCACCACTACGGTTTGTTGCCTCTGGGATAGTGTCTTCGGACTGTCTCCCTAGGTTTGTTGCCTTCGGGTATGTTGCCTTCGGGTGTGTGCCTTCGGGTTTGTTGCCCTATATAGTTTCGCTCTGATGATGGCCTTATGTGCCGCATGGGTGATACTTGGGTTTGGAGTCTTCGGGCTCATGGATCCTTGTTTGTACAGTACTGAGCTCGAGCAAATTTTATGATGTTTCATTGATATGTATATTCCCTTGGTATCGCCTTCGGTGTCGGTCTTTTTGAGCCGCATGGAGTATAGCGATTACCTGGTGGAACTTGTATACCTTATGGGTAATTGTTATTGCCTTCTGGCTTGATTTGGGATAATTGTATCCTTTGTTTCTATATGTTGCCAATGATATGAGGCTTGTTCTATATGATTCATCTCTTGTTGATGATTGTGTTATCTCCCCTAGAGATATTTATTATACTGTATGACCTTGCAGGTTTATTATTGTTCAGTTTATCTAACTGCTTTGTTATTTAGACTGACCCGTGTATTTTATACTCGGGTTAGACCGAGATGTTTCAGGTTAGGTGCTTTTGGACTTAGCCTATTTTGCTTCCGCATGGACTATTCGCTAGCTTCTTTTTGTTATAGCGTCTTTTGTAGTCCTTATCTGTTGTAACTTTGATTTATACTCTTTCATCTCGTCTGTATATTGTGGTCTCCTGTACCACTTGACATGTATTATTTTGAATACTCTGTTGTGTATCTGTGTATGTGTATATTATGATCGACTGTTCTGTGATGTATATTACATTTGAGTTGTTATATTTTCTTCTGATAGATCCTATAGCCATTGTAGTTTTGCTTTAAATATTTATTGAATAGGTCGAATTTTAATGTGTTTCTACTTTTCGACGTATTTAGTGAATAGTAAAGGTAAGATTGCACATGGTCGCTTCCATTATACTCTATTGTCCGCGTTAGCCGACAGTATTATCTATGTAATACTCTTTGTTAACGAGGCTCTCGGAGTGGGGCGTCACATGCAAGCATTTCAGCCAGATTTTATTTTACTTCCTATAGACATTATTATAATATCAGATGGATTTGATAAAAATGTTTGGTTATCATAAGGTAAAAACCCGGCATGTTCAATTGTGGCATGTTCTTACGAGATACCTTTGATTTCGAAGGATTTTGAAAATTTTAATAATCTAATTGAGTGTGTTTTCTCACGCTGGTTTTCTAGACTGACTCGGATGTTATTTTATTATAATGCTCGGGTCAGACCGAGTATTATAGATACAGAATAGGATGCTATGGAGTTCAGAAGACGAGCTGGATGGCGAGACGTATATCACGTATCTGACTTATATTCCGCTGAGTATGGTAAGCTGTATAGTCAGCTTTTGTGAGGGCAAGTTATTATAACTGTCCGATATTGTGCTATTGATTTGTGTGTACTTTGATGACGTAATGTATAAAATAGTAATAGTTCTTTTTGTTTGAAGATCAGTTGTTATCTATTATATATTGTTCCGCTGCGATTTGTGAGAGTCTGATATTGTATTATCTTCTTCTTCTATCCTTTTTCTTCTTTCCCGTAATGGCCCGCATTTCCGTCCAATTTGAGTTGAACTGATGGATAATATTGTTGACTCAAAGGGGTACGGATTTGCGGGTCGTTACGTGGATGCACTTCCTTTCTGGAAGATCCATAAATAATAGATGCCAGGATTGAAAGTATGACTACCCGGATTTTTCGTCGTTCGATTTTTAATATTTAAATGGTTTTAAATATTAAATTTGAATTATAGACCGATTTTAAGTTAATATTTTACTTGAACTTTAAGTATAGCGATTATTGGATAATTTAATTGTTGAATTTTATAAATGAATTTGGTTAAATTATTGTATCTTGAGTTTAAGCTCGATAAAAATAATTTAAAGGCTTCTAAAATTTATATTAATAATAATGAAGATAATAAAAAGTTTTAAATTGAAATTAAAAGTGTTCTGTTCGATTTAAAAATAACTTGTTTAAATTGACATTTAAAACTAGCCTTCCGAGGCTTACTCTCGGAATTCGATGAAAATAGTTCCATTGGATCCGTAATAGTGTATTATTATTAGATTTCAAATTTCGTAGCATTTGAAGTTATCGTTTGGTCGTACGATATAGAAATCCATTGAAATTAATATCGAAAACTTAATATAATAATTAGGTCCAAAAAGCTATCTTCTCCATACAATCGAATTAGGACTCGAAATCTTTTCCATTGCGTTCGGAATAGGGGTATAACATTATAAACGCCTAGCAACACGCCATGATAGGAGATCAAAATTTTAAGTTGCTAAAAGGAGATATTTATAATTAAATAATATTTTAACTTGTTAACAGTCAGGACTTATCTTCCAAAACACGCCACCATCGCGTATATGTCCCTTCCTTTGGTTGTCCATGAAAATATGCTTCCTCCTTTTGTTTTAAAAAACCAGGTCTCCCTTTTTCCCTGATCTTCAGAACGATTTCAAAAAAAATTGCGATAGTATATAAAAGGGAAGAGAATAAACAAACTGTCGTTCGACTCTCTTTCATCCACTAGCCAACAAAATCGTCTCAAATGGCTTGCAAAGTTCTTCCAGTTTCATGGAAGCGATGGAATGGCTGATAGGCACGAAGCGCACCATGACAACGGCATGCAGCATGAGGAACTCGAACTAGGGCTGGATGGGAAGGGTTAGAGCGCGAGCGCTTGGAATCGTGGCACGCGCATCTTTGGGCTGGTTCGATTTCACGAATAATGCCGAGTTTGAGGTCTCTGCGGCAGTTTTGGTGTGGGCGAAGCCGTTGGAGGTGCACGATCTGGTGGTGCCACGAAGGATAATTTACGGCAGTCGCGGCAACGGATTTCGAAATGGAGTGGAAATTGCTCACCTGGGCATGAGAGATCGGAGGTGGAGCTACTATGCTGTCGGGTTGGAAGTGGAGATGTATATGAAGATGGCTACTTGGAATGGCGATTGTAGTGGGTTAACAGTGTGATTTGGTAAATTATTAGGTTGGTTATTTTTGTCAATCAGTCTAATTAAATTGGACAAAAATATAAATCGTTTATTCATAAAATCATAACTAATTTGCATATGAGGTCTATAAAAATCGAAAAGCGAGTCAATAGTGGTTTGCAGCTGAAAATCTATGCAGTAAAACGGTTTTGGAATTTTTCATGGGGAGCTGGATGGTTTAAAAATCTGGATATTCGGCCAAAAAAATCGAAGTGAGTAACTCTCACTCCTTTTGGATTGCTGGATTTTAAGTTTAAATAGTTAAAATAAATTCTATATCTTTGGTTGAATTGATTATCTATTTAATGATACCATATTATATATATAGTAGCATATATACTAGATTTGGAGTGATATTCCCGCACATTATAGCGGATGAGAGCCTATGCTCCTCGTATAATAAGGATGACCCTATATACCGCGATATCCCCCTCGAAGTCGGATTGGTATTTTATGTGTTGTATTAACATCTGTGGATGCAGGGAAATAGGTTAGAGGGATCCAACTGGATTCCTCAAATTTATTGTTTACTTTTCATATATAGTGATATGTGATGTGTTGAAAATCTGTTATAGATTATTATTGGAATTGGAATATTTGAATGCTATTGTAGAACTGGCCTGAATTTTGATAATTTTAATAACTGTAAATCTATGTTTAAATTTATGGAATTGAAGGGAATCAGATTATATATATATATATATATATATATTGAATTGGAGTTATTTTAAAGAAATTGAATTAGAAAAATATAATTGATTTGGCTATACCTAACTATTGCGAATAAATAAATGGAGATTTTTAAAATGAATTATGTAAGAGAATTTATAAATGATATTCTGGAAATATAAAAAGGAGTCAAAATCAATATTGAAAATAGATTGGAAGTGTAAATGAATTCGTAAGAAATGCATGTATATAATGGAATTTTATAAATAAGATTTGTTTTATATACATGTAAAATAAAAAGGGGTTATAAAATTGATAAAATGATATATATAAATAAAGGAAATCGATATCAGATGATAATTGGAATATAGATTCATAGGGTGAATTTATATTGGAATATAGAAACAGGGTTGAAAAAAATCGTAGATTCTATTTTCGAAATGGAAATGGTTAGGGTAGCAAAAATAAATCGATATGTTGTGAAATCGAGAGGAAGTTATAAATTTAATTGGTTATTGAGATTTTAAAAATATATTTTAAAATTTAAGAGGTGAGTTTGTTTAAAAGGAATTTTTTTATTTATTTTAAAAACTATGTAATTTTAAACTAGCAGAGATTGAAATAATTCGATAAGTAGATTTTCAAATGTTAAGTATTTATTAAATAAAATTCCAACTTTAAATTTATCTTTGGAAATTTATTTATTCACCTAAAAATAAGTTATAGATGTTATAAAAGAGTTTTAAGTATTTTAAATAATAGCTCAAACCTTAAAAGAAAATACTTGTTATATATATATATATATATATTGTTTTGAAATGATCGCAATATTAATAAATTCTCTCGAGATATGTGGATAGGTTTATTAAAGGATGAGATTTATATAAGAGAAATCTTACAAATGGAATGTTAGAGACTTAAGAGAATTTCCGATGTTAGATGTGATAACATCGGAAAGATTTTAAAGTCATTTAAAGAAGTTAAAAATAGGTGGTTGGGATTATAAATAAGTATAATTGGTTTGGAAATCATAAGAAGAATTTATTAAAAATTCCAAAAACTTATGAGATTAATTGGAAAACATTTCCAAATTAATTATTTAAAATGATTTTGGAAATTATACATATAAATATTTTACTAAGTATTGAAAGGAAGATTTTGGAAATATTTTTGATGGGAAAATGATTTGAAATAGAAACATTTTGTAAGTGTTGTAAAAATGGAAGTTGGAAATATTTCTAAGTATTGAAATGGTAAAATATCCTGCTATGGATACAGGTGTTGAAATTGTTTCAAATATAGAATATTGTAGAGATTGAATATATATCTCGGTGAAGATATTTTGGAATAAATATTTTGGAAATTTGTAAAATAAGGCCTAATGTTGCTTTTGGACGTTATTTGATAGTCAAGTAACCGACTATCAATATTGGCCAATTTTGTTAATCATTTCGAAGAGACCGAGATTGGATTCAATTGTATGAAAATGAATTCGATCTGGTTTGAACGTTATGAATGAATACTGTGAAGATGAGGAAGACAGTGATTCGGTTTGTCCAGATCCAGGGCAACTTGTATGGACGAATACTATCAAAACATCGTCATTGGAGGACGATGAGCATTCTAAGTAATATTTGTTCTTGAAAGGTAATGCTTAGCATCGAACCTCATCAACCGGGAATGACTAAAACAAGGGAGATGTAGCAAGCTAAGTGGGTCGCATCCAAGTAGGGCATGTTATCACCTTTCTAGATATCCTCGGAAAACCTATTTATTATGGATCTGTTTGTGCATGGAAGGAGCGATCGATGGTAAGGGTGGTAACACCTAGGATGATAACATATTCAGTCTATCCAGGTTAGGGATAGGCCAGCCTTGTGTAGCAGGGGATCCCATCGTGGTCCTCGGTACATTGTTCTAGAGGTGTATTGTGGTGGGCGGTACCCCAGTGGCCCAGTCATTCGATGAATCCATTCTCCAACAACCGCCGTACGGTTTTAATTGTGCCCAACTATGCTGGAATGTGAGATGCAAGCTTTTCAACTATTTTCTATTTACTTTCTATAGACACTATTATAATATCAGATGATTTTGATATATGGATGTTTTGGTTATTGTAAGGTAAAAACCCATCGTGTTTATTTAAGACATGGTCTTACAAGATACCTTTGTTTTCAAAGGATTTTAAAGGGCAAATTGAGTGTGTTTTTCTCACGCTGATTTTCCAGACTGACTCGGGTGTTATTTTATTATATTGCTCGGGTCAGACTGAGTATTACAGATGCAGGTTAGGATGCTATAGAGCTCAAGAGACAAGCTGGAGGATTCCTGACGTATATCACATACTTATTATATTCTGCTGTGTGTGGATAGGTTATTATAACTGTCCAGACTGATGTATTAATTGTCGTACTCTGATGATTGTAAGTATAAACAGTTACAGATTCTTTTGTATAAAATCTGTTATATTATATATATGTAATAGGAATACCCCCATTTGAAGCGTTTGAAATGTCCAAATTGCCCATTAAATTTCCTGCTAAATCATAAGGATACTTTAGTCATTTGTATTCTTCTTGTTACTGGTATAATGATTCTTACGACATACGGTTTCCCCTCTTTTCTCTCACTCACATATTAAATCACTCATCTTCTTACACAATTTGATTTCATTGATTCACTATCTTAATAGTAGGTTTTTCAATTTCGATTTGTTAATCTATCATCGATTTCGTTCATTCTATCACCAATTTCACAAATTCAGGGTTGCTCTGATCTACAAATTCAATTCGTGAGTCAAGTTTTTGTTTTCCACTTTTTTGAAGATCAAGTATCTTACTTCCTTACTACAAGCATGGAGATAATATTGACTTTCAAGTATAGGTTCAACTGGGGATGTAGAAATTACACACATTTCCAAGTTCAAGAGCTAATGATATTTCCAAGTTTAAAAGGTAATTGTAAGAACCCGATTCTTTGACTTCCGAAAATCGACATTAATACGTTCACTGTATCAACTGCCGAGCAATCGAATGCCAGAAAACCGAATTCTTAGGGTTTAAGAAGAAGAAGAAGAAAATAGAAGAAGAAAGAAAGAAAAGAAACAGAACCATATTAGAATCTCACAATCGCAGCGGAACAACATATAATAGATAAATGAATATTCATTAAAACAAAAGGACTGTATATTTTATACATTACATCACATTACATTCATTATCAGAGTTTACAACAACAAACAGCGGAAAAGAAATACTATATACTAGTGAATACGCCATTCCATCCATCTTGCCTCCAGCAACTCCTGAATTCCAGAATATCCTAATAAACCTGACTCTAGACTGCCCGTGTGGAAATTGGTGGGCACCCAGAGTTTAGAAAGGGAAACAATAAACTCCAGGTCAGTCATGTGACTGATGTGAGAACTTAAAATAGTTATTTATCTTTAAAACAAAGAACAAGATAATTTTAAAATAGATTCGCAATCCTTTTTAGAAAATGAGACTTTCATAAGGCCTCCTGCACACACACACAATGCAAACGCAGAATCGAAGGAGATTTCTCCTTATGATAGTCAAAGATGCTTGATACGCATTAAAAAGAAACATTTGATATTATTACTAGTGCATAGTGTAGGAAAAATCATTTCGAAAGTAAAGATATAAATCTTAGCCAGCATAGGCATTTCGCACTTATGCCTACTATAGCTACAATGTTCAATAGCAGGTTACCGCCACATTCCATGGCAGGTTATACAACTAAAACCGTACGGGGTTCGTATTGTTTCTTTGGATTTCCAACAAATGGTCAGGCCAAGGAACTACCCATTGCCACATGGGTACGCCTCTGGAAAGACGACCTGAGAACCTAACCGGATCTCTGCCAACACAAGGCCGAGTTACCCCTAACTGGGTAACTACTGACACGAATATGTCATTCCCCGATCGTAACCGATCTATATCTGAGGATCCTCGATTTCCAACAACCACAAAGCAATAAATTTGCAGCAACAACATAGGTTAAGTATCTGGCTCCATACTATGACACCACCTCTATCCAGAAGGAATGACATACACTAAAGGGGCGCTACCCCCTAATAACCTTGCTTCATCCTTCCTGTTTTGACCATTTCCGGGGTGTGATGTCCGACGAAGTCTCGTCCACAAAGCCACGCTTTACACAAAAGTTGTGCTTTGATCACCAAATGCTCAACAGCACTTCGTATGTCACATTACCAATTTGAGAATGTATCACTAGTAACCATCAACTACATAACCTCTAAGGGTGTTAAGCTAAAAGAATAAATTCTCCGCCACCAACGGAAATATATTTGATAGAAACCAGCTTTACATCTCAAATTGTAACGTCGGACACACATCCATACAAGTCCGTTCCGGGATCGAACGGAACCGAAGGCACTTACAAAGAAGTCCTTGCAATCCGGATATTCACTAATCACGACCGGACTTCCCATCACAAAGGGTAATAAATTTCTATATCGGGGATCAGCCGATGCAGAAACATTCGACGGTAATCCTTCCATTTTCATAAATATCCGATCTTCAACACCGGTCATCAATGTTATCTATTACGACGTATCACATATTCGGAATGGGTTATACGACCCCAAGGTCCTTTCCCCGCTAACCCGAATAGTGAGCGCTTATTTTTAAAAATAAGTGTAACATTCAAATTCAATCAATCACAACAAATACCTATTTAAAGGTAAATATTGATAGTCGGTTATTGAACTATAACTAGATATGCACAACATCACCAGATTCCAAATAATTTTTCAAAAATATCTTTACAAGATATATATATATATATATATATATATATATATATATATATATATATAATTTTCATACTTCAAAAATAAATCGATATTTATTTTTAAACCCATTTTCCCAATTTCATTTATAAATTCCATATTGAATTTACATTTCCAAAATATCTGTGAATATACGATTTTCAAATCGATTTCAAATATTCACTTTCAATTTATCTTTAAAAAGATAATTCTCAAAACGTTCATTTCATATTGGAAAAACATTTCCCTACTTATTTAATAACAAGTAATTCACAAATCTATTTATTTTCAACACTTGGAAAATATTCATTATACTTAGATCGAAATTAGGTATATATTTCATTCTTTAAAGAAAACATTCTCTTAACACATTTATTTGAGTTAAAACGAATGTTGCGTAAAACATCGTTACGACGACCCAAAATCACTAGTATAGGGATTCGAAATTTAGATAGATATATAAATCCCAATACTGTATAAAAACATTTCCTTTCGGAAATCGTTTACTATAACAACAGTGTTATAGCCCACCATTTCCTTCTATTTCTCGAAAACGTCTATTTCAACAATGAATGTTGAAATCTATGGTTTCGATAGTTAATACATTTTAAAACATCTTTTAAAACAATTAACTTCATTTTAAAATTTTACTTCTCCAAATCATACCCGTTTTATTCAATAATATATTCACTGTCCAAAATCGTTGATATACATCGTTTACCAAATTCAACACTTCCACATATTTAATTAAAGGATTTTTCCACAGTCCAAAATCGTGGATATAATTCCTTTAATAATTTCTATGTTTACTTATCAAATTTATTTGATTATGGATTTATAAAACAACGTTTATAAATTCCATTTCTATTTCATAACTACTTCGATTTACAAATCTCCTTTAATAACCAATTCTATTTATATTTCGTTTACATGTCGAATCCAACTTATAAGTAAATTACTTATAATCCATTTATTCACAAATCCATTCTTTTATATCATCATTTATTTATAAATCTAAAATTCTTATTTACTTATAAAACTAGGTACAACTTTATTTTAATACTTATAAAAGCTCGTTTTATAATTCCAATATCTTTAACTTATAAAATATCAATTTTATAAATCTTTTATATGAACCGTTTATAATAATTCAAAAACCCCAATTTAAACCATTTTATAAATTTATCAACTGTTTATTTCAAAAATCATGCTTTGGTTATATTTCACATAAATCCTAATTTTTATAACATAAAAATTTATAACGTTTTAATTATTTAAAATGAATCAATTCGAAAATTTAATAAACGTATAATTTCAAAAATCACTTTAAAAATCCCTTAAAAATCAAAACCGTTATTTTTAAACTTCAAAAATGGATCCGATGATGCAACACACCAAATAGTCAATCACGACTTTCAAACATCATATATCAATATGATAATCAATCAAATATCACAATATCTAAAATCAAATAAATACTGGTGAGGAATCCAGTTGGATCCCTCCAACCTGTTTCCCTGCATCCACAGATGTTAGTACAATACCAATCCCGTTTCAAGACGGGATATCACGGTATATGGGATTTATAAAATATTATCCGCTTAATAGGCGGCGCAATAGGGTCTCATCCGCTATATAATGCGGGAAATCAACAACTCCAATATATACATATTCCAATATATATATATTGCTATATATATAGATATATCCTACTATATCTAATATCACAACCAAACAGCAATCAATAACTGCAATCCAAATTTTCAATTTGAGTGAGAAGATCTCACCTTTGATTTTATTTTGCAATCTGTTTCCATCCCAGCTATTTTCCTCATGATTTTTGACCTTGTATAAACATTTATACAATTTATTAATATTCGAATTAAATCGAACAATTTGATTGCCATTTTAAAGTTTTAATTCAACTCATTAATTAATTTGTTTAAATAATTAATCACTATAACGCTTAAATTAAAAATAAACTAGTAGGTTCAGAATGAGTATAAGTATTTTCATTTAGAAACTACATATATATAGTATTTATAAAATAGTTCATATAGATTAAAAAAAAATCAAATCTTTATATAATTTTTTCCATTATCAAATTTTTTTACCCATATAAACTAACCTCTCGTTTACTGTAAATGACAGAAAATAATTTCCTTTATACTTCACTGCATATTATTTTATAAAAATTTCATTTCATCATTTTTATTTTTTTCTATTTTCCTTTTTCTATAAACTAAAATTTCATTTACACATATATATTTCAAACATGCATGTGCATATATCTTATTTATTTTAATTTCATAATAATCTGTATAGGGTTTAAATTCATTTTCAAATTTAAATTGAACTGAAAAATTTGAATATACCTTACTGCCAGGTTGTTTCGCCGAGCATTTGGAAACCCTAGCATGGCCAAGCCCTCGACAATCGAATGCCATCTACAATATGTCGCTGCCCGAACCCCTTCTCGATTTTGCCGAGAACGACTACAGTCATAAGTCGCGGCCCCTGCCCTAGCACCCACGCGAACACCAGCCCTGCCTCGAAGCCGCCACCATCGACATCGAAACCTCCACGCTCGCACGATCGGTATGCTTCCTCCCTTCGATCAAACGTCAAACTCGTCCTTGCCACTACCGAGTGCAGCACTTCGCCATCCACGCGCGATCGAGCATCAATTTAAATGAAGGAAGTCACGGTGATTTCAATTCGATCGAATGGAGGAGGGCTCGTGGTTTTAATTTTAAACGAGAAAGGGTTTCGTTTCGATTTCCTTTCGTTTGAAGTTGCTTCGATTTTTTTATTTTGAATTTGATAGGGGGCTTCGGCCATTAAACTTTGATTTTGAACGAAAAGAAACAAAAGAAGCTGCGGCCATTTAAATTTTCTCAACTGAAATGCTCGGCCATTATAATTTTTTCTCGATTTGTTCAGAGGTTTTAGAAATGAAGGTTGCGTGATTTCTGGCTGAAACAAAGGGAGAACATGTTTGCATTACCTCTACAGTGTTTTGAGTTGAGGCCAAAAAGTGCTAATGTTGAACCAATTCAAGTTTAAATTTAAATTGAATTCGATTTAAATTTTAATGCGTTTACTCAATGTATGCTCACATAACAACTCCAATCACTACGAAATTTGAAATCCGATAATAATACCGTATTCCGGATCCAATGGGACTGGTTTCGTCGAATTCCGAGACTGTGCCTCGGAAGGCTATTTTTAAATATCGATTGAAACGATATAATTTCAAAACTGAACAATTCACTTTCAAATTAAATTCTGAAGCTTCTATTATCTTCAGTATTATCAATATGGATTTTACAAGCCTTTGAAATATTTTTATTCGGCTTAAAACTGAAGATTCAAATTTATAGTCAACTTTCAAATAGATTAAACTTTATAATTTAATCGCTAAATTCATTCTAATAATTTGAAATTCAAGTCAAACTATCATTCAAATATTTAAAATTAATTAAATATTGAACAATTTAAATTGTTCAAAATTTAGGGTCGTTACAGTAATGATTGGTTTTTGATGTAATTTCATAATCAGCTGATTTAGTACAAAAGAAATGTCCATTGGATGTTGGTGATTGTCGGTTTTTATTTTTGCGTATAATAACGTTCTTTTGGTGCATTTTGGCATCGTTGAAAGCTTGGTCATGAAGAATTGATAATCTACACTCAGCTCCTACAGCTTTTATTCATATAACATACCGTTACGAACACATTTCCAAGTTTAAGAGGTAATGTATGGATTTTGATGAGTAATTTATTCATATTTATATGGGAATGGACAAACGATTATCTATCATTATCAGATCCGAGCTTCTAGAAAACTATTAAAGCATGGTAAGCTGAATCTGATTGTTCATTTTCTTCGAATTGAGAAAAATATGTTTAATTTGTTGTAAAAAAAGGTTATTCTAACGTGTAACTATATTTTTAATCAATTTGTACTCATTCATTTGTTGTCGGATGCTTTAAAGGGAATCAACCAAACATAAGTTGTTGATGGGGATTTAGTGTATCTGAGATGATACAGGTATTATGTCAGTTTTAACTATACAGTAGATATGTACTGTTATAAAGATGATACCGGACAACCTTTATTAATCTATCTTAATCTCCATATGACCCTGCTACGTTTTACGTTTTAAATTTTAATAACCATGAATCAGTAATGTTAAGTTCATTTACTACTATATATTTTTGTTGATAATCTTTTGGTAAATCGTCAAAAGTAGATTTGCATTTAGGCATGTAATTTATTGCTGCATTCATGAAGTGCAGAGGTAGCATATGCCTCTTTAGTTTAATAGACATTTATATTAAAAAATAAAACAGAAGGGAATGATAATGCAGATTATTGCAAAGGTTTCTTTGGAAGTTCACGTATATTAAAGGAAATGATAATACAAGTTATTTGTATATTATAGAAATACACTGGAGCATTTGGACATTTTAGATGTTAAGTTCTCCCAAACTTAAGAAATCCAACACATTCTTTGTAGTAGGATTAATTATTGTCTAAACGACCCTTTCAAACTTCAGGCCATGGTAGTGATATTTTCGTCTTTTTATTCCATGTTTCTCTACACTGACCCATCATCTCACTCTTACCCAATTTTATGGAATGTTTCCTCTTAAACTACGCCGCTAAATAGAAAGCAAAACAAGAATAATCGAGCCACTTTGCTTCTTGCGTTTTTCATACATACCCAAAACTGCGTCGGTAATTGTATCAATTACCACTCAATGAATGTTCATAATTCGACGATGGAAACTGCATTTGTTTTCTTACTCTTCTTTCTTTTGTGGTAAGCGCTTTATTTTTCATGAATTAACGCTTCCCCCTACCTAACTTCATCCAACACCCTAATTTTGACATTTATAGGAAATTTATATTATTATGGTCAACCCTGAAACAACAAGTGGGAAAGAAGAATTTGGTGGGGCTCTTGCATGGCAGGTTGGAGGCGGGACTTTATCAGTACTGAACAGAATTTAAGGACTTTTTTGTAATTTAATTTCATGATGTTTAATTTATCCTATCAATTTCTCTAACCTATTGATATATTCTATATGAAATTTCAAGTTTCAATTTGATCCAAAATTTATACCTCAAAAGTAATTTCGCTTCCAATTGAACACGTACAAAACATCGATTTCCAGCTTGCAGTCTGTCTTCCAATCCTCTATCAAAGGTACTCAAACCCCTCTTTTTAATATCAAATTGAATAGAGCAGTAAACCTTCAAAGAGGAGGTGTAGTGCAAAAACTCGTCATTACCAAACAATGATGTATGTAAAAAAATGATAGAAAGTAATCACAGCTTAGACAACGCTGAGTTATGGTGGCTCTATGTGCGATTATCAACCCATGTCCCATGAAATAAAATTGGATCTACAAAGAAGCTCCGTAAAGGGGATTATGAGTCCAACTTTGATTTTTAGGCTGCCTCATCAAATTTAGAATTACTTTTGAATGAAATAATAACATGTCAGCTTTTTTACCGTAGTCATTTCTAAGCAACATTAACCATAAGGTTAATATAGACATGGCATATATCTTTTTAAGTTAAGCTTATGAATTCATTTTGGTAACAAGGATACTGCAACCCCACATCATAAAGCATATTTTAATCTATAAAAGTGCTTTAGCCGCTTTATATTTTGTACCTTAGTTCATTAACCTTATTTGGTATAAGTTCCATATAATATTATACAAGGTGAATAGGAGAATTACTTCCTTTTACGCTTTAAGAAATATGTAGTTGCAGGATTATTATTTAATAATTAAGACTTTAGTAATTAGACTACTAATTGATAATATAGAATTAATGTATAATCACATATATATCAAGTTAGTAATGAGCCAGGATATTTGACAACTACTCAGCATAAAAAGTTAATTCATATTTCCATAAAAACCTTAAATTGTTAAGTGCCCATACATCTAGGGTTCTGGCAGAAATGATTGATGGACTATCTTAAACTTTTTTCTTATTGATGTTCAAGTTACTTTTGTATGAAAAAGAAACTCACATTGAGATTGGTAGTTTTAGGCAGAATGTATCCGATCTGTTTTGTTTATATATTATGAAGGGTCATTTTCTTTTCTTTGTAAATATTGTACATTTCTACTAAATGAACTAAAGGAAATGTTTAACCTTCTTTCCAAAAAACAAGCTTAACATATTGCCATATTACCCACATCTGTTATTTTGCGTTTAAACTATTTATGACCTAGAAAATAGAATGCATTAACTGGAGCTGTGGTTTTGGCTAATGTACACTGGATATTTTGAAGTAAGAAAAAGAAGAATTTTGCTTCTCTACCCAGTTACTTCAGAGATAACGTAGTACAACTTATAAAATTCATTTTTTCCCATATTTTACAATTCGTCTCATAGATTTCAAATTTTAATATTATTCAGTGTTTGGACGTAACATTTTTCAGAAATTTATTACTATATTATTCAGTGTTTGGACGTAACATTTTTCAGAAATTTATTACTATATTATTCAGTGTTTGGACGTAACATTATTATTCAGTGTTTGGACGTAACATTTTATTACTAATATTATTCAGTGCTAATATTTCTATTTCATATAATTTTGTTCACTTTAATTACTATATTGACCTCTCAAATCAAAGTTTTAAGAATAAAGTGGTGGATTGCTTACAAAAATAGTAAAATCATATAAATATGGAGAAGTTACAAGGCAACATAGATACAATCAAATATGTTAATCGGTTGATGTTTATTTGTATAGCGCACTATTTGATTATAGTTGAACTTAACAAGTAGCATTTAAAAAATAAAAAAATTCACGTGAATCATGTTTATTTGTATTATAACGGTGGTTGTGGAATATTCAAATATATTTAGGTTCTCTCAATGAATAGAAGAAAGAGTTTGAGAACCCTTATCATAATAATTTTAAGTAAATTACAAATATGTAAATAATCTAAATTCAATTATATAATTCTGGTTCATGCTTTCTTTTCAAACTTATGAATCATACAATAGAAAAGAATAAAGTGTAAATATCATAATACATTTTCCCAGTCAATATTTACTCATAAACCAAATTGTTGCTGAAATATTATCTCTGCTTATGATCATTCTTTCACAATAAATGAATTTGCTTTTATTTTTTTACACACGTCCAGCGGACGTGCAAAACATATTGGTATGTTATATTTTGTTCCGCTGCGATTGTGAGATTCTCCGTTGTTGTTTCTATTTCCTCTTCTATCTTTTCTTCTTTACCCTAAAGATTCGTATTTCCATCCAATTTGAGTTGAGATGACGTGGAATATTGTCGATTCAAAGCGGTACGGATTTCGGGCCTTTACATTTAGAATCAGAGCCGAAGATTAAGCGAGAACCATGGGTCTAGCGGGGATTGCTCATTAGAAATAGAGTCAGTAGTACTCTAGAATGAGTTTGAGTGTATTAATAGATATGAGCGCGTATTTGTTAGTGAATATAAATGGTTTTATATTGTGTTGATTTATTGGTCGATTGATATATAAATTCTGATCGAGTAGTGGGATGGCACTAAATCGATAGGAATTTCTTAACACTTGAATGTGATAAACTGAGACAGCATGGTTTTGAAGCTGGTAAATGAAATAATTTTTCCCAAAACTCTATTATCAATAAAAGAGAATAATTTTCTGGAAATTATTATAGTGGTGCGTTTGGTTATAATTATATATGTAACCAAAATAAGGTTTTAAATAAGATTTTAAAATAATAGTTATAAAAACCAAATTGGATTGTATAAGTATGAATTATACAAGTGGATTAAAAACTAAAAATGAATCCAAACCAGAAATTGGAAGAATGAAATCCTGGAGATTTTTGGAAGTATTTTCCAGACTATTTTGAAATAAATAATAGTAATATTATTTTGGAGGTATTTTTGAAGAGAAAATAGTTTTAAATGGATTTTGGAAGTAATATAGAATTGAACTCACTTCAATCATTGGAAAATAATCCTGGTAATGACGGCCGCATGATCAGTAGTCATTTTCGAGTTTCTAAGTGATGGATTGCTGCCGGAATTGATTTGATTCAGATTTTTAGGGCAAACAGGTCTACTTAAAAATTCCGAAGGGAATTGTTTTAAATAAAATCAAGTTGATTTAAAATTCAAAGGAAGTGGTTTCTTAAACCATAATGAGTGTATATATATATATATATATATATATATATATATATATATATATATATATATATATTATTTCAAAGTGATTTAAATACCGGGTTTTTAAAGAGGGAATGATTTTAATAAGAAAGGAAAATATGGAAATTCAGTTTTGAGAAGTAAAGTTTAACTTAAGTAAGTTAAAATAGAATGATGTGAATTGAATTTAACTTAGGGGAAGTTAAATAAATTTATTGGAAATCAAGATAAAAAATTTCTATATGGATATAAATAAGGAAATGGAAAAAATTAGAAATTGGAATTGAATCCTTACTTGTTTAAAATTGAATGGATTAAAAATAAAAATGGTTTGGTGTGAAATTAATTTGAGTGTGAATAACTCGAGTTTGGTTTTGAAATGTTGGTTCAAAGGAATTAAAATGTAAATAAAAAGGTGAGCTTGATTTGAATCATATGAAAATTGAGTTACATAGGTAAATGTGAATTATAAAGCAACTATAAAACTATAAGTTGTAAAATTTGAATTGGATTGAAAATAATATATAACTAAAGTAAATATAAATTTCGAGTTGTGAAATAATTATATAGCAATATAACATAAATTTGAATGGAATAAAAATTTAGTGAAAATTGGAATTGTGAATAAATAAGCTAGAATAACTTATAGAAATTGAAATTTATGGAATAAAAATATACTTGGGCTATAAAAAAAGGGATAATCTCGAGTTAAAAATAAAATATGGATATATTCGAGTATGGAATTGATGGAAATTTGAAAAATAATTTGTGTGACTTATAAAATTGAAAACTGAAAGAGAAAAACCCAAAGTAAAAAATGGTTGATATTTTGGTAAAGGGAATTAAATCCAAAAATTGAATTATAAACAGGAGCTTGAACTCAAGAAAATTAGAAGAAGTGAATATCGAGATAAAAATCAGATATTGAATTATAGGATGGAAGTAAAATAATTAAATAATTAATTAGTTAATTAGATATAGAATGGATATTAACTTGGCTAAATAAATTGGATTGTGGAAAAAGGTGAATATTAGAAGTGAAACTTATTAGTAATAAATAAAATTCGACTTAGACTATAAAAGAATGAAATATAAATGGAATGTTATCAAATAAAAGGGAATTGCATTGAAAGAGAAATGGCTTGAGTTATAAATAAGTTCGATTTGAGTATAAATAAATTGAATATGGCCTTGAATATCATTCAAATAAATTCCGGAATGAATTGAGTATGGAATTAAAATTGAAAGGGGATTGTTGAATGAAAATTAATCCAAAATGGGAATAGAATTTGTTGTAAAAGGAAATAAACTTAAGTCGTATAGTTGTTATAGTTAGAAATGAATAAATTAACTTGAGTTAATATTTTAATGGGGGCTTGGCTGAAATAATTTATGAGATGGCTATTTAATATAATAACATGGAATGTTTCCGAGCTAAATTAAATGAATTTGAGTATAGTAAAAGTGAATTGAATAGAATGCAAAATGAATTGATCGAGAATCAATTAGAAATGGAATAGAATTAAATAAGAATTGATTTCGAATCAATATAAAATAGTTATAAACTAAAGTGGATATTTTATTTAATAAATATCGCCGAATTTGCATAGAAAAATTGGTCGTTTGACGTAAATGAAAACAAATAAATTCTACAAATTAATAGAAAGTGGATAAATTGATTTTTAATCAACTTGGAATGAATATTAATTTGTGTAGTATGAATGTGAATCGAGCGTAAGCAAATTGGGTTGTAAATCATTTCAGATTGGATGAAATAGTATACGGATTGGTTGGAAGTAAATAAATTAATATGGAGACCCTATAATTGCTTATGAAGTTTATGTGTTTAATTATTTACATAAATCAAATGTTATTGAATTTAATATATTTGGTGCTTACGTGTTTAAATTGAGTAAGTACAGGTACGTGGAGCTATTTCGCTTGACTTTGATCGCGCTTATTGCAAAATAAATAAGTCGTTCGCTTAAGAGACTCTACCAAAAATTTTCGAAAATTAGGGTGTTAGAATAATTTTGAAATTTTTTGGAAATTTTTGTTAATGACAATTTGATTTCAAATTGTAATGGGAATAAGATGTTTTGGGTTTAGAATTGAAAACTTGTTGTTTTAGGTGAAACTAAGAGATTAGAAAAGTGAAATATCAGATTTTACTAAGTGGGGGTTTGGAGCGTTTTTCCTGCCTTAGCAATTTCAAGGATGAAATTCTTTTAAGGGGAAAGGAACGCAACGACCCGGATTTTTCATCATTCGATTTTTAATATTTAAATGGTTTTAAATATTGAATTTGAATTATAGACTGATTTTAAGTTAATATTTTACTTGAACTTCAAGTATAGCGATTTATTGGATAATTTAATTATGGAATTTTATATTGAATATTGGTTAAATTATTATATCTTGAGTTTAAGTTCGATAAAAATAATTTAAAGTCTGGTAAAATTTATATTGATAATAATGAAGATAAAAAAAATTTTAATTGATCTGTTCGATTTTAAAAATAGCTTGTTTAAATTGACATTTAAAAATAGCCTTCAAGGCACAGTCTCGGAATTCGACGAAACAAGTTCCATTCGATCCATAATAGTGTATTATTATCGAATTTCAAATTTCATAGCGTTTGAAGTCATCGTTTGGTCATACGGATAGAAACGCGTTGAAACTAATATCAAAAATTTAAAATAATAATTGGGTCCAAAAAGTTATCTTCTCCATATGATCGAATTAGGACTTGAAATCTTTTCCATTGCGTTCGAAATAGGGGTGTAACATTATAAATATCCAGCGGCACGCCTCGATAGGAGATCAAAATTTTAAGTTGCTAAAAGGAGATATTTATAATTAAATAATATTTTAATCTATCAACAGCCAGGACTTATCTTCCAAAACAAGCCACCATTGCGTATATGTCCCTTCCTCTAGTTGTCCATGAAAACACACTTCCTCCTTTTGTTTTTATGTAACAACCCAGAATTTCTGTCATTTGAAATTCGTATGTTTAATTGATTTTAAATATTAACAAGTAAAATTTGCAAGTCGAAATTTTTTATTTCGAAAATCTAGATTTAATTGGATAATTAAATCGATAATTTAATATTTAAAATTACAGAAATAATTGAAAATTGGGTTTAATGTGATTAAATTTGATTTGTAAAGTTGTATTAAATCATATTGGAGTTAGAATGATGTTATAGAACTTTTAAAATTTAATTAAAAGTTAATTTGTGGAAATTGAATATTTTAATATTTAATTGACGAGTAAAAATAGTCATTTTAAAAATAGTCTCGGATTTCGACGAAACCAGTTTTATTGGATCCGTAATGTTAAATTATTGTATGGTTTCAAATTTCGTGTCAATCGGATTTACGGTTTGTCCGGGGCAAGCTAAAACGCACTGAAATCGGTTTAAGTGAATTTTTAATTTAAATTAGTCGGTTTGAAAACCTGTCTTTCAAATATGATCGAATTGGCTCCCGATATATATTCCATTGCGTTCGAAATAGGGGTAAAACATTATAAATGCCAGGCGGCACGCTTCGTTTCGAGTTCGGGAAAAATTCGGGTGAATAGTGTCGCGTAATTTTCTATATAAGGCCTCACTATTTTCTATTTTGCAAAATATTAGGGTTTTAAACCCTAGCCGCCAGCATATTCGTTAATGGCCGAAAACTCATCTCGTTTGTGACAACCCACATATTTATCGAGTTTGTATTTAAATATTTTATTTAAATATTAACTCGTTAATCGGATTTTGGTCCGAAAAGCTACTTTTTGCAAACGGTCAAATTAGGACTCGAGACCACATCTATTGAGTTCGAAATGTCGTTTACAACTTTTTTAAGTACAAAATCGATAGGTTTGGAGTTAGTGAAATTTCACTAACTTTTCCCGCTTTGGACTTTGGGTTAGTTTAGCCTATTAAGCCCAAGTTCCAACCCTCTTCTCCTCACTCTTCATAAATTTCCTAACTAATCAAGCTTTGGCATTAATGGTGGAGGGAATGGGAAATTAAAATTCCAAAACTCAAATTCAATTGCAATCCATCATTCTACTCCAAATTCAAGAAGAAGACATTGGATTCAAGCTTCTTGTGCTTAGATAGAAGAAGGATTGATTCTTGCTTGCTTAAAACTTCATTTTCATTGATATTTGGTGCAAAGGTGAGATTTTTATCTCACAAATCTAGTCTATAACTATATTGGACTGTTGGGAATGATTCCCTATCACTTTTGCATGCACATTTGCCTTTGGTTTGGATTGGATTGGCGAAAAACTCCAATTTTTAGCATTTTTGGAAATTTCCTGCACTTAACTCGTTCTGGCCACTTGACTCGTTCGGTGATAGGTCGCAAGATCACTGGGTCGTAGGTCGCAGGGCTTTAGGTCGTTCTGGAAGAATTGGCACTTCGGAATTAGGTCGCTCACGAGTTAGGCCTTAAGTCGTAGGTCGCTCGCGAGTTAAGCCTTAAGTCTTAGGTCGTTTCCGACCTATAATCTCTAGGCAAACGTTAAGTCGCTCGCCCTGGTTTATCTCGTAGGTCGTCTCCGACCTAAGCTCCTGATAAGTCGTTCGAGTTAGGTCGTTGGACCATTTACCTTAGGTCGCTCGTCCACTAAGTCGGCCTGGTTTATCTCGTAGGTCGTCTCCGACCTAAGCTCCTGATAAGTCGTTCGAGTTAGGTCGTTGGACCATTTACCTTAGGTCGCTCGACTCTGTTAAGTCGTAGGTCGTTAGACCTTAGGTCGTTCGCCTTCCTTAAGTCGCTCGACCCCTCCACACTAGGTCGCTCGGCTTGCTTGAGTCGTAGGTCGTTGGACCTTAAGTCGCTTGCCTCCCTTAACTCCAGTTAGGTCGCTCGGCCATTGTGTTAGGTCGCGTGAACCCTTAGGTCGTTAGACCTCATTTTGCTTTAGGTCGTAGGCCGCTTGTCCTCCCTTTGGTCTTCTCTAGGTCGAACCCCGTAAGCGGTGGCGTTGCCCCTGCACCCCCACCTTGGGGGGTTGCCACCCCCCCTGGACCCCCCCTCCGTAGGGGATCTTATCTGAAAAACATTGAGCTGATTTCCTTGGATTTTATTCACATCTCCGTATGCGATCTTTGTGATGGATTGTTTCTACAATTGCTTCTATGTTTTGTCACTTTATAATATAAAGGTTTCAATACTAGTAGTAAATATCAAAACTCTTTTAACAAACAATTTCAACTCTATTTTTAATAACAAAGCTCTTTTCTTAAACCGTTTTCCAATCTATTAGTATATACAAACCTTTACCTCACTCGGATGAGAAATCTAATTAAACGACTTAGTAAAACAAGTGGTATGAAACGCTTGCGTTCACTTCGTCGGTTAATTCTTGGACTTGTTCGATTGAACCTCTTGTGACAATTTTATTAGTGAAGATTTACAGTTTGTTCGTAAATATTTAAGTTAAGCAAGTGGTTATGGGACATGAAGCTAAACTTCTATATTTACTAGCTTAGTGTAATTGACACTTCTCGTTGATCATGACGATTACTCTGATGATTTAGACTAGCAACTGTGCGATGTCTCTTGTTGCGAGGTTAGACTAGACACCACTTGTGTGATTCCACTCACACATACCTTTTTGCTTTTTGGTTAGTCTGGACCTTAATCTGTGTGATTCCGTTCACACATGTGGGGTAGCTCCCCTTGGTCTTCGGACCGTCATGTGATAGGCCTCTTTCTCTTTTCTATGATTTCTGGACTTCTTGCATTGATTTCTAGAATTTATGTCATTGACTTGTTATGAGTACAAGTTTGGGGTATGATGCCCTTTTCGAATCTTTGAGAAGATTCTTGTGATATTGATTATCTCTTATTGATTGATCTTCTGTTGATCATTATTTACATACTTATAGTGGTATGTCATTATGGATGTTTATGTTTATGCCATATCTTTTATGTTATATCATGTCATCTGATATTTATAGCTAGACTGACCCGTTTATTATTTTCTTAAATAATACTCGGGTCAGACCGAGATGTTACAGGTGCTTCTGCTTGACTTCTTCCCAGGGATTCATCACTCTGACTTTTGGCTAACTGTTTAGATTAGCAGTTTTTGTTGTATACACTTGAGATATAGACTCATAGTTGTATTCTTTTGTATAGCACGTGTTGCTATTCTTTTGTATTATCGTGGATCTTACTGACCACTACTCTGATGTACACTTTCATGTGTTAGTTATATATTCATATCTTCTTCCGCCATTGTGTTATGGATATCTGTGACTGATTTGTGATATGATTATTTCTATGTTTGTTTCCGAAGATTATTTATAGCCACCGTGTGATAAGAAATTACATGGATGGTCGCTCCTCAACAGCCTTATTCTCCGTGCTAGTTGACAGCACTACTCCGGAGTGTTCTTGGCTAGCGTGGGTATAGAGGTGGGGCGTCACATCGTTCTTCCTCGATTTCTGGCCGATCCCTTGAGAATTAACAAAAACTTCCAACATGAAAAATATAGAGCGTATCGAGATCTAGCTGATCAACGGTGGTGATCGAATATAGGCGAGTAAATCGATGACAAAGCTCGCTCAAAAGTCGCGCGTTCGAGAGCCGATTTTACAGCCTAGGCTCGACCGAGCTTCGAGGTGCTTGGGGCGGTGGTGCACTAGAGTGTGGGCTTCGATATGGCAGCGTTCGATCAACGTGAAGTCGATTGTGGTGGTCGCGATAATTGGGGGTAGGTGGCGGCTCAATGGGTTTACGGTTGTGGTTTTCACGTAAGGGAGAAGAAGGAAAAACGCGGCCTGGATCTGATGGTAACAAAATCAACGGCCGAGATTTGATTAGGTTAGAAAATAATAAAGAAATTGTAAATTTATATTATATAAATTCGTTTAAAGTTTAAAACGCTATAACTTTTTGATACAAGGTCCGTTTTGGACAAAACGACTTGCGTTAGAATCGTATGGACGAATACTACGCGATGGAGCTAGATTGGGATTGATTGGAGCTAGTGTGAATTTTGGGTAAAATCAAACGTGCATTTAATTTTATTCGGAACGAAACACTGCAGCTGTATTGGAAGTAAGGTGAGAACTTCTCACTCAATCGAATTTGTTTCAATTTAAATTTTAAATAGTTAAATTTAAAATTGCTTGATTGTGTGATTGAATGATAAATTGCTATCTGTTGTATTGAAATAGACCCCATACGTCGCATATTAAGCGGAGGTTATTATATCAAACCCATATACCGCGATATTCCACCTTGAAGTGGAATTGGTATTATATATGTACTTGGAGTTGATTTCCTACATTATATAGCGGATGAGACCCTATTGCACCGCAAAATAGAGGATAATATTTTATATAAACCCATGTACCGCGATATCCCGTCTTGAAACGGGATTGGTATTGTAGTAACATCTGTGGATGCAGGGAAACAGGTTGGAGGGACCCAACTGGATTCCTCAAATAATTGAATTTGTTTCAATGTTGTGTGTTGATCATTTATAATCTCTGTATGATTATCCTTTTGATTGAAATCGTTAAAGGCTAAAATTTTGCCGAATATAATTTTGGTATCGTTAGATACCGGAAATAAACAAAAATTTGATTTTTGAAAATTCAGGTTGAAAGTTTATATTAAAAATTTATTTTTGAGAATTGGATAAATTTAAAAGAAGGAATTCTAAAATAATAAAGTTTTATTTTTAATCTTATTGAATAAAATTTCAAAATATGGGAAAAGCTTTAATAAATGGATTTCATATAATATTATTTAAAAGTTGAAGAATTTATTCAAAATACGGATTTTAAAGAGTTTGAAAAATAAAAGAATTGGTTTTCTTTAAAAGGAATTTTTTTTAAAAGGAAATAAAATTTGAAATCCATTTGAGAATTGATTTTAGTGATTGAAAATAAATCTTTTGAAAATCCATTTGGAAATTTATTTGGTGTTTTGAAAAGAATTTAGAATCAATTTGAAAATTGATTTGGGGTTTAGTAGAAATTGATTTCAATTTGAGATTTGAATGAAATTCACTTGGTGTTTAATTTCTTGGAAAATCAATATGGAATTTGATTTGGTTGTTTTTGAAATCGATTGAAAAATTTAATTGTTGTCGAAAGTAAATATTTGAAATCGATTTGGAAATCGTATATCAGTGGAAATATAAAGGAAAGGGAAATTTGTTTAAAAATAAACATTGATTTAATTTTGAAGTGTGGAAATAAATTTACGGATTTGGAACGTAAATTTAAAGTAAATCGGTAAGGATTTATTTAATTGGTTTAAATGAACCATTTTTAAAATGAAAGTGTATTCTCCCTGGAAAGCCGAATAAAATTTATGAGTAGCTTTGAAAGATATACATATACATATACATATACATACATACATATATACAGATACATACATACATACATACATAGATATATATATATATATATATATATATATATATAATTCTTGAATTGGTTTTGAAAAGGATACTTTGGAAAAATTAACTTCTTAAGTTGTTTTAAATCCTTTAAGTAAAGATTTATTAAGTTGATATAGAAATGATTATTTATAAGATTTAATTAATAATTGTTTTAGAAAATAGTTATTTAAATAGTTATATTCTATCTACTAATTTTATTTTGAAAATTAGTTTGGACTTAAGTTATATATAATATTGGTATAATATTTTTATAACTAATATTTTAAGTAAAAATAGTTTTATTTCAAAGTGTTTTCGCGATATATTTTGGATAAGTGATAGATTATTTTAAAGTATTTGAATTCGGCAGATTTCCAGCGAAAATGAATAAACATTTGGAAGTGTTTCCGTGTAAGGAAAATGATTTGAAATTTGTTTTCAAAAGTTGTAAAGGTGAAAAGTGATTTGAAATTTGTTTTCAAATGGTTGAAGTGTGGAAAAATATATCTTGTAAAGATATCTTTGGAAAATAAATAATTTGGGAAATTATTTGAAATCTGGTGATGTTGTGCATATCTATTGATAGTTAAATAACCGACTATCAATATTTACCTTTAAATGGGTATTTGTTGTGATTTGCTTGAATTGAGTGCTACACTTATTTTAAAATAAGCGCTCGTTATTCGGTTTAGCCGCGAGAAGACTTTTGGGTCATAAATCCCATTTTGAATAGTGATACGCCGTAATGGATAGCATTCGAAGACCGGTGTTGAAGACCGGATATTTTCGGAAACGGAAGGATTACCGTCGAATGTCTCTGCATCGGCAGATCTCCGATATAGAGATTTTATCGCCCTTTGTGACGGGGATTCCGGACGTGATTAGTGAATATCCGGATTGCAAGGGCTTCTTTGGAAGTGCCTTTGGTTCCGTTCGATCCCGAAACGGACTTGTATGGATGTGTGTCTGATGTTACAATTTGAGATGTAAAGCTGGTTTCTATCAAATACATTTCTATTGGTGGTGGAGAATTTATTCTCTTAGCTTAACACCCTTCTCTGAGACGTATGAGCTCAGTTGATGGTTAGTAGTGATACATTCCCAATGTGGTAATATGGCATACGAAGTGCTGCTGATCATTTGTTGATCGAAGCATGGCTTTTGTGAAAAGCATAGCTTTGTGGACGAGACTTCGTCGGACCTCACAACCCGGTAATGGTCAAAACAGGAAAGATGCAGCAAGGTTATATGGAGTAGCGCCCCTTAGGGTATGTGCATTTCCTTCTGGATAGAAGTGGGTATGTGCATTTCCTTCTGGATAGAAGTGGTATCATGGTATGGAGCCCAGATACTTAACTTATGTGGATATCGCAGATATATATGACTTTGTGATTGTTGTTGGTTGAGGATCCTTGGATAAAGGTTGTTTACAACCGGGGGATGGCATACTCGTGTCAGTAGTTACCTACTTTTGCAGAGGTAACCCGACCTTGTGTTGGTAGAGATCCAGTTAGGTTCTCGGGGCGATCCGCCAGAGGCATTCCCATGTGGCAATAGGAAGTTCCTTAGCCTGACCATTTGTATGAAATCCAAAGAAACAGTACGAGTCTTGTACGGTTTTAGTCGTAGAACCTACCATCTAATATGGTAGCTATAGTAGGCATACTATAATAGTACCTATGCCGGCTAAGATTAATATTGTACTTTCGAAATGTTTTCCTGCACTTTGCACTTACAGTAATAATATCAAAGAAATTTTCGTATCTAGCATGTTTGACTATCATAAGGAGAAATCTCCTCCAATTCTGCGTTTGCATTGTGTGTGTGGCAGGAAGCCTTATGGTAGTTACATTTTCTAAAAGCATTGCAGATCTATTTTAAAATATTTCTTTGTTTGTTTTTCTAAAGATAAACTGTTTTAAGTTCTCACACCAGTCCCACGACTGACCTGCAGTTTATTGTTCCCTTCCTAAACTCTGGGTGCCCACAATTTCCACACGGGCGGCCTAGAGTCAGGCTATCAGGATATTCTGGAATTCTGGAGTTGCTGTAGAGATCTGGAGGCAAGCTGGATGGCATGGCGTATCAACTAGTATATAGTATTTCTTTTCCGCTGTTTGTTGTTGTAAACTCTGATAATGCAATGTAATGTGATGTAATGTAATAACTGATATAGTGATTCTGTTTAAAGATTATTCATTTATCTATTATAAGTTGTTCCGCTGCGATTGTGAGATTCTGATATTGTTTCTATTGCTTCTTCTTTCTTTCTTCTTCTATCTTTTTTCTTCTTCTTAAACCCTAAGGGTTCGGTTTTCCGGCATTCGATTGTTCGACAGTTGATACAGTGGACGTATTGATGTCGATATTCGGGAGTCGAAGAATCGGGTCGTTTCAAAGTGGTATCAAAGCATTTGGTTAAGCGACAATCTTGGCTCTGTTGGAAATTACTCATTATAGATAGAGTCAGTAGTACTCTAGAATGAGTGTGAGTGTAATAATAGATATGAGCACGTATTTGTTAGTGAATATAAAAGTGTATTATATTGTGTTTGCTTATCCGTTGAGCTGTTTGTGAATTCTGGTCGTATGTGGGACGCCATATTATTGATAGGGATTTCTAAACACTTAAACGAGGCAAGTCAACATAGTATCATTTTAAATTGGGTAAATGAAATAATTTTACCTCGATTATATTTTATATATAAAGAAATAATTTTTCAAAAATTATTAAAGTGTATACAAATTGATTGTTTGGTTGTTGAAAATGTAAGAATATATATAAGTTAATTAAAAGAATAATTTTATAAGCAAATGAATTATTAAGTATGGAATTATAATTTATGTGATTTACAATTGTGAAATAATCTTATATATAAGAAGTGAAACTATATGAATATATTTATAAATATGAGTTGTAAATAAAAATGAATTTGAACTATGAATTGAAAATGTTGAATCCTGTTTATTTTGGAAATTATTTTCCAAAATTAAAAGTTAAATAGTAAAATTATATAAGAAAAAGATTTATAAATGTGATTTATGAATAAAAGGAAAATTTTGAATGAATATTAAGCACTGAATTCACTACTGTTACCGGAAAATAATAAGCGTGATGACTGCAACATCATCAGTATCATATTCGAGTTTCAATGCGAGGGATTTGCTACCATAGTAAATTGGAAATTGAAGTTTTGTTGCGATAAACAATTTTGAAATTAAAAATTCAAGTTGAAATTGTTGAATATAAGTGAAACGAGTTTTGAACTTATAATATGAGATAATAGATTTTAGCTTTGGTAAAGTTAAAGAATTTGGGTTAGCATAGAAAATATATGATGTGAAATTTAACTAAAGGAAAGTTAAATAAATTGATTTGGATTAGATAAGCAAAACGAGATATGAATTTGAATAAGTGACGAAATTTGACTTTGGTAAAAGTTGAATAGAATTGGAATCTGAATGGGATTTATAAGTGGAAATTTAAGTTAAGTTAAACAAATGACGTTTGAAATGGAATATAACTTAAGTAATGTTGAATGAAGTTGATTTTGGTATCGAAGTAAATTAATAAAGTGAAGTGATGAATATGAACTTGAGTTATGTAATGAAATTCAACCTTATTTGTTAAATGAATTAGCAATTAAATTAATAAATGGATTGAATATTAACCAATCTGGAAATTGAATAATTGAATGGAAGTCAATTTAATATCAACCAATTGGAATTAAAAGTGTTAAACCAAATTGAATCTAAATTTAATAATTTGGTCATGTTGGTTATGATTTGGTTGTTATATGATTGTTAGTTGATTGTATATAATTCATTAAGTGTTAATGAAATTGAATTGATTAATGGAAAGCTATGTAATTGAATTTGAATTGAAAGTGAACTAATGTGAATTGGTTGTAAGCAATTAAAATTTGTATCGAAACCTTATAAATTGCTTATGAGAATTATTTTGATTGCGTTGCTTATGAAAACTATGTGTTTTCCATTGAAAATTAGTGAAATGTAAATGAATTTCCTATATATGTCACTTACATGTTTAAATTGAGAAGTACAGGTATCGGGGCATGCTAAAATGCTAATAAATAACTGCTTTGTTTAAAAATGCTAAAGAGGTACGCTTATGCAATAAAAATAGGAAATATGAACTGTTTTTCTGTTTTCCGACCATGTGAGTCGATGTATATATATTTATATCTATTGTGATATTGCAAAAGCTCCTCTGTACAAGGGAGACTCTGCAAAATTTTCCGTAAATTTTGGGAGTTAGAAAAAAAAAATTGAAAATTTTTAGAAATTTTTTGATAACGAAAAGTCAATTTCTAAATTGAAATGAAAATGTAGGATTTGAAAACTTAGTAAAGTTATTGTAAGAAGTTTAACTATGGATTTTGGAAAAGTTAAAATGTTTAAATGAATTTGAAATTTAATTTGAACAAATGGTTTTGAAAAGTTAATGGATTTCAAGACTTTTTCTGACTTGGCAATTTCGAGGACGAAATTCTTTTAAGGGGGAAAGTTTGTAAAGACACAGAATTTCTGTCATTTGAAATTCGTATATTTAATTGATTTTAAATATTAACAAGTAAAAAATTTAAGTCGAATAAATTTTATTTCGAAAATCTAGATTTAATTGGATAATTAAATCGATAATTTAATATTTGAAATTACAGAAATAATTGAAAATTGGTTTAATGTGATTAAATTTGATTTGTAAAGTTGTATTAAATCATATTGGAGTTAGAATGATGTTATAGAACTTTTAAAATTTAATTAAAAGTTAATTTGTGGAAATTGAATATTTTAACATTTAATTGACGAGTAAAAATAGTCATTTTTCAAATAGTCTCGAATTTCGACGTAACCAGTTTCATTGGATCCGTAATGTTAAATTATTGTATGGTTTCAAATTTCGTGTCAATCGAATTTACAGTTTGTCTCAGGCAAGCTAAAACGCACTGAAATCGGTTTAAGTGAATTTTTAATTTAAATTAGTCGGTTTGAAAACCTACCTTTCAAATACGATCGAATTGGCTCCCGATATATATTCCATTGCGTTCAAAATAGGGGTAAAACATTATAAACGCCAGGCGGCGCGCTTCGTTTCGAGTTCGGAAAAAATTCGGGTGAATAGTGTCGCGTAATTTTCTATATAAGGCCTCACTATTTTCTATTTTGCAAAATATTCGGGTTTTAAAACCTAGCCACCAGCATATTCGTTAATGGCCGAAAAGTCATCTCGTTCTTCCTCGATTTCTGACCGATCTCTTGAGAATTAACAAAAACTTCCAACATGAAAAATATAGTGCGTATCGAGATCTAGCTGATCAACGGTGGTGATCGAATATAGGCGAGTAAATCTACGGCAAAGCTCGCTCCAAAGACGCGCGTTCAAGAGCCAATTTTACAGCCTAGGCTCGACCGAGCTTCGCAGCACTTGAGGCGGTGGTGCACTAGAGTGGGGGCTTCGATATGGCAGCGTTCGATCAACGTGAAGTCGATTGTGGTGGTCGCGATAATTGGGGGTAGGTGGCGGCTCAATGGGTTTACGGTTGTGGTTTTCACGTAAGGGAGAAGAAGGAAAAACGCAGCCTGGATCCGATGGTAACAAAATCAACGGCCGAGATTTGATTGGGTTAGAAAATAATAAAGAAATTGTAAATTTATATTATATAAATTCGTTTAAAGTTTAAAACGCTATAACTTTTTGATACGAGGTCCATTTTGGACAAAATGACTTGCGTTGGAATCGTATGGACGAATACTACGCGATGGAGCTGGATTGGGATTGATTGGAGCTAGTGTGAACTTTGGGTAAAATCAAACGTACGTTTAATTTTATTTGGAACGAAACACTGCAACTGTATTGGAAGCAAGGTGAGAAGTTCTCACTCAATCGAATTTGTTTCGATTTAAATTTTAAATAGTTAAATTTAAAATTTATTGATTGTGTGATTGAATGATAAGTTGCTATCTGTTGTATTGAAATAGACCCTATACGCCACATATTAAGCGGAGGTTATTATATCAAACCCATATACCGCAATATTCCACCTTGAAGTGGAATTGGTATTATATATGTACTTGGAGTTGATTTCCCGCATTATATAGCGGATGAGACCCTATTGCACCGCATAATAGCGGATAATATTTTATATAAACCCATGTACCGCGATATCCCGTCCTGAAATGGGATTGGTATTGTGCTAACATCTGTGGATGCAGGGAAACAGGTTGGAGGGATCCAACTGGATTCCACAAATAATTGAATTTGTTTCAATGTTGTGTGTTGATTATTTATAATCTCTGTTTGATTATCCTTTTGTTTGAAATCGTTGAAGGCTAAAATTTAGCCGAATATAATTTTGGTATTGTTAGATACCGGAAATAAATAAAAATTTGATTTTTGAAAATTCAGGTTGAAAGTTTATATTAAAAATTTATTTTTGAGAATTGGATAAATTTAAAAGAAGAAATTCTAAAATAATAAAGTTTTACTTTTGATCTTACTGAATAAAATTTCAAAATATGGGAAAAGCTTTAATAAATGGATTTCATGTAATAGTATTTAAAAGTTGAAGAATTTGTTCAAAATATGGATTTTAAAGAGTTTGAAAAATAAAAGAATTGGTTTTCTTTAAAAGGAATTCATTTTTTTAAAAGGAAATAAAATTTAAAATCCATTTGGGAATTGATTTTAGTGGTTGAAAATAAATCTTTTGAAAATCCATTTGGAAATTTATTTAGTGTTTTGAAAAGAATTTAGAATCAATTTGAAAATTGATTTGGGGTTTAGTATAAATTGATTTCAATTTGAGATTTGTTTTAAATTCACTTGGTGTTTAATTTCTTGGAAAATCAATATGGAATCTGTTTTGGTTGCTTTTGAAATCGATTGCAAATTTAATTATTGTCGAAAGTGAATATTTGAAATCGATTTGAAAATCGTATATCAGTGGATATTTGAAAATTTAAATTCACCATGGAATTTATAAAGGAAAGGGAAATTTGTTTAAAAATAAACATTGATTTATTTTTGAAGTGTGGAAATAAATTTATGGATTTGGAACGTAAATTTAAAGTAAATCGGTAAGGATTTATTTAATTGTTTTAAATGAACCATTTTGAAAATGAAAGTGTATTCTCCCTGGAAAGCCGAATAAAATTTCTGAATAGCTTTGAAAGATATACATACATACATATATACATACATACATACATACATACATACATACATAGATATATATATATATATATATATATATAGTTCTAGAATTGGTTTTGAAAAGGATACTTTAGAAAAATTAACTTCTTAAGTTGTTTTAAATCCTTTAAGTAAAGATTTATTAAGTTGATATAGAAATGATTATTTCTAAGATTTAGTTAATAATTGTTTTAGAAAATAGTTATTTAAATAGTTATACTCTATCTACTAATTTTATTTTGAAAATTAGTTTGGACTTAAGTTATATGTAATATTGGTATAATATTTTTATAACTAATATTTTAAGTAAAGTGTTTAAAGAAAAATAGTTTTATTTCAAAGTGTTTTCCCGATATATTTTGGATAAGTGCTATAGATTATTTTAAAGTATTTGAACTCGGCAGATTTCCAGCGAAAATGAATAAACATTTGGAAGTGTTTCCACGTAAGGAAAATGATTTGAAATTTGTTTTCAAAAGTTGTAAAGGTGAAAAGTGATTTGAAATTCGTTTTCAAATGGTTGAAGTGTGGAAAAATATATCTTGTAAAGATATCTTTGGAAAATAAATAATTTGGGAAATTATTTGAAATCTGGTGATGTTGTGCATATCTATTGATAGTTAAATAACCGACTATCAAAATTTACCTTTAAATGGGTATTTGTTGTGATTTGCTTGAATTTGAGTGCTACACTTATTTTAAAATAAGCGCTTGTTATTCGGTTTAGCCGCGAGAAGACCTTTGGATCATAAATCCCATTCTGAATAGTGATACGTCGTATGGATAGCATTTGAAGACCGGCGTTAAAGACCAGATATTTTCAGAAACGGAAGGTTTACCGTCGAATGTCTCTGCATCGGCTGATCTCCAGTATAGAGATTTTATCACCCTTTGTGACGGGGATTCCGGATGTGATTAGTGAATATCCGGATTGCAAGGGCTTCTTTGAAAGTGCCTTGGTTCCGTTCAATCCCGGAATGGACTTGTATGGATGTGTGTGTGACGTTACAGTTTGAGATGTAAAGCTGGTTTCTATCAAATACATTTCTATTGGTGGCGGAGAATTCATTCTCTTAGCTTAACACCCTTCTCTAAGACATACGAGCTCAGAGGTTATGTAGTTGATGGTTACTAGTGATACATTCCCAATTTGGTAACGTGGCATACGAAGTGCTGCTGATCATTTGTTGATCGAAGCATGGCTTTTGTGAAAAGCATAGCTTTGTGGACGAGACTTCGTCGGACCTCACAACCCGGTAATGGTCAAAACAGGAAAGATGCAGCAAGGTTATAGGGAGTAGCGCCCCTTAGGGTATGTGCATTTCCTTCTGGATAGAAGTGGTATCATGGTATGGAGCCCAGATACTTAACTTATGTGGATATCGCAGATATATATGACTTTGTGATTGTTGTTGGTTGAGGATCCTCGGATAAAGGTTGTTTACAACTGGGGAATGGCATACTCGTGTCAGTAGTTACCTACTTTTGCAGAGGTAACCCGACCTTGTGTTGGCAGAGATCCGGTTAGGTTCTCGGGGCGTCCCGCCAGAGGCGTTCCCATGTGGAAATAGGAAGTTCCTTTGCCTGACCATTTGTTGGAAATCCAAAGAAACAATACGAGTCTTGTACGGTTTTAGTTGTAGAACCTACCATCTAATATGGTAGTTATAGTAGACATACTATAATGGTGCCTATGCTGGCTAAGATTAATATTGTAATTTCAAAATGTTTTCCTGCACTTTGCACTTATAGTAATAATATCAAAGAAATTTGCGTATCAAGCATGTTTGACTATCATAAGGAGAAATCTCCTCCAATTCTGCGTTTGCATTGTGTGTGTGGCGGGAGGCCTTATGGTAGTTACATTTTCTAAAAGCATTGCGGATCTATTTTAAAATATTTCTTTGTTTTTTTTAAAGATAAACTATTTTAAGTTCTCACACCAGTCCCATGACTGACCTGGAGTTTATTGTTCCCTTCCTAAACTCTGGGTGCCCACCAATTTCCACACGGATAACCTAGAGTCAGGTTATCAGGATATTCTGGAATTCTGGAGTTGCTGTAGAGATCTGGAGGCAAGTTGGATGGCTTAGCGTATCAACTAGTATATAGTATTCCTTTTCCGCTGTTTGTTGTTGTAAACTCTGATAATGTAATGTAATGTGATGTAATGTAATAACTGATATAGTGATTCTGTTTAAAGATTATTCATTTATCCATTATAAGTTGTTCCGCTACAATTGTGAGATTCTGATATTGTTTCTGTTGCTTCTTTTTTCTTTCTTCTTCTACCTTTTTTCTTCTTCTTAAACCCTAAGGGTTCGGTTTTCTGGCATTCGATTGTTCGGCAGTTGATACAGTGGACGTATTGATGTCGATATTCGGGAGTCGAAGAATCGGGTCGTTACATTTTAAAAACTAGGTTCCCTTTTTCCTTGATCTTTAGAGCGATTTTGAAAAAAATCACGATAGTATAAAAAATGGAAGAGAATAAACAAACTGGCGTTTGATTCTCTTTTATCCACCGGCCAACAAATCGCCTCGAATGGCTCGCGAAGTTCTTACAGTTTTCATGGAAGCGACGCGATGGCTGATAGGCACGAGGCACACCGCGACAATGGCATGGAGCACGGGGAACTCGAATTAAGGCTGGAGGAGAAGGGTTAGAGCGTGAGCACTTGGAAATTGAGGCGTGCACGTCTCTAGGCAGGTTTGATTTCATGATTAGTGGTGCGTTCGAGGTCGCGGTGGCTGTTTTGGTGTGGGCGAAGCCGTTGAGGTGCGCGATCCAGTGGTACCACAGAGGAGAATTTACGGCAGTCGCGGTAGAGGGTTTTGAACTGGAGTGGCAACCGCTCACTTGGGCATGAGAGATTGGAGGTGGAGCTGCTATGCTGTCGGGTTGGAAGTGGAGATGTATACCAAGATGGCTACTTGGAATGGGGATTGCAACGGGCTAGCAACGTGATTAGGTAAATTGTTAGGTTAGTTATTTTTGTTAATCAGTCTAATTAAATTTGGAGATAAAATTTATAAATCATATATTAGTAAAATCCTAACTAATTTGCATACGAGGTCTCTAAAAATCGAGAAGCGAGTCGAGAGTGGTTCGTAGCTGAAAGTCTATGCAATAAAATAGGTTTGGAATTTTTTTGAAGAGAGATGGATGGTTTGAAATCTGGATATTCGGCTAAAAAAATCAAAGTATGTAAACCTCACTCTTTTTGGATTGCTAGATTTTAAGTTTAAATGGTTAAAATAAATTCTGGATGTTTGGTTGAATTGATTATCCATTGAACGATATTATATTATATATATAGCAGTATATATACTAGTTTTGGGGTGATAATCCTACACATTATAACGGATGAGACACTATGCTCCCCTCATAATAGTAGACGACCCTATATACCGCGATATCCCCCTCGAAGTGGGATTGGTATTTTATATGTTATATTAAAATCTGTGGATGCAGGGTAACAGGTTGGAGGGATCCAACTGGATTCCTCAAATTTATTGTTTATTTTTCATATATAGAAATACATGATGTGTGTAGAAAATCTGTTATAGATTATTGTTGAAATTAGAATATTTGAATACTATCGTAGCATTGGCCTAAAATTTGATAATTTTAATAACTATAAATCTATTTTTTTTAAGATTCATGGAATTGAAGGGAATTTGATAATAAAATATATATACTGAAATTGGAGTTATTTAAAGAAATTGAGTTAGAAAAATATAATTGATTTTGGCTATACCTAACTATTGCGAATAAATAAATGGGGATGTTTGAAATGAATTATATAAGAAAATTTGTAAATGATATTCTAGAAATATAAAAAGGAGTGAAAATCAACATTGAAAATAGATTGGAAGTGTAAAATAAATTTATAAGAAATGAATGTATATAACAAAATTTTATAAATAAGATTTATTTTATAAATAGGTAAAATAAAAAGGGGTTATAAAATTGATAAAAGGATGTTTAAAAATAAAGGAATTCGATATCAGATGATAATTGGAATATAGATTCATAGGATGAATTTATATTGGAATATGGAAAAAGGGTTGGGAAAAATAGTAGATTCTATTTTTGAAATGGAAATGGTTAGGGTAGCAAAAATAAATCGATATGTAGTGAAATCGAGAGGAAGGTATAAATTTAATTGGTTATTGAGATTTTAAAAATATATTTTAAATTTTAAGAGGTGAGTTTGTTTATTATTTATTTTAAAAACTATGGAATTTTAAACTAGTTAAGATTGAAATACTTCGGTAAGTAGATTTTCAAATGTTAAGTATTTATTAAATAAAATTCTAACTTTAAATTTAGCTTTGGAAATTTATTTGTTGATCTACGAATGAGTTGTAGATGTTATAAAGGAGTTTTAAATATTTTAAATAATAACTTAAACATATTTTAAACAAACTACTATTCTTTAAAGAAAATACTCGTTATATATACATATACATATACATATACATATATATGTGTGTGTGTATCGTTTTGAAATTATTGCAAATCTATTTATAAATTCTCTCGAGATATGTAGATGGGTTTATTAAAGGACAAGATTTTTATAAGAGAAATCTTACAAATGGAATGTTAGAGACTTAAGAGAATTTTCGATGTTAGATGCGATAACTTCGAAAAGATCTTGAATTCATTTAAAGAAGTTAAAAATGGGTGGTTGGGATTATAAACAAGTATAATATGTTGGAAATCGTAAGAAGAATTTATTAAAAATTCCCAAAACTTATGAGATGAGTTGGAAAATATTTCCATGTTAAATATTTAAAATGATTTTGGAAATTATACGTATAAATATTTTCCTAAGCAGTGCAAGGAAGATTTTAGAAATAGTTTTAGTGGGAAAATGGTTTGAAATAGAATCATTTTATAAGTGTTGTAAAAATGGAAGTTGGAAATATTTATAAGTATTGAAATAGTAAAATATCCGGTTATGGATACAAGTATTGAAATAGTTTCAAATATAGAATATTAAAGAGATGATTACATATCTTGGTGAAGATGCTTTGGAATAAGTATTTTGGAAATTTATAAAATAAGGCCTAGTGTTGCTTTTGGATGTTATTTGATAGTTAAATGACCGAATATCAATATTGGTTAATTTCGTTAATCGTTTCGAAGAGACCGTGATCAGAATTAATTATCTGAAAACCACTTCTGTCCGGTTTGAATGTGACGAATAAATACCTTGATGATAATGAAGACGTTGATTCGGTTTGTCCAGACCTCGGACAACTTGTATGGAAAAATGCTATCAGAACATCGTCATTGGAGGATGAGGAGCATTCTAAGTAATATTTGTTCTCGAAAGGTAATTCTTAGCCTCGAACCTCATCAACCAGGAATGACTAAAACAGGGGAGATGCTGCAAGTCTAAGTGGGTCACACCCAAGTAGGGTATGTTATCACCTTTCTAAATGTCCTTAGAAAGCCTATTAATTATGGATCTGGTTGTGCATGGAAGGAGTGCTCGATGGTAAGGGTGGGAACACCTAGGGTGATAACATATTCGGTCTGTTCAGGTCAGGGGTAGGCCGATCTTGTGTAGCGGTGGATCCCAGCATGGCTCTTGGTACATTGTTCTAGAGGTGTATTGTGGTGGGCGGTACCCCAGTGGCCCAGTCATTCGATGGAATCTATTCTCCAATAAGCACCGTACGGTTTTGATTGGGTGCAACTATGCTGGAATGTAAGATGCAAGCATTTCACTATTTTCTATTTACTTTCTATAGACATTATTATAATATTAGACGATTTTGATATGAACTGTTTTGGTTATCATAAGGTAAAAACCCATCGTGTTTATTGTGACGTGACCTTGCGAGATACTTTGTTTTCAAAGGATTTTGAAGGGTTAATAATTCAAATTGAGTGTGTTTTTCTCATGCTAGTTTTCCAGACTGACTCGAGTGTTATTCTATTATAATGCTCAAGTCAGATCGAGTATTACAGATTAAGATTAGGATGCTATAGAGCTCAAAAGATGAGCTGGAGGATTTCTGACATATATCACGTACTTGTTTTATTCCAATGTGTGAGGATGGGTTATTATCACTGTCCAGGCTGATGTATTAATTGTTGTACTCGGGTAATTGTAAGTATAAACAATAATAGATTCTTTTGTATAAATTATGTTATTATATATATATATATATATATTATATTTTGTTCCACTGCGATTGTGAGATTCTGTATTGTTGTTTCTATTTCTTCTTCTATCTTTTCTTCTTTACCCCAAAGGTTCGTATTTCCATCCAATTTGAGTTCAGATGATATGGAATATTGTTCACTCAAAGGGGTACAGATTTGCAGACCTTTGCAGAAAGCGCCTCCATTGGGTAAACTAAAGAACCATCTACCTTGAAAAAAGATCGAGGAACTCATGAGTTTAAGTCCAGACAACCATATCGATTTGAATCCATTTCTGAATTCACCCAAGTATATTTGTCGGTCGAATCCATTCCAGGATTCCCCATACCCATCTGGGTCGAAGCATATCATAGTATACTTCTTCGCGGAGGGCACCTCTCCTACTTTTTACTTCAAAATCTATCAGACTACATATATAGTCCCCTGTCAAAATCATAACTTCGGATATATCATACTTGTATAAGTTCCATTATATAAGATCATCATTTTCCAAATTCAGTACCTATATAATCAATAGACTTCAAAATCACTTTATACTTATATAAAGTCCATATTATATAAGAATCAATTTTTTTTCCAAAATCAATTACGGTGCATGAAGAGCCATATAGGATTGAACATCTTTGCTTTATAAAATGGTTCTAACTTTAGAATAGTTTTGTATATAAAGTAGTTTATAGGACAGTTTTGTGTTTAAAATAGTTGGTAAAATAGTTTGTATATAAAATAGTTTGTAAATAAAATAGTTTGCAAATAAAATAGTTTGCAAAATAGTATGCAAATAAAATAGTTTGTAAAGTAGTTTTCAAATAAAATAGTTTGTAAATAAAATAGTTTGTAAAATAGTTTGCAAATAAAATATTTGGAAAATAGTTTGTAAATAAAATAGTTTGTATATAAAATAGAATAAAATAGTTAGTATAAGAGGAATAAAAGAAAATAGTTTTTTGAACTGGTTTTAAATTAATAGTAGGTTTGCGTAAAAGAAAAATTCCAATTAAAATTACATAAATATCCAACCCACAACTTTCAATTCTGCGTCAAAGCATATCAATAATATTAGAACATAAGTTGTACATATGTCATCATTTCGCAATATCACATTTATTTCATACTTTTTTTTCAAGTCGTGACTTTAGTTATAATCGTTTCACTTTTAATATATATTTGTTTATCCAATTAGTTTCACTTTTACCTTTCAAATTTATTTATGACACATTTCACAAATTTTAATTAAGTTTATAAACATATATTTTTTCCAATTTAATCTCATTTACAACATTTCCTTAATCACAATTTCAATTTAAACATTCCAAGACTTATAGTTCACATTTGTATATTATTACATTACATGCCAATAATGTATACAACAATTTTATTCATTTACTAAACATAGATATAACAAATTTAACATTGTTTCACTATTGCAATTTAAGGTTATCAAATTGAACTAATAATTCAACACAATTACTAAATTTCAACTAATATATTAATTTAGAAGTTTCCAACTATCCGAATATTCATAAACAACAATATTCACAACCAAACATTTCAATTTCATAACCAAATATCCTAACTATTCATTTTATATAAGAAAATCAAGTCATAAATAATAATAAGCCAGAGAAAGTATAAAAATGGGATTCTTTACAAGACAAAAATGGACAAACCTAATCCTCAACCAACAACTATGATATCCAATCAACAGCTTTCCAAATACAAGGGAGAACCAATATTTAATATTTAACATATAGAAGTGTTGTGGGAGCATTACGGTATGCAACCATAATAAGGCCTAATATATCATTTAGTGTTAACAAATTATCTTAATTTATGTAGGAACCATTAAGTGAGCACTGGAAAGCTGTAAAAAATATTTTGAGATATTTAAAAGTGACAGCTGCTTATGGACTATCTCTAAAGACAAGTAAAGATCTCAATATAACTGGGTTCACTGATGCTGATTGGGAAACTGATCGTGATGACAGGAAATTAGTCTCAAGGTATTGTATTTATATTGGAGATAATCCAATATCATGGTGTTCAAAGAAGAAATCTTATAACGACCGGATATTTTCAACCATTCGCAAACACAAAAGTCGGACTTGAATAGCTCAAAATACCGAATTGTTAATTTTAAATTTGGCAAAACTCAACATATACAGTAAATAAAATAATCACAGAATCACAGACACAGACTAATATAATGCAGCGGAAACAAAGAAATAGTAGTTCATGAAGCTACTATATAAATACATCAGAGTTAAACAAGGTACAACAGAAGTCCCAAATACAATAGTCAAATACAAGATCAGAATATATCACTGGAATCAACTGAATAACTAAAAGCTGGATAGATAGCTGGATCTCCAAGCAAAGCTCCAACTCCAAAGGTGAGTCTCAAAAGCTGAATCACTCAGTCTGACCCAAGCGTAAAGCAAAACACAAAATACTCGAGTCAGGATTAACATTCTTATATCAGAAAATCCAACTTGAGTGAAATATCAACTGAAATACAAGTAACTTAGGGGATTTTTGGGATAACCATCCTTTAAGGATCTGAGGAACTATCTACAATGTAGAAATATACACCATAACACCGTGGTCATTTCAAATTAATTTATACTTCAAAACCTAAATGTCATTTCATTTCAAATATGTATATTTCCAAAAATAGTGTATATATATATCAAATAATTTATAAAGTAAAGTATTTGTAATTTCCTCAAACTTCACAAATAGATTTCAATCAATTCGAGTTCTAAATTCACATTCAATTCAACTTATATTTATCCATTTCAATTCAATTCGGTTTCTAAATAACAAATTCATATTATATTGATTTCAAATACAGATGTGAATCACAAAATAAACCATTGAAATTCCAATATATTTCAAAGCTTTAATATTCAACATTTTCAAAGTTAAATTTAACAGTTTCATATGGATCTCGATTTGACTTCATTATAATTTAGTTAGGGAATATTCACTTAATAAATTCAATATCAATTAACTAGCCTTAAATTACCTTTTACTAAATATTTCCTTAAATTCATTTAAACGTGAAATATTCATTAACTTACTTAAATCAAAATCACGTTATACAATCATATCTTCTAGATCTCAATTTCAATAAATTTCAAATCGATTTAATCAAATTAAATTCTTAATTGATTACAATTTCAAATATATTTCAGATTTACCTTCCCAGCCTTAACTTATTCAAGTTATTACCAAAATCTATTTGAAATATAAATTAAAATGCTTAAACATATTATAGGTATTCAATCAATCTTAATTAAATTTAATATTATCATTAAACCTATATATATATATATATATATATATATATCATTACCATTTTATATACATAATATATTTAAGAATCAATATTAACTATATATTTCTTTTCAAAACCATTGAGTTCATTTTCCAAAATATTTATATATACCAACGGCGTCGGTGTAAAATTTTCTATTCTATGGTCAAGTGATATAGATATTTATCATTTCAATCCGTAATTTAAATATATACGGGTAGATATCATTTCAACCCATAATCCCAAATTCAATTCATATGAAAATCGCTTGGGTTTATCATTCAACCCATAACGATTTTCTCCTATTCTAATGTTATTTTGGGTAAATATCATTTCAACGCATAGTGAATTATATACTAACAGGGAACTTGCAGAGTGATCACAGATAATATAATAATATAACAGGCATATATCATCAATAGCAGTATAATATAACAATAGGATATAGTGTCATATCTCATAGATGAACAGTTATGGATAATAGCATATATATAACAACTTAAACAACTATAGAAGTATATTTCAATTGTCGTTTCAATTGAAATCAAATTTAATAAATATAAGAACGTTTATCGTGAGTGATTGCTCACCTGTCGAGGCTAGAGAGATTCGACGATGGAATGACTTCCTAATCCAAGCACGAATTTTAAAGCAAAGCTAGATGGACCCGAATTTGATGGACAAGCTGATATAAAAAGGATCGACGGAAATAAATCAGAACTAGCTCAAGGGAGAAAACCGGTGTAAATTATCTCCTACATATAGATAACTATATATATATATATATATATATGTATATATATATATAAATCAAATTCTAAATTCTAACATACATTAAATTAAATATGAAAAGGATTTCAAAATCCATCGTTTTTACACTAAAACTCAAATATTATAATTAAGTCAACACAAAATTTAAAGCGCGTATATATAATACTCTGCAAATATATTTTGACATCTACACATATAAAATCACGCTCTCAAATGCATATAAACAATTCTAACCCAAAATGTAAACATATATGTGCATGTTTGAATAAATATATGAAACTGATATAATAATAGTACAAACAATTATAACTAGTATATATACTTTAATGAAAATTTACAAATATCATAATCAAATTAGATACTTAACTTGTAACCATAATATAGATATATATAACTAGTATATAACTAGTATGCTCCAGTGCGTATAACTAATATGTAAAACTTTATGTTTATTATAAAATAACACCTTTAAAACAATGTTTATAAATGTACAAGTTAAACAACACAGAAAATGTGTATCTCTGTAAATAGTTATACAGACCTCATCCTTTATATGAAGCATATGTTTGTAATCCACCAGCTAACGAATTCCCATACATACATACATACATACATACATACATACATACATACATACATACATACATACATACATACATACATACATACATATATATATGTAATTTATACAACACATAACATTGAGACTATAACTATATATACCAATTTCGTATATATCACAACGTGCTTTTATAAAAATCCTATATAAACCTATGTACAAATGCTTATTCAAATTACAACAAACTGTTACACATACAAATGTGATATTTCTTTTATAATAATATCTTATGGCTTATAATACCTACTGATATATATAAAAATTACCAAACCCAAACTTTATATATACTATGTGAATATTAACTTGAATATGACCTTAGCACCTACCCTCATATAAATAGACCAATATAATAGAAAACTATCATAACATATAAACCTTATATCAAACTACACATAGATACACAACCTATAAATAACCGAACAACGTTCTCTACATATACATTTATATAATATACAAACCAAACAAATGAAATAACCTTTCTCAGTTTATCACAAATATTTTATACACGTCTAGTTTTATATGCATTTATACATAAACAAGGTCGTATTTGAAAACAATATATATATATATATATATATATATATATATATAGAGTAATTATATAACAACAGTGAAAGATATATAGGAGATATGTATGGCCTAGGTGACAAATTGCTATAGCTTCAGAAATTTTGCGAACCAATGTTTTTGAGTATGTTACCTTATATATATATATATAGAACGCAATAGAGGCCATGCAAGCACGATAGGCACAAAATGCGGCCCGGAGACGGAGGGAACAATGAGAAGCGAGTCGATAGATTGAAATGTTTCACGCTTAGGTGAAGATGCCACACACGAGGGGTGTCGGGTTGATGGGATCTCGGCCGAGATTGCCGGAGATAGGTTCGGGTGGAAGGCTTTCGAGATGATGGACTTGTTTATTTTATTTTTAATTTTTTTTTTGAACTGATGCAGTGCTTAGGCGAGGGTGGAGTAGTTTGCACGCGATGAATGAAGGGAGGGAATGGAGGGGAAAAGCGGGGAAGAGGGAGAGAATACACGGCATAGGGAGGAGAAAGAGTTCAAGTAAAAATGGCCATAGTTGATGGGAAAGGCTTTAGGTAAGAGGACAGTGTTTTTTTTTCAATTGAGTGAGCCGAAAAGCAAAGTTATAAAGGACCAAATAAATATAAATATAAAGTAAATGAAATGTGAACGGTTGGTTGTCATTTCAAAATTTTGATAAAGGTAACAGGCTGGACGCCTTAGCAGTTCAAAAGGCAGGAGAAAACAAAAAGGCATAAAAATACGGGTACCGTTACGGCAAACCGTATCGCAGTTTTCACCGCGTACTGGGCATTGAAACACAATTACGAATATACTACGTAGATCAACATGACAAGATGATAAAAAAGATATATGGATATCAGTGGTATGGTTGAATTATAAAAATTCAAATTTCCGCTAGCGGAAAATGAAACAAAAAACGCAGAAAATAAGATCGACGGAGCTACAGAAACCCGAATTTGATGAAACGAAATTGTCTCACCCAAAAGATGATTTACAAATTTTATATTGAAAAATATTCAGGTTTAGAAAACATTAAATTATCATCAAATATTAACTGATATAGATTTAAATAAAATAGCACTAGAAAAATAACTTCCATATTTTCTGATGAAAATTCACCAGTTGCTATGTTTAATTAAACGTATTTCAAATATTAAATTTTTATTTTAAAATTCAAATATTTGAAATTTCACAAAATATCAGTTAAATATATTATTAAAAAGAATAAAATTATTAAAAAATTTATGGGCCGTTACACTCTCCCCCACTCAAAACTTTTCGTCTCCGAAAAGAAAGGAGGTAGGAGAATAGAACAATAGATTGACAGTCAAAGTTAAACAAATAATTTGAAACTATATAAATTTAATTGAATTATTTATTTGAAAACTCTATTTGCAATTCAATTATCCTTTATACTTTTAAACTTTTCAAAACCCATTTGTACAATATCTGCTTCCTTTATAAACACCATTTATGCATTTAATGACAGCTTTTATAAATATACGAAAATTGTTTGAAAACAATTATTTACATTATTACTTATATTTACAAAAAAAACTATTGAAAACATTAAATCCACAATTCATAAATTTATAAATTTTATCTCAAGATACTTTTCAAACATTGTAAATAAATCAACAATCATTTTCTTTAAATATGTTTTATTTAATTAATAACTTCTGAAATATTGATGATATTAAAATTTTCTATTAAACTATGTAGTATATAAATAAACAATATTTAAAAAGGATATATTCAAAAAGGAAAAGAAGGTAGATTCGAAAAAACAGAATATAGGTGAATAAATAAAGCTGAGCAGATAAGATGGATCAATAGAATAGTATCGGGCACGAATAATTAATTTAGAACCACAAGGGTTATAATTTCAGATATTGATACATAATTTCTATATTGACAAAAAAAATACTTTTGTAATAAAGTACCTTTATATCGAAACAAATTTTTCTTTCAAAATACTTTTATAACTCGGTGTCTTAACAAGTTTATCCTCGTTCTTGCAGACTCTGGCGATGCGTTGATCATGCGCAAAGCTAGAATTCTTCAAGTACTTAGTAGACTTGTTTCAACACCCAGTGAAACTACTTGAAAAACCTTCAAAACCGATATGGAAAGTACAATCCAAAAAAACTACCAAACCAAAACATTGTCTAACCATGGATCACAGATACACAATGGTTACGCCTGGATCCCCAGGAAACATCCGTACCCGTAAGCTATCTCAGCCCTGCGAATTACGCCATGATGACTAGTAGACCGCAGATACACAATGGTTATGCCTGGATCCCCCAAGAAACATCCGTACATGTAAGCTATCTCAGCATGCAGATTTCTCTACTAAAGACGACCTACATAGATCGCAGATACACAATGGTTACGCCTGGATCCCCCAGGAAACATCCGTACCCGTAAGCCATCTCGGCCAGGCGAATTACGCTATGCAGTCCCGCTCGTAAGACCATGGAGATCGCCATGGAATTCGATGGACACCTGAGTGTCATATCCGGAAAACCCAAATCAGATAGAATAATATCAATAGAATGAATCCACAATGTGGCCACAAAGCGAATATCAAGCAGAAGGCACTTTCCATATCTTTACTTCGAAAATATATATCACATAGTACCTTTCCAAATCACTTTCAAATATCAAACTTATGTAAATCCCATTTTATATAAGGTTCCATATTCAAATCGAATACTTTCCAAAATCAATATCACACTTAAATAGACTTCGATTGTATAAGATTCTCTTTCCAAATTGATTACCTTTCTAAAATGATAGTTTTCAAATCATCTTCATACTTATACAGATCAATTTTATATAAGTTCGATAACTCCCAAATCAAGTATTTAATAAAACAAGGTTCTCAATTTCAATTCCTTTCAATAACGTTTTAGTTTCAAAATCAATATGATTTCGCCAAATCATTTCTTCCAAATTATATATATTTAGTTTCAAAGTTTCTTAAAACAATAGATTTAGAAAATAATCCTAATTTCCAACTCGACAAAATTTAAGTCAAACAAATTCATTTCCAAAACCATCATATAAATACTAGGTTTTACTATCCAATCTGTTTTCAAACCAAATATTTCTCTCAAAATCAATTATACCCAAAATGATTTCCAAGTTTATAACTACCCCTTTACAAATTTTAAACTATTTATTATGGAAGATCCAATTTACCCTTTGAAAATTACTTAGCTTAAAAATTAAACCTTGATTTGGAAGTGCTCGAACTTTAAAGATAGTCGAAGAAATCATATTTAAAATAAAAAAGTTGGAAATCACCAACAAATCAGTAAATCAATTCCAATAGGTAAGGTTATACCAAAATGAATCTGAATCTCGAGGACTAAACACCGGCTTACTTTAAATCATTTGAAATATATATATATACATATATCTTTCGAAGATCAAACCATACTTCGAAATCTGAAATCAAAATTTGATTCACAAAATCACTCGCATAGCAAAGCTACTAAAGTGGCCTCTCCCCCACTCTGAAACTCGAAAATCAATGTCGATGATGCGTGCACTCATCACCGAAATTATTTTCCAGCGACACAAGTGAGTTCTGGACTTCTATTTTCTTGAAAACTTCTTCGAGATCTCTTCGAAATCATTGGAATTCATTCGAACACATTTGAAACATTTCTTATTCAAAAAATATCTTTAAATCATATTATTATATATTTTTCAAAATTTTAAAACCGATTTCAAGACACCGGAGTTCGATTCCTCAAAATTCAAATTCAAAACTCTTCATATAAATCATTTTTATATAAATAAAATTCTTATAAAATTTTCAAAATTTTCAAATCCTTCCAAAATTTCAAATTCTAATTTTTTTAAAAGGTATATAATCCTTTCGAAAACATTTTCACTTTTATATATAGAATATAACCATACTTATCAAAATAATAAATTTCGAAATATAAAACAATTTCTAAAATACAAATAAACCTGATTTTCAAATTCTAGAATGGATTTCAAAACAAAGATAGAGATTCAAATTAGAGGAACTATAATCAAATAGAGTTCTGATTCGAACATAGGCTCGACGAAGATGAGATAATCAAATTTCAAACTAGAAGATTGATACACTTATACAAATCGCGGGCGGCCATAACCGGTGAACCGTGATTCCAAAATAGATCGGTGCAGAATTCTGAGGCCAATCGACATTCGATCGCCAGAGATAGAATTCGACATAACAAGAGATAGCAGCATCTAAACAAAGGGATATATAAATCTCTGGTGAATCAATGCCAGTTGTAAAGGAGTTTCACCCCTTTACAATCATTTAGTGGAGCTATGGGAGACTCCAGAATCAAAAGAACATGAATAGGGAGAGAAAACTATTGATTTTAAAACCGAAGGGAAACATTCCAAAATCCAAATGAAACCGAGTCAAAGAGGAGAGATTCAAGCTCGAACGAAAGCGATTCTGTAAATTAATTTACAATATATGCTAAGTTTGGCCTAGAGCCAAAGCTCTTATACCAACTGTAACGACTGAAAATTTTCAACCATTCGCAGACACAAAAGTCGGACTTGAATAGCTCAAAATACTGAATTGTTAATTTTAAATTTGGAAAAACTCTATATATACAGTAAATAAAATAATCACAGAATCACAGACATAATGTAATATAACGCAGCGAAAATAAAGAAATAGTAGTTCATGAAGCTACGATATAAATACATCAGAGTTAAACAAGGTACAACAGAAGTCCCAATATAATAGTCAAATACAAGATCAGAATACATCACTGGAATAAACTGAATAACTAAAGCTGGATAGATAGCTAGATCTCCAAGCGTAGCTTCAACTCCAAAGGTGAGTCTCAAAAGCTGAATCACTCAGTCTGACCCGCGCGTAAAGAAAAACACAAAACACTCGAGTCAAGATTAACATTCTTATACCAATAGATCTAACTCGAGTGAAATATCAACTGAAATACAAGTAACTTAGGGGATGTTTGGGATAACCATCCTCTAAGGATCTGAGGAACTATCTACATTGTAGAAATATACACCATAACACTATGGTCATTTCAAATTAATTTATACTTCAAAACCTAAATATCATTTCATTTCAAATATGTCTATTGTTTATACCAAAATTGGGCACAACACTCTTCGGAAGTTTTTGAAGAGATAATAAATGAAGAATTCAAATTGAAAATGAGGATTATCTAACAAAAACTCCAAGTCACAGAAAAGTAAATTGCGCAGAAGACAGTAATTTAGAGTGGTTCGGCGTATCGCCTACATCTACTATGAAGTTTTGTCCCTTTATTGCTCGATGTTCGGAGAATACAACTTTTATGCCTAAATACAGCAGATAGTAAGCCAAAATTCGAAATCAATGGCAGCAATGATGATATAAAGTGATTCTGGCAGCGTTCGGGCGTGCTTGTTCTCTAAAAATTCTCCGATCCCCTTTCTGAATGACCAGGGGCTCTATTTATAGGCGTAGGATGCTGATATTTCGCTGAAAATTCGGGAAACCACTTCTGGCACGTGAGGGGGCCCACATGCCCGGCCTCAGGAAATTTGGGCCCACTTTGGATCGATTCGAACTCCATTCGAATCGATCAGAAAATCATCCAATCGAGGTGAAATTTGGTGTGGACATTCTTCAACATGTATGCAAGCTTCTGTGAAAATTTCGTGGCATTTGGACTTATGGATCTCGAGATATGGTCGATTCGAAATTGTGTTCTCTAGTTGTTCGTCTCGTTCGAATCGACTCCTTCGTATCGATTCCTTCGAATCGATGGTGGTTTGCGGCTTCATGATGACGTGGAGCGAAACTTTCGTATCGATCCTCTTTCTTCGCCTATTTGATCGAGTCGTCCCAGAGACTTCGCCGCCTTGACCCGATGGATTCGAAGGTTTCAACCACACCTGGATTCGAACAATATATCATTCGTATCTATCGTGTCTTGCTTGGGTTGATCGATACGAAGTGACCGCACAGGATGAATTCGAAGTGAGGTGCTCTGGTGGATACGAATGCATCCTCGTTTATGGAGTCGGTGCATAGTTTTGTTCGAATTGATCTCAATGGTCCCCAATTGATCGATACGAATAGAAGGTTGCATAATGCATTCGATGAGGAATACATCTATGGATTCGAAGGACTTCCAAGCTTGATGGCGAGGTCATCTTCCTTTTGATCGATGCGAACGTAATGGATTCGAACACAGGTGCTATTGATGGACGCGAACATGACCCATACAATGGATACGAAGGAAGCAACGCCGATGGATACGAACAGAGGTCCTTTCGATGGATACGAAACCAGGTGGTTCGATGGATACGAATTTGTGGTTTTCCTCTTCAAATTGAATCGATCATAACTCGAGCGTATGAACTTGGATTGACTTGAAATTTGAGATGCTGACTTCTATGATCTTTCTTGTCATGTCCTATCAATTGTAGCTCAATCTGGACTCGGACAAAATTCAACGATATCCATAGTGAAGCGAAGTATGACCAATCTCTGAGACGAACTGTCCTTTGTTTTCGATCGATCTTTTGGTATCACGACTTTGCCAAAAAGCGGGATAACATTTGCCCCCAAAGTACGTCTTGCGGAAACATGACGTGCTTTGAAAAGCTGCAGTTTCTCTTTGAACAATCATTGCTCTCTTTTGTTGAGATTCGTAATCCGTATTGCTGTAACCTCGCGTTGATATGGTTGATTGCTGTATAATAGTGCTTAGCTGTTGATTGTTGTAATCGTAACAAGATGAATATTCGATCCCTGTAAATGTTTAAAATCGAATATTAGTCCGACATATATGCACATATGTTAGTTTGACCCTCGTTAACGTTGTACGTCGACGAGTCATTGTCAGTTTTGTTTGTTATTGAATTTCTTATCGATTCTCTCCTGAACCGATTTGGAAATTTGAGTTGAAACAACGCTTGATGGTTGTTTTTGATTATCCTCTTGTATCGATCCTCTCCTGAATCGATGTAAAAGGTTGAAAAGTAGTTTTTCGTATCGATGCGGGTCAAATTGATAGATATGAAATGGTCGTTCGTATCGATGGGTTTGTTGGATACGAAAACAACGTTCGCATCGATAGACCAGTATCGTTGCGAGTCGATGGTTATACAATAGACACTTCGAATCGATCAGTACCACATTATCTCGTATCGATGGATTTCGTTGCCCATTTCGTCTCGATGAAGGCATAGTCCGATGGATTCGAACAGAGCATTCGAATCGATCTGTGGTTTGACTTGTTGTGACCGGTCACATGGACCGGAAGGTGAATCGGCCCGGTTGCCTTCTGAGTTGCATATGAATACTCTGGACTTCATCCTTTTCACTTTGTACATTTCACTGCCACCTCATACTCTCTGCGCTTTCGTATCGATCTACGAACTCAAGAAACCAGAGGAAACGTAACTGTCTTCGAATCGATTAAATTCGTTCCTCCAATCCTTTAGGTTTTAATCTTCAATTTAGGTAAGGAATCGGTCGTGACTAAATCTAAACAATAAAATCTGAAACTCAGATCCATTCTATCTTCATCGATTATCAATTATGGCAATCTTTAAGGCCGGATCTGGGCCATAGCTTGGTCGAAAATGATCTTGGTGGTGTCTTTGCGTTGATCGGAGGAGTTTTGAGGAAAAAAATTCGATCTTTCGTGTCGATCTGGGGCGCTTGCGTCGAATCGATATGGAGGATAATGTTTTATCTCGAAGTTCGTATCGATTCCATGAACTTAAAGAGGAAATGATGTTGTTCGTATCGACCAATGTGGTGAAAAAATGCGTCGATCTGAAATGATCGATGCGATGCGATCGGTGTGAAAACCTCGGCCTTAGATCGAATCGAAACATATTCTTGCGATCGATACGAAGAAGTATCGAGTCGAACGCGATCGATGTGAAGCCGAGTCTCTCCTGACCGATACGAAACTGAACACCCAGGATCAATGCGAAACTACTGACGTTAATCGATACGAACTCAAGCATTGACAATCGATTCGAAGTATGCTCCCAGAGATCGATACGAACTTGGATCCTAATAGATTCGAACAGGGTCCCTGTGATCGATTCGAACCTTTCCTTTGATGGATTCGAACAAACTTCCTGTGGTCGATTCGAACCCTTCCTTTGATGGATACGAAATTTTTAGCAATCGATAGCAAGATCCCGACGAGCTTCATCCTTGCATATCTGGATTTAACTATCAAACTGTACACTTGATTATCCTTTCAAAGCTCGTTGATGGAACTATAACTTAACGTCGTGATAACAAACTTTAACTCGAATCGACTACCAACATCTAGATGGTACGGTTGTGATGGTCAATGATGACGGTCACTCCCACTGGACTCGGACTATCTTTGTCGCTTGCAAGTTTTCTTTAATTCTGCAAAAATCTTTTCAAGTAATGCACGGCACTGCACAACACAACATAACACATTCATACACTTTACATTGGGGAATGCACGGGCTTTTTAGCATCTAATGATGATTTCTGATGAGTTAACCAGTTATGGAATCTCCGAGCTCCCAACAGCAAGAGGTACAGAGTTCGCCCTTTCTGCGCTTGAAATTCCTGATATTCCTGCCGAAGTAATTGATCCGTCTCCAGATGAATTACCGGATGCTTTATTTATCGAGAACCCTATTGACTCCATCCAGTCCAATATCTCCGAATCTTTGCTGGGCCGGATATGTCTGAAACATAACCTATCTCCGGATGATGTGTTATTACCGGGTGCTGATGACAGACCTCATAATCCGCCCGAAGGGTACACTGCCTTCTACCGTCATGCTTGTGCGGCCGGAACTCTTCCTCCATTTAATCAGTACATCAGAGAGATGCTGTCATTTTTAGGAATTGCTCCCTCACAACTTCATCCTAACTTAATCAATTAATTCAATTTTGGAATTAATAATTGATTAATGATTAATCAATTTATAATTAAGATCATTAATTAAATTATTAATTAATGATGAATGGATATTATTAATTATGTAATTAAGTTAAATTAAGGTTAATTAATTTAATAATTAACTTTAATTAATGAATGATTAAAGATAATTTAAATGGTAATTAATTTAAGTTAATTACTTTATAAAATAATTAAAGAATGGTTAATGAAGGTCATTAACCAGGATTATTTAACAATTAATTAATGTAGTTAATTTTTATAATTAATTAGATTAATTAATTTAATAATAATCAATTATAAATGGTTAGAGAGCAATTACTTGATAAAGTAATTAGGAAATTAATTACTTAATGTAATTAATTTAGTTTAGTGAGATTGTTTATTTTAATTAATTTAGTTTAATTGAATTTTAAACACTTGGGTTTTATAAATAATTACTTTATCTAATTAATGATTTGGAAATTACTCAGTTAAGTAATTGATTAATAATTACAGGATTGTAATTAAGTGGAGATGTTTAAGTATGAGGTAAATTGGTTTAATTACTTAATAATTAATCAAGGGATTAATTAAGTAATAAATTAAAGGATAATTAATTTGTTTAATATAGTAATTAAGCTAGATAATTACTAAATGTAATTAATCCGAGATGATGATTAATAATTATAAGTTAATTACTTAAGGTAATTAATAAAAGGGAATCATTAATTATTATAATTAATGATGTAATTAAAATGATTAATTATAATTAATTAATAAATGATGAGTAATTAAAGGAAATTAATTAATTTATTAATTAAGGTTTAATGTAATTAATTATGATTAATTGATTAATTGAAGTAATTAAAGGTTAATTACTGTTTAGTTGAGAATAATTAATTTTGTGAAATTAATTAAGGATAATTACATGAATGTAATTAAGGGTAATTAATCATGGGTGATTAATTAAGGTGATTAATAATGGATTAATAAATTGATTGTAATCAATTAAATGATTAAGTAAGCAAGATTTATATTAGTGAAGTGATTAATTTAATTTAATTTATTTAAATTAATTAAGGATGGAGTAATTAATTTAATTCATTTTAAATTAATTAGTGATAGAGATAGTTAATTTAATTCATTTTAAATTAATTATATGATGATGAGTAAATCATTGCTTATCGATGAATGAGTGTCATTGATTTTCTTGGATGCTTTGTAATCTCAGTAATGAGATAAGTACGGTTGTGTGATATGAATGTTTGGTTTGCATTTTGATGATAACTTAGATTATCTATTGTGATGGTGATATATGATATATCTATTTGATATTGATGATGTGGATTACCTGTTATTTGATAATGTTGATTATCAGTTATGATTTATGAGTTATCTATCTGTGTGTATATAGATACTGTAATGAATTGTTTTAAACCTTTAAAACAACTTGGACCTCAAAGACACGCTTTGGTTTTCGATGAGACCGGGATCGGGTTTCCATATTTGGATATCCGAAAACCACATCGATTCCAAATAACGTTAGGTCGTGTATCAAAGTGGAGATTTGTGAAGACTCGAGGTGTAAGGACTATAAGTCAGTATAACTCTGGGGGTGATTCCGTAATGAGTTTGACGGAATAGTACTTATAGATTCGAGATGGTGGTTCAGAGTGCAAGGCTTATTGTCGTTGACTCTGAGGGTGATTCCAAAATGAGTGTAACGAGATAATGCTTTCGGTTTCGTTCGAACCCGGAACGAACTTGTATGGATTGAATGCTTTCAGAACATCGTCAGGTGGACGATGAGCATTCTAAGTGATATGTCCTATAAAGGTAATCGTAGCTTCAAGCCTTATCAACCGGGAATGGCTAAAACAGGGGAGGTGCAGCAAGGCTTCGTGGGTCGCACCCACTGGAGAGCAAGATTTACCCCTGTCTAGAAGTCCCTTCATATTCGGCTGTGTGGGTGGTTGCTAGCTACAACCATGGGGTTGTCTTGTTCGGAACTATTCAGTAAGGAATTGGTCCGGCTTTGTGTTGCAGGGGGTCGGGAGTGATCCTCGGTATGTTGATCTAGGCCACGTACTGTGACGGGCGGTGCCCCAGTATCCCTGCCATTGTATGGAATCCAAAATCCAATAAGTGGCAACGGTTTTGATTGTATTACCCACTTTTGTGGCTAGTAGCTGGAGTTTAATCATGTAGCAATTTCGGCTATTTCTTATTTATTTGAAAACCCTAGACACTATTATAATATCATCGGATTTCCTATCAAATGTTTTGGTTCGCGTAAGGTAAAAACTTTTCCATGTTTATGAGTGGGAAGTCTTACGTGATACCTTTCTTTTCAAAGGTTTTTAAAAGTTAAGAAACTTTAACCTGTTACTCACACCAGACCCATGTCTGACCCAGAGTTTATTTTTGTTTTTCATAAACTCTTGGGTACTTAAATTTTTATGAGTAGTCAAGGGGATTCAGGTTAGGATTCGGGTTAGCTTTGACGAATTATGGAGGAGCAAATGGAGCAGGAGGCTTCTGCGTGTAGATATATATAGTATTCCGCTGTGTGTTCTCTGAGTTGTTGTCTTTGAGTTGTATTGAGTTGTAATAACTAGACAGGTGTCTATAACTGTCTAGTATGAGTTGATTATGCTGTGTATCTCTGATAATGATTGTAAACTATGTAAAGTATTATTTTATTAATATAGTTTATTCGTTCCGCTGTTAGATTCTGATGTGTTGTTTCTTTCTTCTCTTCTTTCTATTCTCTTTTCTATCCCTTTCTTTCTTCAAGATATCACGATTTTCTGGTAGTAGAAAGTCGGGTCGTCTCATTTGGTATTAGAGCATTTGGTTGAGTGAATACCTAGGCTCTGTAGTGGTATCTTTCTTGAGAGAGCGTATTTGTAATTTTAATATATATATATATTTCTAACTATCTGTTGGGTTACCTGTTAAGGTTTTCCAATATAAGTTATAAAGGTAGATGGGGTAGTAGTGTGTGTAACACGACTACCATTGGTTGGAGTCTGATGTTTGAAGTTGAAAGTATATTTGTCGAGACTGTAGACCTAATACCGTCTCGAGTGAGTTTTGAAGTGGTGTAAAGACTTCATTAATCTCTGAAGAAAACCTGTATAGGTTCAGAGTTCATTTCTGAAGTTCGGATCTGTTGGTTGAGCAGAAGCGAGTAATGGTATTTTTGGATACCTCAGGAAGTAGTAGCTGCGTCATGAGATGCAGTGACTATGGATGTTCCCGAAGATGTTTTCTTTGGAACAAGTTAAGGAGGTGAGTCTGCTTCAGTGTTGTGGCTGTGTTCAGCCGGAGTTTCTGTTGGCTTTGAGGTCCGAGTTTCTCGGAGAGCTTTGATTTGGAATTCTTTGGCATCTGTGGCAGCAGTTCAGCTTGGAATATTCTCGGTGTTGGGAACAGATCTTCTGGCTTAGTAGTTTTTTTAAAGTAGAGTTCAGAAGCAGTTAAGTGAACCCGTTTCTTCGCTGGGTTGGCTAGTTAAGTGTAAGTTATTCTGTTTGGCTAAGGGAGGACAGTTTTTCCTTGGATTTGGTTTGGGCTGATCGCAAAAGTGACTTGCGATTGTTTGAGAGTTTCTCTTGGGTTATCTGAGTTTTCTGAATGTCTTCAGGAAGTCAGAGTTTTGTTCGCATCTGGAGATTGAGATTTCTTATCGACTGGAATTCCAGTAGTGGTATCGGTGGTTCAGCTTTATAGAAGAATGGTTCCAAGAGTTGAGTTGGTGTAGCAGCTCGGAGTTTTGGAGGAACTTCTGAAAGTTTCTTATGGATTTGTTGAACCTTATCTCTGGGGTGTGTTGTTGAGTTGTGCTTGTGTTCTTCTTCAGCATTTTCTTCTACTTCAGATCAGAGTTGAGCAGCGGAAGTAGTTTGGAAGTGTATCTGCTTTTCTTTTTCCCGGACAGGAGAAGTGAGTTGTTGTCTTCTGATGTTGAGAAGTTGAGTTTGAGTTCTTGGTTTTGGTTGATCTTGAGGAGATCATTTTGTTGTGTTGTTTGGTCTAGTTTGTTTCTAGAAGCATCAGCGAAGGATGAGCTGATCAGTAAGGTTGTGTACAACTCAGGATTGTCCGAAGAGTTTTGTGGATAAGAGTCGGAGGGATTTGGACTCTGAAGTCGGAGATTTAATTTTGGATAAGTTTTCTCCGATCAAAAGTGAGCTATAAGTTTGGGTAAGTCTGAGAAGTTAGCTCTGAAGTGTTTTGGATATTTTCTGTGATCTTGGAGATTTAGTGATTGATCTACAGAATTGGATTGCCAGTTTGGATAACTGGGATTCGTTGAGTTTCACGTATCTCTGAGGGAGTACGTGTATGATCTATCTCTGATTGTGGAACCAGCAGTTCCGGAGTTTTGGTTGTTGAGTCAGACTTGTTTGTAGTTTGATATTTTGTCTAATGTTATAGATATAGTTGTATAGGAGCTTTGTAGCTTCATAGTATTATTTATTTGGATTCTCTAGAGCGAGTATCCCGGTATATATATATACCTGGGGAAACTCGATAAAATTTTATCCAGAATTTGTCTGGATAATTAGATTTGTTTAATTGGTTGTTTTTGATTGTTAACATATGTTTGATATATGCTTGTGTTTTTAAATTAAAATTTAATGAGATTATTAAATTACCTTTGTTTTAAATTTCGAGGACGAAATTCTTTTAAGGGGGAAGGATTGTAATATCCCGGAATTTTTAACAATATCAATTTAATAATCTGTATTTAAAATTAAATTGATATTGATAATCTGTTAATAATTATTCAAATAAATTTAATAATCTTCTTCAATAAATATTTAAATTGGTTATTTTATCTTTTAAAAATAATAAATTGATTTCTATTTATATATAAATATATGGTTTATATTTTAAATAGAGTTGGTATTGTTTTAATTTTAATAAGTAAAGCATATTTTCTAGTTTTAATATTTGTAGTAATTTGGAAAATTTGTTTTATTTAATATTTAAGCTTTTCAAAGTTAAATAAATGATTTTGGTTTAAATTTAATAAATGAACCATGTTTTAAAATTCTAATATATACATTATTAATCTGGAAATTTTGATTTTAATTAGTATTGAGATTTTAAAACTATTTCATGAATAAATATATGATTTTAAATTTGATAAGTAAAAATATTAAATGTTTAAATTAAATTAGATTGAGTTTTAAAGTTAGAGTAAACAAACAAAATGGTTTCATGGGTTAATAAAATAGATATTTTATTGATAAAAATATAATTTCTTGTAAAATGACTTTTATAAAACAATATTGATATTGTATTGTCTTTATAAATAAGTTTTGAATAGAAATTGCAATTGGTTATTTCAAATTGAATTTATATTTATAACTTGATTTGAAAATAATTGATTCTTGAATTTAGTTTGAATTTAAGTTCAAAAGTATAAATTTTAAATTGTTTAATTGTTTTAATTTTTATTTGTGTAAGCTTTATAAACATGATTTGTTTCTATTTTCATTTATAAATTTATACACATATTTAATAAATTAACAACTTAAACTAAGCCAACACACATGCATTACTTTGTAAATAAAAAAAAACTAATTACCTTTAAAAAGAAAAACAAGTGTTGCATTCATAAGCATTGATTTAAACATGTGTTCAAAAACTAATATACAATTTGACAAGTGTAAAATTTTGGTTTTAATTTTTCTTTTATTTCCTTAAATGTGAAATACATTAGTTAGCTTGCTTCTTCATTATTATTTGTTTTTTTATCATTCCTTAATCAAAAGAAAAGATCAAAACTCACTTTCTTCTTATATAAAATCAAATCAACCTCTGTTTACCAAAATTATGCATTTCCTAAAAATCAAATGAAGCCTGCACACTGTTTTTTCTGCATTCTGTTTTTAAAACCTGGGATGTTGAGCATCTGCATGTATTTGGGAAATTTAGCAACTGCATTCTTTCTGCATGCAAGTAATTAGGCTAAGATCATGGGCATTTCATCAAAATTCAACTCGGATTTTAAACATCAAAGGGTCAAGCCTGCACCATTTTCTGCAAATTTCAAAAAGAACAACATGGGGTCTGCATTCAATAAAAGGTGAGTAACATCTAAATCTTAAACTATATTTAGGTTGCTTGATAAGTGTTTTTGATAAAATATGTTGTGTGCTTATGAAAAGTCTGTTGTGATTGTAATTGTATACGCATGTTGATTATGTTCTGCAGTGTATACTCAGATTCACATCCTATTTAAAAGAATTCCTACAATTGATCTGATTTAAGATAGTAACTGGGTTCTAGAATAATTAAAAGAAGTTTGCTTATCATAGATTAGAATTCAAATTTATAAAGTAATATGTTTTTATTTTCTTAAGTTAAGGTTTAAAATTTTTAGAGGAGTTAAAATACAGGGTGATATCTCTGTAAAAACAGGTAATAACATTTTATGTTAATCTTGATCAAATTCAAACATATTAATATTGAAATCCAGTTTCATAAACTAAATACATTTACTGGAACTTGATTTTTAAATCAAGTATTATTATTTTTAGGTGTTTGTTTCAGTAACAGTTTGTTATTGAACAAAAATATGAATTTGTGCAAATTCTTGCAATCTGTAGTTTAAGAAAACTTAAAACTCTTCTGAGTTATAGAGTAAGGATCATAGATGCTTAGAAAAATCATAAATATGAGTATAGTTGGGTAGGATAGTTTCAGTTTGAATTTAAACTTTTAAACCCTAGTTTTGAATAGGGGTTAAGGCTTGGGACAGTGTGAGGTGTAGGGTTGATCGAGTGTTATAGTTTTTGGTGAATGGATAGTTGGTGTATAGAGGGACTCGAGGCCGGAGGGGTGGAACGCCAAGTGGTCGGAGAGGCAAGAAACTTGTCGTTGACAGGTTGGGGCAAAAACCTGGAACATGTTTCAGGTTTGGTTTGCTTTGAGGTAAAATTTGAAATCTTGATTATTGGTTCGATCTGATGGTTGCTGTGGGCATACTTGTGTTTATGGAAGTTGATTGGATCACCTTGGCAGAGGTGGTGGTCGCCGTGCATGTGCACGGCGATGAAATTCTGGTGAACTGTTTTGGGTATGGGGGTGTTGCAGAGATGGCTCGAAGTAAATAGAAAGAGAACCCGAAGCGAGTAGGTATAAAACTCGAAGTAAAGCAGCTTTTAACTCGAAGTAAATTTGTGTAGACTCGGGATGTTCTTCTGTGTTTGCTTCCAGGTTTGAAACCTGTTTTTTTTTAAAACTGGGTTTAAGGATTTTTAAATCTATAGTTTTGTTTAAGGTAAAGTTTAAGTTCAAAATTTAATTCTAGTTTGCATTTCTGAATTGAATTCAAATCCCAGTTTTTAAATTAAAATTAAAGTTTCAAAATTTAACTTAATTAACTATTTCATTTTGGTAAATAGTTGAAACTTTCAATAATGAGTTTATTAAAAATATGAGTAAGATTTAAAGGTTAATTTGAAATCTGGAAATCTAATTTTGAAAATGAACTTCAGTTTTAAATTTAAAAGAAGATTTGAATTTGAAAGTTTTAATCTAAAGATGAATTGAAATTACTTAACTTTGAAATGAATTAAACCTCAAATTTTTATGATTCCATTTTTTTTAAGACAAACTTTTGTTTTGTCTTGAAATTTAAATAAGTTCTAAAAAATTTCGAACTTTGATAAGTTTAAATTACTTTTAATTTAAACTTGTATTTTTAAATGAAAATTTAAAAGTAGTTCAAAAAGTGCTTTGTTTCAATTAAATTGTTTTACCATAATTAAGTTATGTTTTATCTTGAAATTAAATTAAGATTAATATTTCAGAATTAATTTAATTAATAAGGTAATTAAGATTAATTAATTAATTTAATTAATTAATTGAATTTTGGAATTAATAATTGTTTAATGATTAATCAATTTATAATTAAGATCATTAATTAAATTATTAATTAATGATGAATGAATATTATTAATTATGTAATTAAGTTAAATTAAGGTTAATTAATTTAATAATTAACTTTAATTAATGAATGATTAAAGATAATTTAAATGGTAATTAATTTGAGTTAATTACTTTATAAAATAATTAAAGAATGGTTAATGAAAGTCATTAACCAGGATTATTTAACAATTAATTAATGTAGTTAATTTTTATAATTAATTAGATTAATTAATTTAATAATAATCGATTATAAATGGTTAGAGAGTAATTACTTGATAAAGTAATTAGGAAATTAATTACTTAATGTAATTAATTTAGTTTAGTGAGATTGTTTATTTTAATTAATTTAGTTTAATTGAATTTTAAACACTTGGGTTTTATAAATAATTACTTTATGTAATTAATGATTTGGAAATTACTCAGTTAAGTAATTGATTAATAATTAGAGGATTGTAATTAAGTAGAGATGTTTAAGTATGAGGTAAATTGGTTTAATTACTTAATAATTAATCAAGGGATTAATTAAGTAATAAATTAAAGGATAATTAATTTGTTTAATATAGTAATTAAGCTAGATAATTGCTAAATGTAATTAATCTGAGATGATGATTAATAATTATAAGTTAATTACTTAAGGTAATTAATAAAAGGGAATCATTAATTATTATAATTAATGATGTAATTAAAATGATTAATTATGATTAATTAATAAATGATGAGTAATTAAAGGAAATTAATTAATTTATTAATTAAGGTTTAATGTAATTAATTATGATTAATTGATTAATTGAAGTAATTAAAGGTTAATTACTGTTTAGTTGAGAATAATTAATTTTGTGAAATTAATTAAGGATAATTACATGAATGTAATTATGGGTAATTAATCATGGGTGATTAATTAAGGTGATTAATAATGGATTAATAAATTGATTGTAATCAATTAAATGATTAAGTAAGCAAGATTTATATTAGTGAAGTGATTAATTTAATTTAATTTATTTAAATTAATTAAAGATGGAGTAATTAATTTAATTCATTTTAAATTAATCAGTGACAGAGATAGTTAATTTAATTCATTTTAAATTAATTATATGATGATGGGTAAATCATTGCTTATCGATGAATGGGTGTCATTGATTTTCTTGGATGCTTTGTGATCTCAGTAATGAGATTAGTATGGTTGTGTGATATGAATGTTTGGTTTGCATTGTGATGATAACTTAGATTATCTATTGTGATGGTGATATATGGTATATCTATTTGATATTGATGATGTGGATTACCTGTTATTTGATAATGTTGGTTATCAGTTATGATTTATGAGTTATCTATCTGTGTGTATATAGATACTGTAATGAATTGTTTTAAACCTTTAAAACAACTTGGACCTAAAAGACACGCTTTGGTTTTCGATGAGACCGGGATCGGGTTTCCATATTTGGATATCCGAAAACCACATCGATTCCAAATAACGTTAGGTTGTGTATCAAAGTGGAGCTTTGTGAAGACTCGAGGTGTAAGGACTATAAGTCAGTATAACTCTGGGGGTGATTCTGTAATGAGTTTGACGAAATAGTACTTATAGGTTCGAGATGGTGGTTCAGAGTGCAAGGCTTATTGTCGTTGACTCTGAGGGTGATTTCAAAATGAGTGTAACGAGATAATTCCTTCGGTTTCGTTCGGACCCAGAACGAACTTGTATGGATTGAATGCTTTCAGAACATCGTCAAATGGACGATGAGCATTCTAAGTGATATGTCCTATAAAGGTAATCGTAGCTTCAAGCCTCATCAACCGCGAATGGCTAAAATAGGGGAGGTGCAGCAAGGCTTCGTGGGTCGCACCCATTGGAGAGCAAGATTAACCCCTGTCTAGAAGTCCCTTTATATTCGGCTGTGTGGGTGGTTGCTACCTACAACCACGGGGTTGTCTTGTTCGGAACTATTCAGTAAGGAATGGGTCCGGCTTTGTGTTGTAGGGGGTCGGGAGTGATCCTCGGTACGTTGATCTAGGCCACGTACTGTGACGGGCGGTACCCCAGTAGCCCTGCCATTGTATGGAATCCAAAATCCAATAAGTGCCAACGGTTTTGATTGTATTACCCACTTTTGTGGCTAGTAGCTGGAATTTAATCATGTAACAATTTCGGCTATTTCTTATTTATTTGAAAACCCTAGACACTATTATAATATCATCGGATTTCCTATCAAATGTTTTGGTTAGCGTAAGGTAAAAACTTTTCCATGTTTATGTGTGGGAAGTCTTACGTGATACCTTTCTTTTCAAAGGTTTTTAAAAGTTAAGCAACTTTAACCTGTTACTCACACCAGACCCATGTCTGACTCGGAGTTTACTTTTGTTTTTCATAAACTCTTGTGTACTCAAATTTTTATGAGTAGTCAAGGGGATTCAAGTTAGGATTCGGGTTAGATTTGACGAATTATGGAGGAGCAAATGGAGCAGGAGGCTTCTGCGTGTAGATATATATAGTATTCCGCTGTGTGTTCTCTGAGTTGTTGTCTTTGAGTTGTATTGAGTTGTAATAACTAGACAGGTGTCTATAACTATCTAGTATGAGTTGATTATGTTGTGTATCTCTGATAATGATTGTAAACTATGTAAAGTATTATGTTATTAATATAGTTTATTCGTTCCGCTGTTAGATTCTGATGTGTTGTTTCTTTCTTCTCTTTTTTCCATTCTCTTTTCTATCCCTTTCTTTCTTCAAGATAACGCGATTTTCTGGTAGTAGAAAGTCGGGTCGTCTCACGATGTCTTTTAGGACATATGGTTCTGGAGCATGTTCCTGCTGGCGGTAGTTCTGATTGGAGTGATTTCGGGTATCGACTCCTATGTCAACTGCAGTGGCGGTGGCATGGCTATCCACGGTATACTATGGAAAAGTGCCTCCTCGGGAAGAGGGTCCTGTACGAAAACTGGCAGAAGGGCCAACTCTTATCTTCCCAATAGTTAATGCCTGCTGGTGACCAGCAGCATGTGCATAACCTCCGTCTAGCCTGGGACGAGTAGATCTGCCGTTGAAATCAGACAAAGCAGAACTTTCAGTGGAAGAGTGAGGGGCGTGATCCTTTCTGGATCTTCTACGCCTTTGGCGGTTTAGTTGATTAGTCAACTCAACATTGGCGTGCAACTGTTCAGTTAGCTGTTGCCGACTTTGGGTTAGTTCCTGGAGTAATGTCTGGAACTCTTTTCGAGTGACCGGGCCGTGTGAATCTGAAGGTCCAGCCATGTCTTGGTTGGCTGATGGCAACTGCGTGGGATTCTGCCTGTCCCGGCCTTCTTGATCGCCAACGTTGGAAGTGGTTCTTGTGCTAACCATCTTGAGGTGTAGAATCCTTTCCTAGACTTTGGCAAATCTGAATAGTACGGAAGGAACCTTGGATTTTATGATCTGGATCTCTCTCTTAGAATTATTCAATCTGGTATTGATGACAGATCCAAAGAGCAGGAGAAAATCTGGGTTTTCTCAGTGAAAGCACCAAAGTGTTTGTACCAAAATTAGGCACAACACTCTTCGGAAGTTTTTGAAGAGATAATAAATGAAGAAATCAAATTGAAAATGAGGATTATCTAACAAAAACTCCAAGTCACAGAAAAGTAAATTGCGCAGAAGACGATAATTTAGAGTGGTTCGGCGTATCGCCTACGTCCACTATGAAGTTTTGTCCCTTTATTGCTCGATGTTCGGAGAATACAACTTTTATGCCTAAATACAGCAGATTGTAAGCCAAAATTTGAAATCAATGGCAGCAATGTTGATATAGAGTGAATCTGGCAGCGTCCGGGCGTGCTTTTTCTCTAAAAATTCTCCGATCCCCTTTCTGAATGACCAGGGGCTCTATTTATAGGCGTAGGATGCTGATATTTCGCTGAAAATTCAGGAGACCACTTTTGGCACGTGAGTGGGCCCACATGCCCGGCCTCAGGAAATTTGGGCCACTTTGGGATCGATTCAAACTCCATTCGAATCGATCAGAAAATCATCCAATCGAGGTGAAATTTGGTGTGGACATTCTTCAACATGTATGCAAGCTTCTGTGAAAATTTCGTGGCATTTGGACTTATGGATCTCGAGATATGGTCGATTCGAAATTGTGTTCTCTGGTCGTTCGTCTCGTTCGAATCGACTCCTTCGTATCGATTCCTTCGAATTGATGGTGGTTTGCGGCTTCATGATGACGTGGAGCGAAACTTTCGTATCGATCCGCTTTCTTCGCCTATTTGATCGAGTCGTCCCGGAGACTTCGCCGCCTTGACCTGATGGATTCGGAGGCTTCAACCACACCTGGATTCGAACAATATATCATTCGTATTTATCATGTCTTGCTTGGGTTGATCGATGCGAAGTGACCGCACATGATGGATTCGAAGTGAGGTGCTCTGGTGGATACGAACGCATCCTTGTTTATGGAGTCGGTGCATAGTTTTGTTCGAATCGATCTCAATGGTCCCCAGTTGATCGATACGAATATAAGGTTGTAGAATGGATGCGAAGAGGAATACCTCAATGGATTCGAAGGACTTCCAAGCTTGATGGCGAGGTCATCTTCCTTTTGATCGATGCGAACGTAATGGATTCGAACACAGGTGCTGCTGATGGACTCGAACATGACCCAGCCAATGGATATGAAGGAAGCAACGCTGATAGATACGAACAGAGGTCCTTTCGATGGATACGAAACCAGGTGGTTCGATGGATACGTATTGGTGGTTTTCCTCTTCAAATTGAATCGATCATAACTCGAGCGTATGAACTCGAATTGACTTGAAATTTGAGATGCTGACTTCTATGATCTTTCTTGTCATGTCCTATCAATTGTAGCTCAATCTGGACTCGGAAAAAATTCAGCGATATCCATAGCGAAGCGAAGTATGACCAATCTCTGAGACGAACTTTCCTTTGTTTTCGATCGATCTTTTGTTATCACGGCTTTGCCAAAAAGCGGGATAACATCTATTTCCTAAAATAGTGTATATATATATTAAATAATTTATAAAGTAAAGTATTTGTAATTTCCTCAAACTTCACAAATAGATTCCAATCAATTCGAGTTCCAAATTCACATTTAATTCAACTTAGATTTATCCTTTTTAATTCAATTCAGTTTCTAAATGACAAATTCATATTATACTGATTTCAAATATAGATCTGAATCACAAAATAAACCATTTAAATTCCAATATATTTCAAAGCTTTAATATTCAACATTTTCAAAGTTAAATTTAACAGTTTCATATAGATCTCGATTTGACTACATTATTATTTAGTCAAGGAATATTCACTTAATAAATTCAATATCAATTAACTAGCCTTAAATTACCTTTTACTAAATATTTCCTTAAATTCATTTAAACGTGAAATATTCATTAACTTACTTAAATCAAAATCACGTTATACAATCATATCTTCTAGATCTCAATTTCAATAAATTTCAAATCGATTTAATCAAATTAAATTCTTAATTGATTACAATTTCAAATATATTTCAGATTTACCTTCCCAGCCTTAACTTATTCAAGTTATTACCAAAATCTATTTGAAATATAAATTAAAATGCTTAAACATATTATAGGTATTAAATCAATCTTAATTAAATTTAATATAATCATCAAACCTATATATATCACTGCCATTTTATATACATAATATATTTAAGAATCAATATTAACTATATATTTCTTTTCAAAACCATAGAGTTCATTTTTCAAAATATTTATATAGACCAACGGCGTCGGTGTAAAATTTTCTATTCTATGGTCAAGTGATACGGATATTTATCATTTCAATCCGTAATTTAAATATATACGGGTAGATATCATTTAAACCCGTAATCCCAAATTCAATTCATATGAAAATCGCTTGGGTTTATCATTTCAACCCATAACGATTTTCTCCTATTCTAATGTCCGTTTGGGTAAATATCATTTCAACCCATAGTGAATTCTATACTAACAGGGAACTTGCAGAGTGACCACAGATAATATAATAATATAACAGGCATATATCATCAATAACAGTATAATATAACAATAGGATATAGTGTCATATCTCACAGATGAACAGTTATGGATAATAGCATATATATAACAACTTAAACAACTACAGTAGCATATTTCAATTGTCATTTCAATTGAAATCAAATTTAATAAATATAAGAACGTTAATCGTGAGTGATTGCTCACCTTTCGAGGCTAGAGAGATTCGACGATGGAATGACTTCCTAATCCAAGCACGAATTTCAAAGCAAAGCTAGATGGACATGAATTTGATGGACAAGCTGATATATAAGGGACCGACGGAATAAATCAGAACTGGCTCAAGGGAGAAAACTGGTGTAAATGAACTCCTATATATAGATTACTATATATATGTGTGTGTGTGTGTATATATATATAAATCAAATTCTAAATTCTTACATACTTTAAATTAAATATGAAAGCATTTCAAAATCCATCGTTTTAAACTAAAACTCAATTATTATAATTAAGTCAACACAAAATTTAAAGCGCATATATATAACACTCTGCAAATTTATTTTGACATCTACACATATAAAATCACGTTATCAAATGCATGTAAATAATTCTAACCCAAAATGTAAACATATATGTGCATGTTTGAATAAATATATGAAACTGATATAATAATAATATAAACAACTATAACTAGTATATATACTTTACTGAAAATTTACAAATATCAGAATCAAATTAGATACTTAATTTATAACCAAAATATAGATATATATAACTAGTATACTCCAGTGCGTATAACTAATATGTAAAACTTTATGTTTATTATAAAATAACACCTTTAAAACAATGTTTATAAATGTACAAGTTAAACACAACAGAAAATGTGTGTCTCTGTAAATAGTTATACAGACCTCATCCTTTATATAAGGCATATGTATGTAATCCACCAGCTAACGAATTCCCATATATATATATATATATATATATATATATATAAATAATTTATACAACACATAACATTGACACTATAACTATATATACCAATTTCATATATATATCACAACGTGCTTTTATAAAAATCCTATATAAACCTATGTACATATGCTTATTCAAATTACAACAACCTATTACACATACAAATGTGATATTTCTTTTATAATAATATCTTATAGCTTATAATACCTACTGATATATATATAAAAATCACCCAACCCAAACTTTATATATACTATATGAATATTAACTTGAATATGACCTTAGCACCTACCCCCATATAAATAGACCTATATAATAGAAAACTATCATAGCATATAAACCTTATATAAAACTACACATAGATACACAGCCTATAAATAACCCAAAAAAATTCTATACATATATTTTTATATAATATACAAACCAAACAAACGAAATACCCTTTCTCAGTTTATCATAAATATTTTATACACGTCTAGTTTTATATGCATTTATACTTAAACAAGGTCATATTTGAAAACAATATATATATATATATATATATATAAATAGAGTAATTATATAACAACAATGAAAGATATAAAGGAGATACGTATGGCCGAGGTGACAAATTGCTATAGCTTCAGAAATTTTGCGAACCAATGTTTATGAGTATGTTACCATATATATAGCACGCAACAGAGGCCGTGCAAGTTGGATAGGCACGAGACGTGGGCCAGAGACCGAGGGAACAAGGCAAAGTGAGTCGATAGGTTGCGATGTTTCATGCTTGGGTGAAGATGCTGCATACGAGGGGTGTGGGGTTGATGGGATCTCGGCCGAGATTGCTGGAGATAGGTTCGGGTGGAAGGCTTTTGAGGTGATGGGTTTGTTTACTTTTTTTTGAGCGGATGCAGTGCTTAGGCGAGGGTGGAGAAGTTTGCACGCGATGAACGAAGGGAGGGAATGGAGAGGCAAAGCGGGGAAGAGGGATAGAATACACGACATAGGGAGGAGAAAAAGTTCAAGTAAAAATGGCCGTAGTTGATGGGAAAGGCTTCAGGTAAGAGGACAGTGTGTTTTTTTTCTTCAATTGAGTGAGCCGAAAGCAAAGTTTTAAGGGACCAAATAAATATAAATATAAAGTAAATGAAATGTGAATGGTTGGTTGTCATTTCAAAATTTTGATAAAGGTAACAGGCTGGACGCTTAGCAGTTGAAAAGACAGGAGAAAACAAAAAGGCGCAAAAATACGGGTACCGTTACGGCAAACCGTATGACGGTTTTCGCCGTGCACCGGGCATCGAAACACAATTATGAATATATTACGGAGATCAACATGACAAGACGATCAAATCTATATACGGATATCAGTGGTACGGTTGAAATATAAAAATTCGAATTTCTGCTAGCCGAAAATGCAAAAAAAAAAACAGAAAATAAGATCGACGGAGCTACAAAAGCCCAAATTTGATGAAACGAAATTATATCACCCAAAATATGATTTACAAATTTTCTATTGAAAAATATTCAGGTTTGGAAAACATTTAATTATCATCAAATATTAACTGATATAGATTTAAATAAAATAGCACTAGAAAAATAACTTCCATATTTTCTGATGAAAATTCACCAGTTGCTATGTTTAATTAAACGTATTTCGAATATTAAATTTTTATTTCAAAATTCAAGTATTTGAAATTTCACAAAATGTCAGTTAAATATATTATTAAAACAAATAAAATTATTAAATTTTTTATGGTTCGTTACAAATCTACTATATCCAAATCAAGTACTGAAGCTAAATATAGGAGCGTTGCTAGTGCTACTGCAGAGATAATGTGGATTCAATCCTTACTTAATGAGTTAAAAATAAAAACTAAAATCAATCAAAAATTATGGTGTGACAACTAAATTAGTTGTATAAGTCTGCTAACCCAGTCTTACATTCTAGAACAAAGCATATAGAAATTGATATATACTTTGTTCGAGACCGGATACTCAAAATTCAACTTCAAATTAATCATATACCCGGGACTTACCAAAGAGCAGACATCCTTACCAAAGCTTTGTCACCCACGAATTTCATGAGATTCAGAGACAACTTAAAAGTGATCTCCATCTCCAGTCATATTTATGATCAAAATCAGCTTCCTCCAGAAACTACATCAAAGGTCGAAGATGAAACTTTTCGAAGAGGAGAACCAAATCCTACTGGTTGTAACACCAAAGTCGAAGCATCGGGCTCATCTTTCGAAGAGAAACAGCTCTGAAAAAGGAGACATGAGAGAGACATCAGACTTAAGTTGCTCTGAAGTCAGATCCTCAATGAATAATCTGATCTGGCTACTACTTTGTCTCTCTCACTGTAACGACGCGCTATTTTGGACTATTCGCATCCGCACATGTCGGATTTGAATAATTCAAAATACCGAATTGTTAATTTAAATTTGGCAAAACTGAACTGTGACGCCCCACCTCTATACCCACGTTAGCCAAGAACATTACGGTGAATGCTGTCAACTAGCACGGAGAATAAGGCTGTTGAGGAGCGACCATCCGTGTAATTGCTTTGTGCGAGCATCGATATGTCAGATAGTATAGCATGCAATTCTTTTCAAGTGGAAATCCGACATGCCGACACAAACTCAAAGCTACTACACAGTGGCTATAGTATCTTCGGAAACAAATATAGAAGTAAACATAACATAAATCAGTCACAGACAATTCATATCACAAAGGCGGAAATAGATATGAATATAACACATGAAAGTGTCCATCAGAGTAGTGGTCTAAAGAGATCCACAATATCACAAAAGAATAGTTACATGAACTACACAAAAGAATAAGTATACATTAAGGAGTCTATATCTCAAATGTATACAATAAAATAACTACTAATCTAAGTAGTTAACCCAAAAGTCAAGGAGTTAATCCCGGATGAGAAGTTAAGCAGAAGCACCTGTAACATCTCGGTCTGACCCGAGTATTATTTAATAAGAAAATAATAAACGGATCAGTCTAACTATAAATATCAGATAACATGATATAGAATAGGAGATACGACTAAACACATAATAATCACAATGCCAAGCTGTGATATATATATAAGTAATTGATAATCAATAAGAGATTAATCAATAACACGATAATCTACTCAAGATAAAAAGGAATGTCATACTCCTAATTTCATTCACCAAGGCACAATAAATGACATATAAGATATGTCATAGACGTATAATATCCATAATGGCATACTACTATAAGTATGTAAATGATAATCAACAAACGATTAATCAATATCAAAGAATCTTCTCAAAGATCCAAAAAGGGTATCATACCCAAAACTTGTATTCACAACAAGTTAATGACACACGAATTCACCAATGCACAAAAATTGATAAATCATATCAATGAAAATCACTAAAATTGGTGAAACATAAATTCCAGAAATCAACACAAGAAATCCAGTCAATGACACACAAATTCACCTATGCACAAGAATTGATAAATCATATCAATAGAAATCACAAAAATAGGTGAAGTATAAATTCCAGAATTCGACACACGAAATCCAGAAATTTCACAAAATAAGGGGGGAGGCCTATCACATGAACGGGAGCATGAAAACTCACCAACAGCTGTAACACATGAAGGAGAAGCTATCTCATGGTAGCTAGCCATTAATTTGACACACGAATGGTCCGAAGACCTGATACACGAATGGTCCGAAGACCGTGGGTTGCTACCCCACAAATTTGACACACGAACGGGGTTTAGTCTCCCACGCAGACAAAGAGACATCGCACATTGCTAGTCTAAATCACAAAAATGATCGTCACGATCATCGAGAAGTGTCGCTTACAGTAAGCTAGTAAATATACGAGCTTAGCATCATGTCCCATAACCACTAGCTTAACTTAAATATTTACGAACAAATTGTAGATCTCCACTAGAAAATTGTCACAAGAGTTTCAATCAAACAAGTCCAAGAATTAACCAACAAAGTGAACGCAAGTGTTTCATACCACTTGTTTTACTAAGTCGTTTAATTAGATTTCTCATACGAGTGAGGTAAAGGTTTGTATATACTAATAGATTGAAAAACGGTTTTATAAACAAATTTGGGATTAAAATAGTATTGAAATTGTTTGAGGAAAGAGTTTTGATATTTACTATTAGTATAGGAAACCTTTATATTTTTAAAGTGACAAAACACAAAGAAGATTGTAGGAACAATCAATCACTAAAATTCACACACGAAGATGTGAATAAATATCCAACGAAACCGATAAAGAATCCATCGAAATGGATATTCAAAAATCCCTAAAAAGGAGTCATCAAAGTCATAATAATTGATAACAATCAATAGGAAACAACACGAATCGATTTAAATTGGAATTTCAATCCAAAAAGGCAAATTGGACTCAAACAGCAGGTTCAGTCGACTGAACAGAGTTTTCAGTCGACTGACCCTGTGCCTGGAAATTTTCCAGGTTCAGGAAACTTTCTGTTTCCAGTTTCAGTCGACTGTGCAGAGTTTTTCAGTCGACTGAATCATGCCTGGAAACTCTCGGGTTTCAGGTTCAGTCGACTGAACAGAGTTTTCAGTCGACTGAATCATGCCTGGGCTGTTTTTCAGCCTTATTCAAATGATGAGCAAACTCTTCCAAAATGCAACCGGACGGACATTGGCTCTAAGGGTTTATGCCCATCGGCAACCCGGCCCTATATGCTCCCCGATGCATCACTAAAAGCATGATCAAACATCCATAAAAGGATTTTCACACAAATTGACTTAAAAACTCAAAATTTGGAATATTCACAAAACCAATCCAAATCAAGAGCAAATGCACATGAAGAAGTGTTAGGAATTCATACCCAACAACCAAAGATAATTATAGTCATAGATGTGAGATAAAAATCTCACCTTTTCACAAAATCAAACAAGAAGAAGCTTGAAAGCAAATGGAGAATCACCCTCTCTTCAACACAACCCAAATGAGCTTGAATCTATGCTCAAAACAAGAACATTCTCAAAATTAGGTTTAGGAATTTCTGAAATTGGTAAGAGAATAAGTTGGAGAAGAAGAAGAGAAGCTTACCAATGGGTTCTTCTTGAGTTTGGAGCTAGGAATTTAATTTGCAAGAGAAACTAGGATTTTGGAGTTTTAATTTCCAATCTCTCCCACCATTAATGTTATAAAAACTGAAAAGAGAAGAGAATGAGGGTGAGTGGGGGAGAGTGGCTCAGATTTGAGCATAAGTTAACATAGGGCTGAGCCCAAAAACCAAACCCAAAGTAAAAAAGTAGCAAAAATCAACTTTCTCCAAACATATCGAAGCTTATACTCAAAAAGGTCGCAAACGGCATTTTAAACTCAATGGGAGTGGTCCCGAGTCCTAATTCGACCGTATGCAAAAAGTAGCTTTTCGGACTAAAATCCGACTAACGATAAAATATTTAAATATAAAATCGATAAATATGCGGGTTGTTACAGACTCCCCTCCTTAAAGAAATTGCATCCTCGCAATATTTAAGAAGAAGATATATATATATAGTAACAACCATAAAAGCATATTCAACACAAAAGAAGTTTGAAATAAGAAGTTCACCTCAAAGAGCACGAGAAAGTAAGTCCGGATGTGTACGATCGATGTACTCTCTAGATTCCCAAGAACAATCCTTAGGATTTGAAGACCATTGAACTTTAACAAGAGGAACATCTTTATTTCGAAGTCGTTTGACTTCCGAAGCAATGATACGAATAGGATGTTGCTCATAAGTTAAATTAGGCGAAACTTCAATCTCTTCCACAACACTGGGCTCAAGAACAGAATCGGAATCTTGAAGACATTTCCGAAGTTGAGAAACGTGAAACACGTCATGCATAGCAGAAAACTGAGCCGGTAATAAAAGGCGATAAGCCATGGAACCAATTCGTTCAGTGATAGGAAATGGCCCGATATATCGCGGCGCTAACTTTCCCGAGCGACTGAAACGCACAACACCTTTCATAGGTGACACACGAATGAACACCAAATCTCCCACAGAAAATTCTAACTTCCTTCTTCGGTTATCGGCATAGGATTTTTGTCTACTCTGGGCTTCTTTCATCCTATGTCGAATAAGTTCAATTTTCTCGGTGGAATCACGAATAAAATCTGGACCTAAAACCAGCTTCTCACCGGCCTCAAGCCAAAAAGAAGGGGATCGGCATGGCCTTCCGTAGAGTGCTTCAAAAGGTGACATACCAATACTAGATTGGAAGCTATTATTATAGGAAAATTCAACAAGTGAAATATGATCTTCCCAACCTCCACCAAAATCAAGCACACAAGAATGAAGAAGATCTTCAAGAGTTTGATTCACACGCTCAGTTTGTCCATCGGACTGGGGGTGATAAACGGTGCTAAAATTAAGCTTCGTTCCTAAAGCTTTTTGAAGACTCTTCCAAAATCCACTAGTAAACAATGGATCACGATCACTAACTATAGAAGTAGGAACTCCATGCAATTTAACAATTTCTTTGATAAAGAGTTTGGCCAAAAGAGGAATGGTTCGGTTAGACCGAATGAGAATAAAATGGGCAGATTTAGTAAGCCTATCTACAATCACCCATAAGCTATCATGACCCGAATGAGAACGGGGAAGGCCATCTATAAAATCCATGGAAATTTGGTCCCACTTCCAAATTGGAATTTCTAAAGGTTGTAATAACCCACTGGGCCTTTGATGTTCGGCCTTAACGAGTTGGCAAGTTATGCAACACTTAACGAAGTTAGCGATGTCAAGTTTCATTCCCTCCCAATAATAAAGTCGCTTCATATCCGCGTGCATTTTACTACTACCGGGATGAATGGTAAATTTAGAACGGTGAGAATCTTTTAAAATATCTTTACGAAGATCACTAATATTTGGCATGACAAGTCTACAAAATTTCCGAATACCGCCACGAGAATCGATATCAAAGTCTTTCAATCCTTCAATATCAATTTTATCCCTAATATTTTGGCCAAGAAGAGCCAATTCAGGATCTAGCCTTTGAGCTTCAAGAATGCGGTCAAAAAGAGAAGGATGAGCCTCAAGGCTACATAAAGCAAGAGATGAACATAAATCGGGAACACGCTCTCGAATCTCATAAGTGGATAAGATCTCGAGATCGTTCCATTCGAATATCATCATAGAAACAACAGCTTGTTGTTTAAGGCTGAGAGCATCGGCGACACGATTACCCTTACCGGGAGTATAAAGAATATCAAGATCATATGGTGCAAGAAATTCAAGCCAACGCTGTTGACGCAAATTAAGTTCCTTTTGAGAGAATAAATATTTTAAGGACTTATGATCGGTATAAAGAACAAATTTCTCTCCTAAAAGATAATGACGCCAAATCCGAAGAGCAAAAACAATAGCCGCGAGCTCTAAATCATGAGTGGCATATCTAGTCTCAGCAGGCTTTAATTGCCAAGAAGCATAAGCAATAACACGTTCTTTTTGCATAAGAACGGCACCCAAACCAATGCGACTAGCATCGGTATAAACAACGAAATCTTGATTCCCATCGGGAATAACAAGAATAGGAGCATCAGAAAGAAGTTCTTTTAATTTCTGAAAAGAAGCTTCACATTTGTCCGACCAAATGTATTTAACTCCTTTCTTCGTTAAGCTAGTGAGAGGCACGGCAATCTTAGAAAAGTCTTTGATAAAACGACGGTAATAGCCCGCCAATCCGAGAAAACTACGAATCTCCGTCACACTCTCCGGTCTCTTCCAATCTTGAATCACTTCAATCTTTGAAGGATCCACGGAAATTTCGGATTCGGAAATAATATGACCGAGAAACTTCACACGAGATTGCCAAAAATGACATTTAGAAAATTTTGCCTTTAATTGATTACTCCTAAGAGTTTCCAACACAACCCGAAGATGTTTTTCATGCTCCTCCTCGGTTTTAGAATACACAAGAATATCATTGATAAAGATGAGAACAAACCGGTCGAGAAAGTCTTTGAAAACTCTATTCATAAGGTCAAGGAAATACACCGGAGCATTCGTCAAACCAAATGGCATAACAAGCCATTCATAAGATCCATACCGAGTACGGAACGATGTCAAAGGAATGCTATCCTCCGCAATACGAAGCTGATGAAAACCGGTAGCCAAGTCCAATTGTGAAAAGACTCTAGCACCACTAAGTTGATCGAATAGATCATCAATCCGAGGTAAAGGATATTTATTTTTGATAGTAAGATCGTTAAGCTTGCGGTAGTCAACGCAAAGCCTAAGTGTACCATCGGATTTCTTCACAAAAATAGCTGAAGCTCACCAAGGCGAGGAACTAGAGCGAATAAATTGCTTCGTTTCCAGTTCAGATAATTGTTTACGCATCTCCTCGTTTTCTTTATTGGACATACGATAAGGAGGACGAGTGATAGGTTGAGCTCCAGGAATAAGATTAATTCTGAACTCAATTGCTCGCTTAGGTGGTAATCCTAAAACGGGCTCGAATGTGTCGGAAAATTCACAAACGATGTGAATAAGAGAAATAATATCACCCTCATCATCATCATCGTCATCACGAGGATTTAAAGAATATAAAGATGCGACCATAGCAGAATCTGAATCTTTAAGAATAACAGAAGCCTGATTAACAGATTGAGGATGTCGAAGATGAATAGTCCGCTCATGACATAGGATATGAGCTTCATAACGGTTAAGCCAATCCATTCCCAAAATCATTCCAAAGCCTAAATAACGCATGACATGCAAATCGGCTCGGAAAGAAAAATCACACAAAATAATCTCGACATCTTTACACAATAAACTAATTGTTGCGGATCCACCAACCGGATTCGCAATTCTCAAAGAAGTCATTAAACACAAAGCATCCAAAGAAAAGGTATCAACAAGTTTTTTGATATAAAAGAATGAGACGCACCCGTATCAAAAAGAACTCGAATAGGATGATCACGAAATAAAATAATTCCATCTAGAATAGAATGAGGCATACCTTGACCACGAGATGTGTTGCCAGGGGCTTGAGCAACATTAAGCTTTCCCTCCCTCCTATTTTGAAGTTTGGGACACACATGCATAAAATGGTCCGGGCTCTTGCAATAGCGACAAGTACGAGGCTTTGAACTCTTGTTCGCAAAATGGTCTTTCGAACCACAATTATAGCATTTCCCTTGAGTAGAGGAAAAGGTCTTTTCAGTAGGAGTTGCTTGCCTCCCTTTCTTATTGGAATAAGGACCTTTGAATTTGCTTGGCCTCTTCTTGTTGTTGAAGTTTGGTTTGGAACCCACCACTTCAACATCATTCTCCATATCCGCCTCTTCAAGACGAAGAGCGATATCAACGAGCTGGTCGAAAGAAACTTCTAATTTTAGAAGTAATGGCTTCTTGAGATTTTTGTTTAAGCCATAGACGAATCTCTGATTCTTCTTAAGAGGGGTGTTGATGTATTCAACCCCATATTTGGAAAGCGACTCGAAAGAGGCGACGTAATCAGTCACGGAGGACTCACCTTGAACAAGGTCTATAAATCGTCGAGCCAATGTCACTTTTTCTGCTTCTGGTACGAATTTTAACTCGAAGCGTTCTCGGAATTTCTCCCAAGTGAGATCCGCTTCATTAATCTCAGAAATAAGAAGTTCGTACCAGTCCAATGCTCTTTCTCGGAGCATACTAGAGGCCACCTGAACTCGGTGAAGGTCAATAAGATTCATGCGAGAAAAGATTCGATCGCATGACCTTAGCCAAGCCTGTACTTCAATAATAGTTTCGGAACCTTTGAATGGCTCCCCACCCAAATTAGTGTAATCGCTGCACAAGCGTGCAAATCCCGACTTTGGGTGAGTAGGTTCCGGGTTAGCTCCAGCTTCTTGAGCATTTGTCACTAAATCAAGAAGCTGTTGAGCAGTCATAAAAACTCCATCCTGGGGTGGAGTGCTAGACGGTACGGCTCTAGGGCGGCCTGGTCTAGACATTTCTCTCCCTTAAGAAAGAAAGAAGAAGAAGAAAAAGGTTATTTACCAAATTGAATATCAAGCAAATCTTGATAGGCAAAACAAGGAATCATAAAAGAAATAGGATAAGACGGTACGTAGACCCGAATAAGATCCTAAAGCACGACTCCTAAGATAGACTTAGGACGATGATCCTTGTTAAGTTATTCTACATTATTCCGAAGTTTGGCTCTGATACCAAGCTGTGACGCCCCACCTCTATACCCACGCTAGCCAAGAACATTACGGTGAATGCTGTCAACTAGCACGGAGAATAAGCTTGTTGAGGAGCGACCATCCGTGTAATTGCTTTGTGCGAGCATCGATATGTCAGATAGTATAGCATGCAATTCTTTGCAAGTGGAAATCCGACATGCCGACACAAACTCAAAGCTACTACACAGTGGCTATAATATCTTCGGAAACAAATATAGAAGTAAACATAACATAAATCAGTCACAGACAATTCATATCACAAAGGCGGAAATAGATATGAATATAACACATGAAAGTGTTCATCAGAGTAGTGGTCTAAAGAGATCCACAATATCACAAAAGAATAGTTACATGAACTACACAAAAGAATAAGTATACATTAAGGAGTCTATATCTCAAATGTATACAACAAAATAACTACTAATCTAAGTAGTTAACCCAAAAGTCAAGGAGTTAATCCCGGATGAGAAGTCAAGCAGAAGCACCTGTAACATCTCGGTCTGACCCGAGTATTATTTAATAAGAAAATAATAAACGGATCAGTCTAACTATAAATATCAGATAACATGATATAGAATAGGAGATACGACTAAACACATAATAATCACAATGCCAAGCTGTGATATATATAAGTAATTGATAATCAACAAGAGATTAATCAATAACATGATAATCTACTCAAGATAAAAAGGAATGTCATACTCCTAATTTCATTCACCAAGGCACAATAAATGACATATAAGATATGTCATAGACGTATAATATCCATAATGGCATACTACTATAAGTATGTAAATGATAATCAACAAACGATTAATCAATATCAAAGAATCTTCTCAAAGATCCAAAAAGGGTATCATACCCAAAACTTGTATTCACAACAAGTTAATGACACACGAATTCACCAATGCACAAAAATTGATAAATCATATCAATGAAAATCACTAAAATTGGTGAAACATAAATTCCAGAAATCAACACAAGAAATCCAGTCAATGACACACAAATTCACCTATGCACAAGAATTGATAAGTCATATCAATAGAAATCACAAAAATAGGTGAAGTATAAATTCCAGAATTCGACACACGAAATCCAGAAATTTCACAAAATAAGGGGGGAGGCCTATCACATGAAAGGGAGCATGAAAACTCACCAACAGCTGTAACACATGAACGAGAAGCTATCTCATGGTAGCTAGCCATTAATTTGACACACGAATGGTCCGAAGACCTGACACACGAATGGTCCGAAGACCGTGGGTTGCTACCCCACAAATTTGACACACGAACGGGGTTTAGTCTCCCACGCAGACAAAGAGACATCGCACATTGCTAGTCTAAATCACAAAAATGATCGTCACGATCATCGAGAAGTGTCGATTACAGTAAGCTAGTAAATATAGGAGCTTAGCATCATGTCCCATAACCACTAGCTTAACTTAAATATTTACGAACAAATTGTAGATCTCCACTAGAAAATTGTCACAAGAGTTTCAATCAAACAAGTCCAAGAATTAACCAACAAAGTGAACGCAAGCGTTTCATACCACTTGTTTTACTAAGTCATTTAATTAGATTTCTCATACGAGTGAGGTAAAGGTTTGTATATACTAATAGATTGGAAAACGGTTTTATAAACAAATTTGGGATTAAAATAGTATTGAAATTGTTTGAGGAAAGAGTTTTGATATTTACTATTAGTATAGAAAACCTTTATATTTTTAAAGTGACAAAACACAAAGAAGATTGTAGGAACAATCAATCACTAAAATTCACACACGAAGATGTGAATAAATATCCAACGAAACCGATAAAGAATCCATCGAAATGGATATTCAAAAATCCCTAAAAAGGAGTCATCAAAGTCATAATAATTGATAACATTCAATAGGAAACAACACGAATCGATTTAAATTGGAATTTCAATCCAAAAAGGCAAATTGGACTCAAACAGCAGGTTCAGTCGACTGAACAGAGTTTTCAGTCGACTGACCCTGTGCCTGGAAATTTTCCAGGTTCAGGAAACTTTCTGTTTCCAGTTTCAGTCGACTGTGCAGAGTTTTTCAGTCGACTGAATCATGCCTGGAAACTCTCGGGTTTCAGGTTCAGTCGACTGAACAGAGTTTTCAGTCGACTGAATCATGCCTGGGCTGTTTTTCAGCCTTATTCAAATGATGAGCAAACTCTTCCAAAATGCAACCGGATGGACATTGGCTCTAAGGGTTTATGCCCATCGGCAACCCGGCCCTATATGCTCCCCGATGCATCACCAAAAGCATGATCAAACATCCATAAAAGGATTTTCACACAAATTGACTTAAAAACTCAAAATTTGGAATATTCACAAAACCAATCCAAATCAAGAGCAAATGCACATGAAGAAGTGTTAGGAATTCATACCCAACAACCAAAGATAATTATAGTCATAGATGTGAGATAAAAATCTCACCTTTTCACAAAATCAAACAAGAAGAAGCTTGAAAGCAAATGGAGAATCACCCTCTCTTCAACACAACCCAAATGAGCTTGAATCTATGCTCAAAACAAGAACATTCTCAAAATTAGGTTTAGGAATTTCTGAAATTGGTAAGAGAATAAGTTGGAGAAGAAGAAGAGAAGCTTACCAATGGGTTCTTCTTGAGTTTGGAGCTAGGAATTTGATTTGCAAGAGAAACTAGGGTTTTGGAGTTTTAATTTCCAATCTCTCCCACCATTAATGTTATAAAAACTGAAAAGAGAAGAGAATGAGGGTGAGTGGGGGAGAGTGGCTCAGATTTGAGCATAAGTTAACATAGGGCTGAGCCCAAAAACCAAACCCAAAGTAAAAAAGTAGCAAAAATCAACTTTCTCCAAACATATCGAAGCTTATACTCAAAAAGGTCGCAAACGGCATTTTAAACTCAATGGGAGTGGTCCCGAGTCCTAATTCGACCGTATGCAAAAAGTAGCTTTTCGGACTAAAATCCGACTAACGATAAAATATTTAAATAAAATATTTAAATATAAAATCGATAAATATGCGGGTTGTTACAGACTGAACATATACAGTAAATAAATAATCATAGATCACAGACACAGAGTAATAAATGCAGTGGAAACAAAAGATAGTAGTTCATGAAGCTACTATATACATATCAGAGTTAAATAAGGTACAACATATGTCTTGAATAAAATAGTCAAATACAATATCAGAATACATCACCGGAATCGACTGAATATCTGAAAGCTGGATAAATCGCTGGATCTCCAAGCGAAGCTCCAACTCCAAAGGTGAGTCTCAAAAGCTGAACCACTCAGTCTGGCCCGAACGTAAAGCAAAACACAAAACACTCGAGTCAGGATTAACATTCTTATATCAATAAATCCAACTCAAGTGAAATAACAACTGAAATACAAGAAACTCAAAGGACGTTGGAATAACCATCCTCTAAGGATCCGTTAAACTATCTACTATGTAGTAGTGTACGCTAAGTAGATAATGTCTATCAATAATATAAAGTATCAAAATAGCGTTAAGGCGTTACCATTTTCCCCCTTAACACATTTTATATAAGCATCATAGTCTATACAGCACTGTAAACTCCACCGTAAACTAGTGGGATATCAGGGAGTACTCCATAGGTGTAACACAAAACAAACCGTAGTGGCCGCGTATATAGGGATACAAGTATGACAAGGCACATGAGGCAATACCCAAGGTAGCGAAACTACCGTTTGCCTGATCCGGACTGGTGAGAACACATCGCCGTAACGATCGCAACACCGCGAAACAACACTCCCAAGATTTCGAGGGTGCACACCAATCAATAACAAATAATGAGTAGTTTACGAAGAAGTGTGTTCGCTCGAGGTGGCTAACCCCATTTTGCCCGGCACGGCTCCTATTTTAGTCATTTCCAATTTGATACAAGTGTCAAGGCTATCCATTTCCGTTCTCTTTCTTCAGTCATCACGTACATCATTCCAACCACTTCATTCTGGATCACACTCCGCGTATACTTATTAAAGTGGTTTTCGGTTTAGACAGAGAGTATGTCCATAACCGATCCCGGTTTCTTTAATAACTTTCGTAATTATTACACCGATTAATCGTTTAATAAATTTCAAAAACCAAATCAATTTCAATTTCAATTAGATTTGTAAACCAACATTCCATTTGTCTTTCCATATCAATTTCCATAATTTACGTTTCAAAACTTCCTAATTACAATTTCAAAACCTTATAATTCAATTTTTATTTAAAACAATTCAAATATTGATTCAAGTTCGTATATAAATTTCATTCCGTAATCATTTAAATTAATTTAATTTAACATTCAAATCAATTTAAACTCATTGATCGATTTCATTCAATATTCGTAAGTTAACTTATCATCCCAAAACAACTCTTTTCAAATTTCCAATTCATCAAATCAATTACCTAAGTTCAACTCCATTATATCAAAACTTACAAATTGAATTAAATTAAAATTTTCAAATCAAATTCTTTAAATTTCAAGTCTTATATTAATTTCAATAAATCACATTTTATTTCTTGTTGAAGAAATTCGATTTCACTTATTTACTAATTTAATGTAAACAAATTTCCAAAACTTAATTATTACATAACTCAATTTCACTTATTAAAGAAATTCAATTTCAATTATCAAATAATTCAATTTTATTTAATTATTAAATAATTCAATCTGATTAAACTATAAAATAATTTCAAAACTTAATTATTAAATAATTTCGACACTTAATTATTAAACAATTTCACCACTTAATTATTAAATAATTTCAAAACTTAATTCAATCATTTCTTAAATTAAATGATGTTCTTCATCAATTACATTGCTAATATTTTGTTTCAGATTATTAAATATTAACATTTAAATTTCACTAGAACTCAAATTCCATCTTCATTAAAAACCCTTATTATTTTATTCAAATAAAATCTTTATTTTTTTTAAAAATCAAATTATTAACCAATCGGGTTTTTATTTAATTCTCTAACCTAAGTCAAAGTTTTATTTGGGTATTTATCGTTTCAACCCGATTGCATTTCAATTCACAAATCAAAGCATATCAAAGGAAACTTGTAGTGTGATAACTGGGATGGTGTCAAAGTAAATAAACAAGCAATAACAACAATCAATAAAAATCCGATAATTAATTCAAATAATCTCGAAATAATCGTATTAATTGACATTGTTGTTTGTGCAAATTAATATAATTATTTCTAGAATCTACACTATCATTTCATGTAGATTAAAGATTATTACACTAATATTTATACGGTTCTTCAATTGATGTCTATTATTCAATTTCATACAACATCGATTTAAACAACATACATTTAAATGGTTCAAGGTGTAATTAATCATATTTCTACGCGTCAAGTAATTAAACATTTAAAGGGGTCATATAATGCAAATGTCATCTAATCAAATTTAACACATATATCAATTTCAAATCGTTAACTCCTACGTCAGTTTCAATTGTAAATTATTTATCACTTCATACATTAACAATTTAACGTCCAATATCAACATCAAACAATCAATCATTTGCTAACCAAACTGGATTATCATCGGACAGATAACAGATAATGGTGTCAGATGTCACAGGTGAACTGATACAGGTAATAACATATATTTAACAGTGTAAATAACTAACAGCAGCATATTTCAATTGTCGTTTCAATTGAAATCAAATTAAATAAATAAAAGAACATCAATCGTGAGTGATTTCTCACCTTTCGAGGTTAGAGAGAACGAGAATGAGATGAGCTACAAATCCAAAGCAAGGTGAGATGGGCACAAATTCGACAGACAAGCTGATCGATAAGAAATAGACGAAATCATATCAAAACTGGATCGATGTAGATAAAATCGAAACAAAGTATATTATATTATTATTTCATTAAACCAATATTAATTAAAGACGGAAAATGAAATCTTTATATACATATATACAAATATCTTATATACAACTCTCATGTACCTTATAATATATAATAAAGTATACATATATCTTTAACATAAAACATATATGGAAACCGGAACATACGAGATACAATCTATCAAAGTGTGCTTATACATTATTATATATGTTCGAACAGTAGGAGCCTAGTAACCAACTAGTTTATATAACATATACAAATTTATCTATTTATTTATTTATTTTTATTTTTTATATAACGTAAGTCCATAAACCAAATAACTACTATACGTATATACTGATAACATACAAAAGAAAAAAGAAAATAAAAAAAATAAAAAAAATAAACAAACTTCAATTGATGTAAACTAATGTAAAATAACTTTAACCCATCTGCAACTTAAAATATGCAAGTTGACAAACTATATAAACCTTATAATATGCCACAATTAACTAATATAAGCTATTATCATACTGTAAACCTAAGAGAGTTCTAAATAAAGAAAACAAAACATACATATACAGCCTGGTTATAACATATGAAATCCTATATTATTCTCACTTTACATATAACTATAGAGCAAAAATCGGGCAAACTTAATATCTAATATATATAGTAATACGCTTAAACATAGTATATTTAAAAGCTATGCAGACTTCAAACAATATTTATATATACTCTGTTTTGAACCAATACTGTTATATATATACACTGTATGATTTATGATATATAGTTGGCTTAAATAAAATATAATATACTTATATATACATAAGACATAAACAAAATATTATAAGGTTTTTTTTTTATATAAAATACAGTCGCTAAAATCAAGTATATATATACGTGTTAACTATATGCATGTAATAAGTTAAATATACCAAAACTAACAGATGTAGTTTATACTCATCTAAGCAACAACAAAAGAAAACCATCAACCTATATAAATATATATTACCTAAGATAATAGAAGAGAAGAGACAGCTCGGTGAAAACTGGAGATGGTGATGGAGTTTGCCGACTCGGCCGAAGGCTGTAAATGTTTGGGTGATTGAGAAAGGAACTCATGCTGCTGTTCGAGGAGGGGAGGCCGAAAATAGGAAATGGGCTTGGCACTTTGGTTATTGCTTGGTTGGAGATGCGTTCGGTGGTGGCTGTCGTGGTGAGGTGTAGGCGGAACTTCGGCCGAGGTTGCGGAGGAAGGTGGGTGGGAGGTTCGGGTCGCTGGGTTTGAGGAGGATAGGTGGTGATCTTCAGCGATGTTGGGTGGTGGAGGGACGCGTGGTCATCGGCGAGGCTACGGGTTTGGGTGGGGTGCTTGGTGCTGTAATAGTTTCGGCGGCTGCAACTACAGGCGGAGAAGTTTCGGCAACAAGGGAGAGAGGTTCGGGTGGAAGCTTGCAGGGAAGGCATGCACGCGTGTATGAAAAGGGAAAGGTCCGGTTCATTTTTTCTTTTGCAAAAATTATTTACAGTGGAGGAAGAATAGGATTTAGGAAGATGAAAGAGAGTGTAGTTTTGTACCTGAAGCCAAGAATGAATGGATACAATAGAGTAGTAATTCGTTTGAAATTTGATTATGCACAGTAATTCTTGTTTTGAAATATGAACCGCATCACCTATTTCCAAGACACAACTCCCATCAGCCAACTACTCAAATAAATGCACCACAACCCAAGAGTTTTTTTCAAAATTTTGAACTTAGATTGTTGCTAGTTTGGATTGAATATTTTTAATCGGTTACTCCGAAACGGTTAAATTTACGCGACGATTTACGTCGGACTCTGATTCGCACAAATGAATATACCGTTTTGATCAGCGCGACGAGGCGCTTCCAATGGTACACCGATAATTGTGGTACGATTGAATTATAAGAATTCAAATTTTATACTAGCGGAAAATGCAGGAAAAACGTATAAAAATAAGATCGACGGAGCTAAAGAAGTCCGAATTAGGAAAAAAGAAAAATGACGTCTTGCTCAGAAGATGATTTACAGTTTTTCTATATAAAAATATTCAGGTTTCGAAAATATTTTATTGTCATCAATTCCTAACTGATTAAATTGAAATAAAATTACACACGAAAATAAACTCTCATATTTTCGGATGAAAATTTACCAGTTGCTATGTTAAAATAGACACTTTTCAAATATTAAATTATTATTTCAAATTTTTATTATTTCAAATTTCACAAAATTCAATTAATTAAATAAATAAAACAAATAAAATTATTAAAAATTTCGGGTCGTTACACTCTTCCCCACTCATAACTTTTCGTCCCCGAAAAGGAAGGAGGTAGGAGAATAGAAACAACCAGAAAGAAAATAGATTGAAAATAGAGTAAAACAATTAATTCAAACCATATAAATTTCAATTTAAATTAATTTATATTCAACAATTGACTTTAAACTCAAGGAATTTCATTAACTTGGTTTATTTTCAATTTATCATTGTTTGTTACAAAATTTATTTCAAGCAACAATTTATTTTATTAATCCGTTTATTATTCAAATAACCTAGTATTCTATTTATCTCTATTAATCATTTAATAATTAAACTTTAAGTGTATAACATTTATTATAAGCACTCAAATTTTATTTATAAAAACATTTTATATTGTATCTTATCCAATTTCTTAAATTAACAATTTCAAAGATCATAAATTTGAATAGTCATTAATTATAATCAAATTTTATTCGAAAATTTTTAATTCTTTTTTATTCCAAATTATTATTAAATTTATTCTACTTAATATATCTATCACATATATACTACGTATATTTACACTTATTATAACTACTCAAATTTGTTTAAATTTTCTTTTAGCATTATTTTATATTGTATATTATCCAATTACAAAGTTAAATTTTGAATGATAAGGTAAGTTATATTGCAATGTAATTTAGTATTATACCAGTAAAATTTTCTAATTCAATTATTTCAAATTTAACTATCCATTCAAAATTTTGGCTTCAATTAAAATTGAAATCATCCCTTAACCAAATTTTAAAAATTAAATTTGCGATTGACTAAAAACAATTTAGAGATAAATATATACTATATATCAAACCAAATCTATACTCATATACTTATATATTATAAATCAAGTCATACCTTAGAAATTCAAATCAGTTTAATTATTTTCCAAAACAAAACTGTACCAAAGCTACAGAATGGCATCGCCATATTGAAACTCGAAAATGAATGTCGATGATACGGCCATCATCACTGAAATTATTTTCCAGCGACAATAGAGGAGAGTACTGATTTAAAACCCTTTAAAATTTCTTTCAAATGATTTCTATTCGAAAATACTTCATATAATATGCATTTTAAAATTTAAACCCAAAGTTTGAAATCACCAGAAATTAAATTCTCAAATTCTTTGTTTAAATTCGTTTTAAACTCTAAATCATTTTATAAACCATATTTTATAACTTGCCTCTATTTATATGTTGGGAAAAAAATCAGTAGTTTACAGAACAATAACCGAAAATCAAATATTGTCATTTTAACAACCAATTTATTAAAAGTTTAGTTATAGAAAATTCATACTTATATATAATATAATCATACAAATTTTATTAAATTTACCAATTTGAAAACAATATTGTGTCAGTTTGCTTTGTTCAAGTGTTTTGGAAATCCTATCGATAGTGTTGATCAGACGAATCGATCGAAAACCCAAATCAACGTCAACAACTCAAACAACACAATATATATATCACATTTTTAATATTAATTCACAAATACACTTCCTCGCTCGACGATACAAGAATGGATTTCAAAGCAAGGATAAGGATTCAAATTTGATGAACTCAAATTAAAGAGAATTCTGATTCGAAGACAAGTTCGAAACAAAGATAAGATAATTAAATAACAAAAAAGGACGATGGATAAGTTTATATAAATCGCGGGCAACCTTAACCGGGTCGACCGTGACTTCAAGAATAAGATCAGTGCAGAATTCTGAGGCAAATCTTCATTTGATCTTAAGAAATAGAATTCAGGAATAGCACGAGATAAATAGCATCGTAAACCGAGGATATAGAAATCTCCGGTAAATCGATGTCTATTGTAAAGGAGTTTCACCCATTTTTTAAATAAATTTGAGATTGGCAAGACCGCTGACTCATTATGAAGATCATTCGAAGTGGAGTTATGGGATACTCCAGAATTAAAAGAAGACGAATAGTGAGGGACACGAATGGATTTTAGAACCACAGGGAATGTTCCAAAAATTCAAAGGAATCGAGTCAAAAGGGAGAGATTCAAACTCGAATGAAAGTGTTTCTGCAAATACATTTACCTTGTATGCTAAGTTTTGCCTAGAGCTACCAAAGCTCTGATACCAACTGTAACGACCCGCTATTTTGGACTATTCGCATCCGCATATGTCAGACTTCAATAATTCAAAATACCGAATTGTTAATTTAAATTTGGCAAAACTAAACATATACAGTAAATAAATAATCACAGATCACAGGGTAATAAATGCAGCGGAAACAAAAGATAGTAGTTCATGAAGCTACTATATACATATCAAAGTAAAATAAGGTACAACAGATGTCTCGAATAAAATAGTCAAATACAATATCAGAATGCATCACTGGGATCGACTGAATATCTGAAAGCTGGATAGATAGCTGGATCTCCAAGCGAAGCTCCAACTCCAAAGGTGAGGTGAGTCTCAAAAGCTGAACCACTCAGTCTGACTCGAGCGTAAAGCAAAACACAAAACACTCGAGTCAGGATTAACATTCTTATATCAATAAATCCAACTCAAGTGAAATAACAACTGAAATACAAGTAACTCAAAGGATGTTGGAATAACCATCCAAGAATCCGTTAAACTATCTACTATGTAGTAGTGTACGCTAAGTAGATAATGTCTATCAATAATATAAAGTATCAAAATAGCGTTAAGGCGATACCATTTTCCCCCTTAACACATTTTATATAAGCATCATAGTCTATACAGCACTGTAAACTCCACCGTAAACTAGTGGGATATCAGGGAGTACTCCATAGGTATAACACAAAACAAATCGTAGTGGTCGCGTATATAGGGATACAAGTATGACAAGGCACATGAGGCAATACCCAAGGTAGTGAAACTACCGTTTGCCTGATTCGGACTGGTGAGAACGCATCGCAGCAACGATCGCAACACCGCGAAACAACACTCCCAAGGTTTCGAGGGTGCACACCAATCAATAACAAGTAATGAGTAGTTTACGAAGAAGTGTGATCGCTCGAGGTGGCTAACCCTACTTTGCCCGACACGGCTCCTGTTTTAGTCATTTCCAATTTGACACAAGTGCCAAGGCTATCCATTTTCGTTCTCTTTCTTCAGTCATCACGTACATCATTCCAACCACTTCATTCTGGATCACACTCCGTGTATAGTTATTAAAGTGGTTTTCGGTTTAGACAGAGAGTATGTCCATAACCGATCCCGGTTTCTTTAATAACTTTCATAATTATTACACCGATTGGTCGTTTAATAAATTTCAGAAACAAAATCAATTTCAATTTCAATTAGAATTTGTAAACCAACATTCCATTTGTCTTTCTATATCAATTTCCATAATTTACGTTTCAAAACTTCCAACTTACTATTTCAAAATCTTATAATGCAATTTCAATTTTTATTTAAAAAAAATCAAATATTGATTCAAGTTCGTATATAATTTCATTCCGTAACCATTTAAATTAATATAATTTAACATTCGAATCAATTTAAACTCATTGATCGATTTCATTCAATATCCGTTAAGTTAATTTATCATCCCAAAACAACTCTTTTTAAATTTCTAATTCATCAAATCAATTACTTAAGTTCAACCCCATTATATCAAAACTTACAAATTGAATTAAATTAAATTTGTAAAATCAAATTCTTTAAATTTCAAGTCTTATATTAATTTCAATAAATCACATTTTATTTCTTGTTGAAGAAATTCGATTCACTTATTTACTAATTTAATTTAAACAAATTTCCAAAATTTAATTATTACAGAACTTAATTTCACTAATTAAAGAAGTACAATTTCAATTATCAAAGAATCCAATTTTATTTAATTATTAAATAATTCATTCTCATTAAATTATAAAATAATTTCAAAACTTAATTATTAAATAATTTCAACACTTAATTATTAAATAATTTTACCACTTAATTCAATCATTTCTTAAATTAAACGACGTTCTTCATCAATTACATTGCTAATATTTTGTTTCAGATTATTAAATATTAACATTTAAATTTCGCTAGAACTCAAATTCCATCTTCTTTAAAACCCTTATTACTTTATTCAAATAAAATCTTTATTTTCTTTAAATCAAATTATTGACCAATCGGGTTTTTATTTAATTCTCTATCCTAAGTCAAAGTTTTATTTGGGTATTTATCATTTCAACCCGATTCCATTTCAATCCACAAATCAAAGCATAGCAAAGGGAACTTGCAATGTGATAACTGGGATGGTGTCAAAGTAAATAAACAAGCTATAACAACAATCAATAACTATCCAATAATTAATTCAAATAATCTTGAAATAATCGTATTAATTCACGTTGTTGTTTGTGCAAATTAATATAATTATTTCTAGAATCTACACTATCATTTCATGCAGATTAAAGATTATCACACTAATATCTATACGGTTCTTCAATTGATGTCTATTATTCAATTTCATACAACATTGATTTAAACAACATACATTTAAATGGTTCAAGATGTAATTAACCATATTTCTACATGTCAAGTAATTAAACATTTAAAGAGGTCATATTATGCAAATGTCATCTAATCAAATTTAACACATACATCAATTTCAAATTGTTAACTCCTACGTCACTTTCAATTGTAAATTATTTATCACTTCATACATTAACAATTTAACATCCAATATCAACATCAAACAATCAATCATTTACCAACCAAACTGGATTATCATCGGATAGATAACAGATAATGGTGTCAGATGTCACAGGTGAACTGATATAGGTAATAACATATATTTAATAGTGTAAATAACTAACAGCAGCATATTTCAATTGTCATTTCAATTGAAATCAAATTTAATTAATAAAAGAACATTAATCGTGAGTGATTTCTCACCTTTCGATGTTAGAGAGAACGAGAATGAGATGAGCTACAAATCCAAAGCAAGGTGAGATGGGCACGAATTCGACGGACAAGCTGATCGATAAGAAATAGACGAAATCAAATCAAAACTGGATCGATGCAAATAAAATCGAAACAAAGTATATTATTTCCTAAACCAATATTAATTAAAGACGGAAAATGAAATTTTTATATTCATATATACAAATATCTTATATACAACTCTCATGTACCTTATAATATATAATAAAGTATACATATATCTCTAACATAAAACATATTTGGAAACCGGAACATACGAGATACAATCTGTTAAAGTGTGCTTATACATTATTATATATGTTCGAATAGTAGGAGCCTAGTAACAAACTTGTGGGTTCTGTGGTGGCTGTCGTGGTGAGGTGTAGGCGGAACTTCGGCCGAGGTTGCGGAGGAAGGTGGGTGGGAGGTTCGGGTCGCTGGGTTTGAGGAGGACAGGTGGTGATCTTCAGCGATGTTGGGTGGTGGAGGGATGCATGGTCGTCGGCGAGGCTATGGGTTTGGGTGGGGTGCTTGGTGCTGTAATAGTTTCGGCGGCTGCAACTACATGCGGAGAAGTTTCGGCAACAAGGGAGAGTGGTTCGGGTGGAAGCTTGCAGGGAAGGCATGCACGCGTGTATGAAAAGGGAAAGGTCCGGTTCATTTTTTCTTTTGCAAAAATTATTTACAGTGGAGGAAGAATAGGATTTAGGAAGATGAAAGAGAGTGTAGTTTCGTACCTGAAGCCAGGAATGAATGGATACAATAGAGTAGTAATTCTGGTTTTGAAATATGAACCGCCTCACCTATTTCCAAACATAACTCCCATCAGCCAACTACTCAATTAAATGCACCACAACCCAAGAGTTTTCTTCAAAATTTTGAACGTAGATTGCTGCTAGTTTGGACTGAATATTGTTTAATCGGTTACTCCGAAACGGTTAAATTTACGCGACGGTTTACGTCGGATTCTGATTCGCACAAATGAATATATCGTTTTGATCAGCACGACGAGGCGCTTCCAACGGTACACCGATAATTATGGTACGATTGAATTATAAGAATTCGAATTTTATACTAGCGGAAAATGCAGGAAAACGTAGAAATATAAGATCGACGGAGCTAAAGAAGTCTGAATTTGGAAAAAAGAAAAACGACGACTTGCTCAGAAGATGATTTACAATTTTTCTATATAAAAATATTCAGGTTTCAAAAACATTTTATTTTCATCAATTCCTAACTAATTAAATTGAAATAAAATTACACACGAAAATAAACTTTTATATTTTCGGATGAAAATTTACCAGTTGCTATGTTAAAATAGATGCATTTCAATATGAAATTTTTATTTCAAAATTTTATTATTTAAATTTCACAAAATTCAATTAATTAAATAAATAAAACAAATAAAATTATTACAAATTTACGGGTCGTTACACTCACTCATTAATTTTTGAATTTATGGTATCGATTCGAAGAAGTTGCTCAAAAGATCATAGATGAAATCAATCTCTCGAAAACCTTAATTTTTGGTTTGAGGGAGGAGATAAAAATATGGGTTACAGCTGCCTGTAAGAATAATATATATATCGAAGGCAACTAGTGCGGTCATATGAATGTATCTCCTACCAAAACCGGAACCGCAGTGTTCTCATGTATTTTTTTTGATGGGCTGTAACTTATTTCTTCCGCCCATTTCACTACCAATATGTAATATAAATACAGCTCGCTGTATCAAAAGTATTGTACTAAGAATCATATTGAGTCATCAATAAAACATTATCTCTCTTTCATTTACATTCAAAAACCATCAAAATCAAATCAGCCTCATCGCTCAACAAATTCTCACAATTTGGTAAAATTCCATACGCTCCCTTGGAAAAACTATCAGGGAAAACATGTTAAATTTATTTAACTACGGAAGGCGTTGGTGTAGACATCCCCATGTGCAGCCTATTTTAGCATTTTATCCTAGTATGATCAATGAATCACACGCACCTAAATGATTAGGAAATCCCACCGATCTTTTAGTATTTGTATTTTTAAGGAGGGAATTGAGTCTTTGGTTTGTTGTTACTAGGAGACACATCCACCTTTGGGCGGAGGAGCACACAGATCGCCACAGTCAATATATACCTATGGCGCAGACACAATTCACACCAAAGTATTTCACTACTTTGGTTGATATATATCAGTAAACTATTGCCCTATTCCGAAATCCAAAATGTGCCAATTCAATAGAGTTTAGCGTTTTCTACATCAAACTTATTGTGTATATGTTAATGTAAAAATGAAACCTGCGTTTCAAAAGATAGCAGGTAGAAGTTGGAAATTGCAACTTTAGTGATGAGATGTAAACTTTTACAACGGTTGGATATATATAAGATAAATCCGATGTAGAATTTTAGGTAGTGTTTGGTTTGTTATTTTTAGTTTGGTTTTCGTCTATACAAAAATGCACACGACGCATTTATACTGTCTAAAACGACCGTTTTGGAAAACGAAGTTAACATACAAAATAAAAAACAACTATTTTTTTGTTTTCCACGTTTTGAAAATTACATAAGCACGTGAAACAATCCACTCTTCATCGTCCCTCTATCCCCCTCAACCTTCCATCCGTCTTTCTTTCGTCCCCTCCGTCGTCCTTTCATTCTTTTCTTTTTAGAAAGACAAATTGAAAACACAAAATTCATTTTTAAAACAAACACTACATTATTTTCTGGTTTTTCTTATAGTTTATTATGGTGCATTATCTTTTGGTCACACTATCATATTTTTTTTCCCTATAGGTTTCAGAACATGAATTCTGCTTCCAACGGAAGAAAAGACAATATTTATTTTCGCCAAAATCCTTTTAGAGAAATTTTCAATGTCTCAGGAAATGGCCTAAAGTTTTTATCGAAAAGTTACGGATAGATTTAACTCATACAAAAAGGCTATATTGTTGTTGGATGTGCAACAAACGAAGAATAAGCACGAAAATAATCATAGTTTTTTTAAGTATAAGAAGATGAGAAACAAAATTTAAGTAGGTTAGGATGTCACAGAAAACGCTGATGTTGGCAATGACGACTAATGGGTAGACAAAGCAAAGGTTTTTGTATTTTTTTCAGAAACATTAGAATACCAAATTCTAATGCATCTTTATATACCATTTAAAACATTGGTAATATAATACACAAACGAAAAGATGCATCGATACTCGATCAGGGGTATCTAGAGATTATTTTCAAATATGTGCTCAATGGTAACATGTCGTACTCTCTATTCAACCTAAAACGCTAACTACTGATCGATGATGATATTTCTCTTGATTCTTAACCTCTGTATCAAATCACACCCTTAAATGTGATAATGTTAAGAGTGTGTTTTTTTGAAAATTATTTAATTATTATACAACTTAACTTTTGTAAATTAATCTTTTTCAAAATAAAGTATGTTTTTGACTTAGGTTTCTATTGAATATGTTGTGGTTGAATCGGTTGCACTGAGCAACAAAAAATCTAAACAATATTTCAAGAAAATCAATTTTAGTTTATTGCTGTAACAACCCACTATTTTGCACCATTCAAACTCGACAATAAATTAAAACATGTCTAACTTGAATAGTTCAAAACAATAGATTGTAAATAAATTTGAAGCAAATGAAATCAAATCACAGAATCACAGACACGGAAATCAGAATACTCGCAGCAGAATAGAATTACTTAGTGGTTCATGAGGCCACTATCACATAATCTCAAAATAAGTAAATTTTACATAGTCTTTAACCCAAATATAGTTTGAAATCACCACAGAAACTCAATATTCAATTGTCTCAATTACAAAAGCTAAAATAAGAACTGAACAGAAACATGACAGCAGCTTGGAAAGAGATGATCTTCAAAAGTCCTAGCTTTCGGGATGAAGTACGAACTGAAACTCAGGCCGACCCGAGCGTAAAATAAAAACATAAACACTCGAGTCAGGACATACATACTTATACAGTGTAAGATAATTCAAGTGAACTGCAATATAGATACAAATAACTTAAAGGATGCTTGGGACCGCACATCCTCTAAGGATCCGTTAAACTATTTACTATGTAGTAATATTTCGCTATTATAATAGCGTCTATTGGTAAAGTAAATTTACTTTTAAATATCATGAAGGAGTGACCCAATATTCCCCTTAACACGTAATAGTCCCAGTAGTCCATCCAATATCGTAGTCCCTCCTGATCGGGAAGCCACCAGAGGATACCACACGGGCTACGGGAGAAAACCAAACTCGTACAAGGCTCGCTATGGTAGGTGACACGGCACAACTAGGCAATGCCAGGGTAGATATACAGATTACACATCCGGACCAGTGGTAACGCGTAGCCGCTACTACCGCCCATCTCGAACAACACTCCCAAATCAAAGATGCGCACCAAACAATCACAAAGTAATGGATTGGCATACGAAGAAGTGCATTCGATCAAAGGTGCTACCTCATTAATCCGAGAATCGCTACTGTTTTAGCCACCTTATGCCAACTCACGGGAGTCGGGTCCACGTATTTACCTCAAAGAAAACGTCACCACCATCCTACTTCATTCTGGAATCTCCATCGCATACACAGTTGTCAAAGTGGTTTTCGGTATCGACAGAGAGTATGCCCATATCCGATCCCAGTTTCTTTAACAACCATTGTTATTATTACCCGTGGTTATAAAAATCCAAAATAGTTTTATATTTCAATCAAAATACTACATTTAAAACTATTAAAAATGAAGTTATAATTCTTACAAAATCCAATATAAATCCCAAAGGTTTAGCCTTAGTTCATTTGTATTAACTACAGCATTTGCGCAGTGCGGTAATATCCTTTACAACAGATTGGAGTAGATTAAATTTTAGACTTCAATATAATTTCAACAATAATTAAACCTTAAATTAAACCAATTTAGCTTATATAATCATAATTTCCACCTTCGAATAGTCATTTAATTTACTCAATAATTTATTATTACTATAAAGTAATTTTTTTTCAAATATATATCTAATTTCTCTATACTTTACTTATTAAAATCAAGTGCAAAATTCTCTATAAATTTTACTTAGTAATTAAGTTCAATTACAAATTCAAAAATAAACTAAATTTCTAATCAATTTCTTAACTTACCTTTATTCTAAACCACTTTACATTTCTAAATTTGGTTATATTTCAACTTCGATTTTAAAGTATTCACTTTATTTAACTATTTAATTCATAGACAATTTTACCCTTTATTTATTTACTTATATTCAATTTTATGCCGAAACATCATAATTTATTTCTTAACTTGAATTTCATTTTATTTTACAAATCAAAATTTACAAAATAAATTTATGCTTTAAATTCTGAACATTTATTTATTTATTTACATCTTTAACTTGTATAATATCACTGTCATTTTAATCCAATTTTAAACAAAATTTAATATTTGCAGAAATTATATATATATATATATATATATATATATATATATATATATATAACCACAGACCTGTATAAGATTTTCAAACCTAGGTCAAGTGATACGGATAATATATCATTTCAATCCGTAATTTACAAAGAAAATCCGGGTTCTATCATTTCAAACCCACAATCCCAAGTTAAATAATAAATAAATAAATAAATAAATAAATAAATAAATATCGTTTAGGCCCATCATTTCAGCCCGTAATGGTTCTATTCTACATGGGGCTTGTAGTGTGATAAACAGTAAATAAATAAATGGTATAACAACATAAATATAACAGTGTGAAATATAACTGATGATGGGTAAATTTAGTAACGGGGTTTTTAAACATCATAAATTTATCATAGGCAATTAAAATATAAAATAAAATCATTCTACAATTTCACTTGTAAATAATTATAGATCTATAAGTACGTTTGTCAGGTGAGAAATACTCACCTTTTTGTCGCTGAATATTTTAGTCAAATCAACGGTATCCACACCGGGAACGAACAGAAGGCACGATCAAATATTGGAAGATGTAACGACTCGATTCAAATCTTGAACAAAAATAATTAAATAAAACTAAGTACGCGAATTAAATTACGGACAAAGAAAATTTTTAAATAAAACAAAATTTGGAACGAGCTTTAAAAATAAAAGGATAATGGACTCAATTTGCTCGACCACTCCACCCTACGACTTGACCACATTCTCAAGGCTCGTCCCAAATTTTCCTATTTATGTATGCATGCGTGTTAATAGTGGGATATTTTGGCAAAAAGATGAAACAAAGGTGGTGCAAACATATATACTTTTAACATACAGGTGGCACACATTTTATTTTCTTCAGAAATGCAAAAGTTAATTGCAAACTTAGTCCTCAGTTTGGACAACACACACTATGCTTGACCCATACATTTATGTTCTGACATGCACGCATATTTCTACTTCTCCCTTTATTTTTTTATTTTTTTTTAACTGAAAGCATGCACATCACGGCAATGGTGATAATGCCTCAAACATGCACAGGTGGCTCCCTATAATTTTCTCTAACCTGAAAGCATGCACGTAAGTCACGGCAGTGACACACGATCATGCACAGGTGGCTAAAATGTATAAATGATCCTCGACTCATTTTTCTTTTTTTTAGGCATGTGCACCGATATAAATAAAAAGTGGTGCAAACACATTTTCTTTTTCTCTGAAAGCACGAGCTCATGCAACTCGGCCAACTGATGCATCAAGGAGAGGGTTGCACTAATGGTGGGGGAGAGGATGTAGGTGGTCGTGCAACGGGGTGAATGGTCGAGCCTTTTTCGGTGGAACGGTGAATATTGTTAATACCAAAAAAATATAAATAAAATAAAAGAAGGAAGAAGCTTGCGGCCATTACCTGCAACACGAGCGCAAGAAGATGAAGGCCACAATTTGAGATGTAAAATGAAGTTGTACGTGGCTTGCATTTATAGGAAGAAATTTTCGTTGCTTTGAACGCAAGAAAATGATTATAAGAGCAAATCCAGGTATGCGAGATTTATGTAATTGCGTTAAAAAAAAGATTTTTTTTTTTTTGATATTTTAAAAAGGCCACGCGTTGATTGAGCACGGATTTATATTCTTATTACATGGCCACTCGATTCTATTCCTATTATAAGTAATAGGTAGAAAATCTTGTTGCGTGATGGAGTTATGATATGGGTTTTTAATTTATAGGGTTGCGTAAATCAAGTGATAAAGTGGCAAGCAATATCTTGGCAAACATTTTGTACTCGTTTTAAAAAAAAATTAGGAAGTAAATGCATTGATTAAAACGCAAGAAATATTTATAAAATGGGAAGGCGAAGATAAAGGAGGCAATCAGATTGGAACTAAATATTGCGTACGTGACTAAGTATTTACACGAAAACTTGCATTGATTTAGAGAGACAACGGCCAGCAAAAATTGAGTTTTGAATGATTTAATTTTTGATAAGCAATAATTGATTTTGGACGGCTATGAATCAAAGATTTTATACCAAATTTAAAACAAATTGAAGACAATGGAAAGTGTAACGCTTACACGTGAATTCAGGGTACTATAAATTTGAACGGCTATAATTAATTTATTTATTATTTAAGGTAAGAGTTTAAGAACGCGCACTTTAGACACAATAATTTAATCAAACGTACTCTCACATTTATAATAAAAGTAACACATTTAAATTTTCACGTTTTTATTTATTTGCTACTTATATTAGTAAAATATACGTAATTTATAAAATACGTACTATTTACCACCAAATTAATCAAAATGGGTATAAACGTACAAATTAAAACGTGCCTTTTATAAAGCTTATTTGTACACTATCTATATTATTCAATCTAAAATTTATTAACATTATTTAACTAAGAAACAAATGTGTATATGTATAAATTTTATTTCTTTTACATAATATTAATTACTTATATTAAAGGTATATAACCAATTTTTAAAAGGACAAAAGTAAAGTATAGAATGTTGTTACAAATATATTCAGTTAAATTAAAAGAATTGGAAATTAGAGTTTAAAAGATTTACAATCCCAATCAATGTTTAACTTTAACCAAAATAAGAATTATAGAATTTTCTTATATTTATAAAATTTGGGTGATTTATTTATAGTTAAATTCACAATTCAACTTTCATAAAATAAAACCCCAGAGTTATAAATAAAGAATAAAATATTGCTAAAATTTTTGGGCTATTACACTCTCCCCCACTCAGAAGTTTTCGTCCTCGAAAAGGAACGAAAGAAGGAAAACAAAGGAAGAATAAGATAATAGAGCAAAGTACCTGAAACAAATAATTCCGGATTCGAAGCACGAATGCTCTCCTCTGTCTCCCAGGTGCAATCCCGTTCATCAATGCTCCACTGCACTTTGACCAGGCGGACAGATTTTCTTCTAAGTTGTTTCGTACCTTGATCGACGATACGAAGCGGCTTCCTTTCAATAGTTAGGTCAGGCTCGATGTCCAAACTATCAAGAGCAGAAGGCTGGATAATGAGAGATGGATCATGAAGACAACGACAAAGGTGGGATACATGGAATACGTTGTGTATTCCAGCGAATTTCTCGGGCAAATCCAGTCGATAAGCAAGAGACCCAATCCTTTCCAAGATGCGGAATGGACCGGTGAACCGAGGAATAAGCTTCCCTCTACGCCCAAACCGAACCACATTTCTTAAAGGAGAAACCTTAAGAAAAACTAAATCACCAACTGCAAACTCCAAACTTCTTCTTCGACGGTCAGCGTACTTCTACTGCCTATCCTGAGAAATCCTTAACCTTCTCTTAATCTCCTTAACGTTCTCCGAAGCTTCCAAAATCATATCGGGACCGAGAACTAAGCGATTTCCGGATTCAATCCAGCAAGATGGAGATCTACAAGGACACTCGTATAGAGCAGCAAACGGGGACATCTTAAGACTAGCTTGAAAAAGATAGAATGAGATAGATAAGGGATTAAGATAAGATAAGAACAGAGGATAGGAATTTACACTTGATAACTATTGTTATAGGTGAATTTAAATATTCTTTGTCCGTTTGAACGCCAGTCTGTGGGTGGTAAGCAATGCTTAGATTCAAACGAGTACCCAAGGATTCTTGGAAAGCTTTCCAAAACTGGCTAGTGAAGATAGGGTCTCGATCGCAAACAATGCTAAGGGGAACACCATGGAGACGAACAATCTCCCTCATATAGATCTCAGATAAACTCGAAGCTGAACGGGTAGACTTGACCGGAATAAAATGGGCGGACTTGGTCAGTCTATCTACGATAACACAGATTCTCTCATTTCCCTTCCTAGATCTTGGTAAACCATCGATGAAATCTATAGAAACTTGCCCGCGCTTCCAATTGGGAATCTCCAGAGGTTGCAACAAACCCGGTGTCTTCTGATGATCCGCCTTGACTTGCTGACAAGTCGCACACCTTCTAACAAAAATAGATACGTCGCGCTTCATACCCCTCCACCAATAAAGCTTCTTCAAATCCTGATACATCTTCGCTACACCAGGATGTATGGAAAGTCTGGATTGACGATGTTCCCGAAGTAACTCCTGCCTCAAACCATCAACGTTCGGGACACAAATCCTATTATTAATCCTCAAAATTCCTCTACCATCAATCTGAGCTCTGCTACCATCAGAACTACTACTACCTCTGCTCCAGACATTCTCCATCATGCCTCTAGGCATCATATCCTCATCCTGCTTAGCCATGATACGATCCAAAAGAGGAGAAGAAACAACAAGCTGGCACAACAAAGACTTCTTCCTACTTAATGCATCTGCCACAACATTTGCTTTCCCAGGAGTATAGTTTATGTCAAGGTCATAAGAAGCAAGAAACTCGAGCCACCGAAATTGTCTCTGGTTCAAATCCTTCTGGGTGAAGATATATTTCAAAACTGATGATTGGTGAAGAGGTCAAACTTAGCACCTAAGAGATGATGTCTCCAAAGCTTCAAAGCAAAAACAACTGCCAGCAATTCTAAATCGTGAGCAACGTAATTAGCCTCATGGTTGTTCAACTGACGACTAGCATAGGCAATCACCTTCCCATCTTGCATCAATACCGCTCCCAAACCCTCGCGACAAGCATCGATGTATACTGTCAATCTCTTATTTCCATTCGGAACGGTAATCACTGGTGCGTAAGTAAGCTTATTCTTTAACTCTTGGAATGCCGCTTTACACTTATCGCTCCAAATAAACTTAGCATTCTTTGGAGCTAGAGCAGTGAGAGGTATATAAATCCGAGAAAACTTCTCAATGAACCTCCAATAGTAACCGGCAAGGCCTAGAAAACTACGAATATCAGTTGGAGTCTTATGTTCTTCCCAATCATTGATCGCAGCGATCTTGACTGGATCAACAGAAACTCCATCACTAGAAACAATATGTCCGCGAAATCAGACTTCCTCCTCCCAGAAGTGACATTTTGAGAATTTTCCCTTTAATTGATGGTTTCGAAGAGTCTCTAAAACATACCTCAAATGTGACTTATGCTCATCTCTTGTTTTGGAGAAGACAAGGATGTCATCAATAAAGACTAGAACAAATTTATTGAGCACATCGCGGAAGACACGATTCATCAAGTCGATGAAGAAGGCAAGAGCGTTAGTCAAACAAAAAGGCATAACTAGCCATTCAAAGAATCCGTTCTCTGTATGGAAAGCAGTTTTGGGAATGCTCTCCTCAGCAACTCTAAGCTGGTGGAAACCTGTGGCTAGATCAAGCTGAGAGAAAACAGCCGCTCCGTAAAGTTGATCGAACATATCATTTATGCGAGGCATGGGATATCTGTTTTTTATAGTGAGCTTATTCAGCTCCCTATAGTCAACACACATCCGGAGAGAACCATCGGACTTGGTGACGAAAACTATGCTGCTCCCCATTCTGAAAAGCTAGGTCTGATCAGACCTTTAAAGGATAAATCCTGAATCTGCTTCCTTAATTCGATCTTCTCCCAGGGTGCCATTTTTCTGGGTAGAAGGATTACAGGTCAAGTTCCAGGGTGAGATCGATACGGAAATCAATTTCCTGCTTCGAAGATAGAGAAACGACTTCACCAAACACGTCGGGAAATAGTTTGACTACAGGAGTTGAATTGATATCATCAGGGAAAATATCGAGAGAATAAATGAAACTACCAGCGAACTCCTAAGGCAAACTAAACTGGATCTCTAATGGGTTTCCAAAATCATCTTTAAGGGAAACAGTTCAAGAACTACAAGAGATACGAGCATCTTGCCTATCTAACCAATCACCCCAAGCAATAGATCGAAAGCGTCAAACCCCAAAACATAGAAGTCACTAGTGAAACGGTGATTGAGGTATATAAGCCTTTCTTGCTTACAAAATCCTACTAAGATTTGCAGGGCCTCCGATGGGATTCGAAACACATAAAGGCACAAAAGTAAATTCAGGAAAAAGGTGATGCTCGAATTTATTACAAAGATCCAAAGAAATAAAGCTGTGCGAAGCTCCAGTATCAAATAAAACACGAACCGGTGATTTAAACAAAGTAAAAGAACCCTGAAGTGTACCTTGCGAGTCACTAGGAGCGGAAGCGGGAGCAGGGGTAGGTGCAGTCTGCAGAGCTGGGGAGGACGCAGAAGTAACAACGAAAATCCTTGATGCCTTGCCCTTCTTCTGAGAAGGGCAGTCTCTCTTGAAATGTCCCAGCTGAAGGCAAATGTGGCAAAGGTCTCGCCTAGCCGACTGAGCGGGAGGTGGAATCGCTGCACCAAAAGTAGGACATCTATTTGCGTAGTGTCCCTTCTGGTGGCATCTATGGCAAGTGATGGTAGAAAGGTCTACAGGCGGCCTCTGAGATGACGAAGATGATGATCCAAGCCCTGGAGTCCTATTCTTCTTATGACGGTAGAAGTTGGACTTCCTTTTTTTAGAATTTCCAAAAGACTGAGATGGTGCAGACTGGACAGCTGAAGGAGCCCTAGAGGTAGAGTTCTCATACCGGATAGCCATGTCCATTAGAGCGGTAAACATACCATGCACGTGGGTAATAAGGGATCGTAGTACTCGGGGCGTGCGCCAGCGATAAATTTCTTATTTTTCTTCAGCGGGGTGTCTATCAGATTAAGACCATACTGCGATAGCTCATTAAATTTCCTCTCATACTCAGTAAAGGACATATCTCCCTGCTTCAAATCCATAAAGTCTCTATATAGCTGTGATTTACTCGCTTCGGGCATCCATTTCATGAGGAAAGCATCCCTAAAGCACGATAAGAGATATAAGATAGATTTCAAAAGGGAGGAAACTGAACCATACTTGGTCAACCGAAAAAGATACCTAAATTATACCCAAGTGATGTCAGTCTCAGCAGTGTGTGCTGTAATGGACAGCCACCAATCCAAAGCTGCTTCCTTTAATTGCCAAGCTGCTAATTGTCGCTGCTGGGCATTAGTGATTTCAAGACCCGAGAAGATTCTCTCCAAGTCTCTCAACCACTGTTGAGCTTCTATGATACTTTCAGACCCTATGAACTTGGTGCCACCAAGCTCGGTATATTCTATGCAAAGCTTAGAGAACCTAACTGGGGCAGCGGGTGCAGGAGCTGGGTCAGCACCTCGTCCCCTACCTCTGGCATTTCCTCGATTCATCCTATGAAATCAAGAATGAATTTAAGGATAGAGGGAAAATATAAAGGTCAAGATAGATTAGACAAGATAAAGTTCAACCGGACAGGCTTTTAACAAAAGACCTGATTATATAAGATAGAGAAAAGGAAAGAAGTAGTTGGAAAATTTTATTTTAAAACAGGAAAGTTTTTATATCAAAATACTTCTTTGAAAAACCCTTTTTTTTAAAAACATCATTTTATACTTTAAAATACGTTCTCACAAGGAAAGGATTCTAAGATTTGACTTCACTCATTCTAGGGTAATACTACCCTATCTCTAATGAGTTTTTGCTTCTCAGGCTATGGTTAAACCAAAGCTCTGATACAAACTGTAACGAACCACTATTTTGCACCATTCAAATTTGACAGTGAATTAAAACATGTCAAACTTGAATAGTTCAAAACAATATTGTAAATAAATTTGAAGCAAATGAAATCAAATCATAGAATCACAAACACCGAAATCAGAATACTCGCAGCGGAATAGAATAACTTAGTGGTTCATGAGCCACTATCACATAGTCTCAAAATAAGTAAATTTTACATAGTCTTTAAACCCAAATATAGTTTGAAATCACCACAGAAACTCAATATTCAATTGTCTCAGTTATAAAAGCTAAAATAAGAACTGAACAGAAACTTGACAGCAGCTTGGAAAGAGATGATCTTCAGAAGTCCTAGCTTTCGGGATGATGTCCGAACTGAAACTCAGGCTGACCCGAGCGTAAAATAAAAACATAGACACTCAAGTCAGGACATACATACTTATATGGTGTAACCTAATTCAAGTGAACTATAATATAGATACAAGTAACTTAAAGGGTGCTTGGGACCGCCCATCCTCTAAGGATCCGTTAAACTATTTACTATGTAGTAATATTTCGCTATTATAATAGTGTCTATTGGTAAAGTAAATTTACTTTTAAATAGCATTAAGGAGTGACCCAATACTCCCCTTAACACGTAATAGTCCCAGTAGTTCATCCAATATCATAGTCCCTCCTGATCGGGAAGCCACCAGAGGATACCATGCAAGCTACGGGAGAAAACCAAACTCGTACAAGGCTCGCTATGGTAGGTGACACGGCACAACTAGGCAATGCCAAGGTAGATATACCAATTACGCATCCGTACCGGTGGAAACACGTAGCTGCTACTACCGCCCACCTCAAACAACACTCTTAAATCAAAGGTGCGCACCAAATAATCACAAAGTAATGGAATGGCATACGAAGAAGTGCGTTCGATCAAAGGTGCTATCTCATTAATCCGAGAATCGCTCCTGTTTTAGCTACCTTATGCCAACTCACGGGAGTCGGGTCCACGTATTTACCTCAAAGGAAACATCACCACCATCCTACTTCATTCTGGAATCTCCACCGCGTACACAGTTCTCAAAGTGGTTTTCAGTATCGACAGAGAGTATGCCTATATCCAATCCCGGTCTCTTTAACAACCAACCTTATTATTACCCGTGGTTATAAAAATCCAAAATAGTTTTATATTTCAATCAAAATACTACATTTAAAACTATTAAAAGTGAAGTTATAATTCTTACAAAATCCAATATAAATCCTAAAGGTTTAGCCTTAGTTCATTTGTATCAACTACAACATTTGCGCAGTGCGATAATATCCTTTACAACAGATTGGAGTAGATTAGATTTTATACTTCAATATAATTTCAACAATAATTAAACCTTAAATTAAACCAATTTAGCTTATATAATCATAATTTCCACCTTTGAATAGTCATTTAATTTACTCAATAATTTATGATTACTATAAAGTAAAAAAATTTCAAATATATATCTAACTTCTCTATACTTTACTTATTAAAATCAAGTGCAAAATTCTCTATAAATTTTATTTAATAATTAATTTCAATTACCACTTCAAAAATAAACTAAATTTCTAACCAATTTCTTAACTTACCTTTATTCTAAACCACTTTACATTTCTAAATTTGGTTATATTTCAACTTCAATTTTAAAACATTCACTTTATTTAACTATTTAATTCATAGACAACTTTTCCCTTTATTTATTTAATTATATTCAATTTTATGCCAAAACATCATAATTTATTTCTTAACTTGAATTCCATTTTATTTTACAAATCAAAATTTACAAAATAAATTTATACTTTAAATTTTGAACATTTATTTATCTACATCTTTAAGTTGTATAATATCACCGTCATTTTAATCTAATTTTAAAAAAAAAATTAATATTTCCAGAAATTATATGTATATATATATATAGCACCACAGGACTGTACAAGATTTTCTAACCTAGGTCAAGTGATACGGATAATATATCATTTCAATCCTAAATTTACAAAGAAAATCCGGGTTCTATCATTTCAAACCCACAATCCCAAGTTAAATAATAAATAAATAAATATCGTTCAGGCCTATCATTTCAGCCCGTAACGATTCTATTCTACAGAGGACTTGCAGTGTGATAAAAAGTAAATAAATAAATGGTATAACAGCATAAATATAACAGTATGAAATATAACTGATGATGGGTAAATTTAATAACGGGGTTTTTAAACATCATAAATTTATCACAGACAATTAAAATATAAAATAAAATCATTCTATAATTTCACTTGTTAATAATTACAAATCTATAAGTATGTTTGTCGGGTGAGAAATACTCACCTTTTTGTCGCTGAATATTTTAGTCAAATCAACGGTATCCACACCGGGAACGAACAGAAGGCACGATCAAATATTAAAAGATGTAACGACTCGATTCAAATCTTGAACAAAAATAATAAATAAAACTAAGTACGCGAATTAAATTACAGACAAAGCAAACTTTTAAATAAAATAAAATTTGGAACGAGCTTTAAAAATAAGAGGATAATTGACTTAATTTGCTCGACCACTCCACCCTACGACTTGACCACGTTCTCAAGGCTCGGCCTAAATTTTCCTATTTATGTATGCATGCGAGTTAACAGTGGGATATTTTGGCAAAAAGCTGAAACAAAGGTGGTGCAAACATATATACTTTTAATATACAGGTGGCGCACATTTTATTTTCTTCAGAAAAGCAAAAGTTAATTACAAACTTAGTCTCTAGTTTGGACAACACACACTATGCTTGACCCATACATTTATGTTCTGACATGCACGCATATTTCTACTTCTCCCTTTATTTTTATTTTTTTTAAACTGAAAGCATGCACATCACGGCAATGGTGATAATCCCTCAAACATGCACAGGTGGCTCCCTATAATTTTCTCCAACCTAAAAGCATGCACGTAAGTCACGGTAGTGACACACGATCATGCACAGGTGGCTAAAATGTATAAATGATCCTCAGCTCTTTTCTCTTTTTTTGTAAAGGCATGTGCGCCGATATAAATAACAAAGTGGTGCAAACACATTTCTTTTTCTCTGAAAGCACGAGCTCATGCAACTCGGCCAACTGATGCATCAAGGGGAGAGTTGTACTGATGGTGGAGGAGAGGATGTAGGTGGTCGTGCAACGGGGTGAATGGCCGAGCCTTTTCCGATGGAACGGTGAACATTGATAATACCAAAAACAAAAATATAAATAAAATAAAAGAAGGAAGAAGCTTGCGGCCATTACCTGCAACACGAGCGCAAGAAGATGAAGGCCACAATTTGAGATGTAAAATGAAGTTGTACGTGGATTGCATTTATAGGAAGAAATTTTCGTTGCTTTGAACGCAAGAAAATGATTATAAGTGCAAATCCAGGTATGCGAGATTTATGCAATTGCGTTAAAAAAAACAAGATTTTTTTTTGATATTTTAAAAAGGCCACGCGTTGATTGAGCATGGATTTATATCCTTATTATACGGCCACTCGATTCTATTCCTATTATAAGTAATAGGTAGAAAATCTTGTTGCGAGATGGAATTATGACGTGGGTTTTTAATTCATAGGGCTGCGTAAATTAAGTAATAAAGTGGCAAGAAATATCTTGGCAAACATTTTGTACTCGTTTTAAAAAATAATTTAGGAAGTAAATGCGTTGATTAAAACGCAAGAAATATTTATAAAATGGGAAGGCGAAGATAAAGGAGGCAGTCAGATTGGAACCAAATATTACGTATGTGACTGAGTATTTACACGAAAACTTGCATTGATTTAGAGAGGCAACGACCAACAGAAATTGAATTTTGAATGATTTAATTTTTGATAAGCAATAACTGATTTTGGATGGCTCTGAATCAAAGATTTTATACCAAATTGAAGACAACGGAAAGTATAACGCTTACACGTGAATTCAGGGTACTATAAATTTGAACGGCTATAATTTATTTATTTATTATTTAAGGTAAGAGTTTAAGAACGCGCACTTTAGACGCAATAATTTAACCAAACGTACTCCCACATTTATAATAAAAGTAACACATTTAAATTTACAAGTTTTTATTTATTTGCTACTTATATTAGTAAAATATACGTTTAAAGAGTATTTTATTAAATAAGTACTATTTACCACCAAATTAATCAAAACGGGTATAAATGTACAAATTAAAACGTGCCTTTTATAAAGCTTATTTATACACTATCTATATTATTCAATCTAAAATTTTATTTACTTATTGTTTAACTAAGAAACAAATGTGTATATGTATAAAGTTTATTTCTTTTACAGAATATTAATTACTTATATTAAAGGTATATAACCAATTTTTAAAAGGACAAAAGTAAAGTATAGAATGTTGGTGCAAATATATTCAGTTAAATTAAAAGAATTGGAAATTAGAGTTTAAAAGATTTACAATCCCAATTAATGTTTAACTTTAATCAAAATAAGAATTATAGAATTTTATTATATTTATAAAATTTGGGTGATTTATTTGTAGTTAAATTCACAATTCAACTTTCGTAAAATAAAACCCCAGAGTTATAAATAAAGAATAAAATATTGCTAAAACTTTTGGGCTGTTACAATTGCGCTAGAGCTTAACTATTATTACATGAATAATTTGGTTACATCAAATCATATTTAATGTTGAATTGATAAGTTGAGTGTTAAATTAAATTAATTAAGGTAAATTTATTTCAATTAATAATGCATTGGTATGTAGCAATGAGCATCATACGTCCATATACATGTTGAAAACAAAGTTTTAGTGTTTTTGATGATAACAACTACATGACAATGGTACTAAAATGTTTGTTAAGTGATTTTAGGTTATTCATTGTGTGGACAAAAAGCAAATTTAATATGAAAAAAATAGAACAAGGTTGAAATTGAACCATGGCCAACAGTATGTAATAGAGCAAAAATTACCAAAATGGGATTCGATCTCTGGTAGCATGGAAAGAATCACAAGGTCACACCACTACAACGTAACTGCTTTTAGAAAGTGCACTGATAGCTCTTCTATTTTATCCATAGAAAAATGAAAACGAAATCGGTCAAAAATTGAGCCAACTGGGATTCAAACAATCATGCTTGCATTAGAATACACGTGGAAACCAACTTCACTACAGGCTCTTTTATTACTAGGTGGTTAGAGAATTTTATTATCTGAAATAAAAGTGAACGGAAAAATAAAGAAAGGAGCATGATTCGAACCCAACACACTCAAGATGGAACGTGCAACCGTTACCTTCCTACCACAACAAGTTATGTTAGTTGCTGCTACCAAACACTACTTGACAAAGGACATAAGAAATGAAAATTAAAAGAACGAAAGCAGTACTCGTACCCAGCACACCACAAAGACAGACTCACATCTTACCAACTGGACTACACAACCTTTTAAATTTGATGCCAACGGCTACTATAGATTAACATTCCAAAGCAAATAGTCAAGTGGCTATTCAAGTGCCTATTCAACCAATTGCAAACCTCCAATGGATGCATCTTTTCTAATAGGAATTTCTAAAGGATTGCGACTATTTATTGGCTTCCATTCACTTCTTTATAAGCCTTGCACCATCCCAAAAATTAACAACAATCCTACTCTCTAATACCTATAATGACCCGAAATTTTGGACAATATCAATTTAATAATCTGTATTAATAATTAAAATAATTTGATAATTTTCTTTTATAATTTTTAATTTAAATTGGCACGTTTATTCTTTAAATAAAGCAAATAAATATTTAATTGGAAAATTTTATATTTTAAAGATTAATAAAATGTTTTCTATTTATAATTTATATATATTTGTATATATTGTAAATAGAAAAGCTTTGGTTTGTATTTAACAAATAAAATCATGTTTTCTAATTTTAAATTATATATATTTGGTAATTTGAAAGTTATGATTAAATTTAATATAGAACATATGATACATAATTCATTTAGTAATATAAGCAAATTATAAATAATGTGATAATATCTTTTATAAATTAATTAAAATTGAGAAAATTGTTATTTTTAAACAATAATAATGTGCTATTTTTAAATATAAATAAATTCTAATAATTATTTTCATAATGAATTTGTATTTGTTTAAATATATATATATATATATATATATATATATATTTGAGTTGATTTTTAAATTTTAAATTTAATTTGAATTTGAATTTGGATTTAATTTTGAAATTCAAAAGATAGATATTTTGAAATATTTTTGGATTTTAAAAATGTATGCGTAAGATTTTATGTGTATATAAGTTATTTTATAATATTTTCTTTAAAGAAGTTTGTACATAAATATTTAGATAAGTATTTATTAATTAGTAGATTAAGTATAAAAACTTTATATTAACATTTAAAATAAGCAAAAAAAATTACTTAATGACAAGTGTTAATATATTAAGTTACATCAGTAACATGTGTAAACTAATAAAAAAATGTAATAACAAATGTTAAGTTTTAAACAAGTGTCATTTTTTAGTTTCAATTTTCTTTAATTTTTAATAAATCAAATTTAACTCTATAAATCATTTATCTCCTATCTTCTCATTTTATTCCTCTTAAATTCAAAACTAAGAGAAAACTCAAACCAAATTATCATAAACAAATCTGATAATCCAATATTTTTCATACCAGAGGCTAATCAAATTCAAAGCCTGTAAATTATTTTCAAACTCAATAAACCAAAAGCCTGTACTTTTCTTCAAACCTGAGATCAAGTAAGGAATTCAACTCAACTCAAATTCAAACAACAAATTCAAACTTTTGTTTCAAAAAATAAGATTCAATTCAACTAACAAGCAAGATTCTCAGTTTCAAAATCAAATGCATCAAAACAAGTTCCAGAAATAGAAAGCATGTCCTCTGTCCTTTGTTTTTAGATGAGTAAACCCTTCTTTAAAAACAGTTTTATCTATGTTATATCTGATGAATGAAATGATTCTTTGTAGAAAGGTAGTGAATGAAGTTTGCATGTGTGATATGAATGTAGATGTATGTATATATTGTGTTATGATAAGGATTATCTGTATATATATTCATATATATGGGATTCTGTTGTTTTCACAAGCTTTAGATTTTCTTTTTAAAATTTTTATCTCCCCATATAAATAATTTCAGGCTATGATTTATAAATGAAATTTGTTCATAACAATGTTATACAAATTCTAAAAATAGTTTCAAATATTTTTATCCAGTAATTAACTCCAGAATATGAGATCATAAAACAAATCAAAAATAAATCAAAAACCAATATTTTTAATTCTGTGATTTGATTCTATAAACAGATTAGCGATGTGGAATGATGATTTTTGATATAAGTTTTAGGATTTTTAAGTATGGGAATGAAGTGACATTTTGAGGTGATCAGAATTCGAATATTCATCGATTGACGATGAACGGAGTGATGATGGAAACCTTGACCAAGCCTGGAGGTGGTAGGTGATCTGGTGGTGACGAGAAAAATAGTGGGAGGATTTATTGAGAACCATGGTGGAGGAATGTAGTTAACTAGGGTTCTGCGTATCGTTTTGGTCGTGTTGGTTTCTGAGCTTCGTGCGGCGTCGGTGGATCACCGAAGGTGATCGCATGGGGGGTTAGAAGTAGGATGGCGAGGCGCAGCTATGGTCGAGGTGTCTGGGTTTTTGATGAGCGTGATCGGAGGCGGGAGGGAGTTTGTGGATCGGGTTTTGTTCCAGTGGGTTTTTGGGTTGCTCGATTTTGTTTTAGCGTGAGTTCGTCGGCTCTAAAGGGTCGAAGTTTTCCTTTGGGTGATCGTCGACTTTCTAGTGACCTCGGCAAGGATCGGAGGAGGTTAGGCGATGGGTGTATATTCATAGGTGCACGGTGTATCAGAATAATTGTAGTGGTTTGTGGAAGAAGCCTGTCACTCGAAGTCGGTCTCGAGTAATCTTGATTTTGTCTCGGGGTTTTTGGTTTAGCGAGTGGCTCAGGTAGGTTTTAAGGCTTTTGATCATTTGTCTCGGGTCCGGGTTGTCTAGTGTTCCAGGTTTTAAATTTAGTAAGTAAACATGTTTAAGTTTTTAACTTAATAAAAATGGTGACCATATTTTAAAATGTAAAGGAAGATTTTTGAAACCAGTTTTTGGGGAAAGCTTGAACGAGCTTTTGAGTTAATAAAATAATATAATAAAGATAACTAGGTTTGAAAAGTTATAATCTAATTCAAGTTTATAGTAAAAGTTTATCCAAGTTAAAAGTTTAAAAGGAAATTGTGAACTAGGTTTTAAAAGTAAAGAACTCACGTTTTTAAAAGGTTTTAAAGCAATTAAAATAACTAGTTTTCAAAAGGAAAAAGGTTTTAAACAAGTTTAAAGATTTAAGTATATTGGAAAATAAAAAAATTTCCAAGTAAAATGTTTTAAACAAATTTTGAAAGATTTAAATGTTAAAGTAAAAATTTTAAATTTGTTTAACTTGAATTTGTTATTTTAAGTCTAAATTAAATGATTTAATTAGTAAGTTAATTTTAAAATTAAATATGATTTATGATAATTAATTCATTAATAAGGATACTGTTTTATCTTAAAGTTAATTAAGATTTAATGAGTTAAGATTAATTTATTAATAAGGTAATTAATGAGTAATTAATGAATTAATATTAATTAGGGTTATGATCAATTTAAGATTAATTGATTGATAATTAAGGAATAATTAATTTATAATTAGAGGTTAACTAATTAAGTAATTAGAGATTTACTAATTATTAACTAGGGATTAATTAATTTATAATTAATAATGATTAATTTAAGTTTAATTACTTAAGGAAAGTAATTAAACAATTGTTAATAATTAATGTAAGATCATTTATTAGGGATTATGAAATAATTAATTAATGTGATTAATTTAAGATAATTAATTAGATTAATTAATCAAGGATAATCATTTGTGGAATTGGTTAAGTATAATTACTTAATGTAATTTATAAAGTGTAATTACTTAGTGAAGTAATTAATGGGTAATTAGTGGATATAATCATCAATTAATTAATGAAAGTAATTTGGGTTTAATTACTTTGTGTGACGACCCGGAAATTTTAACGATTTAAAATAGAATAACAAATTGATTTTTTATATATTAGAAAGGTTAATTTTTGCTTGAGTTCCAAATATTAATATTTATTAGATAATTAGAGTATTGGATTATATAATTGGAATTGGGTAAATTGTTGAATTTGAGATTCTAAGCCTGTTTAAAATAATTTGAAGGCGTATAAAATCAATGATGAGGATACTGAAGATAATAGAATGGTTGAAATTTAAGTTAAAGGTAATTTGTTCAATTTTAAAAATATATCGTTTAAATTGATATTTAAAAACAGTCTTTCGAGGCACAGTCTCGGAGTTCGATGAAACTAGTTCCATTGGATCCGTAATAGTTAGTTATTAACGGATTTCAATTTTCGTTGCAATTGGAGTTGTCGTTTGACCCTGGCAGCTCAAAACGCTTAGAAATATTTTAATCGATTCAATTGAAAATTGATCGTTTTCTTCTGTAACTCGCACATATGATTGAATTAGCCTCCGAAACACGTTCCATTGTGTTCGGAACGCGGGTAAAACCTTATAAATGCCTGGCGGCTTGTTTGTTTCGGAGTACGTTCGAACAGCTTGTAAAAAAATAAGAATATTCATAAAAATTAAAATAATAGACAACCTTCTTCAAAACGCTTCTTTTCCGTCCCAAAGAGGCCATCCTCTTTCCTTAAAGCCGTGTCTCCTCTACTCAAAATTCGATTATTTTCGACATCAGATAAATAAATAAATAAATATATATATATATATATATATAGCAATGGCTGCTACATAGACTCGCGTCCTCCTCCCTTTCGATTTCTAATCTATACGTCTCAAATTAATTCGAAAATCAAAGAGCCGAGGTAGCTCGAACTCTCGAGCAAGGCAGCGTCGTCGTTCGTGTTGATTGTGGGAGGGGGGTTGCGGCATCTCGACATCGCTCGAAGCAAGGGTGTGATTCGCGTGGATCGCGACAGGCAGCGGCGACAAAGGGGTCGTGTTCGAGCAAGTGTGGGGTCGGGGCGATTGATTGAAGCCTGGGAACCATTGCGAGCATTGTGGTAGTTTGCGTGAATAGGGGCTGCGATTTGGGATTTCGGGTCTTGGGTTTGTGTCGCGACTGATAGCAAGTTCGGCGACGACATGGTGAGTTTAAAATCCTCATTTATCTATGGTATCAGATTTCTGAGTTGATAATTATTCAGTTTGTACCCGGTTTGAGTTGTGAAAAAAAACAGAGAAAAAAAAGAGAAAAAAGATGATACTGTTATTACAGTAAACATAGGTTGTTCTATTTTTGATATTAATTCACATAAATATAGAATGAAATATATATGAATTTTAGAATGGAAATGACTTTTAGATAAAAAGATTTTGAAAATTTATATATATATATATAGAAAATTTTAAGTGTAAAGTTATGAAAACCAGTTTTTGCCCTGTGATTTATTTTAAGTATTTAAGTATATGTGTATATAGATAACAATAGAAAATACTTTTAATAGTCTGTTTTAAATCAACTTATTTAAATTATTCAGCTACTAAGGAATTATTTTAAAAAAGGAAATTGTTAAATTAAATTGTCGGATTGTTTGGTTATTACAAATATTAATGAAATCATATAATGTTTATATAAGATTCAAATCGGGTAGAGATGATTGGGATGGAATTGGTTTGCCAAACAAAGTCAAAGGTGAGTAAACCTCACTCTGTTGGGTTTCTTTTATTTAAAATTTATATGGTTGAATTTAAATAATTGGTTGAGTGTTTAAGTTGATTGGATGTATACTAATGGTGATGTGACTTTGGTTTTGAATGATTCTCGAGTTAAATGTGGATTGACTCAAAGTATATGGGGTTTTAAATTGTTTTACACTTAAATCATAAATAAGACAACGATTTCATTTTAATTTGGTAAGGGCTTGATGTGTTGTGGTTCATTAAAATTAGTAGGGAATTTGAAATGAGTAATTGCTTAATTTAATTAATTAATGATTTGGCTTAACTAATTTAGTAACGAATGAGTTGAATTAATTAAAGTTCAAGTAAAATAATTAAGTGCAAGTAATTCAGAATAATAACCGAATGGCGAGTCAATTAATTTCTAAATAAAATTAATGAAATAAAATTTATATTGCGGAAGGAAGCAAGAGATTATATGAGATAATTAATTAAGGAGTAAGTAATTTATTTAATGAGGTAAATAAAAGATAATTAAATATAGGTAGAGGTTGTTTGAGAGGGATTAATATCGGGGTTTAATTAATGTAATTAATTTGGATTAGGATAAATGGAAATGACATTGGAACTTATAAATTATGTACTTAAGGATGTAATTTAAGATGAATTAATCAAAATAAGTGACTTATGAAGTTAATTAATAAGTAATTAAGTTTACCTATTGACTTTTGTTAGGAATAGTTAAAATCATGAAGCTAATTAAAGATGATTACTTGAATGAAATTGAAAGATAATTAATCCAGGAGATTAATTAAGATGAATGAAGATGGGTTGACAAATTAATTAACTTGGAATTTAATTTACGTTGAATGAAGGGATATAGGTAATTGAGATTTAAAATTCAATTAAGTAAATCAATTGATCTATATGTGATGGATGATCGATTGGTAATGGATGTTTGGAATGTGTTGGTATCTCTGATATGAATGTTGTGTATTTCAATTGAATAACTGGAGATAGGATATCATGAATTTCAAAGAGACAGAGGTCGGGTATCGACCCCTTCGAATTTTTATAAATTGATTTGTGAAATCAATAGGATGGAGTGAATTGATTTAAGTGAATTGGATTATTTTATTAAAGTTTGATACTTAGAAATTTATATATGAAATGAGCATTGTCTATAGAAAATTGTGAATTGGTTGTTTGATAAGTTACCCCGGGTTATATAAGTTGATTTCTTAGATACTCCTAGTTAGTTGGGTTTACTCACGCTGGGTTCCAGCCTGACCCGGGTGTTACTTTGATGTAATGCTCGGATCAGACCGAGTATTATATATTTTCAGGTAGGTACGCTCTGGAGCTCAAGAGGCGAGCTGGATGGCGAGAACGTATAGAGTATTTCCGCTGTAGTATATTATTGTGTATCTGAGACATGATAATAGTGTATATTCAGTTGACTGTGTATATGAGGAACTCTGATGTATATTAAATGTAATCGAAAGATATAGTATTCTTTTGTAAACTGTTATTATTTATTATTATATTTTATTCGCTGCGAATGTGAGTTGTAGATGTTTCTGTTCTTCTTCTTCTTCTTCTATCTCTTTCTTCTTTTTCATAACTATCTGGAATTTTCGGGTTCGAAAATTTCGGGTCGTTACACTTTGTGTAATTAATAAGAAGGATAATTACTTAGTAGAAGTAATTAAGGATAAATTACCTAGTGTAATTAATATAAGAATTAATTAATAAAATTTACTTAGAAGTTAATTAAGTAATGTAATTAATTAATGGTAGTTAATTACTGAATGTGATTAATCAAGGTTGATTAATGAATGTAATTAATTAAAGATTAATTATTAAATGTGATTAATTTGAACAATAATTAATTAAAGAAGTAATTAGAGGATCATTAATTAATGTAATTAATGAAGTAATTAAGGGTTGATTAATTAAAGGATCATTAATCAATATAAGTGATTATAGAATAATTAATTAATGTAATTAATTAAGGTTAATGTAATTAATTATAGTTAATTAATTCATAGGAGTAATTAAAGGTTAATTACCATAAATAGTTAAGAATAATTAATTTGTGTAATTAATTAAAAGATAATTACTTAATGTAATTAAAGAATAATTAATCAAGGATGATTAATTAAGATGGATAATTAAAGGTGATTAGTTAATTGGTTCGTAATTAATCAATGTTAGGTAAGCAGGACTTAATAGTAATTGAAGTAATTAATTTAATTCATTAGGAATAATTAAATTAATTAATGATAGTGTGATTGATTAATCTTTCTTGTGGATGGCTGAATGATATTGAACGCCTTGGACTGTTTGCTATCTCTGATATGGGATATGTGCTGATCTGTGATATGAGGTGTTTTGGTTGAATTGCGATGATATGGATTATCTATTTGTGATAATGTGAATTATCTATCTGTGCGAATATAGATAATAAATTGAATTGTTTAACCCTTAAACCACTTGGATATTAAAAGGGCGTTTTGGATTCGGTGAGACCGGGATTGGATTTCCAAATTTGGATATCCGGAAACCACATCGATCCAACTTAAACGTTAGATCGGGAATTCAAGTGAAGAGCAAGATGAAGACTCGAAGTGTAAGAACTATTCGTCGTTAAAACCTTTGAGGGTGATTCCAAATGAGTTTAACAGTAGTACTTTCAGATTCGAGATGAAGGTTCAGAGTGCAAGGGCTATGGTCGTTAACTCTGAGGATGATTCCAAAATGAGTGTAACGAGATAGCGCCTTCAGTTTTGTTCAAACCCGAAACAAACTTGTATGGATTGAATGCTTTCAGAACATCGTCAAGTGGACGATGAGCATTCTAAGATAGATATGTTCTATAAAGGTAATCGCAGCCTCAAGCCTCATCAACCGAGAATGGCTAAAACAGGGGAGGTGCAGCAAGGCTAAGTGAGTCGCGTTCAAGTAGGACGAAATTTTCCCCCGTCTAGAGGTCCCTTTTATATTCGGCTTAGTGGGCAGTTGGAATCACGCGCCAACTGCGAGGTTGTCTTGTTCGAAACTATCCAATAAGGGATGTTTCAGCCTTATGTTGTAGGGGATTTAGGGTGGATCCTCGATACGGTGATCTAGGCCACGTACTGTGACGGGTGGTGCCCCTGTAGCCCTGCCATTGTATGAAATACAATGTAACGACCCCGGATTTTTATATAAATTTAAAATGATAATTAAAATCTATTTTTGATGAAAACGGTGAAATTAATCGATTTAGTGATGTGAGTTTCCTCGAGTTCAAATATATTCTATATAAATCATTTAAATTTTTGAATATTGAATATATATGTATATATTGGATTTGAAATAAAATAAGAAATAAATGTTTGAGTAAATTTGAATTCAATACATAAGTAAAATGAACCACAAGCAAAGTATAAAATATAAATCTAAGACAAAATAAAATAAACATAAACAAAACAAAGTAAATACAAACAAATATAAAAGTTTTAGTATGCAAAGAAAAAAATAAAATAAAATAAGAAAAAAATGACAGTAAACAAAATAAAACAAAAACATTAAATATACATTTAACAAACTTGTTAAGATTCAAAACAAATAAAATACATACATAACAATACATTAGCTAAACCTATTATCATAAACATGCAAAATAAACAAAAGAAAAAGTATTTCTAAACAAAACAAAGTATATGTTTTTACATAAGTAATAAAGCAAAGCACAAAGCAAAGTTGAATAAATATGTAGGCTGTAAAGAAAATCAAATATGAACACAAAGAAAATGAAAGAGACAAATAGGCAGCCTGTAGAGTTTAATATGCTAGGCAAAAACAAGTCAATTTAAAACAAGACAAAGTAAAATAAAAAAAAAAGATACAAGTACGCAGGAAAAGGAAAAAGGGTGTAGGCAAGCATGGGAAAGAAGTACTGGGGCATTTACTGCTTGAATCTTTAGCATGCCATAATGTATCTTCAGCCACCTCAATGTTATCAACCTGTACAAAGTTAGTACATCACACAGTAAAACATTTTTCTTTATATCAACCCCCCACCTCACTTCTTTCATCAAATAAATAAATAAATAAATAAAACTAAGCAAAGAAAACTAAAGCTTACCATCTTTAAAAACTCAAACATCAAGAAGCAAGATACAAACCAGTTCCAAATTGAAGAAACCTGTTCTCTGTCTTCCACAAAACAATGTGAGTAACTTCATTTTGAAAAAAATAATTAAGTAGTAAACTGGTTGCATAAAATCTTTGGGATTTCTATGTTGAATGCATGTATATATTGGTGCTTCTCTCTGCATTTATACAGGAATGCATATACCTATACAAATATTGCCTCTGTTTATACATTCCAACAGCCTAAGTTGTTTCAAAAATCATATATGCTCAAATCTATTGATTGTTAGAGTAAAGTATATAAACAAATTATGTTTAGGAAAGTATAAAGTGAATTTTAAAAATTTAAATTCATAATAAAAAGGTTGAGCTGCTCTGGAATAAGCATAGGACAGTAATACTTAACATAAATCAAAATTTTGAACATCTTGAATTTTCTATTCAAGTTTAGGAACTGATTGCTTAATCATAAATAGGATTTTTAAAGCTCAATTCATATTTTTTTGTAAAGAGTAGAAGTGGCATGGCCGTGTTGATCATTTTGGGAAGATGGGGTTGCCTCGGGTAACACAGTTGATCAGAGAAGTCGAAAATTGGTGGGGAGGAGCTAACATGATCGATGATCGTGGGAAAAATGCAAAGTATTTTTTTTATGCATCATAGATTGAGATTCGATTAGATGTAGGGTTTAAGAGGGGTAATGGGTTTGGCTCGGTTGTCGAGGCAATGCGAGGGCATCAGGGAATTAGAGGCGATCGGACTAGGTGGGTTAGAGGCGTTGGGTGGTGGCGAAGCTTCGGACCAAGTTTCGAGGTGGCCGGTGGTCGTGGGTGATGGTACAATGGGTTTTTGGGTGGTCGAGTTTTTGGGTCAGTGGGTTCGATTGGGTCAAATTTGATCTGATCGAACTTTCTTCGATCTGGATAATGCTTTGAGGTCTCGCGTGTTCGTGTGTGTGTGTGGGATGGACGCGGTGCTCATCAGTGGCCGGAGGAGCGTGGGTAGGTGCACGGTGCACGTGTGTGCACTGGGGAGGAAGGAAGGTGAATGACGTGATGAACTCGAAGAAAGGGGGGAGGCGTCTCGAAGTTTTTCGCTGTTTGACTCGGTGAAACGGTTCAAGGCTTGAAACCTGGGAACAATCTGTTTAACAGATTTTAGTAAAATTAAACTGAACTAAGTCTAAATGAAGCTTATAATAGATTTTAAGTTAAATTCAAGTCTTATTTTATTCTTTGATTTAAATTTGAAATAAAATAAGGGTCTAAGAAAAAGAAGATTTAAAAGATGGGTCTCAATTTTTGTTTTACTTGACAATTCTAAAATTTTAATCTTTTCAAAAGCTGAAATGTACAATTTAATAGAAAATTTAAATATTGAAGTTAAGTTCGGTTTTTATTTTAAATCGTAAATAAGTTTAAGTGTTAAGGTATGCTTTTAAATATGTAATTAAAAAGGGGTTTTGAAAAATTAGTTTTAAATCTTTATTTAGGATAAATTGGAATTTATTTTAAGTATCAAAAATTGAAATGAAATTTAGAAAGTAATTGGGAAAATAAATGTCTTTAAAACGTATTGTGAGTGATGATTAAATGATAAATAAGAATAAGTTTAAATTTGAATTAGTGAAGATAAAATGATATGCACTCATTAAATTAATTCAAGTGAATAATTGATTAATTTATTTAATCAAGTAATTAAGATTTATTAAGTTACAGTTTGAAACTTAATTAATTAAATAATCAGTGATTAAATATATGATTTTAAAGGTTAATTAAATGATAATTAACAATAATTAAATTGAGGTTAATTACTTAAGAATAGTAATTAAATAATTATGAATAGTTAATGAGGATCATTTACTTGAAATTTATTTGATAATAAATGTGAAAAGAATGATTCGTAGAAATTTAATCTGATTTAAATTAATCAGATAATTAAATTAATCCTATTTATGGATGTTTAGATTATATTGGATGTTAAACTGTTTGATATCCCTGTTATATGATGCTTTATGATTATCCTGATTTATGTTGTGATCTGTAATTTACTTATCTATGATATATATCTGTGATCTGTATATGAACGATAAGCGTGATAGTTAATACCGCTCATCGACTATATTCCTATGTTTTAATCTGTGATAATTGAATGATGTTGCACTACTGTGTATAACCCCTGGACCACACCATACACACACAATTATGGATTTCACGAGGAAATCGGTTAAGTCACAGATTTTTGAAATAGTTTTTAATTTGAACTTTAAATTCAATGTTTTGGAAATGGAATCAGAATAAATGTGAAAAGCTTTTGGAATGTATTTCAAAATAAAAATTTATTTTTAAATTACTTGATTAAGTTTTGGAATTTAAATAATTTGATTTAAATTTAAATTCAATACTTGAAATTGAATTCTATGATTTGAAATTAGGGATTAAAGATGTTATATTGGTTATATAGGGATTAAACCACTTTTAAGCATTATTTTTGGGAATTTGAATTTAACCCAAGGATTTCAACTCGTATAAATGAATCAGATTTCCAAAATGAAAACTGCTATTTTCAAATGATAAACACTTTTAGATAAGAACTGAGATTCCAGTTAATTAGGGGAATTTCAAGATTGAATAGAAAAATGATTTTCCTAAGTTATGAATGAATTCTTTTTGAAAGCTATGAATTAAATCTGTTTATTTTTAACAGATTTAAATTGATGATTTGTTTAAATCAAATTGAAATGAAATTTGTTTTGAAGCTATAAGTTAAATCTTTGATTTAAAGATTTAACGAGTTAATCAAATTGAAATGAAAATTGATTTGGAAAATCTATGAATGAATCTTTTATTTAAAAGATTAAAATGTGAAAAATTGTTTAAACCGTTAAAGGTTGTGAAAATGAATCTTTTTGTTTAAAGATCGAAAATGGTAATTTGTTAAGCCATTTGAAGAAAAGTTTTGGGTAATAAGTTGTGACTTAATTGAAATCCCATATCCATATGTTTTTGAAATATCGTGCTCACTATTCGGTTTAGCCGGGAAAGGACCTTTGTGTCGTATAACCCATTCCGAATATGTGATACGTCGTTATGGATAGCATTTGAAGACCGGTGATGAAGACCGGGTATTTGCGAAAGCGATAGGATGACCTATCGATTGTTTCTGCACCGAGTCGCGCCGGTATAGAAACTCCCTAAGTGATGGGAAATCCGATCGGGATTGTGAATATCCGGATTGCAAGGACTTCTTTGTAAGTGCCTTCGGTTCTGTTCGAACCCAGAACAGACTTGTATGGATTGTATGTCTGACATTACAAATTGAGATATAAAGCCGATTTCTTTCAAATATATTTCTGTTGGTGGCGGAGAATTTATTCTCTTAGCTTAACACCCTTCTCTGAGACGTACGAGCTCAGAGGTTATGTAGTTGAAGGTTATCAGCAATATATTCCCAATTTGGTAATGTGACATACTGAGTGTTGCTGTGAAATGATCATTGTGTTGATTATTTGTGATAGGATCATTTGTTTGATCGTCTATCCTGGTGATCATTTCTATGATCATTTGTTGACCCAAAGCATGGCTTTTGTATAAAGTATGTTTTTGTGGACGTGACTTCGTCGAGCCTCACACCCCGGAATGGTCAAAACAGGAAAGATGCGGCAAGGCTATGAGGGGTAGCGCCCTTTAGGATGTGTGCATTTCCTTCTGGAAAAGGGTGGTATCATGGTATGGAGCCCAGATGCTTACTCATGTTGAAAACACTTTGTTATGATTGTGTGAATTGATTACGAGCGCTCGGTGAAAAGGTCCCAAAGGACCGGGGGATGGCATATTCGGTCAGTTGTTACTCAGTTAGGGGTAACCCAGCCTTGTGTTGGTAGAGATCCGGTTTGGTTCTCGGGGATGTCCATCCAGAGGCATTCTCATGTGGCGATGGGAAGTTCCTTGGCCTAATCATTCGTTGGAAATCCAAAGAAACAATACGAGACTTGTACGGTTTTAGTTGTATAACCTGCCATGGAATGTGGCGGTAACCTGCTATTGAACATGGTAGCTATAGTAGGCATAAGTGCGGAATGTCTATGCTGGCTAAGATTTATATTCTACTTTCGAAATGAAATTCTCTTACACTATGCACTAGTAATAATATCAAATGTTTCCTTTTAATGCGTATCAAGCATCTTTGACTATCATAAGGAGAAATCTCCTCCGATTCTGCGTTTGCATTTTGTGTGTGTGCGGAAGGCCTTATGGTAGTCTCATTTTTAAAAAGCATTTCGAATTGACTTTGAAAATCTTATGTTGAATGTTTTAAAAGATAAACTGTTTTTGTTGCTCACACCAGTCCCACGACTGATCCAGAGTTTATTGTTTCCTTCCTAAACTCTAGGTGCTCATTATTTTCTACACGAGCAGTCTAGAGTTGGGTTTTTCAGATAGTCAGGTTTAGTAGATTATCTGGAGTTAGTTCAGTCATTGGATCGCACCAGTCTTGGTTATCTAGGTGCATCGTTATTGGGAGTTCGAGCTTCTGCTGGATTGATTCTTGGAAATGGAGTTGCAGTTTTTGGAGTTCTTCATTGAAGACTATCTTAGAGTTATATTGTTTCGCTGCTAGATGTTATCTATCGTTTTCTTTTCCGCTGCTGTTTTATTGTATCATATCTCTGATGTATATTGATATCTATTGGATCATCTGTTGTATCAGATATTGTATCAAAGCTGTATATCAATGTATTATTCTTTTATTCCGCTGTGTTGTTTACTTAATGATTGTTATAAGCTCCGGCGAATCGGATTTGAACGGTCGAATCTATGGCATTCGAATACGATTTGAAGTACGGATGTTGATTTTTGAGCGGGCAAAATCCGACTCGTTACATACAATCTCCAATAAGTGCCATACGTTTTGATTGTGCCCAACTATGTTGGAACGTGAGATGTAAGCATTCCAACTATTTCTGTATTTTACTTGAAAACCCTAGACCCTATTATAATATCACTGGATTTCCTATCAAATGTTTTGGTTATCGTAAGGTAAATTTTTTTCCGTGTTTATGTGCAGGAAGTCTCAATACCTTTTGTTTTCAAAGGTTTTCAAAGTTAAACAACTTTAAACCGTTTACTCACACCAGACCCATGTCTGACCCGGAGTTTATTTTCTGTTTAATTAAACTCTTGGGTACTCAAATTTTTACAAGTAGCTAAGGGATTCAGGTTAGCTTTGACGAATTTCGGAGGAGGTATGGAGCAGGAGGCTTTAGTGTTTGTAGATATATAGTTTTCCGATGTGTTGTTATCTTGGTGTTGTATATTTGAGTTGTATTGACTAGACAAGTGTTATAACTGTCAAGTATATGATGTATAAGTTATGTAACTCTGATGTTGTATATTATGTGATACTTGTGTGATTAATATATTTTATTCGTTCCGCTGTGAGATTCTGATATCTGTTTTGTTCTTTCTTTTTATCTTTCCTTTTTTCTATCCCTTTCTTTCTTTTTAATGATGCGTCTTTTTATGGAATGAAAGGCGGGCCGTTTCATTTGGTATCAGAGTGCTAGGTTGAGTGAATACCTAGGCTTTGAAGTGATTTCTTTCTTGAGAGAGCGTATTTGCAATTTTGATATATATATATATATATATATATATATATATATATATATATATATATATATATATATTTCTACCTATTTGCTGGGTTACATGTTCGAGTTTTTTCAATATGAGTTCTAGAGGTAGGAAGGGTAGTGGTGTGTATAGCACAACTACCAATGGGAGGATCTGAGTGTTGAGGTGGGAAGTGTATCTGTCGAGGCTATAAACCTAATATCGCCTCGAGTAAGCTTTGCAGTGGTGTAAGGATTTCACCAATCTCTGAAGGAAGCCCTTTTTAAAGTTCAGAGTCCGTCGTTGAAGTGCAAGTTTGGATGAGTAAGAATTTGGATATGTCGGTTGAGCAGAAGCAAGTGATGGTATCTTGGCAACTTCAGAAAGGAGCAACTTCATGGGGAGGGCAGTAACTATGGATATATCTGAAGATGATTCTTTTGGAGCAAGTTTAAGGAAGTGTGTCTGCATCGGTGATGAGACTCATTTCAGCAGGGTGTTGTGTTTGGTTTGAGGCTCGAGTTTCTCGAGGAGATGTCTGCCCATCTCAAGGCTCTGGGGGGATTGGATGATATGGCTTTGAGAATCGAGGAGCTTATGGATAGAAAGTCTTTGGCATTTGTGTCAACGTTGCAGCTCGGAGTGTTCTGTGTGCCAAAAAGAAGGTCATCTGGCTAAGCAGTGTTCTAGAGGTGGAGTTCAAAAGTAGCAGAGTGGACTCATTTCTTCGATGGATTGGTTAGTCAAGCATAAGCTATTCTGATTGGTAAAGAGAGAACAGTATCTTTGGAAATTAGGCTGGGTTGATCGCAAAAGTGACTTGCGATAGTTGAGTATTCTCTTGGGTAATCTTTTGCATGAGATCGAGGCGTCTCAAGAAGAAGTTAGAATTATGGAAATTATCAGAGATTTTTCAGATGTCTTCGTCAAGGTTCGCCATAGCATCTGGAGATTGAGTTTTCGTATCGACTAGGATTCCAGGAGTGATATTGGTGGTTCAACTAAGAAGAGGGATGGCTCCTAGAGAGAGGGTTTAGTGAAGCAGCTCATGATTTCATGGAACTTCTGAGTTTTCTCTTTTATAGATCCGATGGACCGTATCTTCTGGGATGTGTCGGACAAGGCTGTGCTCGTGTTCATCAACGACATTCTCATCTACTCCAGATCAAAGTTGCGCAGCGGAAGCTAGGAGCAGCTGTTCTAGAGTGGAAGCAACCTTAGACTCCTTGGAAGTTTGTAGTTTTCTTGGATTAGAGGTTTTCTACGGGAAGTTTTTCAGGATCTAAAGGCAAGATTGGCGAGTGCACCTGTTTGCCTTTTCCGGATGGGAGAAGTAAGTTCAGTCTACTGATGATTGTGAAGTGTTATTGATTTCGTTGATCTTGAGACGATCATTTTGTTGGGTTGTTTTGGTCCAGTTTGTTTCAAGAAGCATCAGCGAGGGTTGAGCTGATCAGGGAGGATGATGGCAGCCCTGGATCATCTTAAGAGTTTTGTGGATATGACACAGAAAAATTTGGATTTCGAAATAGGAGATTTGATCCTAGATAAGTTTTCTCCGATCAAAGGAGCTATAAGATTTGGTAAGACTGGGAGTCTAGCTCCGAGATATATTGGATCTTTCTGCGTTTTTGTAAGGATAAGTGTTTTGGTCTACAAGGTTGAATTGCCAGTTTGAAAGACTGAGATTCAATGTATTTCACGTATCTCTAAGGGAGTATGTGTATGATCCATCACTGGTTGCGGAAACAGTAGTTCAGGAAGATTTGGTAGTTGAGTCGGACTTGAGTGTGATCTGATATCCTGTTTAGATTGTAGATTGAGGTTAGAAGGAGCTTTGGAGCTAGTAGTGTAGATTGTTTGGATTCAGTAGAGTGAGTATCCCAGTGTTTATACCGGGAAACTTTAGATAGCGTTACGAAGGTCTATTCTGATTTGTGTCAGGATCATTAGATTTGTTTGATTGAGTGAATTGGCTGCTATGGTTGTTAGCGTATGGTTGATGATATATGCTTGTGGTTTAAAATTAAAATCTTTGATGGGTTATTAAATTGTCTTTGCTCTTAAATTTCGGGGATGAAATTCTTTTAAGGTGGAAGGAATACGATGACCCGGAATTTTGGGCAATATCAATTTAATAATCTATATTAATAATTAAATTGATTCGATAATTTTCTTTTATAATTTTAATTTTAATTTGCATGTTTATTCTTTTAAAAAAGCAAATAAATATTTAACTGGGAAATTTTATCTTTTAAAGGTTAATAAAATATTTTCTATTTATACTTTATATATATTTGTATATATTATAAATAGAAAAGCGTTGGTTTATATTTAACAAATAAAACCATGTTTTCAAATTTCAAATTATATATATTTGGTAATTTGAAAGTTATGATTAAATTTAATATAAAACATATGATACATTAATTCATTTAGTAATATAAGTAAATTATAAATAATGTGATAATCTCTTTTATAAATTATTTAAATTTGACAAAATTGTTATTTTTAAACAATAATAATATTGTGCTTTTTTAAATATAAATAAATTCTAATAATTATTTTCAAAATGAATTTGTGTTTGTTTAAATATATATATTTGAGTTGATTTTTGAATTTTAAATTTAATTTAAATTTGAATTTGGATTTAATTTTGAAATTCAAAAGATAGATATTTTGAAATATTTTAGATTTTAAAAATATATGTATAAGATTTTATGTGTATATAATTTATTTTATAATATTTTCTTTAAAGAAGTTTGTGTGTGTATATATATATATATATATTTAGATAAGTATTTATTAATTACTAGATTAAGTATAAAAGCTTCATATTAACATTTAAAATAAGTAAAAAAAATTATTTAATGATAAGTGTTAATACATTAAGTTATATTAGTAACATGTGTAAACTAATAAACAAATATAACGAATGTTAAGTTTTTAAACAAGTGTCATCTTTTAGTTTCAATTTTCTTTAATTTTTAATAAATGAAATTTAACTCTATAAATCATTTATCTCCTCTCTTCTCATTATTTTCCTCTTCAATTCAAAACTAAGAGAAAACTCAAACCAAATTCTCATAAACCAATCTGATAATCCAATATTTTTCAAACCAAAGGCTAATCAAATTCAAAAGCCTGTAAATTATTTTCAAACTCAATAAACCAAAAGCCTGTACTTCTCTTCAAACCTGAGATCAAGCAAGGAATTCAACTCAACTCAAATTCAAACAACAAATTCAAACTTCTGTTTCAAAAAACAAGATATTCAACCAACAAGCAAGATTCTCAGTTTCAAAATCAAATGCATCAAAATAAGTTCCAGAAATATAAAGCATGTCCTCTGTCCTTTGTTTTTAGGCGAGTAAACCCTTCTTTAAAAAACAGTTTTATCTATGTTATATCTGATGAATGAAATAATTCATTGTAGAAAGGTAGTGAATGAAGTTTGCATGTGTGATATGAATGTAGATGTATGTATATATTGTGTTATGATAAGGATTATCTGTATATATATATATATTCATATATATAGGACTCTGTTGTTTTCACAGGCTCTAGATTTTCTTTTTAAATTTTTTATCTCCCCATATAAATAATTTCAGGCTATGATTTATAAATGAAATTTGTTCATAACAATGTTATACAAATTCTAAAAATAGTTTCAAATGTTTTTATCCAGTAACTAACTCCAGAATATGACATAACAGAAGAAATCAAAAACAAATCAAAAACCAATATTTTTAATTCTGTGATTTGATTCCATAAACAGATTAGTGATGTGAAATGATGATTTTTGATTTAAGTTTTAGGATTTTTAAGTGTGGGAATGAAGTGATATTTTGAGTTGATCAGAATTCGAATATTTGTCGATTGATGGCAAACGGAGTGATGATGGTAGCCGTGACCAAGGCTGGAGTTGGTGGGTGACCTGGTGGTCACGAGAAAAATAGTGGGAGAATTTATTGAGGACCGTGGTGGCCGAAATGTCGGGAACTAGGGCTCGACGTATCGTTTTGGTCGTGTTGGTTGTTGAGCTTCGTGCGGCGTCGCTGGATCACCGGAGGTGATCGCATGTGGAGGGAGGGGGCTTAGAAGTAGGATGGCAAGGCACAGCTATGGTCGAGGTGTCTGGGTTTTTGATGACGGTGATCGGCGACGCGAGGGGAGTTTGTGGATCGGGTTTTGTTCCAGTGGATTTTTTGGTTGCTCGATTTTGTTTTAGCACGAGTTCGTTGGCGCTGAAGGGTCGGAGTGTTCCTTTGGGTGATCGTCGACTTGCTGATGACCTTGGCAAGGATCGGAGGAGGTCAGGCGATGGGTGTACATGCATAGGTGCACGACGTTTCAGACGAATTGTAGTGGTTTGGGGAAGAAGACTGTCACTCGAAGTCGGTCTCGAGTAATCTTTATTTTGTCTCGGGGTTTTTGGTTTGGCGAGTGGCTCGGGTTGGCTTTAGGGTTTTGATCTTTTGTCTCGTGCCTAGGTTGTTTAGTGTTCCAGGTTTTAAATTTAGTAAGTACACATGTTTAAGTTTTTAATTTAACAAAAATAGTGACCAGATTTTAAAATTTAAAGGAAGATTTTTGAAACCAGTTTTTAGGGGAAGCTTGAATAAGCTTTTGAGTTAATAAAATAATATAATAAAGATAACCAGGTTTGAAAAGTTATAAACTAATGCAAGTTTATAGTAGAAGTTTAACAGTTAAAAGTTTAACAAGAAATTATGAACTAGATTTTAAAAGCTAAGAACCCAAATTTTTAAAAGGTTTTAAAGTTATTAAAATAACCAGTTTTCAAAAGGAAAATGGTTTTAAACAAGTTTAAAGATTGAAGTATAATGGAAAATAATTTTGTTTCCAAGTAAAATGTTTTAAACAAGTTTTGAAAGATTTAAATGTTAAAGTAAAAATTTAAAATTTGTTTAACTTGATTTTGTTATTTTTAATCTAAATTAAATGATTTAATTGGTAAGTTAATTTTAAAGTTAAATATGATTTATGATAATTAAGTCATTAATAAGGATAATGTTTTATCTTAAAGTTAATTAAGATTTAATGATTTAAGATTAATTTATTAATAAGGTAATTAATGAGTAATTAATGAATTAATAAATTAATGATAAAAAATAAATTAATTCAAAATTAAGGGTATGATCAATTTAAGATTAATTGATTGATAATTAAGGAATAATTAATTTATAATTAGAGGTTAACTAATTAAGTAATTAGAGATTTATTTATTAGTAATTAGGGATTAATTAATTTGTAATTAATAATGGTTGTTTAAGTTTAATTACTTAAGGAAAGTAATTAAAGAATTGTTTATAATTAATGTAAGATCATTAATTAGGGATTATGAAATGATTAATTAATGTGATTAATTTAATATAATTAATTAGATTAATTAATTAAGGATAATCATTTATGGAATTGGTTAAGTATAATTACTTAATGTAATTTATAAAGTGTAATTACTTAGTGAAATAATTAATGGATAATTACTGGATATAATTAATTGAAGGATAATTAATTAATGAAAGTAATTTGGGTTTAATTACTTTGTGTAATTAATAAGAAGGATAATTACTTAGTGGATGTAATTAAGGATAAATTACCTAGTATAATTAATTTAAAAATTAATTAATAAAATTTACTTAGAAGTTAATTAAGTAACGTAATTAATTAAGGGTAGTTAATTACTGAATGTGATTAATCAAGGTTGATTAATGAATGTGATTAATTAACGATTAATTATTAAATGTGATTAATTTGAACAATAATTAATTAAAGAAGTAATTAGAGGATCGTTAATTAATGTAATTAATGAAGTAATTACGGGTTGATTAATTAAAGGATAATTAATCAATATAAGTGATTATAGAATAATTAATTAATGTAATTAATTAAGGGTTAATGTAATTAATTATAGTTAATTAATTCATGGTAGTAATTAAAGGTTAATTACTGTAAATAGTTAAGGATAATTAATTTGTGTAATTAATTAAAGGCTAATTACTTAATGTAATTAAAGAATAATTAACCAAGGATGATTAATTAAGATGGATTATTAAAGGATGATTAATTAACTGGTTTGTAATTAATCAATGTTAAGTAAGCAGGACTTAATAGTAATTGAAGTAATTAATTTAATTCATTAGGGATAATTAAATTAATTAATGATAGTGTATTGATTAATCTTGCTTATGGATGGCTGAATGATTTTGAAGGCCTTGAATTGTTTGTTATCTCTGATATGGGATATGTGCTGATCTGTGATATGAGGTGTTTTGGTTGAATTGTGATGATATGGATTATCTATTTGTGATAATGTGAATTATCTATCTGTGTGAATATAGATAATAAATTGAATTGTTTAACCCTTAAACCACTTGGATATTAAAACGACGTTTTGGATTCGGTGAGACCGGGATCGGATTTCCAAATTTGGATATTCGAAAACCACATCGATCAAAATTAAATGTTAGGTCAGGAATTCACGTGAAGACCAAGATGAAGACATAAAGTGTAACAACTATTCGTCATTAAAAACTCTGAGTATGATTCAAAAATGAGCTTAATGGAGATAGTACTTTCAGATTCATGATGAAGGTTCAGAGTGCAAGGGCTATGGTCGGTAACTTTGAGGGTGATTTCAAAATGAGTGTAGTGCCTTCGGTTTCGTTCGAACCCGGAACGAACTTCTATGGATTGAATGCTTTCAGAACATCGTCAGGTGGACGATGAGCATTCTAAGATAGATGTATTCTATGAAGATAATCGCAGCCTCAAGTGTCATCAACCGAGAATGGCTAAAACATGGGAGGTGCAGTAAGGCTAAGTGGGTCGCGCCCAAGTAGGACGAGATTTTCCCCTGTCTAGAGGTCCATTTTATATTCGGCTTAGTAGGCAGTTGGAATCGCACGCCAACTGCGGGGTTATCTTGTTTGGGACTATCCAGTAAGGGATGGTTTCGGCCTTGTGTTGCAGGGGATTGAGGGTGGATCCTCGGTATCATGATCTAGGCCACGTATTTTGATTGGCGGTACCCTAGTAGCCCTGCCATTGTATGGAATCCAATCTCTAATAAGTATCGTACGTTTTGATTGTGCCCAATTGTGTTGGAACATGAGATGTAAGCATTCCAGCTATTTCTGTATTTTACTTGAAAACCCTAGATCTTATTATAATATCACTGGATTTCCTATCAAATGTTTTGGTTATCCTAAGGTAAAAACTTTTCCGTGTTTATATGCTGGAAGTCTTTCGAGATACCTTTTGTTTTCAAAGGTTTTCAAAGTTAAGCAACTTTAAACCGTTTACTCACACCAGTGCCATGTATGACCCAGAGTTTATTTTCTATTTTATTAAACTCTTGGGTACTCAAATTTTTACGAGTAGCCAAGGGATTCATGTTAGCTTTGGCGAATTCTGGAGGAGGTATGGAGCAGGAGGCTTCAACATTTGTAGACATATAGTTTTCCGCTGTGTTGGTATCTTGGTGTTGTATATTTGAGTTGTATTGACTAGACAGGTGTTATAAGTATGCGACATATAAACTGTGTAACTCTGATAGATGTTGTATATTATGTAATACTTACGTGATTAGTATATTTTATTCGTTCCGATGTGAGATTCTGATATCTGTTTTCTTCTTTCTTTGTATCTTTTCTCTTTTCTACACCTTTGTTTCTTATTAATAATGCGTCTTTCTATGGAATGAAAGGTGGGTCGTTTCAATACCATTCTCATATTTCCTACAAACGCTCCAAGTTGAATATTTATTTCAAAAGAAAACTTAGATCAACCCTCTTTCACTCTATAATATTTGAGTTTGGTCTTAATTCACTTCCTAACCTCCGCACACTCATTCTGCATCATTTTTGCTAGTTATAGAAGTTGTACTCCAGTTCGACTACTCAGTGTATTGAAGACACAATATATAGTCAAGATTATTTCTTTGTAAAAGAAAATATTGAAGTCCCGTTTGGCTGCTCGGGCAAGTGTACTGAAATCCTATTATGCTGCTCAGGTGCCTATTCCTCCGGAAGAAGTGAGGGTGATAGTTAGTTGAAATTACAGAAGGAGTTTGGAACTAGACATAGGACTGGATATCCAAACCGGTATAAATTTTTTGCTGTGATTGCTTCTTTCTTTACTTTTCTATTTATTCGCGCTGCTATTATATTTATATTGCTACTACTGTCATTACTGCACGTCAACTCTGTATCTATATATTTGGCCATCATTGATCCAGTGCATAGCGACTAACAAGTGGTATCAAAGCCTGGAATTCTATCGATCGTCACAACATCATCAAATAATGGCCAGAAAAGATCCAATTGAAATACAACAAGCAAATTTCCCATCAAAGCCACCAATGAGGACCACAAAAAGGTACTTTCTGATTTACGAATTCCAGTAAAAGATAATAATGAATTAATTAGTATAAGTGATAAGATCTCAAAGCTTAATTTTATTATTTTAGAAAAGATGAAATTTGTCGAACATGAAAATTATAAATTGAAAAGTGAGAAATTAAATTTAGAAAATCAACTTGGTGTTTTAAAAAATAATTTTATAACTGTTAAAGATTTTCTGGATGAACAAAACACATTATTTGATAAAGAGAGAGAAAAATTTTTGAAAGAAAAATTTGATTTGAAAAGACAAAATGATTTGTTACAATTCTCTTTAGATAATTCGTAATCTCAAAATTGTCTTCTAAAAAACGAGAACAGTACGTTAAAAAACGAGAATTCTGAGTTAAATGAGAAAATTGACATTTTGAAAAATAGTAATATTTCTTTTGAAAATAAAAATTGTGAGTTTAAAACTATAATTGAAAAACACAAAAATGAATTCATAAAATTTAATAAAGGTCAAAATGATTTAAACACGATTTTATCTTGTTCTATATCTTTACATTATAAAAGTGGTTTAGGATATAATAACAGTGATCATAGAAATAGCACTAGATAGGCTTTCATATATAGTAAAATTGTTAGTGCTAATACTAGATTTCGGGTAAAATCTAAATCCAATTTTTACAGAAATTCAAATATTGCTATGGCCAATAATGTTTATACATTGATAATTATTTTGATACAATAGTTAACAATGAAAATTATATTTTCAAAGGTTTCACCAAACCCATTTGGGTATGGTTACCTTCGACCTAACCCTTTGGAGCCTAACGTAGTAAGTGGGTACCAAAAATAATTTTTTTTTAGGTATCCAAGAAAGACGAAAGGATGAGATGATTCTCGAATAGTAAATATTCCATACATATGATGGAAAACAGACATTTATGGATAACAGAACTACAACAAATTTGGTATATCTAATCCATTAGATACTCTTTTATAAAAGACTTTGCTTTCAAAAGTGTTATTAAACATATTTTCCATTATGCTAAACGAGTGTGAAATATTATTTCAAGGAAAATAAAAATATGTTTGGAATGCAACAAATGCTTTTAAAATGTATAATTATGCTTAATATTGTATAAATCATTTTTTTTCTAGCATTAGAGAATACTATGTCAATTATATTAAATATTTTCAAAATTAACTGATTATTAAATATGTTTTTTTGAAAAGCTTAAAAGCTAGAGTTTAAAGTTAAAAATTAGTAATGACTAAATCTACTAAGTTAATATATGACCCAAAAACGGCGATAATTTTCACCTTTTTGCTGATGACAAAGGGGGAGAAAATTGGACATGTTGATAGCGGGAGTATATAAATTTAGTGGAAGCAAATATTAAGGGGGAGTAATATATTTTATAAAGGCGTATAGTTGTCATCATCAAAAGGGGGTGAATGTTGAAAACAAAGCTTTAGTGCTTTTGATGATAACAACTATATGACAATGGTATTAAAATGTTTGTTAAGTGATTTCAGGCTATTCATTGTGTGGACAAAAAGTAAATTTAACATGAAAAAAATAGAATAAGGTTGAAATTGAACCATGACCAACAGTATGTGATAGAGAAAAAATTAGAAAAATGGGATTCGAACTCTGTTAGCATGGAAAGAATCACAGGGTCACACCACTACAACATAACTGCTTTTAGAAAGTGCACTGACTGCTCTTCTATTTTATCCACAGAAAAATGAAAATGAAATCATTCAAAAATTAAGCCAAGTGGGATTCCAATCTGCATGCTTACATTAGAATGCACATGTAAACCAATTCATTATAGGCTCTTTTGTTACCAGGTGGTTAGAGAATTTTATTATCTGAAATAAAAGTGAACGGCAAAATAAAGAAAGGAGCGGGATGCGAACCCAACACACTCAGGATGGAACGTGCAACCATTACCACTTCACCACAGCAAGTTATGTTAGTTGTTGCTACCAAACACTATTTGACAAAGGACATAAGAAATGAAAATTAAAAGAACAGAACCGGTATTCGAACCCAACACCACGAAGACAGGCGCACACCTTACCAATTGGACTACACAACCTTTTGAATTTGATGCAACGACTACTGTAGATTAGCATTCCAAAGGGAATAGTCAAGTGGCTCTTCAAGTGCCTATTCAATCAATTGCAAACCTCCAACGGATGCATCTTTTCTAATAGGAATTTCTAAAGGATTGCGACTATCTATTGGCTTCCATTCACTTCTATATAAGCCTTGCACCATCCTAAAAATTAATAACAATCCTACTCTCTAATACCATTCTCATATTGCTGACAAACGCTCCAAATTCAATATTTATTTCAAAAGCAAACTTAGACCGACCCTCTTTCACGCCATAATATTTGAGTCTGGTCTTAATTCACTTCCTAACCTCTGCACACTCATTCTGCATCATTTTTGCTGGTTATAGAAGTTGTACTCTAGTTCGACTACTCAGTGTACTGAAGACATAATATATAGTCTAGATTATTTCTTTGTAAAAATAAATATTGAAGTCCCGTTTGGCTGCTCGGGCAAGTGTACCGAAATCATGTTCTGCTGCTCATGTGCCTATTCCTCCAGGCGAAGTAAGGGTAATAATTAGTTGAAATTCCAAAAGGAGTCTGGGACTGGACGTAGAACTGGAGATCCGAACCAATATATTTTTTTTGTTGTGATTACTGCTGTGATTACTGCACGTCAACTCTGTATCTGTATATTTGGCCAACATCGATCCAGTGCATAGCGACTAACAATACATACTGTAATGATAATGTGTAAAGGGAATATAAATATATATTAATCTGGTTCTTATAAATACTATATATATATATATATAAGTATATAAATATATGATTATTGGAATATAAAACTACAATATACACACGCTATAAAGCTTGCATTATATGTTACATATGTGGTGTTTCATATAGAACACACACACACACTCTCTCTCTCTCTCACGCACACATATTTATCCTACATCAAATACAGTCCGTCATAAAAGTTTGTTTCGCGTTGAAAATAAATATTTATAATATAATTATTAGTTTACTTAAATATGTAATTATATTGTTTCAATTTAATACTAATTTTATTGATTGGGCTTAGCCACATTAACTAATTCTATTTAATAAATTTAATACATAAAGTGCGCTCGGTCATATAAAGAAAAATGTGTGTGTGTAGTTTTTAAAATTAACATATACTATAATTAACATGATCAAATTAATTTATTAAATTTACTATAAATATTAGTAATATACATGTAAGGTCCGGCCTAAAAGAATATCCTTCTTTTTTATCTAAATGATGTACTCTTTCATAGATAAACATTTTTAAATATATTTCCATAACTTATATATGTATATAATTTTAATATAAACTCATAAAAATAATATATTGATATCAAAAATTATTTTTGACATATTTTAACTATAGCTAACAAAAATATCTATATAAATTTGAATTTAAAAATGTTTACAAGCTATCTAATTATTATAAAATAACTAATATATAATTTGAATTAAATATTAATACCAAATTACGAACACAGTGGAATAGGTCTTGAGTCTTAATTCTTTTATTTTAAAAAATCCGATGTTTAAGTCGTTGGTTCGATCAAGTCATTTAATTCAGTCAAAACAATGTGACGACCCGAAATTTTCGGATATTTGAAATTGGATTATTCAATTGATTTTAAATATCTATAAGTAATTTTCAACTTGAATTTCAAATATTCAATATTTATTGAATAATTAAATTATTGGATTTAATTATTGATGTATCGACCCAATTTTTCGACTCCCGAAAGTCGACTGTATCAAATGCCGCACAGTCGGATGTCGAAAAACCGAACCATTAGGGTTAAAGAAGAAGAAGATAGAAGAAGAACAGAAACAATAATCAGAATCCCACATTTCGCAGCGGAACAAATATAATAGATAAATGAATAATCTTTAAAACAAAACACTATATCGGTTTATACATACATATCATTATCAGAGTTTACATCGACATAATACAAAATCTGGCAGTTATAATAACTTATGCACAAGAAAATTTGACTTGCACTAACCCAGACACAACGAACACTACATAGTAAAGAGATATGTCTCGCCATCCAACTTCAACTTCTGATCTCCACAGCAACTTCTTGACTTCGCTCCAGAATAATTGACAATCTGACTCTAGGCTGCCCGTATGGAAAATTATGGGCACCCAGAGTTTAGAAAGGGAACAATAAACTCCAAGTCAGTCATGAGACTGGTGTGAGATCTTAGAAATAGTTATTTTTAACAAAAAGAAAACAAAAGGGGAATAAAATAAATTCACAATGCTTTTTGGAAAATGAAACAACCATAAGGCCTCCCAGCACACACACAATGCAATCGCACACTTGGAGGAGATTTCTCCTTATGATAGTCAAAAATGCTTACTACGCAAATTCTTTTCTATATTATTATTAGTGCATAGTGTGGAAAACATTTGCAAGTATAATATAAATCTTATCTAGCATACGTACTATTATAGTATGCCTACTATAGCTACCATATTAGATGGCAGGTTCTACAACTAAAACCGTATAATGCGCGTATTGGTGATTGGATTTCCAACAAATGGCTAGGCTAAGGAACTTCCTGGGCCACATGGGTACGCCTTTGGAGGGACGCCCCGAGAACCTAACCGGTTCTCTGCCAACACAAGGTCGGGTTACCTCTGTAACTAGGTAACTACTGACACGAGTATGCCATCCCTCGGTCATAACCGACCTTTATCTGAAGATCCTCAACCACAAAGCAACAAATCACAAAGTATAATACATTTGCAGCATCAACATAGGTAAAATATCTGGGCTCCATACCATGATACTACCCTTTTCCAGAAGGAAATAACATACCCTCAGGGGACGCTACCCCCAAATAACCTTGTTGCATCTTTCCTGTTTCGACCATTCCGGGTTGTGAGGATCGACGAAGTCTCATCCACAAAGCTACGCTTTTCACAAAAGCCATGCTTCGATCAACAAATGATCAGTAGCACTTCGTATGCCACATTACCAAATTGGGAATATATCACTAGTAACCATCAACTACATAACCTATGAACTCGTACGTCTCAGAGAAGGGTGTTAAGCTATGAGAATAAATTCTCCGCCACCAACAGAAATGTATTTGATAGAAACCAGCTTTACATCTCAAAGTGTAACGTCAGACACACATCCATACAAGTCCGTTCTGGGATCGAACGAAACCGAAGGCACTTCCAAAGAAGCCATTGTAAATCCGGATATTCACTAATCATGTCCGGAATCTCCATCACAAAGGGTGATAAAATCTCCGAAGTAACTCAGTGTAGAGACATTCGAAAGGTAATCCTTTCACTTTCGAAACTACCCGGTCTTCAACACCATATTCAAATGCAATCCCATTTCATCGTATCGTTATTCGGAATGAGTTTTATGACACAAGGTCCTCTCCCGGCTAATCCGAATAATGAGCGCTTATTTTTTCTAAAATAAGTGTCCATTCAGATTTCAAAAAAATCACAACAAATTTCCACTTTGATCTTTTAAATAAAAGATCCGTCACAATCACAAAGGTTCGATGTGGTTTTCGAATATCCATTTGGAATTCGACTCCTGGTCGCATCGAAATGCAAATGACATTAAAAGGCCAATATTGATAGTCAATTATTTATCTATCAATCATCATTCACAACAATCACTGGATTTCAAATAATTTTCCCAAATCATTTATTGCCAAAATATCTTCGCAAGATATATTTTTAACACTTTAATATTTTGAAAACAAATTTCAAATCACTATTCACATTTCAATCCTTTGGAAACAAATTTTCAAATCATTTTCCTTACGTGGAATATATTTCCAAATATTTATTTATTTCCACTGAAAATCTGCCGAGTTAAAATAATTCAAACCACTTATCCAAAATATTCTTGGAACATTTAAAATAAAACCATCTTAAATACTTACTTAAATATTGGTTATGAAAACATTATACTAATTATCATATATAAGACTTCAAGTTCAAACTAATATTAAAATAAAATTAGTAGATAGAGTGTAAATATTTAAATAATTATTTTCTAAATCAAATATCAATTTAATCTTTAAAATAACCCCTAATATAATTAAATAAATTTTTACTCTAAAGTTTTAAAACAATTTTCAAAACTAATTTCTCCAACAATATTATTTTAAAACCAAATCTAGAACTTTTAATTTTATTTCAAAAGCTATTTTAAAAATATACTCGGCTTTCCAGAGAAGAATCCACTTTTTCCATTACAAAATGGTCCATTCAAATAAATTAATAAATCTTCTCGATTTATTTTAATTTACATTCCAAATTTGTAAATTTCTTCCCACATTTTTTAAAAATAAACCGATATTTATTTTTAAAACAAAATTCCCTTTCCTTTATAAAATTTCCATTGTGAATTTTAAACTTTTAAATATCCACTGATATACGATTTTCAAATATTAACCTTCAACAACAAATCAATTTCAAATTGATTTCCAAATTTATTTCAATCACCAAATCATCTTCCAAATTGATTTCCAAATTTATTTCAATTAACAAAACGATTTTCATATCGATTTCCCAAAGATTTATTTTAAAACCCCAAATCAAAATTTTCAAATCAATTTCTAAAATTTATTTTAACTCCAAATTAAATCCCAAATTGATTTCTAAAATTAATTTCAACCCCAAATTAAATCCCAAATTTAATTTCTAAATTTATTTCCTTTGAAATAAATTCTTTTATCTCTTTCAAATATTTAAAATCCGTATTTTAAATAAATTCTTCAACTATTAATAATATTATTCGAAATCCATCTATTAAACTTTTCCCATATTTTGGAATTTATTTAATAAGTTTTCAAAATAAAACTTTATCTATTTAAATTTCTTCTTTTAAAATTCACCCAATTCTTTTGAATGAATTTATTATAAATTTTCTACTCGAATTTCAAAATTAAATTTTTGGTATCCTACGATGCCAAAAATATATCCGGCTAAATTATAGCCTTCAACGTTTTCAATCACAAATAATCACACATAGATTATAAATAATCAACACATAACATTGAGATAAATTCAAATGTTTTGAGGAATCCAGTTTGATCCCTTCAACCGGTTTCCCTGCATCCACAGACGTTAGCACAATAATTAAATACCCATTCCACTTCGAGGTGGAATATCATGGTATATGAAATTTATAAAATATCATCCGCTATTATGCAACGCATAGGGTCTCATCCGCTATATAATGAGGGAAATCAATCACTCCAAATATATATATAATACCAATTCCACTTCGAGGTGGAATATCGCAGTATATGGGTTTAATATAAAATCATCCGCTATTATGCGGCGCATAGGGTCTAAACTAATATAACTAATAATAAATTAATTATCCAAGCACAAAAATCAACCATTTAAAATTTAACCATTAAAATTAAATCAGAAAAAAAAACTGATTGAGTGAGAAGATCCCACCTTTTATTATGCATGCAATCCATTTTCATTTCAGGTTGATTTCTTTCAGATATTGACCTTGTATAAATAATTATATCTTTTATTAATATTAGAATAAATTGAATAATTAAATTCCTATTGGATAAATTTAATTAACCAATGATTTTAATTTCAAAAAATAAAAATTTGATTTTAAACAAATACTTAAATTTTAAACTAATTTTCCTTTTATAAATAATTTGGTAACAAAAAAAAATTGAAATAAGTTTATTAACCACATAAGTTACCTTAATAATTTTTTTTAATCTAAACTGGTAGATTAAAAATGTGTATTTATTTTATTTCCTATTCAATATCCATATTTTTCAATTTATAACAGGCTACTAAATATATTTTCCACATTCTATTTATATACACATATATATACTTCTCTGAAAAGAAAAAAAAAGAAGAAAAAAAATTGTTTTCTGTTTAAATATATATATATATATATATATTTATATATTTTGCCGTATATATTTATATGACAAATTTAAATTTTAAATTGAATAGAATAAATGGAATATACCACTCTACACAACGACATCGAATTCGTGACCATCAATCCGAAGATCTAAACCCATACAAACGAGCGCCTCGGTTCGCAAGCTCGAACCCGCATTCCACGACGAATCCCAAACCCTTGCTTGCCGCCATCGAAGTCACGAGCAATACCACTTCGTTAGCTTCGCCTAACCCCACCACTAAGCCTTCGCGCAACCCCTCCCTCGCAAGCTCTCCCCAGCTGCCACGATTTCCACGAGCTATTCGCGATGCTCGGCATCGATCCCTTGCTAATAGAATGAAGGAGAATCGAAAACTCGATATCAATTTCATTTTTCGGCCATAATTTGAATTGAACGAAATTCGATTGAGGACTGAAGGGAAAAGGGATTCATATTGAATTATAGGCCATTTTTTTTAAAAACTGTAGATCGTTTAGAGAACGAAGAAGAAAGCGCTTCGGTTTTATTTATTTTCTTTCGAATTGGGTTTTATCTTTCACCTTCATATTTTGTTTTTGAACGAGATAGTTGTTTTTTTTTCATAAAAAAGAATGAATGCGTGTAAACCTTTAACAGAGAAAAGTAGATGCGTGTTGAATTTTCTCAACGTGTCAAATGCTAAAGTAATCGTTTTTTAATTAAAATTTAAATTTAAATTTAAATTGTTTTTTGAATTGTTTAATTCAAAATTACGAACTCCAATCGAGGCGTTCCGCCAGGCGTTTATAATATTAAACCTTATTCTGAACACAATGGAAAAGGTTTCGAGGCCAAATTCGATCGTATGGAGAAGATAACTTTTCGAACCCAGTTATTAATTTAAATTTCAATTAACTTTTCAGCGCATTTGCAATCCGTACGATCACCCGATAACTCTAAACGCTACGAAAATTGAAATCCGATAATAATACAATATTATGGATCCAATAGAACTGGTTTCGTCGAATTCGAAGACTATGCCTCGAAAGGCTATTTTTTAATATCGATTTAACTATATAATTTCAAAACTGAACAATACACTATTAAATTCTGTAACGTCCCGCCTTTTTGTATGTTTTAAGTCGACGATAAACCACACACGTCATACTTAAACCATACAGAAGGGCGGATTGTTATGGGGTAAATAAGAAAAGTAGAGAAAGAAAAAAAACAAAATAGAATCTTGCAGCAGAACGATAAAATATAATAATCAAATAAACAGTTAATGAAGCTGTTTTACAAAACATTTGATTATATTTGTACAATACATGTCAAAGTTGCACATACCAGCAAATAATAATTAATGCAGTGGAATACAGTGAAGTGGAATATAATAATAAATCTTCATCTTCATCCTTCACAATACGGTCTTTCAAATCCTAAAATGCTCAGGCTGACTCGAGCGAATTGAAAAGACAAAACACTCAAGTCAGAACTAAAAGATCTTATGTATGTTAAATCAACAGGAATAAATATGAGTGGAAAGGCATCAGAGATGTTTACCAGATTTGACATCTCCTATCCAGTGTCAACGTGAGTGTAGTACCTCAAGAGATGCTCGGGATTCACATCTCCTAAGGATCCGTTAAACTTTTACCATGAAGTAATATTTCGCTATTATAATAATGTCTGTAGTAAAATAAACTTACTTTCAAATAGCGTTAAGGAGTTACCCAATCTCCCCCTTAACACAATAATAGTCCTAGTAGTCCATCCAATATCATAGTCCCTCCTGATCGGGAAGCCACAAGAGGATACCACACGGGCTACGGGAGAAACCAAACTCGTACAAGACGCGATAGGGTCGGTGACACGGCACAACTAGGCAATGCCAGGGTAGATATACCAATTGCTATCCGAGCTGTTGGTAATGTGTAGCACGCAGCTACCGCCCACCTCGAGCCATACCCCCAAATAAAAAAAATCAAAAGTGGCCACCGAATCAATCCAAAAGTCGAAGTATATCGAAGGGATGTGTCCGATCAAAGGTGCTACCTCATTGGCCCGAGAATCGCTCCTGTTTTAGCCACCTTATGCCAACTCACGGGAGTCAGGTCCACGTATTTACCTCATATGAAACGCCGCCACCATCCTACTTCATTCTGGAATCTCCACCGCGTACACGGTTGTTAAAGTGGTTTTCAGAGTTGGCAGAGAGTATGACAACTTCCGATCCCGGTCTCTTTAACAACCAAACGTTATTATAACACCGCGGTCTTTTCAAAATAGTTTATACTTTAAAACTAGAATATAATATTCATTTCAAAACCATATAAATACGATATAATTTCTATTTTAAAACCCAAATCAATATGATATCATTTTTATTTTAAATATATCTTTTTCCAAATCAGAGCACTTTCAAATCTATATACTTGAAACCCATAGCTTTGAAACATAACTTCTAATACTTAAATGGTTTAAATATTAATTTACTTTATATAATAAATAGCTTCTTTAATTTCACAAATAAATTCCAAATACCGATTTAAACCTCCAAATAAACCATTTCAATTTATATTTCAAAGCTTTAAATATTCCACCATTTCAAAACTAATTCTTTGATAATTCCATATATATCAAATTCAATTACTATTATTTAGATTTGAAATATTTACTTAATAAATCCAATATAATTTAAGTAAAACTTTTAACTTCAAACAACTGGACATTCTTCAATTTATTTAACTTGATATATTCATTTATCTCAACTTTATATTCATTTAAATCACTTTAAACCAAATCAAGTTGTAAAGATCATACCCTTTAAAATCTCCATTTTTATTTAAATCTCAAATCAAATTTATTCAAGTATAATTCTTAAACTATTCCATTCAAACCAATTTCGTATTTATCTTCCAACTTAAATTTCTTTTAAGTCATTTAAAAAACTATATATATATATATATATAAAATATCTTAAATAGGTGCTTAACCATATAACATAAAATAATCAAACTCCATTATTAAACTTATTTTTATTTAACAATTTTATACATATCTTAAATTCAAGAATTTTAACTATATATATATAATAATATTTATATAACATCAAAAATTAATATCTATTAAACCGTATATTCTTTTCCAAAACCATAGAAAATCATTTCAAAATATTTTATACATATAGACCGCGGTGCCTATATATAATTTTCTATCCTATGGTCAAGTGATACAGATATTTATCATTTCATTCCGTAATTTAAAATAAAATTATGGTTATATATCATTTCAAACCGCAATCCCGATTGAAATAAAAATGCATAATAACTTGCAGTTTATAATAATATATAATACAACACCCATTCATCCATCAACAGATCATACATCCATCACAATCATCATCCAAAACAATCAATCAATATCAATAGATAACTGATAATATATATAACAGGTATTTAACTGATAGTTATATTCAAAAATAAACTGAATAATGATTTAATTTAAATAAATGCAATTAACTGAGATGATGATTTAAATATACGGAAAAGTCATAAATAAATGCATAATCACAACAAAAATTTAATTTAACAAACATAAGTAATTTTAGAAGTTGTGAGTGGGTTAAAACACTCACCTTTTGAATTTAAATTGAATTTAAATCCAATTTAAATCCAAAATTTAAACAGTCTCGGAATCCTTCCAAACTAGCGCCAAAATGTCTGGAATTCAGATACGATCCTAACAAAAGAAACCGCGCGTAAAACAGATATCGTATGTGAAAGTTACAACGATTAAAACATTTTAAAACAAAAGAAATTTAAATAAATTAAATAAAATAACTACCACTCAAACAAGGCCACGTCAGCACGCATCGTTCCAGACCCAACCTAACACACACGAGCTCTACAGTAACAGGCCGAAACAATCATCTCGTTCGAAAGCATACCGCCGCCGCATCGACCAAGACGACGTTCAACCTCGTCGTCGCCCACCACCGGAGATCGCCACCAAAGCCGTCCTCCCCTACGCCACCACCGGCGACCACTCGAGCGCGCCCAAAGGCCACAGAACAGCCGCCACCCGCCACCTATTTCCAAGACCTAATTGAATTTTCTTAACAAATCTAACCATTGAAATGACAAACGAACAACCCCGATGCATTGCGCTCCCTCTCCTCTACGCGATGGTATCCCTGATTGGACGATCTGACACAGTTGATCGCGATGCAACGGACGACCGAGGATAAACCTTCAATTTATGGCCACCCACAAACTCAGATCGAGAAACAGACTGTAGATCTGAGATGCGTACATCAAGGGCTTCAATATATAATTTTTCTGAATTTTTTTAAGGCGTTTGAAATTTCAATTTGATTTTTGAATTGTGTTTGGATCTAGAGTTTGTTTGTCTGCCATTGAGGAGGAAAGATAGTTGAATTGTATGTACATACAAATGAGAAATAGAAGTAGGCTAGGGTTTATAATCGGGTATTTATAGACAAGGTTGAAAAAGAATAGATGGATCAGATTGGTATACGCGTTAAACGATAAAGTGGTCCGAAAAGCCCATTCTGACTACGGAACGAAATTGGTTCAACCCATATATCAAAATAGGTGTTTTAAAACAACATTGTTTTCTCAATAATTCAAATTTAAATTCAAATTCAAATTTTAAGTTTTCAAAATTTTCTCAAATTTTTTCTATCTCCCTAAATTTTCGAAAAATTTCGCCAGTGTCTCCTTTGCGCGACTAGCTTGGTACGACTACAAAATGGCACCATGGGCCTCCATATTTCTAAAGAAAAGAAAAGGCCAAGTGGATGGACAAGAAAATTATCAAATTTCATATTGAAATTTAAATACATACCTTTTTCGAGCAATTCAGATCTATCTTCGAAGTCAAAATCCCAATTCCATTTTCCTTTATGTCACCTGTACATCCTACTGGCCATAATATCCAATTATAACGTTCAATTTTATTTTGCACATTCTATTACAGAAGTTTGAATACTTATTTCTTATGCCATCTTTACTTCACCATTGAATTTATATAAACATTTTCATTCAATCTTACATTTTCAATTTCATTTGAATTCAATTTACAATTTCAATTCTATTTGGATTCAATTTACCTTCTGAATATTGAATTTTATTAATTATCCTTCATTCACAACTGATTTATATCACTATTTCTAATTAGTTTCATTTACTAATTCATTACAAATTCCAATTCATTTTATCTCAAACCATTTTTTCCACCTTTATTATTTTTAGTTCACTTCGAACTAATTTTACAACTTAATTTTATTTCACACCATTCAAGTTGGTTTTCAATATTCAGTTTCAATTCAGTTTTATTCTTTTGTTCATTCCCGAATTTATTTTCAATTTGCCACTTCGGTAATATCTACTTATATGTAAACTGGATTTCAAATTCCTTATGAATTCAATTTACATTTCATTTATAATTATTGAATTCAATTCATTTCAAACCATATTAAATTTGTCATTCCAATTCGTTTAACTCATAATTTTTATTTCAATACTTCACTTTGGTTATCACAAATTGAATTCAATTCCAATTCTAGTTCTGTTTATTACAAATTTGAAATGAATTTCAACATTCAATTTCACTTTCATTTACTTGCAATTGTAAATTTATTTATTCATTCACAATTTATTTTCCATCTTAATAAATTTTATTCCAATCATTTTAATCTATTAGACTTCTAAAATTCACCATTATTCAAATTAACTCAAGTTAATTTCAGTTTAAATCTGAATTTCCTCAATTTTCAAACTTATTTATTATTCCATAACTATTTTTATCAGATTCCAGAGTCTTTTCAACCTTTCAAAATCATCTTTGAAATCAATTCAAATTATCTTTTGAATTCCCAAAACCACACCCAGTTTGTAAACGACCTCCATTTAAAATAATTCGGCAACAATTCCTCTCCTGAAAACTCGAAAATGAACATCGATGATGCGGCAGTCATCACTGAAGTTATTTTCCAGCAACCAAAAAGAGTTTAGTGCTTTTATCCCTTCAAAACATTTTTCCAAAACCTTTGAAAACCATTTTCAAATCAAATGGAGTTAATTTCCAACATTCTAAATCCTTTCAAAAACATTTCCAAAAACTTTTCTGGAATTCCATTTCAAATTATAAATCACATTTACAATTTATATTTGCAAATCCCATTTGTATATGGATTTTATTTCTCAACTTTTGATTATGATTTCAATTTCTTATTCAACTTTCACATTTAAATGATAATAATTTAGTATTATCTCTTCCTAATAGCCAAGAAACCATATACTATAATAATTTATGGAAAATTATTCTTTTCATATACAAAATAGTTTTGGGTAAAATTATTTCATTTACCCTATTTCAAAACAATATCGTGTCGAATTGTTCTGTATAAGTGTTTAGAGATCCCTATCGATACCATTGTATAGACAATACCGACTAGAATCCATATATCACTCAACAAACCAATCATCACAATATAAAACAATTTTTATATATTCACCAACAAATACGCGCTCATAACTATTATCACACTCAAACTCATTCTAGAGTACTGCTGATTCTATCTCTAATGAGTAATCCCCACCAGAGCCAAGGTTATTGCTTAACCAAATGCTCTGATACCAAATTTGTAACGGCCCGATTTTTCGACGCTCGAAAGTCGACCTTAATACGTCTATTGTATCAAATGTCGCATAATCGAACGCCCAAAAACCGAACCGTTAGGGTTAAAGAAAAAGAAGATAGAAGAAGAACAGAGACAACAATCAGAATCTCATATTTCGCAGCGGAACAAATATAATAGATAGATGGATAATCTTTAAAACAAAACAGTATATCGGTTTATACATACATCACATTATCAGAGTTTACATCGACACAATACAAACACTGGCAGTTATAATAACTTGTGTATAAGAAAATTTGACTTGCACTAACCTAGACACAACGAACACACATAGTAAAGAGATACGTCTCACCATCCAGCTTCAACTCTTGATCTCCACAGCAACTACTTGACTTCGCTCTAGAATAATTAACAACCTGACTCTAGGCTTGCCATGTGGAAAATTATGAGCACCAAGAGTTTAGAAAGGGAACAATAAACTCCAGGTCAGTCATGGGACTGGTGTGAGATCTTAAAAACAGTTATTTTTAACAAAAAGAAAGCAAAAGGGGAATAAAATAAATCCGCAATGCTTTTTGGAAAATGAAACTACCATAAGGCCTCCCGGCACACACGCAATGCAATCGCACACTTGGGGGAGATTTCTCCTTATGATAGTCAAAAATGCTTACTACGAAAATTCTTTTTGATATTATTATTAGTGTATAGTGCGAAAAATATTTGCAAGTATAATATAAATTTAGCTAGCATACGTACCATTATAGTATGCCTATTATAGCTACCATATTAGATGGCAGGTTCTACAACTAAAACCGTACAACGCGCATATTGGTGATTGGATTTCCAACAAATGGTCCGGCTAAGGAACTTCCTGGGCCATAAGGGTACGCCTCTGGAGGGATGCCCCGAGCACCTAACCGGATCTCTGCCAACACAAGGCCGGGTTACCTCTGTAACTAGGTAACTAATGACATGAGTATGCCATCCCCCGGTCGTAACTGACCTTTATCCGAGGATCCTCAACCACAAAGCAACAAAACAAAAAGTATAATACATTTGCAGTATCAACATAGGTAAAATATCTGGGCTCCATACCATGATACTACCCTTTTACAGAAGGAAATGACATACCCTCAGGGGACGCTACCCCCAAATAACCTTGCTGCATCTTTCCTGTTTCGACCATTCCGGGTTGTGAGGCTCGACGAAGTCTCATCCACAAAGCTACGCTTTTTACAAAAGCCATGCTTCGATTAACAAATGATCAACAGCACTTCGTATGCCACATTATCAAATTGGGAATATATCACTAGTAACCATCAACTACATAACCTCTGAGCTCGTACGTCTCAGAGAAGGGTGTTAAGCTAAGAGAATAAATTCTCGGCCACCAACAGAAATGTATTTGATAGAAACCAGCTTTACATCTCAAAGTGTAACGTCAGACACACATCCATAAAAGTCCGTTCCAAAATCAAACGGAACCGAAGGCACTTCCAAAGAAGCCCTTGCAAATCCGGATATTCACTAATCACGTCTGGAATCCCCATCACAAAGGGTGTTAAAATCTCTATACCGAAGCAACTCGGTGCAGAGACATTCGACAGGCAATCCTTTCGCTTTCGAAAATACTCGGTCTTCAACACCATCTTCAAATGCAATCCCATTTTATCGTATCATTATTCGGAATGGGTTTTATGATACAAGGTCCTCTTCCGGCTAATCCAAATAATGATCACTTATTTTTTTGAAAATAAGTGTTCATTCAGATTTCAAACAAATCACAACAAATTTCCACTTTGATCTTTTAGATAAAAGATCTGTCACAATCACAAAGGTTCGATGTGGTTTTCGAATATCCATTTGGAATTCGACCCTCGGTCGCATCGAAATTCAAATGACATTAAAAGGCCAATATTGATAGTCTGTTATTTAACTATCAATCATCATTCACAACAATCATCGGATTTTAAATAATTTTCCCAAATCATTTATTTCCAAAATATCTTCACAAGACATATTTTTAACACTTTAATATTTTGAAAATAAATTTCAAATCACTGTTCACATTTCAATCCTTTGGAAACAAATTTTTAAATCATTTTCCTTACGCGGAATATATTTCAAATATTTGTTCATTTCCATTGAAAATCTGCCGAGTTAAAATAATTCAAATCACTTATCCAAAATATTCTTAGAACATTTAAAATAAAACCATCTTAAATACTTACTTAAATATTGGTTATGAAAACATTATACTAATTATCACATATAAGACTTCAAGTCCAAACTAATTTTAAAATAAAACTAGTAGATATTTAAATTACTATTTTCTAAATCAAATATCAATTTAATCTTTAAAAAAATCCCTTATATAATAAATCAAATAAATTTTTACTCTACAGTTTTAAAACAATTTTCAAAACAAATTTCTCTAACAATATTATTTTAAAACCAAATCTAGAACTTTTAAATTTATTTCAAAAACTATTTTAAAAATATACTCGGCTTTTCAGAGAAGAATCTTCTTTTTCCATTACAAAATGGTCCATTCAAATAAATTAATAAATCTTATTTTAATTTACATTCCAAATTTGTAAATTTCTTTCCACATATTTTAAAAACAAACCGATATTTATTTTTAAAAAAAAATCCCTTTTCATTGTGAATTTTAAACTTTCAAATATCCGCTGATATACGATTTTCAAATCGTTTTCCAAATATTCACATTCAACACCAAATCAATTTCAAATTGATTTCCAAATTTATTCCAATCACCAAATCATCTTCCAAATTGATTTCTAAATTTATTTCAATTAAAAGATCAATTTTCATATCGATTTCCCAAAGATTTATTTTAAAACCCCAAATCAAAATTTTCAAATCGATTTCTAAAATTTATTTTAACTCCAAATTAAATCCCAAATGATTCTAAAATTAATTTCAACCCTAAATTAAATCCCAAATTTAATTTCTAAATTTACTTCCTTTGAAATAAATTCTTTTATCTCTTTCAAATATTTAAAATCCGTATTTTAAATAAATTCTTCAACTATCAATAATATTATTCGAAATCCATCTATTAAAATTTTCCCATATTTTGGAATTTATTATTAAGTTTTCAAAATAAAACTTTATCTATTTAAATTTCTTGTTTTAAAATTCACCCAATTCTTTTTAATGAATTTATTATAAATTTTCTAGTTGAATTTCAAAATCCAATTTTTATTTGCTTATGGTATCCTACGATACCAAAAATATATCCGGCTAAATTATAGCCTTCAACGTTTTCAATCACAAATAATCACACATAGATTATAAATAATCAACACATAACATTGAGACAAATTCAAATGTTTTAAGGAATCCAGTTGGATCCCTCCAACCTGTTTCCTTACATCCACAGACATTAGCACAACAATTAAATACCCATTCCACTTCGAGGTGGAATATCGTGGTATATGGGGTTTATAAAATATCATCCGCTATTATGCGGTGCATAGGGTCTCATCCGCTATATAATGCGAGAAATCAATCACTCCAAATACACATATAATACCAATTCCACTTCGAGGTGAAATATCGCGGTATAGGGGTTTAATATAATATCATCCGCTATTATGTGGCCTATAAGGTGTAACAACCCGCATATTTATCAATTTTATATTTAAATATTTTATCATTCGTCGGATTTTAGTCCGAAAACCTACTTTTTGCATACGGTCGAATTAGGACTCGAGACCACTTCCATTGAGTTTAAAATGCCGTTTGTGACCTTTTTGAGTATAAGCTTCGATATGTTTGGAGAAAGTTGATTTTTGCTACTTTTTCCCGCTTAGGGCTTTGGTTGGGCTGAGCCAATTAACCACTTAACTCAGTTCCAACACTCTCCTCTTCATTCACTTCTCTTCTATTTTCCTAATACTCAAGCTTTTATGTTAATGGAGGGTGGAAGAGGAAATTAAAACTCCAAGCCCTAGCTTCCTTTGCAAATCCAAGTTCTTGCTCCAAACTCAAGAGAACCCATTGGTAAGCTTCTTCTTCTTCTTCTCCAACTCATTCTCTCTTTGATTTCAGAAAATTCCTAAACCTAATTTGGGAAATAATTATCTTTTAAGCTTAGATTCAAGCTTGTTGAGTTGGAATTGAAGAGTGCTTGTTCTTGCCATTGCTTCGTAGCTTCCTCTTCATTTGTTTGGGTTCAAAGGTGAGATTTTTATCTCACATCTATGACTATAATTATCTTTGGTTGTTGGGTATGAATTCCTAACACTTCTTCATGTGCATTTGCTCTTGATTTGGATTGGTTTTGTGAATATTCCAATTTTTGAGTTTTTAAGTCAATTTGTGTGAAAATCCTTTTATGGATGTTTGATCATGCTTTTGGTGATGCATCGAGGAGCATATAGGGCCGGGTTGTCGATTGGCATAAACCCTTAGAGCCAATGTTCGTCCGGTTGCATTTTGGAAGAGTTTGCTCTTCATTTGAATAAGGCTGAAAAACAGCCCAGGCATGATTCAGTCGACAGAATACTCTGTTCAGTCGACTGAACCTGTAACCCGAAAGTTTTCAGGCATGATTCAGTCGACTGAATCCTCTGTTCAGTCGACTGAACCTGGAAACAGAAAGTTTCCTAAACCTGGAAAATTCCCAGGTACAGGGTTAGTCAACTGAAACCTCTGTTCAGTCGACTGAACCTGCTGTTTTAGTCCAATTTGCCTTTTTGGATTGAATTTCCAATTTAAATCGATTCGTGATGATCCTATTTATTGTCATCATTTATTATCCTCTTTGATGACTTATTTTCTTTGGGAATTTTAGGTATATCCACTTCGATGGATCCTTTATCGATTTCATTGGATTTTTATTCACATCTTCGAATGTGATCTTTGTGATTGATTGTTTCTACAATCCCCCTTGTGCTTTGTCACTTTAAAAATATAAAGGTTTTCTATACTAGTAGTAAATATCAAAAATATTTCCTCAAACGATTTCAATACTATTTTAATACCAAATTCGTTTATAAAACCGTTTTCCAATCTATTAGTATATATAAACCTTTACCTCACTCGTATGAGAAATCTAATTAAACGACTTAGTAAAACAAGTGGTATGAAACGCTTGCGTTCACTTTGTTGGTTAATTCTTGGACTTGTTCGATTGAAACTCTTGTGACAATTTTCTAGTGGAGATATACAATTTGTTCGTAAATATTTAAGTTAAGCTAGTGGTTATGGGACATGATGCTAAGCTCATATATTTACTAGCTTACTGTAATCGACACTGCTCGTTGATCATGACGATCATCTTTGTGATTTAGACTAGCAATGTGCGATGTCTCTTTGTTTGCGTGGGAGACTAAACCCCGTTTTGTGGAGTTTCGACTCAATTTGGTGGGGTAGCAACCCATGGTCTTCCGACTGTTTGTGGAGCTTCGACTCAATTTGTGATGGTTAGCGACCATGGAATTAGTGTTCCGTTTGTGATACACGTGTTGGTGAGCTTTATGCTCCCGTTTGTGATAGGCCTCCCCCCTTTTGTGATTTCTGGATTTCTTGAGATGATTTCTAGAATTTGTGTTTCACCAATTTTCGTGATTTCCATTGATAAGTTTTATCAATATTTGTGCATTGGTGAATTTGTGTGTCATTGACTTTTGTGATTGACATTGATATTATCGTCAATATTTGTGGTTTGATGAACGAAATAAGGAGTATGACATTTCTTTGATTCTTGTGTAGATTTGGTGATATTGATTAATCTCTTGATTTTCAATTACTTATATAAATCACAGCTTGGCATAGAGATTATTATGTGTTTAGTCATATCTCTTACTCTATATCGTTTCACCAGGTATTTATAACTAGACTGATCCGTTTATTATTTTCTTATTAAATAATACTCGGGTCAGACCGAGATGTTACAGGTGCTTCTGCTTGACTTCTCTCTTGGGATTGATTCCTCTGACTCTTGGTTAACTACTTAGATTAGTAGTTTTTTGTTGTATACATTTGAGATATAGACTCCATAATGTATACTTATTCTTTTGTGTAGTTCATGTAACTATTCTTTTGTGATATTGTGGAGCTTTTTAGACCACTACTCTGATGTACACTTCCTAGTGTAATATTCATATCTATTTCCGCCTTTGTGATATGAATTGTCTGTGACTGATTTGTGTTATGTTTATTTCTATATTTGTTTCCGAAGACCTTTATAGCCACTGTGTAGTAGCTTTGAGTTTGTGTCGATATGTCAGATTTCCTCTTGAGATGAAAAGTTATATTTTTATCCGGTATATCGGTACTCGCACAAAGCAATTATATAGATGGTCGCTCCTCAACAGCCTATTCTCCGTGCTAGTTGACAGCATTCACAGTAATGTTCTTGTCTAGCGTGGGTATAGAGGTGGGGCGTCATAGCTTGGTATCAGAGCCAAACTTCGGAACAATACAGAATAATATAACAAGAATCATTGTCCTAAGTCTTTCTTAGGAGTCGTGCTTTAGGATTTTACTCGTGTCTTCGTACCATTCAATCCTATTTCCTTTTATTATTCCTTGTTTTATCTATCAAGATTGCTTGATATTTATTTTGAGAATAACTTTTTTCTCTTCTTTCTTTCTTTCTTTCTTAAAGAAGAGAAATGGTTAGACCTGGCCGTCCCAGCGCCGGTCAATCTAGTGCTACTCTCCAGGATGGAGTATTTATGTCCGCCCAGCAGCTTCTTGATCTAGTAAAGAATGCTCAAGCTGCCGGTCCCAATTCAGAGCCTACTCATCCTAGATCCGATTTTGCATGCTTGTGCAGAGACTATACCGATTTGGGTGGAAGGCCATTCAAAGGATCCGAGAGTGTTATTGAAATTCAAGCTTGGCTCAAATCATGCGATCGCATCTTTTCTCGCATGAACCTTATCGATCTACACCGAGTCCAAGTGGCTTCTAGCATGCTCCAAGAAAGAGCGTTAGATTAGTATGAGCTTTTAATTTCTGAAATCGTTGAGGCGGATCTCACTTGGGAGCAATTCCGGGAAAGATTCGAATTGAAATTTGTGCCGGAGGCCGAAAAAGTAACTTTGGCCCGGCGTTTTATTGACCTTGTTCAAGGTGAATCTTCTGTGACGGATTATGTCGCGTCTTTCGAATCTCTTTCTAAATACGGGGTTGAGTATATTAATACCCCGATGAAGAAAAATCAAAGATTTGTCTATGGCTTGAATAAGAATCTTAAGAAGCCATTACTTCTGAAACTTGAAGTTTCATTTGATCAGCTTATTGATATCGCTCTTCGTCTTGAAGGGGCCGATAATGACGGTGATGTTGAAGTTGTGCGCGCCCAACAGAACTTCGACAATAACTTGAAGAGGCCTATCAAATTCAAAGGCCCCAATTCTAATAAGAAAGGGAAGCAACAAATTCCGGTAGCAAAGACTCCTACCTCTAGTGGTGGACAATGCTACAATTGTGGTTCAACAGACCACTATGCAAGGGAGTGTTCGAGACCCCTCTTTTGTCGCTATTGCAAAGGTTCGGGCCATCTTTTATCTTCGTGCCCTAAGCTTCCAAGCAAGAGAGAAGGAAAGCTGCAAGTTCCTAGCAACTCTTCTCTTGGTCAAGGTATTTCCCATTTAATCCTTGATTACATTTATTTTGTGATCTTCTTATTCGAGTTCTTTTTGATATGAGTTTCATCTCATTATTTTTATATCAAAAGAACTTGTCGATTCTTTTTCTTTGAATATTTTGGGCTTGATGACTTCTTTGAGGATTGTGAATCCGGTTGGTAGATCCGCAACACTCAATTTGCTTTTTATTGATGTCGAAATTATTCTATGAGACCTTTCTTTCTGAGCCGATATTTTTACTTAAGCTTCGGAATTGATTTTTTTTGAAGGGATCGGCTTAATCATTGTGAAGCCCATATCCTATTCTTCCGAGTGGATTATTCATCTTCGACATTTTCAATCTGTTAAGCATATTTCTATTTTTCTTTGTGATTTTGATTCCATCTTGATGGCATCATTTTATTCTTTAAAGTCCTTATGGTGAGGAAAGTGTTATTTCTCTCATCTAAATAGTTTGAGAATTTTCCGGTATATTTGACTTGTCTTAGGATTATCACCTAAGTAATCTTTTGTGTGGTGCTAAGGTCTTTTTAGTTCGACTTTACCACCGTTTTCATTTGCTACAAGTTGCGAAAGTTAGCATTTCACTTATCGCATTCCGCACTTGTTATGATTCCTATGAATTAATTATTATGTCATTCAATTTGTCCAGCTTATTTCATCCGTTTTATAAATCCAATATTCTATGAAAATTTCGATGAGACCATTCTTATTTATGGATTTTGGATGGAAATAGAAATTTAAAATTTTGCAAATCTTTTTCATAAGATTTAATTATAAGTGCAATTTGATTTTGCTCTTAAAACGAGCAAAGAATATTCTTAAAACTTTTTAAGAGATTTATTTATCCTAGAAAAGATGACTTTGTGATTGTATTGCCCGTTGAGTGCTTTAAGAATTTTGGTCGATGCGCTTGATCAACGTTATCGATAGGAATTTCCTAAACGCTTTGATGTGACAATCAGACACGATATATTGACTTGTAAAAATGTAAATTTTTGTAGAAAGATTATTACATAAAAATAAAAATGTAATTTTGAAAGTTTTAACTTTTCGGGAAAGAGAATTGTTTAAAAGAAGTTCTTCCTTTCGATACTCTTGATCTTGAGATTCCTGGAGGGGGACCAAGACTTTGCTATTTGCACCGATACTAGTCGTATTGGTTTGGATGCCGTTCTCTTGCAAAGGAGAACGTGCTATCACTTGTGCTTCTAAACCATTATAGCTTATCGAGACTAGATATGCCACTATGATCTAGTGCTCCCGGCTATTGTTTTTACGTTTAGAGTTTGGCATCATCATCTTAGGGGGAGAAATTTGATCTCTATCTTGATCATAAATCTTTGGAATATTCATTTTTCTCTTAAGGAACTGCATGTTGACTCGAGTTCCTAGCTTCTTATGATCTTGATATTCTTTTTATTCCCAAAGGGGAAATCGTGTTGCCAATGCGTTTAGTCGTAAGCAACAAGGGGTTGTTTCTTTGTTGATGACTAAATGAAATTATCTTTTTATCAAGTTCATCGGGCGTTTTGATGTACTTCGTTTTATTGAGTTTCATCTCATTGCTTTTATGAACTTGCGTCCGATGTTCTTTTATTGTGTTCGGTTCATTGGACGTACCGTTTTTGTACTACGTCGGTGTTTCGAAAATCATACGGGTTTCGGTTCATTGGACGTACCGTTTTTGTACTGCGTCAGCGTTTCGAATTATTTGGGTTTTGATTCATCGGATGTACCGTTTGTACTACATCGATGTCTTTCCTTTTGATTCATCGGATGTACCGTTTGTACTACATCGATGTCTTTGCTTTTGATTCATCGGATGTACCGTTTGTACTACATCAATGTCTTTGCTTTTGATTCATCGGATGTACCGTTTGTACTACATCGATGTCTTTCCTTTTGATTCATCGGATGTACCGTTTGTACTACATCGATGTCTTTCCTTTTGATTCATCGGATGTACCGTTTGTACTACATCGATGTCTTTGCTTTTGATTCATCGGATGTACCGTTTGTACTACATCGATGTCTTTGCTTTTGATTCATCGGATGTACCGTTTGTACTACATCGATGTCTTTCCTTTTGATTCATCGGATGTACCGTTTGTACTACATCGATGTCTTTCCTTTTGATTCATCGGATGTACCGTTTGTACTACATCAATGTCTTTGCTTTTGATTCATTGGATGTACCGCTTGTACTACATCAATGTCTTCGCTTTTTGATTCATTGGATGTACCGTTTGTACTACATCAATGACTTCGCTGTTTGATTCATTGGATGTACCGTTTGCACTACATCAATGATATGCTTTTGCTACATTGGATGTACCGTTTGTACTACATCAATGTCTTCGCTTTTTGATTCATTAGATGTACCGTTTGTAATACATCAATGACTTTGCTGTTTGATTCATTGGATGTACCGTTTGCACTACATCAATGATATGCTTTTGATACATTGGATGTACCGTTTGCACTACATCAATGTCTTGGCTTTTTGGTTCATTGGACGTACCGCTTTTGTACTACGTCGGTGCTCCAAATTTTTCGAGTTTCTAATTTCTCGGGCGTACCGTGTTTGTACTACGCCGTTGCACCGACTCAACTTTTTGCTATTTTTGACGTCTTCCACGTCTTTTAACTATGGAAATGCTTTTATGTTTTCGGTTTTTATTCTTGAGCCCAGTATTATTGAGGGGATTGAAGTTTCACCAAATTTGACTTTTGAGCAACATTCTATTCGCATCATTGCTTTGGAGGTTGAGCGCCTTCGATATAAAGATATTCTTTTTGATAAAAGTTCAATGGTTCTCAAATCGCTCATGTGAAATCTTGAGAATTCATCGAACGAAAACTTTCTGATTTACTCCTTCGTTCTCTTTATGGTGAACTTCTTGATTCAAATTTTCTTTTGTGTTAATATGCTTCTATGGTTGTTACTTCTTATATTTCCTTCTTAATTATTGCGAGGACGCAGTTTCTTTAAGGAGGGGAGTCTGTAACAACCCGCATATTTATCAATTTTATATTTAAATATTTTATCATTCGTCGGATTTTAGTCCGAAAACCTACTTTTTGCATACGGTCGAATTAGGACTCGAGACCACTTCCATTGAGTTTAAAATGCCGTTTGCGACCTTTTTGAGTATAAGCTTCGATATGTTTGGAGAAAGTTGATTTTTGCTACTTTTTCCCGCTTAGGGCTTTGGTTGGACTGAGCCAATTAACCACTTAACTCAGTTCCAACACTCTCCTCTTCATTCACTTCTCTTCTATTTTCCTAATACTCAAGCTTTTATGTTAATGGAGGGTGGAAGAGGAAATTAAAACTCCAAGCCCTAGCTTCCTTTGCAAATCCAAGTTCTTGCTCCAAACTCAAGAGAACCCATTGGTAAGCTTCTTCTTCTTCTCCAACTCATTCTCTCTTTGATTTCAGAAAATTCCTAAACCTAATTTGGGAAATAATTATCTTTTAAGCTTAGATTCAAGCTTGTTGAGTTGGAATTGAAGAGTGCTTGTTCTTGCCATTGCTTCATAGCTTCCTCTTCATTTGTTTGGGTTCAAAGGTGAGATTTTTATCTCACATCTATGACTATAATTATCTTTGGTTGTTGGGTATGAATTCCTAACACTTCTTCATGTGCATTTGCTCTTGATTTGGATTGGTTTTGTGAATATTCTAATTTTTGAGTTTTTAAGTCAATTTGTGTGAAAATCCTTTTATGGATGTTTGATCATGCTTTTGGTGATGCATCGAGGAGCATATAAGGCCGGGTTGTCGATTGGCATAAACCCTTAGAGCCAATGTTCGTCTGGTTGCATTTTGGAAGAGTTTGCTCTTCATTTGAATAAGGCTGAAAAACAGCCCAGGCATGATTCAATCGACTAAATACTCTGTTCAGTCGACTGAACCTGGAACCCGAAAGTTTCCAGGCATGATTCAGTCGACTGAATCCTCTGTTCAGTCGACTGAACCTGAAAATAGAAAGTTTTCTGAACCTGAAAAATTCCCAGGTACAGGGTCAGTGGACTGAAACCTCTGTTCAGTCGACTGAACCTGCTGTTTTAGTCCAATTTGCCTTTTTGGATTGAATTTCCAATTTAAATCGATTCATGATGATCCTATTTATTGTCATCATTTATTATCCTCTTTGATGACTTATTTTCTTTGGGAATTTTAGGTATATCCACTTCGATGGATCCTTTATCGATTTCATTGGATTTTTATTCACATCTTCGAATGTGATCTTTGTGATTGATTGTTTCTACAACCCCCCTTGTGCTTTGTCACTTTAAAAATATAAAGGTTTTCTATACTAGTAGTAGATATCAAAACTTTTTCCTCAAACGATTTCAATACTATTTTAATACCAAATTCGTTTATAAAACCGTTTTCCAATCTATTAGTATATATAAACCTTTACCTCACTCGTATGAGAAATCTAATTAAACGACTTAGTAAAACAAGTGGTATGAAACGCTTGCGTTCACTTTGTTGGTTAATTCTTGGACTTGTTCGATTGAAACTCTTGTGACAATTTTCTAGTGGAGATATACAATTTGTTCGTAAATATTTAAGTTAAGCTAGTGGTTATGGGACATGATGCTAAGCTCATATATTTACTAGCTTACTGTAATCGACACTGCTCGTTGATCATGACGATCATCTTTGTGATTTAGACTAGCAATGTGCGATGTCTCTTTGTCTGCGTGGGAGACTAAACCCCGTTTTGTGGAGTTTCGACTCAATTTGGTGGGGTAGCAACCCATGGTCTTCGGACCGTTTGTGGAGCTTCGGCTCAATTTGTGATGGTTAGCGACCATGGAATTAGCGTTCCGTTTGTGATACACGTGTTGGTGAGCTTTATGCTCCCGTTTGTGATAGGCCTCCCCCCCTTTTGTGATTTCTGGATTTCTTGAGATGATTTCTAGAATTTGTGTTTCACCAATTTTTGTGATTTCCATTGATAAGTTTTATCAATATTTGTGCATTGGTGAATTTGTGTGTCATTGACTTTTGTGATTGACATTGATATTATCGTCAATATTTGTGGTTTGGTGAACGAAATAAGGAGTATGACATTTCTTTGATTCTTGTGTAGATTTGGTGATATTGATTAATCTCTTGATTTTCAATTACTTATATAAATCACAGCTTGGCATAGAGATTATTATGTGTTTAGTCATATCTCTTACTCTATATCGTTTCACCTGGTATTTATAACTAGACTGATCCGTTTATTATTTTCTTATTAAATAATACTCGGGTCAGATCGAGATGTTACAGGTGCTTCTGCTTGACTTCTCTCTTGGGATTGATTCCTCTGACTCTTGGTTAACTACTTAGATTAGTAGTTTTTTGTTGTATACATTTGAGATATAGACTCCATAATGTATACTTATTCTTTTGTGTAGTTCATGTAACTATTCTTTTGTGATATTGTGGATCTTTTTAGACCACTACTCTGATGTACACTTCCTAGTGTAATATTCATATCTATTTCCGCCTTTGTGATATGAATTGTCTGTGACTGATTTGTGTTATGTTTATTTCTATATTTGTTTCCGAAGACCTTTATAGCCACTGTGTAGTAGCTTTGAGTTTGTGTCGATATGTCGGATTTCCTCTTGAGATGAAAAGTTATATTTTTATCCGGTATATCGGTACTCGCACAAAGCAATTATACAGATGGTCGCTCCTCAACAGCCTTATTCTCCGTGCTAGTTGACAGCATTCACAGTAATGTTCTTGTCTAGCGTGGGTATAGAGGTGGGGCGTCACATAAGGACTAAACTAATATAATTAATAATAAGTTAATCATCCAAGCACACAAATCAACTATTTAAAATTTAACCATTAAAATTAAAGCAGAGAAAAAACTGATTGAGTGAGAAGATCTCACCTTTTATTATGCATGCAATCCATTTTCATTCCAGCTTGATTTCTTTCAGATATTGACCTTGTATAAATAATTATATCATTTATTAATATTCGAATAAATCGAACAATTAAATTCCTATTGGATAAATTTAATTAACCAATGATTTTAATTTCAAAAAATAAAAATTTGATTTTAAACAAATACCTAAATTTTAAACTAGTTTTCCTTTTATAAATAATTTGGTAAAAATTGAAATAAGTTTATTGACCATATAAGTTACCTTAATAAATTATTATAATCTAAACAGGTAGATTAAAAATGTGTATTTATTTTATTTCCTGTTCAATATATATATTTTTAAATTTATAACAGGCTACTAAATATATTTTCCACGGTTTATTTATATACACATATATATACTTCTCTGAAAAGAAAAGAAAAAAGAAAAAAAGAAAAAAAATTGTTTTCTATTTAAATATATATATATATATATATATATATATATATATATATATTTTGCCGTATATATTTATATGAAAAATTTAAATTTTAAATTGCAAAGAATAAATGGAATATACCTCTCTACACAACGACATCGAATTCGCGACCATCAATCCGAAGATCTAAACCCATGCGAACGAGCGCCTCGGTTCGCAAGCTCGAACCAGCATTCGACGATGAATCCCAAACCCTTGCTTGCCGCCATCGAAGTCGCGAGCAATACCACATCCTTAGCTTCGCCTAACGCCACCACTAAGCCTTCGCGCAACCCCTCCCTTGCAAGCTCTCCCCAGCTGCCATGATTTCCACGAGCTATTCGCGATGCTCGGCATCGAGCCCTAGCTAATAGAACGAGGGAGAATCGAAAACTCGATATCGATTTCATTTTTCGGCCATAATTTGAATTGAACGAAATTTGATTGAGGGCTGAAGGGAAGAGGGATTCATATTGAATTATAGGCCATTTTTATTTTTATTTTTAAACTGTAGATCGTTTAGAGAACGAAGAAGAAAGCGCTTCGGTTTTATTTATTTTCTTTCGAATTGGGTTTCATCTTTCACCTTCATATTTTATTTTTGAACGAGATAGTTGTTTTTGTTTCATAAAAAAGAATGAACGCGTGTAAATCTTTAACAGAGAAAAGTAGATGCGTGTTGAATTTTCTCAACGTGTCAAATGCTACAGTATTTTTTAATTAAAATTTAAATTGAAATTTAAATTGTTTTTTGAATTGTGCAATTCAAAATTACGAACTCCAATCGAGGCGTGCGGCCAGGCGTTTATAATGTTAAACCTTATTCCGAACGCAATGAAAAAGGTTTCGAGGCCAAATTCGATCGTATGGAGAAGATAGCTTTTCGAACCCAGTTATTAATTTAAATTTCAATTAACTTTTCAGCGCATTTGCAATCCGTACGATCACCCGATAACTCTAAACGCTACGAAAATTGAAATCCGATGATAATACAATATTATGGATCCAATAGAACTGGTTTTGTCGAATTCCAAGACTATGCCTCAGAAGGCTATTTTTTTTAAATATCGATTTAACTATATAATTTCAAAACTGAACAATACACTGTTAAATTTTGCAACGTCCCGCCTTTTTGTACGTTTTAAGTCGACGATAAACCACACACATCAGACTTAAACCATATATATAATGTTATTTGAATTTCGATGACTTAAATTCTGTAACGTCCCACCTTTTTGTACGTGTTAAATTCTGTAACATCCCGCCTTTTTGTACGTTTTAAGTCGACGATAAACCACACACGTCAGACTTAAACCATATATATAATGTCATTTGAATTTCGATGATAAATCGCACACTTCAGACTTAAACCACACATGTCCCGCCTTTCTGTTTAAATATATATATATATATATATATATATATATATATATATATATATACATGTATGTATATTGCTGTATATATTTATGTGACAAATTTTAATTTTAATTGAAAAGAATAAATGGAATATACCTCTCTGCACTAAGACATCGAATTCACGACCATCAATCCGAAGACCTAAATCCATGCGAACGAGCGCCTTGGATCGCAAGCTCGAACCATCTTTCGACGATGGATCCCAAACCCTTGCTTGCCGCCATCGAAGTCGTGAGCAATACCACATCTTAGCTTCGCCTAACGCCACCACTAAGCCTTCGCGCAACCCCTCCCTCGCAAGCTCTCCCCAGCTGCCGTAATTTCCGCGAGCTATTCGCGATGCTCGGCATCGAGCCTTAGCTAATAGAACGAGGGAGAATCGAAAACTCGATATCGATTTCGTTTTTCGGCCATAATTTGAATAGAACGAAATTCGATTGAGGACTGAAGGGAAGAGGGATTCATATTGAATTTTAGGCCGTTTTTATTTTTATTTTTAAACAGTAGATCGATTAGAGAATGAAGAAGAAAGGGCCTCGGTTTTATTTATTTTCTTTCGAATTGGTTTTTATGTTTCACCTTCATATTTTGTTTTTGAACGAGATATTTGTTTTTGTTTCATAAAAAAGAATGAACGCGTGCAAACCTTTAACAGAAAAAAATAGATACGTGTTGAATTTTCTCAACGTGTCAAATACTACAGTAATCGTTTTTTAAACTAAAATTTAAATTCAAATTTAAATTGTTTTTTGAATTGTGAAATTCAAAATTACGAACTCCAATCGAGGCGTGCCGCCAGGCGTTTATAATGTTAAACCCTTATTCCGAACGCTATGGAAAAGGTTTCGAGGCCAAATTCGATTGTATGAAGAAGATAGCTTTTCGAACCTAGTTATTAATTTAAATTTCAATTAACTTTTTAGCGCATTTGCAATCTGTACGATCACCCAATAACTCTAAATGCTACAAAAATCGAAATCTGATAATAATACAATATTATGGATCCAATGTAACTGGTTTCGTCGAATTCCGAGACTTTGCCTCGGAAGGCTATTTTTTTTAAATATCGATTTAACTATATAATTTCAAAACTGAACAATACACTGTTAAATTCAATTTCAAAAATTCTACCACCTTCAGTATCATCAATATGAATTTTCTAAGCCTTTTAAATATTTTAAACAAGCTTAAAAAGTCAAGATTCAATATTTAACCCAATTTCTTTTATTAAATTCAAAAGTTTAACTACCCAAATAAATTCTAATATTTGAAATTCAAGTTTAAAATAAATTCCAAATATTTAAATTCATTTAAATATTTCAATATCAATTGTCTAAAATTCAGGGTCATCACAATTGGAAATTGGGTAAGATATGAAATCTGGAATTTCAAGCTTGATAAAAGTATTTTGAAGGCTTTTAAATTTTATATTGATAATATTGATGACAATAAAAGTTTCAAAATTGAATTTAAAGGTGTTCTGTTCAGTTTTAAAAATATATCGTTTAAATGGACATTTAAAAATAGCCTTCCATGGCACAGTCTTGGAATTCGACGAAACCAGTTCTATTAGATCCATAATATTGTATTATTATCGGATTTCAAATTTCATAGTATTTGGAGTGACGTGTGACCGTATGGTTTGTAAACGCGTTGAGATCTATATCGAAAATTTAGTATAATTACTGAGTTCGAAAAGCTATCTTCTCCATACGATTGGGTTAGGACTCGAAACCTTTTCCGTTGCATTCAGAATGGGGGTTTAACATTATAAACGCATAGCAGAACTCCTCGATTGGAGATCGAGATTGTGAGTTGCGAAAATAGAGATAATTTAAATTTAAAATTTAAATAATTTCATCGTTGCTTTTTACTTTAGAACACGTGTCTCATGGAACAACACGTGTTTTCTTTAGTTTAACACGTGTTTGTTTAAAAAAAAAGCTCGCTCTGGAAATTTTTAAGGCCGATGTAAATTCATTTCTTTTGTTCCCCCTTTCTTCTGTTCTCGTTCAAAAGAAAATATATTGGCCATTCTTCTTTTTCTTTTCAGTTCAAATAAATAAAAAAATCTGGGCTGTTACAGTGGTATCAGAGCAGAAGGTTAAGCGAGAACCTTGGCTTAGGTGGGAATTACTCATTAAGATAGAGTCAATGGTACTCTAAAATGAGTTTGAGGTATTAATAGATATGAGCGCGTATTTGTTAGTGAATATAAATTGTTTTATATTATGTTAACTTATCGGTTGAATGTTTATAAATTCAGGTCGGTGCAGCCGGGACAACGGTATTGATGGGTATTTCTAAACTCTTAAACTATGCAAAACGACACGGTATTGTTTTTAAAAGTGGGTAAATGAAATAATTTTGCCCATATTATATTTGTATATAAAAGAAATAATTTTTGTAAATTATTATAGTATATGGTTGTTTGGTTGTTAGGAAGTAATAATATTAAATTATTATCATTGTGTTGTGGAAATTGAAATAAGAAAATAAAATTATAATCAAAGGTTAAGAAAAGAATTCATATAACAAAATGAGATTTATAAATTGAAATAAAGGTCCAGAGTAATATTTTAATATGGATTGAAGGGATTTGAAATTTGGAATTTTAAAAAAAATTAATTCCCTTTATATTTGAAAATGGTTTTCAAAGGTTTTGAAGGAATAATAGTGATGTTATTCAGAAATATTTTCGAATTGGGTTTGAAATCTGGTGAGGTTTGGAATTAAAAATATTTGAAATTGTTTTTAAAGAACGTGAAAGCATTGAACTCTTTCCGGTCGCTGGAAAATAATTTCGGTGATGACTACAACATCATCGATGTTCATTTTCGAGTTTCCAAAAGAGGAATTGCTATCAAAATGTTTTAAATTAGAGTTGTTTGCAAAACTGGTTTGGTTTTAAAATTCAAAAGATAATTTGATATGCAAATGAAGTATGCATATAATTGGTTTCAAAAATGATTTTGAAGTGTTGAGTAATTGTTTAAAAGACTCTGGAATCTTATTTAAAATGTTTAATTGATACAAATAAGTTTGGACTTATAAATTTTGGAAATTTGCTTGGAATTGAATTAACCATAGGTTAAATAATGGTAAGTGTGTCAATAAAGCAAGTGGTTGGTGAACTAATTAAATGTATTAAATTAAAGGGATTAGTGAAGGAAATGTAAACAAGTTGGAAACTTATAGAAGTTTAAAATTTGAATGGAAATAGAAGGTAATTGAGTCTAGTTAAATAAAAGTGAATTTGAGGAAAATTCTATGTAGACTTAATAGAATGGTTATTGGATAAAATTTATTAAGTTGGAAATAAATGTGCAAATGAACAAATTAATTTAAAAAAGGTAAGTAGATAGAACTGGAATTGAAATTGAAGATTGAAATCAATTTAAATTGTGTTAAGTAAATTGAAATTGTGGAATTTGTTCGAGGGAACTAAAAGAAGAAAAAAGTTTGGAAATGAAACTTATATTTGAGATTTAAAATAAATTAGTAAGTGAATTAATTAAAGAAATGGTTAATTAAATATGGTTTGAGATGAAAGTGAATAGAATTCAATAATGGAGAAAAAGAAAGGTAAATTGAATTCAGAATGGAATTGAAAATTTGAGTCAAATGAAAATAGATATAAAAGCTTTAAAGGGTAAAGTGAAAGTAAATATAAGAAGTGTATACAATAATATTGAACTTAAGAAATGGATGGTGAAATTCTTAAGTAAAATTTGGTATTGGGAAAATGTACTAAGTTAATAATTGAAGGAAGATTAAACTGAAAATCGTGAAATGGGATAATTGTGAATGAGTGGAAAAAATTCAAGGTGAATGTGAATAAAAAGGAAACTAATATAGAAAATAATCAATTAAAATAAATACGTGGGATGTGCCTATATTATTTTATTCGCATAACAATTTGATCCGAATTCAAGCATAGAATTTCGAGATGGTTATATCGATCCGAGTTGGGATTTTTCACTCGATTTTCGACGGAGAACCCTGGACATGGACTTTGATTGATTCTGGAAATTCTCTATCATCGTGTATGGTTATGCAAGGAGTATGATGGATTCTGATCAAGAAACTAGATCTGAGTCCACATTAGAAAGTCGGGTGGACGATACTAGTACGGAAGTGAAATTGTGTGATCGAATGAGCGATCGGATTTAGTATTGCGTACAAATGATATGTGTGCATCGTACGACTTAAGTAAAGCAAATATTGAATTTTTTTAAAGAAATATATAAAATGATTTTGGATGTTGTGATTAGATATTATTGCTAAGTGGTATACGGGTAACTAAAAGCAAAAAAGAAATTGATGAATTGGATTTCAGAAGATAAAATTTTATGGCCCGACAGAAAGGTACGTATTTAAATTTCTGTATGAAATTTGATGATTTTTGGGTCTAGCCACATGACCTTTTGTTTTCTTTTGAAATATGGGGGCTCATTGAGGCATTTTGTAGCTGTATTGAGCTAGCCACGCAAAGGAGACGCTAGCGAAATTTTTCAAAATTTAGAGAGTTAGAAAAATTTTGAGAAAATTTTGATAATTTAAAATTCGGTTTTAAATTAAAAATCGAAATGGTTGAGTAAGTGATATAGTTTTGGAAGCTATGGATGAGTTTGGGAAGTAAGGGTAATAATGTGTCTTTAATAAAAATATTGTTTTGGGAAGTCGTTGAAAAGCTGTTTGGTTTTGGGAAAATAGTAAATGGAATATGGATCATTCTTCTTAACAAGTAATTTCGAGGACGAAATTCTTTTAAGGGGGTGGTGTAACAACCCGCATATTTATCGATTCTATATTTACATATTTTATTTAAATGTTTCATCGTTCGTCGGATTTTGGTCCAAAAAGCTACTTTTTGCAAACAGTCGAATTAGGACTCGAGACCCCTTCCATTGAGTTCAAAATGCCGTTTGCAACCTTTTTGAGTATAAACTTTGATATGTTTGGAGATAGTAGAATTTTGCTACTTTTTCACTTAGGGCTTTGGTTTGGGTTTCAGCCCATTAACCTAACATATGAACCCCACTCCACTTCAACTCTTCATTACTTCATTTCTAATTCCTAATACTCAAGCTTTTGCAACAATGGTGGGAGGAAGAGGAAATTAAAATTCCAAGCCCTAGTCTTCATTAGCAAATCCAACTTCTAGCTCCAAACTCAAGAGAACCCATTGGTAAGCATCTCCTTCATCTTCCCCAACTCATTCTCTCTTTGATTTCAAAAAATTCCTAAACCAAATTTGGAAAATATTTCTCTTTTAGGCTTAGAATCAAGCTTCTTGGGTTGGAATTGAAGAGTGATTGTTCTTGCCATTGCTCTATAGCTTCTTCTTCATTGATTTTGTAAAAATGTGAGATTTTTATCTCACATCTTTGTCTATAATTATCTTCGATTGTTAGGTATGAATTCCTAACACTTATTCTTGTGCAATTGATTTTGGTTTGGATTGATTTGGTGTATATTCCAATTTTTGGTGTTTTGAAATCGAAATCTATGAAAATCCTTTTATGGATATTTGGACATTGATATTTGAGGCGTATCGAAGAACCGTTAAGGCTGGGTTGTCGCTTGGCGTAAATCCTTAGTCGTTGTCGCTCGATCGATCGCTTTCGGTATTCGTTTGGTCATTTTTGGTCTAGGTTCAGGGAATGCCCTGAACCCCAGTTTCAGACGTCTGAAACGTAGTATTCAGACGCCTGAATATTATTCTGGGAAGATTTCAATTCCCAGATTCAGATGTCTGAATATATGATTTCAGACGTCTGAATTGGTTCGTTTGGAACCAGAAAGGAAATAGGCTAAAAAGTGCCTATTTCAGACATCTGAAATCAAGGATTCAGACGTCTGAATTCTGTTTTGGAAAATATTTTATTTTTCAGATTCAGACGTCTGAATCCTTGATTTCAGATGTCTGAATCCTTGATTTCAGACGTCTGAATCTGCAGTCTTTTGCCTATTTGCCTATTCGCTTGATAATTCCAACTTTAATCGATTCGTGTTGACTCCCTTTTGTTATTATCACTTATTATCGACTTTGATGACATTTTCTTCGTGATTTTTGGGAATATCCATTTCGATGGATTCTGTAATCGATTTCTTTGGATTTTATTCACGTCTTCGAATGTGAATTTTGATGATTGATTGTTTCTACAATCATTTCTATGATTTGTCACTTTAAAAATATAAAGGTTTCAATACTAGTAGTAAATATCAAAACTCTTTCGTCAAAACGATTTCAACTCTATTTTCAATAACAAAGCTCTTTTCTTAAACCGTTTTCCAATCTACTAGTATATACAAACCTTTACCTCACTCGTATGAGAAATCTAATTAAACGACTTAGTAAAACAAGTGGTATGAAACGCTTGCGTTTACTTCGTCGGTTAATTTTTGGACTTGTTCGATTGAATCTCTTGTGACAATTTTCTAGTGGAGATCTACAATTTGTTCGTAAATATTTAAGTTAAGCTAGTGGTTATGGGACATGAAGCTAAGCTCATATATTTACCAGCTTACTGTAATTGACACTTCTCTTTGATCATGACGGTCATTTTTGTGATTTAGACTAGCAATTGTGCGATGTCTCTTTGTCTGCGAGGGAGACTAGACCCCGTTTCTGTGTGATTTCGACTCACACATGTGGGGTAGCTCCCTATGGTCTTCGGGCCATTCGTGTGTCAAAAATTAATGGCTAGCTACCATGAGATAGTGTCTCGTTCGTGTGATACATATGTTGGTGAGTTTTCATGCTCCCGTTCGTGTGATAGGCCTCCCTTTTTTTTTATGATTTCTAGATTTCGTGTGTTGAATTCTGGAATTTATGCTTCACCAATTTTAGTGATTATCATTGATATGATTTATCAATTTTTGTGCATTGGTGAATTCGTGTGTCATTGACTTGTTGTGAATACAAGTTTTGGGTATGAAACCCTTTTTGGATGATTGTGAAGATTCTTTTGGTATTGAAAGATCCTTTGTTGATCATCATTTGCATGCTTATAGAAGTATGCCATTATGGATATTATATGTTTATGCCATATCTTTTACTTTATATCATGTCATCTGATATTTATAGATAGACTGATCCGTTTATTATTTTCTTATAAATAATACTCGGGTCAGACCGAGATGTTACAGGTGCTTCAGCTTGACTTCTCACTTGGTATTGATTTCTCTGACTTTTGGCTAACTACTTAGATTATATTTTGGTGTACACATTTGAGATATAGACTCTATGATGTATACTTATTCTTTTGTGTAGTTCTTGTAACTATTCTTTTGTGATAGTGTGGGTCTTGCTTGACTACTACTCTGATGAACACTTTTATGTGTTATATATATTCATATCTAGCCTTTGTGATATGAATTATCTGTGACTGATTTGTGTTATGTCTATTTCTATATTTGTTTTCGAAGATTTATTTATAGCCACCGTGTGATAGCTTTGAGTTTGTATCGGTATGTCGGACTTCCTCCTTAAATGAAATGCATGCTATACTATCTGACATATCGGTGCTCGCACAAAGAAGTTACCCGGATGGTCGCTCCTTAACAGCCTTATTCTCCGCGCTAGTTGATGGCATTACACCGTAGTGTCCTTGGCTAGCATGGGTATAGAGGTAGGGCGTCACAGCTTGGTATCAGCGCCAAACTTCGAAACAATGTAGAATAATCTAGCAAGGATCATGTCCTAAGTCTTTCTTAGGAGTCGTGCTTTAGGATTTTTTTCGGGTGTTCGTACCGTCTAATCCTATCTTCTTTAATGATTCCTTGTTTTATCAATCAAGTTTGATTAAAATTCATTTTGTGAATAACTTTTTTCTTCTTCTTTATTTCTTTCTTAAAGAAGAGAAATGGTTAGACCTGGCCGTCCCAACGCCGGTCAATCTAGTGCTACTCCCCAGGATGGAGTATTTATGTCTGCCCAGCAGCTTCTTGATCTTGTAAAGAACGCTCAAGCAGTCGGACCCATTCCAGAGCCTACTCATCCTAGATCCAGTTTTGCACGCTTGTGCAGAGACCATACCGATTTGGGTGGAAGGCCATTCATGGGATCCGAGAGTGTTATAGAAATTCAAGCTTGGCTCAAATCATGCGATCGCATCTTTTCTCACATGAACCTTATTGATCTTCGTCGAGTCCAAGTGGCTTCTAGCATGCTCCAAGAAAGAGCGTTAGATTGGTATGAGATCTTAACTTCGGATATTATCGAAGCGGATCTTACTTGGGAGCAATTCCGGGAACGATTCGAACTAAAATTTGTGCCGGAAGCGGAAAAAGGTAACTTTAGCCCGACGTTTCATAGACCTTGTTCAAGGTGAATCTTCTGTGACAGACTATGTCGCATCTTTCGAGTCTCTTTCTAAATACGGGATTGAGTATATTAATACCCCGATGAAGAAAAATCAGAGGTTCGTCTATGGGTTGAATAAGAACCTCAAGAAGCCATTACTTCTGAAACTAGAAGTTTCATTTGATCAGCTTATTGATATCGCTCTTCATCTTGAAGAGGCCGATAGAGAAAGCGGTATTGAAGTTATGCATGGCAAACAGAACTTCAACAACAACATGAAGAGACCTGTTATATTCAAAGGCCCCAATCCTATCAAGAAAGGGAAGCAACAAACTCCGATAGCAAAGACTCCTACCTCTAGTCGTGGGCGATGCTACAATTGTGGTTCCACGGACCACTATGCTAGGGAGTTCCCGAAACCTCTCTTTTGCCGTTATTGCAAAAGTTCGGGTCATCTTATATCTACATGTCCCATTCTTCAAAGTAGGAGAGAGGGAGAGCTGAATATTGTGCAAACTCCTAGTGACACTTCTCTTGGTCAAGGTATTTTTTTCACTCAATCCTTGATGACATTTCCTTTGTGATTATCTTATTCGAGTTCTTGTTGATATGGGTTTCATCTCATTATTTTTAGATCAAAAGAACTTGTGATTGTTTTTCTTTAAACATTTTTGGACTTGTTGACTTCTTTGAGAGTTGCGAATCCGGATGGTAGATCCGCAACACTCAATTTGCTTTCTATTGATGTCGAAACTATTTTATGTGATTTTTCTTTCCGAGCCGATATTTTTACTTAGGCTTCGGAATTGATTTTTGTAAGGATTGGTTTAATCGTTGTGAAGCCCATATCCTATTTTCCGTGTGGACTATTCATCTTCGACATTTTCTATCTGTTAAGCGGATTTCTATTTTTTCTTGTGATTTCGATTTCAAATTTTGAAGGCATCATTTTATTCTTTAAGCCCTCAAGATGAGAAAAGTGTTATTTCTCTTATCTAAATAATTTGTGAAACTTTTCCGGTATTTTTGAGTTTGTCTTAGGATTATCACCTAAGAAATCTTTTGTGTGGTGTTAAGGTCTTTCTAGTTCGACCTTGCCACCGATTTTCATTTGGTTACGAGTTGCGGGAGTTAGCATTCCACTTACCGCATTCCGCACTCGTTATGATTCTTATGAATGACTTATTATGTCATTCAGTTTGCCCATCTTGTTTCATCCATTTTATGAATCGAGTTTTCTACGATCTCGATGACTTCATTTTTGTATTTATTGATTTTGGATGAAAGTAGCAATTTAAATTTTTTTGCAAATCTTTTTCATAAGATTTATTTATAAGTATAATTGGATTTTGATCTTAAACGAGCAAAGAATATTCTCAAAACTTTTAAGAGATCTTTTCATCATATAGAATATGATTTTGCGATTGTATTGCCCATTGAGTGCTTTAAGAATTTTGGTCGATGCGCTTGATCAACGTTATCGATAGGAATTTCCTAAACGCTTTAATGAGACAGTCAGACACAATAAATTGACTTATGTAAATTTTTCTAGAAAGATTATTTCATAAAGATAAATGTAATTTTGAAAGTTTTAACTTTTCAGGAAAGAAGATTATTTAAAAAGAAATTCTTTCTTTTCGATACTCTTATTCTTGTTATTCCCGAAGGGAACCAAGACTTTATCTTTTGTACCAATGCTAGTCTGTTGGTTTGGATGCCGTTCTCTTGCAAAAGATAATGTGCTATCACTTGTGCTTCTAAATCATTAAAAGCCGACTGAGACTAGGTATGCCACTCATGATCTAGTGCTCGCGGCTATTGTTTTTGCTTTTAGAGTTTGGCATCATCATTTTTGGGGGAGAAATTTGTCCTCCACCTCGATCATAAATCTTTGGAATATTTATTTTCTCATAAGGAACTTCATGTTGACTCGAGTTCCTGGCATCTTATGATCTTGATAATCTTTTTATTCCCGGAAGGGAAATCGTGTTGCCAAATGTGCTTAGTCGTAAGCAACAAGTGGTTGATTCTTTAATGATGTTTGAATGGAATTATCTTTTTATCAAGTTCATCGGACATTTTGATATACTTCATTTTATTGAGCTTTATCCCATTTCTTTTATGGACTAGTGTACGATGTTCTTTTATGGTGTTCGGTTCATTGGACGTACCGTATTCGTACTACGTCGGTGTTCCGAAATTATTCGAGCTTTGGTTCATCTGGCATACCGTTATTGTACTACGCCGTTGTTCCAAATTATTCGAGTTTCTAGTTTCTCGTGCGTACTGTTATTATACTACGTAGTTGCACCGCTCAATTTTCTGCTATTCATGACGATTCTCGCGTCTTTTAACTATGGAAATGCTTTTAGGTTTCCTGTTTTTATTCTTGAGCCGGTGTTATTGAGGTAAGTGAAGTTTCACCAGATTTGACTTATGAGCAACATTCCATTCGCATCATTGCTTCGGAGGTTGAGCGCCTTCGGAATAAAGATGTTCTTCTTGTGAAAGTTCAATGGTTCCCAGATCCTAAGGATTGCTCTTGGGAATCCTGGGAATTCATCGAGCGATCCCGTTCAGGCTTACTCTTTCATGCTCCTTATGGTGAGCTTCCTATTTCAAATTTTCTTTTGTGTTGATATGCTTCTATGGTTGTTACTTCTTATTTTCTTCTTAAGTATTGCGAGGACGCAATTTCTTTAAGGAGGGGAGTCTGTAACAACCCGCATATTTATCGATTCTATATTTAAATATTTTATTTAAATGTTTTATCGTTCGTCGGATTTTGGTCCGAAAAGCTACTTTTTGCAAACAGTCGAATTAGGACTCGAGACCCCTTCCATTGAGTTCAAAATGCCGTTTGCAACCTTTTTGAGTATAAACTTTGATATGTTTGGAGATAGTAGAATTTTGCTACATTTTCACTTAGGGTTTTGGTTTGGGTTTCAGTCCATTAACCTAACATATGAACCCAACTCTACTTCAACTCTTCATTACTTCAATTATAATTCCTAATACTCAAGCTTTTGCAACAATGGTGGGAGGAAGAGGAAATTAAAACTCCAAGCCCTAGTCTTCATTAGCAAATCCAACTTCTAGCTCCAAACTCAAGAGAACCCATTGGTAAGCATCTCCTTCATCTTCCCCAACTCATTCTCTCTTTGATTTCAGAAAATTCCTAAACCTAATTTGGGAAATATTTCTCTTTTAAGCTTAGAATCAAGCTTCTTGGGTTGGAATTGAAGAGTGATTGTTCTTGCCATTGCTCTATAGCTTCTTCTTCATTGATTTTGTAAAAAGGTGAGATTTTTATCTCACATCTTTGTCTATAATTATCTTTGATTGTTAGGTATGAATTCCTAACACTTATTCTTGTGCAATTGATTTTGGTTTGGATTGATTTGGTGTATATTCCAATTTTTGGTGTTTTGAAATCAAAATCTATGAAAATCCTTTTATGGATATTTGGACATTGATATTTGAGACGTATCGAAGAACCGTTAAGGTGGGTTGTCGCTTGGCGTAAATCCTTAGTCGTTGTCGCTCGATCGACCGCTTTCGGTATTCGTTTGGCCATTTTTGGTCTAGGTTCAAGGAATGCCCTGAACCCCAGTTTCAGACGTCTGAAACGTGTATTCAGACGCCTGAATATTATTCTGGGAAGATTTCAATTCCCAGATTCAGACGTCTGAATTTATGATTTCAGACGTCTGAATTGGTTCGTTTGGAACCAGAAAGGAAATAGGCTAAAAAGTGCCTATTTCAGACGTCTGAAATCAAGGATTCAGACGTCTGAATTTTTTTTGGAAAATATTTTATTTTCCAGATTCAGACGTCTGAATCCTTGATTTCAGACGTCTGAATCTGCAATCTTTTACCTATTTTCCTATTCGCTTGAGAATTCCAACTTTAATCGATTCGTGTTGATTCCTTTTTGTTATTATCACTTATTATTGACTTTGATGACATTTTCTTCGTGATTTTTGGTAATATCCATTTCGATGGATTCCGTAATCGATTTCTTTGAATTTTATTCACGTCTTCGAATGTGAATTTTGATGATTGATTGTTTCTACAATCATTTCTATGACTTGTCACTTTAAAAATATAAAGGTTTCAATACTAGTAGTAAATATCAAAACTCTTTCATCAAAATAATTTCAACTCTATTTTCAATAACAAAGCTCTTTTCTTAAACCGTTTTCCAATCTACTAGTATATACAAACCTTTACCTCACTCGTATGAGAAATCTAATTAAACGACTTAGTAAAACAAGTGGTATGAAACGCTTGCGTTTACTTCGTCGGTTAATTCTTGGACTTGTTCGATTGAATCTCTTGTGACAATTTTCTAGTGGAGATCTACAATTTGTTCGTAAATATTTAAGTTAAGCTAGTGGTTATGGGACATGAAGCTAAGCTCATATATTTACTAGCTTACTGTAATTGACACTTCTCTTTGACCATGACGGTCATTTTTGTGATTTAGACTAGTAATTGTGCGATGTCTCTTTGTCTGCGAGGGAGACTAGACCCCGTTTCTGTGTGATTTCGACTCACACATGTGGGGTAGCTCCCCATGGTCTTCGGGCCGTTCGTGTGTCAAAAATTAATGGCTAGCTACCATGAGATAGCGTCTCGTTCGTGTGATACATATGTTGGTGAGTTTTCATGCTCCCATTCGTGTGATAGGCCTCCCTTTTTTTTTATGATTTCTGGATTTCGTGTGTTGAATTCTGGAATTTATGCTTCACCAATTTTAGTGATTTTCATTGATATGATTTATCAATTTTTGTGCATTGATGAATTCGTGTGTCATTGACTTGTTGTGAATACAAGTTTTGGGTATGAAACCCTTTTTGGATCATTATGAAGATTCTTTTGGTATTGAAAGATCCTTTGTTGATCATCATTTGCATGCTTATAGAAGTATGCCATTATGGATATTATATGTTTATGCCTTATCTTTTACTTTATATCATGTCATCTGATATTTATAGATAGACTGATCCGTTTATTATTTTCTTATAAATAATACTCGGGTCAGACCGAGATGTTACAGGTGCTTCAGCTTGACTTCTCACTTGGGATTGATTTCTCTGACTTTTGGCTAACTACTTAGATTATATTTTGGTGTACACATTTGAGATATAGACTCTATGATGTATACTTATTCTTTTGTGTAGTTCTTTTAACTATTCTTTTGTGATAGTGTGGGTCTTGCTTGACTACTACTCTGATGAACACTTTTATGTGTTATATATATTCATATCTATTTCCGCCTTTGTGATATGAATTATCTGTGACTGATTTGTGTTATGTCTATTTCTATATTTGTTTTCGAAGATTTATTTATAGCCACCGTGTGATAGCTTTGAGTTTGTATCGGTATGTCGGACTTCCTCCTTAAATGAAATGCATGGTATACTATCTGACATATCGGTGCTCGCACAAAGAAGTTACCCGGATGGTCGCTCCTCAACAGCCTTATTCTCCGCGCTAGTTGACGGCATTACACCGTAGTGTCCTTGGCTAGCGTGGGTATAGATGTGGGGCGTCACAGGTGGAATGTGACGACCCAGAATTTCTAGATATTTGAAATTGGAATATTTAATTGATTTTAAATATTTGTAAGTAATTTTCAACTTGAATTTCAAATATTCAATATTTATTGAATAATTAAATTACTGGATTTAATTATTGGAAATTGGGTAAGATATGAAATCTGGAATTTCAAGCTTGACAAAAGTATTTTTAAGGCTTGTAAAATTTATATTGATAATACTGGAGACAATAAAAGTTTCAAAATTGAATTTAAAGGTGTTCCGTTCAGTTTTAAAAATATGTCGTTTAAATAGACATTTAAAAATAGCCTTTCGAGGCACAGTCTTGGAATTCGACAAAACCAGTTCCATTGGATCCGTAATATTGTATTATTATCGGATTTCAAATTTCATTATATTTGGAGTGACGTATGACCGTATGGTTTGTGAATGCACTGAGATCTATATCTAAAACTTAATATAATTGCTGGGTCAAAAAGCTATCTTCTCCATACGATCGAGTTATGATTCAAAACTTTCCATTGTGTTCGGAATAGGGTTTAACATTATAAACGCCTTGCGGCATGCCTCGATTGGAGATGAGATTGCGAGTTGCGGAAGCCGAGACAATTTAAATTTAAAATTTAAATTATTTCATCGTTGCTTTGTTACTTCAGAACACGTGTTGAGAAAACGTGTCTCCTGGAACAACACGTGTTCTCTCTAGTTTAACACGCATTTGTTTTATAAAAAAAAGAAGCTCGCTCAGGAAATTTTTAAGGCCGATATGAATTCATTTCTTCTGTTCCCCCTTTCTTCTGTTCTCGTTCAAAAGAAAATATAATGGCCGTTCTTCTTTTTCTTTTCAGTTCAAACAAAAAAATAAATCTGGGATGTTGTAATGGTATCAGAACAGAAGGTTAAGCGAGAACCTTGGCTCTGGTGAGAATTACTCATTTAGATAGAGTCAATGGTACTCTAAAATGAGTTTGAGTGTATTAATAGATATGAGCGCGTATTTGTTAGTGAATATAAATTGTTTTATATTTTGTTGACTTATTGGTTGTGTGTTTATAAATTCTGGTCAGTGCATTCTGGACAACTGTATCGATAGGGATTTCTAAACTCTTAAACTAGGCAAGCCGACATAGTATTGTTTTCATAAGTGGGTAAATGAAATAATTTTGCATAAATTATTTTTGTGTATAAAAGAAATAATTTTCGTAAATAATTATAGTATATGGTTGCTTGGTTGTTAGGAAGTAATAATATTAAATTATTATCATTGTGTTGTGGAAACTGAAATAAGAAAATAAAATTATAATCAAAGGTTAAGAAAAGAATTCATATAACAAAATGGGATTTATAAATTGAAATAAAGTTCCAAAGTAATATTTTAATATGGATTGAAGGGTCTGAAATTTGGAATTTAAAAAAAATTATTCCCTTTATATTTGAAAATGGTTTTCAAAAGTTTTGAAGGAATAATAGTGATATTATTCGAAAATATTTTTGAATTAGGTTTGAAATCTGATGAGAATTAAAAATATTTGAAATTGTTTTTAAAGAAGGTGAAAGCGTTGACCTCTTTCCGGTCGCTAGAAAATAATTTCGGTTGTGATATCCCGAAATTTCAAGAAATTTAAAATGTGATGATCTCCTTTATTTTTTATTTTAAATTGGTAAAATCATTATTTTTCAAATAATAATAATAATGTGTATTATATATACGAGTATTATGGCACACGCGTTTGCGCGTGGAACAATTTTTACAAATGGCAAATGGCAAGTGCTTTATGCAAGATAAGAGCAATGAATCAAAAAAAATGTTGTGTGCTTCTTGCATGCGGCAGAAAATATTTTATACAAATGGAAAACTCTTCACATGTGGTAAACACTTTTCAATGCCAATTACATGCGCATTACGCGTGAAAGGAGAAAAAACTTGTACAAATGCTGAACGATTACCTCATCTTCTATGTTGTTTTTCTTCAGACTTATGTCAAACTCTAGTGTCTACGTGCATATAAATAAACATAAAAGATAAGTACATTTCTATAAAAAATTCAGCTAGAGATTAAAATAATAAAAGTTGATTAAAGTAATGTTGAAGAGTAAATAACTATAAGAATAATATTTTTATAGTCACAGCGCTGCCTTCTTAACGTATTAATTGCTCATTAAAAATTAGATAATAACAATAATTTGACAATTAGTTAACACGACCATGAAATATAAAATTGAATACCTTTACAAATAGTAAGTTGAGCATGCAATAGCTAATACCAATTTGATTCTTTGTTAAATATTCCATAAGAAAAGATACAAAGTACATAAAGATACACGAAATAAGTCCAAATACACATCTATTACATATTGTATTAAAAATAAACATGAAATATGAAATTACCGCCAGTACGAAATGCATTTAAAACGGGCTCGAAAGATCTTCAGTCAATTGCTTGGCCCAAACTAATCCATTAATTATTATGAGCTCCATCTTCCTTCTATTACCACACAAACCACGTTCGCATCCAACGAACGATTATTGTAACCGCATAACCTCGAGCCTTCCTGGAATATCGCGGCCTATGAACGAAATCTACTTCGATTCCAGTTCCTCCAGACTATTACGAAGAGTTAATCATTCACAACCATTCAGCGGATCATATGGAACCATTTGCTAATAACCTACATCGATCTTGACTCTTTCGCTTTTGCTTGATGGAAACTGCTTATCTCGTCAGAGTGAGGTACAAAAAAAAAACATCTGTTTCCCAAGTAATTGGCTCGTATATATCGCTGTCTAATTGCTGAAATAGATCTGAAGACGCATAGAATTTGCTATGGCAAATGGACATTCCATCTGTTTGTAAGTATTTCTATAATAGCACGACTTGAACTTGCATCTAGTGAATGTAGAGAATAATTCTTTTTCCACAAATAAAACATAAGAAATGTGGCAACCCAATCTATATTCACGTCATAAATATATGAACTATACAAATTTATGGACTTTCATAAAACATACGGCAAAATTTGTGACTATTAGTCTATAATTCATGTGTCCCCCAAGCTTTGTATTCATTCTTATTAGCTTTTAATAGCTTATGAATTTATTATTTGGAGAACGCAAATGCCAGTTTTGAACATAAGAAAATAAAGGGGAATCTTTATAATTACTGCAGCAATAAACCATACAACGCATTCTTCGTAAAATTAATTACCTTTGCAAATAGCAAGTTAAGCGTGCAAAAGCCCATCAGTGGTTACCATAGAAACATAAATAAAAATAGCAAAATTCACTAAAGAAATCATAGTACTCAAAGCATTTCGAAACTTAAATCACTATCTGAACATCCTTGTCCTTGTTTTCTTTGCCAAAGTGGTTGCTGGATCCTGATCTGAACTCTTATTCATTTTTTCTGTAGAATTACAAAAGTTAAACTATTGATTGAAATAAGGAAATAGAGAGTTGACAACATTATTTTGAGAAGTTTTGGGTAGTAAATATGCTGTAGAAGGAAGAAAAAATGGGGTTGCCTTTTCAGTTAAAAGAAACGTGGGTAGGAAATGGAAGAAGTGGATAAAAAATGACGAAAATGTCCTCCATCCACTCAATTAATTAATTATGTGCATTGACATTTTTGGAAGTCTAGAAAAGGCTTCACTTTGACCCTTTGACCAAGGGTTTTGCTTTATAGTATAAGATATATATATATATAAATAGATTTTTAAAAGACTTGTTATTTTCAAATTTAATAAGTGTTATTTAAATGTGTGTATCTATATATTTATTTACTTATTTAAGTTAATTTCAAAAATAGAATAATTATTTACAAATTTAATTTGTTTTTTTTAAATTTATATATATATATATATATGAGTTGATTTTAAATTGGATTTTTAGATTTGAATTTGAATTTAAATTTGAATTTCGATTTAAGTTTTGAAATTTAAAAGATAAATTTTTTAAAAATATTTTGGATATAAAAGTATATGAATAAGGTTTTTATTAAAAATAAAATTTGTTTTATATTATTTTCCTTAAAGAATTTTATTGATATAAATTAAGAAAGTATTTATTTAATATAAAAGTTTTATCGTAACATTTAAAAAAGGATTAAATATATTTTATGTGATTTTATTTAGAATCTAATTGGTTTTTATTTTATTTTCTTTTAAAGGTTTTATTTATCTAAAATTAAGAAAAGCATTTATAAATTAAGAAATGTACTTATTAATTGGGAAAATTAAATACAAAAGCTTTTAAATCATTTTAAATAATTAAAAAAAAATAAAACATGCATAGTTACAAGTGTTTAATTATAAAGCATGTTGATAACATGTGTAAGATAATTAGTAATGGCAATGACAAATGTTGTTGAATTGAACAAGTGTCATCCTTTTTATTTTATTTTATTTTAAATAAAATCACAATTTAATCTATATAAACTCCTAACTTCTTTCTTCATTTCCTTTTCTTATCTTCACATTTTCAAAGCAAGAAAACTCAACCTATAAACTATTTTTCAAACCAGAAAATCCACAAGAATCAAAACCTGAAAACATTCCTCAAAATAAATCAAAAATCCTGTAAACGTTTAACAACTCAAGTTCAAAACCCTGTAACAAATTCTCAAAGAAAAGATTAAAAGCCTATAACAAAGGTTTATTTTCGAATGCAATTTGAAGCAAAGTTTGTCAAGCAATCATTAGCAAACAAGCTTCAACCTGCATCACAATCAAACTCTTAAATCATCTCAGTAAATTCAAAGTTTCCAGTTTAAAGCTTCAGTTTCCAAATTCCAGTTTTTAAGTCCTCTGCCTTTTTAAAACAAGCGAGTAAACTGTTTTTTAAATTTTTTAAATAAATAGATGTTTATTGCTTGTGAAATTCTGAGATGAATGATGCTTTCTTGTGTATATATAAGTGATATCCCTGTGTATATGAATCTGTTAAGTATGCATGTTTGATATGTATATCTGTGTGTATCTCTGTTTATGTTACAGAGATTAAATTTGACAAAAAATTTCAAATCTTTTTATCTGTTCCCTGTTACGCCTTGAGATTCAAACAAGATTGGTTAATCTAATCATAATTTAGGTGCTAAAAATATGTTTAAGCATAATAGGATTGAAAACTGTTGAAATTAAGAAAAATACAGTAGATTTCTAAAAACATATTAAAAACCAAACATCCTAATTTGCTGATTCATGTTTATAACTTGAATCTACTTTGAAAGTTTGGATTTCTAAAACAAAAATCATCATTTTTAGCATTGTAATGCATTTCGGGGATGACCAGAAAGTAGTTTTCGAACAATTTCTAATGGCCGAAGGATCTAGGGTGGTCGGGAACTTGGATGGAGGTGGTAGGGAAGTGGTCGAGGCCGGAAAAATAGTGGAAGTTTTTCTTCGTCACCGTGGCGGCGGCGGCAGGTCGAACTAGGTCTTAACCCTAGTTTATGTCGAGGTTGGGTTTTTGGGGTACTACATCGCCTCTGGTGATTCGAGGTGCTCGAAACTTTGGGAGATGGTAGCATGGAAGGTCGGCAAGGTGTGACCGGAGTTGCGCGATGTCTGGTGGTTGGAATCGCTTGGACGAGGGGTTTTCAGTTTTTGGTTCCAGGTCTGCCTGATATGCTCGATCTTGTTCGTGGGTTTTTGATTGTGATTTGGTGGTCGGAATTGGTTGCGTCAATGATAGTCGATGTACCGGAGGGTTCATCGAAGGTCGGAGATGGCTCGGTCACTAGTGTATGTGCACGGTGAAGTTTTCGTATCGGTTGTTTTGGTCGTGGGTTTGCTCGAACGGGGACTCAGGTATTTGGGATAGTGACTCGAGTATAAACTCGAGTAGAATGAGAGTGTCTTCGGGTTTTAAACTTAAACAAAAATCTAAGTTTTAAAAAGAAGAAGAAGAAGAAAGTGGTTCTAATTGGGGAAAGACCCGATTGGTCTTCGGGTAGAACCCGAAGCAAGAGTTGAACAGTTTTAAAAAAGGAAAGAAAGGTTTTGAAAATTTAAAATAAATTTAGTTTAAACTTTCTTATATAAATTTCCTTTATATATAATAATTGTTTTCTTAAACATTTGATTAAGAAGTTTCGAATTTTGTTTAATTTAAATTTTGTTAAGTTAAATTGTAAATTATTTTAAAACTTAAGTTAAAAGCAATTTAAAGGTATAATGTTTGAAAACAGTTTTTTAGAAAAGTTTTTAAAGGTTTTATAAAAGGCAAGTTTTAAAATTTAAATTAAATAAATTAAGTGTTAATTATTAAGATAAAATGTTTTAATGATAATTAAGGCGTTAATAAGATAATGTTTTATCTTATGATAATTAAGGTTTTAAATGAGTTGATATAAATCAAGTTAGTTAAGAAAATCAAGTATAATTAATTAATTAATTAATTTGATTAATTAATAATTAATAATTATTAATTATTAATTAAATAGTTAAAGATTATTAATTAATGATTAGAAATAATTAATTAAGTAATTAAGATTTGATTAATTTAGCAATTAGTGTTAATTAATTAAGTAATTAGAGATTAATTAGTTAAGTAATTAGAGGTTAATTAACTGGTAATTAAGAAGTACTTAATTTGTAATTAAGTTTTATTAATTAACAATTAGAGTTTATTAATTAATAGTTAAAGGATAATTAATCTGTAATTAAAGATTAATTATGGATTAATCAAATGGTAATTAAGGATTAGTAGAATGTCTAAGGATTAATCAAACGGTAATCAAGGATTAATCAAATGGTAATTAAGGATTAATTTATTTATAATTAAGTTTATTTTAATTAATAATTAAGGTTTATTAATTAATAATTAATAATTAATAATTAATCTGAAATTAAAGATTAGTTAATTGATTAATCAACGAGTAATTAAGGATTAATTAATTTGTTATTAAGGGATATTAATTAATAATTAAGGTTTATTAATTAATAGTGAAGGAATAATTACTCTGAAATTAGGGATTAATTAATTGATTGATAAGGTAATCGAGGAGTGATTAATTAATTAAAAGGTTTGTAATTAATTAATGATTAATTAAGCAAGATTAGGCAATTAATTCTTAAGTAATTAATTTAATTTAAGTTAATTACATTAATTATGACATGGATTAATAATTCCTGTTTGTGTAGAATGTCTGGATTGATTGATATTTATTGTATGATAATCAATGATATTCTGTGATGTGATATTGGATATAGTTGATGATAAATGTATGATATTTATCTGTGATAAATGCTGTGTGAATTCAAAGTATTGAATTGAATTTAATTTTTTAAACCTTAAATAACTTGGCCTTTAAGAAATGTTTGGATTTCGATGAGACCGGGATCACATATCAGATTTGATTATTCGAAAACCACATCGATCCAAGTTAAACGTTAGGTCGTGAATTCAAGTGAAGATCAAGTTGAAGACTCGAAGTGTAAGAACTATTTGTTGTTAAAACTCTGAGGGTGATTCCAATACGAGTATAACGAAGATAGTGGTTTCAGGTTCGAGATGGAGATTCAGAGAGCAAGGGTTATTGTCGTTAACTCTGAAGGTGATTCCAAAATGAGTGTAAGGAGATAATGCCTTCGGTTTCGTTCGAACCTGGAATGAACTTGTATGGATTGAATGCTTTCAGAACATTGTCAGGAGGACGATGAGCACTCTAAGATAGATGTGTTCTATAAAGGTAATCGTTGCCTCAAGCCTCATCAACCGGGAATGGCTAAAATAGGGGAGGTGCAGCAAGGCTAAGTGGGTCGCGCCCAAGTAGGATAAGATGTTCCTCTGTCTAGAGTCCCTTTTTATTCGGCTGTGTGGGTGGTTGCTAGCTACAACCATGGGGTTGTCTTATTCGGGACTATCCAGTAAGGGATGTGTAACGACCCGTAAATTTACATTAATTATAATTGTTAATTTAAAAGGATTTTCGAAATTTAATATTTATGAAAATATAAATTCATGAATTATTAATTAAAATAATAAATGCAACGAATTGTAACAGTATGAGTTTAAGTGAATGGCTAATAACTTGAATGGAGTTCAAATTTATTGAAATAGTAGAAACATTATAATTTGCTAATTTAATATGATTGTGTAATTAATACTGGAAGAAATAAAATTGGGAATCATATTAATGAAATAATAACTAGAACGCAAGGTAAATAATACCAATCAAGTTAATAAATTTATGAATTGAATGGAATACCAATTAATGAAAATAAATCTAAATGTTATGTTTGGATATAAATTGAACATAAGTGAATGAAATTAGTAGTATGAGAATAAATGGCAACATTGATGTGTAAGTAATAAAAACTTATTTATGTAAGAAAACAAAGGCAAACACTAAAAGTTATAAATGTTATAATAAAAAAAATAAAATGGCCATTGTATAAAGATTTGGCATATGAAAAGGGTAACGTTATGTGTGTAAATGTTGATTAATTAATATAAATCTGTGTAATAAATGGGAATTGAATAGGATTAATGTGATATGAGTTGGTATAATCATTGGTGACTAATAATGAACATTTCTTTAATGACAATTAATATATAATGGAAAGTGTGAATGGAGTAGTGTAAATTGTTGCACTTGGTTAAAATGGAAATTACGCAATTAAAAGTAAGTGTTGAATTTAACCAATGAAGTAATATATTGATTAATAGTAAATGAACGTAAATTAAGGTAATAATGTTAAAGCAAGCTAATAAATAATTAATTCAATGCAATCCCAATTTATTAAAACAATGGCAGGGTTATAATTGAACGTAAATGTTAATAATTGGAAATAAATTTAATATAAGAAGAACAAATGTATATATTGAATTAATCAATGAATTTATAATAATAAATAGTAATTGAATAAAATCAATGTTCTATAAATAATTGTTTGGAAATGATAACTTATATAAATATAATTAAGAGTTAGTGGCAGCAATGGTTATAAAGTAATCATTTATTTAGTCCATTGAATCAAAATTTGTAATCAGTTACAATGAATCTCACTTCAATGTCATATTACTATAAATTAGAGAAATAATTGGAAATAATATTAATGTTGTTTATATTAGGGCGATTTGTGGAATTTAAAAGAATGGAAACAAAGATTTATCAATTTATTGGGATTTGAACTATAATAATTGGATTAACTGCAATTAAATAAAATTAAAATATCTAAATATTACGTTATCTAAAATTAAGATGGAATGTGAGAATATTAATGTAATAGTTTTGAATCCAATGTTAAATACATCCATTGGACAACAATGAATGGAATAACAGAATAAGAGTAAATTAAAGGGGATTTTTGGAATTTAAATTATAATTTCTGAAAATAATGAAATTGAAACTTAACGCTGAAATTGATGAATGAATCAACGTTAAATTGACATCTGAATTTTTTTAAATTACTGTAATTGTTTAAGAAATATAAAATAATAAGAATTGTTGATTATCGATTGAAATTGAAATTTTGATTTAATTAACTAATTATTAATTTATTTAATTAGTGTAAAAATAGCCATTTTGGCCACTTACTCGGATTTCGTCGAAACCAGTTTCATCATATCCGTAACAGTGAATTATTGTAGGATTTCAAGTTTCGTAGCGATCAGACTTATCGTTTGATGGTACGGACTCGGAACGCCTTGAAATCAATGAAATTGAAATCAATTGGAATCAATTTGAAAAAAATTGATTTTAGCATAACTTCTTCATACGATAGAATTTGGACTTGAAACCTGTTCCATTGCGTTTAAAATAATTTAAAACATCTATTTTGATATATGGGTTGACCCAATTTCGTTCCGGAGTCAAAACGGGCTTTGCGGGCCATTTTGTCGTTCAACGCGTATATGCATCTTATCCATCTATTCTATCTCAAATTTGTCTATATATACCCTGTTATAAACCCTAATTCATTTTTTATTCCTCATTTTTGTACGTTCTATTAGCTTCTCTTTCCAATGGCTGCAAACCCTAATTCCCAAATACAATTCCAAATCAAATCCAAAGCCAAAAATTCAAACTCTCCAAACAATATCAAATTTTATATGGATTCGAAGCTTTCGAAGAGCGTAATCTTCTGGTATGATTCGTTTTTCAAATCGATACACCGTTTTCCCAAAATTTGTCAATCAATTATCGACCGTTCATCGCTCGTCGAGCAAACTCGTCCGATCATCAAATCAATTTATGGGTTTTGGAGAGGGCGTGGAGCGTAGTACATCGGTGAAATTCATTCGTCGAATCAACGGTTGGATGGGCGGCAAAAATTCGATTGGGGTTTGAAGGGGTGCGGCGGCCGGTGGCGTTTGGGGTGGTCGGACCTCGGCAGTGAGTAAAAGGGGGCGGCGCGAGTTCCTGGGTGATGGCGCTTCAGCCTACGGCGGTGCGATGAAACCGAAGGAGGCGGTCAAAGGTTGGGTCAACGGCCTGGGGTTGGGTTCGAGTGCGATTTTTGGTTCGGCTCGAAATTTCTAGCACGTGAAGGAGAAGCACTGCTGACGTGTGTACGGTTAATTTATTACCTATTTTTTTATTTTAATTTATGTTGTTGATCGTTCTAATACACATAACTTCTGCATACAGACTCAGATTTACGCGCGGTTTTTTCCGCTAGGTTTGTATTGGAATTCCGGACATTGAGGCGCTGGTTTGGACAAATTCCGAAACCGTTCAATTTTTGGGTTTAAATTGGATTTGAATTCAATTTAAATTCAAAAAGGTGAGTGTTTTAACCCACTCACAACTTCTAAAATTTCTTTTGTGTGTTAAATTTATTTCTGATGTGATTAGAAACTTATTTGTTGCTGTTTGGTATATTTTATCATCATTTCAGTTAAATTGAATTTATTAAATTAAATTGTTATTTAATTTATTATTGCATTTAAACCGTCAGTAAAATTAATTTATTATTGAATATAAACTGCCAGTAATTATCTGTAATTTATTATCTATTCTATAGTGATGTTATTATTGAATTGGATTATGATTGTGATAAATGGTTGATGGTTGATATTAGATGAATGGATGTTGTATTTATATTGTTATAAACTGCAAGTTGTTATGCATTTTTATTTCATTCGGGATTGCGGTTTGAAATGATATATAACCGTATTTTATGTTAAATTACGGATTGAAATGATAAATATCCATATCACTTGATCATAGGATAGAAAATTATATACATACATTGCGGTTTATATATAAAAATATTTTGAAATGATTTCTATGATTTTGTAAAGAAATATAAGATTTTTTTTATGAGATATTGATTTGGATATTTTATAAATTTTCTTTTATATATAGTTAAATTCTTGGTTTAAGCTATGAATAAAATTTGTGTTAAAGTATAAAAGAAGTTTAATAATAAAGTTTGATTTTATTAAAATATAATATGGACAAGTATTTACTTAGATTATATTTTAATATAGAGTTTATATTAATTTTCATAAATCAAGGTTGAGAAGGTAGTTTTGAAATTGATTTGAGATTTTATCTAATTAAGAATTGTATTTAATAAGAATCCATTTGGAACTTATTGAAATTGAGATTTTAAAAGAATATGGTTTTATAACTTAATTCGGGTTTAAGGTGATTTAAGTGAATAAATTGAGGAATATTCAGTTATTGAAATTTGAAGCTTTATTTAAAGGATATTGGATTTAGTTAGCAAATATTTCAAAACTAAATAACAGTAAAAGTGAAATTGGTGTATATATATATATATATATATATGAATTATAAAATTTAGTTTTGAAATATTGAATATTTAAGCTTTGAAATATATTAAATTTAAAATTTAGAAATTCGGGTTGTTTTTGGAATTGATTTGTGAAATTTAAGAAGCTAATTTGTTTTATAAAAATATTTTAATATTTAATCTATGTAAGGGTGGAAGTTATATTTCAAAGTTATTAATTTCAAAGTATTACGTTTTGGAAGTGTTGTAGTTTTAAGTCTTTGGTTTGAAATTTTATAACTCTGAAATACTATGATTTTAAAATGACATCATATTGATTTGGTTTTTAAAAGGAAATGATATCGTACTTATATGGTTTTGAAATGAATATTATATCCTGGTTTTGAAGTATAATTATTTTGAAAAGACCACGATGTCATAATAACGTTTGATTGTTAAAGAAAACGGGATCAGAAGTTGTCATACTCTCTACCAACTCTGAAAACCACTTTAACAACCGTGTACGCGGTGGAGATTCCAGAATGAAGTAGGATGGTGTCGGCGTTTCATTTAAGGTAAATACGTGGACCCGACTCCTGTGAGTTGGCATAAGGTGGCTAAAATAGAAGCGATTGACGGGCTAAGAAGGTAGCACCTTTTATCGGACACATCCCTTCGATATTATACTCTGACTTTGGATTGATTCGATGGCCACTTTTGATTTTTGATTTAGGGATGTGGCTCAAGGTGGGCGGTAGTAGCTACTACGCATTACCATCGGCTCGGAAGCGTAATTGGTATATCTACCCTGGCATTGCCTAGCTGTGCCGTGTCGCCTACCCTAGCGAGCTTTACTACGAGTTTGTTTTATGTCGTACCTATGGAGTATCTTCTCGTAGTCTCCCGATCAGGCGATATGCAGGTATTGTATAAACTACTGACATTATTATGTGTTAAGGTGGAAAATGTAAAGCCTTAACGCTATTTAAAAGTAAGTTTATTTTACCATTAGACATTATTATAATAGCGAAATATTACTACATAGTAAATAGTTTAACGGATCCTTAGGAGATGTGAATCTTGAGCATCTTTTAAGTTACTGCACTAATATTTATTTATGTAGATTTAACTTACATAAGATCTTTTAGTTCTGACTCGAGTGTTTTGTCTTTTCAATTCGCTCGGGTCAGCCTGAGCATTTCAGGATTCGAAGACTTTATCTCTGAAGGAAAAAGACGAAGATTTGTGTTATATTATCTATTATATTACTCCACTACACCATTTTGTTCCGCTGCATTGTTATCTATTATTCTCTGGTATGTGTAACTCTGATATGTATTGCATAAGTATAATTGAATAGTTTGTAAAACAGATTCATGAACTGTATATTGGATTATTATAATTTATCGTTCTGCTGCAAGACTCTATTTTGTTCTTTTTCTTTCTCTGCTTTTTCTTATCTACCCCATAAAAATCTATCCTTCTGTATGGTTTAAGTTTGACGTGTGTGGTTTATCGTCGATTTAAAGAGTGGAAAAAAGCGGGACGTTATATTTGATATCAGAGCTTTGATTTAGCGATAAACCTTAGCTTTGTGGGGTCTGACTCTATATTAATAGGGTAGTAATACCCGATGATGAATCGCTGAGTGTGTATACATGAGAGAGCGTATTTGTTAATATTATTAAAAGGTTTTAATATTGTGTTAATTTATTCCGTTTTATATTTAAAAATTTTGGTTGGTGCATGGGACGCTATGACATCAATAGGGATTTCTAAACACTTAATTGGACAGACCGGCATAACTTTTGTTTTGAATATAGGTAAATGAAATAATTTTACCTATTATATTTTCTATATACAAAATAAATTTTTTATAAAGATTATATTTGGTTGTAATGTATTGGTCGTTAGGTAGTGAAAATTTTAGATATTGGTTGAAATAAGATTTCTAAATAAGATAAATGAAAAATGGAAATTTAGAACTTAAGTTCCGGGGGCTTTGAAAATCTTTTTCAAATGATTTGGAATATAATAATAATATTATTTAGAAGCATTTTCTGATATAAATATTTTAGTATGATTTGAAAGCATCATTTTAAAAGAACTTTGGAAAGGAATAAGTTCTGTGCTTCCCTCTCTATCGCTGTAGAATAATTTCGGTGATGAGTGCACGCATCATCGACATTCATTTCAAGTTTCTAAGTGGGAAGGCCACTGTAGTAGTTTTACTACAGACTTATTTTGATAAACAAATATAAATTGTAAGTATATGCATTTATCTATTATTTTAAAATGATTTGAAATTTAACCCGGCATTTAGTTCTTAAATTTCCATTAATTAATAGTTTCAATTATTGTAGTGAAATGGAATGTAAGTAACTAATAATTGGAACCTCTAAAGGAAACAAAAGATTTAATGCTAGGTTATAAATAAAATTAAAAGAAAGCTGAAATATGTAACCTAAAAACCAAAGATATGATTATTGAACGTTAAACTAATTAAAGGAAAGAAGAGATACTTGTATAACTTTCAATTATATTCTTAAAAAGCATATATATATATATATATATATAACTTACCTAATATTAAAAGTTGAAATGTTTAATAAGAAAATGCAATGGAAAATTGTACAAGAAAAATTTATATAATGAAAAAGGTTCAATGAATCACCTTACGAAATAAGAATTTGATATTGTAGTGTTATAAACTTAAGTATAATTGAAATGCTACTAGTTTAATAGAAATGTAAGTATTATAAATAAATGATAATAAACTTAAGTAAACGGTTAAAACTATTTATAAATAAAATAAGTCGAAAAGATGAATGCATTAAATATATGATTGTAGACAAAAGTTAATGCATTGAGATGCTAAGTAAATGAAATTGAGAAATGAATGAATGTAATGCAAATAAATAAATAAATAAATAAATGAAAATGAAAATTTGCAAGAAATAAATGTGAATTAAACGAAATCATTATATGAATAAAAAGGAAATCAAACAACAAAGGTATGAATGGAATTAGTAAGAATAAACTTAATCTGTTGTTTGAAATCGTTATTTGTTTGGTTTATGGTTGTTTGTGCAAGAATGCTTTAAATTTGTTTAGATGTATGAATAATCTATTCAGTTTCACCTAAGACTGTTGAGTGAATGGTGCACTTAGTAGTTTATTTTCCACTTTGTACGATTTAAAGTTTTGAACCCGAACAACTATTTGTTTTGTTTGATATGATAGATAATTGAATTGTGTTGATTCTGTATGATGGTTGTATGTTATGATTGCAAGTGATTGTTGTTTGTATTGATTTGTTTGCTTATGGTTGAAGAAACTATAAACATTTCATTTTATATAATTATTAACTCTTTTTGGATTATATAAGTGAAATACAGGTTATGGAAGCAATTGCTACTGCTTTTGGTTTCATAATTAAGAGTTAATTGCCCGACAAATAGGTACGTTTTCGGATTACGGTTTTATAGCGCTATTATATTGTTTTTCCCGTGTTGGGATATATATTATTTTGGAAAATATATGTTGTATATTGTTATATTTGATATTATATTTTCTCTCGAGCCCCTCCGTACAAAGGGGACTCTGCCGAAATTTTCCGTAAATTTTGGAGTTAGAAAATATTTTGAAAAATGTTTTCCAAACTTTATTAAATTGATTATAAAAGATTTAATGGTTATAAATTGGTATATTTTTTTTATTAATTAATTTTGTAAATTTACTTGTTTATAAAGTTAGAAATTTTGAATAGGATATATTGTTTACTTAATTCCTTCTTTCCCTCCTTTTTCCTTTTCGAGGACGAAAATTTTTGAGTGGGAGAGAGTGGAACGACCCGTAAATTTACATTAATTATAATTGTTAATTTAATAGGATTTTTGAAATTTAATATTTATGAAAACTTAAATTCATGAATTATTAATTAAAATAATAAATAGAATAAATTGTAACAGTATGAGTGTAAGTGAATGGCTAATAATTTGAATGGAGTTTAAATTTATTGAAGTAGTAGAAACATTATAATTTGCTAATTTAATATGATTGTGTAATTAATATTGGAAGAAATAAAATTGGGAATCATATTAATGAAATAATAACTAGAACGCAAGGTAAATAATACCAATCAAGTTAATAAATTTATGAATTGAATGGAATACCAATTAATGAAAATAAATCTAAATGTTATGTTTGGATATAAATTAAACATAAGTGAATGAAATTAATAGTATGAGAATAAATGGGAACATTGATGTGTAAGTAATAAAAACTTATTTATGTAAGAAAACAAAGGCAAACATTAAAAGTTATAAATGTTATAATAAAAAAAATAAAATGACCATTGTATAAAGATTTGGCATATGAAAAGGGTAACGTTTTGTGTGTAAATGTTGATTAATTAATATAAATCCATGTAATAAATGGGAATTGAATAGGATTAGTGTGATATGAGTTGGTATAACCATTGGTGACTAATAATGAACATTTCTTTAATGACAATTAATATAATAACGGAAAGTGTGAATGGAGTAGTGTAAATTGTTGCACTTGGTTAAAATGGAAATTAAGGAATTAAAAGTAAGTGTTGAATATAACCAATGAAGTAATATATTGATTAATGGTAAATGAACGTAAATTAAGGTAATAATGTTAAAGAAAGCTAATAAATAATTAATTCAATGCAATCCCAATTTATAGAAACAATGGCAGGCTTATAATTGATTGTAAATGGTAATAATTGGTAACAAATTTAATATAAAAAGAACAACTGTAAATGTTGAATTAATCAATGAATTTATAATAATAAATAATAATTGAATAAAATCAATGTTCTGTAAATAATTATTTGGAAATGATAACTTATATAAATATGATTAAGAGTTAGTGGCAACAATTATTATAAAGTAATCATTTATTTAGTCCATTGAATCAAAATTTGTAATCAATTGCAATGAATCTCACTTCAGTGTTATATTAGTATAAATTAGATAAATAATTGAAAATAAAATTAATGTAATTTATATTAGGACACTTTATGGAATTTAAAAGAATAGAAATAAAGATTTATCAATTTATTGGGATTTGAACTATAATAATTGGATTAACTGCAATTAAATGAAATTAAAATATCAAAATATTACATTATCTAAAATTAAGATGGAATGTGAGAATATTAATGTAATAGTTTTGAATCCAATGTTAAACACATCCATTGGACAACAATGAATGGAATAATAGAATAATAGTAAATTAAAGGGGATTTTTGGAATTTAAATTATAATTTCTGAATATAATGAAATTTAAACTTAACACTGAAATTGATGAATGAATCAACGTTAAATTGACATCTGAATTTGTTTAAATTACTGTAATTATTGAAGAAATATAAAATGATAAGAATTGTCAATTATTGATTGAAATTGAAATTTTGATTTAATTAACTAATTATTAATTTATTTAATTAGTGTAAAAATAGCCATTTTGGCCACTGACTCGGATTTCGACAAAACAAGTTTCATCGGATCCGTAACGGTGAATTATTGTAGGATTTCAAGTTTCGTAGTGATCGGACTTGTCACTTGATCGTATGGACTCGAAACGCCTTAAAATCAATGAAGTTGAAATCAACTGGAATCAATTCGGAAATATTTGATTTTAGCATAACTTCTTCATATGATGGAATTTGGACTTGAAACCTATTCTATTGAGTTTAAAATATTTTAAAACATCTATTTTGATATATGGGTCGACCCAATTTTGTTCCGGAGTCAGAACGGGCTTTTCGGGCCATTTTGTCGTTCAACGCGTATATAAATCTTATCCATCTATTCTATTTCTAATTTGTTTATATATACCCTGTTATAAAACCTAATTCATTTCTTATTCCTCATTTATGTACGTTCTATTAGCTTATCTTTCCAATGGCTGCAAACCCTCATTCCCAATTACAATTCCAAATCAAATCCATAGCCAAAAATTCAAACTCGCCAAACAATATCAAATTTTATATGGATTCGAAGCTCTCAAAGAGGGTAATCTATTGATACGCTATATTTTGATCAATGACAATGTGCTTCAACAAAAAGGAAGAGAAATGTGCAAAACTAAAGGAAGGACTATGAAGACCAAGGATATCATGAGTAATTATTATATATAGGTCTTAGTCTTAGTTTTATTGTTAAAATCTATCCTCAAGAAACTTGCACAAACACAAAAAACACATAACACAACTTCATAGTTCAATTAAGTGTTCATTGTGCATAATCTACCAGTTCAGTCTACTGAACAGGATATTTCAGTCGACTGAACCTGTTACACATTTTACAACATGCACAGTTCCAATCGACTGAAATGCATGTTCAGTCGACTAAATTTGAACCTGTGAATTTTTCCTGAAGAGACACCTTGTTCTTCCCAAGAGTTCAGCCATTCTCGAATGGAAATGGATGGATCTCTTGCCTTCACCTTTTGCAAATGGTTGCACCTCTTCTACACATATAAAAACATGTTTCTATCATTTGCAAAATTACCAATTCTAATTGCTTTAATCTCTCTATTATATTTTCAGATTACTCAAGTTTTCAAAAGCATTCACAAACTACTTCAATTGCTTGAATCTATGATTTATTTTTAATACTCTTTTGATTCATAGCTATTTATATTTCCTAAATCTTCATAATCACATTTCATATTCTTGAGGATTAGATTATAGGAAAGTTGTACTCAATTAGACTCATTAGTGTTATCAAGAACACAACAAGTCAAAAATACTCTTTGTACCACGTTGAAGTCCTCTTCGGTAGTTGAGGCAAGAAATCCCGTTCGGTTGTTCGGGTAAGCTGTAAACCTATTCCTCCGGGTTAAGTGAGGATTGTTAGTTAGAATTCCTAAGAGGAGCTTAGGGACTGGACGTAGGACAAGAGGTCCGAACCAGTATAAAGTCTTGGTGTCCACTTTACTTATTGCTTACTGCTATTTACCTATACCATTCCACTATTCCATATTATACGATCCTACCGCATAGCTTCTTTCATAATCTTCTGGTTTGATTCGTTTTTCAAATCGATACACCGTTTTCCCAGAATTCGCCAATCAATTGTCGGCCATTCATCGCGCGTCGAGCGAACTCGTCCGATCGTCAAATCAATTTATGGGTTTTGGAGAGGGCGCAGAGCGTAGTGCATCAGTGAAATTCGTTCGTTGAATCAACGGTTGGATGGGCGATAAAAATTCAATTAGGGTTTGAAGGGGTGCGGCGACCGGTGGCGTTTGGGGTGGTCGGACCTTGGCAGTGAGTAGAGGGGGGCGGCGCGAGTTCATGGGTGATGGCGCTTCGGCCTACAGCGGTGTGACGAAGCCGAGGGAGGCGGTCAAAGGTTGGGTCAATGGCCTGCGGTTGGGTTCGAGCGCGATTCTTGGTCGGCTCGAAATTTCTGACGCGTGAAGGAGAAGCACTGCTGACGTGTGTACGGTTAATTTATTACCTATTTTATTTATTTTATTTATGTTGTTGATCGTTCTAATACACATTACTTCTGCATACGGACTCAGATTTACGCGCGGTTTCTTCCTCTAGGTTCGTGTTGGAATTCCAGACATTTTGGCTCTGGTTTGGAAAATTTCTGAGACTGTTCAATTTTGGATTTAAATTGGATTTGAATTCAATTTAAATTCAAAAAGGTGAGTGTTTTAACCCACTCACAACTTCTAAAATTTCTTATGTGTGTTAAATTTATTTCTGATGTGATTAGAAGCTTATTTGTTGCTGTTTGGAATATTTTATCATCATTTCGGTTAAATTGAATTTATTGAATCAAATTGTTATTTTATTTATTATTGCACTTAAACTGCTAGTAAAATTAATTTATTATTGAATATAAACTGCCAACAATTACCTGTTATTTATTATCTGTTCTATAGTGATGTTATTGTTGAATGGATGATGATTGTGATAAATGGTAGATGGTTGATATTGGATGAATGGATGTTGTATTTATATTGTTATAAACTGCAAGTTGTTATGCATTTTTATTTCATTCGGGATTGCGGTTTGTTATGTTATACAACCTTATTTTATGTTAAATTACGGATTGAAATGATAAATATCCGTATCACTTGACCATAGGATAGAAAATTATATACAGACACCGCGGTCTATATATAAAAATATTTTGAAATGATTTCTATGGCTTTGTAAAGAAATATATGATTTTTTTTATTAGATATTGATTTGGATATTTTATAAATGTTCTTTTATATATAGTTAAATTCTTGGTTAAGCTATGAATAAAATTTGTGTTAAAGTATAAAATGAGTTTTATAATAAAATTTGATTTTATTAAAATATAATATGGATAAGTATTTACTTAGATTATGTTTTAATATTGAGTTTATATTAATTTTTATAAATCAAGGTTGAGAAGGTAGTTTTGAAATTGATTTGAGATTTTATCTAATTAAGAATTGTATTTAATATGAATCCATTTGGAACTTATTGAAATTGAGATTTTAAAAGAATATGGTTTTATAACTTAATTCAGGTTTAAGGTGATTTAAGTGAATAAATTGAGGAATATTCAGTTATTGAAATTTGAAGCTTTATTTAAAGGATATTGGATTTAGTAAGAAAATATTTCAAAACTATATAATAGTAAAAGTGAAATTGGAATATATATATATATATATATATATATATATATATATATATATGAATCATAAAATTTAGTTTTGAAATATTGAATATTTAAGCTTTGAAAAATATTAAATTTAAAATTTAGAAATTCGGGTTGTTTTGGAATTGATTTGTGAAATTTAAGAAGTTAGTTTGTTTTATAAAAATATTTTAATATTTAATCCATGTAAGGGTGGAAGTTATGTTTCAAAGTTATTAATTTCAAAGTATTACGTTTTGAAAGTGTTGTAATTTTAAGTCTTTGGTTTAGAAATTTTATAATTTTGAAATACTATGATTTTAAAATGATATCATATTGATTTGGTTTTTAAAACGGAAATGATATCGTACTTATATGGTTTTGAAATGAATATTATATCCTGGTTTTGAAGTATAATTATTTTGAAAAGACCGTGATGTTATAATGACGTTTGGTTGTTAAAGAGACCGGGATCGGAAGTTGTCATACTCTCTGCCAACTCCGAAAACCACTTTAACAACCATGTACGCGGTAGAGATTTCAGAATGAAGTAGGATGGTGGTGGCATTTCCTTTGAGGTACATACGTGGACCTAACTCCCGAGAGTTGGCATAAGGTGGCTAAAACAGGAGCGATTGACGGGCTAAGAAGGTAGCACCTTTTATCAGACACATCCCTTCGATATTATACTCTGACTTTGGATTGATTCGGTGGCCACTTTTGATTTTTGATTTGGGGGTGTGGCTCGAGGTGGGCGGTAGTAGCTGCTACGCGTTACCACCGGCCTGGAAGCGTAATTGGTATATCTACCCTGGCATTGCCTAGTTTTGCCATGTCACCTACCCTAGCGAGCTTTACTACGAGTTTGTTTTGCGTTGTACCTATGGAGTATCTTCTCGTAGTCTCCCGATCAGGAGATATGCAGGTACTGTGTAGACTACTGGCACTATTACGTGTTAAGGTGGAAAATGTAAAGCCTTAACGCTATTTAAAAGTAAGTTTATTTTACTATTTGACATTATTATAATTGCGAAATATTACTATATAGTAGATACCTTAACGGATCCTTAGGAGATGTGAATCCCAAGCATCTCTTAAGTTACTACACTCATATTTATTTCTGTAGATTTAACTACATAAGATCTTTTAGTTCTGACTCGAGTGTTTTGTCTTTTCAATTCGCTCGGGTCAGCCTGAGCATTTCAGGATTCGAAGACTTTATCTCTGAAAGACGAAGACAAAGATTTGTGTTATTATTATCTATTATATTACTCCACTACACCATTTTGTTCCGCTGCATTGTTATCTATTATTCTCTTGTATGTGTAACTCTGATATGTATTGTATAAGTATAATCGAATAGTTTGTAAAATAGATTCATGAACTATATATTGGATTATTATATTTTATCGTTCCGCTGCAAGACTCTATTTTATTCTTTTTCTTTCTCTGCTTTTTCTTATCTACCCCATAACAATCCGCCTTTCTTTATGGTTTAAGTCTGACGTGTGTGGTTTATTGTCGATTTGAAGTATGCAAAAGGCGGGGCGTTACAGGATGGTTCCGGCCCTATTTTGCAGCGGATTTAGGGTGGATCCTCGGTACGGTGATCCAGTCCACGTACTGTGTAACATCCCGAAAATTATGTATTTAAATTTTAGCAATATATTTGAACTTTTTGAAATAAAAATTGAAAAGTTATAAAGAAATAAAATATGAACAAAATTTGATGTTTTAGTTAAAACTTTTAATAAGAATAAAACAAATGTTGTAATTAAATCACATAAGTTACTAAATGTAATAGCTAAAACAACTTTTCCTATATTTAGCAAAATAACTAAATCAAGTTGCGGTAAACAATATGAAGACATAAGAAAATGCGAGAGAGTAAAACATTCAAACAAAATAATACTTATATAAATCGAATCAGGTAAGTCTAAGAAACTAAAACAAAACATAATATGCTGAAATTAGCAAAGTAACTACAAACCAGTAAACTAAAATATGAAAGCAAAAGAAAATAAAATAAAATAAAACAAACTCTTACATTTAGCAAAATAAACAAAACAACACACCTATATATATATAAAATAAAAACAAAACATTAGCTAATAAAAAATATAAAACATATAAACTATACATATAAAAGAAAATCTAAAATAACACTATGCTGTAAGTATAGAAAGAGGCAAAGGAGCATTGTATACATGCTTCCATTTAATGCTTCATTTAATGCCATTACTCTAGTAACATCAAGTAAGACATTGACTGTAAATACATGCTTGTATTAAATGTTACTCTTCAGCCTCCCTTGAAGAAAGGAGGAAAACATGCAAAGTACAAAAGCCACTATGCAAAATAAATGTTTCAGTACTTTGGTTAAAAACTTGCCTACCTCCCTTACTTTGTATACTTCTATATATATCAACCTATGCATCATCTCGTTTAAAAACTTCTTACTGAAAGAAAAAAATTTAGCAAAGAAAAATAGAAATTAAAAAGAAGAGAAGAATCAAAAAAAAAGAAAAAGGAAAACCTGCAGATTTCAAAACAAAAGTATCCCCTGTTTTCAAATATTTCCAGGTAAGTACACATTTTTCTTTTAGTCTAAAACATGTGTATTGCTTTACAATGATATATGCTTGCTGAATAATTTTGAGATTAAAAAAAAATAAAACAACTCTCTGTGAATATCCATAGGATTACAGACCCTGTTTTGTTTTTTTGTTTTCCTGGTTTCAGAGTGAAATAAACTGTATAAAATTCAATACCTCTGCATCCAATTACCATTAAGCTTAAATTCTTAAACAAACTTGGTTGTTAAAACATAGAACAAGAGCTAAAGCTTGGTTTTAAAGGGGTTGCTGAAATATTACAGTAAGAAACATTGTTTACAGAGAAAAATGATATAAAGTGCCAAATTCAAATGTCACGAAACCTTGATTCGCTTATATAACTTGAATCCACACTGCAAGAAATGATTTTCAAAACGAAAATGAAGATTTTTAGATTTGTATTTAAGGGACAGTTTGAATATGAACAAAAATGACAATTTGATCATTATCTGGTGATAGAATCGAAATCGTATGCTAAGATTTTGGTTAAAGCAAGATTGATCACCATTGAGTTCGAAAAAAATGTTGAAATTTTTTTCTATTGCATAAATCTTGAATTCGAATCCAAACTAGGGTTTAAGGACTGTTTCCAGTTCGCGTTGCAAATGGGATCGCCGCTCCACCTATGGGTGATCGGAATCCACGTCTCCGGTGCCAGACGAGGCGTCACATCTTGATGAAGCTTCAGTAAGATTTTTGTGGCTTCTAATGGCCATACGTGGGAAGACGAGATGATTTAGTGGTGATGTGCCGTTGGGTTTGTTCGATCGAACCACCTGAAAATTGAACCACAGTAGTATCTGAATTTCTGGGTGGTCGGCTAGGTTGAGTTAGTCATCATTGACTTGCTGATGGTCGCGAGGAAGGTCAGAGCGTCACCGTTCAGGCGTACACGTATACGCGTATCATTGCGTATCTGAACAATTGTGGGTTGTGGAAGAAGAAGTGGCATGGAGGAAGACTCGAAGTAATTCTCGGGGGAACTGGGGTTAGACTCGAAGGGGGAATCAAGTTGCTTCAGGGTTTTGTCGTGACAAAAAATTGGGACTTAACAAAATTTGTAAAATTTTATTACTCGGGTAGCTTTGGGATGAAAGTCGAAGCAGGCAGCGTTCTAACTCGAGCGTGACTCGAAGGGAGACTCGAGCTGGCCACCTGAAGCAGAAAAATTGTTTGAAGCTGTAGAAAACTTGAGTTTAAACAAATTTTTTTTTTGCATTCTTTATGAAATGAGGATTGTTTATTAATGGAATGTGGAGTTAACAAAATAAAAATTAAATCTTAATTTATTTAATTTTGATACATCATTATAAAGTCATAAATAATGAATAATATAATGTAAAAGAAAATTAAAACATAATGTTGTTTAAAACTAAATTTTAACTTATTGAGGTGAATTATTGAACATGGTTTAAAAGAGATAATCAAAGCAATTTAAATTATCCTTTGGTTCATTTAAACAATTAATGATTAGTTAATATAATCCCTTAAGAAAAAGATTATCTAGTAAATTAATTAATATTAAAGTTTTTAAATAAAAAGATAATTAAGATTTAATAAATTAATAATTAAGATGACTTGTTTTTGAAATAAATAAATAAGTGATAAATTTATGGAAATGATTAAGATCTAATCAACTGTAATTAATTGTAAGTAATCATTGATTGAAAAATCAATAAAATAATATTTGGTTAATTTATCTCATTCGTTTTGATTAGTAAACTATTGTTGTTAACTAATATTGATATCTCTGTTCTGTTTGTAATTCTGTATGATGTAATTGCCAAGTTATTGCACTGTGATTATGATTTGTTCTGTATTGATGTGAAAACCCTGTTGTAAGTAAAACGGCATTTAAACTTCAATGCGACAGGGGATCGGATTTCAGTTTGTTATCCGAAACCCACATCGACTCTGTGAATATTTGTGAATGACATCCACATGTTTTGAAATTTGACACCCACTATTCGAATTAGCCGGGAAAGGATCTTTGTGTCATATAACCCATTTCGAATATGTGATTCGACGTTATGGATAACAATCGAAGACCGGTGTTGAAGACCGGGTATTTGCGAGAGCGATAGGATGATCTGTCGATTGACTCTACACCGAGTTGCTCCGGTATAGAGTTCTCCATATGTGATGGGGAATATGATCAGGATTGTGGATATCCGGATTGCAAGGACTTCTTTGGAAGTGCCTTCGGTTCTGTTCGAGCCCGGAACAGACTTGTATGGATAGTATGTCTGACATTACAAATTGAGATATAAAGCCGATTTCTTTCAAATATATTTCTGTTGGTGGCGGAGAATTTATTCTTTTAGCTTAACACCCTTCTCTGAGATGTACGAGCTCAGAGGTTATGTAGTTGAAGGTTATCAGCAATATATTCCCAATTTGGTAATGTGACATGCTGAGTGTTGCTGTGAAATGATCATTGTGTTGATTATTTGTGATAGGATCATTTGTTTGATCGTCTATCTTTGTGATCATTTCTATGTCATTTGTTGACCCAAAGCACGGCTTTTGTATAAAGTGTGTTTTTGTGGACGTGACTTCGTCGGACCTCACACCCCGAAATGGTCAAAACAGGAAAGATGCGGCAAGGTTATTGGGGGTAGCACCCCTTAGGGTATGTACATTTCCTTCTGGATAGAAGTGGTATCATGGTATGGAGCCCAGATACTTAACTTATGTTGATATCGCAGATATATATATATGATTTTGTGATTTGTTGTTGGGGCCCCGGTTTAAGGTTGGTTACGACCGGGAGATGGCATACTCATGTCAGTAGTTACCCAGTTAGGGGTAACCCGGCCTTGTGTTGGTAGAGATCCGGTTTGGTTCTCGGGGACGTCCTTCCAGAGGCGTTCTCATGTGGCAATGGGAAGTTCCTTGGCCTGACCATTTGTTGGAAATCCAAAGAAACAATACGAAACCCTGTACGGTTTTAGTTGTAGAACCTGCCATTTACTTATGGTGGCGCCCCACCGTTTAGATGGTAGCTATAGTAGGCATACGATAATGGTCGTATGTTGGCTAAGATTAATATTCTATTTTCGAAATGATTTCCTTCACTATGCACTAGTAATAATATCAAAGAATTCTTTTCTCGTATCAAGCATATTTAACTATCATAAGAAGAAATCTCCTCCAATTCTGCGTTTGCATTGTGTGTGTGGCGGGAGGTCTTATGGTAGTTCCATTTTTAAAAGCATTCCGAAAATTCTTTTATAAATCTTGTTTATTTAAATACAACTGTTTTGTTTACTCATACCAGTCCCATGACTGATCCGGAGTTTATTGTTTTCTTTCCTAAACTCTGGGTGCCCATTATTTCCACACGGGCAGCCTAGTAGCAGGTTTCTATATTTTGGAGTAGCAGTATTTTGGAGCTCTTATCTTGGAGCTATCTTAGGAGCTTTTGGAGATTACAGGTGTTTAGCTTTTGGGAGTTCGTTATCATCTCTCTCATTTGAGAACTTTTGGATATATGTTCACTGTTGTATTATCATGATGTTGTATTGGAGTTGTAGTGTATGTATTATGTACTCTGTTGCAGTATGGATATTATGTTGATGTTGTAACAGTGATGTTATTTATGATATTGATTCTGTTTCGCTGTTTTATATTCATCAAATTGTTGTTATAAGCTCCGGCGATGCGAATTTGATGTCATTTATTGGACATCGAGTTTGGGTCGTCACATACTGTGCTGGATGCTTCCCCAGTAACCCTGCCATTGATTGACTCTCATTATCCCTACGTGCCTTTACGGTTTTGATTGTATAACCCACTTTGTGGCTAGTATGCTGGAATTTAATCATGTAAGTTCATCTATGTGAATATTTATTTGAAAATCCTAGACCCTATTATAATATCACTGGATTTCCTATCAAATATTTTAGTTAGCGTAAGGTAAAAACTTACCCATGTTTTTGATTGGGAAGTCTTATGTGATACCTTTGTTTTCAAATAATTTTTTAAAAGTTAAACAACTTTAACCCGTTTACTCACACCAGACCCATATCTGACCCGGAGTTTATTTCTGTTTTTCTTAAACTCTTTGGTACTCAAATTTTTATGAGTAGTCATGTGATTAGGTTTGGCTTGACAAATTTTGGAAGCTTGGAGAAGGAGTCCAGACGTAGCTATATCTATCTGTTTCCGCTGTATAGTGTCTTTGACTGCTGTATTTTGGTTGTAATGGATAGACAGATCTTTATAACTGTCTAATGATGAAATGTCGTATAATCTGTTTAACTCTGATATATTGACTATGTAATAGTTATGTGATATTATATTTTGTTCCGTTTTCTCTGTGAGATTCTGCTATTTTTTAGTTCTTTCTTCTATCTATTCTATTTATACCTCTTTCTTTCTTATTGATGATACGTCTTTCTATGGAATGAAAGGAAGGTCATCACATCAATGATGACTGTGGCATTATCGATGTTCATTTTCGAGTTTCCAAGAGAGAAATTGCTACCAAAATGTTTTAAATTGGAGTTGTTTGCAAAACTGATTTGGTTTTAAAATTCAAAAGATAATTTGATATGCATATGAAGTACGTATGTAATTGATTTCAAAAATGATTTTGAAGTGTTGAGTAATTGTTTAAAAGACTCTGGAATCTTATTTAAAATGTTTAATTGATACAAATAAGTTTGGACTTATAAATTTTGGAAATTTGCTTGGAATGGAATTAACCATTGGTTAAACAATGGTAAGTGTATCAATAAAGCAAGGGGTGGGTGAACTAATTAAATGTAGTAAATTAAAGGGATTATTGAAGGGAATGTAAACAAGTTGGAAACCTATAGAAGTTTAAAATTTGAATGGAAATAGAAGGTAAACGAGTCTAGTTAAATAAAAGTGAATTTGAGGAAAATTCTAAGTAGACTTAATAGAACGGTTATTGGAATAAAATTTATTAAGTTGGAAATAAATGTGCAAATGAACAATTTAAATTACAAAAGGTAAGTAGATAGAACTGGAATTGAAACTGAAGATTGGAATCAATTTAAATTGTGTTAAGTAAATGAAATTGAAGAATTTGTTTGAGGGAACTAAAAGAAATAAAAATTTTGGAAATAAAACATTTGTTTGAGATTTAAAATAAATTAGTAAGTGAACTAATTAAAGAAATGGTTAATTAAATATGGTTTGAGATAAAAGTGAATAGAATTCAATAACGGAGAAAAAGAAAGGTAAATTGAATTCAGAATGGAATTGAAAATTAGAGTAAAATGAAAATAGATATAAAAGCTTAAAAGCGTAAAGTGAAAGTAAATATAAGAAGCGTATGCAATATTTATGTTGAACTTAAGAATGGATGGTGAAATTCTTAAGTAAAATTTGGTATTGGGAAAATGTACTAAGTTATTGAAGGAGGATTAAACTGAAAGTTGTGAAATGGGATAATTGTGAATGAGTGGAGAGAAATCAAGGTGAATGTGAATAAAGTAAATTGATATAGCAAATAATCAATTAAAATAAATACGTGGGATGTACGTATATTATTTTATTCGCATAACAATTTGATCCAATTCGAGCATAGAATTTCGAGATGGTTATATCGATCCGAGTTGGGATTTTCACTCGATTTTCGACGGCGAACCTTCATATGGAAATTGATTGATTCTGCAAATTCTCTATCATATTGTTTGGCTATGAAAGGAGAATGATGGATTTTGATCAAGAAACCAGATCTGAATGCGCACTATAAAGTTGGATGGACGATACTAGTTCGGAAGTGAAATTGTGTGATCGAATGAGCGATCGGATTTAGTATTGCGTACGAATGATATGTGTGCATCATACGACTTAAGTAAAGCAAATATTGAAAATTTTGTAAGGAAATGTATAAAATGACTTTGAATGCTGTGATTGGATGTTATTGCTAAGTGGTATACAGGTAATTAAAAGCAAAAAGGAAACTGATGAATTTTATTTCAGAAGATAAAATTTTATGGCCCGACAAAAAGGTATGTATTTAAATTTCTGTATGAAATTTGATGATTTTCTAGACTAGCCACTTGGCTTTATGTTTTCTTTTGAAATCTAGAGGCCCGTTGAGGCATTTTGTAGTTGTACCGAGCTTGCCGCGCAAAGGAGACGCTGGCGAAATTTTTCGAAATTTAGAGAGCTAGAAAAATTTTGAGAAAATTTCGATAATTTAAAATTCGGTTTTAAATTAAAATTTGAAATGGTTGAGTAGGTGATATTCTTTTGGAAGCTATGGATGAGTTTGGGAAGTAAGGGTGTTAATGTGTCTTTAATGAAAAGATTGTTTTGGGAAGTCGTTGAAAAACTGTTTGGTTTTGGAAAAATAGTAAATGGGTTATGGATAATTCTTCTTAACAAGTAATTTCGAGGACGAAATTCTTTTAAGGGGAGAGGAATGTGGCTACCCGAAATTTATGGATATTTTAAATTGGAATATTTAATTGATTTTAAATATTTATAAGTAATTTTCAACTTGAATTTCAAATCTTCAATACTTATTGAATAATTAAATTATTGGATTTAATTATTGAAAATTGGGTAGGATATGAATCTGGAATTTCAAGCTTGATAAAAGTATTTTGAAGGCTTATAAAATTTATATTGATAATACTGAAGATAATAAAAGTTTCAAAATTGAATTTAAAGGTGTTCTGTTCAGTTTTAAAAATGTATCGTTTAAATGGACATTTAAAAATAGCCTTTCGAGGCACAGTCTTGGAATTCGACAAAACTAGTTCCATTGGATCCATAATATTGTATTATCATCGGATTTCAAATTTCGTAGTGTTTGGAGTGACGTGTGACCGTACAGTTTGTAAATGCGCTGAGATCTATATCAGAAATTTAATATAATTACTGGGTCCGAAAAGCTATCTTCTCCATACGATCGAGTTAGGACTCAAAATCTTTTCCATTGCGTTCGGAATAGGAGTTTGTCATTATAAACGCCTAGCAGCATACCTCGATTGGAGATCGAGATTGTGAGTTTGGGAAATCGAGACGATTTAAATTAAAATTTTAAATAATTTCATCGTTGCTTTTTTACTTCAGAACACGTGTCTCCTGGAACAACACGTGTTCTCTCTAGTTCAACATGTGTTTGATAAAAAAAGAAGAAGAAGCTCGCTCTGGAAACTTTTAAGGCCAATATGAATTCATTTCTTCTATTCTTCCTTTCTTCTATTCTCGTTGAAAAGAAAATATAATGACGGTTCTTATTTTTCTTTTCAGTTCAAACAAATAAAAGAAAAAAAAATTGGGCGGTTACAAACAATCTACTATCTTTACTTGTTAAGCATTGAAATTATGGGTTGTGACAGTTTCCTGTTCTAAACCGTTTTAAATTCAAATTCAATATTTTATATGTTTTTTTTATATGGGTATAATCAAGTTTTCAAGAAGTTATATAATGAATCTATATTGAATATTTTGAAAATGTTTGAAATAATAACCAAACTATAAGGGGGATTGAGCTAATTGCCTCAAACGACTTGAAATTTGGATGTTTCATTTATAATATAATATCAAATATTGATTTTATATCTCACAATTTTCCATATGCAAACTAGTTATTATGAATTTTCTAAGGCAAAAATATATATAGTTTTGATGTAAAATAATGGTTTAAACAGGAAAACATAATATTTCACCCTGAAATTTTTACAAGAGTTAAACAATTGTATTTACGATTTTCTGTAAATTTTTGGAGCTTCTCATTAATAATCCTAACTGATGTGAAATAATTAGTGAATGAAATAAATTATTTAATTAATAAATTAACTAGTTTAATGTTCATGTAGGAGAGAAAAATTACTGCCAATAACAACCTTTTATTACAAAATTAATATTAACAAATATGGGGATGATATATATAAAGTAAGAGATAAGGAACCTTTCTTTGTTAGGCCACAACACATTTTTAACTTAATGACAAAATTATAATTGTGTATAAGTTTGCCATAAAATGTTCATGTCACAAAAATATAAAATATACCAATCTCCCGAATGATATGCTTATCACCATAATGATAAGAACATTTTTTTAAGGTCAAATACATCGAATAATTTAAGTTAGAGTTATGAAAAGGGATAAGAACAAATACACACGCTGTGTGTATTTCACATTTGATTTGATAACAACTTAGTCCCTATCGGAACTTCGATAAATTGCAGAGAAACCCTGAAGTAACCCTAGTTTAATCCCGAACTTGAAGTTGGTTGATAAGGGCGTTGTTCTTATCGCAAATTTTTGTATAATGCCAACCCCATAGTCGATGTATGCCAGTCCCAAAGCTCTGCATTGTTTAGCCTGAAGCAAACAGGGATCGATGAACCCATCATATGACGTTATCATGAGATGTTGGGGACAACATCAAGACCATAACCATCGTAGATCGAATTTCTACCCATCATTTTAGTTTATAATTTCCAATGTGCCATCACCTTTATAGTGTCATTATTGCATGAACTATGTTATCTTGAAGTGGAAGAGCACCAGGCCTAAATTGGACTATTGTCTAGCCTGAAGTACACCCAATGTGATTATCATCATGCATTATGAATTAGATAAATTTTACGGCAATGAGCAATACGGCCTAAACCCAATGAGACCATCGTAAATAATTTTCATGTCAGATATAATATTGAAATGACGATAAAATTAAGCAAGAAATCGATGAGAAGCAAGGTGGCTCGATGTACTCCTGAAGTCACCCTTTGCGCTTCCCTAAGTAATCCTTGCTAGCTCAAAGTTAGCCAATAAATTTCCTAGGAAAAATTATAAGTAACACCAACTATGTGATTATCGTCGATATATTATAATTAAGTTGAAACATCATTTTTAAGGAAAAATGTAATCAGATAAGTAAATGAATATGTGTGGGTAATTAGAAATTAGAAAGGTAATTTCTAAAATGTAAAAAAGAGTAAATTAGCTTAGCTCAAGCGAATAATTTGACAATATTTAATGAATTAATACTAATTAAATTTGAGTTATCAAAAATATACGTGATGACCTTATTACTCTTTGTGGCATCATATGGATGGTTGATTATTTATAATGATTAAGTAATAGTTGGTGATGACGATGAATGAATCGGATTAAATGTATTATACCTACTTGTGAAAATCATTTATGTATGTGATATGTATGACTTATGAATGTTATAAAAGTGAACATAATTGGGAGTTGACTCTCGCATGAGTGGAATTGCATCCATAAGATTAGTTGGATCTAATGTGGATCGTAATTAACTAATTATAAAGAATAAAGTGTAACACAAACCAATGAGTTTCAAGGATTGGAGAAGCTTTCGAGGATAATGACAAGGATGCTTATCGATGGTGTAACCCAAGGTTATGAGTTCATAACTATCTCCTGATTGGTTAGTGTAGCCAAGGGTGTTTTAACCCTTAAAAATGTATTGCACGATAAACTAAAGAGCGGTAGTAGGGGTTAGGTCTTTAATCAAGTGAACTAATTAAATGATAATGACATCTTATATGATGCTTAGGTGACATAACATAAACAAACAATGATTATGAGACGAGCAGTAATACTAAATGGTATAAGATGTTTAGCATTAATAAATTTTAGTATAAAGTACCATAATCAACTATAGAGTTAATATGTCACTGTTAGAATTATATACTTAATGATATGCATATTATGTTGATGATGATGTAATGATTGAGACACTGAGAAGAAAACCTGTTCTATTTTACATCATGCTCTCACTATTTCATTATTGTATTTTAAAAAAGGGACTAATATTATTCACACTAGACCATTGTCTGACTCATGTTCTTATCATTGTTTTTCCTATAAATGGCTGATGCTCACTTTAGCTAACTTAGTTTATTTTACATGTAGACAGGTTCTTTGGATTTTCCAATAATGAAGATGGTGACAAGCAGAAGTGTAACACCCCATAAATCAACGGATAAATAATCAAGGAAATAATTATGAGAATACATGTTTAATTGGTTTAAATATGGAATTAAATAAGGAAATGTGTGAGTTAAGCAAATAAATATTAGGTGAATTGGAGAGCTAGGACATGAAATCAAATTAATAGTAAGAAATTATTACAGATAGTTAAGGGAATTTAATTAAAACAATTTCTTAAGAGAAGTCTGATTAATTAAATGTGGGATACTTAATATGGTTAATGAAGTGCACCAAGAGTAATTAGAATTAAATTCAGCCATATATGTATAAGGGAAATAATTAATAAAATTTGGAGAAGGGTGGACATCCCAAACCAAAATTGTTAATATATGTATGTGTGTGCACGCACACACACATGTATGTAGAAACATACGCACACTCATGAACAAATCATTCTCTTCATTAACTAATTCTCTCTTTAATTTAAAAACAAAACTCCACCAACCATTTCAATCACCGTTGCTAAGACAAGAGGAAGCAGATTAAAAAGATAAGGAAAAATTAAAGCTCTAGAGATCAAAGGTTAAGGTGAGTAGTATTACTCTCAATTTCTGTTAAAATATAATTGATTATGGCTATGATTCATATAATTGAGTTCATATGCATTAAGTTTTTATTAGTGATAGAGATCTAATAAATGTTTTGGGATAAAATGGCTTTACTAGAGATGTTTGATTATGATTCTCTACTCTAATGAGTATTAAATGCTACGAAAATTAAATACAATGTTTTAAGTATATATTTAGAGATGGGTTTTACTTTTGAGAATTTTCTAACATCAAAATAATCAATTATGAATTATTGAGGAATCCGTATATGAAATAAACAAGAGAAAATGGCTTAAATATAGGAAAGTTGATATAAAAAAGCACGTAAATTTATTTGTGAATTTTTATGGAAATTGAATAAATTTCTATTGTTGAAATAAGTATTTTCGAAGTTAAAAACATGATAGCTAAAACATATATGTCAATGCCAAATAGTATTTTATAGTAAGAGAATATTTAATAAATGGACAAGGGACTAGATCCAAATTAGGTGATGCAAAGTAGGTAATATTACTTTAACCAAAAAAGGTATGAGGCGGAATAAATAAGAAGGTGACACATGTAAAGACTTGTGTAGGCATGTATGGAGTTGTAGGCGTGAACAAATATTTTGGCTTTATTACATCTACTGAAAGAGGTTATACCATGGGTATAACTCCCAAAAATTTAATGAACTAAAAAGGACTAAGAAAAGGTTCCAAGCAAATGAACAAATCAAATGCAAACCCAAAGGTGAAATTTGAAAGTTCCAATTAAGTGTTCTAGACAAAAGCGACCATAGAGGAAGATAGCCAAAGGTGCTTTAAACGAGAGTAAATAAGGTATCCTTAATACGAAATCTAAAGGTAGTGATTTTTTTACCGTAACCCATTGACTTTCGAGAAGATTCGATGCCGATACAAATTAACTTATGTTAGAGATATAGTGCCGAGATCGGTTGAATTTCAACAAAAGTAAATACTAGACTTATTAGTTTCGGAGGAAAATTGATTCCTAACCCAAAGCTTAAGATGATCGAAGGTGGTACTTAGAGTTTTCTAAAGCATGATGCATTGCAAAAGTAATTTCGATGCTTTAAAGGTGGGTTGGGGGACTAACGTAGCTAAATATCTAAAACTGAGACCTAATAAATAAACAACTTAGTGAAGTATTGAAAGTTAAAAGATAACTAAAAAAGATAAAGAACTTATTATATTGTGGATTTAGAAGGACTATGATGCTAAAAGGGGACACTCACTTGAATGCATGTACTTTAAGGGGTAGGGTTCGACATTCAACTTCTGAAGGGACGTGAGATGTCTAAGAGGGATGTATGCTTTCATGAAAGTAGATGTAAATCTCTTATGGGATTGAAGCTAATGTAATGAGAAGAACCGAGATTGGTTGGGGATATTCTTTGCAATATAAAAGTTAATGCACCAAGACTGCTTGTGGATGCACCTTGCAATATAAAATAAATAAACAAAAAACCGAGAGGGGATGCACCTTACGGCATAAAGCTAAGAAAAGAATGGTCGAAATTGTTTGGGTCGTCATGACAAAGAGACATAACGAAAGAAACTAATGTTGCTATCTATGATCATAGGTTAAGTATTGTGTTTCTTGAGACCCTAAACCCACGATGGTTCCGGGTGTAGTTTTATTGAGATATGTAATTCTCTTTAATACACCATTGTTAAACTAGTGTTTGGTCCATAAATAAAGTCAATAATAATAGTCAATGCTTATAAACTGAATGGATACAACAAATCAATAATAAATGATAATAATTAAATATTATCATTTCTTAAATCAAACACATTACAAATAACTATAATAGCTATAAAATTTTATTTCTATATATACCATATAATATTAGGAAATTTTTTATTTCAAAACTTATATAAAACTTTTTATAACACTAACAAATACGCATTGTCAAACATACACTCAGACAAACTCATTCTAGGATACTACTACCCTATCTCTAATGAGTTAACCCCAACAGGTTAAGGTATTTCTCAACCTGGCTCCGATACAAACTGTAACGACGCACCTTTTTGGACGTTTTAAATCATAATAAACCATACATGTTTAATTTAAACCATTCAAAAGGTAGTATTGTTAATGGGATAAATATGAATAGAAAAGAAAAGAAGGAAACAAAAACACAGAATCTCACAACAGAATGACAAAATATAATAATCAAATAAACAGTTCATGAAGCTGTTTTACAAGATAACATTTGATTACACTTTACAATTCAAATTAGAGTTATACATACATCAGAAATAAACAAATAATGCAACAGAACACATAATGTAGTGGGATAATAATAATAAAAAGCAATAATATACCGAATATTCGTCTTCGTCCTCCAAAAAATAGCCTTTAATACACTGAAAAGCTCTGACTGACCCGAGTGTAATGAAAAGACAAAACACTCGAGTCAGAACTAAAGATATTATGTAAGTCAAATCAAAATAAGTAAAATAGAAATATTAGTGCAATGGTTTCATAGATATTATGGGATTTCTATCTCCTACCAAGTGTGCCACGTGGGTATAGTTATTTAAAAGATTTTAGATAATTCGAAATACCATCTTAATCATTTAAATAAAATAAATCTAAAGTTTAAATTAATTTATACCTTTCAAATAATTCAATTCCAATAAATAATCCAAATTCAAGAAATAATATGGGCATATCATTTTCAACCAATATCCAAAATCAGAATTTCAAAATCAATGAAAACCGCTCGAGTTTATCATTTCAACCCATAATGATTTTCCCTAATCTATAAGATCGTTCAGATATGTATCATTTCAATCCATAAGGATAACATAGATATAGATATAAATAAACATCCAATCATCCGAAAGGTTAACCAATAATACCCATCCAATCATCTAAAAGGTCAACCAATAACTCCTATCCGATCATCATTCAAATCAACCAATAACTAACAACCATTTCCTGGTTATCATTAACAGGTGTTTAACTGGCAGTTTATATTCAATATTAATTGAATGACAATTTAATTCAATAGAAGTCAAATTTATCTGGTACAAAAATTTAAAATATACCAAACAACAACCAATCATTATCTAAACACATCATTAATTAAATTTAACTAACATAAGATAGTTTATTATTCGTAAGTGGGTTAAAACACACACCTTTGATTTTGAGTCGTGAAACCCAAAAATAGCTCCAAAATTGAATAGTATTAGAATTCGTCTAAACCAGTTTCATAATATCAGGAATTTGATACGATCCTAGTGGAGAAAACCACGCATGAATCCAAGCTTATATGGAAAAGATATGATAATTAGAATGAATTGAAAATCAAAATTATAAAACATTAAAAGAATAAAAGATATGCCGTGTCACCTTCAAAACCACATGATCCCTAGTTGCTACAGATGATTTCGATCGTGTCGAGCACTGAAGCCGCCAGCTCAAGAATCTCATCACCGTCAATACCCAAGCCGCCATCCAAATCAGAGGCCGCCACCATGCCCCACGCCTAGCGTCGTCCCCATGGCTAGGCGCACACGTCTCCTGCCCCCAAAACCACCACGGCCACCGCTCTGCTCACAGCCAATCATGGCGATTTCGATGACTTCTGATCCAAAGTAGCCATACAGATTGACTCCCCTTGACACCCTCTCCGATGCAGTGCCTTCTGATTGTAACAACCCTAGTTTTCTAGCACTTTATTCTTTCATTTATAAAACCTTGAAATTTGTTCTGATATATATTTTTAATTTGATTAAATCTTTTCCCAAAATTCTAAGTATAAAATGGAAGTTCTGAAATTTTTTTAACTTTGTTTAAAGGATAACTCTAATTGGAATTTTAATAAAAGGATTGGATTATCTACTTGCTTTAAAAAAATGGTAATATTTTGTCCATTTGAATAATAAATCGCTTTGTAAATGGTAATAGTAATCAGAGAAGAAGCTAACCATAATTCTATCTTTTATACAAGTAATAAATTTGAAGAAGATCTATAGTGTACAAGGAAACTATTAAATTACGCATTTAAAGGGTATGATATTTAATAAATAACGTAGAAAATAGAAAATCGTATTAACTAAAAAGCGTTACTTTTGCATTAATTTTGGGCGTATATTATTTCATAGGTTCTACGCATTTTTAAAATTCACACCGCAATATATATATGAACAATACTTATTTTGCATTTGTTCTACTAATTTTTGTTGTATACTTTTTAAAGAAAAAGATAAATATTACGAAAGGAAATAAAATTTTACCTTAACTACATAAATAAATATACAAGTAGGCGTGCATTCTTTTAAGAGGGAAAGAAATAAATTTTCTCTTTCCGTTACCTCCTTTTATCTAATAGAAATAAAACGCATTGTTTGAAAACATTCAAACCATAAATTAGTGACGTTTTCTTCCACTTAAATCAACGTCATCTAAATATTTAGTGCTTGCCTTTTTCTTTCCCTGAACCAACGCACTCACGTACGAAATTTGTTGCCACTTCGCTACTCTAAATTCATGCAAGTTATTATAAGATAAGGTAACGTTCGAAATCAAATATCATTCCGTTTCCTCAGCTATCAAAGGCCAATTCTCTCATTTAAACACGTTACAATAAATTTGTCCAAAATTCTATTCCGTCCAAGGATAAAATAATTGCTTGCCGCCTTTAAAATCCAATCAACAAATCAAGTGCAACGTCCTGCCTTTTCGCACGATTTAAACAGACACACGTGCCAATTCAAACCATACGGAAGGGCGGATTGTTATGGGGTAAATAAGAAAACAGAGAAGAAATAAAACAAAATAGAATCTCACAGCGGAAGGATAAAATATAATAATAAAATATACAGTTTATAAAACTGCTTACAAAACAATTGATTCTTCTTTATACAATTAAATATCAGAGTTCACATACCAATAATATCAATGCAGCGGAATATAGTGTGAGTGTAGTGCAATACTATAAATAATAATAATACAAATCTTCGTCTCCGTCTTCCAGAGCTAAATCTTCAAATCCTGAAACGCTCGGACTGACCCGAGCGAATTTGAAAAGACAAAAACACTCGAGTCAGAACTAAAAGGTCTTATGTAAGTTAAATTTACAGAAATAAATATGAGCGCAGTAACTTAAGAGATGCTCGGGATTTCCATCTCCTAAGGATCCGTTAAACTATTTACTATATAGTATATTGCGCTATTATAGTAGTGTCTATTCATAAAATAAACTTACTTTTAAATAGCGTTAAGGGGTTACCCATATAGCCCTTAACACAGAATATATTCCCATAGTCTATACAGTACCGCAATCTCCCCCGTACTGGGCGTCGTCAGAGGGCACTCCATAGGTATGGTACAAAACCAAAATCGTATAAGGCGCGCTAGGGTAGGTGACACGGCACAACTAGGCAATGCCAGGGTAGATATACCAATTGCTATCCGGGCTGGTGGTAACGCGTAGCCGCAGCTACCGCCCACCTCGAACTAACACCCCCAAATCAAAGAAATCAATAGTGGCCACCGAATCAATCCAAAGTCAGAGTATAGTATCGAAGGAGTGCGTTCGATCAGAGGAATGACCTCATTGGCCCGAGAATCGCTCCTGTTTTAGCCACCTTATGCCAACTCACGAGAGTTGGGTCCACGTATTTACCTTACAGGAAACGTCGCCACCAACCTACTTCATTCTGGAATCTCCACCGCGTATACGGTTAGTCAAAGTGGTTTTCGGTATCGACAGAGAGTATGTCCATATCCGATCCCGGTCTCTTTGCCAACCCATCGTTATTATAACACCGCGGTCATTTAAAAATAGTTTATACTTTAAAACCAGAATAAAATTTCCCATACGATACCAAATTAAATCCCAAAATAATACGATATCGTTTTATCTCAAATATAATCCTTTTCCAAAATCATACTGGTTTAAAATTTAAAATATCTGGAAACCAAACATTTGAATTATACTTTCAAAACATAATATTTCGGAATTCATACTTTTAAAACCATAACTTCTAAAACTTGAATGGTTTGGATATTCAACGGTATATCAAATAAATGGTTTAACTTTAAGGTAACTTTGTAAAGAAAAATAATTTCCATGGCTTTACAAATATGTTTCTTTATTTAAAGTCTAAACCAAAATTTAAATATCACTTTCAAGTTCCAAAACTACTTCAATTTCTATATATATATATATATATATATATATATATATATATATATATCCATTTGGAGTATTAATATTTCAAAACTAAAGTTGGAAAATTTTCTTTCAGCAAATTAAAGGTACTATTATTTAGTCTTGAATATTTACATAAAATCCATAATTAAAACTCCAATTTCTAACAATTAAATATTTTCTTCAATTTAATTTATACTAACATATTCATTTTTAATTATCTTGGAAAAGTCCGGTTATAAATATCATATCTTAAAATTTCCAAACATAAACATTAAACATATGATATAATTACCAAACTCCATTTTTCTCAATTTTTCCATTTTTATTTAAGAGATTTATACACAGCTTAAATTCAAAATCTCTAACTTCATATGTATATATATATAGAAGAAAATATCAAAATTAAAAATTATAAACCGTATTCCATACAAACCATAGAAATCACTTTAAAATATTTTATATATAGACCACGGTGCCTGTATATAATTTTCTATCCTATGGTCAAGTGATACGGATATTTATCATTTCAATCCGCAGTTTAAAAATAAAATTTTGCGGTTGTATATCATTTCAAACCACAATCCCGAATGAAATGAAAAATGCATGATAACTTGCAGTTTAATGATATACAATAAAACATCCATTCATCAAAATCATCCATCATCCAAATCACAATCATCATCCAATAATAAATCAATATCAATATATATCTGATAATATATAATAGGTAATAAATGGCAGTTATGTTCAAAATAATTTAACAACTATTAAACTAACAGTTTATATTCAGTAATAAATTTTATAACTGTTAACTAGCAGTTTATAGGCAAATAAATAAATTCTAACTGTCAATTAATATGCAATAAATAAACTAAATTAACAGTTAAATTAAATAAATGCGAATTAACAGATATGCTGAATAAAACATGCCAAACATTCATAAATAAATTTCTACTCATATCTAAAATAAATTCAACAAACATAAAAACTTTTAGAAGTTGTGAGTGGGTTAAAACACTCACCTTTTGAATTTAAATCGAATTCAAATCCGATTTAAACCAAAAATTCGACTATCTCCAAATTTGTCCAAACCAGTGTCAAAAGATCTGGAATTTAATTTCGATCCTAACAAAAAAAATTGCGTGAAACGGAGTCCGTATGTACGAGTTATGATTATTAAAACTAATTGAAATCAAAATTAACAAAAATAAATTAAACAAAAAATAAAATACCGTGCCACATCCACTCTTCCCTCATGAAAAACGCGTATGCTTCTTCTTGATTGCTTACTTTGTTCCGTAATTTTTCTTTTATTTCGATTTACTTTAATTTTCCTCCTTATTATATGAATGTATGCATTTTTAAGGTTTGGGAAAAAAAAAGATTTGAAAAAGAAGAATCGAAAAAGAAAATGATTAAAATAAGAACTGAAAATGGAAGAGAAAATCTAGATTTGAAAAGAAAGAAAAAGGTTTGAAATAGAAGAAAATTTTGAAAAAGAAGTATATTTGAAGAGGAAGGAAAAATTAAAATCAGAGATAATAAGGAGATTTGAAGGAAAAAAAGAAAAAAAGAAGAAGATTATAATGGAGGCTGTGGTTTCATTTGCGTCATATCTTATTTATAAGGTTAGAGTTAGGTTTAGGATCAACGAGATTTGAAAAGAGAGACCGCTATTAATTAGAAATAAATGAAATGACGTTTCAGAAAATGAAGTTGGAAAATGAATGGAAAGAAATAAAGTAAATATGAACAAACTTGGTTTTGAAATATAGTAAATATGAACAACCTTTTTAAAAGTAGAAGGTATTAAAAAGAGGTAATTATTTATTAGAAAGGGAATGAATGGACTAACTCTATACTGTAAACATACTTTTAGGATTCAAATTTCAAAACAATTGTTTACTTAATGAATTTTGTTAACCCTAAACACACCAAAATTAACTTCATTAACTCAAGTAATATTCGAATTTCTACGCATTTGGGTTTTTGTCTATGCATAATAATTTTTTATAATTACCTTAAAAATGAAAACATTTGATTTGTTTTTCCCAAAATGATCTCTAATTACCATTAAAACACCCTTTTTGTTTACCATAAAACGCGCGTTTTTTTTTATTAAATCTATTAATTGCAATCACCGTTTTCTTTTCTTTTAATTGAAATATTTGAACTACCTTAATTGCAATCACACAAAATTAATTTTTAAAACAGACAACTAAAATGCATAAAACAAAATAGAAAAATTGTTTATACACAAGAGTAATAAATAGATTATTTTCCTATTCTTGTAATTAGTTTGTAAGCTAAACACAGTTCAAATAAACATATATTTCTTTCTTTAAAAATCAATCTTTCTATATTTTTATTTAAATTAAATTAAACCTACATTCATAGATGAAACATTCATTTTATTGATGTAAATGTTTTTTTTTTGAATCAAAACTTTTCTTATATTTCACAAAACATAAGCTGCTTTTAATTGCGCCTATTACAATTAGTATTCTCTCTCCTATTAATTTCAGTTGATTAAGTTTCAAAATGGGCTAAATGAATGTAATGATAAGTAGAACAATTACTTCCTATTAACGTAATATTTAGATGTTAAATTTTTATTTATTTTGCAATACTTCAATTAAATTAATAAATATTGCTCTCTATACTTAAATCTATATTAACAAAACGTTAGCTTTGGATTGGTAGAATTTGATTTACCAAAGTTTACTTACATAATACAAACTATATTAATTTGCCACCTATTAGTTCTATATTTTTAAGTTTGTTACCTATCCACCTTGATTAAAATTCCATCTATAAAGCAAATTTAGTTAGCCTTAACATTACTACACTAAATCTACAATCAGTTTCAATTAATATAGAATTATATCTTAAATACTTACCATTTATTTATAAATTAGGTTACCTTCCAATAAATTTTATTCCTAAGTATTTGATTGGATTGCCATCTTTACTATGTCTATTATTAATTAGCTTCAAATTCTGCAATTTCACTTCTTAAATCCACCCTTTGCTATATTATAAATAAAATTTACATTGGTTACATTTCACATAAATGTATCATTTATTTACATTTATTACAAACTTATTTCCAATTCCAACTAAAAATCTAAATAAATGAATAGGCAACCTACCATAAACATTACCGTTACCTTTTCGTCACATACAAAATCTTTTATTACAAAAATCAATTTTTGCATATATTTTCATACTACAAATTCAATTTACTTATGCTCAAATTGTAGCCAAACCTGACTTTTAAATTATTTTATATAAAATTGGGATTTCATTAAGTTTATTAATTATTACCCTTAATTGGCATTTATCACCTTGTATTCTCGTTATCATTCCATAGATATGATTCCCAATTCCTTATTATTGACTTAAATTGGCATTACTAACATTGCATTAAACGTTGTTACTTAAATCTCTACCCAATAGTAATTAATACTCTAAATAAATACGCTTACTCCTTTCTTTATTTATTAATTATCACAAGAAACGTTTAATCATTTCAACAACATTGTAATTTCAAATTACCTACATTGATTGTATACGTTTTCCATTATTATCATTTATTAGAATTCTATTCAACTTTCCATCTTATGCATATAGTTAACCTTTCTATTGATTTTTCCTTCAAAATTTTCAGTTACTTCTTAACTTACAAAAAGGCAATGATTAATTACATTTAATCGCTATAAATTAAATGCATTGGTAACGAACAATATCTGTCACCATTATACAATTTATAACATTTGTAATTTATTCTCTACAACAATTATTACCTATCAATATTATTTCGCCCATAAATACAAACTTGCAATTGTTCTTATTATCATATTCCATTTACTGTTAACAATGTTTATTACATTATATTAGTTTAATATTTTCCTCAAATTCCTCATATTCAACTCATATATAGGTAAAATTCTTTTCACCACTTAAAATCATTTGAATTAACTTCGAATTACTATAAGTAGGTTTTTAATTTATTTTCCTTTTAAATTTAATTACAACTTATTAATTTAACCAAATTAAATCCATAAAATCTACGGGTTGTTACACTCTCCTCCACTCAAAACTTTTCGTCCCCGAAAAGGAAAAGAAGGGAAAACGAAGAACTAAGAAATCAATATACCTCATTCACACATTAACTTTATAAACAATTAAATTTATAAAATTAATTAATTTAGATAAAATATATCAATTTATAACCATAAAAAAAAATTATATCTAAATTACTAAAGTTTGGAAAAACATTTCAAAATACTTCTAAGTTCAAAATTTACGGAAAACTTTTGGCAGAGTCTCCTTTGAACGGAGAGACTCGGGAGAAAATATAATATCAAAATATAACAATTATATTACATATTTTATCCAAAATATTATATCTCAACTCGGGAAAATATATAAAATAGCGCTATAAATCGTAATCCGAAGCGTACCTATTTGTCGGGCAATTTACGCTTAATTTATGGAACCAAAAGCAGTAGCAATTGCTTCCATAACCTGCATTTCACTTATAAACATCCAAAGGTTTAACAATTTATATAAAGCAAAATATTTTCATGGTTTCAACTACTAACAACACCAAATATACAATCATAAATTTCAACAAACAGCATACACAACAAAACAACCATTCGATCAAACAAGCAAATAGTTGTTCGGGTTCAAAACTTGAAATGGTACGGAATGAAAAATAACTATCCAGTGCATCATTTACTCAACAGTGTTAGATGGGACAGAATAGATTATTTATTCATCCAACTACTTCAAATTTCCTTACCCGACCAACCATAGATCAAACAATGTCGATTTAAACCAACAAATCAAATTAACTTATATAAACTTTTTTACCTCCTACACTAGCTGTTTGCCCTTTTCATTCATATAACAGTTTATCTTTTATTTTCATTTATTTTCACTTATTACTTACAATTATTTATTCAGGTCATGCAGATTTCTTTTATTTGTATTATATTTAATACACTTCTCAATTTCAATCATTTATTAAATGCTTACATTTATATTATATTTAATTATGGCAACCCTTTTTAATTTCACTTAATTCATAACTTTATAACATCCATTCTTATAAGTAAGTATTTTTATTAATTCTTTAACTAGGGTTTACAGTCATTTATTTATATTACCTACTTTCTATTATATTAAACTAGTAATATTTAAATCATACTTAAGTTAATAACCCTACACATCAATCTTTATTTATTAAAGAATCACATTTTATTTACTTAAGTTTAAAATCACCTATTAATAATACTTATCTTTAATTTTAGTAAGATTTCAATTTATAACTTAAGTTTACAGCATTAAATTCTTATTTATAATAGCAAATTTATTGAATACTACACTACCTACTTTTACTTGTACAAATTTCTATTACATCACTTATTAACATTTCAACTTTTAAATGTTTGGTAAGTTATATATATGTTATATAAGGGTGAAATTTGGAAGTTATACAAGTTTTCTATTTACCTATGATTAATTAAATGTTCAATAATAATATTCTTTATTTCGTAGGTTACAAATTTCAAATTTCATTTAATACCATTTATAACCTATCATAAAATCTCTTATTTCCTACAGCGAGTGAAATTTATTAATTAGCTACGTTCCAATTCATTACAGTAATTGAAACTATTAATTAATTCATTGTTCCATAAGTTTTATAATTTCAGCTTACCTTTAATTTATTTAATGCTTCCATTCTATTGTTTTAATTATATTAACATTTTAATTAAACTTACATTTACAACTTTATAGCATCAATTCTTATCAAAAGAATTTCATTAATTCAATTTCTAAGGTTTACAACACTTATTTACCTTTTTCTTATCTATCTATTATATTAAATTTTTACTTCAATTAAGGGTTCCAATTATTTATTACTAACCCTTCATTTCACTACAATAATTGAAACAATTAATTAATGGAAATTAAAGATTAAATACCGGGTAAAATTTCGATTTATTTTAAAATAATAGATAAATTATTCTTATAACTTATATACGTCTAATTATATTTAAAGTAATTTAAAATTTATATTTTTTTTTCAAAAATGGATCTGCAGTAGAACAACTACAGTGGCCTTCCCCCTTCGAAACTCGAAAATGAAAGTCGATGATGCGGCCGCCATCACCGAAATTATTTTCCAACGACAAAGAGGAAAGTACAAAACTTTTTCTTCAAAATCTTCTTTAAAACAATTTTTCCGAATTATAATGAAATATTTATATCGGAAAATACTTATAAACAAAATTATTATTTTTCAAAATCCTTTGAAAGCAATTTTTCAAAATCCCGGACTTAAGTCCTAAAATTTTCAATTTCCATTGATTTTAATTTCAATCTATAAATTTTATTCCTAACAACCAATCTATTGCAACCAAATATATCTTTTGGAAAATTTATTTTATATATAGAAAATATAATAGGCAAAATTATTTCATTCACCTATATTAAAATAGATATTATGTCGGTCTGTCCTATTAAGTGTTTAGAAATCCTTATTATGACATAGCGTCCTATGCATCAACCAGAATTTATAAATACAAAACGGAACAGATTAACACAATATTAAAATCTTTTTATAACACTAACAAATACGCTCTCTCATATATATACACTCAGCGACTCCCATAGGGTATTACTACCCTATTAACAAAGAGTCAAACCCCACAAAGCCAAGGTTTATCGCTAAACTAAAGCTTTAATACCAACTGTAACGTCCCGCCTTTTCGCACGATTTAAACAGACACACATGCTAATTCAAACCATACGGAAGGGCGGAAAAAGTTATGGGGTAAATAAGAAAACAGAGAAGAAATAAAACAAAATAGAATCTCACAGCAGAAGGATAAAATATAATAATAAAATATACAGTTTATAAAACTGTTTACAAAACAATTGATTCTTCTTTATACAATTAAATATCAGAGTTCACATACCAATAATATCAATGCAGCGGAATATAGTGTGAGTGTAGTGCAATACTGTAAATAATAATAATAATACAAATCTTCGTCTCCGTCTTCCAGAGCTAAATCTTCAAATCCTGAAACGCTCGGACTGACCCGAGCGAATTTGAAAAGACAAAAACACTCGAGTCAGAACTAAAAGGTCTTATGTAAGTTAAATTTACAGAAATAAATATGAGTGCAGTAACTCAAGAGATGCTCGGGATTTACATCTCCTAAGGATCCGTTAAACTATTTACTATATAGTATATTGCGCTATTATAGTGGTGTCTATTCATAAAATAAACTTACTTTTAAATAGCGTTAAGGGGTTACCCATATAGCCCTTAACACAGAATATATTCCCATAGTCTATACAGTACCGTAACCTCCCCCGTACTGGGCGTCGTCAGAGGGCACTCCATAGGTATGGTACAAAACCAAAATCGTATAAGGCGCGCTAGGGTAGGTGACACGGCACAACTAGGCAATGCCAGGGTAGATATACCAATTGCTATCCGGGCTGGTGGTAACGCGTAGCCGCAGCTACCGCCCACCTCGAACTAACACCCCCAAATCAAAGAAATCAATAGTGGCCACCGAATCAATCCAAAGTCAGAGTATAGTATCGAAGGAGTGCGTTCGATCAGAGGAATGACCTCATTGGCCCGAGAATCGCTCCTGTTTTAGCCACCTTATGCCAACTCACGGGAGTTGGGTCCACGTATTTACCTTACAGGAAACGTCGCCACCAACCTACTTCATTCTGGAATCTCCACCGCGTACACGGTTAGTCAAAGTGGTTTTCGGTATCGACAGAGAGTATGTCCATATCCGATCCCGGTCTCTTTGCCAACCCATCGTTATTATAACACCGCGGTCATTTAAAAATAGTTTATACTTTAAAACCAGAATAAAATTTCCCATACGATACCAAATTAAATTCCAAAATAATATGATATCGTTTTATCTCAAATATAATCCTTTTCCAAAATCATACTGGTTTAAAATTTAAAATATATGGAAACCAAACATTTGAATTATACTTTCAAAACATAATATTTCGGAATTCATACTTTTAAAACCATAACTTCTAAAACTTGAATGGTTTGGATATTCAACGGTATATAAAATAAATGGTTTAACTTAAGGTAACTTTGTAAAGAAAAATAATTTCCATGGCTTTACAAATATGTTTCTTTATTTAAAGTCTAAACCAAAATTTAAATATCACTTTCAAGTTCCAAAACTACTTTAATTTCTATATATATATATCCATTTGGAGTATTAATATTTCAAAACTAAAGTTGGAAATTTTTCTTTCAGCAAATTAAACGTACTATTATTTAGTCTTGAATATTTACATAAAATCCATAATTAAAACTCCAATTTCTAACAATTAAATATTTTCTTCAATTTAATTTATACTAACATATTCATTTTTAATTATCTTGGAAAAGTCCGGTTATAAATATCATATCTTAAAATATCCAAACTTAAACATTAAACATATGATATAATTACCAAACTCCATTTTTCTCAACTTTTCCATTTTTATTTAAGAGATTTATACACAGCTTAAATTCAAAATCTCTAACTTCATATGTATATATATAGAAGAAAATATCAAAATTAAAAATTATAAACCGTATTCCATACAAACCATAGAAATCACTTTAAAATATTTTATATATAGACCACGGTGCTTGTATATAATTTTCTATCCTATGGTCAAGTGATACGGATATTTATCATTTCAATCCGCAGTTTAAAAATAAAATTTTGCGGTTGTATATCATTTCAAACCACAATCCCGAATGAAATGAAAAATGCATGATAACTTGCAGTTTAATTATATACAATAAAACATCCATTCATCAAAATCATCCATCATCCAAATCACAATCATCATCCAATAATAAATCAATATCAATATATATCTGATAATATATAATAAGTAATAACTGGAAGTTATGTTCAAAATAATTTAACAACTATTAAACTAACATTTTATATTCAGTAATAAATTTTATAACTGTTAACTAGCAGTTTATAGGCAAATAAATAAATTCTAACTGTCAATTAATATGCAATAAATAAACTAAATTAACAGTTAAATTAAATAAATGCGAATTAACAGATATGCTGAATAAAACATGCCAAACATTCATAAATAAATTTCTACTCATATCTAAAATAAATTCAACAAACATAAAAACTTTTAGAAGTTGTGAGTGGGTTAAAACACTCACCTTTTGAATTTAAATCGAATTCAAATCCGATTTAAACCCAAAAATTCGACTATCTCCAAATCTGTCCAAACCAGTGTCAAAAGATCTGAAATTTAATTTCGATCCTAACAAAAAAAATTGCGTGAAACGGAGTCCGTATGTACGAGTTATGATTATTAGAACTAATTGAAATCAAAATTAACAAAAATAAATTAAACAAAAAATAAAATACCGTGCCACATCCACTCTTCCCTCGTGAAAAACGCGTATGCTTCTTCTTGATTGCTTACTTTGTTCCGTAATTTTTCTTTTATTTCGATTTACTTTAATTTTCCTCCTTATTATATGAATGTATGCATTTTTAAAAGGTTTGGGAAAAAAGAAAGATTTGAAAAAGAAGAATTGAAAAAGAAAATGATTAAAATAAGAACTGAAAATGGAAGAGAAAATCTAGATTTGAAAAGAAAGAAAAAGGTTTGAAATAGAAGAAAATTTTGAAAAAGAAGTATATTTGAAGAGGAAGGAAAAATTAAAATCAGAGATAATAAGGAGATTTGAAGGAAAAAAAGAAAAAAAGAAGAAGATTATAATGGAGGTTGTGGTTTCATTTGCGTCATATCTTATTTATAAGGTTAGAGTTAGGTTTAGGATCAAAGAGATTTGAAAAGAGAGACTGCTATTAATTAGAAATAAATGAAATGACGTTTCAGAAAATGAAGTTGGAAAATGAATGGAAAGAAATAAAGTAAATATGAACAAACTTGGTTTTGAAATATAGTAAATATGAACAACCTTTTTAAAAGTAGAAGGTATTAAAAAGAGGTAATTATTTATTAGAAAGGGAATGAATGGACTAACTCTATACTGTAAACATACTTTTAGGATTCAAATTTCAAAACAATTGTTTACTTAATGAATTTTGTTAACCCTAAACACACCAAAATTAACTTCATTAACTCAAGTAATATTCGAATTTCTACGCATTTGGGTTTTTGTCTATGCATAATAATTTTTTATAATTACCTTAAAAATGAAAACATTTGATTTGTTTTTCCCAAAATGATCTCTAATTACCATTAAAACACCCTTTTTGTTTACCATAAAACGCGCGTTTTTTTTTTATTAAATCTATTAATTGCAATCACCGTTTTCTTTTCTTTTAATTGAAATATTTGAACTACATTAATTGCAATCACACAAAATTAATTTTTAAAACAGACAACTAAAATGCATAAAAAAAAATAGAAAAATTGTTTATACACAAGAGTAATAAATAGATTATTTTCCTATTCTTGTAATTAGTTTGTAAGCTAAACACAGTTCAAATAAACATATATTTCTTTCTTTAAAAATCAATCTTTCTATATTTTTATTTAAATTAAATTAAACCTACATTCATAGATGAAACATTCATTTTATTGATGTAAATGTTTTTTTTTTTTGAATCAAAACTTTTCTTATATTTCATAAAACATAAGCTGCTTTTAATTGCACCTATTACTGTAACGTCCCGCCTTTTCGCACGATTTAAACCGACACACGTGCCAATTCAAACCATACAGAAGGGCGGATTGTTATGGGGCAAATAAGAAAACAGAGAAGAAAATAAAACAAACAGAATCTCACAGCGGAAGGATAAAATACAATAATAAATATATAGTTCGTAAACGGTTTACAAAACACTTGATTCTTCTTTATACAATAAGTATCAGAGTTACACATACCAATACAATCAATGCAGCGGAACAGTATGAGTGTGGTGCAAAACTATAAATAATAATAATACGGGTTCTTCGTCTTCGTTCTCCAAAGCTAAAGTCTTCGATCCTGAAACGCCCCGGACTGACCCGAGCGAATTGGAAAGACAAACCACTCGAGTCAGAACTAAAAGATCTTATGTGAGATAAATTAACAGAAATAAATATGAGTGCAGTAACTCAAGAGATGCTCGGGATTTACATCTCCTAAGGATCCGTTAAACTATTTACTATGTAGTATATTGCGCTATTATAATAGTGTCTATAGTAAAATAAACATACTTTGAAATAGCGTTAAGGCTTTACATTTTCCACCTTAACACATAATAGTCCCAGTAGTCCATCCAATATCATAGTCCCTCCTGATCGGGAAGCCACTAGAGGATACCACACGGGCTACGGGAGAAATCCAAACTCGTACAAGGCGCGATAGGGTAGGTGACACGGCATAACTAGGCAATGTCAAGGTAGATATACCAATTGCTACTCGGGCTGATGGTAACGCATAGCCGCAGCTACCGCCCACCTCGAACAAACACCCCAAAAACAAAGAAATCAATAGTGGCCACCGAAATAATCCAAAGTCAGAGTATAGTATCGAAGGAGTGCGTTCGATCAGAGGAATGACCTCATTGGCCCGAGAATCGCTCCTGTTTTAGCCACCTTATGCCAACTCACGGGAGTTGGGTCCACGTATTTACCTTACAGGAAACGCCGCCACCAACCTACTTCATTCTGGAATCTCCACCGCGTACACGGTTAGTCAAAGTGGTTTTCGGTATCGACAGAGAGTATGTCCATATCTAATCCCGGTCTCTTTGCCAACCCATCGTTATTGTAACACCGCGGTCATTTTGAAAAAGTTTATACTTTAAAACCAGAATAGAATTTTCCGTTTCAAAACTATGAATACGATATCATTTTAAAACCCAAAACAATATGATATCATTTTATCCAAATATAATTCTTTTCCAAAACCATACTGCTTTAAAATTTATAATATCTGGAAACCAAATATTTGAAATATACTTTCAAAACATAATATTTCAGAAATTATACTTTAAACCCATAACTTCTAAAACTTAAATGGTTGGGATATACAACGGTATATAGAATAAATGGTTTAACTTTAAAGTTACTTTGTAAAGAAAAATAAATTCCCATGACTTTACAAATATATTTCTTTATTTAAAGTTTTAAAACCAAAATTTAAATATCACTTCAAGTTCCAAAACCCCTTCAATTTCTATATATATATATATATATATATATATATATATATATATATATATATATATATATATGTATATCCATTTGGGGTATTAATATTTCAAAACTAAAGTTGGAATTTATTCCTTCAACAAATTAAATGGTTTATTATTTAGTCTTGAATATTCACATCAAATCCATAAGTAAAACTCCAATTCTAGTAATTAAATATTTTCTCAAATTTTTTATACTAGAATATTCCTTTTTAAATTTATTTAGGAAAAATTCAGTTTATAAATATCACATCTTTAAAACTTCCAAACTTAACATATATTATAAATTATCAAATCCATTCCTAAATTTTTTTTTAATTCCATTTTTATTTAACGGATTTATACAAAGCTCAAATTCAAAATTTAACTTTCATATGTATATATATATGGAAGAATAATATTTATAAAATATCAAAACTAAATTTTAATAACCGTATCTCATCCAAACCATAAAAATCACTTTAAAATAATTTATATATAGACCACGGTGCCTGTATAAAATTTTCTATCCTATGGTCAAGTGATACGGATATTTATCATTTCAATCCGCAATTTAAAATAAAATTTTGCGGTTGTATATCATTTCAAACCACAATACCAAAAAAATAAAATGCATGATGACTTGCAGTTTAATGATATAAAATAAAACATCCATTCATCAACATCATCCATCATCCAAATCACCATCATCATCCAAAAATAAATCAATATCAATATATATCTGATAATATATAGCAGGTAATGACTGGCAGTTATATTCAAAAATAAATTTAACCACTATTAAATTAACAGTTTATATTCAGTAATAAATTTTATAACTGTTAACTAGCAGTTTATATGCAAATAAATAAATTCTAACGGTCAATTAATATGAAATAAATAAACTACATTAACAGTTAAACTAAATAAATGCAAATTAATAGATATGATGAATAAAACATGTCAAACAGTTCTAAATAAATTTCTACTCATATCAAACATTAATTTAACAAACATAAAAGCTTCTAGAAGTTGTGAGTGGGTTAAAACACTCACCTTTTGAATTTAAATCGAATTTAAACCCGATTTAAACTCAAAAAATCTGACGGTCCCCAAATCTGTCCAAACCAGCGTCATCAGATCCGGAACTAAATTACGATCCTAACAAAAGAAATTTCGCGTGAATCGGAGAACGTATGAAAAAGATATTCATTTTAAACGATTTGAAAACAAAAATAAAAATAAAATAAAATAAAATAAAACAAAACCCACTTAACTTCAATGGCCACGTCAGCTAAAAGCTACAGCACATCGTCGAATTTTTTCTGGTCAAACGAATATCCAAAACAGAAAACGAATTGTACCAGCAGATTACGTGTCTCGAGAACTTTATCATAAAATTTTCTGGAATTTTTGTGGAGAGTTTGAATTTTATTAGAAAATTTGAATTGTAGATAGATTAGCTTTTGTAACCATTGAGGAAGAGAAAGAGATGAAGAAAAATGAACGTACAGCCAATTTGACAATAGAAAGGAGGCTAGGGTTTATCACAGCATATTTATAGATAGATCGCAAAAGGATAGGTGTGCACGAATTTTAACGTGCAAGCAGAAGTGGTCCCAAAAGGATATTAATTATACACGTTACGGATTAAATTATTTCTTTCTCAACATTTACATTGCATTTTAAGCGTATTCACACATGTATAATTAGATGCTTCATTTAAATTTCCATATATATATTCACAATTCCATAAATTTCCAAATACATAGATAAATTTACAATTTCAACTAAATTTCTAAATTACTGTAATAATTACAGATTAAATTTCTATCCATTCTCAATAGATTTACGTTTACATACTAAAATCCACATTTCTATGTACATTTGAATTCCATATTATACATATTTTATTTATCTTAATTACTTCCAACTTAAATTTCAATCAACATAAAACGTTTTATTCAGTTTCCAATAATTTCAATCATGCTTTAAATCCAAATGAATAAATAACTTAATTCCCATTTAAGCATTTTTCATTTGATTTGCAATCAACCTTTTACGATCAATTAAATCCCGATATATTAAATAAACGTTATTTCCATCATTCTTTATCCTATGAAGAAATTTAAGTTATTCACACCTATTACTAAATTTCATATTAATGCACACTAATTTACATTTATTGCAATGGTTACCAAATATTTCCCTGCAATAATTCATTCCCCTATACATACTTACAATTCCACTTAAACTTTACTATACCCATTTATTTTCTCAACATTAAAACCAACGTTACCTCAATTCCACTAATGTACACTTATTCTATTATCACTTACTAACCATTCAAATTTTTATTAACAAATAGGCAGGTAATTCCTATGTTACAAATTTTTAATTCATCCTAATCCCTTACTATTGACATACATTTGCATTACTTACATATCATTTACAATGTTACCCAAAATCTCTATCCATTGTAATTAATACCTTAAATAAGTTTCAATTTATATTCAAGTGAATACATTACCCTTTTTCGTTATGTCATCCATTTTTCACAAGAAACGTTTTATCGTTTCGACAACATTTTATTTCTAATTACCTACATTGATTTGTGTACGTCTCTACTATTTAAAGCATTACCATTCTCACCTTCATCTAAATCTTCATTTATGAATATTTAAAAATAAATTTCACTTATTTCCTATTTATACACTTATAAATTCCAATTCCAAATAAATAGATAAATCTCCGTTTGCACTACTTAAATCAAAAATCAGCGATTATCCTATCTATACATTTTAAGTGGATGGATCAAATGTTGTATTCAAAAATCTACTTCTTAATATTCTTAGATTTAAACTCAACTCTCTATTAACAGATGTTTAAACTTCTTTTATTACCATTAACTTATTATTATACATTAAACTTAAATATACTGACAAAGCTTGTTTTTGGTACTCTTTTCATTTCCATAAATAAAATTAGCAGTGGATTCATACCTTATTATGTAATTATCTTTAATTCCACCTAACTAAATATTTAAATAATCTTTTATTTGCAATAAATCAACTATTTTATATTAATTAAATTTAATCTTCCTGGTTTACTTATTCATAGTATGTAATTCAGTTACTCACCCTAACCTATTTATTTGAAATCCAATCCAGATTATTTTTACTAAGTTCCAATTTCCAAAGGTTACTGCAATTAATCCAATTAATTGCAATAAATTCTAATAAATTTGATTTTATTGGATTACAACTCAAAATAAATCAATTATTACTCAACCACACAGTTAACATTTCTTTTATGATTCATTACAGTAATATTTCCCAATTCTCATCTTTATTTTCATAAATTACTGGATTTCAATTTAATTGAAATTTTGTTAACTTTACACATAAATAAAATCTTAAACCTCAATTAATTCATTCCTAAGATCACACTAATTATTATATTATAAAATGGACCTTTCCCTTGGTTACATCTTATTTATTCTCTTACTAATATTCCACACTAACTGCAATAATTTAGTGCATTAATTGAAATTGATCAAAAATAAAACTTAACCAATAAATAGAATAAATACGTACAATAATTATTGTCATTAAATCTATTTCATAAGTCTACACTCAATTAATTCCTTAAAATAAGTTTTACGTTTTTATAAATTTACTTCACACTTCCCGTTACTATTTTAATAATTACTAAAGTAACATTTTCATAATAACAACATTAAAATTTCTCAATATTTAGATGAACTTTATTTCCAATACACACTACCAAATTTCAATCACTTATGTTCTATCCAACATTCTTTTAGATTTTACTTCCATCAATTAGTTCATCCAATATTTTCATCCATTTATTAACAAATTTTCCATTATACAATTTCAATTCTTCTTATTATTATTTCATTAATACTATTACCAACTTTTATTACTTTTAGTATTAATTAAACAATCATATTTAATTAAGAGGTTACAATGTTGTATTCACTATTCCAATTTTCACTCCAAAACTCAAACAGCCGTTTCAATTGCATTTGGATTTGCATTAAATTGGTTATCCATCAACTGCCATCTATATTACCACCTTAATTCACATACAATTACAGTCCTTTTTAATATATTAATACATAGGTAATTTAAATTTTGTCTTTATTTCTTTAATTTACATTTTATTCAAGTGCGACAATTTACGCTATTTCTTTATTGATATTTCACCTAACTTTCAACAATTTAGTTAAATACCCGTTTCTACAATTCATTATTAGTTATAAATTTAAATCTCCTTCATTTATTCAACTTACACACATGTATACATCTTACACTATCTCAATCATTGGATTTTCATTTAGCGTTCATTCCAGCATAAATTCTATCTCTTTTATATATATCTTTATTTTTCTTTACAATTTTTTTTTATTACATAATCCCTTTTTAACTAAAATTTAATCGTCGAAATTTACGCGTCGTTACAATTTCAATTAGTATTCTCTCTCCTATTAATTTCATTTGATTAAGTTTCAAAATGGGCTAAATGAATGTAATGATAAGTAGAACAATTACTTCCTATTAACGTAATATTTAGATGTTAAATTTTTATTTATTTTGCAATACTTCAATTAAATTAATAAATATTGCTCTCAATACTTAAATCTATATTAACAAAACGTTAGCTTTGGATTGGTAGAATTTGATTTACCAAAATTTACTTACATAATACAAACTATATTAATTTGCCACCTATTAGTTCTTAATTATATTTTTAAGTTTGTTACCTATCCACCTTGATTAAAATTCCATCTATAAAGCAAATTTAGTTAGCCTTAACATTACTACACTAAATCTACAATCAGTTTCAATTAATATAGAATTATATCTTAAATACTTACCATTTATTTATAAATTAGGTTACCTTCCAATAAATTTTATTCCTAAGTATTTGATTGGATTGCCATTTTACTATGTCTATTATTAATTAGCTTCAAATTCTCCAATTTCACTTCTTAAATCCACCCTTTGCTGTATTATAAATAAAATTTACATTGGTTACATTTCACATAAATGTATCATTTATTTACATTTATTACAAACTTATTTCCAATTCCAACTAAAAATCTAAATAAATGAATAGGCAACCTACCATAAACATTACCGTTACCTTTTCGTCACATACAAAATCTTTTATTACAAAAATCAATTTTTGCATATATTTTCATACTACAAATTCAATTTACTTATGCTCAAATTGTAGCCAAACCTGACTTTTAAATTATTTTATATAAAATTGGGATTTCATTAAGTTTATTAATTATTACCCTTAATTGGCATTTATCACCTTGTATTCTCGTTATCGTTTCATAGATATGATTCCCAATTCCTTATTATTGACTTAAATTGGCATTACTAACATTGCATTAAACGTTGTTACTTAAATCTCTACCCAATAGTAATTAATACTCTAAATAAATACGCTTACTCCTTTCGTTATTTATTAATTATCACAAGAAACGTTTAATCATTTCAACAACATTGTAATTTCAAATTACCTACATTGATTGTATACGTTTTCCATTATTATCATTTATTAGAATTCTATTCAACTTTCCATCTTATGCATATAGTTAACCTTTCTATTGATTTTTCCTTCAAAATTTTCAGTTACTTCTTAACTTACAAAAAGGCAATGATTAATTACATTTAATCGCTATAAATTAAATGCATTGGTAACGAACAATATCTGTCACCATTATACAATTTATAACATTTGTAATTTATTCTCTACAACAATTATTACCTATCAATATTATTTCGCCCATAAATACAAACTTGAAATTGTTCTTATTATCATATTCCATTTACCGTTAACAATGTTTATTACATTATATTAGTTTAATATTTTCCTCAAATTCCTCATATTCAACTCATATATAGGTAAAATTCTTTTCACCACTTAAAATCATTTGAATTACCTTCGAATTACTATAAGTAGGTTTTTAATTTATTTTCCTTCTAAATTTAATTAAAACTTATTAATTTAACCAAATTAAATCCATAAAATCTACGGGTCGTTACATCAAGTGCTTGCATGCCTGTTTTGGTTACTCAAAATTTTCGCAAGCTTCACCGAAATACTGGAAACGTTGCATTATTACTTCACCTCATTTTTAGCTCTGTTAATAAACATTAAATGGAAGCAACTTATCCCTTACCTGTGTGAACGAAATTACTAAATCTCAAAAGAAAAAAATCATGCAGCTTCCTATTTTATAACACGTTCGGAATGTTCAATTATTTTCTACCGTTTTTTCCCATAATCCAAGTAATAAAAACCCACGCACCTTTTTATTGCATTGAAATCATTTATTTCAAAATGTGACTTGCCGTTTTCTCTACTTATTGATTTGCAAACAAACGAAATTCCTTGACCATAAAACTTGCATGCTTTGATTGCGCATCTTATTATTTCCTTGCGTACAAAGCAACGAAAATATAGCTCCTATAAAAACTATACACGTCCCTAGATTTGCCGTTTAGGCAAATGAGATTTCTTGCCATAAAATAAATTGCTTTAATAAATTTCATAACTTCGAAATTTAAGGGACTGTAACTATTCCCAATTCAGTATAAACATTCTATTCTTTAATTCGAACTTCTCAAATTAGAAATTTTGATTTTTGATTGCTCCCTGCCTTTTTTCACCTTAATCTATTGATGGTACATTGATTTCCTTTTTCATTCCTAACCTTAGGCCCTACGCATTGTTTTATAACCGTTTAGAAAAGCAAACGTACGTTTGCATTGATTTTTTTTAAATCAAACGGTCCATAATTTTTGCTTTACGTTGGGTTAATTAATTTGAACGTTACTTTTGTGGCGTTTCTTTTTTTTTATCGGTTGCTCCAGTCTCTTGGATTCCAATTCATACTTATATATATATATATATATATATATTCCATTCTCTTCTATCTGCATCATTGTTCTCTTTTGTCTCCCCTGTTCATTTTCTCTCTGCCATTATATTCCTCCTCCCCTTCTTTTCTTCTTTCAGACCTAAACGGAAAAAAAAAATGTTGAGAAGCTGCTCGCTCCACCTCCAACGTTCGCTCACCATCTCACACTACTGCTTCGGCTGCGTATCTACATATAGTGGATACATATCCTTATTCAAGTATGGGTATGTTTTATGTTTATATATATTTTACAAGCTATAATATTAGTTCCATTTGTTTTGACTTAAACTATAATATGTCAGGACGTGCCTTGATTTTTCTTTTATGCGTTATGTTTATGTTTACATAAGTATAAATTGTTGATTCGGTCTGTTTATATAAGTTGGGTTATATAAGTTATAGTATGTATAATATAAATTATCTTAACTTATAAAAGTTGGTACAGTTTATATTTTTAAGATATATTAAGTTTAAAAGTATAATATATATGGTAGTTGATACGTTGCAAATAAACATGCATTATATATATGTATTTATATTTTAATTAGTATTATTTCAACATATATATTGCATACATGTCTGATTTTAGTGTATATACGTTTTGTTGAAAACAATGTTTGGAATGTATGTATATTAAATTTAGAATATGTTTTAATATTAATTTTAATATTTTATTTACAAGGGTTACTTTATAAAGATTTAAATTTTTAAATGGTGTTGGATATTGGTTTGTATATAGGTTTAAACATATAAATTATTTTAAACTATACTACATATAGATATGTTTTGTTTACACCAATGGTTTTTGAAAATATATATTTAATTTAATATATGTTTAAATTTAGAGTACAGTTTTATTTGTATATGGTTATATATAGCTCACTTATCCTATTTATCTTTAATCGACCCAACTCTGATTTGAGTTTCGTCAATTCCTCTTTATCAGCTTTGATCGTTAAAATTCTTGCCAATATTGCGTTGCTTCGAAATCTGTGCTTGGATTCGTATCTCTTCTCATTCCGCCCTTTCCTCTAGGCTCGAAAGGTGAGCAACCACTCACGATTAACGTTCTTTTATTTATTAAATTTGATTTCAATTGAAACCACAATTGAAATATGTTGTTGTAGTTATTTAAATTGTTATATTTATGCTATTACCTGTATCTGTTCATCTACGGGATATGACACCATATCCTATTGTTTATACTTTATTTAATTACTGATGATGTATTCCTGTTGTATATTATTATCATATCCTGCTATATTTTTGTTATCTGTTATCACTCTGCAAGTTCTCTGTAGTTTAGAATTCACTACGGGTTGAAATGATACATACCCGAACAGACTTTAGAATAGGAGAATTTCGTTATGGGTTGAAATGATAGACCCAAGCGATTTTCATTTAAGTAAATTTGGGATTTCGGATTGGAATGATATCCACCCGTATATATTTAGTGTACGGATTTAAATGATAAATATCCGTAACACTTGAACAGATGATAAGGAATATATATAGACACCGTGGTTCATATATAAATATTTTGGAAATAAATTCTTTGTTTGGAAAGAAATATATGGTCTTAATAATTGTTAATTCTTAAATTTCTATATATATAGATTTAATAATATTTAATTTAATTAAGTTTGATTTAATACATAAACTATGTTAATATTTATGTAAATTATATTTCAAATAGATTTTTGAAATAATTGGGATAAATTAAGATGGGGATATAAATTTGAGTTTATTAAATGGTATCTAAATAAGGATTTATTTAATTAAATCGATCTAAAAAATTTTAAATGGGAAATTTTGAAAAGGTAGGATTTTATAACTGGATTTTTGATTTAAGCGATTAAATGCATATTTCGCGTTTAAGTAAATTAAAGAAAATATTGAGAAAATGGAATTTAAGGTCAATTAAATAATCTTGAATCAAATGAGGAAGTATTTCAAGACTAAATAATAATGAGGTTAAATCGAGATCTATATGAAACGGTTAAATTGAACATTTAAATTTTAAGCCTTAAACTATATTGGAATTTAAATGGTTTAAATTTGAGATTCGGATCTGTATTTGAAATCAATATAGTTGAATTTGTTATTTAGAAACTAAATTGAATTAAAATGAAAATTTAGGTTAACCTAAATTTGAATTTATTATTTAGAAAACTAAATTGAATAAAAATTTAGTTGAAACGTTGAATACTTAAAGGTTTAAAAATATTGAATATAAAGGGGTATTTTGTGATTACTAATCCGAATTTGAGATCGATAAAATTGAAGTGGTTATTTTAGGAATTGAGTTGAATTTAAATTGATAAATTGAGATTGAATTTAATTTAAATGGGAAAGTCGGGTTGATGTTGAAACAATTTGTTAAGTTGAGGGAATTGAAAATATTTTACGGTATAAATTATTTAATATATCTAAATACTATTTTGGGAAAATAGCTATACTTGAAGTGAAATGATATTTGATTTTGAGGTATAAATTAAGATGAAAGAACCACGGTGTTATAATGTATATTTCTACCCTATAGATAGTTCCATGGACCCTTAGAGGATGGTTATTCCAAACATCCTTTAAGTTATTTGTATTTCAGTTGATATTTCAATTGAGTTGGATTTGATATAAAAATGTTAATCCTGACTCGAGTGTTTTGTGTTTTGCTTTACACTCGGGTCAGACTGAGTGATACAGCATTTGAGACTCACCTTCGAAGTTGGAGCCTTGCTTGAAGATCCAGCTATCTATCCTTTCAGTCATCCTGTTGATTTGTTCAGAGAAGTAATCTGCGCATACTGGAGACTTCACTACATCTAAGATATTCAGTTGTATTTTATTTCTAACTCCAATGTATATAGTAGCTTCATGAACTACTATTCTTTATCTATTCCGCTGCATTGTATTACTCTGTGTAAGTGATCTGTGATTGATTTATTTACTGTATATTTTAAGTTTTGCCAAATTTTAATTAACAATTCGGTATTTTGAATTATTCAATTCGGACATGTATGGTTTTATTGTCGATTTGAATGGTCCAAAATAGCGGGTCATTACAATTGGTATCAGAGCTTTGGCTCTAGGCAAAACTTAGCATATATGGTAAATTTATTTACAGAATCACTTCCGCTCGAGTTGAATCTCTTCCTTTTGACTCGATTTCCTTTGAATTTCGGAATGTCCCTCGGTTCCAAAATTCATTCCGTCTCTCCCTATTTATATTCGTTTGATTCCGGAGTATCCCATAACTCCACTGAATGATTTGTAAAGAGGGTGAAAACTCCTTTTCAATTGGCATTGACACCGAAGATTTCTGTATCCTCGGTTTACGATGCTGCTATATCTTGTTATGCCGAATTCTATATCTCTGGCGATCGAATGTCGAATTGCCTCAGAATTCTACATCAATCTAATTTTGGAATCACGGTCGACCGGTAAAGGTCGCCCATGATTTATCGAAGTATATCCATCTTCTATTTTGTAATTTAATTATCTCATCTTCGATCGAGTCTATCTTCGAATCAGGATTCTATTGATTGGAGTTCCTCTAAATTAAATCTCTATCTTTGTTTTGAAATCCATTCTTGAATCATCCTTTGAAAATCGGGTTTTGTTTGTATTTTTGAATTTGTTTATACCAAAATTTTATTTTGATAACTATGAATTTTTTTTATATATATAAAAGTGAAAATGTTTTCGATAAGGATTATATACCTATATATATAAAGCAAATAAGAAATGTTATTCTATATAAAAAGGTTTTGAAAGGATTTGAAATTTTGAAAAATTATAAGAAATTGATTTATATAAAAATGATTTATAACTGTAGAGTTAAATTTGAAATTCGAGAATTGAATTCCGGTATTTTGAAATTGGTTTTAAGATTTTGGAAAATGTATAAAAATAATACGATTTAAAAGTATTTTTCCAAATAAGAAATGTTTCAAATGAGTTCAAATGAATTCCAATAATTTTGAAGAAATTTCAAAGAAGTTTTCAAGAAAATAGAAGTCCAGAACTCACTTATGTCGCTGGAAAATAATTTCTGTAACAACCCGCATATTTATCGATTTTATATTTAAATATTTTATTTAATATTTTATCGTTAGTAGGATTTTAGTCCGAAAAGCTACTTTTTGCATACGGTCGAATTAGGACTCGGGACCACTCCCATTGAGTTTAAAATGCCGTTTGCGACCTTTTTGAGTATAAGCTTCGATATGTTTGGAGAAAGTTGATTTTTGCTACTTTTCACTTTGGGTTTGGTTTGGGCTCAGCCCTATGTTAACTTATACTCAAATCTGAGCCACTCTCCCCCACTCACCCCCATTCTCTTCTCTTTTCAGTTTTTATAACATTAATGGTGGGAGAGATTGGAAATTAAAATTCCAAAACCCTAGTTTCCCTTGCAAATCAAATTCCTTGCTCCAAACTCAAGAAGAACCCATTGGTAAGCTTCTCTTCTTCTTCTCCAACTTATTCTCTTACCAATTTCAGAAATTCCTAAACCTAATCTTGGGAATGTTCTTGTTTTTGAGCTTAGATTCAAGCTCATTTGGGTTGGGTTGAAGAGAGGTTGATTCTCCATTTGCTCTCAAGCTTCTTCTTGTTCGATTTTGTGAAAAGGTGAGATTTTTATCTCACATCTATGACTATATTTATCTTTGGTTGTTGGGTATGAATTCCTAACACTTCTTCATGTGCATTTGCTCTTGATTTGGATTGGTTTTGTGAATATTCCAATTTTTGGGTTTTTAAGACAAATTTGTGTAAAATCCTTTTATGGATGTTTGATCATGCTTTTGGTGATGCATCGAGGAGCATATAGGGCCGGGTTGCCGTTTGGCATAAACCCTTAGAGCCAATGTTCGTCCGATTGCATTTTGGAAGAGTTTGCTCTTCATTTGTATAAGGCTGAAAAACAGCCCAGGCATGATTCAGTCGACTGAAATCTCTGTTCAGTCGACTGAACCTGAAACCCGAGAGTTTCCAGGCATGATTCAGTCGACTGAAAACTTCTGCACAGTCGACTGAAACTGGAAACAGAAAGTTTCCTGAACCTGGAAAATTTCCATGTACAGGGTCAGTCGACTGAAATTCTCTGTTCAGTCGACTGAACCTGCTGTTTGAGTCCAATTTGCCTTTTTGGATTGGAATTCCAATTTAAATCGATTCGTGATAATCCTATTTGTTGTTATCATCTATTATGATTTTGATGACTCTTTTTAGGGATTTTTGAATATCCATTTCGATGGATTCTTTATCGATTTCTTTGGATTTTATTCACGTCTTCGTATGTGAATTTTTATGATTGGTTGTTCTTACAATCTTCTTCGTGATTTGTCACTTTAAAAATATAAAGGTTTCCTATACTAGTAGTAAATATCAAAACTCTTTACTCAAACGATTTCAATACTCTTTTAATACCAAATTCGTTTAGAAAACCGTTTTCCAATCTATTAGTATATACAAACCTTTACCTCACTCGTATGAGAAATCTAATTAAACGGCTTAGTAAAACAAGTGGTATGAAACGCTTGCGTTTACTTTGTCGGTTAATTCTTGGACTTGTTCGATTGAACCTCTTGTGACAATTTTCTAGTGGAGATTTACAGTTTGTTCGTAAATATTTAAGTTAAGCAAGTGGTTATGGGACATGAAGCTAAACTCATATATTTACTAGCTTAGTGTAATTGACACTTCTCGCTGATCATGACGATCATCTTTGTGATTTAGACTAGCAATGTGCGATGTCACTTTGTCTGCGAGGGAGACTAAACCCCGTTTTGTGGAGTTTCGACTCAATTTGTGATGGGGTAGCAACCCATGGTCTTCGGGCCGTTTGTGGAGCTTCGGCTCAATTTGTGATGGTTAGCGACCATGGAATTAGCGTTCCGTTTGTGATACACGTGTTGGTGAGCTTTATGCTCCCGTTTGTGATAGGCCTCCCCCCTTTGTGATTTCTGGATTTCTTGTGTAGATTCCTAGAATTTGTGTTTCACCAATTTTCGTGATTTCCATTGATAAGTTTTATCAATATTTGTGCATTGGTGAATTTGTGTGTCATTGACTTTAGTGGTTTCTGGATTTCTTGTGTAGTCTTCTAGAATTTGTGTGTCATTGACTTTTGTGATTGACGTTGATATTATCGTCAATATTTATGGTATGGTGAACGAAATTAGGAGTATGACGTTTCTTTGATTCTTGTGTAGATTTGGTGACATTGATTAATCTCTTGATGATTATCAACTAAGTATATATTTATATATATATATCACAGCTTGGCATTGTGATTATTATGTGTTTAGTCATATCTCTTACTCTATATCGTTTCATCTGATATTTATAGTTAGACTGATCCGTTTATTATTTTCTTATTAAATAATACTCGGGTCAGACCGAGATGTTACAGGTGCTTCTGCTTGACTTCTCATCCGGGATTAACTCCTTGACTTTTGGGTTAACTACTTAGATTAGTAGTTATTTTGTTGTATACATTTGAGATATAGACTCCTTAATGTATACTTATTCTTTTGTGTAGTTCGTGTAACTATTCTTTTGTTATATTGTGGATCTTTTTAGACCACTACTCTGATGTACACTTTCTAGTGTAATATTCATATCTTATTCCGCCTTTGTGATATGAATTGTCTGTGACTGATTTATGTTATGTTTATTTCTATATTTGTTTCCGAAGATATTATAGCCACTGTGCAGTAGCTTTGAGTTTGTGTCGGTATGTCGGATTTCCTCTTGAGATGAAAAGTTATATTTTTATCCGGTATATCGGTACTCGCACAAAGCAATTACACAGATGGTCGCTCCTCAACAGCCTTATTCTCCGTGCTAGTCGACAGCATTCACAGTAATGTTCTTGGCTAGCGTGGGTATAGAGGTGGGGCGTCACAGCTTGGTATCAGAGCCAAACTTCGGAACAATATGGAATATTATAACAAGGATCATCGTCCTAAGTCTTTCTTAGGAGTTGTGCTTTAGGATTTTATTCGGGTCTTCGTACCGTTCTATCCTATTTTTTTATGATTCCTTGTTTTATCTATCAAGATTGCTTGATATTCAATTTGGTGAATAACCTTTTCTTCTTCTTCTTTCTTTCAAAAGGAAGAGAAATGTCTAGACCAGGCCGCCCCAGAGCCGTGCCATCTAGCACTCCGCCCCAGGATGGAGTTTTTATGACTGCTCAACAGCTTCTTGATTTGGTAACAAATGCTCAAGCGGCTGGAGCTAACCCGGAACCTACTCACCCAAAGTCGGGATTTGCACGCTTGTGTAGCGATTACACTAATTTGGGTGGGGAGTCATTCAAAGGTTCCGAAACTGTTATTGAAGTACAGGCTTGGCTAAGAACATGCGATCGCATCTTTTCGCGCATGAATCTTATTGACCTTCACCGAGTTCAGGTGGCCTCTAGTATGCTCCGAGAAAGAGCATTGGATTGTTACGAGCTTCTTATTTCTGAGATTAATGAAGCGGATCTCACTTGGGAGAGATTCCGAGAACGCTTCGAGTTGAAATTTGTACCGGAAGCAGAGAAAGTGACGTTGGCTCGACGATTTATAGACCTTGTTCAAGGTGAGTCCTCCGTGACTGATTACGTCGCCTCCTTCGAGTCGCTTTCCAAATATGGGGTTGAATACATCAACACCTCTCTTAAGAAGAACCAGAGATTCGTTTATGGCTTAAACAAAAGCCTCAAGAAGCCATTACTTTTAAAGTTAGAAGTTTCTTTCGACCAACTCGTTGATATCGCTCTTCGTCTTGAAGAGGCGGATAGAGAGAATGATGTTGAAGTGGTGGGTTCCAAACCAAACTTCAACAACAGAAAGAGGTCAAACAAATTTAAAGGCCCTTATCCCAATAAGAAAGGGAAGCAAGCAACCTCCGTGGCAAAGACTTCTTCCTTTGGTCGTGGGGAATGCTATAATTGTGGTTCAAAGGACCATTATGCGAACAAGTGCCCAAAGTCTCTTTCTTGTCGCTACTGCAAAGTTCCCGGTCATGTTATATCTTCATGCCCCAAGCTTCAGGGCAAGAAGGAGGGAAAGTTAAATGTTGCTCAAGCCCCTGGCAACACATCTCGTGGCCAAGGTATTTCTCATTCTATTCTAGATGGAATTATTTTGTTTCGTGATCATCCTATTCGAGTTCTTTTTGATACGGGTGCGTCCCATTCTTTTATATCAAAAGAACTTGTTGATACTTTTTCCTTGGATGTTTAGTGTTTAATGACTTCTTTGAGAATTGCGAATCCGGTTGGTGGATCCGCAACAATCAGTTTATTGTGTAAAGATGTCGAGATTATTTTGTGTGATTTTTCTTTCCGAGCCCATTTGCATGTCATGCGTTATTTAGGCTTTGGAATGATTTTGGGAATGGATTGGCTTAACCGTTATGAAGCTCATATCCTATGTCCTGAGCGGACTATTCATCTTCGACATCCTCAATCTGTTAATCAGGTTTCTGTTATTCTTGAAGATTCAGATTCTGCTTTGGTTGCATCTTTATATTCTTTAAATCCTTGTGATGACGATGATGATGATGAGGGTGATATTATTTCTCTTATTCACGTCGTTTGTGAATTTTCCGACATATTCGAGCCCGTTTTAGGATTACCACCTAAGCGAGCAATTGAGTTCAGAATTAATCTTATTCCGGGAGCTCAACCTATCACTCGTCCTCCTTATCGTATGTCCAATAAAGAAAACGAGGAGATGCGTAAACAATTATCAGAATTGGAGACCAAGCAATTTATTCGCTCTAGTTCCTCGCCTTGGGGAGCTTCGGCTATTTTTGTGAAGAAATCCGATGGTACACTTAGGCTTTGCGTTGACTACCGCAAGCTTAATGATCTTACTATCAAAAATAAATATCCTTTACCTCGGATTGACGATCTATTCGATCAACTTTGTGGTGCTAGAGTCTTTTCACAATTGGACTTGGCTACCAGTTTTCATCAGCTTCGTATTGCAGAGGATAGCATTCCTTTGACATCGTTCCGTACTCGGTATGGATCTTATGAATGGCTTGTGATGCCATTTGGGTTAACGAACGCCCCTGCTTATTTCGTTGACTTATGAATCGAGTCTTTAAAGATTTTCTTGATCGATTTGTTCTCATCTTTATTGATGATATTCTTGTGTATTCTAAAACCGAGGAGGAGCATGAAAAACATCTTCGGATAGTGTTGGAAACTCTGAGGAGTAATCAATTAAAGGCAAAATTTTCTAAGTGCCACTTTTGGCAATCTCGTGTGAAGTTTCTCGGTCACATTATTTCTGAATCCGGAATTTCCGTGGATCCTTCAAAGATTGAAGCGATTCAAGATTGGAAGAGACCGGAGAGTGTGACAGAGATTCGTAGTTTTCTCGGATTGGCGGGCTATTACCGTCGTTTTATCAAAGACTTTTCTAAAATTGTCGTGCCTCTCACAAGCTTGACGAAGAAAGGTGTTAAATACATTTGGTCGGACAAATGTGAAGCTTCTTTTCAGAAATTAAAAGAACTTCTTTCTGATGCTCCTATTCTTGTTATTCCCGATGGGAATCAAGATTTCGTTGTTTATACCGATGCTAGTCGCATTGGTTTGGGTGCCGTTCTTATGCAAAAGGAACGCGTTATTGCTTATGCTTCTAGGCAATTAAAGCCTGCTGAGACTAGATATGCCACTCATGATTTAGAGCTTACGGCTATTGTTTTTACTCTTCGGATTTGGCGTCATTATCTCTTAGGAGAGAAATTTTTTCTTTACACAGATCATAAGTCTTTGAAATATTTATTCTCTCAAAAAGAACTTAATTTGCGTCAACAGCGTTGGCTCGAATTTCTTGCACCATATGATCTTGATATTCTTTATACTCCCGGTAAGGGTAATCGTGTCGCCGATGCTCTTAGCCGTAAACAACAAGCTGTTGTTTCTATGATGATATCCGAATGGAACGATCTCGAGATTTTATCCACTTGCGAAATTCGAGACCGTGTTTCCGATTTACGCTCATCGTTTGTTTTATGTAGCCTTGTGGCTCATCCATCTCTTTTAGACCGCATTCTTGAAGCTCAAGGGCTAGATCCCAACTTGGCTCTCCTTGGCCAAAATATTAGGGATAAAATGGATATTGAAGGTTTGAAAGATTTTGATATCGATTCTCGTGGCGGCATTCGGAAATTTGGTAGACTTGTCGTGCAAAATATTGGTGATCTTCGTAAAGATATTTTAGAAGATTCACATCGTTCTAAGTTTACCATTCATCCCGGTAGTAGTAAAATGTACGCGGATATGAAGCGACTTTATTATTGGGAGGGAATGAAACTTGACATCGCTAACTTCGTTAAACGTTGCATGACTTGCCAACTCGTTAAGGCCGAACATCAAAGGCCCGGTGGGTTATTGCAACCTTTAGAAATTCCAGTTTGGAAGTGGGATCAAATTTCCATGGATTTTATAGATGGCCTTCCCCGTTCTCGTTCGGGTCATGATAGCTTATGGGTGATTGTTGATAGGCTTACTAAATCTGCCCATTTTATTCCCGTTCGGTCTAATCGAACCGTTCCTCTTTTGGCCAAAATATTTATCAAAGAAATTGTTAAATTTCATGGTGTTCCTACTTCTATTGTTAGTGATCGTGATCCATTGTTTACTAGTGGATTTTGGAAGAGTCTTCAAAAAGCTTTGGGAACGAAGCTTAATTTTAGCACCGCTTATCATCCCCAGTCCGATGGACAAACCGAGCGTGTGAATCAAACTCTTGAAGATCTTCTTCGTGCTTGTGTTCTTGATTTTGGTGGAAGTTGGGAAGATCATATTTCACTTGTTGAATTTTCCTATAATAATAGCTTCCAATCTAGTATTGGTATGGCACCTTTTGAGGCACTCTATGGAAGGCCATGCCGATCTCCTTCTTGTTGGCTTGAGGCCGGTGAGAAGCTGGTTTTAGGTCCAGATTTTATTCGGGATTCTACAGAAAAGATTGATCTTATTCGTCATAGGATGAAAGAAGCCCAGAGTAGACAAAAATCCTATGCCGATAACCGGAGAAGGAAGTTAGAATTTTCTGTGGGAGATCTTGTGTTCATTCGTGTTTCACCTATGAAAGGTGTTATACGTTTCAGTCGATCGGGAAAGTTAGCGCCTCGATATATTGGGCCATTTCCTATCACTGAACGCATTGGTTCCATGGCTTATCGCCTTTTATTACCGGCTCAGTTTTCTGCTATGCATGACGTGTTTCACGTTTCTCAACTTCGGAAATGTCTTCGAGATTCCGATTCTATTCTTGAGCCCGGTGTTGTGGAAGAGATTGAAGTTTCGCCTAATTTAACTTATGAGCAACATCCTATTCGTATCATTGCTTCGGAAGTCAAGCGACTTCGAAATAAAGATGTTCCGCTTGTTAAAGTTCAATGGTCTTCTAATCCTAAGGATTGTTCTTGGGAGTCTAGAGAGTACATCGAGCGTACACATCCGGACTTACTTTCTCGTGCTCTTTAGGTGAACTTCTTGTTTCAAACTTCTTTTGTGTTGAATATGCTTTTATGGTTGTTACTATATATCTTCTTCTTGTAATATTGCGAGGACGCAATTTCTTTAAGGAGGGGAGTCTGCAACAACCCGCATATTTATCGATTTTATATTTAAATATTTTATTTAATATTTTATCTTTAGTCGGATTTTAGTCCGAAAAGCTACTTTTTGCATACGGTCGAATTAGGACTCGGGACCACTCCCATTGAGTTTAAAATGCCATTTGCGACCTTTTTGAGTATAAGCTTCGATATGTTTGGAGAAAGTTGATTTTTGCTACTTTTCACTTTGGGTTTGGTTTGGGCTCAGCCCTATGTTAACTTATGCTCAAATCTGAGCCACTCTCCCCCACTAACCCCCATTCTCTTCTCTTTTCAGTTTTTATAACATTAATGGTGGGAGAGATTGGAAATTAAAATTCCAAAACCCTAGTTTCCCTTGCAAATCAAATTCCTTGCTCCAAACTCAAGAAGAACCCATTGGTAAGCTTCTCTTCTTCTTCTCCAACTTATTCTCTTACCAATTTCAGAAATTCCTAAACCTAATCTTGGGAATGTTCTTGTTTTTGAGCTTAGATTCAAGCTCATTTGGGTTGGGTTGAAGAGAGGTTGATTCTCCATTTGCTCTCAAGCTTCTTCTTGTTCGATTTTGTGAAAAGGTGAGATTTTTATCTCACATCTATGACTATAATTATCTTTGGTTGTTGGGTATGAATTCCTAACACTTCTTCATGTGCATTTGCTCTTGATTTGGATTGGTTTTGTGAATATTCCAATTTTTGGGTTTTTAAGACAAATTTGTGTAAAATCCTTTTATGGATGTTTGATCATGCTTTTGGTGATGCATCGAGGAGCATATAGGGCCGGGTTGCCGTTTGGCATAAACCCTTAGAGCCAATGTTCGTCCGATTGCATTTTGGAAGAGTTTGCTCTTCATTTGTATAAGGCTGAAAAACAGCCCAGGCATGATTCAGTCGACTGAAATCTCTGTTCAGTCGACTGAACCTGAAACCCGAGAGTTTCCAGGCATGATTCAGTCGACTGAAAACTTCTGCACAGTCGACTGAAACTGGAAACAGAAAGTTTCCTGAACCTGGAAAATTTCCATGTACAGGGTCAGTCGACTGAAATTCTCTGTTCAGTCGACTGAACCTGCTGTTTGAGTCCAATTTGCCTTTTTGGATTGGAATTCCAATTTAAATCGATTCGTGATAATCCTATTTGTTGTTATCATCTATTATGATTTTGATGACTCTTTTTAGGGATTTTTGAATATCCATTTCGATGGATTCTTTATCGATTTCTTTGGATTTTATTCACGTCTTCGTATGTGAATTTTTGTGATTGGTTGTTCTTACAATCTTCTTCGTGATTTGTCACTTTAAAAATATAAAGGTTTCCTATACTAGTAGTAAATATCAAAACTCTTTACTCAAACGATTTCAATACTCTTTTAATACCAAATTCGTTTAGAAAACCGTTTTCCAATCTATTAGTATATACAAACCTTTACCTCACTCGTATGAGAAATCTAATTAAACGGCTTAGTAAAACAAGTGGTATGAAACGCTTGCGTTTACTTTGTCGGTTAATTCTTGGACTTGTTCGATTGAACCTCTTGTGACAATTTTCTAGTGGAGATTTACAGTTTGTTCGTAAATATTTAAGTTAAGCAAGTGGTTATGGGACATGAAGCTAAACTCATATATTTACTAGCTTAGTGTAATTGACACTTCTCGCTGATCATGACGATCATCTTTGTGATTTAGACTAGCAATGTGCGATGTCTCTTTGTCTGCGAGGGAGACTAAACCCCGTTTTGTGGAGTTTCGACTCAATTTGTGATGGGGTAGCAACCCATGGTCTTCGGGCCGTTTGTGGAGCTTCGGCTCAATTTGTGATGGTTAGCGACCATGGAATTAGCGTTCCGTTTGTGATACACGTGTTGGTGAGCTTTATGCTCCCGTTTGTGATAGGCCTCCCCCCTTTGTGATTTCTGGATTTCTTGTGTAGATTCCTAGAATTTGTGTTTCACCAATTTTCGTGATTTCCATTGATAAGTTTTATCAATATTTGTGCATTGGTGAATTTGTGTGTCATTGACTTTAGTGGTTTCTGGATTTCTTGTGTAGTCTTCTAGAATTTGTGTGTCATTGACTTTTGTGATTGACGTTGATATTATCGTCAATATTTATGGTATGGTGAACGAAATTAGGAGTATGACGTTTCTTTGATTCTTGTGTAGATTTGGTGACATTGATTAATCTCTTGATGATTATCAACTAAGTATATATTTATATATATATATATATATATATCACAGCTTGGCATTGTGATTATTATGTGTTTAGTCATATCTCTTACTCTATATCGTTTCATCTGATATTTATAGTTAGACTGATCCGTTTATTATTTTCTTATTAAATAATACTCGGGTCAGACCGAGATGTTACAGGTGCTTCTGCTTGACTTCTCATCCGGGATTAACTCCTTGACTTTTGGGTTAACTACTTAGATTAGTAGTTATTTTGTTGTATACATTTGAGATATAGACTCCTTAATGTATACTTATTCTTTTGTGTAGTTCGTGTAACTATTCTTTTGTGATATTGTGGATCTTTTTAGACCACTACTCTGATGTACACTTTCTAGTGTAATATTCATATCTTATTCCGCCTTTGTGATATGAATTGTCTGTGACTGATTTATGTTATGTTTATTTCTATATTTGTTTTCGAAGATATTATAGCCACTGTGTAGTAGCTTTGAGTTTGTGTCGGTATGTCGGATTTCCTCTTGAGATGAAAAGTTATATTTTTATCCGGTATATCGGTACTCGCACAAAGCAATTATACAGATGGTCGCTCCTCAACAGCCTTATTCTCCGTGCTAGTCGACAGCATTCACAGTAATGTTCTTGGCTAGCGTGGGTATAGAGGTGGGGCGTCACATTCGGTGATGAGTGCACGCATCATCGACATTGATTTTCGAGTTTCAGAGTGGGGGAGAGGCCACTTTAATAGCTTCTCTATGCAAGTGATTTTGTAAAACCGTTTTTGATTTCAAATTCCGAAGTATAATTTGATATTTTAGAAAGATATAAGTATATATTTGAAACAATTTAAAATGAGACCGGTGTTCAGTCCTCGAGTTTTGGATTTAATAATTGATTTATTGTTGATTTTCAACTCTTGAATTTAAAATTTGATTTCCCCAACTATTTTGAATGTTCGAACACTTCCAAATCGAGATTAAATTTTCAAAGCTAAGAAATTTCGAAGAGTATAAAATGTTTGATAAAGAATTTAAATTTAGTTTTGAAATGTTTTGAAAAAAAAAGTTGAATAATGGTTTTCAGAAAGGTAAATTGGATATTTCACATAGAAATAGATAGTTTAAAAGTTGTAAAAAAAAGGGATGATTATAAATTTGGAAACCATTTTTGAGTATAATTGATTTTGGGAAAATATTTGGTTTTGAAATTAAATTGGAATTAATAACTAGTACTTATATGGTGATTTTGGAAATGAATTTGTTTGACTTGAATTATTTTAATTTGGAAAATGGGGTAATTTTCTAAGCCTATTATTTTGGGAACTTTGAAATTTAGTATTTAATTTGGAAGAAAATTGGGTGAAATCATATATGATTTTGAAGCTGAATTGATATTGAAATGATTTGAAATGTGAGAACCTTATATTATTAAGCACTTGATTTGAGAGTGGTCGAACTTATATAAAATGGATTGTATAAGTATGAAGTTGATTTGAAATCTATTGATTTGAAAGGTACTCAATTTGGAAAGAGATTTTATATAATCGAAGTCTATATAAGTATGATTTGATCTACTATTGATTTGGAAAGTATTCGATTTGGGGAAAATGGAATCCTATATATATGGACTTTATATAAGTACGATATTTGAAAGTGATTTGAAAAGGTACTATATGATATATATTTTCGAAGTAAAGATATGGAAAGTGCCTTCTGCTTGATATCCGCTTTGTGGCCACATCGTGGATTCATTCTATCGATATTATTCTCTCTGATTTTTGGTTTTTCGGATGTAATACTCGAGTGTTCCCACCATGGCGTAACCCATGGTTTTTTTTTCTCTCGTGAATGCATAGCGCAATTGCCTGGCTGAGTCTGGCCTGGGGGTACGGATTGTTTCCTGGGGGATCCAGGCGTAACCATTGTGTCCTGCAATCTGTGTAGGTCGCGAATAGTAGCGCAACTGCCTGGCTGAGTCTTGCCTAGGGGTACGGATTGTTTCCTGGGGGATCCAGGCGTAACCATTGTGTATCCTGCACTCTACTAGTCATCATGGCGTAACTCGCAGGGCTGAGAAAGCTTACAGATATGGATTGTTTCCTGGGGGACCCAGGCTAACCATTGTGTATCTGCGAACCATGGTTGGACAAAGGTTTTGGTTTGGTTGTTTGTTTGGATTGTACTTTCCATATCTGTTTTTAAAGGTTTTCAAATATTTTCACTGGGTGTTGAAACAAGTCTACTAAGTACTTGAAGAATTCTAGCTTTGTGTCTGATCAACGCATGGCCAGAGTCTGCAAGAACGAGGATAAACTTGTTGAAACATCGAGTTATAAAAGTATTTTCGAAAGGAAAATTTATTTCGATATAATAGTATTTTATTATAAAAGTATTATTATAAAGTTATTTATTATAAAAGTATTTTTCCCAACAAAAAATTTTGAATTAATATTTGAAATTTAAATTCTTATGGTTCTAGATTAATTATTCGTGCCCGATACTATTCCTTGCATCTACCTTATCTGCTCAGTTTAGTTATTCACCTTGATTCTGTTTTCCAAATCTACCTTCCTTCCTTGTTGGATATATCCTTTTTAAATATTTGCTTTACTATCTTATCTTCCTTTGTTTTCCTTCTTTCGTTCCTTTCCGAGGACGAAAAGTTCTGAGTGGGGGAGAGTGTAACATCCCTAGTTTTCTAGCACTTTATTCTTTTATTTATAAAACCATGAAATTTGTTTTGATATATATTTTTAATTTGATTAAATCTTTTCCCAATATTCTAAGTATAAAATGGAAGTTCTGAAAATTTTTTAACTTTGTTTATAGGATAACTCTAATTGGAATTTTAATAAAAGGATTGGATTATCGACTTGCTTTAAAAAATTGGTAATATTTTGTCCATTTGAATAATAAATCGCTTTGTAAATGGTAATAGTAATCAGAGAAGAAGGTAACCATAATTCTATCTTTTATTCAAGTAATAAATTTGAAGAAGATTTATAGTGTACAAGGAAACTGTTAAATTACGCATTTAAAGGGTACGATATTTAATAAATAACGTATAAAATAGAAAATCGTATTAATTAAAAAGCGTTACTTTTGCATTAATTTTGGGCGTATATTATTTCATAGGTTCTACGCATTTTTAAAATTCACACCGCAATATATATATATATATATATATATATGAACAATACTTATTTTGCGGTTGTTCTGCTGATATTTGTTGTATACTTTTTAAAGAAAAAGATAAATATTACGAAAGGAAATAAAATTTTACCTTAACTACATAAATAAATATACAAGTAGGCGTGCATTCTTTTGAGAGGGAAAGAAATAAATTTTCTCTTTCCGTTACCTCCTTTTATCTAATAGAAATAAAACGCATTGTTTAAAAACGTTCAAACCATAAATTAGTGACGTTTTCTTCTACTTAAATCAACGCCATCTAAATATTTAGTGCTTGCCTTTTTCTTTCCCTGAACCAACGCACTCACGTACGAAATTTATTGTCACTTCGCTACTCTAAATTCACGCAAGTTATTATAAGATAAGGTAACGTTCGAAATCAAATATCATTCCGTTTCCTCAGCTATCAAAGGCCAATTCTCTCATTTAAACACGTTGCAATAAATTTGTCCAAAATTCTATTCCGTTCAAGGATAAAATAATTGCTTGCCGCCTTTAAAATCCAATCAACAAATCAAGTGCTTGCATGCCTGTTTTGGTTACTCAAAATTTTCGCAAGCTTCACCTAAATACTGGAAACGTTGCATTATTACTTCACCTCATTTTTAGCTCTGTTAATAAACATTAAATGGAAGCAACTTATCCCTTACCTGTGTGAACGAAATTACTAAATCTCAAAAGAAAAAAATCATGCAACTTCCTATTTTATAACACGTTCGGAATGTTCAATTATTTTCTACCCTTTTTTTTTCCATAATCCAAGTAATAAAAACCCACGCACCTTTTTATTGCATTGAAATCATTTATTTCAAAATGTGACTTGCCGTTTTCTCTACTTATTGATTTGCAAACAAACGAAATTCCTTGACCATAAAACTTGCATGCTTTGATTGTGCATCTTATTATTTCCTTGCGTACAAAGCAACGAAAATATAGCTCCTATAAAAACTATACACGTCCCTAGATTTGCCGTTTATAGGCAAATGAGATTTCTTGCCATAAAATAAATTGCTTTAATAAATTTCATAACTTCGAAATTTAAGGGACTGTAACTATTCCCAATTCAGTACAAACGTTCTATTCTTTAATTCGAACGTCTCAAATTGGAAATTTTGATTTTTGATTGCTCCCTGCCTTTTTTCACCTTAATCTATTGATGGTACATTGATTTCCTTTTTCATTCCTAACCTTAGGCCCTACGCATTGTTTTGTAACCATTGAGAAAAGCAAACGTACGTTTGCATTGATTTTTTTTAAATCAAACGGTCCATAATTTATTGCTTTACGTTGGGTTAATTAATTTGAACGTTACTTTTGTGGCGTTTCTTTTTTTTTATCGGTTGCTCCAGTCTCTTGGATTCCAATTCATACTTATATATATATATATATATATATATATATTCCATTCTCTTCTATCTGCATCATTGTTCTCTTTTGTCTCCCCTGTTCATTTTCTCTCTGCCATTATATTCCTCCTCCCCTTCGTTTCTTCTTTCAGACCCAAACGAAAAAAAAATGTTGAGAAGCTGCTCGCTCCACCTCCAACGTCCGTTCACCATCTCACTCTACTACTTCGGCTGCGTATCTATATATAGTGGATACAAATCCTTATTCAAGTTTGGGTATGTTTTATGTTTTTATATATTTTACAAGTTATAATATTAGTTCCATTTGTTTTTACTTGAACTATAATATGTCAGGACGTGCCTTGATTTTTCTTTTATGCGTTATGTTTATGTTTACATAAGTATAAATTGTTGATTCGGTCTGTTTATATAAGTTGGGTTATATAAGTTACAGTATGTATTGTTGGGGATGCAGATTAAGGATCTTAAGGCAGAAATAACACTAAGGGGGGGGTGAATAGTGTTTTAAAGAATATATGAACTATATGACTAAATTAAAACTTTCAACACAAATCTAAACAGAATTCTAACACAGAATGATCACAGAACATATAACAAATGCAAATAGTAAAGTAAAGCAAGTAAAAGGAAAACACACCGGATTTTATACTGGTTCGGAATCCTCCTACATCCAGTCCTACACCAAGGCAATATTCTTGTACAGATTTTTATAAGCCAATATCCAAATTACAACCCTCAATTTCTAAGGCCTTGAGGAACCCTCATATCTCCGATTCTGGGGTAAACTCTCTTGATTTACGGGACACAAGATCACCCTAATACTTCTTAATAACAATCCATTTGAATGGATAGACTCTATGGACTTTTTAAATACAAATTGATCCTATAACTCTGAATAGCACTTTGATCTTTAGTAGAATGATGGAGAATCAAATAGAGAGAGTATCTAAATGATTTCCTATTGAGAATTTGGCAGAATGATGGCACGATCTTGAAAATATGAAGTTTTATGGATATGGAATGGTGGAGAAGAAAGAGTGAAGAAAAATAAGAAAGTAGTTGTTAAAAAATTCGTTTTGGAAGCCTTTATATAGATGCACAACAATCATAACCATTGGCAAAAGGTTTTTGAACGAATGGACACTTCTTTTGAAATTTGAATTTTGAATCCAACTATCACCATGTCGACATGGGGTATCCCCATATGTCGACATCCCTCAGTTCAAAATTGTAGAGATGTTGTTTTGTAAAAGTATTTGAATTTAAAACAAGTTGAAACTTCTCTGAAGCAAAATAAAGTGTTTAAACAATATTTTGAGATACAGAATGAATATAAACATTATTTTAAATATATATATATAATTGATATAGACCGTCAATTATATAAGTAATATTTAAAATCAGAATAAGTTTTGATGTTTTAAAAATAGAAGTTTTTAAAATCAGAATAGAGGAATATTTCAAGGCTAAAACAAAGTTTGAAAATATTTTTGGAAACATGATTTTGAAAGCTAAAACATTTTGAAAACAGATTTAAAAACATTTTGAAAAATCTATTCAAACTGAAATTGCAAGAACCTTCCTACAGAGCTCCTCCATAGGACTCGAGAACTTGTACAAAGTAGTTTAAATGATTTTGATTTTCGTGGGTTTGTAAGCCACTTGTCGTAGGTTTGTAAGCTACTTGTCGTGGGTTTGTAAGCCACTGGTTTCGATAGAAATTGGGTTCCATCCCAAAAGAAAATTGGAAGAAAGATGAGAGTGCTATTATGAAGTTTTAACAAAATACTAGACACTTATCTTGAGATCTTGAAATCTTGATTCTCTAGAGTCTTGAATCTCTAATCTTCATCTTGATGCTTGAGTCTTTATACTGATCAGTCTTCGATAGTACCTGCATATATTTCCTATATACATATATATATATCTATGTGTATGAAAATGTTAGTATATATTTTATAAAGTAAAGTATAATAACTATATAAGGTTGTTGTCATCAAAACATCATCAACTCAGTTCCTAACATGTATAATATAAATTATCTTAAGTCATAAAAGTTGGTACAGTTTATATTTTTAAGATATATTAAGTTTAAAAGTATAATATATATGGTAGTTGATACGTTGCAAATAAACATGCATTATATATATGTATTTATATTTTAATTAGTATTATTTCAACATATATATTGCATACATGTCTGATTTTAGTGTATATACGTTTTGTTGAAAACAATGATTTGGAATGTATGTATATTAAATTTAGAATATGTTTTAATATTGATTTTAATATTTTATTTACAAGGGTTACTTTATAAAGATTTAAATTTTTAAATGATGTTGGATATTTGTGACGCCCCACCTCTATACCCACGCTAGCCAAGAACACTACGGTGTAATGCTGTCGACTAGCACGGAGAATAAGGCTGTTGAGGAGCGACCATCCGTGTAATTTCTTTGCGCGAGCACCGATATGTCAGATAGTATAGCATGCATTTCATTTAAGGAGGAAATCCGACATACCGATGAAAACTCAAAGCTATCACGCGGTGGCTATATATAATCTTCTGAAACGAATATAGAAATAAGCATAACATAAATCAGTCACAGATAATTCATATCACAAAGGCGGAAATAGATATGAATATACCACACTAAAAGTGTTTATCAGAGTAGTGGTCTAACAAGATCCACAATAACACAAAAGAATAGATCACAGAATCTCATATATATATATATATATACAATAACTGATGTCAGTTACAATACACGTGGTACAATACATATGATACAACAACATTTGTCGACTCTGGAAGTTACATATAAAGTACATTAACATATATAATATACATGAATACATATCTTCCAATACAATTACAGACTTCTATAAATGATGTCGACTACTCCAAAAGGTATGAAAGGACCTCATAGCTCTAGCAGCAACCTGAATCAAGATATCTACAACCTGTAAATGCTCGGTCTGACCCGAGTATTAAATTCAAAAGAAAATAATACCCGGGTCAGTCTAATTCAAACTCAGTTATTAGTGCATAGAGGCAGTAATAATCAAATAATAATTAGACGACAGTCACAGAAATAAATTTACCTATCTGATTCTTAAATAAGAAATCGGATAACAGTAAATATAACGCGAACTAATTCAAAACAATTGGAACATCAATTAAAAGGTCAACACGAGTAGGGCTGCAGTATACGCACGCGTATACTGCCTCGCCACTACAACATCTGGAATACGAAATAGATCCATAAATCAAAAGCAAAAGAGGTAACACCAAAACCAATACCGTGTGGCTGCAGTTCACGCTTGCATGCACTGCCGTGCCACTACAGTGATGATGTACCCATTGAATACCGTGTGGCTGCAGTTCACGCTTGCGTGCACTGCCTTACCACTATAGTGACGATGTACCCAATGAAAATTCACAAGCATCGCCGCGAATGTCATAAGGCCTAGTGTCGATCAAAATTGCAGAGACAAATGCGAAAGCGGTCAAGAAAAGATGACAACAAACTGCAGCCGAAAACCCAATTACAACAATCAAACGAATGCAGCAGGGTACTGCACAGTGTAAATGGTGAGCAAACAAAATGCCACCAAGTGAATAAAACAACACTGCAACATTCAGGAAGTAGCAAATGTAGTAAACAAGTGATGCAGGCAACGAGTGCACCAGCAAAACAAGTTGAAACAAAGTGTATAGGAACAAGTCAAGGTGAACAATGGCAAATACTGCAATGAAGACTATTGCAAATTTCAAAAAACACCACTGAACCAGCAAAGCACATGTGTGCAGGCCAGGTACACAGTAAAGAACAAGAATGTCACAAGTAACAATATGGTTCAATGTCACAAACATGAACAACCCAGTATGGAAAATGAATGGAGCAATGAGCAAGCCAACATCAGTGACACAGCCTCAACAAAAGAATGGCTTTGGATAACCATATATGAACATGAAGTAGTGACAATACACAAAGAGAATGCAAAGCAAAATGGCCAAAAGAATGACATGAACAGTGAACATCAAGTGATAGCATGCACATGTATACAACATAAAGTATGAATGACTTGAATAATCATCATATAAAACTGCATGAACAAGAGTAGAAACGGCAGCAACTCGAAGCACTTATCAAATTGCCAATCCCAGTGTACATATGAAGACCAAAGTGCAATACTAGGTGAATGGATTCATATTTACACATGCATGTTAACATAACCAGGCAGCAGGTCAACTCAGGACATCAAAACAACCCAGTGGAGCAATCACATAAAAGTCGAACATATTATCAAGTCAGAGCCGAGTTTGACAGTGTCAAACATCGAATTGATAAGCTTATAACACGTACCACTTCAAGTTCAAAGGGGACATGATCAAGACGGTGTCCAAGGAAATCAAACAAGACTGAGAATATCTGCAGTGGTACAACTCAAGGGTTTACCAGAAGTCAAAATGTGAAGTCACGAAAGAAATCAAAGTCTCAGGTCAAAAACAGTCGACAAATCCAAGTTAAAACTCAGCAAGGTACAAGTCGAAGTCACTCGAAGTCAACCTCGTAGTGGCCATGAAGTTAATCCAACTCGATACACAAAAATTCATATGGCCGAAGTCATTAATGTATATGGAAGTGAAGTCGAGAGTCAACGTATCAAAGCCGTGAAATCATTGCCGTAGATATCAAATCACACAAATATACGAAATTGCCAAAACCAGAAATCATCTCCAACATCCATACGAAAATCGAAAACATCAACATCTCAACAAAACAGTGCCGAGAAAACCAAGTACAAATAGATGTGAGTAAAACTCACACAAGTTCAAATCGAAATCACTAAAATTCGAAGCAATAATCAGCCAAGAATTCAAGCAACAAAACACACAAATAACTCGAGCCAAGAATTAGATGTGAGCAAACTCACCTTTGCCACGAACGGAAGCGAAGATGAACGAGCGCGAGGGCGAGCAGCCATTAATTGATGAAGCCCTAATTCTCGAACGAAGGAGAACGAATGAAGACGAGCCCCATCAAGCAGCCAGGACGAAGTTGAGCTCGAACTGACGAAGCCGATCCTCCCGAAGCCCTAATTGGTGATGACGATCGATGGAGCACGAGGCCGCCACCATTTTTGTTCTCTCGGTGGTTTTAGGTTTCGAACGAATAATAGAAAATGAGAAAGAGGGGATTGGGTTTAAGTCGAAGAAAAAGGAAAGGGTATTGGGTTTTTAAAATTTTCACGGCCCAAAAAAAAATAAACCACTATTTAAAAATCAAAGCCCCTCAAACTTTATAACCATTTGTAATTTAAAATTTAAAAAACTTCAATTTGAAAATTGACGAAAATATCGGGTTGTTACAGACTCCCCTCTTTAAAGAAATTGCGTCCTCGCAATCTTAAGGAATAAATGGGCAAAAGGTAACAACCATAAGAATATATCAACACACGATGAAGAAATTTGAAATAGGAAGTTCACCATATAGAGCATGAGAGAGAGAGAGAGACTAAACGTGTTTGCTCGATGAATTCTCTAGATTCCTAAGTGAAATCCATAGGATTTGAGAACCAATAAACTTTCACGAGAAAAACATCTTTATTTCGAGGGTGCTGAACCCCCGAAGCATTGATGTGAATAGAATGTTGCTCAAAGTCAAATGTGGTGAAACTTCAATTTCTTCAATAATACCGGGCTCAAGAATAAAAATCGGAATCCCTAAGGCATTTCCGTAAAAGAAAGACGCGTGAAACACGCCATGAATAACAGAAAATTGAGCCGGTAATAAGAGGCGATAAGCCAAGAAACCAATACGTTCAGTGATAGGAAATGGCCCAATATATCGAGGCACTAACTTTCCCGACCGACTGAAACGCACAACACCTTTCATAGGTGAAACACAAATAAATTTGGAACAAGGGCGTAGTACGATGACAGTACGCCAGATAAATCAAAGTTCCATTAATTCGAAACACCGACGTAGTACAAAAACGGTACGTCCAATGAACCGAAAAGTCGGGACATCGATATAGTACAATAACGGTACATCCGATGAACCGATCAACATAAAAGAACATCAGACGCAAGTCCATAAAAGGAAATGAGACGAAGCTCAAAAAAATAGAAATACATCAAAACGTCTGATGAACTTGGTAAAAAGATGATTCCCTTCGGACATCATCAGAGGAACAACCAATTGTTGCCTTCGACTAAGTGCATCTGCAACACGATTTCCCTTTCCGGGAAAATTCAAAGAATATCAGGATCATAAGATACAAGGAACTCGAGCCAACGTGGTTGACGCAAATTAAGTTCCTTATGAGAAAATAAACATTCCCAAAATTTATGATCAGGGCAGAGAACAATTTCTCACCCAAAATAATGATGCCAAAGTTTTAAAAGCGAAATCAATAGCCACGAGCACTAGATCATGAGTGGCATATCTAGTCTCAATAGGCATAAATGATTCAGAAGCATCCAAACCAATACGATTAGCAGTGGTACAAAAATAATGACTTGGTTCCCTTCGGGAATCGCAAGGATAGAAGTATCGAAAAAGAGTTGTTTTGAATAATATTCCTTTTTCGAAAAGCTAAATCTTTCAAAAATCGTGTCTGATTGTCTCATCAAAGCGTCTAGGAGATTCCTATCGATAACGTTGATCAAGCGCATCGACCAGAATTCTTAAAGCACTCAATGGGCAATACAATCACAAAATCATCTTTTGATTTCATAAAAGAAATCCACAAATTCTCAACAAAATCTAATTATCAATAGATAATCAGATAACAGAAAAACTGAATAATTACAATTATCAGCTATGTTCAATTATCAAAATGATAATAGAACCTTAAATATCTAATTATCACAAGCGATAATCAGAAATAGCAAGATTATCACAAATATCTGATTATCAAAAACGATAATCAGAAATCACAAATTGTTTCAATTAACGAGTCCGGAATTAACCGAAATAGCAAACGCACATGTCCCATAACACGAGTTTTACTAAATCGTTTAGTTCTCTTCATCGTTTCCTTGAAAGTGCAAAACTGTGTATTTTAAAATAACATTTTACATTCTCAAACGGACAAGTCCGGAATTAAGCGAATCAGTAAAAGAATGGGGTCATAGTCCTCGATTTTTCTGAAACGTTTAAATCGCTTCCTCATTCTTTTGAAAGCGTAAACTGTAAAATTTTTGTAAACAATTTTAATTTTAATTTTGAAACAATTTTGAAGAATAACAAATTTTTAAAACACGTGATTAAAATAGCAACGTCAGTAGCAACTTCGACATACGTCAAAATTTCATCGAAATAATTGGCATCAAAATATAATACCAATGAATTTTCGTTCATCAAAAATGTCACAAGAATCTTCTCAAAGATAGGAAGGGGTATCATACCCTAAACTTGTATTCATAACAAGTCAATAACACGCGAATTCACCAATGCACAAAAATTGATAAAACTTATCAATAGAAATCACGAAAATTGGTGAAGCACAAATTCTAGAAATCATCACAAGAAATCCAGAAATCACAAGATGAAAGTATGTGTGACGACTCGGATTTTGCCCGCTCGAAAATCGACATCCATACCTCAAATCGTATTCGAATGCCATAGATTCGACCGTTCAAATCCGATTCGCCGGAGCTTATAACAAACATTAAGTAAACAACACAGCGGAATAAAAGAATAATACATTGATATACAGCTTTGATACAATATCTGATACAACAGATGATCCAATAGATATCAATATACATCAGAGATATGATACAATAAAACGGCAGCGGAAAAGAAAATAGATAACATCTAGCAGCGGAACAAATAACTCTAAAATAGTCTTCAAGAGAGAACTCCAAAAATAACTGCAACTCCATTTCCAAGAACTAATCTACTACATCTGACTATCTGAAAAACCCAACTCTAGACTGCTCGTGTAGAAATATAACGAGCACCCAGAGTTTAGGAAAGAAAACAATAAACTCCGGATCAGTCGTGGGACTGGTGTGAGCAACAAAAACAGTTTATCTTTAAAAACATTCAATAAAAGATTTTCAAAGTCAATTCGCAATGCTTTTTAAAAATGAGACTACCATAAGGCCTCCCACACACACACAATGCAAACGCAGAATCGGAGGAGATTTCTCCTTATGATAGTCAAAGATGCTTGATACGCATTAAAAGAAACGTTTGATATTATTACTAGTGCATAGTGTAGGAAAAATTCATTTCGAAAGTAGAATATAAATCTTAGCCAACATACGACCATTATCGTATGCCTACTATAGCTAACCATGTTCAATAGCAGGTTACCGCCACATTCCATGGCAGGTTATACAACTAATACTGTACAAGGTTCGTATTGTTTCTTTGGATTTCCAACGAATGATCAGGCCAAGGAACTTCCCATTTCCACATGAGAATGCCTCTGGATGGACATCCCCGAGAACCAAACCGGATCTCTACCAACACAAGGCTGGGTTACCCCAACTGAGTAACAACTGACCGAATATGCCATCCCCCGGTCCTTTGGGACCTTTATCCGAGAGCTCTCTAATCAATTCACACAATCATAACAAAGTGTTTTCAACATGAGTAAGTATCTGGGCTCCATACCATGATACCACCCTTTTCCATAAGGAAATGCACATATCCTAAAGGGCGCTACCCCTCATAACCTTGCTGCTTCTTTCCTGTTTTGACCATTCACGGGGTGTGAGGCTCGACGAAGTCACGTCCACAAAAACATACTTTATACAAAAGCCATGCTTTGGGTCAACAAATGATCATAGAAATGATCACCAGGATAGACGATCAAACAAATGATCCTATCACAAATAATCAACACAATGATCATTTCACAGCAACACTCAGTATGTCACATTACCAAATTGGGAATATATCGCTGATAACATTCAACTACATAACCTCTGAGCTCGTACATCTCAGAGAAGGGTGTTAAGCTAAGAGAATAAATTCTCCGCCACCAACAGAAATATATTTGAAAGAAATCGGCTTTATATCTCAATTTGTAATGTCAGACATACAATCCATACAAGTCTGTTCCGGGCTCGAACAGAACCGAAGGCACTTACAAAGAAGTCCTTGCAATCCGGATATTCACAATCCCGATCGGATTTTCCATCACTTAGGGAGTTTCTATACCGGCGCGACTCGGTGCAGAAACAATCGATAGGTCATCCTATCGCTTTCGCAAATACCCGGTCTTCATCACCGGTCTTCAAATGCTATCCATAACGACGTATCACATATTCGGAATGGGTTATACGACACAAAGGTCCTTTCCCGGCTAAACCGAATAGTGAGCGAAAATATTTCAAAAACAAATGGATAATGGGATTTCAATTAAGTCACAACTTATTTCCCAAAACTTTTCTTCAAATGGTTTAATCAATTACCATTTCAAATCTTTTAACAAAAAAGATTTATTTTCACAACCTTTAACGGTTTAAACAATTTTCACATTTTAATTTTTTAAACAAAAGATTCATTCACAGATTTTCCAAATCAATTTTCATTTCAATTTGATTAACTCGTTAAATCTTTAAATCAAAGATTTAACTTATAGCCTTCAAAACAATTTCATTTCAATTTGATTTAAACAAATCATCAATTTAAATCTGTTAAAATAAACAGATTTAATTCATAGCTTTCAAAAAGAATTCATTCATAACTTAGGAAAATCATTTCTCTATTCAATCTTGAAATTCCCCTAATTAACTGGAATCTCAGTTCTTATCTAAAAGTATTTATCATTTGAAAACATCAGTTTTCATTTTGGAAATCTGATTCATTTATTCGAGTTGAAATCCTTGGTTTAAATTCAAATTCCCAAAAATAATACTTTAAAAATGATTTAACTCCTAATGACTAGTATAATATCATTAATCCCTAGTTTCAAATTACAGAATTCAATTTGAATATTGATGTCAAATTTAAATTAAAACACTTAATCCAGTTATTCAAAATAAATTTCCATCTTTGAAATTCCATTTCAAAAAGCTTTTCACTTCTATTCCAATTCCATTTCCAAAACATTTGAATTTAAAAATTCAAATTTTAACTATTTCAAAAATCTGTGACTTAACCGATTTCCTCGTGAAATCCATAATTGTGTGTGTATGGTGTGGTCCAGGGGTTATACACAATAGTGCAACAGCATAAATCATCACAAATTTGCAATCACAAAATATCGTTAAGCAGTATATCCCAATAATGCTTATCTATATACATAGATTCACAGATAGAAAATATGAATGCATTATAATAAATAAATTACATTCATCACAGATCATACTGAAACAATTCATAGCACAAAACATAGCATATCAGAGATATCGAACAGTTCAACAATCAATAGAATTCAAATCTCTATAAGTGAACCCAATTATATAATTATCTGATAAATTTAAATCAGATGGGTAATCAGATGGGTCATTAATCTGGTTAATTAACATCAATCAATTCCAAATCATTTGATTAATTGTCCTTTAATCATTTATTTATTTAAATTAATCAACCTTAAAAAAAAATTTAAATAATTAACCCTCAATAAATTAATTTTTCTTAATTAATTACAATAATTAATTTATTACGCTATCCTTAAATTAATTATTGCTTAATCACTTGATTAATCAATTTTTTTATCATTAATTTATATTTGATTAGTAACCCTTAATTTACAAATTAATTATTCCTTACTTAAATTAAACTTTTAATTACTTACTCAAATTAATAAACTATCCATTTTAATTTTTAAATTTTCATTAACTTACAGTAGCATTCATTTTTTTTATCACTTACAAATATATTTGAAACCATTTATTTTAAATTTACTTTTGAACTTCATTCTAAATATTCAAGTTTTAAAATGGATACCAATTGATTTTAAATAAACTTTAAAACTAACTTTTAAAACCTTTAAATTTACAAGTTTAAAGTAATACTTTATTTACTTCAAAATCTGGGAATTTATTTTAGGTTTAAACTTTAAAGTTTATCTTGTTAAAATTCTTCATTTACAAATTTCAAATCTACTTTAAATTCGATTTTTCTTCAAACATTCAATTGCTTTTGAATTACTTAAACCAATTTAAACTTTTGAACTTTATTTATGTTCAAACTAAATTTCAATTCAAACTTGAATTACATTTATATTTTGGTTTGCAACTCAATTCAAAACCTTGATTTATAAGTTTAAAATTTAATTTAGAAATCCTGACCCAGAAAACAAGTTCAGGTTTAAAGACCTGATAACAAAATTTTCCCATGTATTTGTTTAAAATTTGCTTCGAGTAAACTACTCAAATCCCCTGAGTATGCTTCGAGTCAACATACGAGAATTACCCAGCTTCTTCTTCAACAACGCAACCCACTGCCAAACTCATATCCCAACGTGCACGTGCACGTGTACGCGCACGATCGTCGACGCCGACCATCAACGGCCATCTCTGCAAGTCACAAACCAAACTCGCGACCCATCCAACAATCGAAACATTCCTCACCTCTCTCGCATTAAAAACAAGCTCGAAAGTGAAGCCTGGAACAAACCTGGCAACGCACGTTGGAGCCACCTCTGATCCCTGTCAACGCCTCGTACTCACGACTCCGACCACGAGAATTCACGCAACTCCGGCCATCGATGCGTCTACGACCCAGCTTCCATTTCCCAAACTGTCGCGTCACTCGAACCATCAGAGGGAACGAACGAATCGATTTCATGATCTTACCTAAAACTAGGGTTAGAAATAAAAACTCCTCCCCATCATCGCCACAGTCCCCTTCGCCACCTCCGGCCATTTTTCCTGGCAACCCCGTAGGCTCGTCTACCACCCCCAACAACCCCGACCCCTCTGATCAACGAGACCGACCCCGGCGACTCGAAATGGAAAAATTGAACAAACCCAAACCACTCTCATACTACACCATTTAAAATCATCAAATTAGGTTTAAAAATCATGTTATTGTTTACTGATTCAGCTTGCATAACTCAATTTGAAAATTAAAAGATTCGAAAAAGGACAAATCTTGAGTTAGTTCAGATGGTTTGGGTTTCCAGAGACCATCTTAAGTTGCTTCCATTTTAAATAAATTTTTAAACTTAGATTATGGTGATACAAACATCTTTCGTTTGAATTTGAAGTTCAATCATCAATCAGAAAGGGAGTTAATGATTTTTTTTTCCAACAGTTTGGGTTTTAAACTGGAAACAGATGCAAGTTTAAAACAACAGCCTGTAGATTCTACTTCCAATTTACCCATATACTCAGATGATTATATATGCACAAACATACATAGATATATATATACACACACACACACAACACACACACTTATCCACAGATTCAAACCCCTAAAAAAAAAGAATGTTACTCACAGGCATTTCAGTAAACATAGAAAACTGGTTTGAGTTACTCACTTGGTTTTGTTGAAGTGGAGAAGAACAGCATATAAAATCATTCAGATATCCATATGTATACACAGAGAGATACATATGTAACAATATACATAATCCAGATTTCAACTCTATAATCAGGTTCATATGTTTAAGCTTTTAAAAAGGGTGTTACTCACTTGATTTCCAGGAAATGAATAGGTTTCTTCAATTTGGAAACAGATTTGCATTTTCAAGCTAAAGCTTTTAATTTGATCCTCTGGTCTGAAGTTGATTGTATTGTTGTCTAAATTTTGAATCCTTGTTTAAGTATGAAGTAGTATCTACTTCAGATTTTAGCTTCAAGGAACGAGCTGATGAAAATATATAGGAGAGCAAGTTTATAAGTTGATGTATATATAAAAGAGGAGTTGTACAGGTTGATTATTGTTCTATGCAAGGTGATGTTACCTTCTCTTTGTACTATAAGCATGGTTGAAGATGCTTTGTCCAATAATTCTTTCTTCTTTTTATTTATTAATTATGCAGACATTTCTGTTGGTGGCCGAAATCATGCTTCAGTGGCTTGAGATATCTTAGTCCTAGGCTGCAATACTTTAGTATGCTAGAGAATATGGCATTTAATGCTTTGTACATTATGTTCTTACTTAAACATATACTTGCTGTCCTTGCATTCAAAAGTGTATACAGATTTTTCAACTTAGCCTACATATTCTTTTCTTGCCCACGTACTATATTTTTTTCTTTTTTTCTTTTTTTTTTTCAAAAAGTTGGACAGGAATATCTTTATTTGGAGGCTGAAGATTTATTAGCATAAATTAGTTGTATCATATTAGATAGACAATGGTGGCTGCAACTCTACTTTTGCTTAGTACTTATATTTATTTGGTTCCATACTTAACTTTTATTTATCTCTATTTATAACTCAAATGTTTATTTTACTTCTATTTTTAGTTTAAATAATTATCATAAATTTTACTTTAAAAATTATTGTTTTATATTTCTCTATATATACACATATATTTTATATAACTCAAATATCATCATTTATAAATTTTTAAATCAATTTATTTATTTATTTTTATACTTGTGTCCAAAGTATATTATTTATTTTTCAAAATCATTTATTTAAGAATTTATTTAAAATCCAATATATACATATATATTCTCGTATATACAAATTTTCAAACCCATATGACTTAATATATTTTCTATTTGAATCGGGGAAACTCGCATCATTTATAATCAATTTTATAAATTTTTATTCAAAATTTCATTTAATTATTAATTTAAATTAAATTAAAATCTAGGGTCGTTACAAACTTCCCCCCTTAAAAGAATTTCGTCCTCGAAATTCGCAGGCACGAAAACAACACAGAGATAGACAGGTTTGATCTCCTATAATTTCTCAAACTTAAGATATGAATTCCAAACTCAGGTCGAAATATCTTAAAATACATACCAATTTGTCCCTCTACGGACTTCGATATTCACAAGAAATCACAACAGAATTTCAAAATTTGGTTTTAAACAAAATCGTGTTATCGATATAATTCTAATCATTCTTCATATTCTATTAATCAATTTTAACTCAATTTTTAAAATTTCCAATTTAATTTAAATTCTCTATCTCAATTTTCCAATTTATATTCATTAAGGTTTAAATCAAAAACCGATAAGAAACTGATGAAAATACGAAGTAAAATTTCTACAACGATTCGTAGGGCCATCATCACACCGAAATTTCTTTCTGTACCTGTCACGAAGCAAATCAAAATAATTTTGAAACGAATCAAAGGAGATTGATAGAGAAAGTTATTTCCACTGTTGTTACAGACTTTTGACTAATTATAGTCGTATTTCCTTGTCCCCTATCTTGTTCTCTTCTTGCACCCATACTCACTATTAGCGGATAGTAAGAGAATTTACTGAGGCATTCGAACAGATACCTTAGGGATTACTCATTCTAGGGATACTTCACCCTATCTCTAATGAGTTACTTAATGTGTTACACTCCTGAGCTAAAGTTTCACCTTAGCTCTGATACCAAATGTGACGACTCGGATTTTGCCCGCTCGAAAATCGACATCCATACCTCAAATCGTATTCGAATGCCATAGATTCGACCGTTCAAATCCGATTCGCCGGAGCTTATAACAAACATTAAGTAAACAACACAGCGGAATAAAAGAATAATACATTGATATACAGCTTTGATACAATATCTGATACAACAGATGATCCAATAGATATCAATATACATCAGAGATATGATACAATAAAACGGCAGCGGAAAAGAAAATAGATAACATCTAGCAGCGGAACAAATAACTCTAAAATAGTCTTCAAGAGAGAACTCCAAAAATAACTGCAACTCCATTTCCAAGAACTAATCTACTACATCTGACTATCTGAAAAACCCAACTCTAGACTGCTCGTGTAGAAATATAACGAGCACCCAGAGTTTAGGAAAGAAAACAATAAACTCCGGATCAGTCGTGGGACTGGTGTGAGCAACAAAAACAGTTTATCTTTAAAAACATTCAATAAAAGATTTTCAAAGCCAATTCGCAATGCTTTTTAAAAATGAGACTACCATAAGGCCTCCCGCACACACACACAATGCAAACGCAGAATCGGAGGAGATTTCTCCTTATGATAGTCAAAGATGCTTGATACGCATTAAAAGAAACATTTGATATTATTACTAGTGCATAGTGTAGGAAAAATTCATTTCGAAAGTAGAATATAAATCTTAGCCAACATACGACCATTATCGTATGCCTACTATAGCTAACCATGTTCAATAGCAGGTTACCGCCACATTCCATGGCAGGTTATACAACTAATACTGTACAAGGTTCGTATTGTTTCTTTGGATTTCCAACGAATGATCAGGCCAAGGAACTTCCCATTGCCACATGAGAATGCCTCTGGATGGACATCCCCGAGAACCAAACCGGATCTCTACCAACACAAGGCCGGGTTACCCCTAACTGAGTAACAACTGACCGAATATGCCATCCCCCGGTCCTTTGGGACCTTTATCCGAGAGCTCTCTAATCAATTCACACAATCATAACAAAGTGTTTTCAACATGAGTAAGTATCTGGGCTCCATACCATGATACCACCCTTTTCCAGAAGGAAATGCACATATCCTAAAGGGCGCTACCCCTCATAACCTTGCTGCTTCTTTCCTGTTTTGACCATTCACGGGGTGTGAGGCTCGACGAAGTCACGTCCACAAAAACATACTTTATACAAAAGCCATGCTTTGGGTCAATAAATGATCATAGAAATGATCACCAGGATAGACGATCAAACAAATGATCCTATCACAAATAATCAACACAATGATCATTTCACAGCAACACTCAGTATGTCACATTACCAAATTGGGAATATATCGCTGATAACATTCAACTACATAACCTCTGAGCTCGTACATCTCAGAGAAGGGTGTTAAGCTAAGAGAATAAATTCTCCGCCACCAACAGAAATATATTTGAAAGAAATCGGCTTTATATCTCAATTTGTAATGTCAGACATACAATCCATACAAGTCTGTTCCGGGCTCGAACAGAACCGAAGGCACTTACAAAGAAGTCCTTGCAATCCGGATATTCACAATCCCGATCGGATTTTCCATCACTTAGGGAGTTTCTATACCGGCGCGACTCGGTGCAGAAACAATCGATAGGTCATCCTATCGCTTTCGCAAATACCCGGTCTTCATCACCGGTCTTCAAATGCTATCCATAACGACGTATCACATATTCGGAATGGGTTATACGACACAAAGGTCCTTTCCCGGCTAAACCGAATAGTGAGCGAAAATATTTCAAAAACAAATGGATAATGGGATTTCAATTAAGTCACAACTTATTTCCCAAAACTTTTCTTCAAATGGTTTAATCAATTACCATTTCAAATCTTTTAACAAAAAAGATTTATTTTCACAACCTTTAACGGTTTAAACAATTTTCACATTTTAATTTTTTAAACAAAAGATTCATTCACAGATTTTCCAAATCAATTTTCATTTCAATTTGATTAACTCGTTAAATCTTTAAATCAAAGATTTAACTTATAGCCTTCAAAACAATTTCATTTCAATTTGATTTAAACAAATCATCAATTTAAATCTGTTAAAATAAACAGATTTAATTCATAGCTTTCAAAAAGAATTCATTCATAACTTAGGAAAATCATTTCTCTATTCAATCTTGAAATTCCCCTAATTAACTGGAATCTCAGTTCTTATCTAAAAGTATTTATCATTTGAAAACATCAGTTTTCATTTTGGAAATCTGATTCATTTATTCGAGTTGAAATCCTTGGTTTAAATTCAAATTCCCAAAAATAATACTTTAAAAATGATTTAACTCCTAATGACTAGTATAATATCATTAATCCCTAGTTTCAAATTACAGAATTCAATTTGAATATTGATGTCAAATTTAAATTAAAACACTTAATCCAGTTATTCAAAATAAATTTCCATCTTTGAAATTCCATTTCAAAAAGCTTTTCACTTCTATTCCAATTCCATTTCCAAAACATTTGAATTTAAAAATTCAAATTTTAACTATTTCAAAAATCTGTGACTTAACCGATTTCCTCGTGAAATCCATAATTGTGTGTGTATGGTGTGGTCCAGGGGTTATACACAATAGTGCAACAGCATAAATCATCACAAATTTGCAATCACAAAATATCGTTAAGCAGTATATCCCAATAATGCTTATCTATATACATAGATTCACAGATAGAAAATATGAATGCATTATAATAAATAAATTACATTCATCACAGATCATACTGAAACAATTCATAGCACAAAACATAGCATATCAGAGATATCGAACAGTTCAACAATCAATAGAATTCAAATCTCTATAAGTGAACCCAATTATATAATTATCTGATAAATTTAAATCAGATGGGTAATCAGATGGGTCATTAATCTGGTTAATTAACATCAATCAATTCCAAATCATTTGATTAATTGTCCTTTAATCATTTATTTATTTAAATTAATCAACCTTAAAAAAAAAAATTTAAATAATTAACCCTCAATAAATTAATTTTTCTTAATTAATTACAATAATTAATTTATTACGCTATCCTTAAATTAATTATTGCTTAATCACTTGATTAATCAATTTTTTTATCATTAATTTATATTTGATTAGTAACCCTTAATTTACAAATTAATTATTCCTTACTTAAATTAAACTTTTAATTACTTATTCAAATTAATAAACTATCCATTTTAATTTTTAAATTTTCATTAACTTACAGTAGCATTCATTTTTTTTATCACTTACAAATATATTTGAAACCATTTATTTTAAATTTACTTTTGAACTTCATTCTAAATATTCAAGTTTTAAAATGGATACCAATTGATTTTAAATAAACTTTAAAACTAACTTTTAAAACCTTTAAATTTACAAGTTTAAAGTAATACTTTATTTACTTCAAAATCTGGGAATTTATTTTAGGTTTAAACTTTAAAGTTTATCTTGTTAAAATTCTTCATTTACAAATTTCAAATCTACTTTAAATTCGATTTTTCTTCAAACATTCAATTGCTTTTGAATTACTTAAACCAATTTAAACTTTTAAACTTTATTTATGTTCAAACTAAATTTCAATTCAAACTTGAATTACATTTATATTTTGGTTTGCAACTCAATTCAAAACCTTGATTTATAAGTTTAAAATTTAATTTAGAAATCCTGACCCAGAAAACAAGTTCAGGTTTAAAGACCTGATAACAAAATTTTCCCATGTATTTGTTTAAAATTTGCTTCGAGTAAACTACTCAAATCCCCTGAGTATGCTTCGAGTCAACATACGAGAATTACCCAGCTTCTTCTTCAACAACGCAACCCACTGCCAAACTCATATCCCGACGTGCACGTGCACGTGTACGCGCACGATCGCCGACGCCGACCATCAACGGCCATCTCTGCAAGTCACAAACCAAACTCGCGACCCATCCAACAATCGAAACATTCCTCACCTCTCTCGCATTAAAAACAAGCTCGAAAGTGAAGCCTGGAACAAACCTGGCAATGCACGTTGGAGCCACCTCTGATCCCTGTCAACGCCTCGTACTCACGACTCCGACCACGAGAATTCACGCAACTCCGGCCATCGATGCGTCTACGACCCAGCTTCCATTTCCCAAACTGTCGCGTCACTCGAACCATCAGAGGGAACGAATGAATCGATTTCATGATCTTACCTAAAACTAGGGTTAGAAATAAAAACTCCTCCCCATCATCGCCACAGTCCCCTTCGCCACCTCCGGCCATTTTTCCTGGCAACCCCGTAGGCTCGTCTACCACCCCCAACCACCCCGACCCCTCTGATCAACGAGACCGACCCCGGCGACTCGAAATGGAAAAATTGAACAAACCCAAACCACTCTCATACTACACCATTTAAAATCATCAAATTAGGTTTAAAAATCATGTTATTGTTTACTGATTCAGCTTGCATAACTCAATTTGAAAATTAAAAGATTCGAAAAAGGACAAATCTTGAGTTAGTTCAGATGGTTTGGGTTTCCAGAGACCATCTTAAGTTGCTTCCATTTTAAATAAATTTTTAAACTTAGATTATGGTGATACAAACATCTTTCGTTTGAATTTGAAGTTCAATCATCAATCAGAAAGGGAGTTAATGATTTTTTTTTTCCAACAGTTTGGGTTTTAAACTGGAAACAGATGCAAGTTTAAAACAACAGCCTGTAGATTCTACTTCCAATTTACCCATATACTCAGATGATTATATACGCACAAACATACATAGATATATATATATACACACACACACACACAACACACACACTTATCCACAGATTCAAACCCCTAAAAAAAAAGAATGTTACTCACAGGCATTTCAGTAAACATAGAAAACTGGTTTGAGTTACTCACTTGGTTTTGTTGAAGTGGAGAAGAACAGCATATAAAATCATTCAGATATCCATATGTATACACAGAGAGATACATATGTAACAATATACATAATCCAGATTTCAACTCTATAATCAGGTTCATATGTTTAAGCTTTTAAAAAGGGTGTTACTCACTTGATTTCCAGGAAATGAATAGGTTTCTTCAATTTGGAAACAGATTTGCATTTTTAAGCTAAAGCTTTTAATTTGATCCTCTGGTCTGAAGTTGATTGTATTGTTATCTAAATTTTGAATCCTTGTTTAAGTATGTAGTATCTACTTCAGATTTTAGCTTCAAGGAACGAGCTGATGAAAATATATAGGAGAGCAAGTTTATAAGTTGATGTATATATAAAAGAGGAGTTGTACAGGTTGATTATTGTTCTATGCAAGGTGATGTTACCTTCTCTTTGTACTATAAGCATGGTTGAAGATGCTTTGTCCAATAATTCTTTCTTCTTTTTATTTATTAATTATGCAGACATTTCTGTTGGTGGCCGAAATCATGCTTCAGTGGCTTGAGATATCTTAGTCCTAGGCTGCAATACTTTAGTATGCTAGAGAATATGGCATTTAATGCTTTGTACATTATGTTCTTACTTAAACATATACTTGCTGTCCTTGCATTCAAAAGTGTATACAGATTTTTCAACTTAGCCTACATATTCTTTTCTTGCCCGCGTACTATATTTTTTTCTTTTTTTCTTTTTTTTTTTCAAAAAGTTGGACAGGAATATCTTTATTTGGAGGCTGAAGATTTATTAGCAAAAATTAGTTGTATCATATTAGATAGACAATGGTGGCTGCAACTCTACTTTTGCTTAGTACTTATATTTATTTGGTTCCATACTTAACTTTTATTTATCTCTATTTATAACTCAAATGTTTATTTTACTTCTATTTTTAGTTTAAATAATTATCATAAATTTTACTTTAAAAATTATTGTTTTATATTTCTCTATATATACACATATATTTTATATAACTCAAATATCATCATTTATAAATTTTTAAATCAATTTATTTATTTATTTTTATACTTGTGTCCAAAGTATATTATTTATTTTTCAAAATCATTTATTTAAGAATTTATTTAAAATCCAATATATACATATATATTCTCGTATATACAAATTTTCAAACCCATATGACTTAATATATTTTCTATTTGAATCGGGGAAACTCGCATCATTTATAATCAATTTTATAAATTTTTATTCAAAATTTCATTTAATTATTAAATTAAATTAAATTAAAATCTAGGGTCGTTACAGTATGAAAACTCGAATGGGAGTATGAAAACTCGAACGGAGTATGAAAACTCGAACGGAGTGTGAAAACTCGAGCGGAGTATGAAAACTCGAACGGAGTATGAAAACTCGAGCGGAGTATGAAAACTCGAGCGGAGTATGAAAACTCGAGCGGAGTATGAAAACTCGAACGGAGTATGAAAACTCGAACGGGAGTATGAAAACTCACCTACACGCGAGCATGAAAATTCATCAACACATGCAACGCAAAGCGAGAACGGGAGCACGAAAACTCACCTACATGCGAGCATGAAAATTCATCAGCACGTGCAACGCATAAAGAGAACGGGAGCACGAAAACTCACCTACATGCGAGCATGAAAACTCACCAACACGTGCAACGCAAAGCGAGAACGGGAGCACGAAAACTCACCTACATGCGAGCATGAAAACTCACCAACACGTGCAATGCAAAGCGAGAACGGGAGCACGGAATCTCACCTACACGCGAGCATGAAAAATCATCAACACGTGCAACGCAAAGCGAGAACGGGAGCACGGAATCTCACCTACATGCGAGCATGAAAAATCATCAACACGTGCAACGCAAAGCGAGAACGGGAGCATGGAATCTCACCTACACATGAGCATGAAAATCATCAACACGTGCAACGCATAACGAGACGCTATCTCATGGTTGCAAGCCATTAATTTTGGCACACGAATGGTCCGAAGACCGTGGGGCGCTACCCCACATGTGTGAGTCGAAATCACACAGATTGAGGACTAGACTAACCAAAATTCAAAAAGGTAGGTGTGAGTGGAATCACACAAGTCGTGTCTAGTCTAACCTCGCAAACTAAAGAAAAGTATGTGTGAATGAAATCACACAGATGGTGTCTAGGCAATCCTCAAAGCCCAAGAGATATGTGTGAGACGAAATCACACCGATGAGGCCTAGTCTAACCGAAAAGGTATGTGTGAACGAAATCACACAAATGGTGTCTAGACAATCCTCAAAGCCCAAGAGATATGTGTGAGACGAAATCACACCGATGAGGCCTAGTCTAACCGTAAAAATGATCGTCATGATCAACGAGAAGTGTCAATTACACTAAGTTAGTAAATGTAAAAGTTTAGCTTCATGTCCCATAACCACTTGCTTAACTTAAATATTTACGAACAAACTGTAAATCTTCACTAGAAAATTGTCACATGAGGTTCAATCGAACAAGTCCAAGAATTAACCGGCGAAGTGAACGCAAGCGTTTCATACCACTTGTTTTACTAAGCCGTTTAATTAGATTTCTCATCCGAGTGAGGTAAAGGTTTGTATATACTAGTAGATTGGAAAACGGTTTGAGAAAAAGAGTTTTGTATTGAAAATAGAGTTGAAAACATTTTGATAAAAGAGTTTTGATATTTACTACTAGTATTGAAACCTTTATATTTTTAAAGTGACAAATCACAAAAATGATTGTAGAAACAATCAATCACAAGAATTCACATACGAAGAAGTGAATAGAATCCAAAGAAATTGATACCGAATTCATCGAAAGGTATGTTCACAAAAATCCCGAAGAAAAGGTCATCAAAGTTGCTAATAAATAATAGTAACAAGTCGGGAAATAATCAAGAATCGATTAAATTCGAAAACCAAATCAATTCACTAAGATTCACATTCGAAGACGTGAATAAAATCCGAAGAATTCGATTCCATTCCATCAAAGTAGGAATACCCAAAAATTCCTGAAATAGAAGTTATCAAAGTCGACAAAGGTGATAACAACTAATCGGAAAAGAAGAATCGATCATCAATTGGAAAAACGAAGCAAAATGAGCATAAATGCATGAATGACTTTAACAAAAGTAAAAGTCAAGTCAATGTCGATATCGACAAGGCAAAGTCCAAGACAATTTCTTTTATACAAAAGAAATTTTAAAACTATCAGAGAGAGGCACATGAAAGCCAACGAACCATGGATAAACAGACAGAGTCGACAATTGAAATGCAATTTGTCTCAAAGATTGATACTCACAACCCAATTGCATGGAGACCGCATTAAGTACACGAATCAGAGACAAGAATGCATCTATACAGCAGTTTGAATATGCCATCCAGAGATGGACTACTGGATTGAATAGCGCTAAGACTGCCAGATTCAACCAATTCTTCTTCTTTAAGAAAAGAAAGAAGGAAGAAGAAAATGATATTCACAAAAATGAATTTCAATCAAACTCGATTGATAAAACAAGGAATCATAAAGAGAATAGGATAGAACGGTACGAAGACCCGAATTAAATCCTAAAGCACGACTCCTAAAATAGACTTAGGACGATGATCCTTGTTATAATATTCCATATTGTTCCGAAGTTTGGCTCTGATACCAAGCTGTGACGCCCCACCTCTAAACCCACGCTAGCCAAGAACACTACGGTGTAATGCTGTCGACTAGCACGGAGAATAAGGCTATTGAGGAGCGACCATCCGTGTAATTTCTTTGCGCGAGCACCGATATGTCAGATAGTATAGCATGCATTTCATTTAAGGAGGAAATCCGACATACCGATGCAAACTCAAAGCTATCACGTGGTGGCTATATATAATCTTCGGAAACGAATATAGAAATAAGCATAACATAAATCAGTCACAGATAATTCATATCACAAAGGCGGAAATAGATATGAATATACCACACTAAAAGTGTTTATCAGAGTAGTGGTCTAACAAGATCCACAATAACACAAAAGAATAGATCACAGAATCTCATATATATATATATATATACAATAACTGATGTCAGTTACAATACACGTGGTACAATACATATGATACAACAACATTTGTCGACTCTGGAAGTTACATATAAAGTACATTAACATATATAATATACATGAATACATATCTTCCAATACAATTACAGACTTCTATAAATGATGTCGACTACTCCAAAAGGTATGAAAGGACCTCATAGCTCTAGCAGCAACCTGAATCAAGATATCTACAACCTGTAAATGCTCGGTCTGACCCGAGTATTAAATTCAAAAGAAAATAATACCCGGGTCAGTCTAATTCAAACTCAGTTATTAGTGCATAGAGGCAGTAATAATCAAATAATAATTAGACGACAGTCACAGAAATAAATTTACCTATCCGATTCTTAAATAATAAATCGGATAACAGTAAATATAACGCAACCTAATTCAAAACAATTGGAACATCAATTAAAAGGTCAACACGAGTAGGGCTGCAGTATACGCACGCGTATACTGCCTCGCCACTACAACATCTGGAATACGAAATAGATCCATAAATCAAAAGCAAAAGAGATAACACCAAAACCAATACCGTGTGGCTGCAGTTCACGCTTGCGTGCACTGCCGTGCCACTACAGTGATGATGTACCCATTGAATACCGTGTGGCTGCAGTTCACGCTTGCGTGCACTGCCTTGCCACTATAGTGATGATGTACCCAATGAAAATTCACAAGCATCACCGCGAATGTCATAAGGCCAAGTGTCGATTAAAATTGCAGAGACAAATGCGAAAGCGATCAAGAAAAGATGACAACAAACTGCAGCCGAAAACCCAATTACAACAATCAAACGAATGCAGCAGGGTACTGCACAGTGTAAATGGTGAGCAAACAAAATGCCACCAAGTGAATAAAACAACACTGCAACATTCAGGAAGTAGCAAATGTAGTAAACAAGTGATGCAGGCAACGAGTGCACCAGCAAAACAAGTTGAAACAAAGTGTATAGGAACAAGTCAAGGTGAACAATGGCAAACACTGCAATGAAGACTACTGCAAATTTCAGAAAACACCACTGAACCATCAAAGCACATGTGTGCAGGCCAGGTACACAGTAAAGAACAAGAATGTCACAAGTAACAATATGGTTCAATGTCACAAACATGAACAACCCAGTATGGAAAATGAATGGAGCAATGAGCAAGCCAACATCAGTGACACAGCCTCAACAAAAGAATGGCTTTGGATACATATATGAACATGAAGTAGTGACAATACACAAAGAGAATGCAAAGCAAACTGGCCAAAAGAATGACATGAACAGTGAACATCAAGTGATAACATGCACATGTATACAACATAAAGTATGAATGACTTGAATAATCATCATATAAAACTGCATGAACAAGAGTAGAAACGGCAGCAACTCGAAGCACTTATCAAATTGCCAATCCCAGTGTACATATGAAGACCAAAGTGCAATACTAGGTGAATGGATTCATATTTACACACGCATGTTAACATAACCAGGCAGCAGGTCAACTCAGGACATCAAAACAACCCAGTGGAGCAATCACATAAAAGTCGAACATATTATCAAGTCAGAGCCGAGTTTGACAGTGTCAAACATCGAATTGATAAGCTTATAACACGTACCACTTCAAGTTCAAAGGGGACATGATCAAGACGTTGGCCAAGGAAATCAAACAAGACCGAGAATATCTGCAGTGGTACAACTCAAGGGTTTACCAGAAGTCAAAATGTGAAGTCACGAAAGAAATCAAAGTCTCAGGTCAAAAACAGTCGACAAATCCAAGTTAAAACTCAGCAAGGTACAAGTCGAAGTCACTCGAAGTCAACCTCGTGGTGGCCACGAAGTTAATCCAACTCGATACACAAAAATTCATATGGCCGAAGTCATTAATGTATATGGAAGTGAAGTCGAGAGTCAACGTATCAAAGCCGTGAAATCATTGCCGTAGATATCAAATCACACAAATATACAAAATTGCCAAAACCAGAAATCATCTCCAACATCCATACGAAAATCGAAAACATCAACATCTCAACAAAACAGTGCCGAGAAAACCAAGTAGAAATAGATGTGAGTAAAACTCACACAAGTTCAAATCGAAATCACTAAAATTCGAAGCAATAATCAGCCAAGAATTCAAGCAACAAAACACACAAATAACTCGAGCCAAGAATTAGATGTGAGCAAACTCACCTTTGCCTCGAACGGAAGCGAAGATGAACGAGCGCGAGGGCGAGCAGCCATTAATTGATGAAGCCCTAATTCTTGAACGAAGGAGAACGAATGAAGACGAGCCCCATCGAGCAGCCAGGACGAAGTTGAACTCGAACTGACGAAGCCGATCCTCCCGAAGCCCTAATTGGTGATGACGATCGATGGAGCACGAGGCCGCCACCATTTTTGTTCTCTCGGTGGTTTTAGGTTTCGAACGAATAATAGAAAATGAGAAAGAGGGGATCGGGTTTAAGTCGAAGAAAAAGGAAAGGGTATTGGGTTTTTAAAATTTTCACGGCCCAAAAACAAATGAACCACTATTTAAAAATCAAAGCCCCTCAAACTTTATAACCATTTGTAATTTAAAATTTAAAAAACTTCAATTTGAAAATTGACGAAAATATCGGGTTGTTACAATATTGGTTTGTATATAGGTTTAAACATTTACATTATTTTAAACTATACTACATATAGATATGTTTTGTTTACACCAATGGTTTTTGAAAATATATATTTAATTTAATATATGTCTAAATTTAGAATACAGTTTTATTTGTATATGGTTATATATAGCTCACTTATCCTATTTATCTTCAATCGACCCAACTCTGATTTGAGTTTCGTCAATTCCTCTTTATCAGCTTTGATCGTTAAAATTCTTGCCAATATTGCGTTGCTTCGAAATTTGTGCTTGGATTCGTATCTCTTCTCGTTCCGCCCTTTCCTCTAGGCTCGAAAGGTGAGAAATCACTCACGGTTAACGTTTTTTATTTATTAAATTTGATTTCAATTGAAACGACAATTGAAATATGTTGCTGTAATTATTTAAATTGTTATATTTATGCTATTACCTATATCTGTTCACCTACGGGATATGACACCATATCCTATTGTTTATACTTTATTTAATTACTGATGATATATTCCTGTTATATATTATTATCATATCCTGCTATATTTTTGTTATTTGTTATCACTCTGCAAGTTCTCTGTAGTTTAGAATTCACTACGGGTTGAAATGATACATACCCGAACAGACTTTAGAATAGGAGAATTTCGTTATGGGTTGAAATGATAGACCCAAGCGATTTTCATTTAAGTAAATTTGGGATTTCGGATTGGAATGATATCCACTCGTATATATTTAGTGTACGGATTTAAATGATAAATTCCGTAACACTTGACCAGATGATAAGGAATATATATATAGACACCGTGGTTCATATATAAATATTTTGGAAATAAATTCTTTGTTTGGAAAGAAATATATGGTCTTAATAATTGTTAATTCTTAAATTTCTATATATATAGATTTAATAATATTTAATTTAATTAAGTTTGATTTAATACATAAACTATGTTAATATTTATGTAAATTACATTTCAAATAGTTTTTTGAAATAATTGGGATAAATTAAGATGGGGATATAAATTTGAGTTTATTAAATGGTATCTAAATAAGGATTTATTTAATTAAATCGATCTAAAAATTTTTAAATGGGAAATTTTAAAAAGGTAGGATTTTATAACTAGATTTTTGATTTAAGCGATTAAATGCATATTTCACGTTTAAGTAAATTAAAGAAAATATTGAGAAAATGGAATTTAAGGTCAATTAAATAATCTTGAATCAAATGAGGAAGTATTTCAAGACTAAATAATAATGAGGTTAAATCGAGATCTATATGAAACGGTTAAATTAAACATTTAAGTTTAAGCCTTAAACTATATTGGAATTTAAATGGTTTAAATTTGAGATTCGGATCTGTATTTGAAATCAATATAGTTGAATTTGTTATTTAGAAACTAAATTGAATTAAAATGAAAATTTAGGTTGAACTAAATTTGAATTTATTATTTAGAAAACTAAATTGAATAAAAATTTAGTTGAAACGTTGAATACTTAAAGGTTTAAAAATATTGAATATAAAGGGGTATTTTGTGATTACAAATCCGAATTTGAGATCGATAAAATTGAAGTGGTTATTTTAGGAATTGAGTTGAATTTAAATTGATAAATTGAGATTGAATTTAATTTAAATGGGAAGGTCGGGTTGATGTTGAAACAATTTGTTAAGTTGAGGGAATTGAAAATATTTTACGGTATAAATTATTTAATATATCTATATACTATTTTGGGAAAATAGCTATACTTGAAGTGAAATGATATTTGATTTTGAGGTATAAATTAAGATGAAAGAACCACGGTGTTATAGTGTATATTTCTACCCTGTAGATAGTTCCATGGACCCTTAGAGGATGGTTATTCCAAACATCCTTTAAGTTATTTGTATTTCAGTTGATATTTCACTTGAGTTGGATTTATTGATATAAGAATGTTAATCCTGACTCGAGTGTTTTGTGTTTTGCTTTACACTCGGGTCAAACTGAGTGATACAGCATTTGAGACTCACCTTCGAAGTTGAAGCCTTACTTGAAGATCCAGCTATCTATCCTTTCATTCATCCTGTTGATTTGTTCAGAGAAGTCATCTGCGCATACTGGAGACTTCACTACATCTAAGATATTCAATTGTATTTTATTTCTAACTCCAATGTATATAGAAGCTTCATGAACTACTATTCTTTATCTATTCCGCTGCATTGTATTACTCTGTGTAAGTGATCTGTGATTGATTTATTTACTGTATATTTTAAGTTTTGCCAAATTTTAATTAACAATTCGCTATTTTGAATTATTCAAGTCGGACATGTATGGTTTTATTGTCGATTTGAATGGTCCAAAATAGCGGGTCGTTACACCGATCGCTCCAAGGACGAAGATCCACCATCCAATCCCAAACCCTAATATGAACGGTCAGGAATCAATCGCTAATTTCTGGCCAAACGGTGATTCGAATCAATAGACAAAATAGAATCTCACTTGAATGGAATAACATATATTAGTGAGCAATAATCTTTACAATGAAAAAATTAAAAAATACATATATCATAGTCTAACCTAAATTCAACTTGGACAGTTATAATACATATCTTTACAATTGCCGAGAAACAACAAACAAGTGCAGCAGAAATAGAATATGTTCATACGTGTTGAAAATCTCCAGCTCTCCTTTGGAAACACCTAGCGTCTTCAGCTAGTCATGAAACTACTTGGATCTGACCCTGGTATAAAAATACCCGGATCAGTTTGGCAAACCAGCGTGAGAAACTCAATTCATACATAACAGTGTCATAGATCAGATATTGGTGATAAAAAACTTTTGAAAAGTAAGTGTATCTGATAAGATCACGCCAGACATAAGAACGGATGGTTTTTATTTTATGATAACTAAAACATTTTCATAAAAACATATGATATTATTTTTATTGACATTCTTTGAAAACATTTGTAGGTAAACTTATTAATCTTATCCGAAATTGTTACATTGGTTAAATTCCATCATATTATCCACAAAATGGATTCTACAAACAAATGGCAAGCACTTATTGAAGAATGGTTTTCCATACAAATGACTAGCTGAAGGGATTACCTTCCAAAAGTACATCTCTAGAGGAATGTACTGAGACTACAGAACATCTGCACTTCTACCAACACAAGACCGGCCTACCTCTTCCTAGACTGTACCAACTATGTCATCAACCCGGTCATTACCGACCTATCCGAGCACTCGTTTAGCATACACCACATTAATTTAAACCCGAATGTCATAGCAGGTAGAAATATATCTAAAAGGGGTTGATCATACCCTAATGGTTGCGAACCACATAGTCTTGCCATATCTACCCTGTTTTGGCCATTTCTGAGTGTGATGCTTGAGGCAATGATTACCTTTCACATAGCACACCGTCTTTCTTCTTTGAATGCCACATTTCAATTCCATAACCACACAACTGATTTCTAGAAACGTATAACTCCTGAGTTCATACGTCTCAGGATAGGGTGTTAAACTAAAAGAAGTTGCCTTCCCCACCACCAAATAGATGATACATTTATAAAGATCAATTAATGTGATTTTAAAATGCAACGTCAAACATTCGTTCATATAAGTTGTCCAGAAACATGACAAATAGAAGGCACTTCTCCCGCTGCATCCTGTTTTGGGTATAACCCCTAGATAAATAGCGATTAGTCCTTGCAATCCGAATATTTTCTCAACGGAGCACTACTACCAATATATTATTAGAACTGGGCCAGCCCACAGCGGAAGAAATGAGTGAATTTCAAAGATTTTACCATTTTGGATCATTAACGGGCGTATGTAGTCCAAATGCATTTAGATCTTATCTAAATTTTCTTTTAAATAAAATCAATATTTTATTCAATATGGTAATTTAAGGAACTTTAAATATACAAATGTATGTGATATGATGGATGTATCAAATACATTCATTATATCAAATGTAAGTGCGGTGTATAAGTGGTGTATATCTCTACTACTAATAAAGAAAATTCGTTGAATTAATTTACTCGACGTCTTTTTGAAATTTCGAAAATGCCCTTGCTTTCCATTTACAATAATATAAACAGCCCATGTGTGACGTACATGCCAATTCTAGTATGTATAAATGAAACATGTAAAAATAAATTAAGTGAAGGAAATTATTTATTTCCCTTTGTTACTAATATTCAATTAATAAAAGGAAGATATGTCGGAATACAAAATGAGAGAAACATATCATTTCTTTCAACTTCTAACTATGACAATTAATACGTTAAATGACATTTATTACTTATCAATCAAATCAACATATGGACGTGATAGAATATGAAAAGTGGAAAACCTTTCATTTCTTTCACCATTTAGCTATAACAATTAATACATTAAATGACATTTATTACTTATCAACCAAATCTAAATCTACATACACCTTCGTTGTATAAATTTTGTCAATGAATATATGCATACATCCATAATAGTTATGGATGCATACATTTTAATTATGGATACATAAACACATACAAAGTGAAACCTATTGGTTGTTTTAAACAATTTGAAATCCTAAATTAACATTAATAGAAAAAAATTTCAATTGATAAAATGTTCAACAAAAAGAAGGTTACATTATTGCTCATAATATTTGTACAAGTTTAATTTAAACAAAATGTTTATATTACATATAACTGATAAATAAAATATAATAATTTGGATTTGAAAGCATATATTTGCAAACTATGTTGCATATGGTATGTGTGTGTATACATTTTTACAAAAGGTTTTTGGTTTTAAAGTTAAAAGTTTCCATTAAAATTTTAATTTAGGAATGAAACAATACATCAATCTTTACGCAAAACTTTAAATATAGAAAACAACAAATAATTAAAATTTGCACTAAGGTCCATTCATTAATATTAAATTAAGGCATCCACTTTTGTTTTAACAAGGACTGTAACAAGTATGCAAAAATATAACATATGTAATTAAAATCAAATTCAAGGAATGGTAAATTACTTAACATATATATATATATATATATATATATATATATAATCCATTAACATTTATAAGCAAAGATTATCTCATAGTATACATAAATCTCATTCAAAGTCAATTTGTAGTTTCATAACTAACTACAATAAAATAAAAGAAATTTGAACAAGGTAGGCATGCTTAAATTTGTGGTAAGAAATTACATATCCTAACAGCACAAAGAATGATGATAATTTATTTGAAGTAATATGAGATTCAAGACATGTCGATTTATCATAAACATACAATAAAAGGAAATGATAAACAAACATAGATCAAAACAATAATATAATATGCATGTATATATCGAACTATACGCACATATAATTACCTTAGGATGAAGCACGTAGAAACACTGTAACGACCCACCTTTTTGGATGGTTTAAATCGGCAACAAACCACTCATGTTAGACTCAAACCATTTAAAAGGGAGGATTGTTATGGGGTAAATAAGAAAAAAAAGAAAAAAATACAAAATCTCATAGCGAAATGACAAAATATAATAATCAAATAAACAATTCATGAAGCTGTTTACAAATAATACTTGATTACACTTTTATAATACAGAACAGAGTTACATATAAAAGAAATAAATAAATAATGCAACGGAACAACATGATGCAGCAGAATAAATAAAATAAATAAATAATGGTATACGATCTTCGTCTTCTTCCTTAAGAGATAAATGGTCTTCGATGCACCGAAAAGCTCAGACTGACCCGAGCGTAATGAAAAGCCAAAACGCTCGAGTCAAAACTAAAAGATCTTATGTAAGTTAAATCAACAATAAACAAAAATATGAGTGTAAGGGAAACAGATATGTTTACGAGGTTCGACATCTCCTATCCAGTGTCAACATGAGTGCAATTTTTTAAAAGATGTTCGGGATTACCATCTCCTAAGGATCCGTTAAACTATCTACTATGTAGTACAATACGCTATTATAATAGCGTCTACCGTAAAGAAAAGTATTAAAATAGCGTTAGGGCATTACCTATGTCCACCTTAACACATTATTATATATTCCTGTAGTATATACAGATATTCTAAGTCCCATCAAATTGATGGGATACTCAGGAAGCACTCCATAGTTATGGTACAAACCAAACTCGTAAAAGGCACGATAAAGCATGTGACAAGGCACGCATGGCAATGCCCAGGGTAGGATACTACTGTTTTGTGGATCTGAACTTGGGGTAATGCATAGAGCTACTACCGTCCACCTCGGAACAAACTCCGATAATCAAAATCGAGGGGTGGCCACCAAATCAATCACAAATCATAATATGATATCAAAGAAATATGCCTGATAGGAGAAGCGACCTCACTTGACTCGGCGTGGCTCCGTTTTAGTCACATCAAGCAGACACATGGGAGTTAGGGCTATGCAAATACCTTATACAGAATCGTTCATCAAACCATCCTACTTCATTCTGTAATATCCACCATGTATACAATTGTTAAAGTGGTTTTCGGTATTGGCAGAGAGTATGACAATATCCGATCCCGTTCTCCTTAGAAACCAAACACTTATTTCATACAGAATGGTTCTTTTACATTTCCAAAATCGTCTCATAATTGATATCAAAATATCATATTCAATTCAAACCATATCACTTTCGAGATTATATTCACTTTTGAAATAATATTCACTTTCAAAATCATATCGATAAGAAAGGTTAATTAAATCCTCATTTCAAAATCAACATATTTACTCAAATATGTCATTTCACTAGTAAATATCATTTCAAATCCCAACTTAAGTTATAACATCATTTAACCATATTCGCTTTGGAATCAAGGATCTAAATATAAACACTTCCACCTTACACAGTCTAGAAATTAGAAAATAGTTTAGATAGTTATAAATAGTTTAGCATAATTTAAAAATAAAATTTAAATAGTTTGAAATATTTTAAAATAGTTTAAAAGTGTATTAAGATAGTTTAAATAGATTTAAGATAGTTTAAATAGATTTAAGATAGTTTAAATGGATTTAAAATAATTTAAATAGATATAAATTAGATTAAATGGGTTAATTAGCTCAAAATAGGTTAAAATAGATTAAACAGGATTAAATAGATAAAATAAATTAAAATAAGTTAAAATAGTTCAAATTGATTAAAATAGATTAAATTAGTTTAATAGTTTGAAAATCTCAATAATCAAGAATTAAAAATAATATATTTTTAAACGGTTTATATTAACATAAGAAATTTGAAATTAATATCAGATTAAAATTAAATTATTTCATTCATTTCAACACATCTAGACCATGTCCAACTTTCAAATCAACAAACTAAATTTTGACTTTCAATTCAAATCCTCATTTAAAACCATTTAATCAATATTGATTTCAAATCCATGTTTGAATTAATATTTTTTAAAACACTTTAATTTCATAAATTTCAAAGTTTAAATGTTCAAACATTTCAATACTCAGTTTCGATAAATTTCATTTATGTTTCACAATTCAACTTGAAATTTCGACTAAATTTCTTTTAAACATTTCATTAAATCAATTCCAATTTCAACATTTAACACTTGGATTTTCGAAAATAATCCAGTTTATATAAATCAAATTCTATATTTAGCTGAATTCAAAATTTAATAACTTAAAAATCATTTAATTTAACCAATTCAGTGTTCCTATATAATTTTCTACCCTATGGTCATGTGGTACGGATGTATATCATTTCAGTCCGCAATACATTCTAAATTACGGGTATATATCATTTCAACCCGCAATCCCATATTTAATTTCAAATTCATGAAATCGCTCGAGTATATCATTTTAACCTATAATGATTTCTCACTAATCTATCAGATCGTTTGGATATGTATCATTTTAACCCATAGGGAACTTGCAGTGTTATAATACTATAAGAATATAACATCCAGTCATCTAATATCAACAATCAAACATCCATCACAATTACCATTCTAATCAATCAATAAACAATAACAAGTAACTGATTATCAAATAACGAGTATTAATAGAAAATTTAGAATTTAATATTAAATTAATGATGATAATATTCAATAAAAGTCAGATTTAACTTGAATGATAATTTAAATATCCAAACATCAACCAATCAATTTCTAATCGCATCTTAAATTTAATTTAACTAACATAAGATAATCTAGTAGTTGTGAGTGGGCCAAAATACTCAATTTTGATTTCAAATTGATTTGAAATCCAAAATAAGACCCCAAATTCAATAGTCTAAGAATTCATCCAAACAAGTTTTAAAATGTCCGGAATTTCGATACAATCCCAACGAAACAAATCGCGTGTGAATCTGATCTTGTATGTAAGGGATATGATCGTTAGAAGATTTTAAAGTTTGAATTAATTTAAATAAAATAAGATAATAAAGTTACACATCGCCCTTGTACAGTTTTCAGAAACCCTACCCATCAGAGAACCTCATGATCGAACATGAAATAACAACCACTACTCTTTCATAAATTTTCGCGTCACTAACGTTAGTCTTCACCCAGATCGACGGTCGCCGCCGTGTCCAATACCTCTTGCCGCCCACCTATACACCACGTGACCACTCATAAGCCTATCAGAGAATCTGTAATACTCGGTTTGACCCGAGCATTACAATAAAGTAACACCCGAGTCAGGCTGGAAACCAGCGTGAGTAAACACACTTAATTTGAAATATTAAGTTATCAAAATCCTTCACAAAAAAACTATGGTAACTCGTAGACCGCGTCATATATAAACATGATGGGTTTTTCCCTTACGATAACCAAAATAGTTTATTGAAAATCCAATGGTATTATAATAGTGTCCAAGTATAAAATACTTATTAAAATAACCAAACTTGTTAAGTTAATTAAATTCCAGTATATTAGACTCTATAATTGGAACCGTAAAGGTTTGTAGTAGTTATTTGATCAAAGTGGTTCCAGATAATGCAGATATCCGATCTTGGTCTCTTCAAACTCAAAACGATAAATTTTAAATGTCTAAATTGTTAAAATAACAATTTATATTCAGAGTGTCAATATTTACATATGAGAATTTATTGCATACGTTTACATTCAATAAAATGTGTAAAAGTGTTATTCTAATTATTTAAATTCATTTGGCTACTTAATGGCATAGACAAGAATAATTGAAATAAATATTCAAGAACAATAACCCAATACATAGATCATTAACTAAATTAACGATTAACAACTAATATTAAAACAATTCACAACCAGAATTAATTAATTTCCATTAACTGAATCTACTTATATTTTTAATCCAATACTCAATTTAAGTAATTATAAAACAATTTATTGTTAGTTAATTAAAATTAACTAATCCAATTAATCACTAATTTTATTAATTAGCATAAAATTTAAACAATTAAGAATTTTAACATAAGATTTAACCAAATAAGCTTTTAATTAATAACTCATTTTAATTATTATAATTAATTAAGTTCCATACTAATTAACAAAATTAGTTTAGATTATAAAGTTAGATGAGAGGGTCGCAACACAAAAACTTTAATGTCTATTGGAATTTTCATAAATGAGAAACAAATGTTTTAAAATTGAAAGATTACTAACATATAACATTTTCTAAATCACTTTGCCTTTATTATTTTTAAACAAGTCCAGCCCATCCAGATTTCTTCGACCCAAACACAAACACACGGCCCAACTCTCAAACCTTTCTTTCCTCTTCCTACTCCAGTTTCTTTTCCTTCCTTTTCTTTTTATTTATTCTATTTTCGAAACCCCCACCTGTGCACCATCGCGTGCATGTGCACTTCACCTACGGTCTACCATCATGACCGCCGATCATCTTCCCAAATCACACTTGACCATCCCCATCGTATTCCACCACCTGAAACTCAAACCCCAGCATCGTTCAAAAATTCGAACATTTCCCTAAAAACGGGAACGACGGCTCCACCCATACAAATGCCTCGACAAGTCACCACACTCCATCGATCAACGCCAAACCTTACCAAAACGTGCACCACGTCCCTTTCCTTCTTTCCCTTATATCGCACCTCCCCAGTTTCCCTTCATCGCCGTCAATGATCCAAGACTGAATGCGTACGAGAACAATCCCTAAACCCTAAATCGACCTTCCCTCGACGCCACACACCACCGTAACTTACCACACCATTTTTTCTTGCTTTCCCACCACCCAAACAACCTTCTCCACCAACGTCAAGCTGCCACGTCATCTCGGTCGCCTAATTTTTTTTTTAAAAAACACTTTTGATCATCTTCCCTTATCTCTCACGTACGCAACTAAAAATCTCCATCTCACTTCCAAAAATCATCATTTCGAATAACAAACACATTTATATAAACCAAAGGTTAAATTATGATATTTGAGTTTGGTCGTTTCTAAGCTATTTACTGTAAAATGTTCTTTTCTTCCTCTATGCTTCATGATAACAAACAAAATGAATTTTATAATAAACAACACTCAAAAACACACAACTTTGTTTTTGGAATCATCATCTAAAACTAACTAGATTGAGAGCTACTGATTTTTGAAGTTGGAAGATCCTTTTTTTAAGAACAAAGATGTTTTAATGTTGCTGTGAGTTTCAGTTGTACAACATAACTAACACTCATATATACATCCAATTAATACGTGAATGCTTGAAAAAATAAAGATTTCAACCAAAATTTACAAGAATACATATGCATACAAAAGTTACAATAAATAAGAGATGTTTTTTTACTCACGGGCTTTGACAAAAATGTGATACTGTTGCTTTCTGTTTTGTTGGAGCTTGAGTACTTTGTTTCTACAAGGCTTTAATGGCAGTTTTCCATCTTTATTTTTTATTTTTTTTCCTAATGCTAAATGGTATACGTGAGTATAACATAAATAGTGTATTTATAGATGGAGAGGGAATAGATTTTGAACAACTGAAGCTTGTACAGTACTCATCCCTTTTCTTTTCTTTTTGTATTATTTTCTTTATTTTGATTTGAAAATTTTGTTAACCTGATTTGAAAATTAAATGGACTTGATATCCTAGTTGATATGAAAACTTGAGTGATTTGATTTATTTTGTGCTTGAGTTGATCTTTATTCATCATTATGTTCCCTAGTGTATATATATATATATCTACTTTCGTGTAAATAAATATTTCCTTGACTTATTTTAACCATGTGTATATGCTTTTGCTTACTAACACACATATATAACATGCTAAAATTTGAACACTATATTTACATATAAGCATAAATAGCCACTTACAATGTATTTATATATATATATATATATGTATGTATGTATGTATGTATGTATGTATTAATTTTATATCAAAAGTTTGCATATAAAAACATATATAATTGGAATGAGAAGCTTATTTAACTATTTCCAGAAAATAAGATTTTAAACTTTTAAATCAAAGCCTTTAATATATATATATATATATATATATATACATATATATATATATATATATATATGCATACATATACAATTTACAGATGTATTTTATCATATTTACCCTTATACATATTTACATATACAAATTTATTGCATAAACAGTTTTTGTATAAAATATATACACATATAAACTCATATACATATATATATATATATATATATATATATTTCCATATGCACTATTTTATAAACATTTACCCATATATATATAGTCATTGACGTACACATTATCTTTCATAAACATAAATACACATACATAACTTATATATATTTTAAACATCATAAAACTTGTATATACTTATATATATACATATAAAGATAGTCTACCTTAAATTTTTAATTGGTGGAGTTTATATACATATATCAATAAAATTTATCATATTCAGAAATTTATATAAAAAACTAAACATGGTTTAACCAATTCAGATATTCTAAGCATCGGAAAACTTATCTATTCGACTTATAAAAATTAATATTTCAAAATTAAATTAGTTAATCATCCAAAAATCAGATGGCTAAAAATACGGTCGTTACAATTTCAAATTGAATCCAATTAAATTAATTTCTGCACGTTTTAAGCCCATACAATCAGACGACAAGTTCGATCACTACAAAACTTGAAACCCTACAATAATTCACCGTTACATATCCGATGAAACCGGTTTCATTGAAATCTGAGACAATAGCCAAAATGGCTGTTTTCACATTAATTAAATAAATTATTATTAATTTAAATTAATCCATGTTTTATATTCAAATTTTATAACTAACAAATGTTTATCATTTTTGATTAGTTAATAATTTAAAATCTTTTAAAACAAATTTCCATACCAATTAAATTGTAACGATACGAATTTTTCGCGTTCGAAAATCGATATCCATACTTTACATCATACTCGAATGCCGTAGATTCGAGCGTTCAAATCCGAGTCGCTGGAGCTTATAACACAATTTAGTATAACAATACAGCGGAAGAAAAATAATACATTGATATACAACATTGATACAATATCTGATACAACAGATGATACAATCGATATCAATACACATCAAAGATATGATACAATAAAATAGCAGCGGAAAGAAAATAGATAACACAAGCGGTGGAACAAATTACTCAAGATAACCTTCAAGGAAGAACTCCAAAAACTGAAACTCCATCTCCAAAAACCAATCCAGAAATAGCTCGAACTCCCAATAATGATGCACTAAGACAAGCAAGTCTCGTCCACATCCAAAGACTGAAACTAGCTCAAGATAATATACCAAACCTATCTATCTGAAAGACCCAACTCTAGACTGCTCGTGTGGAAATAGTGAGCACCCAGAGTTTAGGATAGGAATAATAAACTCCGGATTAGTCATGGGACTGGTGTGAGTAACAAAAACAATTTATCTTTAAAACAAACAACAAAAGAATTTTAAAGTCAATTCGCAATGCTTTTCGAAAATGAAACTACCATAATACCTCCCGCCACACACACAATGCAAACGCAGAATTGGAGGAGATTTCTTCTTATGATAGTCAAACATGCTTGATACGAGAAAATTTCTGATATTATTATTATAAGTGCACAGTGGAGAAAATATTTCGAAAGTAAAATATAAATCTTAGCCAGCATAGACATTTCGAACTATGCCTACTATAGCTACCATCCAAACAGTGGGGCACCACCATAAGTGAATGGCAGGTAATACAACTAAAACTGTACAGGGCACGTATTGTGTGAATGGATTTCCAACAAATGGTCGGGCTAAGGAACTTCCCACTGTCCATGGGATCGCCTCTGGCGGGACGTCCCGAGAACTTAACCAGCTCTCTGCCAACACAAGGCCGTATTACCTCTGTAACTAGGTAACTACTACACGAGCATGCCATTCCCCGGTCCTTTGGGACCTTTATCCGAGGTACCTCTAATCCAACAACATCACACAGTAATAAATGTATGGTGTCCACATGAGTAAGTATCTAGGCTCCATACCATGATACCACCCTTTTCCAGAAGGGAATGACACACCCTAAAGGGAGCGACCCTCATAACCTTGCCGCATCTTTCCTGTTTTGACCATTTCCGGGATGTGAGGTCCTGATGCAGTCTCGTCCACAAAGCTACGCTTTTCACAGAAGCCACGCTCTGATCAACAAATGATCAGCAGCACTCAGCATGCCACATTACCAAGTTGGGAAGATATTGCTGATAACCTTCAACTACATAACCTCTAAGGGTGTTAAGCTAAGAGAATAAATTCTCCGCCAACAACAGAAATGTATTTGAAAGAAATCTTCTTTATATCCCAAAATATAATGTCAGACATACAATCCATACAAGTCTGTTCTGGATTAGAACAGAACCGAAGGCACTTCCAAAGAAGCCCTTGCAATCTGGGTATTCACAATCTCGATCGGACTTCCCATCACTTAGGGAATCTCTATAACGGCGCGACTCAGTGCAGAGACAATCGATAGGTCATCCTATCGCTCTCGCAAATACCCGGTCTTCATCACCGGTCTTCAATGCTATCCATATACGTCGTATCACTATTCGGAATGGGTTATATGACACAAAGGTCCTCCTCCGGCTAAACCTAATAATGAGCGCAATATTAAAAATCATATGGATACTGGGGTCTCAGTTAAATCACAGCATAAAGCCCAAACTTTTCATTCGAATTAACTCGTTAAATCTTTAAATCAAGATTTAACTTATAGCTTTCAAAACTCATTTCCAAAGATTCCTTCATAGCCTTTCAAAACAATTCCAATTCAAACTTGAAACTTTTCAACAAAATTTGGAAATCCTTTCTTTAAATGAAAGCTATTTCTATTTGAAAACAAGTAGTTTTCGTTTCGAAAAAACCCGATCTCATTTATATAAGTTAAAATCTTTAGGTTGATTCAAATTCCCAAAAGCAACACTTTAAAAGATGGTTTAAAACCTATATAAACTTGTATACCGTTTAATATCATAAATACTGAATATAGAATTCAATTTCAGATATTGAATTCCAATTTAAATCAAATTATTCAAATTTCAAAACTTAATCAAGTTGTTCCAAATAAATTTCATCTTTGAAATTCCATTTCAAAAGATTTTCACTTTAATCCCAAAACATTTCCAAAACCATTTGGATTTAAATATTCAACTTTTAAACTATTTCAAAATCTGTAACTTAATTGATTTCCCCGTGAAATCCATATTTGTGTGCGTATAAGTGTGGTCCAGGGGTTTAACACAATAGTGCAACATCATTCAATCATCACAGATTAAACACAGAAATATAGTTGATAAGCGATATAAAGTATAACGCTTATCGTCCATTCACAGATTCACAGATAATAAATGTATCACAAATAAATGAATAAGATACACAGCTCAATCCACAGAACAAAATATTACAGATCAGATAGGACAATCAATTCAATGCATCTTACAATACAGTCATTCATAAGCAAGGTCAAGTATTCAATAGTCATTTATGAGTAGGATTAATTAATCATTTAATCCTAATCAATTTAATTTATTTTCAATTAAATAAAATACTTTTGAATTAATTATCCAATCTTGATTAATTAATTACAAATCGTTTGATATAAATTAATTTATCAAACACTTTAATTAATTAAATTATTCTTAATTAATCATATAAACCAAGTTAACCTTTAAACCAGTTACATAATTAATTAACCCCTTGATTAGTTATCTTAAGAAATTAAACCTTTAATTAATATCCAATTAATAAACCTTGATTTAAAAATTTATCATTCCTTACTTAATTGAATAACTTAACCCTTAATTAATAAATTCAAATCATAAATTAATTACATAAATAAATTATCCATTTGAATTAACTTAATAATTAATGAATTACAAATCCTCATTAAATCTTAATTAACTTAAGTTAAAACTCATTCTTAGTGATGATTAATTTACCATCCACAATTTTGATTGGAAACATCGATTTTCGAATTTACTCTTAAATTTCAATTTAAATCCCAAGATTCAAAATGAATACCAATTTATCTTTAATAGAGTTTAAACTGATTTCCAAACCCTTTAAATTTACATGTTAGAGTAATATTTTGTTATAAAAGAAATTTAAAGAGTGAGAGTCAAATTTTCTTTAAGTTCACCTATTAAAGTCTACTTTAACAATTTAAACTCATTTAAACTTTTAAATTTAGAAACTTATTTTATTTCAAAAACTTGATTTCTATATTTAGATTCATGTCCAGGTTTCCATATTTTGATTTTTAACTTTATCTAAATTCTTTCTTTATAATTTCAAGTTCCATTTTAAATTCAAATTCTTACACTTAATTACCTAGTACTTTTAATAAATAAAACAATTTAAAATTTTGAAAACTTGATTATTTACAAACTAAGTTTTAAACAAACTTGAATTTTTTTTATTTTTTTTAACTTTGTTTATCATTTGAAATTTAATTTAAAAATTCCAAAACAAGCCGAACAGGTTTTGTTTAACCTGGAAACAACTTATACCCGAGGCCCTTAAAATTTGCTTTGAGCAAATCAACCAAATCCCCCAAGCATGGCTCGAGTTTTTCCAAATTTTACCCGAGCGAATTTTTTTTTCAAAAATCTATTAAGTATTAAAATTGACCCGGTGCAGCATACTTCTCCTTCGAGTCGAAACCCACAAAGCACGAGCTCCACTTAGAGTTCACTTCCAACTCCTTCTTCCCATTTCACTGCAACCTAAAACCCAATTCCAGTTGCACGAAAACGTGCACGGTGCACGTGCCCACTGTCGATGATCGACTCAGGTCATCACCACTAGGTCGAACAAGTCACCAACCAACCTCAGACCATTCTCCGACCACCCTAACTTCACCACTCCCTCGAATTTCGAATTCGAGCTTAAAAGGTCGAACCTGGAAACACAACTGAACTCGCCACCAAAGCCTTGAAACGCTGCCGTTCTCGAAATCTGGACCACCAGACCAAGCGAAACTCCGGTCTTACAATCGCCATCATCCCTGCTATCATCCCCTAGAAGCACGTAACACTCGATCGTCCCTAGACAACGAATGAGACAAAAACGAAACTGCGTCAAAACTAGGTTTAAAAATTTTAAACCTACGCCGCCGACGCCACAGAAGACTATCGTCCTTTTTGTCATTTTTGCCGATCACTTTGAACCTTCACCTAACTCCAGCTAAAATCCCGACCATCCCAATGCTTGTGGCCCTCAGAATTTGCCCAGTATTCCAAAAATAGTGCAACCCCAATATTTACTTAATTTTAAATCTAAAAATTATGATTTCGATCTTAAAAATCATGTTTTAGATTAGAGTTTCATTTTATATCCCTGAATTGCTAAATTATCATACTTAAATTTTTACTCAAAACCATATTATCCTATTCAAGTTTGGTTTCCAGACAAACTCCTATCTTATTTTCACTTAAATGAATTTTTAAATCTAAATCTTACAATCAAACAAACAAATCATGTTTAAATCCTAAGTACTGACAGTAAGTAGATCAAGAGATATTGGGTTCTTTGGCTTAGTATCTAAGTTTGAACTAAGAACAAGCAAAAGCAAACTCAACAGCCAATGTCCATCTATTCATTCATATATACACATACATAACTCCACCAACAAGTATATATACACAAGCATATTCATTATTTGAAACCAGAATCTCATTTTAAGATTTTGTTTTAAGGAAGGTAGTTACTCACAGTTATGAAGAAGAAAGAACAGGGCCTCCTTGATTTATGGTTTGTTTGATTTTCTTGTTGTTTTTATTGAAGCTTTGTTTTTGTTTGTTTTACCATTTCCAGGTTGCATTGCTATTTGAATTGCTTTGTCCTGGTTGTTGAACAGAATTCCTTTTTTTGATAATACTTCTTATTGTTTAAGCTTTGAGATGATGCTACTTTCAATTTTTTTTCTTGTTTTAATTTGAGATGAATGAACTGAAGTGAAGAGGAAGGCTGATATATAGGAGATGTGTCGGGTGATATTCTTGTACAACAGGTACAAGATTTTTATTTTATTTTATTAATATGCTCAGAGATTTCCTATTTCAAAGTGTTGGCTGCAAAGATATGTTGAGGCTTGCATTAAATGCATGAGATATGTTGCATTAATTATCTTGTACATATTACTTTATTTATTCTTTTGCCTTGCTACTTTGTTTATGCTTGCCTACTTTTTTTTTTAGCTCGGCTGAAATGATTTAATGTTTGGTGGTTGATATATGAGGTTGTCTTGGGCTAGAGATGAAAGCATTTATTATTTTGTTTATATTTTATATTCTTTCTTTCATTTCTTTTGTCATGTTTACATATTTTATGTTTGTACAACAGGGTATATTATTTGTACAGGTTAATATTTTTATTTCTTGTCCAAGTGTATTTATTTTTATTTATTCTTTGCCTGGTTATGCTTTCAAAACTTAATGTTTATGGATATAAGGCTATTTTTAGTTATGTTGTTTGAATCTTAACAAATTTGTTTAATGTGTTTTATTTTTATGTTTTATTTCTTTTGTTCTTATATTGTATTATATGACTTAGGTTGAATTTTTTTTTAGTCTTGTTAATGATGAAAATTTAATGAAGTTCTATTTCTATTATTTACTTGTTTCATACTTACTTAATTTTAAATCATACTTAAATGTATTTTATTACAACATACATTTTAAATTTTAAATTTCTATTCAAAGTTTAATTATCAACATCAAATTTTCATCACATATTATTATTTTTCTTTTCTACATATAAATATTTATTAATATTATTTTTGTTTGTATTTATACATATTATTTAAAAGACAATTGTTTGATAATAAATACATATCAAAGGAATTACATAGGTGTATTTTCTAAATTTGATCAATTTACCAACTCATTTCGCAAAAATTTATTCAATATTTAAATTAATTTTCAATTTAAATTTAGTCTAAATTCGGGGTCGTTACAAATTCCCCTCCTTAAAGAAATTTTGTCCCCGAAATTTGCATGTACGAAAACAACAAAGATAGATGAAAAATATTTCATCAAATCAAACTGAATATCTATTCTGCATTCGGCTTACCAAATCAGAATATCACTAATAGATACAAGAATGAATCTATTTAATTTTTCATAGGATACTCGGGTTATCCGAATCTAAGAAGTATGCAGAGGCATTGATTAGCCGAAGGGATAACTGACCATTCGTAGAATATATCGAGACCCAACCAATAGATAAATGGATTTTTATTTTCCACAACTCCCAGACAATAGATATGGATTCCAACTCAAATCGGAATACTTCAAAATATATACCAATTTGTCCCTCTTCGGACTTCGATATACCCAAGAAATTGCAATAGAATTTCAAATTTGGTTTTAAACAAAATCGTCTTATTGATACAATTCAAATTTAGCTTCATATTCTATTAATCAATTTAACTCAATTTAAAATTTACAATTTATTTAAAATTTCAATTCCAAATTTCAAACTCATATTCATTAAGGTTTAAAATCAAAAGCTGTTAAGAAACAGATGAAGATACGAAGCAAGGATTTTCTACAGTGATTCGTAGGGCCACCATCACACTGAAACTTCTTATTGTAGCTGGTACGAAGCAATCAAAAGAATTTAGAACGAATCAAAGGAAATTGGTAGAGAAAGTTTGTTCCACTGTTGCAGGGCATTGACCATTTATGGTGGTACTCCCCTGTCCCCTATCTCGTTTTCTGCTTGCACTCATACTTACTATCAGTGAATAGTAAGAGAATTTACTAAGACATTTGAATGGATATCTTAGGGATATACTCATTCTAGGGTTTACTTCACGCTATCTCTAATGAGCTACTTAATGTGTTATACTCCTGAGCTAAAGTTTAACCCTCGGCTCTGATACCACTTGTAACGATACGAATTTTTCGCGTTCGAAAATCGACATCCATACTTTACATCATACTCGAATGCCGCAGATTCGAGCGTTCAAACCCGAGTCGCCGGAGCTTATAAATAGTATAACAATACAGCGGAAGAAAAACAATACATTGATATACAGCATTGATACAATATCTGATACAACAGATGATACAATCGATAACAATACACATCAGAGATATGATACAATAAAATAGCAGCGGAAAGAAAATAGATAACACAAGCGGCGGAACAAATAACTCAAGATAACCTTCAAGGAAGAACTCCAAAAACTGAAACTCCATCTCCAAAAACCAATCCAGAAATAGCTCGAACTCCCAATAACGATGCACTAAGACAAGCAAGTCTCATCCACATCCAAAGACTGAAACTAGCTCCAGATAATCTACCAAACCTATCTATCTGAAAGACCCAACTCTAGACTGCTCGTGTGGAAAATAGTGAGCACCCAGAGTTTAGGATAGGAACAATAAACTCCGGATCAGTCATGAGACTGGTGTGAGTAACAAAAACAATTTATCTTTAAAACAAACAGCAAAAGAATTTTAAAGTCAATTCGCAATGCTTTTCGAAAATGAAACTACCATAAGACCTCCCGCCACAAACACACAATGCAAACACAGAATTGGAGGAGATTTCTTCTTATGATAGTCAAACATGCTTGATACGAGAAAATTTCTGATATTATTATTATAAGTGCACATTGGAGAAAATATTTCGAAAGTAGAATATAAATCTTAGCCAGCATAGACATTTCGAACTATGCCTACTATAGCTACCATCCAAACAGTGGGGCGCCACCATAAGTGAATGGCAGGTCATACAACTAAAACCGTACAGGGCACGTATTGGGTGAATGGATTTCCAACAAATGGTCGGGCAAAGGAACTTCCCACTGTCCATGGGATCGCCTATGGCGGGACGTCCCGAGAACTTAACCAGCTCTCTGCCAACACAAGGTCGGGTTACCTCTGTAACTAGGTAACTACTAGATGAGCATGCCATCCCCCGGTCCTTTGGGACCTTTATCCGAGGTACCTCTAATCCAACAACATCACACAGTAATAAATGTATGGTGTCCACATGAGTAAGTATCTGGGCTCCATACCATGATACCACCCTTATTCAGAAGGGAATGACACACCCTAAAGGGAGCGACCCTCATAACCTTGCCGCATCTTTCCTGTTTTGACCATTTTCGAGATGTGAGGTCCTGATGCAGTCTCGTCCATAAAGCTACGCTTTTCACAAAATCCGCGCTTTGATCAACAAATGATCAGCAGCACTCAGCATGCCACATTACCAATTTGGGAAGATATTGCTGATAACCTTCAACTACATAACCTCTAAGGGTGTTAAGCTAAGAGAATAAATTCTCCGCCACCAACAGAAATGTATTTGAAAGAAATCTGCTTTATATCCCAAAATGTAATGTCAGACATACAATCCATACAAGTATGTTCTGGATTAGAACAGAACCGAAGGCACTTCCAAAGAAGCCCTTGCAATCCGGGTATTCACAATCCCGATCGGACTTCCCATCACTTAGGGAATCTCTATACCGGTGCGACTCAGTGCAGAGACAATTGATAGGTCATCCTATCGCTCTCGCAAATACCCGGGTTTCACCACCGGTCTTCAATGCTATCCATATACGTCGTATCACTATTCGGAATGGGTTATATGACACAAAGGTCCTCCCCGGCTAAACCGAATAACGAGCGCAATATTAAAAATCATATTGATACTGGGGTCTCAGTTAAATCATAGCTTAAAGCCCAAACTTTTCATTCGAATGGTTAAAACAAATTACCATTTCCAATCTTTAAACAAAAAGATTCATTTCAAAACCTTCAATGGTTTAAACAATTTCCACAATTTTAATCTTTTAAACAAAAGATTTAATTCACAAAGAACACTCAGTTCACAAAGATCCATTTATGGATTTCAAAACAATTACCATTTCAATTAACTCGTTAAATCTTTAAATCAAGATTTAACTTATAGCTTTCAAAACTCGTTTCCAAAGATTCCTTCATAGCCTTTCAAAACAATTCCAATTCAAACTTGAAACTTTTCAACAAAATTTGGAAATCCTTTCTTTAAATGAAAGCTATTTTTATTTGAAAACAAGTAGTTTTCGTTTCGGAAAAACCTGATCTCATTTATACAAGTTAAAATCTTTAGGTTGATTCAAATTCCCAAAAACAACACTTTAAAAGATGGTTTAAAACCCATATAAACTTGTATACCGTTTAATATCATAAATACTGAATATAGAATTCAATTTTAGATATTGAATTCCAATTTAAATCAAATTATTCAAATTTCAAAACTTAATCAAGTTGTTCCAAATAAATTTCATCTTTGAAATTCCATTTCAAAAGCTTTTCACTTTAATCCCAAAACATTTCCAAAACCATTTGGATTTAAATATTCAACTTTTAAACTATTTCAAAATCTGTAACTTAATTGATTTCCCTGTGAAATCCATATTTGTGTGCGTATAAGTGTGGTCCAGGGGTTTAACACAATAGTGCAACATCATTCAATCATCACAGATTAAACACAGAAATATAGTTGATAAGCGATATAAACTATAACGCTTATCGCCCATTCACAGATCCACAGATAATAAATGTATCACAAATAAATGAATAAGATACACAGCTCAATCCACAGAACAAAATATCACAGATCAGATAGGACAATCAATTCAATGCATCTTACACAATACAGTCATTCATAAGTAAGGTCAAGTATTCAATAGTTATTTATGAGTAGGATTAATTAATCATTTAATCCTAATCAATTTAATTTATTGTCAATTAAATAAATTACTTTTGAATTAATTATCCATTCTTGATTAATTAATTACAAATCGTTTGATATAAATTAATTTATCAAACACTTTAATTAATTAAATTATTCTTAGTTAATCATATAAACCAAGTTAACCTTTAAACCAATTACATAATTAATTAACACCTTGATTAGTTATCTTAAGAAATTAAACCTTTAATTAATATCCAATTAATAAACCTTGAGTTACAAATTTATCATTCCTTACTTAATTGAATAACTTAACCCTTAATTAATAAATTCAAATCATAAATTAATTACATAAATAAATTATCCATTTGAATTAACTTAATAATTAATGAATTACAAATCCTCATTAAATCTTAATTAACTTAAGTTAAAACTCATTCTTAGTGATGATTAAATTACCATCCACAATTTTGATTGGAAACATTGATTTTCGAATTTACTCTTAAATTTCAATTTAAATCCCAAGATTCAAAATGAATACCAATTTATCTTTAATAGAGTTTAAACTGATTTCCAAACCCTTTAAATTTACATGTTAGAGTAATATTTTGTTATAAAAGAAATTTAAAGAGTGAGAGTCAAATTTTCTTTAAGTTCACCTATTAAAGTCTACTTTAACAATTTAAACTCATTTAAACTTTTAAATTTAGAAACTTATTTTATTTCAAAAACTTGATTTCTATATTTAGATTCATGTCCAGGTTTCCAGATTTTGATTTTTAACTTTATCTAAATTCTTCTTTACAATTTCAAGTTCCATTTAAAATTCAAATTCTTACACTTAATTATCTAGTACTTTTAATGAATAAAACAATTTAAAATTTTTAAAACTTGATTATTTACAAACTAAGTTTTAAACTAACTTGAACTTTTTTTATTGTTTTTTTAACTTTGTTTATCATTTGAAATTTAATTTAAAAATTCCAAAACAAGCCGAACAGGTTTTGTTTAACCTGGAAACAACTTATACTGCCCCTAAAATTTGCTTTGAGCAAATCAACCAAATCCCCAAGCATGGCTCGAGTTTTTCCAAATTTTACCCGAGCGAATTTTTTTTTCAAAAATCTATTAAGTATTAAAATTGACCCGGTGCAGCATACTTCTCCTTCGAGTCGAAACCCACAAAGCACGAGCTCCACTTAGAGTTCACTTCCAACTCCTTCTTCCCATTTCACTGCAACCTAAAACCCAATTCCAGTTGCACGAAAACGTGCACGGTGCACGTTCCCACTGTCGATGATCGACTCCGGTCATCACCACTAGGTCGAACAAGTCACCAACCAACCTCAGACCATTCTCCGACCACGCCAAACTTCACCACTCCCTCGAATTTCGAATTCGAGCTTAAAAGCTCGAACCTGGAAACACAACTGAACTCGCCACCAAAGACTGGAAACGCCGTTGTTCTCGAAATCTGGACCACCAGACCACGCGAAACTCTGGTCATACAATCGCCATCATCCCTGCTATCATCCCCTAGAAGCACGTAACACTCGATCGTCCTTAGACAACGAACGAAACAAAAACGAAACTACGTCAAAACTAGGTTTAAAAATTTTAAACCTACGCCGCCGACGCCACAGAAGACTATCGTCCTTTCTGTCATTTTTGCCGATCACTTTGAACCTTCACCTAACTCCAGCCAAAATCCCGACCATCCCAATGCTTGTGGCCATTAGAATTTGCCCAGTATTCCAAAAACAGCGCAACTCCAATATTTACTTAATTTTAAATCTTAAAATTATGATTTCGATCTTAAAAATCATGTTTTAGATTAGAGTTTCATTTTATATCCCTGAATTGCTAAATTATCATACTTAAATTTTTACTCAAAACCATATTATCCTATTCAAGTTTGGTTTCCAGACAAAATCCTATCTTATTTTCACTTAAATGAATTTTTAAATCTAAATCTTACAATCAAACAAACAAAACATGTTTAAATCCTAAGTACTGACAGTAAGTAGATCAAGAGATATTGGGTTCTTTGGCTTAGTATCTAAGTCTGAACTAAGAACAAGCAAAAGCAAACTCAACAGCCAGTGTCCATCTATCCATTCATATATACACATACAGAACTCCACCAACAAGTATATATACATAAGCATATTCATTATTTGAAACCAAAATCTCATTTTAAGATTTTGTTTTAAGGAAGGTAGTTACTCACAGTTATGAAGAAGAAAGAACAGGGCCTCCTTGATTTATGGTTTGTTTGATTTTCTTGTTGTTTTTATTGAAGCTTTGTTTTTGTTTGTTTTACCATTTCTAGGTTGCATTGCTGTTTGAATTGCTTTGTCCTGGTTGTTGAACAGAATTCCTTTTTTTGATAATACTTCTTATTGTTTAAGCTTTGAGATGATGCTACTTTTAGTTTTTTTTTCTTGTTTTAATTTGAGATGAACGAACTGAAGTGAAGAGGAAGGCTGATATATAGGAGATGTGTCGGGTGATATTCTTGTACAACAGGTACCAGATTTTATTTTATTTTATTAATATGCTCAGAGATTTCCTATTTCAAAGTGTTGGCTGCAAAGATATGTTGAGGCTTGCATTAAATGCATGAGATATGTTGCATTAATTACCTTGTACATATTACTTTGTTTATTCTTTTGCCTTGCTACTTTTTTTATGGTTGCCTACTTTTTTTTTAGCTCGGTTGAAATGATTTTATGTTTGGTGGCTGATAGATGAGGTTGTCTTGGGCTAGAGATGAAAGCATTTATCACTTTGTTTATATTTTATATTCTTTCTTTCATTTCTTTTGTCATGTGTACATATTTTATGTTTGTACAACAGGGTATATTATTTGTACAGGTTAATATTTTTATTTCTTGTCCAAGTGTATTTATTTTTATTCATTCTTTGCCTGGTTATGCTTTCGAAACTTAATGTTTATGGATATAAGGCTATTTTTAGTTATGTTGTTTGAATCTTAACAAATTTGTTTAATGTGTTTTATTTTTATGTTTTATTTCTTTTGTTCTTATATTGTATTGTATGACTTAGGTTGAATTTTTTTTAGTCTTGTTAATGATGAAAATTTAATGAAGTTCTATTTTTATTATTTACTTGTTTCATACTTACTTAATTTTAATCATACTTAAATGTATTTTATCACAACATACATTTTAAATTTTTATTTTCTATTCAAAGTTTAATTATCAACATCAAATTTTCATCACATATTATTATTTTTCTTTTCTACGTATAAATATTTATTAATATTTTTTTTTGTATTTATACATATTATGTAAAAGACAATGGTTTGAAAATAAACATATATCAAAGGAATTACATAGGTGTATTTTCTAAATTTGATCAATTTACCAATTAATTTCGCAAAATTTTATTCAATATTTAAATTAATTTTCAGTTTAAATTTAGTCTAAATTCGGGATCGTTACATAAATGTTGAAAATGACACAAATTACTGTGTTTAGTTTCACTGTAAATTCATAAATTATGATTTAAGATCCTTACCTTGATTTCATTGAAATTATTAAATCAATTATTGCCTTATGAATATAATTCAGATTACCATACATTTTATTACATTCACATTTTAGAGTTATCGCCTTAACTAATATTAACACAATAATTAATTTACACTAAAATTTAATTGATTACCAATTTAATTTCAACATATTAAACAAATAGGTGATAAGTAACAATTATACCCTTTTCTTAATTTAATCCCATTTATAAGTTTATTTTCTACAACAAGTGTTATTACTTCTACACATCACTAATTGTATTCAATTTCAATTAATTATATATTATCTCACTATTTAATATAACATTTAATTTATATCTTTGTTTAAAATTTATAAACATCTATAACTTTATAATCATTTCAGTTACTTGGAATTATGCTAAAACAGTTATTAGTTGCCTAAAATCAACATTACAAAATTACATTCTAGTTATTCTTCTCCTGAATAAATTTTAAATTTTAATTTTTCATAACATTAAATTCCAAAATTTAATTAATTTTATATTTTAATTATAAATTATGGGTAGTTATACTCTCCCCCAATCAAAACATTTCATCCTCGAAAAAGGAAAAGAAGGAATAAGGAATTAATATATCTCAATCAAAATATTAGATTTATAAAGATTTAATTTACATAATTAAATAATTTAAATAAAATAGATCAATTTATAAACAATTAAATCCTTTCATATTCAAGTTAATAAGGTATGAAAACATTTCTATTTTCACAAAAATTTCTAAGTCCAAAATTCACGAAAAATTTCGATAGAGTTTCCTTTGTACGAAGAGGTCTAGGAGAAATAATAATATCAATAATAACAATATATATCGTAAATTTCAAAATAATATTTTCCAAACCACGAGAAAATAATATGATATCGCTAGAAACTGTAATCCGAAAATGTACCTATTTGTTAGGCAAACAACGCTTTATTTATGAAATCAAAAGAAGCGGCAATTACTTCCATAACCAGTATTTCACTTATACAATCCAAAGAAGTTAATAATTATATAAAAGAGAAATTTAAGTTGATTTAATTAATAACAAACAAAACAACACAACATAACAATAGTCACTTGCAACAAAACCGTATAATCATCACATGCAATCAAAGTAATCATTCATCCATCCATAGTAACCAAAACAAATGGTTTGTTCGGATTCAGAAACTTCTAACCATATAAAATGATAAATAAACTGCTAAGTATACCACATACTTAACCGTCTTAGATAAAGCTTAACGGAGTATTTATACATCCGAAACAATTTAAAGTATCACTTCCCAATCATCAAATAGGCTAAAAAACCAAGAATTCCAAATATTATTTAAGTTTATTCTTATAACTTTTTTTCACATCATTCATAGTTCTTCAGTTTCATTCTTTCATACAATGCTTATTTCCATTAATTAACTTCATTGCTTACAAAATTCATATCCATTCATTCATGCAGTACCATTTTTCTCTTTTCATTACTTTACATTCATTGCTTACATAAGTTATTTCCAATCCAATTATTTAGACTATCCATTATTATGTAAGTCTCTTTACAATTTAATTCACCATTAATAGGTTATTTCTTTTTCACATTCATTTCTTCCATACATGGTATTACTGAATATTAAATCCATTTCTAAATCATTTCAACATTTTTTGAAGTTATAATCATTCAATTAATATAGCATTCACTTTTACTATTCAACATGACTTCAGACATTAACTTAAGTTTACAATCAATTACTTACGATATTCACCTTTTTATTAATTTGATTACTAGAAATCTCAAATTGTTAACTTAAGTTTATAACAATTTATAACATCAAAATTCTTATTCATGGAAGTAATTCCATTGAACACCATCATTACTTAAGTTTTACTTGTATAATATTCTACTACATATTCTTATTAACATTTCAACTTTTAATAATTTGGTAAGTCATATATATATATATATATATATATATCTGTGTGTGTGTGTGTTTTAAGAAAGCAATTGAAAGTTATACAAGTTATCTCATTCACTTTAGTTAACAAAATGTTTAATAATTACATTTTCTAAATTTTATAATTCTTAAATTTAAAAGTTTCCAATTTCTTATATATTTCATTGATTACTTAGCATTTAGTTTCTAATTAAACAATTTAGAAGTTTTCAATTATTAAAATAGTTAAGATTTCATTTTATTACAATAACTGCAAACTACTAATTATCAGAAATTTAAGAACAAACTCCGGGTTACATTTCAAATCATTTTAAAACGATATAGATACTCATATCTTTTATATACCAATCATCTTCAGAAATTAAAATTAAGATTTGTTTATCGAAATAAATGTACAGTAAAACTACTACAGCGGTCTTCCCACTTTGAAACTCGAAAATGAATGTCGATGATGCGTGCACTCATCATCGAAATTATTTTCCAACGACCGAGAGGGGAATATAGAACTTATTTCCTTTAAAATTTCTTTTAAAACATTCCTTCAAATCATATTGAAATATGTATATCATAAAATACTTCCAAATAGTACTAATATCATAATCCAAAATCTTCGAATTTTTTTTTAAAAATCCTGGAACTTAAGTTCTCAAATTTTCAATCTATATTCATTTTATTTATAATCCCATTTTACAACCAATGTTTATAAATTTTTCTCCTCCTAACAAACAAATAAACATAACACATACCATTAAATACATTTATGAAGATTACTCTTTTACATACAAATATAATACTAGGAAAAATTATTTCATTTACCCATATTTCAAAATAATATTATGTTGGTCTTCCCTATTAAGTGTTGAAAAATCCTTTCGATGCTAAAGCGTCCCATGTACTGACCGGAATTTATAAATAATAAATAGAACAAACTAACACAATACAAAACCTTTTTATAACACTAACAAACGTGCTTTCTCATATACGTGCACTCAATGACTCACTCTAGGGTATTACTACCCCATTTCTAATGAGTCAGACCCCACAAAGCAAAGGTTATCGCTAAACCTGGATCTGATACCACTTGTAACAACCCACCTTTTCGGACGGTTTAAATCGACAATAAACCACTCATGTCAGACTCGAACCATTTGAAAGGGAGGATTGTTATGGAGTAAATAAGAAAAGAAGAGAAAAGAAAGAAAGCAAAATACAGAATCTCACAGAGAAATGGCAAAATATAATAATCAAATAAACTATTCATGAAGCTGTTTTCAAATAATACTTGATATACTTTTACAATACAGGTTAGAGTTACATAAGAAATAAATAAATAATGCAGCGAAACAACATGATGCAGCGGAATAAATAAAATAAATAATAATCGTATACGATCTTTGTCTTCATCCTCTAGAGATAAATGATCTTTGATATACTAAGAAGTTCAAACTGACTCGAGCGTAATGAAAAGACAAAACACTCAAGTCAGAACTAAAAGATCTTACGTAAGTTAAATTAACAGTAAATAAAATGAGTATAATGGCTTCAGAGATGTTTATGGGTTTGACACCTCCTATCCAGTGCCAACATGAGTGCAATAACTTAAGAGATGTCCGGGATTGCCATCTCCTAAGGATCCGTTAAACAATTTACTATGTAGTACGATACGCAATTATAATAGTGTTTGTGGTAAAGTAAAGTATTAAAATAGCGTTAAGGCGTAACTCAAATCTCCCTTAATACATTTTTATATATTCCCATAGTCTATACAGATACTGTAAGCCCCACCAAACTGATAGGATACTCAAGAAGCACTTCATAGGCATGGTACAAACCAAACACATAAAAGGCGCGATAAAGCATGTGACAAGGCACGTAAGGCAATGCCAAGGGTAGGATACTACCATTTTACGGATCCGGACTGGTGGTAACGCATAGAGTTACTACCGCCCACCTTGGAACATACTCCTATAATCAAAATCGAGGGGTGGCCACCAAATCAATCAAAAAGTCATAATATGGTATCAAAGAAATATGCTCGATAGGAGGAGCAACCTCACTTGGCCCAACGTGGCTTCTGTTTTAGTCACATCAAACTGACTCGCGGGAGTAAGGGCTATGTAAATACCTCATACAGAATCATTTGCCAAAACCATCCTACTTCATTCTGGAATCTCCACCACATACATAGTTGTTAAAGCGGTTTTCGGTATTGGCAGAGAGTATGACAATATTCGATCCCGGTCTCCTTGACAACCAAACGCTTATTTCACACCGGATGGTTCTTTTACATTTCCAAAACCATTTCATAATTGATATCAAAATATCATATTCAATTCAAACCATATCACTTTTGAAATTATATTCACTTTCAAAATCATATTCACTTTCGAAATCATATCGATAAGAAAGGTTAATTAAATCCTCATTTCAAAATCATCATATTTACTCAAATATGTCATTTCAGTAGTAAACATCATTTCAAATCCCAACTTAAGTTATAACATCATTTAACCATATTCGCTTTGGAATCAAGGATCAAAATATAAATACTTCCACCTTACACGGTCTGGAATTTAGAAAATAGTTTAGATAGTTGTAAATAGTTTAGCATTGTTTTAAAAGAAAATTTAAATAGTTTGAAATACTTTAAAATAGTTTAAAAGTGGATTAAGATAGTTTAAATAGATTTAAGATAGTTTAAATAGATTTAAGATAGTTTAAATAGATTTAAAATAGATTAAATGGGTTAATTAGTTTAAAATAGGTTAAAATATATTAAGTTGGATTAAATAGATAAAATAAATTAAAATAATTAAAATAGTTTAAATTGACTAAAATATATTAAAATATATTAAATTAGTTTAATAGTTTGAAAATCTTAATAATCAGAATTTAAAAATACTATATTTTTAAACATTTTATATTAAAATAATAAATTTGAAATTAATATCAGATTAAAGTTAAACTATTTCATTCATTTCAACACATCTGGACTATGTCCAGCTTTCAAATCAACAAATTAAGTTTTGACTTTCAATTCAAATCCTCATTTAAAACCATTTAATAATATCGATTTCAATTCTATGTTTGAATTAATTTTTTAAGAAACACTTTAATTTCATAGATTTCAAAGTTTAAATGTTCAAACATTTCAATAACTCAATTTCGATAAATTTCATTTATATTTCACAATTCAACTTTGAAATTTCGTTTAAATTTCTTTTAAACAATTCATTAAATCAATTCCAATTTCAACATTTAATGTTTTGGTTTTCGAAAATAATTCGGTTTATATAAATCAAATTCTATTTCAAAATATCATTTAGCTGAATTCAAAATTTAATGATTTATAATTTAACTAATCCGGTGTCCGTATAAAATTTTCTACCTTATGATTAAGTGGTACAGATGTATATCATTTCAATCCACAATACATTCAAAATTACAGGTATATGTCATTTCAACCGACAGTCCCAGATTTAATTTCATATTTATGAAATCGCTCGAGTCTATCATTTCAATTCATAACGATTTCTCCCTAATCTATCAGATAATTCTAGTATGTATTATTTCAACCCATAGAGAACTTGCAATGTTATAATAATATAAAAATATTACATCCAAACATCTAATATCAACAATCAAATATCCATCACAACGACCATTAAAATCGGTCAATAAACAATAACAAGTGATTGATTATCAATAATGAGTATTAACAGAAAATCTAGAATTTAGTATTAAATTAGTGATAATAATATTCAATAAAAGTCAGATTTAACTAGAATGATGATTTGAATATCCAAACATCAACCAATCAATTTCTAATCGCATCATAAATTCAATTTAACTAACATAAGATAATCTAGCAGTTGTGAGTGGGTCAAAACGCTCACCTTTGATTTCAAATCGATTTTAAAGCCAAAATAAGACCTAAAATTCAGATCAAACTAGTTTCAAAGTGTCTGAAATTTTCGGTATGATCCCAAAGAAACAAACCATGCGTGAATCTGATCTCGTATGTAAGAGATATGATCGTTAGAAGATCTTAAAGTTTGAATTAATTTAAATAAAATAAGATAATAAGTTACATGTCACCCTCGTACAATACTCAAAAACCCTAGCCCATCAGAGAACCTCACGATCGAACATGAAAGAACAGTCACCACTCTTCCATAAATTTTTGCATCACCTACGTTAGTCTTCACCCAGATCGACAGTCACCGCCATGTACACCACCTCATGTCGCCCACCTGGACACCACATGGCTACCCATAAGCCTCCCAGTCACATCGCACAGACGTGCCAAAGCCAGCTATATTCCGGCGATCCTTGAGCACGAACGAACAAACTGATCAAATGCTCTTGTCCTCCTATACGCAATGCAACCCCCCGATCGCTCCGAGGGTGAAGATCCGTCATCCAATCCAACAACTACACATGAACGGTCGATTTTTATTGATCAAATTTTAAATACACAGAGTACCAAGTCTAAAAATGAACCGTAGATCTAGATTGCGCTCTCCGAGAGGTTCAAAATGGTATATAATGTGATAAGGTTTAGGGAATTTAATTTTGAAAATGATTTGGAAATTGGATTTAGGATTTTGAGTTTGAATTAGCTTCTGCCATTGCAGAAAGGAACAGACATAAGGAATTGTATGTACAGTGGAAACTAAAGGACTGCTAGGGTTAGAAGTAAACTATTTATATTAATAAAGCCCGATAAGAAAGAAAAAATGCGTTTCCAATTGGTTTGAGCGACAATAATTACTCGAAAAGCCCGTTTCGCCTCCAAAATGAAAGTGGGTCATCCCATATATTAAAGTAGATGGTTTCAATATTTTTAAACTCAATGGAACATGTTCCAAGTCCTAATTTTATTATATGAAGTATCTAGCTTTTAAAAATTAGTTTATTTAAAAATGAATCCAATTAAATCGATTTTTGCACGTTTCAAGCCCGTACGATCAAACGATAAGTCCGATCGCTATGAAACTTGAAACCCTACAATAATTCACCGTTACGGATCCGATGAAACTGGTTTTGTCGAATCCGAGAGAGTGACCAAAATATCTATTTTCATATTAATTAAATAAATTATTATTAAGTTAATTTATTCCACTTTTTATATTCAAATTTTATACCTAACAAAATTTTATCATTTTTGATTACTTGGTAATTTAAAATCTTTTAAAAAAAATTCACATCAATTCAATGTTGAATATTACACAAATTACAGTGTTTAGTTTCACTGTAAATTCATAAATTATGATTTAACAATTACCTGGATTTCACTGAAATTATTAAATCAAATATTGCCTTATGAATATAATTGGCATTACTATACATTTTATTACATTCACATTTTATAGTTATAGCCTTAACTTATATTAACACAATATTTGATTTGCACTAAAACTTAATAGATTACCTATTTAATTTCAACACGTTAAATAAATAGGTGATAAGTAACAATTATACCCTTTTCTTAATTTAATCCCATTTATAAATTTATTATCTACAATAAATGTTATAACCACTGCACATCTATATACAATTTCAATTAATTACATATTATCTCACTATTTAATATAACATTTAATTTGCTTCTTTATTTAAAATTTATAACCTATTATAACTTTATAATCATTTTAGTTACTTGGAATTACACTAAAACAATTATCAATTGCCTTAAATAAACATTACAAAATTACATTCTAGTTATTCTTCTCCTTAATAAATCTTAAATTTAAAATTTTCACAATATTAAATTCCAAAATTTTATTAATTTAATATTTTAATTATTTAAAAATTACGGGTCATTACAAACACCTTGAATAATGGAAGAATACCTAGATCTGATTGATCACTCTCTAGATCTGATAAACCTTGCCCTTCATCACACCTTGTGACTTCTTAGATTTCAAAAATCGCCATCCCACTTTGCAAGAGAAGAATGAACCGCACTTTTTAATTTAGTTTAATGTTGATTTAAATTTTTTTGGGTATTTTTTTTCTTTTGGATGAAGTTTCTGCCATGGATGAATGATAGGGAAGAAGAAAAAAAAGAGAAAAAAAAAATAAAAGTCACGTTTTGTTCTCTGTACTTTCAAAAATGAGGAGGTTTTATTTTTAAAAGAATTAAAGGAATCTTTTTGTATTCTCCTATTAGAACTTCCTCCTTTATTTCCTCTTTTTAAATTTCGGTTAATCTCATTAATTGATTTCCTCCTCTTACCATATATGGCTGATTCAGGTGCATTCCAAATACGCAACTTTTCCTAAATAAAAGAAAACAACTTTTATGTAATTATTTTATTATTTAAAACATGTTTAAAATTTTATCGATATCGCATATCAATATATGCATACATAACTTTTATATATGCATTAAAATAATTACTAACAACATTCAAAACATCAAATAAATTAAGAATAATTAATATTTCATAAATATTAATTAATTTAAACAGTTCGAAAAATTATACAAACTAATTAAATTGCATGGTTTTCGACGAAATCACAAATGCGATTGTGCGACTCAGAGGTGTGAATTCGGTCAGTGATTAATATTGCACAATTCAAATATTAATGTTCGCACGTCACTTAGAAGGTGGTATGACAGTTTGGTTGAATTCATCGCTTTTAGGTCTTTTCGGTAAAATTATATTTTATTTATTATAAGATGTACTTGATGGTGACAATTATTTACACCAATTCTCTTTGTCAAAACTATATCTTATTAGGACTTGTGGAATATAGTAATGGTCAAAATTCCAATATCATCCACATTCAATTTTATGGCTCGAACACAAAGTCCTCAGTTCAATAATAACAATATTATTAACCAAAATGCTCTCGCCAGAGATTTTGACTTTGAGTTGACTTGAGTTGGCTATTATACTAACCTCATATAACCGAGAAGATGAATCCTCTCTTGAATAGTGCTTCACTTCCAATACTTTCAGTCGACCCAACTATAGTCACTCGATGGAACACTACACCATGATTTGACTATAATCAAAGTGGAGCTTTCATACTAAATATTCATAGTATTCACAAGTCGAGAGAACTGTGTAAATCAGTCACATCGATATTTTTTGTTTGACCTTAATTATATTAACCAACAAAAAACTATCTAGTGAGTCATTCCATAGTTATCCAATAACTATCAATATGTAACCTCCAGTTGTTCCAGCAGTCATGAGTAATACACTGCCCAACATTTGGAGAGCGATACATACTCTAGTCTCAACGGATACATCGATATTCGGTCTCGATGCAACTTGACTAGGAACATTCAAAATGGTATATTTGTTTTATTGTGATAAATTACTAATGGTTACAACAATTTGTAACTACTATCATAAAATATGCCATTTATGGGTTTTCTTTTAAATATATTTTTAATTAAATTAATTAATCAATATAACCACATTATATGAATTATATAATAGAAAGAAACACCTTTGTTATGAACAAGATTGTTCAACGAGTTAGATATATATAACAAATTACATAATTTCCCCTAGGGCGTACCCCCGTAACTCTATCATATATATGATATGGTAAATTTCCCCGAGGGTCCAGTGACGAGTAGCCCTATATCATGAATATCCTCATCTTCAATGATTTTATCTTAAACGTGTTTTACTTCGAAACGTAAATTGATTCAGAGTGGTTTTTGAATTGGAATTACCCAGATCTGACCCCGGTCTCTTCGAAATGCAATCATTAATAAAATTGTAAATATGTGTATGCGAGATTTGTTAAGCCACTTTTCATTTTAACTTTTTACCAATAAATCAAAATCCTTTTCACTTTGGAAATCTTTCATGCCATTTACTTTCAAATCAAATTGTCACGACCCGACTTTTTTAGCCCAGAAAGACGCATCATGAATTAAGAAAGAAAGGGATAGAAAAAGAAAAGATAGAGAAGAAAGAACAACAACACATAAAAATCTCACATCGGAACGAACGAAATTTAATATATCCCATAAGATATTACATAATATCATATACATCAGAGTTACACAACTTACAATCTCATTTTAGACAGTTATAAACACCTGTCTAAGTACACAACTCAAGATATCACAGAGATACAGACACAACACAAACATAGCAGAACCACTATATATCTACTCGCTAAAGCTTCCTGCTCCAAATCTCCTCCAAAATTCATCAAATCTAACTTGAATCCCTTGACTTCTCATATATAATATGAGTACCCAAGAGTTTAATAAAACAGAAAATAAACACTTGGGTCAGACATAGGTCTGGTGTGAGTAAACGGTTTAAAGTTACTTAACTTTTAAAAATCCTTTGAAAAGAAAGGTATCACGTAAGACTTCCCACACATAAACATGGAAAAAAATTTACCTTACACTAACCAAAACATTTGATAGGAAATACAGTGATATTATAATAGTGTCTAGGGTTTTCAAATAAATAGAAAATGGCCGAAATTGTTACATTCATTAAATTCCAGCTACTAGCTACAAAAGTGGGTAATACAATCAAAACCGTAAGGGCACGTAGGAAGAATGAGTTTCCATCACTGGAAGGGCTACTGGGGTACCGCCCGTCACAGTACGGAGCCTAGATCACTGTACCGAGGATCCACCCTAAATCCTCTGCAACACAAGGCTGGAACCATCCCTTACTGGATAGTCCCGAACAAGAGCACCCCGTGGTTGAAGCGACCAACCACACACTAAGCTAAAATAGAAAGGGACCTCTAGACATGGGTAAATCTCGTTCTACTTGGGTGCTACCCACTTAACTTTGCTGAACCTCCCCTATTTTAGCCATTCCTGGTTGATGAGGATTGAGGCTACGATTACCTTTATAGGACACATCTATCTTAGAATGCTTATCATCCACCTGACGATGTTCTGAAAGCGTTCGATCCATACAAGTTCGTTCCGGGTTTGAACGAAACCGATGGCACTATCACGTTACACTCATTTTGGAATTACCCTCAGAGTTAACGACTATAGCCCTTGCACTCTGAATCTTCATCTCCAATATGAAAGTACTATACTCGTTAACTCATCTTGGAATCACCCTCAGAGTTTTTAACGACGAATAGTTCTTGCACCTTGAGTCTTCATCTTAAACACCGCATGGATTCACGACCTAAGTTTAATTTGGATCGATGTGTTTTTCGGATATCCAAATCTGAAAACCCGATCCCGGTCTCACCGAAATCCAAAACGCCATTTTAATGTCCAAGTTGTTTAAAGGTTTAAACAATTCAAACTTATATTCAGGATAACATACATAGATAGATGATTCACATTATCGCAGATAGATAATCCATATTATCTAAATCAACCAAACATCTCACATCATAAAGCAGCACATATCACATATCAGAGATATCACATCCAAATTATCCAATATCAATCATCTAATATCAATCAATCATCCATAAGCAGATTTGATTCACTCTTAAATAATTTAATTAACCTCTAATTAAATTAATTACTATCCTTTATAATCACTTGGATTGCCTTAATCCTTCTTACTAACATTAATTAATTACAAATTAATTAATTAATTGTCTCTTAATGATCTTCCTTGATTAAATATCCTTTAATTATATTAAGTAATTATCCTTTAATTAATTACAAAAATTAATTATCCTTAACCAATTACAGTAATTAACCTTTAATCACTGTCATTAATTACATTAATTAATGATCCTCCATTTACTTCCATTAATTAATTAACTATAATTAATTACATTAATCCTTAATTAATTAATCATACTTTAATTAATTACTTCCATTAATTAACCTTGATTAATTTCATTAATTATATTAATTAATGATCCTTACTAATTAACTAACCTTTTAATTAATTAAATAATTAATCTTTAGTTAACCTCGCTCATTAATTAGTCTTAATTAATCATAAATAGTAATTAACTATCTAGTAATTACTTACCTTAATTAATTAACTCCTTAATTAATCCTTTGATTAATTACACTAGTTAATTAATCCTTAATTACTTCATTAACCAATTATTAATTAATTACATTAATTAATCATCCTTAATTAATTACTTCAATAATTAATCACGCTTTTAATTAATTACACTTGGTAATTAATCTTAAATTAATCAAATTAATTAATTAATTAATCACAATAATTAATTAACTAAATTGATTACACTAAGTAATTAACCTTTAATTACTTCCATTAAGTAATTATCCTCTAATTACTTCACTAAATAATCCCCTTTAATTAATTACATCTAGTAATTATCCACTAATTACTCTATCAAGTAATTATACTTAATTAATTCATAATTAAGTGATATTTTAAATTGACCAAACTATTAACTAATCATTTTAAAATTAATTAAATAATTAGTTAACTTCTTATATTTAAAATCCTTAATTATTTAAGAAAATCATTTATCTTAGTTAAACCTTTACTTATTTACATTGATTAACTATTCTTAAGTTAGTAACAATAATTAATTAACCTTATTAATCTTCACAAATTAATTATCTTAGATTAATCGAAATTTTAATTTCTTAAAGATAAACTCTTTATTATAATCGATTTCTTAATTATCATTAAACCTTATTTAAAATAAACATTTAGAAATCAATTATAATTTTAAAAAACAATTTAAACATCTAATTTAACTTTTAAAATCTTTGAAACCTTTTCAAACATGTTTAATTTAAAATTAACAAATATTTATCTTTGGAAACTTGACTGCCACATCTTTAAAACTTATCCATTTAAATAAAATTTAAAAACTCAGTTTTTAAACATTGCTTTATAATTACTTTGAATGTAATTTTATAACTTGAAACATTCTTATTAAAAACTTGTTTTGAATTACTTCAAACTTTTGATTTAATATTTTAAATTGAAATCACCTTTGAATAAAATTCAAAACTAATTTAGTTAATTACTTTAAAAAAATCAACTATCTTAAACATTTTAGATTAGAAAATATTTTCAATTAAACACTTTGAAAACTTGATTAACATTTGTTTCAAAAGAACTTTCTTTTAAATTTGTAAAATTTATTTTCATTTACCAAACTTTGCTTTAGATTGAAATAGAAGTTCATCTCGGGCCGAACCCGAGTAAATTTCACAAGAAACTCGAGTCAACCCCTTAAAACCGCAACCTGCCTTCATCTGCTTCGAGGCAAACAATCACTCGCACGAGCCCAAACCCGAGCACAACCCTTCATTCCTAAACCATCGAAACCACCAGACATGGCACAGTGCGTGAGCACGTGCACGATCATCAGAGCGACATCGAATCATCGCCGATGATGCTCGCAAGTCGTCGACTGCCTATACTCAAAGTTCGACCACCCAGATAGGTCAAAATCGATTGGGAGCCGAAACGAGCATCATGCCCAAATAAAAAAACTGGAACAGCACTGAAGACTAAATCACTCGCCGTCGACGAACCAATCAACGATAAACCCTGCCGACCTCACCAACGACTCGCCTCAGCCTCCAGTACCTAACTCCCCTAATGCGATCGCCAACGATGCGCCACCGAAGCCGTACATCCCTGAGGTTCAGTCGCGACCAAAAAGTCCACTTAAACCCTAAATCAACCTATTTTGGCCACCGTGGCCATTAGAAAAATACGAGGCTATTTTTCCCATCATCGTCGATACACCAGCTAGCTTCGAACAAAAATTCGGCCCCATCCACCGTGTCAATCAACGGCAATCCACCAAATTGCACGAACGTTCATCTCAAATTTTCTATTCGAATATCAAACTAAAAATTTTGAAATGTATATTAAAATTCATGATTTCCAATCACGAACACATTCATGCAATCCAAATCAGAGATTAAGATCATTGATTTTTGTCATAAATATGAATTTCACTTTTGTTTCAAATTTAAAAATAATTTGTTGAAATTTAAATCCAGAAATTATTTTTAAAATCATCATCATACATTAACAAACAACTTTCGTTTGAACATCTAAGTCTAATATTGATCTATTGGGCAATTTGAATTTTTGATAGCAAAACCATAGACTGAAACAACAGAGAACAGACATCTGTATATATATATTTTCTGTCTTGCTAACATGTATGTATATATCTATATATCAATTCAAATAGATTCAAGCAGAAGAACTTCCATTCAAAACAATATCATCACATGCATTTGATATAAATCAAAATCGAACTGTTTTTAAAAGAAAATGTTTACTCGCCTATTTATAGCAGAGAACAAAGAGCATGTTCCAGGTTTATTTTATTTTGAATTTCTCTGTTTTGAATGTTGTTTTCTGTTTGTTGAATTGATTTTGAATTCATGTTGCATGCTTGTTTATTACTGAATCTGGAGCTTGAAACTAACTGTTGAATCTGAGATCTTCATTTTGATTCCCTTTTTATTTCATTTTTGCTTTAAGTTGCATTTATTTTTAGGTTCATTAGTTTGGTTTCTAGATTTTTGTTTTGGGAAAAAAATGAAAAAGAAAGGAAAATTTTGGAACTAAAAAATTGAAACTCAGATCTTCTTTTACAACATTTTATTAATTTACTTCAATTTTAGAGAAAATAAAATCTTGCCACTTGTTCATAAATTAGGCAAATATCACAACAATACCTTCTCATCCTTACAAGTGTTTTAAATGTTTTATTATTGTTTTACAAATATTTTAAATACATTTTAAAATAAATTTTTATATCTCAATGTTTATATATATGTATTGGAGTCTAAACTATAAAGATATGCAACTTGGTCTTATACATGTATGTTTTTATTTATTACATAAATATGCAAATTGTACTTAGCTCATAAGTTAATTAGAAAGAAAGAATATTTTAAACCTGTATTTATATATCTATAAATCATTTGGTTTAAAATAAAATTTTATTAATTCTTATCCAGACTAAAACCATTATACTTTTTATATAATTAAACATTTACTTACAGTGTTTTGAAAATAAATGATGGACCTTTAAATAGCTTTTGAAAAGTGTTATGTTGAATTTAACATATTTTCCAAATCACTATATTTTAAATTTTGAAAACTTGTTTTATTAGCTAAATTCAAATTAAAGCCTTTCTATTTACGAAAATATAGATTATTATTAGAGTACATTTTGATATTAACTTTGAAAATTATTATATTGAATTTTAAAACAACTTCAAATCATAATATATATATATACATAAATATTATAATTTGAAAACACATCCTTTATAAACAAAAGACTTTTCTATTCACAATATACATACCAAAATATATATTAAAAATAGAATCTATTTTTATTAGCTTTGAAAGATAATTTTACCAAATTTTAAATTGTTAGAAAAGATATAAATAAATATTGCCAGATTAAATATCTAGTAACTTTTAAAAGAATAAACTTACCAATTAAAATTAAAATTATAAAGGAAAATTATTGTACAATATTATCAAATTTTAAATCAATATTATCAATTAAATAATTTTTAAATAAAGATTAACAAATTGTTATTGCCTAAAATTCCGGGTCATCACACAAATAAAATTCCATTTTTCGAACACATGTCTTCACTGGGTCAAAAACAATGTTACTTAAGACATCGTTCATTATAAATCCAAAACGAGTTATATTAAGCAAAATATTAGACAAATTTTACCCAGATTAATTTTCGTATTCAACTTGTATTATTTGTGGAATAATGGTGGAAAATCATCTCTTAAATTTACGTAGATGGTACAAACATTCGCCTCATAACTTAAAACAAAGTTTGACTAAAACAATCTTTATATTACCGAAAACCCTATTTAACTCATTTTATTTTGGAAAAACTTTAATATGATCTTTTCAATTAAAGCATTTGGGCTTTTCCTTCGATCTGTTCCACCCCTCGCGTAGAAGGAGAAACAGAGGCCAGGTATGTTCTAGGCACAGGGTTCTCCATTCCTAACCTTAGTTACACACCTTATTTTATCTTTCCAGATCTTATAGGTAGGACAAAGGTACTAGTTGTTTCTGTAGGATCTAGATTAGCCCTAGAGGGGGGGTGAATAGGGTTATAGCAAATTTTTCCGAATTAAACACAGAAACAAACTGCAGAAATAAATATGCTGAAAAATAAATCACACACAAAATTTACCCAGCTTCGGCAACCCCTGCCTACTGCTGCATTCCCAGATTTCTATTAGAATTAAACAGTTTCCCGCTTACAAACATTCTAACAGACTTGCAAACCCTGCTACCGCCTATAGAGTTTTGCAAACTCGCAAACCCTGCTAACTGGACTAACTCTAACTAGGCAGTCTGACAACACCTAAACCCTAGGTGATGATTTACCATGTTTTGTTTTGAAAAGATCAGACAAATAAAACAATTTTTAAAGAAAAAATTAAACAACAACTAAAGGAACAAATAACCCCTTAAACCCTTATTTAAAAATTAAAGCCCCTTTATAAACAAGCCGGCATAATGTTTTTTTTTAACCCGATCCACTTCGTTCCTTCTTTTGCTTGTACAAAAAAAATGTCGGCCTTGCTTTTGAGATTAGGGTTTGAGTCTTTGATAAAATTAGGGCTTTAAGCTAAAGATACGAATTTGAGGCTTTCGGCTCTTGCTTGTGCTCGATTTCTGATGATTAATTGTTGGCTTTTGAAATTGCGTTGCTCGGCTTGCTCGTTCTCTAATGATCGAGTTGTTGATGATTCGGTATGTTATTTCTTTTGTTGCTCGTTTTATTGCTTGCTTTTTAACTCGATTTCTCTGTGTTCTATGATGATTTCTTGGGGTTTATTTATAGGGTTGAAACCCTAATAACCACTGTCAGATTTGATTTTTGCACGTCGTTGATTATTTATCCTGAAATTGTTCTGGATTTGGAGTATTCCTTTCTTGATTTTATTTCGAATTATTGCTGTCCATATTTGTTTTCGAATTAATTAATTCGAAAATTGCTTCCTATATTTGTTGTCTCGGCCCCTATTTGAATTAATACTGACCATATATGAATTCGAGAAATTTGATGCAGAGATTTCTTTCCAAATTAGATTTCTTTGACTTAATCAAAGACTTAATCAAAAGATACGAATTTGTTCTTTAACTTCGGCTTGATTTCTGCACTGACCTGTACTTGCAACTATCTTTGTATTCCCTACTGCACATTCACCTGTTTACTATATATGTGCATACATTCAAATGTATGTTGTATGCATATATTCTTGGGTTTGTACTTGGATTTGAACTGCTTCATGTTATGTTGATCTTGATTTTTGGAGCTGCCACTGACTTCTTTGTTGTAACTTGAAACTGTTTTGACAATTCGAATGTCACTTGCATACACTGTGTTGCATTGTAGCTCCATCTTGACTTGGGCTTTTTCACTGTATCAGATGCTACACTTGTTCATGTATTCAACTGTTGCACTTGAGTTTGTTTCCACTGCTTCATCATGTTGTATTCATCCCTGTACATGTGCACTGAGTTTGTTGTTGCACTCGATGTTTGTAGCTTCACTGTGTTTGCTGTTGCAGTGGTTTGTCTGACCTTGTATGCTTCAAGTTGCCTTGAGTTGAACCTATCTTGGGTTTGACCTTGTTTGTGACTTTTGTGCATTGTGCTCTGTTGTTGTATTTGCATTGTGTTACTGATTTTGGTCGAGACTTTGTTTGTTGCAGTATGTTACTGCATTTGGTCTGAGTCACTTGTATCCATTCTCGAGTTGCACACTTTGATTTACTACTGGTTCACCTTGTTGAGTACCTGTAATTGCTGTTACATCACTTCACACTGTTGCATTTGTTCATGTAGCTCACTGTGTTGCATTGTACTGCCCTTGTGTTGCTCACCATGTTGCATACATGTTTTTATGCTTTGTGACATTCGGATTTGTTGTGTACTTGTCTACTGCAGTTTCATTGTGACTTGACTGTGTTGTTTTGTCTCTGCCCAGTTGATGTTCTGTTCATGTGTGTCTGGTCGTGTTCATTCAATTCATTGATCCTTGTACATGCTATGCTGTCTGGTCTTTGTTTGCTTGGTAGCAGCTATGCAGTTGCTATGCATCACTATATATTTATACTCTCTGTTTTGATTGGCATTGGTGCAGTTTCCATCACTGTTGTGTCTTCGGGAGTTTGCACTGCTTCATGTTGAATTCATTGAAGAATTGATTGCTCTTGTTGATAATGCACACGAGTTGGCGAGGCAGTGCACACGTGTATACATGTACACGTGTGTATTGCAGCCACTCACGATTATCTGTAAGAACACTGATATGCACAGATATTACACAATCAAAGATGATGACAATAACCCATGTTTCTGAGACACAAACAAATTTTTATTTTTGCAAATTCAAATTTGTTTGTTTTCAGATTACTGTTGTAGTTGCTAATTATACAGGTACACAGGAGACAGAACAAGAAGTGGAGCTGGATAATGCAGATAGATGTAGATGTGCAGACAGAGTGAAAAACTGAGTGTTGAGTGTTGTAGTGTAAAATGTATGAACTGGTGTATGTATATATAGAGAGAGCTGAAAACTTTGTATTGTTTAAGTGTTGTAATAAAATATTATATTGAATAAAAAATACTGGTTGAATTATATAAATTCTGTGCAATAGTATAATTATTCAATATGAATATTTCTTCCTTTCTGTATATAGTCCAAACTGCAAACACATATATATATATTGATATATATTTTGTTATCATCAAACAAAAAATCACATCAAACAATCTCCCCCTTTTGATGATGACAAACATATATATTAAAGATTTTGAAATGCTAATACATGTGTTTGAGCATGAAATGTTTTAGCTCCCCTATTTGAATGCTCCCCCTACAACCAAGACCACTCCCTATTTAGAAGATAACAAAAATTACTGATGAATAAACGTACTAAGGAAAATTACCTAACAACATTAAACAAATATTGTTGAGGTATTCCAAAAAATATTTACTTCCTTATCAAAATCTAGTTCTTTTCTCCCCCTTTTGGCATTATCAAAAGACTGACAAAAAACAATGGAACATTAGGAACAAAAAATAATATATCATAACGAGATAACAACTTCCACATTGTAGAGAATGGATCGATGATCGGTTTAAGAAGAGAGATATTTTAACATTAATTTGACATTTAAGCACAAAAAAAAAACAAAAAAATAAGCACTTACTAACCACGCATAACCATAAGGACTTTTAAATGGGATTAGCAGTTACTTACTAGTCTAAGCATCCGGACTTTTAAGTGAGACCAGAATACTTAGTTACCATACTCCATCCATGCATAACCATAAGGACTTTTAAATGAGAATGGAGTAATGATAAAAATAATTCACTCACATGCTCCATCCATGCATAACCATAAGGACGTTTAAATGAGAATGGATGCATGAGAGTTATTATTATTTATTATTATAATTGTATTTTTTTTTATATTTTTATTATTATTATTATTATTTATTTATTTAAAAATAATTCACTCATCTTATTTTACAAAACCATTATGAACGATAGAAAGATGGTAGAAATAGAAATGATCGTGGAATAAGTTACCAAGTTAATTATATTATGTCATATCCAGTACTGAATACCATATTCGAATCAATCTTTGGATAATATCCAAAACTGGTTTGAATCCTAGAAATTTAAGTTGAAAGTATATATCCAAGAATATTTCAACAAAGAAAATGAAAAATGGTTAGTCAATTTCTATAATCCCCAAATCCAAACGCAATCTGGAAAATCTTTCTTCTGGGAGGGGTTTTGTGAAAATATCAGCAAGTTGAGTCTCAGTTGAAATATATTCAATGCAAATGTCTTCCTTAGCAATGTGATCTCTAAGAAAGTGGTGTCTCACATCAATGTGTTTTGTGCGTGAATGATGAACAGGATTATTTGATAAGTCTATTGCACTTTTACTGTCACATTTTAATGGAACTTGTTTATAAACTAATCCAAAATCAGAAAGAGTTTGCATCATCCATAAAATTTGAGCACAACAACTCCCTAAAGCAATATATTCTGCTTCAGTGGTGGATAATGCAACACAGTTCTGTTTTCGACTTGACCATGAAACTAACGAGTGTCCTAGCATAAAGCATGTTCCACTAGTGCTTTTCCTGTCAACCAATGAACCAGCATAATCAGCATCAGAATAGCCAACTAAATCAAAATTTTCACAAGAAGGATACCATAACCCAAGTTTGTTTGTGTGTGAAAGATATCTCAAGATTCGTTTAGTGGCTTTCAAATGAGATTCTTTAGGATTAGATTGAAAACGTGCACACAGACACACAGAAAACATAATATCAGGTCTAGAAGCAGTAAGATAGAGAAGTGAACCAATTATCCCTCGATATTTCTTTTGATCAATAGCACTTCCTTTCTCGTTTTTCCAACTTTGTTGATGGGCTCATAGGAGTTCTCAATGGTTTGGAGTTCTCAACTCCAAGTTTCTTCAACAGTTCCAACACATACTTGGATTGTGAAATGAAAATGCCATCACTGCTTTGCTTGATTTGAAATCCAAGAAAATATTTCAATTCTCCAACCAAGCTCATCTCAAATTTAGCCTGCATGACTTGTTCAAATTTCTCGCACAAGAGTTCATTAGTAGCGCCATAAATGATATCATCTACATAAATCTGAACAATCAAAAAATCACTTCCTTTATGTAATAGAAACAGTGTCGTGTCAGCACTCCCCTTTTTAAAGCCATTTTCCAAAAGATATGTACAAAGGCAGTCATACCAAGCTCTAGGAGCTTGCTTAAGACCATATAATGCTTTTTCAAGTTTATACACATGATTGGGAAAATCGTGATTTTCAAAACCGGGGGGTTGTTCAACAAAAACCTCTTCTTTCAAATCACCATTTAGAAAAGCACTTTTTACATCCATTTGTTTAAGTTTGAAACCTTTATAACAAGCAAAGCTTAGCAAAATCCTAATGGCTTCTAACCTAGCAACTGGAGCAAATGTTTCATCAAAATCTATGCCTTCTATTTGGTTATATCCTTTTGCGACCAACCTAGCTTTGTTTCTAATTACATTTCCTGATTCATCAAGTTTGTTTTTGAACACCCATTTAGTTCCTACAATTGGATAGTCATTTGGCCTAGGAACTAATTTCCAAACTTTATTTCTCTCAAATTGATTAAGTTCATCTTGCATTGCTAGAATCCAACTTTCATCATTAAGAGCCATTTCAACAGAATCAGGTTCAATTTCAGAAATAAAACCACTATGACAACAAAACGCACACAAATTTTTATCAAATGAAGAGCGAGTGCGTATACCTTCCGTAGGATCTCCTATAACCAATTCAGGAAGATGATTGGTTTTGAACTTCAATCTATCAGCATCAACAGTCCTACTTTCATCTTTCTCACTAGATGTCCCTTCTTTAATGCCTTCATGATCTACCCCATCATCAATCGTTTTTTCAGTCGTCCTTTCCAGATCAGGTTCATCAAATTTCACATTGATTGATTCAACAATTGTCTTTGTTCGTTTGTTGTATATCCTGTAAGCCTTGCTCCTGGTTGAATAGCCCATGAAAATTCCCTCATCGGCCTTTGATTTAAATTTTCCAAGTTGATCACCTGTGTTAAGAATGAAACAAGGGCATCCAAAAACACGAAAGTAAGAGATGTTAGGTTTCCTTTCATGCCACACTTCATAAGACGTTTTGCCAAGTATTGGTCTAATCATTACTCTATTCATTACGTAGCACGAAGTATTCACCGCCTCTGCCCAAAAAGTTAGAGGTAGTTTATACTCACTCAACATGGATCTAGCCAATTCTTGCAATGTACGATTTTTCCTTTCAACCACCCCATTTTGTTGAGGTGTTCGTGGAGCAGAAAATTCATGTTTTAAACCATTTTCTTCACAAAAGTTTTCAAATTCCGAATTTTCAAATTCGCTTCCATGATCACTTCTTAAAGTTTTAATTGAAACTCCTTTTTCATTTTGAACAAGTTTAGCAAATTTTGAAAAATAATCAAAAGATTCAGACTTTTTGGCTAAGAAATAAACCCATGCAAATCTAGAATAATCGTCAGCCAATACATAACAATAACGTTTTCCATTCAAGCTTGCAATTTCATTTGGTCCAAATAAGTCCATATGAATTAATTCGAGGACCCTTGATGTGCTAACAATGTTTTTAGGGCGAAATGATGATCGACTAAGCTTGCCCAAGGAACATGCTTTACACACTTTGTTATCTTTAAATTTCTGATGTGGTAACCCTCTGACTAATTCTTTCATTTCAAGATTTTTTAAGAGACTCATGCTAGCATGTCCAAGTCTCCTATGCCATAAAGATGCCTCTTCGTCAGTGGCTACCAAACATCTGGAAAGATTTAGATTGTCAAACGAAAGCGAGTAAACATTTCCTTTTCTTTTGCCCATAAAAACTATGTTATTAGAAGTTTTATCAATGATCTTGCAAGTATCACTATCAAAAACCACATTCATACCTTTGTCACATAGTTGGCTAATAGAAATGAGATTGTGATGCAAATTATCAATGTATAAAACATTAGTCAATGAAAAAGTACCGTTACTTACTTCACCTTTCCCAATAATCTTACACTTGCTATTGTCTCCCATGATCACATTTCCACCTCTAAAATTCTCTAGGCTAAGGAACTTAGATTTATCACCTGTCATATGTCTAGAACAACCTGAGTCTAGAAACCATTCTTGTTGCTCCTTAGCCCGCCAACAGACCTACATAAAGAGAGAGGAGGATGACCTAGAGAAACTCTTAGGTCCAATGATATTAGTAACTGAAGCATTGTGAATAAACAATCCCTTTGGAACCCAAACTTGTTTTGTCCTTTCATTTTTGTTCCTATAGACATGAAATTTGTTTGTAGACTTCTTAGGAACCCAAACTTGTATAAATTTTGTGTTCTTGTTCCTATGACTACAATTTTCAACACGATGTCCAATTTCACTTCTAACAAAGACACTCTTACCTTTTGCATAATCATCAACCTGTGTTTTCCCAAAACCTAGTCCTTTTCTGTTATTAGCAAAGAGTTGATTTCCCAATAACATGTTAAATGATTTTTCTCCTCTTGAAAAGTTATTCAGAGATTTCTCAAGATTTTGGACTTTGGTTTTTAGTGTTGTGTTTTCAGTTACAAGTGTGGTGCATCTATTTATAAAATCCTTTTTCCTAGTGTTAATGGTTTCCTTAAGACTTGAGTTTTCTTTTTCAAGATTGTCGAAGCTATTCTTAAGTCTTGATATCTCTGAATCTAAAATTTTACATTTTTTACAGTCTAGGTTTTGAATATTTTCAAGTTCAGTTTCTAACCTAGTATTCTGATGAACTAGTTCTCTCCTGTCAGACTTCAATTTTTCAATTTTAGTTTCAAGAGTATCAATTGTATTAGTAAGATCATAACACATCAAAACAAGTTCTTTATAAGAATAGTCACGTACCTCACTGGATTCCTCTGAACTTGTTTCTGAATCTGATTTTGCCATAAGGCATAAGTTAGCCTCTTCTGAGCTATTATCCGAAACTTCTTCTCCTTCTTCATCATCCCAAGTTGCTGCAAAGGCCTTCTTCTTCTTTTTCTTTCCTTTGTTGTTTTTGAGAAGTGGACATTTTTGTTTGAAGTGGCCAGGCTTTTTGCAGTTAAAGCATGTCAATTCATTATCGGAATCGTCAGCATCTTTTGACCTATTACCACTTGTTTTCTTCTTGCGTGGCCTGAATTTTGACCATTTTCTAAGATTATTGACAGCCATCGCAAGCTCTTCAATTGGATCTTCTTCTTCTTCATCGCTTTCTTCTTTGCTCTTCAAGGCAATTGTCTTCTTTTTTGATTCGGAGTTGTTACGTTCCTCCTTTGCCTTTAGCTCAAGCTCATATGTCATCAAGTTTCCGATCAACTCCTCCATGCTTAGTTTACTCAGATCTTTCGATTCTTGTATTGCTGTGACTTTTGCCTCAAAGTTCATTGGTAAGACTCGCAGTATCTTCCGCACAAGCTCTACTTCAGTGAATACCTTCCCAAGCGCTCTAGCATTGTACACCAAAGTTGAAAATCGTCCAAACATATCCTTTATGCTCTCGCCCTTTTCCATCACAAAGTTTTCGTATTCATTGCTAAATAGAGCTAGACGTGACTCCTTGACTTGAGAAGTTCCTTCGTGTGTCACCTCCAAAGTGTGCCAAATTTCCTGTGCTGTTGTAAAATGAGAAATTCTATTAAATTCATTTTTATCAAGAGCACAGATCAAAGCGTTCATTGCTTTGGCATTTGTAGTTTTTAGTTTCTTATCGTTAGCATCCCACCAATCCTTAGGTTTAGGAATCTCAGTATCACCAATAACTATAGTGGGAGATTTATAGCCAGTTTCAATAATATCCCAAACATCATAATCGACGGAACTAAGATAAATACTCATCCTAACTTTCCAATAAGCATAATCATTCCCATTAAACATGGGTGGCCTAGCAATAGACTGCCCCTCAGAAAAAGCATTATTTGGTGGATTCATGACTCTAGAGTTAAAGTAAAATACCTAGCTTTGATACCACTTGTAGGATCTAGATTAACCCTAGAGGGGGGGTGAATAGGGTTACAGCAAATTTTTCCGAATTAAACACAGAAACAAACTGCAGAAATAAATATGCTGAAAAATAAATCACACACAAAATTTACCCAGCTTCGGCAACCCCTGCCTACTGCTGCATTCCCAGATTTCTATTAGAATTAAACAGTTTCCCGCTTACAAACACTCTAACAGACTTGCAAACCCTGCTACCTCCTATAGAGTTTTGCAAACTCGCAAACCCTGCTAACTGGACTAACTCTAACTAGACAGTCTGACAACACCTAAACCCTAGGTGATGATTTACCATGTTTTGTTTTGAAAAGATCAGACAAATAAAACAATTTTTAAAGAAAAAATTAAACAACAACTAAAGGAACAAATAACCCCTTAAACCCTTATTTAAAAATTAAAGCCCCTTTATAAACAAGCCGGCATAATGTTTTTTTTTAACCCGATCCACTTCGTTCCTTCTTTTGCTTGTACAAAAAAAAAATGTCGGCCTTGCTTTTGAGATTAGGGTTTGAGTCTTTGATAAAATTAGGGCTTTAAGCTAAAGATACGAATTTGAGGCTTTCGGCTCTTGCTTGTGCTCGATTTCTGATGATTAATTGTTGGCTTTTGAAATTGCGTTGCTCGGCTTGCTCGTTCTCTAATGATCGAGTTGTTGATGATTCGGTATTATTTCTTTTGTTGCTCATTTTATTGCTTGCTTTTTAACTCGATTTCTCTGTGTTCTATGATGATTTCTTGGGGTTTATTTATAGGGTTGAAACCCTAATAACCACTGTCAGATTTGATTTTTGCACGTCGTTGATTATTTATCCTGAAATTGTTCTGGATTTGGAGTATTCCTTTCTTGATTTTATTTCGAATTATTGCTGTCCATATTTGTTTTCGAATTAATTAATTCGAAAATTGCTTCCTATATTTGTTGTCTCGGCCCCTATTTGAATTAATACTGACCATATATGAATTCGAGAAATTTGATGCAGAGATTTCTTTCCAAATTAGATTTCTTTGACTTAATCAAAAGATACGAATTTGTTCTTTAACTTCGGCTTGATTTCTGCACTGACTTGTACTTGCCACTGTCTTTGTATTCCCTGCTGTACATTCACCTGTTTACTATATATGTGCATACATACAAATGTATGTGTGTATGCATATATTCTTGGGTTTGTACTTGGATTTGAACTGCTTCATGTTATGTTGATCTTGATTTTTGGAGCTGCCACTGACTTCTTTGTTGTAACTTGAAACTGTTTTGACAATTCGAATGTCACTTGCATACACTGTGTTGCATTGTAGCTCCATCTTGACTTGGGCTTTTTCACTGTATCAGATGCTACACTTGTTCATGTATTCAACTGTTGCACTTGAGTTTGTTTCCACTGCTTCATCATGTTGTATTCATCCATGTACATGTGCACGGAGTTTGTTGTTGCACTCGATGTTTGTAGCTTCACTGTGTTTGCTGTTGCAGTGGTTTGTCTGACCTTGTATGCTTCAAGTTGCCTTGAGTTGAACCTATCTTGGGTTTGACCTTGTTTGTGACTTTTGTGCATTGTGCTCTGTTGTTGTATTTGCATTGTGTTACTGATTTTGGTCGAGATTTTGTTTGTTGCAGTATGTTACTGCATTTGGTCTGAGTCACTTGTATCCATTCTCGAGTTGCATACTTTGATTTACTACTGCTTCACCTTGTTGAGTACCTGTAATTGCTGTTACATCACTTCACACTGTTGCATTTGTTCATGTAGCTCACTGTGTTGAATTGTACTGCCCTTGTGTTGCTCACCATGTTGCATACATGTTTTTATGCTTTGTGACATTCGGGTTTGTTGTGTACTTGTCTACTGCAGTTTCATTGTGACTTGACTGTGTTGTTTTGTCTCTGCCCAGTTGATGTTCTGTTCATGTGTGTCTGGTCGTGTTTATTTAATTCATTGATCCTTGTACATGCTATGCTGTCTGGTCTTTGTTTGCTTGGTAGCAGCTATGTAGTTGCTATGCATCACTATATATTTATGCACTCAACACTCAGTTTTTCACTCTGTCTGCACAGCTGACACACATGAACAGACAGCATAGCATGTACAAGGATCAATGAATTGTGTTGTGTTACTGATTTTGGTCGAGACTTTGTTTGTTGCAGTATGTCACTGCATTTGGTCTGATTCACTTGTATCCATTCTCGAGTTGCACACTTTAATTTACTACTGTTTCACCTTGTTGAATACCTGTAATTGCTGTTACATCACTTCACACTGTTGCATTTGTTCATGTAGCTCACTGTGTTGCATTGTACTGCCCTTGTGTTGCTCACCATGTTGCATACATGTTTTTATGCTTTGTGACATTCGGGTTTGTTGTGTACTTGTCTACTGCAGTTTCATTGTGACTTGACTGTGTTGTTTTGTCTCTGCCCAGTTGATGTTCTGTTCATGTGTGTCTGGTCGTGTTCATTCAATTCATTGATCCTTGTACATGCTGTGCTGTCTGGTCTTTGTTTGCTTGGTAGCAGCTATGCAGTTGCTATGCATCACTATATATTTATACTCTCTGTTTTGATTGGCATTGGTGCAGTTTCCATCACTGTTGTGTCTTCGGGAGTTCGCACTGCTTCATGTTGAATTCATTGAAGAATTGATTGCTCTTGTTGATAACGCACACGAGTTAGCGAGGCAGTGCACACGTGTATACATGTACACGTGTGTATTGCAGCCACTCACGATTATCTGTAAGAAACTGATATGCACAGATATTACACAATCAAAGATGATGACAATAACCCATGTATCTGAGACACAAACAAATTTTTATTTTTGCAAATTCAAATTTGTTTGTTTTCAGATTACTGTTGTAGTTACTAATTATACAGGTACACAGGAGACAGAACAAGAAGTGGAGCTGGATAATGCAGATAGATGTAGATGTGCAGACAGAGTGAAAAACTGAGTGTTGAGTGTTGTAGTGTAAAATGTATGAACTGGTGTATGTATATATAGAGAGAGCTGAAAACTTTGTATTGTTTAAGTGTTGTAATAAAATATTATATTGAATAAAAAATACTGGTTGAATTATATAAATTCTGTGCAATAGTATAATTATTCAATATGAATATTTCTTCCTTTCTGTATATAGTCCAAACTGCAAACACACATATATATTGATATATATTTTGTTATCATCAAACAAAAAATCACATCAAACAGTTTCCGCATACTTGGTTTATTATTACATTCCATACTTTTAAGGAAATATTCCAATTATTGTTTAAGTGTTATAAATAATTTCTCTTAACCACTTATTTAAGCTCTTATTAAACTTCCAAATCATATTTAAAATACAAAATTATTTATTTAAAGACATTTATAAGAGATTTAGAAAAGAACCGCTAAGTTTAAATCTTCATTTCTAAAGTTAGCAAAACTGTCGTAGAAAAGTGTTGTGAAAAGTGCTTTTAAAAGCATATTCGATTAAAACAACTTTTCTATCATTCAAAAATCCATATTTATAATCAAATCTCTTTCAAAAAATTTTAACACATTTATCAAAATTATTTTATATTTTTAAACATATAAAAATATTCATTTTGAAGAATTTTATACTTTGGTCACTTAACTGCAAAAGCGCGATTTTCCTGAAAACTTGACTTGGACATATCTTAAAATATACAAGATGAAATCTTGATTTTTATTTTCCATGTGAAATCTGTGATCATAAGGATACGGAAAATCCTTATTTCGAAGATTTTTGATTTATACTCCACTTCATATGCTCATTTGAACTCTTCGATGCGAAATTGCGAACTACCGTTGCGTAATTCGCCAAATTTCGATATGTTTTTCAATACTTGTCGTAACACTTCCAAATAAGTTTCATTTGCTTATAAACTATTTAAAATCAATAATTTATTATTTTGATTATTTAATATCTAATTTTCACTTATTCCAAAATATCTCATATTATATTATTATAATATTAAAATTTCCATCTTTTAAACTTTTGAACTATATACTATTTATTTTTGAAACTTTAAATCTTTAAAATTCATTATCTTTAAAATCTCAAATTTCCAATTCAGCTATTTATTTTTAACTTTTGGTGTTCCAAATCAATTTCTATGTTTTTCCAAACATGAATTTCTTTCCCATAATTGATTTTGAAAAGAGGCTTACTATTCCAAATGTACCGTATATAATTTCTGATAAATGATCTTATTTAACAAAGGGATGGTTAATCATTTCAAATAAGTAAACATAACCAATTTAGATAAGATGTCGATAAATTATCATCAATAATTAATCCATTCAACCAAACTCATCCATATAACTAATTTATCCAAATCTCCACATTAAAAACTAAATTATGTTAATTATCATAACATCATAAGGGTATAAACATGATCATTATGGCATAACAATAAATATGATTTAAAAAGAGATAAAAGTTCACTCACCTTTGTTTTGAAAATTCTTTTTATTATGAACAAAAGTAGATTTCCTTTGCTTTATCTTTGTACACCATCACGTATAAATAGAGATGTAGGTTGCCAAAAGAGGTGGAGTACTCGGGCTTGTGGGTCAGGCCTTGGGTATGGGTGTGTGGGTGAGATGGGCTTGGGTTTGGGGAAAGTGGGTGGGTTTGGGTTTGAGGTGCATGCAATTTTGGAGGTGTGTTGTGACGACCCACAAATCTATACCTTCTGACCGATAATAAACCATACTTGTCGACCTAAAGTGAACAGAATTGCAGATGATCATGAGAATGAAAAGAAAGGGTGAGAAGAAAGAGAGAAGAAAGAAGAAAAGAGTAGCAGAACAAAAATGATACAGAATCTCACATCACAGTTGAATGACATATAACATAGATTAATTATCTATACAAAGAGAAACTGTAATGTACATAAATCAATATCAGAGTACACAATAAGTAATCATCAACTTGGATAGTCATAATAAGTTATTGTCACAACAACAACAATACAAAGCAGTAGAAAAATAAACAGATACGTATATACGTTATGATGATCCTTCAGCACGCCTGTTAAATCTCCAAAGCACCAAATCTGAACCTGTAAATATACTCGATCTGACCCGAGCATTGAAATGGAAGAACGGAAGGATCATTCTAGCAAACAAGCATGAGAAAGACACATCTCAACTGATTTTATAAAGTTATCAAAACTTTTCCTTTATCAAAACAAAAGATATCTCGTAAGACTACTTCCACACATAAACACATATGGGTTTTTCCCTTGCGATAACCCAAACCTTTTCATATCAAATCATGTTATATTATAACAGTGTCTATTATACAAATAATAATCAACATAACTGAAATTGTTACATTATTAAATTCCAGCAATACCAGGCTCTACAAATAAAATGGCAGGCATGTAGTGGATTTTGGATTTCCATACAAGGGACTACCTTTCCGAACAGAACTCGATACACCTCTAGAGCGATGCACTTAGGGAGCAGATACCGCCTGCCTAAACTAAAACAAGACCGACCTACCCCTTATCGAATAGTACCGAATATGTCATCACTATGGTTGTTACTAACCTATAACCCATGGCCACAAGCGTACATCAATAATAATTAGATACACAACACCATAGCTTGTAAAGATATATCTAGAAGAGTATGATATCTGCTACTAAGAGCGAGCCACTTAGCCTTGCTGCTTCTATCCATGTTTCAATCATTTTTCGAGGAGTGAGGCCAAAAGAGGTATTGATCACCTTTCACATATCACATCATCATCATCTTTGAATGCCACATTGCCGCTCCCATTTACTACTAATTGCCTTTCACAAAAATACAACTTTTGAGCTCGTACGTCTTAAGGAGGGTGTTAAGCTAAGAGAAGTTTCCTTCTCAATACTCATTTATAAAAATTGTCTAGGAATAGGACAAATTAAAGAAACTGCCCTACCACATCTTATAGGATTAGTAGCGGTAGCCCTTGCAATGGAACCTTCAAACTAGTATTGCTTACCCGATTTTATAGTGCGAACTCCGATCAGGCTCCCTGATTAAGAACCTCTGTTCTCCTTACATAGCTGTAACTATGATAGAAAACACTGGCCCATACCGAAAATCCTCATCAAGTGCTCGCCGTCAAAAGTCAAGTAATAGATCCTTTTTGGGAATAGCGTGAAACACCTCAAATCCATGCATTCGAATCCTAGGTCAAACTATATGGAAACGAGAGATGATCACGTTAAACCTATGCACTTCTTTTATTGGTTCCCCCTAATATCAATTCTATTTCCACTAAATTATTTATGAAAACATTTCATAAACTAAAATTAGGTTCATCTTGTATAATACTCCACTACATCTTAAGAGTATATACCCTATTTGATTCAACTATTCCATTTTACATTTATCTTCCTAAGAAAACTCAAGAGCCAAATACCCTCTCGACCAGGTCATCAAAATACTGAAAAATCTTTCTGAAGTTCTTATTTCAGTAACTTTTTTTTGAATTGAAATATCATATTCTAATCATAGAAACATATAAATAGCCTGAGTAACTCCAAATGATACTAAGGAACTGTATACTACCACATTGTACCATATATATCCCCCTTACCAAGAAGGGTTATACTCAAGAAAAGTGCTTACCATCTGAACACATCCCTTCCCCAATTTTAAGTTATTTATCGAGCCACTCTAACTAGTTACTTATAAATATATCACTTATTTTAAAATCCCATTTTTTTAAATAGCACTTTACATTTTCCAATAAAAGATTTATCACCAACTCGCTTTGGTTCCGTTCGTCTTTAAACTTGTTTTGATTGTACAATGATAAAGAGAATAATTTACTAAGTACCCCATGGCATTCGCCTAGGAAAACATCCGGTCGTCACTTAGAAGATTATCCAGATCATCACAAAATAATCAAGACTCGTTCTCCCAAACTAATCGAAAGAAAACACTTCTTACTTAACTTTTTCATTCCCAAAATCTTATACTTGAACCCAAATATTTTCAAACAATACTACAACTATTTTTCCGGTCCTTGAAATCCATTTTTCAAAAGTCTCGGAATTTTAGTCCTCAAGTTTCAACTTAACTTCTTTTTTAATTAAAAGACACCATCTTATAAATTCAGTTTATAAATCAACTTTTATAAAATCATACTCCAAATGTTTATTATAAAATATTCTAACTTTTAAATAAACATCTTTCATCAATCCAAATTTTAATTCAATGTTAACACCAAACACCTTAAAGTCAAATCGTGAAATTTAATTCACAAGATGTTCACTTCAATGTTTTCCATCATTCCTATCTACCCAACCCAAATCTTGACAAGGGAAGCTACCTACATAGACTAATAATATTTAGTGCTCAACTGGATTGCTCAACTGGACAAGCATGACTGATAAAATAATTGATAATAATAAATATTATTATCTCTTAACAAACAACACCTCAACTAACTATACCATAGTACATTATACTAATTTGAAAGTCGTTCTTTATATATGAAATATATCCTAGGCAAAATTATTTAATTTACCCAATTTCAAAACAATATTCTGTCAGATGGGCATGTTCAAGTGTTTAGGGATCCATATCAATAACGTTAGCTACTCGTATTGACCAGAATCCATAGGCCACTCAATAGATCAACCAACACAATATAAAACATTTTTATATCACTGAGAAATACGCGTTCTTATATATACACTCAAACTCATAATAAGGCATTCCATTACCTTATCTCTTAATGAGTTACCCTACCAATGCCAAGGTTCTTGCTTAACCTTGCGCTAATGACCTGCCTTTTCGAACCTCAGAAGTCGACACAAATACATCCACGGTTTTCACGTGCCGAACAACTAAGTGCCAGAAAGATAGATTGTTTGGGAAGAAAAAGAGATAGAAGATAGAAGAAAATAAACAACCACAGAATCTTACAACGTAATGGAATAACGTATATTAATCAACATAATAATTTACAAAGTCATTTTAAAGACGATACGTCAGAGTCATACTAATATAAATTCTAACGTACAATAGTTATAACAGCCTCTCCCTATCTAAAAGATATAATATACATATAATACAATGGAAACATGATAATAACTAGATATCGGTGAAGCCTCCTACTCCAAGCTCCTCCAAAATGCATCCGTGGGAAAACCTGAAGTACTTGCTTACCCATAAAAATTTGAGCACCTAAGAGTTCTAGGAAAAGAAAATAAAACTCAGGTCAGGCATCGATCTAGTGTGAGTAAACTTCCAAACAACTAAATTATTATGTTTAAAACCCCTTTTAAAATCAAATGTATCTCGTAAGACCACGCCGCATATAAACACGGACGGATTTTTACCTTATGATAACCAAAATACTTTTTATAGAAAATCCAGCGATATCATAATAATGTCTAAGCGTTCAAAATAAATATATGAAAATAGCTGAAATTGTTACCATTATTAAATTCGAGCATACTAAGCACTACAATCAAACCGTAAAGACACGTATTGGAGATTGGATTCCATGCTATGACAAAGCATTGGGTACCGCGTATCATGGTACACGTCTAGAAAATGCACCGAGTATCTCACTGGGATCCCCTGCCAACACAAGACCGGCCTACCCCTCACTGGATAGTACCGAATATGTCATCACCCCTGTTGCTTTGCAACCTTTTTATTTGAGATCTCATCCACAACCAATCCTTAAATTTATGGATGTATCTAGAAAAGTAATGACACACACTAATGGGAGCGGCCCACTTAGCCTTGCTGCATCTCCCCTGATTATAGTCATTCCCGATTGATGAGGCTTAAGGCCATGCTTACCTTTTGAATGGCAATTCCACTTGGAATTCTAACACCGCCTTCCAAGCAGTAATGCAGTGCCAGCATTCATCCATACAATTTGCCCAGGATAAGGACAAATCGAAGGCACTACATCTATTGCATCCATTTTAGAATCACCCTCGGGACTAGTAGCAAGCAGCACTTCCACTTTAATGTTCCATCTTCGATTCCATATTCTTCAAGATGTCTTCAGTTCAAAAAGTTTGAGTTGGATCGAAGTGGTTTTCGAATAACATATCCAATCTTAGTCTTTGAAACAACTTTCAATAATTCTGATAAACTCAACCTCGGTTCTTTAGGAAATAACCTTCTAACCATTAGTGGATGGATTTCATTACCATTTATCCTAGAAGAATGAAAAGAGTTTGTAACGGCCTGCCATTTTGACCATCGAAAGTTGACATCGAACACTACCACTGGGTTCCAGTGTCGCGCATCCAATCGACAAAAAGGCAGATTGTTTGGGTAAAAAAAGAAAAGAACAGAGAAAAACATAGAAAAACAGAATCTCATAATGGAATCGACAACATATAATATAACAAAGACAGGAGAAATTGTCTCTTAAAAAAATACAAGGTATATTAGAGTTAAAACAAACCTCATCAACTAGAGAGTTATAAAATCCTGACCTTACAAATGCCGATAAGTGTACTATATAATACAGTGGAAAATAAAATACGACGATAGGTGAATCTCCAGCTACCCTCCACGATTTCCATAACACCAAAGGCAAATAGGAGATTTCTCGGTCTGACCGGAGCATTATAAACAAATAACACCTGGATCAGTCTAGAAATACCAACGTGATATAACTCGAACAAGAGGAAACATATATAAAAATTCTGTGAGATCATGCCGCTAACGCGAAACTGCTTTTTTCCTCACAAGAATAGCATCAATATATGCAAGAGAAGAAATGAATAATAAGAAGAAAAAAATCAAGTATGATTGTGCATAAATAATATCAACTGGACTTGAAAGAATAGAAATAAACCGAGTAAAATCCAAACCGAACAGAACGGACAGAACAAGGAAATGGTATAACTTGATAAATGGAATAAATAAGGTAACATTCCAAACTTGATAGAATGAGCAAAATAAAGTAGCAGTCCAAACTCAATACAATGAGATAAATAAGGTAGCAGTCCTAATTCGATAGAATGGGCTAAATAAAGTAGCAGTCCAAACTCGATAGAACGGGCTAAATAAAGTAGCAGTCCAAACTCGATAGAACGGGCTAAATAAAGTAGCAGTCCAAACTCGATCAAACGGGCTAAATAAAATAACAATCCAAACTCGATAGAATGGGCTAAATAAAGTAACAGTCCAAACTCGATAGAATGGGCTAAATAAACACTAAAATGTTGTGATGCGGAGTTGGCTCTACTCGTGGCAATCTAAAGCTGAAACAGATTCAGGGTTTTTGAATCAAATAAGGAAAGAAAATTTTCCGATAATTGACTAGGAGGGTGCTCCCCCGTACCGAAAGTATACCTCTAGAAATATACTTGAGAACTCCAATGGCTCTACGAAACCTCTAAGCTGGACCCTGCCAATAGTTGCCGAGTATCCGAGTACTTCATATCTCAATGCATAACATCGAATCCAATTTAGAGTGGATGTGAAGACACCCTAAAGGAACAACCCCACATATCTTGGCCCCCACTCGCTCTTTTGGTTTAATCATTTTCGACAAACAATAACAAAGCTCAAATGGGCAACACATTGTCATAGAGTGACAAAATAAAGTGGATGAAGTAGCCGACAGTTGAGATACCAAATATCGAGGACATAAAACGATCGTATATGGAAATTAAATCTTGTATACTTATCATCATTAATTGATTCAAAATTGTACTATTTCAGGGTTAATAATAATACCGGACAAGTCAGGGTAGTATTACCTGAAAGTCATGTCCCACGATTATTTTTAACTTTCGAAATAGCGATAAGTCTACTTCTTTGATGTTTAGTGGTAATTATACAAATAAATCATTTCCATATAAGTGATTCTCTTTATAGAAATAATTCATTTCAATAAACGAATCAACCTTTTCTTGTTAAAAATGAAACGAACTTTTTAGCTTAATTTCCGTATAGGCAAAACACTTTTAGAATTAGTTCTAGATTGTTAAAACGTTAAGAGAATATGTAAAGGCCCGCAAATTCGTACCCCTTTGAGTCGACAATGTTTCACCTTAGCTAAACTCAAATTGGACGGAAATACGAATCTTTAGGGTAAGGAGCAGAAATGGATAGAAGAAAGTAGAAACAACAACAAAGAATCTCACAATTGCAGCAGAAAAATATAATATATAATAACATATTTTATACAATAGAATCTGTAACAGTTTATATACTTACAATCATCAGAGTACAACAATCAATACATCAAACTGGACAGTTATATAACTTGTCCTTACACAGCGGAATACAGGTCAAGTACGGAAATACATTTGAAACTCCTTTAGCTAGTCTCTTGAGCTCCATAACATTTAACTTGAATCTGTAATACTCGGTCTGACCAGAGCATTATAATAAAATAACACACGAGTCAGTGTGGAAAACCAACGTGAGAAAACACACTAAATTTAAATTATTAGAGTTATCAAAATCCTTTACAAACAAAGGTATCGCATAAGATCGTGTCACACATAAAAAGACGAGTTTTTACCTTACGATAACCAAAACATTTTTATAGAAATCCAGTGATATCATAATAGTGTTTAAACACAAATACTTATTCAAATAGCTGAAATTGTTACATTAATTAAATTCTAGCATACTAGGCTCTACAAACAAAACCGTAAGCTCGTATTGGAGAATGGATTCCAACGAATGACTGGGCCACTAGGGTATCGTCCATCATAGTACACCACTATAACGACGTACCAACGACCATGTAGGGATCCCCTGCTACACAAGACCAGCCTACCCCCGACCTGGATAGACCGAATATGTTATCACCCCAGGTGTTCCCACCCTTACTATCGAGCGCTCCTTCCACGCACACCCATATCCATAATATAAAGGTTTTGGGGGACATCTAGAAAGGTGATAACATACCCTACTTGGGTGCGACCCACTTAGCCTTGCTACATCTCCCCCGTCTTAGTCATTCCCAGTTGACTAGGTTCGAGGCTAAGAGTTACCTTTTCAAGAACAATATTACTTTGAATGCTCATCATCCTCCAACGACGATGTTCTGATAGCATTCGTCCATACAAGTTGTCCTGGGTGTAGACAAACCGAATCACCATCTTCATCATCTTCATGGCATTCATTCGCCTTCAAACCGGATCGAAGTGGTTTTCGGATAGTAAAATCCGATCCCGACCTCTTCGAAACAATTAACAAATTGGCCAATATTGATAGTCGGTTATCTAACTATCAAATAATGTAATAACCCGATATTTTCAGCCATTCGCATCCACACATGCCGGACTTGAATTGCTCAAAATACTGCATTGTAAATAAATTTGGAGCAAATGAAATACAATGACAAAATCACAGACACAAAATATCATAATAACTCGCAGCGGAAATTAAAATACCATAGTAGTTCATAAAGCTACTATAACAAACTCTCAAAACAAAATACATAATATCAGTCTGAAAAACATATACAATAGAAATCTCAAATACATAACAGTTTATAAATACCAGAGCTGAAAAAGAACAACAGAAACTGAAAGGGAACAGATAACTAGACAAACAGAATCTCCAGCGATTCCCAGCTCCAAAAAAGAAATCCAAAGCTAAGCTGTAAATACTCAGGCTGATCCAAGCGTAAAGTAAAACACAAAACACTCGAGTCAGGACATATATACTTATATAATGTAAACCAACACAAGTGAACTATAGTAGTAATGCACAATATCATAAAGGATGCTTGGGATCGCCCATCCTCTAAGGATCAGTTAAACCATAAATTTAAATACATCCCATGGATAAAATTTCAAAATATTAATTTATACCTTGAAATCAAATATCATCTCAAAATTCAATATCATTAAAAAATCCATTTCAAAATATTAAAATATCATATTTTTCCAAAACCACATTCATTTTTATCTAAAATACCATTTCAACACACATTTCAAAATAGTTTATATTTCAACAAATTACTTCATTTTAAATCATTAAAATGAAGTCATTATATTTAATAATTAAATTATTAAATTTCCAAAATTTTAATATTTCAAAGTTCATTTGTTCACTTAAATTTATTAAAACAATGAAAATACAACTTTCGCAGCATTTAGAAAATGCTACGGAAAGTTACTTTTAAAACAATTCAATTTAACAAAATACAGCGTTTAAAAATGCTGTAATAGGGTTGCTTTAGTTAAAATAAACCTTAGTTAATTTCAGCAACTACAGCACTTACAAAGAGCTATAATGGCCCTTAATTCAGTTTAGCCATTTAGTTCATTTCTATCAACTACAGCATTTACAAAAATGCTGTAATATCCTTTACATTAGAAATAATAACATTTCAAAAACGATGTTAATTAAATTCCAAATATTCAATATAATTTCAGAAATAATTAAATTTTTATTTAAATCATTTTAAACTTATAAAATCATATATTTCCACTTTTAAAACAATCATTCAAATACCCTTGTATTCAAGATTTTATAAAGTTAAATTTTCAATCAAAAAAATAAATATAATAATAATTTACTTATATAATTCAACATTCAATTTCAATTCTTTATAATTAAATTTTTTACTTAACACTTAAGTTTAAATTTCCAAATATAACTTATTTTTCATTTTATTTACTAAAGTTAAAATTCATTTTTAAACAAATTTCACAAATTTCCAATTTAAGTTATATTCAAAATTTCAACTTAAATATTTATTCATTTCACCTTTTAATTTATTTAAAATAATTAATACTTTATAAAAATCATTTAAATTCATTGTAAATCAAATTTAAATCTATTTATCATATTTTCCTACCTAATTTAAATACCATTTATAACCAAATCAAAATTTCTAGAATAACTTATATTTCAAATTTCTAACTTTACCATTTATTCATTTCACTTAAAATTATTAGAAAATCAGTAATACTTTATAAAAATCATTTTTAATTAAGTTTTAAATCAAAATATTATAATATTTACATTTCTAAAATATTTTAAAATTTTTAGAAATACATATTTTAACCAGGGGTCTGTATTAAATTTTCTAGCCTAGGTAAAGTGATACGGATAATATAACACTTCAATCCGTTATTTACAAAGAAAACTCGGGTTTTATCATTTCAAACCCGCAGTCCTAAATAAAATGAAATAATTAAAAATCGTTCAGGCCTATCATTTCAGCCCATAACTATTTTTCCTTATTCTAAAGTCCGTTCGGGTATGTATCATTTCAACCCATAGTGATTATAATCTAAAGGAACTTGCAGTGTGATAAACTGATATAAATAACAGAATAGAATTAAATAATAGTAACATATGATATAACAGGTGAATAAGCATGGGTGAACATCGTATAATCATAGCATAGTAGATATAACATGGTGATATGAGTTTACAAATTCAAATGTGATCAATTTACTAGTCATATAAGTATAAAACTGTCTGGTGAGAATAACTCACTGGTATAATCTGAAGACAATAACCAAAGTACACAAATGAGATCCACAAAGGCACGATAGCACGACAATGATTCGAGAGTGAAAGAGCCAAAGCTAATTGCCTTGTTACATAACAAACAAAATAATGTACAATACATAAATTTCAAACCAAACTATTATAAACAAAGTTAGAAATAATCACACAATTCAAAGCTAGAACTTTTGCACTTGCATTCAACATCATATGCTTTAGCTATGGACTGGAAAGGCACTATTATGGGATGGTTTTGGATCAGGTTTGGATCATATAGGGGTCGGCCATAACAACATATAGAAGAGATGAAGGATATCTGCTTGAATTTCAAAACAAGGCAACTACAAGTGGGGTTTCAAGGCAAAATGACTTCGGCCAAGCATGGATTGGGCAGGGCCTGATCTGGTGAGGTCAACTATAGGTGTGGTATGGTCTGAAGCTCAGGTTTGTGGTAGTGGATGGTCGGCCAAAACATGGTGGTTGAAGTAGTGGCAACAAGTAGGCCCGGCTATGGAGTTTAAAGTGAAGTTTGTTCATTTTTAGGTGGATCTTCATCATAGGGAACTTCGGCCATGGGATGTCTGTAGAGAGGAGGGTATGGTGGCTAAAATAGGTGTTGATGGAGGCAGCCAAGGGGCTGGAGGTGGCAGGGCCGAACACAAAGAGATGAAGGCAATTGCAAAAATCACAACAAAAACAATGAAAAAGTGAAAAAAAGAAGAAAGTTTTACCAAAATTTTTGCTTGGATGATGGCCGAAATATTTCTTAGGGTTTGAGATAATTTTTCACGTGAGAAATGAAATGGAGTGGTCGGCTGAAGAATGAGTGTAACAACCCAGGGTTTTTGCATCGATTTAATATCGTCATTAAACGAGTAATCTGTTGGCTAATTGATATTGGAGTTTTTAATTTAGGTTGAAATTCTTTTATAAATTAATTAAATGTTATGTGGGCTTCAAAACAATTTTGGCCCATGTTTTTGTTGGTGCGGTGTTACTTAACAAAGGCTGATACCCGATTTCCTTTTTTATTCGTTCATCTTTTCGAAAACCCTAAAACAAAAATCATACGAAAAAATGGCAGCTCATTCTTGCTCGTTTCTTCTTCAACTAAATTAGGGTTTTCGTAATTTGTCGTAGCCGACTTTTATTCGATCGCTGTCTCTCGAGATGCTTTCGGTTGCTTAATCGGTTGTTTACCAGCTTGTGATTTGAGACTGCGAATTGGGTTAAGCTCCTCGTTAAACAAGGTGAGTGAACTATCACTCACATCTACTTCATTCTTAGGTCGTTTGAGTTTATTTTGATGTTGATGATTTTTAGTTGTCTTGGTTCAATTTCTATTATCCACGGTTTTGAATAGCTATTTGATATCTATAACTTGGGTACAGTGTGATTTGAACTGCAAATGACTTTGAACATTTTTATGTTGGCATCGGCATTAACGTGAATTTTGTTTCTGCTTCAATTTATTTATCACCCGACTTCGGTTTGTGAGGTTCTTTATGAGACGATTTTGGGCTTTCAAGGTTGAACTTGCTACTGTGATTTCTTTTGGGACTTTGGTTACTTCAAATATGTGATTTTATCACTTGGCATCTACTGTCAACATTCTAATTCGTTGCATTAGTTTTATAACTTCTGTATATAAGTAATTATGTGTTAAGCTTGTCACAAATCTTGTGCATTCATGTGCTTGATGTTCACTTATTGTTTTTTGGTTATCTCGGCACTGTCGTACCTCGTGACCATCATGGTTTTGATATGCTTTTGCGATCATGTCTTGATTTCAGAAGAGTCTTCATGTAACACGACTTTTTTCATAATTCTATTTGATATAGTGATGGCGTTTGAATGATGTTCTACACATGATGCTTTGTTCTTTGTTTTTATTGTTGCTGCGTCACTTGTGTACAGAGTCATTTATGTTGCTCTGGAGTGCCATTTTTCTTCTAGCGCTCGACTTTTTGCTGTGCATTAAACCTGATCTCAGGGTTCACCACTGTTTTATGCACTTGGGGTCTGGTCTTTTATGTTGAGGCTGCTTGTTGAACTTCATGCTGGTGAACTGTCTTGATACCAGTTTTACTTGAAGCGATTTGGTCGAGTTCCTTTGAAAGCACTTGACTTTGATTGCTTATTGCACTGACCAGTCGTGGCATGCATACTTTATTGTTGTTTAAGCTTGCTGCCTGGATATACTCATGAATTTCATTTACTCCTCTGGCCACTTGTTGTTCAGTGGTATATCCGGTGCACAGTTTGGCCATATATTCACATCGAGGCAGTTAGTATTTGTAGCAGTTTTGCCTCTGTTGTGTACCGATTCTTTTGTGCATTTTTTCATGCTGCATTGCCTTATTTTTGTTTGCTTTCGCCTTCATTTTGCTGTGTCATCATGTTTGTACCACTGCCATGTGCGTTTGGGCATTCGAGCCTTCGTGCTCCGTTGGTTCAGGTTGCATAATCCATTTTGCTGTGTCATCATGTTTGTATCACTGCCTTGTGCACTTGGTCATTCATTGTTGCCCAAACCTTTTCTTGGTATTGCTGTTAACTTTGGTTTGGCCTCGCAGTTGTGTTGAGTCCTGGTAACAGTGACTTGACCTCTGCATTTTGTAAATGATTTGAATTTGCAGTTACGACTTGCTGTCAATATTTGGAGTTGTGGTGACTTTATATGTTGTAGTGGCGAGGTAGTGCACGCGTGCATGTACTGCAGCCACACAGTATTGACTTTTGTGATATTTCAATTATTTGAATTGTTTTGTTTATTCAATTCAATATTTTGAAATTGTATTTTGATTTGATTTAATTCGATCATTTTGGTGTTGTCTAATTATCTATTTGATAATTAGATATGAGTTTCTAATTATTTATTTAATAATTAGATTTTGTTGTTAATTGCCGTTTAGGCAATTCTGTTGTTTTCTAAATTATCTTCATTGATAATCTTTTTAATTTATCTTTGTTGACAATTTGGATCTGCTGATTTGTTGTTTAACACTGTTACGTGTTATATTTACCATTATCTGATTCCTTATTAAAGGATTGGATAGACGGGATTTATTTGTGACTGTCGTCTAATTGTTATTTAATTATTATTGCTTCCGTGCATTAATAACCGAGTTTGAATTAGACTGACCCGTGTATTATTTTCTTTTGAATTTAATACTCGGGTCAGACCGAGTTATTACAGGTTGTAGATATCTTGCTTTGGGTTGCTGCTTGAGCTATGAAGTCTCTTTATATCTTTTGGAGTAGTTGTTGTCATAGTGTAGGATGATGTGTATTCATGTATATTAATTATATTAATGTACTTGTATATGCAACATCCTGTGTCGACAGTTGTAGTTGTATCATATGTACTGTATCACATGTATTGTAACTGACTTCAGTTATATATATGAGACTTTTATTATCTGTGTTCCGCATTTTGCTTATCTGCGTTATTATTATGTATATTGTCCTAAACTATTATTAACCATCGTAGTTCGTTTTATATTGGAATTGGGTATGTCGATGGGAGTAAATAAATAAGAGATGAAAAATAAAAATATATACCACTCCTATCGAGGTACCCAACACTAGCGTAAGGTCCAACTACGGATAGCCGCTCCTATCCAGCCTTATTCTTCGTAATAATAGACGGTATTTCTTTTAATACTCTTTGTTATTGTGAGCACAGAGGTGGGGCGTCACAATGAGTATGTGGCAGCAAAAATGAAGTGGTGTTGATTGGTTTGTGAAAAGGTGGTGAATATGAAAAGACTAGGAATAAAAAGAGTCACAAACCATTCATAGTTCCCTATTTTCTTTTGAAATTTTAAATACCCAAAAGATATGTATAAATACAGATAAAAACACGAAAATATAGTAAATAAACAAAAATAAATATATAAATATTAATTAAATATAATTAAATTAAGAAAATAGCAAAAATTGTAAACTAGGCTTAAAAATTTGAAAATAAATGCAATAAATTTTGGAAAAATTCTATGTACCTGAAAAATACTTATAAATAAAGATAAAAACACAAAAATAAAATGCATGCATAAAAATAAATAAATTTTAATTAAATATAATTAAATGAAGAAAATAACAGAAAAATGGAAACTAGACTTCAAAAATAGAAAATAAATGCAATAAATTTTGGAAAATTTTATTTTCACTTTAAAAGTATTTAAAAATAAAATATATACCTATCACGTCATATAACACATATTAGAACATGATTTGGCAAATAAAAATATTATTTATATAAATTAAAATAGACAATTTTATTATACAAATCAATTTACACCCAATATTGTAAAAATCATAACTTTCACAATATAAATCGGATTTCAACGAAACGTAAAGCAGTAATCTCAAAATTTAATATATTTTCATAATAAAAGATAAAATTAAAAAAATCAAATATTTAAATTTAAAATTTAAAAGTCAATGTTTGACCAAATTGACCAAAAATTCACTTTTTGGGGAAGTATCCTATTTATTCAGGTTTGGAATTATAATTCACACAAAAATCAAAATATACTCTTAAAATAACAAAATTTATTCATTTTAATAAATATAATAAAGTTTTTTTTAAATCAGGAGTTTCGATTTAAATAATTAAAATAAACAATTAAAATAATCACAAAATACTGGGTTGTTACACTCTCCCCCACTCAAATCTTTTGGTCCTCGAAAAGAACGAACAAGGAAAATAAGAAAAAGCAAGATAGACAACAAATAGTACCTCGAAAATCAATTTCGGATTCGAAGCACGAATGCTTTCCTCCGTCTCCCAGATACAATCTCGATCATCAGTACCCCATCGTACCTCGATCAGACTATCAAATTCCCTTCTTAGCTGCTTCGTACCTCTGCTGACAATACGAAGTGGCTTATTCTCGACAGTCATATTAAGCTAAATATCCAAAGTATCAAGAGCAGTTTGCTGAACAAAAAGAGATGGGTCAAGAAGATACTAGAGGAGATGTGAGACGTGGAATACATCATGCATTCTAGAAAATTTCTCGGGAAAATCTAGACGATAAGCCAAAGAACCAACTCTTTTCAATAATGCAAAAAGGACCATCAAAGAAGAAGTAGGTAGGAATAGCTAGAAGGAAAAATAGGTTGGAACACAAGGATGGACCATTATTTTAAAACCATACACATTTCAATTTAAAATTATATATTTACAACATTTTAAACATTTTATAATATGATAAATAGTCATTTGATTCAAATTTGATAGTTTGAAGTAAACTATATTTAAAACATTTTAAAATTATTTAGACAAGTAAAATAAAGGATCAAAATATCCTTTATATAATACTTTATAAAAATACTTTTATAACTCGATGTCTTAACAAGTTTACTTTCGTTCATGTAGACTCTGGCTATGCGTTGATTAGGCGCAAAGCTAGAATTCTCCAGGTGCTTAGTAGACTTGTTTCAACACCCAGTGAAAATATTGAAAAACCTTTTAAAAACAGATATGGAAAGTACAATCCAAACAAATCAACCAAATCAAAACATTTGTCTAACCATGGATCGCAGATACACAATGGTTACGCCTAGATCCCCGAGGAAACAATCTGTATCCGTAAGCTTTCTCAGCCCTGCAAGTTACTCTATGATGACTAGTAGAGTGCAGGATACACAATGGTTATGCCTGGATCCCCCAGGAAACAATCTGTACCCCTATGCCGTCTCAGCCAGGCAGTTTCTCTACGAATGCGACCTACATAGATTGCAGGGTACACAATGGTTACACCTGGATCTCCCAGGAAACAATCCGTACCCTTAGGCCATCTCAGCCAGGAAGTTGCGCTATGCAGTCACGCTCGTAAGACCATGGAGATCGCCATGGAATTCGATGGACACTTGAGTATCATATCCCAAAAACCCAAATCAGAGAGAATAATATCTATAGAATGAATCCACAGTGTGGCCACAAAGCGGATATCAAGCAAAAGGCACTTTCCATATCTTTGCTTCGAAAATTTGTATCATATAGTACCTTTAAAAATCACTATCAACATCATACTTATATAAAGTCCATTATATATAAGATTCCATTTCAAATCGAATACTTTCCAAATCTATAGTATGTCAACTCATACTTATATAGACTTCGATTATATAAGATTTCAATTTACAAGTTGAGTACCTTTACAAATCAATAGTTTCAAATCACTTCATACTTATAGAAATCAATATAATACCTATGCAAATCCATTTTATATAAGTTCCATAACTCCCAAATCATAGTATTTAGTAAAACAAGGTTCTCAATTTCAATTCCTTTTCAATATCAATTCAGTTTCAAAATCATATATGATTTCGCCAAATCATTTCTTCCTAATTACATTTATTCAGTTTCAAAGTTTCGTAAAACAATAGATTTAGAAAATAATCCAAATTTCCAAATCAACAAAATTTATGTCAAACAAATTCATTTCCATTTCAAACATATATTGACTTTCAAAAATCATGATACTCTCAACGTTATAAATCTTTCGAAACCAAAATACTTGAAATCATTACACTTTGAAAATCATAACCTTTTGGATCATACATTTGAAATCATAAAACATTCCTTTAATTCTTTACATTTCATGAATTTATTCAATTAAACCCAAATCTAAATTTCTAATTTTAATTCAATTGAAACCATCGGTTTCAATTCAATTTAGTTTTTCAACAAAACCTTCAAACTATTTATTTCTATATGAAAATTCCAATTTACCATTGGAAAGATTATTATTCTTTATATACTTTACTCAAAACATTTCAAATCTATATTTCATACCAGTATAACTTATTTATTTCACTCAACAAACAGTTTCAAACTCATATAAATCATATTACTTTATACATTAATCATACCAAACTAAACTTATATTCTTTATCAAATACCTTATACCTTTCAACATTTCTTAGCCCTGAAAAGTTAACCTTGACTTGGAAGTGCTCGAACCTTCAAAATAGTCGAAGAAATCATATTTTCAATCCAAGAGTTTGAAATCACCAACAAATCAGTAAACCAATTCCAAAAGGTAGGGTTATACCAAAACAAATCTGAATCTCGAGGACTGAACACCGGCTTACTTTGAATTATTGCAAATATATATATACATATATCTTTCGAATATCAAACCGTACTTCGAAATATGAAATCAACATTTGGTTTCACAAAAATCACTCGCATAGCAACGCTACTAGAGTGGCCTCTCCCCCACTCAGAAACTCGAAAATCAATGTCGATGATGCATACATTCATCACCGAAATTATTATCCAGCAACATAAGTAGGTTTTGGACTTTTTATTTTCTTGAAACTTCTTTGAAAAAATTTCTTTGAAATCATTGGAATTCATTCGAATACATTTGAAATATTTCTTATTCGAAAAATATATTTTAATCATATTATTATTATATATTTTCCAAAATCTTACAACCGATTTCAGAACACCGGAGTTCGATTCCTCGAAATTCAAATTTAAAACCCTTCAATTATAAATCATTTTTTTTAAAGCCAAATTCTTAAAATTTTCAAAATTTCAAATATTTTCAAAGTTTCAAATTTCCATTTTCTAAAGATAAAAATCCTTATTAAAAACATTTCACTTTTATATATAAAATAGGATCATCCTTATCAAAATAATAATTTCGATGTTTGCACAATTTCAAAATACAATCAAACACAAATTTCCAAAGAATGATTCAAGGTTATATTTCAAACTATATGGAGATTTGAATTTAGAGGAACTCTAATCAAATAGAATTCTGGTTCGAAGATAAGCTCGAACGAAGATAATTAAATTTTACCACCAAATAGAAGATGGATAAGCCTTTATAAATCGCGGGCGACCTTAATCGGTCAACCGAGACTTTAGGAATATAATCAATTCGAAAATCTAAGGCATATCGACGGTTGATCGCTAGATATAGAATCTAGATAGAGCAGAAGATAGATAGCATCGAAAACCAAGGATTCAGGAATCTCCGGTGAATCAATTCCAATTATAAAGGAATTTCACCCTATTACAAATCATTCAAAGATTTGTGAAATCATCGATCTTTAAAGAGGTCATTTAAATGTGGAGTTATGGAATGCTCCAAGATCAAAAGGGTAAAATAGGGAAGACAAGACTGGATTTCAGAACGAGTGGGAGCGTTCCAAAGTTCAAGAAATCCTAATCGATAAGAATCCTAACCAAGAGATTTCTAACAAGGTGGATACTAAAGGGATGAAATTTAGAAAAATCTTGATTTCAAAATAAGAAAATTTTTGTACCAAAATAATCTATGAAAACCCTTTAAAAATCATTTGGAAATTATTTTATACTTCGAAAATACGCTCTCTCACAAGTAAATGATTCTTAGATTGATTTCACTCATTCTAGGGTATTTCTACCCTATCTCTAATGAGTTTTTTCTCCACAAGCTAAGGTTTGCCTAAAACCAAAGCTATGATACCAACTGTAACAATCCGGTATTTTCAGCCATTCGCATCCACATATGCCGGACTTGAATTGCTCAAAACACCGCATTGTAAATAAATTTGGAGCAAATGAAATATAATGACAGAATCACAGACACAGAAATATCATAATATCTCGCAGCGGAAATTAAAATACCATAGTAGTTCATGAAGCTACTATAACAAACTCTCAAAACATGATACATAATATCAGTCTAAAAAACATATACAATAGAAATCTCAAATACATAGCAATTTATAAATAACAGAGCTGAAATAGAACAACGGAAACTGAAAGGGAATAGATAACTAAACAAGTAGAATCTTCAGCGATTCCTAGCTCCAGAAAAGAAATCCAAAGCTAAGCTGTAAATACTCAGGCTGACCCGAGCATAAAGTAAAACACAAAACACTCGAGTCAGGACATATATACTTATATAATGTAAACCAACACAAGTGAACTGTAGCAGTAATGCACAATATCTTAAAGGATGCTTGGGATCGTCCATCCTCTAAGGATCAGTTAAACCATAAATTTAAATACATCCCGTGGTTAAAATTTCAAAATAGTAATTTATACTTTGAAATCGAATATCATCTCAAAATTCAATATCATTCAAAAATCCATTTCAAAATATCAAAATATCATATTTTTCCAAAACCACATTCATTTTTATTTAAAATACCATTTCAACACACATTTCAAAATAGTTTATATTTCAACAAATTACTTCATTTTAAATCATTAAAATGAATTCATTATATTTAATAATTAAATTATTAAATTTCCAAAATTTTAATATTTCAAAGTTCATTTGTTCATTTAAATTTATAAAAACAATGAAAATACAACTTTCGCGGCATTTAGAAAATGCTACGGAAAGTTACTTTTAAAACAATTCAATTTAACAAAATACAGCGTTTAAAAATGCTGTAATAGGGTTGCTTTAGTTAAAATAAACCTTAGTTAATTTCAGCAACTACAGCACTTACAAAGCGCTATAATAGCCCTTAATTCAATTTAGCCATTTAGTTCATTTCTATCAACTACAGCATTTACAAAAATGCTGTAATATCCTTTACATTAGAAATAATAACATTTCAAAAATGATGTTAATTAAATTCCAAATATTCAATATAATTTCAGAAATAATTAAATTTTTATTTAAATCATTTTAAACTTATAAAATCATATATTTCCACTTTTAAAACAATCATTCAAATACCCTTATATTCAAGATTTTATAAAGTTAATTTTTCAATCAAAAAAATCAATATAATAATAATTTACTTATATAATTCAACATTCAATTTCAATTCTTTATAATTAAATTTTTTACTTAACATTTAAGTTTAAATTTCCAGATATAGCTTATTTTTCATTTTATTTACTCAACTTAAAATTCATTTTTAAACAAATTTCCAATTTAAATTATATTCAAATTTTCAACTTAAATATTCATTCATTTCACATTTTAATTTATTCGAAAATCATTAATACTTATAAAAATAATTTACATTCATTTTAAATCAAATTTTAAATCTATTTATCATATTTTCCTACCTAATTTAAATTCCATTTATAACCAAATTAAAATTTCCAAAATAACTTATATTTCAAATTTCTAACTTTACCATTTATTTATTTCACTTAAAAATTCCTAGAAAATCACTAATAATTTATAAAAATCATTTTTTATTAAGTTTTAAATCAAAATATTATAATATTTACATTTCTAAAATATTTTAAAATTTTTAGAAAAACATATTTTAACCACGGGCCTGTATTAAATTTTGTAGCCTAGGTAAAGTGATACGTGTAATATATCATTTCAATCCGTAATTTACGAAGAAAACCCGGGTTTTATCATTTCAAACCCGCTGTCCCAATTAAAATGAAATAATTAAAAATCATTCAGGCCTATCATTTCAGCCTATAATGATTTTCCCTTATTCTAAAGTCCGTTCGGGTATGTATCATTTCAACCCATAGTGATTCTAATCTAAAGGAACTTGCAGTGTGATAAACTGATATAAATAACAGAATAGCATTAAATAGCAGTAACATATGATATAGAAGGTGAATAAGCATGGGTGAACATCATATAATCATAGCGTAGCAGATATAACATGGTGATATGATTTTACAAATTCAAATGTGATCAGTTTACTAGTCATATAAGTATAAAACTGTCTGGTGAGAATAACTCACTGGTATAAGCTAAAGACAACAACCAGAGTACACAAATGAGATCCACAAAGGCACGATAGCACGACAATGATTCGAGAGTGGGAGAGCCAAAGCTAATTGCCTTGTTACATAACAGAAAAAACAAAGTACAATACATAAACTTCAAACCAAACTATTATAAACAAAGTTAGAAATAAACACACAATTCAAAGCTAGAACTTTTGCACTTGCATTCAACATCATATGCTTCAGCTATGGACTGGAAAGGCACTATTATGGGATAGTTTTGGATCAGGTTCAGGTCATATAGGCTTCGGCCATAACAAAATATAGAAGAGATGAAGGATATGTGCTTGAATTTCAAAAACAAGGCAACTACAAGTGGGGTTTCAAGGCAAAATGACTTCGGCCAAGAATGGACTGGGCACGGCCTGATCTGGTGAGGTCAACTATAGGTGTGGTAGGGTCTGAAGCTCAGGTTTGTGGTGGTGGTGGATGGTCGGCCAAAACATGGTGGTTGAAGTAGTGGCAACAAGTAGGCTCGGCTTTGGAGTTTAAAGTGAAGTTTGTTCATTTTTTAGGTGGATCTTCATCATGGGAAACTTCGGCCATGGGATTTCAGTGGAGAGGAGGGTGTGGTGGCTTGAATAGGTGGTGGTGGAGGCGGCCAAGTGGCTGGAGGTGGCAGGGCCGAACACAAAGAGATGAAGGCAACGGTAAAAATCACAACAAAAACAATGAAAAAGTGAAAAAAAGAAGAAAGTTTTACCAAATTTTTTGCTTGGATAATGGCTGAAATATTTCTTAGGATTTGAGATACTTTTTCACATGAGAAATGAAATGGAGTGGTCAGCTGAAGAATGAGTATGTGGCAGCAAAAATGAAGTGGTGTTGATTGGTTTGTGAAAAGGTGGTGAATATGAAAAGACTAGGAATAAAAAGAGTCACAAACCATTCATATTTTCCTTTTTCTTTTGAAATTTTAAATACATGGAAAATATGTATAAATACAGATAAAAAAATGAAAATATAGTAAATAAAAAAAATATTAATTAAATATAATTAAATTAAGAAAATAGCAAAAATTGTAAACTAGGCTTAAAAATTTGAAAATAAATGCAATAAATTTTGGAAAAATTCTATGTACCTGAAAAATACTTATAAATAAAGATAAAAAAATAAAAATAAAATGCATACATAAAAATAAATAAATAAATTTAATTAAATATAATTAAATGTAGAAAATAGCAGAAAAATGGAAACTAGGCTTTAAAAATAGAAAATAAACGCAGTAAATTTTGGAAAATTTCATTATCACTTTAACAGTATTTAAAAATAAAGTATATACCTAACATGTTATATAACACATATTAGAACATGATTTGAAAAATAAAAATATTATTTATATAAATTAAAATAGACAATTTTATTAAATAAATCAATTTACACCCAATATTGTAAAAAGCATAACTTTCACAATATAAATCGGATTTCAACGAAGCGAAAAGCAGTAATCTCAAAATTTAATATATTTTCATAATAAAAGATAAAATTAAAAAATTCCAAATTTTAAATTTAAAAGTCAAATTTTGACCAAATTGACCAAAAATTCACTTTTTCTAGAAATATCCTATTTATTCAGGTTTGAAATTATAATTCACACAAAAATCAAAATATACTCTTAAAATAACATAATTTATTCATTTTAATAAATATAACAAAGTTTTTTTTAAATCAGGAGTTTCAATTTAAATAATTAAAATAAACAATTAAAATAATCGCAAAATACTGGGTTGTTACAAATAACATCCATAAACAACAATCGGGCCTTAAATAAATTTTCCCAAAATATTCATTTCAAAATATCTTTAAAGGATACATGAACTCCTTCCAAAATTTGGAAACAATTTCCAAATACTTATATTTTCAATGGAATATTTCCAACTATCTCGATTCTTAGAATATTTTTCTCTAACTTGGTTTAGTGTTCTACACTTAGGAAGTATTCAATTTATTTCATATTTCCTCAAAATATTTTACATTCAACTTGTAAAGTCTCTACTCGTTTACATGTATTCTATAATTTTTGGAATTCCTTAATTAATTCCCTCAGTATTCCCAAAGTCAAATATATTCGCTTATAATTCAGAATTCACTTCTACATTTGAGAATTCTATTTCACCATTCTAAGTTCACCTATCTTATACTTTTTTTCCTCTTGAAATTTCGTTAAGTTCCCATATCACCACTATAAGCTCTTCTACTAAAATCATATCTATTTAATAACTTCATTTCCAATCTCGAGAGGATTTTATAAATAAATCTAAAATCATTCAAAATTATATATATGAAATAAGAATAATGGTTTTTTTAAATATGTTTAAGTAAATATAAAATATCAAAACATTTTAAATAGCATCGATAACTCATACCCAATTACTTTTTAAACAACTAATTAATTCACAAGCTGATAAATAAATTTAGAATTTATTCAATGAATATTAAATATTATAACAACCAACCTTTCGGAATCTTCTAAAACTAAATAATAGTTTTAAGTTGTATAGCATATAAAATAAAAATACCATTTAAAAAAATTTAATTTTTTCTTGACAAAAATCTATTTTATAAACCCAGTATTCACCAATTTCACTATATGAAGCCTTCTCGATTCGTACCACATCTACCATATCTAGACTCTACCACTATTCTCACATTCAGTAATAGATTTCACAATTTCTTTCCCAAAAACGATTCTCATAACTCGATATAAATTCACACTATAAATTTATACTTCAACTTATCCACTGATATCATTTTACCTTATTTATAAACCCCGTTTATAAATTTATAACTCCTTTGAGTTTCACTTATTTATAAAAAAAATTCTATTTATAAAATCTCATTATATAAATTCCTTCCTTAATAAATACCAATTTTATTTCAAATCTATTTCTAACTGTTGATTTCAACTTCTTCCCATAATTTTAGAATATCGCTTTTAATTTCTTTTATATAATTTAATTAAAATCTCTATTTAAAACAATTTACGAGTAGTTAAGTATAACCTAAGTTAATTTATATATTTTTCATCCCACTTAATTTCCTTCTAAAATAATCCAATTTTCGATATAAATATTTTATATTCAGATCACCTTTTTAATTAAGTCGAATTAATTATTTATGGTATTTTAAAATGCTAAATTCAATTTCCATGCTATTATAGCTTTTAATAAATTTAATTCACAAAAAATCTATGGCAATTGTTCCATCGTATCATATATCAATATATATATATATATATATGAAACAATAAATATTTTTGAGGAATCCAATTGGATCCCTCTAACTGGTTTTGCTGCATCCATTGATGTTAGTTAATAATAAAAGTACCAATCCTGCTTCAAGGCGGGATATCGCTGTATATAGTATCATCCACGATTATGCAGGGCGGATTGGGTCTCATCCGCTCCAATCGGCGGGAAATATATATCCAACTACTAATATATATACTACTATGTATATATATATATATATAACATCCAACATATATCCAATAATTCAAATTTAAACATTTAATTTAAATATGGTAATCCAAATGAGTGAGAAATTCTCACCTTTGATTTATTTTGAAATTGCAATCCATTCCAAATTCGATTTGTTTTTACGATTTTAGACGTCGTACAAAAATGTTATCGAATACATAAGTTGTCGATTATTTTAACTTATGACATAATTAACTAATCATATGATTAATTTATATTACCCCGTCACCAAACCATCACCAACACGTAGCCATTAGTCCTCTCCACGCACGATACCAGAACTCGCAGCCCCTCCCCAGGCAAACTACCGCTCGCCCTACTCCACATCCCTCCCTTGCATGCATGAAGGCGCTTACCAATTGACGGCCATTACCATGAAAATCCTAAAACGCGCGCTTGCTTCCTACCGTTATCTTACATGCCAGCGGTCACGTTGCCACCTCGCGCCACTCCCCTCGGCTTCGCACGCCACTGTGCTTCCAAGCTAGCGCTGTCACCTCCACGCAAATCACTACATGCCTGCGACTTCCTGCTCTATGCGTGCGAGCTTCACCCCCTCCTTGCCATTGCGAATTTGGTCGCAGTTCTTTTTTTAGTTATAAGAGGGGATTTTGATTTTCATTTCTTGGAGTAGGGAAGAATGGGTACGAGATTTTGCTATTGATTGGTGGGAGCAAGAGAGAACACGCGAACTAAAGTTCTCCTTTTATTGAATGATTTTGTTATTAACTGAAGGGAAAGGAGAGATATACTTGATTTTTGGGGTTGCATGTTTGAATGGATTAGTCTACAGTGACCAGAGGTGATAAAAACAGTTGATGTGAATATTTTTGTCAAGTTAATGAACATATATATTATTTAAAATTTAAATCGACTTGAATTCGTAGCTTAAAACTCCAACCTCCTATCGAGGCATGCCGCAAAACATTTATAATGTTATAGCCCTATTCTAAACACAATGGAAAAGGTTTCATGCCCTAATTCGATCGTATGGAGAAAATAGGTTTTTGGACCCAATTATTATATTAAATTTTCGATAGTAATTTCAACGCGTTTATATATCGTACGAGCAAACGATAAATCCAAACACTACGAAACTTGGAATTTAATAATAATACACTATTACGGATCCAATGAAACTTGTTTTGTCGAATTCTGAGACTGTGCATCGAAAGGCTATTTTTAAATGTCAATTTGAACAACTATTTTTAAAACTGAACAGATATTTTTAAATTAGATCTGAAAAATCTTATTATCTTCATTCTTATCAATGTTAATTTTACAAGAATTTAAATTATTTTTATCAAGCATAAAACTCAAGATACAATAATTTAACCAATATTAATTATTTAAATTCAAAAATTAAATTATCCAATAAATCGCTATACTTAAATTCTAAATCTATTTTATAAACTAAACTTTCATATTCAAAATAAATCTATAATTCAAATTCAATATTTAAAACCACTAAAATATTCCAAATCAAACTTCAAAAATCCGGATCGCTACATTCCTCCTCTTTAAAAGAATTTCGTCCTCGAAATTGCTAAGGCAGAAACAATGCTCCAAGCCCATTATCTTATCAAAACCCACTTAGTAAAATCTCGATATTTCACCTTTCAAATCCTTTTATCTCAACCAAAACAATTAGTTTCAATTCTAATTCCAAAATCCTTTATTTCAATTATAATTCGAAATCAATTTGTTGTTAACAAGAAATTTTAAAAAAATTCAAAAAATTTCTAACACCCTAAATTTTCAATTTTTTATGGCAGAGTCTCCCTTGTACGGAGGACATTTTGTGATATAAAAAGAGAGGTAAATATATATACATCGACCCATATGGTTGAAAAGGAAAATATATAACAATATTTTATATTTTCGCGGTATTTAATCCGAAAACATACCTTTTAAGCATTTTTACACAAGCGGCTAATTTTATTTTTGCAACTAGTGCAATCATAGTCAAGCAATACAGCTCCAGGTACCTGTACTTACTCAATTTAAATCATAAGTGCCAAATATATGATATTAAATAATATTTCACTTATTTAAATGGTTAAAACACATAAGCTTCGTAAGCAATGCATATTAAACAATATTTATAAGTAGTTATAAGGTTCTGATACTAATTTTATTCGCTTTCAACCAATTAATATACCATTTTATTCAATTCGAATGACTTACAACTCACTTTACATGCATTCATTTTATTTTTTAAAACAAACTAACTCATATACATCCCAATTGATTTAAAAATCAATTTATTTCACTTCTTTTAATTCATAGAATTTTATTTGCTTCCGTTTACGTCAAACGACAAACTTTTTATGCAGATTTCGACGATAATCATTTAATAAAATATTCATTTCAGTTCGTATCTATTTCAAATAGATTTTAGATTAATTTTTTATATAATTACATTCCATTTTTAATTGATTCTAAATAAATTCATTTTGCATTTCATTCAAATCCACTTTCATTGTTTTCAAATCCATTTTATTTAGCTCGAAAAACATTCCATGCTATCTTATTTAATGGCCATTTCACAAACTTGCTCAAAGTCAAGCTTCTATTAAATATTAACTTAAGTCATTTATTTCAATCATTTTAACCAACAACTTAAGTTAGTTGCTATTTGCAAACAAATTTCCTTTCAACTTTTGATTTGACTTTTATTCAATCAAATTTCATCAATTTACTAATTAATTCAATTAGTTCATTCACTCTATCCATTTTAATTTTTATTCCATACTCAGTTCATTCTCGAATTTATCTAAATGATATTCATGGCCATATTCAATTATTTTGTACTTCAATTGAATTTATTTATAACCCGAGTCATCACCATTTCAATTCAATTCCATTTTATTCGACTCTTTTCCGATTTAATTTAGTCCGCTTACAATCTAAGTTGAATTTTATTTATACTTAAGTTCCATTTCTACTATCGACTTTTAATCCATAATCCAATTATATTAACTAAGTTAATATCCATTACCATATTCAATTTAACTAATTAATTTAGCCAACTAGTTCACTTCTAATTCATAATTCAATATTTGTTTTTTGTTTCAAAAATCGCTTTATTACATTTTTCTTGAGCTTAACTCATTTTTATAATTCAAGTTTGGATTTTTATTTCTGCACAAAAATAACAAACCATTGTTATTTTATTTTTTTGGTTTTCTATTCCACTTTCAATTTTTTTGAGTTAATCAACTTGTCGTTGTTCACATTTCCATCCATTTTATAATCGAGCACATTCACATTTTATTGTTAACTTGAGAATACACATTTATTTATAGCCCAAGCATATTTTTGTTCCATAAACTTCAATTTTTATAAACTATCGAAATTTATTTATTCCAATTCAATTTTTTATTTAGCTTAACTTAAGTTAAATTTAACTTCATACCATTTCTTTTTATTATTTAAGTAAGAATTCAATATCATTTATAACTTTATTCGATCTTACCTTCAATTCAATTCAAAATTCATCTCAATTTTATTCAACTTAGCTTAAGTTAAATTCAATTCATACCATTTAATTCAACTCACTTAAGTGAAGATCCTATTTATTATCATCACTTCATTTATTTATTCCATTTGCTTTGCTTATGTTTAATTTTATGCATTTTAACTTCCCTCAACTTAAAGTTTTATTTCAAAATTAGATTCCATATTTTTCTTCCTAATTTAGAATTGTTCTCAATTTATAAGTTTATAACTTATTCCTTGATTATCTCTAAATTATTTAAATAAGGATTCCAATTTTTTTTTAAATACTCGGACTTATTTGAAATCGTTTTGAAATCATAAATTTCCCAAAATCACACTTTTAATTTTTTTTATACTAACCTTGGTTTTTATCCAAAAAATTCTCTTCGGAATTTCCAAATCAAAACTTGTTTTCCCAGGAAATCTGAACAAATCAATTACGGTAGCAATCCATCACTTAAAAACTCGAAAATGAATACTGATGATGCTGCGTAGTCATCACCAGGACCATTTTTTAGCGATCGTACTGAGTTCAGTGCTATATATCCTCAGAATCCATTTAAAACCATTTTTCTGTTCAAAATCCTTTCTAAAGTAATATTACTATCATTTTTTTCAAACACTTTGGAAAACTTTACCAAAAATCCATGGTATTTAATATTTTCAAACTCTAGTTTTAATCAAATCTTAATTTTTAATTCAACTATAAAATCCATACTTGTACAATTTCCATTTGGTTATAAATATATAACCATTTCAAATTTTATAATTATATTCCAATTATAATATTACCAACCAACACTTCAATATGCTATAATAATTTCTAGAAATTTTTTCCTTTATACAAAAATATAATTTGGGTAAAATTATTTCATTTACCTGCTTCAAAACCATACTATGTCAGTTTATCATGTTCAAGTGTTAAGAAACTCCTATCGATTTAGTGGTATTCCACTATTCGATCAGAACTTATATGCCACTCAATCGATAAATCAACACAATATAAAACAATTTATATTCATTAACAAATACGAGCTCATATCTACTAATACGCTCAAACTCATTCTAGAGTACCCCTGACTCTATATCTAAATAGTAATCCCCAACAGAGCCAAGGTTCTTGCTTAACCTTCAGCTCTGATACCAAATGTAAAGGCCCGCAAATCCGTACCCCTTTGATTCGACAATGTTCCACTTTAGCTCAATTCAAATTGGACGAAAATACGAATCTTTAATGTAAAAAGAAAAAATGTATAGAAGAAAAATAGAAACAACAACACATAATCTCACAATCGCAGCGGAAAAAATATAATATATAATAACATATTTTATACAAATGAATCTGTAACAGTTTATATACTTACAATCATCGGAGTACAATAACTAATACATCAAACTGGAAAGTTATATAACTTGTCCTTACACAGCGGAATATAAGTCAAGTACGGAAATACGTCCGAAACTCCTCCAGCTGTCTCCTGAGCTCCATAGCATTTAACTAGAATCTGTAACACTCAGTTTGACCCAAGCATTATAATAAAATAACACCCGAGTCAATTTGGAAAACCAGCGTGAGAAAATACACTCAATTTGAATTGTTAGAGTTATCAAAATCCTTTGAAAACAAAGGTATCTCGTATGACCGCGTCACACATAAACATGACGGGTTTTTACCTTACGATAACCAAACATATTTACAGAGATCCAGTGATATTATAATAGTGTCTAAATACAAATACTTATTCAAATAGCTGTAATCGCTACATTAATTAAATTCTAGCATATTAGGCTTTAGAAACCAAACCGTAAGCTTGTATTGGAGAATAGATTCCAACGAATGACTGGGCCACTAGGGTGCCGCCCATTTAGTACACCTCTAAAATAATAAACTAAGGACCACGTTGGAATCCCCTACTACACAAGATCGGCCTACCGTGACCTGGATAGACCGAATATGTTATCACCCCCGGTGTTCCCACACTTTACTATCGAGCGCTCTTTCCATGCACACCCATATCCATAATATAAAGGTTTCCGAAGACATCTAGAAAGGGGACAACATACCCTAATTAAGTACAATCCACATAGCCTTACTGCATCTTCCCTATTTTAGTCATTCCTGGTTGACGACGTTCGAGGCTAAGCGTTACCTTTTCAAGAAATATTACTTAGATTGCTCATTATCCTCCGATGACGATGTTCTGATAGCATTCAACAGTGCCAATTGTCCTAGGTCTAGACAAAACGAATCACCGTCTTTATCTTCTTCATGACATTCATTCGTACTCTTCAAACCAGATCGAAGTGGTTTTTGGATAGTAAAATTGATCCCGGTCTCTAGAAATGATTAACAAATTGGCCAATACTGATAGTCGATTATCTAACTATCAAATAATATCCATAAGCAACCATAAGGCCTTAAATAAATTTTTCAAAAATATTTATTTCAAAATATCTTTGAAAGATATATCAATTCCTCCCTACATTTGGTAACAATTTCCAAAACTAATATTTTCAATGGAATATTTCCAACCATCTCGACTCTTAGAATATTTTTCTCCAACTTTATTTCACATTTCCTATTTCCTAAAAATCATTTACAATCTACTTGTAAATTCTCTACTAGTTTATACGAATTCTATAAGTCTTGGAATTCCTTAATTAATTCCCTTAGTATTCCCAAAGTCAAATATATTTGCTTACAATTCCAATTTCACTTCTACTTCTTTTATGAATTCTATTTCACCATTCGAAGTTCACCTTTCTTATATCTTTTTTCTCTCTTGAAATTTGCTTAAGTTCCCATATCACCACTATAAGCTCTTCTACTAAAATCATATCTATTTAATAACTTCACCTCCATTCTTGAGAGGATTATATAAATAAATTTAAAATTAATTAAAATTATATATATGAAATAAGAATAATGGTTTTTTCCAATATGTTTAAGTAAATATAAAATATCAAAACATTTTAAATGGCATTAATAACTCATACCCAATTACTTTTCAAATAACTAATTAATTCACAAGCTGATGAATAAATTTAGAATTTACTCAATGAATATTAAATATTATAACAACTAACCTTTCAGAATATTCTAAAACTAAATAACAGTTTTAAGTTATATAGCATATTGAATAAAAATCCCATTTAAACAATTTTAATTTTTTTTCTTGACAAAAAACTATTTTTTAAAATCCATTAGTCACCAATTTCACTTTATAAAACCTTCTCGATTCGTACCACATCTACTATATCTCAATTCTGCCACCATTCTCACCTTCAATAATAGATTTCACTATTTCTTTCCCAAAAACGATTATCATACCTCGATATAGATTCACAGTATAAATTTATACTCCAACTTATCCACTAATATCATTTTACCTTATTTATAAACCCCGTTTATAAATTTATAACACCATTAAGTTTCACTTATTTATAAAACAAATTCTATTTATAAAATCTCATTATATAAATTCCTTCCTTAATAAATACCAATTTTATTTCAAATCTATTTTTAATATTGATTTCAACTTCTTTCCATAATTTCAAAATATCGCTTTCAATTTCTTTTATATAATATATTTAAAATGTCTATTTAAACCAATTAATGAATAGTTAAGCATAACCTTAGTTAATTTATATACTTTTCATCTCACTTAATTTTCTTTTTAAATAATCCAATTTTCGATATAAATATTTCATATTCAAATCTCCTTTTTAATTCCTTAAAATTAATTATTTATGGTATTTAAAAATACTAAATTCAATTTCCATGCTATTTAGCTTTTAATAAATTTAATTCACACAAAAAACTATAGCAATTATTCCATCATATCATATATCAAAATATATATGTATGAAATAATAAATATTTTTGAGGAATGCAATTGGATTCCTCCAACGTGTTTTCCTGCATCCACAGATGTTAGTTAACAATAAAAATACCAATCCCACTTCATGGCAGGATATCGCGGTATATAAGATCATCCGCTATTATACGGGACGTATAGGGTCTCATCCGCTCCAATCGGCAGGAAATATATATCCAACTACTAATATATATACTGCTATATACATAACATCCAACAGATAATAATTATTTAATTCAACCAAGCATCCAATAATTTAAATTTAAACATTTAAATTTAAATATCGCAACCTAAATGATTGAGAAATCCTCACCTTTAATTTATTTTGAAATTACAATCAATTCCAACTTCGACTTGTTTTCACGATTTTAGGCCTCGTACGAAAATGTTATCAAATATATATGTTGTAGATTATTTTAATTTATGGTATGATTAACTAATCATAAGATTAATTTATATTACCCCATCACCGGACCATCGCCATCACATGCCCAACGGTCCTCTCCACGCACGATACCAGAACTCACGACCCGTCCTGAGGCGAACTACCGCTCGCCCTACTCCTTTTCCCTCCCTTGCATGCGTAAAGGCGCTTCCCAATCGACGACCATCACCATGAAAACCATAAAATGTGCACCTGCATGCTTCCATTATCCCACATGCCGGCGGTCACGTCGTTCCTTCGTGCCCCTCCCCTTGGCTTTGCATGCCACTGCGCTTCTAAGCTAGCGCTGTCACCCCTACGCGAAACACTACATGCCTGCGACCTCCTGCTCTATGCGCACGAACTTCACCCTCCTCCTTGCCGTCGCGAATTTGGTTGCTGTTGACTGGTGGGAGCAAGATAGAACAGGAAAATTAAATTTTTCCTTTTATTGAACGATTTCATGATTTACTAATGGAAAGGGAGAGATATATGTGATTTTTGAAGGTAGCATGTTTGAATGGGTTAGTTACAGTGACCCGAGGTGATAAAAAAAAGTTGATGTGAATATTTTTTTTCAAGTCAATGAATATATATTATTTAAAATTTAAATCGACTCGAATTCGTAGCCTAAATTCCAACCTCCCATCGAGGCGTGCCACTAGGTTTTTATGATGTTATACCATACTCCGAACGCAATGAAAAAGATTTCAAGCCCTAATTTAATCGTATTGAGAAAATAGCTTTTTGGACCCAACTATTATATTAAATTTTCGATATTAATTTCAACGCGTTTATATATCGTACGATCAAACGATAATTCCAAGCACTGCGAAATTTAAAATCCGATAATAATACAGTATGATGGATCCAATGGAACCGGTTTCGTTGAATTCCAAGGTCGTGCCTCGGAAGGCTATTTTTAAATGTCAATTTGAACAACTATTTTTAAAATTGAATAGATCCTTTTAAATTAGATCTTAAAAATCTTATTATCTTTATTCGTATCAATATAAATTTTATAAGCCTTTAAATTATTTTTATCGAGCTTAAAACTCAAGATACAATAATTTAACAAATATTCAATTATCTAAATTCAAAAATTAAATTACCAATAAATCGCTATGCTTAAATTCTAAATCTATTTTACAAACCAAACTTTCATATTCAAAACGAATCTATAATTCAATCAAACTTTGAAAAATCTAGGTCGTTACATTCCTTCCCTCTTAAAAGAATTTCGTCCCCGAAATTGCTTAGGCAAAAAGAATGCTCCAAGCCCATTATCTTATCAAAACCCACTTGGTAAAATCTTGATATTCCACCTTTCAAATCCTTTTATCTCAACCAAAACAATTAGTTTCAATTCTAATTCCAAAATTCTTTGGTCCAATTACAATTTTTCATTAACAAAAAAAAAATTCAAAATTTTTCTAACACGCTAAATTTCCTAAAAAATTTGGCAGAGTCTCCCTTGTATGGAGAACCTTTTGCAAGATGACAAAGGAGATAAATATATATACATCGACCCACATGGTTGGAAAATAATATATGTAACACTATTTTATATTTTCGTAGCATTTAATCTGAAAACGTACCCTTTTAGTATTTTTAACAAGCGGCTAATTTTATTTTTGCAATTTGTGCAAACACTGCCAAGCAATACAGCTCCAGGTACCTGTACTTACTCAATTTAAATCGTAAGTACCAAATATATGAAATTAAATAACATTTCGCTTATTTAAATGGTTAAAATACATAAGTTTCATAAGCAATGCATGCTAAACATTATTTATAAGCAATTATAAGGTTCCGAAACTAATTTTATTTGCTTTCAACCAATCCATATACCATTTTATTCGATTCGAATGACTTACAACTCACTTTACATGCATTCACTTTATTTTTTTAAACCAAACAACTCATATACATTCCGATTGATTTAAAAATCAATTTGTTTCACTTCTATAAATTCATAGAATTTTATTTACTTCCGTTTACGTCAAACAACAAACTTTTATATGCAGATTTCGGAGACAATCTTTTAATAAAACATCCATTTAAGTTCATAGCTATTTTAAATTGATGTCGAATCAATTTTTATTTAATCATATTCCATTTCTAATTGATTCTAAATCAATTCATTTTGCATTTCATTCAAATCCACTTTCATTGTTTTCAAATCCATTTTATTTAACTCGAAAAAAATTCCATGTTATCTTATTTAATGGCCATTTCACAAACTTACTCGAAGTCAAGCTTCTATTAAATATTAACTTAAGTCATTTATTTAAATCATTTTAACAAACAACTTAAGTTCATTGCTATTTGTAAACAAATTTCCTTTCAAATTTTGATTTGATTTTTATTCAATCAAATTTCATCCATTTACTAATTAATTCAATTAGTTCATTCACTCAATCCATTTTAATTTTTATTCCATACTTAATTCATTCTCGAATTTATCTCACTGATATTCAAGGCCATATTCAATTATTATATACTTCAATTGAATTTATTTATAACTCAAGTCATCATCATTTCAATTTCATTTTACTCGATACATTTCTAATTTAATTTATTTCACTTACAATCCAAGTCGAATTTTGTTTATACTCAAGTTCCATTTCTACTATCCACAATCCAATTATATTAACCAAGTTAACATCCATTACCATATTCAATTTAACTAATTAATTTAGCTAATCAGTTCACTTCTAATTTATAATTCAATGTTTGTTTTTTGTTTCAAAAATTGCTTTATTACATTTTTATTGAGCTCAACTCATTTTTATAATTCAAATTTGGATTTTTATTTCTTCACCACAATACCAAACCATTTTTATTTATTTTTTTGGTTTTCTATTCAACTTTCAATTTTTTTGAGTTAATCAACTTATTGCTTTTCACATTTCCATCCATTTTATAATTGAGCACATTCACATTTTATTATTAACTTATTTCCTGATTATCTCAAGCTAAAGTTTTATTTCAAAAATTCAATTCCATATTTTTCTTCCTTATTTGGAATTATTCTCAATTTATGAGTTTATAACTTATTTGCTGATTATCTCTATATTATTTAAATAAGGGTTCCACAATTTTTTTAAATATCCCAACTTATTCAAATCATTTTAAAATCACAAATTTCCCAAATCACACTTTTTAATTTTTTTACACCAATCTTGGTTTTCATCCAAATATTCTCTTCGGAATTTCCAAAAAAAAATTCCCAACAAATTTGAACAAATCAATTACGGTAGCAATCCGTCACTTAAAAACTCAAAAATGAATATTGATGATGCTGCGCAATCTCCACAAGGATTATTTTCCAACAATCGTAGTGAGTTCGGTGCTATATATCCTCCAAATCCATTTAAAACCATTTTTCTGTTCAAATCCTTTCAATAGTAATATTACTATTATTTATTTTCAAACACTTTGGAAAACTTTACCAAAAATCTCCGAGATTTAATATTTTCAAACTCTGGTTTTAATCAAATCTTACTTTTTAATTCAATTGTATAATACATACTTATACAATTTCCATTTGGTTATAAATATATAACCATTTCAAATTTTATAATCCTATTTGGATTATAATATTATCAACCAACACTTCAATATGCTATAATAATTTCTAGAAATTTTCCTTTATATAAAAATATAATTTGGGTAAAATTATTTCATTTACTCGCTTCATAACCATAGTGTATTAGTTTATTGTGTTCAAATGTCCACTATTCAATCAGAATTTACATGCCTGTAAAGGCCCGCAAATCCGTACCCCTTTGAGTCGGCAAAATCCCACAATAATTCAGCCCAAAGTGGAACAAATGTACGAGTCTTCGGGTTTAAAGAAGAAAGAGGTAGAAGAAGAAGAAAAGAAAACAATACAGAATCTCACATTTCACAGCGGGACAAATATAATAGATAAACGAATATCTTTAAAACAAAGAACTATATCAGTTGTTACATTACATCACATTACATTATCAGAGTGTTACAACAACAAACAGCGGAAAAGAATATAACATATACTAGTGATATGCTTCACCATCCAGCTTGCTCCGGATCTCCACAGCATCTCTTTTTCAACTTCGCTCCAGAATAATGATAACCTGACTCTAGGCTGCCCGTGTGGAAAAATTGTGGGCACCCAGAGTTTAGGAAGGAAAAAATAAACTTCAAGTCAGTCGTGGGACTGGTGTGAGATCTTGAAAACAGTTATTTTCACAAGGAAAGGAAAAGAAACCCTCTATGCTTTTTGTAAAATGAAACTACCATAAGGCCTCCCGCCACACACACAATGCAGACGCAGAATTGGAGGAGATTTCTCCTTATGATAATCAAACATGCTTAATACGCAAAATCTTTTGATATTATTATTATTAGTGCATAGTGCAGAAAACATTTTGAAAGTATAATATTAATCTTAGCCAGTATAGGCATTTCGCACTTATGCCTACTATAGCTACCATGTTCAATAGCAGGTTACCGCCACATTCCATGGCAGGTTATACAACTAAAACCGTACAGTGCGCGTATTGTTTCTTTGTATTTCCAACAAATGATCAGGCTAAGGAACTTCCTACTGCCACATGGATACGCCTCTGGAGGGATGCCCCGAGAACCTACCCGGCTCTCTGCCAACACAAGGCCGGTTACCCCCTTTCCGGGGAGTAAAACCTAAGATATGCCACCCTCGGTCGTTTGCGACCTTTATCCGAGGATCCTCTACACCAACAACCATAAAGAAAAGTATTTGCAGTAACCACATATGTTAAATATCATGGCTCCATACCTGACACCACCCTTTTCCAGAAGGAATGGACATACCCTAGGGGAGCTACCCTTGAAACCTTGCCGCATCTTTCCTGTTTCGACCATTACTGGTTTGTGAGGCTCGATGAGGTCTCGTCCGCAACGCTAACTTTTCACAAAGTCATGTTTTGATCAAAAAATGATCGGCAGCACTTCGTGTGCCACATTACCAAATTAGGAATGTATCACTAGTAACCATTAACTACATAACCCCTGAGCTCATACATCTCAGAGAAGGGTGTTAAGCTAAGAGAATAAATTCTCCGCCACCAACAGAAATATATTTGATAGAAACCAGCTTTACATCTCAAAGTGTAACGTCAGACACACATCCATACAAGTCCGTTCCAGGATCGAATGGAACCGAAGGCACTTCCAAAGAAGCCCTTGCAATCCGGATATTCACTAATCACGTCCGGAATCCCCATCATAAAGGGTGATAAAATCTCTATATCGGAGCAACTTAGTGCAGAGACATTCGACAAGTAATCCTTTCGTTTTCGAGAATACCCGGTCTTCAACACCATCTTCAAATGTAATCCCATTTCGTCGTATCGTTATTCGAAATGGGTTTTATGACACAAGGTCCTCTCCCGGCTAATCCGAATAATGAGCGCTTATTTTTAAAAATAAGTGCTCATTCAGATTTGAAACAAATCACAACAATTTCCACGTTGATCTTTTAAATAAAAGATCCATCACAATTACAAAGGTTCGATGTGGGTTTCGGATATCCACTTGGAATCCGACTCCCGGTCGCATCGAAATTCTAATGTCGTAAAAAGGCAAATATTAATAGTCGGTTATTTAACTATCAATCAACATTCACAATGATTACCAAATTTTAATAATTTTCCCCAATTATTTATTTTCAAAATATCTTCGCAAGATATATATTTTTAACACTTCAACTATTTGAAAACAAATTTCAAATCACTTTTCACTCGTGGAATAAGATTTCCGATATTATGTATTTCCACTGAAAATCTACCGAGTTCAAATACTTTAAAATCCTTTAAATCACTTATCCAAAATATATACTTGGAAACATTTAGATAAAACTATTTTAAAACATTTATTTAAATATTAGTTATGAAAATATTATACAAATGTCGATCGCTAAAATTTTCAATCTTTGATATATTTCCCCAATTCCCATCACCGAACGTATTGGATCTGTGGCTTATCGCCTTTTATTACCGGCTCAATTTTCTTCTATTCGTGACTTTTCCACGTCTCTAAACTATGGAAATGCTTTAGGAATTCCGATTCTATTCTTGAGCCCGGTGTTGCCTATTTATATCATTGCTATGGAGGTTAAACGCCTTAGAAATAAAGATGTTCCGCTTGTGAAAGTTCAATGGTCCTCAAATCCTAAGTATTGCTCTTAGGAATCCATAGAATTCATCGAGCGAACGCATCCGGACTTACTTTCTCATGCTCTTAAAGTGAACTTCCCACTTCAAAATTTTCTTTTGTGTTGATATGCTTTTATGGTTGTTACACTTTTTTTACTTCTTAAGTATTGCGAGGACGTAATTTCTTTAAGGAGGGGAATCTGTAACAACCCGCATATTTTACGATAGTATATTTATATGTTGAAATTTAAATATAGCATCATTAGTCGGATTAAAGCCCAAAATGCTACTTTTTGTAAACAGTCGAATTAGGACTCAAGACTACTTCCGTTGAATTCAAAATGGCATTTACAATCTTTTTGAGTATAAACATCGATATGTTTGGAGTTGATTAGGAATTTGGTATTTTTTTTTGGGCTTTGGGTTGTATTTTAGCCCACTAACCCAATAAGTAAACCCAGACCCCTTATCATATACATCCCACTCCACTCCTCTCCTCTTCATTCATTCTCATTTCCTAACACTCTCAAGCTAAAAGAAAAAATGGGGAAAGAGAAAAGAAACCAAAATTTCTAAGCCCTAGTTTACTAGAAAATTCAAATTCAAGTTCTAGAAATCAAAGAGAGTCGAGATTGAGGATCCTTGAAGTCTTGTTGAAGAGGAATCGGTTTTTCTTTGTTTTAGAGCTTCTCATTCATTGTTTTTGGGTTTAGATGTGAGTTCTTGAACTCACATCTACGTCTATAACTTCATAGTTGTTAGATATGAATTCCTAACATCTATTTCATATCCATTTGCTTTTGAATTGAATTGGTTTGATAAATTTTCCAATTTTGGGTATTTTGAAGTCAAAATCTATGAAAAATCCCAATATGGATGTTTGGACATGTTTCTTGAAGTGTATTGGGGAGTCCATGGGGCTGGTTCTTCGCTTGGCATGAATCCCTAGCCATCGTTGCTCGTCCGATTGCTTCCGATATGATTTGGCCATCATTGGCCTAAGCTAATTTTCACTTGAGCTTCAGCTCAAACATCTGGTATAATACTCAGACGTCTAGGCCATCGGAACAAAAATTCCAGATGTACAGCTCAGACGTTTAAGCTTACTTCCCAGACGTTTGGACGATCTGGAATGAAAATTCCAGTCTTTCAGCTCAGACGTCTATGATAACCACCAGATGTATGGAGCTATCAAATTCAGCCAATTTGCATGTTTTATGTGGCTTTCCATTTTATATCGATTTTGGTTGATCCAGTTGGTTGTTGTCATTTATTATCGACTTCGATGACTTTTCTCTAGATTTTTGGGAATATCCATTTGATGGATTTGATATCGATTTGTATGATTTTGATTCACGTCATCGTATGTGAATTTTTGGTGATTGTTTTTGTTACTGTGATGACCCAACTATCTGAGCACAGAAAGTCGTATCATCTTGAAGAAAGAAAGGAGTGAGAAAATAGAAGAGATAGAGAAGAAAGAAGAAACAACAACAGAATCTCAACAGCGGAACGAATAATTTATATTAATCACATAAATATTACATAATATACAATATCCATCAGAGTTATATAGATAATACATCACATACTAGACAGTTATAAACACCTGTCTAGTTAATGCAACTCGATACAACTCAAACAAATAACTCAAAGATACCAACACAGCGGAACTATATATATCTACAACGCTGAAGCCTCATGCTCCATTGCTCCTCCAGAATTCGTCAAAGCAAACCTGAATCCCTTGACTACTCATAAAAATTTGAGCACCCGAGAGTTTAGGAAAAATAGAAATAAACCCCGGGTCAGACATGGGTCTGGTGTGAGTAACAGGTTAAAGTTGCTTAATTTTGAAAACCTTTGAAACAAAGGTATCACGTAAGGCTTCCCACACATAAACATGGGTAACTTTTTAACCTTACGCTAACCAAAACAATTGATAGGAAATTCAGTGATATCATAATAGTCTAGGGTTTTCAAGTAAATAGAAAATAGCCGAAATTGTTACATTCATTAAATTCCAGCTACTAGCCACAAAAGTGGGTAATACAGTCAAATCCGATGGCACTATTGGATTTTGGATTCCATACAATGACAGGGCTACTGGGGTACCGCCCGTCACAGTACGTGGCCTAGATCAACGTACCGAGGATCACTCCTGATCCCCTACAACACAAGGCTGGAACCATTCCTTACTGAACAGTCCCGAACAAGATAACCCCGGCAGTTGTTGCAATCAACCGCCCACGCAGCCGAAAAATAAAAGGACATCTAGACAGGGGTATATCTCATCCTGCTTGGGCATACCCACCTAACCTTGCTGCACCTCCCATGTTTTAGCCATTCCCGGTTGATGAGGCTTGAGGCTGCGATTACCTTTAGAGAATACATCTCTTAGAATGCTCATCGCCCACCTGACGATGTTTTGAAAGCATTCAATCCATACAAGTTCGTTCCAGGTTCGAACGAAACCGAAGGCATTATCTCGTTACACTCATTTTGGAATCACCCTCAGAGTTAACGAAAATAACTCTTGCACTCTGAATCTTCATCTTCACTTCAGATTCATGACCTATCGTTAATTTGGATCGATGTGGTTTTCGGATGTCCAAATATGGAAACCTGATCCCGGTCTCATCGAAAATCCAAAAACGTATCTTTTAAGGCCAAGTTGTTTAAAGTTAAAACAATCCGGTTCAATATTATCAATATACACACAGATAGATAATTCACATCTCATAATAGATAATCACATTATCATCATAAACAGATAATCAATATCACCATCCAAACATATACTTTCTATTATCATGCTTAAACCATACATCCATATCACATAGATCTTACTCATCTCATATCTGATTTCACAATCATCAAATGAAATATCAATATCATTCATCCATAAGCAATGATTTATAATCATATCATTTATAATTAATTTAAAATGAATTAAATTAACTACTTCTATCTCTAATTAATTTAAAGTAAATTAAATTAATTACTTCATCTATAAATCTTGCTTATACAATCATTAATTAATTATAAATCAAATTAATTAATGATCCATTAAGTATTCATCTTAATTAAACACCTTTGATTAATCATTTTCTAATTACAATAAGTAATTAGTCTTTCATTAATTTCACAAATTAATTATCCTAAATCATTTATTTTGTTGTATACACTTGAGATATAGACTCATAGTTGTATTCTTTTGTATAGCACGTGTTGCTATCCTTTTGTATTATTGTGGATCTTTTGACCACTACTCTGATATACACTTTCATGTGTTAGTGTTATATTCATATCTATTTCCGCCTTTGTGATATGAATTATCTGTGACTGATTTATGTTATGTTTATTTCTATATTTGTTTCCGAAGATATTATAGCCACTGTGTAGTAGCTTTGAGTTTGTGTCGGCATGTCGGATTTCCACTTGAAAAGAATTGCATGTTATACTATCTGACATATCGATTCTCGCACAAAGCAATTACACGGATGGTCGCTCCTCAACAGCCTTATTCTCCGTGCTAGTCGACAGCATTCACCGTAATATTCTTGGCTAGCGTGGGTATAGAGGTGGGGCGTCACAATAGGGGTAGGTGATATCTGGGTAGCTAATGCAGGTACAATATTTGTTTTTGTTTGTATCAGGCAAGATTATATTTTGGGGGCTGAGTTTTACTTTTTATATAATTCGAATTGACAATTGTTGCTAGCATTTAATACTTAAGTACTTTATGTCTCCTATTACTCATTTTTATATATAGATATTTTTGCGTTTTGCTTTGCTTTGCTTTGCATCCTTTCCTTGCCTGCATCTTTTTTTTTACTTTGCTTTGTTTCTTAACTTTGCATTTTAAAACCCTACAGGCTATATATATTTTTTTACAAGCTACCTGCATTTTATTTTATTTTGTTCTTGCATTCAAAACCTTTACAGGTTACATACAAACACATTTTTACTTACCTGGCAGCTTTATACTTTATGTACATACTATTCTTTTGTTTTAGTTATGTTATAAAATTTTTAAATTAAGTATTTATCATAGTTTCTTGTATTTATATATTTATACTTATGTTTATAACCATATAATGGATTTATGCTTTTGTTCAAATATTTATAAGATTTATTTTATCTTAAACATACTTGAAAGATTTTATTTTATATTTACAAATCATAGCTTTCTTTTAAAATACATATATATAAATAAATAAATTTGAAACAACAATTTTTATTAAAATCCATTTGTAAAGACATTACATTATTATTATTGTTTAAAAATAACTCCTTATTAAATTAAAATAATTTATAAAAGAAATTATCACTTAATTACTTATTTTCATCAAGCTATATTTAGAAAAGAACAAATAAACCTTTTGTTAAATTTAAATTTTAGCTAAAATCATCTAAACAAATTTTAACTTTATCTTGAGTATATTTAAACCATATTTTTATCAAGCTATACTAAAAAGAAAATAAAAAAATCTTTTTGTTAATAAATTTTAAATTTAAACTTAAGCAAGAATAAGTTCTAATTATTAAACATTTATCTTAAGTATTTAAAACCATATAGTTATTTATTTAATAGCTTAATACTAAATTAAATCAAATTTCCAAGTTATCAGAAATATTAAAATTAGAAAACATGTCTTTATTTGTTAATTTAAAACAAAGCTTATCTATTTATAATATATACAAATATATATATATATACTACAAATAGAAAACAATTTATTAGCTTTTAAAAGACAAATTATCAGTTAAATATTTATTTAAAAGAAGATTATTAAATCAATTTAAATCTTATTAACAATTATTATCAAATTAATTTAATTTTTAACACAGATTATTAAATTGATATTGCCAAAATTTCCGAGATATCACATTCCTTCCCCCTTAAAAGAATTTTGTCCCCGAAATTTAAAGCAAAGGTAATTTAATAATTCAATTAAAGATTTAATTTTAAAACACAAGCATATATCAACCAGATGCTAACAATCATAGCAACCAATTTATCCAATCAAACAAATCTAACTATCCAGACATAATTCTGGATAGAATTTTCTCGAGCGTCCCAAATATAAATACCGGGATACTCGCATTACGGAATCCAAACAATCAATACTACTAAGCTACAGAGCTTCCATTCATCTAGATCTACAAAACAAGACAGGATATCAGACTACAGACAAGTCTGAATCAACAACCAAAACTCCCTGAACTGCTGGTTCTACAACCAGAGATAGATCTTACACGTACTCCCTCAGAGATACGTGAAACACAACGAATCTCAGTTATCCAAACTGGCAATTCAATTCTGAAAGACCAAACACTTATCCAAAATCAAATCTCCGACTTGGGAATCCAAATTTCTCCGTCTCTTATCCACAAAACTCTTCGGACGATCCTGTGATGCCTACATCTTTCCTGATTAGCTCAACCCTTGTTGATGTCCTTAGAAACAAACTGAACCAAAGACAATCCAACAAAATGATCTTTCCAAGATCGACCAAAAACTCAGAACAAAACTCTATTCCAAAATCAGAAGACAGATCTCACTTCTCACATCCGGAAGAGATAAAACAGGTGCACTCCAATCTGGCCTCAGATCCTGAAAAATTTCCTGTAGAACTCTCTAATCCAAACATTGCAACATCCAATTGCTTCCAAACTAAAACAGCTGCCACCATGCTTCCACTGCGCAACTCTGACTGAGCAGATAAAAATGCTAAAGTCGAACATAGACTGGACAACACATTCCAACATTAGGGTTCCATAGATCAAAAAGAAAACTCAGAAGTTCCTTCAAAACCTGAGTTACTTCACCAAACTCAAAAACCATCCTATTACTAAGCTGATCCATCGGTACCACTTCTGAAATCCAGTCGATACCAAACTCAATCCTCAGATGTTAGCAAAACTCTGACTTCTTGAAGACATCCAGAAAATCTCTGAAAATCCAGGAGAACACTCAAACTATCGCAAGTCACTTTTGCGATCAATCCAGCCTAATTCCAAAGATACTGCTCTCTCTTTACAAATCAGAACAGCTTACACTTAGCCAATCCATCGAAGAAATGGATCTACTCTACTGCTTCTGAAGTTACCCTAAGAAAAACTGCTAAGCCATAAGACTTCCTGATCCAAAGCTCTTCGAGAAACTCGGACCTCAAATCAAACAAAACACCCAGCTGAACACAGCCACAACCGAAGCAGACACACTTCCTTAACTTGTTCCAAAGAAACATCTTTGGAGACATCCATAGTCACTGTGTGTCATCACACAACTACTACACCTTGATGTATCAAGACAACATGCCTGGCTTCTGTCCAACCGATAGATCCAAACTCTAGCTCATCCAAACTACATTTCATAGATGAACTCCGAACCTTAACAGGTTTCCTTCAGAGATTAATGAAATTATTACACCACCCAAAGCTCACTCGAGACGGTATTAGGTCTACAGTCTCGACAAATACACTTCCAACCTCAATCATTTAAACTCCAACCATCGGTAGTCGTGTTACGCACACCACTACCTTATCTACCTTTATAGCTCATTGGAAAACCGGAACTGGTAGTCCAACAAATAGGTAGAAATATATATATATATATACATACATATATATATATATATATATATATATCAAAATTACAAATACGCTCTCTCAGGAAAGAAATCACTCAAGAGCCTAAGTATTCACTCAACCTAGCACTCTGATACCAACTGTGATGACCCAACTTTCTGAGCACAGAAAGTCGTATCATCTTGAAGAAAGAAAGGGGTGAGAAAATAGAAGAGATAGAGAAGAAAGAAGAAACAACAACAGAATCTCAACAGCGGAACGAATAATTTATATTAATCGCATAAATATTACATAATATATAAAACACATCAAAGTTATATAGATAATACATCACATACTAGACAGTTATAAACACCTGTCTAGCTAATACAACTCGATACAACTCAAACAAATAACTCAAAGATACCAATACAGCGGAACTATATATATCTACAACGCTGAAGCCTCCTGCTCCATTGCTCCTCCAGAATTCGTCAAAGCAAACCTGAATCCCTCGACTACTCATAAAAATTTGAGTACCCGAGAGTTTAGGAAAAACAAAAATAAACTCCGGGTCATACATGGGTCTGGTGTGAGTAACAGGTTAAAGTTGCTTAATTTTGAAAACCTTTGAAACAAAGGTATCACATAAGGCTTCCCACACATAAACATGGGTAAGTTTTTTACCTTACGCGAACCAAAACAATTGATAGGAAATTCAGTGATATTATAATAGGTCTAGGGTTTTCAAGTAAATAGAAAATAGCCGAAATTGTTTCATTCATTAAATTCCAGCTACTAGCCACAAAATTGGGTAATACAGTCAAATCCGATGGCACTTATTGGATTTTGGATTCCATACAATGGCAGGGCTACTGGGGTACCGCCCATCACAGTACGTGGCATAGATCAACGTACCGAGGATCACTCCCGACCCCCTACAACACAAGGCCGGAACCATTCCTTACTGAACAGTACCGAACAAGATAACCCCGGCAGTTGTTGCAATCAACCGCCCACACGGCCGAAAAATAAAGGGACACCTAGACAGGGGTATATCTCATCCTGCTTCGGCATGACCCACCTAACCTTGCTGCACCTCCCCTGTTTTAGCCATTCCTGGTTGATGAGGCTTGAGGCTGCGATTACCTTTAGAGAATACATCTCTTAGAATGCTCATCGCCCACCTGACGATGTTCTGAAAGCATTCAATCCATACAAGTTCGTTCCGGGTTCGAACGAAACCGAAGGCATTATCTCGTTACACTCATTTTGGAATCACCCTCAGAGTTAACGACAATGACCCTAGCACTCTGAATCTTCATCTTCACTTCAGATTCACGACCTATCGTTAATTTGGATCGACGTGTTTTTCGGATGTCCAAATATGAAAACCCGATCCCGGTCTCATCGAAAATCCAAAAACGTATCTTTTAAGGCCAAGTTGTTTAAAGTTAAAACAATTCAGTTCAATATTATCAATATACACACAGATAGATAATTCACATCTCATAATAGATAATCACATTATCATCATAAACAGATAATCAATATCACCATCCAAACATATACTTTCTATTATCATGCTTAAACCATACATCCATATCACATAGATATTACTCATCTCATATCTGAATTCACAATCATCAAATGAAATATCAATATCATTCATCCATAAGCAATGATTTATAATCATATCATTTATAATTAATTTAAAATGAATTAAATTAACTACTTCTATCTCTAATTAATTTAAAGTAAATTAAATTAATTACTTCATCTATAAATCCTGCTTATACAATCATTAATTAATTATAAATCAAATTAATTAATGATCCATTAAGTATTTATCTTAATTAAACACCTTTGATTAATCATTTTCTAATTACAATAAGTAATTAGTCTTTAATTAATTTCACAAATTAATTATCCTAAATCATTTATAGTAATTAACATTTAATTACCTCATTTATTAATTAAATATGAATAATTACATTTATCCTTAATTAATTTAATAAATTAATCACCACATTATTATTTATTCCTTAATTAAACAATTCTTAATTACATCATTAATTATATTAATTAATGATCTCTAATTTAGATTTAAATTAAATTACTTTATTTAAATTATTACATTAAATGATTAATCTTTAATTAAACACAATTATTAATCACCCTTGAATTAATAACAGACCAGTAATTAACTATCCTTAATTACTTATATTAATAAATTTATTATTCCATAATTAATTATCTCCACTAATTAATCCCTTGATTAATTACAAAAGTAATTATCCAAATTACTTCATTTACAAATCATCTTGTACTAATTACATTCAGTAATTAACATTAATTACTTCCCTAAGTAATTATGCTCCATTAAATACACTAAGTAATTACACTTATCAATTTATCAAATAATTTTCTTAAATTAATTAAACTAAATTAATTAGCTTAAATTAATCATTTTATCAAAATTAATTACAATAAGTAATTAATCTCTTAATTACTTTCATCAAGTAATTACATTTAACAATTTACAATAGATTATCTAATTAATCTAATTAATTATCAAAATTAATCACATTAATTAATTAATTAATAATCCTTAGTTAATTATCTTCATTAACTAATAACATTTCTTAATTTACTTCTTAATTAATCTCTAGTTATAAATTAATCTAAATTACTAATTTATAAATTAAATACATAAGTCATTCCTTAATTAACTTATTCACTAAATCATTTTAATATCTAAATTATTTCTAAGATAACTTATTTCTTTATTAATGACTCCCTTAATATTAAAGTGTATTAGAACATTACATTTTAAATTTAAATTCAAATTCCATTTTGAATTTAAGATTCAAAATGATTATTGTTTAAACATTTACCAAATTTAAATTCAATTTAAAATCCTTTAAATAAATGTAAATAACATTTATTACTTACATATGAACTTATATAAGAAAAGCCTTTAAATTCAAATACTTAAATCTTTATTTAAATTTAAACTTCCAAAATACATTAATATTTTAACTTGCAAATTCAAGTTAAAACAATTTATTTAACTTCCATTCAAAAATCCCTTTAAAAAGAACTATGTAAAATTCAATTCAAATATCAATTTGAAACAAATTACCTTTAAAAAAAACTATTTGATTTAAACTTGTTTTATATATTTAGATTTAAAAACTGATTTAAATTTCAGATTTGAATTCAAGAAAAACTTGAATTCATTAGTTGAACTTTGAATTTAAAACTTTGGTTTAACTTGCTTTTAAAAACTTGATTTTTAATTCTTGATGTAAAATCCAAATTCATTTTTAAAAACTTAGATTCAAAAGTTCATTTGAATCTATACTTTGAACTTTAAATTTTAAAACACTGTTTAAAATTTTTGTTTCAGATTTTAAATTACATTTTAAAAATCTGAAACTGTCAGGTTTTAAACCTGAAAAAAAATCCACATTTAATTGTTTTTAAAACTTGATTTGAATTCAAGAATAAATTTGAATTCATGCTTCAACTGGATTTAAACTTTGTTTAAATCTATTATTTATTTTTAGGTTTCATTTGAATTTGTCTAAAAACAAATTTTTGCTTCCAGGTATTACAAAGCCTGAGACAACACTACTCGAGCCCAACAACAATTACTTCGAGTCATCCCTCCCTCTGCTTCGAGTCACATACTCAAGTGACCCGAGTATTTCCCGAGTCAAAATACCCTGCACCCAACAAAAATTCCTCAGCACTACAATGGGCACGGTGCACGTGCACTGTGGCTCCGGCCACCTCTGGCCACCCACCAGAACTTCCACACTTCGCCCACCAACCTCAGACAGGACAACGATCACCCAAAGCCATCACGACAACTCGAATCGAAATCGAGTTTGAAACTTAAACCTGTAACTCGAGACAGTAACCCCTCCAAAACCTGTCAACAACTCGTTCTTCCAACCCCGACCACCTGATGGTCAACAGCTCCGGCCATGAACTCGACTACGACCGAGCAACCTCCTCTTGAAACCTCCATGCACTCGATCGCCTGACGGCGACGAACGAGGCCAATTCCCTCGACCACTCCAAACTAGGTTTAGAAACTTACTACACTCGCCACTGCCACCACCGAGGTCTGACCACCTCCTTGTTATTTTTCCTAGACCCTACGCTCACTCCTCTACCACCCTAGAGAGCCACGACCTCCCCCTTCACCGAGATTACTGGAAAATGGTCGAAAAGCCATTTCCGTTCAACCAAAGATTGCTTCCACCTCACACTTCAAAAAAACGTGATTCTTGCCTTAAAATTCAAGTTAAAGCATGAGAATTCAGTTTGCATACCTAAATTCATGATTTGAGATATTAAAATTTTTGATAAAAATCAAATGTTGCTTAGTTCTTGATCTTTCGGTGATATATATATATATATATATATATATATATATATATATATATATATTGTTTGTACTTAAATTTATTTTTAGAACTTAGTTTAGGATCAAACAACCATTATTTGTTTTAATCTTAAGTCCTAATATTTTGTAGATTTTTCAGAAATGATTTTTAATCAAAACCGGGCATAAAAAAAATTCAAACACAGAGTTTATAAAATAAACAGTCTGCACTTGAATGTCACCATTCACAGCACATCCATGTACAAAGATATAACACACATATCCACATACATATGCATCAGAATTATATGTTAAAAACTTTTATTAAGTGATGTTACTCACAATTGCTTTTGAAAATGAACAGAGCATTCTTGTTTGAAAAGCTTTGGACTTTAAAACTGGGAAGTAGTTTGCTTGATTTTCCTTCGATTCATCTTGCCTTTGTTGTTGTAATGCTTCAGTTTATAAAAATGAAAACGTTTGCTACTTGTATATTTTCAGGTTTGCTATGACTTGAACGAACTAAAAATAAGAAGGCATGTATATAAAGAAGTTTACAGGTGTAACAACCCGCATATTTATCGATTATATATTTAAATATTTTATTTAAATATTTTATCGTTCGTCGGATTTTGGTCCGAAAACCTACTTTTTGCAAACAGTCGAATTGGGACTCGAGACCACCCCTATTGAGTTCAAAATGACGTTTGCGACCTTTTTGAGTATAAGCTTCGATATGTTTGGAGAAAGTCGGATTTTGACCTTTTTCACTTAGGGCTTTGGTTTGGGCTGAGCCCATTAACCCCACTTATGTATTCAGTCCCAACCCTCTCCACTTATCTTCATTTCATTTCTAATTCCTAACCCTTCAAGCTTTAGCAACAATGGTGGAGAAGAGTGGAAATTAAAACTCCAAGCCCTAGTTAATTTGCAAAATCCAAGCTTTAGCTCCAAAACTCAAGAGAACCCATTGGTAAGCTTCCTCTTCTTCTTCTCCAACTCATTTTCCTTCCAATTTCAGAAATTTCCTAAACCTAGTTTAGGAAATGTTTCTATTTTAAGCTTAGATTCAAGCTTCTAGAGTTAGATTTGAAGAGTGGTTGATTCCCCTTTGCTTTGAAGCTTCATCTTCATAAATTTTAGTTCAAAGGTGAGATTTTTAATCACACATCTATGCTTATAATTCTCTTCTATTATTAGGTATGAATTCCTAACACTTATTCATGTGCATTTGACTTTGATTTGGATTGCTTTTGTGAATATTCCAATTTTTAGTGTTTTGAGTTCAATTCGTTAAAAATCCTAACTTTGATGTTTGAACATGTTTTTGGTGATGCATCGAGGAGCTTATAGGGCCGGGTAGTCGATTGACATAAACCCTTAGCGCCGTTGCTCGTGCCAATGCAATTTTGGTTGAGATTGAACCTCATTTGTAATAGGCAGGGAAGAGGCTGGAAACAGGTTCGGCCGACCGACCCCCTTGGTCAGGTCGACCGACCTGCTTGTATATGTGTGCCTCTGTTTCTGGCTCAGCCGACCGACCCCCCCTGGTTCGGTCGACCGACCTGATGCCCGAGGAGTTTCCAACCCCTAGGTTCGGTCGACCGACTCAGGAAGTCCGGTCGACCGACCTGCTACTCTTTGCCAGATTAGCCTATATTGCTAATCCGTTTGAATATCCAACTTTAATCGATTCGTGTTGTCTCCCTTTTATTGTTGTCATTTATTATCGACTTTGATGACCTTTTCTTTGGGAATTTTAGATATATCCACTTTGATGGATTTGATATCGATTTCTTTGGATTTTATTCACGTTTTCGAATGTGAATCTTAGTGATTGATTGTTCCTACAATCTTCTTCGTGATTTGTCACTTCAAAAATATAAAGGTTTTCTATGCTAGTAGTAAATATGAAAACTCTTTCTCCAAATGATTTCAACACTATTTTATTACAAAGCTCGTTTTCTCAAACCGTTTTCCAATCTATTAGTATATAAAAACCTTTACCTCACTCGTATGAGAAATCTAATTAAACGACTTAGTAAAACGAGTGGTATGAAACGCTTGCGTTTACTTTGTCGGTTAATTCTTGGACTTGTTTGATTGAAACTCTTGTGACAATTTTCTAGTGGAGATCTACAATTTGTTCGTAAATATTTAAGTTAAGCTAGTGGTTATGGGACATGAAGCTAAGCTCATATATTTACTAGCTTATTGTAATTGACACTTCTCGTTGATCATGACGATCATCTTTATGGTTTAGACTAGCAATGTGCGATATCTCTTTGCTTTTTGGTTAGGCTAGACACCACTTGTGTGATTCCATTCACACATACTTTTTCGGTTAGCCTAGACACCACTTGTGTGATTCCATTCACACATACCCTTTTGCTTTTTGGTTAGGCTAGACACCACTTGTGTGATTCCATTCACACATACTTTTTCGGTTAGCCTAGACACCACTTGTGTGATTCCATTCACACATACCCTTTTGCTTTTTGGTTAGGCTAGACACCACTTGTGTGATTCCATTCACACATACTTTTTCGGTTAGCCTAGACACTACTTGTGTGATTCCATTCACACATACCTTTTTGCTTTTTGGTTAGGCTAGACACCACTTGTGTGATTCCATTCACACATACTTTTTCGGTTAGCCTAGACACCACTTGTGTGATTCCATTCACACATACTTTTTCGGTTAGCCTAGACACCACTTGTGTGATTCCATTCACACATACCCTTTTGCTTTTTGGTTAGGCTAGACACCACTTATGTGATTCCATTCACATATACCTTTTTGTGATTTCTGGATTTCGTTTGTTGAATTCTGGAATTTATGCTTCACCTATTTTCGCGATTTCTATTGATTTGATTTATCAATTATTGTGGCTTGGTGAATGAAATTAGGAGTATGACATTCCTTTTTATCTTGAGTAGATTATTGTGATATTGATTAATCTCTTGTTGATTTTCAATTACTTATTTATCACAGCTTGGCATTGTGATTATTATATGTTTGTGTCATATCTCTTATTATATATCACTTCATCTGATATTTATAGCTAGACTGATCCGTTTATTATTTTCTTATGAAATAATACTCGGGTCAGACCGAGATTTTACAGGTGCTTCTGCTTGACTCCTTATCCGTCTACATCCGATCTTTTGGTTAACTACTTAGATTAGTAGTTTATTTTGTTGTATACACTTGAGATATAGACTCATAGTTGTATTCTTTTGCATAGCACGTGTTGCTATCCTTTTGTATTATTGTGGATCTTTTGACCACTACTCTGATATACACTTTCATGTGTTAGTGTTATATTCGTATCTATTTCCGCCTTTGTGATATGAATTATCTGTGACTGATTTATGTTATGTTTATTTCTATATTTGTTTCCGAAGATATTATAGCCACTGTGTAGTAGCTTTGAGTTTGTGTCGGCATGTCGGATTTCCACTTGAAAAGAATTGCATGTTATACTATCTGACATATCGATGCTCGCACAAAGCAATTACACGGATGGTCGCTCCTCAACAGCCTTATTCTCCGTGCTAGTCGACAGCATTCACCGTAATGTTCTTGGCTAGCATGGGTATAGAGGTGGGGCGTCACAACAGGGGTAGGTGATATCTGGGTAGCTAATGCAGGTACAATATTTGTTTTTGTTTGTATCAGGCAAGATTATATTTTGGGGGCTGAGTTTTACTTTTATACAATTCGAATTGACAATTGTTGCTAGCATTTAATACTTAAGTACTTTATGTCTCCTATTACTCATTTTTATATATAGATATTTTTGCGTTTTGCTTTGCTTTGCATCCTTTCCTTGCCTACATCTTTTTTTTTTACTTTGCTTTGTTTCTTAACTTTGCATTTTAAAACCCTACAGGCTATATATATTTTTTTACAAGCTACCTGCATTTTATTTTATTTTGTTCTTGCATTCAAAACCTTTACAGGTTACATACAAACACATTTTTACTTACCTGGCAGCTTTATACTTTATGTACATACTATTCTTTTGTTTTAGTTATGTTATAAATTTTTAAATTAAGTATTTATCATAGTTTCTTGTATTTATATATTTATACTTATGTTTATAACCATATAATGGATTTATGCTTTTGTTTAAATATTTATAAGATTTATTTTATCTTAAACATACTTGAAAGATTTTATTTTATATTTACAAATCATAGCTTTCTTTTAAAATACATATATATAAATAAATAAGTTTGAAACAACAATTTTTATTAAAATCCATTTGTAAAGACATTACAATATTATTATTGTTTAAAAATAACTCCTTATTAAATTAAAATAATTTATAAAAGAAATTATCACTTAATTACTTATTTTCATCAAGCTATATTTAGAAAAGAACAAATAAACCTTTTGTTAAATTTAAATTTTAGCTAAAATCATCTAAACAAATTTTAACTTTATCTTGAGTATATTTAAACCATATTTTTATCAAGCTATACTAAAAAGAAAATAAAACAATCTTTTTGTTAATAAATTTTAAATTTAAACTTAAGCAAGAATAAGTTCTAATTATTAAACATTTATCTTAAGTATTTAAAACCATATAGTTATTTATTTAATAGCTTAATACTAAATTAAATCAAATTTCCAAGTTATCAGAAATATTAAAATTAGAAAACATGTCTTTATTTGTTAATTTAAAACAAAGCTTATCTATTTATAATATATACAAATATATATATATATACTACAAATAGAAAACAATTTATTAGCTTTTAAAAGACAAATTATCAGTTAAATATTTATTTAAAAGAAGATTATTAAATCAATTTAAATCTTATTAACAATTATTATCAAATTAATTTAATTTTTAACACAGATTATTAAATTGATATTGCCAAAATTTCCGAGATATCACATTCCTTCCCCCTTAAAAGAATTTTGTCCCCGAAATTTAAAGCAAAGGTAATTTAATAATTCAATTAAAGATTTAATTTTAAAACACAAGCATATATCAACCAGATGCTAACAATCATAGCAACCAATTTATCCAATCAAACAAATCTAACTATCCAGACATAATTCTGGATAGAATTTTCTCGAGCGTCCCAAATATAAATACCGGGATACTCGCATTACAGAATCCAAACAATCAATACTACTAAGCTACAGAGCTTCCATTCATCTAGATCTACAAAACAAGACAGGATATCAGACTACAGACAAGTCTGAATCAACAATCAAAACTCCCTGAACTGCTGGTTCTACAACCAGAGATAGATCTTACACGTACTCCCTCAGAGATACGTGAAACACAATGAATCTCAGTTATCCAAACTGGCAATTCAATTCTGAAAGACCAAACACTTATCCAAAATCAAATCTCCGACTTGGGAATCCAAATTCATCCGTCTCTTATCCACAAAACTCTTCGGACGATCCTGTGATGCCTACATCTTTCCTGATTAGCTCAACCCTTGTTGATGTCCTTAGAAACAAACTGAACCAAAGACAATCCAACAAAATGATCTTTCCAAGATCGACCAAAAACTCAGATCAAAACTCTATTCCAAAATCAGAAGACAGATCTCACTTCTCACATCCGGAAGAGATAAAACAGGTGCACTCCAATCTGGCCTCAGATCCTGAAAAATTTCCTGTAGAACTCTCTAATCCAAACATTGCAACATCCAATTGCTTCCAAACTAAAACAGCTGCCACCATGCTTCCACTGCGCAACTTTGACTGAGCAGATAAAAATGCTAAAGTCGAACATAGACTGGACAACACATTCCAACATTAGGGTTCCATAGATCAAAAAGAAAACTCAGAAGTTCCTCCAAAACCTGAGATACTTCACCAAACTCAAAAACCATCCTATTACTAAGCTGATCCATCGGTACCACTTCTGAAATCCAGTCGATACCAAACTCAATCCTCAGATGTTAGCAAAACTCTGACTTCATCCCGAAAATCTCTGAAAATCCAAGAGAACACTCAAACTATCGCAAGTCACTTTTGCGATCAATCCAGCCTAATTCCAAAGATACTGCTCTCTCTTTACAAATCAGAACAGCTTACACTTAGCCAATCCATCGAAGAAATGGATCTACTCTACTGCTTCTGAAGTTACCCTAAGAAAAACTGCTAAGCCAGAAGACTTCCTGATCCAAAGCTCTTCGAGAAACTCGGACCTCAAATAAAACAAAACACCCAGCTGAACACAGCCACAACCGAAGCAGACACACTTCCTTAACTTGTTCCAAAGAAACATCTTTGGAGACATCCATAGTCACTGTGTGTCATCACACAACTACTACACCTTGATGTATCAAGACAACATGCCTGGCTTCTGTCCAACCGATAGATCCAAACTCTAGCTCATCCAAACTACATTTCATAGATGAACTCCGAACCTTAACAGGTTTCCTTCAGAGATTAATGAAATTCTTACACCACCCAAAGCTCACTCGAGACGGTATTAGGTCTACAGTCTCGACAAATACACTTCCAACCTCAATCATTTAAACTCCAACCATCGGTAGTCGTGTTACGCACACCACTACCCTATCTACCTTTATAGCTCATTGGAAAACCGGAACTGGTAGTCCAACAAATAGGTAGATATATATATATATATATATATATATATATCAAAATTACAAATACGCTCTCTCAGGAAAGAAATCACTCAAGAGCCTAGGTATTCACTCAACCTAGCACTCTGATACCAACTGTGATGACCCAACTTTCTGAGCACAGAAAGTCGTATCATCTTGAAGAAAGAAAGGGGTGAGAAAATAGAAGAGATAGAGAAGAAAGAAGAAACAACAACAGAATCTCAACAGCGGAATGAATAATTTATATTAATCGCATAAATATTACATAATATATAAAACCCATCAAAGTTATATAGATAATACATCACATACTAGACAGTTATAAACACCTGTCTAGCTAATACAACTCGATACAACTCAAACAAATAACTCAAAGATACCAACACAGCGGAACTATATATATCTACAACGCTGAAGCCTCCTGCTCCATTGCTCCTCCAGAATTCGTCAAAGCAAACCTGAATCCCTCGACTACTCATAAAAATTTGAGTACTCGAGAGTTTAGGAAAAACAGAAATAAACTCCGGGTCATACATGGGTCTGGTGTGAGTAACAGGTTAAAGTTGCTTAATTTTGAAAACCTTTGAAACAAAGGTATCACGTAAGGCTTCCCACACATAAACATGGGTAAGTTTTTTACCTTACGCTAACCAAAACAATTGATAGGAAATTCAGTGATATTATAATAGGTCTAGGGTTTTCAAGTAAATAGAAAATAGTCGAAATTGTTTCATTCATTAAATTCCAGCTACTAGCCACAAAAGTGGGTAATACAGTCAAATCCGATGGCACTTATTGGATTTTGGATTCCATACAATGGCAGGGCTACTGGGGTACCGCCCGTCACAGTACGTGGCCTAGATCAACGTACCGAGGATCACTCCCGACCCCCTACAACACAAGGCCGGAACCATTCCTTACTGAACAGTCTCGAACAAGATAACCCCGGCAGTTGTTGCAATCAACCTCCCACACAGCCGAAAAATAAAGGGACACCTAGACAGGTGTATATCTCATCCTGCTTCGGCATGACCCACCTAACCTTGCTGCACCTCCCCTGTTTTAGCCATTCCCGGTTGATGAGGCTTGAGGCTGCGATTACCTTTAGAGAATACATCTCTTAGAATGCTCATCGCCCACCTGACGATGTTCTGAAAGCATTCAATCCATACAAGTTCGTTCCGGGTTCGAACGAAACCGAAGGCATTATCTCGTTACACTCATTTTGGAATCACCCTCAGAGTTACCGACAATGACCCTTGCACTCTGAATCTTCATCTTCACTTCAGATTCACGACCTATCGTTAATTTGGATCGACGTGTTTTTCGGATGTCCAAATATGAAAACCCGATCCCGGTCTCATCGAAAATCCAAAAACGTATCTTTTAAGGCCAAGTTGTTTAAAGTTATTCAGTTCAATATTATCAATATACACACAGATAGATAATTCACATCTCATAATAGATAATCACATTATCATCATAAACAGATAATCAATATCACCATCCAAACATATACTTTCTATTATCATGCTTAAACCATACATCCATATCACATAGATATTACTCATCTCATATCTGAATTCACAATCATCAAATGAAATATCAATATCATTCATCCATAAGCAATGATTTATAATCATATCATTTATAATTAATTTAAAATGAATTAAATTAACTACTTCTATCTCTAATTAATTTAAAGTAAATTAAATGAATTACTTCATCTATAAATCCTGCTTATACAATCATTAATTAATTATAAATCAAATTAATTAATGATCCATTAAGTATTCATCTTAATTAAACACCTTTGATTAATCATTTTCTAATTACAATAAGTAATTAGTCTTTAATTAATTTCACAAATTAATTATCCTAAATCATTTATAGTAATTAACATTTAATTACCTCATTTATTAATTAAATATGAATAATTACATTTATCCTTAATTAATTTAATAAATTAATCACCACATTATTAATTATTCCTTAATTAAACAATTCTTAATTACATCATTAATTATATTAATTAATGATCTCTAATTTAGATTTAAATTAAATTACTTTATTTAAATTAATTACATTAAATGATTAATCTTTAATTAAACACAATTATTAATCACCCTTGAATTAATAACAAACCAGTAATTAACTATTCTTAATTACTTATATTAACAAATTTATTATTCCATAATTAATTATCTCCATTAATTAATCCCTTGATTAATTATAAAAGTAATTATTCAAATTACTTCATTTACAAATCATCCTGTACTAATTACATTCAGTAATTAACATTAATTACTTCCCTAAGTAATTATGCTCCATTAAATACACTAAGTAATTACACTTATCAATTTATCAAATGATTTTCTTAAATTAATTAGCTTAAATTAATCATTTTATCAAAATTAATTACAGTAAGTAATTAATCTCTTAATTACTTTCATCAAGTAATTACATTTAACAATTTACAATAGATTATCTAATTAATCTAATTAATTATCGAAATTAATCACATTAATTAATTAATTAATAATCCTTAGTTAATTATCTTCATTAACTAATAACATTTCTTAATTTACTTCTTAATTAATCTCTAGTTATAAATTAATCTAAATTACTAATTTATAAATTAAATACATAAGTCATTCCTTAATTAACTTATTCATTAAATTATTTTAATATCTAAATTATTCCTAAGATAATTTATTTCTTTATTAATGACTCCCTTAATATTAAAGTGTATTAGAGCATTACATTTTAAATTTAAATTGAAATTCCATTTTGAATTTAAGATTCAAAATGTAATAGCCTGCAAATCCTTACCCCTTGAGTCAACACTATTCTATAACAATCAACTCAAGTTGTACAGAAATACAAACCAATGGGTTAAAGAAGAGGTAGAAGAAGAGAATTGAAAACAACAACAGAATCTAACCATCGCAGCGGAATAAAATATAATAGATAATAAATGATCTTTACTCAAAATCAAATATATCTGTTTCCATACATTACATCATCAGAGTACATCAGTCACAGCTCACATCAATAACATACAATGGATACACAACAACTCAACAGCGGAATATATATATATAAAACAAGTACGAATATACGTATCGTCATCCATCTCGTCTCCTGAGCTCCACAGCATCATATCCTGTATTCTATAATACTCGGTCTAACCCGAGCATTACAGTTGAATAACACCCGAGTAAGTCTGGAATACCAGCGTGAGAAAATCACACCCAATTGATTATTAAAGTTTCAAAAATCCTTTGAAAACAAAAGCTTCTCGTAAGACCACGCCACAAATAAACATGTCGGGTTTTTACCTTACGATAGCTAAAACAATTTTATAGAAATCCTCTGATATTATAATAGGGTCTATATACAGATACTTATAAAATAGCCGAAATTGTTACATGATTAAATTCCAGCTACTAGCCACAAAGTGGGTAATACAAACAAAACTCGTACAAGGCTCGTAGGGAGAATGGATTTCCAACCAATGACTAGGCACTGGGGTACCACCTGTCGCAGTACGAGGCCTAGATCACCGTACCGAGGAGTACGCCCACTCCCCTGCAACACAAGGCCGGAACCATCCCTTACTGGACAGTCCCGAGTGAGATCACCCCGCGATTGGGATCAACAACCGCCCACTAAGCCGAAAAATAAAAAGGGACATCTAGACTGGAATGACCTCACCCTGCTTGGGTGCTACCCACCTAGCCTTGCTGCATAACCCCTGATTTTCAGTCATTCCCATTTGATGAGGCTTGAGGCTAAGCGTTACCTTTTTGAACAATATACTTTAGAATGCCCATCGTCCACCTGACGATGTTTCGCAAGCATTCATCCATACAAGTCCGTCCCGGGTTCGAACGGAACCGAAGACACTATTCCTACTACATCCATTTTGGAAATATCCTCAGGATTAGTAGCGACTAGCCCTTGCACTTCACTGCTCCATCTTCGAATCCAAAATTGTTTACACGAAACGTACAAACCGGATCGAAGTGGTTTTTGCGAAATAAATCTCGATCCCGGTCTCTTCGAAACGATCAACGTATTTGGCCAATATTGATAGTCGGTGATTTAACTATCAATTAATATGCACAAACATCCATCAAACAATAAATAATTTCCCAAATTATTTATTAACCTCAAAATATCTTCACAAGATATATTTCTATCTTCAATCCTTTGAAAACGGTTTCAAAACCAACTTTCTTCCCCAGAATAAACATTCCCAAATAATTTCTATCTCCTCTGAAATCACCAAGCACAAAACTAGATTTTTAAAATAATTTAAAAAAACTTTATTTTGAAATATACTTTAAAACATTTAAATTAAAACTATTTCAATAATTTGTAAAAAATACATATCATATGAATATTTGTAAATAAGGTTACTTAATAAATATAAAACTAAATTTTCACTTTTAAAAAAAACATAATATTAAGTCATTCTTTAAATAATTACTACTATAATAGATTAAGAGAATATACTTACTTTAGAATTTAAATATTAGAAATAATAAAAAAAATTCTAAAACTTGCTTTTTACAACAACTTAAAACCTTTAAATTTATTTAAGAATTTACTTTAAAAAATGTACTTGGTTATCCAGAGAAAAATCCCAACTTCAATCACTTAAATCAATTTCCCAAATTGATTTTCAATTTATTCCCTTTTAATTCAAAATCTATTAATTTCAGATCTCATTTCTTGATTATGATTTTAAAAACACTTTAACTAAAAATTCCAATTTTTTAGATTTCTCAATTACTTCTTTATTCTTTTAAATAAATTTAAACTTTGAATTTTAAAATAATTCTTTATTTCTTTAATTGATATAACGTAAGGTTACAATTCATCAATTTCATTTTATTCAAAATTCCATTTCTCTTCATACTCGAAGTTATTTATTATTATTTTCATATTACTTCTATTTCTTTTCAATTCATTCTTAATTTATTCAAACTTTCTATAATTATTTCGCTTACAATTTACTTCCTTTTAGTTTCTTTTCAACATTCCAATTCATATATTTTGGTAATTCATTATACCCAAATATCCAATCAAACCATAACATTCAATATTCCAATATAACTCATCATAGGATATCAAATAATCACAACAGAGAATATTGAATAATTTAAATAAATGTGAGGGGTCCAGTTGGATCCCTCCAACCTGTTTTCCCTGCATCCACAAATGTTAGCACAATATAACATTCCAATTCCAAAAATATCATACTATATCACATCAATCAATTCAGCCATTCAAACAATTATTTAAATTTAATCATTTAAATTTAAATTTAACTGAGTGAGATTAACTCACCTTTGCTTTTCGTTTTGCAATGCATCCCATCTCGACTTTTTTTTCCATGATTTTCAGACCTTGTATAATCATTGGATGTTTTATTAATATTCGAGTCAATTGAACCATTTAATTTCCATTTGAAAATTTAATTAACTACACATATTAATACCACTAACAAAATTTAAATTTCTAATAATTTAATTTCATTAAAAGTCCCTTCTAAAAATCTTTTAATAACTATAATAAATTATATAGGTTAATGTGACGCCCCACTCCGAGAGCCTCGTTAACAAAGAGTATTATATAGATAATACTGTCGGCTAACGCGGACAATAGAGTATAATGGAAGCGACCATGTGCAATCTTACCTTAACTATTCACTAAATATGTCGAAAAGTAGAAACACATTAAAATTCGACCTATTCAATAAATATTTAAAGCAAAACTACAATGGCTATAGGATCTATCAGAAGAAAATATAACAACTCAAATGTAATATACATCACAGAACAGTCGATCATAATATACACATACACAGATACACCACAGAGTATACAAAATAATACATGTCAAGTGGTACAGGAGACCACAATATACAGACGAGACGAAAGAGTATAAATCAGAGTTATAACAGATAAGGACTACAAAAGACGCTATAACAAAATGAAGCTAGCGAATAGTCCATGCGGAAGCAAAATAGGCTAAGTCCCCAAAAGCACCTAACCTGAAACATCTCGGTCTGACCCGAGTATAAAATACCCGGATCAGTCTAGTTAACAAATCAGTTAGATAAACTGAACAATAATAAACCTGCAAGGTCATACAGTATAATAAATATCTCTAGGGGAGATAACACAATCATCAACAAGAGATGAATCATATAGAACAAGCCTCATATCATCGGCAACATATAGAAACAAAGGATACAAACATCCCAAAACAAACCAATAGGCAAACAACAAATACCAATAAGGTATACAAGTTCCACAAGGTAAACGCTATACTCCATGCGGCTCTAAAAGACCAATACCGAAGGGCGATACCAAGGGAATATACATATCAATGAAACATCATAAAATTTGCTCGAGCTCAGTACTGTACAAACAAAGATCCATGTGCCCGAAGACTCCAAACCCAAGTATCACCCATGCGGCACCTAAGGCCAACATCAGAGCGAAACTATATAGGGCAACAAACCCGAAGGCACACACCCGAAGGCAACATACCCGAAGGCAACAAACCCAGGGAGACAGTCCGAAGACACTATCCCAGAGGCAACAAACCGTAGTGGTGAAGGTCGAAGACCCAGTACTGGACACCACTAACTGGCGGAATGTGTCACAACTCTCGAAAAGGAATCCGAAAAGTGTTAACGTATGTCCCATAACCACTCGTTCGCACTAAACAGTTTACTATCCGTCAGTCCCTTTCACACTCAAAGCAGTACAAAGTTTACCTCATATCATCGATAAACCAAACCCGAAGGTCAAAACAATCAATCGAATAGGTCAAGGATTAATCGGAAGGATAAACGCACAGATTCATGGTCCGTGTTTTTCCCAACCATTTAATCACCCTCCCACTTCGTTCGAAGTGCGAAAGTGTGTGTGTTTTAAATAGAATTTATAAATTAGAGAAACAAACTTTTAAATGCGATTCGACAGATTATTTCATAAAAACCCGTGGATTAAAATTAAAAGGAACCATCAAAGTCAAAACAATTGATAATCATACATAGGATCATCATGAATCAATTCAAATTGAAAATTCAATCCCAAAAGGCAAAGTGGGCTGAAACAGCAGGTTCAGTCGACTGAACAGAGTTTTTCAGTCGACTGACCCTGTACCTGGAAATTTTCTAGGTTCAGGAAACTTTCTGTTTTCAGGTTCAGTCGACTGTGCAGAGTTTTTCAGTCGACTAAATCATGCCTAGAAACTCTCGGGTTTCAGGTTCAGTCGACGGAACAGAGTTTTCAGTCGACTGAATCATGCCTGGGCTGTTTTTCAGCCTTATTCAAATGAAGAGCAAACTCTCCCAAAATGCAATCGGACGAACATTGGCTCTAAGGGCTTATGCCAATCGACAACCCGGCCCTATATGTTCCTCGATGCATCACCAAAACATGATTAAAACATCAAAGTTAGGATTTCAAAGATTTGAACCCAAAACACTAAAAATTGGAATATTCTCCAATTCAACCCAAACCAATTGCAAGTGCATATGAACAAGGTGTTAGGAATTCATACATAACATCAATGAAATCAAGAGAAGTAGATGTGAGTTCAAACTCACATTTTTACACAAAACAAAGAAGATGAAGAAGCACAATTGCAAGGAATCAACCAACTACACTCCACTTCAACACTACAAGCTTCAATCTAGAATCAAAGAAAGTATTTCCTAAGTTAGGGTTAGGAAAATTACAGAAATTGAAGAGGAGAAGAGATGGAGAAGATGGAGATAAACTTACCAATGGATTCTCTTTGATTTTTGGAGCAAGAATCAAGCTACAAAGGAGAAACTAGGGCTTGCTAATTTCTATTTCTCTTTCCTTTCCCCCATTTCAGTTTTTATTTTGAGAAAGAAATGAAATGAAGGTGAAATGAAGAGAAGGGTTGAGCTAGGGGGTTAAGTGGGCTGAACCCAATCCCAAACCCAATAGGAAAAGTAGCCAAAATTTCACAAACTCCAAACATATCAAAGATTATACTCAAAAAGATCACAAACGCCATTTTGGAACCAATGGAGGTGGTTTCGAGTTCCAATTTGGCCATTTGCAGAAAGTAACATTTCGGACCCCAAAATCCGAATAACGACGCTATATTTAAATCAAACATTTAAATATAAAATCGTTAAATATGCGGGTTGTTACAGTTAATTGCATAAATTAATCCCAAAATACCCTATAAGATAAAAAACTAGTAAATTAAAATACGTATAATCACTTTATCAAAAAATAACCTATATAGGTTTTTTTCCTTTTGATACTACATATATTTTATAAAATAATCTATATGGATCTAATTTTATATAAACTCCACAACATTTAAATTTCCATTCCCAAAATCTTATCTATAGGTATATTCTGTTATTCCTGTTTATTTATATGCATAGATAAATATTTGTTTATGCATATCCCAAAAATCTAAGTTTAACTATATATACATATTTATATATTTCCCTAAAAGTTTTCTGCTTTAACCCTATATTTAAATATTTCCAACCTGTATATTTATTTATTGAATAACAAATTTAAAATTAAACACCATAAATAAATTATTCTAATATAACCAGATAAATTAAAATATCTATCTATGTACATATCCCCTATCTTACAGTAAAATCAATATTGTTGTATACTTTTTTTTTTCTTTTCCTTTTCCTGTACATATGTAAATTTAAAATCTACAAATCTAAAATCGAACAGTAAACATCCTTTACTGTAACAAATTCCTGAAGCAGTAAAAAAATTTATAAAATCGAATTGAAATCAAGGAAGGACATACCAAATCGAACGCAGCCCCTAAATCGCATCCTCGAACCCACCACTGCTCGCAACTCCCACTCGAACTGCCTCGATCAACTATCCAAGCGCCTACCCAAACCCTAATCGCGACCGGTCCCCAAGTCAACGCTCGCCGAAACCCCCTTGCCGCAGCCCCAACACCTCACGCACGCGAGTTCCAATCGCCCCAGCTTCACGCGAGTACCCCTCTGCCGATCGCGCGACCTAAAACTCGACACAGCGGTCTCACCTCCAAAGCCCATCCAAAATCGCGTCGCCGACTCCCAATCCCAGAGCCTCGCGCGCGTACGACGAGTAGCTACTTCGGTACAACAAGCCTCGTTTTTTTTTTAGAATATTTGATTCGAAAAGGGCAAGCGGCCATTTACTGATAATAGTTTGAATCCCTGAAGAGAAGGAGGGTGTGAGATATGTTTAGAAGGATTGGCTTGTAAATAAAAGAGAAAAGAGGCGTATACAGGAAGCTTGAGCAACTAGGTTATTATCAAATAGATTTTTAGCGCGTTTACTTAACGTATAAGCACACAACAACTCCGAACAATACGAAATTTGAGATCCGATAATAATGCAACATTACGGATCCAATGGAACTAGTTTCATCAAATTCCGAGACTGTGCCTCGGAAGGCTATTTTAAAATTCAATTTAAATGATATTAAATTTAAAAACTGAACAAACCACTGCTAATTTTAATTTTACAACTTCTATTATCCTCAGTACTATTAATATAAATTTTTCAAGCCTTCAAATTATTTTTAATAGGCTTAAAACTCCAGATTCAACATTTGAACCAACTTCAACTTATTTAATTCAATAATTTAATTATCAAATAATTGGTGATATTCGTAATTCAAGTTAAAATTACTCTATTGAATATTTAAAATCAATTAAATATTCTAATTTTAAATGCTTGAAAATTCCGGGTCGTCACATTCCACCCCCCTTAAAAGAATTTCGTCACCGAAATTACTAATTAGAAAGAATGATCTATATCCCGTTAACTATTCCCTCAACCCAAATAGTTTTTAACAACTTACCAAACAAATCTTTTTATGAAAAGACTCGGTAACCCTCTTCCTAACCTTTCAAACTTACCCATAAGCCTCAAACAAAATTACTTACTTATCAATTCAAATTTTTAACTTAAAACCATATTGGAATTATCAAAAAATTTCTAACTCCCTAAATTTTCGAAAATTTTTGCCAGCGTCTCCTTTGCGTGGCTAGCTCGGTACAACTACAAAATGGCTCTACGGCCTCCCAAATCCAAAAAAAACAAAATGCCAAGTGGCTCAATCCAAATCCCAATCAAATTTCACACCAAATTTAAATACATACCTTTTTGTCGAGCATTTCAAATTTATACCCTTTGAAATCAATCCAATTCTCTTTTCCATTTAGTTTACCTGCATATCCTGCTTAGCACCAATATTCAATCACAATATCCCAAAACATTTTATCGACTTTCTCACAAAATGCCAATATCTATTCACTCCAATATTGACTTAAATTATATTAGTAGTATCAATTTTCATTTAAGAATTCACCATTCTCTCATAAGTTTAATATAAGCATTATATACGTTTCTTATATTTATTTTCATCTCCTACTTTAGTTTATATCTATTTCCATTCAAATTGATTCCTTCATTATCATATAAATTTAATTTATTTTCAACTCCAAATATTTAATTTTATTTTTCATTTATAACTAATCCATGTCATTATTTTGAATTAGTTCTATTTACTAACTTATTTCAATTTTCAGTTCGAAACCGTTTTGTCGTTAATAAAATTTTCCAAAATTTTGAAAAAAAAAATTTAACTCCCAAAATTTCTGAAATTTTTTGGCAGAGTCCCCTTTGTACGGAGGAGCTTTTACAATTTGACAAAAGAGATAAATATATATACATCGACCCACACGGTCGGAAAAACCAAAAACAGCTCATATTTCCTATTTTTAATTGCGTAGACGTACCATATTTAGCATTTTAAGCAAGCAGCTTATTATTTTTAGCAAATAGCACAACCAAATCCCGCCACACGGCTTCCAGGTACCTGTACTTACTCAATTTAAACATGTAAGTGCCAAATATATGCAGTTTAACTATATCTCACTTAGTTACAATGGTTAAAACATATGAATTCTAAAAGCAACTCGTACCAAACATTTTTCCGTAAGCAATTTATATAGTTTCCATGCCAATTCAACTGTTTCAATTAATTTATAAACCATTTTCATTCAATCTGAATGGTTTTCAATCCATTTGTATACCACTTCATCAATTTCATTCCATTTAAATAGTTTGCACTTCATTTCTTACATGCTATTCATTTTAATCCAAACGAACACATATTTATCTCAATTGATTCAAAAATCAATTTCATTGCTTATATTAACTCATAGATTTTTATACAAATCTCATTTGCGTCAACGACGACCATTTTAAAGCAAATTCAATGATGTTCACATTATAGAATATTCATTCTATTATATAATTTCTTAAAATTGATACCAAATTCAATTTATATTTTATTCTGTTTCATTTCCAATGTTCCAACATAATTCTTAATTGTTGACAACCAATTTATATATCGTTCCACTCAATCCGAATGGTCAACAACTCACAAACTTACATTTAATTTATTATTAAGCAATCTGAACCCATATTTAATTCAATTGCTCTCAAAGTCAATTTTATTTTATCCTTATCAACACATAGAATTTTAATTACTTCCATTTACATCCATCGACCATTTATTCCATGCAATTCGACGAGATTTATGTGAATAAATAAGTATTTATGTTTATAATCAATTTAAATGGATTTCAACTCAATTTATACTTAATCCTATTCCATTTCGGATTTATTCACAATCCAGATATTCTCATTTTCATTGCATTCAAAGTTGAATCCATTCACTTACATTTTATTAACCAAGCTAGTTTATTCAAAACCATTAACAATTTAGGTTCCTCTTCGTTACCAATTAAATTTTATTCACAATCCACTCATTTATACCACATTCATTTAAATCCATTCTATTAAACTTGAAACATTCTATTTTCTCATTGTCTCAAGTTATTTCAACTCCTTAATAATATTAAATGGTTTACAATTATTTATTCTAGAATTTCATTCCAATAATATTATTTATAAGTCATCGAATTTTATTTTATTAAAAAATTATTTTCTCTTGATTTAAAACCAATCCAATATTATTAATTTTAATTTTAAGTTGAATTCAATTCAACTCCTTTCCATCCTTTAGCTTAAGTTTATTCACTCCAATTTATACTTAAGCTCATTCTCATTTTGCAAACCAAGTTCTCTTTTCAATTTAACTTGATTCTATTTTAATCCAATCCCATTTCAAACTACACATTTATTCGATCAATTATTATACATTTTAACTTTTTAGATTCAGCTCATTCAATTTATTACTTGGCTAATTTCCAAGTTATCTTCACTTATTTGGATTTTATTTGCACATTCAATCCATTGCTATTTTAATCCATTTACATTTTTATCCGGTACACTTCAATTATGTTTAATTTGTTAATACTTCATGCTAAATTTTCAATTTATAACTCAAGTTTTTAAATCCACTATCCATTTTCAATTTACCATCCAATTTTATGAACTCACAATTTAGTTCCATTTACTTATTTACAATTCAAGTGGAATTCAATTCATAGCTTGAGTTTTATCTCCAATTTTCATTATTAGCTTACAATTCAGCTTCTATTTAATTACATTGAACTCCATTTACACATTTCATTAACTAATTTATTATCAATTAGTTCTTCCCTTATTTATAATCCAACACTTGAATTTTTATTCCAAATATCACTTCATTTTATCTTCTTAAGTTCAATATACTTTATAATTCAAGTTTGGATTTTCTTTTCATTTTCCAATTCATCAAAATATTAAATTTGGGCTTTGTATTCCATTTTAAATTTTATAGGTCACGACTTATTATTTTCACCCATTTCCATTCATTTTAGGCTTAAATATGTTCATCTTTTATTTTAACTCAAGCTTTATGCTTCTTTATAACCCAAGCATATTTTATTCATGCATTATAATTCTTTTATAAGTTATTCTAATTTATTTATTTCAATCTAATTCTTATCCAATTTATTTTCCATTTGTTCAGGTAAGAATATAATTCCATTCATTAATTCAATTGAATTCTCATTCCAATCCAATTTTATTTTAACTCAGTTCGATTTCAACTTAATTCGAAAAACGACTGGATATTATTTTTCAGCCTAACTAATTAATTTCAATCCAGTTAAGTTTTTATTTTCCAATCCAAGTTAACCTCATTTTATCCTCTTAAATTTAAATTCCATTATCCAAAGCTTATATTTCCTTCATGATTTAAAATTATCTCAATTTATAAGCTTACAACCCATCCTATCAGGATTTTTTTTTAAACTCCCGGCTTTGGTTTCAAATCATTTTGAAATCTTCAACATCTCAAATCACATTTCTCAAAAGTTAAACCAATCCTGGTTTTTATTCCCAACAAATTTCCTTTGAAATTTTCAATAACAAACAAGTTTTCCTGAACAAATCAAATTTGGCAGCAATCTGTCACTTAGAAATTCGAAAATGAATACTGATGATGCGGCCGTCATTATCAGAATTATTTTCCAATAATCCAAGTGATTTCAATGCTATTTCACGTTCAAAATCCATTTTAAAACAAATTTCCTTTCGGAAGTATCTACAAAAAAATTGTGCTATTATTCATCTTCAAATACTTTGACGAACACTTCCAAATTTCCGGGAGTTAAATTTCCAAATCCTGCTTTAAATCAATTTTACTATAATTTTTTTTGCATAGCTTATGCTCATACGAATTATCATTTGGTTATATTTCAATTTATAATTTACATTTATAATTCATATTTATGAACTTTATATTTTATAATGTATTTATTTCTCTCTAGTTAAACTATTACTTTTCAATGATAATAATTTAATATTATCATTTCTAACATCCAAGCAACCATATATTAGCTAAAATAGTTGACAAAAGCTTTTCTTTATATCAAATATATTTTTGGGTAAAATTATTTCATTCATCCACCTTTAAAACAATATCGTGTCAACCGTTCTATTCAAGTGTTTAGAAACCCCTTCGATACAGTTGCGCAGACTGTGTCGATGAAGGTTCATATGCCACTCAATAAATCAATCAACACAATATTAAAACAATTTATATTCACTAACAAATACACGCTCATATCTATTAGTACGCTCAAACTCATTCTAGAGTACTTCGGACTCTAACTTAAATGAGTAATTCCCACCAGAGCCAAGGTTATCACCAACCTATGCTCTGATACCAAATGTGACGTCCTAGGCTTTTCAACCATCAGCAACGGCTCACGACCGGTAGGCTTTTCAACCATCCCAGCCCCGCTGTGGCTCACAGTGATACATCGGGTTTGCTTTTACGGACAGCCTCTCGACTCGCAACCAACCCCGCAAGACCTTATACTATCCCTGGGGGCATGTAGGGGTAAGAGTCTCCCGTTCGCCACCTAACGCAAAGCGAGAACCCCCTATCACACTGTAATGTAGCAAATCCGATCCCGGTCTCTTCGAAACGATCAACGTATTTGGCCAATATTGATAATCGGTGATTTAACTATCAATTAATATGCACAAACATCCATCAAACAATAAATAATTTCCCAAATTATTTATTAACCTCAAAATATCTTCACAAGATATATTTCTATCTTCAATCCTTTGAAAACGGTTTCAAAACCAACTTTCTTCCCCAGAATAAACTTTCCCAAATAATTTCTATCTCCTCTGAAATCACCAAGCACAAAACTAGATTTTAAAATAATTTTTAAAAAAAAATAATTTTAAAATATACTTTAAAACATTTAAATTAAAACTATTTCAATAATTTGTAAAAAATACATATCATATGAATATTTGAAAATAAGGTTACTTAATTAATATAAAACTAAATTTTCACTTTTAAAAAAAAAACATAATATCAAGTCATTCTTTAAAAAATTACCACTATAATAGATTAAGAGAAAATACTTACTTTAGAATTTAAATATTAGAAATAATAAAAAATTTCTAAAACTTGCTTTTTACAACAACTTAAAACCTTTAAATTTATTTAAGAATTTACTGTAAAAAAATGTACTTTGTTATCTAGAGAAAAATCCCAACTTCAATCACTTAAATCAATTTCCAAAATTGATTTCCAATTTATTCCCTTTTAATTCAAAATCTATTAATTTCAGATCTCATTTCTTGATTATGATTTTAAAAACACTTTAACTAGAAATTCCAGTTTTTTAGATTTCTCAATTACTTCTTTATTCTTTTAAATAAATTTAAACTTTGAATTTTAAAATAATTCTTTATTTCTTTAATTGATATAACGTAAGGTTACAATTCATCAATTTCATTTTATTCAAAATTCCATTTCTCTTCATACTCGAAGTTATTTATTATTATTTTCATATTACTTCTATTTCTTTTCAATTCATTCTTAATTTATTCAAACTTTCTATAATTATTTCGCTTACAATTTCTTTCCTTTTAGTTTCTTTTCAACATTCCAATTCATATATTTTGGTAATTCATTATACCCAAATATCCAATCAAACCATAACATTCAATATTCCAATATAACTCATCATAGGATATCAAATAATCACAACAGAGAATATTGAATTATTTAAATAATTGTGAGGGGTTCAGTTGGATCCCTCCAACCTGTTTTCCCTGCATCCACAAATGTTAGCACAATATAACATTCCAATTCCAAAAATATCATACTATATCACATCAATCAATTCAGCCATTCAAACAATTATTTAAATTTAATCATTTAAATTTAAATTTAACTGAGTGAGATTAACTCACCTTTGCTTTTCGTTTTGCAATGCATCCCATCTCGACTTGTTTTTCCATGATTTTCAGACCTTGTATAATCATTGGATGTTTTATTAATATTCGAGTCAATTGAACCATTTAATTTCCATTTGAAAATTTAATTAACTACACATATTATTACCACTAACAAAATTTAAATTTCTAATAATTTAATTTCATTAAAAGTCCCTTCTAAAAATCTTTTAATAACTATAATAAATTATATAGGTTAATTGCATAAATTAAACCCAAAATACCCTATAAGAAAAAAAACTAGTAAATTAAAATACGTATAATCACTTTATCTAAAAATAACCTATATAGGTTTTTTTCCTTTTAGTACTACATATATTTTATAAAATAATCTATATGGATCTAATTTTATATAAACTCCACAACATTTAAATTTCCATTCCCAAAATCTTATCTATAGGTATATTCTGTTATTCCTGTTTATTTATATGCATAGATAAATATTTGTTTATGCATATCCCAAAAATCTAAGTTTAACTATATATACATATTTATATATTACCCTAAAAGTTTTCTGCTTTAACCCTATATTTAAATATTTCCAACCTGTATATTTATTTATTGAATAACAAATTTAAAATTAAACACCATAAATAAATTATTCTAATATAACCAGATAAATTAAAATATCTATCTATGTACATATCCCCTACCTTACAGTAAAATCAATATTGTTGTATACTTTTTTTTTCTTTTCCTTTTCCTGTACATATGTAAATTTAAAATCTACAAATCTAAAATCGAAGTAAACATCCTTTACTGTAACAAATTCCTGAAGCAGTAAAAAAAATTATAAAATCGAATTGAAATCAAGGAAGGACATACCAAATCAAATGCAGCCCCTAAATCGCATCCTCGAACCCACCACTGCTCGCAACTCCCACTCGAACTGCCTCGATCAACTATCCAAGCGCCTACCCAAACCCTAATTGCGACCGGTCCCCAAGTCAACGCTCGCCGAAACCCCCTTGCCGCAGCCCCAACACCTCACGCACGCGAGTTCCAATCGCCCCAGCTTCACGCGAGTACCCCTCTGCCGATCGCGCGACCTAAAACTCGACACAGCGGTCTCACCTCCAAAGCCCATCCAAAATCGCGTCGTCGACTCCCAATCCCAAAGCCTCGCGCGCGTACGACGAGTAGCTACTTCGGTACAACAAGCCTCGTTTTTTTTTAGAATATTTGATTCGAAAAGGGAAAGCGGCCATTTACTGATAATAGTTTGAATCCCTGAAGAGAAGGAGGGTGTGAGATATGTTTAGAAGGATTGGCTTGTAAATAAAAGAGAAAAGAGGCGTATACAGGAAGCTTGAGCAACTAGGTTATTACCAAATAGATTTTTAGCGCGTTTACTTAACGTATAAGCACACAACAACTCCGAACAATACGAAATTTGAGATCCGATAATAATGCAACATTATGGATCCAATGGAACTGGTTTCATCAAATTCCGAGACTGAGCCTCAGAAGGCTATTTTAAAATTCAATTTAAATGATATTAAATTTCAAAACTGAACAAACCACTGCTAATTTCAATTTTACAACTTCTATTATCCTCAGTACTATTAATATAAATTTTTCAAGCCTTCAAATTATTTTTAATAGGCTTAAAACTCCAGATTCAACCTTTGAACCAACTTCAACTTATTTAATTCAATAATTTAATTATCAAATAATTGGTGATATTCGTAATTCAAGTTAAAAGTACTCTATTGAATATTTAAAATCAATTAAATATTCTAATTTTAAATGCTCGAAAATTCTGGGTCGTCAAACAAAATGATTATTGTTTAAACATTTACCAAATTTAAATTCAATTTAAAATCCTTTAAATAAATGTAAATAACATTTATTACTTACATATGAACTTATATAAGAAAAGCCTTTAAATTCAACTACTTAAATCTTTATTTAAATTTAAACTTCCAAAATACATTAATATTTTAACTTGCAAATTCAAGTTAAAACAATTTATTTAACTTCCATTCAAAAATCCATTCAAAAAGAACTATGTCAAAATCAATTCAAATATTTATTTAAAACAAAACCTTTAAAAAAACTATTTGATTTAAACTTTTTTTATATATTTAGATTTAAAAACTGATTTAAATTTCAGATTTGAATTCAAGAAAAACTTGAATTCATTAGTTTAACTTTGAATTTAAAACTTTGGTTTAACTTGCTTTTAAAAACTTGATTTTTAATTCTTGATTTAAAATCCAAATTCATTTTTAAAAACTTAGATTCAAAAGTTCATTTGAATCTATACTTTGAACTTTAAATTTTAAAATACAGTTTAAAATTTTTGTTTCAGATTTTAAATTACATTTTAAAAATCTGAAACTGTCAGGTTTTAAACCTGAAAAAAATCCACATTTAATTGTTTTTAAAACTTGATTTGAATTCAAGAATAAATTTGAATTCATTCTTCAACTGGATTTAAACTTTGTTTAAATCTATTATTTATTTTTAGGTTTCATTTGAATTTGTCTAAAAACAAAGCCTGAGACAACACTACTCGAGCCCAACAACAATTACTTCGAGTCATCCCTCCCTCTGCTTCGAGTCACATACTCGAGTGACTCAAGTATTTCCCGAGTCAAAATACCCTGCACCCAACAAAAATTCCTCAACACTACAATGGGCACGGTGCACGTGCACCGTGGCTCCGGCCACCTCCGGCCACCCACCAGAACTTCAACACTTCGCCCACCAACCTCAGATAGGACAGCGATCACCCAAAGCCATCACGACAACTCGAATCGCAATCGAGTTCGAAACTTAAACCTGTAACTCGAGATAGCAACCCATCCAAAACCTGTCAACAACTCGTGCTTCCAACCCCGACCACCTAATGGTCAACAGCTCCGGCCATGAACTCGACTACGACCGAGCTACCTCCTCTCGAAACCCCCCGCACACGACCGCCTGACTGCGACGAATGAGACCAATTCCCTCGACCACTCCAAACTAGATTTAGGAACTTACTACACTTGCCACTGCCACCACCGAGGTCTGACCACCTCCCTGCTATTTTTCCTAGACCCTACGCTCACTCCTCTACCACCCCAGAGAACCACGACCTCCCCCTTCACTGAGATCACCGGAAAATGGACGAAAAGCCATTTCCGTTCAACCAAAGATTGCTTCCGCCTCACACTTCGAAAAAACGTGATTCTTGCCTTAAAATTCAAGTTAAAGAACGAGAATTCAGTTTGCATACCTAAACTCATGATTTGAGATATTCAAAATTTTGGTAAAAATCAAATGTTGCTTAGTTCTTGATCTTTCAGTGATACACACACACACACACACACACACACACACACACACACACACACACACACACATATATATATTGTTTCTACTTAAATTTATTTTTAGAACTTAGTTTAGGATCAAACAACCATTATTTGTTTTAATCTTAAGTCCTAATATTTTGTAGATTTTTCAGAAATGATTTTTAATCAAAACCTGTCATAAAAAAATTCAAACAGAGAGTCTATAAAATAAACAGTCTGCACTTCAATGTCACCATTCACAGCACATCCATGTGCAAAGATATAACACACATATTCACATACATATGCATCAGAATTATGTGTTAAAAATGTTATTAAGTGATGTTACTCACAATTGCTTTTGAAAATGAACAGAGCATTCTTGTGTGAAAAGCTTTGGACTTTAAAAATGGGAGGTAGTTTGCTTGATTTTCCTTTGATTCATCTTGCCTTTGTTGTTGTAATGCTTCAGTTTATAAAAATGAAAACGTTTTCTACTTGTATATTTTCAGGTTTGCTATGACTTGAACGAACTAAAAATAAGAAGGCATGTATATAAAGAAGTTTACAGGGGTAGGTGATATCTGGGTAGCTAATGCAGGTACAATATTTGTTTTTGTTTGTGTCAGGCAAGATTATATTTTGGGAGATGAGTTTTACTTTTATACAATTCGAATTGACAATTGTTGCTAGCATTTATACTTAAGTACTTTGTGACTCCTATTACTCATTTTTATATATAGATATTTTTGCTTTTTACTTTGCTTTGCATCATTTCCTTTCCCGCATCTTATTTTTTTTACTTTGCTTTGTTTCTTAATTTTGCATTTTAAAACCCTACGGGCTACATATATTTTTTTTACAAGCTACCTGCGTTTTATTTTGTTCTTGCATTCAAAACCTTTACAGGTTACATACAAACACATTTTTACTTACCTGGCAGCTTTATACTTTATGTACATATTATTCTTTTGTTTTAGTTATGTTATGAATTTTTAAATTAAGTATTTATCATAGTTTCTTGTGTTTATATATTTATACTTATGTTTATAACCATATAATGGATTTATGCTTATGTTTAAATATTTATAAGATTTATTTTATCTTAAACATACTTGAAAGATTTTATTTTATATTTACAAATCATAGCTTCCTTTTAAAATACATATATATAAATAAATAAGTTTGAAACAAAAATTTTTATTAAATCCATTTGTAAAGACATTACATTATTATTATTGTTTAAAAATAACTCCTTATTAAATTAAAATAATTTATAAAAGAAATTATCACTTAATTACTTATTTTCATCAAGCTATATTTAGAAAAGAACAAACAAACCTTTTGTTAAATTTAAATTTTAGCTAAAATCATCTAAATAAATTTTAACTTTATCTTGAGTATATTTAAACCATATTTTTATCAAGATATACTAAAAAGAAAATAAAACAATCTTTTTGTTAATAAATTTTAAATTTAAACTTAAGCTAGAATAAGTTATAACTATTAAACATTTATCTTAAGTATTTAAAATCATATAGTTATTTATTTAATAGCTTAATACTAAATTAAATCAAATTTCCAAGTTATCAGAAATATTAAAATTAGAAAACATGTCTTTATTTATTAAATTTAAAACAGAGCTTATCTATTTATAATATATACAAATATATATATACTACAAATAGAAAACAATTTATTAGCTTTTAAAAGATAAATTATCAGTTAAATATTTATTTAAAAGAAGATTATTAAATCAATTTAAATCTTATTAATAATTATTATCAAATTAATTTAATTTTTAACACAGATCATTAAATTGATATTGCCAAAATTTCCGAGATATCACAATTACAATCATTTCTGTGATTTGTCACTTTAAAATATAAAGGTTTCTATACTAGTAGTAAATACTCAAATTCTTTCACAAAAATGATTTCAATGTTATTTTTTAGTACAAAGCTCGTTTTTAAAACCGTTTTTCAATCTATTAGTACATATAAACCTTTACCTAATTCGTATGAGAAGTCTATAAACGACTTAGCAAAACAAGTGGTATGAAACGCTTGCGTTTTCTTTGTCGGTTAATTCTTGGACTTGTTCGATTGAAATCTTATGACAATTTTCGAGTGGAAATCTACAATTTTTTCGTAAATGTTTAAGTTAAACCAGTGATTATGGGACATGAAGCTAAACTCATTTATTTACTAGCTTAGTGTAATTTACACTTATCGATCAATGATGATCCTTTGGTGATTTAGATTAGTGATGTGCGATGTCTCTTTGTCCGCAAAAGGGGGACTATATCTTATTTGGAGGAGCTCCGGATCATAGTCCACAAGGGGGGACTATACCTTGTTAGGAGGAGCTTCGGCTCGCAGTCCGCAAAGGAGGACTATACACTGTTTGGAGGTGTTTCAGATCATAGTCTGCAAAGGAGGACTATACCCTGTTTGGAGGAGCTTTGGCTCATAGTCCGAAAAGGGGGACTATACCCTGTTTGGAGGAGCTCCAGCTCATTTTATGGAATAGCGACCCATTTGTGATACACGTGTTGGTGAGTTTTCATGCTCCCGTTTGTGATAGGCCTTCCCCTCCTTTTTATGCTTTTTGGATTTCTAATTGTTGATTTATGAAATTTTTGTGTTTCACCTATTTTTGTGGTTTGTATTGGTAAGCTTTATCAATATTTGAGGTTTGGTGAATAAGCTAAAGAATATGACATTCTTTTTGGGGTTTTGAGTAGATTTGAGATATTGTATGATTTTCATTGTTATCATATATACCTGTTCTATCTCTTATCCTATCTCATTTTATATGGTATTTATAGCTAAACTGGTCCATTTATTATATTCTTCTTAAATAATACTCTGGTCAGACCGAGGTGTTACAGGTGCCTCCATTTGCCTTCTTAGCTGGGACTAGTTTATGACTTTTGGCTAACTACTTTAGCTTAGTAGTTTTTTGCTCATATACATTCGAGATAGAGACTCGTTGATGTATACATATTCTTTTGTCTAGCACTTGTATATATTCTTTTGTGGTGTAGTGGATCTTGTATGACCACTACTTTGATGTACACTTCTATGTTATATGAATATCTGTGACTGATTTTGTGTTATGCTTATTTTATAATTGCTTTCGAAGACCATATAGCCACTGTGTAGTAGCTTTGAATTTGTATTTGATCTGTTAGATTTCCTCGAAATCAAATGCGTACCATACTATCTGACATATCGGGACTCGTACAAAGCAATTACATAGATGGTCGCTTCTCAACAGCCTTATTCTTCATACTAGTCGACAGCATTATCCCATGGTGTCCTTGGCTAGTGTAAGTGTAGAGGTGGGGCGTCACAAGGGTGGAGGGAATAAAATAAATGTTAAATTTTATTTTGAAAGCTCCAGGCATTTATAATGCATAAGAAAATGTACGTTGGAATTGAAAAGTTTACTAACCGTAGGAAAGTAAAATTTTGTATACGTGAAAATGATGTTGTAAGAATTAAATACAACCTAAAAGTCTAGGCTGAGGAATTAAATAGAAGGAGAAATGAATGGATCAAGTATTAATAATAATGTAACTATTTTAAAATGTTCATGCAACAATTAATAACAAAAAAAACAAAGGGACCATGTACATCGTACAACCATTTGAAATTCAATTTTTTTTTGAAACGTAACAAAATTAACTTCATTAATTTAGGTTTTATGTCTACGCATAATAAAAAAAATTAAACCAACCTTAAAAATGAAAACATTCAATTTAGTTTTCCCAAAATGTTATTTTATTTTCATTAAAACACCCTTTTTGTTTAACACAAAATGTGCATTTCTTTTATTAAATTTATTAATTGCAATCAACGTTTTCTTTCCCTTTTAATTGAAATATTTCAATTACATTAAATGCAATGACTTACAAGGTTAAATTTCAAAACGTGCAACTAAAATGGACGAAAAATAAAGCAATTGTTTATGCAAACACGTTTATAAATTTGTTGTTTATACACAAGAGTAATAAATAACTTACTGAAATAGATTATTTTCCTATTCTTGTAATCAATCTTTAAGCTAAAACATAGTTGAAATAAACATATATTTCTTCCTTTAAAATTAGTCATTCTATTTTTTATTTTAATGAAATTAAACATACATTCACGAATGAAACATTCATTTTATTTGATGTAAATGTTCTTTTTATTATATCAAACTTCCCTTATATTTTTCACAAAACATAAGCTATTTTTAATTACACTATTAATTTACAATTCAATATTCTCTCTCCTATTAATTGAAAAAATTTCATTACATTAATTTCAGTTGATTAAGTGTCAAAATGGTCTAAATGAATGTAATTAGAAGTAGAACAATTATTTCCTATCTAATAGTAATTAAAAGTATTTATACACTATTGAATACAAATAGTAATTATACATTTCCTACTAAATAATAATTTCTCATCTCTACAATCAATCTTTCAGCTACCAAACATTTCAGATAAATAAACATATGTTTACTCCTTTACTAAACTTGTTAATTTTTATTCTTTTATTTTAATTTACACTCCTACTATTAAATTGACCAATACCTTATGAAATTATTAACATAGGTTTCTATCTTATTTTTCTCATTTTTTACAATTGAATCCTTTACTTACATTAACCACAATGTTTAATTACATTTAATTCCAAAAAATTATATTCTAATTCCAATAAATTGATTTAATTAGGTTTCAAACTTTTTATTCAATCAATCATTACTTTATGGACATAGTTAACATGGTTTACATCTTATTGCATTAATATTCTACAATTATCATCTTTTACCATATTAGTTGCAAAATTTCAATTATTTTAAATCTTTGTCGATTTTCACATTAAGTATAGTTTAAATTCCCAATAAATTAATTTATCTTGGTTTCACTCCTTTTTAGTAAATCAACTACTACCTTATGAATGTAACTGATATTTCTGTACATCTTGTTGCATTCACCTTTTCCAGTTATCGTCTTAACCCATTTTATGTAACATTTAGTTTAATTTAATTATAATTGATTAAATAAATTGGTAGCAAATAACAATTTTCACCTTTTCTACATTTAGTAACATTTGTAAGTTTGTTGTCTACACACAAATATCATAACTACTTACATAACACCAATTTCATCCAATTACAATTTGCTACATATTATTTCATTAATTAATACCACATTTGAATTATCAATTACCCTTTTAATCCAATTATCAACCAATACCTACCTTATTACCAAATTACGATCTATAACCATTTATAACTCTTTAATCATTTCAATTAATTGGAACTACATTTAAAGCAGTTATTAATTACCTTAAATTAATACTATTACATTTCATTCTAGTTATATTCTTGTAAGTAAATCACAAATTTTTATTTCTTCTATGGTTAGATCACAAAACCTTATTAAATTAACTATTTTTAATTATCGAAAATTACGTATCGCTACACTCTCCCCCAGTCAAAACTTTTCGTCCTCGAAAAGTGAAAGGGAAAAGAAGGAATTAATATCTCTTGTTCGAAATATTAAATTTATAGACAATTAATTTACGTAATTAAATAATTTAAATAAAATATATCAATTTATAAATACTTAATTTCCTTTCATATTCAAGTTAATAAAAGTTTGAAAACATTTTTACTTTCACAAAAAATTTCGAAGTCCAAAATTCACTGTAAATTTCGACAGAGTCTCCTTTGTACGGAGAGGTCCAAGAGAAATAATAATGTCAATAATAATCATATATATCATATATTTCAAAATAACATATCCCAAACCATGGGAAATAATATAATATTGATTAAAAACCGTAATCTGAGAACGTACCTATTTGTCGGGCAAACAACGCTTAATTTATGAAACCAAAAGCATTAGCTATTGCTTCCATAACCTGTATTTCACTTATATAATCCAAAGAAGTTAATAATTATATAAAAGAGAAATATTTAAGTTGTTTCAATTAGTCACAACCAAATCAACACAACATACAATAGTCTCAAGCAAAAAAACCATACAATCATCACATGAAATCAAAGCAATTAACCACCTATCCATAACAATCAAAACAAAGGGTTTGTTCGGGTTCAGAAACTTTTAATCATATAAAATGATAAATAAACTGCTAAGTATATCATACAATCAATAGTCATAGATAAAACTCAATAGAACATTTATACATCCTTACACAATAGAATTATCCTTTCCTAACCAATCCATAAGCCACACAAACAATAATTTCAAATAATATTTAAGTTTTGTTCTTATTGCTCTTTTTTTATATTATCTGCTATTCATTTTCGTTTGTTTATACAATGCTTGTTTAATTTCTTTATATTTATTACTTACAAAATTCATTTTCCATTCATTTATACAATACAAATTTTCTTTTCATTACATTACATTCATTGCTTACATAGGTTATTTCCATTTCAATTATTAGATTATTTATTATTATGCAAGTCTCTTTACAATTTAATTCACCAATAATAGATATTTCTTTTTCTCTCTCATTCATTTCTTTCATATATAATATTATTGAAAATTTAATCTATAACTGAATCATTTCACATTTTCTAAAGTCATAATCATTTTTCTTACATTATTCACTTTTATTACATTTAATTAGTAGCATTTTAAACTATTAACTTTAGTTCATAACAATTTATAACATCAGAATTCTTATTTATAGAAGAAATTCCATTGAACACTTTCATTTTTCTAAAGTTTACTTGTATAATATTCTATTACATATCATATTTAACATTTTAACTTACGATATTTTGATAATATATATATATATATATATATATATATATATATATATATATATATATATATGCCTTTTAGAATGCAATTGAAAATTATATAAGTTCGAATTATTTATTTAGTTAATAAAATGTTTAATAATTACAATTTCTTATTTTTCACTTTTTTTATTTACAGTTTACAAAATTTTCAATTTCTATATTTTCATCAATCATTTAGCATCTACTTTCTAATTATATATTTTAGAAGTTTCCAATTATTAAATAGTTTTCATTCATTACAATAATTGAAATTACTAATTTACAGAAACTTAAGAACTAAATACCGGGTTCCATTTTCAAATCATTTTAAAATAATATATAAATGTATATACTCATAACTTATATATCCAATCATATTTTGAAAAATTAAGATTCGTTATCAAAACAAATGTGTAGTAAAACTACTGCAGCTGTAACGACCCGTATATTTTAATAATTTTTATTAACGTATTTAACTGAATTTTGTTAAATTTTAAATATTTGAATTTTGAAATAAAAAATTGATATTTGGAATACGTCAACTTAAACACAGAAAATGGTAAATTTTATCAGAAAATTTGGAAGTTTATATTCTTTTCTAATTTTATTTCAATTTAAATCAGTTAATATTTGATGATAATAAAATGTTTTCCGAACCTGAATATTTTTATATAATAAATTTGTAAATCATCTTCTGAGTGAGACGTCATACTTCGTTTCGTCAAATTTGGACTGCAATTGCTCCATTTATCTTATTTTCGGCGTTTTAGCAACATTTCGGTACCGATATTGACTTTTGGTTGGATGGCCATACCACTGATATTCTTATATTGTTTTGATCATCTTGTCATGCTGATCTCAACGGTATATTCATTTGTTGCTTTGACGTCCGGTACGCGCCGATATTAGTAAAATGATTTCTGTATCAGTACCCAATGTCACGACCTGAAATCCAGCGTTCAAAAAATTACATTAAATACCTCACTTGTATTCGACTTCCGAAGATTCAAATGTTGAACTCTAGTTCAATGGAGCTTATAACAACATTAGATGAATATAAAATAGTGGAAACAAAAGATGATTTCTGTAACGACCCGAAAATTTTCGTTAACTAAATTTGTCATATTTTCCATAATTTTTAATAATATGGATGTTAGGAATTTAGTGTTGCCATTTTTTCTTATTAAAAGTTAACAATTTAAAATGAGATTTCCAATTCAATAAAATAATGTAAATATTGTGGTTTAAATTTTGAATGGAATATGTGAAAACAAGAGTAATTATGGAATAATATGTTATTTATTTAGTGTATTGAATAAAAAAAAATTTAAAGCCAATTTTAATTAATGGTAATAATGCGATATAAGCTAATAAATTTGATCTCAATGCGATAACCATTTAATGAAGGTAATGAAACAGGATTTAGAAAAATGTATACTAGGTATAAATCAAATAGAAGGAAACAAATGTATATATCGAATTGATTTATGAATAAATACTTTGGATAGTAATTGAATGTACAGTAATGGTAATTTAAAACCTATTTATAGTAAGACTGCATAAGATTCAGTAAATTAAGTGGTGGAAAGATTTTTCCTAGATATACTTTGAAGATGTGAAATTAAAGGTGAATACTAAAATTGGTTAATGTAAAATAACATTGATTAACCGTAAATGGGAATAAATTTGAAAATAAAAATTTATGTTACAAGTGGGTGAAAGTAAAGATAAGGGTTAAGAGTGTTGGAATAGGTATATTAGAATAACTATAAAGTGTAAATGTACGTATTTATAGCAACATGAATTATTGAAGGAAAATAATTGGTAAACGGGGTTTGGGCTAAGGAAATGTTATTGATTGTTTTGAAACCTTATTTATTATGGGAAATTAATTTAGCATAAGCAAAACCAATGCAAATATCTAATTTATCAGTAAAGCAATAATAATAAATAGTAATCAATGCAAATTATGTAACAATAGAATGTGAAATTTGGGGAATAGACGCAAAGTATATATGAGTTGCTAAAAGTATGCATAATAAGTGCAAATTTAATAAATCAATGTCCTGTAGAGGTTGGAGTATGGTTAGTAATAAAAGCTTTTAAAGGAAAAACCTTTAATTTATAAATGAAAATCAATGCATTAAATTAGGTGTAACTGAATGCATGTAAATAATTTTGTAAGAATAAGTTATAAACAATTTATTTGTGCATACCCGATTTAATTGAAAAATCAGAAAAGACAAGAACTTGATTTGCCTAGGTATATATATATTGATAAACTATAACTAAATAGAAAGATTGGTAGTAAATAGAATATAAGAAGACAAAGGCAACTAGTAAATTAATAAATGAATTCATAATAATAAGTAGTAATTAATGCATATATATTTGGCATTAGTGATAATTACAAAACTTTACCCATTTATCTAATTTATTTAATTTAATCTAAATCTATGGCAACATTGTTGTAATGATGGTTGTAAGTGAATTTGAATGTAAAAGGGTAACAATTATTTAGGTTAACCATTTTGAGTATGTTTAGTTAAGAATGGCAATCGATTGAAATAAATCTAAATTAATTATTTTGTTTTGGTTAATGTGTTCTAGTTAATAAAGGGGAGTTTATAAGAAATGAAGCATGCACTAATGACATGTGTTATAATTCAAATGTTATTTATACCCATAAAATGTCTATTTACCGAATAGAAAGATTTTAAATCAATAAGCGAATTTATTGAGGTTCCAATTTATAATTTATAACATTTAATGTAGACTCAATTACAAAATTGACTTAAATCGTGCAGTTAGCGTAGATTTGTTTTGTAATTGGAGTAGTTAATCCTATAAGATGAAGTTAATGCTAATTCTATTTATATTTGGACCATTTGTTGATATAGACTATAGGAAGCAAGATGTATAAATTTAATTAAAGTATCAACATTCAACAATTGTAATTATTGAAAATTAAAATGGAAGTTGAGGATAATAAGGTGAAACCATGAACAAATGTTAATGCATCCTTATTACTGGTAAAAGATGAGTATATAAAAGTTTGAAAATCAAAAATAGGTTTTTGAAAACTTAATTTATAATTTCTAAATATAAGGAAGTGGAGAAATTAACACTGCAATGGATAGACTTATCAGCTTTTAATTTACATCTAAATTTGTTTAGATCAATTTGGAAATTAATAAAATTGTGGATATATTTTGAAACGTAAACGAAACGTCTAGATTTACATTTGTATATACGTTAAAATAAAGCGCAAAAGATAAGGAATTTATTTATTTCCTAAATCCATAACGTGTGTAATTAATATTATTTATCTTTTGGGACCACTTCCGTTTGCACGTTAAAATTCGTGCACACCTATTCTTTTGCGATCTATCTATAAATAGACGATCAAAAAAAAAACCCTAGCCTCCATCTTCTATCATTTGTCTGTACGTTCTTTTCTTCAACTCCTTCTCCTCCTCAAATGGATGCAAGCCTAGATCTATTTCTATTCAAATTTCAAATGAAAATTCAAACATCTCAGAAAAATTCCAAAAAAAAATATATGTTGTAGATTTCATCCATACGAATCTACGCGCAGTCTCTATTTTCGAAATCGATACTCGAGTCAGTGGCAAATCGCGGTCAAAATCAGGAAATTCAAAACCTAATTTAATTTGGGCGTTTTGATTTGGAGCGACTATTTGCAAATTGGTTTCTGGGTATTGGAGAGCTCGGCTAGGGAAGTCGTAATGGTGGAGGCGCGTCACCATCTGGTGGCCTGGGGCAGTCTAAAGGCACGGTCAAAGATGGGGAGGACGTGCGTTGAAATGGGTTCATTCCCTGGACGAGCATACGTGAGTTGAGAAGAAGCTTTATGTCGTGGCAAGCTTTAATTAGGTTGTTGTTTAATTTTGTTTTATTTAATTTTTGTTTCAACTCATTAAAATTGAACAACTTTTTCATACGTTACCCGTTTCGCGCGAAATTTCTTTTGTTAGGATCGTAATTAAATTCCGGATCTGATGACGCTGGTTTGGACAGATTTGGAGACCGTTGGATTTTTGAGTTTAAATTGAATTTAAATTCGATTTAAATTCAAAAGGTGAGTGTTTTAACCCACTCACAACTTCTAAAAGTTTTTATGTTTGTTAAATTTATTTTAGATATGAGTAGAAATTTATTTATGATTGTTTGGCATGTTTTATTCAGCATATCGGTTAATTCGCATTTATTTAATTTAACTGTCAATTTAATTCATTTATTGCATATTAATTGACAGTTAGAATTTATTTATTTGCATTTAAACTACTAGTTAAACAGTTATAAATTTAATTGAATATAAAATGTTAGTTAATAACTGTCAATTATTTCTTGTTATATTGTATATATATTGATGGTTGTTAAACTGATGATGTTTGAAATAATTTTGATTGATGATGGGTGAATGGATGTTTTATTGTATATCATTAAACTACAAGTTATCATGCATTTTTCATTTCATTCGAGATTGTGGTTTGAAATGATATACAACCGCAAATTTTATTTTTAAATTGCGGATTGAAATGATAAATATCCGTATCACTTGACCATAGGATAGAAAATTTTATACAGGCACCGAGGTCTATATATAAATTATTTTAAAGTGATTTCTATGGTTTGGATGGGATACGGTTTATAAAAAATTTTAATTTTGATATTTTATAAATGTTATTCTTCTATATATATACATATGAAGTTAAAAAAATTTGAATTTAAGCTGTGTATAAATCTATTAAATAAAAATGGGAAAATTGAGAAATTCCAACTTTAGTTTTGAAATATTAATACTCCAAATGGGTATATATATATATATATATATAGAAATTGAAGTGGTTTTGGAACTTGAAAGTGATATTTAAATTTTGGTTTAGACTTTAAATAAAGAAATATATTTGTAAAGCCATGGAAATTATTTTCTTTACAAAGTAACCTTAAAGTCAAACAATTTATTTTATATACCGTGGAATATCCAAACCATTCAAGTTTTAGAAGTTATGGTTTTAAAATATATGAATTTCGAAATATTATGCTTTGAAAGTATAAGTCAAATATTTGGTTTCCAAATATTTTAAATTGTAAAGCAGTATGATTTTGGAAAAGAAATATATTTGGATAAAATGATATCATATTGTTTTGGGTTTTAAGATGATATCGTATTCATAGTTTTGAAATGGAATTTTTATTCTGGTTTTAAAGTATAAACTATTTTAAATGACCGCGGTGTTATAATAACGATTGGTTGGCAAAGAGACTGGGATCGGATATGGACATACTCTCTGTCGATACCGAAAACCACTTTGACTAACCGTGTACGCGGTGGAGATTCCAGAATGAAGTAGGTTGGTGGCGGCGTTTCCTGTAAGGTAAATACGTGGACTCGACTCCCGTGAGTTGGCATAAGCTGGCTAAAACAGGAGCGATTCTCGGGCCAATGAGGTCATTCCTCTGATCGGACACTCCTCTTCGATATTATACTTTGACTTTGGATTAATTCAGTGGTCACTCTTATTTTTGATTTTGGGGGAGTTTGTTCGAGGTGGGGGCAGCTGCGCGCTGCGCGTTTCCACCAGCCCGGATAGCAATTGGTATATCTACCCTGGCATTGCCTAGTTGTGCCGTGTCACCTACCATACCTGTAACAACCCGCATATTTATCGAGTTTATATTTAAATATTTTTATTTAAATATTAAATCGTTAACCGGATTTTGGTCCGAAAAACTACTTTATGCAAACGGTCAAATTAGGACTCGAGACCACTTCCATTGAGTTCGAAATGTCGTTTACAACTTTTTAAGTATAAACATCGATAGGTTTGGAGTTAGTGAAATTTCACTAACTTTTCCCGCTTTGGACTTTGGGTTAGTTTAGCCTATTAAGCCCAAGTTCCAACCCTCTTCTCCTCACTCTTCATAAATTTCCTAACTAACTCAAGCTTTGGCATTAATGGTGAAGAGAATGGGAAATTAAAACTCCAAGCTCAAATTCAATTGCAACTCCAACATTCAACTCCAAATTCAAGTAGAAGATATTGGATTCAAGCTTTGGATTGCTTCTCCTTGCTTTCAAGCTTCATCTTCATAAATTTTAGTGCAAAGGTGAGATTTTTATCTCACAAATCTAGTCTATAACTATATTGGACTGTTGGGAATGATTCCCTATCACTTTTGCATGCACATTTGCCTTTGGTTTGGATTGGATTGGCGAAAAACTCCAATTTTTAGCATTTTTGGAAATTTCCTGCACTTAGCTCGTTCTGGCCACTTGACTCGTTCGGTGATAGGTCGCAAGGTCACTGGGTCGTAGGTCGCAGGGCTTTAGGTCGTTCTGGAAGAATTGGCACTTCGGAATTAGGTCTCTCACGAGTTAAGTCGTTAGGTCGCTCGCGAGTTAGTACCATAGGTCGCAGGGATTTAGGTCATTCTGGAAGTATTGGCACTTCGGAGTTAGGTCGCTCGCGAGTTAAGCCTTAAGTCGTAGGTCGCTCACGAGTTAGGCCTTAAGCCGTAGGTCGCTCGCGAGTTAAGCCTTAAGTCTTAGGTCGTTTCCGACCTATAATCTCTAGGCAAACGTTAAGTCACTCGCCCTGATTTATCTCGTAGGTCGTCTCCGACCTAAGCTCCTGATAAGTCGTTCGAGTTAGGTCGTTGGACCATTTACCTTAGGTCGCTCGTCCACTAAGTCAGCCTGGTTTATCTCGTAGGTCGTCTCCGACCTAAGCTCCTGATAAGTCGTTCGAGTTAGGTCGTTGGACCATTTACCTTAGGTCGCTCGACTCTGTTAAGTCGTAGGTCGTTCGACCTTAGGTCGTTCGCCTTCCTTAAGTCGCTCAACCCCTCCACACTAGGTCGCTCGGCTTGCTTGAGTCGTAGGTCGTTGGACCTTAAGTCGCTTGCCTCCCTTAACTCCAGTTAGGTCGCTCGGCCATTGTGTTAGGTCGCGTGAACCCTTAGGTCGTTAGACCTCATTTTGCTTTAGGTCGTAGGCCGCTTGTCTTCACTTAGGTCGTTAGACCTCATTGCGTTGCCCCCGCACCCCCACCTTGGGGGGTTGCCACCCCCCCTGGACCCCCCTTCGTAGGGGATCTTATTTGAAAAACATTGAGCTGATTTCCTTGGATTTTATTCGCATCTCCGTATGCGATCTTTGTGACTGATTGTTTCTACAATTGCTTCTGTGTTTTGTCACTTTATAATATAAAGGTTTCAATATTAGTAGTAAATATCAAAACTCTTTTAACAAACAATTTCAACTCTATTTTTAATAACAAAGCTCTTTTCTTAAACCGTTTTCCAATCTATTAGTATATACAAACCTTTACCTCACTCGGATGAGAAATCTAATTAAACGACTTAGTAAAACAAGTGGTATGAAACGCTTGCGTTCACTTCGTCGGTTAATTCTTGGACTTGTTCGATTGAACCTCTTGTGACAATTTCCTAGTGGAGATTTACAGTTTGTTCGTAAATATTTAAGTTAAGCAAGTGGTTATGGGACATGAAGCTAAACTTCTATATTTACTAGCTTAGTGTAATTGACACTTCTCGTTGATCATGACGATCATTCTGATGATTTTGACTAGCAACTGTGCGATGTCTCTTATTGCGAGGTTAGACTAGACACCACTTGTGTGATTCCACTCACACATACCTTTTTGCTTTTTGGTTAGTCTGGACCTTAATCTGTGTGATTCCATTCACACATGTGGGGTAGCTCCCCTTGGTCTTCGGACCGTCATGTGATAGGCCTCTTTCTCTTTTCTATGATTACTGGACTTCTTGCATTGATTTCTAGAATTTATGTCATTGACTTGTTATGAGTACAAGTTTGGGGTATGGTGCCCTTTTCGAATCTTTGAGAAGATTCTTGTGATATTGATTATCTCTTATTGATTGATCTTCTGTTGATCATTATTTACATACTTATAGTGGTATGTCATTATGGATATTTTATGATTATGCCATATCTTTTATGTTATATCATGTCATCTGATATTTATAGCTAGACTGATCCGTTTATTATTTTCTTAAATAATACTCGGGTCAGACCGAGATGTTACAGGTGCTTCTGCTTGACTTCTTCCCAGGGATTCATCACTCTGACTTTTGGCTAACTGTTTAGATTAGAAGTTTTTGTTGTATACACTTGAGATATAGACTCATAGTTGTATTCTTTTGTATAGCAAATGTTGCTATTCTTTTGTATTATTGTGGATCTTTTGACCACTACTCTGATGTACACTTTCATGTGTTAGTTATATATTCATATCTTCTTCCGCCTTTGTGATATGGATGTCTGTGACTGATTTGCGTTATGCTTATTTCTATGTTTGTTTCCGAAGATTATTTGTAGCCACCGTGTGATAAGCAATTACATGGATGGTCGCTCCTCAACAGCCTTATTCTCCGTGCTAGTTGACAGCACTACTCTGTAGTGTTCTTGGCTAGCGTGGGTATAGAGGTGGGGCGTCACAATACCGAGCCTTTACTACGAGTTTTCTTTTGTACCATACCTATGGAGTGCCCTCTGACGACTCCCATTACGGGGGAGATTACGGTACTGTATAGACTATGGGAATATATTCCGTGTTAAGGGCTATATGGGTAACCCCTTACCGCTATTAAAAAGTAAGTTTATTTTATAAATAGACATTATTATAATAGCGCAATATACTACATAGTACATAGTTTAACGAACCCTTAGGAGATGTAAATCCCGAGCATCTCTTGAGTTACTGTACTCATATTTATTTCTGTTAATTTTACTCACATAAGATCTTTTAGTTCTGACTCGAGTGTTTTTGTCTTTTCAAATTCGCTCGGGTCAATCCGAGCGTTTCAGGATTTGAGGATTTAGCTCTGGAGGACGAAGACAAAGATTTGTATTACTAGTATCTACTATATTATTTCACTACACCATTTAATTCCGCTGCATTGATAGTATTGGTATGGGTAACTCTGATATTCATTGTATAAGTAAAATAAAATATTTTGTAAAACAGTTTCATGAACTGTATATTTGACTATTATATTTATCCTTCCGCTGTGAGATTCTGTTTTGTTTTATTTCTTCTCTTTTTTTTCTTATTTACCCCATAACAATCCGCCCTTCCGTATGGTTTGAATCGTCATGTGTGTCGCTTTAAAGTGTGCGAAAAGGCGGGATGTTACAATTTCATTGATCACAACATTTATACAACATGCATACAGCATTTGACTACAACAACAACCACCATAATCAGAGATACAAACATATACAACACGAATACAACGGAAACAACACAACATAACATGGGTCTTCAAAAAAAGAGTGAGAGAAAGATTCCAACATAAGCACCTTCAAAACCAAACTCCAAATCTTCCAAAAGATTTCCAAACCAAAAGCTTCCAAAAGATTTCAGAATCCAAATTTACTATCTATGCTAGCTTCAAAACACGGATGACCTGCTTCTAGGCTGCCAGTGTGGAAAATTATGGGCACCCAGAGTTTAGGAAGGGGACAATAAACTCCGAGTCAGTCATGGGGCTGACATGAATAAACAAAACAGTTGTTTGGAAAAAAAATTATAAAAGAAATCCGTTCATGATTTTGAAAAATGAAACTACCATAAGGCCTCCCGGCACACACACAATGCAATCGCACACTTGGGGAGATTTCTCCTTACGATAGTCAAACATGCTAGATACGAGAAAACTCTTTGATATTATTATTAGTGCATAGTGTAGAAAACATTTCGAAAGTATAATATTAATCTTAGCCAGCATATGTACCATTATAGTATGCCTACTGTAGCTACCATATTAGATGGCAGGTTCTATAACTAAAACCATAAAGGGCTCGTATTGAATGATTGGATTCCCAACAATGGTCGGGTTAAGGAACTTCCTCACCGAATGGGTACACCTTGTTAGAACCTCAATTGTTGGATTTTAATGACAACAACTATACAATTATGTCAAAGAATCTTTAAGCTAATTTGCAGGTACATGGGCATCAAAAAGAGATAATCAAGTACATTCAAAATGAAGATACACAATACAAAAGAATAAAAGAATGTATATGGAGATACAAGAAGAGATATATACGATAGAGACAAGATAAAGGGACAAACAAAGTATTATTAGTCATAGAGTGTCGTGTCTAGAGTTTACAAATGTTAAAATCTTCTCCAAATGGTATACACACATACACATTCATATTTTAAATGAAAAATCAAGTGTTCAAAAATTGCATGGAGCGGGACTCGAACCCGAGTCACTAGTTCAGAAGGTAAGTGCTCTAACCATTTGAGCTTTGGTAATTTTTAGTTATAGGTCAAATTCAGACGTCTGAATTGACCATTTCAGACGTCCGAATCTGTAATCAAAACTAAAATTTCATACAATATTCAGATGTCTGAACTCGTGATTTCAGACGTCTGAATCTAGGCAAAAATAGCCTATTTCTTTTCTGGTTTGCACGTTTCAAAATTCAGAAGTCAGAAATTTATTTTCAGATGGCTGAACTTCTTCAACTGCTATATTTTTCAAAAGACATTTCATTTTCATGAAGTGTTACAACCTTTTACTAAGAGATGCATCCATACTCTTTCATGATAACTTTTCACGATTGATTATAACTCTTTATACTCTATATAAACATTTAGAATCATTTGTTTAATTCACCGAATTGATCAAAATCTTTCTATTTCTATACTACATTGATTCTAACATTTTGAGCATTCAAATTTCTACATATCCATTCATTTACTTCCATATTCTTCACATACACACACACACACACACACACACAAATATATATATATATATATATATATATATCAAAAGGAGAAGATTATAGGAAGATTGTACAATCAAGAGACAAATTCGTGTTATTGAGAACACACTGTGTCACATACTTTCTGTATAAGTTGAAGTCCTGTTCTGCTGTTCAGGCAAGTGAAGTCCTCTTCGGCTGTTGAGGCGAAATCCTGTTCTACTGCTCAGGTCCCTTGTTCGGTTGTTCAAGGGTTGTTTTAAACCTGTTCCTCCGGGTTAAGTGAGGATTGTTGTTAGTGAAATTCCAGAAGGAGTCTGAGACTGGACGTAGAACGGGAAGTTCGAACCAGTATAAAAATTCCTGGTGTGCTTGTTTTGATTTTTCTTATTTACTCTGCTATAGTAACTTTGTTTTATTTCCGCACTAGTATATTATGATTCCTTATAGAACAATCCGTACCACCATTTTCAATTGGTATCAGAGCCTGGTTTTCTAGAGATCGTAACAACATCCTAGAATAAATGGCTACAAAGAGATCTAGTCAAGGCAATAAGAAGAGGAAGAGCAATAAAGAAAAATCAAAGGAGCAAACAAACAAATGCTTCATGGCAAAAGATAATGAGGTTAGTGACCTAACTTTTGATGATATGATAGAAATAAATTCAGAACTTCTAGACACTTTAAAAAATCTCAAAAGAAAATATAAGGAAGCTCTGGAAAATCAAAAGAAAGCAGAATTCGAAAGAGATATGCTTAAAGACGAGAAGAGAATATTAGAAGAAGAACTTGAGAAAATTCAAGATTCAGACAATTCTCAACTCGCTCTATTAAGTCAACAAATAGAAGCTCAAAAAGAAAAGAATAATGCTCTAGCTTTTGAAAATCATGAGTTAAAAACAAAAATTAAAATTGTTGCGTTAGATAACACTAGTCTAAAAACTAAGCTTGATGACATTACTAAAAATATTTCCAATTTTAATAAAGGAAGAGAAAATTTATCCAGGATTATTGAAAATTCTCAACCTGCTTCAAATAAGAAGGGATTATGTTATGTTAAGAATTCAAAAGCCCACAATGATAAAAAGCGGTATAGGCTATAAACAAGCTAAAAGTAAAAATAGAACTAGATATGCATTCATGTATACTAACTTTAGTGCTAGTACTAATAATCAAGATAGTTTTAAAACCAGTTATAGTCATAATAGTACTTTGTTTAGAAATGATAGAAATTATTCTTCAAGTACTAAGATAATGACTAATAGTATTAAGATATGGATTCCAGCTAATATGATTGATCGTAATAAACAACTTTATATTAGCAACTATTATAAGAATGTAATTTGTAATGAAAAATATATTTATAAAGGTTCAACCACACCCAAATGGGTATGGTTTCCAAAGACCTAACCCCCCGGACCCTAACATAGTAAGTGGGTACCGAAAATTATTATTATTTTTTGCAGATACTCAAAGAAACAAAAGGAAAAGAATAGTTTTTGGAATTTTAAAGAATGTTCCATACGTTTAATAGAATTACGTGCTTACAATAAAATATGGACTTCAGTAAATATGGTAAAATTTATTTTATTTTTCCTTCATAATTAATAATAAGTTTATCTCGTTATATACAAGATATTTTATATAATTTTATATATTCCCTCATTCTTTTTGATAATGACAAAGTGGGAGAAATTCATATGCATATTAATAGAGGGAGATATTATACTTAGGGGGAGATGTTATACTTAGAGGGAGCTTTAAACATATTAATATTATTTTTTATATAGAATGAATATTTTTAAAAAATTGTATAGTTGTCATCATCAAAAAGGGGGAGAATGTTAGAACCTCAATTGTTGGATTTTAATGACAACAACTATACAATTATGTCAAAGAATCTTTAAGCTAATTTGCAGGTACATGGGCATCAAAAAGAGATAATCAAGGACATTCAAAATGAAGATACACAGTACAAAAGAATAAAAGAATGTATATGAAGATACAAGAAGAGATATATACGATAGAGACAAGACAAAGGTGACAAACAAAGTATTATTAGTCATAGAGTATCGTGTCTAGAGTTTACAAATGTTAAAATCTTCTCCAAATGGTATACACACATATACATTCATATTTTAAATGAAAAATCAAGTGTTCAAAAATTGCATGGAGCGGGACTCAAACCTGGGTCACTAGTTTAGAAGGCAAGTGCTCTAACCATTTGATCTATGGTAATTTTTAGTTATAGGTCAAATTCAGATGTTTGCATTGACCATTTCAGACGTCTGAATCTGTGATCAAAACTGAAATTTCATACAATATTCAGACGTCTGAATTCGTAATTTCAGACGCCTGAATCTTGGCAAAAATAGCCTATTTCTTTTCTGGTTTGCACGTTTCAAATTTCAGAAGTCAGAAATTTATTTTCAGACAGCTGAACTTCTTCAACTGCTATATTTTTCAAAAGACATTTCATTTTCATGAAGAGTTACAACCTTTTACTAAGAGATGCATCCATACTCTTTCATGATAACTTTTCACGAATGATTACAACTCTTTATACTCTATATAAACATTTAGAATCATTTGTTTAATTCACTGAATTGATCAAAATCTTTCTATTTCTATACTACACTGATTCTAACATTTTGAGCATTCAAATTTCTACATAATCATTCATTTACTTCCATATTCTTCACATACACACACACACAAATATATATATATATATATATATATATATATATATATATATATATATATATATCAAAAGGAGAAGATTATAGGAAGATTGTACTATCAAGAGACAAATTAGTGTTATTGAGAACACACGGTGTCATATACTTTCTGTATAAGTTGAAGTCCTGTTCCGTTGTTCAGGCAAGTGAAGTCCTCTTCGGTTGTTGAGGCGAAATCCTGTTCTACTGCTCAGGTCCCTTGTTCGGTTGTTCAAGAGTTGTTTTAAACCTGTTCCTCCAGGTTAAGTGAGGATTGTTGTTAGTGAAATTTCAGAAGGAGCCTGGGACTGGACGTAGAACGGGAAGTTCAAACCAGTATAAAAATTCCTGATGTGCTTGTTTTATTTTTTCTTATTTACTCTGCTATAGTAACTTTGTTTTATTTCCACACTAGCATATTATAATTCCTTATAGCACGATCCGCACCACCATTTTCATGCCTCTGGAGGGACACCACGAGAACTTAACCAGCTCCATGCCAACGCAAGGTCGGGTTACCTCTGTAACTATGTAAATACTGACACTAGTATGTCATCCCTCGGTCGTAACCGACCTTTATCTAGGGCCCCAACAACAACAACAACCAACAAACACATAAGTTAAGTATCTGGGCTCCATACCATGATAGCATTTTTTATCCAGAAGGAAATGTACATACCCTAAGGGGCGCTACCCCTGTAACCTTGCTGCATCCTTCTTGTTTCAACCATTTCCGGGTTGTGAGGTTCGACGAAGTCTCGTCCATAAAGCTACTCTTTTGACAAAAGCCATGCTTTGACCAACAAATGATCAGCACTCAGCATGCCACACTACCAAATTGGGAGTATATCACTAATAACCATCAACTACATAACCTCTAAGCTCGTACATCTCAAAGAAGGGTGTTAAGCTAAGAGAATAAATTCTCCGCTACCAACAGAAATGTATTTGATAGAGATCGGCTTTATATCTCAAAGTGTAACGTCAGACATACAACCATACAAGTCCATCCTGGGTCTGAATGGAACTGAAGGCACTTCGTCCAACAAAGGAAGAAGCCCTTGCAATCCGGGAATCCACAATCCCGATCGGACTCTCCATCACAATATGGAGATCTTTATATCGGAGCAACTCGGTGCAGTGACAATCGACAGGTAATCCTTTCGTTCTCGAAAATGCCCGGTCTTCACCACCGTCTTCAAATACACTCCAATTCGTCGTATCATTATTCAGAATGGGTTTTTTGACACAAAGTCCTCTCTCAGCTAATCCGAATAATGAGCGTTTATTCATTTTAAAACACGTGGATATATCAATCACAAAGATTTAACATTAAGATTCGATGTGAGTTTCGGATAACCAATTGGAATCCGACTCCCTGACGCATCGAAATTCAAATGCTGTTTGAAGGCCAACAGTTTCATATTCACACAAAAATATATCACAGATATCATAGATCAATTCACAGCAATTCACATCACAAAGTATCACAATCAAATATCAGAGGTATCAACCAATTCAAGACATTCAATAATCATTCATCTATAAGTAAGTTTAATTAATCGTGTGATTATAATTAATTAATCACATAATTATTTTCATTAATTATCCTTAATTAATGATCAATTATCCTTAAAGCAAAAATTAATTAATCCTTAATTATTAATTAATTAATCTTAGTCACTTTTATTAATTAATTATTCTTTAATTAATTACATAAATAAATTTATCCTTAATTATAAATTAATTAACCTTTTATTAATAATTAATTAACCTTTAATTAATTATTAAGTAATTATAAATCTTAATTATTTAATTATCACTAATTTTTTTATTTAATAAACCTTGTAATTAATTATCATTAACAATATAAATTAACTTAACTTTTAAGTTAATAATTTAAAAACATTTGATTAACTCCTTAATTACATTGTTAAGTTTTTATTTAAAATAAACTTTTTAAAAAAAATACAAGTTTAAAACAATTTTAAACTTAATTAATTTAAAGTATTTTATTTCAAAACCTTTACTACACGTTCCAACTTAACAAACAATCATCATTTTAAAAAGAATAAATTTAGAAATTAAATTAACTTAGATTGTTTAAAGTTTAAAACTGGAAATTCTAAAACCAGAGTCAACCCCGAGTGTTTCACGAGACAAATGCATGTTCCCCCGAGCTATCCCCCGAGCCACCACTTTTTTTCCTTTATTTTTGTTTTAATGTTTTAAAACCCGATGTATACACCCAAATACCCGAACCAGAACTCGAGCTAGCACGCCAATTTCCCGAGGCTGACTTCGAGTTAAAACCTTTCTTCTCAAACTTTGTCCACTGACACAACCATGAACATGAACACATGTACAGGTGGTCCGATCATCTCTGGTCGATGCTACGACCATTGAGAAGCCAACGACAACCACCCCACATCACCAGACCACCCAAAACCTCTGGACAATAGCAAACTCGCGATCCAACTATCTGACCAAACCTGGAACAAAACCGACACTAATTAAACCACCGCATACTTCCACCTCCGACCATCAGAGGTCACGTAAATACGTCTAGAGCCGCGCCGACCCATCACGCAACGATTCCCACTGAAGCGATCAACTCCGGTCAACCGACGATGACGCAGCAATAAAATTCTGACCTCGACCCCACTTAGGGTTTAAACCCTATTCCGACCCAACGCCGCCGCCACGATGGACTATCAACCAATCTGACATTTTCGCCGAAACCACCAAGCTTTCCTCCACCTCCAGTCAAAACCCCAACCACCCTGAGTGCCTTGATCGCCAAAAAAGCCTCAAAACCCACTTTCTGATCAACATCGAAATGCTCAGTCAATCCCAAACTATAAATCGTGTTTTCACTTTTAAAAATCATCATTTTCAAAAACGTTTCAATTGATATATTTGAAATCAAAAATCATGATGGTTGAATTTTCAACATATTGGGTTTGCCTGTATTTTCAAATTTCCATAGAAAGCTTTAATTTAATTTACTTAAATTTATTTTTAAAACTTAAATCATGGTTAAACAAACAAATCTTGTTTTGATCCTAAAGTCTAACAAGAATCAGAGGAGGAGTATTTGAGTTTTGAATAGTTTTTTGAAACCTGGAAACAACAGAGGCAAATGTACATAATATCAGACATGCGTAGTCATCTCTGCATATATATATATATATATATATATATATATATATATATATATATATATATTCATGCATGTAAATACTTTACAACTTTATTCAAGCATCATTACAAACAACACATAATACTCCATATTTTTAAAGGGTTTACTCACCTGATCAAGAAGAACAGAGAGGAATATGGAAGTTGATTATTTGAAAACTGGAAGCTTGCTTGATCTTTAAACTGATTGTTGTTCTTTGATCTTGAAAGCTTTGATTTTTTTGAGTTGAATTGCTTGTTGTTTACTTAAATCTGGAAATTGTTTTAACCTGATCTGATTTTTTTTTGCTTGAGATGATCTACCTTTTTTTTTTAGATTTGAAATGAATTGAAGAGATTGGTTTGCTTTGATGTTTTCTTTCTTCAGATTTGTTTTTGATAACTTTTTTTCTGGTTTTAACTTTAAATTTTGCTAGTTTGAGGTTTACAGGCTGAAGCTTGATTTTCTCAGGATTTTGATTTTGAAAATGAAGAACAAAAAAATGAGAGAGAAGATGAAATGTTTATATAATCTTGTTTTCTATTTTTATTAATTTTATCAAAAATAAAACAATAAGAATGACACTTGTTGATTTTAATGATAACATCACTACACTTGTTAAATTATATATCTTATTAACTTACACTTGTTAAATTATGTATTATGAATTTAACACTTGTCATGATGCATTTTTATATAACTTTAAATTATATTTCCTATTTTATAAATACATTTTCCTATTTGTTATTATATACAATTTTAAAAGAAAATGTTTTAAAACTAATTATACATCAAATAAATCACATATACATTATTTTAAATAAAAATAATTTTACTAAGACATTTATTTAAATTTTAAATTCAAATTCAAATCTATCCATATATATTTTTTTAAATTCAAATAATTTTAAAAAATTTATTATTTTGAATTTTAAACTCAAATGCAAATCACAATCTCATTCATATATATACAAATCAATACTTGTCTAATTTGTTTTGAAATTTTTCAAATTAATCTTTAATTTAATTCCAAAATTTTATATTAATTACTATTTTAAATTTAATAAAAATTGGGATGTTGCACCCAATTTTTAACTTTTGGGCTTTTCCATTGACCAACCGTGAGAATTTGAATGGCCATTTACCATAAATATTCCTTAAATTCAACGTTGGCTTTTAACATTCCTATCTATTCAATTTACAATCATGTTGGTTAGTTTACATCTTTCGATCTATTCATTCCATTTCTCCTTTACTTGTTTGTTATGTTCAATTTCTTTACCCCTGTGCTTTGCTTTGCTATAAAAAAAAGAGAAAACGTTGACAGCTCATAAAACAAATCACACATATATATTGTAACTGCTGCTTTTATGGTGAGGGCTAAAACTCTTCGAACATCACCCATCATGGCCAAGCTTAGACCGACACCTTCTCGAGCCCGTGCCCTCTCCATCGGCCTCTACATCCACCCGCCATCTCCTCTTGCCACCACTTTCTAGCCAACAGGCCTAGCACTGGCAAACCCACCAACCAATGGCCGTAGCTCCTCCCCGCCTTCCATTTCCTTCCCAACTCCTTAGCCGTGAAGCCATCGGCTGTTTCCTCTTCAAACTATGAGCATCTCTCCCTTTCTCTGTCAAATTCCAATAGCTGAGCACTTCAACAATGCATACTTCTCCACTTGTTTTTATATATGTAAATGTTGGTTAAATTATTGATTTTTCTGTATATATTTTGTTATGAGTATATGTTGTGCAAGTTGTTTTGTGTATTATGCAATAAGTATATTTATATATCACTGTTTGGTTATGTTTTAAGTACATATATATATATATATATATATATATATATAAAGTTTTATTTATAACCTTAACCTAATAATATTAAATAATATATATATATATATATGTATGTATGTATATGTTAAGTTTTGGTAGGTAGCATATATATGCTCGTATATATAATTGCTTGTGTGTGTGTGTGTATTTATGTATGTGTGTGTGTGTGTGTATATATATTGATTTTGGTTTCGGTTTCAACATGACATGTATAAATTTTGATTATTAAGGTGTTTGAATGTATATATTAGTTACATTATATATATAGTTAATTTTATTTTATTTTGTTTTGGTTGGCAATAATCTGATCTGTTGAAAAAATATACTTATCTAAGCTATATACACACACACACACATATGGTCAGTGTGTAAATGTGAGTTTATATAAGTTATATATTAGTATAGATTTTTGATTGTTGAAATATGTATATATGTTTATAAATGTATGTTTATATAAGAAATAAAATCTGTTTGATTTATATACAAATTTAGATAAGTTATATTAGTAATATATATATATATTATGTTGTATATCAGATTCTTATTAGTATTATATTGGTTTTATAAAGTGAATTTGGGTAGGTGCAATTTGCTGTTATATATATATATATATATATATATATATATATATATATAGTCTGTATAGATTTTAGATATGACATGTATTTGTATTTTTATCTTTTAAGGTATATATTATATTATAGATATTTTTATACCAACTCTTGTTCGTTTGAAAATTGATTTGAAACTATACTTTTTATGTTAATACTTTGTTATAGCTTTAAAATATATGTACGTGGTTAAAAGTAAATGTATATAAATTTTTTGAAATATTCAGTTGAATTATGTTAATATCTTTAAGGTATGATGTTGTGATAGGTTTAAATATGCATATATTATGTTTAAAGATTTACTTGAATTATATGTATATATATGTAATATTAAGTATATATTTCTAAAAATGATTTTTGAAATATATAGCTAACGCATATTAATTTCTGTTTAAACCAAACTGATTTGATTTGTTTTCATTGATTTCGAATTATCAGCTTGTCTATCGAATTCGTGCCCATCTTGCTTTGCTTTGGAATTCGTGCTTAGATTCGTAACTCATCTCATTGTCAAATTTCTCTAGCCTCGAAAGGTGAGCAATCACTCACGATTAACATTCTTATATTTATTAAATTTGATTTCATTTGAAACGACAATTGAAATATGTTGTTGCTAGTTATTTAATTTCTGTATATATGATATGCCATTATCTATAACTGTTCACCAATGACATCTAACACCATGATCTGTTATTTATATTTATATGCATGTTGATGATGTTGTCTTTTTATCACAACTGTCCTCACTCTGCATGTTCCCTGTTAATATAGAATTCCCTATGGGTTGAAATGAAACATACTCGAATGATCTTGTAGAATAGAAGAAAATTGTTATGGGTTAAAATGATAAACCAAAGCGATTTTTTGAATTGAATTTGGGATTGCGGGTTGAAAAGATATATACCCGTAGATAATTAAATTACACATTGAAATGATAAATATCTGTATCACTTGACCATAGGATAGAAAATTTTATACGATCACCGTTGGTGTGTGTGTATACATATATATAATATTTTGAAATGATATCCAAGGTTTAAAAAGAAATATATATATATATATATATATATATGGTATTACATAAATATTGATTTTTAAATATTATATATATATGTTATTTTTATATATGTTTAAATTCTTGAATTTAAAATTATATGTTTTGAAAATTTTAAAATTATAAGTTAGTTTTGAAATTTTTAATTTTAGGAATTTTACTTAAAATTTACTATTTTCAAAAATATATAAAATAAGTTTTAATATAAATAAATTTAATAATAATATTTAATTTAATAAAGTTAATTTAATTAGTATATAATATGTTTTAAGTATTTATATAAAAAATTATTTTAAAAAAGATTTTAAAATATATTTTTAATAAATTAAGGTTGGAAAGAGAAATAGAAATTGGTTTGAAATTGTATTTATTTAAGAATTATACTCAAATAAGTTTGATTTGAAATTTATTAAATTTGAGATTTTAAAGATATGATTTTATAACTTGATTTTGATTAAAGTGATTTAAATGAATATTTTCAAGTTTAAATAAATTGAAATGGGGTATTTAGTTATTTAAGTTTGTAATTGAAGTTTTATTTAAAAGTTATTGGAATGATTAAGTAATATTTCAAAACAAAATAACAATAAAGTTGAATTTGAAATGGAAATGAATTTATCAAATTGAGTTATTGTAAATGTTTAAATATTTTAAGCTTAGAAATCTATTGAAATCGAAATGGTATTTTTTAGTTCAAATCTATATTTGAAATCGATATAAAATGGTTTATTGAGATTTGAGTTGAATTGAAATGGAAGAACCGAGATTTGATTTAAATGGGATTTTGGAATTTGAGCTAATTTGAAACGATTTGTGAATTTTGAGGATACTGTTTTATTATATATATAAAAATATTTTACTTTATAAATTATTTAAATATATATATACCAATTTCAACATAAAACTACTTAAATATATATAAATTATTTTAATATAAACTATTTTTAATATAAAACTATTTTAATATACTAATTATTTTATTATATAAACTATTTTATTATATATACTATTATTAATATCTAAATTGTTTATGAGAAAAGTGTTATGATTTCCAAAGTATTACGTTTTCAAAGTGCTATGATTTGTTTTAAGTGAATTTCAAAGATTTATAATTTTGAAAGTGTTACACTCTTGAAGGTGCTATGATTTTTAAAAATGTATATTATTTTAAGTGAGTAATGATCTCAAACTGATATGGTTTTGAACGGATATGATATTTTGATTTGAAATATGTTATTTTGAAATGACCGCGGTGTTATAATAACGTTTGGTTATTAAAGAGACCAGGATCGGTTATTGTCATACTCTCTACCAATACCGAAAGCCACTTTAACAACTGTGTACGCAGTAGAGATTCCAGAATGAAGTAGGATAGCAGGCGACGATTCTATATGAGGTATATAAGTGGACCTAACACCTATGAGTTAGCTTAAGGTGACTAAAACAGAAGCAATTGACGGATCGAGTGAGGTAGCTCCTCCGATCGTGCATACTTTTTCTGTATCATTCTATTACTTTGTGATTGATTGGGTGCACAGTCAGATTTTTGGAAGTGTGGATTGAGGTGTGCGATTGTTGCGATTTTGGATTACCAATAGCCAGAAAGTGTAATTGGTATATCTACCCTGGCATTTCCTAGTTGTGCCGTGTCTCCTACTATATCGAGACCACTACGAGTTTGTTTTTAGTCGTATTTATGGAGTGCCCTCTGGTAGCTTCCAGTTTATGGAGGTATTACGGTACCGTATAGAATATGGCACTATAAAATATGTTAAGGGGGATATGGGTAACTCCTTAATGCTATTTTAATAGTTCACTTTACTATAGACATATTATAATAGCATACTATACTGCATAGTAGATAGTTCCATGGATCCTTAGAGGATGGTTATCCCAAACATCCTTTGAGTTACTTGTATCTCAGTTGATATTTCACTTGAGTTGGATTTATTGATATAAGAATGTTAATCCTGACTCGAGTGTTTTTGGTTTTTTTAAATGCTTGGGTCAGACTGAGTGTCACAACATTTGAGACTCACCTTTGGAGTTGGAGCTTCGCTTGGAGATTCATCTATGTCTATTTAGCATTCAGTTATTCAATTGACTCTAGTGATATATTCATATTTTGTTATTTGACTATTGTATTGAGACCTCTATGTATTCGAGACTTTTGTTGTATCTTGTTTTAACTCTGATATATATATATATAGTAGCTTCATGAACTACTGTTCATTTATTTCCGCTGCTGATTGTTATATTACGCTGTGTCTGTGATTCTATGATTTATTTATTTACTGTATATGTTGATTTTTGCCAAATTTAAATTAACAATCTGATATTTTGAACAATTCAAGTCCGACATATGTGCCATTTAATGCATTTGGCAGGTGCAATAAGATAGGGGGTTCTCGTTTCTTGGTTTGGTAGCAAACGGTTGACTCTTACTTCTACATGTCCCTATGGAGTTGGCGCAGTCGAGAGGCTAGCCGTAAAAACAGAACACGGGCACCAATGTATGCTACGGTGGGAGTTACCCTACTTTCATTAAGGATGTTACATGTGGTATCAAAGCTCTGTTTTTAGGCAAAATTTAACATATATAGTAAAATTTAGCTACGGAATCGCCTTCGTTCAAGCTTGAATTTCTTCCTCTTTGATTCGGTTTCCTTTGAATTTTGGAACTTTCCCTTCGTTCTGAAATCCATTATTTTCTCCTCCTGTTCGTGTTTTTCTTGATTCTAGAACATCCTATAACTCCACTTCAGTTGATCTCTATAGTGAATCGGCAGTCTCGCCGATCTTCGAATGATTTGTAAAGGGGTGAAACTCCTTTACAACAGACATTGATTCACCAGAGATTTCTGTATCCTTGGTTTAGATGCTGTCACCTCTTGTTATGCCTGAATTCTATTCTCTTGTGATCGAATGTCGATTTGCCTAAGAAGTATGCATCGATCTTATTCTTAAAGTCACGGTTGACCCAGTTGAGGTCGCCCACGATTTATATAAGCCTGTCCATTCTTTTCTCTCTTTGTAATCTGTTTATCTCCATATCGAGTTTATCTTTTGGTTAGAATTCTACTTGATTAGGGGCTCTCTAAATTTGAATCTCTACCATTATTCTATAATCTATTTTGTATCATCGAATAAGGGAGTGTATTTGTAATTTATATAAAAATATTTTATAGTGTGTTATTTGAGTTGTTATGGTTGATTTGGGGTTTCGATCGATTCGTCTTATCAAGGCTGTCGATGGGAATTCCAAAACACTTAAATAGAGCAAACGAACATAATAAATTTGTATGATTATATTATATATAAATATAATTTTTTCTAAAATTAAAAGGCTAAATGAATTGGTTAACAGAAATAATAATGTTTGATTTTCATTTATTGTTTTGAAAACCATTGACTGTTGCCGCATGATAAATAAATGAAATTATAAAATATGGTTTATAAATTTGATTTGTAATTGAAATGAATTTAAATTAAGAATTTGAGAATTTAAATTTTTGATATTTTCAAAAATTTGGTTTTTAAAGTTTTGGAATAGATTATTTGAAAGTATTTTCGAATGGAAATTGTTTCAAAAGAATAAATTTTAAAGGAATTAAGTCTGTCTCTCTTCGTTTGTCGCTGGAAAATATTTTCGGTGATGACTACAACATCGTCGACATTCATTTTCGAGTCACCATGTTGAGAGACAACTTAGTAGCTTTGCTACAATTTTTTTTTGTAAAATGGATTTGATTTGAATTCCTTAAGTTGACTTGATGTATAATATGGATGTATGTATATATTTATCGGTTTGAGTGGATATATTTTGTAACGATCCATAAATTTCAACTGTTTTAATAATGTGATTGATTGAATTTTCGTGAAATTTAAAAAAAAAATTGAAATAAAAAACTAATTTTTGAAATGCGTCCAATTAAACATAGCAACTGGTAAATTTTCATCCGAAAATATCGAACTTTATTTTCGTGTGTAATTTTATTTCAATTTAATCAGTTAGTAATTGATGAAAATAAAATATTTCGAAACCTAAATATTTTTATATAGAAAAATTCTAAACCATCTTTTGAGCAAGACGTCATTTTTCGTTTTTTCAAATTCGGACTTCTTTAGCTCCGTCGATCTTAATTTTATGCGTTTTTGCTGCATTTTCCGCTAGTAGAAAATTCGAATTTTCATAATTCGATCGTACCACCGATATCCGTATAGCGTTTTGACGTCTCATCGTGCTGATCTTTACGGTATATTCAGTGTCAATTTCGAAGTTCCATGCGCGGTGATATCTATGAAACGGTTCACCGTATCGGTACGTTTGAGCCTTTTGAATTCCCTATGTCTATGCATTATCTACCGTATAAATCAAATAGCCGGTGTTCTTTTTTGTCTTCAGAATTTAGGGGTTGATAATTACTATTCTCATCAGCTCACTTTTGACATTACTTATTCCAACCTGTGCATTTTGATGTGTCCATTCGCTTTCTAGTCCTATTTCCAGCTATCAACATTTATTAATTTAGCTAGCGGCGTTTGCTTTTCCCATCTATTCCATTTATTGTTGTTCATCAATGCGTTTCTTGCTTCCCAGCCCATTTCTGTTTAGTTCAAAAGATATAAAATACTTAAAGCACACCTATATTCATTTATTTATCCTGTACATCCCTCTTTCTCAATTTTTCTTCCTTCTTCTCTTTCAAATTTTTTGTGTATAAAAAGAGGAAGAAAAAAACTTGTTTGATTTTATTGTTTGCTGAGAAATCCTCTCAAACTATTCGTATACTTGGAGCTACCACCAATCCCTAGCCGACGCGAGCATGGGCAGCAACCATTCAAATTGCATCCTCTCCACAGCTTCTCCGCTTTCCCCACCTTGCAACCGAAACCGCTACAATAGCCACTACAAACACCGAACACGCTCGGCCACCACTTTCACGGCCGACCCACCACCGAAAGCTTGCCTCGTCCTCAAAGCCTCCAACGCGTCGACCATTCACTAACGCGCCACCACCCTCACCGAGAAACCATTCCATTCCCTTTGCAACCACATCAGCCTCCCGACCTTCCATGTGTGTTCACGCCGAGCCTGACCCAAACCCATCACTGCCACCACCCCATCGCCGTATGTACGTGCGTCCTGCTTTGCCAAGACCGGCCTCAACCTTTCTCGCCGTATGCGCATTTGTATTATTTATCAAAGGTTTATATATTATCATATGTACAGTATATGTATGGTTTACCTTAAGTCATTTATGTTACAAAATTTGTTTACAGTTATAAAGTTGAAAATAAATAATAATGCATACTTATATTTTATTACCTATTATTATCTGTTACTTATTTTAGGGTAGTTTATATGTTAGTTTTGGTTATCATAATACGTTAGTTACATATTATAGGTTGTCGGTATGAATAGCTTATATCTTATTGCCTATTATCTAGTTAGTCATATTTATAGTTTTATACTAGCCTGTATAAGAGAGTGTGGTCTGTTGTTATAATAATATGAGTTATATAAGCTAAAAGGCTGATGCGTTAGTTATATATTAATATATGTGGGTTTATTTGTCTACATATGTTTGTCTGCGTACGCAAGTATATGTCGTATGTTAGTTTATTTTATATACTTATGATTTGTTTTTTAAAGTTATGTGACGATGTATTTATATTTAAGTTATTAAACTATGGGTTGTAGGTAATGTATATATGTTTGATTTTGTATATATATGTTTTAAATTAAAACTATGATTTTTGAAACCCATATTTATATTTAATATATGGTTGAATTTAAAATATTATTTATATATATATATAGTTACCTGTGAGTTCACTTATTCCAATTATATCCAACGATCCAATTCTAATTTGATTTCGTCTATTCCTATTGATCAGCTTTGTTCGTCAATTCCTGCCAATTTACTTTGCTTTGCAATTCGTGCTTGAATTCTTAGCTAATTCTGTGTGATGAATCATCTCTAGCCTCGAAAGGTGAGCAATCACTCACGATTTACGTTCTTATATATATTAAATTTGATTTCAATTGAAACGACAATTGAAATATGCTGCTGTTAGCTATTTACACTGTTATATATGCTATTACCTGTATCAGTTCACCTGTAACATCTGACACCTTTATCTGTTATTTATGTTGATGACATATGCCTGTTATAATATTATCATATCTATTATCACTCTGCAAGTTCCCTATTAGTATAGAATCACTATGGGTTGAAATGATACATACCGAACAGACTGTAGAATAGGATAAAAGCGTTATGGGTAGAAATGATAAACCCAAGCGATTTTCATTGACATTGAAGTTGGGATTACGGGTTGAAATGATATATATATATATATATATATATATAATTATGGATTGAAATGATAAATATCTGTATCACTTGACCATAGGATAGAAAATTATATACAAACACCGTTGGTCAATATATATATATATAAATATTTTGAAAATGATTTCTATGTTTTGGAAAGAAATATATGGTTTTATATAAATATTGGTTTTTAATATTATATGAATGATTATTTTATATATAGTAAAATTCTTGATTTTTAAGCTATATAGTGAATTTGATATATATATATATATATATATGGAATTATCAATTCTTGTTTTGAAATGTTTGAATATTTAAGCTTGAAAGTATTGAAATTGAAATGGTTTATTTTGTGAAGAAAAAAAATCTGTATTCGAAATCGATACAATTTGAAATGGTTTATTGGGAAACAGAAATAAATTAAAATTGATGATTTGGAATTTGACTAAATTTGAATTTTGGAAATTGAGTTGATTTGAATCGATTTATGAAATTTGAGAAAACTATTTTATTATATAAGGTATTTTAAATTATATTTAAAACTATTTATATATGTTACTTTATAAATTTATTTCACATAAACTATTTTAATATAAATTATTTTTGGTGTAAACTATTTTAAATTATAACTATTTTTATATAAACAATTTTAAATTATAGACTATTTTATTACATATGCTATTATTTATATTTAAACAGTTAAGTGTGAAGTGTTATGATTCCAAGCATTATGATTTCTAAATTTTGATTTCCAAAGTATTATGATTAACAAAGTGTTTGATGAAAGAATGTTGTTTAAATATAAGTAAATTATTAAATTAAGTTTTGAAATTATTTAATAATTAAATAAAGTTGTATTCTTTAATAAGTGAAATTGAACTTCTTGAATAAGTGAAATTAAGTTTCTATATTAATTGAGTTTGGAAATTTGTAAACAAGTAAATAAATAAGTGAAATTGAATTTCTTTAATAAGAAATAAAATGTGATTGATGGAAATTAATATGAGACTTGTAATTTAAAGAATTTAATTTGACGAATTTAATTTAATTCAATTCATAAGTTTTGATATAATGTAGGTAAACTTAAGTGATTGATTTAATGAATTGGAAATTCAATTGGAATTATTTTGAAATGATAAATTTACGTAACTTAAATGATTACTTAATGAATGCATCAATGAATTTAAATTGCTTTGAATGTTAAATTAAATTAATGAAACCTATATATGAATTTAAATCAATATTCGAATTATTTTAAATAAAAATTGAAGTTGAATTTATAGAGTTTTGAAATGGTAATTTGGAAGTTTTGAAACTCAAATTATAGAAATTGGTATAGAAAGACGAATGAAATATTGGTTCACAAATTCTAAGTGAGATTGAAATTGATTTGGTATTTTTTGAAATTTATTAAACGACCAATCGGTGTAATAATTATGAAAGTTATTAAAGAAACCGTGATCGGTTATGGGCATACTCTCTGTCTAAACCAAAAACCACTTTAATAACTATACGCGGAGTGTGATCCAGAATGAAGTGGTTGGAATGACGTACGTGATGATTGAAGAAAGAGAACGATAATGGATAGCCTTGACACTTGTGTCAAATTAGAAATGACTAAAACAGGAGTCGTGGTCCAAATGGGGTTAGCCATCTCGAGCGAACACACTTCTTCTTAAACTACTCATTACATGTTATTGATTGGTGCGCACCCTTGAATTGGGATTGTTGTTTCATGGTGTTGTGATTGTTGCGGCGATGCTTTCTCACCAGTCCGGATCAGGAAAACGGTAGTTTCACTACCTTCGGTATTGCCTCATGTGCCTTGTCATACTTGTATGCCTATACACGACCACTACAATTTGTTTTGTGTTATGCCTATGGAGTACTCCCTGATATCACACCAGTTTACGATGGAGTTTACAGTGCTATATAGACTATAACGCTTATATAAAATGTGTTAAGGGGGATAATGGTAACGCCTTAACACTATTTTGATACTTTATATTACTGATAGACATTATCTACTTAGCGTATATTACTATATAGTATATAGTTTAACGGATCCTTAAAGGATGGTTATCCCAACATCCTTTGAGTTACTTGTATTTTCGTTGTTATTTCACTTGAGTTGGATTTATTGATATAAGAATGTTAATCCTGACTCGAGAGTTTTTTATTTTGCCTTACGCTCGGGTTAGACTGAGTGTACCAGTATTCGAGACTCACCTTTGAAGCTGGAGCTTCGCTTGGAGATCCAGCTATCTATCCAGCTTTGAGATGTTCAGTTGATTCTAGTGATGTATTCTGATTCTTATATTTGACTATTGTATTTGAGACTTCTATTGTAACTTATTTAACTCTGTTATGTATACAGTAGCTTCATGAACTACTATCTTTTGTTTCCGCTGCATTTATTACTCTATGTCTGTGATTTGTGATTATTTATTTACTGTATATGTTCAGTTTTGCCAAATTTAAATTAACAATTCGGTATTTTGAATTATTCAAGTCCGACATGTGCGGAAGCGAATAGTCCAAAATAGCGAGTCGTTACAGTTGATATCAGAGCTTTGGTAGCTCTAGACAAAACTTAGCATATAAGGTAAATGTATTTACAGAATCACTTTCATTCGAGTTTGAATCTCTTCCTTTTAACTCGATTCCTTTGAATATTGGAACATTCCCTGTGGTTCCAAAATCCATTCATGTCCTTCACTATTCGTCTTCTTTTAATTCTGGAGTATCCCATAACTCCACTTCGAACGATCTCTACGATAACTCGGCGGTTTCGCCAATCTTCGAATGATTTATAAAAGGGTGAAACTCCTTTATAATAGGCATTGATTTACTGGAGATTTCTGTATCCTCGGTTTACGATGCTATCTATCTCCTGCTATACCAGAATTCTATCTCTTGTGATCGAATGTCGATTTGCCTCAGAATTCCACATCGATCTAATTCTTGAAGTCACGGTCGACCCGGTTAAGATTGCCCGCGATTTATATAAACTTATCCATCTCCCTATTTTATTATTTAATTATCTCATCTTTGATTCGAACCTATCTTCGAATCAAAATTCTCTTTGATTTGGGACCTTCAAATTTGAATCTCTATCCTTGCTTTGAAATCCATTCTTGCATCGTCGAGCGAGGTAGTGTATTTGTAAATTAATATTAAGAATGTTATGTATATATATATATATATATATATATTGTGTTGTTTGAGTTGTTGATGTTGATTTGGGTTTCCAATTGATTCGTCTGATCAACGCTATCGATAAGATTTCCAAAACATTTGAACAGAACAAACTGACACAATAATATTTTCAAAATTTGGTGAACTAAATAGATTTGTATAATTATATTATATATATAAGTATAATTTTCTGAAATTTGAACTGTTGACTGAATTGGTTGCCAAAAATAATAATATTTGATTTTCATTTATTATTTTATAAACCATTGACTATTTCAGCATCCAGATTTGAAAATTTAATTGAATTTAAATTAGAATTTGAGAATTTAATTTTCGATAATTTCAAATTATGGTTTTAAAATGTATATAATTTAAAATATTTTCGAATAAAAATCATTTCCAAAGAATTTTAAAGGTTTAAATCAGTGCTCTTCTCTTTGTCGCTGGAAAATAATTTCAGTGATGGAGGCCGCATCATCGACATTCATTTTCGAGTTTTGAAGTGGAGAGACTATTCTGTAGCCCGCTAAACTTTTGTTGGAAAAAATAAATTGATTTGAATTTCTAAACATGACTTGATTTATAATACATACATATACATGTATATAAGTATCTGACTATAAATTTGATTTGATATATAGTATATATATTTATCTTCAAATTGTTTAAATATAATCGGAAATTTAATTCTTAATTTTTTTTAAAGGATGATTTCAATTATTAAATGAAGCCAAAATTTTGAATAAACGTTTAAACTTAAACTAATTGAATTGGAGAATTTTATTTGTATAATACCCTATTTCATTCAAATACAACTTACCTAAAATATTCAGAAGTTGAATATGAATTGGATAATATACAATATAAAGGGTTATAAATAAAATTTGAGTGTTTATAATAAATGTTACACACTAAATTTTTAATTATAAAAATGTTAATAGAGTTAAATAGAATAATAAATTAATTAATAAATTAATTGAATAATAGATGTGATTAATAAAATAAATTTTTGTTTTGAAATTGAATCAAGTTAATGAAATACTTTGAATTTCAAATCAATTATTGAATATAAATTAATTTAAATTGAAATTTATATGGTTTGAATAAATTGTTTTATTTTGTCTTCGGTCAATTTTCTTTCTGGTTGTTTCTATTCTCCTACCTCCTTCCTTTTCGAGGACGAAAAGTTTTGAGTGGGGGAGAGTGTAACGATCCGTAAATTTCAACTGTTTTAATAATGTGATTGATTGAATTTTCGTGAAATTTTAAAAATAAAATTTAATTTTTGAAATGCGTCCAGTAAAACATAGCAACTGGTAAATTTTTATCCGAAAATATGGAAGTTTATTTTCGTGTGTAATTTTATTTCAATTTAATCGGTTAGGAATTGATGAAAATAAAATGTTTTTGAAACCTAAATATTTTTATATAGAAAAATTCTAAATCATCTTCTGAGCAAGACGCCATTTTTCGTTTTTTCAGATTCGGACATCTTTAGCTCTGTCGATCTTAATTTTCTGCGTTTTTGCTGCATTTTCCGCTAGTAGAAAATTCGAATTTTTATAATTCGATCGTACCACCGGTATCCGTATACCGTTTTAACCGTCTCGTCGTGCTGATCTTTACGGTATATTCAGTGTTAGTTTTGAAGTTCCGTGCATGGTGATATCTATGAGACGGTTCACCGTATCGGTGCGTTTGAGCATTTTGAATTCCCTGTTTCTATGCATTATCTACCGTATAAGTCAAATAGTCGTTGTTCTTTTTTTTCTTCAGAATTTAGGGGTTGATAATTACTATTCTCATCAGCTCACTTTTGACATTCCTTATTCCAACCTATGCATTTTGATGTGTCCATTCGCTTTCTAGTCCTATTTTCAGCTATCAACATTTATTGATTTAGCTAGTGGCATTTGCTTTTCCCATCTATTCCATTTATTGCTGTTCATCAATGCGTTTCTTGCTTCCCAGCCCATTTTTGTTCAGTTCGAAAGATATAAAATACTTAAAGCACACCTATATTCATTTATTTATCCTGTACATCCCTCTTCCTCCAATTTTCTTCCTTCTTCTCTTTTAAATTTTTTGTGTATAAAAAGAGGGAAAAAAAAGCTTGTTTGATTTTATTGTTTGCTGAGAAATCCTCTCAAACTATTCATATACTTGGAGCTACCACCAAGCCCTAGCCGACGCGAGCACGGGCAGCAGCTATTCAAACTGTATCCTCTCCACAACTCCTCTGCTTTCCCCACCTTGCAACTGAAACCGCTACAACAACCACTTTAACCACCGAACACGCTCGGCTACCACTTTCACGGCCGACCCACCACCGGAAGCTTGCCTCGTCCTCAAATCCTCCAGCGCGTCGACCATTCACTAACGCGCCACCACCCTCACCGAGAAACCATTCCATTCCCTTTGCAACCACATCAGCCTCCCGACCTTCCATGTGTGTTCACGCCGAGCCTGACCCAAACCCATCACTGCCACCACCCCATCGCCGTATGTACGTGCGTCCTGCTTTGCCAAGACCGGCCTCAACCTTTCTCGCCGTATGCGCATTTGTATTATTTATCAAAGGTTTATATATTATCATATGTACAGTATATGTATGGTTTACCTTAAGTCATTTATGTTACAAAATTTGTTTATAGTTATAAAGTTGAAAATAAATAATAATGCATACTTATATTTTATTACCTATTATTATCTGTTACTTATTTTAGGGTAGTTTATATGTTAGTTTTGGTTATCATAATACGTTAGTTACATATTATAGGTTGTCGGTATGAATAGCTTATATCTTATTGCCTATTATCTAGTTAGTCATATTTATAGTTTTATACTAGCCTGTATAAGAGAGTGTGGTCTGTTGTTATAATAATATGAGTTATATAAGCTAAAAGGTTGATGCCTTAGTTATATATTAATATATGTGGGTTTATTTGTCTACATATGTTTGTCTGCATACGCAAGTATATGTCGTATGTTAGTTTATTTCATATACTTATGATCTGTTTTCTAAGTTATGTGACTATGTAGTTATATTTAAGTTATTAAACTATGGGTTGTATGTAATATGTATATGTTTGATTATATCTATATGTGTGTGTGTGTGTATGTGTGTGTGTGTGTGTGTGTGTTTGTGTGTGTTTTAAATTAAAACTATGATTTTTAAAACCCATATTTATATTTAATATATGGTTGAATTTAAAATATGATTTATATATATATAGTTACCTGTGAGTTCACTTATACCAATTATATCCAACGATCTAATTCTAATTTGATTTCGTCTATTCCTATTGATCAGCTTTTTTCGTCAATTCGTGCCAATCTACTTTGCTTTGCAATTCCTGCTTGGATTCTTAGCTAATTCTGTGTGACGAATCATCTCTAGCCTCGAAAGGTGAGCAATCACTCACGATTTATGTTCTTATATATATTAAATTTGATTTCAATTGAAACGACAATTGAAATATGTTGCTGTTAGCTATTTACACTGTTATATATGCTATTACCTATATCAGTTCACCTGTGACATCTGACACCTTTATCTGTTATTTATGTTGATGATATATGCCTGTTATAATATTATCATATCTGTTATCACTCTGCAAGTTCCATGTTAGTATAGAATCACTATGGGTTGAAATGATACATACCGAACAGACTGTAGAATAGGAGAAAAGCGTTATGGGTAGAAATGATAAACCCAAGCGATTTTCATTGACATTGAAGTTGGGATTACGGGTTGAAATGATATATATATACCCGTATATATTTAATTATGAATTGAAATGATAAATATCTGTATCACTTGACCATAGGATAGAAAATTATATACAGACACCGTTGGTCTATATATATATATAAATATTTTGAAAATGATTTCTATGTTTTGAAAAGAAATATATGGTTTTATATAAATATTGGTTTTTAATATTATATGAATGATTATTTTATATATAGTAAAATTCTTGATTTTTAAGCTATATAGTGAATTTGATATGTATATATGGAATTATCAATTCTTGTTTTGAAATGTTTGAATATTTAAGCTTGAAAGTATTGAAATTGAAATGGTTTATTTTGTGGAAAAAAAATCTGTGTTCGAAATCGATACAATTTGAAATGGTTTATTGGGAAGCAGAAATAAATTAAAATTGATGATTTGGAATTTGACTAAATTTGAATTTTGGAAATTGAGTTGATTTGAATCGATTTATGAAATTTGAGAAAACTATTTTATTATATAAGGTATTTTAAATTATATTTAAAACTATTTATATATGTTACTTTATAAATTTATTTCATATAAACTATTTCAATATAAATTATTTTTAGTATAAACTATTTTAAATTATAACTATTTTTATATAAACTATTTTAAATTATAAACTATTTTATTATATATGCTATTATTTATATTTAAACAGTTAAGTGTGAAGTGTTATGATTCCAAACATTATGATTTCTAAATTTAGATTTCCAAAGTATTATGATTAACAAAGTGTTTGATGAAAGAATGTTGTTTGAATTTAAGTAAATTATTAAATTAAGTTTTTAAATTATTTAATAATTAAATAAAATTGGATTCTTTAATAATTGAAATTGAACTTCTTGAATAAGTGAAATTAAGTTTCTATATTTATTGAGTTCTGAAATTTGTAACAAGTAAATAAAGAAGTGAAATTGAATTTCCTTAATAAGAAATAAAATGTGATTGATGGAAATTAATATGAGACTTGTAATTTAAAGAATATAATTTGATGAATTTCTTAAGTTTTGATGTAATGTAGGTAAACTTAAGTGATTGATTTAATGAATTGGAAATTCAATTGGAATTATTTTGAAATGATAAATTTACTTAATTTAAATGATTACTTAATGAATCCGTCAATGAATTTAAATTGCTTTGAATGTTAAATTAAATTAATGAAACCTATATATGAATTTAAACCAATATTCGAATTATTTTAAATAAAAATTGAAGTTGAATCATAGAGTTTTGAAATGGTTAATTTGGAAGTTTTGAAACGCAAATTATAGAAATTGGTATAGAAAGACGAATGAAATGTTGGTTCACAAATTCTAAGTGAGTCTGAAATTGATTTGGTTTTTTTTGAAATTTATTAAACGACCAATTGGTGTAATAATTACGAAATTTAATAAAGAAACCGGAATCGGTTATGGGCATACTCTCTATCTAAACCGAAAACCACTTTAATAACTATACGCGGAGTGTGATCCAGAATGAAGTGGTTGGAATGACTTTCGTGATGATTGAAGAAAGAGAAGGATAATGGATAGCCTTGACACTTGTGTCAAATTGGAAATGACTAAAACAGGAGCCGTGCCGAGCCAAATGGGGTTAGCCATCTCGAGCGAACACACTTCTTCATAAACTACTCATTACTTGTTATTGATTGGTGCGCACCCTTGAATTGGGAGTGTTGTTTCACGGTGTTGCAATCGTTGCGGCGATGCGTTCTCACCAGTCCGGATCAGGGAAACGGTAGTTTCACTACCTTGGGTATTGCCTCATGTGCCTTGTCATACTTGTATCCCTATACGCGACCACTACGATTCATTTTGTGTTATACCTATGGAGTACTCCCTGATATCCCCCCAGTTTACGGTGGAGTTTACAGTGCTGTATAGACTATAACGATTATATAAAATGTGTTAAGGGGGATAATGGTAACGCCTTAACACTATTTTGATACTTTATATTACTGATAGACATTATCTACTTAGCGTATATTACTATATAGTAGATAGTTTAACGGATCCTTAAAGGATGGTTATCCCAACATCCTTTGACTGACTTGTATTTCCGTTGTTATTTCACTTGAGTTGGATTTATTGATATAAGAATGTTAATCCTGACTCGAGTGTTTTGTGTTTTGCTTTACGCTCGGGTCAGACTGAGTGCACCAGTATCGAGACTCAGCATCAGAGCTGGAGCTTTGCTTGGAGATCCAGCTATCTATCTAGCTTTCAGATGTTCAGTTGATTCAAGTGATGTATTCTGATTCTTGTATTTTACTATTGTATTCAAGACTTCTGTTGTAACTTATTTAACTATGTTATGTATATAGTAGCTTCATGAACTACTATCTTTTGTTTCCGCTGCATTTATTACTCTGTGTCTGTGATATGTAATTATTTATTTACTGTATATGTTCAATTTTGCTAAATTAAAGTTAACAATTCGGTATTTTGAATTATTCGAGTCCGACATGTGCGGATGCGAATAGTCCAAAATAGCGGGTCGTTACATATTTAATACATATACATGTACATATTATTTCAAGATGGTTTGAAGTGAAACCGGGAATTTAATTCTTAAATTTTGTGTTAAGTTAGGTTTTTCAAGTATTGAAGTAAATCAAAAAAAATTAAAATATTTGAAGTGCTTAAAATTGGAATTGGAATTTCAACAACTTAAACAGTTGAGATGAGACAAAATTTATTTGTATAATAATCAATTGCATTCCAATATATATAACTTACCTAAATTATTCAGAAATTAACTGTGTAATTGAACAGAATACAATATGAAATAACGTTAATGAAATTTAAATAAATTTGAGTGGCTATGATAAATGTCAATATACCTTGAATTGAAATCAATTAGTTGAATATAAACCAATTTATAATTGAATTTTATATGGTTTTAAGTTAACTGTTTTATTTGTATTTCAATCTATTTCTTTCTGATTGTTTCTATTCTCCTACTTCGTTCCTTTTCGAAGACGAAAAGCTTAGAGTGAGGGGAGAGTGTAACGACCCATAAATTTTAATAATTTTTATTAACGTATTTAACTGAGTTTTGTGAAATTTTAAATATTTGAATTTTGAAATAAAAAAATTGATATTTGGAATACGTCTACTTAAACATAGAAAATGGTAAATTTTCATCAGAAAATTTGGAAGTTTATTTTCATGTGTTATTTTATATCAATTTAAATCAGCTAATATTTGATGATAATAGTGTTTTCCAAACCTAAATATTTTTATATAATGAATTTGTAAATCATCTTCCAAGTGCGACGTCATATTTCGTTTCGCCAAATTTGGACTGTTATTGCTCCATTTATCTTATTTTCGGCGTTTTAGCAGCATTTCGGTACCGCTGTTGACTTTTGGTTGGATGGTCGTAACACTGATATCTATATACCATTTTGATCGTCTCGTCGTGCTGATCTGTGTGATATATTCATTCGTGTGCTTTTGCGTTTGGTGTGCGACGATATCAGTAAAATGATTTCTGTATCGGTACCCAATTTTTAACTTTTGGACTTTTTCAGTGACCTTTAGTTGACCGACCGTGAGAATTCAAATGGCCATTTACCATTACTATTCATTGAATTCAACGCTGGCTTTTAACGTTCATGTCTATTTAATTGAAAATCATGCTGGTTAGTTTGCAACTTTCGATCTGTTCACTCCTTTTCTCCTTTACTTGTTTGTTATGTTCGTTTTCTTTACCCCTGTGCTTTGCTTTTCTTCCCTGTGCTATAAAAAAAAGATTGATGGCTCATAAAAAAATCACACACACACACACAAATATATATATATATATATATATATATATATATATATATATTGAAACTGCTGCTTTTATGGTGAGGGCCGAAAATCTTTGAACATCACCCATTACGGCCAAGCTTCGGTCGACAACTTCTCGAGCCCGTCCCATCTCCATCGGCCTCCGCATCCACCTGCCATCTCCTCTCACCACCATTTTCTAGCCAACAGGCCAAGCATCAGCAAAACCACCAACCAATGGCCGCATCTCCTCCCCGCCTTCCATCTCCTTCCCCTCTCCCTAGCCATGAAGCCATTGGCTGCTTCCTCCTCAAATCGTGACCAACTCTTGTTTGTTTGAAAACTGATTTGTATATGTTAATACTTTATTATAGCTTTAAAATATATGTACGTGATTAAAAGTATATGCATATAAATTCTTTGAAATATTTCCTTGAATTATGTTAATATCTTTATGGCATGATGTTGTGATAGCTTTAAATATACATATATTATGTTTAAAGATTTACTTGAATTATATATATATATATATATAATTTTAAGTATGTATTTCTAAAATTGATTTTTGAAATATATATAGATAATGTATATTAATTTCAGTTTATACCAAACCGATTTGATTTGTTTTCATTGATTTCGATTTATCAGCTTGTCTATCGAATTCGTGCCCATCTTGCTTTGCTTTGGAATTCATGCTTAGATTCGTAACTCAACTCATTGTCAAATCTCTCTAGCCTCGAAAGGTGAGCAATCACTCACGGTTAACATTCTTATATTTATTAAATTTGATTTCATTTGAAACGACAATTGAAATATGATGTTTCTAGTTATTTAATTTCTATAAATATGACATGCCATTATCTGTAACTGTTCACCTATGACATTTAACACCATGATCTGTTGTTTATCTTTTATTGTTATTGATGATATATGCATGTTGATTATGTTGTATTTTTATCGTATTTGTTCTCACTTTGCAAGTTCCCAGTTAATATAGAATTCCCTATGGGTTGAAATGATACATACCCGAATGATCTTGTAGAATAGGAGAAAATTGTTATGGGTTGAAATGATAAACCGAAGCGATTTTCATTGAATTGAATTTGAGATTGCAGGTTGAAATGATATATACCCGTAGATAATTAAATTGCAGATTGAAATGATAAATATCCATATCACTTGACCATAGGATATAAAATTTTATACAGGCACCGTTGGTGTAAATATATATTTTTTGAAATGATTTCTAAGGTGTAAAAAGAAATATATATATATATGGTTTTATATAAATATTGATTTTTAAATATTATATATGTATAAATGTTATTTTTATATATGTTTAAATTCTTGACTTTAAAATTATATGTTTTGAAAATTTTAAAATTATAAGTTAGTTTTGAAATTTTTAGTTTTAAGATTTTTACTTAAAATTTTACTATTTTTAAAAACATATAAAATAAGTTTTAATAAAAATAAATTTAATAATAATATTTAATTTAATAAAGTTAATTTAAAAAGTATATAATATGTTTTAAGTTTTTATATAAAAATTTATTTTAAAATAGCTTTTATAATAATTTTTAATAAATTAAGGTTGGAAAGAGAAATAGAAATTGGTTTGAAATTGTATTTATTTAAGAATTATACTCAAATAAGTTTGATTTGAAATTTATTAAATTTGTGGTTTTAAAGATATGATTTTATAACTTGATTTTGATTAAAAGTGATTTAAATGAATATTTTCAAGTTTAAATAAATTTAAATGGGGTATTTAGTTATTTAAGTTTATAATTGAAGTTTTATTTAAATGTTACTGGAATGATAAAGCAATATTTCAAAACTAAATAATAGTAAAGTTGAATTTGAAATATAAATGAATTTATCAAATTGAGTTATTGTAAAGGTTTAAATATTTTAAGCTTTGAAATCCATTAAAATCGAAATAGTTATTTTATAGTTTAAATCTATATTTGAAATCGATATAAATGGTTTATTGAGATTTGAATTGAATTGAAATAGAAGAACTGGGATTTGATTTAAATGAGATTTTGGAATTTGAGCTAATTTGAATCGATTTGTGAACTTTGAGGAAACTGTATTATTATATAAATATTTTACTTTACAAATTATTTTAGTATATATACTAATTTCAAAATAAAACTATTTATATGTATATATATATATATATATATATTATTTTAATATAAACTATTTTTAATATAAAACTATTTTAATATACTAATTATTTTATTATATAAACTATTTTATTATATAAACTATTTTATTATATATACTATTATTAATATCTAAACTGCTTAAGAGAAAGTTGTTATGATTTCCAAAGTATTATGTTTTCAAAGTGTTATGATTTGTTTTAAGTGCTATGAATTTCAAAGATTTATAATTTTGAAAGTGCTACACCCTTAAAGGTGCTATAATTTTTGGAAATATATATCATTTTAAAGTGAGTAATGATCTCAAATTGATATGGTTTTGAATGGATATGATATTTTGAAATAGCCACAGAATTATAATAACGTTTGGTTTTTAAAGAGACCGGGATCAGTTATTGTCATACTCTCTGCTAATACCGAAAACCATTTTAACAACTGTGTACGTGGTGGAGATTCCAGAATGAAGTAGGATGGTTGGCGACGATTCTATATGAGGTATATACGTGGACCTAACTCCCGCGAGTTAGCTTAAGGTGGCTAAAATATGAGCAATTAATGGGCCAAGTGAGATAGCTCCTCCAATCGGACACACTTTTTCGATATCATTCTATTACTTTGTGATTGATTAGGTGCACCCTTGGATTTTTGTGAGTGAGGATCGAGTTGGGCGATTGCAGCGACTTTACGTTACCAACAGCCCGGAAGTGTAATTGGTATATCTACTCTGACATTGCCTAGTAGTGTCGTGCCACCTGCCATATCGAGACCACTATGAGTTTGTTTTGTGTCATACATATGAGTGCCCTCTGGTAGCTTCCAGTTTATGGAGGTATTACGGTACTGTATAGACTATGGCACTATAAAATGTGTTAAGGGGGATATGGGTAACGCCTTAACACTATTTTAATATTTTACTTTACTATAGACATATTATAATAGCTTGTCTTACTAAATAATTGATAGTTCCACGGATCCTTAGTGGATGGTTATCTCAAACATCCTTTGAGTCACTTGTATTTCAGTTGATATTTCACTTGAGTTGGATTTATTAAAATAAGAATGTTAATCCTGACTCGAGTATTTTGTGTTTTGCTTTATGCTCGGGTCAGACTGAGTGTCACAACATTTGAGACTCACCTTTAGAGTTGGAGCTTCGCTTAGAGATTCATCTATGTCTATTCAGCATTCAGTTATTCAGTTAACTTCAGTGATATACTCAGATTTTGTTATTTGAATGTTGTATTGAGATATCTACATATTCGAGACTTATGTTGTATCCTGTCTTAACTCTGATATATATAGTAGCTTCATGAACTACTATTCATTTGTTTCCGCTGCTGATTGTTATATTACTCTATGTCTGTGATTCTGTGATTGGTTTATTTACTATAAATGCTGAGTTTTGCCAAATATAAACTAACAATCTGATATTTTAAGCAATTCAAGTCCGACATGTATGGATGTGAATGGCACGAAAAATCAGGATGTTACAGCAGCAGCCTTCCCACTTTGAAACACGAAAATGAACGTTTGATGATGCGTGCACTCATCGTCGAAATTATTTTCCAACAATAGAGAGAGGATTACAAAATTTATTTCCTTTTTAAAATTAATTCTTTAAATATTTATTTCAAATCATATTGAAATATTTATATCATAAAATACTTCCAAATAATACTAATATTATATTCCAAAATCTTTCGAAAGAAATTTTCAATTCCCGAAATCTGAGTTCTTGGTTTCCAATTTATATTTACTTTACTTGTAAATCCTATTTTACAATCAATGTTTATAAAATTTCACTACCGAACGAACAACATATTACGTCCAACTATATCTGTAACAACCCGCATATTTAAAGATTATATATTTAAATGTTTTATTTAAATATAGCGTCGTTGGTCGGATTTTTGGATCCGAAAAGCTACTTTTTGCAAACGGCCGAATTGGGGCTCGAAACCACCTACATTGAGTCCAAAATGGCGTTTGCAATCTTTTTAAGTATAAACTTTGATATGTTTGGAGTAAGTCAAATTTTGCTACTTTTTCTATTGGGTTTGGGTTCAGCCCACTTGCTAGCTTAATAACCTAACTCAGTCCCTCTCTTCCCTATTCACTCATTTTCATTTCCTGAACTCTAGCTAAAACTGAAAATGGGGGAAATGAAGAGGAATTAGAAATTCCAAGCCCTAGTTTACTTTGCAAACTTGAATTCTTGCTCCAAAATCAAAGAGAAGCTATTGGTAAGCCTCCTCTTCATCTTCTCCAACTCTTTTCCTCTTCAATTTCAGAAAGTTTCCTAAACCTAACTTAGGAAATACTTGTTCTGATCTTAGATTGAAGTTAGTAGAGTTGAAGTGGAGAGTGGTTGGTCTTTTCTTTGCAATTGGGCTTCCCATCTTTGTTTTTGAGTTAAAAAGGGTGAGATTTTATCTCACATCTATGCCAATATCCATTTATGTTGTTAGGTATGAATTCCTAACATTTATTCATGTGCAATTGCTTTTGGGTTTGGATTGGTTTTATGAATGTTGCAAATTTTGGAGTTTTGAAGTTAAAACCCTAAAAATCATAGCCTTGTTGTTTGATCATGTTTTTGGTGATGCATCGAAGAGCTAATAGGGTCGGGTTGCCGATTGGCGTAAACCCCTAGCGTCCACGCTCGTCCGATTGCGATTTGTTGGAATTTTGCCCTTGGGGGCTAGGTTGAGAATACTGAATTTTTTCAGTTCAGTCAACTGAAAACTCTGAGTCAGTCGACTGAACCTGGAACCCGTGTGTTTCTAGGTATGATTCAGTCGACTGAAAACACTGAGTCAGTCGACCGAACCTGGAAACAAAAAGTTTCCAGGTATGATTCAGTCGACTGAAAACTCTTAGTCAGTCGACTGAAACTGGAAACAGAAAGTTTCCAGATATGATTCGGTCAACTGAAAATCCTGTTCCAGTCAACTGAATCTGCTGTTTTTGCCCAATTTGCCTTTTTGGGTTTGAACTTCTAATTTTTATCAATTCTTGTTGGTTCCAATTAGTTGTTATTGCATTTTTGACTTTGATGGTTCCTTTTTAATTTCATTCACGAGTTTTATAAAATGATCTCTTCCAATCGTATTAAAAGCTCACTTCTCTAATTTATAAATCCTATTTAAAATACACACACAATTTCGCACTTCGAGCGAAGTGGAAAGGAGATTAAATGGTTAGGTAAAACACAGACCATGAATCCATGCATTTATCTTCCCAATTAATCCCCGACCTATTCGATTGACTGTTTTGACCTTTGGTCTGGTTTACCAATGAGATGAGGTAAACTTTGTACTGCTTCGAGTGTGAGATTGACTATCGGATAGTAAACCGTTTAGTGCGAATGGGTGGTTGTGGGACTCACGTTAATACTTTTAGAGTTCCTTTTCGAGAGTTGTGACACATTCTGCCAGTTAGTGGTGTCCAGTACTGGGCCTCCGGACCTTCAACACTACGGTCGGTTGCCTTTGGGATGGTGTCTTCGGACTGTCTCCTTTAGGTTTGTTGCCTTCGGATATGTTGCCTTCGGTTTTGTACCTTCAGGTTTATGCCTTCGGGTTTGTTGCCCTATAGTATCGCTTTTGGAGTTGGTCATTCGTCACCTCTCGAGTGATATTGGGTTTGGAGTCTTCGGGCTCATGGATCCTTGTTTATACAGTACTGAGCACGTGTAATTTTCTGATGTTTCATTGATATGTATATTCCCTAGGTATCGCCCTTCGGTGTTGGTTTTTCGAGCTGCACAATATAGTGATTACCTTGTGGAACTTGTGTTACCTTCATTGGTATTTGTTATTGCCTTTTTGGCTTGTTTTGGGATATTCACATCCTTTGTTTATTTGTGTTGTCGATGATATGAGGCTTGTCTTGTTATGATTCATCTTTTGTTAGATGATTGTTGTATCTCTTTTAGAGATATTTGTTATACTTTATGACCTTGCAGGTTTATTGTTGTTCAGTTTTCTAACTGATTTGTTTAGCTAGACCGACCCATGTATTTATACTCGGGTCAGACCGAGATGTTTCAGGTTAGGTGCATTTGGACTTAGCCTATTTTGCTTCCGCATGGACTATCCAGCTTTCTCCTTTTTGTTAAATATTTTTGTGTAGTCCTTTTTGTTGTAACTCTGATATGTATTCTTTTGACTCGTATGTATATTGTGGTTTGCTATACCACTTGACATGTATTAGTTTGTATACTCTGTTATGTATATGTATATATGTATATGATGATCTACTGTTCTGTGATGTATATTACATTTGAGTTGTTATATTCTGTTTTGATAGATCCTCCGGCCACCTATGGTTTTGTTTTAAGTATTTATTGGATATGTCGATCTACTTGTATGACAATTGTCGATGTATTCAATAGATAGTTAGAGCAAGGCTATAGATGGTCGCTCCTAAACAGCCTTATTATCCGCATTAGTCGACGGCATTACCCCGTAGTGTCCTTGCCTAGCGTGGGTATAGAGGTGGGGCGTCACAGCTGATATCAGAGCGAGGTTCAGAACAAAATATGATAAACACAGAATAGAAGCACATATTAAGATACGTCAAAGTGTAATAAGTGATACAAATCTTTGAATCATCTTACCTCTATTCCTTCTTTGCCTTTGGTGGTAGATAGAAATTGCGAAAACGTCTAGGAATGCATTTTGTTCCGTAGTATTCCATATTTGGATTGGTGATATCCACCTTGTGAATAATCTTGTTCTTATCTTAACTTCCAGCGTATGGCTGGAAGAGGTAGGGGACGACGCTCGGGTGCTGGGCAATCCAGTGGCTCGCATCCGGATGGCGTTTATATGTCTGCCGATCAGTTTTTGGAGTTGTTTAGGAGCACTCAGCCTCCAGTTTCTACTAGAGTATCTCCATCTCGCAAGTCTGCCTTTGCACGCCTGTGCAGTGATTTTTCTCATCTTGGAGGAAAGCCGTTTATAGGCTCCGAGTCTGTTCTTGAAGTCCAAGCTTAGCTTCACACGTGCAAGCCTATCTTTTCTCCTATGGATCTTTCTGATCATGATAGAGTTCTTGTAACTTCTAGCTTATTACAAGAGCATGCCCTTGATTGGTATGAGCTTCTTATAGCTGAAATTGATGAGTCTACTCTTTCTTGGACTCAGTTTCGGGGACGATTCGAACTCAAGTTCGTTCCTGAATCTGAAAAAGTTTTATTGACCCGTCGCTTCCTTGAGTTGAAGCAAGGGAAATCTTCTGTTTCTGAGTATGTTGCATCATTCGAGGCTTTATCTAAGTATGGTCTTGAATTCATTAGCACTTCTTATAAGAAGAATCTGAAGTTTGTCTCTGGTCTTAAGAAATATCTTAAGAAGTCTTTGTTGCTCCAGTTTAAGCCTCTTTTAAGGAGTTGCTTGATTCGGCACTTCATCTCAAAGCTATTGAGAAGGAGTGTGATAGTGGTGATGATGTTGAGGGTTCCAAAAACCCAAACAAGAAGCAGTTTCCATTTCAGAAGTTCAGGTCTTTTCCTTCTAAGAAGAAGAAGATTGGTGGTTCTAATTCTCAGACTCGGCCTTCTGGAACACCTTCCATTCAGAAGTATTTCAATTGTGGTTCTCCTGATCATATGATTCGATCTTGTCCTAAGCCTCTCTTCTGTCGCTATTTTAAGAAGGAAGGTCATCATGTTTCCACTTGCCCTATTGTTCCAGCTAGTGCCAAATCCGGCAAGCTTAACGCTGCCAAGGCTTCTGAAGGTCCTTCTCAGCCCAAAGGTATATCTCCATCTATTTTGGAAGGCTCTATTTTATTTCATGGTCATAGTATACAAGTTCTTTTCGATACGGGTACTTCACATTCTTTCGTATCGAAGAAGCTCGTCGATGATTTATCTTTGGATGTTTCTTGTATGGTTACTTCATTGAAGATTGTGAATCCAATTGGAGGATCCGCGACCCTTACCATGCTTTGTGATGATGTTGTGATTGTTTTATGTGGCTTTTCCTTTCGTGCGAATCTGCACGTTATTTCTTGGCTGGGATTTGATATGATTTTGGAAATGGACTGGCTAGTGAGATACGATGCCAGGATTATTTGTTCTGAGAGGATTTTATATCTTCGACATCCAGATTCATTTACTCAGCTATCACTTGTCCTTCGGGATGTGGATAATTCCGAAATGGCTTTATATTATCTTGATTCTCGAGATGATAATGATATATCTTGTATTCCTATTGCTTGCGACTTTTCTGTTGTTTTTGAGCCTGTTTCGGGTTTGCCACCTAAGCAGGCAATTGAGTTCTGCATTGATCTCATTCCAGGCGCACAGCCAGTTAGCCGTCCTCCCACGAGGATGTCTACAAATGAAAATGAGGAACTCAAGAAGCAGCTTTTAGAGCTTGAGTCCAAGCAGTTGATTCAGTCTAGTTTTTCTCCGTGGGGATCCGCGGTCATCTTCGTGAAGAAGTCCGATGGAACTCTTAGGCTTGGCATTGACTATCGCAAGCTTAACAAGTTAACCATCAAGAATAGGTATCCATTGCCTAGGAACGATGATATGTTCGATTTATTGAGTGGTGCTAAGGTCTTTTCTCAGCTCGACCTTACCACGGGTTTTCATCAGTTACGAGTCACGGAGGATAGCATACCTCTTACTGCTTTCCGCACTCGTTATGGTTCTTTTGAGTGGCTCGTTATGCCGTTCGGTTTGACGAGCGCTCCTGCTTTCTTTGTTGATCTCATGAATCGAGTATTCCGGGAATATCTCGATAAGTTCATCCTTGTGTTCATTGATGATATCCTTATTTATTCTAAGTCTGAAGCCGAGCATGCTAATCACTTGAGAATTGTCTTGAGTACTCTCCGTCATCATCAGCTTAGAGCCAAATTCTCCAAGTGCCATTTTTGGGAGAATAAGGTTAAGTTCTTAGGCCATGTTGTATCTTTCGACGGCATTTCAGTCGATCCCTCAAAGATCGAAGCCATCCAGAATTGGAAGAGGCCTGAGAATGTACATGAGATTCGTAGTTTCCTTGGATTGGCGGGTTATTACCGTCGGTTCATTAAGGATTTTTCCCGTGTTGTGCTTCCTCTCACCAGCCTTACTCGAAAAGGCATTCGTTATAATTGGTCTGACAAGTGTGAAGCTTCCTTCTTGACATTAAAGGAACTTCTCACTAATGCTCCTATTTTAGTGGTTCCCGAAGGGAATCGTGATCTTGTTGTTTACACCGATGCTTGTGGTAGTGGTCTCGGTGTTGTTCTTATGCAGAAGGATCGGGTAGTTACTTATGCTTCTAGGCAACTGCGTCGGAATGAAGTTCGCTATGCCACTCATGATCTTGAGTTAGCCATCGTTGTCTTCGCCTTGAAGATTTGGCGACACTATTTATTAGGCGAGCGCTTCATTCTCTATACCGATCACAAATCCTTGAAGTATTTGTTCACTCAGAAGGAACTCAATATGAGGCAACAGCGTTGGCTCGATTCTCTTGCCTCCTATGACTTTGATATCCAGTATACCCCAGGAAAGGGTAATCGTGTTGCTGATGCGCTTAGTCGCAAACATTCGGCTGTTGTTTCTATGATGCTTGCCGAATGGAACATTCTTGAGACTCTATGTTTTTGTGAAATTCGTGATAGAGGTTCAACTTCTGATTCTCCAATTCTATTATTTAGTTTGGGAGCTCGACCCATTTTATTGGATCGTATTGCTGATGCTCAGCGGCGTGATCCTGATTTGTTGCATCTTATTCAGCTTTGTGAGTCTGAATCCTGTGATGAGGCGTTGCGGGATTTTAGCATTGATTCTCATGGGTGTCTTCGTATGAAGAACCGTCTTTTTGTACCTTCTGATTTTGCACTTAGGCATGAAATTCTTGATGATTGTCACCGTTCTAAGTATACTATCCATCCTGGTAGTAGTAAGATGTATGCCGATATGCGTCGTCTTTATTATTGGGAAGGCATGAAGCGCGATGTGGCGAGTTATGTGAGTAATTGCATAACTTGTCAGTGAATTAAGGCCGAACATCGGCGTCCTTCGGGTCTTCTTCAGCCTCTAGAGATTTCATTGTGGAAATGGGATCAGATTTCTTTGGATTTCATTGACGGTCTACCTCGTTCGAGATCAGGCCATTCTAGCACCCGGGTTATCGTTGATCGCCTCACTAAATCGGCTCAATTTGTTCCTATTAAGTCTAATAGGACTGCTTCGCATTTGGCTAAGTTATATATTAAGGAAATCGTGAGACTTCACGGTGTTCCTAGTTCTATTGTGAGTGACCATGATCCTTTATTCACGAGTCATTTTTGGCAGAGTCTTCAGCAAGCTTTGGGAACAAGGCTTAATTTTAGCACAGCTTATCATCCGCAGTCTGACGGACAGACTGAACGGGTGAATCGTATTTTGGAAGATCTCCTCCATATCTGTATTTTTGATTTTGGTGGCAGTTGGTAGGATCACCTACTCTTGTAGAGTTCTCCTATAATAATAGTTTTCAGTCTAGTACCGGTATGGCTCCTTTCAAAGCTTTATATGGAAGGACATGTCGATCACCTTCTTGTTGGTTGGAATCTGGGAAGAAGCTTATTCTTGGCCCGGATTTTGTTCGTGACTCTTCTGAGAAGATTGATCTTATTCGTTTGAGAATGAAAGAGGCACAGAGCCGCCAGAAATCCTACGCGGACAACCGTAGGAAGCCTCTCGAATTCTCATATGGAGATCTTGTTTTTGTTCGTGTTTCTCCTTTGAAAGGGGTGATGCGCTTTAGTACAACTGGAAAATTGGCTCCTCGCTTTATAGGACCATTTTCTATTACTAAACGTATCGGCCTTGTGGCTTATAGAGTTTCACTTCCAGCTCATTTATCTGGCATTCATGACGTATTTCACGTCTCTCAACTTCGGAAGTGTCTTCGAGAGTCAGATTCTGTTATCGATTCTTCTGATGTGCAAGAATTTTAGATCTCACCGGACTTATCTATGGTACAACAGCCTATTCGCGGACTTGACAAGGAGGTGCAACACCTTCGGAACAAGGACGTGCCGCTCGTTAAAGTTCAATGGTCCGCTAACCCCAATGACTGTACTTGAAAAACAAGAGAGTTTATCGAGCGATCTAATCCGGGTTTTCTATCTTGGCTGTGTAATGGTGAGAATATCTTTTCATCTCAAGCTTATTTCCTTTTGTTTTTGGGATGATGTATGTAGTTGTTACAAATATCGTCTCTGGGAATTGCGAGGACGCAATTTTGTAAGGAGGGGAGATCTGTAACAACCCGCATATTTAACGATTATATATTTAAATGTTTTATTTAAATATAGCATCGTTAGTCAGATTTTTGGGTCCGAAAAGCTAATTTTTGCAAACGGCCGAATTGGGGCTCGAAACCACATCCATTGAGTCCAAAATGGCGTTTGCGATCTTTTTAAGTATAAACTTTGATACGTTTGGAGTAAGTCGAATTTTGCTACTTTTTTTTATAGGGTTTGGGTTCAGTCCGCTTGCTAGCTTAATACCCTAACTCAGTCCCTCTCTTCCCCATTCACTCATTTTCATTTCCTAAACCCTAGCTAAAACTGAAAATGGGGGAAAGGAAGAGGAATTAGAAATTCCAAGCCCTAGTTTACTTTGCAAACTTGAATTCTTGCTCAAAAATCAAAGCGAAGCTATTGGTAAACCTCATCTTCATCTTCTCCAACTCTTTTCCTCTTCAATTTTAGAAAGTTTCCTAAACCTAACTTAGGAAATACTTGTTTTGATCTTAGATTGAAGTTGGTAGAGTTGAAGTGGAGAGTGGTTGGTCTTTTCTTTGCAATTGGGCTTCCCATCTTTGTTTTTGAGTTAAAAAGGGTGAGATTTTATCTCACATCTATGCCAATATCCATTTATGTTGTTAGGTATGAATTCCTAACATTTATTCATGTGCAATTGCTTTTGGGTTTGGATTGGTTTTATGAATGTTGCAAATTTTGGAGTTTTGAATTTAAAACTCTAAAAATCGTAGCCTTGTTGTTTGATCATGTTTTTGGTGATGCATCAAAGAGCTAATAGGGCCGGGTTGCCGATTGGCGTAAACCCCTAGCATCCGCGCTTGTCCAATTGTGATTTGTTGGAATTTTGCCCTTGGGGGCTAGGCTGAGAATACTGAATTTTTCCAGTTCAGTCGACTGAAAACTCTGAGTCAGTCGACTGAACTTGGAACCCATGTGTTTCCAGGTATGATTCAGTCGACTGAAAACTCTGAGTCAGTCGACTGAACCTAGAAACAGAAAGTTTTCGGGTATGATTCAGTCGACTGAAAACTCTGAGTCAGTCGACTGAACCTGGAAACAAAAAGTTTTCGGATATGATTCAGTCAACTGAAAATCCTGTTCCAGTCAACTGAATCTGCTGTTTTTGCCCAATTTGCCTTTTTGGGTTTGAACTTCCAATTTTTATCAATTCTTGCTGGTTCCAATTAGTTGTTATTGCATTTTTGACTTTGACGATTCCTTTTTAATTTCATTCACGAGTTATATAAAATGATCTCTTCCAATCGTATTAAAAGCTCACTTCTCTAATTTATAAATCCTATTTAAAACACACACACAATTTCGCACTTCGAGCGAAGTGGAAAGGAAATTAAATGGTTATGTAAAACACAGACCATGAATCCGTGCGTTTATCTTCCCAATTAATCCCCGACCTATTCGATTGACTGTTTTGACCTTTGGTCTGGTTTACCAATGAGATGAGGTAAAATTTGTACTGCTTTGAGTGTGAGTTTGACTATCGGATAGTAAACCGTTTAGTGCGAACGGATGGTTATGGGACCCACGTTAATACTTTTCGGGTTCCTTTTCGAGAGTTGTGACACATTCTGCCAGTTAGTGGTGTCCAGTACTGGGCCTCTGGACCTTCACCGCTACGGTTTGTTGCCTTTAGGATAGTGTCTTCGGACTGTCTCCTTCGGTTTTGTTGCCTTCGGGTATGTTGCCTTGGAGTTTGTACCTTTGGGTTTGTGCCTTCGGGTTTGTTGCCCTATAGTATCGTGTTTGAAGTTGGTCATTTGTCACCGCTCGAGTGATATTGGGTTTGGAGTCTTCGGGCTTATGGATCCTTGTTTATACAGTACTGAGCACGTGCAATTTTTTGATGTTTCATTGATATGTATATTCCCTAGGTATCGCCCTTCGGTGTTGGTCTTTTCGAGCCGCACAATATAGCGATTACCTTGTGGAACTTGTGTTACCTTCATTGGTATTTGCTATTGCCTTTTTGGCTTGTTTTGGGATATTCATATCCTTTGTTTATTTGTGTTGCCGATGATATGTGGCTTGTCTTGTTATGATTCATCTTTTGTTGGATGATTGTTGTATCTCTTTCAGAGATATTTGTTATACTTTATGACCTTGCAGGTTTATTGTTGTTCATGTTTATAACTGATTTGTTTAGCTAGACTGACCCGTGTATTTATACTCGGGTCAGACCGAGATGTTTCAGGTTAGGTGCATTTGGACTTAGCCTATTTTGCTTCCGCATGGACTATCCAGCTTGCTCCTTTTTGTTACAGCTTTTTGTGTAGTCCTTTTTGTTGTAACTCTGATATGTATTCTTTTGACTCGTCTGTATATTGTGGTTTTCTATACCACTTGACATGTATTAGTTTCTATACTCTGTTATGTATATGTATATATGTATATGATGATCTACTGTTTTGTGATGTATATTACATTTGAGTTGTTATATTCTGTTCTGATGGATCCTCCGGCCACCTATGGTTTTGTTTTAAGTATTCATTGGATATGTCGATCTGCTTGTATGACAATTGTCGATGTATTCAATAGATAGTTAGAGCAAGGCTATAGATGGTCGCTCCTAAACAGCCTTATTCTCCGCGTTAGTTGATGGCATTACCCCGTAGTGTCCTTGGCTAGCGTGGGTATAGAGGTGGGGCGTCACAATATCATTTATAAAAAATTATCCATTTATAAACAAAAAATATACTAGTTAAAATTATTCATTTACCTAAATTTCAAAACAAATATTATGTCGGTCTGCCCTATTTAGTGTTTAGAAATCCCTATCAATGCCATAGCATTCGATGAACCGACTGGAATTTATAAATACCAAGCAGAACAAATTGACACAATATAAAAACCTTTCATAACATTAACAAATACGCTCTCTCGTATACACTTAACGACTCATTCTAGGGTACTACTACCCTATTTCCAATGAATCAGGCCCCATAAAGCTAAGGTTATCGCTAAACCAAAGCTCTGATACTAACTGTTACGACCTGCATTTTTGGACGGTTTAAATCGACGATAAACTACACACGTCAGACTCAAACCATTTAGAAGGGAAGATTGTTATGGCGTAAATAAGAAAAAGTAGAGAAAGAAAGAAAAAAATACAGAATATTGCGGCGGAATGACAAAATATAATAATCAAATAAACATTTCACGAAGCTGTTTACAAATAACATTGATTATAACTTTATAATACAGATCGGAGTTACATAAAACAAGAATAAATAATAAATAAATGCAGTGGAACACATTATGCAGTGGAATAAATATAATAAATAATGATAGTACAAAATCTTCATCTTCATCATCCAGAAAGTAGTCTTCGTTAAACTGAAAAGCTCAAACTGACCCAAGCGAATTGAAAAGACAAAGCACTCGAGTCAGAACTAAAAGATCTTATGTAAGTTGAATCAACAGTAAATAAATATGAGTATAACGGCGTCGGAGATGTTTACGGGGTTTGGCATCTCCTATCCAGTGTCAACGTGAGTGGATAACTTAAGAGATGTTCAGGATTTCCATCTTCTAAGGATCCATTAGACTACCTACTGTGTAGTACAAGACGCTATCATAATAGTGTCTACAGTAAAGTATTAAAATAGCATTGAGGCGTTACCCATATCCCTTTAACACATTTTTATATATTCGCATAGTCTATACAGTACCGTAATTCCTCCGTAAACTGGAGGGCTATCAATGGCCACTCCATAGGTATGGTACAAATCAAACTCGTAGAAGGTTCCATAGGGCATGTGAACACGGTACTCGAGGCAATGCCAGGGTAGATATACCAACTGCGGATCCAGACTGGTGCTAACGCATAGCAGCTACTACCGCCCACTCGGAACACACTTCCACAATCAAATTCAAGGGTGGGCACCAAATCATCACAAAGTCATAATATGGTATAGAAGAAATGTGTAAGATCGGAGGTGTGACCTTATTTGGCCCGGCGTGGCTCCTGTTTTAGTCACTCTAAGCCGAATCATGGGAGTCAAGGTCACGTAAATACCTCATACAGAATCGTTCATCAAATCATCCTATTTCATTTCTGGAATCTCCACCATATACAAAGTTGTTAAAGTGGTTTTCGTTATTGATAGAGAGTATGACAATATCTGATCCCGGTCTCTTTAACAACCAAACGCTTATTTCACACTAGGTGGTTCTTTTACATCTCCAAAACCGTTTCATAACCGATTTCAAAATATCATATTCGATTCAAACCATATCACTTTCGAAATCATATTCACTTTCAAAACCATATCGAAAATAGAGGTTAAATCCTCTTTTCAAGATCATCAAATTTACTCAAATATATTGATTCACTAGAAAATATCATTTCAATTCCCAACTTAGGTTATGACTTCATTTAACCATATTTGCCTTTAAATCAAGGATTTAAGTATAAACACATCAACTTTGCTTAATTTGAAATTTAGAAATAGTTTAGATAGTTTAAAATAGTTTTAAAATAGTTAAATAGTTTAAATTAGATTTTAATGGTTAAATACTTTAAATATAGTTTAATTGGTTTTAATAGTTGAAAATAGATTAAAATAGTTTATAATATTAAAAATAGTTTAATTCCTTGAAAATACTTTAAATTAGTTTCAAAGACTTTAAAATACTTTAAACTAGTTTAAAATACTTTAAATAGTTTAAATATAGGTTAAAATAGTTTAATATAATTTAAAATAGGTAAAAATAGTTTAATAGTTGAAAATCTTAGAAATCGGGTTTTTTAAAATAATAAATCTTCAAACAGTTTATATTAAAATAATTAAATTTAAATTAATATCAACATTAAGCCATTTCTTTTATTTCAACACATATGGACCATGTCCAGTTTTTTTTCCTTCAAATCAACGAACTAAAATTGGTTTCAAATTCAAGTTCTTATTTAACCCTTTAATCAATATCAATTTCAAATTCATGTTTGAATTATCAATTAAAACCACTTCAGATAAAATAGATTTTCAAGATGTATTCAAATAATTTCAATAACTAAATTTCGATAAATTTCATTTATGCTTCAAAAATCCAACTTTGAAACTTCCATTTAATTCTTTGAACAATTCATTAAATCAATTCCATTTCAACATTTAAAACTTGGAATTTTGAAAATGATTCAGTTTATATAAACCAAATTTTATTTCAAATTATAATTTAACTGAATTCAAAATTAAAATCATTTAATTTTACCAATTCGGTGTCGGTATATAATTTTCTATGTTATGGTCAATTGTACAAATATTTATCATTTCAATCCACAAATATTTCAATTTACGGATATGTATCATTTCAACCTGCAATCTTGAATTAAATAAAATCCATAAAATCACTCGAGTCTATCATTTCAAACCATAACGATTTTTCTCTAACTTATAGATCGTTCGGATATGTATCATTTCAACCCATAAGGAACTTGCAGAGCTATAACAATATAAAAATATCAAATCTAGTCACCCAAAATCAACTATCAAACATCCATCACAATCGTCATCCACATCAACCAACAAACATCAATAAATAACTGATTATCATTAACATATACTAAATTGACAATTAAATTCAATATTAAATTAAACGATGATTAAATGCAATAAAAGTCAAATTTAACTAGAATGACAATTTAAAAATAACAAACATCAATCAATTAATTTCTTATCACATCATAAATTTAAATTAACGAACATAAGACAATTTATAAGTTGTGAGTGTGTTAAAACATTCACATTTGATTCTAGCCCATAACAATCCAAACAGAAGCACAAAGAATCAACAGTCTCCAAATTCAACTTAATCAATTTCATGTTGACCGTAATTTAAATATGAATCCAACAGAAGAAATCGTGGGTGAATCAAAGTTTATATGCAAAAGATATTCATGTTATAAGAAATATTATTAAAATAATAATTAGTACGCATAAAAAAACAAATTTTAATACTTACGTTTTTCTCAAGATGAGGCTTAAGGAAAAGATTGAAGAACAGCTAAGAAAAGGATAGGACGTGTATGAAAAATGAAGAAAAATCATGTTTTAGAAAAGAAAGCTTTTGGATTGGCAAAAATAAGAGCTTTTGAATATGAGGTGTCAGGAGAAACAAAACGCAAATGAAGAAATAAGTTGTAGGTTATTTATAATTAGGAAATAAAGGTGGAGGGACAAAAATAAATGTCACATTTTATTTTGAAAACTCTAGGCATTAATGATGCATAAGGAAATGTACGTAGGAATTGAAAAGTTTGCAAACCAAAGGAAAGTAAAATTTTGAATACGTGAAAATGAGGTGACAAGAATTAAATACAAACTAAAAGTCTAGGCTCAAGTATTAAATAGAAGGGAAAATGAACGGATCAAGTATTAATAATAAGATAACTATTTTAAAACGTTCATGCAACAAATAATAACAAAACAAACAAAGGGACCATGTACATCGCACAACCTTTTGAAATCCAATTTTTTTAACATAACAAAATTAACTTCATTAACTCGAATAATATTCAAATTTGTACACATTTAGGTTTTTTATCTACACATAATAAAAAAATTAAACCTACCTTAAAATGAAAACTTTCAATTTAGTTTTCCTAAAATGATCTTTTATTCCATTAAAACACTCTTTTTGTTTAACACAAAACGTACTTTTATTTTATTAAATCTATTAATTGCAATCAACGATTTTTTTTCCTTTTAGTTGAAATATTTCAATTACATTAAATGCAATTACTTACAAAGTTAAATTTCAAAACATGCAACTAAAATGGATGAAAAATAGAATAATTGTTTATGTAAACACGTTTATAAATTTGTTGTTTATACATAAGAGTACTAAAATAGATTTTTTTTTCCTATTATTGTAATCAATCTGTAAGCTAAAACGCAGTTCAAATAAACATATATTTCATCCTTTAAAATCAACCATTCTATTCTTTATTTTAATGAAATTAAATCTACATTCACTAATGAAACATTCATTTTATTTGATGTAAATGTTATTTTCATTAAATCAAACTTCCCTTATATTTTCACAAAACATAAGCTATTTTTAATTACACCTACTAATTTACAATTCAGTATTCTTTCTCCTATTAATTTAAAATTTTCGATTACATTAATTTCAGTTGATTAAATTTCAAAATGGACTAAATGAATGTAATGAGAAGTCGAACAATCATTTCATATCTAATAGTAATTTAAACATATTTATACACTATTGGATACAAACAGTAACTATACATTTCTTACTAAATAATAGTTTCTCATCTCTACAATCAATCTTTCAGCTACCAAACGTTTCAGATAAATAAACATATGTTTACTCCTTTACTAAATTTATTCTTTTTTTTGTTTTATTTTAATTTACACTCCTACTATTAAGTCAACCAATACCTTATGAAATTATTAACATATGTTTCTATCTTATTTTCCTCATTTTCTACAATTGATGCCTTTACTTTCATTAACCACAATGTTTAATTACATTTAATTCCAATTAATTATATTATAATTCCAATAAATTGATTTAATTAGATTTCAAAAAAATTATTCAATCAATCATTACTTATGGACATAGTTAACATTGGTTTACATTTTATTGCATTAATATTTTACAATTATCATCTTTTACCATATTAGTTGCAATTGAAATATATTGAATCTTTGTCGATTTTCACATTAATTATAGTTTAAAATCACAATAAATTAATTTATCTTGGTTTCACTCCTTTTTAGTAAATCAATTACTACCTTATGAATGTAACTGACATTTCTATACATCTTGTTGCATTCACCTTTTCCAGTTATCGTCTTAACCCATTTTATGTAATATTTAATTTCATTTAATTATAATTGATTAAATAAATTGTTAACAAATAACAATTGTCACCTTTTCTAATAACATTTGTACGTTTTTTATCTACACACAAATGTCGTAACTACTTATAATTTTACATATTATTTCATTAATTAATATCACATTTAAATTATCAATTATTCTTTTAATCCAATTATCAATTAATACCCACCTTATTACAAAATTTACAATCAATAACCAATTATAACCCTTTGATCATTTCAATTAATTGGAATTACATTTAAAGCATTTATCAATTACCTTAAATTTATACTATTACATTTCATTCCAGTTATGTTCTTATTATTAAATCACAAATTTTTATTTCTTCCAATGTTAGATCACAAAACTGTAATGACCTGTAAATTCGTACCCATTTGGGCCGACAATATTCTCCAATAGTTCAACTCAAAGTAGACGATAATATGAACCATTAGGGTAAAAGAAGAAAGAGATAGAAGAAGAAATAGAAAACCAATATCAGAATCTCACAAATGCAACAGAATAATATATAATAGATAACAACATATTTTATACAAAAGAATCTGTAACTGAATAATACATTACATCATCAGAGTACATACAAACAACAGCCAAATACTGGACAGTTGTAACAACTTGTCCTCACCCAAAAGCAGACAATACAGCTTATATTGCACATCGCAATATATATCAAGTACGTGCGATACGTCTCGCTATCCAGCTCGTCTTCTGAGTTCCATAGTAGTCCGTCCAGAATCTGTACTCTATAATACTCGATCTGACCCGAGCATTACAGTAAAATAACATCCGAGTCAGTTTGGAAAACCAGCGTGAAAAAACACACTCGATTGAATTATTAAATTTTCGAAAATCTTTTGAAATCAAAGGTATCTCGTAAGACCACGCCACAAATAAAGATGTCGGGTTTTTACCTTACGATAACCAAAACATTTTTATCAAATCCATCTGCTATTATAATAGTGTCTATACAAAGTAAAATAGAATCTAGCTGAAATGCCTGCATCTCACGTTTCAGCAATAGTTGGGCAACGTACATGCGCTTATTGGAGATTGGATTCCACACAATGGAAGGGCTACTTGAGTATCGCCCGTCACAGTATCTGGTCTAGATCAGAGTACCGAAGATCCACCCTGATCCCCTGCTACACAAGACCGGAGCTACCCCTTACTGGATAGTCCAAATAAGATCACCCTGGGGTTGGAATCGGCAACCGCCCACACAGCCAAATAAAGGGGCATCTAGATAGGGATGACCTTGCCCTAATTGGTTGCTAGCCACTTAGCCTTGCTGCACCTCCCATGTTTTAGCCATTTCCGGTTGATGAGGCTCGAGGCTATGTATTACCTTTTAAAACACATCTCATTTAGAATGCCCATCGTCGTCCTGACGATGTTCTGATAGCATTTATCCATACAAGTCTGTTCCCGGTCCGAACGGAACCAAAGGCACTACTCCTACTACATCCATTTTGGAATCACCCTCAGGATTAGTAGCGCTTAGCCCTTGCACTTCACTGCTCCATCTTCAAATCCAAGCTCTTGTATTCCTCACGAAAACGTTCAAACTGGATCGAAGTGGTTGTTGGGAAATTAATCTCGATCTCGGTCTCTTCGAAACGATCAGCACATTGGCCAATATTGATAGTCGATTATTTGACTATCAAATAACATCCACAAACAATCATCGGGCCTTAATAATTTCCCAAATTATTTATTTCACAATATCTTCGCAAGATATTTTATTCTACACTTCCAACCTTTTAAAAATAGTTTTCAAATCATTTTTCTCCCGCGGAATAAATTTCCACCTAATTGTTTGTCCCACTGAAAATCACCATGTCTAAATACTTAAATTTTTAAATAATTTAAATCACTTTATCCAAATCTATATATATATACTTTAAAACACTTAAAATAAAAACTATTTAAAACACTTTATTTAAAATACTAGTTATGAAATTCTATACTAACTTTTCAAATAAAAACTTAAGCCAAACTACTTTTTAAATAAACATACTTTATAAAATATAAATATTTAATAATTATCTTTTAAATCATAATACCAATTTAATCTTTAAAATAAATTATTACTATAACTAACTTAATAAATATTCACCTTTAAAATTTTAAACAACTTAAATAATAATTTCTCAAAACATTCTCTTAAAAAAACTTTGAAACTTTTAACCTATACTTAAAAATCTGCTTTGAAAACATACTTGGCTTTTTAGGAAAATACACTTTCCATTCCAAAATAGTCCATTTAATCAATTAATAAATCCTTCTCGATTTATCCCAATTTACGACCTAAATCCATAAACTTTCTTTTCCTCACTTTTAAAAATAAACCACCATTTATTTTTAAAACAAATTATCCATTCCTTTATAAATTCCCATCGTGAATTTATACTTTCAAATTTATCCACTAATAAATATTTCACTTTATTTATAACCCAGTTTATAATTTCCATACCTCATTCTCTTTTCATTACTGTTTCAAATCACTTAATCGATTTAAAAATCGATTTTCTAAATCTAATTCCCCATAGAATTTATTTCTCGATTTATTCAAGTTTGTTCAAAATCCATTAATTCCAGATTTACTTCATAATTATGATTTAAAATCTTATTTAAAACTAAAAATATAAATTTCATACTTTATTTAAAAATTCTTCTTATATTTCTTTCCAATATTTGAAATCTTGAATTTAAAATAATTCCTTAAATTCTTAACAATATAACTTAAGTCTTCAAAATCATTTTTCCCATTTATTCAAAAAGTTTTTCCCGTGCTCGGAATTTATTTGATAGGATTTTAAAATAAAGCTTTTATTCTTTTCCAAATTCATTCTTTGATTTATCTAAAATTATTTTACTTAAAATTTCACTTTTTATATCTATTTCAAAAGTCAGCTCTTTATATTTTTTGATAACTCAATATAATATATTCAATCAAACCATATCATCTAATATTTTCAATTCTTAATATAATCAATAATCTATCACAGATAATCAATGAACCATATCATAGAATATGAAAATAAATTCCAACATTTTGAGGAATCCAGTTGGATCCCTCCAACCTGTTTCCCTGCATCCACAGATATTAGCACAATATAAAAATATCAACCCCACTTCGAGGGGGATATCGCGGTATATAGGGTCATCCGCTATTATGCGGGACACATAGGGTCTCATTCGCTATATAATGCGGGAATCAATCACTCCAATATACAAATATACTATTATATGTAGTATCACATCCAGTCAATTCAATCATTCAACCAATTATTTAAATTTAAATGGTAATCCAAATGAGTGAGATTAATTCACCTTTTATTTTTGTTATGCACCCAATCCAAACCGGCTTGCCTCTCCACTATTTGACCTTGTACAAACATTTGTATGGTTTATTAATACTCGAAATAATCGAACAACCAATTATCATTTTAAAAATTTTATTAGCTAATAATATAGTTAAAAAAATATTCTTAGCGACCAAAAATTTAAATAAGCTTACTAAACAAACTAATCTCCATTATTTTAAAATTAGTAGATTTATAATGTGTATGGGATATTTATTTATTTTATTATTTTTTTCGACTTTAAAAATACATATATGTACTGAAGAAGAAAAATATAGATTTCGAAAATCGGATTTTACATAAACTTTACCCTTTTAAAATTCCCATATTATATTTTCAAACTCTTTCAATATAAAATAATTTCTTCCTATTTCCTGTAAATAACAACAGTGGCATACTTTGTTACACACACACACACACACATATATGTGTATATATATATATATATGTAAATCTAAAACATGTTTATATCTTTCTGTTATACATTCAATTACTATTATTTTTTTTGTTAATCCAAATTAACTCAAGTCAATTTTAGTTTAAATCAGAATTTCCTAAGTTTTCAAACTTATTATTCCATAACTATTTTTCATAAAATTCCAGAGTCTTTCCACCTTATCCAAAACCATTATTGAAAACAATTCAAATTATCCTTTTAATTTCAAAACCAAACACAAATTTTCCAAACAATTTCCATTTAAAACAATTTGGCAGCAATTCCTCTTTTGGAAACCCGAAAATGAACACCGATGATGTCGCGATCGTCATCGGAATTATTTTCCAGCGACCGAAAAGAGTTTAGAGCTTTTATTCCTCCAAAAACATTTTTCCAGAACCTTTGAAAATCATCTTCAAAATCAAAAGGGATTTAAACTTTTCCATATTTCCAAAATTTTTAAATTTTTTTCAAAATATTTCCAAATACTTCTCTGGAATTCTGTTTCAAATTATAAATCTCATTTACAATTTACATTTACAAATCCCATTTGGATTTATATTTTCTTAGTCTTTGATATGATTTCAATTTCTTATTCAATTTCAATGATGATAATTTAATATTATCACTTCCTAACAACCAAGCAACCATATATTATAATAATTCACAGAAAATTTATTTCTTTTATATACGAAAATAGTTTGGGTAAAATTATTTCATTTACCCTATTTTAAAACGATATCGTGCCGAATTTGTCCTGTACGAGTGTTTAGAGATCCCTATCGATAGAGTTGTACAGACTATACCGACCAGAATCCATATACCACTCAACAAACCAATCAACACAATATAAAACAATTTTATATTCACTAATAAGTACGCGCTCATATCTATTATTACACTCACACTCATTCTAGAGTACTACTGACTTTATCTCTAATGTGTAACACCCAACAGAGCCAAGGTTGTCGCTTAACCAAATGCTTTGATACCAAAAATGTAACGACCTACGTCCACTGTATCGAATGCCGCACAGTCGAATGCCGAAAAACCGAACCGTTAGGGTTAAAGAAGAAGAAGATAGAAGAAGAAACAGAAACCCTAAACAGAATCTCACAATTCGCAGCGGAACAACATATAATAGATAAATGAATATCTTTAAAACAAAAACACTATATCTGTTTATACATCACATTATCAGAGTTTACATTAACACCATACAAATTGGCAGTTATAGTAACTTGTGCACAGAAAAATTTAACTTGCACTAACCCAGACGCAACGGATACTATATAGTATAAGTGGTACGTCTCTCCATCCACCTTGCCTCCAGATCTCCATAGCAACTTCTTGACTTCGCTCCCGAATAACTGATAACCTAACTCTAGGCTGGCCGTGTGGAAAATTGTGGGCACCCAGAGTTTAGAAAGGGAACAATAAACTACAGGTCAGTCGTAGGACTGGTGTGAGATCTTAAAAACTGTTATTTTCACAAATAAAATAAAACGAAATCTGCTATGCTTTTTGGAAAATGAAACTACCATAAGGCCGCCACACACACAATGCAAACGCAGAATTGGAGGAGATTTCTCCTTATGATAGTCAAACATGCTTAATACGTAAAATCTTTTCGATATTATTATTAGTGCATAGTGCAGAAAACATTTCGAAAGTATAATATTAATCTTAGCCAGCATAGACATTCTGAACTATGCCTACTATAGCTACCATCTAAACAGTGGTGACCACCATAAGTAAATGGCAGGTTATACGACTAAAACCGTACAAGGTGCGTATTGGAGTTTGGATTTCCAACAAATGGTCAGGCAAAGAAACTTCCTACTGCCACATGGGTACGCCTCTGGAGGGACCTCCCGAGAACCTACCCGGATCTCTGCCAACACAAGGTCGGTTACCCCCTTCCTAGAAAGTAAAACCTAAGATATGCCACCCTCGATCGTCTGTGACCTTTTTACGAGGATCATCTACACCAATAACCACAAAGAAAAGTATTTGCAGTAACCACAAAGGTTAAATGTCAGGGCTCCATACCTGACACCACCCTTTTCCAGAAGGAATGGACATACCCTAGGGGAGCTACCCCTGAAACTTTGCCGCATCTTTCCTGTTTCAACCATTTCCGGGGTGCGAGGCTCGATGAGGTCTCGTCCACAAAGCTACACTTTTCACAAAGTCATGCTTTGATCAACAAATGATCAGCAACACTTCGTATGCCACGTTACCAATTTGGGAATATATCACTAATAACCATCATCTACATAACCTCTGAGCTCGTACGTCTCGAAGAAGGGTGTTAAGCTAAGAGAATAAATTCTCCGCCACCAGCAGAAATGTATTCGATCGAAATCAGCTTTACATCTCAAAGTGTAACGTCAGACACACATCCATACAAGTCCGTTTCGGGATCGAACGGAACGGAAGGCACTTCCAAAGAAGCCCTTGCAATCCGGATATTCACTAATCATGTCCGGAATCCCCATCACAAAGGGTGATAAAAATCTCTATACCGGAGCAACTCGGTGCAGATACATTCGACAGGTAATCCTTTCGTTTTCGAGGATACCCGGTCTTCAACACCGTCTTCAAATGCAATCCCATTTCGTCGTATCGTTATTCGGAATGGGTTTTACGACAGAAAGTCATCTCCCGGCTAATCCGAATAACGAGCGCTTATTTTAAAAATAAGTGTTACATTCAGTTTTCAAACAAATTACTACAATTTTCCACCTTGATCTTTTAAACAAAAGATCTATCACAATCACAATGGTTCGATGTGGTTTTCGGATATCCACTTGGAATCCGACCCCCGGTCGCATCGAAATTCAATTGCCATTAAAAGGCCAATATTGATAGTCGGTTATTTAACTATCAATCAACATCCACAACAATTACCGAATTTAAATAAATTTCCCAAATTATTTATTTTCAAAATATATTCGCAAGATATATTTTAACACTTCAACCATTTGAAAACAAATTTCAAATTACTTACCACATTTCAATAACTTGAAAACAAATTTTAAATCATTTTTTCTTACACGGAAAACATTTCCAAATATTTATTTCCACTGAAAATCTGCCGAGATCAAATGCTTTAAAATAATTTAAATTACTTATCCAAACATATATACTTGGAAATAAACTATTTTACACTTACTTAAATATTAGTTATGAAAATATTATATTATTATCTTATATAAACTTCAAGTCTAAACTAACTTTAAAATAAAATTAGTAGATAGGGTATAACCATTTTCTAAACAAACATCAATTTAACCTTTAAATAACCACTTCTATATTTAAAATAAATCTTTACTTTAAAGATTTTCAAAATAACCCAAGTCAATAATTTCTCCAAAATAATCTTTCCGTAAAACCATCTTCACAACTTCAATTTCATATTTACAGACTACATTGAAAACATACTCGACTTTCCAGGGAAAATACACCTTCCATTCTAAAATGGTTCATTCAAATCAATTTATAATCCTTATAGATTTGCTTTAAATTTACGTTCCAAATCCGTAAATTCCTTTCACACTTTCAAAAAAAACCAAATGTTTATTTTTTAAAACAAATTTCCCTTTTCTTTATAAATTCCCATTGTGAATTTAAACTTCTAAATATCCATTGATATACGATTGATTTCTAAATTTGTTTTTAGAAACCAAATTAATTTCCAAAATTTATTTCTAAATTTATTTCAACACCAAATTCATTATCTTTTAAAACTATTCCTTATTTTGTATTTATTTAATTTTCTAAAATTAATTTACTATAAATTTTCTACTAAATTTCAAAAATCAATTATTTATTTATTTCTGGTATCCTACGATACCAAAAATATATTCAGCTAAATTATAGCCCTCAACGATTTAAATCACAATATAATCACACAGAGATTATAAATAAACAAACACACAACATATGAAACAAAATCAAATGTTTGAGGAATCCAGTTGGATCCCTCCAACCTGTTTTCCCTTCATCCACAGACGTTAGCACAACAATTAAATACCAATTCCACTTCGAGGTGGAATATCGTGGTATATGGGATTTATAAAATATCATCCGCTATTATGCGGCGCATAGGGTCTCATCTGCTATATAATGCGGGAAATCAACAACTCCAATATATACTATATACTACTATATATATAATATCATCCAGTGAATAATTATTATAAATCAATCATCCAAGCACACAGTCAATCAATTTCAAATCTAACTATTTAAAATTAACTGGAGATTTTAATTGAGTGAGAAGATCTCACCTCTTACTTTGCATGCAATCCATTTTCAATCCAGTTTGTTTTCTTCACGATTTTAGACCTTGCATAACAATTATATGATTTTATTAATATTCGAAATAAATTCGAAGAATTTAATTCATCATTTTATAATTTTAAATTCAGCTAATAAATTTGTTTTAAATTGATGATTAAATTTTAAACAAATCTTATTTCGAAAAATTCTCTTAGTAACAAAAATAAATTAAATACATTAATAAAACAAATTAATCACTAAATCCATTATTCTTTAATATAAACTAGTAATAATAAAAATGTAGATATTTATTGTTATTATTTTCTGAAACTACGCATATGTATGTACACTTGTAAACTATTCCGCATATGTTTTATGTGTATATTTACTATTTTAAAATAGACTGTCGGATTTCTTTACTGTAAAAAAAAAATTATTGCAGAAACAAACTGTTTCAACATTTTGCTGTAAATATTTTTCTTTTCTTTTCTGTGTTCAACTTCTTTTTTTCTTTGAATACATATAAATATTTTATTTATCCAATTTAAATCAATAACGAAAGAAATCGTAATACCTTACTGACTCGTGTCGCCACTGACCAAAACCCACGCTCGCCGCAAACCCAACCTCAAAAGCTTTTGCCTGATCGCGACGACCAAGACTTCGATTTTTTTTCTTTTCAGATCCCTCATGCCTCGCTTGTGCAAAACCCTAGCCAAAACGCCTCATGTCGCCGTGCCACCAAGCACTCACCAACACCGACGTCGCCTTCACGCCCCTACGCCTCATCGACGCTTCGCATGCGCCACGCGACCACAAATCCAAACGCGGCTTGATGTTGTTTTGCGATTTGGGTTTGATTCGTTTGTATTTTTTCTCAGAAGAGGATTTCGATCGACCCTCATATTTCCCATTATGTCGAACTGAAGATTTGAGGAAGATGTAAGATAATACTCGCGATTCTATTCAGAGGTTGCCATTATTTTGAATTCGAACGAGATTTATTTTTTTCTTTGATTTTGAAGAGAAAGGGGTTCGGCTGTCAATAAAAGAAGGGACGTGATGTGAAAAGGAGGTGGCTAGTAGGAGAAGGTTTATTTAGAAATATTTTTATTTAAAATTCCAAAAGTCTCGATAAATGCAACTTAAAATTTTGACTTCCTATCGAGGCGTGCCCCTAGGCATTTTTAATGTTATACGCCTATTCCAAACGCATTGGAAAGGGTTTCGAGTCCAAATTTGATCGTATGGAGAAGATAACTTTTTGAACCAGTTAAAATATCGAACTTTCGATTTAAATTTGGCGCGTTTGCTTATCATATAGCCAAACTATCACCCCAAACACTACGAATATTGAAATCCAATAACAATACAATATTACGGATCCAATGGAACTAATTTCGTAGAATTCCGAGATTGTGCCTCGGAGGGCTATTTTTAAATATCGATTTAAATGATATAATTTCAAAACTGATTAAATCGCTTTCAAATTCAATTCTGAAGCTTCCATTATCTTCAGTATTATCAATATAAACTTTCTAAGCCTTTAAAATATTCTTAAATAGCTTAAAACTAAAGATTCAAATTTTTATTCAACTTCAATAAATTAATTTCAATAATTAAATTACCAAATTCATAGTAAATTTCGAAATCCAAGTTAAACTAACTTCCAAATATTTAAAATCAATTAAATATTTCCAATTTCAAATGTTAAAAATTTCCAGGTCATCACATCCTTCCCCCCTTAAAAGAATTTCGTCCCGAAATTACTAGTTAAGAAGAATGATCCTTAACCCATTTATTATTTTTCCCAATCCAAATAGTTTCAACTTTCCAAAACAAATCTTTTTATCAAAGATCCATTATTGCTTTAACTAACTTTCCCAAAGTCTTCCATAGATTTCAAACAACATTGTTTTCTTAACAATTCAAATTAAAATTTTAATTCAAATTTTAATCTACCAAAATTTTCTCAAAATTTTTCTAACTCCCTAAATTTTTGAAAAATTTCATCAGCGTCTCCTTTGCGCGGCTAGCTCGGTATGACTACAAAATGGCACCACGGCCCCCAGATTTCAAAAGAAAACAAAAGGCCAAGTGGCTAGACAAGAAAATCATCAAATTCCATACTGAAATTTAAATACGTACCTTTTTGTCGAGCAATTTAAATTTATCTTTGAAATCAAAATCCCAATTTATCCTTTGTCTTTAACACACCTGTATACCCTGATATCCATAATATCCAATCACAACATTCAAATATCATTTTGCACATTTCATAACAAAATTTCAATACTTACTTCCTATACCATCTTCACTTCACTATTGAAGTTACATATCCATTATTATTCAACTTTACATTTTCAATTTCATTTGAATTCAATTCATAATTTCAATTCTACTTGGATTCAATTTATCTTCTAAATCTGGAATTTTATCGATTTACCTTTCATTCACAACTGCAATATTTTAAATTAGTTTCATTTACTAATTCATTACAAATTCCAATTCATGTAATCTCAACCCATTTTTTTCACCTTTATTATCTTTAGTTCACTTCGAACTAAGTTCACAAATTTATTTTATTTCACACAATTCAAATTGGTTTTCAATATTCAATTCCAATTCCAGTTTTACTCTTTTGCTCATTTCCAAACACAATTCAATTTCAATTCACCATTTTTTGTTTTCAACCACTTATATTCAAACTGGATTTCAAATTCCATATGAATTTAATTTATCTCAGACCATAGTTAGTTTTACTTACTAATTTTATTTCAACACTTCGCTTTGCTCATAACAATTCAAATTCAATTCCCATTCAATTTTATTTGCTTAAAAATTGGAAATGAATTTCAACATTCAATTTCGCTTTCATTTACTTGCAATTGCAAATTTATTCATTCATTCACAATTTATTTTCCATCTTAATAATTTTATTCCAATCATTTTAGTCTATTAGACTTCTCAAATTCACATTTATACATATTAACTCAAGTCAATTTTAGTTTAAATCTGAATTTCCTAAGTTTTCAAACTTATTATTCCATAACTATTTTTAATAAAATTCCAGAGTCTTTCACCTTATCCAAAACCATTATTGAAAACAATTCAAATTATCCTTTGAATTTCAAAATCAAACCCAAATTTTCCAAACAACTTCTATTTAAAACAATTTGGCAGCAATTCCTCTTTTGGAAACCCGAAAATGAACACCGATGATGTCACGATCATCATCAGAATTATTTTTCAACGACCGAAAAGAGTTAGAGCTTTTATCCCTCCAAAAACATTTTTTCAAAACCTTCAAAAATCATCTTCAAAATCAAAAGGGATTTAAACTTTTCCAAATTTCCAAAATTTTCAAGTTCTTTTCAAAACATTTCCAAATACTTCTCTGGAATTCCATTTCAAATTATAAATCTCATTTACAATTTACATTTACAAATCCCATTTGGATTTTTATTTTCTTATTCTTTGATTATGATTTCAATTTCTTATTCAATTTCAATAATGATAATTCAATATTATCACTTCCTAACAACCAAGCAACCATATATTATAATAATTCACAAAAAAAATATTTCTTTTATATACGAAAATAGTTTGGGTAAAATTATTTCATTTACCCTATTTTAAAACGATATCGTGCCGAATTTGTCCTGTACGAGTGTTTGGAGATCCCTATCGATAGAGTTGTACATACTATATCGACCAGAATCCATATACCACTCAACAAACCAATCAACACATTATAAAACAATTTTATATTCACTAACAAATACACGCTCATATCTATTATTACACTCACACTCATTCTAGAGTACTACTGACTCTATCTCTAATGAGTAATACCCAATAGAGCCAAGATTGTCGCTTAACCAAATGCTTTAATACCAAAAATGTAACGACCCAATTTTTCGGCGTCCGAAAGTCGACATTGATACGTCCACTGTATCGAATGCCGCACAGTCGAATGCCGAAAAACCGAACCGTTAGGGTTAAAGAAGAAGAAGATAGAAGAAGAAACAGAAACCATAAACAGAATCTCACAATTCGCATCGGAACAACATATAATAGATAAATGAATATCTTTAAAACAAAAACACTATATCTGTTTATACATCACATTATCAGAGTTTACATTAACAGCATACAAATTGGCAGTTATAGTAACTTGTGTACAATAAAATTTAACTTGCACTAACCCATACGCAACGGATACTATATAGTATAAGTGGTACGTCTCACCATCCTGCTTGCCTCCAGATCTCCATAGCAACTTCTTGACTTCGCTCCCGAATAACTGATAACCTGACTCTAGGCTGCCCGTGTGGAAATTGTAGGCACCCAGAGTTTAGAAAGAGAACAATAAACTCCAGGTTAGTCGTGGGACTGGTGTGAGATCTTAAAAACTGTTATTTTCACAAAGAAAATAAAAAGAAATCCGTTATGCTTTTTGGAAAATGAAACTACCATAAGGCCTCCCGCCACACACACAATGCAAACGCAGAATTGGAGGAGATTTCTCCTTATGATAGTCAAACATGCTTAATACGCAAAATCCTTTCGATATTATTATTAGTGCATAGTGCAGAAAATATTTCGAAAGTATAATATTAATCTTAGCTAGCATAGACATTCCGAACTATGCCTATTATAGCTACCACCTAAACAGTGGTGACCACCATAAGTAAATGGCAGGTTATACGACTAAAACCGTACAAGGCGCGTATTGGAGTTTGGATTTCCAACAAATGGTCAGGCTAAGGAACTTCCTACTGCCACATGGGTACGCCTATGAAGGGACTCCCAAGAACCTACTCGGATCTCTGCCAACACACGGCCGGTTACCCCCTTCCCGGAAAGTAAAACCTAAGATATGCCACCCCCGGTCGTTTGCGACCTTTATACGAGGATCATCTACACCAACAACCACAAATAAAAGTATTTGCAGCAACCACAAAGGTTAAATATCAGGGCTCAATACCTGACACCACCCTTTTCCAGAAGGAATGGACATACCCTAGGGGAGCTACCCCTAAAACCTTGCCGCATCTTTCCTGTTTCGACCATTTCCGGGGTGTGAGGATCGACGAGTTCTCGTCCAAAAAGCTACACTTTTCACAAAGTCATGCTCTGATCAACAAATGATCAGCAACACTTTGTATGCTACGTTACAAATTTGGGAATATATCACTAATAACCATCAACTACACAACCTCTGAGCTCGTACGTCTCGGAGAAGGGTGTTAAGCTAAGAGAATAAATTCTCCGCCACCAACAGAAATGTATTTGATAGAAATCCGCTTTACATCTCAAAGTGTAACGTCAGACACATATCCATACAAGTCTGTTCCGGGATCGAACGGAACCGAAGGCACTTCTAAAGAAGCCCTTGCAATCCGGATATTCGCTAATCACGTCCGGAATCCCCATCACAAAGGGTGATAAAAATCTCTATACTGGAGCAACTCTGTGCAGAGACATTCGACAGGTAATCCTTTCGTTTTCGAGGATACCCGGTCTTCAACACCGTCTTCAAATGCAATCTCATTTCGTCGTATCGTTATTCGGAATGGGTTTTATGACAGAAAGTCCTCTTCCGGCTAATCCAAATAACGAGCGCTTATTTTAAAAATAAGTGTTACATTAAGTTTTCAAACAAATTACTACAATTTTCCACTTTGATCTTTTAAACAAAAGATCTATCACAATCACAAAGGTTCGATGTGGTTTCCGGATATCCACTTGGAATCTGACCCCTTGTCGCATGGAAATTCAAATGCCATTAAAAGGCCAATATTGATAGTCGGTTATTTAACTATCAATCAACATCCACAACAATTAATGGATTTAAATAAATTTTCCAAATTATTTATTTTCAAAATATACTCGCAAGATATATTTTAACACTTCAACCATTTGAAAACAAATTTCATATTACTTACCACATTTCAATATCTTAAAAACAAATTTCAAATCATTTTTTCTTACACGGAAAACATTTCCAAATATTTATTTCCACTGAAAATCTGCCGAGATCAAATGCTTTAAAATAATTTAAATTACTTATCCAAACATATATACTTGGAAATAAACTATTTTAAAAACACTTACTTAAATATTAGTTATGAAAATATTATACTAATATCTTATATAAACTTCAAGTCTAAACTAACTTTAAAATAAAATTAGTAGATAGGGTATAACTATTTTGAATAACCATTTTCTAAACAAATATCAATTTAATCTTTAAATAACCACTTCTATATTTAAAATAAATCTTTACTTTAAAGATTTTCAAAATAACCCAAGTCAATAATTTCTCCAAAATAATCTTTCCGTAAAACCATCTTCACAACTTCAATTTCATATTTACAGACTGCATTAAAAACATACTCGGTTTTCCAGAGAAAATACACCTTCCATTCTAAAATGGTTCATTCAAATCAATTTACAATCCTCCTGGATTTATTTTAAATTTACGTTCCAAATCCGTAAATTTCTTTCATACTTTTAAAAATAACCAAATGTTTATTTTTTAAAACAAATTTTCCTTTTCTTTATAAATTCCCATTGTGAATTTAAGCTTCTAAATATCCACTGATATACGATTGATTTCTAAATTTATTTTCAAATACCAAATTAATTGCCAAAATTGATTTCTAAATTTATTTCAACACCAAATTCATTATCTTTTAAAACAATTCCTTCTTTTGAATTTATTTAATTTTCTAAAATTAATTTACTATAAATTTTCTACTAAATTTCAAAAATCAAATTTTTATTTATTTCTGGTATCCTACGGTACCAAAAATATATTGAGCTAAATTATAGCCCTCAACGATTTAAATCACAATATAATCACACACAGATTATAAATAAATAAACACACAACATATGAAACAAAATCAAATGTTTGAGGAATCCAGTTGGATCCCTCCAACCTGTTTTCCCTTCATCCACAGACGTTAGCACAACAATTAAATACCAATTCCACTTCGAGGTGGAATATCACGGTATATGGGATTTATAAAATATCACCCGCTATTATGCGGCGCATAGGGTCCCATACGCTATATAATACGGGAAATCAACAACTCCAATATATACTATATACTACTATATATATAATATCATCCAGTGAATAATTATTACAAATCAGTCATCCAAGCACACAGTCGATCAATTTCAAATATAACTATTTAAAATTAACTGGAGATTTTAATTGAGTGAGAAGATCTCACCTTTTACTTTGCATGCAATCCATTCCCAATCCAGTTTTTTTCTTCACGATTTTACACCTTGCATAACAATTATATGATTTTATTAATATTCGAAATAAATTCGAACAATTCAATTCATCATTTTATAATTTTAAATTCAGCTAATAAATTAGTTTTAAATTGACGATTAAATTTTAATCAAATCTTATTTTGAAAAATTCTCTTAGTAACAAAAATAAATTAAATACATTAATAAAACAAATTAATCACTAAATCCATTATTCTTTAATATAAACTAGTAATAATAAAAATGTAGATATTTATTGTTATTATTTTCTGAAACTACGCATATGTATATACGCTTGTAAACTATTCTGCATATGTTTTATGTGTATATTTACTATTTTAAAATAGACTACCGGATTTCTTTACTGTAAAAAATTTTTATTGAAGAAACAAACTGTTTCAACATTTTGCTGTAAATATTTTTCTTTTCTTTTCTGTGTTCAACTTCTATTTTTTCTTTGAATACATATAAATATTTTATTTATCCAATTTAAATCGATAACGAAAGAAATCGTAATACATTACTGACTCGTGTCGCCACTGACCGAAACCCACGCTCGCCGCAAACCCAACCTCAAAAGCTTTTGCCTGATCGCAACGACCAAGAATTCGATTTTTTTTCTTTTCAGATCCCTGATGCCTCGCCTGCTCAAAACTCTAGCCAAAACGCCTCCAAGCACCCACCGACGTCGCCTTCACGCCCCTGCGCCACGTCGACGCTTCTCATGCGCCACGCGACCACAAATCCAAACGCGGCTTGATGTTGTTATGCGATTTGGGTTTGATTCGTTTCTATTTTTTCTCAGAAGAGGATTTCGATCGGCCCTCATATTTCCCATTATGTTGAACTGAAGATTTGAGGAAGATGTAAGATAATACTCGCGATTCTATTCAGAGGTTGCCATTATTTTGAATTCGAACGAGATTTATTTTTTTCTTTGATTTTGAAGAGAAAGGGGTTCGGCTGTCAATAAAAGAAGGGACGTGATGTGAAAAGGAGGTGGCGTGCAGGAGAAGGTTTATTTAGAAATATTTTTATTTAAAATTCCAAACGTCTCGATAAATGCAACTTAAAATTTTGACTTCCTATCGAGGCGTGCCGCTAGGCGTCCATAATGTTATACGCCTACTCCGAACGCATTGGAAAAGGTTTCGAGTCCAAATTTGATCGTATGGAGAAGATAGCTTTTTGAACCAGTTAAAATATCGAACTTTCGATTTAAATTCAGCGCGTTTGCTTATCATACGGCCAAATGATCACCCCAAACACTACAAAAATTGAAATCCGATAACAATACAATATTACGGATCCAATGGAACTGATTTCGTAGAATTTCGAGACTGTGCCTCGGAGGGCTATTTTTTAATATCGATTTAAACGATATAATTTCAAAACTGATTAAATCGCCTTCAAATTCAATTCTGAAGCTTCCATTATCTTCAGTATTATCAATATAAATTTTCTAAGCCTTTAAAATATTCTTAAACAGCTTAAAACTGAAGACTCAAATTTTTATTCAACTTCAATAAATTAATTTCAATAATTAAATTACCAAATTCATAGTAAATTTTGAAATCCAAGTTAAACTAACTTTCAAATATTTAAAATCAATTAAATATTTCCAATTTCAAATGTTAAAAATTTCCGGGTCGTCACAGAGAGCACGTGTCCTAACTGCTACAGTATATTAATGCAATTATATCATTTATTTAAATTTAAATTCAAATTTAAATCGACCTCAATTCGAAGCTTAAAACTTTTACATCCTATCGAGGCACGCCGCCAGACGTTTATCATGTTATACCACTATTTCGAACGCAATGGAAAAGGTTTCGAGTCCTAAATCAGTCGTATGGAGAAGATAGCTTTTTAGACCCAGTTATTATAATGAATTTTCAATACAAATTTCAGAGAATTTATATATCGTACGATCACATGAGAGCTCCAAACACTACAATTTAAACGATATATTTTCAAAACTGAACAAAACACTTTCAAATTCAATTTTAAAACTTCTATTATCTCCAGCATTATAAATATAAATTTTACAAGCCTTTAAATTATTTTTAACAAGTTTAAAATTTTAGATCCAACCATTTACCCAATTTCCAATTATTTAATTAAATAATTAAATTACTTAATAACAAATAGTGGCATTTGAAATTCAAGTTAGAAACTTACTTTTAAATATTTAAAATCAATTAAATATTCCAATTTCAAATGTCCCAAATTCCGGATCGTCGCATTCCTCCCCCCTTAAAGAATTTCGTCTTTGAAATTACTAGATAGGAAGAATGATCCATAACTCGTTAACTATTTTTCTCAAACCCAAACAGTTTTAACAACTTCCCACAACAATCTTTTTATTAAAGACACTATCACTCTTATTAATTTACTAAACTCATCCATAGGTTCCAAACAATATCACTTTTTTAACCATTTCAAATTTTAATTTAAAACCAAATTTTAAACCAAATTTTAAACCATCAAAATTTCTTCAAAATTTTTCAAACTCCCGAATTTTTTTAAAAATTTCGCCTGCGTCTCTTTTGCATAGATAGCTCGGAACAACTACAAAATGCCTCTACGGGCCCTAAATTTCAAAAGAAAACAAAAGGCCAAGTGGCTACATCAGAAAATCATCAAATTTCATATGACAATTTAGATACATACCTTTTTGTCGGGCAATTCAAATTGATCTTCTGAAATTAAAAACATTAATTTATCCTTTGCTTTTAAATACCTGTATATCACTTAGCAATAATATCCAATCACAGCATTCAAAATTATTTTATACATTTCTTTACAACAGTTTCAATATCTATTTCATCCCTGCCCGTACGATGCATATATATCATCCGTATGTAATAACAAATTCGATCGCTTACTTGTTCACACAATTTCACTTCCGAACTTGTTTCGTTCACCCGACTTCCTAGTGCGGACTTAGATCTGTTTCTTGATCGGAAACCATCATTCTCGTTGCATAGCCACAACGATGATAGAGAATTTCGAGAATCGATCAAAAATCCATACCCTAGGCTCGCCGTCAAAAATTGAGTGAAAAATCCCAACTCGGATCAATATAACTATATCGAAATTCTGTGCTCGAATCTGGATCAAACCGTTATGCGAATAAAATAATATATGTACATCCCATGTATTTATCTCAATTGATTATCAACTATATCGATTTTCTTTTTGTTCACATTTATTCTGATTTCTATTCAATTATCCACACTTACCCTTTTCACAGCTTTACTTAACCTTCATTCAAATACTAACTTAGAATATATTTCTCAATTCCAAATTTTACTTAAGAATTTACCATTAATCTTCCTTAAGCGTAATCTAAATATTTTACACACTTAAATATTTTTTTTTTTTTAAAATCTTAAATTCTATTTATCTCATCTTAAACCATATTTAATTCATCACTTCTATAGTTGGTTCCACTTCGAATTAATTCTACAACTTCACTTTATTTAACACAATTCAAACTTAATTCCAATATTCAGTCCCATTCCATTTACTTATAAATGTAAATTCATTTGTTTATTCACAAATTTATTTTCACTTAAATAAATTTCATTTCAATAACCATTCCAGTTAGCTTACTTAAACTCATTCCCTTTAAGCTAATTTAGTTACATTCTTTTCTATTCAAAATTTTAAACTTCCATAAGTTTTCCAATTTATTTACATTCTATTTACTAACTTCTTTTAATTTTCTCCATTTAATTGATTTACTTTCCTAAGTTATTTGAGTTTCATACTTATTTAAATAAATCTTCTTCAAGTTAAATTTTTATCTAAACAACTTCAATTTTTATAAGTTTCCCAAACTTATTCATACTCCATAAACATTTTAAATGAGATTCTAGAGTTTTTAAACAATTGCGCAACATTTCAAAATCATTTTTGAAATCAATTATGTACATAATTCGTTTGCATATCAAATTAGCCTTTGCATTATAAAACCAAGCGCAATTTTGCAAACAATTTCAATTTAAACAATTTGGCAGCAATTCCTCTCTTGGATACTCGAAAATGAACATCGATGATGATGAAGTCATCACCGAAGTTATTTTCCAGCGATCGAAAAGAGTTCAGTGCTTTTACTCTTTTAAAAACCCTTTTAAAATATTTTAAATTTCAAATCCCACCAGATTTCAAATCCAATTCAAAAATATTTCCGAAATAATATCACCATTATTCCTCCAAAACCTTTGAAAATCATTTCAAACTCAAGTAATTTTAATTTCCAAAATTTCGAACTCCAAATCCTTTTAATCCCTATTCAAAAATTACTCTGGCATCTTATTTCAATTTATAAATCACACTTATAATTCACATTTCAAATTCCATTTTGTTATCTGAATTTATTTCCTTAACCTTTGGTAATGATTTCAATTCCTATTTTAAATTTCTACATAACAATGATAATATTTTAATATTATCACTTCCTAACAACCAAGCAACCATATATAACTATAATAACTTGCGGAAAATTATTTCTTCATATGCAAAAATAATTTGGGTAAAATTATTTCATTTACCCTATCTTAAAACAACACTATGTCGGTTTTCCTAGTTTAAGAGTTTAGAAACCCCTATCGACACGGTTGTACTTTCCGTACCGACCGGAATTCATAAACACTCAATCGATAAGTCAACACAATATAAAAACAATTTTTATATTCACTAACAAATACGCGCTCATATCTATTATTACACTCAAACTCATTCTAGAGCACTACGGTCTCTATTTCTAACGAGTAATCCCCACCAGAGTCATGGTTCTCGCTTAACCTTCAGCTCTGATACCACTGTAATGACCCGTAAATCCGTACCTCTTTGAGCCGACAATATTCTCTAACGATTCAACTCAAAGTGGACGGAAATACGAACCATTATGGTAAAAGAAGAAAGAGGTAGAAGAAGAAATATAAAACCAACATCAGAATCTCACAAACGCAGCAGAATAACATATAATAGGTAACAACAGATTTTATACAAAATAATCTGTAACTGAATAATACTTTACATCATCAGAGTACATGCAAACAACAGCCAAATACTGGATAGTTGTAACAACTAGTCCTCACCCAAAAGCGGACTATACATCTTATATTGCACATCGGAATATATATCAAGTACATACGATACGTCTTGCCATCCAGCTCGTCTTCTGAACTCCATATCAGTCCATTCAGAATCTGTACTGTATAATACTCGGTTTGACCCGAGCATTACAGTAAAATAACAACCGATTCGATTTGGAAAACCAGCATGAGAAAACACACTCAACTGAATTATTAAATTTTCAAAAATCCATTGAAATCAAAGGTATCTTGTAAGACCACGCCACAAATAAAGATGTCGGATTTATACCTTACGATAACCAAAACATTTTTATCAAATCCGTCTTATATTATAGTAATGTCTATAGAAAGTAAAATAGAATCTAGCTGAAATGCTTGCATCTTACGTTTGAGCAATAGTTGGGCACAATCAAAACCATACAAGCGCTTATTGGAGATTGAATTACATACAATGGCATGGCTATTAGGGTACCGCCCGCCACAGTACCTGGTCTAGATCAGAGTACTGAGGATCCACCCTGATCCCCAGCTACACAAGACCGAAGCGACCCCTTACTGGATAGTTCGAATAAGATCACCCTGCGGTTGGATCAGCAATCGCCAACACAGCCGAATAAAGGGACATCTAGACAGGGATGACCTTACCCTAATTGGTAGCTAGCCACTTTGACTTGCTGCATCTCCACTGGTTTAGCCATTCCTGATTGATGAGACTCGAGGCTATGTGTTACCTTTTTAGAACACATCTCACTTAGAATGCTCATCGTCCTCCTGACGATGTTCTGATAGCATTCATCCATACAAGTCCATTCCCGGTGCGAATGAAACAGAAGGCACTACTCCTACTACATCCATTTTGGAATCACCCTCGGGATTAGTAGCGAATCACCCTCGAGATTAGTAGCGAATCACCCTTGGGATTAGTAGCGATTAGCCCTTGCACTTCACTACTCCATCTTCGACTCCAAGCTCTTGTCTTCCTCACGAAAACGTTCAAACCGAATCGAAGTGGTTTTCGAGAAATTAATCCCGATCCTGGTCTCTTCGACACGATCAGCGCATTGGCCAATATTGATAGCCGGTTATTTAATTATGAAATAACATCCACAAATAATCATCAGGCCTTAATAATTTCCCAAATTGTTTATTCCATAATATCTTCGCAAGATATTTTTTTTACACTTCAACCCTTTGAAATAGTTTTCAAATCATTTTTCTCTCGCGGAATAAATTTCCACCCAATTGTTTATTCCACTGAAAATCACCAAGTCTTAACACTTAGATTTTTAAATAATTTAAATCACTTTATCCAAATCTATATATATACTTTAAAACACTTAAAATAAAAACTATTTAAAACACTTTATTTAAAATGCTAGTTATGAAATTCTATGCCAACTATTCAAATAAATACGTAAGCCAAACTACTTTTTAAATATAGCTACTTTATAAAATATAAATATTTAATAATTATCTTTCAAATCATAATACCAAATTAATCTTTAAAATAATTATTACTATAACTAACTTAATAAATATTTACCTTTAAAATTTTAAACAACTTAAACAATAATTTCTCAAAAACATTCTCTTAAAACAACTTTAAAACTTTTAACGTATACTTAAAAAATCTGCTTTGAAACATACTTGGCTTTTCAGGAAAATACACTTTCCATTCCAAAATAGTACATTTAATCAGCTAATAAATCCTTCTCGATTTATCCCAATTTACATCCCAAATCCGTAAATTTTCTTTTCCTCGCTTTTAAAAATAAACCACCATTTATTTTTAAAACAAATTACCCATTCCTTCATAAATTCCCATCGTGAATTTATACTTTCAAATTTATCCACTGATAAATAATTCACTTTATTTATAACCCAGTTATAATTTACATACCCTCATTCTCTTTTAATTACTGTTTCAAATCACTTAATCGATTTAAAAATCGATTTTCTAAATTTAATTCCCCATGGAATTTATTTCTCGATTTATTCATGTTTATTCGAAATCTATTAATTCCAAATTTACTTCTTAATTATGATTTAAAATCTTATTTAAAACTGAAAATATAAATTTCATACTTTATTTCAAAATTCTTCTTATATTTCTTCCCAATATTTTAAATCTTGAATTTAAAATAATTCCTCAAATTCTTAACAATATAACTTAAGTCTTCAAATTCATTTTTCCCCACTTATTCAAAAAAAATTCCCATACTCGGAATTTATTCGATAGGATTTTAAAATAAAGCTTTTATTCTTTTCCAAATTCATTCCTTGATTTATCTAAAATTATTTTACTTAAAATTTCACGCTTTATATCTCTTTCAAAAATCAGCTCTTTATATTTTTGATAACTCAATATACCCAAATATATTCAATCAAACCATATTATCCAATATTTTTCAATTCCCAATATAATCAATAATCTATCACGAATAATCAGTGAATCATATCACTGAATATGAAAGTAAATTCCAACATTTTGAGGAATCCAGTTGGATCCCTCCAACCCGTTTCCCTACATCCACATAGCACAATATAAAAATACCAATCCCGCTTCGAGGGGGATATCGCGGTATATAGGATCATCCGCTATTATGCGGGGCGCATAGGGTCTCATCCGCTATATAATGCGGGAATCAATCACTCCAATATATAAATATACTATTATATATAATATCACATCCAGTCAATTCAATCATTCAACCAATAATTTAAATTTAACTATTAAAATTTAAATGGTAATCCAAATGAGTGAGATTAACTCACCTTTGATTTTTGTTTTGCACCCAATCCAAACCGGCTTGCCTCTCCACTATTTGACATTGTACAAACATTTGCATGGTTTGTTAATATTCGAAATAATCGAGCAACCAATTATCATTTAAAAAATTTATTAGCTAATAATTTAGTTAAAAAAATATTCTTAGCGACCAAAATAATTAAATAAGTTTATTAAACAAATTAATCTCCATTATTTTTAAATTAGTAGATTTATAATGTGTATGTGACATTTATTTTTTTATATTATTATTTTTTTCCACTTTAAAAATACATATATGTACTGAAAAAAATAAATTATAGATTTTGAAAATTAGATTTTACATAGACTTTACGCTTTTAAAATTCCTATATTATATTTTCAACTTTCTATATAAAATAATTTCTTCACGTTTCCTGTAAATAACAACAGCGGCTTACTTTGCTGTATATACATATATATACATATGCATACATATATATATATAACATGTTTATATCTTTTTGTTATATATTTAATTACTATTATTTTTCTGTTAATCCAAACTAATAAAATGCTCAGCTAAGAAAACAAGGATTTGTTAGTCCGTGAGATGATGGTTTTGATGACAACAACCTTAGAATAGATTATAAAACATAAATACAGACATTATAAGTTTAGATATATATGTATATGCAGGATTTAACCATGCAGGTACCAAGAATGAAGACTGTACAGTATAGAGATTCAAGATATTAAGATAGAAAACTCATGGGTATCAAGATTATCAAGAGTTCAAGATTTCAAGGTTAAGTATTTTTATTAGGAATTTTGTTAAAACTGATAAAAAAGCAATGGCATCTTAAAATCCAATTTATTCGTGGAATGGAATCCACTTTGAGCCTGTTAAAAGGATGGAACCCTAAGTAGGATGGAACCTACGAAAAATCTAGTGGAACATTGTTTTGTATCCACTAACTTTTTATTCAAAATGATTTTACAAAATTATCTTGTTTTCAAAATGATTTCAAAACTTTTCTTTTAAAAACATCAAAACCCTCTATCTTGATTTTAAATAATTTTAGCCTCAAAATTATCTTTAATTTCAAAGTCAAAATTACTCCTGATTTTAAACTATCTTTTAAATATAATATATTTAACTTTTAAATATTTATACTTAGATTTAAATATAAAATTATAGTTAAATTCTATATATATTATTCTCTATATTTACTTATGAATTTTAACTATAGTCAAGTATATTTATAAAGTTTAAAATAGTTTTAATATAAAATAAAAGTTATTTTCAAAGAAAAACAAAACACCAAAAAATCCTTTGGGATGTCGACATGCCCAAGTACCCCATGTCGACATGGTGTCAGTTGAGTTCAAAATTTAAATTTCAAAAGAAGTGTCTATTCGTCATAACTCTTCATGAATGGACATGGTTGTTGTTCTTCTATAAATAGGGGTTAGTTTCAATGAATTTTATAACAGATTTTCTGGTTTTTCACTCCTCTTCTTCTTCCATATTTCTTAATACATATTCTTACCATTACTCTACCGAAATCAACATTGAATCGAACTCGATTACTTCTAGTTTCATTCTCTATCATTGTCTCTACAAGGTTCTCAGTGCTATTCAGAGTTATAGGCTTTTTGTAATCTATCAAAAGAGAAAAGGTGTGATTGTAGCCTTGAAAATCAATCAAAAGAGAAAAGGTGTGATTGTAGCCTTGGTAAATCAATTGAGTAAACTTGTGGCCCGGAAATCAAGTATCTCTACCCAGAGGATAGAAATTCTGAAGGGTGTATCTCGTAGCCTTGAAACCGAGGGTGTAATTGTACAATTGCTTTTGAAAGGAAATCCGTACTTGTGTTGCGGGACTGGATGTAAGGTAACTCCGAACCAGTATAAAATCAGGTGTGTTCTTTCCTTTACTGCTTTTATTTTATTTCTACATCTGTGTTTATTTCTATGATCATATCCATGTCTGTATATTGCATACATTGGTGTCTAAATTAACATAAACTCAAAAAGATTTAGTAATTCTTTATTAACACTATTCACCCCCCTCTAGTGTTAATCCTAGCCTTAAGATCCGTAATCCGCAATTTCTCACAATTTGTATCGGAGCAAGGTTTTCAAAGTTTCATAATCTGATTTTTGAAAAGTTTTCAAAATGGCTATCAACATTGGTAATGTTACTAACACTAGTATCCATGTCACTAGTTCATTTGTAGAGGGTCAGTCTACTGTCAGACCGCCACTTTTTAATGGCAGTAACTATGCATATTGGGCATGTAGGATGAAAATATACTTGCAATCTATAGGATTAGACACTTGGAATATCACACAAACTGAATATTCTGAACCCACAACTAATTTTGCACAGTGGACTGTTGAGCAAAAGACTGTTGCACAAAATAATTTGAAGGCAATGAATATTTTGTTTTGTTCACTAGATAGAAATGAATTCAATAGAGTTTCAGTTTGTAAGTCTGCATATGAAATCTGGAAAACTTTGCAAGTTACTCACGAAGGAACAAGCAAAGTTAAACAGACCAAAATTTCCATGCTCACAAATCATTATTTAAAATGAATCCTAATGAGTCTATTTCGGATATGTATAGTAGATTTCAGGATATTGTGCATTCTCTTATATCTTTGGGAAATGAATTTTCTGAAGAAGATCAAGTCAGAAAGATTTTAAATTCTCCAACCCCAGAATGGGATCAAAAGACACTTGCGATCGAAGAGGCAAATGACATCAGTACTTTAAAGATAGAAGAATTAATTGGAAATCTATTGTCGTATGAAGTTCAAATGATCGGGAGAAGAGAAAGTAAAGCATATGAAAAGAAATCAATGGAATTCAATGCATTGACCGATGGATCAGACTCAAACAGCGATAACGATGAAGAGATAGCCTTTATGACTAGAAATTTTAGGAAATTCCTGAAATAAAGAGAGATGAATAATCTCAAGAGAAACAACTATAAGAACTCTGGAAATCAGAATGTAGTGACAAATAATGACAAATGTTACAATTGTGATAAACCAGGCCATTTCAAAAGAGACTGTCTGTATCCAGATAGACAAAATTCTCCTATGAACAATGATCCAGCAAAGAAATAGAAACGTGCATTTACTGCTACTCTAGATGACTCAGACTCGTCCTCAAGTGATGATGATCAGAAGACAGATAATTCGAATTTGTGTTTCACAGCTGTTCATGACTCCGACGAATTCAAAGAGACGGACTCAGAAAAAGGTACACGTTTACAATACAATTAGTTGAAATTGCTTGCTTAGAATTAGTTGCTTGATTGTTTGATTGATTGATTTTGAATTGGTGTGTTGTTTGAATTTAAAATATGTTTTCTATTATTTTTTCCTTTATTTTATTATTATTTTTATTATTTTTTAATGGTATAATAATATTTTCTGAAATATACTTGAAGTTTAATAATATTTCAAATATATATATAGGCATTAAAAATAATTATATATATATATATTAGAGTTCTTAGGAAAAATCAATTCATGAAAATTCAAAGGCACATGTCGACATGGTCCCTACCATGATGTCGACATGGGTACCTGAATTTGAATTTCAAATTTTGAATTCAAATGTTTGAATCTTCCTCCATCTTTTCACTTCATTCAATTTTCTGAAAAGCTACCTTTTGACCAGAGAATATGTCCTTTAAGAATCTATTTATTCACTATCTTTTATCATATCTCTTCACTCTCATTTTCAAATTCAAACTCTCTCTTCATAACTTCAAGCTCTCTACTCTCTACTTTAAATGGCTTCTTCAAGCAACCCCTCCACCATGAGAATTTCCAGAAAAATCAAAGAGCAATTATTCAATGATCCGGAGGCAATGAAAGCATACATCAATTATGCTTCAAGATTTTTCTTTTTATGAACTTGATTCTCTTTTTGCAAACAATGGAGTTCTTAGTCTTATTGATGCTTCTCAAAATGATTTTGTTCGTTATCCAAATCTTGTCAAAATTTTCTATGCTAATTTAAACCGTGGATTTTATCATGGAAATGAGGATGAAATTTGGAGTAGTGTCAAAGGCACTAGAATTATTTTGGATTGTGATCTTTTGGGTACCATTCTCAATTGCAAGTGTACGGGAATGGATCTTTCTAATTTTAAAATCGATGAAAATGATCGTGAGACATTTCATCACATTTTCGAAGGAATTGATAATTTTGAATTCAAAAATCGAAATTTTCGTCCAAAGGCAAGAATTGTCAATCTTCTTTTGCAACATACTTTGACCCCAAGATCGAGGAATTTTAACAATCCTACTTCAAAAGTTTGCAAAGCTCTTTTTGCTATTTTTGAAAATTATGACATAAATTGGACGCAAGTTATTTTGGATGAACTTCGTCCTAAAAATCTTGAAATGGGTGAGAATACTTTATACCATAGAATTTATCTCACTCAGATTTTTAACTATTTTGGAGTGGATTTCAAAGGCGAAGAATTTGTTTCTAGAAAAGTTTTCAATCATTCCAACATTTCGCTTATGAAAATTCCTTTTGTTTTTCAACCTTATGAGACCCTCGCGGAAAAAGAAGAGCGATTGGCTCATGAGGAAAAGGAAGAAGAGGAAAAGGAAGAAGAAGAAGAAGGGGATGAAATGGAAATTGAAGAAGAAGAAGAAGAAGAAGGTGAAACCTCTTTGGAAAGCATTGACTATCCTCCTAATCCATCCACCAAAACACTTCTCAAAAACCAAAAAACGAATTGTTGAAAATCAACGGATTCTTAAAAGATCCGTTAGTAAGAAGTTGGACAAAGATTCATCCAAGATGAACAAGTTTATTTCCAAATTCAGCAAGAAACTTGGAGTATCTTCATCATCATCATCCTCTAACTAGTTTTATCTTTTCGTATCTTGTTGTATTTATTTTAGTTTGCTTTATTTCGAATGTTCATGTAGTTTGTTGTGTGCTTGATCGTTGTATTATCGTAGTATGCAATGAAATGAAATTTCCTTTCTGTTATCTACCTTATCTCCAGAATAAATGTTAGTATATTATATAAATATATATATATATACACACACACAATTTTTCATAAAATCAAATTAGTCATAATTTTACACTAACCCATGTCGACATCCTCTATATGACCATGTCGACATGTACTGGTCAGAAATGACAATTGATTTTGAATTTGAAATTTGAATAACTTTCAAATGTCTATTCATTTCAAACGAATTTCTACACCTATAAATACCTATTTCTTCCAGAATTCTTCGCTGAAATTTATTTCTTACAATCTATATCCTTTATTTCTTCCACAAATTCAACTGTGGCTAATCGTATTCACAATCTATCCGAAAATCTTGAAGAAACCCTTAATTCGTTCAAGAATATTCTCTCGTTTATTCTACGTAACCAGCGTCACTTAGAATTGAGTCAAATGCAGATGATCAAGGAACAAGAAAAGCACTTCGATGCGATACGATGGATGATCTCCTCTATACACAAGGATGATAACGAAGCACATCCTCCTGTCTCTCTCACCAATGACAATGATAATTGGGATGCTATTAAGGCAGACCCAAACTTTGGAGAAGAAGGATGGGTGGAAGTTCCACGTAACATTTGATTTTTATTTGTTTGCTTTGATTGATTTGGTCTGGATTGATACTCTGTGTGGATTGATTTCTTGATATTGGTTTGAAGTTTGTTGTATAAAACATATATATACATTGAAATGTATATAGTCTTTGATTAGTTATCATGTTCATAAGTATAATTATTTCTTAATCTATATATTATATATTCCGTTGTATAGTTTATCAATGCAGGTACTGAAGCCCAAGAATGAGGGGGAGTGAGTTTTTTGTTGATGACAAAGGGGGAGAAATATAAAATAGGATAGTTAGACATAAATTAAGGGGAGGTTATTAGTTTTTGGGGGAGTTATTAGGATAGAAGTAATATTTTATAAACAAAGGTTGTCATCATCAAAAAGGGAGAGATTGTTAGTCCGTGAGATGATGGTTTTGATGACAACAACCTTAGAATAGATTATAAAATATAAATACTGACATTATAAGTTTAGATATATATGTATATGTAGAATTTAACCATGCAGGTACCAAGAATGAAGACTGTACAGTATAGAGATTCAAGATATCAAGATGGTTAACAATGTAACTTACCTTAATTGTATTTAATCGTATAATACAATTGCATTCAATACAACTTACCTTAATTTTTCAAATGTTAACAATGTAATTGAATAATATACAATATAAAAAGATTTTATAAATAAAATTTGAGTGGTTATAATAAATGTTATACACTTAATTTTTAATTATAAAATGATTAACAGAGGTAAATAGAATAAATGGGTAATTGAATAACTTACAATAAAATAATGTTAAAATAACTAAGAATAAAAGAAAGCAGTTATAATAAGTGTAAGCATATTTAACATAAGTGATAAATATATTGAGCGGAATAAATATAATTTTAATTAGGAATAAAGAAGAATAAGATTTATTAAGTACATTGTGAATGTAATAAATGATTATTTTTCAAACCTATGGTTTAAAAAATTGTTAATTTAAGACGATTGGATAATAAGATAATGAAATTTGAGATAGTTAACGATTTATTTAATTTATGAAAAAAAAGAAAAAAAAATTAAGTTGAAATTTCCATGCTTTTAAATCTATTTCCTTATTTTGTCTTTCAAACTATCTTTTGGTTGTCCTTATCACCTTATCTTGCTATAGACTGGTATAGGCATCTTTCTATAATCTTTCTATAATCTTTGATAATTTACACCTTGCGAAACTTACCTATAACAACAGTTATCAGGTATAATTTTCAATCTTCTTGTCATCTTATCTTAACCCTATTTCTCTATCCTTTTCTGTGCTTTTCCGTACCTCATCCCTTTTCGAGGATGAAAAGTTTTGAGTGAGGGAGAGTATAACAACCCTAGATTTTTGTATATTATTTAAATTGGACTTTCTTTTATTTTTAAATTATTTTAAATTTGTTTTATTTCAAACATTTCATTTTTAAATATAAATGATGATTATTAAGTGATTTATAGTTCAAATTGGTAAAAATTGAATATTTTACTGAAAAGTGAATTTCTACTCAAACTGTTTAAACTTTGACTTTTAAAATTTAAAATTAAAACATTTTAAATTTTAAATTTTATCTTTTATTATGAAAATAGATGTAATGACTTGAACACTGCTTTTCATTTCGTTGGAAACGAACTTAAACTGTAAAAGTTATGTATATTTCAATATTGAGCGCAATTTGTTCATTCTGCAATTTTGTTATTTTAAATTGTATAAATTATATTTTCTTTGTCATATTTTATTTTAATATGTATTAATATGTTATTTTATGTATATTTTTGTCTTTTAATATTTTTAAAGTGAGGTAGAAATTTTTCTAGAGTTAGTAGCATTTTTCTTGTAATTTTCATGCCCTGTTTTCAATTTTATACATTTTCTTTTGTTCTTTTTCTATTTTTCTCCAATTTAATTATTTATTATATTTTGAAAATGATAAATAAATTATTTTAATTCAAATTTTCACTTCATAATATTTTTAAAATGAAGTGGATATTTTTCCAAGACTAGTAGTGATTTATTTGTAATTTCTGAACACTATTTTGTATTTTTAAGTAATTTCTTTCATTCTTTTTATATTTTCTTTAAAATTTATTATTTATTTTCTTATATTTTTACTTGGTTTCGGTTTTTAAAGGTGTTTGCTAATTTATTTTGTTTTTATTTGATCTTTAGAAACGGAAATGTGAAACGTTTAAGGCATTTCATTTCTAGACGTTTCGTTTCTAGACGTTTCGTTGTCCAAAAACGTTTCAATGCCATAACCATATCATTTATTCATTTTGGCTGCCCATTTTCAGTTTTATAGCCGTGTATTATATTACTTTTCACATGAAAAACTACTCAGCACTTCTCATTCTCATGGCTTCTTCAAACTTCCTTGGTAATGGCCTCCTCTCTTCTCTCTTTTTCTTCTTCCTTTTTCTATTATTTTGCTTTATTTTTGCCTTGCTTCTTTTACTTTGCTTGGCCTAACACCTCCACCTTCCTCCTCCCCTTCCACGGCTTCAAATCCCTCTCTCCTCCTCTGACCAGATCAGGCCATGGCCTTTAAATGAAGACAAACACCTCAAAAGTTGCACAAAACTCCTTAAAAACATGTCTAGCCACCTAATCTTCATCACCATCACCTTAGATGACCTTAGCCACCTCTTATTGCTCCACCACCACCTTGACACACCCCTAACCATCACTTTCATCCTCTGTCCAGATCTGAAACATGCCATAAATGTAACGACCCGTATTTTACGTATCGAAAGATCGTAAAACTGTTGTCATTAGGTCGTTAGTGTTGATAAGCCGTCCAGAGTTGAGTCGTACAGTAGCTTAAGTCGTGCATTAGCTTAGGTCGTGTAGTAGTTTAGGTCGGATGAGCGACTCAAGAGATGGGAGCGACCGAAGGAAGTTAGCAGCATAAGCGAGCGACTTAAGGGTTAACGACTTAAGAATAGGTGAGCGGCTTAAGGAGGTGAGTGACTTAATAGAATTAGCAGTTTAGGAGTTAGCGACCTAGGATCTAGCGGTAACGACCTAGGAGTTAACGGCATAAGCGGGTTAACGACCTAAGGAGAATAGGACTGTGGAGCGACTTAAGGACTTAAGGAAGGTAGGCCGGTTAAGCGAGCTAATGATCTACTTAGCGACCTAGGGGATGATGGCTTGGGTCGTTCTAGTTAGGTCGTAAACGACCTAAGTTAGAATCTGTGTAGTTAGATCATGGACGAGATAAGGTGTTAGGTCTCTGTAACATCCCGCCTTTTTCGCACACTTTAAATCGACACACGTGCCAATTCAAACCATACGGAAGGGCGGATTGTTATGGGATAAATAAGAAAAAAACAGAGAAGAAAAAAAAACTAAACAGAATCTCACAGCGGAAGGATAAAATATAATAATCAAATATACAGTTTATAAATCTGTTTACAAAACCATTTATATAATACATATCAGAGTTACACATACCAATAACAATGCAGCGAAACAGTGTGTAGTGCACTAGTATAAATAATAATAGTATAAATCTTCGTCTTCGTCCTCCAGAACTAAATCTTGCAATCCTGAAACGCTCGGACCGACCCGAGCGAATTTGAAAAGACAAAAACACTCGAGTCAGAACTAAAAGATCTTATGTGAGTTAAATTAACAGAAATAAATATGAGTGCAGTAACTCAAGAGATGCTCGGGATTTACATCTCCTAAGGATCCGTTAAACTATTTACTATGTAGTATATTGCGCTATTATAATAGTGTCTATTTGTAAAATAAACTTACTTTTTAATAGCGTTAAGGGGTTACCCATATAGCCCTTAACACAGAATATATTCCCATAGTCTATACAGTACCGTAATCTCCCCCATACTGGGCGTCGTCAGAGGGCACTCCATAGATATGGTACAAAACCAAAATCGTATAAGGCGTGCTAGGGTAGGTGACACGGCACAACTAGGCAATGCCAGGGTAGATATACCAATTGCTATCCGGGCTGGTGGCAACGCGTAGCCACAGCTACCGCCCACCTCGAACTAACACCCCCAAATCAAAGAAATCAATAGTGGCCACCGAATCAAATCCAAAGTCAGAGTATAGTATCGAAGGAGTGCGTTCGATCAGAGGAATGACCTCATTGGCCCGAGAATCACTCATGTTTTAGCCACCTTATGCCAACTCACGGGAGTTGGGTCCACGTATTTACCTTACAGGAAACGTCGCCACCAACCTACTTCATTCTGGAATCTCCACCGCGTACACGGTTAGTCAAAGTGGTTTTCGGTATCGACAGAGAGTATGTCCATATCCGATCCCGGTCTCTTTGCCAACCCATCGTTATTATAACACCGCGGTCATTTAAAAATAGTTTATACTTTAAAACCAGAATAAAATTTTCCATTTCAAAACTATGAATATGATATCAATTTAAACCCAAAACAATATGATATCATTTTATCTCAAATATAATTCTTTTCCAAAATCATGCTGGTTTACAATTTAAAATATCTGGAAACCAAATATTTGAAATATACTTTCAAAGCATAACATTTCGAAATTCAAAATTTTAAAACCATAACTTCTAAAACTTGAATGGTTTGGATATTCAACAAATGTAAAATAAATGGTTTAACTTTAAAGTTACTTTGTAAAGAAAAATAATTTCCATGGCTTTTCAAATATATTTCTTTTTTTAAAGTTTAAACCATAATTTAAATATCACTTCAAGTTCCAAAAACCCCTTCAATTTCTATATATATATATATATATATATATATCCATTTGGAGTATTAATATTTCAAAACTAAAGTTGGATTTTCTTCTTTCAACAATTAATATTCTATTATTTAGTCTTGAATATTCATACAAATTCCATAAATAAAACTCCAATTTCTAGCAATTAAATATTTTCTCAAATTTACTTTATACTAGAATTTTCATTTTTAATTCATCTTGGAAAATTCAGTTATAAATATCATACCTTAAAATTTCCAAACTTAAACATATAAGATAAATTTCCAAATTCCATTTTCTCAATTTTTCATTTTTTATTCAACAGGTTTATACACAACTTAATTTTCAAATTTTTAACTTCATATGTATATATATCGAAGAATAATATTTTATAAAATATCAAAATCAAATTTTTATAAACTGTATCTCATCCAAACCATAGAAATCACTTTAAAATAATTTATATATAGACCACGGTGCCTGTATATACTTTTCTATCCTATGGTCAAGTGATACGGATATTTATCATTTCAATCCGCAATTTAAAAATAAAATTTTGCGGTTGTATATCATTTCAAACCACAATCCCGAATGAAACGAAAAATGCATGATAACTTGCAGTTTAATGATATAAAATAAAACATCCATTCATCAACATCATCCATCATCCAAATCACAATCATCATCCAATAATAATTCAATATCCATATATATCTGATAATATATATCAGGTAATAACTGGCGGTTATATTCAAAAATAAATTAAATCAACTATTAAACTAATAGTTTAGATTTAGTAATAAATTTTATAACTGTTTACTAGCAGTTCCTATGCAAATAAATAAATTCTAACTGTCAATTATTATGCAATAAATAAAATAAATTAACAGTTAAATTAAATAACGCGATTTAGCAAATATGATGAACAAAACATGCCAAACAGTTATAAATAAATTTCTACTCATATCTAAAATAAATTTAACAAACATAAAAACTTTAGAAGTTGTGAGTGGGTTAAAACACCCACCTTTTTGAATTTAAATTGAACTCAAATCAAATTTAAACCCAAAAATTGGACAGTCTCCAAATTCATCCAAACTAGTGCCAAAACGTCAGAAATTCCGATATGATCCCATCAAAACAAACCGCGCGCGAATCCGAGCTCGTATGCAAAAGTTATGAAAATTTGAAAAATGGAAAATTCTGGTCCTGGGTCGACTTCGGGTTCAACTTCGGTGCGCCGCCTCAATTCCCCGTTGCTTGCTTGGAGTTTTCGCCAAAACGACCCGGAGCGACCCGAGTCATTTTCTTCCTGACCCGAAGTTGCTCTAGGGTTTTCTCCCCTGAAACCCGAAGCGCGACCAGAAGCTGCTGCAGATCCGCAAACCTTTTTTTTTTTTTGAAATTGAAATTATTTTTTTGGAATTTGGAATTAGGATTTTTTTTTTCTGCCATTAGAATGAGGAGTTGAGAAGGAGATGTACGTATAGAAAAATGAAAATAAGGAGTGGCTAGGGTTTATAACAGGTTATATATAGACAAGGCTGAAAAATAATAGATGGATCGGATTGGATCTAAACATAAGTTTAAATTTAGGCATAAACATATATGCAATAAACTAGCATTAAATTTTGAAACGTGAATTGATTTAATTGGAAATAAATTAGCCAAATGTTCTTATTCCATCAAATTTTATTTACTGAAGGTTGCACTTAATCTAATTTATACATCTTGCCCCTTTTCTCTTTAAATCAATAAATCTTCATATAGTATATAGATTTATCATAAATTTTATCTATTCTTCCTTTTTAGGCAATGTTCTATATATTAGATTTCATTTAAATGCAATAAATCATACTATCGTAGTTATATCCAATTAAATAAATAAATGTTGATTCCTACTCTTTTTATCCAACAATTGTTTACGTTTTATTCCATAAATACTTCTACACACATCCTGGATTTTGTGTAAATGGTTGTAACGTTAAATCTTGTCTACTTCCCATTTTATTTTTAAGGTTTCTAAAACCGATTAATATTATTTCCCTAGTCCAAACACCCTTTTGCCCAATTTATATTAACATATCCTTAAATTAGATTAATTCCTATTGATGTAATAGTTAAACATAAATTTCACTTATTTGAAATAAATCCACAATTTAATTTCAAATAAATCAATAAATTTTGGTTTATCACTTCTTAAATACCCAATCGTCATAATCTAATTAAAACTACATTTATCACATTTTATAGAATTTACCATCTTAAGTGACAAATCAAAACTACCCTAACTGCACAAATTTAGGGTAATTAATTTCAATTGCTTTCTCATTAAACTACATAAATTATCCAAATGAAACCTAAGTGAAACGTTTATTTATTTAAAAATCTTACTGTTTAAATGAATTTATCCTTTACGGTATAATTTACATTTGACTTGATTTCTCATTTATTTTGCAAAACGGTAAATTCCAATTGCTACCAACATTATATTTAATATAAATTTGAATCCAAATCATTGGTATTGCACAACCTTATTGCGTACATTTACATATAGTTACAACTAAGTCAATACACTGATTTCATGAATTCATAAATTAATCCACAAATTTCCACTGACTCTTTATTATAAACCCAAATCTGCAATTCATCACCTTATATTAATGTCATCAAATTTTTATTTATTATTATAACTTTACGTTAAACTACTATTCAATGTATATTTATTCATCAATCAAATCCGATATTTACTTTCTATCCTTCTATTTGATAAAAAAATCCAGTATACCTTTACATACATTCATTTATGGGTATTGCATTGAAATTAAATTTTTTAGCCAATACCACATTATTACCATTTATTACAATTGGATTCCTAATTTTATTCAATACCCTGAATAAATAACATAAATATCAATCATGTTCTTACTTTTGTTTCTCTCATATTTAAAAATCAAATTATAGCATTTAACTTATTTTATTGGATAGATATTTTATTCAAGTCATAAATATGATACCTTAATTTATTTAAATTTCCATTTACAACTTTTATTGCACTAAATCAAATTAATACTTTCTTAAATTTCTCTTATTAGATCTTCTATCCAGGTAAGAATCATTTTCCTACTTACTTCATTTGAATATTATACAAATTTCTATATAAATAGGTTTTTAAGGCATCATTCATATAATTTATTTTAGCCTTTATTTCAATATTTGTTTATAAAGTGAAAATTTTCCACTAAATTAAATTACAAAGCTCATAAATCCAACCTAGTTAAATTCATGAATTATACGGGTCGTTACACTCTCCCCCACTCAAAACTTTTCGTCTCCGAAAAGGAAAAAGAAGGGAAAAGAAGAATTAAGAAAGCAATATCATATCAAATATTAAATTTATAAACAAATAAATTTACAAAATTAATTTAGATAAAATATACTAATTTATAATCATTAAATTTTTTTTATATACTCAAACTAATAAACTTTGGAAAACTTTTTCAAGATATTTTCTAAGTCCAAAATTTACGGAAAATTTTGGCAGAGTCTCCTTTGTACGGGGAGGCTCGGGAGAAAATATAATATCAAATATATCAAAATATCTCATATAATATCCAAAATATAATATCCCAACACGGGAAAATATATAAAATAGCGCTATAAACCGTAATCCGAAACGTACATATTTGTCGGGCAATTTACGCTTAATTTATGGAACCAAAAGCAGTAGCAGTTGCTTCCATAACCTGCATTTCATTTATAAAATCCAAAGGGTTAACAATTTATATAAAATAAAATATTTAAGTGGTTTCCATCACTAATACAAAACAATACAACAACCATCATTTTTAACAGCAGCATACACAACAAATTCAAAGCAACCATTCAACCAAACAAATAAATAGTCGTTCGGGTTCAAAACCTTTAAATCGTACGAAATGAAGAAAACCATCAAGTGCATCATTTAATCAACAGTCTAAGATAAACTAAATAGATTATTCATTCACTCCAAATTAGATTTTCAAAGTATTTTACCCAAACAACCATAACCAAACAACAACAATTCAAACAACAATCAACTTAACCTTTTATTAATTTCATACCTTTGTTGTTTAATTTCTCTTTTTATTCATACCACATAAATTTTCCTTTTATAATTTATATTTATTTCTAACAAACTTTAAATTTTATTTTCTCATTCAGTGGTTGTTTCCTTTATTTCTACTTATTACTTACAATTATTCATTTTCATTTATTCGGGTCATGTAAGTTTCTTTTATTTGTATTATATTTAATGCACTTCTCAATTTCAATCATTTATTTAATGCTTACATTTCTATTATAATTAATTATAGTAACCCTTTTTTAATTACACTTAAATTCTTAACCTTATAATATCCATTCCCATAAGTAAAGGATTTTATTAATTCATTCACTAACGTTTTGCAGTCATTTATTTTTCTTTTTACTTAAAATTTCTCAATTCCATTAAATAAGGTCATGCCAGTTTCCCCCCTTTTCACTATAATTATTCATTTATTTATTATCACATGATCTCATTTAGTTACCCTTTAATTACTTAAGTTTAAATCATCTATTTGTCATACTTACCTTTAATTATATTTACTTGGTAAAATTTCAATTAATACTTAAGTTTAAACATTAAATTCTTATTTAAAATAGCAAATTCATTGAGTACTTCATTTCCTACTTTTACTTGTACAATTTTCATTACATTTCCTAATTAACATTTCAACTTTTTATATTGGTAAGTTATATATGTTAAAGAAAATGCAAATGAACTTATACAAGTTTTATCTCATCCTTTAATTAAATTTAATGTTCAACAATATTACTCTTTGTTTCATATGTTACAAATTTCAAATTTTCTTTAAATCCATTAATAACTTAGCATTAAATCTCTAACCTAAATTAGAGGTTTCAATTATTAATTACTTACCTTTTATTTTACTACAATAATTGAAACAATTAATTAATGGAAATTTAAGAATTAAATACCAGGTTAAATTTCAAATTATTTTAAAATAATAGATAAATATATTCTTACAACTTATATATCTCTAATTATATTTAAAACAATTCAAAACTTATATATTTTCGAAAATGAATCTGCAGTAAAACTACTACAATGGCCTTTTCCCTTCGAAACTCGAAAATGAAAGTCGATGATGCGGCCGCCATCACCGAAATTATTTTCCAACGACAAAGAGGAAAGTACAAAACTTATTTTCTCCAAAAATCATCTTTAAAACAATTGTTCCGAATTATATTAAAATATTTATATCATAAAGTACTTATACACAATATTATTATATTCCAAAAAAAATTTCGAAAGAAATTTCAAAACCCCGGAACTTAAGCCCTAAATTTCCAGATTTCATTTATTTTACTTTCAACTTAGTTTCAACTATTATTTATATTTTCATTACCTAACACCCAATCTATAGCAACCAAATATATGTCATTATAAAATATTTTTATATATAGAAAATATAATAGGCAAAGTTATTTCATTCACCTATTTTAAAATCAAATATTATGTCGGTCTATCCTATTAAGTGTTTAGAAATCCCTATTGATGTCACAGCGTCCCATGCACCAACTAGAATTTATAAATACAAAAAGAAACAAATTAACACAATATTAAAATCTTTTTATAACACTAACAAATACGCTCTCTTATATATATACACTCAGCGACTCCCATAGGGTATCACTGCCCTATTAGTAAAGAGTCAAACCCCACAAAGCTAAGGTTTATCGCTAAACCAAAGCTCTGATACCAGCTGTAACATCCCGCCTTTTTCGCACACTTTAAATCGACACACGTGCCAATTCAAACCATACGGAAGGGCGGATTGTTATGGGGTAAATAAGAAAAAAACAGAGAAGAAAAAAAACTAAACAGAATCTCACAGCGGAAGGATAAAATATAATAATCAAATATACAGTTTATAAATCTGTTTACAAAACCATTTATATAATACATATCAGAGTTACACATACCAATAACAATGCAGCGGAACAGTGTGTAGTGCACTAGTATAAATAATAATAATATAAATCTTCGTCTTCATCCTCCAGAGCTAAATCTTGCAATCCTGAAACGCTCGGACCGACCCGAGCGAATTTGAAAAGACAAAAACACTCGAGTCAGAACTAAAAGATCTTATGTGAGTTAAATTAACAGAAATAAATATGAGTGCAGTAACTCAAGAGATGCTCGGGATTTACATCTCCTAAGGATCCGTTAAACTATTTACTATGTAGTATATTGCGCTATTATAATAGTGTCTATTTGTAAAATAAACTTACTTTTTAATAGCTTAAGGGGTTACCCATATAGCCCTTAACACAGAATATATTCCCATAGTCTATACAGTACCGTAATCTCCCCCGTACTGGGCGTCGTCAGAGGGCACTCCATAGGTATGGTACAAAACCAAAATCGTATAAGGCGCGCTAGGGTAGGTGACACGGCACAACTAGGCAATGCCAGGGTAGATATACCAATTGCTATCCGGGCTGGTGGTAACGCGTAGCCGCAGCTACCGCCCACCTCGAACTAACACCCCCAAATCAAAGAAATCAATAGTGGCTACCGAATCAAATCCAAAGTCAGAGTATAGTATCGAAGGAGTACGTTCGATCAGAGGAATGACCTCATTGGCCCGAGAATCGCTCCTGTTTTAGCCACCTTATGCCAACTCACGAGAGTTGGGTCCACGTATTTACCTTACAGGAAACGTCGCCACCAACCTACTTCATTCTGGAATCTCCACCGCGTACACGGTTAGCCAAAGTGGTTTTCGGTATCGACAGAGAGTATGTCCATATCCGATCCCGGTCTCTTTGCCAACCCATCGTTATTATAACACCGCGGTCATTTAAAAATAGTTTATACTTTAAAACCAGAATAAAATTTTCCATTTCAAAACTATGAATACGATATCAATTTAAACCCAAAACAATATGATATCATTTTATCTCAAATATAATTCTTTTCCAAAATCATGCTGGTTTACAATTTAAAATATCTGGAAACCAAATATTTGAAATATACTTTCAAAGCATAACATTTCGAAATTCAAAATTTTAAAACCATAACTTCTAAAACTTGAATGGTTTGGATATTCAACAAATGTAAAATAAATGGTTTAACTTTAAAGTTACTTTGTAAAGAAAAATAATTTCCATGGCTTTTCAAATATATTTCTTTTTTTAAAGTTTAAACCATAATTTAAATATCACTTCAAGTTCCAAAAACCCCTTCAATTTCTATATATATATATATATATCCATTTGGAGTATTAATATTTCAAAACTAAAGTTGGATTTTCTTCTTTCAACAATTAATATTCTATTATTTAGTCTTGAATATTCATATAAATTCCATAAATAAAACTCCAATTTCTAGCAATTAAATATTTTCTCAAATTTACTTTATACTAGAATTTTCATTTTTAATTCATCTTGGAAAATTCAGTTATAAATATCATACCTTAAAATTTCCAAACTTAAACATATAAGATAAATTTCCAAATTCCATTTTCTCAATTTTTCATTTTTTATACAACAGGTTTATACACAACTTAATTTTCAAATTTTTAACTTCATATGTATATATATCGAAGAATAATATTTTATAAAATATCAAAATCAAATTTTTATAAACCGTATCCCATCCAAACCATAGAAATCACTTTAAAATAATTTATATATAGACCACGGTGCCTGTATATACTTTTCTATCCTATGGTCAAGTGATACGGATATTTATCATTTCAATCCGCAATTTAAAAATAAAATTTTGCGGTTGTATATCATTTCAAACCACAATCCCGAATGAAACGAAAAATGCATGATAACTTGCAGTTTAATGATATAAAATAAAACATCCATTCATCAACATCATCCATCATCCAAATCACAATCATCATCCAATAATAATTCAATATCCATATATATCTGATAATATATATCAGGTAATAACTGGCGGTTATATTCAAAAATAAATTAAATCAACTATTAAACTAACAGTTTATATTTAGTAATAAATTTTATAACTGTTTACTAGCAGTTCCTATGCAAATAAATAAATTCTAACTGTCAATTATTATGCAATAAATAAAATAAATTAACAGTTAAATTAAATAACGCGATTTAGCAAATATGATGAACAAAACATGCCAAACAGTTATAAATAAATTTCTACTCATATCTAAAATAAATTTAACAAACATAAAAACTTTAGAAGTTGTGAGTGGGTTAAAACACTTACCTTTTTGAATTTAAATTGAATTCAAATCCAATTTAAACCCAAAAATTGGACAGTCTCCAAATTCATCCAAACTAGTGCCAAAACGTCAGAAATTCCGATACGATCCCACAAAACAAACCGCGCACGAATCCGAGCTCGTATGCAAAAGTTATGAAAATTTGAAAAATGGAAAATTCTGGTCCTGGGTCGACTTCGGGTTCGACTTCGGTGCGCCGACTCAATTCCCCGGTGCTTGCTTGGAGTTTTCGCCAAAACGACCCGGAGCGACCCGAGTCATTTTCTTCCTGACCCGAAGTTGCTCTAGGGTTTTCTCCCCTGAAACCCGAAGCGCGACCAGAAGCTGCTGCATATCCGCAATTTTTTTTTTTTTGAAATTGAAATTATTTTTTTGGAATTTGGAAATTAGGTTTTTTTTTTGCCATTAGAATGAGGAGTTGAGAAGGAGATGTACGTATAGAAAAATGAAAATAAGGAGTGGCTAGGGTTTATAACATGTTATATATAGACAAGGCTGAAAAATAATAGATGGATCGGATTGGATCTAAACATAAGTTTAAATTTAGGCATAAACATATATGCAATAAACTAGCATTAAATTTTGAAACGTGAATTGATTTAATTGGAAATAAATTAGCCAAATGTTCTTATTCCATCAAATTTTATTTACTGAAGGTTGCACTTAATCTAATTTATACATCTTGCCCCTTTTCTCTTTAAATCAATAAATCTTCATATAGTATATAGATTTATCATAAATTTTATCTATTCTTCCTTTTTAGGCAATGTTCTATATATTAGATTTCATTTAAATGCAATAAATCATACTATCGTAGTTATATCCAATTAAATAAATAAATGTTGATTCCTACTCTTTTTATCCAACAATTGTTTACGTTGTATTCCATAAATACTTCTACACACATCTTGGATTTTGTGTAAATGGTTGTAACGTTAAATCTTGTCTACTTCCCATTTTATATTTAAGGTTTCTAAAACCGATTAATATTATTTCCCTAGTCCAAACACCCTTTTGCCCAATTTATATTAACATATCCTTAAATTAGATTAATTACTATTGATGTAATAGTTAAACATAAATTTCACTTATTTGAAATAAATCCACAATTTAGTTTCAAATAAATCAATAAATTTTGGTTTATCACTTCTTAAATACCCAATCGTCATAATTTAATTAAAACTACATTTATCACATTTTATAGAATTTACCATCTTAAGTGACAAATCAAAACTACCCTAACTGCACAAATTTAGGGTAATTAATTTTAATTGCTTTCCCATTAAACTACATAAATTATCCAAATGAAACCTAAGTGAAACGTTTATTTATTTAAAAATCTTACTGTTTAAATGAATTTATCCTTTACGGTATAATTTACATTTGACTTGATTTCTCATTTATTTTGCAAAACGGTAAATTCCAATTGCTACCAACATTATATTTAATATAAATTTGAATCCAAATCATTGGTATTGCACAACCTTATTGCGTACATTTACATATAGTTACAACTAAGTCAATACACTGATTTCATGAATTCATAAATTAATCCACAAATTTCCATTGACTCTTTATTATAAACCCAAATCTGCAATTCATCACCTTATATTAATGTCATCAAATTTTTATTTATTATTATAATTTTACGTTAAATTATTATTCAATGTATATTTATTCATCAATCAAATCCGATATTTACTTTCTATCCTTCTATTTGATAAAAAAATCCAGTATACCTTTACATACATTCATTTATGGGTATTGCATTGAAATTAATTTTTTTAGCCAATACTACATTATTACCATTTATTACAATTGGATTCCTAATTTTATTCAATACCCTGAATAAATAACATAAATATCAATCATGTTCTTACTTTTGTTTCTCTCATATTTAAAAATCAAATTATAGCATTTAACTTATTTTATTGGATCGATATTTTATTCAAGTCATAAATATGATACCTTAATTTATTTAAATTTCCATTTACAACTTTTATTGCACTAAATCAAATTAATACTTTCTTAAATTTCTCTTATTAGATCTTCTATCCAAGTAAGAATCATTTTCCTACTTACTTCATTTGAATATTATACAAATTTCTATATAAATAGGTTTTTAAGGCATCATTCATATAATTTATTTTAGCCTTTATTTCAATATTTGTTTATAAAGTGAAAATTTTCCACTAAATTAAATTACAAAGCTCATAAATCCAACCTAGTTAAATCCATGAATTATACGAGTCGTTACAGTCTCTGTAGTAGTTAGGTCGCGACCTTTGATAAGTCGCTAAGTCGTTGAGTGTTAGGTCGTTAGGTCGTCCAGACGACTTAGGAAGAAACGCGGCTTGTATGTTAGGTCGTGTTTGTGTTAGGTCGTTGAGTCGCGTAGAGGCTTGAGTGTTAGGTCGCACAAATGCTCGAGTTGATAGGTCGTATCTCTGTTAGGTCGTGCACGTTTTAGACCGTGTACGTTGTTGAGTAGCGTGAAGGCTTAAGGGGTTAGGTCGCGTATGCGTTAGGACGCATATATGTTAGGAAGCGCATGAGTTAGGTCGCGTGATAGCTTGAGTCGTTAGGTCGTAGGTCGGCAATTGTTAGGTCGTGAGCGACCTAAAAGCGAGCGACCTAAGGGGTGTTTCAGCCATAAATGCACGTGCTTACCTCTCTTTTTGGATCCGGATTTTGAAGCGACGAAGTTCTGCCATTTTGAGAGCTCGAGTACTACACTTCTTCACTTCTCATCTCTTCTTTAATCTAGTACTTCCTTCCATCCAAATTGAAGATCAAATCGAAGATCCAAGAGCTTAGATTGAAGATCTCCATCCATTGAAGAGAGATTTCATCGTTTGAAGCGGAATTTAGCGGATCAAGCTAGATCCTTCGCTGTCCAGATCTGAAGTGTGTTGCTTTTGAGGTGTTTAGGTGATTCGGTGAGTGGTGGTTATCTCTCACACGGACCCAAAGGAGCATATTGGATTAGTGGTTTGATTTTGTGTTAAAATAGTGATTTCCATGCATTTTCTTAAACATAAGTGTAGATCCGTTGTTCATGAAGATTTGGCATCCATTGTTATACATGTTAACCTATGCAAGTTCATCCATCAAGTTGTAGAGATAATACTTATGATTCATGCTTGTTAGATTTGGACTCTTTATTTACAAGATTGCCATTTTAGTTATAATTGCTTTTAGATCATGTTTGAATGCTTAATTACTTGGATTAATGATTGATTTGATTGATTGTTATAAATTAGTTGATTAGTGGTTGGATTTGGACAAGTTGGTCGAAGATGATTCAAAAGCTAAGGGAAAGGCTCTTGAATAGGAAAAAAGCTGCTCATGGCATATGTGGCGGATGATAAAGCTCATATGGACAGATTTGATGATGATGTTGAGATGGGACTTTGCTATGATGAAATAAAGCAAGGCATGATGTGAAGTAGTCTTGGTACAATCCAGACGGGATCATTCCAAGCATGTTGATAACTCGAGGGATGGTTCGAGTTTGTGGATAATGGTTGGCTCGAGAGGCGCTTGAGCTAGTATGAGAATAGTCGTCGAGGAGGATGACTAGAAGGCTGAGATTTCATCGTTATTGAAGGTTCTAGCAGACTCAAAGCAAGAGTACGCTGGGCAGATTCGATAGTCCCAAAAGACTACAGTTGGTGGTCGAGTACTCTGGGCAGATTCGATAGTCCTAGGCACGGGCTGCGACGACGTGCGGAGTTCTGTCTAGAACCGGGGTTACCATTAGCCCTTGACGGACGGCTGAAAGAATGTGCCGGTCATTCAATTAACGGTGGTATCGAAGCAATGATAATAGTGATAGGCAGAGTCATGGATGTTTGGATGTTTTGGTTGTATCGTCATTCGGTCTCAAGAGCGATGTTTTCTGGGTGCTTATCTGATATTGGTTTAGGCCTTAGGGGTTTGTACTTGGAAAACACCGACCTTGACTCGAGTGATAATTGCTTTACTTTAAATGTCTGATTTGCTATGTTTACTTCTGCTTAGTGTGTCTGGGGGCTATCACTGTAGAAAGAGGTGGAGTGGGAGAGTTGGGTTCCTATTCCTTTTACCTTTATGCTCTTTTGGTATGTTGATTAATTTAACGCTCACTAAGACCGTTGTCTGACTCAAGGTTGTATGTTCAACTCTTATTACCTTGGGCTGTTCATCCACTTTGGGATGGGCATACTAGGTAGCAGGTGACAGGTGTTGTTCTTAGTGACCAACGATGCTGATGACGAAGACGAGCTGGAGGCTTGCGTATTATATATATTTTTACTATATGTACTGAATGTTCCGCTGCTTGTATGATTCTCTGAGTGATATGTAGTGAGGCTTGATGTATTGACTATTCTGATGTTTGTATCAAACTATTATGAAGCGTATTTGGTGAGACTCTACTTTGTGTAGCTTCACTATACATATTTCTCTATTGTATTTTATCCATGCGCTGAGGGTAATACGATAGATTTTGCTGTCTTTACCTTACCCTGACAATCATCCATGGCTTCCTGGCACACCTTTCAGCGCACTATTTCCTTGTTTAGTGCAGGAGTCATGGGCGGTCGTCACATTTGGTATAGAGCTTTGTTTAATCGATTTTAGCCAACGCTCGCTGACGTAACTACGTATGAGAGACGTAATTGTATTTTAATGGATGATTAATATATATAAAATAGTAGCTTAGAAGGATTTAAACCCTTATGCAGTTGTTTCTCAAGGTGATTCGATTAGAATGAGTCGAAGAGGGAGACCAGCTGCTAGGGAAAGCCGTACTGCTGAGGGGGATGCTGATTATGTTGCTATGTTCGAGGCTATGATGACTTCGATCATGAGAAGGATGCCAGCTCCGGGGCCATCAGTAGATGTTGGAGTTCAAGTTCAAGCTCCAAAACCGGTGGATTTTGCTAAGTTGTGTAAAGACTATACTGCTCTTGAAGGAAAGGTTTTCTTGGGAACAGAGTCAACCATTGAAGTCCAGAGGTGGATAGATGCTTGTAAAAGAATCTTTGGTGACTTGGGAATTGAGGATGTAACCAAAAGGAAGCTCGCATCAAGACAGCTTCAGGGAAGAGCTTCTGATTGGTGGAACTCTATCACCATTGATACTCCGGAGGAAGAAATTACTTGGGTGCAATTCCAAGCCAGATTTGAAGCTAAGCTCATTTCTACAGCTCAGAAATCTATTCTGTTCAAGAAGTTTGTGGAGCTCAAGTAAGGTGGAAGACCAGTTCTTGAGTATGTTTCTGAGTTTGAAGCCTTGTCCAAGTATGCTCGGTCGTATATTGAATCTCCATATCAGAAGAACGAGAAGTTTGTGACAGGCTTGGACATTTATCTTGGGAGGCAGTTGGTGGATCATCTGGACGATCCATTTGAGAAGCTTGTGGAGAAGGCTCTCAGGCACGGGAACATGTTTCCTAAAGAAGGATCTGTTGTTGCTGTGACCAAGGAGGAGTCTAAACCACAGCAAGGTGGAAACAAGAAGAGGAAGCAGCAGCAGCAGAAGGGTGAGGATGGCTAGAAGAAGCCGAAGGGCGAAGTGACCTGCTACAACTGTCAGCAGAAGGGCCATTTCTCCAAAGATTGTAAGAATCCAAAGGTGCCGGTGAAGTGCCACAACTGTGACAAGCTGGGGCATATTAAGAAGAATTGTCCAGAACCGAGGAAGGACAGGCAGGTTGTATAAGCTTATGTTTTGGGGGCTGTGTCATCATCATCAAAAGCCCCTACTACGGAAGAGAAGGGAAAGAGTGTGGTGGTACAAGGTACTCTTTCCATTTGTGGTGTTCCAGTTAGAGTGTTGTTCGATACTGGGGCGTCACATTCTTTTGTTTGTAATGAACTTGTAGGCCGGTTGGGTTTGGAACCGGATATTGTTGATAGACCATTGGTTGTGACTAATCCAGTTGGGGGTTCGTCTTGTTTGTGTATGATATGTCGTGGTCTGGTTGTATCGAGTCATGATTGCTCTTTTGTTTGTGATTGTTTTGTTCTGAACTTTGAGGGGTTTGGAATTATTTTGGGTATGGACTGGCTTAGGAAGTATGCGGCAAAGGTTGATTGTAAAAGGTTGGAGGTGACAGTCGAGAATGTGGAAGGGCGAAGGGTTGTGATACGATGTAAGCATGAGGAAGGCGTCTTCATGAGCTTCATGTATTCGCTGGTTGTTCCACGGGATGGACTGTCATCGGTGCCAATCGCAAATGGATTTGAGGATGTCTTTGATGAGGTCAAAGGGTTACCGCCGCATAGAGAGATCGAGTTTCGCATCGATCTAGATGAAGGAGCCAGGCCTATTGTGATGCCTCTTAGGCGGATGGCGCCTAGGGAACAACAAGAGTTGAAGGTGCAAGTTGATGATTTTTACAGAAAGGATTCATTCGGCGTAGTGTGTCCGCATGGGGTGCACCAGTTGTGTTTGCAACCAAAGAGGATGGATCGTTGAGGTTGTGTGTGGATTATCGTGAACTGAATAAAGTAACTAAGAAGAACAAGTATCCATTACCGAGAATAGATGACTTGTTTGATCAGCTTCACGAAGCCAAGGTGTTTTCCCAGATGGATTTGGCAACGAGATTTCACCAATTAAGAGTGGCAAAGGATAGTGTGCCGAAGACTGCTTTTAGGACACCATATGGTTTCTTTGAGTGGTTGGTAATGCCGTTTGGATTGACCAATGCACCAGCATATTTTGTGGATCTTATGAATAGAGTGTTCAGAGATCAGTTGAACAAGTACGTACTAGTATTCGTGGATGACATTTTGATTTATTCCAGAACTGAAGAAGGGCACAAGACGCACTTGCGTATTGTTTAGGAGACCTTGCGGAAACATTAGCTGAAGGCTAAGTTTTCGAAGTGTCACTTCTGTAAGAGTGAAGTGAGGTTCTTAGGCCATATTATCTCTGAAAATGGAATAGCGGTTGATCCCGCCAAGATGGCAGCAATCCAGGATTGGGTTAGACCTAAAAATGCATCTGATGTGAGAAGTTTTCTTGGATTAGCAGGATACTATCGTCGGTTTATCAAAGACTTTTCCAAGGTAACTGCACCATTAACAGGATTGACGAAAAAGAATCAAGTATTCAGATGGGATGCTAAGTGTGAGCAAGCTTTCGGAATCCTGAAAGAGCGACTAACAAGTGCTCATGTTTTGACTATTCCAAGTGGAAATGATGAGATGGTGGTTTACACCGATGCATGTGGTACTGGACTTGGAGCGGTGCTGATGCAGAAGGGTAAAGTTGTTGCATATGCAAGTCGACAACTGAAGTCGCATGAAAGGAATTATCCGACTCATGATTTGGAGTTAACGGCGATTGTATTTGCTCTGAAGATGTGGAGACATTACCTATTGGGAGTTCGATTCGAGTTGTTTACAGATCATAAGTCATTGAAGTATCTTTTCTCCCAAAAGGATTTGAATCTTCGGCAGCAACGATGGCTAGAGTTTTTGGCATCATATGATTTTGGTATAGCCTATACTCCGGGAAAGGGTAACGCAGTGGAAGATGCATTAAGTCGAAGACATGCAGGATTGGGGGTCATGTTTTCAGAATGGAAGAATCTTGAGTATTTGGCTGGATTTAACTTCAGACCCAGATGTGAATTGGAACCTGAAATGTTGGCAAACTTATTGATAAGACCTACTCCTGTGGAAAGAATTGGCAAGAGCCAAAAGCGAGACGATAAGCTTGTCAAGATTATCCGTGATTTGGAATCGGGGTTGGACCCAGAGAAGGATAAAGGATTCGAGGTCGATCGAGAGGGTTGGCTACGGAAGCAAGGACGACTAGTTGTTTCTGATATAGATGAATTGAGAGATGAAGTTCTGAAGAAAAGTCATCACTCGAAGCTGACAATTCATCCAGGTGGAAATAAGATGTATCGGGATATGAAGAGAACCTATTACTGGGAAGGTATGAAAAAAGATGTTGGAAATTTTATTTCCAAATGTATGAACTGCCAGTTGGTAAAAGCCGAGTAGAAGAAGCCAAGTGGATTACTTCAGCCATTAGAAGTTCCTACATGGAAGTGGGAGCAAATATCGATGGATTTTATCGATGGGCTACCTAGAACAAGAGCGGGAAATGAAGGGATTTGGGTCATCATAGATCGTTTGACTAAGAGTGCAAGATTCATTCCTGTTCGGTCAACCAGGACAGCATCGAAATTGGCTGAGCTATATTTTAAGTGGATAGTTCGATTCCATGGTATCCCGAAAAGTATAGTGAGCGATCGAGACTCATTGTTAACTAGTGGATTTTGGAAGAGCTTCCAGGAAGTTTTGGAAACCGAGTTGTGTTTGAGTACAGCTTATCACCCTCAAACAGATGGTCAGACCGAGAGAGTCAACCGAGTTTTGAAAGATCTCCTCAGAGAATGTGTTTTGGATTTCGGAGGATCGTGGGAAGATCATCTTCATTTGGTGGAATTTTCATATAATAACAGTTACCAGTCAAGCATTGGTATGGCGCCGTATGAAGCATTGTACGGAAGACCGTGTAACTCTCCGACATGTTGGTTGGAAACGGGAGAAAAGTTGATACTTGGGGCAGAAATGATTCGACAAACTTCGGATTGCATGGAGATCATTCGGCGACGAATGAAGGCAGCCCAAGACCGTCAGAAAAGTTATGCCGATAAGCGTCGTAAGGATTTGGAATTCGACGTAGGTGATTTGGTTTTTGTAAGGATTTCTCCACTAAAGAATGTTATTCGATTCGGGAGAAAAGAAAAATTGACTCCGAGATTTGTTGGACCATTCCCGATCATCGAGCGAATTGGAAAGCTCGCCTATAAATTGGAGTTACCAGAAAAGATGTCGGGTGTGCACAATGTTTTTCATGTATCGTATCTACGGAAGTATGTGCACGACTCGAATACAGTGGTTTCTGCTGATAGCTATGAAGATTTTGAAGTTGATCCAGCTATTAAGAGACCTCGTAAGTCGCTTCGTGTTGTGGGAACTGACACGAAACAGCTTAGGAGGAAGGTAGTCAAGTTGCTTAAGATACAATGGAGTGATGATGTTAACGACTGTACATGGGAGGTGAAAGAGAGGATAAAGGCAGCTTATCCTGAACTCTTCGAGGTATGACCATAAGATGTCGTGTCGTCTCATGACATTGTAACTTGTCTAGTCTTAGAATTCTGCATGGTAGGCTAGTATTTGGATGCATGGTTTGTTGATTGCTATGGAGGGTAGGCATGCAGAATAGTTTTTGGTTGCTCTTGTTGTTTGGAATTTCGAGGGCGAAATTTCTAAGGGGGAGAGAATGTAACGACCCGTATTTTACGTATCGAAAGATCGTAAAACTGTTGTCATTAGATCGTTAGTGTTGATAAGTCGTCCAGAGTTGAGTCGTACAGTAGCTTAAGTCGTGCATTAGCTTAGGTCGTGCAGTAGTTTAGGTCGGATGAGCGACTCAAGAGATGGGAGCGACCTAAGGAAGTTAGCAGCATAAGCGAGCGACTTAAGGGTTAACGACTTAAGAATAGGTGAGCGGCTTAAAGAGGTGAGCGACTTAATAGAATTAGCAGTTTAGGAGTTAGCGACCTAGGATCTAGCGGTAACGACCTAGGAGTTAACGGCATAAGCGGGTTAACGGCCTAAGGAGAATAGGACTGTGGAGCGACTTAAGGACTTAAGGAAGGTAGACCGGTTAAGCGAGCTAACGATCTAAGGTAGTTAGCGACCTAGGGGATGATGGCTTGGGTCGTTCTAGTTAGGTCGTAAACGACCTAAGTTAGAATCTGTGTAGTTAGGTTGTGGACGAGATAAGGTGTTAGGTCTCTGTAATAGTTAGGTCGCGACCTTTGATAAGTCGCTAAGTCGTTGAGTGTTAGGTCGTTAGGTCGTCCAGACGACTTAGGAAGAAACGCGGCTTGTATGTTAGGTCGTGTTTGTGTTAGGTCGTTGAGTCGCGTAGAGGCTTGAGTGTTAGATCGCACAAATGCTCGAGTTGATAGGTCGTATCTCTGTTAGGTCGTGCACGTTTTAGACCGTGTACGTTGTTGAGTAGCGTGAAGGCTTAAGGGGTTAGGTCGCGTATGCGTTAGGACGCGTATATGTTAGGAAGCGCATGAGTTAGGTCGCGTGATAGCTTGAGTCGTTGGGTCGTAGGTCGGCAATTGTTAGGTCACGAGCGACCTAAAAGCGAGCGACCTAAGGGGTGTTTCAGCCATAAATGCACGTGCTTGCCTCTCTTTTTAGGATCCGGATTTTGAAGCGACGAAGTTCTGCCATTTTGAGAGCTCGAGTACTACACTTCTTAACTTCTTATCTCTTCTTTAATCTAGTACTTCCTTCCATCCAAATTGAAGATCAAATCGAAGATCCAAGAGCTTAGATTGAAGATCTTCATCCATTGAAGAGAGATTTCATCGTTTGAAGCGGAATTTTGGCGGATCAAGCTAGATCCTTCGCTGTCCAGATCTGAAGTGTGTTGCTTTTGAGGTGTTTAGGTGATTCGGTGAGTAGTGGTTATCTCTCACACGGACCCAAAGGAGCATATTAGATTGGTGGTTTGATTTTGTGTTAAAATAGTGATTTCCATGCATTTTCTTAAACATAAGTGTAGATCCATTGTTCATGAAGATTTGGCATCCATTGTTATACATGTTAACCTATGCAAGTTCATCCATCAAGTTGTAGATATAATACTTATGATTCATGCTTGTTAGATTTGGACTCTTTATTTACAAGATTGTCATTTTAGTTATAATTGCTTTTAGATCATGTTTGGATGTTTAATTACTTGGATTAATGATTGATTTGATTGATTGTTATAAATTAGTTGATTAGTGGCTGGATTTGGACAAGTTGGTCGAAGATGATTCAAAAGCTAAGGGAAAGGCTCTTGAATAGGAAAAAAGCTGCTCATGGCATATGTGGCGGATAATAAAGCTCATATGGACAGATTTGATGATGATGTTGAGATGGGACTTTGCTATGATGAAATAAAGCAAGGCATGATGTGAAGTAGTCTTGGTACAATCCAGACGGGATCATTCCAAGCATGTTGATAACTCGAGGGATGGTTCGAGTTTGTGGATAATGGTTGGCTCGAGAGGCGCTTGAGCTAGTATGAGAATAGTCGTCAAGGAGGATGACTAGAAGGCAGAGAATTCATCGTTATTGAAGGTTATAGCAGACTCAAAGCAAGAGTACGCTGGGCAAATTCGATAGTCCCAAAAGACTACAGTTGGTGGTCGAGTACTCTGGACAGATTCGATAGTCCTAGGCACGGGCTGCGACGACGTGCGGAGTTCTGTCTAGAACCGGGGTTACCATTAGCCCTTGACGGACGGCTGAAAGAATGTGCCGGTCATTCAATTAACGGTGGTATCGAAGCAATGATAACAGTGATAGCCAGAGTCATGGATGTTTGGATGTTTTGGTTGTATCGTCATTCGGTCTCAAGAGCGATGTTTTCTGGGTGCTTATCTGATCTTGGTTTAGGCCTTGGGGGTTTGTACTTGGAAAACACCGACCTTGACTCGAGTGATAATTGCTTTACTTTAAATGTCTGATTTGCTATGTTTACTTCTGCTTAGTGTGTCTGGGGGCTATCACTGTAGAAAGAGGTGGAGTGGGAGGGTTGGGTTCCTATTCCTTTTACCTTTATGCTCTTTTGGTATGTTGATTAATTTACCGCTCACTAAGACTGTTGTCTGACTCAAGGTTGTATGTTCAACTCTTATTACCTTCGGCTGTTCATCCTTTTTGGGATGGGCATACTAGGTAGCAGGTGACAGGTGTTGTTCTTAGTGACCAACGATGCTGATGACGAAGACGAGCTGGAGGCTTGCGTATTATATTTTTTTTTACTATATGTACTGGATGTTCCGCTGCTTGTATGATCCTCTGAGTGATATGTAGTGAGGCTTGATGTATTGACTATTCTGATGTTTGTATCAAACTATTATGAAGCTTATTTGATGAGATTCTACTTTGTGTAGCTTCACTACACATATTTCTCTATTGTATTTTATCCATGCGCTGAGGGTAATACGATAGTTTCTGCTGTCTTTACCTTACCCTGACAATCATCCATGGCTGCCTGGCACACCTTTCAGCGCACTATTTCCTTGTTTAGTGCAGGAGTCATGGGCGGTCGTCACAATAACCGAGCCATAGATCCATGTAGCCTAGCCCAAAATGATCCAAAAACCACTATTTTGCATAAGCCTCTTCATATTCTTGCATAGTAACTCCTCCACCACTTCAATACCTTGTAGTCATGCCTTATAGGACCCAAACCTGAACCAAAGTATGTCCAAACCTGAGCCAAAACATTCCCTAAGCCGTGCTAGCAAGTGTAGAAGGCAAGGCAAAAGACTGTGTATTCGTATCTCTTTTTATTTCAAAGTTATTCCTATTCAATGTAGTATTGAATTGTAATTTTATTTTGTTTTGTTTTGGGTTGTAATACAAGTTCTAAGCTTGGATCTCTTCCCACTTGAGCCTATTGTTGTGTCATCGTGCCTTCTGGAATCCGTTGTGTCATTTGTATTGCAATCTCCAGCACATAAATGTGAGTAAAGCTCACACGACATTTATACTTATTCAGTTGTGAAACAACAACTGAATGTGTAGAATTAAATATGATGTTATAACTTCCATGTGATTTTTTTTGATGATGTTCAATCTGTTAAATTTCATATAATATCATCTGTTATTTATATATGTTGTTACTGTTCATTTATATCTGTTTATCACACTGCAAGTTCCCTGTAAATTAGAAATCACTATGGGTTGAAATGATAGATATCCGAACGGACTTTAGAATAGGAAAAAAACGTTATGAGCTGAAATGATAGGCCTGAACGGTTTTATTTATTTAATTTATTTAACTTGGGATTGCGGGTTTGAAATGATAAAACCCGGATTTTTCTTTTTAAACTGCGGATTTAAATGATACATATCCGTATCACTTGACCTAGGTTAGAAAACTATATACAGACCCGTGGTTATTTTATAAAGTGTTTTTGGATATTTTTAGGTATTTTAAAAATATAAGTTTATGAAATTTGATTTAAATAGATTTTGAAATGTTTTAAAATAAATAAATTATGATTTTTCTATGAGATAAAAATGTAATTAATGAATGGTTAGATTGGATTATTGAAATATAACTTAAGTTTGGAAATTTGGAATTTTGGTTAAAAATGATATTTAAGTTATATAAATAAAATGGAAATTTATTCTTATTTTGAAAATGGTAAATATGATAATTTGATTTAAATTTGAATTTAAGTGATTTATTAAAGTATTATTGATTTTTCTATGAATTAAAAATGGTTAAGTAAATGAATGCTTAAAAGTGAAATTTTAAAATACAACTTGATTTGGAAATGTGGAATTTGGTTTTGTTTAAAGTTTTAAGTTAATTAAATAAATTGGGAATTTAGTTTAATTTGTGAAATGATAATTTGACAAATGTAAATGTTAATAAAGTGTTAAATGTAAAAATAGGAAAGTTTACACTTGAGTTTATTAAGCGGATTTGTGAAATTTGATTTAATTATAAAATGTTGCTTTATAAAAATCATTAATTAAAAAAGTATTTTAATGAACATCTTTGAATGTTAAAATATGATTTTTATAATGTTTAAATGGTTTAAATTGAAATGTTTTCAAATATAACTTTCAGCACCTTTTTCTGAATGCTGTAAAATGTTGAAATTTTCAGTGTTTATGGTTTTAACTTAGTAAATGAACTCATAATGGTTTAAAACTTTTGGAATTGAATACTTGATTTGAAAGTATATAAACTTAAATTTTGAATGATTTAAATGAATTATTTTGATTAAAATATAAGCTATATAGAAGGTGATTTGGAACGATAATAAATGAATGATATCTTTGAATTTAAAAGGTATTTGAAGTTGAATATTTGGAATTTGAACTTATATGATGATTTGAAATTGAAGCTTTGGAAAGATATGATATTTTGATATATATTAAATGTTTTGAAATGAAGCTTTCGAAAGATATGATATTTTGATATATATTAAATGTTTTGAAATGAAGCTTTAGAAAGATATGATATTTTGATATTAAAAATGATTTAAAAATGAAGTCTTGAAAGATATGATATTTTGATATTAAAAATGATTTAAAAATAGAGTCTTGAAAGATATGATATTTTGATAATAAAATGATTTAAAAATGAAGTCTTGAAAGATATGATATTTTGATAATAAAATGATTTGAAAGGAAGTTTTGAAAGGATATGATATTTTAATATATTAAATTGATTTGAAAGGAGTTTTTAAGGATATGATAATTTAATATATTGAAATGATTTGAAATGACTTGATATTTATTTTGATAAATATTTGAATTTGAAAGATATGGTATGTTGATATATTGAAATGGTTTAGAAATGATTTAAACTTTATTTTGATAAAGATTTGGATTGAAATGAAATTTTATTTTGAAGTATAAAAATATTGTTTTAAATTTATAACCACGGGTTATAATAACGATTGGTTGTTAAATAGACCGGGATCGGATATTGTCTTATAGCAGGCCAATACCGAAAACCACTTTAACAACTGTGTACGCGGTGGAGATTCCAGAATGAAGTAGGATGGTGGCGACGTTCTCGAGGTATATTACGTGGACCCAACTCCCGTGAGTTGGCATATACGACTAAAACAGGAGCTATACCGGGCTACACAAAGGGTCGCACCCTTTCATCGAGCATGCTCCATCGGAAACCATTCTATTACTTTTGTGATTCGATACGTGGCGCCACTTTGATTCGGGGTATGTCTCGAGGTGGGCGGAAGCTGCTGGCTTGCCGTGACCACCGGTCAGGGAGTGCAAACGGTGTATCCACCCTGGCATTGCCTCGCGTGCCTTGTCATCTCCTTATAGCGAGCCCGCTACGATTTTGGTTTTAAAGATCCGACCGCGTTAAGGTTCACCATCCCCTTAACGCTATTTTCTATATGATTATACTTTACTGATTAGACACTATTGTATATAGCGCAATATACTACATAGTAAATAGTTTAACGGATCCTTAGAGGATGGGCGGTCCCAAGCATCTTCTAAGTTACTTGTACCTTTACTACAGTTCACTTGAGTTGGCTTACATTGTATAAGTATGTATGTCCTGACTCGAGTGTTTGTATTTTTATTTACGCTCGCGTCAGCCTGAGTTATTCACAGATTTGGATTTCCACTTTCTGGAGATTGAAATCGCTGGAGATTATCTACTTGTCAATTTTATCTTTTGTAGTCTGTTGTTCCGTTCAGCTCTTGTATTACTAGACTTCTATGTAGTGAGACTTCCTTTGTACTTTATTTCTTTTGTTGTATTTTATTTAACTCTGATATTTTTATATAGTAGCTTCATGAACTACTATTTCTTTTACTTCCGCTGCATTATTATTACTCTGTGTCTGTGATCTGTGATTTTTATTTACTGTATATTCTGAGATTTGCCAAATTTTTATTTACAACGCGGTATTTTGAGCAATTCAATTCCGACATGGGTGTCTACCTATACACTTATAATGGATGCGAATGGTTGAAAATATCGGGTCGTTACAAAAAATCTAGTGGAACATTGTTTTGTATCCACTAACTTTTTATTCAAAATGATTTTACAAAATTATCTTGTTTTCAAAATGATTTCAAAACTTTCCTTTTAAAACATCAAAACCCTCTATCCTGATTTTAAATAATTTTAGCCTCAATATTATCTTTAATTTCAAAGTCAAAATTACTCCTGATTTTAAACTATCTTTTAAATATAATATATTTAACTTTTAAATATTTATACTTAGATTTAAATATAAAATTATAGTTAAATTCTATATATATTATTCTCTATATTTACTTATGAATTTTAACTGTAGTCAAGTATATTTATAAAGTTTAAAATAGTTTTAATATAAAATAAAAGTTATTTTCAAAGAAAAACAAAACACCAAAAATTCCTTTGGAATGTCGACATGCCCAAGTACCCCATGTCGACATGGTGTAGTTGAGTTCGAAATTTAAATTTCAAAAGAAGTGTCTATTCGCCATAACTCTTCATGAATGGACATGGCTGTTGTTCTTCTATAAATAAGGGGTTAGTTTCAACGAATTTTATATCAGATTTTCTGGTTTTTCACTCCTCTTCTTCTTCCACGTTTCTTAATACATATTCTTACCATTAATCTACCGAAATCAACATTGAATCAAACTCGATTACTTCTAGTTTGATTCTCTATCGCTATCTCTACAAGGTTCTCAGTGATATTCAGAGTTATAGACTTCTTTGTAATCTATTAAGCGAGAAAAGGTGTGATTGTAGCCTTGGAAAACAATCAAGAGAGAAAAGGTGTGATTGTAGCCTTGAAAATCAATCAAAAGAGAAAAGGTGTGATTGTAGCCTTGGTAAATCAATTGGGTGAACTTGTGGCCCGGAAATCAAGTATCTCTACCCAAAGGATAGAAATTCTGGAGGGTGTACCTCGTAGCCTTGAAATCGAGGGTGTAATTGTACAATTGCTTTTGAAAGGAAATCCGTACTTGTGTTGCGGGACTGGATGTAGGGTAACTCCGAACCAGTATAAAATCCGGTGTGTTCTTTCCTTTACTGCTTCTATTTTATTTATGCATCTATGTTTATTTCTTTGATCATATCTGTGTCTGTATATTGCATACATTGGTGTCTAAATTAACATAAACTCAAAAAGATTTAGTAATTCTTTATTAACACTATTCACCCCCCCTCTAGTGTTAATCCTAGCCTTAAGATCCGTAATCCGCAATTTCTCACAGGATTACCTTCCATCACGATCGCAAAACCAACCTAGCTTGAGTTTGAACCCTCACATATCGTGCTACCACCACGACCCACCGACGTCGTACTCCATCTCCAACGCAGCCTCGACTCATATGAATAGAAAAATCCTTGTCGATCTCGAACCCTCCTTCCAGTGACCATCGCGAGATCGCCTCCTGCCGAACATCCCATGGCCGCGATATCGAACCTCGCCTCTTCCATTTCTCGCATGCACTACTGCTGTCATACTCGATCCTACAACGAGGGCTGGAACTCAAATCAAATCGATCGCGACAAAGTCGCGTTCCTCTCTTCTCTTTTTATTTTCCGTTGATTTGATTTCGAAAGAAAAGCTGGGTTTCGATTCGGCCATTATTTGATTTTTAAGGAAGACAGGGATAAGCGATTAATTTATAAAACTAAGCAGCCCTTTTTTTTGCGTTCTGTTCGATATTGATTTAGGTATTGAACAAGGGGAAAGTTTGATTTTGATTTTTTTTTTAAAAAAAAATCTTCTGCGTGCTTGACAAATGGAGGATGATAAAGCTTTTAAATTTTAACGCATGTCTTCAGGGAGAGCACGTGTCCTAACTACTACAGCATATCAGTGCAATTATATCATTTATTTAAATTTAAATTCAAACTTAAATCGACCTCAATTCGAAGCTTAAATTTTTTACATACTATCGAGGCGCGCCGCCAGGCGTTTATAATGTTATACCCCTATTCCGAACGCAACGGAAAATGTTTCAAGTCCTATCGATCGTATAGAGAAGATAGCTTTTTGGACCCAGTTATTATATTGAATTTTCAATACAAATTTCAGCGCATTTCTGTATCGTACGATCATACGACAACTCCAAACACTAGAAATTTGAAATCCGATAATAATACATTATTACGGATCCAATGAAACTGGTTCCGACGAAATTCGAGACTATGCCTCTAAAAGCTAATTTGAAATAATGATTTAAACGGTATATTTTCAAAACTGAACAAAACACTTTCAAATTCAAATTTAAACGTCTATTATCTACAGTATTATAAATATAAATTTTACAAGCCTTTAAGTTATTTTTAACAAGCATAAAATTTTAGATTCAACCATTTACCCAATTTCCAATTGTTTACTTAAATAATTAAATTACTCGATAAATAGTGGCATTTGAAATTCGAGTTAGAAACTAACTTTTAAATATTTAAAGTCAACTAAATATTCTAATTTCAAATTTCTCAAATTCCGGGTCATCACAAAAACCTTATTAAATTAACTATTTTTAATTATCGAAAATTATGGGTCGCTATAGAAGTTTACCTATCATATACCTTTTTTTCTCTTGAAATTTCCTTAAGTTCTCATATCACCACTGAAACTCTTCTACTAAAATCATATCCGTTTAGTAACTTCATTTCCAATCTTGAGAGGATTCAATAAATAAATTTAAAATCATTTAAAATTATATATATGAAATAAGAATAATGGTTTATTTTTTTAAATATGTTTAAGTAAATATAAAATATCAAAACATTTTAAATAGCGCTGATAACTCATACCCAATTACTTTTTAAATAACTAATTAATTCATAAGCTGATAATTAAATTTAGAATTTACTCAATGAATATTAAATATTATAATAACTAACCTTTGGAATATTCTAAAACAAAATAATAGTTTTAAGTTGTATAGCATATTAAATAAAAATCCAATTAAACAATTTTCATTTTTTCTTGACAAAATTTTTTTTTTTTAAAATTCAGTATTCACCAATTTCACTTTATAAAACCTTCTCGATTCGTACCACATCTACCATATATCAGTTCTACCACCATTCTCACCTTCAATAATAGATTTCACCATTTCTTTCCCAAAAACGATTCTCATAACTCGATATAATTCACACTATAAATTATACTCCAACTTATTCACTGATATCATTTTACCTTATTTATAAACCCCGTTTATAAATTTATAACTCCTTTGAGTTAGTTATTTATAAAACAAATTCTATTTATAAAATCTCATTATATAAATTCCTTCCTTAATAAATACCAATTTTATTTCAAATCTATTTTTAATTATTGATTTCAACTTCTTTCCATAATTTCAGAATATCGCTTTCAATTTCTTTTATATAATTTATTTAAAATCTCTATTTAAACCAATTTACGAATAGTTAAGTATAACCTGAGTTATTTATATATTTTTCATCCCACTTAATTTCCTTTTAAAATAATCCAATTTTCGATATAAATATTTTATATTCAAATCTCCTTTTTAATTCCTTCAAGTTAATTATTTATGGTATTTATAAATACTAAATTCAATTTCCATGCTATTATAGCTTTTAATAAATTTAATTCACACAACAATCTATAACAATTATTTCATCATATCATATATCGATATATATATGAAACAATAAATATTTATGAGGAATCCAATTAGATCCCTCCAACCTGTTTTCCTACATCCACAGATGTTAGTTAAAAATAAAAATACCAATCCCGCTTCAAGGCGTGATATCGCGGTATATAGGGTCATCCGCTGTTATGCGGGGCGCATAGGTTCTCATCCACTCCAAGAGGCGGAAAATATATATCCAACTTCTAATATATATACTACTATATATATATATATATATATATATATATATATATAACATCCAACAGATAATAATTATTTAATTAAACCAAGCATCCAGTAATTTAAATTTAAACATTTGAATTTAAATATGGTAATCCAAATGAGTGAGAAATTCTCACCTTTGACTTTTTTTTGAAATTGTAATCCATTCCAACTCTGATTTGTTTTCACGATTTTAAACCTCGTCCGAAAATGTTATCGAATATATAAGTTGTCGATTATTTTAACTTATGGCATAATTAACTAATCATAAGATTAATTTATATTACCCCATCACCGGACCATCACCATCACATGGCCATTAGTCCTCTCCACGCACGATACCAGAACTCGTGACCCCTCCCTAGGCGAACTACCGCTCGCCCTACTCCACTTCCCTCCCTTGCGTGCATGAAGGCGCTTCCCAATCGACGGCCATCACCACGAAAACCCTAAAACGCGTGCCTGCTTGCTGCCGTTATGCCGCATGTCGGCGGTCACGTCGCCACCTTGCGCCACTCCCCTTGCCTTCGCATGTCGCTGCTTCCAAGATAGCGATGTCACCCCCACACGAAACATTACATGCCTGCGACCTCCTACTCTATGCGTGCGAGCTTCACCCCCTCCTTGCCATCGGGAATTTAGTCGCAGTTCTTTTTTTTAGTTATATGAGGGGATTTCGATTTTGAATTTCTGGGAGAAGGGAACAATGGGTATGAGATTTTGCTATTGACCGGTGGGAGTAAGAGAGAACACGCGAATTGAAGTTTTTCTTTTATTGAATGATTTCTTGATTTACTGGAGAGAATGGAGAGATATACGTGATTTTTGCGGGTAGCGTGTTTCAATGGGTTAGTCTACAATGACCTGAGGTGATAAAAAAATAGTCGATGTGAATATTTTTGGCAAGTCGATGATATATATATATGTGTGTGTGTGTGTGTGTGTGTGTGTGTGTGTGTGTGTGTGTGTGTGTGTAAAATTTAAAATTTAAATTGACTCGAATTCATAGCTTAATTCCAACCTCTTATCGAGGCGTGCCATTAGGCGTTTATAATGCTATTCCCCTATTCCGAACATAATGGAAAAGGTTTTGGCAGAATCTCCCTTGTACGGAGGACCTTTTGCAATATGACAAGATATATATATATGTATGTATGTATGTATGTATATACACACATACATATACATATATATATGTGTATATATATATATATATAATATATATGTAGACACACACGGTTAGAAAACAAAATATATAACAATATTTTATATTTTCGCAGTATTTAATCCGAAAACGTACCTTTTTAGCATTTTTAAGCAAGCGACTAATTATATTTTTGCAATTTGTGCAATCACAGTCAAGCAATACAGCGCCAAGTACCTGTACTTACTCAATTTAAATCGTAAGTACCAAATATATGAAATTAAATAACAATTCACTTATTTAAATGGTTAAAACACATAAATTTCGTAAGCAATGCATGTTAAACAATATTTATAAGTAATTACAAGGTTTCGATACTAATTTTATTTGCTTTCAACCAATCCATATACCATTTTATTCAATTCGAATGACTTACAACTCACTGTAAATGCATTCACTTTATTTTTTAAAACCAAACAACTCATATACATCCCAATTGATTACAAAATCAATCTATTTCACTTCTATTAATTCATAGAATTTTATTTACTTCCATTTACGTCAAACGACAAACTTTTCTATGCAGATTTCTACGAAAATCATTTAATAAAATATCCATTTCAATTCATAGCTATTTTAAATTGATTTCAAATCAGTTTTTATTTAATCACATTCCATTTCTAATTAATTCTAAACCAATTCTATAACAACCCGTATTTTTAGCTATTTTAAAATTATTAAATTTAATGTAATTATTAAATAAAAATGGTTAAAAATAAAAATATAATGATTTGAATGTAATTTATTGGACATAAACTTGAATAAAATTTTGAAATAAACTAATTTTGAAGATTTAAGTCATAATGGGCATTGAAATGAAATTTTATATTTACTGGGTTTATGATTAATAACTGAAGTTGAATAGTAATTGTGAATTAGTTAGATAGAAGTAAAATGATGTTGATAACTAGAATTCACTTAAAATCCAATATTAAAATTTGTTGGATATTGAACAATTAAATTGTTTAAATTCAATATTGGAAATTATTTGAATAATTAAATAACAGGAGTTGAATAAATGTAAAATGGAAATGGTTGTCCTATAATTTGAATTTTTTAAAAGTTAAATCTTACAAGTTCATTAACTAATATTTCAAAAGATAGCGATTTATCGAATTATCTGGACTACACTTGATATTGTAAATATTTGAATAATTGAATTCCGAATTAAATATGATTGAAAATGATATTGGAAATTGATGTAAAGTTTATTTAAACAACAACAAAGATTGTTAACATTTAAAATTGGATTTAAATGTAAATAATTAGAAATTGAAAATATTATATTTAATTGACATATAAAAATAGCGATCCGGGGCATAGTCTCGAAATTCGGCGAAACCAGGTCCATTGGATCCGGAAATAATGTATTATTATTGGATTTCAAATTTTGTAACGTTTGGAGTTATCATTGGATTGTACGGGATAGAAACGCATTGAATTTAATATCAAAAATTCAATATTTTAATTGGGTTCAAAAAGTATCCTCTACATATGATCGAATTAGTCCCCGAAATATATTACATTGTGTTCGAAATAGGGGTAAAACATTATAAACGCGTGGCGGCACGGTTCGTTTGGAGTTCGTCCGGAAAAGGTTGAAAATAATAATAAAATAATGTGTATGCATGCTTATATATACGCGCACAGTAATAAACCCTGGCCCCGAACTATAGCCGCTCTTAAGTTTTAATGGCTGAGATTAAACGATCTTTCCTCGTCGATAACTTGTGATCCAGCCACAATTAGGAGAAAAGTTCAACTATAAAAACCTAGAGCTCCTCGAGCTCAATGTATCTAACGGTGGAAATCTTTTTTCATCGTCGATTGGAGGCGCATGGTGGTCACGTTCGTTCTAATTAGGATTCATTGTGGTGGATGTTTTCAACGACCGGTGGGGATGTGGTTTGAGGTAGAGGAGCGGAAAAGGAAGGCTTCGACACGGGGATGTTTGATCGAGCTCTGGTGAGTTGTAATGGGTTCGGCAGTCAAGAATCGGGGTCGAAGTGGGTTCCGTTCGTTCGTGTGTTGCCTGGAACTTCTTGCGTCGGAGAAGAAAGAGGTTGCGACCGTGATTTGCTTTGGAGGAATGAACGGCCAGATCTGTTTTGGTATAAAAAAAGAGATTGTTATTATACAATATATATATATACACATATCTTCGTTGTACAAGGTCAAAATCGGATGAAACTGGCGATGCCGGAATCGCATAGACGAGATCTACACTGCAGTGCAGATTCGGAGATGTTTGGAGCTCGTTAAGATTTGAGGTTAAATTGAACGCGCTCGATTTAATTTAAAATTGAAACGTTTGGCTACGGAAAACTCAATGTGAGTGTTTTATAACGCTCACAACGTATTAAAATATTGTGCTAGTTAAATTTGATGTTATGAAGTGATATAAATTTTATTGGTTGTTATTTGATGAATTTAATTGTCATCTAGATTGTCATTGAATTAAATGTTAAAAATTAAAATTGACAGTTAAATTGAAATTGGGGTTTAGTTGCCGGTAAATTACCTGATAATAATAACAAAGAAATTATAGTGAATTATATATATTGTTTGGATGATTAATTGCAATGGATGCTATTTATTGATATTTTGGATGATTTGGATGTTTATTTATTATGATATATTCTATTATCACCCTGTATATTATTTACAGTATACAAACTGTAAATTAGATTATTTCGAATGAATTAACAAATAGATTGAAATGATATATACCTATGACATCATGATTTGGATTGAAATGATATATATCCATCCCTGAAATTGAATTGAAATAACTGATCACTTGGCCATAGGATAGACAACGGACACAGGATTGGTTAATTTAAATGATTTACCTTTTCAATTCCAGCGAACAAAGACTTGGCATTTTTTGGTAAAAAATTGTGTTTGGGTCAGCTTTTTTGTTCTTTATGGCAAAACAAATTGGTTTATAGAAACAACAAATCCTATACATGCCAGATAATTAAGCTAATGAAAAAGAAAGGAACAGGCATGATTGTAATTGGCAGCGCAGGATCTGGTGATATTATCACAATGACAGGATTATCTAATCCATCAATTGGTCGCACAACAACAAATATGAAGGTACCATGCAATTCATATATTTTATCACACTTTATAATATTATCATACTCTGATTACTTTGTGGCTTAGTGTTAATTTAGTTGACTAGTAAAAATTTCATTTGCTTCGGTTATGGGATTCACCAATCTGTTACATTAGTAAAATTGTCACCTACACTATGGTTCAGGTAGCATCCTATATTAATGGTTTAAGCCGTATCCTTGTCACCAACTGTTTCCAGTTTTAAGTCTTTTTTAGGACTCATGAACTTGAGTTTTAATATTAGTATTTTTTTAATTTTTTTTAACAACTGCATGTATAGGTCATGATTGCTCTTCCTACTGTTGAGTTGGACCCTCCAACAATTTCCATGACTTTTGGTGTCAATGATTCTCCTGGCTGGTCGTGATGGGACTCATGTAAGTAGTTTTTTAACCGCTCACTGCATTAATCTCTTCAATTACTAGTAACATTTTTAAATAGATATTTATATTTCAAATGGTGACACTCCAAAACATTTAATTATTTAATATAAAACTGCAAGGATTTTTAATTTAAGAGTAGAACTTGGATAAAAAAATGAAAAAAGAAACATATGAATATTTTGATATTCAACGCCTAATTTTTAGTCCTATTATTCAACTTGCTAGTGTTGAACTGAACCTCAGCATCCATTTTGTTTACCATATTGCGGGTTTAGGGACCTTAAAACTGGTAATCATTATCGTACAAAGAGATACTAATCCAGATAAAGGAAATTGGGATGTAAACACATAATAACTATGCAATATATAAGAATTACCTGAAGTGGATGGTACGAATAACAGACAAAATTTTCACTTCCAAGCAATCGCTTTCTAGTATCTCTATACTTGTAATGCTCTTTTTTCCTTCACCGTATTTTATTTTCAGCTTCTATTTGTCAATAAATATGGTATATAACATTAAAGCATAATACAATATAGTTCCATAATACAATTGTTACATTTATAGCATTACTTATGGCATTACACACTTTTTTGACCTAAGCATCAGGAACAGTAATGCTACTTAGTACGTTTTTGTGTAGATTGAAAATATTTATGTACAGACTGAAAAATATTCAACAATTAAAACATATCTAAAATAATTTCTTTACCCTACATCCATAAAATCATTAGGGTAAAATTCTTCATTATTTGGTTAAGAATCCAAAGCCTTCCCATTCACATTGATTCCGTTCGACCAGTGGATCATCCATGTTTATGTGCCATTCTCATTTAAAAATCTCCCACAAAGTTACAATAACTTGTTATACTTCTGTGTATTTTCTAGTTTAGTGATATTTGTTAATCGTACTTATTTCAATCAACGGATCAAATTTTCTTAAAGCAGGCGACAAAGAAAGGTTTAATTTGGATTAGTTGTTTACATAAACACACATAGAATAAATGACAATGCCGAGAAACACAAAATTCTTATACAGGATCGATATAATTTGTTCCTTTGCATTACAATACCCAACTCATTTTCATTGATTAAGCCCTTATGTTTTCTTCAACTGTTCTTTACCTTATATGATAGCAAAAAAAAATAAAGCAAAGAATTTGCTCTATGACTTTATCAATGAAATTCTGAATCTAAATTATCATATTTGTACATAATACTAACCAGGAAACAATGTGAAGAAAGAATTCAAACGTATTTAGTTTTGACCATTAAACGTACAATCAAATAAGAAATAAAAGAGAATTTCAGACAAGAAAACCTGCGAATCAAGATAAATGTAGTAAAATTATTTATTTTAAACGATTTAGAAAAATATACCCTACGGAGTGTGTAGAACGGATGGAAGCTCGTTGCTTGAAGATGGATTCATGAAAATTGAGAAACAGAGATTTGTGACCTTGGATTGCATTGGGTTGAGTTGAGGTTAGAATAATTTGAGAATGACGTTAATGAAAGGATTTGAAAGGAGAATTAGTTTCCAGATTCCTAAAACAGTGGCGAGTAATGATGATTAACTGGCATCATGTAACATTGAGGAGATGAAGAGAATCATTGTAGCATGAAAGGAAAAATAAAATAAAACATGACAACTAATATGATAATCAGTAAGGTAAAGACTATAACCCTAACTTTCTAATGCAATTTATATGCATTCTGGGTTGAAATTAAGTTGTAAACCTGACTACAACATCAATATTATTGCATCATTTGACTGTAATAGCTTTGTCCCTGTCAATGCTTCATGTATTATAAAAGGCTTTACATCCTTTGATACTGTCTATTGTGAGCAGTGGAATTTGGGAATTTGTCAACATCATGGCATATTTGATAGGGTTTCATCCATTTTGTATGTTATATCTCCAATAATCGGAGTTGATTCTATCCACTTTGAATATTATGTTCGAACCATATAAATTGTCAAGTTAAATTACCACTTGAATATTATTTCAAATTATCGCATATATTGCCAAGTTAAATGAAATCTTGAAAATTTCAGTAACTAGTGCAACCTGTTTCATGCAAAACTGTTTTGTAACTTCATATGTGTAATGGCAACCGTTCAACTGTTTACGTACACTTATTTTTTTCGCACTGTCGGTAAACAAAAAATGTCAGTAAAAAATTAACAAGTTAAAATACCGAAAATATTTGAATAACCATTTATCTACTTTTTTTATATATATATTTGAAATACGGCTCATAAAGAGTAATCATATTTATAAGTGAATCAAGACCTGCTTATTATTCAAAAACACACCTTTTAACTTACCTCTTTTGAGTTATACAGTGCTTTTTGTCATTCATTATAAGTGCCACCAAAAAAGCAGCAGTGTGCAAATTTATACAACTCGTTCATTCCTCAACTGCGGACTGTTGTGTTTATAAAGTTGTACTGATTTTTTTTTGTTGATTATCAGAGAGAAATCGATAGGTTTAACTTAATTAAAATTGAGTAGTTGGATTTGTAGGAGAACAATTAAAGCCTTTAGATTTAGATGTAGATATAGTAAGTTTAACACTTTGTACTCAGTTTTAAAAACTAAGTATAAACTGTAAAACTTAGTATTCAGTTTATTTACTTTTTATTGTTAAATCATGTGCTATCACCTTGATTACTGATGGTCATTCCTTAAATTATAAATTTTAATTTAATGTGATATTGAATGCATGTGGGCACTTATAGAAGAAACAGAGGAAATTGGAGTGTAGTTCTAGTGGTAATGGTGGAGTACAAAATCTTGAAAATGTGTAGAAAGTTACTTGGGTGGTTGATGTTGTAAAATCAGATGCACCAATTTACGATGGCCCTCAAAATGGAATGTACAAGCTACGTGAATTTTCAGATAGAGACGTCGTTACATGGCCAGAGTTTCGTATTCAGTCTTTGTATACCTTAACTATGAACTATGTCATGTCTTTTATTATTGCAATTTGATATTAGTATGGAATTCGTAAACTATGTATTGAATTTGGTAACTTAATCATATATTGAACTTGTCTTTTGTTAATTGATATTTTATTTTGTGATCATTATTATGGATGTTGTTTCTTGATATTGATTTGGTTATAATTTGCTAAATTGAGAATATTATTTTTGGCTTCATATTAAATATAGTCTATGTTATAATCATGCATACAATGTTAATTATTGCAACGGTTATTATGTTAGAAAATAGAGATTACCAACATTTATTTATGTTACTAATTTGTTATTGCATACACTTATATATGTTGGTATCATGAAATTTGCGACAGATATTTCCGTTGCAAGCATTATATTATAACGCTTTTAACCGTTGGGGAAAAATGTAACAACCCGCATATTTATCGATTATATATTTAAATATTTTGTTTAAATATTTTGTCGTTAATCGGATATTGGTCCGAAAAGCTACTTTTTGCAAACGGTCAAATTAGGACTCGAGACTACTTCCATTGAGTTCGAAATGCCGTTTACAACTTTTTTGAGTATAAATATTGATAGGTTTGGAGTTAGTGGAATTTCACTTACTTTTCCCGCTTTGGACTTTGGGTTAGATTAGCCATTATAACTCAAACTCACTTCTCTCCTTCTCCTCACTCTTCATAAATTCCTACCAAACACAAACTTTAACATTAATGGTGAGTGAAAAGGGAAATTAGAAACTCCAAGCCTAGGTTTCAACTCCAACTCCATCATTCAACTCCAAATTCAAAGAAAAGCATTGGATTCAAGCTTGTAGTTGCTTCTCCATTCACCTTCAAGCTTTACCTTCATAATTTGGTGAAAAGGTGAGATTTTTATCTCACAATTCTAGCCTATAACTATCTTGGACTGTTGGGAATGATTCCCTATCACTTTTGCATGTACACTTGCATTTGGTTTGTATTGGATTGGCGAAAAATTCCAATTTTTAGTGTTTTTGGTAAAATTCTGCACTTAGGTCGTTCTGTCAATGCTAGGTCGTTCGCGTGGAAAAGTCTCGGCCTTCAAATAGCTCGTTTCTGGCCTTAAAACGTTCTACAGCCTTTGGTCGCTCGGCTCTGGCTCGCTAGGTCATAGGTCGCGGGCCTCTAGGTCGTAGGTCGCTCGGCCTGTTCTTCGTTTGGTTGCTCGATCCATTATTCGTTAGGTCGCGACAACGCTAGGTCGCTTCAACCACTAGGTTGTTCCTGACCTTAGGTCGCTAGACCTTGTTTTTGACCTTAGGTCGTTAGGCCGTATGACCTTAGGCCGTATGACATTAGGTCGTTTCCCCGTTAGGTCGTATGACCTCAGGTCGCTCGTCTCATCTAACCCGCGAGTTCCTTAAGTCGTTCGTCTTCCTTAGGCCGCTCGCCTCTTCTAACCCGCGAGTTCCATAAGTCGTTCGTCTTACTTAAGTCGCTCACCTGGTTGAGTCGCACCTTACCTTAGCTCGACCATGTTAGGTCGCGAGTTTCCCTTAGGTCGCGTACCTCCTTAAGTCGCTCGACCACTAGGTCGCGAACACCTCTAGGTCGCTCGACCCCTTAAACTCGTAGGTCGCTCGGCCCCTTACTTCCTTGGGTCGTTCGAATGTTAGGTCGCTCGGTCTTTGTACCATTAACTCGCGAACCCACTTTGTTCGCTAGGTCGCGACACATTAGGTGGTTTGACCCTATGCCTCTATAGGTCGCTCGACCTTGTTTAAGACCTTAGGTCGTTGCCCCTTTAGATCGCTCGATCCTATCCTCCCTTAGGTCTTCACTAGGTCGTACCGTTTTGAACGGGGCGCTGCCCCGCACCCCGCCGGGGGCGCTGCCCCCTGGACCCCCGCGACCTGACCGGGCAGGTCGAACCCCGTAGCAGGGGCGTTTCCCCCGCACCCCCACCTTGGGGGGTTGCCACCCCCCTGGACCCCCCTCCTTAGGGGATCTTATCTGAAAAACATTCAACGGAACTTGTTTTGTTGAGATGCTGAGTTGACCATTCTTCGAGACAAACTATCTTTGGCTTCTCGGTCGATTTTATGGTATCGCGGCCTTGCTAAAAAGGCGGGATAACAACTTTAGAAATATGAAGGTTTCAATACTAGTAGTAAATATCAAAACTCTTTCAACAAAATGATTTCAACTCTATTTTCAATAACAGAGCTCTTTTCTTAAACCGTTTTCCAATCTACTAATATATACAAACCTTTACACCACTCGCATGAGAAATCTAATTAAACGGCTTAGTAAAACAAGTGGTATAAAACGTTTGCTTTCACTTCGTCGGTTAATTCTTGAACTTGTTCGATTGAACCTCTTGTGACAATTTTCTAGTGAAGATTTACAGTTTGTTCGTAAATATTTAAGTTAAGCAAGTGGTTATGGGACACGAAGATAAACTTTTATATTTACTAGCTTAGTGTAATTGACACTTCTCGTTGATCATGACGATCATTTTATGATTTAGACTAGCAATTGTGCGATGTCTCTTTGTTTGCAAGGTTAGACTAGACCTCATGGGTGTGATTCCGACTCACACATATCTCTTTGTCCGCAAGGTTAGTATAGACACCATTTGTGTGATTCCACTCACACATACCTTTTTGTTGCGAGGTTAGGCTAGACACCATTTGTGTGATTCCACTCACACATACCTTTTTGCTTTTTGATTAGCCTAGACCTCATCTGGGTGATTCCGACTCACCCATATGGGATAGCTCCCAATGGTCTTCGGACCGTCATGTGATAGGCCTCTTTCCCTTTTTCTGGGATTTCTGGATTTCTTGTGTTGATTTCTGAAATTTATGTCATTGACTTGTTATGAGTATAAGTTTAGGGTATGATGCCCTCTTTGGATCTTTGAGAAGATTCTTGTGATATTGATTTATCTCTTATTGATTGATCTTTTGTTGATCATCACTTGCATACTTATAGTAGTATGTCAGTATGGATATTTTATGTTTATGTCATATCTTTTATTTTATACCATGTCATCTGATATTTATAGCTAGACTGATCCGTTTATTATTTTCTTAAATAATACTCGGGTCAGACCGAGATGTTACAGGTGCTTCTGCGTGACTTCTTCCCGGGATTTGCTACTCTGACTTTTGGCTAACTATTTAGATTAGCAGTTTTTGTTGTATACACTTGAGATATAGACTCATAGTTGTATTCTTTTGTATAGCACGTGTTGCTATTCTTTTGTATTATTGTGGATCTTTTTGACCACTACTCTGATGTACACTTTCATGTGTTAGTTATATATTCATATCTTCTTCCGCCTTTATGATATGGATGTCTGTGACTGATTTGTGTTATGCTTATGTAACTTCCCGCCTTTTCGCACACTTTAAACCGACACACGTGCCAATTCAAAGCATACGCAAGGGCGGATTGTTATGGGGTAAATAAGAAAAACAGAGAAGAAATAAAACAAAATAGAATCTCACAGCGGAAGGATAAAATATAATAATCAATATACAGTTCATGTAACTGTTTACAAAATATTTATTTTACTTATACAATGAATATCAGAGTTACACATACCAATACAATCAATGCAGCGGAAATTTTAGAGTGTGGTGCAATACTATAAATAATATAATACGGATTCTTCATCTTCGTCCTCCAAAGCTAAAATCTTCGATCCTGAAACGCTCGGACTGACCCGAGCGAATTTGAAAAGACAAAACACTCGAGTCAGACTAAAAGATCTTATGTGAGTTAAATTAACAGAAATAAATATGAGTACAGTAACTCAAGAGATGTTCGGGATTTACATCTCCTAAGGATCCATTAAACTATTTACTATGTAGTATATTGCGCTATTATAATAGTGTCTATTTATAAAATAAACTTACTTTTTAATAGCGTTAAGGGGTTACCCATATAGCCCTTAACACAAATAATGCCAATAGTCTATACAGTACCGTAATACCTCCTGATCGGGAAGCTACCAGAGGATACTCCATAGGTACGACACAAATAGAAACTCGTAGTAAAGGCTCGGTATGGTAGGTGATACGGCACAACTAGGCAATGCCAGGGTAGATATACCAATTGCTATTCAGGCTGGTGGAAACGCGTAGCCGCAGTTACCGCCCACCTCGGACTAACTCCCCAAAACCAAAATATAGAAGTGGCCACTGAATCAATCCAAAATCAAAGTATAATATCGAAGAGGAGGGTCCGATCAGAGGAATGACCTCATTGGCCTGAGAATCGCTCCTGTTTTAGCCACCTTATGCCAACTCACGGGAGTCGGGTCCACGTATTTACCTTACAGGAAACGTCGCCACCACCTACTTCATTCTGGAATCTCCACCGCGTACACGGTTAGTCAAAGTGGTTTTCGGTATCGACAGAGAGTATGTCCATATCCGATCCCGGTCTCTTTGCCAACCCATCGTTATTATAACACCGCGGTCATTTAAAAATAGGTTATACTTTAAAAATCAGAATAAACATTTCCATTTTAAAATTATGAATACGATATCATTTTAAAACCCAAAACAATATGATATCCTTTATCCCAAATATAAACCTTTTCAAAAATCCAAATGCTTTAAAATTTATAACGTCTGAAAGCCAAATATCCTTTCAAAGCATAATATTTCGAAATTCATAATTTAAAACCATAACTTTTAAAACTTGAATGGTTTGGATATTCGATGCTATATGAATTAAAAGGTTTAACTTAAATGTTACTTTGTAAAGAAAATAGTTCTCATGGCTTTACAAATACATTTCTTTATTAAAGTCTAAACCAAAATTTATATTATCTCTCTCAAGTTCCAAAACCACTTCAATTTATTTATATATACGTATATCCATTTTGAGTATCAATATTTCAAACTAAAGTTGGATTTTATTCTTTCAACAAATCAATTGTTCTATTAATTAGTCTTGAATATTCATATAAAATCCATAAATAATAAGACTTCAATTTCTAGTAATAAAATATATATATTTTTCCCAATTCAAATTATACTAGAATATTCATTTCAATTTATTTTGGGAAAAATCCAATTATAAATATCATATCTTAAAATTTCCAAACTTAACATTTAAACATATGATATAAATTATTAAACTCCATTTTCTTAATTTTCTTCCATTTTTAATAAATATTTTTATACACCTTTTAATTTCAAAATTTTCAACTTCATATGTATATATATATGGAAGAAAAATATTTATACAATATAAAATTTAAGATTATTATAAACCGTATTCCATCCAAACCATAGAAATCACATTTAAATAGTTATATATATACCGCGGTGCCTGTATATAATTTTCTATCCTATGGTCAAGTGATACGGATATTTATCATTTCAATCCGCAATTTAAAAGATATAAAATTTTGCGGTTATATATCATTTCAAACCACAATCCCGAATGAAATGAAATATGCATGATAATTTGCAATTTAATGATATACAATAAACATCCATTCACCAACATCATCCATCATCCAAATCGCAATCATCAGTCAATAACAATATTATATTTGATAATATATAACAGGTAATAACTGGCAATTTTATTCAATTTAAATTTAACGACCATAAATCTAACAGTTTATATTCAGTAATAAATTATATAACTGTTAACTAGCAGTTTCATGCAAACACAAATTCTAACTGTCAATTAATACGCAATAAATAAATTAAATTAACAGTTAAATTCAATAAATGCAATTCAGCAGATATGAATGAAATAAGCATGCCAAATACTCATAAATAAATTCTATTCATTTCTAAAATTTATTTAACAAACATAAAAGCTTCTAGTAGTTGTGAGTGGGTTAAAACACTCACCTTTTGAATTTAAATCGAATTCAAATCCGATTTAAACCCAAAAATTCAACTATCTCCAAATCTGTCCAAACCAGTGTCAAAAGATCTGGAATTTAATTTCGATCCTAACAAAAAAAATTGCGTGAAACGGAGTTCGTATGTACGAGTTATGATTATTAGAACTAATTGAAATCAAAATTAACAAAAATAAATTAAACAAAAATAAAATACCGTGCCACATCCACTCTTCCCTCGTGAAAAACGCGTATGCTTCTTCTTGATTGCTTACTTTGTTCCATAATTTTTCTTTTATTTCGATTTACTTTAATTTTCCTCCTTATTATATGAATGTATGCATTTTTAAAAGGTTTGAAAAAAAGAAGATTTGAAAAAGAAGAATTTAAAAAGAAAATGATTAAAATAAGAACTGAAAATGGAAGAGAAAATCTAGATTTGAAAAGAAAGAAGAAGGTTTGAAATAGAAGAAAATTTGAAAAAGAAGTATATTTGAAGAGGAAGGAAAAATTAAAATCAGAGATAATAAGGAGATTTGAAGGAAAAAAAAAGGAAAAAAAGAAGAAGATTATAATGGAGGCTGTGGTTTCATTTGCGTCATATCTTATTTATAAGGTTAGAGTTAGGTTTAGGATCAAAGAGATTCGAAAAGAGAGACCGCTATTAATTAGAAATAAATGAAATGACGTTTCAGAAAATGAAGTTGGAAAATGAATGGAAAGAAATAAAGTAAATATGAACAAACTTGGTTTTGAAATATAGTAAATATGAACAACCTTTTTAAAAGTAGAAGGTATTAAAAAGAGGTAATTATTTATTAGAAAGGGAATGAATGGACTAACTCTATACTGTAAACATACTTTTAGGATTCAAATTTCAAAACAATTTTTTACTTAATGAATTTTGTTAACCCTAAACACACCAAAATTAACTTCATTAACTCAAGTAATATTCGAATTTCTACGCATTTGGGTTTTTGTCTATGCATAACAATTTTTTTATAATTACCTTAAAAATGAAAACATTTGATTTTTTTTTCCCAAAATGATCTCTAATTACCATTAAAACACCCTTTTTGTTCACCCTAAAACGCGCGTTTTTTTTATATTATTAAATCTATTAATTGCAATCACCGTTTTCTTTTCTTTTAATTGAAATATTTGAACTACATTAATTGCAATCACACAAAATTAAATTTTAAAACAGACAACTAAAATGCATAAAATAAAATAAAAAAATAAAAAAAATTGTTTATACACAAGAGTAATAAATAGATTATTTTCCTATTCTTGTAATTAGTTTGTAAGCTAAACACAGTTCAAATAAACATATATTTCTTTCTTTAAAGATCAATCTTTCTATATTTTTATTTAAATTAAATTAAACCTACATTCATAGATAAAACATTCATTTTATTGATGTAAATGTTTTTTTTTTTTTTGAATCAAAACTTTTCTTATATTTCACAAAACATAAGCTGCTTTTAATTGCACCTATTACAATTAGTATTCTCTCTCCTATTAATTTCAGTTGATTAAGTTTCAAAATGGGCTAAATGAATGTAATGATAAGTAGAACAATTACTTCCTATTAACGTAATATTTAGATGTTAAATTCTCATTTATTTTGCAATACTTCAATTAAATTAATAAATATTGCTCTCTATACTTAAATCTATATTAACAAACGTTAGCTTTGGATTGGTAGAATTTGATTTACCAAAGTTTACTTACATAATACAAACTATATTAATTTGCCACCTATTAGTTCTTAATTATATTTTTAAGTTCGTTACCTATCCACCTTGATTAAAATTCCATCTATAAAGCAAATTTAGTTAGCCTTAACATTACTACACTAAATCTACAATCAGTTTCAATTAATATAGAATTATATCTTAAATACTTACCATTTATTTATAAATTAGGTTACCTTCCAATAAATTTTATTCCTAAGTATTTGATTGGATTGTCATCTTTACTATGTCTATTATTAATTAGCTTCAAATTCTGCAATTTCACTTCTTAAATCCACCCTTTGCTATATTATAAATAAAATTTACATTGGTTACATTTCACATAAATGTATCATTTATTTACATTTATTACAAACTTATTTCCAATTCCAACTAAAAATCTAAATAAATGAATAGGCAACCTACCATAAACATTACCGTTACCTTTTTGTCACATACAAAATCTTTTATTACAAAAATCAATTTTTGCATATATTTTCATACTACAAATTCAATTTACTTATGTTCTAATTGTAGCCAAACCTGACTTTTAAATTATTTTATATAAAATTGGGATTTCATTAAGTTTATTAATTATTACCCTTAATTGGCATTTATCACCTTGTATTCTCGTTATCATTTCATAGATATGATTCTCAATTCCTTATTATTGACTTAAATTGGCATTACTAACATTGCATTAAACGTTGTTACTTAAATCTCTACCCAATAGTAATTAATACTCTAAATAAATACGCTTACTCCTTTCGTTATTTATTAATTATCACAAGAAACGTTTAATCATTTCAACAACATTGTAATTTCAAATTACCTACATTGATTGTATACGTTTTCCATTATTATCATTTATTAGAATTCTATTCAACTTTCCATCTTATGCATATAGTTAACCTTTCTATTGATTTTTCCTTCAAAATTTTCAGTTACTTCTTAACTTACAAAAAGGCAATGATTAATTACATTTAATCGCTATAAATTAAATGCATTGGTAACGAACAATATCTGTCACCATTATACAATTTATAACATTTGTAATTTATTCTCTACAACAATTATTACCTATCAATATTATTTCGCCCATAAATACAAACTTGCAATTGTTCTTATTATCATATTCCATTTACTGTTAACAATGTTTATTATATTATATTAGTTTAATATTTTCCTCAAATTCCTCATATTCAACTCATATATAGGTAAAATTCTTTTCACCCCTTAAAATCATTTGAATTAACTTCGAATTACTATAAGTAGGTTTTTAATTTATTTTTCTTCTAAATTTAATTGCAACTTATTAATTTAACCAAATTAAATCCATAAAATCTACGGGTCGTTACACTCTCCCCCACTCAAAACTTTTCGTCCCCGAAAAGGAAAAGAAGGGAAAACGAAGAACTAAGAAATCAATATACCTCATTCACATATTAACTTTATAAACAATTAAATTTATAAAATTAATTAATTTAGATAAAATATATCAATTTATAACCATAAAAAAAATTATATCTAAATTACTAAAGTTTGGAAAAACATTTCAAAATACTTCTAAGTTCAAAATTTACGAAAAACTTTTGGCAGAGTCTCCTTTGAACGGAGAGACTCGGGAGAAAATATAATATCAAAATATAACAATTATATTATATATTTTATCCAAAATATTATATCTCAACCCAGGAAAATATATAAAATAGCGCTATAAATCGTAATCCGAAGCGTACCTATTTGTCGGGCAATTTACGCTTAATTTATGGAACCAAAAGCAGAAGCAATTGCTTCCATAACCTGCATTTCACTTATAAACATCCAAAGGTTTAACAATTTATATAAAGCGAAATATTTTCATGGTTTCAACTACTAACAACACCAAATATACAATCATAAATTTCAACAAACAGCATACACAACAAAACAACCATTCGATCAAACAAGCAAATAGTTGTTCAGGTTCAAAACTTGAAATGGTACGGAATGAAAAATAACTACCAAGTGCATCATTTACTCAACAGTGTTAGATGGGACAGAATAGATTATTTATTCATCCAACTACTTCAAATTTCCTTACCCGACCAACCATAGATCAAACAATGTCGATTTAAACCAACAAATCAAATTAACTTATATAAATTTTTTTACCTCCTACACTAGTTGTTTGCCCTTTTCATTCATATAATAGTTTATCTTTTATTTTCATTTATTTTCACTTATTACTTACAATTATTTATTCAGGTCATGCAGATTTCTTTTATTTGTATTATCTTTAATACACTTCTCAATTTCAATCATTTATTAAATGCTTACATTTATATTATATTTGATTATGGCAACCTTTTTAATTTCACTTAATTCATAACTTTATAACATCCATTCTTATAAGTAAGTATTTTTATTAATTCTTTAACTAGGGTTTACAGTCATTTATTTATATTACCTACTTTCTATTATATTAAACTAGTAATATTTAAATCATACTTAAGTTAATAACCCTACACATCAATCTTTATTTATTAAAGAATCACATTTTATTTACTTAAGTTTAAAATCACCTATTAATAATACTTATCTTTAATTTTATTAAGATTTCAATTTATAACTTATGTTTACAGCATTAAATTCTTATTTATAATAGCAAATTTATTGAATACTTCACTACCTACTTTTACTTGTACAAATTTCTATTACATCACTTATTAACATTTCAACTTTTAAATGTTTGGTAAGTTATATATATGTTATATAAGGGTGAAATTTGGAAGTTATACAAGTTTTCTATTTACCTATGATTAACTAAATGTTCAATAATAATATTCTTTATTTCGTAGGTTACAAATTTCAAATTTCATTTAATACCATTTATAACCTATCATAAAATCTCTTATTTCCTACAGCGAGTGAAATTTATTAATTAGCTACGTTCCAATTCATTACAGTAATTGAAACTATTAATTAATTCATTGTTCCATAAGTTTTACAATTTCAGCTTACCTTTAATTTATTTAATGCTTCCATTCTATTGTTTTAATTATATTAACATTTTAATTAAACTTACATTTACAACTTTATAGCATTAATTCTTATCAATAAAGAATTTCATTAATTCAATTTCTAAGGTTTACAACACTTATTTACCTTTTTCTTATCTATCTATTATATTAAATTTTTACTTCAATTAAGGGTTCCAATTATTTATTACTAACCCTTCATTTCACTACAATAATTGAAACAATTAATTAATGGAAATTAAAAATTAAATACCGGGTAAAATTTCGATTTATTTTAAAATAATAGATAAATTATTCTTATAACTTATATACCTCTAATTATATTTAAAGTAATTTAAAATTTATATATTTTTTTTCAAAAATGGATCTGCAGTAGAACAACTACAGTGGCTTTCCCCCTTCGAAACTCGAAAATGAAAGTCGATGATGCGGCCGCCATCATCGAAATTATTTTCCAGCGACAAAGAGGAAAGTACAAAATTTATTTTCTCCAAAATCCTCTTTTAAAACAATTCTTCCGAATTATACTAAACATTTATATAAGAAATTACCTATAAACCAAATCATTATATTTCACAAATCCTTTGAAAGAAGATTTTCAAAAAATCCCGGACTTAAGTTCTAAAATCTCCAATTTGATTTATTATAATTTCAACTTAGCTTCAATTGTTATAAATATTTTTATTTCCTAACACCCAATCTATAGCAACCAAATATATATATATTTTTATAAAAATATTTTTATATATAGAAAATATAATAGGCAAAATTATTTCATTCACCTATATTAAAAACAAATATTATGTCGGTCTGTCCTATTAAGTGTTTAGAAATCCCTATTGATGTCATAGCGTCCCATGCATCAACCAGAATTTATAAATACAAAGCGGAACAGATTAACACAATATCAAAATCTTTATTAACACTAACAAATACGCTCTCTCATATATATACACTCAGCGACTCCCATAGGGTATTACTACCCTATTAACAAAGAGTCAAACCCCACAAAACCAAGGCTTATCGCTAAACCAAAGCTCTGATACCAACTGTAACATCCCGCCTTTTCGCACACTTTAAACCGACACACGTGCCAATTCAAAGCATACGCAAGGGCGGATTGTTATGGGGTAAATAAGAAAAACAGAGAAGAAATAAAACAAAATAGAATCTCACAGCGGAAGGATAAAATATAATAATCAATATACAGTTCATGTAACTGTTTACAAAATATTTATTTTACTTATACAATGAATATCAGAGTTACACATACCAATACAATCAATGCAGCGGAAATTTTAGAGTGTGGTGCAATACTATAAATAATATAATACGGATTCTTCATCTTCGTCCTCCAAAGCTAAAATCTTCGATCCTGAAACGCTCGGACTGACCCGAGCGAATTTGAAAAGACAAAACACTCGAGTCAGACTAAAAGATCTTATGTGAGTTAAATTAACAGAAATAAATATGAGTACAGTAACTCAAGAGATGTTCGGGATTTACATCTCCTAAGGATCCGTTAAACTATTTACTATGTAGTATATTGCGCTATTATAATAGTGTCTATTTATAAAATAAACTTACTTTTTAATAGCGTTAAGGGGTTACCCATATAGCCCTTAACACAAATAATGCCAATAGTCTATACAGTACCGTAATACCTCCTGATCGGGAAGCTACCAGAGGATACTCCATAGGTACGACACAAATAGAAACTCGTAGTAAAGGCTCGGTATGGTAGGTGACACGGCACAACTAGGCAATGCCAGGGTAGATATATCAATTGCTATCCAGGCTGGTGGAAACGCGTAGCCGCAGTTACCGCCCACCTCGGACTAACTCCCCAAAATCAAAATATAAAAGTGGCCACTGAATCAATCCAAAATCAAAGTATAATATCGAAGAGGAGGGTCCGATCAGAGGAATGACCTCATTGGCCTGAGAATCGCTCCTGTTTTAGCCACCTTATGCCAACTCACGGGAGTCGGGTCCACGTATTTACCTTACAGGAAACGTCGCCACCACCTAATTCATTCTGGAATTTCCACCGCGTACACGGTTAGTCAAAGTGGTTTTCGGTATCGACAGAGAGTATGTCCATATCCGATCCCGGTCTCTTTGCCAACCCATCGTTATTATAACACCGCGGTCATTTAAAAATAGGTTATACTTTAAAAATCAGAATAAACATTTCCATTTTAAAATTATGAATACGATATCATTTTAAAACCCAAAACAATATGATATCCTTTATCCCAAATATAAACCTTTTCAAAAATCCAAATGCTTTAAAATTTATAACGTCTGAAAGCCAAATATCCTTTCAAAGCATAATATTTCGAAATTCATAATTTAAAACCATAACTTTTAAAACTTGAATGGTTTGGATATTCAACGGTATATGAATTAAAAGGTTTAACTTAAATGTTACTTTGTAAAGAAAATAGTTCTCATGGCTTTACAAATACATTTCTTTATTAAAGTCTAAACCAAAATTTATATTATCTCTCTCAAGTTCCAAAACCACTTCAATTTATTTATATATACGTATATCCATTTTGAGTATCAATATTTCAAACTAAAGTTGGATTTTATTCTTTCAACAAATCAATTGTTCTATTAATTAGTCTTGAATATTCATATAAAATCCATAAATAATAAGACTTCAATTTCTAGTAATAAAATATATATATTTTTCCCAATTCAAATTATACTAGAATATTCATTTCAATTTATTTTGGGAAAAATCCAATTATAAATATCATATCTTAAAATTTCCAAACTTAACATTTAAACATATGATATAAATTATTAAACTCCATTTTCTTAATTTTCTTCCATTTTTAATAAATATTTTTATACACCTTTTAATTTCAAAATTTTCAACTTCATATGTATATATATATGGAAGAAAAATATTTATACAATATAAAATTTAAGATTATTATAAACCGTATTCCATCCAAACCATAGAAATCACATTTAAATAGTTATATATATACCGCGGTGCCTGTATATAATTTTCTATCCTATGGTCAAGTGATACGGATATTTATCATTTCAATCCGCAATTTAAAAGATATAAAATTTTGCGGTTATATATCATTTCAAACCACAATCCCGAATGAAATGAAATATGCATGATAATTTGCAATTTAATGATATACAATAAACATCCATTCACCAACATCATCCATCATCCAAATCGCAATCATCAATCAATAACAATATTATATTTGATAATATATAACAGGTAATAACTGGCAATTTTATTCAATTTAAATTTAACGACCATAAATCTAACAGTTTATATTCAGTAATAAATTATATAACTGTTAACTAGCAGTTTCATGCAAACACAAATTCTAACTGTCAATTAATACGCAATAAATAAATTAAATTAACAGTTAAATTCAATAAATGCAATTCAGCAGATATGAATGAAATAAGCATGCCAAATACTCATAAATAAATTCTATTCATTTCTAAAATTTATTTAACAAACATAAAAGCTTCTAGTAGTTGTGAGTGGGTTAAAACACTCACCTTTTGAATTTAAATCGAATTCAAATCCGATTTAAACCCAAAAATTCAACTATCTCCAAATCTGTCCAAACCAGTGTCAAAAGATCTGGAATTTAATTTCGATCCTAACAAAAAAAATTGCGTGAAACGGAGTTCGTATGTACGAGTTATGATTATTAGAACTAATTGAAATCAAAATTAACAAAGATAAATTAAACAAAAATAAAATACCGTGCCACATCCACTCTTCCCTCGTGAAAAACGCGTATGCTTCTTCTTGATTGCTAACTTTGTTCCGTAATTTTTCTTTTATTTCGATTTACTTTAATTTTCCTCCTTATTATATGAATGTATGCATTTTTAAAAGGTTTGAAAAAAAGAAGATTTGAAAAAGAAGAATTTAAAAAGAAAATGATTAAAATAAGAACTGAAAATGGAAGAGAAAATCTAGATTTGAAAAGAAAGAAGAAGGTTTGAAATAGAAGAAAATTTGAAAAAGAAGTATATTTGAAGAGGAAGGAAAAATTAAAATCAGAGATAATAAGGAGATTTGAAGGAAAAAAAAAGGAAAAAAAGAAGAAGATTATAATGGAGGCTGTGGTTTCATTCGCGTCATATCTTATTTATAAGGTTAGAGTTAGGTTTAGGATCAAAGAGATTCGAAAAGAGAGACCGCTATTAATTAGAAATAAATGAAATGACGTTTCAGAAAATGAAGTTGGAAAATGAATGGAAAGAAATAAAGTAAATATGAACAAACTTGGTTTTGAAATATAGTAAATATGAACAACCTTTTTAAAAGTAGAAGGTATTAAAAAGAGGTAATTATTTATTAGAAAGGGAATGAATGGACTAACTCTATACTGTAAACATACTTTTAGGATTCAAATTTCAAAACAATTTTTTACTTAATGAATTTTGTTAACCCTAAACACACCAAAATTAACTTCATTAACTCAAGTAATATTCGAATTTCTATGCATTTGGGTTTTTGTCTATGCATAACAATTTTTTTATAATTACCTTAAAAATGAAAACATTTGATTTGTTTTTCCCAAAATGATCTCTAATTACCATTAAAACACCCTTTTTGTTTACCCTAAAACGCGTGTTTTTTTTATATTATTAAATCTATTAATTGCAATCACCGTTTTTTTTTCTTTTAATTGAAATATTTGAACTACATTAATTGCAATCACACAAAATTAAATTTTAAAACAGACAACTAAAATGCATAAAATAAAATAAAAAAATAAAAAAAATTGTTTATACACAAGAGTAATAAATAGATTATTTTCCTATTCTTGTAATTAGTTTGTAAGCTAAACACAGTTCAAATAAACATATATTTCTTTCTTTAAAGATCAATCTTTCTATATTTTTATTTAAATTAAATTAAACCTACATTCATAGATGAAACATTCATTTTATTGATGTAAATGTTTTTTTTTTGAATCAAAACTTTTCTTATATTTCACAAAACATAAGCTGCTTTTAATTGCACCTATTACAATTAGTATTCTCTCTCCTATTAATTTCAGTTGATTAAGTTTCAAAATGGGCTAAATGAATGTAATAATAAGTAGAACAATTACTTCCTATTAACGTAATATTTAGATGTTAAATTCTCATTTATTTTGCAATACTTCAATTAAATTAATAAATATTGCTCTCTATACTTAAATCTATATTAACAAACGTTAGCTTTGGATTGGTAGAATTTGATTTACCAAAGTTTACTTACATAATACAAACTATATTAATTTGCCACCTATTAGTTCTTAATTATATTTTTAAGTTCGTTACCTATCCACCTTGATTAAAATTCCATCTATAAAGCAAATTTAGTTAGCCTTAACATTACTACACTAAATCTACAATCAGTTTCAATTAATATAGAATTATATCTTAAATACTTACCATTTATTTATAAATTAGGTTACCTTCCAATAAATTTTATTCCTAAGTATTTGATTGGATTGCCATCTTTACTATGTCTATTATTAATTAGCTTCAAATTCTGCATTTTCACTTCTTAAATCCACCCTTTGCTATATTATAAATAAAATTTACATTGGTTACATTTCACATAAATGTATCATTTATTTACATTTATTACAAACTTATTTCCAATTCCAACTAAAAATCTAAATAAATGAATAGGCAACCTACCATAAACATTACCGTTACCTTTTTGTCACATACAAAATCTTTTATTACAAAAATCAATTTTTGCATATATTTTCATACTACAAATTCAATTTACTTATGTTCTAATTGTAGCCAAACCTGACTTTTAAATTATTTTATATAAAATTGGGATTTCATTAAGTTTATTAATTATTACCCTTAATTGGCATTTATCACCTTGTATTCTCGTTATCATTTCATAGATATGATTCCCAATTCCTTATTATTGACTTAAATTGGCATTACTAACATTGCATTAAACGTTGTTACTTAAATCTCTACCCAATAGTAATTAATACTCTAAATAAATACGCTTACTCCTTTCGTTATTTATTAATTATCACAAGAAACGTTTAATCATTTCAACAACATTGTAATTTCAAATTACCTACATTGATTGTATACGTTTTCCATTATTATCATTTATTAGAATTCTATTCAACTTTCCATCTTATGCATATAGTTAACCTTTCTATTGATTTTTCCTTCAAAATTTTCAGTTACTTCTTAACTTACAAGAAGGCAATGATTAATTACATTTAATCGCTATAAATTAAATGCATTGGTAACGAACAATATCTGTCACCATTATACAATTTATAACATTTGTAATTTATTCTCTACAACAATTATTACCTATCAATATTATTTCGCCCATAAATACAAACTTGCAATTGTTCTTATTATCATATTCCATTTACTGTTAACAATGTTTATTATATTATATTAGTTTAATATTTTCCTCAAATTCCTTATATTCAACTCATATATAGGTAAAATTCTTTTCACCACTTAAAATCATTTGAATTAACTTCGAATTACTATAAGTAGGTTTTTAATTTATTTTTCTTCTAAATTTAATTGCAACTTATTAATTTAACCAAATTAAATCCATAAAATCTACGGGTCGTTACAGCTTATTTCTATGTTTGTTTCCGAAGATTATTTATAGTCACCGTGTGATAAGCAATCACATGGATGGTCGCTTCTCAACAGCCTTATTCTCCGTGCTAGTTGACAGCACTACACCGTAGTGTTCTTGGCTAGCGTGGGTATAGAGGTGGGGCGTCACAAAAAATATATTCTAACGCTTATAACCGTTGGTAGTAAGAATTTAGTAAGGAATATAAGTGTTACAAATGAATGCCGACGTCCCTATAGCAACAGGTACAAGTGTTGCTGAAATTATTCGTGACGGTTATACTCGTTGAGAATCCTCTGTTTTGGTGTAGTGCTATATTCAAGTTGCCCACAGCGGAATGTCAAATACGACTTTAAGATAGTAAAACTCATTCTTGATCTCCTCAAGTGCTGCAAGGCAGCTGAAAATAAAACAAGTAGCCAATAATAATCACTATGAGCAAGTTCAGTTGTGCGTAATTTGTAAGCCTAACAAGAAGAATTTATGCTTTTTAATATGCAAGGTTCGTTTTTTTATTCACATTAGAGAACCTATTGAGAATCAGCAGAAGAAGAGACAAAAAGAATTGTAAATGTACTACACTTCCCAAACAATGCCGGTCTCATATAGCCATCAAATCAACTTGGGTATGTCTACCTTCAATTTTCTACTAATATAGCTCCAAAGAACATACAAAACGGCAACATTCTTAATAATTAAGCAAAAATGACATTTAAAAATATATCAAAGAGAATGAATAAACATGATAGACATGCCAGGTTTCAGGGGCAGGCTATCTAGACGACTGCCTAGGGCAACGCCCCGGTTGGAGGCAATAGGTGGAGGTGGTGGTTAGTTAACATAATTTAGTGTTTTAAAATATTACTTTATTTAATATTCTTGAAATGCTTGTTGGTGCGGTGGTTGTCTGCCGAACTCTCATTAAGTCTTAACAGACTTGATATTTGTACATGATCCTTCTTGAAGTCTTGCAGTTTGTATGACCATTAAGTGCATATTTTAAACTCAAAATTTAATGAAATATTATTTTACACATTAAACAAGTTGATTATGCCAAAGTACAACACAGTGGTAATATCTTTATAGTAAGTAAATTCTTGGTATATTTAAATTTACCAAAACTGTATATTCGGTAATTACTATGTATTTTCAATCAATATCCAATCCAACACAACTTTTACCAAAAATAATAAATTTAACAACATTATAACCAAAAACATTATTCAGTTATTCTTATGTATTTTCAACCATATTCAATTTTAGCATAACTTATGTCAAAAATAATAGGACAAATTTTCAAAGTAAGCTAACTTTTGAAACAATTTCATGATAGTTAGTTTTCAAACTTATTGCCAAACATGACTAGTTTCAGCCCAGTCAGCAGTCGAGTCAGCGTTTGTCTAACTGTCAGCCAGAAGCGCCACTCTTAATTGTGTATAGATTTAATATTTTCAGTGGCGCAACTCTTAGATGCGCATTAACGTATGTTTGAATTTTTTTATTATGCGCAATTGTTAGTTACTCAACTTATTTTTTCCACGTGCGCAACTAATAGATGCGCACAAGGCAATGTAACAAGTAGGCGCAACTCATAGTTACGCCTACTTTAAACTCGTGCAGAGCTGCTGTAAAACAGAGACAGCAGCTACTCTTCCCATAACCTAAAAACATTTCAAAACCCTCAACCTCTTCTTCCATGTCCGAACCCATCAGTTCCAAACCCAATCTTCAGCCATTTTGCACCAAATTATCATAAATTTTTCAAATTTCGTCTTCATTCTTCGATTAAACCAAAACTACAATAATGAAAGCGGGATCCTCTTCAACACAAATAAATTTTGGTAATTTTCAAAACCTTATTTCTTTTGATTAAGTTTTAATTTGCTTATTATTTGGTTATATTTGCTAGATATACCGTCAATTAGCTTGTTTTACATGTTAATAATCCAATTTGAAGCGTTGAATCACCAATTGATTGTAAATGATTTGTAAAATTTGGTTTTTTGCATGAACTTAAAGAACCGAAAAACGAATCGGTAGACGGTAGCGTGCTTTATATGCAGGATAATCACCGCTCTAATTTTGAAGAGTTAATGAGGGTAATATTATTTGTTTTTTGAATTTAGTAAATTTTTGTAAACTTTTTCGCATTTTGAATTAACTATAAGTTATAATTCTTTGTTTTGCAGAATGTAAAACTGATGTATTGCCTCGATCATTTGCAAAGTTTCAAAGATTTGATGGAGATGGTTGAAGATCAACGGGTTCAACAATTACTACATCAAGCAAGATTCTGGTATTTCATGCAGATTAAATATATCAGATTTGACAGGTCTTTACTCACGGCTTTATGTGATAGATGGAGACTTGAGACTTGCACTTTTCATTTTTCCGTTGAAGAAATGACAATTACACTGCAAGACATTTCTATTTTGCTTGGCTTTCCTATCGAAAGCGCCGTGTTGAACTACGGTGGTAACGTGGACGCCGATAAGGCTTGTCAACGTTTGCTTGGTGAAATTTTACCTCCAAAAGCGCTGGTCAATAAAATAAAGTTGAAAGTCAAATGGATAAATGACATTATAATCGGCAGGAAAATTTCAGTCGATTCATCCGTTGAGGAGCTATAACAGTTCACATGGGCTGTCATATTGCTTCTTATAGCATCTCGTCTATTTTCGAACTATTCGAAGGGTAGAATTAGCGTTAAATGGTTGTACTTGCTAGAGGATTTTGCCACCATTTCCGATTATTCATAGAGTAGCGCGGCTTTGTGCGCATTGTACAAGGAATTGGATAATGTGGTATTAAGAAAGACGAACGAGTTAGCACGTTGTCTAATCCTTCTGCAGATATGCCGGTTTTGACTTATTGGTGTACGAATTTTATAAAATATTTTGAAGGATGATTCTTAACACTGATAATATGCAGATATGGTCTTGGATGCGTATTTTTGTTGGGCGGCCAAATGTTCGTGCCAATGCTCCAGGATTACCATACGGGGCAAGGTAAAAGCAACTTGAAATTTATACTGAAAACTTTATGATTTGTGCCAATATTCACACTATAACTGTAGATGGACCGGAGATAGACGTTGGAGAGATAATCCAGCCCGTCATCCCACATTCGATCGTAATGAACTCGATGTTATGGACGAGCATGTTGTTGACTGGACGCCATACACGGTTGAGATCTTACAGGATCTGCCGCCTATTTGCTTGGATGGGAGAAGACTTGGTATGCAAGGACCCGATTATTTGCTTGCAAAATGTAGCCATACACTACCCCGGTAGAGTGATGAGGCAATTTGGCCTTCATTAGCATATATCGGATCCAGCCGAGCAGATTTTCCCACACGGTTGGAATTGAGACTTGTACAACACGTACGTTGCAAGGTGGGATCACAGGTTGGATCATGTTCAGGTTAAACATGTACCATGAATATTAATCGAACAATACTACAGTTGGTACTGGCATATCACGTGGCGATTTATTCTTAAAGAATCGTCAACTAGGCTGCCCAGATATGCTACACGGGGATTGGTGGAACGTGATTTGGTACGTGTTTATAAGTTTTAATCTTTTAACTTCATCAACAAGCTTTACTTACTTGCATCATTGATTCTTTTGTTTTAGGTTCAAGGGTTGTATATGATTTTCAATAAAGTTGACGATGTTCTGGCAGATCCTGCAGATGAGAGTAAAAGGAAAGTGCTTCAACATTAAAAAAATTATCAAGTCGCTTCTTGGTAGGCATAAGCTAAAAAGACCACCACCGTATGTGCCTCATTCGCCCTAGGCTTTTGGTCGTAACTACCAAAGAAGACGTTTTAGAGGCACGGGAGTCCTTCACAAGGTAGCCAGCCGAGGCAGAAAATAATGAAGTTGAACCATCTCAACCGCCTCCAATGCAAACTCAAAAAACGCTACACGACCGCAGAAATGTAAGAAGATTAGCTTGTGTTGGTTTGTCGTTTGGTAACTTTGTTTTGAATTTGTATTGGCCTGGAACTTGTTGGTTTGTAGGTGTTGTGATGTTATAATATTGACTTAAAACATGTTGTATGAAATATGATGTTTTGTATGAAATATTTCACCTATTTGAGTGAAATGTCGTACTTATAGGTTGTTATTGTATGAAAGTTGATGTTGTATGAAAGTTGCATCTGTTATTTGTTCTCTGGAAATCTGGAAAGTTGAAGGCGCAACTTATAGTCGCGCATGAATATTATTTGCTCTTTGGAAAGTTGCAGATGTTGCACCCTCATGAATAAAATGTGCGCAACTTTAAGCTGCGCCCAGTATTTTCATACCTATAGGCGCAACTTTAAGTTGCACCTGCATAACTGGGCTATCCCCTGGCCCAACAACAGTATATAAACATTACAACTCGCCAAACAAACACAACTCCTCAAACCCATTTTTTTTAGAAACCCTAACCTCCATTGTCATTATTTTAACTACCAGCAACACAACATTCCACTCAAAATTGTTTAATTCTACGAAGATCAACAAAAGATTGCACGTTCATCTACACTTGAGGTAAAACATCGAAACCTTACTCCACAGATTTTGATAGATCTAGTGTTGACATTTAACTTTCTGTAACTTTGATAGATCAATGACTACCGTGCCGATTATTTGTCACGTTGACGCTGATTTAGTCATCGATGAAAATAGCAAGCCAACCTATGTTGGCGGAAAACACAAAGGATCGAAAGTGAGAAGATGTTGCAATTTTCTTGAGCTGAAAATGACAATTTACAAAGCTACAAAGATTGCTTCTACGGAGTTCGACGTCTCGTTGGTTAGTAAATGGGTAACGGATGACGGCCCAATTGCTATTGAGGTAAACGATGATGACGATGTCGATTTTATGTTTTGTGTGAGGATGAAGATGATTGAGTTGTATGTTAAGAAGACGGAGGTAGTACATACAACTGAACATGTAACGACCCAGAATTTTTATTAATTAAAATATGAATATTTAATTAATTTTAAATATTAATAAGTGAATTTATAAGTCAAATAAATTTTTATTTGAATTATTGGATTTAATTGAATAATTAAATCGATAATTTAATACGTTAAATTATGGAAATAATTGAAAATTGAGTTAAATATGATTGAAAATGATTTGTAAAATTTTATTTTATCATATTGGAGTTAGAATGATATTTTAGAACTTTTAAAATCGAATTAAAAGTTAATTTGTGAAAATTGAATATTTTAATATTTAAATCGACTAGTGAAAATAGTCAATTTTTGAACAGTCTCAGAATTGAACGAAACCAGTTCCATTGGATCCGTAATTGTTAGTTATTACCGGATTTCAAATTTCGTGTCAATCGGAGTTACCGTTTGATCGTGGCAGCTCGAAACGCATCGAATTATTTTTAATTTTTTTTTTTTAAATTTGGCGAGCTAAAATAGCCATTTTTCAAAAAGTCTCGGATTTCGACGAAACCAGTTTCATCGGATCCGTAATGTGATATTATTGTAAGGTTTCAAATTTCAAGTCAATTGGATTTACCGTTTGTCCGGTACAAATTAAAACGCCTAGAAATCGACTTAAATCGGTTTAATTCAAATTGAGCGTTTATAGCCATAACTCGCACAGATGTCCGAATTAGCTTTCGAAACCTGTTCCATTGTGTCCAGAACGCGGGGTAAACCCTAGAAACGCTGGTTACGGCGCGTAAATCGGAGTTCGGAATTTCCGGAATGAATAGTGTTTCGGTTTTCTCTATAAATAGCCCCCCACTTAAAAAAAAATATAACCCTAAATTACAAAACCCTAGCCGCCACATCCTAATTCTAAGGCCAGAATTGATCCACTTTCTCTCCTCCAAATCTTCTAATCTATGCATCGATTCATGAAAGTATCAACTACAAAGTTGTAGGGGGCGTTGTGCTCTACGTATTCAACGGTGGTGATGCGATTTGGAGCAACGTGGGAGGAGTTACAGGGGGCCGACGCCTGGGATTTGCGCGCGCGTTTCGAGGCATATATGGTGACCGAGCTTGGCATGGTGGTGGCCGTGGGTAGCTGGTGTTATGGGCTACGTGATGGAGGTCATTGATCGTGCTATAGATCGTCGTGGAGGAAGAATTAATTAACCCTAATCATGAAGATATGGGTTCAAGTGTTCGGCAATAACCTGTAGCATGAACGTGATTTTGGGGAGATGGTATATGCGGCTGTGATGGCTTGGATTGTGATCCTACGGCCTTGATTAAGTTGAGTTTGAAAATAATAAGTTATGTTGTAATTTTAAGTATAAAAACTCGTACAAATCTTTAAAAATTCATATCTTTTTCATACGAGGTCGAAAACGCGCGAAATCAGTTGCGTTGGGATCGTATGGACGAGCACTACGCGATGGAGTTGGATTGGAGTCGTTTGGAGTTAGTGAGAATTTTGGCTAAAATTAAACGTCCGTTTAATTTTATTCGAAATAAATCGCTAAAACGGAAATAAAATCAAGGTGAGAATTTCTCGCTCAATCGAATCAGTTTCGATTTTATTTTAAATAGTTAGATTTAAAATATTTGAATGCATGTTTGAATGTTGATTGATATCTATTGATTGTTAAAATAGACATTATACGCCGTTAGTAAGCGGATGTTATTTATTAAAAACATATACCGCGAATATTTCATAAATAGTGAAATTGGTATTATATATAATAGCAATATATATATATTGGCATATGTATATATTGGAGTTATTGATTTCCCGCATTTTTTGTTTAGCGGATGAGACCCTATTACGCCGTTATTAAGCGGATAATATTTAATAAGAACATATACCGCGATAATTTCGTACTGGAGCGAAATTGGTATTGTGCTAATGTTTTTGGATGCAGGAAAACAGGTTGGAGGGATCCAACTGGATTCCTCAACAGTTTTTATTTGATTTCAGATATTTTGATATTTGATAGATTTTCATATTGATATATGATATCGTTGTAGTCGTGATTGACTATTTGGTGTGTGGCATCATTGGACCAAATTTGGAATTTTAAAATGATTTTAAAGTGATTTTTGAAAATATACTATATTTTTGGAATTGATTCATTTTAAATAAATAAACGTCATAATTTTTAAAGTTATAAAAATTATGATTTTTGAGAAATATAGTAAAAAGCTGATTTTTGAGAATATGATGCTATTGAGTTTATGAAATAGTTAAATCGAGATATTTTAGAATTATTGTGAAAAGTTTAAATATAGGATTTATGAAATTTAATTATTTTATGAATCAAAATGGTGAAATAATAAAGGAGATTAAAGAAGTTTTAAAAGAATAATATAAATTGATTTATATTAAGAGATTTATAAATGGATATTTATAAATTGAAATATGGACATTATAAAACGAGTTTTTATAAGTGTTTGAATGAAGTGAAAATGAATTTCATAATTGAATGGAATTTATAGAATTTTATACGGTGAAGTTATAAATGGAATTTTATCAGCAGTAGGTTTATAAAATTTATTAAGTTATTAAAATAATGATTTTGGATAAATGAATGAATCTTATAAGTTATAAGATTTATAATTTGGGCAGTTAAGAAAGAACGATTTTGTAAAATAATCGTTTTATAAGTATTTAACTTATAATATGAACTTTTAGTTTATAATTGAGTTATAAACTGAAATAGGTTAATAAAAGAATTTATAAAAAGGAAGCTTTTATAAATAAATAGAAATGGAATTTATAAACGTTGTTTTATAAATTCGCAAACGACTTATTTTGACAAGAAAATTTGTTGAAACCTATAAATGGAGTTATATTCACATTTTTGAATAGTGAATAATCCTTTGAATTAAAATGAATAAAAGGATGAAATTGTTAATGAAGTATATTCACGCTTTTGAATAGTGAATAATACGTTAAAGAAATTGTTTTGAATGTGAATGTTTTAAATAGAATTAAAACGATCTAACGATGTTTTAAATGTGTTGAGATTCGAAACCATAGATTTCAACATTTATTGTTGAAATAGATGTTTCGAGAAATAAAAGGAAATGGTGGACTATAACACTGTTCTTATAGTAAATGATTTCCGAAAGGAAATGTTTTGAATAGTATTGGGATTTATATATCTATTTTAATTTCGAATCCCTATACTAGTGGTTTTGGGTTGTCGTAACGATGTTTTACGTAACATTCGTTTTGGCCCAAATAAATATGTTTAAGAGAATGATTTCCTTAAAGAATGAAATATATACTTAATCTCGATTTAAGTATATTGAATATTTTCTAAGTGTTGAAAATAAATAAAATTTGTGAATTACTTATGAATGTATAAGTATGGAAATGTTTTCCAATATAAGGTGAATATTTTGAGAATTTATCTTTTTGAAGATAAATTGAAAATGGATAATTGAAATCGTATATGCATGGATATTGTGAAATATAAATTCACTATTGAATTTATAAAGGAAAGGAGAATTTGTTTAAAAGTAAATATTGATTTATTTTTGAAGTGTGAAATTATATATCTTGTAAAGATATTTTGTAAAATAAATAATTTGGAAAATTATTTGGAAACTGGTGATGTGTGCATATCCAGTGATAGTTCAATAACCGACTATCAATATTTTCCCTTTGAATGGGTAATTTATGTGATTTGTTTGAATTTGAATGCCACACTTATTTTTGAATAAGCGCTCACTATTCGGGTTAACCGGGAAAGGACCATGGGGTCGTATAACCCATTCCGAATATGTGATACGTCGTTGTGAATTGCATTGAAGATCGGTGTTGAAGACCCGGTATTTGCGAGAGCGATAGGATGACCTGTCGATTTACTCTGCACCGAGTTGCTCCGGTATAGAGTTCTCCATATGTGATGGTGAATCCGATCAGGATTGTGAATATCCGGATTGCAAGGACTTCTTTGTAAGTGCCTTCGGTTTTGTTCGATCCCGGAACAGACTTGTATGGATTGTATGTCTGACATTACAAGTTGAGATATAAAGCCGATTTCATTCAAATATATTTCTGTTGGTGGCGGAGAATTTATTCTTTTAGCTTAACACCCTTCTCTGAGACGTACGAGCTCAGAGGTTATATAGTTGAAGTTATCAGCGATATATTCCCAATTTGGTAATGTGACATGCTGAGTGTTGCTGAAATGATCATTGTGTTGATTATTGTGATAGGATCATTTATTTGATCGTCTATCTTAGTGATCATTGTGTTGATCATTTGTTGACCCAAAGCATGGCTTTTGTATAAAGTATGTTTTTGTGGACATGACTTCGTCGAACCTCACACCCCGGAAATGGTCAAAACAGGAAAGATGCGGCAAGGTTATGAGGGGTAGCACCCTTTAGGGTATGTACATTTCCTTCTGGATAGAGGTGGTATCATGGTATGGAGCCCAGATATTTAACCTATGTGGTTACTACGAATTTATTACTTTGTGGTTGTTGGTTTTCGGGATCCCGTGAGAAAGGTCGTTTACGATCGGGGAATGGCGTGCTCGTGTCAGTAGTTACCCAGTTAGGGGTAACCCGGCCTTGTGTTGGCAGAGTTCCGGTTTGGTTCTCGGGGATGTCTTTCCAGAGGCATTCTCATGTGGCAATGGGAAGTTCCTTGGTCTGACCATTTGTTGGAAATCCAAAGAAACAATACGAGACTTGTACGGTTTTAGTTGTATAACCTGCTATGGAATGTGGCGGTAACCTGCTATTGAACATAGTTAGCTATAGTAGGCATAGTTCGGAATGTCTATGCTGGCTAAGATTTATATTCTACTTTCGAAATAAATTTTTCCTACACTATGCACTAATAATAATATGAAATGTTCTTTTAATGCGTATCAAGCATCTTTGACTATCATAAGGAGAAATCTCCTCCGATTCTGCGTTTGCATGTGTGTGTGTGCGGGAGGCCTTATGGTAGTCTCATTTTTAAAAGCATTGCGAATTGAAATAAAAATATCTCTCTATTTTGATTTTAAAGATAAATAAACTGTTTTGAGTTCTCACACCAGTCACATGACTGACTTGGAGTTTATTGTTTTCCTTCCTAAACTCTGGGTGCCCACCAATTTTCACACGGGCAGTCAAGAGTTAGGTTTATCAGGATATTCTGGATATTCTGGAGTTGCTGGAGGCAAGCTGGATGGCATGGCGTATTACTTATATAGTATTTATTTTTCCGCTGCACTGTTTGTTGTTGTATATTGTTGTACACTCTGATGATATGATGATATGATGTAATGTGATGTAATGTAATAACAGATATAGTTCTTTGTTTAAAGATTATTCATTTATTATATGTTGTTCCGCTGCGAATTGTGAGATTCTGATGTTGTTCTGTTGTTTGTTTTCTGTTCCGTCCTATTTTCTTCTGTTTTTCTTTTTCCTCTATTCTCTTTTCCTTCTATTTTAAAATTTTCTATCTTCTTTTCCCTATCCCTATTTTCTTTTCTCTCTTTCTCTTTTTCTTTTCTTTTTCTTAAAACCCTCAGTGTTCGGTTTTCCGTCGTTCGATTTCTCGGCAGTCGATAAAGTGAGTATCGATGTTGAATTTTCGGAAGACGAAGAATCGTGTCCTGACAATGTGGTATCAGAGCTTATGGTTAAGCGACAACCATGGTTCTGTTGGGTATTTCTCATTAGAGATAGAGTCAGTAGTACTCTAGAATGAGTTTGAGTGTAATAATAGCTATGAGAGCGTATTTGTTAGTGAATATAAATTGTTTTATATTGTGATGGTTGGTTTATTGAGTGGCATATGAACCTTCGTCAGCGTGGTCCGCAAGACTATGCCGAAGGGGTTTCTAAACACTTGAATAGAACAATTCGGCACAATATTTGTTTTAAGTTGGGTAAATGAAATAATTTTACTTGATTATATTTTTATATATAAAGGAATAATTTTTTGAAATTATTAAAGTATATAAGTTGATTGTTTAGTTGTTTGAATAACCTAAATAAAGGAATAATTGTATAAGTAAAAAGAATTATAAGAATTGAATTATAATTAAAGTGATTTACAATTGTGAAATAAACTTATATATATAAGAAGTGAAACTATATGAATATATTTATGAATATGAGTAGTAAATAAAAGATGAATTTAAAGTTAAATGGAAGTATAACTTAAGTGATAAATGTGAACTTGAGTTTTATAAATGAAATTCAACTTTAGTAATTGAATATGAATTAAATAAATTGGATTAAAGGATTGAATGTTAATCAATTGAATGAGAATTAAGTTGATATAAAAAAAATGAATATAAGTGTTAATTCATTAAAATCTAATGTTATTGGAAGTTGAATAAATTGAATGGAAGTCAATTTAATTTAAGGAGTTAAACCAAAATGAATAAAAGCAAAGGAATTTGGTTGTAATTAATATACATTGGTTGTTATATGATTGTTAGTTGATGTATATAATTCAGTAAGTGTTAATGAAATTGAATTAGCAAAATTGGAAGCTAAAGTAATTTGAATTCAATTGGAAGTTAAGTGAATCTTGAATAGAATTGAATTTGATTTGGAAGTGTACCAACTTGAATATGAATTAGTGAATATAAACTAATTGAAAATGAATGTTGATAAAAATCCACTGTATATGAATCAAATGTGATTAAACTGAGAAAACCAATTCATTGAATATTAATGAAAATATAAACGAATATTTATTGGTTATGGATGTTAGTTGAATAATAGTTGGTTGATGTTTGCATTTGTTGCTTTTGTTTCAGTTGCTATATGTTGTATATCGATACTATTATCTATATACATGATTCTCATGTTGTTTGTTGAATGATTAGTAGGTGTGGATCGCGTTTGCTTCGCATTTGGAGCTCGCTTTTGCGCTATATTAGCTGTATATGCTCGCTAATAAAATAATAAGGTACATATCTCGGATTAAATATTGTACTTTTACACTTTTTTTCCCTGCGGGATGCCTCATTACTTGATGAGATGTATATTTGTGATATATATACTGTCATTTTTTTTTCGGATCGAGCCGCGCAAAGGAGACTATGGCGAATTTTTCCGAAAATTTAAGGCGTTAGAAAAAATTTGAGAAAATTGGAAAATTTTGAAAACTTTAACTTTGATTTGAAATTGAAAGTTAAATGATATAGTTTGTTTTTGAAAAAGATAACTAAGTATGATTTGAAAACTTAGTAAAGATTTATAAGAAGTTTAACTATGAATTTTGGAAAAGTTAATAGATTCTGTAACTTTCCTTACTTGTTAATTTCGAGGACGAAATTCTTTTAAGTGGGGAAGATTGTAACGACCCAGAATTTTTATTAATTAAAATATGAATATTTAATTAATTTTAAGTATTAATAAGTGAATTTATAAGTCAAATAAATTTTTATTTGAATTATTGGATTTAATTGAATAATTAAATCGATAATTTAATACGTTAAATTATGGAAATAATTGAAAATTGAGTTAAATATGATTGAAAATGATTTGTAAAATTTTATTTTATCATATTGGAGTTAGAATGATATTTTAGAGCTTTTAAAATCGAATTAAAATTTAATTTGTGAAAATTGAATATTTTAATATTTAAATCGACTAGTGAAAATAGTCAATTTTTGAACAGTCTCAGAATTGAACGAAACCAGTTCCATTGGATCCGTAATTGTTAGTTATTACCGGATTTCAAATTTCGTGTCAATCGGAGTTACCGTTTGATCGTGGCAGCTCGAAACGCATCGAATTATTTTTAATTTTTTTTTTTTTAAATTTGGCGAGCTAAAATAGCCATTTTTCAAAATGTCTCGGATTTCGACGAAACCAGTTTCATCGGATCCGTAATGTGATATTATTGTAAGGTTTCAAATTTCAAGTCAATTGGATTTACCGTTTGTCCGGTACAAATTAAAACGCCTAGAAATCGACTTAAATCGGTTTAATTCAAATTGAGCGTTTATAGCCATAACTCGCACAGATGTCCGAATTAGCTTTCGAAACCTGTTCCATTGTGTCCGGAACGCGGGGTAAACCCTAGAAACGCTGGTTACGGCGCGTAAATCGGAGTTCGGAATTTCCGGAATGAATAGTGTTTCGGTTTTCTCTATAAATAGCCCCCCACTTAAAAAAAAATAAAAAAAAATATAACCCTAAATTACAAAACCCTAGCCGCCACATCCTAATTCTAAGGCCAGAATTGATCCACTTTCTCTCCTCCAAATCTTCTAATCTATGCATCGATTCATGAAAGTATCAACTACAAAGTTGTGGGGGCGTTGTGATCTACGTATTCAACGGTGGTGATGCGATTTGGAGCAACGTGGGAGGAGTTACAGGGGGCCGACGCCTGGGATTTGCGCGCGCGTTTCGAGGCATATATGGTGACCGAGCTTGGCATGGTGGCGGCCGTGGGTAGCTGGTGTTATGGGCTACGTGATGGAGGTCATTGATCGTGCTATAGATCGTCGTGGAGGAAGAATTAATTAACCCTAATCATGAAGATATGGGTTCAAGTGTTCGGCAATAACCTGTAGCATGAACGTGATTTTGGGGAGATGGTATATGCGGCTGTGATGGCTTGGATTGTGATCCTACGGCCTTGATTAAGTTGAGTTTGAAAATAATAAGTTATGTTGTAATTTTAAGTATAAAAACTCGTACAAATCTTTAAAAATTCATATCTTTTTCATACGAGGTCGAAAACGCGCGAAATCAGTTGCGTTGGGATCGTATGGACGAGCACTACGCGATGGAGTTGGATTGGAGTCGTTTGGAGTTAGTGAGAATTTTGGCTAAAATTAAACGTCCGTTTAATTTTATTCGAAATAAATCGCTAAAACGGAAATAAAATCAAGGTGAGAATTTCTCACTCAATCGAATCAGTTTCGATTTTATTTTAAATAGTTAGATTTAAAATATTTGAATGCATGTTTGAATGTTGATTGATATCTATTGATTGTTAAAATAGACATTATACGCCGTTAGTAAGCGGATGTTATTTATTAAAAACATATACCGCGAATATTTCATAAATAGTGAAATTGGTATTATATATAATAGCAATATATATATATATTGGCATATGTATATATTGGAGTTATTGATTTCCCGCATTTTTTGTTTAGCGGATGAGACCCTATTACGCCGTTATTAAGCGGATAATATTTAATAAGAACATATACCGCGATAATTTCGTACTGGAGCGAAATTGGTATTGTGCTAATGTTTTTGGATGCAGGAAAACAGGTTGGAGGGATCCAACTGGATTCCTCAACAGTTTTTATTTGATTTCAGATATTTTGATATTTGATAGATTTTCATATTGATATATGATATCGTTGTAGTCGTGATTGACTATTTGGTGTGTGGCATCATTGGACCAAATTTGGAATTTTAAAATGATTTTAAAGTGATTTTTGAAAATATACTATATTTTTGGAATTGATTCATTTTAAATAAATAAACGTCATAATTTTTAAAGTTATAAAAATTATGATTTTTGAGAAATATAGTAAAAAGCTGATTTTTGAGAATATGATGCTATTGAGTTTATGAAATAGTTAAATCGAGATATTTTAGAATTATTGTGAAAAGTTTAAATATAGGATTTATGAAATTTAATTATTTTATGAATCAAAATGGTGAAATAATAAAGGAGATTAAAGAAGTTTTAAAAGAATAATATAAATTGATTTATATTAAGAGATTTATAAATGGATATTTATAAATTGAAATATGGACATTATAAAACGAGTTTTTATAAGTGTTTGAATGAAGTGAAAATGAATTTCATAATTGAATGGAATTTATAGAATTTTATACGGTGAAGTTATAAATGGAATTTTATCAGCAGTAGGTTTATAAAATTTATTAAGTTATTAAAATAATGATTTTGGATAAATGAATGAATCTTATAAGTTATAAGATTTATAATTTGGGCAGTTAAGAAAGAACGATTTTGTAAAATAATCGTTTTATAAGTATTTAACTTATAATATGAACTTTTAGTTTATAATTGAGTTATAAACTGAAATAGGTTAATAAAAGAATTTACAAAAAGGAAGCTTTTATAAATAAATAGAAATGGAATTTATAAACGTTGTTTTATAAATTCGCAAACGACTTATTTTGACAAGAAAATTTGTTGAAACCTATAAATGGAGTTATATTCACATTTTTGAATAGTGAATAATCCTTTGAATTAAAATGAATAAAAGGATGAAATTGTTAATGAAGTATATTCACGCTTTTGAATAGTGAATAATACGTTAAAGAAATTGTTTTGAATGTGAATGTTTTAAATAGAATTAAAACGATCTAACGATGTTTTAAATGTGTTGAGATTCGAAACCATAGATTTCAACATTTATTGTTGAAATAGATGTTTCGAGAAATAAAAGGAAATGGTGGACTATAACACTGTTCTTATAGTAAATGATTTCCGAAAGGAAATGTTTTGAATAGTATTGGGATTTATATATCTATTTTAATTTCGAATCCCTATACTAGTGGTTTTGGGTTGTCGTAACGATGTTTTACGTAACATTCGTTTTGGCCCAAATAAATATGTTTAAGAGAATGATTTCCTTAAAGAATGAAATATATACTTAATCTCGATTTAAGTATATTGAATATTTTCTAAGTGTTGAAAATAAATAAAATTTGTGAATTACTTATGAATGTATAAGTATGGAAATGTTTTCCAATATAAGGTGAATATTTTGAGAATTTATCTTTTTGAAGATAAATTGAAAATGGATAATTGAAATCGTATATGCATGGATATTGTGAAATATAAATTCACTATTGAATTTATAAAGGAAAGGAGAATTTGTTTAAAAGTAAATATTGATTTATTTTTGAAGTGTGAAATTATATATCTTGTAAAGATATTTTGTAAAATAAATAATTTGGAAAATTATTTGGAAACTGGTGATGTGTGCATATCCAGTGATAGTTCAATAACCGACTATCAATATTTTCCCTTTGAATGGGTAATTTATGTGATTTGTTTGAATTTGAATGCCACACTTATTTTTGAATAAGCGCTCACTATTCGGGTTAACCGGGAAAGGACCATGGGGTCGTATAACCCATTCCGAATATGTGATACGTCGTTGTGAATTGCATTGAAGATCGGTGTTGAAGACCCGGTATTTGCGAGAGCGATAGGATGACCTGTCGATTCACTCTGCACCGAGTTGCTCCGGTATAGAGTTCTCCATATGTGATGGTGAATCCGATCAGGATTGTGAATATCCGGATTGCAAGGACTTCTTTGTAAGTGCCTTCGGTTTTGTTCGATCCCGGAACAGATTTGTATGGATTGTATGTCTGACATTACAAGTTGAGATATAAAGCCGATTTCATTCAAATATATTTCTGTTGGTGGCGGAGAATTTATTCTTTTAGCTTAACACCCTTCTCTGAGACGTACGAGCTCAGAGGTTATATAGTTGAAGTTATCAGCGATATATTCCCAATTTGGTAATGTGACATGCTGAGTGTTGCTGAAATGATCATTGTGTTGATTATTGTGATAGGATCATTTATTTGATCGTCTATCTTAGTGATCATTGTGTTGATCATTTGTTGACCCAAAGCATGGCTTTTGTATAAAGTATGTTTTTGTGGACGTGACTTCGTCGAACCTCACACCCCGGAAATGGTCAAAACAGGAAAGATGCGGCAAGGTTATGAGGGGTAGCACCCTTTAGGGTATGTACATTTCCTTCTGGATAGAGGTGGTATCATGGTATGGAGCCCAGATATTTAACCTATGTGGTTACTACGAATTTATTACTTTGTGGTTGTTGGTTTTCGGGATCCCGTGAGAAAGGCCGTTTACGATCGGGGAATGGCGTGCTCGTGTCAGTAGTTACCCAGTTAGGGGTAACCCGGCCTTGTGTTGGTAGAGTTCCGGTTTGGTTCTCGGGGATGTCTTTCCAGAGGCATTCTCATGTGGCAATGGGAAGTTCCTTGGCCTGACCATTTGTTGGAAATCCAAAGAAACAATACGAGACTTGTACGGTTTTAGTTGTATAACCTGCTATGGAATGTGGCGGTAACCTGCTATTGAACATAGTTAGCTATAGTAGGCATAGTTCGGAATGTCTATGCTGGCTAAGATTTATATTCTACTTTCGAAATAAATTTTTCCTACACTATGCACTAATAATAATATGAAATGTTCTTTTAATGCGTATCAAGCATCTTTGACTATCATAAGGAGAAATCTCCTCCGATTCTGCGTTTGCATGTGTGTGTGTGCGGGAGGCCTTATGGTAGTCTCCTTTTTAAAAGCATTGCGAATTGAAATAAAAATATCTCTCTATTTTGATTTTAAAGATAAATAAACTGTTTTGAGTTCTCACACCAGTCACATGACTGACTTGGAGTTTATTGTTTTCCTTCCTAAACTCTGGGTGCCCACCAATTTTCACACGGGCAGTCAAGAGTTAGGTTTATCAGGATATTCTGGATATTCTGGAGTTGCTGGAGGCAAGCTGGATGGCATGGCGTATTACTTATATAGTATTTATTTTTCCGCTGCACTGTTTGTTGTTGTATATTGTTGTACACTCTGATGATATGATGTAATGTAATGTAATAACTGATATAGTTCTTTGTTTAAAGATTATTCATTTATTATATGTTGTTCCGCTGCGAATTGTGAGATTCTGATGTTGTTCTGTTGTTTGTTTTCTGTTCCGTCCTATTTTCTTCTGTTTTTCTTTTTCCTCTATTCTCTTTTCCTTCTATTTTAAAATTTTCTATCTTCTTTTCCCTATCCCTATTTTCTTTTCTCTCTTTCTCTTTTTCTTTTCTTTTTCTTAAAACCCTCAGTGTTCGGTTTTCCGTCGTTCGATTTCTCGGCAGTCGATAAAGTGAGTATCGATGTTGAATTTTCGGAAGACGAAGAATCGTGTCCTGACAGAACAGCAAACTCAAATATTTGATTACGCAAGCCAATCTAGACCCAGTAATACCGCTGAGCAAATTCAAATGTATTACTCACACTACTCCTACCAGCCACCGAACATTTACGCACAAGTAGCTGAGTATGCTTTTATGTGCTGTATGAATGTTTCATTCGTGTTTTTTGTACTTTACAGTCAAATGTTTGTGTACAGGTTGTATCCAAAGTCATCCAGCTACGTGTCGTGGCATATCCATCGCAGTCACCGGGTATGGTTTCCTTCCATATCCATCATATCCTCCACAGTCAATTCCAACTTCGAATCAAACGACTACTTGCATGAAATTGAAGATGAAGATGTTGACACTGAGAATATGGAGGGTGGAAAAGTTAGATATTGAAATTTTCCATTTGGATAGCATGAAAATCGCTGCTTCACTTGACGACGATGAAACATGGATCCATGCTATGAACGTTAATAATGACGCTCATTTAGATGATATTACAGAGGAAGTGATGACACTGATGAACATATCGAGATGGAAGAACTGTTAGAAGATGATCAATGCAATGATACAATCATGGAAAGATCTGTTATGCAAGAATTTCAATTTACCGACAAAATGTTCGAACTGGACTGTGTGGAGAAAAGCCCTCGAGTTGGTATGATTTTTAAATCGAATGAATCTTTAATTCAACATATAAGTGAATAGTCGATAAAGTGTTCAGTTTCATTTGAAAACATAAAGTCTCATGCTAGAGAGTTCACTGTTATATGTGATACTGATGCTAGTTGTCCATGGCGGCTTCATGCAATTGTTTCTAAAAAAGATCATGCTGGGTGGTAGGTGATAAAAAAATACGGTGGTGATCACACTTGCTCAAATCCAATCATCAACTCGAACCACAAACAAGCAACAGCCAAATTCATTTGCACCAAAGTCCTTTCACATGTTCGTTCGAACCTAAGTTACACTGCAAAATACGTTCAAGAGCTTATGGCAAACATTTACAAAATTTAAATAAGCTATATGAGATCCTGAAAAGGACTTAGCAAAGTAGTGTCTAAAATATTTGGCGATTGAGAATCTCCGTACAATGACTTGCCTCAGTTTCTTCGTGCTATACAAATATGCAATCCAGGTACTTTTATCATGTACATACAGAAGGAGTACAATTTTGGGCGGCTTTCTAGGAAGTCGGACCTAGCATTGAAGACTTCAAGCATTGTCGTCCGGTTCTTTTTATTGATGGAACACATTTGCATGGTAAATATCAAGGTACGTTTCTTGTGGCTACAGGAGTTGATGCAAACAACTCTTTTTTTGGCATTTGCTACGGACCGAATCGACGGAAATTGGGGTTGGTTTTTTCATGCATGGGACACTTGACTCCATCTTTAAATGCAAGACGCATTACATTCATTTTCGATAGAATTAAAGAAATTCCAACCACCTTAAAAGAGAAGTGGAGAAGACCACATCATCATCGCTTCTGCCTTCGCCATTTGAAAGTAAATTTTAAAAAAGCTGGTTTTGGTAGTAAGATTTTGCAAAACTTATTTTATGCTTGTGCTGAAGCAAGAGATGAGTCAACATACAAAGAACTCAGAAAGCAAGTAAAAAATGTGAGTCTGGTTGCTGACAGATAAATTGATAGAAGTCTCCGACATAAGGATGAACAATGGGCTCTTTACAAGGACAACGGTGAACGTTTCAGTATGATGACTACCAATGCTTCGAAGGGTTTCAATGGAGTTCTTAAAGGTGCAAGATCGTTACCGGTAAAAGCATTAGTGGCACGTATCTTTCATCATTTTAAAAGCTACTTCTAGAGAAGACGTACCAATGGAATGGTTTACGCACCTTCGCTCACGTCAAATTATGAAAAATGATGGAAAAATATTCAGCAGAAGCATGTAATATGAGCATTAACAAGTTCAACTTAACGGAGTGGCAAGTAATAGGCACAAACGCGTGCAACTACATGGTTAATATTACTAATGACAACTGCAGTTGTTCATGCAATATTCATTCTAGCCCATTTTCCATGTTCCCATGTTTTAGCTGCATGCGCACGATGTAGAGGAGGAATGAGCAAAGCTTACCATGATCTTATTTTGTCCTAATTTACGACAGACGGTTATAAACATAGTTATTCACTGGTTTTTCATCCAATGTCCGACAGTAGAGATTGGGATGTACATGAAGGCCCTATTATACCCCTGCCGCCAACGCGAAGGAATACTGGAAGACCGATGTCCACAAGAATAAGGAGAATTATGGACGAAATGGGGGACAAAAGACAGGACAGACGTGGACAATGCGGTAACTTGGGCCATAAGAGAAGAACGTGTGGGAAGCAATAAACATTTTACTTGTTTCTACTACTGTCATTCATGAACTGTATAACATACTTTTATTTTGTATGCAACTTTGTTATCAAAAGTTATCTTATGTCAAACATTTAAGTTACTTGCTATGTTATGTTACTTTGATTTAATTTATACGCAGCTTTTGTATGAATTTTCCACAGTTTTACATCTACCTTCAAATAAACATAGCATACAAACAATAATATATCATCTATTGCATATCCATTACAACAACAAGTAAAAATACAACATTCATTAAAATTAAAGCATACATAACTCAATCAAACAAGTCTGATATAGATCTATAACATTACAGTTGCACTACCCAGTTTAATAGACCCCTTTTCAAATTGGATTTAAGAACTGCAAATAGTCTACTTGATGTCGAAGCAGAATTTTTTTCTTTTCCAAACGTCTCACTTCCTCTTGCATCTCTAGTGCATATTCCACCCCCCTAGGGGTCAACGGGCAATCTAGTCATTTGAAGAAATTACAGCATTCAACACCTTTCGGTTTAGTTATATGATCAAGGTAATCGGCACATCCGTAAAACCGACGTCCAGCATCTGTTTGAGTCTTGCATACAACTACCTCATAAATATCTCCACAGTGGCAAAGTGGATGTGTCGCTTGTCTCACTCGACCTTCGCAGCTAGTTTATTTCCTCGATCTTTGATTCGATTCACCTAAGCAAACTTGATTATCCAAAGCAGATTGAACAGCAACACCATTAGCTGAAGGAACTATCTCAAATTGAGCTTCAGGAACTGTTTCAAACTGAGTTTCAGGAACAAATTCATTTTCAACTTCCATCCGTTCAACATATTTCATAAGTACTTCATCTGGAATCTCCCAATTATCCATATAAATGAATGGTAATGTTAATGTGGTGTGAAGGGATTGTTGTAGCTTTGGTTTAATCGAAGAATGAAGAAGAAATTTGAAAAATTTGTGATAATTTAATGCAAATTGGCTAAAAAATTGATTTGGGGATGTTGGATTCCGTCATGAAGAAGATTAAGGAAGTTGGGAAATGTTTTGAATGAGTTGGAGTGTAACGACCCGTGAATTAATAATATTTAATAAATTAATTTGATATAAATTTTAATTTGTTTAAGAATAAATGTAGAAATTGATATAGTGATTGTAATTTAATGTTGACAATTAAATACTTATATGGCATGGATTGAATTAACGTAAATTGGTGGGTGGCTATTAGTTATAATTAGCTGATTAAATGGTATTAATGAAATGATAACTGGATTGGATTGCAATTTAATAAACATTAGAAAATTTATTAAGTGAACTAAATTTGTTAAAGTTCATAAGTTGTGTAATTCAATTTAGTAGAAACTCTAAATGTATAAACGAAGATTTAAATAAACGCTAAATTAAACTATGTGAATGGGTGATTTATGTGGATTGAGGAAATTTGTAATTTAATAAATGAATGCACTAAGTATGTAGAAATTTATGCACCAAAATATTTTCATTTATAGGATTATTGCAGAAGTGTACCCATTTATCTAATGTATATAAATGAATCTAATTAATTATTTTGGTTATTGTTGTGTCTAGTCAATAAAAGGAGAACTTTCAGACAATAAATTTATAAACGAATAAATTTATAGAAACGTAGTAACGGAAGAGTGGATATTATAGTAACGTAAACGTATTGTAGGGTAATAATTAAGTATAGGCTTGTAAATTAGATTTTATGACGATAAATGTGGATAATGCAAATTGTCACAATTTGATTTAAAGTTAATTTTAAGAAACAAACAAATGTTGAATCTGTGAATGTAGTACAAATATTAACTTGAATGGTGTTCATTAATACAAAGATGTAATTAGTAAGATAGTAATAATTTATGCCTGTAGTGAAAAGAAATCTAATAGAGACATAAACTCTAATTATATAAAGGAGTATAGATCTGAACAAATTTATGAAGATTGATAAGGACAGTGTTTGTAATCAAGTTTGGTTATTGATATTTGAAAGATAGAGATGTGTAAATACGTTAATGAATTTATAATGGGAAGGAATGGTAGAATGAAAAGAATATATGTAATAATAAGCAATTGATTCAATTAAGGGAATTAAATTATAATAAATGGTCATTTAATAAATTTAACGTTCTGTGAGAAATCATAATAATTGTGTAAAATCAGTACAAGTTGGAAATGCATAAACCTTAATAAACATTCTAACTTAATAAATTTATGCAAATGTGGGAATTAGTTATAAGCGTGTAATTATGGGTATGATAACAATTAGTATAAAATACCTATATATTGGAAACACATTTGTAAAGCATAATTAATTGAGTTGGTGAATTGGGAATGAATTCAAAGTATATGAACATTTATGTTATATAAATAAGAATTAATGCAGTAGCTAAATTTGTGAAATCTAAATCTATGGAACAAAGGGTGTAAGATCTTTACTGATGGAAATTAACGTTACAGGTAGTGTAAATTCCTATTTTAATAAGACTATGGGTTATAGTAAAGATTTTAAATCAAGATTTGGCTACGTGAATAAAAAGAATGAAGGTAATTGAGTTATTGCAATTAAGAAAATTTAAACGTTTATTTATACGTTAAGTAAAACTTAAGTTGGGATTTAAAATATTTTTGTATATTAATTTCATGCATTTGGCTATAATGGATTTAATAATAAAAATGAAACAATGAAATCAAATGGATATAAAGATTTCAATTATACCTTGAAATTCGTATTCACCATAAAAGGTTAATTGGAACCAAAGTAGTTAATATAGGAATCAAGCCTTATTTATCAATTTGGATTTATTGCAATAGTTAATTCCATAAAATAAAGTTAAAGCTAATTCAAAATTAGTTGGACCATTGTTGATATAACTTTAGAAAGCAAGATTTTATTTATAATTTGAATATTAAATCCAACAAAGGGTATTTACTACAAATAAAATAGAATTAAACGTAAAATATTACGTTATTGAATTTAAAATGGAATTTGTAAACAATTGAGTGAATTTAATAAATTTATCAAACTTATAATGTTGAATTCGTTAAGATTGGAATTAATAATAGTAAAGAAGAATGAGGGAAGAATAATTTGAAAACATAGCAATAGATATTAATGTAAGGTTACCTTAAATAAGTTAAGGCAAACCAATGGAGAATAATGTAGATACCTTTATAATACGATGTTTGTGTGTAAAGGAAATGGGAATAAAGTTATTAATAATTTGGAATTTTATTTATGGTAAAAAGTTTATTTGCAATCAAATGAGTTGGAATGGAAGTCAAATCTATTTATCTAATTGGATTTAAGTGAGAGTATAAGAGTATATGATTTAATAATTGGGTTTTTGCGAATAAAATTTATAATTCCCAAATAATAAGAAAACGCAGAAATTAACACTGCAAAATTGATATACTTATAAATTTTAATTCACATTCAAGCTTGGAAAACCATTTGGGATTGTTTGAATTATATAAGTCACAAAATTTGGCCAATATTAGAAGTTGAAACATAAAAACTGGATTTATAATTTATTTTAATTTATTTAATAAATATTAAAAATAGCCATTTTTGGGCCATAGTTTATTCCGTACGTTCGCGTATCCAGTCTAGCTACCCTACCTCTAGCCTATCTATAAATATACAGTTATAAACCCTAGCTCCCTTCTTTTTTCATCTGTTGTACGTTCATTTTCTTCAACCTTCTTTCTTCCTCAATGTATACATCTCAGATCCAATTTCAAATTGCAAAATTCAGTGAAAATTCAAACACCTCAGAAAATTTTCAAAAAAATTTATGTTGATGTTTTCGATACGCGTAATCTCATGGTGAAATTCGTTTTTCAATTGGAGCTGTCGTTCATCCAGAATAAATTCAAACAGCCCCAAAACCGTTCATCATCATCGCACAAAAATTCATCGGATCGAGAAACGGTTTCTGGGTATTGGAGAGGGGACTGAGGGGGTTAGATCTATATGGTTCGTTGGTCGAATCGACGGTCGGATTTTGGTCAAAAAGGGACGTGTTGGGTTCGTTTCTCTCTGTTGCGTGCAAATTGGTGCCTGCGCGTGAAGCCTGGGAGAGAAGGTGATGTGGCGTAGTAAGTTGTTAATTGTGTGTCGTTTCTATTTATTTTTCAATTTGAATTCAATCATCATTTTTCGCCATAACTTTCTCATACGAAGTCGGATTCACACGAAATTTCTTTTGTTAGGATCGTAATTTAATTCCGGACTTGATGACGCTGGTTTGGACGAATTCCGAGACGGGCGAATTTTTGGGTTTAAATCGAATTTTAAATTCGATTTAAATTCAAAAGGTGAGTGTTTTAACCCACTCACAATTACTAGAAGCTTTTATGTTTGTTAAATAAGTTTTAGAAATGAATAGAAATTTATTTATGGGTATCTGGCATGTTTATTTCATTCATATCTGTTGAATTGCATTTTATTAAATTTAACTGTTAATTTAATTGATTTATTGCGTATTAATTGACTGTTGGAAATTATTGTTGCATATGAATTGCTAGTTAACAGTTGTATAAATTATTACTGAATAAACTGTTAAATTAATAGTTGATAAATTTAATTTGAATAAACTGCCAGTTATCACCTGTTATATATGATCACATATATAATTGTTATTGATTGATATTGATCGATGTGTGATTGGATGATGAATGTGTTGTTGAATGAATGTTTTATTTGGATATCATTAAACTGCAAGTTAGTATGCATTTACATTTCATTCGGGATTGCGGTTTGAAATGATATACAACCGCAGTTTTATTTTTTAAATTGCGGATTGAAATGATAAATATCCGTATCACTTGACCATAGGATAGAAAACTATATACAGGCACCGCGGTCTATATATAACTATTTTTAATGAGATTTCTATGGTTTGGATGGAATACGGTTTATAAAAATCTTAAATTTTATACTGAATAAATGTTTTCTTCCATATTTATATACATATGAAGTTGAAAATTTTGAAATAAAAAGGTGTATAAATCTCTTTATTAAAATGGAAGAAAATTTAGAAAATGGAGTTTGATAATTTATATCCTATGTTTAAATGTTAAGTTGGAAATTTTAAGATAGTATATTTACAATTGGATTTTTCCCAAAATAAATTGAAATGAATATTCTAGTATAATTTGAATTGGAAAATATATATATTTTATTACTAGAAATTGAAGTCTTATTATTTATGGATTTTATGTGAATGTTCAAAACTAATTAATAGAACATTTGATTTGTTGAAAGAATAAAAATCCAACTTTAGTTGAAATATTAACCCTCAAGATGGATATAAAAATATATAAAATTGGAATGGTTGGGACTTGAAATAATATTTTGGATTATGGTTTTAACATTGAGTAAAGAAATATTCACAAAGCCATGTAAATTATTTTCCGTACAAAGTAACCATAAAGTTAAATCACTTATTTTATATATTGTTGAATATCCAAACCATTTAGTTTTGAAAGTAATGGTTTTAAAAACTATGGATTTCGAAGTATTATGTTGAAAGTTAATGTTCAAATATTTGGTTACAAGGAATTATAAATTTTAAAAGTGACATAATTTTTGGAAAAGATTTATATTTGGGAAATGATATCATTGATTTGGGTTTTATAAAAATAATATCAAAATGAATCTTTTTGGGTTTTAAAGAAGAAATGATATCGTAATATTATGGTTTTGAAATGGATTTTATTTTGGTTTTAAAAGTATAAACTATTTTTAAATGACCGCGGTGTTATAATAACGATTGGTTGGCAAAGAGACCGGGATCGGATATGGACATACTCTCTGTCGATACCGAAAACCACTTTGACTAACCGTGTACGCGGTGGAGATTCCAGAATGAAGTAGGTGGTGGCGACGTTTCCTGTAAGGTAAATACGTGGACCCAACTCCCGTGAGTTGGCATAAGGTGGCTAAAACAGGAGCGATTCTCAGGCCAATGAGGTCATTTCTCTGATCGGACGCTCCTCTTCGATATTATACTTTGACTTGGATTTGATTCAGTGGCCACTTCTATATTTTGATTTTGGGGAGTTAGTTCGAGGTGGGCGGTAACTGCGGCTACGCGTTTCCACCAGCCAGGATAGCAATTGGTATATCTACCCTGGCATTGCCTAGTTGTGCCGTGTCACCTACCATATCGAGCCTTTACTACGAGTTTCTATTTGTGTCGTACCTATGGAGTATCCTCTAGTAGCTTCCCGATCAGGAGGTATTACGGTACTGTATAGACTATTGGCATTTTACGTGTTAAGGTGGAAAATGTAAAGCCTTAACGCTATTTAAAAGTAAGTTTATTTTACAATTAGACACTATTATAATAGCGCAATATACTACATAGTAAATAGTTTAACGGATCCTTAGGAGATGTAAATCCCGAGCATCTCTTGAGTTACTGTACTCATATTTATTTCTGTTTATTTAACTCACATAAGATTTTCTAGTCTGACTCGAGTGTTTTTGTCTTTTCAAATTCGCTCGGGTCAGTCCGAGCGTTTCAGGATAGCAGATTTTAGCATTGGAGGACGAAGACGAAGAATCAGTATTATTTTACATATAGTATTGCACCACACTCTTTCTATTCCGCTGCATTGCTTGTATTGGTATATGTAACTCTGATATTTATTGTAAAAGAAGAATCAAGCTTTTGTAAACTGTTTATGAAACTGTATATTTGTTATTATATTTTATCCTTCCGCTGTGAGATTCTATTTTCGTTTTATTTCTTCTCCATTTTTCTTATTTACCCCATAACAATCCGCCCTTGCGTATGCTTTGAATTGGGACAAGTGTCGGTTTAAAGTGTGCGGAAAGGGCGGGACGTTACATCTGGTATCAGAGCTTTGGTTTAGCGATAAACCTTGGCTTTGTGGGGTTTGACTCTTTGTTAATAGGGTAGAAATATCCTATGGGAGTCGCTGAGTGTATATATATGAGAGAGCGTATTTGTTAGTATTAATAAAAAGATTTTTATATTGTGTTAATCTGTTCCGCTTTGTATTTATAAATTCTGGTTGATGCATGGAACGCTATGTCATCAATAGGGATTTCTAAACACTTAATAGGACAGACCGACATAATATTTGTTTTAATATAGGTGAATGAAAGAATTTTGCCTATTATATTTTCTATATATAAAAATATTTTATAAAGATATATATATATATTTGGTTGCTATAGATTGGGTGTTAGGAAAAAAAATATTTTATAATAAATTGAAGCTAAGTTGAAATTATAATAAATCAAATGGGAGATTTTAGAACTTAAGTCCGGGATTTTGAAAATCTGCTTTCAAAGGATTTATGAAATATAATGATTTGGTTTATAAGTATTTTCTTATATAAGTATTTAGTATAATTTGGAAGAATTGTTTTAAAGAAGATTTTGGAGAGAATAAATTTTGTACTTTCCTCTCTGTCGCTGGAAAATAATTTCGGTGATGGCGGCCGCATCATCGACTTTCATTTTCGGGTTTCGAAGGGGAAAGGCTACTGTAGTGAATTCTACTACAGATTTATTTGAAATTTTCTAAAAAAAATTTCTTTTATTGCTCTAACTATAATTAGAGATATTGAGTTGTAAGAACTTATTCATCTATTATTTGAAAATAAATTGAAATTTAACCCGGTACTTAATTCTAAATTTTTCCGTTAATTAATTGTTTAAAATTTGTTAGTGAAATAAAAGTTAAGTAATAAATGAATTGAAACCTCTAATTGAAATAAGAGAATAATTGCAAAGCTATAAAGATGAATTTGCATACATATGAGACAAAGAGTAATATGGATAAACATTAAATTTAATTAAAAGAATGGAGATTAAACTTGTATAAGTTCAATTGCAATTTCCTTAACATAAATAACTTACCCAAATATAAAAGTTGAAGTGTTAAATGAGAAACTGGAATTGAATATTTTACAAGTAGGAATTTAGGAAAAATGAAGTATTCAATAAATTACTGTTATAATAAGAATTTAATGGTATAAACTTAGGTCATAATTGAAATTTTACTGAAAAGGGTTAAGAATTATTAATAGATGATATGAACCTAAGTATATAAAATGAAATTCAAAATAAGAATTGATTGTATGATTATTGACTTAAGTATGTTTTAATTTTCCCTATTCTAATATAATGGAAAATAGGAAAAATTAAATGACTGCAATTCATAGTCAATGGATAAATAAAAACTTCCACTTATAAGAATGAATGTTAGCAGATTTAGAATTTAAGGGAAATCTTACAAGTGAAGAGTAAGGAAATGAAGATATCCAAATAATTGTTGTTATTAATGAGAATTTATTTTATAAACTTAAGTAATAAAAAGGAAATACAAATATAATGAATTTTGTGATAGTTGGAAAATAAAACTTGTAAGAAACAAAGAAATTCCTCCATAAATGAAGGAAAGAAAATTTAACCACTGAATTATGAAATAAATGTATAATAAGCTATCTTGATGTTGGTTTGAATTGTTTGGTTGATGTATGATTTCAAAAATTTGAACCCGAACAACTGATTGTTTGTTGGATTGAACGACTGTTTGTTGTGGTGTGTGCTGTTTGTTAAAATGTATGGTTGTTGCAATTGATTGGATATGAAGGATTGAATCTACCCAAACATTTCACTGTAAAATAAATATTTAACTTTTAGATTATATAAGTGAATACAGGTGATGGAAGCCACTGCTATTGCTTTGGTTCCATAAAAATATAAGCGTATTGCCCGACAAATAGGTACGTTTTCGGATTACGTTTAAAGCGCTGTTTTATATATTTTCCCATGTGGGATATTTTATTTGGATAATATGTGTAATATATTTGTATACTTGGATATTATATTTTCTCCAGAGTCCCTCCGTACAAAGGAGACTCTGCCAAAATTTTCAGAAAATTTTGGACTTAGAATTTTGTGAAAATATTTTTCCAACTTTAATAATTCAAGTATTAAAGGATATAATGATTATAAAACAAGTGTATTTCATTAAAGGGAATTAATCCAATAAAATATTGTTTATAAGTTAATATTTGAAATAAGATGCACTATTTTATTCTTCCTTCTCCCTTCTTTTCCTTTTCGGGGACGAAAAGTTTTGAGTGGGGGAGAGTGTAACGACCCGTGAATTAATAATATTTAATAAATTAATTTGATATAAATTTTAATTTGTTTAAGAATAAATGTAGAAATTGATATAGTGATTGTAATTTAATGTTGACAATTAAATACTTATATGGCATGGATTGAATTAACGTAAATTGGTGGGTGGCTATTAGTTATAATTAGCTGATTAAATGGTATTAATGAAATGATAACTGGATTGGATTGCAATTTAATAAACATTAGAAAATTTATTAAGTGAACTAAATTTGTTAAAGTTCATAAGTTGTGTAATTCAATTTAGTAGAAACTCTAAATGTATAAACGAAGATTTAAATAAACGCTAAATTAAACTATGTGAATGGGTGATTTATGTGGATTGAGGAAATTTGTAATTTAATAAATGAATGCACTAAGTATGTAGAAATTTATGCACCAAAATATTTTCATTTATAGGATTATTGCAGAAGTGTACCCATTTATCTAATGTATATAAATGAATCTAATTAATTATTTTGGTTATTGTTGTGTCTAGTCAATAAAAGGAGAACTTTCAGACAATAAATTTATAAACGAATAAATTTATAGAAACGTAGTAACGGAAGAGTGGATATTATAGTAACGTAAACGTATTGTAGGGTAATAATTAAGTATAGGCTTGTAAATTAGATTTTATGACGATAAATGTGGATAATGCAAATTGTCACAATTTGATTTAAAGTTAATTTTAAGAAACAAACAAATGTTGAATCTGTGAATGTAGTACAAATATTAACTTGAATGGTGTTCATTAATACAAAGATGTAATTAGTAAGATAGTAATAATTTATGCCTGTAGTGAAAAGAAATCTAATAGAGACATAAACTCTAATTATATAAAGGAGTATAGATCTGAACAAATTTATGAAGATTGATAAGGACAGTGTTTGTAATCAAGTTTGGTTATTGATATTTGAAAGATAGAGATGTGTAAATACGTTAATGAATTTATAATGGGAAGGAATGGTAGAATGAAAAGAATATATATAATAATAAGCAATTGATTCAATTAAGGGAATTAAATTATAATAAATGGTCATTTAATAAATTTAACGTTCTGTGAGAAATCATAATAATTGTGTAAAATCAGTACAAGTTGGAAATGCATAAACCTTAATAAACATTCTAACTTAATAAATTTATGCAAATGTGGGAATTAGTTATAAGCGTGTAATTATGGGTATGATAACAATTAGTATAAAATACCTATATATTGGAAACACATTTGTAAAGCATAATTAATTGAGTTGGTGAATTGGGAATGAATTCAAAGTATATGAACATTTATGTTATATAAATAAGAATTAATGCAGTAGCTAAATTTGTGAAATCTAAATCTATGGAACAAAGGGTGTAAGATCTTTACTGATGGAAATTAACGTTACAGGTAGTGTAAATTCCTATTTTAATAAGACTATGGGTTATAGTAAAGATTTTAAATCAAGATTTGGCTACGTGAATAAAAAGAATGAAGGTAATTGAGTTATTGCAATTAAGAAAATTTAAACGTTTATTTATACGTTAAGAAAAACTTAAGTTGGGATTTAAAATATTTGTGTATATTAATTTCATGCATTTGGCTATAATGGATTTAATAATAAAAATGAAACAGTGAAATCAAATGGATATAAAGATTTCAATTATACCTTGAAATTCATATTCACCGTAAAAGGTTAATTGGAACCAAAGTAGTTAATATAGGAATCAAGCCTTATTTATCAATTTGGATTTATTGCAATAGTTAATTCCATAAAATAAAGTTAAAGCTAATTCAAATTTAGTTGGACCATTGTTGATATAACTTTAGAAAGCAAGCTTTTATTTATAATTTGAATATTAAATCCAACAAAGGGTATTTACTACAAATAAAATAGAATTAAACGTAAAATATTACGTTATTGAATTTAAAATGGAATTTGTAAACAATTGAGTGAATTTAATAAATTTATCAAACTTATAATGTTGAATTCGTTAAGATTGGAATTAATAATAGTAAAGAAGAATGAGGGAAGAATAATTTGAAAACATAGCAATAGATATTAATGTAAGGTTACCTTAAATAAGTTAAGGCAAACCAATGGAGAATAATGTAGATACCTTTATAATACGATGTTTGTGTGTAAAGGAAATGGGAATAAAGTTATTAATAATTTGGAATTTTATTTATGGTAAAAAGTTTATTTGCAATCAAATGAGTTGGAATGGAAGTCAAATCTATTTATCTAATTGGATTTAAGTGAGAGTATAAGAGTATATGATTTAATAATTGGGTTTTTGCGAATAAAATTTATAATTCCCAAATAATAAGAAAACGCAGAAATTAACACTGCAAAATTAATATACTTATAAATTTTAATTCACATTCAAGCTTGGAAAACCATTTGGGATTGTTTGAATTATATAAGTCACAAAATTTGGCCAATATTAGAAGTTGAAACATAAAAACTGGATTTATAATTTATTTTAATTTATTTAATAAACATTAAAAATAGCCATTTTTGGGCCATAGTTACGTTCGCGTATCCAGTCTAGCTACCCTACCTCTAGCCTATCTATAAATATACAGTTATAAACCCTAGCTCCCTTCTTTTTTCATCTGTTGTACGTTCATTTTCTTCAACCTTCTTTCTTCCTCAATGTATACATCTCAGATCCAATTTCAAATTGCAAAATTCAGTGAAAATTCAAACACCTCAGAAAATTTTCAAAAAAATTTATGTTGATGTTTTCGATACGCGTAATCTCATGGTGAAATTCGTTTTTCAATTGGAGCTGTCGTTCATCCAGAATAAATTCAAACAGCCCCAAAACCGTTCATCATCATCGCACAAAACTTCATCGGATCGAGAAACGGTTTCTGGGTATTGGAGAGGGGACTGAGGGGGTTAGATCTATATGGTTCGTTGGTCGAATCGACGGTCGGATTTTGGTCAAAAAGGGACGTGTTGGGTTCATTTCTCTCTGTTGCGTGCAAATTGGTGCCTGCGCGTGAAGCCTGGGAGAGAAGGTGATGTGGCGTAGTAAGTTGTTAATTGTGTGTCGTTTCTATTTATTTTTCAATTTGAATTCAATCATCATTTTTCGCCATAACTTTCTCATACGAAGTCGGATTCACACGAAATTTCTTTTGTTAGGATCGTAATTTAATTCCGGACTTGATGACGCTGGTTTGGACGAATTCCGAGACGGGCGAATTTTTGGGTTTAAATCGAATTTTAAATTCGATTTAAATTCAAAAGGTGAGTGTTTTAACCCACTCACAATTACTAGAAGCTTTTATGTTTGTTAAATAAGTTTTAGAAATGAATAGAAATTTATTTATGGATATCTGGCATGTTTATTTCATTCATATCTGTTGAATTGCATTTTATTAAATTTAACTGTTAATTTAATTGATTTATTGCGTATTAATTGACTGTTGGAAATTATTGTTGCATATGAATTGCTAGTTAACAGTTGTATAAATTATTACTGAATAAACTGTTAAATTAATAGTTGATAAATTTAATTTGAATAAACTGCCAGTTATCACCTGTTATATATGATCACATATATAATTGTTATTGATTGATATTGATCGATGTGTGATTGGATGATGGATGTGTTGTTGAATGAATGTTTTATTTGGATATCATTAAACTGCAAGTTAGTATGCATTTACATTTCATTCGGGATTGCGGTTTGAAATGATATACAACCGCAGTTTTATTTTTTAAATTGCGGATTGAAATGATAAATATCCTATCACTTGACCATAGGATAGAAAACTATATACAGGCACCGCGGTCTATATATAACTATTTTTAATGAGATTTCTATGGTTTGGATGGAATACGGTTTATAAAAATCTTAAATTTTATACTGAATAAATGTTTTCTTCCATATTTATATACATATGAAGTTGAAAATTTTGAAATAAAAAGGTGTATAAATCTCTTTATTAAAATGGAAGAAAATTTAGAAAATGGAGTTTGATAATTTATATCCTATGTTTAAATGTTAAGTTGGAAATTTTAAGATAGTATATTTACAATTGGATTTTTCCCAAAATAAATTGAAATGAATATTCTAGTATAATTTGAATTGGAAAATATATATATATTATTACTAGAAATTGAAGTCTTATTATTTATGGATTTTATGTGAATGTTCAAAACTAATTAATAGAACATTTGATTTGTTGAAAGAATAAAAATCCAACTTTAGTTGAAATATTAACCCTCAAGATGGATATAAAAATATATAAAATTGGAATGGTTGGGACTTGAAATAATATTTTGGATTATGGTTTTAACATTGAGTAAAGAAATATTCACAAAGCCATGTAAATTATTTTCCGTACAAAGTAACCATAAAGTTAAATCACTTATTTTATATATTGTTGAATATCCAAACCATTTAGTTTTGAAAGTAATGGTTTTAAAAACTATGGATTTCGAAGTATTATGTTGAAAGTTAATGTTCAAATATTTGGTTACAAGGAATTATAAATTTTAAAGGGGCATAATTTTTGGAAAAGATTTATATTTGGGAAATGATATCATTGATTTGGGTTTTATAAAAATAATATCAAAATGAATCTTTTTGGGTTTTAAAGAAGAAATGATATCGTAATATTATGGTTTTGAAATGGATTTTATTTTGGTTTTAAAAGTATAAACTATTTTTAAATGACCGCGGTGTTATAATAACGATTGGTTGGCAAAGAGACCGGGATCGGATATGGACATACTCTCTGTCGATACCGAAAACCACTTTGACTAACCGTGTACGCGATGGAGATTCCAGAATGAAGTAGGTGGTGGCGACGTTTCCTGTAAGGTAAATACGTGGACCCAACTCCCGTGAGTTGGCATAAGGTGGCTAAAACAGGAGCGATTCTCAGGCCAATGAGGTCATTCCTCTGATCGGACGCTCCTCTTCGATATTATACTTTGACTTGGATTTGATTCAGTGGCCACTTCTATATTTTGATTTTGGGGAGTTAGTCCGAGGTGGGCGGTAACTGCGGCTACGCGTTTCCACCAGCCTGGATAGCAATTGGTATATCTACCCTGGCATTGCCTAGTTGTGCCGTGTCACCTACCATATCGAGCCTTTACTACGAGTTTCTATTTGTGTCGTACCTATGGAGTATCCTCTAGTAGCTTCCCGATCAGGAGGTATTACGGTACTGTATAGACTATTGGCATTTTACGTGTTAAGGTGGAAAATGTAAAGCCTTAACGCTATTTAAAAGTAAGTTTATTTTACAATTAGACACTATTATAATAGCGCAATATACTACATAGTAAATAGTTTAACGGATCCTTAGGAGATGTAAATCCCGAGCATCTCTTGAGTTACTGTACTCATATTTATTTCTGTTTATTTAACTCACATAAGATTTTCTAGTCTGACTCGAGTGTTTTTGTCTTTTCAAATTCGCTCGGGTCAGTCCGAGCGTTTCAGGATAGCAGATTTTAGCATTGGAGGACGAAGACGAAGAATCAGTATTATTTTACATATAGTATTGCACCACACTCTTTCTATTCCGCTGCATTGCTTGTATTGGTATGTGTAACTCTGATATTTATTGTAAAAGAAGAATCAAGCTTTTGTAAACTGTTTATGAAACTGTATATTTGTTATTATATTTTATCCTTCCGCTGTGAGATTCTATTTTCGTTTTATTTCTTCTCCATTTTTCTTATTTACCCCATAACAATCCGCCCTTGCGTATGCTTTGAATTGGGACAAGTGTCGGTTTAAAGTGTGCGGAAAGGGCGGGACGTTACATGGAGCAAAATGTTGTTGCTGCCTCTGTTTTAACAACAGCAGGCTGTGCAGGCACCATGTTAAAGTAGGCGCAACTATGAGCTGCGCCTACTTATTATATTGTTATGCTCAATTGTTGCTTGCGCAAAGTTATAAAACACTCGTGTGCAACCAACAATTATGTCTTTTACAATATTGTTTGCAATGGAATTTGTGCAACTCATAGTTGCGCAGCGGAAAAAATTAACCATCACTGCTAGGCGCGACTAACAGTTGCGCTTTGGTCTGACAGTTAAACAAGCGCTGACTGGATTGCTGACTGCGTTGAAACTAGCCATGTTTGGTACTAAGTTTGAAAACTAACACCGATCGCGAAATTGTTTCGAAAAGTAGCCTACTTTGAAATTTTGTCCAAAATAATATAATAAAATAGAAATTGTACATATATATTATGTTTGTCACTTTCTCCTTATACATGTCCAGACTATTCTACATTTTTTGCATTAACCACTATTTATCCTAATGATATCTCTTCAATGGTTGTTTTCTCCATTGAAGATGCTTTTGATATATTATTCGTTCACTGTTTCTTTTCATTTTGTTGTATTTTCTGAATCTTAAAAGATGGTTCTACTTTGACTTTAGCGATGATTTTTTTCTTGTTTCAATGATTTTTTTTTATTTTAACTAAATGTTTTTTTGTGAAGTTGCTTCAAATTTCAGCTGCCTTCTTTGACCAACGAACCAGTCAATGAAGGTTGATTGAAAAATAATTTGAACCAAGAAGTTTGTACTCCTTGTTCTCTAAAATAGGTTGTTTCACTTAAATTTTGTGAAGATTTTCTATTATTTTTATTTTTTTGACACTCTAAAGTTTTTGGGCTTTTATGATTTGTAGGAGACAATAATTATTTGTGGTTTTGGAAAGAGAGGTAAAAAAACAAAAATGGACTACATTCATAATTGTAATAGGCTGGGGTTCTGGATGAATACTTGTTATTTCAAGAACCTTAAGCAAAAATCATCTTATATCAATCACGTTCTGTCATAAGACATGTTTAATTAGACCAAAATTTAATATTTTTGGAAAATTTCACAATTTGAAAAACAACAAAGGATACTCCATATATAGTGGTATTTCAGTTTAGTGTTAAAAGACAAAATAAAAAAGACGTATACATATTAAGTGTAGCAAGTGAAATTTGCATCCTGCTGCTTATTTAAATTTGCAAAATAAATCACTGAAAATAGGTGATATAGATGAGAAAATTAAGTTACTTAAGTGACACAACTAATTAATAATCTAAATAAAACTGTGCACGTGATTAAGTCCTGTAATTTTTATGAACTACATCCATGAGGTGCATGTTTTAACTTAAGATTTAGGGAAATACAATTTTACGAAACATATTATCTTATTAAGAATAAAAATTAATGAAAATGCCTCCATTTCAAGTAGCTTGCATTTTAGTAATGTTGGTCATTTAACCAAGTTTTAATGATAAAACATACTGATCTTGCTTTTGACTTTTGTAATTATGGATATATTAATATTTTTATTCTAAAATTATTTTAGTTTACCTATTAGATAAGTTGTATAGTGAAAAATGCAATATGGTTGGAATATCTTTATAACAAACAACTTCTTTGTGTATTTAACATGAAAATGTTAGCGCGTGTCCACTAAGCACACGTCAAAAATGATGGTTAACACCATTAAACCTTATGATTTGCTTTTCTTTTGTAATTAGTACGAACAGTCAATCTAATTAGGTACAATGAATATTCGTTCTTTGTCGTTGACATGAGATGACGATTATTTTTTCAAAAAGAAATATGATAAAGGTAAGGAACCCTATTTGAAATTGTAAATAAGTTTGAATTTTCGGGCTTATACTTATATTTTAGGAACCTTAGACAAAAATCCTCTTATATAAAATAAATTGTCATAAAGCATATTGTGGTATATCAAAAATGTTTTTTGTCAAAATTCATATTTAACTAATAACAAAGTATATTGCATGTATAACAATGTTTTAGTTTATTACTGAATAATAAAACAAAAAAATACGTACATGAATTAAATGTTGCAATCGAAATTTTCATCTTGATAATTTGAAGAAAAAATAAACCATAAACAAATGATTGAAATTAATTTGATTTTATTGAAATACCCCCTCTTTATCCACAATGGCTTGAATTGTTCATTAAACATATATACAATTTTTGCTACAATTATAGTTTGCGAAACTGCCTTGAAAAATGTGAATGAAACCAGATTTAGTATCATACATGTAATGATAATAGTCGTGATTGTTACTCTTAGACCTACTATTCAAATAACTGGAAAAAAAAGTTTTGAATTCGCTCAGAAAAAACTATTATTGTCAATCTTAAAAATATGATTTTCAATGTCGAAATATACAGAATAACTATCACCATTGTTGTGCCTAACCAAAAAAGTGTTATCAAAGATCAAACTCCAAATATTCCTTATATCAATATCATTGAAACTATAATGATAAACCCCAATGTATTGCCTCCTCTCCACCAATAATGCCCACTCCTTCAATGCGTTCCAAAAAAATAGGATTACGCGTAATAAGTTTTTGATATTCAACAATTTCTATTAAAGAAAAATCGCAAAAATCCAAACATTTCTCTATCCAGCCATAAGGTAAATCAGTAGCAACCCCCAATACGGAAATAATTATGCATCATTCGCATACCTGTAGCGGCTTCGAATAGATCATATAACGATTCCCTTTCTCTGAAAATATAGAAAAAGGGAGTCTCCTCAAGTAAAACACATGAATAATCCTGAAATGCCATTCTAATTGTCCATATAAGAATACCTCCTGTAAATATTAGGAACAGAAAAAAAAAATCACCAAAAGCTAACATGTTCCATCTCTTCCATCTAAGGATACCCGATAATTTACAGTCAACTTGGGTCCCGAGCATCTGTTTCATCTCTTTTCCTCTGTTTCTTAGCATCTGTTCGAACCTCATAGTTTTTTTGATATTTCGATAGTGACAACTACATAAGAAATATTTTTATATATTCTAACTTTGCAGAAAAATATATCGACCAATGAAGAGATACAATGACAAAGCCAATACGACGATGACAAATAAAGTTATATTAGTCATAGTGTTTTATGTCTAGAAGTATATGACTATTAAAATCCCTACAAAGTGGTATACAAACACACAAAAAATCATCAAAGTTGCATTTCTATTTTTTTTAAACATGATTACGCAGTTTTAATCGACTAAAACTCTTAAACCAGTCGACTAAAACAATATCAGTCGACTAGTCATAGTGGTTTAGTCGACTGATATCATCATGTGCATAATATTTTTTATGATCATGAGACAACCAGTCGACTAGAACTACACAAACAATCGACTAATAACTCAATCAGTCGATTGGCTGAATAGTTTCAGTCGACTAAATAAGGGCAAAAATAAACTATTTCTTTTTTGTTTGAAAATTCATGTTCTCGGTTTTAACTAGTCGACTGACTGGCACTCTACCAGTCGACTAATTATATGCAACTGCTATATTTATGAATTTTCTGAAGAGTTCTTCTTCTTCAATGAAGAGGCCCTTCCATCCATAAAGAGTTGTAATTGTATATAATGGTTGCTACTTCTCATGAACGCGTACAACTCTTCAAACATTATAAATAGCATTTTGATTCAAAATTCTAATAACTAATTTCTCTACTATACTCTCAAATTCTCTTTGAAATCTATTCTTGTATTCAAAGACTTACATTGGAATTTCTAATCACTTGAACATTCAAGTTATATTATTTAATTGATCATCTACTTCCATTCTTCCACAAATACACAATATACCGCTTACGGAGAAGATTAAAGATAGGTTATAACAACTCATACGGTTTTTTTATAAGATACATATTTCTCCGGGTTAAATGAGGGTTATTGTTTAAATTCAGGAAGAGTCTGGGACTGAATGTAGAACGAAAAGTCCGATCAACGTATAAAAAAAATCTCTGATGCACTTTACTTTAGAGCATTTTTATTTATGCTGCTATTATATACAAGTTTTAATTTAGTAAAACAATTCATATTATTCGATCCATAGCGACTTTCAACATCTTCTATTGGCTCCTTTCCTGTTGTATTCACTAGAAGAACTTCTTATATAAGAACTAGATGAAGAGCTTCTTCGATATCCGTGATCTATTGGGCGAGATCATTCTCCTCGTTAAGGTTGCTTCATAGAGGCAAAATTGCGTATGAATTTCCGACATGATGGTTTGTTACGTCAACCCATCTTCTTATCTACTGCATCCATCGTCTTTTCTAACTCTTGCTTCGTCACCACATCTGCCAAAGATTGTGTAGATCCATCACTATCTCATTGATTGCTCCAATGAGTTCATCATCAACCAAGTTCTTACTCGGATCCCTTTAAAGATTTTTGCAAATCTGAATAGCAAACTGAAATCCGCCCTAATCTTCAAGTTTCGATGAAAGCAACAAAAAATGTTAGCTTAATTTTGGGCTAACATCCAAATCGATTGAAAAAAGTCGACATAGAATGAAAAATGTAAGAATGCAAAGAGAAAAGTAAGAAAAATGGCATAAGAGATTTTATAGTGGTTCGACTAATCGATGACTTGCGTCCATTTAATTGCTTTTATTGATTGCTTTTATCTACAACCAATTTTACAAGAAAATTTCAAAATCCAGTGATTAGGTCTCGAAAAAGCAAAGTTTTCCCTTTGGAAAGATGATCGAGGTGTTAAAAGTCAATTGAAAATGTCCAAAAGTCCTCTCTTTGCCGAAGAAGATTGCTATTTATGGTTGGTTTTGACCATTCCAAGCCGAAATATTCATCATGTCCAGTTTGAAATTGGCGGGCCAACAAGTTTCAAATAATAATAGAAAGACCAGGCCAATTTTAAATCAAATCTCGAGGCATGATGGATCGGTACCAATTCATGGTCTCGATTCAAACTTGCATTTTTCTTTGACAATGCCTTAGTCTTCATGCCTTCAAATTTCATAACAAAATGATCTTTATGATGGATCGGTATTGATCCATCCCCAATCCCTGAAACTTGTTAAAAACAATTCAAAACACGATAGAGATCCACAGTAAAATAATTCATGTTTTTGATGGATCAATACCAATCCGTCCATGGATCGATACTGATCTATGCACTTGGACAAACTATCCCCATTTTCTCTTTTAGCCATTGTAGTTGATTGTCTTCAAGTCCAAAGTATGTTCCTTCATCATTTCATAGTCCGATTCAATCAAAATGTCGCTGGATTAAAATGTCGAATAACACCATCATTATCATTATTGTTGTTGTTTTATCATATACACTCATATGTAAATTCAATTAATTTATACCTGCCATCTTATTTCTATTTTCCACTAAATATAGCTCGACGAAACATATAAAACATCTACATTCTTAATAATTAAGCAAAAATAGCATTTAGAAAATATATCAAAGAGAATGAATAAACATGTAGAGCAAGCAGGATGTGATACATACTTACCCCCAACTTATCCAATCGTGCATAACGTTCACGCATGCATTCGCAATCCTGTAAGATCATAATAGCTTATGTATTGATTTACAATGTACCTTGCAAAGTGCAAATTAATAAAAAAAATAAAACGTTGAAAAATAAACATACATTTCAACGGTAAAAAATTGCATGCTTTAAATTAAAATAAGTGTATAAAACATCAATAAATGCATCACCATATGTTTTCGCTATTATCGGCGGTGTTTAAATATCACTCTAAACAAAATGCTATTAAATTTTTCAAAAAGCATTTATGTTCACACGAAAACAATCTATTATCTTGTACAATATGCATGCACTTGTGCATCCATGTGCATAAATTTACGAGGAAAAGCAAATTGACCATAAACCATATAAGCATATAAAGCTTTGTTTCAAAATAAAACTTAATCGATGTGCATATTCTAGTCTAATAAAATATAAAGGATACTGCTAATGATAATCACTATCATTATGAATATCATTATTGATTTTCTTCTTCATTTACGTACATATATTGGTATTGGAAATGCAGGCCATTGATTTATATGTTTGTTGCATTTCGATGGTTCAAAAACTTACAGGGCACTATAGATGACCAGATAATTGAGCTGTTGGAGCTTGAAGCTGGCGGAAGTGGTTTCGTTGCTGATATTATTTGAATTTTCTGCAACGATTGCGAGAAAAAGATTTCTGATATCCAGCATTTACTGTAGGCAACAATTAACTAGCAATTGATAATAATTATACTTACAGTAAATGCTGGATATCAGCAATATTTTTCTCACACTTGTTACAGAAAATTCAGATAACATCAGCAACGAAACCACTTCCGCCAGCTTCAAGCTCCAATGGCTCGATTATCTGATCATCCATAGTAACCTGTAAGTTTTGAACCATTAAAATGCAACAAACGGATAAATCAATGGTCTACATTTCCAAAATCAATATATGTATGTAAATGAAGAAAAAAAATCAATAATTATAATTATAATGATAACAATAACAACAACATCAACAAGAACACCAATAATATCTCGCAGCCATTACTTGCACATCCACAAAGAGCGAATTCACGAAAGCCATTACTTGCACATCCATAATACGCGAATTCACAAAAGACATTACTTGCACATTTTTAGCATCCATTGTCAAGTTAAGCTTGGAAAAGATAAAAAACGTGGAAATATGAACAATTAGAATGTACTGAAATCAATTGGGGGTCCACAAGTAAGCCTGCTATAAATATGACGGTGAAACCCCAATTGATCTTAGTACATTCAAATTATTCATTTCTCAACAATTTTATATTGTCTCAACTGAATTTCAAAATCTATATGTATATAGGCTACTGATTAATTAAATAATAAAGGAATTCATGTTCTATCTATGGAGATTCATGAATATCTCGTTGCCTTGCAAAATAATCACAGTGACATTTCATTTCATCCCAGCAAAACGATATACTTGCAGATTTTGAATATCAGATGTTATAAATAAGACATGAGATATTAAAAATAATCAACTTTAACATCTAGATTGTCATTTATATATTTTGGAAGACGCTTTCGAATATATTGAATTCAGTTCGTTATAAAGATACTAAAATTCCTCCTACACTTTTTCAATACATATTTTTTACAGACAAAAGTATTTAAGTATCAACAATCACTAAAGTTTCTATAACAAAACAAAATTGAATTGTGTTTTATATTACAAACACAATTATTTAAACGACAAACATTACAAGAATGCAAATTAATTAAAAGGAAATGCTTCAATAATAAAAAAATGATTATTTAAAATGTATTTTACTGTAAAACTCAAGCGTATTTAAAACTTAGTAGAATTAATATTTGTACATAAGTTGATCTTCCTATAGTTTGTCCAAATATGCATTCGTTATAAGTAGCTTGTTTTATAATAGTTTCGACCATTCAAATCAGTTTTTATAATATAAAATGCATTGCATTTTGATTTGTTTGTATACTTTCACAATTATTGGTGTATCGATAATTTTTACTTTAAAATTATATAATTTTACATATTGATTAAGTTGAATTATGCAAAATACAATACAGTAGCGGTATCTTATTACTAAGTAAATTCTTGCAATGTTTTACATAACTAAAAATGTGTATGTTCAATACTTACTACGCGTCTTCAATCATATTCAATCCAGCACAGCTTTTGCCAAAATCAAAATTTTATCAATATTATAACCAAAAATATTGTTCAGTAATTCTTATGTCGTAATTTATATCAAAAATAATAGAATAGAAATAGAAATGTACATCCATATATATATAAGTTTCTTCTTCGCTTTTTCCTTATATTCGTTTGGATATTTTTTACTTTTCTTGCATTAATTATATCTCCACAATGGTTGTTTTCTCCATTGAAGATCTTTTTGATATATTTTAGTTCAATGTTTTTTTTCATTTTGTCGTATTTTCCATATCATCATCGGTGGTTCTACTTTGCCTTCTAGCGATGATTTTCCTCTTATTTCAATGATTTGTTATTTATTTTAATTAAACATTTTTCTATGAAATTGCTTCAAATTTCGACTATCTTCTTAGATTTATGAATCGGCCAATGAAGGTTGATTGGAAAATAATTGGTCAAGATGTTTGTACTCCCTATTCTCTAAAATAAATTGTCATCCCTAAAATTTTGTGAAGATATTATATGATTTTCACTTTTTTTACATTCCAAAGTTCTTGGCTTTTGTGATTTAAGTAGGAGACGATAATTATTTGTTGTTTTGAAAAGAGATATCGAAATCAAAAATGAGGGGCTCTATTCATTATTGTAAATAGGTCGAGATTTTTGGATTATTTATTGTTATTTCAAGAACCTTAAGCAAAAATCATCTTATCTTAATCACATTTTGTCACAAAGTATGTTTAATTATGCCAAAATTTAACATTTTTGTCAAATTGCACAATTTAAAAAATAACAAAGTATACTCCTCATATAGTGGTATTTCAGTTTAGTGTTAAAAAATAAAACAAAAGAGACGTACACATATTAAGTGTGGCAAGTGAAATTTGCATCTTGATACTTTTAAATTTGCAAAATAAATCACTAAAAATAGGTGATATATATTTAAAAAAATAAGTTACTTTTAGTGATACAACTAATTTAAATCTAAATAAATATTGACGCGAGTACCATAATAAGTCTTCTGGATTTTATGTACTACATCCATGAGGTGCATGTTTTTAACTTAAGATTTAGTGACATACAATTTTATGAAACATATTATCTTGTTAAGAATAAAAATTAATGAAAATGTCTCCATTTCAAGCAGCTTACATTTTTGTAATGATGGTCATTTAACCAAGTTTTAATAATAAACATGTTGATCTAGCTTTGACTTTTGTAATTGTGGATATATTACTATTTTTATTCTAAAATTATATTAGTTTACCTATTAGACAAGTTGTATAGTGAAAAATGCAATATGGTAGGAATATATTTATAAACAACTTCTTTGTGTATTTAACATGAAAATGTTAGCGTACGTCCACTGAGCATACGTCAAAAATGATGGTTAACACCATTAACCCTTATGATTTGTTTTCTTTTGTAATTAGTACGAACAGTCAATCTAATTAGGTACAATGATTATTCGTTCTTTGTGGTTGGCAAGAGATGATTATTTTTTTAAAAAGAAATACGATAAAGGTAAGGAACCCTATTTGAAATTGTAAACGAGTTTGAATTTTTGGGCTGATACTTATATTTTAGGAACCTTAGACAAAAATCCCCTTTTATAAAATAAATTGTCATAAAGCATATTGTGTTATATCAAAAATGTTCCATGTCAAAATTCACAATTTAACTAATAACAAAGTATATTGCATGTATAACAGTGTTTTAGTTTATTATTGAATAATAATAAAAATTACGTACATGAATGAAGTGTTGCAATTGAAATATGCATCTTGATAACTTGAAGAAAAAATAAACCATAAACAAATGATTGAAATTAATTTGATTTAATTGAAATATCCCCTCTTTATCCACAATGGCTTGAATTGTTCATTGAACATATATACAATTTTTGCTACAACTATAGTTTGCGAAACTGCCTTGAAAAATGTGAATGATCCTAAAGTAAAACACATGAATAATCCTGAAATGCCAATCTAATTGTCCATACAAAGGATACCTCCTGTAAATATTCATCAAAAGCTAACATGTTCCATCTCTTCCGTATAAGGATACCCATTAATTCACAGTGATCTTGGGTCCCGAGCCTCTGTTCCATCTCTTGTTCCATCTCTTTTCCTCTGTTTCTTAGCATATGTTAGAACCTTATAGTTTGATATTTCGATAGTGACAATTACACAAGAAATATTTTTGTATATTATAACTTTGCAGAAAAATATATCGACCAATGAAGAGATACAATGACAAAGCCAATCAGACGATGACAAACAAAGTTATATTAGTCAAAGTGTTTTATGTCTAGAAGCATATGACTCTTAAAATCTCTACAAAGTGGTATACAAACACACAAAAAATCATCAAAGTTGCATTTCTATTTTAAAAAATATAGGATTACACAGTTTCAGTCGACTAAAACTCTTGAACCAGTCAACTAAAACAATATCAGTCGACTGGTCATAATGGTTTAGTCGACTGATATCATGTGCATAATATTTCTTATAATCATAAGATAACCAGTCGACTAATGACTCAACCAGTCGATTGGTTGAATAATTTCAGTCGACTAAATAAGGGCAAAATAAACTGTTTCTTTTCTGTTTGAAAATTCATGTTTTCGGTTTTAACCAGTCGACTGACCGGCACTCTACCAGTCGACTAATTATACGCAAATGCTATATTATGAATTTTCTGAAGAGTTCTTCTTCAATGAAGAGGCCCTTCCTTCCATGAAGAGTTGTAACTGTATCTAATGGCTTCTACTTCTCATGAACGCATACAACTCTTCAAACATTATAAATAGCATTTTGATTCAAAATTCTAATAACCAATTTCTCTACTATACTCTCAAATTCTCTTTGAAATTTATTCTTGTATTCAAAGGCTTACATTGCAACTTCTGATCACTGAACATTCTTCCATTCTTCCACAAATACACAGTATACCGCTTACGGAGAAGATTAAAGGAAGGTTGTAACAACTCATATGGTTTTTTTCTAAGATACATATTTCTTCGGGTTAAGTGAGAGTTATTGTTTAAATTCAGAAAGAGTCTAGGATTGAATGTAGGACGTAAAGTCCGATCTAGGTAAAAAAATCTCTGTTGCAATTTACTTTAGAGCATTTTTATTTATGCTGCTATTATATAAAAGTATTAATTTACTAGAACAATTCATATTACTCGATCCATAACAACTTTCAACATCTTCTATTGGCTCCTTTCCTTCTGTGTTCACTAGAAGATCTACTTATATAAGAACTAGATGAAGAGCTTCTTCGATATCTGTGATATATAGGGCGAGATCGTTCTCCTCATTAAGCTTCCTTCATAGAGGCAAAATTGCATATGAATTTCCGGCATGATGGTTTGTTGCGTCAACTCCATCTTCTTATCTACAGCATCCATCGTCTTTCTAACTCTTGCTTCGTCACCACTTCTGCCGAAGATTGTGTAGATCCATCACTATCTCATTGATTGCTCCAATGAGTTCATCATCAACCAAGTCTTGCTCGGATCCCTTTAAAGATTTTTGCAAATCTGAATAGCAAACTGAGATCTGTCCCGATCTTCAAGTTCTTGATGAAAGCAACAAAAAATGTTTGCTTAATTTTGGGCTAACATCCAAATCGATAGAAAAAAGTCGAAATAAAATGAAAAATGTAAGAATGCAAAGAGAAAAGTAAGAAAAATGGCAAATCGATGAAAGCAACAAAAAATGTTAGCAACAAAAAATGGCAAATCGATCCATTCCCATTCCCCGAAACTTGTTAAAAAAAATCAAAACACGATAGAGATCCACAGTAAAATAATTCATATTTTTGATGGATCAATACTGATCCATCCATGGATCGATACTGATCCATGGACTTGGACAAACTATTCCCATTTTCTCTCTTAGCCATTGTAGTTGATTATCTTCAAGTCCAAAGTATGTTCCTTCGTCATTGTATAGTCCAATTCCATCGAAATGTCGCTGATAAAATGTCGAATAACACCATCATTATCATTATTGTTGTTGTTTTATCATATACACTCACGTAAATTCGATTAGTGTATGCCTGCCTTCTTATTTCTATTTTCCATTAAATATAACTCGACGAAACATATAAAATGTCTACACTCTTAATAATTAAGCAAAAATAGCAAAATACATCAAAGAGAGTGAATAGACATGTAGAGCAAGTAGGATGTGATACATACTTACCCCCAACTTATCCAATCGTGCATAACGTTCGCTTATGCATTCGCAACCCTGTAAGATCATAACGTTCGCTTATGCATTTACAATGTACCGTGCAAAGTGCAAATTAATAAAAAAATCAAACATTGAAAAATAAATAAACATTTCAACGGTAAAAAATTGCATGCTTTAAATTAAAATAAGTATATAAAACATCAATAAATGCATCACCATATGTTTTCACTATTATCAGCAGCGTTTAAATATCACCCTAAACCAAATGTTATTAAATTTTCACAAAATATTTCCGTTCACACGAAAATGATCTATTATCTTGTACAATATGCATACACTTGTGCATCCATGTGCACAAATTTACAAGGAAAAGCAAATTGACCATAAACCATATAAGCATATAAAGTTGTTTCAAATTAAAATTAATCGATGTGCCTATTCTACTCTAATAAAATATAAGTGATACTGCTAATGATAATCATTATCATTATCAATACCATTATTAATTTTCTTCTTCAATTACATACATATTTGGTATTGAGAATGTTGGCCACTAATTTACATTTTGCCGCGTTTCGATGGTTCAAAAACTTATAGGGCACTATAGATAACCAGATAATTGGGTTGTTGGAGCTTGAAGCTGGCAGAAGTGGTTTTGTTGCTAATATTATTCGAATTTTTTGCAACGATTGCGAGAAAAAGGTTTCTGATATCCAGCATTTACTGTTGGCAACAATTAACTAGCAATTGAGAATAATCATATATATCTTACAGTAAATGCTGGATATCAACAACCTTTTTTCACGGTTGTTACAAAAAATTCAGTAACATCAGCAATGAAACTACTCCCGCCAGCTTCAGGCTCCAATGGTTCAATTATTTGATCATACATGGTGCCTTGTAAGTTTTGAACCATCAAAAAGCAACAAACAGATAAATCAATGACCTACATTCCCAAAACCAGTGTATATATATGTATGTAAATGAAGAAAAAATATCAATAACGATAATGATAGCAATAACAACAACATCAACAAGAACACTAATAATATCTCGCAGCCATTACTTGCACATCCACAATGAGCGAATTCACAAAAACCATTACTTGCACATCCACAATGCACGAATTCACAAAAGACATTACTCGCACATTTCTAGCAGCCATTGTCAAGTTAAGTTGAGAAAAGATAAAAATTGTGGAAAGATGAACAATTAGAATGTACTGAGATCAATTGGGGTTTCACAAGTAAACCTGATATAAATATGATGGTTAAACCCCAACTGATCTCAGTACATTCTAATTATTCATTTCTCAACAATTTTATATTTTCTCAGCTGAATTTCAAAATCGATATGTATATAGGCTACTGATTAATTAAATAAAATAAAGGAATTCATGTTCTATCTATGGAGATTCATGAATATCTCGTTGCCTTGCAAAATAATCACAGTGATATTTCATTCATCCCAGCAAAACGATATACTTGCAGATTTTGAATATCAGATGTTATAAATAAGACATGATAAATTAAAAATAATCAACTTTAACATCTGGATTGTCATTTATATATTTTGGAAGATGCTTCTGAATATATAGAATTCAGTTTGTTATAAGAATACTAAAATTCCTACTGCACTTTTTCAAAACATATTTTTTAAGTCAAAATTATTTAAGTATCAACAATCACTAAAGTTTCTATAACAAAAAAAAAATTGAAATGCGTTTTATATTATGAACACAATTATTTAAACGACAAACATTACAAGAATGCAAATTCACTAAAAGGAAATGCTACTATAATAAAAAAATGATATTGTTTAAAATGTATTTTACTGTAAAACTCAAGCGTATTTAATGTTGATCTTCCTATAGTTTGTCCAAATATGCGTTCATTATGAGTAGCTTGTTTTATAATAGTTTCGATCATTTAAATAAGTTTTATAATATAGAATGCATTGCATTTTGATTTGTTTGTAGACTTTCACAACTATTGGTGTATCTATAATTTTTACTTTAAAATTATATAATTTTACATATTGATTAAGTTGAATTATGCAAAATACAATACAGTAGTAGTATCTTATTAATAAGTAAATTCTTTGCAATATTTTACATAACTAAAACTGTGTATATTTAATACTTACTATGCGTCTTCAATTGTATTCAATCCAGCACAACTTTTGCCAAAAAAAAAGTTTAACAATATTATAACCAAAAATATTGTTCAGTAATTCTTGTGTTGTAATTTATATCAAAAATAATAGAATAGAAATAGAAATGTACATATATATAAGTTTCTTCTTCCCTTTTTCCTTATATTTGTTTGGATATTTTTTACTTTTCTTGCATTAATCGATATTCTATCTAATGATATCTCTTCAATGGTTGTTTTCTCCGTTGAAGATGCTTTTGACATATTTTTGTTCAATGTTTTTTTCATTTTGTTGTATTTTCCATATTATCATAGGTGGTTCTAATTTGCCTTCAAGCGATGATTTTCCTCTTGTTTCAATGATTTTGTTATTTGTTCTAATTAAACATTTTTCTATGAAATTGCTTCAAATTTCGACTACCTTCTTAGATTTATGAATTGGTCAATGAAGGTTGATTGGAAAAACATTTGGCCCAGAGGTTTTTACTCCCTATTCTCTAAAATAATTTGTTATCCCTTAAATTTGGTGAAGATTTTTACTTTTTTTACATTCCAAAGTTCTTGGCTTTTGTGATTTAAGTAGGGGACGTTAATTATTTGTTCTTTTGAAAAGAGAGATCGAAAACAAAAATGAGGGGCTTCATTATTGTATATAAGTCGAGGTTTTTGGATTATTTATTGTTATTTCAAGAACCTTAAGCAAAAATCATCTTATCTTAATCACATTTTGTCACAAAATATATTTAATTATGCCAAAATTTAACATTTTGTCAAATTGCACAATTTGAAAAATAACAAAGTATATTCCACATATAGTGGTATTTCAATTCAGTGTTAAAAAATAAAACAAAAGAGACGTACACATGTGGCTAGTGAAGCATCTTGATACTTTTAAATTTGCAAAATAAATCACTAAAAATAGGTGATATATATTGAAAAAAATAGGTTACTTTTAGTGATACAACTAATTTAAATCTAAATAATATTGACGCGGGTACCATAATAAGTCTTCTGGATTTTATGAACCACATCCATGAGGTGCATGTTTTTATCATAAGATTTAATGAAATACAATTTTATTTAAGGTGTTATCTTGTTAAAAATAAAAATTAATGAAAATGCATCCATTTCAAGTAGCTTGCTATTTTAATGATGTTTGGTCGTTCAACCAAGTTTTTATAACGCGTTACTTTTGTTTTGTTTTTTGACTTTTATAAATATTGATTTATCGATATATATTTTTTAAATGGTACTTTATATTCAACATGTCACATGACGATAAACGTTCAAATCACGCTACGCAAGTTTTGAATTGTGACCACTCGCACTAAAGCCGAATCATTTAACCACTTGGACAATGGTGTGTGTCTTTATCGATATTTTTACTCTAATATTATATTAGTCTATCTATTAGATAAGTAGCACAATGAAAAGCGCAATATAGTAGGAATATCTTTATAACAAGCAAATTATGTGTATTTAACATGAAAAATGTTAATACGTGTTCACTGAGCACACATCAAAAATGATTATTTACATTATTAACCCCTATAAATTTTTTTCCTTTTTGTAATTAGTACGAACAAACAATCAAATGAAGTACAATGATTATTATTCGTTTTGAAAAGAGTGACAATGAAATTAAGGAAACCTATTTGAAACGGAATGAGATGGAATTTTGTGCTTATACTTATGTATTACTGACCCTATAAAAAAATCCTCTCATATAAGATAAATTTTGTCATAAAGCATGTTCTATTACAACAACAAATACTTATGTCAAATTTCACAATGTAAATAGCAACAGAGTATATTCCCTGTATGACAGTGTTTTAGTTTATTATTAAATAACAAACAAAAAAGTTATGTACATGTATTAAGTGTAGTAATTGAAATGCATATTGATAATTTGAACAAGAAAAACTAAAAACAAATGGTTGAGCTAAAAATAGTTAGTTTTTTAGTAAATGACACAAGTGTTGTATTTTCCAAATAATATTTTGCACATAAGGTATGTATCATAAATTTGACAAGAAACTATTTGATTTTATAGAAATACCCCTTCTCTGTCCACAATGACTTGAAATGTTTATTAAATGTATATATAATTTTTGCTACAAATACCGTTAATTTGTGAAACTATCTTGAAGCATGTGACTGATCCTAAACTAAATCATGTGAATAATTTTGAAATGTCAATCTATTTGTCCATATTAGGATACCTCCTATAAATATTATATTGGAAAATTTGATTTTAAAATGAATTGTTAAAAATATCGAAAGGGGTATAGAATACCCCTCTTATTGAATAGTCTCACATTGTGATAAACTATATAATAGTCCTATTTAAATACAGGATTCACAAGAAAAAGGATGGGCATTTTGGGCACTCAATGTTCTCTTGTGTTAGGAAGGAAGAGCATGCTTGCCATCACACGCGTGTGGGACCGACTCGACCCGAGCCGGACTTGTCTAATGTGATGTAGAGCTTCTTTTTTTTTTTGCAGTATATTTTTAAACCGACTTTGAATTAGTAATAAGACTCGGTAAACTCATATCCGGTATTTTCTCATGAGTCGGCCTCGTTTTCTACTCAGATTTTTTTTCTATATAAACCAAGCTATTTGATATAATTTCAATTAGTTAGTAAACCGAGTTCTCTTCTTCTTCTGCCTTAAACTTTCATAGATCCGAGCAATATTTTTTGGGTACTATTGACTCACCAATCTTCGTGCAAGAGGCTATTGATATTGATTTATGATTGTTTTATCCTAGAGGCAGCGCTGCATCAGAGACTGTTTTGCACGATTTCAGCACAGCGGCGAAACGTCTTAAAGAGAGTAACTAAGTCCATGACTCGGCCACAAAGACGCTACAAATTCAAATTAAGGTACAACAGTTTTAAGACATTATGAGTTCGATCGCTGACAACTCTACCGTCTCAACATCAATATTTCTGGTTCTGATTGTGTCTGCTACACCGTTCAGATTCGAGGGTCTACATTTCAAATGATAGCGCCAAAAGATGGAGTTCATTTTGACTATGCGGAAGGTGGTCGTTGTACTGACAACAGATAAACTGCAACTGTCAGACAAGCCCAACGAAGCTAAGACAGAACAGATGCGAGTCTGGATAGAAAAATCAAAAGAGCTACAGATCTGGATGAAGAAAAATTATCTGTGCAAGAATTTCATCCTCAGCAGATTCAACGACGATATGTACGATTACTACAACATAGACAAGTCAGCAAAGGAGATTTGGAATGCGCTGCAAAAGAAATATGATACCGAGGAAGTTGGAGCGAAAAAGTATGTCGTCGGTTGTTATTTGAAGTTTCAGATAACAGACGACAAATCTGTGGGGGCGCAGTCGCCCGAACTTCAGAAAATTGCGCATGTGATCATTTCCGAAGGTACGACTTTAAATGAAAGTTTCAGGTTGTTGTGTTAATTGATAAATTACCCCATATTTGGAAAGACTTTAAAAATGTTCTCATGCATAAGACTAAGGAGTTTTCCTTAGAGAGTTTGATTACTCATCTTCGTATTGAAGAAGAGGCCGGAAATCAGGACCAGAAAGAAGAGGTGCTTGTTGTATCTAGCAACAACACTAAGAAATCCACAAATATGGGTCTGAAACCAAATGCGAAAAATTTCAAAAATTAGAATCGCAAACCAAATTAAAACAGTAACAATCAGCCTCAGAACGAACGGCAAAATGCCTCCCTAAAATATGCAACTGGACAGTTGTTCTTATGTTACAACTAGGCAAACCATGTCATGGCACAAAAGTATCGGAACATGCCAAATCCTGCACCGCATGCTAACCTGACTGAAGAAGCCCTTGTGGCTGTGATTACCGAGATCAACCTAGTCGGTGGATCAGAAGGGTGGTGGATAGACACTGGTGCTTCTCGCCATGTCTGCTATGATCGTTAAATGTTTAAAACGTATAATGTTGCCAATGACATGAAAGTGATGTTGGGAATTCTCACACCACTACTGTTGCTGGAATTGGAACCGTGGAGCTAAAATTTACCTCTGCAAAGAATTTATTGCTGAAAGATGCGATGCATACTATAGAGATTAGAAAAACTTTAGTATTTGGTTTTTTGTTAAATAAAGCTGGTTTTACTCAAACTATTAGATCTGACTTGTACACCATTACTAAAAATGGTGTTTTTGTTGGTAAAGGATATGTTGTAGATGATATGTTTAGGTTAAATGTTGATTTAAATAAAGTTAATAATTCTACTTATATGTTGTGTGATTTTAATATGTGGCATGCTATACTTTGTCATGTTAATAAGCAACTGATTTATAACATGAGTAACTTAGGCTTAATCCCTAAAGTATCCATAAGTGATTCAGAAAAGTGTGAATATTGTAGCCAAGCTAAAATTGCAAAGACCCCATATAAATCTGTATTTATAGAGTCGGAACCTTTAGATTTAATACACTCTGATATATGTGAACTTGATGGCACTCTAACTAGGGATGATAAACGCTACTTTATTACTTTTATTGATGATTGCTTTGATTTTACTTATGTTTATCTCATGAAAAATAAAAGTGATGCGCTAGATATGTTTAAGTTATTATTCACCGAAATTGAAAACCAATTTAATAAGAAAATTAAGAGAATCCAAAGTGATAGAGGAATAAAATATGAATCAAGCCTATTCATAGAATTTTATAATCAGCATGCCATAATTCATGAGAGAATTGCACCTTATTCGTCTGAAATGAACGGTAAATCTGAAAGAAAAAATAAGACTTCTACCGCATTAGTTGTAGCTGTTTTATTTAATTCGGATGGCCTGATAAGTTTCTTTTGACTTTCCGCCATGATGGCCTGCTGCGTCAACTCCATCTTATCTACTACATCCATCATCTTTTCTAACTCTTACTTCGTCACCACATATGTCGGAGATTGTGTAGATCCATCACTATCTCCATTGTTTGCTCCAGTGAGTTCATCAATCACGATATTAATCGTATTATTTTTCAGTCTCGTCTTCTATCAGATCCCTTTGAAGATTTTTGCAAATCGAAGTAGCAAACTAAGATTCGTCCTGATCTTCAAGTTCTTGATGAAAACACCAAAAAACATTAGCCTAATTTGGGGCTATCACTCCAAATGGATAGAAAAAGGTCGAAATAAATTAAAAATGTAAGAACGCAAAAGGAGAAGTAAGAAAAATAACATGAAGGATTTGTACAGTGGTTCAACTAATCGATAACTTACATTCACTTAGTTACTTTTATTGATTGCTTTGCCTAGATATGTCAGTTTTACCAAAGAATTCCAAAATACAATGATTAAGTCTCGAATTGGCAAAGTTTTTCCTATGCAAAGTTGATCGAGGTGCCGAAAGTCAATCAAAAATGCCCAAAAGTCCTCTTTTTGCTTGGACAAAAATCCCCTTTTCTCCCTCGGTCATTTGTAGTTGATTGTCTTCAAATCCAGAGTCTGTTCCTTTGTCATTTCCTTTGTCATTTCCTATGTCTAATTCCATTGAAATGTTGCTTGGCTAAAATGCCAGATAACACTATCATTATCGTTATTGTTGTTTTTTAATCATATACGCTCATATATAGATTCAATTTGTCTATATATGCCTTCTATTTTCTATTTTCCACTAAATATAGCTTGACAGAACATATAAAATATCAACATTCTTAATAATAAAGAAAAATTGGCATTTTAAAAATGCATCACAGAGAGTGAATAAATATGTAGAGCAAGTAGGATGTGATGCATACTTACCTCCAACTTATCCAATTGTGTGTAACTTTCATGCATGCATTCGCTTCGCAACCCTACAAGATCCTAATAGCTCCTGTACTGATTTACGATGTACCATGCAAAGTGCAAAATTAATAAAAAGCCAAACATTGAAAAATAAATAAACATTTCAAGGGTAAAAAATTGCATGCTTCAAATTAAAACAAAAAACATAAAACATCAGTAAATGCATCACCGCATGTTTTCACTATTATTCGCAGTGTTTAAATATCACTCTGAACCAGATGCTATTAAAATTTTCAAAAAGTGTTTCTGTTAACATGAAAATAATCCATTTGCTTGTACAATACACATGCCCTTGCGCATCCCCGTGCATAAATTTACCAAGAAAAGAAAATTGACCATAAACCATATAAGCATATAAAGCCTGGTTTCAAAATAAAACTTAATCGATGTGCCTATTTAGCCTAACATAATATCTAATGATAATTAGAAAACGCACTAAATGCAGGAAGAAAAAATGAGTAACATTTTGCTGCAGCCCTTTACTGAGTGGTTGATGAATCTAACCCTCTCGTAGTCCATGACAGATTGAACCAAATGAGCCATAAATCAAGTTAGAAAAGGGATAGATAACGTCTACAGGTATCACAGCATTTTTTTCCCTTTTTTCCCCTTTAAAAAACCCTTGAATATTAACTACTTCACAATATATTTGAATATGGCCAAAAATCTAATGAATACTCCAACCAAAGCAGGTAGTTTTACTCTTTTTTCCTAGAACCAAAAAAAAAAAACCAAAGAAAAAAACAGAAACGAATACAAACAAAAATTGTAGGCAGTAGTTAACTAGCAATTGAAAATAATCATATATAACTTACATTTGTTTGGATATAGCATGCTTTTTCTCGCGGTCATTACAGAAAATTGATAACATCAGCAACAAAACCACTCCCGCCAGCTTTAAGCTCCACCGGCTCAATTACCTGGTCATCCGTAGTGCCCAGTAAATTTTGAACCATCGAAACACAGAAAACGGATAAATCAATGACCTGCATTCGCAAAATCAATACATGTATGTAAATGAAGGAAACAAATTAATAATGATAATGATAATGATAATGATGGTAATAATAGTAATAGTGAAAGTAATAATAGTAATAGTAACGATGATATCCCAAAGCCGTTACTTGCACATCTGCAATAAGCGAATTCACAAAAGCCATTACTTGCACATTCCCCGCAGCCATCGGCAAATTCAGCTGAGAAAATATAAAAATTGTACAACGTGAATAATTAGAATATACTGAGATCAACTGGGGTTTCACAAGCAAATGTCTGCTGTAAATACGATGGTGAAACCCCAATTAATCTCGGTACATTCTAATTATTCATTTTTCAACAATTTTATATTTTGTCAGCTGAATTTCTCTAAATCTATCTGTATAGGCTACTGATTAATTAAGCAAGATAAAGGAATTCATGTTCTATCTACGGAGATTCATGAATATCTCATTGCCCAGCAAAATAATCATAGTGATATTTCATTTCATCCCAGCAAAATGATATACGTGCAGATTTTGAGTATCATATGTTATAAATAAGATATGGGATATTTTGGAAGATGCTTTTGAATCCATATTTCGTTTCATCCCAGCAAAATAATCGATTTAACATCTGGATTGTCATTTATATATTTTGGAAGATGCTTTTGAATACATAGAATTTAGTTTGTTATAAAGATATTAATTCGTACTACACTTTTTCAAAACATATTTTTACAGTCAAAAATAATTATGTACCAATAATCACTAAAGTTTCTATAACAAAACAACATTGTATTGCATTTTATATTATAAACACAATTATTTAAACGACATATATGAAAAAATACAAATACTTAAAAGGAACTGCTACAATAATAAAAAAACGATATTATTCAAAATGTATTTCACTGTAAAACTCAAATGTATTTGAAACTTAGTAGAACTAATATTTGTACATGAGTTGATCTTGTGTGACCTTACATCCATTAATTTTTAACTTAAGATATAATGAAATGCAAATTTATGAAATATATCATGTTAATTAAAAATAAAAAATAATGAAAATGCATTCATTATAACTAGCTTGTTTTATAATAGTGTCGATCATTTAAATAAGTTTTTATAATATAAAATGCATTGCATTTTTATTTGTTTGTAAACTTTCATAATTATTGGTGTATCGATATTTTTTACTTCAAAATTATATAATTTAACATATTAATAAAGCTGAATTATGCAAAATACAATAGTGATATCTTATTAATAAGTAAATTCTTGCTATATTTTACATAAGTAAAACTGTGTATATTCAACACGTCTTCAATCATATCCAATCCAGCACAACTTTTGCCAAAAACGAAAATTTAACAATATTATAACCAAAAACATTATTCAGTAATTCTTATGTGCTTTCAACCATATTCAATTTAGCATAACTTATATCAAAAATAATAAAATAGAAATAGAAATTGTACATATATAATAAGTTTTTTCTTCACTTTTTCCTTATATTTGTTTGGATTATTTTACTTCTCTTGCATTAATCGACATTCATTCTAATGATATCTCTTCAGTGATTGTTTTCTCAACTGAAGACGCTTTTGATATATATATTTTGTTTAATGATTTTTTTTCATTTTGTTGTATTTTCCGTATCATCAAAGGTGGCTCTACACTGCCTTCTAGTGATGATTTTTTGCTTGTTACGATGATTTTGTTTTTTTATTTTAATTAAACATCTTTCTATGAAATTGCTTCAAATTTCGACTACCTTTTTTGATTCCTGAATCGGTCGATGAAGATTGATTGGAAAAATAATTTGGACCAAGAAGTTTTTACTCCCTATTCTCTCAAATAAGTTGTTATCCCTAAAATTTTGTGAAGATTTTATATGATTTAACTTTTTGGACATTCTAAAGTTCTTGGCTTTTATGATTGTAGGAGACGATAATTATTTGCTGTTTTGAAAAGAGAGAGAGAGAAAACAAAAGTGAGGGACTCTATTCATAATTGCATATAGGTCGGGATTTTGGATTAATAATTGTTATTTCAAGAACCTTAAGCAAAAATCAACTTATACCAATCACAATTTGTAACAATGTATGTTTAATTATACTGAAATTTAACATTTTTGTTAAATTGCACTATTTGAAAAATAACATAGTATACTCCACATATGTGGTATTTCAGTTTGGTGTAAAAAAAGACAAAAGAGACATACTCATATTAAGTGTGGCAAGTGAAATTTGCATCTTGATACTTTAAATTTGCAAAATAAATCACTAAAAATAGGAGATACATATGAAAAAAATAAGTAACTTTTAGCGATACAACTAATTTATCATCCAAATAATATTGTACACACGAGTACCATAATAAGTCATGTAGACTTTATGAACTACATTCATCTTAAGATTTAATGGAATACAATTTTATGAAATGCATTATCTTGTTAAAAATAGAAATCAATGAAAATGCATCCATTTCAAGCAGCTTGCTTTTTAAATAATATTGGTCATTTGACCAAGTTTTTATAACGAGTGTTACGGCATAATAACACACTTCGCCGGTAAATTGATTTTTTTTACAAATTATATGTGTTAACATATTCAAGAGAAATGGTTTTCATAAATATTTAGGTATGTTTTTGCATTGGAATCATGTGTAGTTAGTTTGAATTTTCATTTCTAAGTTGGAACATTTAATTTTTTTTTGTTAGGCTGAATTTTTGTGTCTGTTATCAATTAATAAAAAGCGAAAATGTATAGAAAGTTTAATTTTCTATTTTAAATGATATTAAGTTTAATAATACATGCAAGAGAGCAATTTGAATTTGTAAAATATTTGCTAGATTCTATTTTTAAGTAATACTAACATTTGAAAATATTTATAGAGATACATGTACCTATATTTCTGGGGCTTACGAATTCAACTGGGTTCTTATGTTTATTTCATTTTACAAGATGTTTGTAAACCTATATCAATCTAGTCCTTCCCCTTTAAGTTTGGTTTTTTTTTGAAATGGTATTTTATATAAAACATGTCACTAGGACAACATATCACATGTCAATAAACGTTCGAATCATGCTACGCAAGTTTCGAACTTGTTACCTCTCGCACCAAAACTGAATCACATAACCACTGGGACAATGGTGCTTGTCCCTTCCCCTTCAAGTTATTTATATGATAAATATATTAATTTAATATATGAAACTGTATTTATATGATAAACTTAGAGGAGTTGTTTTTTATTGTTGAACCTGATGAGAAAGATGAGGCAGAAGCATAAAATTAAAAAAGCATTGTGTGCGTAAATAACATAGCTTATTTTCTTGTATTCTTAACTAACTTTCCACTTAGCTTTTCAAATTTTGTATTACTTGCTTGCACGTGACAAATAAATAAGAATAAAAAGGCATTGCAAGGAAGACCACACGTATAAGGATTTTACTAACTAATAAATATTTAAAAAAAAGAGAATAATATGCTGCAAATAAGACCATATGTAGAAAAATATTAAAAGAAAATGGATCTAGACTTGAATGAAGCTTTAAAAGAACAATGGTCTTAGAGATAAACGGTGGTGAGCAGTAGTGGATAATGACGAATAACAGTGGAGAGTGAAAAACGCCGGAAGTGATGAATGATGGAGAAAGTTGGATTGTGAATGACAAGAGTGAAGAGGAAAAGAAAATTTCGTAAGATATTTATAGGGGTTGTAGCATTTTCTAAAATCCTATATTTAAGGCATTTTGCCGGAAAAATAAACGTAGAATAACGGTTATTGATTAGGTCTTTTTTTATTTAATAAGGTTAGCTTCAAAGATTTAGTCAAAATTGTAAAAGCTTTTACTGCATGTTATTGATCAGGTCTATTTATATTTAATAATGATTTTACCATCACTTTATTCAATATAAAAATTATTGTTACCAACATAAATCTATGTCTACATTTAAGACATAAAATTTCATAAGATATTTATAGGTTTATAGCATTTCTATATTTAAGGCATTTTACTGGGAAAAAATAAACGTAGGATAGCAGCTATTGAGTAGGTCTATTTTTTATTTAATATAGATTAGCTCCAAAGATTTGATCAAAATTATAAAGGTTTTTACTGCATAATATTGGTTAGGTCTATTTTGTTTAATAAAGATTTTACTATCATTTGATTCAATATAAAAATTATTGTTACCAACATAAATCTATGTGTAGCGCACATAAACAACAAACTTTACAGACAAATACAATTACGTAAAATAGAGTAAATCATCGAAATCAAAAAAGGTGAACACTCTGTAATATAAGGAAGAGGACAAAATATCTGATTTAACTACTAAATCTCCAGCTAATGGATGAATTGATATCTTCGATCAATAATAAAATTTGACTGGGAAACTGAATAAATTGTGGAAAAGGAAATTAAGAGCTGAAATTGTACGATTATAATTTGAAGATTGGTTTATAATTTAAGGCGTTGAGGTTTCATTTTTAATATTATTTTTCCTTACATTTTTTAATTTTAATTTTGTTAAGAGGATAAAATACCTGATTTAACTGCTAAATCTCCAACAAATGGATGAATTGATGTCTTCAATCAACTATAAAATAGATTGGGAAACTAAATAAATTGCGGAAACAGAAATTAAGAACTGAAATTGTAAAATTATAATTTGGAGATTGGTACATAATTTAGGGTGCTGAGGTTTCATTTTAATATTACTTTTCGTTGCCATTTTTAATTTTAATTTTGTTTAGTTTTTTATGAGTTTGTATAAATCATTAAAATAAAAAAATGAATGTTTTGTAATATAAGAAAGAGGATAAAATACCTGATTTAACTACTAAATCTCTAGCAAATGGATAAATTGATGTCTTCGATCATCAGTAAAATTTGATTGGAACTAATAGCTGCGGAAACATAAATTAATAGCTGAAATTGTACAATTATAATTTGAAGATTGATCTATAATTTAGGGTGATGTGTTTTAATTTTGTTTATTTTTTATGAGCTTGTATAAATCATCGAAATCAAAGAAGGCGAAGGCTTCATAATATAAGAAAGAGGATAAGATACATGATTTAACTAAATTCCAATAAATGGATGAACTAATATCTTCAATCAACAATAAATTTGATTGGAAAACCGAATAAATTGGAGGAACAAAAATTAAGAGCTGGAATTGTACAATTATAATTTGAAGATTGGTCTATACTTTAAGGTGCTGAGGTTTCATTTTTAATATTATTTTTCGTTACCTTTTCTAATTTTAATTTTTTTTAGTTTTTTATGAGCTTGTATAAATCATCGAAATCAAAAAAGGTGAACGCTTTGTAGTATAAGAAAGAGGATAAGTTACCTGATTTAACTACTAGATCTTTGGCAAATGGATGAATTGATATCTTCAATCAACAATAAAAATTGACTGAGAAACTGAATAAATTACAGAAACAAAAATTAAGAGTTGAAATTGTACAATTATAATTTGAAAATTGGTCTGTAATTCAGGGTGCTGAGATTTTATTTTTAATATTATTTTTCGTTGCCTTTTTATATTTTTATTTATTTTAGTTTTTTATGAGCTTGTATATAAAGGGCAATTTTGGAACTTCGCGGTCGGTCCAAAAGATTGTGCTTTCAAACCACCTATTAGTAAAGATATAAAAGGCAACACATTTTTAACTTTTGTAATTATCAATATTTTTTACCAGAATATTATATTAGTTTACCTATTCGGTAAGTAGCATAGTGAAAAGTGCAATATAATAGGAATAACTTTATGTATTCAACATGAAAAATGTTAATGTGCGTCCACTGAACACACATCAAAAATGATTATTTGCATTATCAACCCTTTTGATTTTGTTCTTCGTGTAATTAGTACGAACAATCAATAATTAAGTTCAATGATTATTCATTCTTTGTGGTTTGTAAAAGACAATGATTATCTGTTTTGAAAAGATGGACAATGAAAATAAGGGAACCTATTTGAAACTGTAAATGAGTTGGAATTTTGGGCTTATACTTATGTTTTAGGAACCTTATAAAAAAGTCCTGTAATATAAAATAAATTTTGTCATAAAACATGTTCCATTATAACAAATACTTATTTCAAATTTTACAATTTAAAATTTTAAATAATAACAGTATATTCCCTGTATGACAATGTTCTAGTTATTAAATAACAAAAAAAAAGTTACGTACATGTATTAAGTGTAGCAACTGAAATATGCATCTTGATAATTTGAAGGGACAAAAAACTAAAAACAAGTGATTGAATTTAAAAAGGTTAGGGCGTGGTTGGTTTACTGTTTTTAGTTTTGGGTTTTCGTCCGTACAAAATACGTACGACGCACGTATATTATAAAAAAACGACCAAATTAAAAAACGAAATTAACATACAATATAAAAAATAACCTTTTATTAATTTTCATATTTTGGAAATAATGAAAACACGAGAAACAATTCGTCATTCTGTCATTCCTACATTCCATCTGTCATCCCCTCCATTTTCCTTCCGTTTACTCTCTCATCCCTTCACTCTTCTCATATTTTGTAATTAATGTTGAAAACCCAAAAAATAAAATAAACCAAACGGACCCTTCGTTTTTTAGCTATCCGACTAATATTTTGCACGTAACGTAGGTATCATTAATTTGATAAGAAACTATCTGAGTTTATTGAAATATCCCCTCTTTATCCACAATAGCTTGAATTGTTTGTTAGACATACATACAATTTTTGCTATAACTAACGTTAGTTTGCGAAACTGTCTTGAAACGTATGACTGATCCTAAACTAAAACACGTGACAATCCTGAAATGCCAATCTAATTGTCCATATTAGGATACCTCTTACAAATATTATGAACAAAAAAAATTCTGGTTCCAAGATCTAAATTTCAAGATATTACGAACTATCAGTCAATATGCCAAGGATTCAAAACACTACTTTTTTATATAGATCAATTTTAGGATATTTTAGGAGGTGCATGTGGTTTAGTGTAATCCAAGATAGTTCCTGTAAATATAAATGATCCTATAAGGCATACATGTTTTGCAATGAAATTGTAGTTTTCAAATTTCAACCCATAATCATATTAAATGTTATAACTTGACCATCAAAAAATTGATGTGGCAAAAGAATTTAAGTTTATGTTTCTTAATCAAAATATATTCTGTATGGCAGGAAGAACATGGGTGAAAAATACTCTGTGCAACCATGCCATAAACACATTAATGGATAATGTGAGCATAGAGTCAAGTTTTTTTTTTTTTTGGTTCTCATGGCTTCTTGCGAAAACTATTTAAGAAGGAACAGATACAAAGACATTTGTAGCAACATTACTTAAAAAGTTTTACAAAAAAAAATACATTATTAAATATATTTTTATTAGAAGTTACTTAGCAGTTCATTTATATGCTGCATGAAATCTGTATTTGACATCTTTGATATAAGTGCACGAGCGGCATCATGATAAGGTTAATCACTGTATTCCTACTGGTTGTGATTTTATACTCTTGACACTCTTGTTTTTTTTTTCTGCTAGAAAAGTTGGTTTTGAGATGCCCAGTAAAGTTTATCATGTGGGTTATGGCATTTGTAGCTTGTAAAAAAAGGTCAGTACACTATCATTGAGAAATACATTCCATGGTACAGAACATAAGGAAAGCTGAAAGAAGTTGAGAAAAACGTATGTATTTGTGCAGATATTTGAACAAAAATACATGGATTTCTACATTGGTATATGAATCATTCAAGCAATAGTAATCACATAAATTAATATAGACCACTGTAATTCTAACATTTGTTGTTTGCTCCACTAAATCATAGTAAAGAACAATACCTATAATTAACTAGGGACTTATGACCACTACCAGATATAGATGGTGTGCACTAAGATGAGTATCTAACAAAGCTCATATAAGAAATACCTATATCTTTGTCCTGATGATTACAAAAAGTCAATTGGAAAAATATAATATAGACGTTCAATCTCAAAAAGTATAACATCCAAGGAACGAACTAGTTATTGGTCAAATGAATATGCATACTACTTCGTTATTAACATTCAATTTTGAAAAGCAGAATATCCAAGGAACGGACTGGTTAGTGTACAAAACTGGGATACATGGTTTGACTGATTTATTTTCAATACTAGGTTTTAATAGTACAGGAAATCACATCTCAGTGAAGAGTAATATGCATACACAACAAAGTACGTATCTATCTAGAAACGTCATTTAGATATCAAACAATATAACTACCATGCAAGCTAAAAGACTGCAAGGTGATAACTGCATTTAAAAACATCAGGAAACATTCATCCCCAACAAATTTCAATGGGGTGATGGGACTAGGAAAATAAATTGGTGATCTAATGAATCAAACATTCATCCAGTGGATCCATCTTTCATCGAATCCCTTGGGCATCATGAACCAAGTTAGTCTATTTTTTATATGTTTATTCCCCGAATTCCAAAGAGAAACAATCCATCTTTCCGTCGTCCCTACATCCCCTCTGTCATCCTCTCCATCTTCCTTCCATCCACTCCATCCTCCCCCCACTCTTCTCACATTTTGTAATTAATGTTGAAAATCCAAAACACAAAATACAAAATAAACCAAACGGACACTTAGTTTCTTAGCTATCCAAATAATATTTTGCAAGTAATGTTGGTTTCATAAATTTGATAAGAAACTATTTGAGTTTATTGAAATACTTCATCTTTATCCACAATAGCTTGAACTATTTATTAAACATACATAAAAAAATTGCTACAGCTGACGTTAGTTTGCGAAATTGTCTTGAAACGTATGACTGATCCTAAACAAAAACACGTGATAATCCTGAAACGCCAATCTAATTGTCCATATTAGGATACCTCCTATAAATATTATGAACAACAAAAATTCGGGTTCCAAGATCTAAAATTCAAGATATTAAGAACTATCAGTCAGTATGCTGAGGATTGAAAGCGCTACTTTTTAATATAGATCAATTTTAGGATATTTTTGGACATGCACGTGGTTTAGTGTAATTCAAGATAGTTCCTGTAAATATAAATGATCCTATAAAGCATATATGTTTTGCAATGAAATTGTAGTTTTCAACCCATAATCATATTAAATGCTATAACTTGACCATCAAAAAATTGAAGTGACAAAAGAATTTAAGTTTATGTTTCTTAATCAAAATATATTCTGCATGGTAGGAAGAACATGGGTGAAAAATTCTCTACATGCAACTATGCCATTAACACATTAATGGATTATGTGAGCATACAGTTAAGTTTTCTATTTTTTGTTCTCATGGCTTCTTGCGAAAACTGTTTAAGAATGAACAGATATGAAGGTATTTGTAGCAACTTTACTTTAAAAAAAATAAAAAAAAATTATTAAATATTTTTCATTACAAGTTACTTGGCAGTTCATTTATACGCTGCATGGAATCTGTATTTGACATCTTTGATACAAGTGCACAAGCGGCATCACAATAAGGTTAATCACTGTATTCCTACTGGTTGTGATTTTATACTTGATTTTTTTTTTTTTTCCCTGCTAGAAAAGCTGGTTTTGAGATGACCAGTAAAGTTTACCATGTGGGTTATGGCATTTGTAGCTTGTAAAAAAGGTCAGTACATTATCATTGAGAAACACATTCCATGGGACAGGAACACAAGGAAAGCTGAAAGAAGTGGAAGAAAACGTATGTATTTGTGCAAATATTTTTTTTTTTTGAGAAAAATGTGTGATCCTCTATCATGAGAGGAGAGCACACATGGAATACTATATATATAACTAAAAAATGGAGCTGCCAACATGCCTGACAGGTGGCAAGTCTAAAACAACAATAAAAATAAAGCAGTAGAAACCCCTCGAATGAGCTCCGGCAAAGCCACCGCCCATTACACCCTAGTATCGAGCTCCGGCAAGGCCACCACCCAATACTAAAGTGTTAGAGGTATCTAACAAAAGGAAGAGCACCAAACTGAAAATCAGAAGAAGACCAAGAGACAAGACAGGAGCAATCCGCGTCTCTGAGAAGAGCCATCCAGCAAGTCTGAAAAAGCTAAATGCTATCCAGCAAACCTGATAAGAGAAGAACCCGCATCCAACCTAAACAACACCTGAAATAGAACTAGCAAACAAATAAGAGAGAAACACATATATGTATATAAATAAAATTTATATACATATATGTGTGTATAGAAACCAAAAGAGAGAACTAAAGCTAGAATAAACAGACACAAACAAGAAACTAATTATGATCCTAGAAAAGAAAGAGAAATGTGATTTAAAGAATTATTAGAAACAGTATAATTGGAGATAAGATTAAATGAGTTAATATTATTTCTAACCTTATTAAGATAGTCCTTAAAGCAATTATTTTTAGCTAATTTATATTTAGGATTAGAAATCCACTTTAAGCAGAAATTTGAGATTAAAATAATCAATTTGTTATTTTGTTGATAATTGTTATTAAAAATTCTTTGGTTTCTTTCAAACCAAATATACCAACAAGAAATAATGAATAAAGAATCAAGCAAATATCTAAAATCCTTATTAAACATGAATCTAAAAGAATTCCAATAAAATAAGCAATCAGAAATTCTAGAATTAATATGAAACTCAAAAATATTAAGGATCTTAATAAGAATAAAATAGGTATCCAAACAATCAAAGTAAATATGATTAATATCTTCAAAAAATGTGTTGCAAAAAAAACATTTATTGTCAATACTAATATTTTTCTTTTTTAAAAATTCAATAGTATTTAACTTACCATGAATGATGAGCCACATATGAATCTTAGATTTAGGAGGAGCATTAGACTTCCAAATGAATTTAAAACAATTGACAGAAACCCCCGAAAAGTTGATAAATTTGTAAAAGGAATTAGAAGTATATTTCTTACTCTTATCCCAATCCCAACTAATAAAGTCATTATCATTGTCAATATAATAAAGATTAAGTTTAGCATAAAGCAAGAAAAGATGTCTAAGAGTAGGTCCTTCTAAAATACAATTAAAATTAAAAGTCCAAGGAGGATCACTATCAGAATTGAAAACATCAGAGATTAATGCAAATTTGAAATTACAAATATCATATAAATCTTTAAACTCAATCTTAAGAGGAGTAGTAGAAATCCAACTATCATGCCAAAAAGAAGTACAGTTACCAGAATGAACTATAATATTTAAACCCAAGTTAAAGATATTACTGCATTTTAAAATAGATTTCCAAAAACAAGAAATATTTCTAAAACTAGAAGAACTAATATGGTATAAATTATAACTACCATTGTAATAAAAATTAGATATAGTATCTTTCCAAATGGCCTTATCACTAATGTCCCTGAATTTCCATAACCATTTACCAAGAAGAGACAAATTCATATTATGTAAATTAATGACTCCTAAACCACCCTCTTTTTTAGATTTACATACAGTATCCCAATTAACTAAACATTTAATACTACTATTGGGGTTATCACCGCTCCAAAGAAAATCCCTTCTAATTTTATCTATTTTATCTATCACCCAGTCGGGAAACAGATGCATAGACATCCAATATATAGGAAGTGCTGATAAGACAGAATTAATCAAAACCAATCTACCTGCTCTAGATAGAAATCTAACATTCCAATTATTGATCCTATTTTTAATCTTATCAATAATAATTAACCAATCATCATGTTTAAGTTTCGAAGGTCTAATAACAAAACCAAGATAGTCAAAAGGAAAACTCATAGTTTTACAATTTAACGTATTAGCAACTAAATTTTCTACATTATCAATATCATTTAAAATTAAAACGGAACTTTTATCAAAATTAATTTTTAAACCAGATAATAATTCAAAACTATAAAGGATAAATTTAAGAGCAATAATATGTCTAGGGTGATGGGAGGAAAAAAGCAAAGTATCATCAGCAAATTGAAGGACAGATAAGCCAAAAGAAGAAATATCATTACCAATGGCACCCAAAAGGTTATTGCTAACGGCATTTTTAATAATCTTAGAAAAAACATCACCAGCAAGATTAAACAGAAGGGGTGATAAAGGGTCTCCTTGCCTTAAGCCTCTCTTAGATTGAATCTTATTACCAGAAACACCATTAACCATAATACAGGAGTTACCCGTTTTAAGCAAAATAATAATCCAATTAATCCATCTATTACTAAAGCCTCTGGCACGGAAAATTTCTATAAGGAAATCCCAATCAACCGAGTCGAAGGCTTTAGCAAAATCTAATTTTAAAATAGCACAAGTTATATTATTTTTACAACAAAAATTAATATATTCTTGAACAACCGCAACACCATCAGTAATATTCCTGCCTTTAATGAAAGCAGATTGCGAACAGTCAATGAGGTCATTCATTTTTAAACTAAGCCTATTAGCTAAAACCTTAGAAATAATTTTAACAGAGCAGTTCATCAAAGAGATGGGCCTAAAATCTTTTAAAGTATTAGCGCCCACTTTTTTATGTAATAAGATAACATTAGCAAAATTAAAACGACCTAATTGGAGATTACCATTATAAAAATCATTAAACAAACACATTAAGTCTAATTTTAAAACATCCCAAAAAGATTGATAAAAGAAAATAGGAAAACCATCCGGACCCGGAGATTTGTCTCCAGGTAAATCAAAGATGGCTTTACGAATTTCCTCAATAGTAAAAGGGGCATCTAAATCAGAAAGATTAATGTTAGAGGAAGATGGATAGAGATCATTCCATCTAGCACTAACTCTATGCTTAATTTTGGTGCCAAAAATGTCTTTGTAATAATCAGAAAAAGCATTATTAAGATCTCTTTGATCAACTAATTCCACATCATTAACTAAAATGGAGTTAATTGTATTACTACGTTTTCTATTATTAGCTAGATTGTGAAAGAATTTAGTGTTATTATCACCTTCATTTATCCAATGAAAATTAGATCTTTGTTTCCACATAACTTCCTCTTTTTCAAGAATAGAATAGAGATCCTCTTTTAAATTATTAAGAACATTCCTTTCACCAATATTTAATTGTCTAGATTCTTCAATCCTATTAAGTTTAAGTAATTCATTAAGAATATTATCCTTTTTAATTTTAATATTACCAAAAACATTTTTATTCCATTTTTTAAGAAAATACCTGAGGTTTCTAAGTTTAAGCACAAAAATTTTAGCAGAATTACCATAATACTTAAGGCAAAAATAATTCATAGATGACCACTTATTAATGACTAAATTAGAAAAATCAGATTCTAAAAACCACATTTTTTCAAATTTAAAAACCTTATTCAAAAATCTATGACTATCACAAGTAAGGATAATGGGACAGTGGTCAGAAAGGGTAAAAGGTAAACCTGAAACTCTACATATAGGGAATTTATCCTCAATATCATCACAAACAAAAAATCTATCTAAAAGAGCAAAGGAGGGAGACTCTCTATTATTACTCCAAGTAAAAGATCTATTGGATAGAGGAATTTCGATCAAATTACATTGAATAATAAATTGATCGAATTCCTCCATAGCCAAATAATCACCTTCCCGAGGAGAACGCTCCCCAAAAAAACGAGTCACATTAAAATCACCCCCTAAAATCCAAGGACCAGGGGCAAAAGACCTAAACTCGAGGCATTCATTCCAAAGAATCCGCCTCTCAATTTTAGAATTAGGCCCGTAAACATTAGAAATATTAAGAAAAGAATTATCAGAAAGATTAATTAAGATAATGTGTAAAGAGTGCTGCTTCTTAATACACTGAAGTAATTTAAAGAGATTATCTCTCCAACCAATCATAATGCCCCCAGATGAGCCCATTGAGGGGAGAAATGCCCAATTTCTAAAACGAAAACCACCCAATCTTCTAAAGAAACGAAAATCAGGACATTCAATTTTGGTCTCTTGAAGAAGAGCAATGTCAATAGAAAAATCTTTAAAAAAGATTCTAACCTTATCACATTTACTGAGGTCATTCAAGCCTCTAATATTCCAACTAATGACTCTCATAAACCCATAGATCTAGCCCTATCAAGTTCTTTACTTCTAATAAACTCACGATCTAACTCAATATCAGAAAAAATAAAAGCAGAGCTACTAGCTAACCGACTAAACTCAGAAGCAGATAAATCACCAAGCGCATAAGAAGAGTAAACACTACCAAAAACAAGATGCATACCAGAGCCTGGTTCCAAAACACTGCTCACAGTGCTTGAACCAGGAAACTCACCCGCTGACTGAGAGCGACTATCTCTAATCCTGACACTGCGACGAACCAAACCACACGATGTGACCAGCTTTTTACGCCTACCTCTCTTCGAAGTAACAATAGAAGGCACTGAGATGCCAACAGCCTCAACATTCAAAACAGAAAAAGGATCATCAGAACCCACACTTCCAACATTAGAATCAGCAAAATCCACACAAGCACCAACACTGTCACAAAATTCCCTTTGGAAAGAGGACGACCTCTGATCAGTAGGAGAAGGAAAATTAGCTATAGGACGAAACTGATCCAATGCTAAGTACCCATCTGAACCAGAGTAACAAACCAAATCTGTATCACTAGAATTACTAGAACAATCAGGGAGTTTAAGTTCAGAAATGCAACCAATTTGATCGGATGAATCAAGCATTTCTTGCTCAACATGCACATCACTTTTAGACAATAACTCAACAGTGGGTGAATCATCAACAACAATCAATGACAGCATCTCATCTGGTGAAGAATCATCAGATAAAAGCCAAGTAAGAGGAACATCAGTGTGATTCAACAGCAAACACTCATCAACACCATCACCTTCTAAATGAATATCATCAACCCAGTTATTATAATCAGAAAAAGCAGAGCAACACTGAGAAACTGAGACCACAGGCAAATCCACTAGCTGCCTCACTTCCAACACATCAAAATAATCAACAACATTATGAGGGAATTGATCACAAACTGGAGCAATGGATTGAAATTCAAAGACAGAGCAAATAGGAGAACCATCACATTCCGAGCACATGTTACCCAAAGGATCAACCGAGGAAAGTGCAGAAAACTCTTTATCACTATCCACACCAACAAAATCCGAGCATTCAGAGACAAAGTCTGAATCAAGACATGCATATCTATTACTGGTAGATATCTTGAATGGTTCCAGATGAGAAGAAGAACCTTTAATGGATTTAGGATGAATAAGTCCACAAAACAAGTCATTATCCAAAGAAGAAAAACAGCGGTCGACATCTGGATCTAATAAAAAGGGATCTAACCTAACAGGATCTTGAATGACATCATCAGTATCCATCTCTGTCTCAGAAGAAACCGAAAAATCCAACATGTCAACAAGCATCTCTGAATCGCCACTAATAACAAGATCATCCTTATCAGTATTTGGGGAGTTTATGTTGTTAAAGTGGGATAAAAGATCATCAAGTAAAATCAAACCATCTAATCTCCTCTGTCCAAGATTGCTGATTAATAAACCTCTCAAGTTTATGAAATTAAGAACAAACTGAAAACCATGCATTGCCAAGTAATCAGAGGGAAATGACTCATTCAGTGAGGAATCAGAATAACCAAAATAAGTCTCTGGATCTCCAAATTTAGCTTTATATCCCTTTCCAATGTTTGGGGCATTAACAACATTAAAGTGAAATAACAATAATTCCAGGAGATTAAAACCATCAAATCGAAACTGCCCAAGATGATCATGAATAAACCTTTTCAAAAGCATGATTTTAAGCATAAACTGAAAACCATTTTCGACCAAGAAGTCCGACGAAACCGAAGAGGACGATTTGATCGAACACTTATCACTTTTGTGACCAAACTTGCCGCAGCAGAAACACCTAATAGGATCACGGCACTGGGATGCGAAATGATTTCTACATTGGTATATAAATTATTCAAGCAATAATAATCGCATAAATTAATATATACCACTGTGATTCTAACATTTGTTGTTTACTCCACTAAATCATCATAAGGAACAATACCTATAATTAACTAGGGATTTATATATATCCTCCACTACCAGATATAGATGGCATGCACTACGATAAGTATCTAACAAAGCTCATATAAGAAATACCTATATCTTTGTCCTGATGATTGCAAAAAGTCGATTGGAAAAATATTATATAAAGGTTCAATTTTGAAAAGTATAACATCCAAGGAACGAACCGGTTATTGGTCAAATGAACATGCATACTACTTCCTTATAAACATTTAATTTTGAAAAGTAGAATATCGAAGGAACGGACTGGTTAGTGTACAAAACTGAGATACATGGTTTGACTGATTTGTTTTCAATACTAGGTTTTAATAGTATGGAAATCACATCTCAGCGTTGAGTAATATGCATACACAACAAAGTATGTATCTATCTAGAAACACCATTTAGATATCAAACAATATAACTACCACGCAGCTAAAAGACTGCAAAGTGATAACTGCATTTAAAACATCAGGAAATATTCATCCCCAACAAATTTCTGTGGGGTGGTGGGACTAGGAAAATAAATTGTTGATTTAGTGAATCTAACATTCATTCAGTGGATCCATCTTTCATTGAATCCCTTGGGCATCGTGAACCAAGTTTGTCTATTTTTTATATGTTTATTCCCAGTATTCCAAATGAGAAACAAATTTTCTTATAATTCTTAATACTCTTAGGCTAATGCTATTCGTGTCTCCTAAATTTCTTTACGTCTCCGGGATTTAGGTTAAATCTATAGAACTCCTCCTTTACCTTTAAAACTACATATCTTATCCAGTTATAGCCTTGTACAATTTTAATTTCTTCCTTTACACTTTCTTCTTTGAAATTTTTACAGAGCTCTTCAAAACCCGTTGTTGAAATTATCAAAATCAAATTGATAAAAAAAGATCAAAAACAAAAACGATATTTCCTTCCCCGTTCTATTTCCTAATTAAATTGAAATCGAGTGATGATCCAAATTTTGAAAACAGTAAAGGATTTGATTTTTTATTGATTACTAAATTGGGTAATGGTTGATCGGATTTAGTTAATCAATCTAACACTTCTTTACTTTGATTTCATTTGATGAAGTATATCAGAAGTCTTAACGAGTTATCAGATTAAAAGGATATTTATATGGAACAAAGACTAATTATTTTATGCTTCACATACGCATTGAATGCTTTTTGGATCACAATCAAATTGGATAATATTTGATTTATTACCCATGTCAATTGTAAACAATGGTTATAGTGTTCCGTTACAAATCAAGTGCATTCTGTTATGTGTAACTTGTGAAAAAAGTTAGAGATGTTAATGTGGAAGATAAGAAAGGGGTAATTTCTACATGTTTTTTGTCTCATTCATAATGAGTGCATAAAGAAGGTTGTGAATTGTTAACGGAACTTGTGATGCCCTTATTACTAGTAAAATGTTCTTCAATTGAATTTCAAAAATGGCGTAGAGGTGTACTATTTTCTATTACTTTGATTATTGTTATTGGGGATCATTAGATATTTGGTTTTCTTCTAAAATCTAATTATCGATTCCATTTTTATCCTCAATTATAAATCACTCAGACCTTAAATCGATTTAAATATTTTATTCGATATTATACCAAACACCATTTGTGCATTCGGAATCATTTAGTTCTTTCACAACCACCGATCAATCCAATGCAAAAATAATATATTTTGCTCATGCAAAATGAATTATCAATCGTTTATTTAATATTATACAATAATTAGTAATATAAAATGTCAACTTTTTATATAAAGCTGACAGACAAACTTACAACAAACAACATTTATCTAGTCGCATCTTTTCAAAATGTATTGAAGTTAATGTGTTGAATTTGAGTGCAGGTATTTTTAATTTTGAGTCTGGTTCCTTCTTAGAATCGACTAAGGTGGAATATGAATATGAATGTGAGTAGTTATTGATATACAAAAGGGATAACACTGTAATTTTATTAATTAATATCTTCTTCTTATACATAAAGAGAATACTTTCAAGTGAAGCTTTTGAAGTTACAAAAATACCTTTACACACCCCACCCATAATTCTTCACCCATGTTTTCCCCTCTTACCCATGATTTAAAGACATCTCACATTCCCTTCATTCATTGTTCCCGAATAATAAATTACCATTTGTTGCAAGGAGGCAGAGCTGAGAATGCTATAGTAATCCTAAGATCTTAAAGATGCTTATTATCAGAGGGAATTTTTAAGGTGTGGATCCATTTTCTAGATTTTTACATTTGAAAATTTAACTTGAAACATTTTGGTGCTCTCTATGTTTACTTTTTATTTTCAAAATTAGTAAAATTAATCCGCTAACTTTTCCCTTTTTGTAGCAGATAAATATATTTTTCCAATGCAAGAAGAATGATTATTGTATTATATTAATGTTGACCGTTAACGGAAGTTTAATGTTGGTTAGTTAAATTTATTGAATCACCATTTAATTAATTTTCCATAGGTCACAGGTCTACTTCTTGCGCTATGTAAGAAATTTATTAGTAGTATGTATGTGATACAAAATCTAATGTTAAAAGGAAAATAAATATTATAATATTGCTTTTATGGATATGCATAGTATCATAAAATAAAGAAGATTTCTCTTTTTCTACTTGGAACAATCAATTTATTTATCATCACATACATGATGGCTTAGACAAAGTACTTGATTATTACAAATATAACCTTCATTTTTTATCAATGGGTTATGGAAAAATATTTAGTGTTTCTTTTTCCTTTCAGCTTCGTTCTTCTTCTCCAAAACTAAGAAGTTATTGGCATAAATGAAGACTCCATTCTCAGTTAAGTTATTAATTCGTTTTTTGATAGATTAATTGTAAACAATTGTTTTTTAAAATGAATAACGATGGTGGTTGGGTGAAATATTATGTATTTGTTTTTTTGGTTGGTTTGTATGTTTTGGAATTATCATCACAATTGTTTGTATTCAAACATTATCATTTTATATCCAATATTGTCCCTTTATTAATCAAGTGATATAAGGTCTTGAGATAAGCTTTCATGACATATTTATCATTTGTTAGCTTTATGCACAAAAATCCTAACAGAAATATCATGAACCAAAGCAATAGTACAGAATTTGATGAGCATATGAAGTTATGTGCATTAATGGCGAAAGTAGATCCAAACTAGAAACCTAATGGTATAAAAAGAAAATATTTAAGTTGCACTCAAATTATTTTGTAAATTTGTTTATTATACTATTCTTATAGAAAACAACTTGCAAAACAAATTGTTTATAATACGGTGTTTTGCTTGCTAATCCTTTGCTAGAAAATTTGAAAGAAACTTTAAAAAATGTGCTGAAGGAGGAATAGATTTGATATGATTAACGATTAGTCTGAATAACTTCTAAAAAAATGTTGTTATTTTTCATACTTTTCCTGCACTTGAATTTAATGTTAGCCACAATAATCTTATGCGTTTTTTTTCATGTTTTACATAAATAACAGCCATCTTGCTTACGTTCAATCAAAATCGAAAAATCTTTTACATACAAGGGAGCTTTTGAAGCATTTTATGTAACCATTTTAAAAACTAATTTCATATGCATCTCTTAAACCGGGAGTTTCTCTATTTTTTTCATTTTTATGATTGCTAACTTTTAATTAATATGGTCTTTAATTTGATGTTGTCTCTTAAAAAGGAAAGTGTGGTGGATATAATCCAAAGCCAACTTCATTCAGGTTATCAACTATAAAGTAACTAATCTTAGTTATTAAAGGAACACATTTAGTGTACACTACTTTTTATTGTTAATCCTGCATAAGTAAGCATAAGAGCAACCAAAGAAAAAAGTTGTAACAAAAAACAAACGTGGCAATTTGACTCAAGCACCATTTTCAAACTTATTCCATCAAAAGTCCCTCTTGAACAAAAATTATAATCGAGCTTTTAAAATCACTACGTATATGGTCATCTCCCGGTTAAACTTACCTCATATAAGTCCAACCATAAAAAACAATATATAACGATTCGAATTTCGATTTTACCATCAAATTATGAATTTATACTACTTTCAATAAAATCTATAGTTACATGTTTCGATGAAGTTTTGCAATTTTACAAATATTCAATGAAAATTTACGATGTAGAACACATTTTGCAAATATTTGCATTGTTACGTGCAACTATTTATAATATTCCATTACGATGTATTTTTGAAAAAACATGTTTAAGGAAATCTATAATAGCATAGATGTATATTATTTTTCATTAATTTAGTTATTATTGTAAGGGATTATTTGATATTAATTCCATTTTTATATTCAACATATAATTCACTCAGATCTTAAAACACTTCTGTTATTTTATTTGACAATACATCAAAAACTATATGTGGATTCAATATCATTTTAACAATGTGATAACTTATATGTGAATACAAATGAATATTCACATCTCAAAATATTTTTATAATAATATTTTATTTTTGTTATGTTATAAGTGTTAGTATTTTACGGTATTATGTTGAACCAAATTTTTCTATTTACTCTTTTAGATATGTAAATGCCTAAACGGTGAGCGGAGATACAAATATAGTATTCATTTGTTATCCGCATATTCGATATTGGAAAATAATTTTGAATACAAATGCAAATACGATACTATCTATATTCGTATTCAACCGTTAACATGTCTACTTACAACACAACATTTGTCTAATCACATTTTCCTAGAATGTGTTGAAGTTTAACATGATGGATTTGAGTGTGGATATTTATTTAGAGTGACTTTATTTCCTTTTAAAGTTGAATAAGATGGAAAATGAATATGTTTGTGCGGAGTTGTTGAAATATGAGGGAATGGTATGTAATTTAATTAATATACTTTACAAAAGAAATTTGCCATGCAAAATAACTTGTGGAGTCATCAATAATTTTGGAGTCCTCAAATCACACAATCTTCCTTTTATTCATGCCTATTCGGTTAGCTACTTCATTTTATCCAATATAATTAATACACGTTACTCGAACGAATCGGTCAAATTTTATCATTCGACTATGTTTGCGATCAAATATTTTGATACTTCGTTATTGTCTTCTTCTTCTTCTTTTTTGTGGTCACCCATTCTTGGCATTTCCATCAAATTTTAGCATGGTAATATAATACCGATCAATCCAGGTAATATAATCTAACGTTGTTTTTTTTTTTCCTCCCTTTGAATATGAGTAAAATGAAGTTGTGGTGCATTTAAACCACTCTAAATTTGTTCTTTCTCAACATTTTTTGACTACCATTAAAAATCTCCTAGATAAAAGAAAAAACTAAAAACACTTGAGATAGTTTTACCTGATTGTAATATTACACACAATCAGGATCAAGCTCTTCTACAGAAAGCAGTCGCGGTTCACGAAAGCAATCAAACAGTCACAAAGTAGTGTCATTTTTCTGGAAGCATAAGCCAAAGAAGATGTGGAAGTAGGCAGACCGGTCTTTCGTCTCAAGTTTTGCTTTGGAATGAACATCATGAATTAATGGATTGAGATTAGGGCATCTTTAAATCATCTTAAATACTTAAAACAAATGCCCAAAATTCTCGATCCATCCAAATTCCAAATACACAGTGATAATCGTAACTTAACATTAGGTGTATTAGGTGTATGAGCTGAGGAAACCAAACCAATCGTCTCCCAACGCATGATTTTGCATCACATGCCATAGCCGAATGCTGAAACCTAAGGGTCAAAATAACTTTGGTTGGCTTTAACTTTGGTGCAGGGGCCTACCAATACGCATGTCCCACTTCAGGTATGAAATTGCACCTGTATGATCCATCTGTAGTAAGTACATTCCCTTTTCTTTTCTTTTTTCAGTTTAACCCCCTTTTAAAACTAATTACCGCAAACAGCCCACTTTAAAAACTAATATCAACCTTAGTCATGTTTTGACCAGCTTAGGCGACTTCCGAAAAGTCGTCCGCTGACGACTTTCGAAAAGTCGTCTGCGTGTTTTTGATTAAAAAACAATTTGAACGACTTTTGAAAATTCGCCAATAGACGACATCTCAAAAGTCACCCAAATGGGCTTCCGTGACAAAACCAGAAACTCACTTTCTTCCTTCTTCACTTTATTCATTTCCTCATCATCTCCAAAAACCTCAAAATCCATCAAATCTGAAATTTTCGTCCAAAGCTTAAAATATTTAGCATTTTGTTCAACAAATTAGAAGATGACAAGCTCTTCAATGCGGGATGCGCCTCTAAGTATGGATAAACCAAAATTCTTTCAATTTAGAGTTTTGAAGAAAATTGCAAAATATTGGTTTTAAGGATTTGTAAGCAGTCATTGATTGTTGAGATATCTTAGTATGGATGAAATCATTGTTAAATTGTTAAAAAACAATGCGTAAATTCCTAGTGCTGATGTTGAAAAATAAATTTGAAAATCTTGCTAACTTGTATATGTGTAGATTACTCCGAGACGTACACGGACTTATCGATGGATCTGTCCTATATTTGCAACAAAGGCATCGAACGAATCATCCGGAATTCATCGCGGTAAAATTCTTATTGTTCGAAATGTACAAATATTGAATGATATTGTATGTTACATGTTGAAAATATTTTTGTGATATTTTGACAGAGCAATACTGCAGACAGAACCATAGATCATTCGTTTAAAATGAATAGAGTAACATCTGCTCATCCAGGCGTTATACAGCTAACAGACCAAACCGGATTTGGACTGGCTTTTAAGAAGGGGCACATCTAGTTGGATCATTATCTTATCACCGCTTTGGTGGATAGATGGAGGCCAGAGACATCTACATTTCACCTACGTGCTGGGGAGATAACTATCACATTGGGTGATGTTGCGTGCTTACTTGGCATACCCATAGACGGTGCTCCGTTGACCAACCCCGATCATGTTGATTACCTTAGTTTATGCCAAGAGCTCCTAGGTTTAACTCCTCCAGCAGAGAAATGGTGGGGAAACGAAATAATATGGACAAGATGGTTTAGGCAACAATTTGCGGACGAGATACCAGCAGAGGCCACGGAGATTCAGATTCAGCAATAAGCCAGAGTCGATATATTGCATATTACATGCTCGAGGTTGACATGCGATCATTCGAAGACATGAATATGGCTTAGATGGCTTCCATTTTTAGAAAACTTTGAAGTTTGTCGCCAGTATTCGTGGGGCAGTGCAGTTCCAGCGTATACGTACTGCGAGTTGACGAGGCTTGCTTTGCAAGAGAGCGCAAGCATTGGTGGTTGTATGAGTCTAGTACAGGTATTTCCATTATTTACTTTCGTTGACAGTTATTTCATATTCTCTTATCCAACTGAAATCATGTGTCTAATATTACTTGCAGCTTTGGTGTTGGACTTATCTACCTATAGGTAAAATAACGATGAGGAGGACGGCGATTGATTTATCATTGCCATACAGTGCCAGGTATAATTAACTCTGTAGCATACTACGTATAGTTGTTCAGATTTGAGAAGTTACAATTTATATCTCTACAGGTGGGTAGGACCTAAAAGCAACGTTTCATCGCTGAGGCGTCATGTTGCCTTCTACCATAATGATTCGATGTGCTGGACTACCATTCTGTTACTTGGACCCCATATGCAGATGTGCTTGGAGATCTGCCAAACTTATGTACCGCTTCCATCCAGCCGTGGATTGCTCATGTTTCTCTCATTTGCTTTAATGATGTCGCCTATCATCTTTCTGACCGAGTGATGAGGCAGTTTGGTATGGCCCAGCATTTATCGGAACAACCACCGCATTACAGGATTGATATTGTAGCTGGGATTATGCTACGGCGATTGAGACATGGACCGAGCGCTACATGCACATGCAACAGGAACGCGAGTTCACGTTGTCCGAACAAGAAAATCTGTCTTGGTACTGGAACATCACGCGTCGTTATGTTTTTCGTGCCATCAAGCCACCTACAAAGCCTCCCGTTGTTGTAGACCCTTACACTCCCAGAACACCCCTCGAAAGGAATGTGGTACGTAGTACATACACTCTTTATTCAAATATCTGAAATTTGTACTTTTTCTTGAACTTCATGTTATGGCAAGCGGACGACATTTACCATACGATCGAGATTGTAGATGAGCTTGCACAGGAGGTTCCTGAAAGGTCACAGGGGAAATACTTTAGTGTAAAACGCTTCTTATAATCTATTTTGGGGAGAAACAAGTTAACAAGACCAAGACCGCCTCCACCGCCTCCTCCATCACAAGCGCTCATCGAACATGCCATAGAAGCCTACGGTGTTCCTCCTACTACTCGTACATATCAGCGACGGAGACGGTGAAAAGGCGCTTCTTCATCTCAAGAAACACAATTTGAAGTTGCTCCCGGCCCTTCACGGCCTATAGATCCTACGCAAGCAAGTGAAGAGGAGGATTCGCCTGATGAAATTCCACTGTCTATGAGGAAACCTAGACGAACTCCACTAGAACTTCGTAGGTTGAAATAGTGAGGATGATATAAGTTTTTGATATGCTTTGTCTGGTTTTGTTTTATTTAATGAATTGTTGAAATATTGAGATTAGTTGTTTTGCTAAATTGTTAGATGTCGGTATTGGAATGCAATTCTTGAATTGTGGGATGTTGGATTTTGAATTCAATTGTTGAATTGGTGGATGTTGTAATTTGAGTTGTTGGATGTTGGATGATTGAATTTGATTGAAATGTTGAATTTTGATTGTAGTGAAGTTTAGTGTATTGTTGAAAACGGTGATGCAGGGTTTCTGTTTTGAAACTCTGCACACTCATCTAGGGCGACTTTTCAAAAGTCGTCTGATGGCGACTTTTCAAAAGTCGCCAACGAAGTGTGTAGGGTTTCAAAACAGAAACCTTGCCCTTCAACCTTCCTCATATTTCATTTTACCAAATGCCAAAAAAAGAACCCAAAAGCTAAGCCATATCTCTCTTCCACAATTTCAATATTTCCCGACAAAACGAATATCTTTTAGAGATTTGGAAACCCAACAAGAAGGTAAGTTCCATAAGCACTATTAAATTTGTTTAATCTTTTGCGATTAAGGTTAATTCCAACATTGATGTTTTCAAGAAAAAGGTTGTTGAAAATGGACAATTGGGAGCTTGACAACGAGACGATGATGAAAATGTATGATGAATTTAAACAACAACGAGGCTTTGCGTCGATTAATGAAGAAAATGTTGAGGTTGATTTCATCCCTGTGACGTAGGTTGAAATCTTGCCCTTCCCCTTCCAGGGGCGGCAATACATCAACATTGGCCGTGGTTAGCAATGAATCAATACAACAATCACTTCATGGAAAATTAATGGATGTGCTAGCTCGTTGTAAGCCCAACAATGCTAGTTCTAGCTGGACACCGCCTCGGGTACTTTGTTATTGCGGAGATGAATGTGAAGTGATTGTGTGTCGAAATGAAAGGAATGTGGGACGTCGCTTTTACCGTTGTGAATCGTACAACGATAATAAGTTATGGCCTAACGATGTTGAATGTTGTAGCTTTTTTAAATGGAAAGATCCAGAAATGTGTCCGAGGGGAGTTGCATATGCCCTTGAGATGCAAACAGAAAATGCCCGTTTGGAGAAGTTGAACCTACAACATCGCAACACACTATTCAATAAGGGTGTACCGTTTGATAAGTTGAGTCCTCCTAGATTGTGGGAGGAGAAGTAAATAGAAATTTGGGTGTTCATTTTATGTAATTGAATTATGTATCGTTGAACATGTATTATGACGATATATGTATCACTAGCTTACATTTGCATCTGTTTACGTATCACTTAGCAATTAATATTTCTCAACTTACTTTGGGTGGAGTAATCCAATTCCAGCACATAACATTCATCCTCTCAAACGAACATAACACATGAAATAAAAACACAAACTGTTCTTACATAAACAACATAAGGCTTACAAACATCAAACCAACAATAACACGCATACGAAAACTAAGTAATTGAATTACAATGACTCCTTTTATCACTACACCACAAAAGGCTTTTAACAGCGTTTGATAAATGCTGTAATATGATACAACAGCGTTATTAGAAACGCTGTATAACGACATGCTGTCGTATATACATAACTTACAACAGCGTTTCTATAAACGCTGTTGAAACATCTCTGTGACAGCGTTTATTACGAGCTGTCAATAATTTTTTCAACAGCGTTTATAACGTGCTGTATTATGTTTTCTAAACGCTGTTATTGAATCATCAACAATTTCGACAACATGTTTAAAACGCTGTTATTGAATCATCAACTTTTTCGACAGCATGTAAAAAACGCTGTTATTGACAATTTCAAGATAATTACAGCACGAATTAAACGCTGTTGTTTCTTCATTGACAGCATTAATCAAACGCTGTCTTCTATTTATATAACAGCTTTAATATTCCACTCTATTTTTGAATATTCCAGAATTATATTTTGAGTATATTGAAGCAACTAGCATATATAACATGTTCTAATAACTATTAATTAGATACATAAACGTTTACATGATATATACGTTCAATATATTACAATTACAAATATATACATTCAGTATAACAATCCTTCAAACATATCACCTTCAACTGTTCGCATATAAGCATATCAGACAATGCATATCCGACAACACATATCACCTTCAACTGCACATAACTTGAAATAAGTACATACAACAGACACACTAATACTCTTACAAAACTGAAATGTTCATGTGAATTACCCAAGGCATCAGATAAGTTCATATCAGCTACATCATGAAGCATTGACTGGCGATTATGTAAATGTTGTATGGCGTCTGGAGGATCAAGGACGGTCACTTCTGGATGTCTTTCCTGATAATCCTTCAATGTTAGAAGTAATAAAGCCATAAGTATATGCATTATTGTAAGCTTTCATATAGGTACAAACAATATAGATGCTAAAAAAATAGTTGATTTGATTATGGTAATTTACTGAACCATTGAACTTGTACTTCTTCACGAAATCCAACTCATTGTTAAAATAAAGTGAATACGATAATGAACAAGACTTGTTGTTGTTGGTGGGGGGTGTGTGTGTCCGTCATTTTGAATTAACACAGCAATTAAATAACATGCATAAAACGGTGCCATAATAATCAAACCAAGCAACCAAGTGAAAATATTTAAGGATTTTTGTAAGACTTGGATAAATGTCAAAAGATAGATAGTTCCTGCCGACACTGTTGATTTCGATTCCTATGGTTACCTCGACGGAAGCAAACTAGTGATTGTGGCAGCTAATCCATCATGACAGCAGCTCGATTAACTATTGCGATACTTTATTCAAACACCGTGGCACCTTATATCAAGTGTTGCATAAGCTTTCAATCAAAATTTGCAGTAATCAAAATATCTGTACGTATCCATATCTCCACTGCACCAACCAAACTTCCCCGAACCACTCCTTCTCCTCACTGACTATCAACACACAATACTGCATCTCCCATTACAACTGCTGTCACATAACCACATCACCGACAATCATCTACCACTCTATTGCAATCTGCCATCCACTACCGTCACACCACTACACTCACCCACCTGAAACCAGCCTACTTCACATCAAATACACCAAATACTATGTCAATCTGCAAAACAATGAAGGACATATAATCCAGCTTGCTTAGCTAGCTTAATAAATCTCACCAAATCATATCTCCCACCAAAATAATACTAACAAGAAACCCAAAAAAAATTAAATAATCAATTGCAGAAGTAATCTACATAAAAATCAAATTTTCAAATTCTGTAAATTGCATATATACCTGGCCAGGAGAAGGTTCATGCCCATTCCAAAACACATAAGTTTGTATAACATCCAAACCACCATCTTTTGCCTTTTGAATCAGATTAGTCCACATCTGGAAAAAAAACGTCCATTCAATCAAAATCAGTTATTGGTCACAATAATTACATAAATGAGCCTTCTGCATTTTGCAATTACAACCATTATCAAATCTCTACAGTTCAAATAGCCTACTCACCAAACAATTACAACCATTCAAATAGCCTACTCACCAAACAATTACAACCATTATCAAATCTCTACAGTTCCTTCATTCTCCTTCAACCATATTGCACTGCCGAACACTCCTCACTGAATCACAAAACAGTGCCTTGTTCTGCATATTCCACCATAGCCTTTGTTACCACTGCACACAGTCTGCCCTTCAACAATCTACCAGACTTCTTCACATTCAAACTGCCTTCTGCATTTTGCAAACTTCCACGTCAATTCCCTTCTGCTGCCATTACTACATCATCCACCACCAAACCACAAACACCCAACCTTATGTTACACTGCAATACCCCCACCACCAACAAACTCATCCTCTATCTCTTTGTTTACTGCACCTGCATACTTCATTGAAATAAAATATAAACACTTAGATGATATACCTGGAGAACTTCAAGATCCTTCTTCAAATGTGGCAGACCATGCTTCTGAAATTCAACCGTGTATATCACTGCAAAAATAAAAGAGTGGTAATGTTGGTAGTTGCTTCTGCCGAGTTAAAAAAGTAGACAGTGTACTCCTTTTCAATTTGTTCAACATTTCTGATGTATATCATCCATCTAGATTTTCCAGGCAAAGATAGTTGCAAATCAAAGTAATATTGTTAGGTTAAAACTATTGAAGCAAGTCTAGAAATTGAACAGTTGCTGTAACCATAGAGCTATGTGCCGTGAATATGCGAAACTCATGCTGCAAACGTGTATGTCAATGAAAGGAAGAAAGTGTGGTATTTATGAAAACTGCCAATGTCAAGTGAAAAAAGTAGACAGCAGACCGAGCAGCTGTTCCACTGGTCCAATGCAAATAAAGAAGATGACATAAATTCATATAAGTGTGGTGAGATTTATTTTGTGCATACCTGCATACCTGCACTTCTCTGTGCATACCCAACTACCCAGACATACAGACCATCATAATCGCCTTTCATTGCCCCCCTGCTAGCTCCATAATTTCACAATCCCCTGCTTCGACACAACTATCACAGCAGTACACCTTCCAGACTATCACCACCATCTTCCTTCCAAATATCATCAACAGCCTACATCACCAATACATTTCCATATCCACCTTGCACTACACTGTCAACAGTGGTCACTTCATCTTCAAACTGATACATATCGACCTCTGAATCATATCAACATATCCACATAGCTGCTGTCCAAAAATCTGACTGCTCCCCAAATCCTTCCTCAACAAGACTGCTCCTTCATCCAACTTCAAACTGCATTGACATCAAACAGTTAACCACTGTCATTTGCCACCCTACCACATACCAATCCCCACTTGCATTTCAACTCTCATTCAAAAAAAAAAGAGAAACAAAAAAAAAACTGTCACCTGATCAACACGCGCACATCACCTGACTAGCCACTATCATATACTACTGCTTCAATACAGCTACTATAACCTCTACAGGCACAAACTTCCCCCTCATACTTCACTGACTTCATCACTGTTCCAATCATTTCGGCAACTACAAAGCCCACTGTTCCAATCATTTTCACTATCATTCAACAGTGCACACTTCCAGCCTCTTCAAACTTCATTCCAATCTCTGAACCCCTGCAACAGCCACATAGAATACCAATCAACCACTCAATAACAGCCACGACTTGATCAACTTCCCCCACATCCGCAACTACAACTTCATGCTACTTCCCATTGCTGCTACTCATCCACAAAACATCAGCTGAAACCAACATCCTCTGCCATTCTTCTTGCTTTTCTCTATCTGCCACAATAACTAGCATTTAAAACAAAACTTTCTGCCTATTCAGCATTTAAAATAAAACTCAATAACTAGCTTATTTTCACATTGCAGAATGCAAACTGTGAAGCTAAGAATGGTAACTGATACCTGCTGGCGTGCTCTTTTGTAGATTTCAAGTGCTTTGATTGCATCATATTTGGACAGTTTATATATGGGGAAGTGTAAGGTAGCTCAGTTTATAATATTAGCCCCTTCATTCATAAGGTTCAAGCTATCATTCAAAACTAGCATAAAGCAATTGCGTATATATTTATATACGTATATTTATATATAAATTCGATATTGGCTATTTTCTTTGTGTAATTTATAGTATGTCACATTATATTATCTCTTTACTCATATGATTGTACATACATATACCATTTAGTATATTGTTAATTTTAAACTTTATGATGTCCGCACAATATATTTTCCTACAAACATATGATGTTTAAATATTTAAGTTAACACAAAAGAATTGAGGTAAACTAAAACTAAATTTTGAGACTACCTTTTCTTGAGTTTATCAATCATATCCTTCATCAGATTTTCCTACATGAAGTAGAGATTGATTTGTCAGTATTAATACAATAATATGTATGGATGCATCACATTGATTTTTATTATATAGGAGCTTTATATATATGGTTATTGATCAAAGATAGGAAATTATTATATAATGAAGACATACTCGAAAGATAGGAAATTATTATATAATGAAGACATACTCGAAAAAAACAATACTATATTTTCATTGTTATTGTAATGATATTTCCAATATGTTTACACCTAAAGTGCCTAAGCACGACCTTAAACTGAAGTGTTTCCATCCAACCCATGAACATTGAAAAAATCACATCAAATTTTATTTAAACCTAAGCCTATAAAATGTAAAGTTCTACTAATCCACTACTGAATAGTGAAACAAATACTTTATTATATTCAATTGCCTGAATTAACCACTATCACAAATATTTTTTTATAAATTAAATTACTTCGCTGCTGTGTAGTGCGCACATAACCAATGTTGCATGCATGCTAAAGATCAATAGTAAAATTTTGTAATATGCCAGAATATGGATGATATATAGTCTACAACATGCATCTTAAAATGCAGTAAGTAATAACAAATTTAGATGTAGTTATTTTTGTATTGTAGCAATTTTAAATAAAGACAATATGTCTGTGTATTTAAAGTGAACCAGCTTATTTATACATTATGGGTACATTTTTGTTTAAAATCATTTTAGAACTACTTTACTTGACTTGACTTTGAGATTATTTACAATAACACATTTGAACAGATTTTGAAATCCTTCTGGAATTACTGTAGATCACAGATATGCGTGAAAATTAACATCTTCAAACTAATAAATACTCAAAAGCTCATAGGCATGTACACACCTAAGCATTTTTTGGGCCGCTTCACAACCTTTTCATTCAAGCCTTATTCTCCTACCTGTTCAGCAGCACCCACTTCCTGAACTTGCTGCATAAATACAATTTTTTTCGTACTACCCATTCCCACAAAAAAAAGTTATGTTCTATATTCGATGAGGCTAACGAAATGCATTATTTTAAAATTTTCTAGTTTGGCAATTGCTGCATAACCAAAAATTATAGCGTTTGTAACATAACCAGAAATTTTCTAGTTTGGCAATTGCAATATTTGCACAGTTTGTAACATATCCTAAAAAGATACCATAAACTTTTGCATTTGAGGTACTAACTACTCATAAGTTATAAATAACCAATATTACAAGTGCGTCTTATATCATGTTTAGTCACTCCTTAAAAGTACTCAAGAATTCTGGTGTTAGCTAGGAAACTTCTCAAAAGGATATTGCATAAATATCTTAGAACTAGAAATACAAGAAAAAATTAGGTCCATTAATAGAGTTATATAGTTTGAAGTACTTCTAGATACTATAAATATACATGGTTACATATTACCAAATAATGTACCTGGCAAGCCTTTGTCCAGCTACACACACATATCACCCATCCATTGCCATAGCATAAACTCAAACCATACCCAAAAAAATGCCAGCCCTTCAGTGCACCAATATAGAGGGAGCGAGAGTTCAAAAATAAGAGGATGGTAAAATAACTAAAAAGAGCAAACATGACAAGTAAACAACATTCATCAGATGCAATAGAAACAGACCCACACACTAACTCTAAAGGACCAGTCATCATACCTGTACATAGTATCATTTACAACTTTCTTGATCATTTCTTTGTTTCCAAAGAATTTAAACTGGATATAGTTGATTACCTGCATATTTATTCTATGGAAACCTTGATCTTCACCTTCCCCTGAGGCCTACCAGACGGCCTTCTCGGTGTTACGGTTTGGGTAACTTTTCCAGCATCAGGCGATGACAGGGCTACATTGGGAAATAAAGTTTAGAGTGGCTAAGAATAGAAAAAAAGAAGCCTGAAACACTGCACATAACTAGTTTACCTATCACGCTTTGTAATACACTCAACCTTACATTTGCCAGGCGTCTGTCTTGTTGACTACAGTGAAAGGCATCGAAATATTTACATATATATCACTTCCGCAAATGCTATTCCACCCGAAATTAACAGCCGATTTTATACCTAAAATCATTTCAGCCATTAAATCGTTTGCACTCCCCTGAAATCCACCGTTCAATCCACTTTCAGGTGTTTCAGGTGCCCTTTATTTCGGGCAAAGTAGCAAAGCTCTATCACTTCTCTCTTTAATAATATTTTTACCATTAAAAAATTGAGATATCTTGTACATTAAAGCTGTATAACATGTCTCTTTGTCTCACATAAATTGTTTATTTTTATTCTGTATGTTATAACTTATAAGACTAATATTTGTCAAAGTTTCTAGTTCTACTTCTAAACATAATTTTTTAAGTTGTTGGCAAAGGGGCACTAAATTGGGCTCTAGAAATAAGTAAATTGCATCAAACTTTGATGCATAAGCATTATAAAAGCATAATTATGTAACAGAAATATGATAATTTAATAAAAATATAAATAGATGAAAAATTGGCAACCTTGGATTCTTCCAAACAATCAGGAGAAACTGGAGGGCTATCTGAGAGAGAACCTGCATTCAGAGGCCCATTGCTATGTGACAGTCTTCGTGATGTCAGCGGTGACACCTCCTGCTATTCACGTTTATTTTCATATTTATTAAGATTAACAAAAATCGCGTTCTGTAAATACAAGAGGATGGTCATCTAAAATAGATGCAGTATCCGACCTTGGCAAATTATTGTACACTTCACTTTTCCATAAGCCGGGAAAAATATTAAATCCTCCTTCTGTTCAACACAATATTCAGTTACACAATCTATTTAAACTCATATACACAAACATATGGTAGCGTATAAATTTATACCAGTTGGAACAGAGAAGCTGAAACACGACAAGCATCTGAACACTTCCTCATCTTGGTGAGTGTTCTTGGCTTCAGCTGGAGCATTCCCCGCTTCAGGTGGAGTATCCTCGACTTCAGGTGCAACAAAAGGCACATTCGGTTTTTATGAGGCATAAAATCAGTAGGCTTTTGTCCTGGCATTCGTTTTCTTTTGCATAAAATAACTCTTTTGGTGGTACAAGAATGGCAATTTGGGCAGAACAAATCATGTGTTTCCTGTTCTGCTATAACTCTCCCAACGTCATAATTTACAACTTGTTCAGCTTCATCGATTTCAGGTTCTTTCTTCTTTTCGGTAATAATCTGAGATTCCGATCCATTTTCAGTTATTTTGTCGCTTAAATTATAGCTTTCGTCTGCAGATACGTCATTAGGATCTTTGTTCTCTTTAGTGCCATCGACATCTGAATGTTACTAGCGGAATTAGAGGAGGAACGAGATTTCATGGGAGATTTCATGTATAATTGGGATTTTAATTAGGTTTAAAGTAATCATGGGAAAGATTGGAAGTTTACTGCTTTCTTACTTCATGCGGAAGAGAAGTTAAAAGGAAGAAAGGAAGGCGGCTAGCTACCCGCGTAATGAAAAGAATCTGAAAATGAAGCGGGTTAACTTAAACAGCGTTTAGGTCTCCAATTTTTATTTGATTAAATGCTTTGTCAGCATTTATAAGGAAAACGCTGTCCAATATTGCTGTAAAAACCAAATTTTCTTGTAGTGTATGACCGTGCATACCATATTTACTGCATCTATTCGGCCTTGGAGGCTCCATTTCGTCCATAGTGCCTTTAATTCTAGTAGACTTAGACCTTCCTAGAGCTCGCCTTGCGGGTGGTGGAAGTACCATTTGACCTTCGTGTGGAGACCAATACATTTTATAGCGTACGGGATGAAATTCTACAGAGTATGCCACTAGGTAATTCTGAACGGAGTACCAATGTGATGCAAAATCACGATGAGTTCTGTTTGCACCATTGGCCACCGGCGAACAAGCGGCCATCACATGGGCGTAGGGGAGATGCTGCAATAATGGGATGTTGCATGTACATGAACAAGTGTTACCATCGAGTATAACTTTCAATTCATCTTCGAAGTAATGAATCACTTGCCATTCAGTTTGACAGAAACGTACAATCCGACAACGTCTTGCTTCGCTTGCTCTCTCCGGTATTTTTGCTTCCTATTTTGGCATGACATGAAGTGTGGAATTCTTAGCTAACTCTCTTCTTTGGCAAAAGTAATCAACAGGTTGATAAAAGGTCCATGCAATAAGTGATCTAATAGGCAAAGATCTTGCACCTCTTAAGTACACCATTAAAACTTTCTTACGCATTAGTCGTCATAACATGAAAACGACCACCATCATCTTTACATAATACCCAATTTTCCTTATTTCCACCCAAACTTCTCTCTATCCAGTTGTGTTCTCTTATACTGCTGGTTTTAATTTCTTCACGAATCTTTAAATATCAATCTCCTTAGAGGCACATGCGGCAGCGTAGAATAAACCGGTCAATCGTTTGTCTCTGAAACCCACTGTTTGAAAATTAGCTTTCAAATATCTGACACAGTATCTATGTTTATGTGGGACTAGCCATTTGCTCTCCAATGCTGTAGGTATTCCTTTCATTCTATCATAAATGAAAGTAATACGACGATTGTTCACGCTGTGAATGAACCTTTGTATGCACGCAAAAAACCAACCACAACTATGAGTGGATTCAGACTCAACAATGGCAAATGCCAAGGGATATAGTTGATCATTTGCATGAATGGCGGTTGCAACAAGTAAGGTACCTTTGTATTTACCATATAGATGTGTACCATCTATGCAAAGCAAAGGTCGACAATGGACAAATCCCTCAATACATCGCCCAAATGACCAAAATGCACGATCAAAAACTCCGTACTCATCAGTAGTCACATGTCCTACGCTTCTTGGATTTTTTTTTCATATTTCACTGAAGTATTGTCGTAGGTTGGAATATAACTCTGCCCAATCACCATAAATTTGTTCAATTTCCTTGCTCAATGCTCTCCATGCTTTCAGATAACTAATTTTGATAAATAATTGTTCCTCCATTAGAACCTGCACCGTTCCGGCCGTAATGTTCAAATCGGATTTCACGAAAGGCATGATTTTCGATACCATAAATGATGATGTAGCTTGCCAATGATTTGAGTTCACTGTAGGGTTAACGCGTGCATGATCAGTATGATATTTTTTAATAACCCACCATCCAGCATGTGTCTTTTTTAAGTCAATAGCATGTATTCTCCAAGGACAACTGTCATCGACGTTGCAAACGGCGGTGTATTTTGCTTTGTTCGACCTTATTGGCTTAAAGGACACCACATGTAAGATTGACCATTCTGATAGTTGTTGCAGAAATTTAGCTTTACTCTCAAACATCATGCCAACTTTGAAACCGGTTTGTACGTTGGAAGATAAAAATAATTCATTTTTTAAGTTTACATTTGCTATAATCGACCTATCCATAATTTGTGCACTGCACAAATCATCATCCAATGGTATCTCCATTTCTGATTCATCGTTGTCCACACGATCTGCTTCTGCACCTCCAAAATCGTAGTCAAGTGGATCAAGTTAACTTACATATTTTCCACCCAGGTTGTATCAAACCCTGGTATTGACACAACAGACATACTATCAAGTGTAGGAACATCTTCAACTTGTACATCTTCTTCATCATCTACATCCATATCGTCGTTGCAGATAGTTTGACCCGCTGGTTCATTCGATGGTTGGACGTATGACCGTCTAGTAGTGTTGCTTGCTGCGAAGCTGCAGTAAATTAATACGTCAATTTTTGTTTATTTCTACATACCAATGATTTTTGCAATATATTTCAATATTTAACTTAATTTTAGCTTAAATGGTAAAATTCGCACAGAGTTGGCTGCATTCGTTCATATGTACGGCTACTCGATGCTCTAACGCTTCTTTGAGTGGAATTCTGAACTGGAATAAAACTGCACGGAAATACAAATTTAGTATGATAATTAAATCAATTCAATATACCAGATCTGTATGTAATCACGGCTAAATGATACCTCTGACTCATTCGTAGATAGTTGTCATGCGTTAAATGAGGATAGGTAAATTGGACATTTGGCCGCAAACTCATGAATGGATGAAAACCATAATACATTTGTTATTACCCGTATTGCGATATGTGCTGAGTCGGATGACTAAAACTAGGTGACGAAATTCCTTGCCCAGTACTCATGTTCCCCACCATTCTAGAATATTCTTCAACGCTAAAATTTGTTACGGGTGCTGGTGTTGGTTGTTCTACAATTGATCTTCTATTTTTCCCAATAAACAACTCAATAGATTTAGTCGAAGCAGTAAACATTAATTCAACATCGTTGTCGTCAATAATTTTGATTGCTTTGGATCCAAAATTTATTGGCCAATTGCAAATTATATCAATACCTCACTCTTCCGGTTTTATCTTTGTTGCTTTGTAAACCGACTCTTTCAACTGCTCAAAAATAGAATCTCTTCGAACTTTAACCTATTTGTAAGATCCACCCAGATATTTCCCACATGTTAAATCGTCAATAACCAATTCACCATCATAATAACATACGGTTGGAACAAAACTGGGAGGCATTCTACATCAGCCAAAAAAATTAGTTTGCAAACTAATTTGTAAACTTAGCGTTTCTACTGCACACCTTGATTGGATTCAACCTTATAACGGTTTGCTATGCTTGAGGTAGATCTTCGAAATCTAATGCTTTTAAAAAGATTAAATGAAATTTAATTAGGTTTTTAGAAAAAAATGAGGTAAAGGCTTTTAGGGGTTTTTGGAGATGAAGAGGAAAGGGATAAAGTGATGGAGGAAGAAAGTGGGGTTTTGGTTTGTCATAGAACCACATCTGGACAACTTTTGAGAAGTCGTCCATTGGTGAATTTTCAAAAGTCGCCCAAATTATTTTTTTAACCAAAAATATGTAGGAGGCTTTTGAGAAGTCGCCAGCGGGCGACTTCTCAAAAGCCGCCTACATGTTTTTGGTGAAAAAATTTATACTAGCGACTTTTCAAAAGTCACCAGTACGTTTTGACCAGCTCGAGGCTGAGCTGGCCAAAACAGGGCTAAGGTTGATATTAGTTTTAAAGTGGGTTGTTTGCGATAATAGTTTTAAAAGGGGGTTAAATCGAAAAAATCCTTTTTTCCAATTGCCCATAGCCAGCCAACACTAACAATTTAAAGTAGAATTTTTTTTAGATTTAGCCCTATTTTACAAAATTGTTATGCAAGTAGCCTTGTTTTAAAACCATTTACAAACGTAGCCTTGTTTGACCAACTCAGCATTGAGTTGGTCAAAACGTACTTGTGCAATCTCAAATTGTGCCAATTGAAGCAAAAAAAATTTGAATTTATAACTGATGCTATTTCAAATAGCGCTAGTATAATTGAGGCAAAGAAATAAAAATATATGAGTGGCATTTGAAATTACGTCAATTGGTGCAATTTCAAATGTCGCCTTTGTGTATGCAAAAAAGAAGCCTCCCCTCTTCCTTCTCAATTTTCCAGTTCTCCCCCAACATCAAAACTATAACCCACTTTCCCAATTTTCCAAAATTAAAATTCTAACTCTATTTTAGCTTATTTCTTATAACAATTGAATCATGGCTAGTTCATCGACACAGGAAGCTTCCACGGGTATCAATTCTACAAACAATCTTCATTTAGTTACAACATGGGTTTGTTGATGTTGAAATTGTTGGGAGTAGTAGCTATTTAAGTTTGTAATTGTTGTATCATCTTGTAATTCACAAATTACTTTACTTTATGTTGTTAAACATCGATTAGTAGTTGAATTTGAAATTGTTGATTGGCAACTAGAATTTGGAATTTTACTACGTTCGAATTATCAACATTTGTTGTAGATTACACCAAGATGTTAGCAGGACTAATTAACGGTAGCGTTTTATACTTGCAAGCACGTCATCGATCAAGCGACAACGCTATGATGGCGGTTATATACTTTCTTTTGTAATACTGATATACATTGATTTTTGTTATTAATAGTGCTTATATGTTGTATTTTTTGACAGAACATAAGTGCAATTACAATTATTGACCACTCATCGACACTCCGGATGATAAGAATAATATTAACTTCTGGTGACGAAATATGGTAGCGATAATGGTATCCATAATATCAGAAGCACTTGAATATGAAGAAAATAACATATTTCCAATAATAGCATTATACTAATTCATTTCGAAACAAATTCATATCCAAGTTACATAATCATATATCATTTCCTAGGTAATGATTAATTATAATCATTACAAAAATACGCCAACATCGACATATGAGGATGCCCCCTTGGTTGATCAAAGCAATATTGTCATATCTGACTTAATACACAGCGGAAATAAATAAAATAATCTGTAACTCCTAATTAGCTATTCGTCAGCCACCTGCTCGTCTTCAGAAGCTTTATTCACCAAAATTGCTAAACCTAAAAACCTTAACTCTTAGCCTATTGAATCAATTTTGAGCACCCAAGATTTTAAGGGAAAACAAAAACTTCGAGTCAAATATAAAGCCTGGTGTGAATAATACAATTACATCTCGATTTACTGATATTAAGTGAAACCATGCCGCTTAGCGGAATGGGATACCCCTCACTAGTTTCCTCTTTAAACATATATTTTGCAAATCTTTTACTGTAACCAAACTGATTAATCAAACTGATATAATAATGACAATAATAGCTAAGTCTGTTAAGGCTATAATCAGGTAAATAATGGATTATCTGTCCACAAGTAGTAAATGGACCATCCGTCCGAAAACTGGGCTGACTGCTTGCAAACTGGACTAACCGTCTGAATCAGAATGGACTATTTGTCTGAATCATTTTCTTAGGGCTAACTACCCTTCATCCTTTTCCTTGAAAACCTTTTCAAAATGATTTAACCTTTTAAATCATACTTGTACAAGGAAAATATATTCTTAACTTTACTCTAAGCTATTTTTCCATGACATATATAATTTACTCAAAATAATGTTGATGAATTTTAAAGAGGATTAGCTATCCTTCCAAAACAAATTGAAACTCTTTTTAACTTGAAAATACTTGGACTATATTGCATATTTAATACATTCGAAACCTTTGTTTAAAACCTTTAAACAACCCTTCAAAACCTCTGTAGGTAAACATTAGACATCTCTCTTTAAAACCTTTAAATATTGCCTTTCGAAAACATAGGAAAAACCTTTCCCTTCAACCCTTTCGAAACCCTGTGGAACCACCCCTTCGAAACCATTCATTAAAATCTTTCGAAAGCATTAAAATTTTAAACCTTTCAAAAGCCTTAGGGTTTAATTTAAAACATGTGGAAACTTTTCGAAACTATTCAAAATTTCACCCCTTCGAAACCTTTAAAACCCATCTCGATCGAAGCCATTTGGATTATGCCTTCAAGTAAAGCAAAATTATCGGAAACTCATTAAAGTCGAAAGCATCTGTTTTGAAACCATTTAAAACTATCTCTTTCGAAAACCATTTAGGTTTTATTTCAATCATATGAAAAGGGTCTTTAAAGTATTTAAGTCAAAAGCATCTGTTTCAAAACCATTTCCTAAGTAAAGAAGTGATGGTGTTGAAACCATCCCTTCGAAAGCATTGGAGAAGTGGCCAATTTTAGAAAACAAAGTACTATTTCAAAACCATCCAAGTCGAAAGGTAAAAAGGCGGCAACAAAAGGTTTTGACTTATTCGAAAGTAGTTATTTAAAAGTAAAGGTGCAAACCAATCGAAACTATTTCTTTTAAATCCATTTGACTTAGTCGAAAGCTAACTAAGTCGAAAGCTACTTAGTTGAAAGCCATTTTAGTGGAAAGCAAGCAGGGGCATTTTTAATTTAAAAGCAAAGTGATGCTTCAACCCCTTCAGAACCCCTAGTTTCGACTCTATACCTTCCGCCTACATCGAATTCAATACGTACCAGTTCCCTGATACTATGTGCATTGGTTCCGACTATGTCAGAAGCGAAGCTAAGGAGGCGGAACCTAGCGCCAAAAGCATCGAAACAGTGAAAAACATGTAGCAAATAGTTCTTTTCACCTAACCTGCTTTACATGTCAAATTTTGATTGGTTGCCTCTTTCTTTACCAATAAAAAGGAATGCAATTTTCAGAACTAACCTTTTGAATTATTTGCAAAAAGTCCCTTCTCCTTTTATAAATATATGAAACATTTAAGTCTCATAACTTAAATAATTTTATATACCCATTAAAACACTTAGGAAAATTCTACAAAAGTTTCAAAAAATCTATTTTAATATGTTTTCCAACATATAAAAATTTCAGACCCAAACCTTTTATTATTAACCGTAAATAATTTGTAACCCATGTTAGCATTTTCTTTACTAGAAAATTCATATGAATTCCAAAAAAAATCTAAAAAATTCTAAAAATTGAAATCCATCTTTAAAATACCATTTATGATCTTCATAAAAATTCGCAAGGTATTTGGATGTCATTTTATAGGGGTTTCACCTTAAAACATGTAATGAAATCAATATGAACATACATAAATCATCAACATGTATATATAATCATTCCATCATTCAAAAACATAACAAATCATTGCAAATAGGTTCAGAATTCATCCTAAAACCGAAAACAAATAAAAATGAGATGTAACATTATTCACCTTAGCATTAGAGATTAAAAAGATTGAGATATGAATGGATTTGATTTGCTTAAGCTTCTTCCTTAGTTTTTCTTAATCTTCTTCCTCTTTCTCTTGTTAATGGTGACCGATCTTAGTTTTAAAAAATTTAATAAAATGAAATGAACGTGTATTGGAATACACGGCCAAGTTTTAGGGATATAGGAATGACTTCTTTCCTATTTTACCGCTCCTCTATTTCAATTTAACTCTTATTTTAATATATAGGTAAATGGCACGGCTACCCTTTGATTAAATCAAATCTCAATCTCCTATTTAACACATTATTTTATTTTATTTAACTAATTAAATATCCTAAATAATGTTACCAAAAATATGGAATGTTACAGCGATGATGGATCTAGCCAACATTTTCGCATTACACAAGTCATCATCCAATGGTATCTCCATTTCAGCTTCATCACTATTAGCATTAGCATTGTCTTCGCCTCCAAAATCATATTTTAGTAGATCATTGTTTACTTGCATGTTGTCGATCCAAGTTATATCGTTCTTTGGTATAGATACAATAGTCATGCTATCAAGAGCAGGAACATCGTTCAACGGTCAATCTACATGTTCATCTATATCCATATTGTCATTGGATACATTTGGTTGTATGTTCGAATTTGCGTCCGTATCTTATGCCGAAAAGCTACAATATGAAAATATGACATTTTAAATATAGTTATATATGTAACACAATTCATTTTCATTGTTAAACTTAACTTACTTTTGGATCATATGGTATAATTTGGAGGGTGTGGCTGCATCTGACAAGACCAATGAGTAGTAGATGGTCCAACACTATTCTTCGTCGGATGATGATGCGAAATATAACTAAACAAGACAATAATATTTGATATCTAATTTAACATGATGAACACTATGTCATTTAGGAAGATTAGTAAGTAGGAGTTACCTTTGACTCAAGCGTGCAATATTGTCCTGCGTCGGATATAGGTAGCTAAATTGCAGATTTTGTTGAAAATTCAAAAAAAGAGGATAACCAAACAACATTTTTTGGAGTCTATTTTGCGGTATGTTCATACGAGGAGACTGTAGCTGGGAGATGGAATTGGCTCAAAAGATAGATGGTTGCTTGTGCCGCTACGAATGCAGCTACAGGTTGTTCTACCAACAACTTTCTATTTTTACAACAAACAACTCTGGATTTAGAGACGGCGGAGAATAATAACAATGTCATTATCATCTACAATTTTAATTGCTTTAGATCCAGAGTCAATTGGCCAATTGCAAACTAAATCAATATTAAACTCCTCCGATTTGATCTTGGTTAATTTGTAAACCGATGCTTTTATTTGCTCGAAGTTAGATCCTTTACGAACTTTTGACGGTTTTTAACATCCACCGTTATATTTTCCACACATTTGATCGTTAATAACCAACTCGCCATCATAATAGCATATTGCAATAAAATTAGGAGCCATTCTAGTTTGATAATAGAATTATCATTATGAAGTGAAATATACAAATCTAAAAAAAACTAGGGTTTGCAAAATCATACCTTTAATGATCCAAATGAAGAAGATGTTTGTTATTATTGAAGTAGATGCAAAAAAAAAACTTGTTTTTTGTTGAAATATCATTAGATTTTTTAGTTTTAGAAAAAATGGGGAGTAGGTTTCGGTTTCGATGTTTAGAGAGGTGGGGGTTGGAAAAGTGAGGAGGAAGAGGGAAAGTCTGCTGGTTTGTATACCTAGAGACAACATTTGAAATTGCGCCAGTTTGAAATTGGGCCAACTCGAATAATTTCAAATACCACCCATAATTTTTTATTTTTATTGGCATAATTATACCGGAAAAGTGAGGAGGAAGAGGAAAAGGTTGTCGTTTTGTATACCCAAAGAGGGCATTTGAAATTGCGCCAACTAGCACAATTTCAAATGCCATCCGTATATTTTTATTTTTTTGGCCCAATTATATTAGCACTATTTGAAATAGCGCCAGTTATAAATTCAAAAAAAATTGCTTCAACTCGCACAATTTGAGAGTGCGCTAGTACGTTCTAGCTAACTCGATGCTGAATTGGCTAAAACATGGCTAGCACAATCTCAAATTACGTCAATTGAAGCATTTTTTTGAATTTATAACTGGTGCTATTTTGTAAATGGTTTTAAAACAGGGCTATTTGCATAATAAGTTTTAAAGTAGGGCTAAAATGAAAAATTCCCCTTTAAAGTAAAGTAAAATATAAAATATTTTACTTTAATTCATAGATGGTATTGTTGCCGGCGCAAATCTAATAGAATAAAACTTGGTTTTTGAATATAACCCAAGCAATATTTTGTAACTCTACCGTATTTTGTATTAATAGAAATAAGTAAGGGTTCTTTTTAAAATCCTGCTTAAATTACAAAAAAAATTCCAATGGAATAAAAATAGGAAACTTGAATTTTCTCTTGTTTTGAATTTTTTGTTAAATTTAAAAGTGCGTCATTTGCTGAAGTTCGCCTGAGAGATCGATTTAAAATCCACAGTTTTGTGGGTATACCCGACAAGGATATGGGTATAGTGGGTTTTTCAATTTTATGGGGATACTAAGCAACTTTTTTGATTCAAATAGAATTAGCCTAAACGAAATTGCTATATCTTTAATTTTTATTGCTTGGAAAGAGATTTCAAATGCAATCGTCTAATGTCCTAATATTTTAAATTTTGAAAATTATCAAACTAACTACAAATTTTAAATTAAATTTCGAACTGGCAAAAATTTTATTGAAAAAAGGATTGGAGTCTATGAGATTTAAGTTCATAGTTGTTGGTTAAGTTATATTTTTAAGATGATGAAAGAATGAGCATTTGTTTTTATTAAAGTAAGAAAATGAGAGGTGAGTGTAGAAGAGTGAGAGAAGTTGTGTGGACTGCCCTACACCTTCGATATCCAATATGCCTATATGATGTGCTGTGGGGGTATCCGGCCGTTGTAGGATGGTAGCTAAGAATATAAAGTAGAGAAAAATGCAAACACATAACCTATAGAACATCTCATAGCGCATAAACAAAATATAATAACATAGATGTAAAACGGACAAGACAACGATATAATCAAATGAACCGTACATAAGAAAATCAGAGTGCATCGGGTTCACAGAATATACAAAATTGAAGGAGTTTATACATCGAAGTCTTCATAATAAACTCTATAAGTGTCTCTTAACATACAAGCACTGACATAGTTTCATAGTACCGCATAGCAGAATACAAGTGATAGTAGGCTCCAAAGTATAGCTATATATAAAAGCATAGCATCCTACTCGTATTGTACAGTTCCATGTGCTATCTAGACATGTTATCTCTAATCTACTCATTTAAGAGTACCAGAGATAATAAGAAGCAAAACATAAAACCTCAATCAGACAATAGTCTGGTATGAGCGATATATTAAAAATTGCATATAGTAAATAGGAGCATAGAATATAAAAAAACCATACCTGATTTGTCCCTGCGTCCAAAGAGTTAGCAGATAACAGTCGATATATGCTAATCTACTACCATAACGTTATAAGTGTACTACATTCGAAATACAATGTCTAATGTCTAGGTACACAGTCAAAATACCTACATCGTGTGAAACCTAGAGTGTGAAACAACCATAGCAAATATAGCATCCTTTAAATAATCCTCACCATCAATCGTGTGCATTGGATATATGATAGCTCATATGGCACAATTGCAAACTAGGGGCCTAATCATAATCCTGGCTTCATTGGTGCTCGAATCTATGCCTCTCCGAAAGGCTAGGAACCAGGCCCACAATCCCAAAGCCCAGTGTAGTCTATTGTCGCAAGAATGAGACACAATCTAAAATCTAGGTAGGCATCCCCATATACCCCTACTTTATTAGCATACTAGAAGCCTTCGAGTTATCAACGATCCCATTGCACGCGTCTTCGTAATGGAATTCAATCTTTATTCCATCACAGCTAACTCCACAGTAGACGCAATCACAAATCCGATTTGCAAGCCCCAATCGTTGAACTTGCCCTTGTGGATCCCAGTTCGAATTCCATCATTAACTCGTCACCTTCGTAAAGCCTATAGACCCTATCGTAAGTCGTAGAGCCATCACACTAAAGTCTTGAAGTCATCACGTCCTCGACTTCAAAGCACCATGTCATTGCATCACTGGTCACTGCACAAAGTCTAAGATCATCCCGAGTCATCCATCCTTACTCCCCATCAACCCATTGATGACCCCGAACTCTGCCCTATAGTTTATCCGTGCCATGCCCGAAGTTCGCAGCCAAATACTGTGCTCACCCCTATCGGTCCATTATGCGATCGAGCTAAGCTAGACACAACCGCTGAGCCAACCATGCATTGCTTCAAATTGAGGCAACCTTCGCATCCAATTACCATGTCGTCACCACATTCCATCAACGCTACCACGACCTACATTTGGCCATCGAACCATCATTCATGTTCGACAACCAAACCATCATCTACCGAATAGAACTCCACGCTCGGTTGACCCAACTCCTCCATCGAACCGAGTTTCCTGGGCAGTCACTGATCAAGTCCCTCCACTGAACTAAGCATATCCCGAACTAACCAATGCCGAACCAAGCTTGTCGAACCAAAATCCTGTAGCGTTGGAGAATCTAAGTTTTCACGATGATTTCACTACTACATCCCATTCTTCGATCGTTATGCATTCCATATGCAACGATACAACTCCCAATAATCTCATGTCAATCTGTTGAATCTTGGTTTCATGGTTCCTAACTCGAAGTCACTCTTATGAACGTCTCAACCATATAATCATTCGCACAAAACAACATACACACAAAAACCACATCCAATCATCCAAACATCCAAACACACATCAAACCATAGCAATTTATTATGTAAATGCGTCTCTAATATAGACTATCACATACTAAGGCAACTATCCTCCAAAACAACATGATTAAGGCACTTTAAATACTTCGTAATTTGTTTAACATTGGGTTTTCTTAGAAAAAATATTTAAAATATTAATTTGAGTTTAAAAAGGGTTTAAAACATCTCGAAACCCATAGATATGTATATAGTGAGTTGAGAGATGATAGATCACTTACCAGGACCTCAAAAACCTAAGTTTTGCATGCAAATCGAGGCAAATTCGAAAATGAACAGCAAAGATGGATTTCCCCTTCCCGGAAATGTAGATGTAAAGATCTCTAATGAATCCTCTTACTAATCTAACCCTAATCTATGATTTAGACTTGACTTGAAGAAGAAAAGAGAAGGTTTTTGGGTAGAGAATGGTTTAATAGAGGCTTATATCTATTTGAGAAGTGGTAAAAGTGATTCAGGGATGATAGTTTCGTCCAATAAGTTCTCCAAACCCGAATTGGGTTAGTGGGCATGCTTCCAAACTCATTAATTACCCACTATGCTGCTCAAAAAACTAATAATCTTCAAATAGTTATATCTGCTAACCAGAAAGTCCAAATGCTATTATGACCACTCTACGAAAAGAAAAACTACCATATCTTTCTAATGGAAGTGGTCTAGGATGTTAATTCGGCTTTTATTAAAAGTTATATTCATTATAAGTTTTTGAGGGTAAAATCATCTAGAAAAAGTCTAAAGATATTATGAAAGTTAAAAAGTCATACTGCCTCATATAAATTTAAAAATATTATTTTACGATCTTTCGATACATAAAATATGAGTCGTTACACTCTTCCCTTCTCGGAATTTCTCCCTGAAATCCCGTACACAAACAAGGTAAAATCAAACATAACTATCCCTTATGCCTAACATCCACAAGGAGATACATCAACATCAAACATGCAAACAAAAGCAATAAATGATATATATGACTACCCTGGCATGTAGGATACTAAACTACCATATGTGATATCGAAAGTAAAAGTAAATGCGCAAAATAGAAGTCTCACCAAGTAAAAAGCTCTGGATAAGCGGTCCTTATGCCCTCCTCAGTCTCCCAAGTACAATTGCCTTTGCTCTCAATCCACTGATCCTTCACCAGCTCTAGTGTCTTCCTTCCAAGCTGCTTTATATCCTGTTCGAAAATACGAATTAGCCTATGAGGTTTCGATATTTCTAGTTCAATATCGATATCACCAAGCTGATCTGATTAAACTATCACACCTGATCGTGCATGAATTTCCACGAGTGAGATACATAGAACATGTTGTGCACGTCCGTTATCTTCTGAGGTAAGTCTACTCTATATGCTTGATTCCCAATCCTCTCAAGTATCGGAAAAGGACCAATGAATCTCTGTGCCAACTTCTCTTTATTACCGAATTGAATACATCCTTCAGCAGAGAGATCTTGATGAATACCATATCGCCGACTGAGAACTCTAAATCATGTCTCCTCCTATCAGCGTTGCTCTTTTGCCTATCCTGAGCAGCTTTCATTCATTGTCGGATGATTTCGATCTTCTTCGAAGTCTCTTTAACCCTATCAAGCTCAAGTATTAGCTTTTAGCCCACTTTCCGCCAACATAAAGGAGTGTTGCACGGTTGGCCATATAATGCCTCAAATGGTGCCATATCGATGTCGAAGTGATAACTATTATTGTATGCAAACTCTACTAAATGCAAATGATCATCCCACGAGCTGGAAAAATCAACAATGCATGCTCATAAGAGATCCTGTAGAATACGATTAACCCTCTCGGTTTGCCTATTAGTTTGTCAATGAAAAGCTGTACTAAGATGCAGCTCCATCCCCACCGCCTCTTGTAAGCTCTTTCAAAATCCGCTACTGAATAAAGGATCTCAGTTGCTTACAACTCTTCAGCACATTATATAATCGCACAACCCATTTCATACAATTTGGTTAATTTGAATGTCATTCTACTTTTCTTAACGGGTATAGATCTAGCACTCTTCATTAATCTCACCAATCTATTGATCATGACCAAGATGTTATCGTACCCTTCTATGGTCTTTGATAATCCATCGATGAAGTCCATCGAAACTTGTTCCCACTTCTACTCGAGAATCTCGAGCAGTTGCAGAAAACCACTCGACTTCTTCTACTTTGCCTTTAGCATCTATTATCTGACCTTTTGGCCTGGCTATATTTAGGCCAATCGGATGAGACAAACACATTTTTCATCAGGACCGATGTATCAGATTAACGATCACGAAGCCTAAAGATCGGGCCTAAATGATAATTTGAAGCAATACCAAAGCAGAAGCTAAAGACAAACTCTATAAACACTTAGAGCATGGAAGTTCACTACTTCCTAATGCTAGATTAGGTACGATACATATTCAATACTATGGATCGTATCATATCGATCACATAGCTCAATTCAATGATAATCGATCGATATCTCAAAATCTACAAGAACAACACACTTAAAACTTTAAGAATATATATTGCAAAGAGTCCACACAAACATCGCATGTCAAATGAGCAATTTAAAAAATCAATATACATCATTTGTGAACGATCATGCTATTTCAGTATGAAGATCCAATTCAATGAAGATTGGTCAATATCTCACCAACCACAACTCAAAATGACACCAAATTTTAGGAGCATGGACTAGAGGAATGAGGGAGCTTACAAAAACGATTGCACGTACATTAGAGAAAAAATGAACAATCGATAACAATCTTTCAACAATCGAGTTAGAATTGCAATTGTTCTAGTGGGCCCCTATGGATCTGAAGAGTCTTTGACCGAATTTCCAACGAGATATTTCGCCATCTTCCCCTATAAATATCGACTTATTTCTTTATTGAAGGGACCTTTAGGCTACTTACTACTTTAGACTCCATTATAATCAAGTGTTATTATCATTACTTCGTTGTAATCAGATTTACATGTGACCAATAAAGCAAATTCTTCAAGGTGGACGTAGGCACACAACTTCGGACCACTATAAATCCATGTATCTTTGTCACTGCTTAATTCTGATTGCTTATTTTCTTATCCTATTATTCTTCATTTATTTCTTTGTTATTCTATTCTTGAGTGTTTGTGCCCACTTTTAGTGCAGACATTTTGGTTCTTTCACTGAGAATGCTTAATCCTCGGTTTATTCGGACCCCTTTGTTGCTACTGGATTGCATAAATCCCTCAATGGAGATCCATAATTATCTTCAAGAGGCTTACTTGTCTTATTCAAATTTGCAAAAGTCTAAGTAAAGCTACCAAGAATGGTTAGGAACTCCAAATCTAATTCTCATAACACAGAAGAAAATGAGAACACTAACATCTAAAGAGGCTTGAACAATCAACCGGTGGATGTGAAAGCTACCAATCCAGTTAATGTTCAGAATCTAGCTAATTCCATTACAAGAGCTGAATTATAGATACTGATGAAAGAGCTAGTGGATAAGCCATCGACAATTGAATCAGCAAATTCAAGCCAATATTGATCTAATGAACCAAATCAGCTAGCAACAGCATGGGAAAGCAAGGAGGGTCCCTACACCTTACTTTACATCGAAGATTTCTAGTTCATCGGTTGATTATCATAGACGCATACGCTGTAGAATGGACGAATACCACGCTGAAGCAACAGCCCACCTTCCTACGATTATTCCAGACAGAGCGACAGTGATTAGTGCCAAGCCATCTTGAACGGATTAGTACCTATCGTTCTCTAGATGGATGATACCAACCAGTGACTACATGGTTACATACCGATGATACTACGATCAATCCGGAGCCGAAGTTCAACCAAATGCTGACCAGTTACTTCCCCGAAATGATGATAAAGTGAATGTATGTGATATACATCGAGAGGATGTTGAACCAAGAAGGCATGGAACGGTCCGTAGGCATCGACCGAACCTTCCACGTTAGGTGGAACACGACAACTGCTTGGCTCCAACTATCCAAATGTCAGACTTGTTGCTTATGGTTAGACAGTTAATAAGAGAGAGCTAAGGCTTGACCAATGATGATTAGGGAATTTCAAGAAGCCATACCTCGTTCACTAATAATATCTTACATGTAGAATATCCAAGGAGTTTCAATAAGTCGACGATGCTAGCCAATGAGGGAAATGTCGATCCCAGGTAGCACATCATGAGATATGAGTGGCCGATGGATTTCGCACGTGAAGATGATGCGACCAAGTGTACATGTTGTCCTATTACTCTTTTCGAAATAGCAACGATGTGGTTTATAATGTTACCCATACGGTCAATATCTAGATTTGATGATTTAACAACAAAGTTTATGGAGCAGTTCCGTAAGCACGCAACTCGCCCCAAAGATGTAATGTTCCCATCCAGCGTGATCCAGGCTCTGGGAGAATCATTGAAAGATTACTTGGAGAGATTCCACACAACCATCACGGAAGTTAGTAATACAAATGACCATTCAACATTGATGGTGGTAACAAGAGGGATTGACCTAGACTCTGATTTTAGCGACTGGTTAGCTGGAAAACCACCTGCAACATTTGAGCGTTTCTATGCAAAGGTGGCTCAATATTTAAGGAAAGAGAAAGCTAAATGCTCTAGGATGAAGAATTTTATGAAACCAAGTGGAAAGGGAGTACATGGTAACATTGAAGTGAAGCGGTTTGGGATAGTTCTAGAAAAGTTCAAGTGAATGTCTGAAATAAATCGAATCAGCAGAAGAAACGCAGAGATAGGAGCCAAGAATGAAAGAGAGATTCTTAAAGAGGAAAGCTTAGGATTCCAATGTACAATACCTACATGTCACTGAATACAACTCTAGAGAATGTCTAATTGTCTACCTACAATACCATGTAGTACATGAAGCCACCTCTGAAAGAATCAATGGGGAAGCAGAAATAAACTGAAATGTATTGTCAGTTTCAAGAATGTTATGGTCTTAACACAAATGAGCATAGGCATCTCTAGGATATTATCGAGAAACTAATTCGAGAAAGAAAGTTATAGTAGTTTGTGAAAGCCGCGCAGTATGACAAGCAGGAGACATCCAACCCTAACCGAGAACAAGCACCGCACAGGGCTGAGGATCCCGTACAGACTGGTGGAAGGTTAGTAATCAATACAATAGTTAAAGGACCGCGTCCAACTGATAAGAGTTGGCATGAGATGAAGTGCTATGCTAGTGCGATCAGGCATGTGAATTTTTAATGTTGTTCAAGTACAAAAGATGGAACTCTGGCAAAACAGCAACGTACAATGACATATGATATTATGTTCAGAAATAGAGATGTAGACAATGTGGAGGAATTGATGATCGATTCAATGGTCATTTTGGCTATGATCGACCCTGCCTTCGTGAGGAGGATTCTGGTTGATTATGGAAACTCTGTAAATATAATTTTCAAAAAGCTTATGATCAGATGAGGATGGAAGCCAAGGACTTGAAATCATCTAAACACCGCATTCATGGCTTTAAAGGTGCTGTGACCAAAGCTATTGGTTATGCTGCATTGCCCGTGGAGTTGGGAGAAGGTAACCGTAGGAGAGTGCAGATTTTTCCATTTGTTGTTTTGGATGTTGAATCTCCATACAATGCTTTTCTGGGCTGATTGGCACTAGCTGAGTTCCGGGCAGCTCTTGTCCCATGGTGTTTAACTTTGAAGTTCCTACTAGATAATGATGTTGGAGTTGTTCATGCTGATCAGGCAACCGAACGCGCTTGTTATGTATCTGAATTAAGGATGCTCAACGAAAGGAGAAAGGCAAGGGGGTGGAAGAGTCTCTTCTCATCCAAGCCACTAAAGATTGACAACCGGCTCCTGAGCCTTGGCTCAGGGACCACAGTCGGTTCTATAAAGACATAGATCCGAGGGATGACGAGGAGGAGCCTAAAAAGACCAAGACCGCACCGGTTGAGCTGACGATTGACATCATGGTCAGCCATGACGACCTATCACGGGTCTTAAAGATTAGATCATAGCCCAACCCCCCGATGATGGAAGAACTTGCTAGTTTTTTCCGAGCAAATCTCACATGTTCGCTTGGACTCACTCTGATATGTATGGGATTTCGCCTGTCATTGCGAGCCATGCATTGAATATCGACTCAAGGCACATCCTGGTGAAAGAAGAAAGGCATGGCATGGATCCAAAAAGATATGCTGCCCTTAATGAGAAGGTGGATAATCTCAAAGACAATGGGTTAATTCACAACACCCTCTACCCTAAATGGGTATCTAATTTTGTAATTGTGAGAAAAGAAAATGAGAAATGTAGAACATGCGTTGATTACTTGGACTTAAACAAAAAGTGCCCGAAAGACAATTTTACCCTTCCAAGGATCGATCAGCTGGTAGACTCAACTGTAGGGCACAAATTGCTATTTTTTATGGATGCATACTCTAGATATAACCAAATCTTGATGCACATTCCAGATCAAGAGCACACTAGCTTCATTATCAATGCTGGATTATATTTCTAGTGGTAATGCCATTTGGACTAAAGAAGGCTGGAGCGACCTACCAACGCCTAGTCAACAAAATGTTTAAAGATCAGATTGAATAGACGATGGAGGTGTAATGGATGATATGCAAATGAAGTCACGACTATCTAGCAGCAAATTAGAGACTTGATAGAAATGTTCGATATCCTCCGATATTACAAAACAAAGATTAATCCTCTGAAATGTTCTTTTTGGATTGCTTTAGGAAAGTTCTTGGTTTCATCGTTAATGCCCGAGGAATTAAAGCCAATCTCAAGAAGATCCAAGCTATTCGCAATATCCAAGCGCCAAAGACCATCAAACAAGTACAGAGCCTGAATGGGAAGATTGCCGCCCTAAGTCGATTTATTTCTAGTGCCACTGATAAATGCATTCCTTTCTTTGACTTAAGTAGAAAAGGGAAAATTAATTTTGAATGGACGTAAGATCGTAAAGATGCATTCCAAGCTTTGGTGAACCACTTAGAGAGACCTTCTATCATGTCAAAGCCGGTAGATCATGAAGACTTGTATATCTACTTGGCCGTGTTGGTACATGCTATAAGTGCCACACTGCTTCACGAAAAGAATCGATTCTAAAGACTGGTTTATTATGTTAGCAATCGATTAACAGGAGTTTAAAGGAATAATCCAAAGATGGAGAAATTGGCATGCTGCTTGTTGATTGCTTCAAGAAAGCTATACTCCAATTTTTCGGATCATCCTATCAACGTTATACCGACCAGCCATTATGATAGGTCCTACAACGACCCGATACGTTTGGAAGGTTATTTAATTGGAACATCGAACTAAGCCAATTCGACATCACTTATCTTCCTTAGAGAGCTATCCAGGACATGCATTGGCAGATTTTATTGCAAAATTCACTACATGGGACGATTTCCCAAAGTGCGGTGAAATCCCTACCATACGATGGAAGTTGTATATGGATGGGGCATCTAATGAATGTTGTTTTGGAGATGGAGTTGTGTTGGTAACTCTAGAAGATTAGTCAATTTGCTATGAATTAAAGCTTGATTTCCCTGGAACAAAAAATGAAGCTTAGTATGAGGCTCTGATTGGTGGACTTAAACTGTCTAGAGAACTGGGGATAAAATCTCTTGAAATCTTTTGCGACTCACAATTGTAGCATACTAAGTTAGGAGTGATTACCAGGCTATAGGACAACGACTGGCCCCCTACCTTACCCGAGTCCACAAGATATCGACTGACTTTGAGTATTATGATATTACACACGTTCCTCAAGATCAAAATAAGGAGACCGACTCACTGGCGAAGTTTATTAGCGCCAAGGATGCATGCAACACCCCTAATTTTTAACAACATTGTTTAGGAGATTTAATTAGATAAATTAAATAGAATAATGTAAATATTAGAGCGATAAAGGGATTGAGATTTGAAAATTTATTTAGAGGTTAAGCTAAACTAGATAAATAGGCTAATGAATGGTTTTATATGTTAATTAATCAACGCAAAGGAATGTAAGTGTTGAATATGCGCTTATATGTTTTTGTTTGATGATAATAAACATATATATTCATTTAAATGTATTTGATAATGTACTATTTTTTTTCATAGATTAAATAAATATTTGTTGAATAAAATAAATTACACAGAATTTGAATTTGAATTCAAACAGAACAAGTTACACAGTTTTTGAATTCAAACAGAAATTTTATTCAAACAAATATTTATTACAATCTTGAATAGTACAAATTCATGCTCTCACTATACATATACATTTTTGATTACATCACGATTACATCACAAATATTTTTACATTGATAACCTCACTACATATCACTCACACTCGTAATTTGTCTTCAACTGCATTCCAGTTTGAATCCATCATCTGAGTAATCTGCAAAAATATTCTCAAACGCAGTAAAATTGAAAGAGAAATATTTTTGAAATTTGAAAGAAACGATGATTTTGAAAACATTGTTTGCCTCAGTTATTTGGGCTGTTCGTCATCATTTTTGACTGTGCAATATCTGTGCATATCAGTATTTTTATCAGGGACAGGTAATTATAAGTGGCTGCAGTACACACGTGTACATTCGTATACGTGTGCACTGCCTCGCCAACTCGTGTGCAAAAATCAAACAAAAGCACAGAAATCAAAAACAAGGTCAAACCCAAGATAGGTTCAACTCAAGGCAAATGAATAGACAAAGCAATTGACTACAAACAGTTCAAGACTAAAGCCACTAACAAATGCAATAGCAACATGCTTGAAGACTCCAGCACGACCAAGTATGGAGTGTACAAATGCAAATGTCCAAACAACAACATGAAGTGAATCAAGTTCAAGCAACAAGCTGCATGAATACAACATGAAGTACAATCACTTACAACATGTATGCAGCCCAATGAACCAGTGTCAAGTTCATGCAGTGCACATGTGAATCAAACATGGATGTCACAACAGATAATAATGCAACGACCAAAACCAGTGAATACAAGAACAAGAATATATGAACAGAGTACATACATGAAGCATGAAACCACAAGTTACAAACATCAAGTCAGGCATGAAGACAACACAGTTCATATACAAAGCTCAAGTCACAATGTCGAGCATGCATAAAACAGTACAATGAAACAGTGATACAAATGCAACAGTGAAGCTACTGAAGGCAACATGAAGCAATGCACATGTCACCAGTACATTGAAGACTGCAGCATCAATATATATGCACAGATGCAACTTAAGTTAAAAACTGTGCATGTGAAGTATACTAAGAGCAAATGAACCAACTGCAAGTGCAAATGACCAGAACACAATGCCACAATGCAAGTAAATCATGCAAGATATCCAAGACTCAAGAATGCATCACCATGACACAGTTCCAAACTATATAGAGCTGTGACAATCAAGAACTCAAAGAACCAGACACAACAGTGCACAAGTACAGGGAACAACCAAATCAACTGCAAGAACTCAAAGTATACGTGGAACAATGCAAGTAGACCAAACGAAGAATATGCAGTGTACTGTAATACAACAGTGAGCACATTCATATGTACAAATGCTAAGAACAGTGGTGATGCAGTGCAACAGCTACGACAACTTCGAACTAACTACTGAAACAAGTACAGTGCATCAAGACAAGTGTGCCAGAGAAAGAAAGGTCACAACACAGCATCATGAATATGCACAGTGGCAACACCACAAATTAACTGCAACATTTCCACGAATGCAATGCTAATTCGAAGTTCATGTTAAACCGATCAGAAGATGGCCAGAGATTACAGTTCTCAGTGAAGTCGAAAAACAGTAAACAAGCTATAGTTTAAATCACGAAATCAATGCTACAGTGGAGGAATGTAAAGATGACTGAAGCTGTGACAATCAAGATGATTAAACAAGTTGAAAAATTCATGTACGCATTCTTTGAAATAGCCAAAGTATCAAAAAGAGGAAAGTTTTAATGCCGTGTGAACCAAGAAATCAACAGTGAAAATATTGTGTGACAAAGTCAAATGTCACAAATTAAAGCCGTGGTCATCACATGAATTCGAAACCGTGTTATTCAAGTGATTTGAAGAAGTCAGAATCAATCTCAAACATTCAAGCATCATCAAGTGGCCGAGGTAATTCATTGACAAATTCAAACACGAATATACGAACGAAAACTCAGGGGATCGAACCCTATAAAAACCAAACTATCATCATCGGCATACAAAAGGAGTTCGCAATACAGAAATCAAGCAATTGCAAGCAATAAAAAGAACATACCAATTCGAACACGAACTCCATCGAAGCAGCCGCATAAGCAACGAGGAATCAATCGATCAAGGCGACACGCAAAACATCAATGGATCGATCGAATTAAAGCCGGCGACTTCAAACCCTAATTTCCAGAGCAGAGAGAACGAAAGCCCCAATTTTACAAGCCCTAATCTCAGAAAGAAGAAAACAACGGCCGGCATTATTCTCAAGCAAAAAAAAAAAAGGAACCAGGCCGATAAAATAAAAAGGAGAAAGGGGACGCAAATTTTTAATTAGTGGGCCGGCCTTTATTATTAAAGGGGAATTAGTCTTTTATTTTGGGCTTAATTTTTTAGAGTTTTTTTTTATTAATTGAGCAAAAATTACGCATTCGAGTTCATATATTAATTTTTTGCTCCTGGTTGTATTTTTGAAGTTGTTTTTTCTTTTCAAGTCAAAGGAGTAGTAAATCACCACCTAGGATTAGGTAGTGTCAGATTGTCTATTTTGAATTAGTTCAGTGAGCAGGATGTGCGAGTTTGCAAAGCTCTATAGGCGAGAGCAGTGTTTGCGAGTAAGCGAAACTCTATAGGCGGGAGCAGGGTGTGCGAGTCTAGTAGAGTGTTTGTGAGCGGGAGCAAAAGGGTCTGCGAGTCTAGTAGAGTGTTTGTAAGCGTGATACTGTTTAATTCTAATAGAAATCTGTGAATGCAGCAGTAGGCAGGGGTTGCCGAAGCTGGGTAAATTTTGTGTGTGATTTACTTTTCAGCATATTTATTTCTGCTATTATATTTCTGTGTTTAATTCGAGAAAATTTGCTATAACCCTATTCACCCCCCCCTCTAGGGTTAATCTAGATTCTACAGTAAGGAATTGTCTCATCTTAGTCCTTTAATACCTAAAACCCATATTTCATTTCTATTTTATGTTCATTTTCAAACTCTAAAAGATAAACCATTAGAAAGCAAAGCCGACCATTACTAGGGAAGAAAAGGAGAAAGATCAAATTAAAGCTAAGGAATCAAGCAAGGAGAATTAATCAAAGAATCAAATCTCAAAGTCTTATCCTAATCAAGGGGAATAATAATCAAAACCATCTGTATTTTTTTATGATCATTTGATTTTCGGGTTTAAGTTTAAATTCATCACAATGAATTTTGATGATAATATGCTTGGATTTTATGAAATGTTTGATTAAAACGAGATTGTGTGATGATTGTTTTATAAGATTTTAAGGGTAAAATTGTTTATATTGAATTTAGAATGCCATGGGGAATTTATATGTTATGTAAAACATTATTCTGGGGATGGGTTTTAATTTTTATAATTTTTCAAGCTATGGAAAATTTATTATGAATTTTCAAAGCAAAATATGAATCATTGGGTCAAATTAATTTCGGCTATAGTATGAAGAATTTGGGTTTGAAATATATGTGTGTGTGTGTTAGATAACATATTAAAAGTGAATTTCTATGATTTTTGGCGATTTTTCCTAAGTAATTTACTGTGGAAATTAATTTATTTTAGATGGAGGACTTAAACGATTTAATTGTTTTACTTAATGGAAGGGCTCATTTGTAAATTAATCTTTGTTTAGGTCTAAAATTATGCGACATTTTATTTTGGGAAAGAATTTGAAAAGTATATGGTAACTAATTAAATGCTTACAAATAGGTAGGTTAGTTAGAAAACAATTACTCAAAAATGCATTAAAATGTCTTTACCTAGAAATTATGTTTCGCCTCTTTCAGTAGCACCTTTCGACCCTATGCTTCCGCCTTAGTAGAAACCAGCCAAATCGAAACTAATTAAGCTGAAACCAATACACACAATATCAATACGTTGCTACGTAGTGGATTGGTGAAAGGCGGAAGGCATGGTGTCAAAACCATGCTTCCAAAGGGGCCGAAACCAGTTAGCTTTTGAAGGACTTTGTTTTACTATCCAAAGAAATGCTCTTACCTTATTTTTAATGAATGCTTTCGATGGAGTCAAAACCAATGCTTTTGAAGGAGTCGAAACCAATGCTTTCGAAAGGGGCTTTTAAATAGCTTTCAAAGGGTTTGTCGCCTTTTTCTTTAAAGTAAAGCTTTAGAAAGAATTGCCATATTTTTAAACTAATGCTTTCAAAAGGGGTAGTTTGGACCTAGTCGAAACCCTTCTGCCGACCCTATGCCTTTCGAATGGATTGAAATCATCAACTAATTCGAAAGGTAGCTTTTGTTCATTAAATATATTAAGCCGCTTCCTAAATCTTTTGAAAGGATTCAGTGGTTTCGAAGGTAATTGCTTCAAAAGGGATTTTGAAGCTATCCTTCAAATGTTTTGCTTCAATGATTTAAGCTTTTGAAAGGATGGTCCTAAAGCCATCAGTTTTCCTGAAACTCTTTTATACAAAGAATAATGGTTCCGAAAGGGATACTTTCATTTGTATTCACTTTGACCCAAAAGATATTTTTAAAGATAAACCCAATGGTTTAGAAAGAGGTACTTTCAATCGTTTCGAAACTAAGCTTCTAAGAGTTAATAAGTAATGCTTTAATACTTTCGAAAGGTATATCTTGATGGTTTTGAAATAGATGATTTAAAGTGTTTCTAAAGGCATATGCTTAGTGTTCTGAAAAGAAAATTTAAATGCTTTCGAAGGAAGTTATCCCATGGTTCTAAAAGTAAAGGTTTAAGGTTTCGAATGCCTTAGTTTTCAAAATAAAGAACCCAACCTCATTTTTAAAGGAAAACCATGGCATAATAAAGGAGTTTTAAAATGGCTTTTAATAATGAAGTTTTTGAAGAAGCTTTCATTGATAAAATAATCGATTAACGGGATTAACCATGTTTATATGAAAATGATGTCAAAGGATGTTAAACTACAGATGTTGGTGTTATTATGTTTGCTTTTTCTAATATACATATTCACTGTAACATGGACCCATAACTGTATTTTGGAAAAATGGCAAAATAACCAGCTAGGTTGACCTAGTAGTGAATATAAATTGAGTTAACCCCTGAACGATTAGAATTGCATCCAGGAGGCCAGATAGATCAAAATGTAGGATACTTGAATGTTGTTAAAGAAGTTGTCGGATAGACAGGTTTATAGTAAACCCATGAAAACAATGTTTAGAAAAAGTTATTGGCAAGGGCCTATATGTTCATAGTAAGTACATGAAAACTATGTTTAGAAAGAGTTATTGGAAGGGGCCAATAGGTTTGTAGTGAATCCATGAAATCTATATCTGGATTAAGCTATTGATAGAAGTCAATAGATTCCTAGTCTACCCATGAAAACTAGGATAAGAGGGAAGTTATTGAAGACACCAATAGGTTTAGGGAGAATCCATGAATTAATAAAGTTATTGGCAACGGCCAATAGGTTCTTAATGATCCCATGAATACTATGAAACCGGACATGAAGTCCATAAACTTTAAACTGGTTATTAGTCAGCCCATGAGAACTAGTAGGTTAATAGTGAACCTAGAAATTATAAATGAGACAGTTAGTCAAAATGAATAGGGATGAGAAATCCAAAATTGATTTACTTGTTTGCATATCATCGTAATATTTTAAATTACTATGTTTTAACCATTGTGGATGTAGGAGCACAATATATGGTTTTATAAAGTTTTGGTTAGGATGCTAGCGAGGGGAAAACCCGTTCTGCTTAGCGGCATGGTCTCACTGGATATCTAAATGGTTTGAGATGGTAGATTATTATTCATACTAGACTTTATGTCTGACTTGAAGTTTATGTTTACCCCACAAACTCTCGGGTTCTTAGTTGATTTTGAGTTATTTGAGAGTTGAGGTTTTCAGGTACCTCTTTAGACGAATAAGCTTCCGAAGACATGCAGGAGGCAAGCTAGATAATAAGAGTCTTTCCTATTTTGATTGTGTTGTATTTTGTTATAAAGGAAAAGTAATTTAATTGCCTTGTTATATATACTCTTATCATCCAAGAGAGCATCTTCATATGTCTCTCTTGGCGTATATTGTAATAATTATATTTTTTTCTAAACGTGGTTTTTGTATTAGGATTATGTAATGAATTTGAAATGATTTGAAATGGAATGTTAAAGTTGTTAATCATTTAAAAAAATTCCATGTCCATGTGTTTTTGCTATATCAGCGTATCTAACATTACCGTATCTAGTCACCGAGGATTAATAACTATGGATGACTGCAGCATCCGTAGCCATTAGTTTTGGGCCTCCAAGTGAAGGATGTTACAAGTTGGTATCAGAGCATAGGTTTATAAAAACTTAAAAGAAATTTAAACCTAAAATATTTTTCAAAACATAATCTAATGAATCAGAAAATAAGGTCGGGGTTTGGGTTAACGCTATAATAACGTACTTATATTTGATGTATATATGCATAAGTACATATTCCTTTCTCTCTTAGACCGTTCTTCTGTATCTTACTAAGGCTTGTATGCAGATTTGCAAGAAAGAAGATACAGAGGCAGGAAATAGAAGCGGAAATCTTAATGGAGGAAGCACAAAACAAATTGAAATGCTCGACTCACCAGGAGGAACTCGGGTCGACATGCAAATGCTAATCAAAATGCAGATGCCAATGTGGGTGTTGGAAATCCATTAGTAGATATGGGGATGATGCATCAGTTCTTCATTAATTTGATGCAAGTAGGAGCTACTGCTGGTGTTGCTGGGAATGTTGGAGGAGCTAATCATGTGGCTCCAGTTAGGAATAACCATGCTAAGTTGAGTAGAGACTATACCATTCTTGTGGGAAGCCGTTTGTAGGTATGGTGGATGCCATAGAAGTTGAGAATTGGTTGTTGCGTTATGAGAGTATCTTCACTGATTTGGGATTGAATGATGAGCAAAAGAGGAGACTAGTCACTTGGCAATTGCAAGGGGCAACACTTCATTGGTGGAATAGTGTTACTGCCGGAGTACCAGAGGAAGAATTGACTTGGGTAGAATTTCGAAGAAGGTTCGAGCAGTGGTTTTCATCTGAAGTTGCTAAGTCGGCACGGTTGAGGAAGTTTATGGATTTGGTGTACGGTAATTGAGTATGCTACTAAGTTTGATGTGTTATCCTGATATGGATATGCTACTATAGACACAATTATTAGGAGGAATGAGAAGTTCATTTGAGGATTGAGATCCGAGATTGCTAGGGCGACCCTGCCACATCTCGGCGATCCTTATAATATAGTTATGGAGATGACAATCCGACGCGAGGAGATGCTTGCTAGTTTTGTGAGATAAAAGCCGGTTGAAACCCAGGATTCTCAGGGAAAGAAGAGAAATTTCTTTAAGAAGAAGGGATTCCAGAAGGAAGAAGCTGCCAAGAAGGCAAAGGTTGACTTATTTTGCTTTAAGTGTGATAAGTCATTATGTCCATGAGTGCCGGCCAGGCAAGAGGAAGAAGGCTGCAGAAAAGAAGGGTGTGAAGTGCTTCAACGATGACCAAGTTGGGCATTATAAGAATCAATGTCCAGAACCAGTCAGGGCGGATAAGGGAAAGGTCTTTGCTATTGGACCATCATCTACTAGGCCAAATGCAGCTGAAAAGGGGAAAACTGCGATGGAAGCTTCGCTTTTGATTCTGAGTATACCATTTAGGGTGCCGTTTGATACCAGCGCATCACATTCATTTAATCTCTATGTTTGGTTGATAGGTTATGCTTAGAACCGACACACCTTATTACCTCCTTAAGGGATCCATTAGAAGGGTGTGCAACTCTAAGGATGAGATGTGACTAGTTAGAACTTGATTATTAGATCATAAGTTTGCATGCATTATGTATGTTTTTGATTTCGTAAATTTTAGGATCATTTTGGGTATGGATTGGTTGGGTAAGTATGAAGCTAGGATATTTTGCCAGGATAAGAAAATATCATCGAGACACCCTGATAGTCATAATCGAATCATATTCTCAATGGAGAATTCTGACCGAATTATTTGCGCTTTGTTAAGTGCTATGGAAGTGGGAGAAGAGTTAAGTCAGTTTCATGTAGCAAGTGAGTTTGAAAATGTCTTAGCCAGTTACAAAACTGCCATCGAAACGAGCTATTGAGTTTTTGATAGATCTTGTGCCAAGAGCTGAACTTGTGAGTAGACCACCTAACAGGATAACACCGACTGAGATGATGGAATTAAATGTACAACTAATGGATCTAGAAGGAAGGAATTTTATTAGACCAAGCAGTTCGCCTTAGGGAGTGGCCATGGTGTTTATGAAGAAACCAGATTGTTTGTTAAGGATATGTGTCGATTATCGTAAGTTTAACGAGAGGACGATTAAGAATAAGTATCATTTGTCGAGAATTGACGATCTATTTAATCAGTTGTGTGGAGCCTGAGTATTTTCCCAGTTGGATTTAGCAATAGGTTTCCATCAGTTAAGAGTGGCCGAGGACAATATTCCATTGACAGCATTTCAGACTAGGTATGGTTCGTATGAGTGGTTAGTGATGTTGTTCGGGTTAACGAATGCACCTGCTTTCTTCGTGGATTTGATTAATCGGGTTTTTCGAAAGTACTTGGACAGGTTTGTGTTGGTGTTTGTAGATGACATTTTGGTATACTCTAAGAATGAAAGAGAGCATGAAGATCATCTTAGAGTAGTGCTTGAGACACTGAGGCAGCATCAGCCGAAGGCGAAGTTTTCCAAGTGTTATTTTTGGAAGAAAGAGGTTAAGTTTCTTGGTCACATGGTTTCAGAGAAGGGATTGTCAGTCGATACAGATAAGATTGAAGCTGTTAATAATTGGAAGAGAATAGAGATGGTGATTGAGATTTGAAGGTTTCTTGGATTTGCTGCCTATTACCAAAGATTCATTAAGGACTTCTTGCGGATAACAGCACCTTTGACTAAGTTAACCATGAAGGAGGTCAAGTTTTTGTGGTCCGACAAATATGAGGAAGCATTCGTTAAGTTAAAGCATTTGTTGACCAATGCATCTATGTTAGTAGTTCCAAATGGAAACCAAGGGTTGGTAGTGTATACTGATGCATGTAGGACTGGATTAGGAGCTGTATTGATGCAGAAGGGTAAAGTTATTGCCTATGCTTCACGACAGCTTAGACCGCATGAAGTAAGATGTTCTATTCATGATTTGGATTTGGCTGCAGTGATCTTCGCATTGAAGATTTAAAGGTTTTATCTCTTAAGGGAGAGATTTGAGTTATACGTAGATCATAAGTCCTTAAGGTATTTGTTCTCTCAGAAGGAGTTGTATATGAGACAATAGAGGTGGTTGGATTTTTGGTTGCTTATGATTTTGGTATAGAGTGTACTCTTGGAAAAGGAAATAAAGTAGTGGATGCTTTTAGCAAAAGACATCAGAATGTGGAGTTAGCTATGTTGGCAGAATGGAAGGATTTAGAAGCTTTGACTACTTGCAGTGTGCAGTTAAGATCGACTGCTAGTTCTAGTCAAAGCATCGCCATGTTGTTTTATTTGGAAGTTCGACCAGTGTTGATTCAAAGGATTGCTTCTAAGCAGAAAGAGGATGCATTATTGGCCAAGAAGATAAGAAGGCTTCAAGTTGGAACTGAAATCGGTGATCTAAAGGATTTTCGTCTTGATCAGAAGGGATGGTTGGGAAAGAAGGGACGGTTGTGTGTTCCAAATGTTGAGGACTAGAGGAAAAAAGTTCTTGGAGAATGTCATTGGTCCAAATTTACGATTCATCCTGGAGGGACCAAGATGTATCAAGATATGAAGAAAAGCTTCTATTGGGAAGGTATGAAGAGTGATGTTGGCTTGTGGGTTAGACAATGTTCAACTGTCAACAAGTGAAGGCTGAACATCAAAAGCCAATTGGGTTGCTTTCCAGCTTGAAAATGGGATTTGACATCCATGGATTTTGTAGACAAGTTGTCAAGGTCGAATAGAGGAAATGAGTTTTATATGGGTCGTAGTGGACAAGCTGATCAAAAGTGTCCATTTCATTCCAGTTAAGTCAAGCTGGACAATACCTGTTTCAGCTTAGTTGTTCATAAATAACATAGTTAGACTACATGGAATCCCTAGTACCATAGTCAGCGACAAAGATGCTTTATTTACTAGTGAATTCTGGAAGAGTCTACAGGATGTGTTAGGTGCCAAGCTTAATATGAGTACTGCATATCACCCTCAGACGAATGGCAGATAGAGAGAGTCAATAAGGTACTTGAGGATTTACTAAGACTTGTGTATTAGACTTTGATGGATCTTGGAAAGATCACCTAAACTTGGTAGAGTTTTCCTATAATAATAGTTAACAGACTAGCATATGAATGGTGCCTTTTGAAGCTTTGTATGAAAGGTCATGCAAATCATGCCATGTTGGTTGGAGACTGGAGACAGATTAGTCTTAGGTCCAGATCTGGTCAGAGATGCGATAAAGAAGATTGAGTTCATTCGAGTTAGGATGAAGGAAGCTCAGTCTAGGCATAAGAGTTATGCAAATAAAAGGTGTAAAGACCTGGAATTCTCAGTTGAAGATAGAGTTTTCATTAAGGTATTGCCAATGAAGGGTGTGGTACGGTTTAGGAAGCCAGGGAAACTAGCATCGAGATATGTTGGTCCGTTTCTAGTTAGAGGATCGGGAAGCTCACATATAGAGTAGAGTTGTCAAGCAGTATGTCAGATGTCCATAATATGTTTAATGTATCTCATTTTTGCAAGTATGTGCATGATGCAGGGACTACTATTCCTCCAACAGGTTTGGAAGATTTGATGGTAGTGCCTAATTAGACTTTTTTTAGACAACCAGTTTGGGTTGTAGCGAGAGATGAGAAAATATTGAGGAATAGACAGTCAAGTTGGTGAAAGTCCAGTGGAGCGACAATGGAAAGGACTATACTTGGAGAGAAAAGACAGGACTAGTGATACTTATCCTGATCAGATTTGAGGGTGTGTCTATATATGATTTATATAGATAATTGTTAGTTAGGTAGGCAAGTTTGGTTTAGGAATTATTACAGATGATTGCTATGATTAGTATTTGGTCCTTACTGAATTTCGAGGACAAAACTCTTTAAGGACGGAGCCTGTAACACCCTTAATTTTTAACAACATTTTTCAAGATGTTTAATTAGATGAATTAAATAGAATAATGTTAATATTAGAGTGATAAGAGGACTGAGATTTGAAAATTTATTTAGGGGCCATACTTAATTAAACAAATGGGCTTATGAATGGTTTTATATGTTAATTGATCAATGCAAAGACATATTAGGAGTTGCTACACCTTAGTCCTTTAATACCTAAAATCCATGTTTCATTTCTTTGTCATGTTCATTTTCAATCTCTAAAACATAAACCAGAGGAAAGCAAAGCCGGCCATTACTAGGGAAGAAAAGAAGAAAAATCAAATTAAAGCCAAGGAATTAAGCAAGAGAAATTATTCAAACAATCAAATCTCTAAGTCCTTATCCTAATCAAGGTGAATAATAACCAAAACTATCTCTATTTTTGTTTTTATGATCACTTGATTTTCGGGTTTAAGTTTATATCCATCATGATGATTTTTGATGATGATATGCTTGAATTTTATGACATGTTTGATTAAAACAAGATTGTTTGATAATTGCTTTATACGTTTTTATGGGTAAAATCATTTATATTGAATCTCAAATGCCATAAGGAAATTATATGTTATGTAAAACATTATTTTGGATATGGCTTTTAATTTTTATAATTTTCCAAGCTATGGAAAATTTATTATGAATTTTTAAAGGAAAATATGAATAATTTGGTTCAGAAATTAATTTTGTGTACATTACGAAGAATTTGGGCCTGAAACATATATATGTATACATATGTGCATATATATATATATATATATATATATATATATCTTAGATGACATATAAAAAGTGTATTTTTGTAGTTTTTGGCGATTTTTCCTAAGTAATTTACTATGAAAATTAATTTACTTTAGATGGAGGACTTAAATGATTTAATTGTTTTACTTAATGGAAGGGCCTATTTGTTAAATTAATCTTTGTTTAGATCTGAAATTATGTTGCTGTTTTATTTTGGAAAAGAATTTGAAAAGTTTATTGCAACTAATTAAATATTTACAAATAGGCAGATTAATTAAAAAGCAATTACTTTAAAAGGAATTAAAATAGTTTTTACCCAAAAATTATGTTTCGCCTCTTTCAATAGCACCTTTCGACCCTAAGCTTCCGCCTCAGTCGAAACCAACCAAATCGAAACCAACTAAGCCGAAACCAATACACAAAGTATCAATACGTTGGTACATAGTGGATTGGAGAAAGGTAGAAGGCATGGTGTCGAAACCATCCTTCGGAAGGGATCGAAATCAGTTAGCTTTCGAAGGTCTTTGTTTTACTATCCAAAGAAAGACGTTTGCCTTGTTTTAATGAATGCTTTTGAAGGAGTCGAAACCAATGCTTTCGAAAGGGGCATTTAAATAGCTTTCGAAGGGGTTGTGCCTTTTTCTTTAAAGTAAATCTTTTGAAAGAGTTGCCATGCTTTTAACAAATGCTTTCGAAAAGGGTAGTTTCGACCAAGTCAAAACCCTTCTGCCGACCCTATGCCTTTCAAATGGATTGAAATCATCAACTAATTCAAAAGATAGCTTTTATTTATTAAGTATATTGAATCGCTTCCTAAAGCTTTCGAAAGGGTTTAATGGTTTCGAAGGCAATGGCTTCAAAAGAGATTTCGAAAGGAGTACTTACAATGGTTTCGAAGCTATGCTTCTAAGAGTTAAGAAGTAATGCTTTAATACTTTCGAAAGGTATATTTTGTTGGTTTCGAAAGAGATTGTTTAAAGTGTTTCGAAAGGCATATGCTTAGTGTTTTGAAAAGAAGATTTAAATGCTTTTGAAGGAGGTTACCCCGAGGTTTCTAAAGTAAAGGTTTTGAAAGCCTTAGTTTTCAAAACAAAGAACCTAATCTCATTTTTAAAGGAAAAATAAAGGAGTTTTAAAATGGCTTTTAATAATGAAATTTTTGAAGACAAAATAATATGTTAAAGGGATTAACCGTGTTTATACGAAAATGATGCCAAAGGATATTAAACCACAGATGTTGGTGTTATTATATTTTCTTTTTCTAATATACATATTTACTGTAAAATGGACCCATAACAGTATTTTAGGAAAAAATGGTAGAATAACCAGCTAGGTTGACCCAGTAGTGAATATAAATTGAGTTAACTCCTGAATGATTAGAATTTTATCCAGAAGGTCAGATACACCGGAATGTAGGATGCTTGAATATTGATTAAAGAAGTTGTCAGATAGACGGGTTCATAGTAAACCCATAAAAACTATGTTTAGAAAAAGTTATTGGCAATGGCCAATAGGTTCATAGTAAACCCATGAAACTATGTTTAAAAAGAGTTATTGGCAGGGGCCAATAGTTTGTAGTGAACCAATGAAAACTATAACCGAATTAAGCTATTGATAGAAGTCAATAGGTTCCCAGTCAATCCATGAAAACTGGGATAAGAGGGAAGTTATTGGAGATACCAATAGGTTCGGAGAGAACCCATGAAATAATAAAGTTGTTGGCAGGGGCCAATAGGTCCTTAGTGATCCCATGAAAACTATGAAATTGGACAGGGAGTCCATTAATTTAAACAGGTTATTAGTCAGCCCATGAAAAGTAATAGGTTAATAATGACCCTAGAAACTATAGATGAGACAGTTGGTCAAAATAAATGATGATGGGAAATCCAAAATTGATTTACTTGTTTGCATATCATCATGGTTTCATAAAGTTTTGGTTAGGATATTAGTGAGGGGAAAACTCATTCCGCTAAGTGATGTGGTCTCACTAGACATCTAAATGGTTTGAGATGGTAGATTATTATTCATACCAGGCTTTATGTCTGACTCGAAGTTTTTGTTTTCCTTTTAAACTTTCGGGTGCTCAATTGATTTTGAGTAGTTTGAGAGTTGATATTTTCAGATACCTCTTTAGATGAATAAACTCTTAGTCCCAATCGAAGTACTAAATGCTTTGAGCGTAACCTGATAGAAATAGACCGCAGGCTAGAGATGGAGCTAGAGAAGGAGTCGTGGATGACTCCAATTAAAGATTATTTGCTACAGGGAGTTCTACTCGAAAGGAGAAATGATAAATGACAAGTCCTCCGCAAAGCTTCATGATAATCTTTCAGGAAGAAGTTATGTATAGAAAGGGTTTTTCTGTCCTCCTACTTCGGTGTATCGCTCATGATGAAATAAATTGAGTCCTAAAGGAAGTTCATGAAGGGGAATGTGGCGATTACACTAAGGGGCAAACCCTAGCAAAGAAGATTCTCCGTTATGGATATTATTGCTGATTGTCAATCGAGATGCTGCTGATTATGCAATGCGATGCGATAGTTTAGATGTATGCAAAAGTTTCAAGAGCGTCGCCGATGGGAATCACACAAATGGTTAGCCCATGGCCGTTTGCCATATGGGGTCTAGACATTATCGGTTCTTTTCCGATCTCTTAAGGTGGTGCGAAGTACGTCATCATCGTAGTTTATTGCTTCAACAAATGGGATGAAACAGAACCTTTAACCATGATCATAACAAAGAAAGCAATCAACTTCATCATTCGAAACATCATCTACCGTTTTGATCTTCTATGAACCGTTGTAACTGATAATTGGACTCAACCCAGCAGTGTTGAATTCAAAGACTTCTGCCGTCGGCATCATAATGAAAAGAGATTTGCGGCAGTTGCTTACCCTTAAGCTAATGGACAAGTTGAAGTTGTAAAAAATAATCATGAAGTCTATTCTGAAGAAGCATTTGGAAAGGCTAGAGGCAAGTGGGTGGAAGAACTCTCGACAACACTATGGGCTTATAGGATCACCCACAGTCCCCGACTAGCCATTACTCCATTCGCTCTTGCTTACGACTCTAAAGCCGTTATTCCTGTTGAACTCGAAGTTCCTTCTCATCAAGTGAACTACTACGATCCCAAAATGAATAGCTCCTCTTGGATTCTCTACACTTTATAGACAAGAAGTGCGAAGAAGCTAATTTGAGGGCAGCTGCGCACCGACATCGAGTCGTCGGATACTACAACACTAAAGTCCAACCTAGAACCTTTGAAATCGATGATCTCATCTTGAAACGGTTTTCCCTGCCTTATTGCATATGAATCCTACTTGGGAAGGACCTTATGTCATTGAACAAAGGCTTGGGGAGGGAACTTTTAAACTAGCAACTGTTGATGGCATACACTCCCAAGGGCGTGGAATAGCGAGCATTTACAATGCTATTTCACTTTATTTATTTATTTTATATTCAGTTGTATTTAATTTCAGGATTTTTTTAGCGTTTGATTTTGGAGATACATAATAAGACATATCATGTCATTTCTTTCCATTTGGAAAATAAAGTTTGAATTTTTCTTCATATCTATGATCAGCCATTGCATTGCATGTTGGTTGTGACATATGACCAACTAAATCACACCATATAATGAAGTCAACATGACTTGATACTGATCGTGATTCAACCGATCTCTTGTTAAATAAAACCTCATACTTAGGGGCCAGATTAACGACTAAGGGAAATTGAATTCGACGGTTTTCCAAACAACTCCAAATTCCCAGAGCGCGAATTGGATTACAAACATTAATGAGTGTGAAAGACCACCAATGTAATTACTCTTCTCCATAGAGTATGGATATGATTATAAACGAATAAAAAAGTGTGATTCGACCACTTACCACTTAACCAACTCAGACCTGAATTCGACAGGACGACAATGGAGTTAGTGGAGATGGAACACGACCATCCACTAATTATTTCTGCTAACCTAAGACAGGAGCAAAAACATAATTTCTTAATCGCTGAGTTCTACAATGTAACATTAAGGCTTGAGCCTAACATTTGAATACGACTCAGGGCCATGACCACAGATATGCCATGATATTGATGAATCGAATCAATATCCAAGCTAATAGACAACGAATTACAAGTACATTGAATGGAAACTATAATAGCTCGTTCACTTAAGCAAATACACATAAGAGTTCTACGAAAGCAAGAGAACTTCTATTCACATTAAACTTGTATGTTGTAGTACAAATTTATCCAAAAAATGAGAATTATAAGCGGGCGCTGTATCCATGCAAACACAGCTAACAAAAGAGAAAGAGTAACAACTTAGCTATTTAGACATCAAGCCAAGCCAACCGAACGACTACATCTTGGACTTCTTGGCCTTCTTCAATTTCTTAGGGGTGGATCCACTTGAACTATCCCTCGACCCTCTCTTCGATCCTTTACAACCTCCACCTCTTTTCGAAGAGACATTGCTAAATAGGAGGATCAAAACAACGTCAACCTTAGAAATAGGAGGGAACTCGTCCTCGGTAATCAACCTGCTTGGAGGAATGACTTGAAGCGAGATAGGATCTGGAACACTGGGGTCAACGTCAACTAGCTTAGCATTTTTCTTCAATGACTCTTCCTTCTCAATGCACTCCTTTAGGCTGAGCTTGTCAGTGGGATGAGGCGTACCTATGATCATGATGTCGTCATCAATCGGGATTTCACGGCGTGAATCACTACTTTGCCTCAACGATGCGTCCACCATGTGCTCATCAAATATGAAAGCCTCATCTTCTGGAATGTCTTAAATCGTAGTCGAGGTTGTAACTATAACAGACTCCATTGTGAGTACTTGAGGCCCTGGTTATGATTCTTAAGGAGGAGGAATTGTAGCTGGAGGACCTAAAGCTGTAGCCAAAGTGATTAGAAATTTCAATCGACGATACCCTAACTTTTTGAAAGATGGGAGATGTCAACGAGATACCTTCTTTAGTCTGGCTCCCAAGATGAGCTGGATTACCTTCAAAAATTTGTTCTGGAATTGGAAAAATCTCGCTGTGAATTTCATATTAAGGCTTGTCTAGGTTGTATCTTGGAATAGTGAAAAAACCAACAACAGTGCTAAGAATCCCCTGAGACACTAGGGGCAGATTAGTTGCAACATCGGGTAGCACAAACCTAAAACCTTCACTCGCTTCATGATGAGAAGCCTTAGCTGGCTCTTTCTAAAATACAAGTTGGGCATCATGTAAAATTTTGGGTTCATCACCCGGTAAGATCTCGCCTTCAAACCTCATCCGATCAATCTCTTCTGCATTGAGCACCCTCTTCTCTTTAGCAACAAGAAATTCCTAGGCATGCAAAAGCTGATAGGGATAGTCATCTCGATGCCATTCTAAGTTTCTATACTTAAGAACATTGGCATTGTGGAGAACAAGTAGCAGGTCATTCTCATTTATCACTTCCTCTCTAGTTTTCTCCTTAGCGCCATCCACTTCACGCTGAATGAGGTCATCATCATCTTTAGATTTCTCTACTGTTGCATCCCTTTCGAGCCTGACATTCACTAGCTCCTCACAAGTGTCATGGCCAATCTTTTGTGTCGTATCTTTCTCCTTAGTTTCATGTTCAAGTTTAGCTTTAATTTTAGCTATCCTTTTTGGGCTATGTCTTTTTCAGGTGCAAGTTGATGGCTTCGATGATGCAACACTTGAACTTCATTCAAATGTCCGGTCTTCTCATCCTCTAAATCCTTGATGGAAATCTCAGTTTTTATCTCAGCCTTTGCCTTAAAGTTCCTTGAAGCTTCTAGCTTGTTTGTTAAAGTTTCAATGACCCTCTTATCTTGGACCTCTTGGCAATTTAGTTTTTCAATCTCTACCGCTCGTGTGAAGGATACTCTGGACATTTTCTCCGCAGCTTTCACCCACACGTTATACTACTTGTGGATATCAGTAACACAATCCATAATCATTTTTTGAACTTTTTGGGGGACCATTTTTAGATTAGGAAGGAAGAAAAATCCATCAAAGCACAAGCTCGGAAACTCTTCCTTGAGTCGAGCCATGCGAGTGTTTGGATCAATTTCATGCTCCTTGGTAGTTATGGTAACGTCTGCACTTTAGCCCAACTTATGGGCAACAACATACTCGCTATGACGACGGGGATCACTATGTCGTTGAGAAGGAGAAGGGACTAAAGGCTATGGACGACTATAATAGAAGATTGATCATGAGAAGAATCAATAGGCGAGTCCCGACGATCTGTTTTCTTTTCAGAACCCTTCGTAGGAGGAGATCTAGATTTTGATCGATGCTTATCATGGGCGGACCTGTCTCTTTTCACCTCCATCTTGAGGATCTCGATCCCGACAGGAGCGATAGCTTAGATTACTCATGACCACTGTCTTGAAGATACGAGCCTGAACGTGACCCCAAAATTTGGTAGGATAAGTCTTAGAGAGACTGGAACATATTCCTCTTCTTCACCATGGTTCCTGCACAAGAAAACAAAGAGTGAATCAACTTTAAATTTAAAGCGAATAAGATTAACGCAGTGCATTGTCTTGAAGTGCAAGTGTGTGCAAGTGTCCTTGTGTTCCCCTGATGGACCAAATATTGGAGCTTTGCTCATAGGAGTGACCTCTCCTTTAGTAGTAGAAGGGGTTTGTACGTCGGTTCTGGTACGAGTGTCCGACCCGCTCACATCAGCAAAGTGAAAAGTTTCAACGTCATATGGAATCGAAAAGTTAGATAATGGGTCAAGCAGTTCACCTAAATGCTCAGACAGTTGAGAGATGACTCATCTGGAATAACTTGAGGAGTAGTAGACAGCTTGGGCTAATTGGAGAGACGACTCTTAGGAAATCGATAAATGAGTTTCTTTCCTTTTCTTTTTTCGAGAGCCAAGGGCTATAAGGTCTATGAGGATTTGGCTACGACCCCAGGACTAGACCCTTCATTATCACGACCGGGCTCACCACCATTAGCTTTTTCAGCATCTATATCGGTGATCTTTTGGGTTCGCATGACTAAGGGCATGACAAGATCAACCTTGTTTCCCTTTTGACCATAGCCTACAATCTTGCCACTGCAACTCGAGCTGTATTCACTAACCCTATGCTCCGGACCTCTTCTATCAGACAAAAGGTAATGAGACATTCATCAGTAAGGAGGTACTCAATATTTCTATCTTGTAGCGGCACATCCTTAAGATTCAAAACTGCCTCTTTAAGATGTTTAGGCTATGGGATAGTGCCTGTAATAAATCTGGAAAACTATTTAGTCTAGGATATAACCCGGATATAAACGTACGAGTTAAGGTAAAGAGAAACACTTATACCTTTCCAACCACCATCAAGCGAAGCAAGGTAGACACCGCACAAGGAATCATTCGCTTTTGAAAGCGCATAATTTATTCCAAGTACCAGTTAAGATTTGGCACTTCTTAACTAACTCCAGAAATGTAAACAAGATGCTCCTCGTCCTTTGCTTGAAGTTGAATATGAATTCAATGTCTTTGGTAGTTGGAGGGCGATATAAGAACATAAACACCACGTAACTATAGTTGAGCAGGGTAGCCATTCGAATGTAGTTGCACCTAGGCTATCCTCAAGTAACGTAGAACCTCACGAATATATGAGTTAAATGGTGGAACTCATCCACCCAGCATATAAATTTGTTGCATGTTGTATACCCTTTCGGAGGCCTGTAAGTTCTATCATCCTATGACAGGACCAGTACATCGTCAAATGAAATCCCATGTCTCTCACAGATTCTACAAAGAGCGGCTTCACTAATCTTCGAGGCTACAGAATCCAGAGGATCTTTAAAAAGACTACATCCTTCATAGTGTCAGGAGCAGAATCGATGACTTCCGCTGGAAGAATAGGAACAATGGAGAATAAATCAAATGGTATGCCAGGGTTGCTCAGATTGATGACTAAAAGACGGGCTATCTGATTCAGTGGTAGAACTTGATTCGAAGTCGGAATTGTTGTGCTGAGCAGATTGTCCAGCGGACATAGCTGCAAGATGTTCCGAACATCTGGAATCAATCGCTATTGAACTTAGTAAAAAACTCATTATTAGATAAAGTTACCAGTGCCCTCCAGTGCAGACTGAGTGCTAGTGTTGTGTGGTGAAGTGCCATAAATATGGCAGTAAGTTATATATAATCAAAGGCGGAAAGATGATGAGACTTTGAAGTTTGACCGGAGTGGCCGTCATTGCTGGCCATCTTAACAGTTCTCTACATTGTAAGGGAATGATTCAGCCTAAGCCTAAAGATCGATTGTCAGCAGGGTGAAGATTGATTTTTATGTTCATAAGTAGATGAACTTCATGAGAATTGTTCAAGGCATTTTTCTATGTCATAGTTCGAATGTCATGTATGTCTCAGTATGCAGTTCAAGCCATATGAAGTAGTATGTGTTCACTCAAGTGTTTAAGGCCAAAGCTCATCTCAAAGTCCAAGTTCACATGATCGAATTTCATTTTAAAGTCCGTTGCTTACAACCGATCGTTTCATCAAAGTATAGCCGATCGTTTAATAACGATTGTTCATATAAGATTGTTACATAACGGTCGTCCATAGTCAAGCTAGATGCCACACCATTCCTCTAGCAGATCATTCCCATCAACCCACATCCGATCATTTATTACAACATTCTGTCTAATCATTCACTTCGATCCTTCATCCGATCATTCGCTTCGATCCTTCATCCACACGTTTGCTTCAATTCTCCATCTGATCATTCACTTCTATTATCCATCCGATCATTTTCTTTAATTCTCCATCCGATCATTTGCGTCAACATTTAATCGATCATTTGAACCAAACCATCACCATACGATCGTTTCATATGCCACATCATTCTCATATGATCGTTCCAGTATGATCGATCCACACCAAAACTATAATCAACATCAACTCCATGCAATCGATCCATATGATCTTTTCACAAATTGATTCACCTACTTTGAAGATTCACCAAGTCCATGACTACAACCTATCATTCATGAACGGTCATTTTCGACCCTCAAATCCAACACAACCACTTCATCATCTCTAAAACGACTGGTCAAAGCCCTTCTTCCTCTAACCTACTTCAAATCGATTGAATCCATCATTTTAATCGAACACCACAATGTTGAAAAACCAAAATCTTGCTACCAAATCCACATACAAACCAAATATTGACCCACCTAAATTAGAATTCAAAGAGTGGAAATGGTTCAAGTTCGATTCTAAATGAGATCTGGAGAGGTGAATATAATGATGATTGGTATAGAGAGAAGGATGCTTGATTGGAAATTAAGTGCAGAAGGAATGATCTTTGATTTGTAGTTTTGGTTCGTAATTTGGAATGATGAAGATGAAGGAAGAGCAATTTTTCTTTTTTCAGTTCAAGTTAAAATTATGCAAAAGTGAATAGAGTGGATGGAATGGCTACGTGAAAAGTATGTGTGTGTGTGTGTGTGTGTATGAGGATGGGCTAAACTTTTAAAACCCTTGAAGTTAGTCTAAACAATTGCTCTTTGTTATTATATAACAATCACCCTTTATTGTTGCATAAGGATCATTTATTCAGAACTATCCGTTAGCCCCTCACACCTACTAACTACCATATATGATTGTTCCTAAAAAAGAAAAAAAAGGAGAAGAGAAATAACGACTGTAAATAAATGATCCTTATTTGATGGATCCACAACTATCCATCAATCTATTCAATAGCAAATGATTGGGTGTGATCGTTCCCTAAAAAGAATTTGACAATGACGCATGAACGTGCAATTGTAATCAAGGGGTCGGGTATACAAATGCATGCGTGCTAGTATGCATTCCAAAATTCAAATTTTAAAATCGACAAAAAATGAATTCTCACCTGAAATCAATTGAAGAATAGTCTAAACCAAATTGTGGAGCCTAATAAACACTAGAAACAAAACAAGATAATCATCGACAAACCATAATCCAGTATTTATACTGTTTGAAATCGACAAACGGTCATGACAAATAGAAGGAGATGCGACTCATAGTAAAAACCGGTTCAATAGAAGGATGGCTACTGTTCAATAAAATAAATGGAATCCCTTTCGACAATAGAAATTTGCAATGATTCCAAGCACACCATGTTTAAACAAGACATACTTTAGGGAGAAAATGTTATCCAACCTTTTGGCCCTGCTATTTCCAAACCATTTGGATAGGACAGACTCAATTGTCATCATCGATGCATCAGATTAACGTTCATGAAGCCTAGAGATCTGACCTAAATGATAACATGTAGTAGCAAAGTAGAAGCTAAAGGTGAACTTAATAGAATGCTTAAAGCATGGGATTTTACTACTCGCTAAAGCTAGATTGGGTGCGATCCATAATCAATACTATGGACCACATCGTATCGATTCCATAGCTCAATTCAACGATGATCGATCAATTTCTAAAAATCTACGAGTCCAACACACTGAAACTTTGAGAATATCAATATATTGGAAAGAGAAGTCCTCACAAATGATCTCATATAAAAATAAGAAAGTTTGAATGATTGGTATACATCATTCATGAACGATTGTAATAATTTAGCATGAACGATCCATTTCTATGAAGATTGGTCAATATCTCACCAACCACAACTCAGAATGACACCAATCTTTGGGAGCATAAATTAAAGGCATGGGGAGCTCACAGAAATGATCGCATGTGCATTGAAGCACAAACGAACGATTAGTACCAATCGTTCCAACGATTGAGTTAGAACTTGCGATGACTCTGGTGGGACCTATGGATCTGGAAAGTCTTCTGCCGAATTTCCTACGAGATATTTCACCATCTTCCCCTATAAATACAGACTTCTTTCTTCATTGAAGGGATCTTTAGGCTGCTTGCTGCTTTGAACTCCATTGTAATCAAGTGCTATTATCATCACTTCATTGTAATCAGATTTACAAGTGATCAATATAGCAAATTATTCAAAGTGGACGTATGAACACAACGCCGAGCCACTATAAATCCTTGTGTCCTTGTTACTGCTTAATTCTAATTGCTTATGTACTTATCCTCTATGTTTAATTTTGATTATTATTCATTCTTTTCTACTATTTTTTTCTTGAGTGTTTATTCCCACTTTTAGTGCAAAAACCAACTGACGGTTCATGCACTTCGAGATGAATGCACAAACGTTCTTCTTCATCCCTTCCCAATAAAATGTCTACCTTATATCACAATACATTTTATTTCCGTGGGGATGTATAGTCAATCTCGAATGACGGCACTCATATAGCACCTCATCCCTCAACCCATCGACAGGAGGAATGAACAATCTCCCTCCTTCATGGAGCCAACCATCACGATCGAGCCTGTACTACTTCGTCTCCTTAGATTCTACCCCTTCCTCTATCTTCACCATGATTTGGCTAGTCCAACATCCCACCTCTAAATAGTACCGATCCGCTCAATCAAGGTAGGTCTAATCGTTAGGCTAGCGAACGCTTCTGGCTCTAGCTCATATTGAGGTCTAAGATCATAACCAGTGATAAAATCCAACTGCTTCCACTCTAGGAACATTGCTCCTAAGTTAGTATATCTCCTATTCAAAGCATCATTGACTGCATTTTTCTTACCAGGCGTGTAGGAAATGTCAAGGTCGTAGAAGGCTAGGAACTCCAACATCACTGTTGATGAAGGTTAAGGTCTTTTTGGAAGAATATAAACTTTAGCAACTTGTGGTTCGTATACAACTCAAACCTTTCTCTATGAAAATAATGCCTCTATATCTACAACGAAATACTATTGCCGCTAACTCCAAATCGTGAGTTGGATACTTCCTCTCATGCGGTTCCAACTGTTGACTAGCATAAGCAATAACCTTTTTCCTCTACATCAACACCGCACCATATCCAATACCACAGGCATCTGTGTATACTATAAGATCCTTATTCCTGCTTGGTATAACGAACACCAATGCAGTCGTCAACCTCTCCTTCAGACACACGAATGCATGCTTGCACCTTGCGTCCTAAATAAAAGTTTGATTCTTCTTCGTCTAGTTTTTTAAAGGCACTGTTACCTTAGAGAAGTCCTTGATAAAGCATCTATACTATTCCGCTAATCCAAAGAGACTTCTCATGTTTGTAGCAATCCTGGGTTGATCCTAGTCTTGTATTGCTGCCATCTTTGCAAGATTTACAATAATACCCAGCTCAAAAACAACGTGACCCAAGAATCACATTTCCCTCGTCTAGAAGTGACACTTCGAAAATACCACCTTTAATCGGTGCTTTCTCGACACCTCATGCACAATCCTTAAATGCTCCTTGTGTTCTTCCTCTGTCCTCAAATAAACCAGGATATCATCCACTCATAGAATCCAGACGGCGTACGAAACGTGTGACCGACGCACTTTTATTTGCCACTCAATTGATGAAACTCCATCACAGACCTAATTCTGAATCATCTTATAGAATCATATAACTGTCAAAAGTGAGTTACTGGTCATCAGAACTGTTATAGTCGGAATACTCATAAGGTTGGGTCGACGCCCGTCTCCCCCCAAACGTTACTTGCAAGTTTCCCTACAAAAAGCGCTCCACGCCTACTAGCTGAATAATTATAGAAAAAGCACCATTCTTCTTTAGTCAGGTAGTTCACAGAGACCGTCAGACCAAATGTTTATACGGGGAATCGAAGGCCCGCTTACTAGTAGGCAACAGAGGAGATTGGCATTTCTCTGCCAGCCCTACCTACTGAAAGTTAAGCTGGAACCGAAAAAGACCTCGTTCCACACACATGAGATAGGCAGAAGGCATGGGACGACCAGTTCACCATGGCCCTAAGAATTTGGTTGGCAACGGAGGGTGCAGGTGCGTAGCGAGTCTCCCTTAGCACTTAGTCATATCAGGTGTTTGACCCTTCCTCACCCTTCCCATAGTTTAGTTAGGTAGTTCATTTGCTTTTCCGCAAGACTCACATTCTCAATATTGCAACTCCCAGTATATTAGTTCAGATTAGAAATCCTAGTGAGAGTCGCAATGGTTGATACAGATTTGGAGACATAGACACTATGCTTAACGCATCGATCTCGTAGAATTGTTTACCAGGGGAATGAATGGCTCGGAGAATAAGGAGAGTGAAGTGAGTGGGAGGTAGCGAATGGAATTCTTATAGTTCTCAGGCAAAAGAGAGCGAACATAACTTGAATTAGCGGAGTTAATGAATGGTCTGATCCTCTACCCCATGCTATCTAGGCTAAATGACTTGGATTTGGCATGAAAGGAGCCAGTGCTGTTCAGCTATGTAAAACACCGGACAATATGGAAATTAATATACTAGGGACGAAACCCAAGATCTCAATAAGCAGAGCATGAATAATCAATCTCATTAACAATCAGTACCATGCTGGGCAAACCACCTCTCCTTTGGTCGACTGGGCCTTTTCTTCCTTCATGGAAAGTGACACATCATATCCTGCATCCCAAAGAAAGAAGGATAGCCATATGCGTACAGCAGACATAGACCTTTTTGGCAACATTCCTCCCTTGTTCAGCCATGATTACTTCCTCAACTCCCGTAGGTGTCCAGAACTCCTGAAAAACTCATTAGCTGATTAGCTTTGGCTTAGAAACCTTTGCAATTAATATACTGGCAGTCCCCTTTCTCTGGTCATACCCGGGACTCTTCCATGACTGATTGGGCGCACCAACCTCTCTATGAACTACTGATGGAGGTTGGTCCAACTGAGGGAATACCCTGGCACTATGGAGTTGATCGAACAAGTCATCAATACTACTTGTTCTTCTTCATCTCCTTATTCGGCTCACGGTCACAACCTCAAAAATTCATCTGCCTTAGTGGCAAATGCTACAGGTTCCCCACTTAGATATGCTTCTATAAATGAACCCTCACCTCAATAGGTCATTCACTTGCACCTCCAACTCCTTATGCTCACTAGGTGCCATACACCTCGAAGGCATAACTATTAGTCTAGTATCCTTTACCGAATCTACACGAAACTCTATCTTTCTATGTGGTGGTAATTCGGTCACCTCCTCTAACATGTCTAGATACTCCCTCGATATAGGCACGGATGACAACTCATCGTGTAAGACCTTGAGCAAGTATAGAAAGCTGACCATCAGCTCATCATCATGTAGGCAGCCTATCTCCAACTTATGCCTATCGTCCATCCCTATCGTCACCAATAGCCTCTCACAATCCACCACTACCCCATATTTCTACAGCTAGTCGTTCCCTAGAATAATACTAAACCTTACAAAACCTAAAATAAAGCAATCACAAGCAAGCAAACATCCATGAATCGATAACGCTAAGTCTTGACCAACCATGCAAAAGCTAGTAGAGCCTCTAACTGTGTTCATCACAATCAAGGGTCGGTCAACAATTTTGGGTTTCAATCTCAATCTATCTGCCAAATCATTAAATCTGAAAGAATGTGAAGCCTCGATATCAAATAAAACATGTACAAGTGTACCAGACATAGAAAGCATACAATGTATAACGACGTTGTTCCCCTTTACCTTGGTCAATGGAGCAATCGACAAAGCTGGAATAGCGTTCAATGCATAAACATACACAACTTGCTTATTTCTTGGTGGTTTTGGACAATCCTTGATATGCCCTGGCTTGTTGCAGTTGTAGCACTTCTTGCCCTCTACCTTGAAATCTCTAACAAGATAGGCTTAGGATACAAAATTCCATGTCAAAGAGCATTCTCCACCAGCCTTTCGAAGGTTACATTGATATATCCGACTTGGTTCTCTCCAAGTTAATCATCCAAGCCCATTATGAACTTCTTATTCTTCTTGACCAGAATATCGATAAAAGATAGGTCGTACTTTGATAGTGCGTTGCACTCGACCACGTACTCCAATACAGACATATCCCTTATCTCAAGTTAGCAAACTTTCAAAAGAGTACAGACTTCTATGTGGCCGGTATATACTTCTCTTCAAACTCGCCTTAAATTGCTCCCAAATAATCTGGTCATCAGGAGTAGTAATCTTGATGACATTCCACTATCCTATAGCTTTTCTTCGAAGCTGTCTACAGGCAGCTTCCTCTTTACAGCATCCTCTAAGTCCATATCCTTGAAGATGCATTTGTAGGTTTCCAACCAATCCTACACTTCAATGGCTGATTTCGTTCTAAGGAACCCTTTATCTTCCAGAATAGAGTTATCCTTGTTCGGTATGGCACAATCATCCCTTGGCGCTTGTACTAGAGCACCGCTATTAACATCCATAGTAGGAGAAACTTGGGTATTTTGATTTATGTTTCGCACCATCTCAACCAATATGTTCTGTAAGTCGATGTTAGTGGCACCTAATATCGCACCTTCTCAACTTCAAAAAGGAGTTCTTAGCAGCATTCCTCGTTAGCAAACTCATTCTTACATGCTGCAATAAGAATCACCAATCTCTCTAAAAGAGACGAGTGATGTCCATGAATGCAATGCGAATTATATACCATATACACTACTATATAGTTTTGAAAACCGAAATGTAACAAGTATGCTCTCTCATATATCGCTTGATCCATTCTAAGGTGATAACTCTTTCCTTGTCTCTAATAGATCTAAGTATCAACTTAGGTTGTCAATGCAACCGAAGCTCTAATACCAAATGTAAGGAACGCCGTACACCTTTTCTACCCATTATGCCTATATAATGAGCTACTGAGATAACTGATCGATGTAGAATAGCATCCAAGAATATAAAGTAGAAAAAAAATCCATACACGACCCATAGAACATCTCACAGTGAGGCAAAATATAGCATAATAACATATATGTAAAACAGGTCAGATAGTGATATCATCAAATGAACCATAAATAAGAACATCATAGTGAGTCGGCTTCATAGACTACACAAAAATGAAGTAAAGAGTTTATACATTCAAATCATCAAAATAAAATCTATAGCTGTCTTTCAAAATATAAGTACTGACATAGTTCCATAGTATTGTACAATAGAATATAAGCGATAACAAGCTCTAAAGTGTAGATATATAAAAGCATGACCTCCTGCTCATACTCCAAACTGCTCCATGAGCTATCCAAACTCATTATCTCTAATCTATTTATTTAAGAGTACCCGAGATAATAAAAGCTAAGTGTAAATCCTTGGGTCAAACAACAATTTGGTGTGAGTGGTGCATCATCTCAAAAATATTATAAAAATTGCACATAATAAATAGGGCATATGGCATGAAGAATCATACCTGACATATCCCTGCATCCAAAGGGTTAGCATAAAATAATCGATATATGCTAATCAACTATCGAAACCATATAAGTGTTCCACAATCGAAGTACCATTACATAGGTATAGGTTCGAAAATATGTACATCGTGTGACACCCTAGATTGAGAAACACTCACGGCAAACATAACATCCATCAAATAATCCTCACGATCACTCGTGTGCGTTAGATATGTGATAAGTCATATGGCACAACCGCAAATTAGGGACTCAATTATAATCCTGACTTAATTGATGCTTGAATCCATGCCACTCCACAAGGCTAGGAACCAGTCCCATAATCGCAAACCCAAGGTAATCTACTATCAAAAGATTCAAGCACAATCGCAAATCCAAGTGGGCGTCCCTACATTCCCCTTCTTTTCAAGTACACTAGAAGACTCCGAGTTATCAACAATCCCTTTGCACATGTCTCTATAATGGAACCTAATCGTTATTCCATCATGACTATCTTCACAGTAGGACACAATCGCAAATCCCAACCGTAAGCCTCCATCGTTGAAGTTGCCCTTATGGATCACCGACCCCACTCCTATCGTTAAATTGTCACATTCAGAACACCTCGACACCTATTGTAAGTATAGAGCCATCACACTAAGGTCCCAAAGTCATTATATAGTCAACTTCGAAGCACTATGCCATTGCTTCACTAATCGCTATATGAAGTCCAAGGTCATCCCGAGTTCTCCCAGATTCATCCATCATTAATCCCCATCGACTCATCAAAGAGCCTAAAACTCTTCCCCGTAGTTCATCCATGCAATGCACGAAGTCTACGTCCAAACCACATACTCCATCCTTGTTGGTCCATAATATGACCGAGCCAACCTAGACACAACCGTCGAGCCAAAATGCAATGCGGCGACTTGAGCCAACCATCGCGTCCAATCATCAAACCACCATCCACATTCGGTCATTGAATCGCCATCCATGTATGGCCATCGGACCACCATCCATGTTCAACCATTGAACCATCACCTACTCAACATAACTTCATGTTCGACCATCGACCCAACTCCTCCACCGAACCGCGTTTCTTTACCGATCGTCGATTAAGTCCCTTTCCCAAACCAAAGGATAGAACAAACCAACAAATGCCGAACCAAGCACACCGAACCAAAATCCTATAGCATCATAGAATCCAAGTTTCACATCGATTTCACTACTACGCTCATTCTTCGACTCTTGTACATTCCATATGAAATGTACAACTCCCAATGTTCTCGAGTCAACGCGTCGAAGCCCGTTTTGACCATTTCCAACTCTAAGTCGCTTGGATTAGCGTTTTAACCATATAAGAATTCACACAAACATAATGCATGCAAAAACCATATCCAATCATCCAAACATCATTAAAAATAGAAATTTATCATTTAAATGTATCTCTAATGTAGACTATCATATATAACGGCAGCTATAGTTCAAAACAACATGATTAAGGCACTTTAAATACTTCAAAATTCGGTTAAATTCAGGTTTGACTTAGAAAACAACTTTAAACATTGATTTGACTTTAAAAATAGGTTTAAAAATATCAAAACCTATAAATACATATATATAGTGAGGTGAGAGATGATAAATCGCTCACCAAAACCTCAAAAGTCCAAGTTTTACATGCAAATCGAGGAAAATCCAAAAATAAAAAGCAAAAATGGAATTTTCCCTTCCCAAAAATGTAGATGTGAAAATCTCTAATGAAGGTTCTTGCTAAGCTAACCATAATCTATGATTTAGACATGATTTGGAGGAGAAAAGAAAAGGTTTGGCATAGAGAATGGGATAATAGAGGTTTGGATCTATTTGGAAAATGGTAAAAGTGATTTGGAGATGTGATGGTTCAGTCTAATAAGGTCTCTAAACCCAAAATAGGTTAGTGAGCTTGCTTTCAGCTTACTAATTACCTACTAGCTACTCCATAAACTGGCAATCTTCGAATAGTCATCACTTCTAACCAGAAAGTCCAAATTACTATTATGACCACTCTATGAAAAGATAAATGATTATATCTTTCCATCGGAAGTGGTCTTGGATGCTAATTTGACTTCTATCAAAAGTTATAATCATTACGATTTTCAAGGGTAAAATCTTCTAAAAAAATTCTAAGGATAGGAAATGTCACCGATAGGCATTTCCCAAAGTTATAAAGTCGTAAGACCTCATAAAAATTTAAAATACAATGTTTTACGATCTTCTTATACATAAAATATGGACCGTTACACTCTCGTCCCCTCTTTAGGAATTTCACCCCAAAACCTAACACAAATAAGGTAAAATCAAACATAGCTACTTCACATGCTTAATGTCTAAATGAAGACACATCAAACATCAAGCATGCACACAAAAACAATAAATGACATCCAAGCCTTCCTTAGCATGTAGGATACTAAACTACCCTATATGATATCAAAAGTGAAAGTAAATGTGATAAACATAAGTCTCATCAAGCTAAGAGCTCTGGCTATGCGATTCTCATGCTCTTCTCGGTCTTACAAGTACAATCGCCTTCGCTCTCACTCCATTGAACTTTCACCAGCCCTACCATCTTCCTTCTATGCTGCTTCGTATCTTATTCGATGTTAGGAATATGCCTACTAGGTCTCTATGCTTCTGCTTCAATCTTCTTATCATCAAGCTGAATCGGTTGAACTATCAAGCCTGAGTCATGTACAAACTTCCACAAGTGAGATACACGGAATACGTATTGCACAGCCGCCATCTTTTGAGATAGTTCCACTCTAAATGTTAGATTCCCAATCCCCTTAAGTATTGAAAAAGGACCAATGAACCTCGGTGCTAACTTCCCCTTAGTACATAATCAAACAACATTCTCCAACAGAGAGATCTTGGCGAATACCATGTCGCCGATGGAGAACTCTAAATCATGTCTCCTCCTATCAGCACAACTCTTCTGTCTATCTTGAGTAACTTTCATTCATTGTTGGATGTCGAACTTTTCCAAAGTCTCTCTAATCATATCTGGTCTAAGTATCAGTTTCCTTCCTGGTTCCCACTAACATGAAGAAGAGTTACACGGTCGACCATATAACACCTCAAATGGTGCCATACCGATGTTGGACCGATAACTATTGTTGTGTGCGAATTCTACTAAATGCAAATGATCGTCCTATGATCCGCCAAAATTAAGAATCCAAGATTATAAGAGATCCTCCAAAATATGATTCACCCTCTTGGTTGGACATTTAGTTTGTGGGTAATAAGCTGTACTAAGATGCAGCTCCATCCTGAATGCCTCTTGTAAGCTCTTCCAAAACCTGCTAATGAACATAAGGTCTCAGTCGCTCACAATGCTCTTTGACACAACAATGAAATCACAAACCCATTTCATATACAATTTGGCCAATTTGGATGCCGTTCTACTTGACCTAGCGGGTATAAATCTAGCATTTTTTGTTAATTTATCGACCATGATCCAGATTCTATCATACCCTCTTATGGTCTTTGGTAATCCATTGATGAAGTAAAATGAAACTTGTTCTCATTGTCACTCAAAAATCTTGAGCGGTTGCAGCAAACCACTTGGCTTCTTCTGCTCTGCCTTTACCAACTGAGAGTGCATGCACTTTGAGTTGAATGCCCCAACGTCCTTCTTCATCCCTTCCCAATAAAAAGCTTGTCTCATATCATGGTACATTTAATTTCCATGGGATGTATAGTCAATTTTGAATGATGGCACTCGCATAACACCTCATCCCTCAACCCATCGACATCAAGTATGAACAATCTATCACCTTTATGGAGCCAAATATAGCGGTCGAGCCTATACTACTTCATCTCCCCAAACTCTACCCTTTCCTCCATCTTCGCCATGATCTTGGAAGTTTAGCATCCCGCCTCTGACTAGTACCGATCTTCTCGATCAAGGTAGTTCTATTCGTTATGCTAGCTGACACTTCCGGCTCTACTCACATCGAGGTCTAAAATCATAGCCAACGATAAACTCCAACTACTTCCTCTCTAGAAACATCATTCCCAAGCTAGCATATCTCTTACTTAAAGCGTCAAAAAATGCATTTGCCTTACCAGGCGTATAGGAAATGTCAAATACATAGGAGACTAGGGACTCTAACCATCGCCACCAAGGGAGGTTAAGGTCCTTCTACAAGAATAGATACTTCAATGGCTTATGGTCTACATAAAACTCAAATCACCCCCTAAGCAAATAATGCTTCCATGTCTTCAAAGCAAATAGTATCACTATGACCTCCAATTGTGAGTCAGGTTCTTCCCTCATGAGATTTCAGCTATGGAATAGCATATGCGATGATCTTTCCCCTTTGCATCAACACCGCACCAAGTCTAATACCATAGACGTCTGTGTACAATGTTAGCTCCTCATTTCCGCTAGAAATTATTAAGTTGGTGCGCTTGTCAACCTTTGTAACATCCCTTATTCTGAGGTCCAAATCTAACTACTACGGATATTGGAGTCATCCATAGTTATTAATTCTCGATGAAAAAATACGACCATGTAATCTTTTTAATAATCAGAAGCACATGAATATGAAAAAAAAATCAAACACAGTTTAGTAACAAAATTTCACATTCCAATTCATAAATAATATTTCATATTCATTACATAATCTCATTCATAATCCCACATTCAGATAAATTATCATTGTTACAAAATACTCCAAGTGCGACATATGAAGATGCCCCTTAGTTGATCAAAGTCAAATGCTTAGCAATTGTATGACCTTTTCATCACATCCAAATAAACAAAATCAAGCTACACAGCTATAACGATCTATTATGTCGTTTTGAATTGGATAAAACTTCGAGTAAACCAACACCAATGAGTACTACTGTTCACTTAGAAAAGGATGATAGCGGAAAATATTTTGATGGAAAATTATATCGTAGCATGATTGGTTCTTTACTCTATTTGACGGCTAGTCGACCCGATATTATGATGAGTGTATGTCTTTGTGCTCAATTTCAAGAAAAACCAAAAGAATCTCATCTAAGAGCTGTTAAACGTATTTTACGATATCTATCTAGTACTAGAGATTATAGTTTGTTTTACCCCAAAGGATCAACGTTTGAACTAGTTTCATATAGCGATGCGGATTTCGGTGGATGTAGAACAGATCGTAAGAGTACTAGTGGAACATGTCGCTTTATTGGAAAATCATTAGTTTGATGGTTTAGCAAAAGTAAAATTGTGTTTCTTTATCTACTTGCGAAGCCGAATATATCTCGGCAGCTCTAGCATGTGCACAAGTGATATACATGCAACAAACACTTTCGGATTTCAGCAAAATTATCAATAAATCTCCAATATATTGTGATAACACGAGTGCAATAAATTTATCAAAAAACCCTATCAATCACTCGCGAACTAAACATATAGATATATGACATCATTTTTTATGAGACAATGTTGAAAAAGGAATTATTTCATTAGAATACGTAAACACCAAAAATCAAATAGCGGACATCTTTACAAAACCGCTAAATGAACAAACTTTTATTAAACTTCGACGTGATTTAGGAATTTGCTCTCTTCATGATCTGCTCACTTAATATACTCACTCCTTCTTTTAGGCTATGATTAGCCACTAGTTTTTTCATCCATAAATTATAATTAAATTCTGCACCTTTGTTTTTTTTAAGTCAGTTAGTTTTTTCAGACTTTCTATAAGTAATCTTTAAAACTTCTATATAAACAGTTATATAACAAAAAATACATACACAAATTCATATTTTTTCAAGAAACAAAATATAGCCATGTCTTCTGAAAATTCCTATATATCCATCTCAACACCTACGATGGGTAGCTCGGCCGATGCACCATAACGACTTCCTACACCCACACCAAATCAGGAATCGATGTATAGGTGGTCATCATATCACACGGGATTCACTCCCGATAACAAGAAGACCAAATGATCTTTATTTGTCTCTCCTAACACAAAGGAGAAAATTAATGAAATTCATCACTATCAAAAACAACAAATAGCTCTTTAACGAGAACTATATTTTGAACAAAAAGTAACAGCACGTCGACAAAGCTTTTTGGAGCAAGTAGCGATGAAGTTTTGTACGTCGCGGAAGAAAGATGTTCATGAACCATTTCCAAAACCATGTAGTTCCTTATATCCCTCTTATTCGTATCGTACCCCTTTGGATCCTTCATCGGACGATTTTTTGGCTCCCCAAAAACCCACGAACGTGGAAATATATGGTCTCCACTTAAACCATGGAGGGATAACAAGTCAGAAGATCATAAAACTCCATCGCCATCTAAATAAATTATATTTTTTTATTATATGCATATCTATGTTTATTTGTTATACTGTTTCACACAAATAATACTATATTTTGTTTTAAAATAATAGAGAATTGAGAAATAAGCAAAACCATTAAATTTTAGGCTATTTTTAGAAAAATTGCCTATTTTAGACGTCCGGATATGGACCTCAGACGTCTGACACTATGATATGCCTTTATCTTTTAGGCTGTGCATATGTCAAACGTCTATTATATCCCCCTAAACATCTGAAAATCTGCTCTGCCTCCTTAAAATTAAAAACAGACTATTCCAGACGTCTGATATTCGATCCAGACGTCTGGATTATGTCTTTGCCGCAAAGTTTTCAAAACTTGACATATTTCAGACGTCTGATATTTACCCCAGACGTTTGGAAAAATTGTCCGACTATCAATTTTTGCAAATTCGATCAAAGCAGGCGACTAACCCATAAACCAGACGTATGAACTTATCTGTTATATTGAATTTAGGACAAACTAGACGTCTGATTTAGCGTCCAGACGTCTGAAATTCAATCGACACTTTATAATCACCCAGAATACGCCATTTTTTCACTTCCATATCAATTTTTTTTTCATCTGCGATTTCTTCGACGATTTTTCTCTCAAAATCATCTTTTACCTTAGCTCGATTCACAATGCCTCATAGAACCAAAAATCCCAAGATATCCAAATAAAAACAAGTCCAACCAACATCATCCTCAAATCCTCAAGTTTGCTCGGATGATCAAATTAAAAGATGGATGAATAGAGCACCTCACTCAATCAAGATATATGAGGATATACAAAAGAAAAAGCTTCACACATGTCAATTCTATAATCTACTTAAATTTCCAATGTATGATTTGGATGAAATGTTTGAAAATGCCGGACTAGAAACACTGATTTCATTCACTCCTAATGACATCCAAATCGACCAATTGGCAATATTTCTTTCCTATGCAAATTTGGATAGCACTTCAGCATGGAACACTGAATATGAAGACAATTGGATATGCTCTAGCATGTATGGCAACACGATTAGACTCACCCCTGGCATAATTGGTAGAACATTAGGATGTTTCGACACGGGCGAAGATTTATACAACATTCCCAATATGCGCTTCAAGCCAAGGAATAGTATAACCCATCAAATTTAGGAGGATGACATGCCAAAATTTGCCTCCAAATATCTACGTTCAAAAGCACGACTCCTTACTCGAATGATAAATACCATCGTTCCACGTATGGGAAGCCATGAGCAAACAACCGAGTTAGAGCACAAAGCCTTATATGCTCTATTTAGTGGAACAAGGGTAAATTGGGCCAAATTCATTTTCGACGAGCTCAAATATTTTTGGACTCGATCGCGACCATCAATTATCTACCCTATGTATATTATGAGACTTCTTCATGCACACATCCCTTCCTACCTATCGACTTTTGAAGAAATCTCTTCAAAATATGCTTCCACCAAGTTCTTCTTACTCATGCACTTACCCGAGATTCCCCCAGAGTTTATATCCTTTGAAGATTGGATGCACAATCGTCAAACTAGACAAGTTGAGCCTCCACCTCAACCACATAATGAACCATCTCAAGAGGAGGAACAACATCGACAAGCAACTCCACCTCCTCCTACACCATTTGATTATCCAGGCCAGGATGAGATTATGGAGACTCGAATAGATAGAGATCCAAATGAAAGCATTCGAGACCTCACCCTTCGAAATCAACATATAGTATCTCAAAATCAAAAACTTTTGGCTAAGCTTGTTGACAACTTCGAAACATCGTTTGCTACACGCCTAGCAACAGTTGAAGAATCACTTTCAACCGTCTAATCGGTTCTCAAAGAAGTACTCCAATGGGTTCGTGGTCCAACACCGCCTTCCGAAGATTGGCCAACCCCAGTACCTTCTCCTTCCGCGAAACATTCCAAACTTTCCACGAACCTCTCAAACAAGCTTTGACATCTCCTACAAAGCCTAGCACTTCTCAAAAAGATGAAACGGTGGATGATCAAGAAAAAGATTATCCGAAGGAATCATAGATTTTAGGATTTTGGGATTTCAAATCATGTACATTAGCTAAAATCTATGAATGTAATCAATTTCGAATTATCAATGAAAATTTTCTTTTGTGTGTTATCTTTGATGATTCCCTAAAATCTTATAATAATTCTTTTTGATAATGCCAAAATAGGAGAAATATAAGTATACTTATAAAACATTAAAAATATGCACATATTCAGGGGGAGATTTATAAATTATATATAAGTACATTGTATAGTTGTCATCATAAAAAAGGGGGAGATTGTTAGGAAATCAAATCTTCGGTTTCGATGACAACAACTATACAATGGAAATTGAATATGCATATATATATTTCTATTTATAGATAGTTTCTAAAGCAACATCACTAGAGAGATGAGGATGAAGCTTAAAGAACATTACAAGAGATGACAAGTTGATAGGATCAGTAGAGCAACAACACAGATACACAAAAAGCAACATGCACAAGATCAGACGTCTGGGTGCACTAGCTAGACGTTTGAATAAATTCTCTGGATTACAAACCAGATAGAATCAGACGTCTGGTTAATGTACTCAGACATCTGAAAGGCTACTATATACAAAAAATATATAGATCTAGACGTCTGAGACATATTCCAAACGTCTGATACCGAACTCGGATTTTAAAATTCAAATAACAACTGCCACATTTGAAAAGGCATCTTCGCTCCTCTTTGCTGCAACTCTTCATCACCATCAGAAGCGACCATAGAACACTTGTTAATGAAGGCAACTACTCAAGGAATCTCTCTACCCCTATAAATAACATCAAGAATCAAAGAGAAGACCTCACCTTACTTACTTGTGCTCTTTACTCTTATACTCTAATATATTCTTGATCTCTAGCAATCATATATTTGTATTCCACACTTCCATATATACAGAACTCTTCAATTAATACTAAATATATATATATATATATATATATATATACATCGGAAGCATTTGTACTTTCAACATTTGTGTTATAGAACACATATTTGACCAGAACAAGCTATTGTAACCAAGCCTATTCCTCCGGGCGAAGTGAGGGTGTCTGATAGTCGAATTTCGAAGGGGAGCTTCGGGACTGGACGTAGGATGGGAGGTCCGAACTAGTTTAAAATCCTGGTGTGCTTAGTTTATAATTTACTAGATTAATATTATAATTAATTACATCATATAGTTAGTCACATATACTTGCATATACACTACACTATCCATCCTATAGACTTTCACATTCTTCCAAAACTTCCTTCCTAATGTTACCTACATTTAGAATACATAACCTTCCTTTCTTTCTCAACCTCCCATTCTGGTCAAGATTGAAATCCTTTAAGTCATCGCTCACCGTTCATTCCCTTAACTTTCTGATCCGTTCAACTAAAACTGGATCTTCCTCCTGTTTGAAAGCAATCCTTTCCATCATTACCAGTCGAACTACTAAATAAGATAACATAACACTTTCTCCACCAGACCCTGCCTCGGTCCTCCATTGAAATCTACAAGTCATCAGTGCTTCCAAATCCTTCTACTCAGATATCATCGTCTACGCTGCATTTTGATGCCTTCTGCTAAGTGCATTTGTTACCTAATTTCCTTTCCCTAATGTGTACTCAATCCTAAAATCATAAGCAACAATAAACTCTAACCATCTCTGTTGTCTCATGTTCATTTGAGAGAAAAAAATACTTCAACGACTTATGATCTGTATCCCCTCCTCGAGATCCATACTAGAAAGCGGTAAAATGTTTACCTCATCTCATTGGTAATCAAGACCCGAATGTCAAAATAATCAAACGGACAAATTAGAAATTAACCGATAAGATAAACAGACGTGTCCTATACCACGTGTTTTGTAACAGCCCACAAATCCGAACCCCTTGAGTCAACACTATTCTACACAATCAACTCAAGTTGTACAGAAATACGAACCATTTGGTTTAAAGAAGAAGAGGTAGAAGAAGAAGGAAATAGAAGACAACTACAGAATCTAACTATCGCAGCGGAATAAAATATAATAGATAATTAATGATCTTTACTCAAAATCAAATATTTCTGTTTTTATATTACATCATCAGAGTACATCAATCACAGTTCAACAACAACAACACACAAATGGATACACAACAACTCAATACAGCGGAATATATATATAAAACAAGTATGAATATACGTATCGTCATCCAGCTCGTCTCCTGAGCTCCACAGCATCTCCTGTATCCTATAATACTCGGTCTGACCCGAGCATTATAGTTAAATAACACCCGAGTCAGTATGGAATACCAGCGTGAGAAAATCACACTCAATTGATTATTAAAGTTTCGAAAATCCTTTGAAAACAAAAGCATCTCGTAAGACTACGCCACAAATAAACATGTCGGGTTTTTACCTTACGATAGCTAAAACAATTTTTATAGAAATCCTCTGATATTATAATAGGGTCTATATACAAATACATATAAAGTAGCCGAAATTGTTACATGATTATATTCCAGCTACTAGCCACAAAGTGGGTAATACAAACAAAACTCGTACAAGGCTCGTAGGGAGAATGGATTTCCAACTAATGACTAGGCACTGGGGTACCACCTGTCACAGTACGGGGCCTAGATCACCGTACCGAGGAGTACGCCCGCTCCCCTGCAACACAAGGCCGGGACTATCCCTTACTGGATAATCCCGAGTGAGATCACCCCGCGGTTGGGATCAGCAACCGCCCACTAAGCCGAAATAAAAAGGGACATCTAGACTGGGATGACCTCACCCTGCTTGGGTGCTACCCACCTAGCCTTGCTGCATAACCCCTGATTTTCAGTCATTCCCATTTGATGAGGCTTGAGGCTAAGCGTTACCTTTTTTAGAACATATCCATTAGAATGCCCATCGTCCACCTGACGATGTTTCGCAAGCATTCATCCATACAAGTCCGTTCCGGGTTCGAACGGAGCCGAAGGCACTATTCCTACTACATCCATTTTGGAAATATCCTCAGGATTAGTAGCGACTAGCCCTTGCACTTCACTGCTCCATCTTCGAATCCAAAATCGTTTTCACGAAACGTACAAACCAGATCGAAGTGGTTTTCGAGAAATAAATCTCGATCCCGGTCTCTTCAAAATGATCAGCGCATTTGGCCAATATTGATAGTCGGTGATTTAACTATCAATTAATATTCACAAACATCCATCCAACAATAAATAATTTTCCAAATTATTTATTAACCTCAAAACATCTTCACAAGATATATTTCTATTTTCAATCCTTTGAAATCAGTTTCAAATCCATCTTTCTTTCAGAATAAACTTTCCCAAATATTTCCTATCTCCTCTGAAATCACCAAGCACAAAATTTGATTTCTAAAATAATTTAAAACACTTTACTTTGAAATATACTTTAAAACATTTAAGTTAAACTACATCAATAATTTATTAAAAATACCATACTATATGAATATTTGAAAATAAGGTTACTTCATAAATATAAAACTAGAAATATACTTTTAAAAACATAATATTAAGTCATTCTTTAAATAATTACTAATATAATAAATTAGGAGAAAATACTTACTTCAGGATTTAAATATTAGAAATAAGAAATTTTCCAAAACTTGCTTTAAAAACAACTTTAAAACCTTTAATTTAAATTAAAAGTTTAGTTTGAAGACATACTTGGTTACCCATGGAGAAATTTCCAATTTCACCCACTTAAATCAATTTTCCAAATTGATTCCCAATTTATTTCCTTTGAAATAAATTTCTTTACTTACTCAATTCATTTCAAAATTCATTTATTATGGACTTTATTGTTATTATTAGTTTCTGTTTGATCTTTAAATCTTTTAACTGAAATATACAAATTTCAGGTTATTTCCAATTTCTTCTTTATTCTTTTCAATAAATTAAATCTTAAATATTAAATAAATGTTTTGTTCTTTTAAATGTTAATATTGAAGTTTAAAATTCATTAACTTTCTGTTTATTCAAAAATTTCCTTTCAATTCATTCTTAAATATATTCAACTTTTCTATAATTATTTTACTTTCAAATTCACTCCTTTTATTTCCTTTCCAAAATCCAATTTATATATTTTTGGTAATTCATTATACCCAATTATATCCAATTGAACCATAGCATTCAATATTTCAATATAATCCATCATGGAATATCAAATAATCACAACAACAGAAGGTATTAAATAAATTAAATAAATGTTGAGGGATTCAGTTGGATTCCTCCAACCTGTTTTCCCTGCATCCATAGATGTTAGCACAATATAATATGCCATACCATAACACATCAATCAATTCAACCATTCAAACAATTATTTAAATTTAATCATTTAAATTTAAATATAACTGAGTGAGATTAACTCACCTTCGATTTTTTTTGTTTGGCAATCTGACCCAATCTGGCTTGCTTCTATCAGATTTTGACCTTGAATAACAACCATACGATTTATTACACTTTGAATTAACTTGAACAATTTATTTCCATTTTATAAATTTTCTCTAAGTGACTAAGAACAAATTAATTTCGATAATTCATTATTTAAAAATTTCACTAGTAAATGGAAATAGGCATATATGTGAATTTATTGATATTTTAACTTATCAAACAATTTATTACCATTAAATAAATAAACCCACCAATAATTAAATTTTACAAATTTCTTTAATTTCCTATTGAAATTGCAAACATACCGATAACATAACCCGTACAGATTTTAACTCTACTTTTTTTCTTCTATAAAATCCTATAACATTTTAAAATCATATATATATATACACATATATGTGTTTCTCTTCTTATAAAATTCCCCTTTTTATATTTTCAAAATTGTTCACCCAAAGTCTACAGTCAAATAAAATATGGAAACTGAAATTGACATGCAAACAAAATCAATCGAGATACTTACCAAATCGTTGATAACAACCCATAAGATAGCTCGACCCAAATTGGCTGCTGTCTCGACCTAAGCTTCGACAAGCTTCCTCGACCACGACCCCAGCGCCTCACATTGCGACTGCAGCGACCCCAGCGTCAAATCCCTAAACCCAAGTTTTAATTTTTAAAACCACGACCCCAGTTTCTAATTGCCGCTCCTACTGCCGCGACCACAAATCTACCGTCGAAGTAGCCAATCGCGATGCGTCCCTCAAAACGAACCCTAATGTTGTCTCTTCCCCCCTCGCTGTCATGACCTCGGCCAAGCTTGCGTGCTTCGATGGAGTCATTCGGTCTGCCATGGATATTGCTTTGATTAGTTTAGGGTTCTCTCCCTTTTTTTTCACGGAATGGTATAGCTTTTGGGATTTTGAAGGAAGAAAAGGGTTTCGGCCGCGTTGATTTCGAATTGGGAAGAAATTGGGTGATGCGGTTAGATTGAGAAGGAGGGGTCGTGATTTTAACAAGGTTTTGGCCATTACTATAAAAAAAATTTTAAATGAGGGTTTCGATTTGAAGAAAAATGAGGCTTCGGCCAAATATGAAAGTGGAAATGAATCTGAAGTGAGGGTAAAAGAAAAAGAAGCTTGCGTTAGAAGCTAGGGGGTGAGACTTCTATAAAAAGATTTGACCAAGTAAATTAAATTCAATTAGATTCCTTTATGCATTTACGGGTTGTACGACCAAACGGTAACTCCGAACCCTGCGAAAATTGAAATCCAGCAGTAATATTATATTACAGATCCAATGGAACTAGTTTTCTCGAATTCCGAGACTGTGCCTCGGAAGGCTATTTTTAAATTCAATTTAAACTATAAAATTTTAAAACTGAACAAACCACTGTTAAATTCAATTTTACAACTTCTATTATCCTCTGTACTATTAATATAAATTTTACAAGCCTTCAAATTATTTTTAGCAGGCTTAAAATCTCAGGTTTCATATTTTGTCCAATTCAAATTATTTAATTCAACAATTTAATTGTCAAATAAATTATGATATTCGTAATTTAAGTTGATAATTACTCTATTGAATATTTAAAATCAATTAAATATTCCAATTTTAAATGCTCAAAAATTTCGGGTCGTCACATGTTTTACCAAACCGTTAATTCTCCTTCTCATTCGCTCGAATAGTACAAAAACGTGTATTTTATATAGAAAATAATTTGTTTGGAAAGCAAATTTTAAAACAATTTTCAAATCGTATTTGGAAAACAATCTTTGAAATTCCCTTATTTTAGAGAAAATATAGTTTTTTAGCTTGAAAATAATTTTAAATATTATATAATAATTATTTCAAAGGATATATATGTTTATCTGCTGTTCTATGGCGTGGTTGCATTTTGTTCTGATAAATCCGTTAGCCACCTATAGTTTTGTATTAAGTATTTATTGGATATTTCGATCCACTTGAGTTAGAAAAACATAGAGCAATTATCGACGTATTCAATAGATATTTAAGACAAGGCTAAGATGGTCGTTCCTAACCAGTCCTATTCTCCGCATTGGCAGACAATATTACCCAGTTATACTCATTGTTAATGTGGGTCTCGGGTGGAGCGTCATTGCTTGGTAACCCTTATTTTTACATAAATGCATAATTTACATTAATTAAAACTTGAAGAAAATGAATTCTTTTATTATAACATAGAGTATATATGTGTACATTTTGGTTTTAAGTGTTGAATTTAATTAATTCAGGCTCATTAAATTTTCTTCTAGTGGGTCCAAAGCCCACTTTGCCTAAAACCAGAAAATGAGAGAAGAGAAATTAATTACCTGTACATACTTCATTCTCTCCTTCTCTAGAAAGAAAAGCAGAAGCCAGTAAATAAGAAATCCTCCATTTTCTCAAAATCCAAGCTTTCAATCTAAAAAATTAGAGAATTAGTCGACATATTTGATAGATGTTTAAGACAAAGCTATAGATGGTCGCTCCTAACCAGCCCTATTCTCCGCATTAGCAGATGGTATTACCCAGTAATACTATTTGTTAATGTGGGTCTCGGTGTGGGGTGTCATAGCTTGGTGACTCGAACCTTTCTCCCAAAAGGCAATGTCTTCATAACTTCAAAGCAAAAAATAACTGTTGCAAACTCCAAATCATGTGTTAGATATCTTACCTCATGCGGTCTAAGCTGTTTATAAGCATAAGTAATCACTTTACCTCTCTGCATAAACATCGCTTCTTATCTAGTTCCACATGCATCAGAATAAACTACCAAATCCTGATTCCTCTCCGGAACAATCAGTACAAGTGCATGGGTTAATAAGTATTCCAAGCTCTGAATGCTTCCTCACACTTATCGGCCCACACAAACTTCACATCTTTTCATGTTAGCTTGGTCATTGGAGCTACTATCCACAAGAAATCCTATATAAACCTTCGATAATATCCAACCAATCCAAGAAAACTCTTTATCTCTGTCACTGTCTTGGGTCTCTTCCAATAATTTACCGCTTCAATCTTATTCGGATATATAGACAACCCTTTCTCTGAAACTACATGACCAAGGAATTACACTTCCTTCTTTCAGAAATGACACTTCGAAAACTTCGCCTTCAACTGATGCTGCCTCAGCATCTCAAGCACAACTCTAAGATGACTTCATGCTCCTTCTCATCCTTAGAGTATATCATAATATCATCCATGAAAACCAACACGAACCTATCCAAGTGCTCTCGGAAAACTCGGTTCATCAAATCCACAAAGAATGCCGACGTATTAGTTTGTCCGAATGACATAACTAATCATTTGTACGATCAATGTCTCATCCTAAACGCCGTTAAAGGTATATTGTACTCTGCTACTCTAAGCCGATGAAAACCTGTTGCCAAATCCAGCTGAGAAAATATCTTGGCTCCACTTAACTGATTGAAAAAATTGTCAATTCCCTACAATGAATATAGATTCTTTACCATCCTCTCATTCTACTTACGATAATCGATACATAGCCTTAACGATCTGTCTGGCTTCTTAGTAAATATTGTTACTGCTCCCCAAGGCAAACAACTCGGTCTGATAAAACTCTTGCCTTCCAAATCCACCAACTGCGCATTCAACTCCCTCATCTCTGTAGGTTCATCCTGCTTGGCGGCCTATATACCGGTTCTATTCCAGACACCAAATCTATCCAAAATTTGATGGCTCGTTTCGGTGGCAATTCAACTACCGGCTTGAAGACATCCGCAAATTCTCTAACCACCAAAACTCGCTTTATCTCATCTTCCATTTCCACAACACCCAATAAAGCATTCACTTCACAACTAGGGTTTTCTCTTGTATAAACCACACGAACACTACAATCAGTATGTCTAAGCGATATTATTCTATCATGGCAAAATATCCTAACATCATACTCATTTAACCAATCCATACCCAATATTATTCTGAACCCTAAAAAGTCAAACACATGCAAACAGCAAGCAAAAGTATGACCTAACAAATCAAACTCTAAATGGTCACACTTCATTCCAAGTGTCACATACTCTCCTACTGGATTTGCAACTCTTAAGGAAATAACTACATATGAGGGTTCTAGGTTAAGCTTATCTACCAAACATTGAGATATGAAAGAATGCGATGCACCAGTATCAAACAGAACGCTAACAGGCATACCGTGAATCTGTAGCGTGCCTTCCAGAATTGCCTTTCCCTTTTCCTGCACCGATAGCTTTGAAGTAGCATGTTCCAATGCATACACCTGGCTCTTTCCATCCTTAGCAGGCTTTTAGCATTGATTCTTATAGTGGATTATCTGATCACAATTGAAGCACCTGATGTTCTACTTTTCGATCACCTCTTTTCCCTTCCCAGTACGACACTTATGAGCATAATGTCCTTTCTTATCGCACTTAAAACAAACTACCTCGGACTTCCCCTTCTTTGCCGCTCCTCCTTCTTTGTTGATCCTCCTTTCTGAGTACTCTTCTTGTGGAAGAACTTCATCTTTTGGCCTTGTCCAAACTGGACATCTTTCTTCCTTTTCTTCTCCAGACAAGCAAGCATCTTTTCATGTCTTAATGCCATCTCCACTACCACATCATAGGGATCTCTAATATGCGGTAAGGTAGCCCTCGCCAACTCATGCTTCAATCCTCTGATAAACCTTCCATTCCACTTCATCACTGTGTCAATAGTGGCATAACTCATGCTCAAGTTAGTGTAATGGTTGACTATCGAAGCTTCCTAAACTCCTCCTCCAACAGCATTCCCTCCAATAACTCCAGCTGCAATTCCAGCTTGCATCATGTTTACGAAAAACCGATACCTGGCCCGCGTATCCACTTGTGGGACCCCAGCACCAACATTCTCAGCCCAAGTCTAACCTTGATTCCTTTTAGTATTCGGTCGGGCATTTCCATTTGTGGTGGTGCTGTCTCCTCCTAGGTTAACTCTGCCTCTTCTTGCGTCCATATCTATATTCAAGCCTTGTGAGATACGTAGGAATAACCAAAGAGAGATAGGAGAAGAGAGATAGAGCGTATACTTATATATAGAAAATACAAGTATGTTACTATAACGTTATCCCATACCCTGATCTTAACTCTAATTCCTAAGGATTATGTTTTCAAAAATTATTTTTAGTTAAAGTATTTCATATACCTAAGCTTTGATACCAAGTTGTAACATCCGCTATCTAAAGGCCCAAAGCTAAGCGCTACAGATGTTATAGTCATCTATAGTATTAACTTCCGGTGACTAAATACAGCTATGTTAATGGTATTCACAATATCAGAAACACTTAAGTATGAAACAAATCACAGATTTAAAATAATATATTTCCAATACATTTCAAAACATGTGTTCCATATTCAAATTACATAATACTAAAACGTTTCCAGGGCAATGATCAAAATAATTATTACAAAATACGCCAAGAGCGACATATGATGATGCTTCCTTAGATGACCAGAGTGATATAGTCATAGCTGACCTAATACACATAGTGGAATAAAACAACAAAAGGAACTGCAACTCCTAAATAGCTATCTGTTAGCCTCCTGCTCGCCTTTGGTAGCTTTATTCATCATCCTACAAAAGACCTGAAAACCTTAATCCTTAACCTACTCAAATCAATTTTGAGCAGCAGAAAGTTTAAGGGGGAAAACATAAACTTCGAATCAAACATAAAGCCTGGTGTGAATAATACCATATATCTCGGTTATTAATGTTAAGTGAGACCACGGAGCTTAACGGAACGGGTTTCCCCTCACTAAAAATCTTCTAAAATATTTCTTTCTTTCTCAATCCTTTTATTGCAACCAAAACTGGTTAAAATATGTAAAGCATCATTATGTAAACATACATATCAGGTAATAAATGAACTACTGTTCTTACACTATAGTTTTGTTTAGCTAAGTACTAACCTTTGGCTGACTCGGGCCAACCAAACAATGTAAAAAAATTATCTAACATCTGTTAGACTGGTCTGTCCCTAACTATCTGTTAAATACCTCTCTTTTGGATGATCTGTCCCTAACTTAACATCTCACAGGGTCACTTGATCCTAATGGTTTTGCGGGCTCACCAATAAACTATCTGTATACAAATATATATTCACTTCTATGTGTGATCATAATTTTAGTCTTACCTATGACAAAGCCTTACACACTGGAATTTTGGACAAAATTAGCTGAAGCCAATAGCTAATGTATATGGAACGACCTTATACCAGTCCCATCTGACATTCTAATATCTAAGTCATTTTACTTAGGGATCCCTTCCCATACTTTTCCTTGAAAATATTTTTCAAAATGATTTAAAACCTTTAAATCAAACTCATATAAGGGAAATACATATACTCTATGCTTCACTCAAAATAATCCTCCCATGTTCCTCCCATGTTATATACGCGCGCACACACACACACACTTTTTTTTCAAACCTTAGTTAATGAAAACATTTAAACCATTGAAAAGTACCCCTTTGAATCCATTGAAAGTACACCTTTCTAAACTACGTAAAACCCTTCATTTATCTAAGCCGATATGCTAAATCCTTCCTTTCAAAACCATTATCAAAACCTTCCGAAACCCTTGAAAAATCTTTTGTTAAAAGCTATAAAACATTACACATCATATCTTTAGAACAGTTTAAACGTTGCCTTTAGAAATTCTTGGAAAACTTTTCCTTTCAACCTTTTTGAAACAATCAGAAAAAACCATACCTTTCGACCCTTTCGAAACCCTTTGGGGAACCACCTCTTCGAAACCATTTTAAAACCTTTCGAAAGCATCAAAACTTTATAAACTCAAACTTTTCGAAAGCACTTGGGTTCAATTTAAAACATGTGGAAAAACACCTTTCAAAACCATTTAAACCTTCCCTTTCGAAACCATTAAATTATACTTCAACAGAACAAAAGGGCCTTTAAAATCATTTAAGTAGAAAGCATGCTTTCGAATGTATCCCTAAGAAAAGAAGTGATGGTGTCGAAATCACCTTTTGAAAGCATTGAAGAAGCGACTAATTTTAAAAGTTAAGTATACCATTCGAAACTATTGACTTCGAAAGGTAGAAAAGCAGAAGCTAGGAGTATCGATCCTATCAAAATCATTACCTAGAATAAAAGAGCGCAAACCATTCGAAACATTTTCTTTTAAAAAATTTGACTCGGTCATAAGCCAATCAATTCGAAAGCTATCCCTTCGAAAGAAAAGCAGGCACTACTTTAATTTAAAATAAACGCATACTCCAACCCCTTCGGAACCCAATGTTTCGACTATGTCACTTTCGCCTTTATCCAATATTCCTATGTACCAAGTAACTTGATACCATGCGCATTGGTTTTGAAAGCATCATGGCGGAACATCCTAGTCGAAATTCCAGGTGCCGAAAGTGGCAGAACATGCTAAAATCCTGCAAAATTTGTTTTTAACTTAAAAGAGAAACACTTTTCAACTAATCTGCTATGTTTGTCAAATGTTCATTGGTTGCTAAATATCTTTTTCAAAAGTGCTGCCAATATTTTCAGAAATAAAAGAAAAAATTGTTTTACAAAATACCCCTTCTCCTTAAATAAATATATAAAACATTTAAGTCTCATACCTTAAATAATTTTATACCTTCATCAAAACACTTAGGAAAATTCTATAAAAAATTCAAAAAATCATTTTCAATATGTTTTCTAATGTATATAAATTTCAGACCCCAGAAAATTATTAATTTAGTTGAAAATAATTTAACCCAAATAACCATTTTTCACTAGGAAATTAATATAAAATCCACATTAATTCAAAAAATTATGAAAATTGAAACCCATCTCTAAAATATTATTTTAGATCTATATCAAAAATTGAAAAGGCATTCAAATGTCATTTAATAGAGTTTTCATATCAAAACGTATCATAAAAATCAATATGAACATGCATAAATCATCAACAAGTATATATAAACATTTAATCATTCAAACATGGCATTATCATGCAAAATACTTTGGATTATCCTCAAATCAAAAACCATAAGAAAAGTGAGATGTAGTAATTATTCACCTTAGCTTTGTGATTAAAGATGTGAGATTTGAAATGAATTTGATGTTAGTTAAGCTTCATCTTTTTCTTCCTTTTTCTTGCTCTTGAAAATGGTGGCCAGCCTCTACTTAGTTTTAACTTTTTTTGCAAATGAAATGAAGTGATAACTCACGGCTAAGGGTTTAGGGTATTAGAGAGCCCTTTTTCTTATTTTACCCCTCCCTTATAACGTTAAACCATTTTTAGTTTAGTTAATTCATTTATGTGGCGCAACTACCCTTACTTAAATCAAATCTCAATCACCTAATCATCACATTATTTTATTTAATATAGTTAATTAAATTTCCTAAGTAATGTTACTAAAAATATGGGGTGTTAGAAGGTAGTCCACTTATTGCTTGATTTGTATGCATACATGATATTGCTTTATTGTTTTAACCAGTTTTGGTTACTGGTTAAGATTTACAAAAGATATGTTTTTAAAAGGATATTAGTGAGGAGAAACCCATTTTTCTAAGAGATGTGGTCTCGTTTAATATCGGATAACCGAGATGTATAGTATTATTCACACCAGGCTTTATGTCTGACACAAAGTTTATATTTTTCTCCTTAAACTCTCGGGTGCTCAATTTTGATTTAGTAGGATGAGAGTTATGGATTTATATGTTTTAGTAGGTGGATAAATAAAGCTTCCGGAGATGAGCAGGAGGCAGATGTTTAGCTATCTAGGAGTTATTTTTTTATTTCGATGTGTTGTGTTAAGTTGGTTATAACTATTTAGTACTCTTGTCAACCAAGGGGGCATCTTCATATGTCGCTCTTGGCATATTTATGTAATAATTATATTTGATCTAAACTTGGGAAATGACATGGGATTATGTAATTTGGATATGAAACATGTTTTGTGAAATGTAACCAGAAATGTTGTTTTTGAAATATGCGATTTTATTTCATATTCATGTGTTTTTGATATTATGATATTATTAGCATTACCATATTTTGTCGTCGATAGTTAATACTAAAGTTAACCACAGCATCTGCAGCATCTGTACCTTATTTATTTTGATTTTCAAGCTAAAGTTTTATTCGATCCGGGTGTCGCACATTCCTTAATATCTAAAGTATTCATTACTAGAATTACCAATTGAGCAACTAACAAATCCCCTTATAATAGACAACTTAGTAGAAGGAGAAAATGAACTTAGAAGTATATGTAAGAATTATCCTCTTTATATCGAAGATAAGAAAATGCCCATGGATTTGTTCCATTTCCTAATGATCTATTTTGATCTTATTCTTTGAATTGATTGGCTTTATAAACATTATGCCAAACTAGATTGTCATGACATGACTATAACCTTTTCCATTCGGGGATATGAGACATTTATATATTCAAGTAACCAATTTGGAAATGCATTCATATCTAAATATGTAGCACATATTGACATTAAAGATGCAGGCTAACAACTAGACCAAAACAAAGTTGTCAGTGAATTTGAAGAAGTATTGAGGGAAATAGCAGGGTTAGCACCAAAATGAGAAATTGATTTTGTATCGAATTGGTCCCTAGTACAAATCCAATAGAAAAAAACTTATCGTATGGCTCCAATAGAAAATCAAGAAATAAAGAAGCAAATTTCAAGAGTTAGAGGATCAAGGATTTATCAGACCACGTAAATCATCTTGGGGAGCTCTAGTATTTTTCGTAAAGAAGCCTGATGGGTCCCTACAATTATGTACCAATTATCGAGAACTAAATAAGGTTATAATTAAGCATAAGTATTCATTAGCTTGGATTGATGATCTATTGATCAACTCCAAGGAGCTAGCATATTCTTAAAGATAGATTTGAGGTCTGGTTATCACCTGTTAAGGGTAAGGGAAGAATATATTTCAAACATAGCTTTCCAAACACGTATGGACATTTATGAGTTTTTGGCCATGCCTTTTGGACTAACTAACACACGGTAGTTTTTATGGACCTTATGAATCGTGTGTTCCATCCTTACCATGACCAATTGCCATAGTATTTATTGATGATATCTTAACTTAATCTAAGTCAAGAGAAGAGCATGAGAAAGATTTGCACATAACTTTTCAAACATTAACGGAGCACTAGTTGTATGCAAAGCTAAGTAAATGTGAATTTTGGTTGGAAGAAGTAAAATTTCTCGGGTATGTTATTTCAAAATATGGGATAGAGTAGACCTATGAAAAGGTGAAGCAATTTTGAAATGGAGTCCTCCAAGAACACCTTCAGAGATTCATAGTTTTCTTAGACTGGCTGGTTATCATAAAAGATTTATTTAAAACTTGTCAAAGTTAGCAGCTCCACTAACTAAGTTAACACAAAAGGAGACAAAATTTGTATGGAGTGAGAAATGTGAGGTGGTATTTCATACACCGAATAGAAAAGCTAACTGAAGCACCAGTTCTAATATTACCAAGGAGTGAAGAAAGATACAAAATATATTGTGGTGCATGTGGTCAACGATTAATAGTGTTTTGTTGTAGGAAGATAAAGTTATTGCTTAAGCCTCTCGAAAATTAAAGAAGCATGAAGTAATTTATCCAACTCATGACTTGGAATTGGCAATAATAGTGTTTGCATTAAAGATATGGCGACACTGTCTTTATGGCGAACAATTTGAAATTTATTCTGACCATAAGAGTTCAAAGTATTTATTCTCTCAAAAGGAACTTAATATGAGACAACGAAGATGGATGGTGTTTTTGAAGGACTACAACTTCACAATATGTTATCATCCTAAAAGGCCAACGTGGTAGCAGATGCATTAAGTCAAAAATCAAATGAAATATTGCTAACCCGATGATCATGGAATAGGGAGCTTTGGAAACTTTAGTAGAAATGAATGCTCAACCTAGGATGGGTAATCAAATAAATACTGAAAGAAAAACCCTTATATGTAATATGGTCGTTCAGCCTACTTTAGTTAGTGGACCTATACAAGCCCAAGGACAAAATGGGAAATTAAAGGATTGGTTTACGAAAAAAAGACACGAACCCAGTAGATTGGAAGGTAGGAAATGACAAAGGATACATATATTGAAATACACTTACATGCTAAACCAAGTAAAATTGAAGAATGAAATTCTAAATGAGGCACATCGTTCAAGGCTCACTATACATTTTGGAAGTACGAGGATGTATATGGATCTAAATTGTCAATTCTGGTTAAATGGAATGAAAAAGGAAGTTGCAAGATTCATTTCAACGTGCCTCACATGCCAACAAATTAAGGCCGAAAAACCAAAACCATATAGTCTATTGCAACCGCTTCTTACTACAAAATGGAAATGGGAACAAATTTCAATGGATTTTATTCTGCAACAATTGACAAATTAAGTAGGATCCACTTAAAAGAAATTGTTGTTGAATATGCTAATATGTGATTTTTGTTTGATGATAATATATATATATATATATATATATATATATATATATATATATATATTCATTTAAATGTATTTGTTATTGTTCTATTTTATTTTTCACATAATTAAATAAATATTTGATGAATAAAATAAATAACACAGAATCATATTCAAACAAATATTTTATTACAAATTCAAATAATACAAATTTAAGCTCTCACTATACATTTACACATTGTCATTTTACAATACAATTTCGAATACATCACAAATTTCAATTTATAATTTATCATCTCACTACATAGCACTCATTCACTCGTATTTGTTCTTCAACTCTATTCCAGTTTGTATGCAGCATCCGAATTATCTGCAAAATAAACGCTGATGCAGTAAAATTGAAAAAGAAATATTTTGCAGTGTACAATAAAAGCGTGTGTTTGAAAATGTTATTTTCCTTAGTTATTTGGGTTGTTTGTCATCATTTATTTTGAACTCATCTTACACGAGTATCTTGTAATATGCACAATGTATCACCGTACAAGTCACAAGGCCATGCACACCGATATACACTTGATAATTGCAGGGACAGGTGAGCACAAGGTCAAACCTAAACCAAAGCCTAGATTCAACTCGAGTGCATATGAGTCTCGTGAAAACACAAACTGGTACAACAAGATATATACACAAAGACAAGTGTATCAAGACTTCAAATTCAAAGAAAATGAACTGTACGGACTCAAAGGCACTTCAAGACCAATGCGAGCTAGCACTTCAACTGAGAATGTAACTCAAGGACATGAGTGTCAACTACACAAGAAACAGACCAGGCCAGTGCAGTTAAAACATAGTGGTGAACTGGATGGATGTAGAAAAATGAAACACAGACTACATGGGGAACAAATGCTCAAGAACTACTATAGTAAACACGCATGAAGATACACATGTATACATATATATGTATATATACATATACACAACAGCCTCAACCATTCAGACCACGCTAACAAGACCAATGAGTTCAATGCGAAGCAATGCAAGGCCTACACACTTGAACAACACATATGCCACCACATAATCTAACCTAATCAGAACGCCAGAATAATGGACAGAGGATACAAACGAAACAACATGACATACAAACCAAAACTCCATATTGATTTATAAGCATATGGTCAGATACAAGGCAGTACATGAAGCAACATAGCAACAATGACTCAAGTCCAAAAGTATGTAACATGAAGATCTCACACAATCAACAAGAACTCAGACGAAGACTCAGGTGATAGCCAACAAGACAGAAGCTCAAAGTCACAAGGGTAACATGAACCGAAAAAGCTCAAAGAATCAAAACAACAAGTCCAGACTGCAAATGCATGAAGTGAAACAACCATGAACAATAAAATGAAACCGAGTACTCAAAACAGCCAGTAGCTACAAACTCAAGTGAACAAGAGATTCAGTCAAAAATGCACATGAAACATAGATGCATGCATACACATGAAACTGGAATTGATGCCAATCTCACTCACACACACACACACACACACACACACATATATATGCGTGTGTGTATACATGGAAATACCCGGTAAACAGTTTCGAGCAAGGGAGCTGCTAGCTCAATGACTAGAAACATCAAGTTAGCCTCAACATTTACAAGTTTATATGAAGTGTCATATACACATGTATACATATATACATATATATGTATACATGTATATAGTTCAAAAAGCATCACACCACATGTACAAGGAATAAAGTAATGGCACTTAGGCATGCATGGTTGGTCATATGCACAACAAGCTCCAGACTCAAAGAAATGGCATGTATCAAGACAACCAGACTTTGTGATTCCAGAGAACAGAGACATCGTTTGAGAGGCATGTACAAAGCGGCAGATCTAGACTACAATTTCATCAATGTAGACCAGTTCAATAATGCATGCAAACAACCAACACACAAGGCCTGCAACCAACTGTGTAAAGTCCAAATCAATGGCCACATGAACCTACACCAAACTCAATACATAGATGAAACAGTGGAACATGATGAACACAGAACCAGACAAGTTTACAGTTCTACAAAACAATGAAGTAGCAGTTCGATGAACAAGTCAAGGTCAAAAAGAAAGGAGCTAATTTGAATTCGTGGAGTAATTCGAACAAGTCAATCAAAATTTACCCAAAAAATTATCTCAAAAATTAAAATGCCGAAGTCATAGGAAAAAGAACAGAACTGACATGAAAGTTATTCAAGAAAATTCAACAATGAATAAGTCAGAGATCACAACACTCCTTCGATTAAAAAATCACGGCCAAAGTAAATTCATGAAAAATTCAAACAGATTTATACGAACAAAAATTTAGGGATTTTATCCCTATAAATTAAACCTGTTACATCATCAGCAAATACATGAGTTTGAGCCTAAGAAAATTAACAGAGCAATCAAGTCGTGCTTAATTAAAATCGAGAAGGGTCAAAAATCCATTACCAATTTCGATCCATTCGAACTCATCACTTGAAGCGGCTGTGAAAGAATTAAACTGATCGAAGAAGCTTCAAATTGAATTGAGAGTATATCAGAGGATTCGAGCTTATAATCTCCATTCAGCGACTTCGATTTTGAGCAAAGGCCCAAAATTACGCAAGCCCTATTTTTCCAAACTAGAGTGATAAAGAGAACAAGGCGGCCACGATAATAAGAGAAAAATATCCAACATTTATCTTTTAACTTTTGGGCCGGTCATTTTTATTTGGGCTTCAATATATAATGTAGGGTTTTGTCTAGTTATTGTTATAGTTTTATTCTTTAATCGAATTTACTTTTATATTTTGGTGAATTTCTAGTTTTGTTACTAGATTACGAACTACGATGGTGTAGTTCCAGAATTCGTAACTCACTGGCTGAGTTATGACAGGGTTTTGAGCGTAGAGTTAGGTTAGTCATTAGCGGGTGTTGCAAGTTTACGTGTGTAAGCGTCTGACTACTTAATTTCTAGTAGAAACCTTGGGGGTAGCACATAGGCAGGGTTTTTCTAAAGTTGGGTAAATCTGTGTTGTTCTATTTCAGCTTTTATTATTCTGCTATAATCTATGCTGAAATTATTATATATATTTCCGCATTAATTTTTGCTATTATTAGTATCACCCTATTCACCCCTCCTTTAGGGTGAAATCGATCCTACAAGTGGTATCATAGCTAGGAATAAAAACCATTTTTTGTTTTAAAATTTGATTTTCCAAAAACCAATTTTTGTCTTAAAATTTTGATTTTTTAAATGTCTTCTTTTAATAATGCTTTTGCTGAGGGTCAGTCCATAGTTAGGCCACCAATGTTTAATGGTGAATATGAACATCGAAAAAATACAATGAATTTTTTTTTGAAAACTATCGATGCTTGGAATATTTTTGAGATGGGATATAGGACACCAACTATAATGGTAGATAATCAAGAAATTGAAAAACCGATGGATTGGTGGACAAATCTTGAAAATAAACTACAAAATGATAATGCTAAAGCTATGAATTCTATTATATGTTCATTGGATCAAATTGAATTAAATCGTATCTCACATTGTCTAGCTGCACAGGAAATTTGGCACATACTTAAAGTGACTCATCAAGGAACCTCCCAAGTTAAAGAATCTCGCCTAGCCATGCTTAGTAGCGAATATGAGAACTTCACAATGGCTAAGGATGAAAATGTCAAAGAGATGTATGGACGAATTTCTAATCTCATATACAAATCAAATGCTCTCAGAATACCATACACAGAATTGGAAATAGTCCGAAAAATCTTCAGAGTCCTTGCACAAAAGTTTGAAGCAAAAGTTACCGCCATTCAAGAATCAAAGGATTCAAAACAAGTTGAAGTTTAAGAACTCATTGGAAATCTCACCATTTATGAGTTGGAAATGAAATTCAAGGAAGAATGTGGAGGAGGCGATACTAGAAATAATTCAATAGCTCTTAAAGAAACAACTGAAAGTGAAGATGACAACGATGATGGTGCAACAGAACTAGCACTGATAATAAAGAAATCCAAAAGGTGGAACATAAGTATGGAAATCCATCTCTAAATCAACAACTGAAAAGAAGAATAGTCAAATTTCTAGACAACTCAGAAGAGCAGGAGATCATCTGTTACAACTGCAATAAACCCGGTCATATCAACCCAAATTGTCCTTAGAATCGACTCAACCGAGGAAAGAAACTGAAAAGGTGAAGTTTTGAAGCTACTTGGGATGAAACTGATGAAGCTGAAAAAAACACTGACAATGAGAGTGAAAAAGAAAATTTGTGTCTTTAAGGAGAAACAACTGACAGTGATGATGACGAGCCTAGCGAGGTACCAAAACTTACTCATTCGGAATTACTTATATATTTTCATGAAGTAAATGGATGTTTTGAAAGACTTAGGGATAAATATGCTAAAATTGAACCACAAAGAGATAGTTTGATAGAATTAAATAAACAACTTGATCAATTGGTTAAAAACTAACAAAATAAGAGCCCTAAGTGTGATAAGTGTCCTTCACTTGAAGAAGAAATAAAAAATAAAAAATAAAAATTAAATCACTTGAAAATCATATTCTGATTTTGAAAGAAAGTGAATACACATGGAGAGAAAATTCTATTAAAAAGTGCGTGTTATCGAATGAAAATGAATCTCTCAAAACACAAGTCCAACAATTGTCTAAAACTTTAGGAAAATTTTCCAAATGAGAAAGATCGCTAAATATGTTATTATGGAAGCAAACTGTCAATACTATAAGAGAAGGACTTAGGTATACTCAATCTGAACGCGTTAGAAGTGAAATTAATAAAGTCAATTCCAAGTGCACGATTTGTGGAAAAACTGGACACAATCATAATAATTGCTAGTATGGACCCAAACACGTGAAAACCATACCAATTTGGGTTCCAAAAGGCACGAATATTAAATCCCTTAAAGTCAACAAATCTGGGTGCCAAAAGGAACAGATATAAATTGTCTTAGGTTTATACAAATATATTTTTCAAAATATTTTATCACTAACATCCATGGACCTATAAAAACAAATAGGTTACAAAAATCTTATCTTGTGTAGGTGTGGTGGCAGGCTAAGGAACAACAACAGTGTCACATGGATTCAGGCTATTCCAAGCATGCGACGGGCTACAAATCAATGTTCCTTATCCTAGTACAAAGGTGGTAGAGTCGCAATTGGTAATAACGAAAAATTATCGTAAAGGTAAAATAGGTAATGGTACATTTGTCTTGAAGGATATATTAAATGTTGAAAATCTACACCGTAATCTGATTTAAATCAGCCAGTTATATGATAAGGAAATGAATGTTGATATTGATTCTGAATTATGAAAATATGTTGACCAGTCATCTTTTCATCCTCAAACTAATTCATATAGATTCAGCCAACAAGGTTGGCGCAGTTGGTTGATGGTCCGGACTGCGTGATCGAAGGTCACGAGTTCGAGCCCCGAAACTGACAACCCTGTAACAAGTACCCGAAGTATGTGTTTGGCAGGCACATACTTCCCTAGAGTTTACAAGCGAAGCTTGATTCTCTAGGTAATTCAAAAAAAAAAATTCATATAGATTCGTTTGGACTAACGATATTGAAAGCTTGGGTGGTAAGAGATAGCGTCTTGTGTTGGTTGATGATTACTCTAGGTACATGTGGATATCTTTGTTTATCTTACTGCTTCTAGATCTGACACTATGTTCACTAGTTGTTTATGCACACATTTTCAATCAAATCCTTAAGGAATCATATTTTAAAAGCTGTAAAATGATATTTGTTGCACACTTCATGGTTTGGTCCCTGATATCTATCTAATGATAACTTTGAGTCAAAGGGGAATTCAGATGCAGATTACAACGGCAGCCTAGTTAATAGAAAAATTGCTGGTAGAACGTGTTTTATCTAGAAACATTCATTAGTTGCATCACATTTTCAGAGAAAATATCTTCATATTTTTCATTTCAACTGATTTTCAATTAGTAGACATTTAAAAAAAACATTTCTAGAAAATAGTTTTAGTTGACTTTGTTTCAGATTAGACATTTTAGAAATTTGATTTTGTATTTGTTTTTGGATTTGATTTTAAATGACTACATTAACTAATCTAACTCCCTATTGATTATCAAAAAGATAAATAGTGATTGAAGTAGTGATGAGTGTCAATATTAATCATATATTATGACTCAAGACAGTATATTTAGTAAACTTCTTTAAAAAATTAAACAAGATTTATAATTACTTTTGTTGGTAAAAATTCCATGACCATCTCTATTTCTATTATATTTCTAATGACCATCTGTAACAACCGGCATATTTTACGATTGTATATTTAAATATAACATCGTTAGTCGGATTTTTTAGTTCGAAATGCTACTTTTTGCAAACAGTCAAATTAGGACTCGAAACCACTTCCATTGAGTCCAAAATGGTGTTTGCAACCTTTTTGAGTATAAACATTGATATATTTGGAGCTAGCTAAAATTTCGACCTTTTCATTTAGGGCTTTGGGTTTGAGTTTCAGCCCATTAACCTAACATATCAACCCAACTCCACTCCACTCCTCTTTATTACTTCATAATATTTCCTATAACTTAAGCTTTAGCAAAAATGGTAGTGGAGATGGAAATTAAAATACTAAGCCCTAGTTTCTTTAGAAAATCCAAGTTTTAGCTCCAAATTTAAAGAGAAGCTTAGGTAAGTATCTCCTTCTTCTTCTCCATCTCAATCTCTCTCCAATTTCAGAAATTTCCTATAACCTAATTTGGGAAATTATTGCTTTTGATCTTAGTTTGGAGCTTCTGGAGTTGAGATTGAAGAGTGGTTGATCCTCCTTTGTTTTCAAGCTTCTTCCTTCTTGTTTTTGTGTAAATGTGAGTTTTTTAACTCACATCTACGTCTATAACTTTCATTGTTGTTAGGTATGAATTCCTAACATCTATTCATGTTCATTTGCTTTTGATTTGAATTGATTTGGTGAATTTTTCAAGTTTGGTGTTTTGAAGTCAAAATCTTTAAAGATCCTATCTTGGATGTTTGAACATGTTATTTGTGGCGTATCGAAGAGCCTATAGTGTTGGGTTGTCGATTGGCATAAATCCCTGGCATCCCTCGCACGTTCGATCACATTTCAGTTGGATTTGCCTTTTTTATCTAGGCTGTTTTTTTACCTAGCAGAAACTTTCAAACGTTTGAAATTAATTTCAGACGTCTGAAACCAAATCCAGACGTCTGGTTGAAAAATCCAGACGTCTGAAAAGGGGTCTAGAAGAGGCAGAAACCAAATCCAGACGTCTGAAATCAAATTCAGACGTCTGGTTGAAAATTTCAGACGTCTGAAATGGCCCAGGGATTAAAAATAAAATAGAGAAAGACACATATACTTCCAGAACCTAGGGCCAGACGTTTGGAAACACCTACCAGACGTCTGGAACTGTTGATTTTGCCTAATTTGCCTATTTTTGAGTAAATTTCCAAGGATTATTGATTTTTGTTGATCCGGTTGGTTGTTATCACTTATTATCGACTTTAATGACTTCTTTTTTATTGATTTTTGGGAATATCCATTTTGATGGGTTTGGTATCGATTTCTTTGGATTTAATTCACGTCTTCGTATGTGAATTTTTGGTGATTGATTGTTTCTACAATAATTTCTATGGTTTGTCACTTTAAAAATGCAAAGGTTTCTATACTAGTAGTAAATATTCAAACTCTTTCATCAAAACGATTTCAACATTTACATTCAATATCAAACTCGCTTTTAAAACCGTTTTTCCAATCTATTAGTATAAACAAACATTTACCTCATTCGTTCGAGAAATCCAATTAAACGACTTAGCAAAACAAGTGGTATGAAACGCTTGTGTTTACTTTGTCGGTTAATTCTTAGACTTGTTCAATTGAAACTCTTGTGACAATTTTCGAGTGGAGATCTACAATTTGTTCGTAAATATTTAAGTTAAGCCAGTGGTTATAGGACATGAAGCTAAACTCATTTATTTACTAGCTTAGTGTAATTTACACTTATCTATCAATGATGATCATTTTATGGTTTAGACTAGCGTTATGCGATGTCTCTCTTTGTCCACGTGGGGGACTGTACCTCGTTCTTTTGAGCTTCGTCTCATTTCTTTATGGGCTAGCGACCCATGTCCTTTTATAGTGCTCGGTTCATCGGACGTACCGTTATTGTACCGCGTCGATGTTTCGGCTTATCTGGATCAATGGATGTACCGTTATTGTACTGCGTCGATGTTCCGGCTTATCTAGATCAATGGATGTATCGTTATTGTACTACATCGTTGTTCAGATTTATCAGGTTCATTGGACGTACCGTTATTGTGCTGCGTCGATGTTTCGAATTTATGGTTAGCGACCGTGGGGTAGCGACCCGTTTGTGATGCACGTGTTAGTGAGTTTTCATGCTCCCGTTTGTGATAGACCTCCCCCTTATGTTTTCTGGATTTCTAACTGATGATTTCAAGAATTTGTGTTTCACCAATTTTTGCGATTGGCATTGACATTTTTGTCAATATTTGTGGTTCGGTGAATAAAATAAAGAATATGACATTCTTTTTGGTGTTTTGAGATTCTTGAGACATTGTATGATTTTGTTGTTATTTAATGTATACTTGTCACAGTATGGAATTATTGTTATCATACGTTTTTGGTTATATCTCTTCTTATACCTCATTTTTATATGATATTTACAGCTAGATTGATCCGTTTATTATTTTCTTATTAAATAATACTCGGGTCAGACCGAGATGTTACAGGTGCTTCTGCTTGACTCCTTATTTGTAGCCATCATCTGACTTTTGTCTAACTACATTGGATTGGTAGTTTTTGATGTTATACATTTGAGATAGAGACTCCTTGATGTATACATATTCTTTTATCTTGCACTTGTACCTATTCTTTTGTGATATTGTGGATCTTGTTTGACCACTACTCCGATGTACACTTTTATGTGTTATATTCATATCTGTTTCCGCCTTTGAGATATGAAAATCTGTGACTGATTTATGTTATGCTTATTTCTATATTTGTTTTCGAAGACCTCATAGCCACTGTGTAGTTTCTTTGTGTTTGTATTTGATATGTCGGATTTCCTCTTGAAATGAAATGCATGTTGTTCTATCTAACATATCGGTGCTCGCACAAAGAAATTACACGGATGGTCGCTCCTCAACAACCTTATTCTTTGTGCTAGTTGACAGCATTACTTCATAGTGTCCTTGGCTAGCGTGAGTATAGAGGTGGGGCGTCACACCATCGCTCATTAAAATACAATATGGTATGTCAAAATGTAGTATTCAAAATGGGAAATTATTCGTTTTTATTTTATTTTTTAGCAATAAAAACATCCAGAATATTCTCTCATTTAAAAGCCCTCATGGTTATGCATGAGTGAAGTACTTAGAATATTTGTTTATGTGCTTTCATGCTCATTTAAAAGTCCTCACAGTTATGCATGCATGGAACACATATCAAAATTGATGATTATATAAACGAGTTGATTATAATCCCATTAGAAAGTCCTCACGGTTATGCGTGGTTAGAAGATGCTTGAAATTCGTTCTTTTATATATTAAAATTAGGAATACTACTAATCTCATTTAAAAGTCCTAACGGTTATGCATGGTTAGTCAGTATTCAAATCCCTGATATAAATATACCATAAATAGACACGACTATAGGTATTTATATGCCGATGTCACCCCTATCACTCTAAAGTGGAATATGCACCTAACAGAGTATTTATGATTTTTGTTTGATTTGTTATTGAAATTTAATATTTATACTGGATTGGGTATTAATATTGCATTAATGTTTATCATTTTATCTCTATTTTTCTAACACTATTACTCTTTTGCTGATAACAAAGGGGGGAGAGAGAAGTTAAGATTTTGGCAAATAAGTCAAGTCATATTTTTTATTTGCATACTCCCATCTATATTCATTTGCATATTTTTATTCATTTTCATGCATATATAATGGGGAGCTTTGTTGTAGAGAGGGAGCATTCAAATAGGAGGAGCAAATAGAATTCATCTATGGCCAAATACATTTAATAAATTCGACATCTTAATATATGTTTGTTATCATCAAAAGGGGAAGATTGTTGAATATGTTAGTATATGATTTTTGTTTAATGATAGTAAACACACACACACACATACACACACACACACATATATATATATATATATATATTCATTTAGATGTATTTGTTATTGTACTATTTTATTTTTCACGTAATTAAATAAAAATTTGATGAATAAAATAAATAACATAGAATTCATATTTAAACAAGTATTTTATTACAAATTCGAATGGTACAAATTTAAGCTCTCACTATACATTTACACATTGTCATTTTATAATACAATTTCGAGTATGTTAGCGCCAAAATTGGTCACTAACACCCAAATCCAGATGAAAGCATCAAATCACAGCCACAGATCACATATTGAATGTATGTAGAGAGTATAAATATGAGGAACAATAAAAATTAAATAACACAGAATTTATAGTGGTTCGGCTGACACCGACCTACGTCCACTCCATAAATTTTCTTTTTATTGATGTTAGAATCAATTATAGTTACAATCCAGAGTTTCTAGAACAACAATGGAAGAGTAGCCTTAGTAGGGAAGCCGAATGAGAATCCCTCTTTCTGAAGCCTCACATGTTGTAATTATAGGCAAATCCCTGATTACCGGGATTCTTGAGTGGTCCAGGCCCATCAATACCCCAGCCGATCCAGACTCTTCATTCCGACGGATCCGAAGCTTTCCACGAGTCGATCCCATCCACTCATGTTGATCTGAAGACTAACACATGACGACCCGAAGCAAGTGAGCTACGACTTGAAGCTATCGACCCCATCCAATATGCCGATCCCCTTGCTCACCAATCCATAACCAAACTACCGAGTTTAGCCGACCCACTCATGCCGACCGGCCAATGTTGACCCTCACATGCCGACCCGCTTTGACCGAACCACCTCAATGCCGATCCACTCCAACCGATCACTATCCTTGCTGCCGATCAAAAATATACCGATCCACCTTCAATGCCGACCCATCCAAATGCCAAGCCACCTTCAATCACGACTTATCCAAAGCCGAGCCACCATCAATGCTAAACCGTCCAAGTGCCGAGCCACCTTGATGCCCGACCGACCCATGCATGATCTCCTCTCCTTGATCGATCCAAACCTCCCAGGCCAAACAACACCATGTAGACCAATCCATGCTAGCTCTCCACTCCTCGACCGATCCATACCTCCCAGGCCGAACGACACCATCTAGACCGATCCATCCATGACTGATCATCTCTCCATCCAGCTGGCTCAAACTCATCGTATTCCAATTTTGACGAATGAGAAGTCGATTTAGTTAAATTCGCCTGCTCGTGGCCTTGCCAAAAGGCGGGTTAACATTTTCCCTCCAAAAAAAGCCTTGCCATTAGAAGGTGTGTTTTGAATAGCCTCAAATCCGATATTCGAAGTCATTATTCCATTCATTATAAGGCAATTCCGTCCATATCTGATAGTCTACTCCGCGACTGTTCCATGTCATTATTCAATTCTGAATCGATCCCATATCCATTAACCGAATCCATAATCTCTCTAGATCGTTTTATCTGAGTCCAGGACCTCTTTGGGTCCTGTAGTCTAAATCAAGGACCTTGCCGGTGTTAAATCTTAAGTGGGGACCTCGCCGGGTCCTAAAACCCATATCTAGGACCTCATTAGGTCCTTATCCAAATCCGTAGTTGTTCGAAGCCAATATTTAAATCCATTTCTTACCTTGTAAGTCAGTAATCGAATCCTACGATCTCTCTAGATCGCTAACGGCCTCTTTGGACCCTTGCTAAACTCGATCCAAACTTAACGATTGAATGGGCAGATCTTGTCGCGCTCCGGTAAAGCAACCTATCCCCTGCATTCCGGTTCAACGTCCCTGAACATTAAGTGATGCCCTGATCCTCCTGGACCGATGTTAGCGTCTTCGAGCTCTTATTGGATCCCATCCTATCACTCTTCGGTGAAGGGGAAACAACGTCGAGTGAGATGATCCTGTCGCTCTCTGGCGAAGTAGCGTCACTCCCTACAATCCGGTTGAATGTCCCTGAACATTAAGCGATGTCATGGCCTAAGTCCTAGACCGATTGTAGCCTCTCCAGGCTCTTGTTGGATCCCATCCTGTCACTCTCTGGTGAAGGGGAAACAACGACGAGCAAGCCGGTCCTGTCGCTCTTCGACGAAGTGGCATCGCTCCTTACACTCCGTTTCAGCGTCCATGTACATTAACCAATTAATTTTCAACATCCCATAACTCTTCGGTTAGGTGTTTGTTGCATAAAACCAAAATCCATTTATAAAACCCAGGATCCAAATGTCCAACAAGAAAAACAGAAAAAGCTAAAGGCTGCCTCTCCGGGCAAAGCAACCCAATACCATCTCAAAGCATGTGTGGGGATCACTCTGGTTCCCTTACATGTGTTAGTGGCATAGTTGCTGTTTATTTTTATTTTTAATACAAAATCAGAAAATATTATTTGATGACTAGAGTCTAAATCCTAAACTCGGTCCCTGCAATCGCGATCAGAGGATGACTCGTCATGACCCCATTCCAGGGTCGTTCCTGTTTAATCTAAGCGGTAGCTGCTCGTGTTCTACTGCTCTAGTCCGATTCCTTATGTACTGTGGAAAACTTCCACTTCTAACTTGTTCCTCCACCACATCCTTCAGGTGGCGGCATTCATCTGTGGAGTTCCCTTCCAGCTCATGGAATAGGCAGTACTATCCGCTCTTGCATTCCCGTTCAGTGGGATCCCTCGTAGGTGGTTTCCGATATGGGAGTTTCCCCAAAGTGTCCAAGTAAATTCATTACAAATTATCTGTTAAATCCACATACGTCACGAATTTGGTTTCTTGAGCTCTCCTCCGTTTGTCGGAACCACCAGATCCATCATCCAGCTTACGCTTTCCTTTATCCAGTCTTCGTCCTTCATTAGATGGTCCTTCGCCCTGGACGGCGTTTATCTCCTGCCTTTCGGCACGTGAATCCTCTAACCGAATGAATCTTTCCACCTCATAATAGAACTCTCCAAGATCTTATGGTGGATCCCGTTTTAATGAATCCTTGAGTTCCTGCCTTCTGCAATCCCTGCAACCGTCGCCATCAAAATCATTGATGGATTCGGACAATCTATCGAAGCCACAACTACATTAAATCGCATTAGAAAACCTCTCACGGACTCTCCTGTCCTCTGCTTCATCGTTGCCAGTGTCATTACATTCTTGGGTCGCATCACGTGGACCCTGAACTGCCTCATGAAGCGTTCCACTAGCTCACCCCATTAACTGATCGATCCATTCTCCAACTGCTTGAACCACAGTGCGACCAAATCCGTCAAGTATAAAGGGAAACATCTTGCTATCACCTCCTGTGATGCCTCTAGCACTTCCATATGTCTAATGTGATTGGTTACATGCATAGTTGGATCTGATTTTCCATCATAAGCCTCCAATGTCGGGAGTTTGTATTCTGGAGGGTTCCTTGCATTCCTAATTTCCAGAGTGAACGAACTTCGACTGACTTCCTCCAACCCTCTGCTCGATAGTCCTCCGCTCATAATCCTTCTTATTAATCCAGCCATCTGCTCGTCTCCATTCGGGGGGTATTCCTCTGTTCGTATCTCTACCTTGCCCCCCATGTCCAAGGGGTGCTCTGGGTAGTACTCTTCATGTTGGCTATTTACGTTCACGTTGGTCCCTGCTCCCTGAGCTTCATTCACCACTCTCCCAGTATCCAATCCCGGAGATCTGCCCCCAGGCCTTTGTTGATTTCCTTCAATCTCTCCAGTCTGGTTCTGGTTTTGACCTCCAGGAACTTCTACAGCTCCAGTTCCTTGTTCTACATTGTCAGCAGCCGCGGTTGGTCCATTCCATTGACTTTGTGCTCCAACTTGTCCAACCTGTCGAAGTAGATTCGGTATGATGTCCTCCTGCCTTTTTAACATCGTCTCCATCTCGTCTCTAGTAATATAGATTGAGGCCTGATTAGCTCTATAGGAAGCCTCTTGACTTCCTTCATGCTGACTCCTTCCCGCCTCTATCTCCTTGTCGATTGCCTAGCCATAATCTCCAGATACGAGTTCCTAAGTCTTTAAACCCAAAATCCAAGCTCTAGAATTCCCGAGTGCTAGCTTTCTCAGTGAAAGCACCAAAATGTTAGCAGCAAAATTGGTCAATAACATCCAAATCTGGATGAAAGCACCAAATCACAGTCATAGATCATAGATAGAATATAGGTAGAATATATGTAGAGAGTATAAATATGAAGAACATTAAGAATTAAACAACACGGAATTTATAGTGGATCGGCTGACTCCGGCCTACGTCCACTCCAGAAATTTCCTTTTTATTGATGTTAGAATCAATTACATTTACAATCCAGAGTTTTAAGAACAATAATGGCAGAGCAGCCTTAGTAGGGAAGCCGAATGAGAATCCCTCTTTCTGATTCCCCGCATGCTTTATTTATAGACAAAACCCTGATTAATGGGCTTCTTGAGTGGTCCGGGACCATCAATACCCAGCCGATCCAGACTCTTCATCTCGATCGATCCCAAGCTCTCCACAAGCCGATCACATCCACTCACGCCGATCCGAAGACTAACACACGCCGACCCGAAGCAAGTGAGTTGCGACTTAAAGCTATCCACCCCATCCAATATGCCGATCCCCTTGCTCACCGATCCACAACCAAACTGTCGAGTTTAGCCGACCTACTCATGCCGACCAGCGTATACCGACCCACAGATGATGACCGGCCTATGCCGACACACTTTGACTGAACCAGCTTAATGCCGATCCACTCCATCCAATCACTACCCTTCATACCGATCCAAACTATACTGATCCACCTTCAATGCCAACCCATCCAAATGTTGAGGCACCTTCAATCACGACCTGTCCAAATGCCGAGCCACCTTCAATGCCGAACCGTCCGAGTGACGAGCCGCCTTGATGCCCGACCGACCCATGCATGATCTCTATTCCTCGACCGATCCATACCTCCCAGGCCGAACGACACTATCTATACCGATCCATGCCACCACTTCATTCCTCGACCGATCAATACCTCATGGCCTTGACAAAAGGCGGGTTAACAGAGTACATCACAAATTTCAATTTATAATTTATCATCTCACTACATATCACTCATTCACTCGGATTTGTTCTTCAAATCTATTCCCGTTTGTATGCAGCATCTAAATTATCTGCAAAATAAACACTGACACAGTAAAAGAAATATTTTGCATCGTACAATAAAAGTGTATGTTTTGAAAATGTTATTTCCCTCAGTTATTTGGGTTGATTGTCATCATTTATTTTAAATTCATCTTACACGATCAGCTTCTAACATGCACAGTGTATCATTGTACATGTCACAAGGCCGTGCACACTGATATACAATTGATAAAATTACAGGAACAGGCGAGCACAAGGTCTAACCCAAGCCAAGGGCTGGATTCAAGTCAAGTGCATATGAGTCTCATGAAAACATAAACCAGTACAACAAGATATATACACAAAGACAAGTGTGTGAAGACTTCAAATTCAAAGAAAATGAACAATACAGACTCAAAGGCACTTGAAGACCAATGCGAGCTAGCACTTCAATAGAGAATGCAACTCAAAGACATGAGTGTCAACTACACCAGAAACGGACCAGGCCAGTGTAGTTAAAACAAAGTGGTGAACTAAATGGATATAGCAAAATGAAACACAACTACATAGGGAACAAGTGCACAAGAACTACTCCAGTAAACACACATGAAGATACACATGTATGCATATATACACATAGTAGCCTCAACCATTCAGACCACGCTAACAAGACCAATGAGTTCAATACGAAGCAATGCAAGGCCTACACATTTGAACAAACACACATGCCACCACACAATGTAACCTGATCAAAACACCACAACAATGGACATAGGATACAAACCAAACAACATGACATACAAACCAAAACTCAATACTGATTTATATGCCTATGGTCAGATACAAGGCAACACATGAAGCAACACACCAACAATGACTCAAGTCCAAAAACATGTAACATGAAGATCTCAAACAATCAACAATAAGACCAACTACAAGTGAAAGCAGACTCAGGTGATAGCCAACAAGACAGAAGCTCAAAGTCACAAGGGTAACACGACCTGAACAAGCTCAAAGAATCAAAACAACAAGTCTAGACTGCAAATATATAAAGATCAACAACCATGAACAATAAAATGAAACCAAGTACTCAAAATAGCCAGTGGCTACAGACTCAAATGAACAAGAGACTCAATAAAAAAATGCATATGAAACAAAGATGTATGCATACACATGAAACCAAAATTGATGCCAATCTCACACACATATGTACATACATATATGTATGTATGTATATACATGAAAATACCCAGTAAAACAGTTTCGAGCAAGGGAGCTGCTAGCTCAATGGACTAGAAACATCAAGTAAGCCTAACGTTGACAAGTTTATATGCAGTGTCATATACACATGTATACATATATACATATTTATGTATACATGTATATAGTTCAGAAAGCATCACACCACATGTACAAGGAATAAAGTAATGGCAGTCAGGCATACATGGTTGGTCATATGTATAATAAGCTCCAGACTTAAAGAAATGGCATGTATCAATACAACCAGACTTAGAGTGATTCCATAGAACAGAGACATGGTTTGAGAGACATGTACAAAGCAGCAGACCTAGACTACAATTTCATCAACATAGACCAGTTCAATAATGCATGCAAACAAGAACCACACAAGGCCTGCAACCAATTGTGCAAAGCCCAACTCAATGGACACATGAACACACCAGACTAAATGCACATATGAAACAGTGGAACATGATGAACACAGAACCAGACAAGTTTACAGTTATCCAAAACAGTGAAGTAGCAGTTTGATGAACAAGTCAAGGTCAAAAAGAACAAAGCTAATTGAATTCATGGAGTAATTCGAAAAATCAATCAAAATTTACCCAAAAAATTATCTCAAAAATTAAAATGCCGAAGTCATTGGAAAAAGAACGGAATCGACTTAAAGTTATCCAAGCAAATTCAACAATGAATTCAGAGATCACAACACTCGTTTGATGAAAAAATCATGGCCAAAGTAAATTCACAAAGAATTCAAATAGATTTATATGAACGAAGATTTAGGGATTTTATCCCTATAAATTAAACCCGTTACATCATCGGAAAATACATGAGTTCGAGCCTAAGAAAATTAACAGGGCAACCAAGCCATGCTTAAGTAAAACCATAAAGGGGAAAAATCAATTACCAATTTCTATCCATTCAAACTCATCACTTGATGCAGCCGTGAAAGAATTAAACTGATCGAAGAAGCTTCAAGTTGAATTGAGAGTATATCAGAGGATTCGAGCTCTTAATCTCCATTTGAAGACTTCGATTTTGAGCAAAGCGCCAAAATTACGCAAGCCCTAGTTTTCCACACTAGATTGATAAAGAGAACAAGGCGGCCACGATAATATGAGAAAAACAGCCAACATTTATCTTTTAATTTTTTGGCTGATCATTATTGTTCGGGATTCAATATATCATACAGTGTATTGTCTAGTTATTGTTATAGTTTTATTGTTTAATTTAATTTACTTTTATATTTTGGTGAATTTCTAGTTTTGTAACTAGGTTACGAACTACGGTGGTGTAGTTCGAGAATTCGCAACTCACAGGCTGAGTTGTGGCAAAGTTTTAAGCGTAGAGTTAGGTTAGTCATTAGTGGGTGTCGCAAGTTTACGCATGTAAGTGTCTGACTACTTAATTCCTAGTAGAAACCTTGGGGGTAGCATGTAGGCAGGGTTTTGCTGAAGTTGGGTAAATCTGTGTTATTCAATTTCTGCTTTGATTTTCTGCTATTATCTATGCTTCAATTATTATATATATTTCCGCATTAATTTTTATTATTATTAGTATCACCCTATTCACCCCCCTCTAGGGTGAAATCGATCCTACAATTGTCAAATTGCATGGAGTCCTAGTCACATTTGTTTTAGAAGAGACACAATTTACCTCTAGATTTTGGAAAAGTTTTCAAAAGACTTTAAGTACAAAGCTCAATATGAGTATTGCCTTTAATCCTTAAACAGATGGAAAAACAGAAAGGGTAAATTGAGTAATAGAATATATACTAAATCTTGTGTGATGAAATTTGAAAGTACTTAGGAAATACATATGCCATTAATTGAATTTGCATGTAATAATGGTTACTATGCAAGCATTGGTATGGCGCCATTTGAAGCGGTATATGAAAGTTTATATCGTTCCCCAGTTTGTTGGAAGATATAGGAGATAATAAACTACTTAGCCCTACCTAGTAATAGAAACAACGACGAAAATTACACACATACGATAACGACTAAAATCTGCCCAATGTAGGTAAAAGATCTATGCAGATCAGAGAAGGAAAGATTTGGAATATGAAGTAGGGGAACATATTTTATTAAATACTTCTCTAATAAAGGGTGTAATGCGATTTGGAAAGAAAAAGACAAAACTGTAACCTAGATTTGGCCCTTTCAAATCACTAAAAGAACAGGTAAGATTGCATCGACTTGCATTACCAGAAAAATTATCAGATTTTCATGATGTTTTCCATATTTAATGCTACGAAAGTACATTCCTGATCCATCGCATGTGGTTGATTTAAAGAACATCGAAGTTAAGAAGGGTAGCACATACATCGAACGACCAATCTGAATTCTAGACAAAAAAGTTAAGAAATTACGACCAAAGGAAATTTAATTTGTAAAAGCTCAATGGAATAATCTTGATGAAAATGAGGCATCATGGGAACTTGAGTCAGAAATGCTTAAAGAGTATCTAGAGTTATTTGAAGACTAGATTTCAAGGAAGAAATCTTCTTTTAAGGGAGGTAGAATGTAAGAATCTGAACAGCTTATTTTTTCTTGTGTTTTTTTATATACAAATGAAATAATATTATAATTATTTGAAAGATGAAATACTAAGTTACTACTCTGTTTAAAAGGCTAAAAGATTTTACAATCTGATAGACTAATTAGGTGTAACCTTGTAATATCACCTTGAGACCTGACATGACATTAAGTATGACATTTAAATAAGGTAGTGACACATAGGCCGATTAGATGTAAGCTTTTAATAACACCTTATTTATTAAAGCATGAGCTGGCATTATGCATGGCTCTTAAAATAAGGGGGTGACACATAGGCAGATTAGGTGTAAGCTTAAATTATAAGGTGTCATTATGCATGGCACTTAAAATAAGAGAGTGACACGTCGGCTAATGATGTGTAAGTTTATAAGACCACCATGCTTATTAAGGTGATAATCGAGGAGGCATGGGTCAATACATCAAAGTTTGCATGGAAAAGGATGGACAAGTGTCCATATTTGAAAAGACCAAAATACCCTTGAAGAAAGGCTATAAATAGGATGATAATTTCATTTAGTTTTCACATTTCCATAAATCTAAAAGATAAACAGAAGTAAGAAAACATGGAAGATCTTAGAGAAAGCCATGGAGCTAAACCATAGGCATAGGCCATAACTGCTAAGGTGAGGGAAACTATATAGTTTTAAAATTTCACGTTATTACATGAAGTAGTGTAACTTTTAATATGTTTAACCTATATGTTGCAATATTTTAAAAAAAATTGTATTATAGACATACCTTTTTTTTTTTTTTTTGACCTCAACCAAGTGTATATGATTTATGTTTTAGTTATTTGAAAGAAAGAATAATATATATTGATTGATGATTATAAAGTATTCTAAAGAATACTTATACATACTTATGATTTGTGATGCCTTCTGGATGGAGGCGGTAAAAGACAAAAGATCTAGGATAGTGCACTATTAATTTATTTCCATACTCTGTGTTAGGAGATAGAGTAACATCCATATTGTGTGTTAAGTGCCAGCCGTGATGCGATAATTTTTTTTTAAGGATCCAATTCCTCATTGCCTATTAAGCTTAGATCCATATGTAGTCAAATTGATTTTTTTATGGATTTCAGATGTTCCTGGTTTACAAAAGATATTTATATAAGTTAAACGAGTTTGACAAATATGGTTGGAGAAAAAATTACCTATTTTACTTTTGTAAAATTTTAATAGATTTTAAAATATGGTTTGGACATCTTAGAGAATTCAGTGATATGACTAGGATTTAGATTAAATAGCTACCTCACTAGGTCAGTATTACTCATGATGTTGCACATGAACATTTTAGATTTGGATAAGTAGAGTAAGAGATGTAACTTTCATGGAAAATTGGAAGTGAAGTATTTTTTTTTCTTTGCAAACCTTGATGTACATATATGTATAAAGTCAAAGACAAGACCTTATGTAAATTAATTTGTATTGCAAATACGAATGTATAATGTTCCTTCCACTTGAAATCATTTACTCTAAATGATTTGAGATTCTGGCATTTACCTGTGAACTTGTGACACTGGTATCATAGCACCACATTATGACGGTAGCACCCTCGAGACTGATCAAGAGTGTCGGAGCAGGGCATTACATACAGGCTCCCCTCCTTAAACAATTTCGTCCTCGAAATTGTAAGGACCACAAAATAAGCATATTAAACATGCAAACATCTGTAACAACTTATGCTAGTATACCCTACTAACTATCTAGTCTATATACAAGAAATATAGAACATACCATCATAACAACTCAGGATAAGTATCTCTAATCCTATCATGTCTTCTAAGTATAGTCTTTCTCGTTGTCACTCCATTGGACTTTCACCAGTCTTACCTTCTTATTCCTTAATTTTTTTCTCATCTCTTGCTACAACTCGAACTGATTTTCTTACTAAAGTCATGCGGTCGGAGTGATAGTAGTCTCTGGATCATGCACATACTTCCAAAGATGAGAAACACAAAACACATTATGGATACCCACCAAACTACTCGATAACTCTACTCGGTACATGGATTTTATGATCCAGTCTACAATAGGGAACGGTTCAACATATCTTGGTGCCTGTTTGCCTCACTTCCAAAATTGTACCACATCCTTCATCGATGATACCTTAATGAAAACATGATTTTTAACTAAGAACTCTAAATCTTTACACCTTTTATCTATATGACATTTTTGCCTAGACTAAACTTCCCTCGTCCTACCTCAGATTAACTCAATCTTCTTTGTGGCTTCTCTTACCATATCTGAACCGAGGACCAATCTGTCTTCGGTCTCTAACCAATATGCTAGTGATTTGCAAGGCCATCCATACAAAGCTTTGAAATCCACCATTCTTACACTAGTTTGATAACTGTTATAGGAAAACTCAACTAAGCGAAAATGGTCTTTCCATGACTCGCCAAAATCTAGTACACAAGCTCTCAACAAATCTTCAAGTACCTTATTGACTCTCGCTGTCTGACCATCTGTATGAGGGTGATAAGCAGTACTCATCTTAAGCTTGGTACCTTATACCTCCTATAGACTCCTCCAGAATTCACTGGAGAACAATGCATATTTGTCACCGACTATACTACTACGAGACCCATGCAGTCTAATTATATTCTTCATGAATAACTTAGCCAATACAGGCACCGTCCTGGTAGACTTAACAGGAATGAAATTGGCACCCTTAGTCAATCTATCAACCACAACCCATATACTCTCATTCCCCTTATTCGACCTTAGTAACCGGTCAATAAAATCCATGGGTATCGAATCCAATTTCCAAATTAGTTTATCCAAAGGCTAAAGCAATCAACTTGACTTCTGATATTCGGCTTTGACTTGCTGGCAATTCAGATATTGTTTTACCCATAAGCCTACATCCCTCTTCATACCTTCCCAGAAGACACTTCTCTTCATATCCTAATACGTCTTAGTTCTCCAATGATGAATCATAAACATTGATCAATGAAACTCCCTTTAAACTTCAGTCCTTAGGTTTCCAACATCTAGAACACATAACCGCCCCTTCTTCCTTTACCATCCCATCTAGCCAAGACTAAAATCCTTCAAATCATCAATCTCGCTTCCATTTTCTAGTCCTCTAATCGGTTCGGCTAATACAGGATCATCCCTCTGCTTTGAAGCAACCCTTTCGATCAACATTAGTTGCACTTCCAAGAAAGATAATACGGCTGTACTTTGACTAGAACTAGCAGTCGACTTTAACTGCACACTACAATTAATCAATGCCCATAGATTCTTCCATTCTATCAACACAGCTAACATCACATTCTGATGTTTCCTGCTATGTGCATCTGCAATGTTATTTCCTTTCGTTGGTGCATATTTAATACAAAAATCATAAGTTGCTAAAAAACTTCAGCCACCTCTGTTGTCTTATATTCAACTCTTTTCAAGAGAATGAATACCTCAAAGACTTATGATCTAGATATAACTCGAATCGATCTTCTAAGAGGTAGTGTCTCCACACTTTCAATGTGAAAATCACTGCTGCCAACTCCAAATCATGAGTCAGATACCTAACTTTATGTGGTCTTAGCAACCAAGAAGTGTAGGTAATCAATTCACCCTTTTGTATCAATACAGCTACTAATCCAATTCCATACGCATCTGTATACACCACCATATCTTCGTTCCCATCTGGAAAAACTAACATGGGGGCATTGATCAACAAATGCTTTAACTTAATGAATGCACCTCACATTTATTAGACCAAATAAACTTCACGTCTTTTTGATTAGCTTAGTCAAAGGTGCTGCTAACCATGAGAAATCCTTGATAAATCTCCGATAATAGCCAGCTAATCTTAGAAAATTCTTATCTTGGTCACCATCTTGGGTCTTTTTCAACAGTTAACAACATCGATCTTGGATGGATCGACTAGCAACCCATTTTCAAAAACTACATCACCAAGTAACTTCACTTCTTTCTTCTAGAAATGACAGTTCAGAAACTTCGTTTTAAGTTGATATCGCCTCAACGTCTCAAGCACTATTCTAAGATGAATCTCATGATCTTTTTCATTCTTAAAATATACCAAATGTCATCAATGGACAGTAAAATAAACATATCCAAGTGCTCTTGGAAAATTCGATTCATCAAATCCACAAGGAAAGCCGGTGCATTATTTAATCCCAATGGCATCACTAACCAATCGAATGTACCGTACCTCGTTCGAAACACCTTTAATGGAATACTAACCTCCACCACTCTCAATTGATGGTACCCTGTCCCAAATCCAACTGGGAAAATTCTTAGTTCCACTCAATTGATCAAATAAACCATCAATTATTGGCAAAGGATATCAATTCCTTATCATCTTTTCACTCAACTTACAATAATCAATGCACCATTTTAACAACCCGTCTAGTTTCTTCACAGACACCATAGTCGTTCCCCAAGGCTAAATGCTTGGTTTAATAAAACTCTTTCATTCTAAGTCCATTAGCTACACTTTTAACTCTTTCATCTCAGTAGGTGTCATCCTGCTAAGTGGTCAACTTAGGGGTTTGGCTCCTAGTACAAGGTTTATGTGAAACACCATAGCTCGTTTTAGTGGTAGTCTTATAAATTCTCTTACAATTAAAACTTGATTCAATTCGTCTCCCACATCTGGGGCACCCAATAAAGCATAAATTTTTAGACTCGTATTCTCAACTGAGTATATTATTTGGTCACTAATATCAGGGTGTCTTAATGATATTTTCCTATCCTGACAAAATATCCTAGCATCGTATCCGCTTAACCAATCTATGCCCAAAATAATCCTAAAACCCATGAAATTAAATACTGTAACAACCCGGAATTTTCGAACCCGAAAACTCCAGATAGTTATGAAAAAGAAGAAAGGGATAGAAGAAGAAGAAGAAAAACAACATCAAATCTCACATCGCAGCGGAATAAAATATAATATATAGAATACAGTTTTAAATACAAGAAATCTGTACTGTATACATATACATACATATCATCATCAGAGTACATCAATCAATCATACATATCCATACACAGTGGAAATAATAAACAAATACGGGAATACGCTCTGTCATCCAACACGTCTCCTGAGCTCCAGCATATAACCTGATCCTGTTTAACTCGGTCCGACCCGAGCATCATATAAAACAACACCCGAGTCAGTCTGGAATACCAGCATGAGAAAATCACACTCCATTGGATTATTAAAGTTTCGAAAATCCTTTGAAAACAAAAGCATCTCGTAAGACCACGCCACAAATAAACATGTCGGGTTTTTACCTTACGATAGCTAAAACAATTTTTATTAAAGTTCTCTGATATTATTATAGTGTCTATAGAAAGTAAATAGAATCTAGCTGAAATGCTTGCATCTCACGTTTCAGCAATAGTTGGACACAATCAAAACCGTACAGGCGCTTATTGGAGATTGGATCCCATACAATGGCAGGGCTACTGGGTTACCGCCCGTCACAGTACCTGGTCTAGATCAGAGTACCGAGGAGCCACCCTAACTCCCCTGCAACACAAGACCGGAACCATTCCTTACTGAACAGTCCCAAGCAAGATCACCCCGCAGTTGGCGCGACCAACCGCCCACTAAGCCGAATAAAAGGGACATCTAGACAGGGGAAACCTCACTCTCCAGTGGGGGCTACCCACGAAGTCTTGCTGCACCTCCCCTGTTTTAGCCATTCCCGGTTGATGAGGCTTGAGGTTAAACGTTACCTTTCAAGAACGCATCACTTAGAATGCTCATCGTCCACCTGACGATGTTCTGAAAGCATTCAATCTATACAAGTTGCCCTGGGTATGGACAAACCGAATCACCGTCTTCAACTCTTCACGGTCTTTATTCGTATCGTTCAAACCGGATCGAAGTGGTTTTCGGATAATTAAATCCGATCCCGGACTCTTCGAAACAATCAGCGCGTTGTCCAATATTGATAGTCGGTTATTTAACTATCAATTAATCATTCACAAGCAACCATCAAATAATTTCCACACAATTATTTACCTCAATATCAGTCAGATATTATTCCCAACTTAACCCATTTGAAATAAATTTTCAAAGTCTTTTATTTCCATGAAATCATTTGACTGATTCCTTATACTCATTCCATTTGACTGATTCCTTATACTCATTCCATTTGACTTATCCTTTGAAAAATATCCTTTATTTCTCATTCATTCTTCAAAAATCAACTTACACTTCCCTTATAATTTCTCAAACTCATTTTCTCCACTTAATAAGATTTCTCCTAAATCTTATCCCATTTAAATTAATTTTCTTACCATCACAAGAGGATTTTAATTGGATTTTAAAAACATTTTGAAAACATATAGATTTATAAAATCAGTAATATTAAATATTAAAATTTTATATTTAGTTACTTACAAGTTTCAAAACTGGTTTTAGAAAACTTAGAGTTTATAACAAATAATAGCTAAACCTTCAAATTAACTAATTCAAAAATATTTACATTCAAATAATAGCTTATAAAAAGATTTATATAGTATAGTAATTTAAAATATTCCTTTTTAAATAAATTATAATTTTAGGAAATCCAATATCCATTTATAAATGCCTCTTATCCACATTCACCTTTGGAAATATCCTACTATTTCCATACAACCAATTTCATATCTCATTTATAAATTCCATTCATGAATTTATAAAATCTCCTTGGATTTCAGTTATTATAAGATAGTTTGATTTAAAAATCCCATCTTTATAATTTATTTCTTTCTATAAAGTTCCATATTGTCCCATTTAATAAATTCCATTCATGTAAATAAATTTCCTTTTGACTCTTAATAGAATTTCTTATTCGTAATTCTTAATAGCATCTTCTTTATTTCCTAATAAATTTTCTTTTCTTTTCTTATTAATATTTCTTTTTATTTCCTTAATAGACCTCCATTTCCATTTCTTAATATAGTTCCATTTCTTTAATCCACTTATCGATTACAATATTCCTTCAAGTATAAATTTATAATTTAAATTTCCAAAACTCAACTTTATCACATTAAGGTTTAACTTAAGTAGAAAACATACTTTTATTTCTTTTCTTCATTCTCACTTAAAGTAGATTCAAATTTCAAATAAATATTTTCTATTTGAGTTTTATTTAACTTCTTCAAAATTTATTTATCAACGGTAATAGAAATTTCAAATTTTCAACTTCTCTGTTATTCAACAGTTGATAATTCAATTATCTATAAAACCACTCAACTCAATATATTATCCTATCACAGAACAACATATATACGAAATAAAATAAATAGTTTTGAGGAATCCTGTTGGATCCCTCCAACCTGTTTCCCTGCATCCACAGATGTTAGCACATTAAAATAACAATTTCACTTCAATGTGAAATATTGCAGTATATGGGATTAATATTTCTAACATCCACTTATCTAATTATTCACTACTTCAACCATCATTCAAGCAATTCAACAATTAAATTTAAATTCAACAATACGAATTTTAAACTTAACTGAGTGAGATTAACTCACCTTTGATTTAATTGTTGCAATCCTTTCCAATCCAGATTCGTTTCCATACTCTTGACCTTGAATCACAATTTGATGATTTATTAATATTTGAACAGATCGAACAATTAATTCCTGTTTAAATAAATTTATTCTTTAACTCTAATAATTTAATTTATCTCATGATTTATTTCAACAAATACTTAAATTTCAAACTAATTCTCTTTTAACAAAAACAAATCTTTCAGTAACTAAAAATGATTAAATAAGTTTATCAAACAAGTTAATCACTATAGTACCTTATTAAAAATAAACTAGTAGATTTAAATGAGTATATGTATGTATATATATTATTTCTTATTGAAACTACATAAGTATATTTATAGAAATAACCCATATAGATTTTAAAAAATCAAACTTTCTATAAATTCCTATATTTTCCCAAAACAGAATTATTTTCTTCTCCTCTTTACCATAAAATCTTCTGTTTTAAACCCTTTCTTTATATATATATATAATACAATTTTGATTAAAAGAACAGAACATAACCCTACCTCAAGCCAATCCTTCCTCTGCTTGCTTTGTCGCTCACGTCTCCTTGTGAAGCCGTTGAAGTCGAGATGAAGTAAACCAGCATCGCACCGTCACCTCGCCTCCACCTAGTCGCCGCACCCTGTTCTCGCGCGAGCGCGCCACGGAGCTTCCTCGAATCGACCATCCATTCGATCACGCGTGAGCGTCACGACCACGCTGATCCTTGCGCACTCGTCAAAATGCTGTCGCGCCTCCATAGAAGTCGAGTTGCATTCGACTCTCAATTTTTCGCTCGTCGCCCCTAAGTTGATTTCGATTTCAAACTAGGGTTTTTTTTATATGGATGCCGTGAATTCGGCCTTGAAGAGAAGAATGGGAAAAAGGAGAGAGGCTGATCGAAAAAGAGAAAGGGGGATTTCGCACATGAAGGAATGAGGGGTGAGCGTCGCGATAAGGAATACAAGGCTTCGGCCATGAATATATGGTTTTTGTTTTCTGAACGAATGTTTTAGACAAGAAGCATCGTGAATTTAAGAGATAAGGAAGCGTCAATGAGAAGCTGAAGGTAAGAATACGGCTACGATTTGATGTAAGATATTTTGAATTTTAAAACGATTAATTATTTCCGAAGAGTTTTCCTCTCTTACGATCATACGATCACTCCAAAATTAACGAAATTTGAAATCCGGCAATAATTCAATATTACGAATCCAATGGAACTGGTTTCGTTGAATTCCGAGACTGTGCCTCGGAAGATTATTTTTAAATGTCAATTTAAACGATGTAAATTTAAAATTGAACAAACGGCAGTTAAATTCAATTTTAATCCATCTATTATTCTCAGTATTATTAATATAAATTTTATAAGCCGTTAAAATATTTCCAACAAGCTTATAATTCCAGATTTTAAATAATTTACCCAATTGTCAATTACTATTTAATTTATTCAATTAATTGTTATATTTAAATTCTGAGTTATTTCCATTAAATCAAACCAACTTTTCATATTGAAAATAAATTATATTTCAAATTAATTATTTAAATTCATTTTAAATATCACTAATTAACTGTTGAAAAAGCCGGGTCGTTACATTCCTCCCCCCTTAAAAGAATTTCGTCCCCGAAATTACTAGTTAGGAAGAATGGTCCCATACCCGTTATTATTACTTCACAATCAACAATTTAACATCCTACCACTATCTTTTTAATAAAAGATGCACTACCCTTCTTAATAACTTTTTAAACTTTTTCCCTAGTTTTAAACTATACTATATGCTTAACTATTCAAGTGTAACAACCCGGAATTTTCGAACCCGAAAACTCCAGATAGTTATGAAAAAGAAGAAAGGGATAGAAGAAGAAGAAGAAAAACAACATCAGAATCTCACATCGCAGCGGAATAAAATATAATATATAGAATACAGTTTTAAATACAAGAAATCTGTACTGTATACATATACATACATATCATCATCAGAGTACATCTATCAATCATACATATCCATACACAGTGGAAATAATAAACAAATACGGGAATACGCTCTGTCATCCAACACGTCTCCTGAGCTCCAGCATATAACCTGATCCTGTTTAACTCGGTCTGACCCGAGCATCATATAAAACAACACCCGAATCAGTCTGGAATACCAGCGTGAGAAAATCACACTCCATTGGATTATTAAAGTTTCGAAAATCCTTTGAAAACAAAAGCATCTCGTAAGACCACGCCACAAATAAACCTGTCGGGTTTTTACCTTACGATAGCTAAAACAATTTTTATTAAAGTTCTCTGATATTATTATAGTGTCTATAGAAAGTAAATAGAATCTAGCTGAAATGCTTGCATCTCACGTTTCAGCAATAATTGGGCACAATCAAAACCGTACAGGCGCTTATTGGAGATTGGATCCCATACAATGGCAGGGCTACTGGGGTACCGCCCGTCACAGTACCCGGTCTAGATCAGAGTACCGAGGAGCCACCCTAACTCCCCTGCAACACAAGACCGGAACCATTCCTTACTGAACGTCCCAAGCAAGATCACCCCGCAGTTGGCGCGACCAACCGCCCACTAAGCCGAATAAAAGGGACATCTAGACAGGGGAAACCTCACTCTCCAGTGGGGGCTACCCACGAAGTCTTGCTGCACCTCCCCTGTTTTAGCCATTCCCGGTTGATGAGGCTTGAGGTTAAACGTTACCTTTCAAGAACGCATCACTTAGAATGCTCATCGTCCACCTGTCGATGTTCTGAAAGCATTCAATCTATACAAGTTGCCCTGGGTATGGACAAACCGAATCACCGTCTTCAACTCTTCACGGTCTTTATTCGTATCGTTCAAACCGGATCGAAGTGGTTTTCGGATAATTAAATCCGATCCCGGACTCTTCGAAACAATCAGCGCGTTGTCCAATATTGATAGTCGGTTATTTAACTATCAATTAATCATTCACAAGCAACCATCAAATAATTTCCACACAATTATTTATCTCAATATCAGTCAGATATTATTCCCAACTTAACCCATTTGAAATAAATTTTCAAAGTCTTTTATTTCCATGAAATCATTTGACTGATTCCTTATACTCATTCCATTTGACTTATCCTTTGAAAAATATCCTTTATTTCTCATTCATTCTTCAAAAATCAATTTACACTTCCCTTATAATTTCTCAAACTCATTTTCTCCACTTAATAAGATTTCTCCTAAATCTTATCCCATTTAAATTAATTTTCTTACCATCATAAGAGGATTTTAATTGGATTTTAAAAACATATAGATTTATAAAATCAGTAATATTAAATATTAAAATTTTATATTTAGTTACTTATAAGTTTCAAAACTGGTTTTAGAAAACTTAGAGTTTATAATAAATAATAGCTAAACCTTCAAATTAACTAATTCGAAAATATTTTACATTCAAATAATAGCTTATAAAAAGATTTATATAGTATAGTAATTTAAAATATTCCTTTTTAAATAAATTATAATTTTAGGAAATCCAATATCCATTTATAAATGCCTCTTGTCCACATTCACCTTTGGAAATATCCTACTATTTCCATACAACCAATTTCATATCTCATTTATAAATTCCATTCATGAATTTATAAAATCTCCTTGGATTTCAGTTATTATAAGATAGTTTGATTTAAAAATCCCATCTTTATAATTTATTTCTTTCTATAAAGTTCCATATTGTCCCATTTAATAAATTCCATTCATGTAAATAAAATTTCCATTTGACTCTTAATAGAATTTCTTATTCGTAATTCTTAATAGCATCTTCTTTATTTCCTAATAAATTTTCTTTTCTTTTCTTATTAATATTTCTTTTTATTTCCTTAATAGACCTCCATTTCCATTTCTTAATATAGTTCCATTTCTTTAATCCACTTATCGATTACAATATTCCTTCAAGTATAAATCTATAATTTAAATTTCCAAAACTCAACTTTATCACATTAAGGTTTAACTTAAGTAGAAAACATACCTTTATTTCTTTTCTTCATTCTCACTTAAAGTAGATTCAAATTTCAAATAAATATTTTCTATTTGAGTTTTATTTAACTTCTTCAAAATTTATTTATCAACGGTAATAGAAATTTCAAATTTTCAACTTCTCTGTTATTCAACAGTTGATAATTCAGTTATCTATAAAACCACTCAACTCAATATATTATCCTATCACAAAACAGCATATATACGAAATAAAATAAATAGTTTTGAGGAATCCTGTTGGATCCCTCCAACCTGTTTCCCTGCATCCACAGATGTTAGCACATTAAAATAACAATTTCACTTCAATGTGAAATATTGCAGTATATGGGATTAATATTTCTAACATCCACTTATCTAATTATTCACTACTTCAACCATCATTCAAGCAATTCAACAATTAAATTTAAATTCAACAATACGAATTTTAAACTTAACTGAGTGAGATTAACTCACCTTTGATTTAATTGTTGCAATCCTTTCCAATCCAGATTCGTTTCCATACTCTTGACCTTGAATCACAATTTGATGATTTATTAATATTTGAACAGATCGAACAATTAATTCCTGTTTAAATAAATTTATTCTTTAACTCTAATAATTTAATTTATCTCATGATTTATTTCAACAAATACTTAAATTTCAAACTAATTCTCTTTTAACAAAAACAAATCTTTCAGTAACTAAAAATGATTAAATAAGTTTATCAAACAAGTTAATCACTATAGTACCTTATTAAAAATAAACTAGTAGATTTAAATGAGTATATGTATGTATATATATTATTTCTTATTGAAACTACATAAGTATATTTATAGAAATAACCCATATAGATTTTAAAAAATTAAACTTTCTATAAATTCCTATATTTTCCCAAAACAGAATTATTTTCTTCTCCTCTTTACCATAAAATCTTCTGTTTTAAACCCTTTCTTTATATATATATATAATACAATTTTGATTAAAAGAACAGAACAAAACCCTACCTCAAGCCAATCCTTCCTCTGCTTGCTTTGTCGCTCACGCCTACTGTCGCGCACGTCTCCTTGTGAAGCCGTTGAAGTCGAGATGAAGTAAACCAGCATCGCACCGTCACCTCGCCTCCACCTAGTCGCCGCACCCTGTTCTCGCGCGAGCGCGCCACGGAGCTTCCTCGAATCGACCATCCATTCGATCACGCGTGAGCGTCACGACCACGCTGATCCTTGCGCACTCGTCAAAATGCTGTCGCGCCTCCATAGAAGTCGAGTTGCGTTCGACTCTCAATTTTTCGCTCGTCGCCCCTAAGTTGATATCGATTTCAAACTAGGGTTTTTTTTTTATATGGATGCCGTGAATTCGGCCTTGAAGAGAAGAATGGGAAAAAGGAGAGAGGCTGATCGAAAAAGAGAAAGGGGGATTTCGCACATGAAGGAATGAGGGGTGAGCGTCGCGATAAGGAATACAAGGCTTCGGCCATGAATATATGGTTTTTGTTTTCTGAACGAATGTTTTAGACAAGAAGCATCGTGAATTTAAGAGATAAGGAAGCGTCAATGAGAAGCTGAAGGTAAGAATACGGCTACGATTTGATGTAAGATATTTTGAATTTTAAAACGATTAATTATTTCCGAAGCATTTTCCTCTCTTACGATCATACGATCACTCCAAAATTAACAAAATTTGAAGTCCGGCAATAATTCAATATTACGAATCCAATGGAACTGGTTTCGTTGAATTCCGAGACTGTGCCTCGGAAGATTATTTTTAAATGTCAATTTAAACGATGTAAATTTAAAATTGAACAAACGACAGTTAAATTCAATTTTAATCCATCTATTATTCTCAGTATTATTAATATAAATTTTATAAGCCGTTAAAATATTTCCAACAAGCTTATAATTCCAGATTTTAAATAATTTACCCAATTGTCAATTACTATTTAATTTATTCAATTAATTGTTATATTTAAATTCTGAGTTATTTCCATTAAATCAAATCAACTTTTCATATTGAAAATAAATTATATTTCAAATTAATTATTTAAATTCATTTTAAATATCACTAATTAACTGTTGAAAAAGCCGGGTCGTTACAAATACATACAAATTGAAGGCAAAATTATAACCTAGAAACTCAAACTATAAAAGATCAGATTTCATCCCTAGAGTTGCGTTCCCTCCTATTGGAGTAGCTATCCTTAAGGAAGTAATAAGGTATGGTGGTTTTAAACATAACTTGTCTACTTAACACTAGGATATAAATGAATACGATGCACCTATGTCGAATAAAACTCTAAATAGCATGCTATGAATCAAAAGTGTACCTTCCATCATAAACTTTCCTTTCTCTTTGGTAGTTGGTCTGGAAGATTATGGCTCTAAAGCGGAAAAATTTCCTTTGTCGGCTCTGACCGGCTTTGGATATTGATTCCTATGGTGCCCTATCTAGTCACAGTTGAAGCACTTCACACTTTTCTTTTTTGCAACGTTCTTTCCTTTACCCGTCCAACACTCATGAGCATAATGTCCTTCCTTTTCGCATTTGAAGCAGACATCATCTTTCCCTTTATTGGCAGCTTCTCCCTTCTAAGCTCCCTTCTTCTTAAAGAACTTCCTCTTCTTTCCCTAGGAACCTTGAGTCTCTACCGATTTATGCTTCCCAAAAGTAGAAAGCTTTTCTTCATTTCGGATAGTCATTTCCACTACTATATTCGATGGATCTACAAGATGTGGCATAGTTTCCCTAGCAATCTCCAGCCTCAACCCTTGGATGAAATTATCATTTCTCTTAATCACAGCATCAATAATAGCGTATCTTTACATATACAGCTCATCAAACTTAGTAGAATATTCCAATATTGTCATATCCTCTTGCTCCAGTTCCGTAAACTTCCTGAGCAAAGCGCACTTAGCTAATTTAGACAAAATATTTCATTGAATCTCCTTTGAAAATCCACCCAAGTCAACTCCTCCTCAAGCACTCCTACAATAACTGTGTTCCTTTAGAATAAAGCTGCTCTCTGTAACTATCTCAAAGCCAATCTTATTTTATGCTCATCATTCAGATCCAAATCAGCAAAAATCCTTTCATAATGCAATTACTAGTTCTCAACTTCTATTGCATCCTTGGTCCCTAGAAAAGGCTTTCCACTCAGGCTGGTGTAATCTCGACTCAACTTAGCATAGTTATTACCAACTGCCGATACAGGATTAACTTCTCAGGCATTAGCAACATTTCCTCTTACCACTCTGCAACTGCTCCAGCGTGCATCCAAGAGACGAAGAATTGATACATTGTCCCCACATCTACTGGTGGGGTTCCGGTACATACATTAGCATTCACATTTTGATTAGCATTTGCAAGTCAACCTGGTTTCTCTTGGTATTAGGCCAAGCATTTCCATTAGTTATGGTGCTTTCTCCACTTAGATTCACTCTTCCATTTTCTGCCTCCATATATTTCTTTCTCGTAAATCTGCATACAAGCGTTAATAAGATACAAAGAACGCACTAAGAGAGAGACGAGACTAGAGATGGAATACATACTTATATATAGCAAATACAAGTACGTTATTATCACGTTATCTCATACCCCAATCTTATTATTTGATTCATTAGGAGTATATTTTCGAAACTTTTTAGGTTTAAAATTCTTTTAATTATAAGCCTATGCTCTGATACAAACATGTAACATCTCCTATTTTGAGGCCCAAAACTAACTACTGCAGATGCTACAGTCAGCCATAGTTATTAATTCTTAGCAACAAAGCAGTATGTTAATCATATCAACAATTAGAAGCATATGAATATGAAAAATTTTCAAACACGGTTTAGTAACAAAATTTCGCATCTCATTTCACAAAGGATATTTCATATTCATTACATAATCTCATTCGTAATCTCATATAGAGAAATTATAATTATTACAAAATACTCCAAGAGCGATATATGAAGATGCCCTCTTAGTTGATCATAGTCGAATACTTGGCAATTATATGACTTTTCCATTACATCCAAATAGACAAAACCAAGTTACACAGTGGAGATCGATAAATGCTCCTAATAACTAGATTGCCTCTTACATGTCTCCGAAAGCTTATTCATCTAATTGAAAGCCTAGAATCCCATACTCTCAACCTACTCAAATTAATTTTTGAGCACCTGAGAGTTTAATGAAAGAAAAAAATTCAGGTCAAACAACAGTCTAGTGTGAATAATAACCTACCAGCACGAACCAAATAGACATCTAGTTAGCTCACGTCGCTAAGTGGAACAGGTTTCCCTTTATTAGTATCTTAACTAGAATACATTAACCATATATTGTGCTCTGCATCCATAATGGTTAAAACATAATAATATATGATGATATGAAAGAATGCAATATACCCTGGATTTCTTATTCCAATTTATCTAACTATTTGTCCAAATTATAGTTCTTCTGGTGTTACTTATGAACCTATTAGTTTTCATGGGCTGACAAATAATTTGTCTCAATTCTTAGGGACAATCTGTCTGACTTCATTGTTTTCATGGGATCCCTAAAAACCTTTTAGTTTTTATAGGTTCATTGATAACCTTCTAATCATAGTTTTCATAGGCTTACTATGAATCTACTAGAGTCCCCAATAACATCTCTCAAATCATAATTTTCATGGGACCACTATGAAACTATTGATTTCTATCAGTAACATCATCAGTCAATAAGTTCAAATTACTTAATCTTAAGTAACATTCTCTTTAGAAAGTTTTAACTCCAAAAATTGGACTATTTTCTGATTAAAATCCTTGAAATCACTTTCATCATGATATAGATTAATATCCTTAAATCATATTTAAAACAAGGAAACACTTAGCCCTTTAAATAGTTCAAAATAGATCAACGTCATCATCATTAACGACGTTGACACAATAGCCCAAGGCTCTCCGCCTTTGATAGAATAAAACCTTTTACATTTGGCATTAACAACATCGACCCTCATTTAGGTCGAATCCAAAATTTAAAACCTTATATGTTTTATGACTTACTACCAAAGAGATATAGTGTCGTTGACCCTTTAAAATATAGGCCTCATTGCCTCTTTAAAAAAGGTTTTACTTAGCTTCGAAAACAAGGCTCTTTGGCATAAAAGACAAGGTGCGCCATCATGGCCAAACAACATCGACACTAGGACATAAGGTCTTCGACCTTGATGCACATTGACACCCAATACCTTCGACGACGCTATAAAACTTCTTTACTTAACCCACTTCAGTTGTTATGATGCTTTTATATAGAGTCAAAGCCATATATGATCGAAGTCATTAAAAGCGACATCACCGCCTTAGTCATATAAACACTTAAGATGATTAGGCGCGACATCATTTAAAACAATAGAAAGACATATGACGTCATCGGCATTGAAAATAAGATCTTTAAATGTTTAGATAAAATATGAAGTGCCTTTACCACCGATACTATACTGTCGACAAGGTTGACTTTGGCCTACTTGGAAGTATTACATAGTTCTCGAGTAATCGTCTTATGCTTCCCTTCAAATGACGTCGGCTGTCAAGGATTGTGACCTGGTCTTAGGCTCGAAGACGATAGGGTGGTATTGATTTATCGTAATTATAATAAAAATTATTTATTACCACTGTAAGTAAAAAATTTCACCAAATCTCCTTTCTTGTCCAATTTCTAATGGATAAAAACAATCTTTTACAAATACTTTTCAGAAAACCACAAAACATTTTTAAGTTTCCAAACATATTTCAAAGCAATCAATTAATATCTTTCATTAACTAACCTTTAAAATGCTTATCCAGCATAATAAATTCACCATAACTTGAAATTACTTATGAATAATCCCAAAAATTCACAGAAAATCATAAATATGATATTCCTTATTATATAAAAATTTCAGGGCCAAAATATGCATTCTTTATTTTAAATAATTAAAACTCAAAAATAGCTCAATTTCCTCCTTAAGAAATTTATAAAATATTATTAATTTGGAGAATCTTGGAATTAGAACCCTTCTCCAAAATAATGTTTTACTTAACATATCAAAAAAACAAATTGATTGAAAATAAAAATCCTATGTTTTACCCTTAAAACCCATATAAATAACTCCATACAATTTCCATAAATCATTACTTTACCTAAAAAAGGATATAATCAACATGGCACAACAAATCATCATAAACGGATCAACCAAAACATGATCCAACAAATAGATACAAAGATAAGATGGTCTATCATTATTCACCTTGATTTGATAATGAGAATTGAGAGTTGAACGAGTAGATTTGATTCTTCTTAGCTTTAACTTGGTTTTCCAGGTTTTGTTCGTTTTTACTTCTTGCTTATGACTAGCCTTAATTTTCCTCTTTAATTGTTTTAGTTTGATGTAAACGTGAATGATATGGGAGATAAGGTTTTAAGAGATGAAAGGTTTATCTATTCTTATTTTACCCCTCCTATGTATTCTTTTATGTTTAAAGTTACTAAAACAATCATATCAATTTATTTAGTTAAGGCCCGACCTTAATATTTGTAAGTTCTCAATTCCTTTATCACATTACACGTTACATTATTCTATTTAATTTATTTAGTTAAATCTCCTCAATGATGTTAATTAGAAATCTAGGTGTTACAACCTCTCCTTTAAACTCATGAACGCATGCTCACATCTTGTGTCTCAAATAAAAGTCTAATTCTTGTTCGTCAAGTTGGTTAACGACGTTGCTACCTCAGAGAAGTCCTCGATAAAATGTCTATGGTATCTCGCTAATCCAAAGAAATCCTCACATCTATAGCGGTCTTGGGTCGGTCCAATTCTTATGCTACTGCCATCTTTGTAGGATCTGTAGCAATACCCTACTCAGAAAAAAATGTGACCTAAAAATCACTCTTCTCTCCTCTTAAAGTGACACTTCAAAAACTTTGCCCTTAATCGGTGCTTTCTCAACACCTCGACAATAATCCTCTAATGTTCCTTTTGTTCTTCCACCATCCTCTAATAAACAAGGGTATCATCCACGAACACAAGTATAAGCTTATTTAGTGCATCCCTGAAAATAAGGTTCATAAGATCAACAAAGTATGCCAGTGCGTTGGTTAGCCCAAATGTCATAACCAACCACTCATAGAATCCAGATAGCGTATTAAACATTGTGATCGACACACTCTCCTTCTCCACTCTCATTTGATGAAACCCATCCCAAGGTCTAACTAAGAGAACACCTTGCACCATGGAGATGATCGAACAAGTCATCAATACGCAGGAGTGGATACTTTTTTTTTCATTACGTTATTCAGCTCACGGTAATCTACACACAACCTCAGAGAGCCATCTACCGTAGTGGTTGTAATGCCCCTAAGTTTTAGTCAACACCATTCAAGACATTTAATCGGATAGATTAAAGAGAATAATTTATATATTATGGAGAATGAGATTTGGCTAATTAATGTGGTCGTGCTAAACTTAATGAACTAAGTAAGAATGTTTTAAAATTTATACACATAGATGAATACATAGGAGGGGAAAAATAGGCATAGATGAACCCTTCATTCCTTAAAACGTCACCTCCTACTTTGTTCTCATATTCACAACAAAAACAACCAAAAGGAATGCTCAATCACGGCCGGCCATTAAAAAGCAATAGGGATATCGAAATCTAGGATTCAAGGGAAAGCAAGCATAGGATTAAGAGCTATACCAAATCTTGACTCCAACTATTAATGTAAGGTGAATAATAGCACTTATCATCTCTTAAATATTTGTTTTGATTCGGTCATGAGAAATACCTGAATCTGATATGTTTTATTGGTCAAGTTATGATCAAATAATCATTATTTGGATAGAATAATGGTTAATAGGAATTTTTTGGAATTTTTAGAAATGGTTTAATTCGTATTTGTGGTTAAATCCAAAGTTTTTATCCTCTAAATGATTTGAAATTTTAATATATTAAGAAAATATTATTTTAGAGACGGTTTTTTATTTCATAATTTTTCGAATTATAGAGATTATTTTATGAATTTCCTAAAAGGGAAATGACTTAGTTATGGGTTTTAATCATTTTAAATAATTAAATGAGGTTTTGGGCTTTGAGATTTTGTGATGTAGAGAAAGTTATTCTCTAATTTCTATGAATTCCCTGTAATTTTGAATTACGAAGAATTATTTATGCCAGAATAAGCCTACAATAGTTTAATTAATTATGATTATTAGTTAATTATTTAAAATAATGTTTTGGATCTTGGAAATAGGGTGTGGTAGTTTTTTAGCAAAGAAAATTGATAAAGTTTTGCCTGCTAATAAGCTTTTGACTAATTATAGAGGTTTGGTGAAAAGAAATATCTTTTTATAGTAATTTGGCAGTTCTTAAGTTAAGTACAGTTTTACCGTGTCAATATTGGTTATGTCAAGCCATATCTTCTCATCCTAGTATCATCGATGTGGAATAGAACAAAGCCGCATGATACCAACGAGTTTGGCATGCAATGGATTGGTTTTGAGCCTCGATGAGGCCAAAGTAGCGAAGACAAAAAGGGATAAGTCTCGACATGGCGATGTTTATACTCACCAACCTTAATAATATTGATGTCGCATTGTTCTATAAGTGACTTTGAGTTTTGGGCCTCGAAGATCTTGATGGTCATAGAGCCTATCTCATGCCACTTTCAACTTGTTGTCGAGCATAGCCAGACCACTTTTGACTTGTCATCGAGTTTCCTCTATGCCACTTTTAACCTATTATCAAGTCTGCCTCATGCAGTTTAACACAGTCTTCGAGTTTTTATAGGCGGATAACCTATGTATCATGAGAATCGATGACTTTATTGTCATCGAGGCTCATGATGTCGCATGTTTTAATCGTCGAGTCTTAAAATAGCCAGAGAGGCGTACGCTTTTACGTTGACATGGTATAGATGTCGATGTTAATGCATATCGAGCTTATAAACGGTGGAGAGCCATTAGTTCAATCATTTTAACTTCGAACTATAGAGACACTAAGGTATATCTTAATGAGTTTGACATGAAATCTTTTGGGGGTTACCAATGTATGTCACTGTAACAACCCGTATATTTGGACCATTTAAATTGACAATAATCCACACATGTCAACTTAAATAGTACAAAACACGAATCATTAATGGAGTATAGATATATATAAATGAGAATCATCACAGAATCCCAGAGATATAACATCACAGAATAGTGCAGCGGAAATACAACATAGTCATAAGAGTAGTTCATGAAGCTACCCAGAAATACAACAATGTCTCAGATAAAATAAAATAGAACAACATAGATGTCCAATAGTCTAAATAGCAAGAGCAATACTGATAAAATAAGATAGTGATAGTCTTCGGTCTTCAGCTCCAAGCAGAAACAGCAACAGCAATCCTCAGTCTGATCCGAGCATATGCACAAACAAACACTCGAATCAGGACATATATTCTTATACAGATAATATGGTTCAAATTTTGAAATAAACAATAACTCAAAGATGTATGGAATAAACATCTTTCAGGATCCGATAAACTATTTATACAAAATAGTGTACGATACATAGATAATGTCTAACAGTAAAGTAAAATATCAAAATAGCGTTAAGGCGTTACCATTATCCCCCTTAACACATTTTATAAATATCATAGTCTATACAGCACTGTAGACTCCACCGTAAACTAGTGGGATATCAGGGAGTACTCCATAGGTATAATACAAAACAAATTCGTAGTGGTCTCGTATACGGAATACAAGTATGACAAGGCACATGAGGCAATACCCAAGGTAGTGAAACTACCGTTCGCCTGATCCGGACTGGTGAGAACGCATCGCCGCAACGATCGCAACACCGCGAAACAACACTCCAAATTCAAGGGTGCGCACCAATCAATCACAAAAGTAAATGAGTGGTTTACGAAGAAGTGTGTTCGCTCGAGGTAGCTAACCCCATTTGGCCCGGCACGGCTCCTGATTTTAGTCATTTCCAATTTGACACAAGTGTCAAGGCTATCCATTATCGTTCACTTTCTTCAATCATCGACGTACGTCATTCCAACCACTTCATTCTGGATCATCACTCCGCGTATAGTTATTAAAGTAGTTTTCGGTTTAGACAGTGAGTATGTCCCTAACCGATTCCGGCTCCTTTAATAACCTTCATAATTAATTTTCCGATTGGTCGCTTAATATATTTCAAAAACCAATTCAATTTCAATTTCAATAATAATTCGTAAATCAACATTTCGTTAGTCATTCTAAATCAATTTCTAACATTACGTTTCATAACTTCATAACTTTATTTCAAAATTTCTATAATTCAATTTCAAAGTTTCAACTTAAAACAATTTCAAATATTCATTTAATTCCATGTATAAGTTCGTTCCAAAATCATTTAACGTACAAATCGTTTAAATTCAATTATCGATTTTATTCGATATTCACTACATTATTTATCATTAAACAATTTCAATTAAATTTCCAATTCATTACTTCCTTAGGTTCGTTTCATTATCAAAGCTTACAATTTAAATTTAAATTTAAATTTGTCAAATCCAATTTCTTAACTTTCAAATCTTTCATTTGTTCGATAAACGCATGCTATTTCTTATTAAAGAGATTAAATTCATTCATTTATTACCTTCGTTACCAATTTCAAACTCAATTAAAGAAATTAGTTTCCCTTATTCAAAATTCGATTTTTCTTAATAAACAAATCCAATTAAATTTATTTTAATCATTAAATAATTTAATCTATTCAATCATTGATAATTTCAAATCTTAATTTTTAATCATTTCAAACTTAATTATTAACGATTCCAAAACTTAATTATCAAGATTTTCAAAACTTAATTATTAACAATTTCAACTTCGTTACTTATAATTCCAAATTTAATTAATAAATTTCAAGACTTGATTATTAGTAATTCCAATTTAATTATTACTTATTTCAACTTAATTATTAACAATTTCAAATTCAATTATCAATTAATTCTAATTTAATTATTACATAATTAAATTTTAATCAATATTCTTTTTGTCAATTACGACGTTCATATTTGTTTCAAACTTAAATATTCACATTTACAATTCATTCGAATTTAAATTCCAATTTTTATTCAAAACCTTATTATTAGTCAAATAAAACTTTATTTTATTTTAAATCAAAACATTGACCAATCGGTTTTAATTTAATTTTCTATCCTAACTCAAAGTTATTTGGGTATTTATCATTTCAACCCGATTCCATTTCAATTCAAAACAAAACATACAAAGGGAACTTGCAGTGTGATAGCTGGGATGGTGTCAAAGTAAATAAATAAACAAGCAATAGCATCCATTCACAACAATTCAATAATTTATTTAAATAATCCCGAAATAATTGTATTAATTCACATTTGTTGTTTATGCAAATTAATATAATTATTCCTAGAATCTACACTATCATTTCATGTAGATTAAAGGTTATTACATTACGGTTTTTCACTTGCGTTCAATTTCTATTTCGAATTTACACTAAACAATTAATCCGATATACGTCAAATGGTACAAAGTGAAATTAACCAATTTCTACGTCAATTTAATTAACAATCAAAGTGTCAAGTTTAACAAATCAGTATTCAACATATGAAGGGGTCAAGTTTAACAAATCAGTATTCAACATATGAAGGGGTCAAGTTTAACAAATCAAGGTTCGACGGATATAATCCATTTTAATTGTAAATTATCCTATATCAATTTCACTTACAAATTATTTATCCCTCAACAATAAAAATTTAGCATCCAATTCATCATCACATAGAAATCAAACTAAACTTGCATAAAATATATGCCGTGAAAATTTATTTCACCTTTCGTGGATAAGGAAATTGACGGCGAAGCAAGAAAAGCACGAATAGAAGTCGGTACAACACGAACAACGAACACTGTAATATCGACAAAGAAAACGATATTAATACAATGAACGTTTGTATATAATTTATAAATTTATATAAATACGCTTACCGACGACGGAGAAAAAAGAGCGAAAGCTGAAGATCGATGCTGCTGCGAAAGAACTCAGTCGGTTGCTGCAACAACAGAGAAAAGAAAAACGGTTACCATCTTCTCAACCAAACGATACCGTTCAATTTCATATTTTTTTTTTTCTGTTTCCAGGCCGACTCACGCAACACACAATATCGCACGCATACACCACATACACGCACTATATACATAAACCTAATACCCACGCATGCAACAACATGCACGCACACTCCAAATACATTCATTTTTTTTTTCAAATTTTTTTTTTTTGAAACATATGCACGCAACGCATGCAACACAAAACGCACACAAAGCACAACACACGCAACACTACACGCAGGTAAGAAAACATGCCTGCACACAACATAATTTTCATTTTTAAACTAAGCTTGCATATCACCCAAACCTTCATACGCAAGCTAAAAATATAGACCTGGGAATTCATGCATTCCACAAACCCCCACCATCCATGTACACAGCTCCCCTCACACGCACGCAACATGTTCCAGTTTTTTTTTTTTTTTTTTTTTTTTTTTTTTTTTTTTTTTTTTAATACAAGCCGAGACTAAACATACACAAAAAAAAAATCCAAGTTTCATGAAACTAAACTCACGCATGCACCCCTACTAAGTAAAGTACCTATGTCACTTATATTTGCATGCTGTACCTATGCCACTTATATTTGCATGCTTTAGACCACTTACAACGTACACAGCACACTTCTTCTTTTTTTTTTTTTTTATTTATATAACATGGCCTACACTAAATACATACACACGGTGCATGCACGCTTCACTTCATCCCCCCTTTTCTCCTACAGCACTACATGCACGCCACAAACAACTATACACAACTTCAACCACTCTTCCTTTTATATATCACACCTGGATGAAATACGCATGCAAGCATACCCTTATATGCATGCATGGACACAACCCAGTTTACACGCGGCTCAGTTTCCCTTTTTTTTTTTTTACTTACAGAAATGAGAAGGAGAAGAGGAAGGAGAGCGGTTACCTGAACTTGCAAAATGAGATTTAGGAATTTGTGGAAAATGAAATGTTGCTTTAACTAGTACCGTGAATGTCTTTTGGGTCCCCAACGTTTTATTATTCCCATATGCAACCCTTCACCCTTCATCTCCCTATTAAATGCCAATTCAGCTGAAATATTTTCTTTTCAAATTTCTTTTGTAACGGGCTCAAATTTTGGGCTGCGATTTTATTAACCGGTCTATTTAGAACGGTTAGAAAACAACGCGATGAATTTTGCCGGACTCCGATTCGCGCAAATAAATATACCGTTATGGTCAGTGCGACGAGGCGATTACAACGGTACACAGATTATTGCGATACGATAGTTTTATAAAAATACGAATTACGTCGCTAAAATTGTACGTTTTGCAAAACAATTTAAACGGAGCAGGCAATGACCGTTTTTGACGAAATGAATTTCATAATCATGATCAGAATAATTTTTACAACATAACTGTGTAAAAAGATTTGGATTTGAAAGATAAATTTTACGCAGCTTTATATGGACTGATGTACAGTAGAACGCGAACGAAGTTTACTGTAACATTTTGCGGCGAAACTTTTTCCATGCTCATATCTAACTAGACGTATGTCATAAATAAAGTTTGGACGCAAATCGAAATCGTTTATAAATTTTCAAAATTTTACATTAAACGATGGATTTTAAAGTTCTAAATCGGGTCGGAAATTCAGGGTCGTTACAATCTCCCCCACTCAAAACTTTTCGTCCTCGAAAAGGAACGAGACGAGTGAAGTAGAAATGAAATAAGCAGAAAATCAAGAAAGATTATAAGAAATTTGAATTATACCTGAAATTAGTAATTCGGGGTTTGAATCCCGAATACTATCCTCAGTCTCCCATGTGCAATCTCGCTCATCTGCACTCCATTGGACTTTGACGAGATTTACCGACTTCCTTCTGAGTTGCTTTGTCTCACGATCGACTATCCGAAGTGGTTTACGCTCAATAGTCAAATCAGGCTCAATAACTATCTCTTCCAACTGAGTAGTAGGAATAGTCATAGATGGATCGTGTACAACTTTGCGAAGATAAGAGACATGGAACACGTTGTGTACACCAGCGAACTTCTCTGGTAATGCAACTCTATATGCCAATGTTCCGACTCTTTCCGTAATCTCAAACGGACCAACAAATCTCGGAGCTAGCTTCCCTTTCCTTCCAAATCGAACAATATTCTTTAAAGGCGACACTTTCAGAAATACTTTGTCTCCTACGCTGAATTCGAGATCCCTTCTTCTTTTGTCAGCATAGCTCTTCTGTCTATCCTGTGCCGTCTTGATTTTCTTTCTGATTTCTTCGACCTTTTCAGAAGCTTCCATAATCATTTCTGGGCCAAGCACAAGTCTATCTCCAGACTCGATCCAACAAGCTGGCGATTTGCACGGCCGTCCATATAAAGCTTCGAACGGTGCCATACCAATGCTTGCCTGTTTTATTACAGATGATTAATTCAAATTCAAATATACTTATTCAAATTTGAAATTCAATAATTTACCTGGTAACTATTATTATAAGTGAATTCTACCAAGTGAAGATGGTCTTCCCAGGATCCACCAAAGTCAATAATACAAGCTCGGAGAAGGTCTTCCAAAATCTGATTCACCCTCTCAGTTTGGCCATCTGTCTGAGGATGATAAGCTGTGCTCAGATTCAGTTTGGTGCCCAAAGTATCCTGAAATGCTTTCCAGAATTTACTGGTGAAAAGAGGATCTCGATCGCATGCGATACTAGATGGTATACCATGGAGTTTAACGACTTCTCTCATGTATATCTCGGCCAAACTCGAAGCTGTACGAGTGGACTTGACTGGAATAAAGTGAGCGGATTTCGTCAGTCTATCGACAATCACCCATATGCTTTCGTTACCCTTTCTAGTCCTTGGCAGCCCATCAATAAAGTCCATAGAAATTTGCTCCCACTTCCATCCTGGAATCTCTAGTGGCTGAAGCAAACCTGCTATCTTTCTGTGATCAGCTTTTACTTGCTGGCAAGTTGTGCATCTGCTGACATATGTAGAGATATCGCGCTTCATCCCACTCCACCAATATAACTTCTTCATATTCTGGTACATTTTAGTAACACCGGGATGAAATGAAAGTGAAGAGTTATGGTTTTCTTTCAGCACTTCTTGTCTAAGACCATCAACATTAGGAACACAAACGCGATTATCAATTCTCAAGACTCCGTTACTATCAACATGTGCACCCAATTTATTGTCAGCATTTCCAACTCTTCCAAGGACTATTTCCTTGATGCGATAAAGCAAAGTGTCCTCGTATTGCTTGGCTATAATACGATCCATAAGAGCTAGGGAGACGGAAAGCTGGAATAACATTCTCTCAACAAGATTACAACATGCCATTGCTTGGTTTCTGCTCAAAGCATCAGCTACGGCATTCGCTTTCCCTGGAGTGTAATTAATATCAAGATCATATGCAGCTAGAAATTCGAGCCATCGGACTTGTCTCTGATTCAAATCCTTTTGTGAGAAGATATATCTCAATGACTTGTGGTCAGTGAATAACTCGAATTTTGTTCCCAATAAATAGTGCCTCCATAGCTTAAGAGCAAATACAACTGCAAGAAGTTCTAAATCGTGAGTTGCATAATTTGCTTCATGGGTCTTTAACTGACGACCCGCATATGCAATAACCTTTCCTTTCTGCATTAAAACTGCTCCAAGTCCATCTCGACAGGCATCTGTATAGACGGTCAATCCTTCGCTACCATCAATAACTGTAAGCACTGGGGCAGAGGTCAACTTTCGCTTCATCTCATTGAAAGCTGCTTCGCACTTTTCATTCCAAATAAATTTCACATTCTTTCTGGTCAGTGCGGTAAGTGGGGCAGCGATACGAGCAAAGTTTTCTATGAATCTGCGATAATAGCCAGCTAATCCCAAGAAACTGCGGATATCTGTAGGAGTTTTGGGAGTCTCCCAATCCTGCAAATTCCAAGGATTTGAATTTAGATATTGATAAGCTGTTTAGATAGAATTTTACAAGTAAGAATATAACTTACATTGATTACGGCGATTTTAGCTGGATCGACCGAAATCCCATTCTCCGAAACAATATGGCCAAGAAACCGAACTTCATCTCGCCAAAAGTGGCATTTCGAAAACTTGGCTTTAAGCTGGTGTTTGCGAAGAGTTTCAAGTACAAAAGCCAAATGTGAACTATGTTCTTTCTCATCTTTGGAGAAGACGAGAATATCATCGATGAAAACAAGCACGAACTTGTTAAGAACATCCCTGAAAACTCTATTCATCAAGTCGACGAAATAAGCTGGAGCATTAGTGAGGCCAAACGGCATAACTAGCCATTCATAGAATCCATTTTCAGTGTGGAATGCTATTTTAGGAATGCTATCCTCGGCGATTCTGAGTTGGTGAAAACCGGTAGCCAAATCAAGTTGAGAAAAGACTTTAGCTCCATGAAGCTGGTCGAAAAGATCGTTGATGCGAGGCATCGGGTACCTGTTCTTGTGTGTGAGCTTGTTTAGCTCTCTATAGTCCACACACATTCTGAGTGAGCCATCAGATTTGGTGACAAATACAACTGCAGCACCCCATTCTGAATGACTGCGACGAATCAAGCCTTTAGAAAATAAATCTTCAATTTGAACATTCAACTCTGCCTTTTCTTTAGGAGCCATTCTCCTTGGAGGAAGAACTACTGGTCGTGCACCAGGAATAAGGTCGATGCGGAATTCGATTTCCCGTGGAGGTGGTAGAGAATTAACTTCTCCAAATACATCAGAAAAGAGTTGAACTACTGGGGTGGAGCTAAGTTCATTTGGATGAGAGTCAAGAGAGAATATAAAACTCCCAGCACATTCTTGAGGTAATTTTCCTTTAACAATTAAAGGCATACTCTTGTCGTCAATAAGAGAGACAATTCGAGTTTTACATGAGATAACGGCTTCGAACTTTCGTAGCCAATCAATGCCTAATAGAATATCAAATGCCTCGAATCCAAGAACATAGAAATCCCAAGTGAAACGGTGAATGCCATGCATAAGAGTGACATATTTGCAAACCCTTTTGAGGTTAGCGGGCCCCCCAATAGGGTTAGATACACATAAGGAAATAGATGCAAGAGTGGGTTCCAAACCAAGTTTATCACATAAATCAATAGATATGAAGCTGTGTGTAGCTCCGGTGTCAAATAGAACTCTAACAGGCAAGGTATGTAACATAAAAGTACTTTGTAAAGTACCTTGGTTATCCGGAACTTCCGGGGTAGGAACTTCCGGGGCAGGTGTGGAAAGAGCAAAGACTCCAGATGGTGTACCACGCTTCTGTGTTGGGCAGTCTTTCTTGAAGTGTCCAGGTTGTAAGCAGATATGACACAAATCCCTCCTAGTCATCTGTGCCGGTGGCGGAACAGCTGCGCTCTTTGGAGATGGGCAGCTACTAGCATAATGACCCTTTTGGTTGCAGTTGAAGCAAGTAATGGATGATATGTCAATGAGCTTCTTCTGGGAGTATCCAAGCCCTGTTTTCTGCTGCCAATTCTTCTTCTGTTGTGCAAAGTTTGGCTTTCTCTTTCTCGACTTACTAGTTGATGTCTGAGCAACTGGGGCTTTGGAGGATGATGTTTCCTTTGGTTTTCCCTCATATCGAAGAGCAAAGTCCATCAACTCAGTGAATGTTCCATGGACATGAGCGGTGAGAAGCTCGTAATACTCAGGGCGTGCACCATGTATGAACTTCTCATTCTTAAGTAGTGGTGTATCAATCAAGCCAGGTCCGAACTTAGATAGTTCGTTGAACTTCCGTTCATACTCAGTGAAGGTCATGTTGCCTTGCTTGAGATCCATAAAGGAACGATAGAGTTGGGCTTTCCCAGTAGCTGGCATCCATTGAGCCATAAAGGAGTCCCTATTTACACACGATATGAAAACGAGTCAAAATTTGAACGAGATAGAAGGAATTTATTTGATGTAATTTAGATAGATTTCTACCTAAACTGGGCCCAAGTGATGTTTTCCTCATCTGTACGAGAAGTGACGGATTCCCACCAGTCTTGTGCAGCATCCTGAAGTTGCCAAGCGGCCAACTGACGCTTCTGAGCGTCCGTGATTTCCAAGCCAGTAAAGATCCTCTCCAAACTCTTAAGCCATTGCTGTGCTTCGATGATACTCTCGGAGCCAGTGAATTTGACTCCTCCAAGCTGAGTGTACTCCTTGCTAAGAGCGGGGAATCGGATTGCGGGGGCTTGTGGAGCAGGAGCATTTCCACCCCTTCCACCTCTAACATTTCTTCTGGCAGCCATCCTGGAATACCAAAAGTGATTTAGAATCAAAGATAGGAATTTATAGAACTTAAGGAAATTCTACTCAAACGAATTCAATAAGAAAGATGAATCAAAAGATGTGGATTCTGAAATGATTCTCCTCATTCTAGGGTATATTTACCCTATCTCTAATGAGCTTTTAAAAAAACTCCACAGGCTAAGGTTATCGGGAACCAAAGCTCTGATACCAACTGTAACAACCCGTATATTTGGACCATTTAAATTGACAATAATCCACACATGTCAACTTAAATAGTACAAAACACGAATCATTAATGGAGTATAGATATATATAAATGAGAATCATCACAGAATCCCAGAGATATAACATCACAGAATAGTGCAGCGGAAATACAACATAGTCATAAGAGTAGTTCATGAAGCTACCCAGAAATACAACAATGTCTTAGATAAAATAAAATAGAACAACATAGATGTCCAATAGTCTAAATAGCAAGAGCAATACTGATAAAATAAGATAGTGATAGTCTTCGGTCTTCAGCTCCAAGCAGAAACAGCAACAGCAATCCTCAGTCTGATCCGAGCATATGCACAAACAAACACTCGAATCAGGACATATATTCTTATACAGATAATATGGTTCAAATTTTGAAATAAACAATAACTCAAAGATGTATGGAATAAACATCTTTCAGGATCCGATAAACTATTTATACAAAATAGTGTATGATACATAGATAATGTCTAACAGTAAAGTAAAATATCAAAATAGCGTTAAGGCGTTACCATTATCCCCCTTAACACATTTTATAAATATCATAGTCTATACAGCACTGTATACTCCACCGTAAACTAGTGGGATATCAGGGAGTACTCCATAGGTATGATACAAAACAAATTCGTAGTGGTCTCGTATACGGAATACAAGTATGACAAGGCACATGAGGCAATACCCAAGGTAGTGAAACTACCGTTCGCCTGATCCGGACTGGTGAGAACGCATCGCCGCAACGATCGCAACACCGCGAAACAACACTCCAAATTCAAGGGTGCGCACCAATCAATCACAAAAGTAAATGAGTAGTTTACGAAGAAGTGTGTTCGCTCGAGGTAGCTAACCCCATTTGGCCCGGCACGGCTCCTGATTTTAGTCATTTCCAATTTGACACAAGTGTCAAGGCTATCCATTATCGTTCACTTTCTTCAATCATCGACGTACGTCATTCCAACCACTTCATTCTGGATCATCACTCCGCGTATAGTTATTAAAGTAGTTTTCGGTTTAGACAGTGAGTATGTCCCTAACCGATTCCGGCTCCTTTAATAACCTTCGTAATTAATTTTCCGATTGGTCGCTTAATATATTTCAAAAACCAATTCAATTTCAATTTCAATAATAATTCGTAAATCAACATTTCGTTAGTCATTCTAAATCAATTTCTAACATTACGTTTCATAACTTCATAACTTTATTTCAAAATTTCTATAATTCAATTTCAAAGTTTCAACTTAAAACAATTTCAAATATTCATTTAATTCCATGTATAAGTTCGTTCCAAAATCATTTAACGTACAAATCGTTTAAATTCAATTATCGATTTTATTCGATATTCATTACATTATTTATCATTAAACAATTTCAATTAAATTTCCAATTCATTACTTCCTTAGGTTCGTTTCATTATCAAAGCTTACAATTTAAATTTAAATTTAAATTTGTCAAATCCAATTTCTTAACTTTCAAATCTTTCATTTGTTCGATAAACGCATGCTATTTCTTATTAAAGAGATTAAATTCATTCATTTATTACCTTCGTTACCAATTTCAAACTCAATTAAAGAAATTAGTTTCCCTTATTCAAAATTCGATTTTTCTTAATAAACATATCCAATTAAATTTATTTTAATCATTAAATAATTTAATCTATTCAATCATTGATAATTTCAAATCTTAATTTTTAATCATTTCAAACTTAATTATTAACGATTCCAAAACTTAATTATCAAGATTTTCAAAACTTAATTATTAACAATTTCAACTTCGTTACTTATAATTCCAAATTTAATTAATAAATTTCAAGACTTGATTATTAGTAATTCCAATTTAATTATTACTTATTTCAACTTAATTATTAACAATTTCAAATTCAATTATCAATTAATTCTAATTTAATTATTACATAATTAAATTTTAATCAATATTCTTTTTGTCAATTACGACGTTCATATTTGTTTCAAACTTAAATATTCACATTTACAATTCATTCGAATTTAAATTCCAATTTTTATTCAAAACCTTATTATTAGTCAAATAAAACTTTATTTTATTTTAAATCAAAATATTGACCAATCGGTTTTAATTTAATTTTCTATCCTAACTCAAAGTTATTTGGGTATTTATCATTTCAACCCGATTCCATTTCAATTCAAAACAAAACATACAAAGGGAACTTGCAGTGTGATAGCTGGGATGGTGTCAAAGTAAATAAACAAGCAATAGCATCCATTCACAACAATTCAATAATTTATTTAAATAATCCCGAAATAATTGTATTAATTCACATTTGTTGTTTATGCAAATTAATATAATTATTCCTAGAATCTACACTATCATTTCATGTAGATTAAAGGTTATTACATTACGGTTTTTCACTTGCGTTCAATTTCTATTTCGAATTTACACTAAACAATTAATCCGATATACGTCAAATGGTACAAAGTAAAATTAACCAATTTCTACGTCAATTTAATTAACAATCAAAGTGTCAAGTTTAACAAATCAGTATTCAACATATGAAGGGGTCAAGTTTAACAAATCAAGGTTCGACGGATATAATCCATTTTAATTGTAAATTATCCTATATCAATTTCACTTACAAATTATTTATCCCTCAACAATAAAAATTTAGCATCCAATTCATCATCACATAGAAATCAAACTAAACTTGCATAAAATATATGCCGTGAAAATTTATTTCACCTTTCGTGGATAAGGAAATTGACGGCGAAGCAAGAAAAGCACGAATAGAAGTCGGTACAACACGAACAACGAACACTGTAATATCGACAAAGAAAACGATATTAATACAATGAACGTTTGTATATAATTTATAAATTTATATAAATACGCTTACCGACGACGGAGAAAAAAGAGCGAAAGCTGAAGATCGATGCTGCTGCGAAAGAACTCAGTCGGTTGCTGCAACAACAGAGAAAAGAAAAACGGTTACCATCTTCTCAACCAAACGATACCGTTCAATTTCATATATTTTTTTCTTCTGTTTCCAGGCCGACTCACGCAACACACAATATCGCACGCATACACCACATACACGCACTATATACATACACCTAATACCCACGCATGCAACAACATGCACGCACACTCCAAATACATTCATTTTTTTTTTCAAATTTTTTTTTTTTTGAAACATATGCACGCAACGCATGCAACACAAAACGCACACAAAGCACAACACACGCAACACTACACGCAGGTAAGAAAACATGCCTGCACACAACATAATTTTCATTTTTAAACTAAGCTTGCATATCACCCAAACCTTCATACGCAAGCTCAAAATATAGACCTGGGAATTCATGCATTCCACAAACCCCCACCATCCATGTACACAGTTCCCCTCACACGCACGCAACATGTTCCAGTTTTTTTTTTTTTTTTTTTTTTAATACAAGCCGAGACTAAACATACACAAAAAAAAAATCCAAGTTTCATGAAACTAAACTCACGCATGCACCCCTACTAAGTAAAGTACCTATGTCACTTATATTTGCATGCTGTACCTATGCCACTTATATTTGCATGCTTTAGACCACTTACAACGTACACAGCACACTTCTTCTTTTTCTTTTCTTTTTTTTATTTATATAACATGGCCTACACTAAATACATACACACGGTGCATGCACGCTTCACTTCATCCCCCCTTTTCTCCTACAGCACTACATGCACGCCACAAACAACTATACACAACTTCAACCACTCTTCCTTTTATATATCACACCTGGGTGAAATACGCATGCAAGCATACCCCTATATGCATGCATGGACACAACCCAGTTTACACGCGGCTCAGTTTCCCTTTTTTTTTTTTTTACTTACAGAAATGAGAAGGAGAAGAGGAAGGAGAGCGGTTACCTGAACTTGCAAAATGAGATTTAGGAATTTGTGGAAAATGAAATGTTGCTTTAACTAGTACCGTGAATGTCTTTTGGGTCCCCAACGTTTTATTATTCCCATATGCAACCCTTCACCCTTCATCTCCCTATTAAATGCCAATTCAGCTGAAATATTTTCTTTTCAAATTTCTTTTGTAACGGGCTCAAATTTTGGGCTGCGATTTTATTAACCGGTCTATTTAGAACGGTTAGAAAACAACGCGATGAATTTTGCCGGACTCCGATTCGCGCAAATAAATATACCGTTATGGTCAGTGCGACGAGGCGATTACAACGGTACACAGATTATTGCGATACGATAGTTTTATAAAAATACGAATTACGTCGCTAAAATTGTACGTTTTGCAAAACAATTTGAACGGAGCAGGCGATGACCGTTTTTGACGAAATGAATTTCATAATCATGATCAGAATAATTTTTACAACATAACTGTGTAAAAAGATTTGGATTTGAAAGATAAATTTTACGCAGCTTTATATGGACTGATATACAGTAGAACGCGAACGAAGTTTACTGTAACATTTTGCGGCGAAACTTTTTCCATGCTCATATCTAACTAGACGTATGTCATAAATAAAGTTTGGACGCAAATCGAAATCGTTTATAAATTTTCAAAATTTTACATTAAACGATGGATTTTAAAGTTCTAAATCGGGTCGGAAATTCAGGGTCGTTACAGTCACCTTGAAATTTGAATAACCGAGGGGAATTTACTTAATTGGGGACACTAATAGAAATAAGTTATACCTGTGGATATCATGGACTATTGTTGAACATATGGGAAGCATGGAGTTATGTTACAAAATATAGGTAACATAGGATAAATAGAAACATGTGGATAACATGAACTAAATGGCCAAGTGATAGGTTCATAGTCATCCAAGGAAAACGATGGGATATATGATGGATAGTCTTCATCATATCAGAGATGGATAATCTTCAATTGGTTAATTTAAGGGTTAATAGTCATCTTGGGAAAACTGAGATGTGAGATGGATCGTTCATATCAGTTCAAATGACAAAATGTCATATGGATAGTCCATATTAGTTTAGGTAAAAAAATGTGGGATGGGTAGTCCATATGAATATAAGACGGGTAGTCAACAGGAACTTAGATGGATATTCTAATAAATGAGGAATGGTTAATTCGGTACATATGATATGTTTATATACTATCATATTATTCTGTTATAACCATTATGGATGTAAGAGCACGATACATGGTTAAGATGTTTAATTGGGTACTAGTGAGGGGAAACCTGTTCCACAAAGCGATGTGGCCTCATTAAATATATTTTGGTTTGAGATGGTAGATAATTATTCACACCGGACTTTTTGTCTAACCCAAAGTTTTTGTTTTACCCTTAAATTCTCGGGTACTCATTTGAGTAGGTTAAGAGTAAAGGCTTTTTAGGTTCTCTTTAGATGAATAAGCTTGTGGAGATGAGCAGGAGGCAATCTAGCTAGTAGGAGTTATATATCTATTTTCCACCGTGTTTTGATTATGCTTTTGTGTTGCAATAGCAAGTTGTATGACATGCCAAATATTTGACTCTGATCATTCAAGGGGGCATCTTCATATGTCGTTCTTATGTTGTAATAATTATATTTTCTCTGAATGTGATTTGAAAATTAGGATAACGTAATGAAACTGAAATCTTATTGTGAAATGAGATGAGAAAATTTAATTTAAAAATTGTGTTGAATTTTTATATTCATGTATTTTTGGTATTATAAGATATAATTAACATAGCCACATTTTGTTATCGAAAATTAATAACGATAGATGATTGCAGCATCCGTAGCATTTAGTTTCAGATCTCAAAATGTGGAATGTTATTGTGGCGAATACTACAAGTGTGCCCCAAGGATTTATGTACCGATAGTTATTGGATAACTATGGAACGACTCAGTTAAGAGTTTCATATTGTTTAATTATAACTAATGTCAAACAGGAGATTTCGATGTGACAATATTATACAATTCCTTGACTTAGAATACCATGGAACTTCAATACGGATACTCCACTTTGATTATAGTTAAATCATGACGTGACAATTCAATGGGTGACTATAGTTGAGTCATATTTGAAGCACTGGAAGTGAAAGATTATTTAATAGAGAATTCATCTCTTCGGTAATAAGAGGTTAGTACCGCGGTTAACTACAATCAACTCAAAGTCAAAATCTCTATCTAGAGCATTAAGGTTAACAATAATAATTATTAAACCAAGAACTTTATGTTTGGACTAACTAAGTTAAGTGTGGACGATATTGGAGTTTTGACCAATACCAAATTCCATAAGTCCTAAAATAATATGGTCTTGACAAAGAGAGCTGGAGTAGATAATCATTACTACCAGGTACCGCTTAAGAAAATATAAAATATGATTTTACTAAAGAGGTTTGTAAGTGATGATTTGACCAAACTATCACACTGCTAGCTAAGGTAACGTGTGAACATTAATGTTTAAATTGTTCAAAATTAGTTACAACTGAATTCAGACCTTCGAGTCGCACAATCACATTTATGAATTCTCAAAAAACAAAATGATTTAATTGATTTATAAAATGCTATAACATAATTATTTAATTAATATTTGTTAAATATTAATTAGAAATAACTTATTTGATGTTTTATGATTTTTTGTAATTATTTAAATGCATTTATAAAAGCTATATTCGAGCGCATCGATATACAATATCAGTGTAACTTTAAACGAGTTTAAATAAAAGATAATTGCATTAGAGATTTATGGAAATTTGTTACCATATGATGGCTAATATAGAGCCGACCATGGATTGAAGTGGAAGGAATAGGGAGGAAGAATTAAGGGAATTAACTAAGGAAGTTTCAATTGAAAAAAGGAAAAGTTTCATTCGTCCAATTAAACAAATCCACTAATTCATTTCACTCATTCTATTCTTTTCATTCGCTTCTCTCTCCCCTATCATAGTCATGGACGAAAATTAATTCCTTTATCCTAAATAAAATAATCTCCCAAATAAAACAAAAACCATCAAATAAAATAAACATAAGTGGTTCCTCCATCTCTTGCAAGGACTGGGTGTGAATCTTGAGAACTAAGGAAAAAATCTCAAATCAAGGTGGAAACCATAGGCTACTCTTTAAGTAATATTTTAATTTCATTATCATTCACATATATATCATTTGATTGTGTAAATTTGACCTTATATATGTTATACTGAATTTATACATGTATATGTTGTCTTATTCTTTTTGTATATTTAGACTGTTTAAGTAAAATAATAGTAATAGTAATAATAATAAGGAAACATGAAAACAATTTTTTTATAATACTAATTGAATTTGTCTTGAAGGCATGAAAATAATTTCTTTCATAATAGAAGTTGAATTTAGAGATATTCGTTTAAAACAATGGTTATACTGATTAAAGGTCATATTTTAGCAAGTTATACAATGTTTAAACAATTTCCTTAAATGGATGTTCTGATTAAAATGATCTAAGAAAATATCATATAATATCAGTTAAAACAACGATTTCAAAGGTTCAAGGGTTAAAGTTGAATTTTAACAAGTATAAAATTTAAACAAATTTCAAGCCAATTCTAATTCAAATTTTAAATTGACCTTATTTAAAAGCATAGATCTAGTTTTGAATTCTTTCTACTACATTTTAAAATGTTGTTTTAAATTTCAAAACACATAAAATATGCCACAATTAACTTTAATATGCATTAAGCGTTAAGTGTTCAAATGAGATTTGAAAAGACAAATAAAATATGAGTAAAGGAAGGAAAATAGACCTTCACCTTTTCTTCTTAAATTCCTACTTAAACTCATTAACTATCATATTATAAACACATGTAAACTTTTGTTAAAAAACCTCCACCTTTTCTTCTTCTTAAATGCCTACTTAAACTCCTTAATTATCATATTTTAAGTATAAGTAAACTATTATTTTTTTGCAAAGCAAGCGAGGTTGACTGGGCCTCTACCGGAAGTTTATTGAAAGAAAACAAGGAAAAGGCTTTGAATAAACTCAAATCCAAAGAATACAAACACACAAGAGAACACACAAGGAAGTGAAATTAGACTGCAAACACTCAAAAAAGGAAATGAGAAAGACAAAAACATCACTGCCAAACCAATATCTGTTGGTCAGAGAAATTGAAACAACTGAACCTCAAACCATACAAGATATCCTTAGTAATAACTGACCATAAAGCAACATAATTTCTCGATTTCTTTTCAATACATCGACGATTCCTCTCAAGCCAAATAGCTCTTAAATATTTCTTTAAGGTGAAGAACAACAAGCTCATATCTTCCAAACTCCACTTAGTTGCCTTGCTAATAATGTCCCATTCAATCTCAGAGATTGTGGATACATTGCTCCTTCCAAGTTTCCCCATAATCCTCACCCACAGAGGAAGCTGATAAGCACACTCAAAAAAGAGGTGGGCAACACACTCAGTTGGTAGCAGGCAAAAAGGGACATAAAGGGTCCACTTGCATGCCGTAAGCAAGCATTTTATCCTTTGACATTAGACCCTTCATAATAACCTTCCACATCATCAAATTATCACAACTAGGAAAGATTTGCGACCACGTTACTTTTCTCTACTTACTGATAGGAACATCATGACTAATAGCTAGACCTTCATAGACTAAGGAGATGGAGTGATGCTTTCCATTCCATAGAATTGTATCAGAGCCGGAGGAGGGGAAAATCATCGTTTCATAATTGTTCCAGAATGCTCTAATGGATTGGTTTGAAGAGTAAGGGACCATAAGCCTGCCATTAAAGATGAAGTCCACTGCCATAACATTTCTGTTAATACAAGTTTGAGCAATTTGCTGGGTAGAGAAAATTTTAGAGAGAACCAAGCCTTGATCAATCCAAGGATCATCCCAGAACTTACAAGTGTTGTTGGCAGCTAGGGATATTTCGATAAAGGGGAGGAAAGTTTTCTAAGATTGAGCAGTTTCCTCCAAACCCAGCTACAAGACTGGGGAGGTTCCATGGTCCAGAACAGTTTAGAGCCTATGCTGTGCCTGGCAACCCACTCAACCCAAATGCTATTATGTTTGCACAGTAGAGCATTGAAAAAAAAACCGTAGGCATCTAAATTCAAAGTTTTAATGTTGAATATACCAAACCCTCCCTTATTCTTAGGCATTTCAAATTTGGAAAAGGCACAAGGCACAGTTTTTCTAGCATGGATGGACCCAATCCAAAAATACCTCATCATTGCACATCTCACCATTTTTAAGAGCTTTGATGGGAGGATGAAGGATCAAGCATAGTACACCATCATGGAAAGGTCGCTGCTTTAATTAACACACCAGTATTCCAACATGAGAAAGAAGTCTATTACCCAACAAACAAGTGATGAAGTAATTCTGTCATAAAGAGGTAGGCAGTTGGCCTTGGTAATTCTGGAGGAACACATTGGAAGCCCAAGCTAAGACATGTCATCCTGCATTGATTGCATTCCTGAGAAAGAAGTTAAGTTAGCAGCAAGATCATTTTGAATACCAGTGAAAAGAATGTGAGATTTGTTGCAATTCAACTTGAGGCCAGTCATCAAGAAGAAGGCATGTAGGGTTTTCTTTACGGTGGATATAGATTCAAAGTCTAGTTTAGTAAAGATTAGAATATCATCAGCAAAAAGAAGGGTGGAAACATGGAGAGATTTACACTTAGGATGGAACTGAATTTCTATGTCAATATACTTGAGTTTAATTAGGGAATTGAAAGCTTCCATCAATACAATGAATATGTAGGAAGACAGGTGGCCCCCGCCTGATTCCTTGCATGTTGGTAAAGAAGCCTGAAGAAGACCTATTATACTGTAGAGAAAAGGAAGGAGATGATACACAGACATGAATCTAGGCAACAAAAACTTTGGGAAATCTCGTCATGGCCATGATTCTAACTATTGAAGTCCAATGTATGCTGTTAAATGCTTTCATAGGATCAAGTTTGAGAATAGCTCCAGGAGTGGATTAAGCTCTACCATACCCCTTTAGAAGCTCATGCGCCAGTAGAACATTGTCTAGAATATTTCTTTTGGGAAGGAAAGCTGCCCGATTCTTGGAGATGATCCTAGATCCTTAACAAGTTTAGAGGCTAGAATTTTTGACATACATTTGTACATGACATTACAGCAAGAGATAGGTCTAAAGGATGAGACCGAGGAGGCTGGTCTGGTACATGACATTACATTTGTACAATATAAGTAAACTATTGACAATTAGTTAAAACAATTTATAACATATTATGTATATAATTTTACATGATTTCAAATTAAAAATATGAACAACAAAAGCACATATAAAGGGTGAACGTGTTTATTGCGGTGTAAATCCCAACACCTATTCACATATACATTAACCATGTACAATTTTTATATGTTGTACTTACACTGTACACACTACATGAGTGTATTTAATACATTCATTATAATATTTTTAATTTAAATTAAAACTCCTTTTTAAATAAACTAAATAAATAAGATTTTATTTAAATAAATTTTTATATTGGATCTAAAATCAATTGGACTTCATACGCCACAAAGATCCAAAATGGAATTATCTTGCAATTCACATATTTAACCCGCTTTCGACCGGTCTAGTTCCTTCAATGGTATTAGAGCTCGAATTTTCTATGCGGTCTAAATTAGAAATACTAGGGTGCACTTATTAAAGCGTGCCTATTTAGTAGGGTGTCTAGAAAGTGGTGCGTAAGGTTGAGTTTGGGTAATCAAGTATTTTACCCTATGTGGCTACAAGGCTACCCCGCAGGATGATGTAAGCCCAAAGGTTATCCCCAATACAAAGGCTCAAACTGAATTTTGGCCGTTGGACAATTTTCAGAATTCAGTTTGAAAATTTAATATATATTATGAATTTAAAAGTTAAATTTGAGATACGAAATATATTTTTTGAAAAATATAAAACATTTTTCAGATTTATTTTGAATATAAATTAATATTTTTTAGAAATTATTTAATATTTTAATTAGTAGGATTAATTAAATAATTAATCAAAACTAAATTAATTAAAATAAACATATATTTAATGATATATATGTATGTCTATATTAAAGTGTTTATGATAAATAACATGCCACTTTTTGAAAATTATTTAGAAATTATTTAATTAAATAAATTTATTTGATAAACATAAATATTAATTAAATGTTAATTAATAAACCAATAAACTTATGTATTAATATATGTATATAAAACTATAAGTAGTGAATACCCATATTAAATAGTTTAGGATGAATATAATTAAATTTTGAAATTTTAAATAATTTAATTAATTTGCTAATTAAATTAATAAATTAAAATTAATCAAATAAGATTAATGTGTTATATATGTAAGAGTGTTATATAAGTTAACTGAATTATAAACTGTTATATGCGAATTAAACATATATAGTATCAATGTATAAACTTAAGTGGAAATGTAATAAACCTAATTTTTGTTTAATATACAAACACATACATCACATATCTTACATATTCCATGATTACAAATGCATCCAACACTTGAATCATGAGGGTGTTCATAAGGAATACATTGTTCCTTAAATCGATATCACTCAATATATATGTATTTGTTAGATTATGGCGATACAATATTCCATATTTAATTAGATTTTGGAGATATTTGAGTCTATCTGGAATTATGGCTCAAATTCATTGCCTATTTTATAGATTTGGTAAATTTTGGAGAGTGATTAATTGCATCTTTAAGAGATTTTGTGTACTCGGTAGAGTGATTAATTGCCTCTTTTATTGCATTAGAGAAGGCAACAAATTATCTACATAAGAAAGATTATGGAAGTACTCAGTATCTTCTTAAAGAAGATATTTTGTCAAGTCTATTATAAATAGACATGTATTGGGTTCATAAGAGGTGTGTGGGAAAAGTGAATTTTGTTGGGTGTTCGGGGTTGAGATTTCTTTTCAATTCTAGGTCTCTTTGTATTTTATTGGTTGAATCAATAAAAGTTTTTTTAGGGAAATCATTTTTGTTTGCTTTCTTCACTACATTCTATTCTAATTGTGTAGTGATCCCGAAAATTCCTAACCGGTTGGTATCGGAGCAAGCTACACAAGTTTTTAGAAGAGTCATTGGGGCTATGGAGAAGATAAGTGTTGAAAAGCTTAATGGAAGGAACTGGGGGTTGTAGAAGACGATGATGGAAGATTATCTCTATCTTAATGATCTTTACCAACCCTTGGAAATAAAGAGGAAAAGCCAAACGACATAATTAAGGCAAAATGAGAAATTTGGGATAGAAAGGCAGCGGCGACTATTCGGTGTTTTATGGAGAATTCTATGTTTCGTATCATTGCTCGTGAGACATCTGATTTTGGAATATGGAATAAATTGGAAGGGATTTATGCAAGAAATTCTATGACGAATAAGGCATTTCTGATGAGAAGGTTGGTGAATCAAAAACTAAAGGAAGGCGAATTGATTAGTGAACATCTCAATAACTTTCAAGTAAGTGTGAACCAATTGGCGGCGGTAAGCTTCTTAAGCTTTGATATTAATGAGCTCATTGCCTGAAAGTTGGAAAGCTCTTGTAGTTACATTAAACAATTCAAATTCTAGTGGTGTTGTTTCCATGGAGATCATGATTAGTAGCCTTCTTAATGAGGAGATGTAGAGGATAAATTCATCGGAAGGAAATGCCGTTAAAGAAAAGGAAACTACAAATCCATTGGCAGAAGTCCACCTTGTGAGGAGTGAAAGACGCTCTTCAAACCAAATATTGATCGAAACTTCATTTATTATTACTGCGAAAAACCAGGCCATCAGCTAAAATTTTTCAATAAATTAAGAGAAGATAAAGAGAGGATGAAAACTCAACAAGGAAGCAAAAATAAGCTAGAGGTAGACAGTGATGAGGAGGTAAACTTTGGCATTAGCAATGTTGTTCTTTGTGTTGATATGAGCAGGGGAGCAGAGTGGGTGCTAGATTCTGGTGCATGTTTCCACATTTGCAATCAAAGGGAAGCATTCACTGATTATAAGGAGCAAGCGTGCAAGGTGGAGTCTGCTAATGGTGGAGATTTACATGTTTAAGAAACAGGTTCTATCAGGTTGAAGATGGATACTGGAAGATCGGTGATGCTTATAGGGGTTAGGCATATCCTAGAAATTAAAAGGAATCTTATTTCTGTTGGACAGTTGAAAGAGAAAGGTTGTAACTTACCGAATCGAGTTAGAGTAACTATTTTTGGATGGGTAACAGGGAGGTGCTACACGCGAAGAGGAAAAGCAATAATATTTATTTATTGCTTGGAAAAACCTTAAAGATTACAAAATTTTATACAAGTTGGAGAGACAAGTTTTTCTGAATTAAGGTGGATTCAAAAACGAAAAACCATGAAGCCTACTTGGAGGTCTTTGTGGTATTACAAGCAATTTTGTTCTATTGATGATGTGCATGTTCGATTGGCGAGCATGCATAGTTTAGAGGGAGGTTTAGCTTTGTGGTGGAGACATTTGTTTCCTTGGATATATTGTTTAGAGTTTGAGGTTCTATGAGGAGCTTGGATGACATTTATAGAATATTGTATAAAGGTAGAGACTGTTAGATTTTGGTGATACAATATTCCATATTTAAATAGATCTGGGAGATATTTGAGTCCATCTGGAATTATGACTCAAATTCATTGACTATTTTATAGATTTGGTAAATTTTGGATAGTGATTAATTGCATCTTTTAGAGATTTTGTGTATTTGGTAGAGTGATTAGTTGCCTCTTTTATTGCATTAAAGAAGGCAACAAATTATCTACATGGGAAAGGTATACGAAAGTATTCAATATCTTCTTAAAGAAGGTATTTTGTCAAGTCTATTATAAATAGACATGTCTAGGGTTCGTAAAAGGTGTGTGGGAAAAGTGAATTTTGTTGGATGTTCAGGATTGATATTTCTTTTCAATTTTAGGTCTCTTTTGTATTTTCTTGATTGAATCAATAAAAGTTTTTGTTTTGGGGTAGTCGTCTTTTTTTCTTTTTTTACTACTTTCTCTTCTAAATCTAATTGTGTAGTAATTCCAAAAAATTCCTAACAGTATGTGTGTGTATTAAAGAATGTAAATCTTCAATATAAGTTGTCCTCTATCATTTATATATTAATAGATTACTTGCATGCTCTTTAGTTGTAGATCTTCCTCAAGCTAAAGAATTTATGTATAGTACCATTAATTGTTGACTAGATATGGTAAGAAACATATATGTATTTGTTTATCTTCCTCAAGGTACGTGCATTATACTTAGTCCATTTGGAAATGGTGGGTACGAATGAATAATCTCTTTTGGGAAACATAAAAATTTAGTGGGAGCCTTATTATAAAATTGAAATGAATACATCTAATATTTTCAATATTATAAGAATAACATGTTATACAAGTTAAAATATTCTACTTTGATAAATTTGTCCAACCAATAAAATATAACTGATAAATTTTATCAGTCAAATTATACAATTTAACTGAATTAGGATCGACATAGAAATATAAAATATATTTTACCAATAAATCTTTTGGCACCTTGTCGCACCAAGACCCATGTAAGCGCCAGTCTATAAAACCACTAAATATTTGTGCGCCGATCGCTTAAGAGTCTATTTATCCAAGATCATGTATCATCTTTTATGAGTTTTGAACTCTTAAGCAATATAAGAATATGTACATTTGATCCATACTCGGTTGCGTATAAATGTTATGTAGTGAATGGTTGTAATTTGTAATGTACGAAACTCTGATGAAGTTAGTTCACTCGAAATAAGCACGTAAGTCATAATGCGAGATCACGTATTTAATATGATTGATTACAACAAGGACCTTGTTGTGTTAGATGTAACATTACACCAAGAGCTACAAGATGGATCTAGGAATCCGACCATTGAAATGTCAGTTTGATCAATTATGTAAAGTGTAACTTGTTTGATATCCATAAATGTTGAGGATAACCAAATAAATTTTTGTAAGTAGTTCATTATGGTCTTATGGTTAGGTTTTCCTTTTCAGTGATTTGACCATTTTGAAAGGGAACTGAATGTGTAAGAATGGATGTAACTTAAGACACGGTTGGAATGAAGAGAATGAACGGTTACTTCTTCGTTATGAAGAGATATAGAAAATGAGAAATATATAAAATACTAAAAGATAATTAAAATGGAATGAGAAATGTGATTACTATTTAATGTATTTCATATTAAAAAAAATATTTTCTATAAAAGTTATTTCTTCGAGTTCAAGATAATTAATTTGAAACTCAAGACTGTAACCTAGTTAAAGCGAATGAAATAAAATCATGTAATAAATCATTGAATGGAGCTTCTTATTTCGTACGCTATTATAGTAATGGTGATAATAGTGCGAGCGTACCATATAGCACTTCTTAGTGGATGCATCTATTGGTACTGAGCTAGCATAATGGCATAAACGGGTAAATTTCAAAAAATTATTCTATATTGGATTTTTTTTGGGCAAGGCCAGCCGGTTTTATAGTGGGCCGTCCACTTTTTATTACGAACGTAATAAAAATTGAAGTACAGGAGTAAGGTAGAGGCACATTAACTACTAAAAAAGTAAGAAGAAAATACAGCACAGGAGTGTGACAGCCAGTCACAACTACTAAAAGTAACTAACAAGGCTAGGACTCCTCCGAAGAGGAAGAGACACCAGCAACATCATCCACCTGGGAAGAAACATTCCCAAGTAACCCAACGTAAGGGTGAAACAGGACTGCAAGAGAAGGATCATAAATCACAGCGTCAGAAGAGTAAATAAAAGATCGATCCCAAGAAGTATCAGCTAACACGACGAAATTAACCCCAGCATACGATCCGTCCAAGTCAAGAACCAAGGATTCACCAGAAGGACTATAATATAGGCATCGAAGGTCCAATAGATTGTCAGAAACAAATCTAAAATAAGAATTATCCACCGGGTTAAATCGCATGTCAGATCGGAGATCAACCCAACAACTCTCAGACTCAGCCCAAACAACATGAGCAGAGAGGGATCCGGCACATCTAGGGCATCAGAAGTAATATCACCAGGAACAAAAGATGAAGGGCGAGCAAGAGAAGGCGGCAGATCAGAGTCAGATAAAGGATCAGCTGGGGGAGGAGCAACCTGAACTTTGGGAACCCATATCCTGAGCGGTGGCCGAGGAAGAGGGATCTTAGGTGGTGCGGAGGAAATAGCCGAATGCGTGCAGGAAGTATCTAAGTGGCCAAAGGAGTGACAGATGGTACAAATGTCAGGGACCCATCCATAACGAACACGAACATCCACCACATGGCCACAGCAAGCTGAACAGGAATGGTGGATGGGAGAGGCTTAAAGGGAGATATCTCAATCAGAGCTTTAGCGTACACAAGCTTATCACGGGCAACGGTATTAGAATCAAAACATTTTAATTTACCAACATTGCAAGCGAGCCAGTTCAAACCAAGTAGCGGTTGGAGAGGTGAAGGAATATGAGAAAAATAAACCCAAACAGGGATAGAGAGAACTTGCTCACGGGCACTTGCTATAGTTGGAGTCCAGGGAGTAATAATAAATAGTTTCCCATCGAAAAAGGAAGGCTCAGCCTCAAGAACTCGATTGCGATCCTCAGGGGAGGAGAACAACAAGAAGTACATGGAATCAACTAACTTAACTCGTAGGTTACCGCGCAGCCGCCAGGCCTTACGACAAACAGCAAACGCGTCAAGAAGGCGATGCTTAGGGTCCAAAAAGAAAACAACCAAATATTCTGACCAAAAGTCAATACCAGCTTGCATTACATTTGGAGGAGGGATCATCACTCCATTTTCCTCAACGATATCAAACTCAACTGGTTCGTAAACACCAGCATTACGGGGTAACGATGTAAAAAGTGGAGACTATGTTTTGGAACTAATTGTGGCAGTAGCAGCTGGACAAACCTCTAAACCAACAGAGGTCGCAAGAATGGGACCAGGAGGGGGAGAGGAAGCGGTCAATGAACCACCAGAACTTAACACAGTGAGACTGGCAACATCTTTCTGAAGAGCATCCTGTCGAACAACTGGTGTGCAACGAGCACAACACGAAATATCAGCAGAAGAATGATGCATTAACTCACAACCCAACACCACAGAGACACCACCATCGACAATAGTAACATCTCCTAAGTCAACATCAGTAGCACCACAAACTGCATCGACATTATTCACACCCGAAGGCACTGGAACGCATGATTCAATAACTTCAAAGGTCTTTAACTCAACAGGTCGCAATCTAGGGCTAACAACAGGAGCAAAGAACGTAGTCTTCACTGAAGGCAGTGGAAGATACTCGTCATCAGTAATCGAAGGAGGCATCGACACAGAATGCTTGAAAACTCTTCCAGATCTAGTTGCTGAGAGCGAAGAGGGAGGAGCATCGGGGAGGATAGGAAGACGAGGGGAAGGGCTATGCATAGGAAAGGAAGGAGCGGCGGGAGAAGAAGGCGATGGAAAGAAGAACGAAGAAGAAGAAGGAACCTACCAGGAAGTGGAAGACGTAATCGAACATTTGTGCGTACAGAGGGAGGCCATTAATTCTATATTGGATTTTATTAGGCCTATGAAGTCTAAATTTATTTAGATCTTATCTAAATTAGTTTTAAATAAAATCAATATTTTATTTAGTTTATAAATAAAGTTATATTTAATGTTATATTTATATGTTATATAATATAATTTGTATGATATACGCATATATGTGTACATACACGTGACACATAAGTCATATATACAGTTTAACATGCCCATTTATAAGTGCTAGGGTTTGCACCGCACGGACATATTAGCCCCTCCATTACATATGTGCTGCCTAATATATGTGTGTATACACACACACATAGTTAAATAAATAATATGAAATAATGTATATGAAATATGAATGTTTATATATGTATGTATGATCAAAATTATAATATAAACTATACGTAAATATTGTTACAAACGATTTGAATATAGAATCAAATTCAACATTTAAAATATAGATTTTGAATTTTAGACCTAGATCTATATAATAAAATATCTGGATATTTCAAATTAAAACTAGCACATTAAAGTTAAATAAATATATATTAAGTATATTTATTAATTGTTACTATAATAATAACTATTTTTAAATTCATATACATATTATATATATAATTAATATATTCGAAAATACACACACATATATATGCTTTAGTATGAATAATTAATTAACAAAATGCATATATATTATCATATACACACGGCTTAAAAATGATATATTTTTATATATAGTTTTTGGTTTTAAAAATTAAGTTTATTTATTTATATTATTAAGATTTTCGTATGAAAACCATGATAAAAATTATTTTTTTTTGAAAACTACATAATACATATATGTAATTATATTAAATACTTATATTTATATATTTTATCATGTGTGTTTGTGTGTATATATACACAATACATAAATTAAGTATAATATCTAAAATGAATTATATATATATAATCTATATAAAGATTCAAACATAGTGTATATATAAAAAATTAGAATCTATAATGTACGTTTATTAATAAAATAAATAAATATTTTATACAATGATGTCTGTGTTTTAAAATCAATTTTGTATAAATTTTTTAATATTATTTAAGTAAGAATTTTTTCATTTAAATTGCCTTCCGTGAACTATATGTTATTATACACATATATAGTTTTTTTTAAATATACACACACATATATTTTATCATTAAATGTAGATGGCACAAACATATGTGAACTTGTAATATTCATATTATATCTAAGCATATAACGACATATGAATAATTATATGCATTTAAATGCATGTTTAAATGAAGGATTTAACTTATCTTAGCCTATATGTAACACCTTGAAAGGCTGAATCGAAGAACTCCTTGAATTAGTGTCCAGAATGAAAAAAGTGCTAACAATCTCAAGCAGAACGCGCCAATCTTAGAAATATATTTAATTAATGTTTTAATAGCTTGAAAATTTAAAGGACAAGGGATAGAAAGGGGGGCCTGCCTTGCTGATCTTAGAGGAGCAAAAAAAAGTTCAAGATCTAAAGTAGGTAAAGAAATGATTAAATAGCCAAAGTTCTGAGGAATGAAAAGGGGATCTAGATCCACCTTTTGCTCTTACCAAATCACCTCTTTTTGAATCAAAATTCCACCCACAACTCCCTAAAATGTATGGTCACTACATGTCCCCTTCTAGGCCACGAAATCACTTCAAGCCCGATCAATAAAAGTTGCGTTTAAATTTAATTCAAATGCGTACAGATATCGTATATCAATACACATGTTTATAACTATTATACACAATATTTATATTAATCAACATAAATTAAATAAATTTTCATAATCAATATTTCAAAAAAATTCGTTAATTTAATTAATTAATAACAATTATAATTACTTAAATTAGGTGCTGACAGGAGTATTCGACGTTTTAGTTGTTTGACGCTTAGGTGTAAATTTAGTAAGTGATTAATAACGAACAATTCGAATACTTACGTTCATATGTCACTTAGCAGGTGTGTGACATTTTAGCCAAATTTATTACTCAAATAGCTTTGGTAACATCCAGTTTTACGTATTTAAGCATTACTCGGCAGTGACAATCATTTACACCAATTCTCTTCATCGAATCTATACCATATAGAACTTATGATATTTGGTAATAGTTAAAATTTTAATATCATCTATATTTAATTTTATAATCCAAGCAAAAAGTTCCTGGTTCAATAATAATAATCATTATTAACCGAATTGCTCTGGCCAGAGACTTTGACTTTGAGTTGACTTCAGTTGACCATGATACTTACCCTATATAACTAAGGAGAGAAATTCCCTCTTGATTTGTACCTCACTTTCAATGCTTCCACTCAATTCAGCTATAGTTGTTTGATGGATGTCGTGCCATAATTTAAGTATAATCAAAGCGGAATTTCCATATTGAAGCTCAATAGTATTCTCAAGTCGAGGAAATTACGTAATATTAGCGCATCGATATTTTCAGTTTGACCTTAGTTATATTAACCAATGGAAAACTATCAAGTAAGTCATTTCATAGTTATCTAATAAATATTAGTACGTAACCTCTTAATTCAGTAGCATGAGTAATACATTGTCCAAAATTTAGAGAGCGTTACATACTCTAATTTTAAGGATGTATCGATTTCCCATCTCGATACATCTGGGTTAGAAATACTTGAAATGGTATGTTTATTTTATTGTGATAAATTACCGATGATTACAACAAATTTAACTACTGGCATAAAACATATCATTATGGATTTTCTAATAAATGTACATTTAATTAAATTAGTTAATTAATATAACATGTTATATTAAGTGTATAATGGAAATAAAACGCCTTTTATTTCAAACATGATTGTTTATTAAGTTAAATGTATAACGGTTACATAATTACCCTTAGGGCATACCATGATCTTTATCAATCTCCCACTTGCACTTGGAGCCAATTATGGAATCTCTATCTCATCCCTTCAACCGGTTTGATGAGAACTAATCGAATCAAACCCTTCGTGAATGGATTATTCATTTTTTTTAATTATCTACTCTATCAATCAACTCTCTCCGACGTTGGTAAATTACTTTATCATATTGAACTATTCGAAATATGTTTCTAGACTTCTAGTGTGCTCTTATCATTACATTGTTATCATATAAAAATAACATAGTATTCTCACTACTTGGAATCAACCTTTGCTCAGTTATAAAGTTTTACATTTATGCACACATAGACTCATACATAGCTATTATTGGGGCACGATTCAAGATGATGTACTTAGCCTTTTCGTTTAATTGACCACGACCTTTTATTTGGAACATTTCCAACTTAAAGCTCCTTAACTAAAGTTCAAAAATAAATTTAATATTGACATGTTATACTAAATATCACTTATGAAGTTTGAGTTCGAATACTCCTTTACAAGGATTTTTTTTTGTATATGTAAATAATTCTCTAGTATTTAGCAATTACTCAAGAACACTCTAAATTATCGTTTAATTATCTTAATTTGGTTTTGATGTTTGCTTCATGTGTTAAATACATAAGCAAAATGCGATATTGTTGACAATAAAACATGTAGATAATTCCTATTTTAAATATATATAAGAAATTCATCTTACATGTTCCGTATTAAACATTTTAATAAGGTGCACTTGCATATTGTTAGGGATCTATTTGCAACACCTTTTATGCTTTTTATAAAAGATATAATTTACAAATTCAATATCGAGTATTAAACAACCAAAGTAGAACTGATTTTGACATAAGTAAATCATTAACAATTAAGTGGTATGTTGTTCACTTACTGTTACCCTAGAAAATGGATCAACATCCAAAAATCAAATGAAAACACCAGTTCTATTAGAAGTAAAGGAAAAGGCATAAAAACGTAAATGGAGACACAAGAGTTTTTGTAGTGGTTCGGTGTAATCATTGGTCTACATACACTTTACAATTTGTTATTCATTGTCTTCTCCTCTGATTACAATGAATTATATCAGATCTGACCACGATCTAGTGGATCTTAAATTTGCAATGAAGTTTCTAGAGTGTATGAGAGCACTAGAGCTAGAGATTTGCCGATCTATGTCCTAGAGCAGCAAATAGTGGTTTCCTAGGTGACTTTAATGGAGGAAAGGTGAGATGCGAAGAAGGTGAAGTCTTCAATGGTAGAGAGATCAGATCTCGTTGTGGTTGCAGCTAGACTGGTATTTATAAAGAAACAGAGCTATGGAGTCAGAAGCCTACTTGCACTGGAGTCCGAATGAATGCCTAATGTAACATAAGAAAAATCAGCGGCCCACGACCTAAGAAATATGTCTGTACTAAGCTATGTAAGTGTTGGTAAAAATCCAACACTAACTCCTGCTCTTCTCTTTGATCCTCATGTGATTTATTCAATGCTCTTTTTATTGACTTGTTGGTTGATACTGGCAATCTCCCTCTATCGGTTGAATTGTCCTGCTTTCTTGACTTTCTTCTCATTAACCTTAGAATTGACCATCCAAATTCTAAGAAGACCCCTTGACCATGAGCTATCGATTATGTATATGAGAGGTATTTTGTTTGTTGGACGAATTGGGTGATAACTATAGGCCGGTACCAACCTATCATAGCTTGGTATTGCGTTATGTCTTATGCTCTAATTTCCCCCAAACATTTTAGAGTTGTTTCTTCATTCCTTCCAAGCATGCTTCCAAGCTCATGAATCGTTTCGTTCTTGTTTTGATCTTCTAAGTTTGGTTGAATTATGCTTTGGCTCACAAGCGGATTAACAATTATAGTTTTAGAAGTACTATGTACCTTTTAACGTTGTTTCTTATGGATGCATACTTCCTCTATATTCTGACCAAAAATTAAATTATTTGATATTTCTATCAAATAATCAACTTTGAAGCTTATTGAAAGATACTTTCACATTTTTTCCTGGATCATATCTGAAAATCCACAAACTCAATATTTCTCCAATTGACTTTGAGACACTTTGGTTGTTATCTTCAAAAAGTCCTTTTTAAATCATTATTTAGAACTTTCTACTTCGGCACACATGAACAAAAATACAAATTCAAATTAGGAGATAATATTGTGAGTAAAATCTGAATTAACTTGAGCATGTTGAATGATGAATCTATTATGTTAATTTTAGCAATTGAATTTTACAATCTTATTCTTATTAATGTGACTTGTAACATTCCATCTGTATTAGTCTTTCTCTTAAAGAAACATTTGCAGTTGATGGATCATATCCCTTTAGATAAAACTATAAAAATAATATTTTCATACTATACCTGGAATCCAGTTTGGATTTTTACATCATACCATACATAGAGTCAATCTCTTAGTGCTTAACTAACAAACAAGGATTATTTATTCTCGACAATGATAAGATACTCGTAGTTTCTCTTCAATATGTGAGAATACTATTAGACACTCTAATGTGATATGTTCGTTTAGGTATGGTGAATCTCATTTCATCCCACATAATCAGCTTCATCTTTGAATCATATCCAAATCCATTTTACTACCAATAAATTTTAAAAGAAATTCCTCCACTGTAACGACCAAGAATTTCGAACATTTTGTATTTAAATATCTAAATCTTGGATTTATTACGAATAAATATGATTTTATAACTTTTTTAACCCTCTTTTAATTAATAACTAATGATAAGCAACTTTTTTTTCAAAATGTTTAAATATAAATAGTTCGAAGAAATATTGATAATGTGATTGAAAATTATTTTATCGATAAACGACTTTTTACTAAATAAAAGTTATTCGAACTCTTTGGCACTTTTATAGTAACATATGAAAACATTAATAAGAGTTTAATTCACCTATGTTCATAAGAAAATTAATTAAACCCTAAGTTAAGTGGACAAAGGGGAAGAATTCTAGGCTTGAATTAGGGAGCATGCCATATCATATTTTAAGGCATAAAGTTAGGCTTGTCTCAGGGAGAGGAAGGTGGGAGCAAGCTTCCTTTTGGCTAGCCAAGGGAGGGTATTTTTAATTATTTGTGCCTCTTGAAAGCTCTACAAATACATCTCATATTGATTCAAGGAATGGTTGCTAATTTATTGACAAAGAAATTCTCTTCTTGATGCAATTTCTCTTTTCTAACTTTCTATAAAACATATCAAACTATCTCCATTCTCTTCCAAACATTGCAAAATGCTTTATACCATCATTAGAACAGACTTTAGCATCTAAGAAGTGAAAAAATAGGCGTCATACGATGGGCCGTGAGCAACTTAGAGGCTTGGGAGGGATTATCTTTACTTGAAGGCAAAGAAGCATGGATTTTGGCCTTTGGTGATGGTAGGAAGTGTTTCTTTGGTTCTTGGATGCTGAGTGTTGTATTTGGGTTGACTAAACTGAGTTATCTCACCATTAAAAAAATATAATGTTGTGTGTATAAATGTTTGATTGTGAAAAATGTAAATTTATATAAATATCAATGTAATTTATTACGTATGGACCACCCTTGTTTTGGAAAGCAAGCGACAAAATTATATGTAGCGTAATCTTTCTTATAACCCTCTAAAACATGTAACGTGGCCATGACTTACTGTTTACATGTATGATAATATTCTACATGAGGCTCAAGTGTGTTGTGAATGTTTGAAGCGAAAAAGTTGCTATAAACGCACTTTGTAATCTCTTAACTTTAATTTATATAACTTGATGATTTATAAATACATTGTTTAACGACAAAATTTCTATTGATTTAGAAAATAGCCAAAAAAATTATAATAAAAATAACCACAAGCGCACGACATACAATTTTAGTACGTGGCGAGTACGGGTCGATCCGTAGCGAATTTTTTAGATTTTAAAATTTTCTATTCAATTGAACTAGACAAAGTGGAGAGAAGATTGTTAACTACAAACTGTAAACAAAATGAAGCTAAAAATAGAATGATAATGAGTTTAAAAACTATGAGATTAGAAAACAATTTAAAGGCAAATCCACAATCATATTTTTGTAAATCAACAAACAAATAATCTATGATCTCTACTTTTGATATTAAGTGAAACAAGTGTTGTATTTATCATAAGTATGGTTTATTTATGTTATTAATTAACATAACTTAAACCATCAAACTATAATACGAAAAATAAAGCACTTATCAATTCTTATGAAAATGAAGTCAAAACAAAAGGTATTTTAAGTGTAACCTATTTACTGTTGTAATTAGTAATATAGATCATCAAATTTTGTTTCTACCTTAATTTCATAATCAAAAATCAGTTATCAAATGATGATGTAAATTGTGTTTGTGTTGGATAAGAATAACCTATTTGCAAATACAACATAGGCTATCAAACTCAATTGTATAAAATTACATCAAAATTTACTTTCGTGAAGCACAAATGAGACCATAAATCACAAACCATGTTGAATTTATATAATTAGAGAGCTTCATTATCCCTAAATTGGAGGGGTTTAGCTACTCATTTGTGTTATCAAATCAACACATGTAAATTTCAACATTAGAAAACAAAAGGAAGTAGAAACTAATTAAAGAAAAGAAGATTAACTACTTTCATGAAACAAAATTAAAATAATTGCATAAATGTAAATCTAAGCAACTAACATAAAATGAAAGAACATGTAAATAAAAATGAACACGAAAATAAAACAAGAACAAGTAGAAAGAAAAGAGAAAGAGGCTAGGAAGCCATTTTCATTTCATGCAACATTAACATTACAATTTGCATGCCAATTTCCTAAGTAATTCAAAGAGTAAGAAGATATCTACATGTACATAAGTGGGCTATTTATACGTGCATAAAACCCTAATTTACTTATTAGGGTGGTTCCCAAAATGCCCTTTAGGAAGTGTGGCCACCAAGTAACCATTAGCCTCTAATTAATCCATCATAAAATATGCATGAAGGTTTAACCTCCACTTAGTTGTCCCTTAGCTTCTAATTATAGATTTAGGTAAGTGGGTGAGGCCCTCCATGATCATGAGTTTGAATTATTTCCTTCATTCCTTTTTATTCTCTTGTGCATGCATATGTTCCATGAAACCCTCTTCCATTTACATTCAAATTCCTATAAAATCATAAAAAATGTCCAAGTAAAAATTCTTGAATTAGCACATGTACAAAATTGACCATGTTGCCCCTGTATGAAGATGAAAATATAGTGATTTGATTTTCAAATAATTGAATATTGGTTTAAACAAGTTTAGATATCCAAATATGACATTTATTTAAATAAAAATTGATAAAATATGGATGTAAACATATGCACATTTATGTGCACATCATACATCTTTTTATAACTTGTTTTGGTTGTTCTCTACACTTCTAAGAGTGTTAGCGTCGTTTTTTTATAATGGTAAGTCCGGACTTTTTAGGCACGACATAAATTGGGCCAACCTATGGGCTATCGGAGATGTCTTATTTGATACTGTTATTGAGGAGCTTAAGAATTTCGTCACGAACTGCATCTTTCATTTTTGGGTTAAGCCTCTGTTGTGCATCACCAGTGGGTTTGGCTTCGTCAATTAAGTGAATGCGATGTTGAATAATAGTAGGGCAAATTCCCTTAATATCGGTAATGGACCACCCAATTCCTTCTCTATTTTTCAAAATAATAGAGAGAAGAGAAGCTTCTTGTCGAGAGAAAGATCGTTAGAAATTATGATAGGACAAGTTTCGTTTTCACCTAAGTGTACCTACTTAAGGTGAGAAGGAAGAAGTTTGAGCTCTAACCTAGGAGGTGGCTCAATCAAAGAAATTGGTTGAGATTCGGACTCAACCGTGAGAGGCTCGAAAGGAAGCGTGTTTTCGATCTCATAAGGAACATCTTGAAACAATTTCTCGTACTTGGCCTCCCATTCATCATTAATATTCATAGATTCATTTTCAAAATTTTCTTGAATGGTACTAACTTCCAACGCGGTGTCGACTGGTTCATTCAATCGATTTTCTAAATTAAAGATGTTAAGATTGATGGTCATATTACCAAAAGAAATCTTCATTGAACCCTTTCGACAATTAATTAAAGCATCTGAAGTGGCTAAGAAAGGTCATCCTAGAATCAAAGGAATCCGGCTCGTCAGATTGTTTACAGGATGAGTTTCAAGGACAATGAAATCGACGGGGAATATGAATTTCCCCACTCTAATGAGTACGTCCTCGATTTCTCCAATCAGTTTCTTTACAAAACGATCGGCCAACTGAAGGGTGACCTTTAGTCGGTTTAAGCTCACCTAGACCTAGTTGCTGGTAAACTGAATATGGAAGCAAGTTTATGCTAGCACCTAGGTTTAACAAATATTTTTTGATTCTCTTGTCTCCTATTGTACATGAGATCGTGGGGCAACCGAGATCTTTGTATTTAACGAGAATGGATTGAGACAAGACTTCGCTTAGACTAGCGACTAAAAGGACTTTCTTTGGCACTTGAGTGTGTCATTTTTGAGTACATAAGTCCTTTAAAATTTTGTAATAGGCCAGTATTTGTTGGATGATATCTAAGAGAGGAATGTTCACTTTGACTTGTTTAATGATGTCTAACATATTTTCCATTTGTTCTGAATGTTTCTCAGGCCGAAGTCGATTTGGGAATGGGATTCGAAACTCAGTTGGACGGTCTTCTTGAACTGGAAAAGAATTAGACTCAGAATTTGGATCGGGGATCTACTCGATGTTCTGATTGGTATCGTTGGTGGTTTTCGAAGTGTCGAGTGGAATATCTGGTAAGTCGTTTGCATTGATAACTTGGTTATCGATTATCTTACCTGATCGCAAAGTGGTGATAGCATTCATTTGATTCAAATTGCTATCTTGGAAGATATGAGCCTGGCTCGAGTTCGCATTTCGACTCCTAGGGTTTGTGGTTGGTTGGGTTGGGAATATACCTCTTTTTCGTTCACTCACGAGGTTGGCTAATTGACTCATTTGCATTTCAAGCTTAGAGATCGATTGGCTCGTATTTTGCATGTACGAATTTAACACATTCTTCTATTACATTGCCGCGTTAGCCAAGGTTTCAATTCTCTTTTAAAGGGAGGTCATTCGTTTGTCATCTTGAGGAACAAAAGATTGTTGTGCTTGGTTTTAAGAAGGAGGCAAAAAATTTTGTTGAATTTGTTTCGGATGGAAAAGAAGGATTTCAATTTGAAGCAATGTTAGGAAATGATTGAAAAGATGGTCGAATCGAACTCGTGCTCAATTTTTTTTGATTCCAAGTGAAGTTAGGATGATTTCTCCAACCCGTATTGTACGTTGGAGAAAACAGATCATTCCTGACTTTATTAAAAGCATTGATTTGTTCTATTGAGTATGGACACTGATCAGCAATGTGATTTGGATCATTGCATTTGTAACACATGACTTGAGAATCTTGGTTCATTTGATTTGAGGAAATGGCATTATCGAATTTGGTTATCATTGCATCAATTTTCGCTTCTAAGGTCAAAGAGGATCCTACAGAACAAGCGGTTGATCGGGAATAGATCGATTTCTCGTTAGATCGTTCCCATTGAGATGATTTTTTGGCGAGATTTTCAAGAAAATGCCAAGCGGCGTTGTGATTTTGTTCTTGAAATTCTCCTTGGCACATTGATTCGAGCATGGTTCGAGAACTGTTTTCAAGTCTGTCGTAAAAAATTTGGCAAGAGTCCATTTTTCAAAGTTATGATGTGGACATTTGACTAAAAGTTCCTTAAATCTTTCAAAGTATTTTACAAAAGATTCACCCCCAAATTGATGAAAATTTACAATTTCATTTCGAACTTTTGTTGTTTTTTCCAAGGGGTAAAACTTCTTTGAGGAGGTTGTAGTAAATTCTTTCCAAGTTTTGATCGAATTCGAAGGCAAACTATACAATCATTTTCCAACGTAATTGGTAAGTGCGAATGGAATTAACCTAAGTTTGATTCTATCTTCACATAGTTATTGGAATTTAATGGTTGCACAAACTTGTTCAAATTTGATTAAAAAAATATAAGATCACCACGTTCAAGATTGCTAAATTTCGAAAGTGTGTTAATGTGATTCGAATGAATCTCAAAGCGTTTTCCTGTTGGGGCGGGCAAGGTGGTGGAAGAAGGGATTAAAAACTTGATTGGGGAAGATTCTATCCATAAGAGTTCGAGACGCATTCTCGTTCGCCATTTTGGGAGGATTGTTTGTTCGAGTTAAACAATTAGTTGCTAAGTCGCGGGTCCAACGATTTATTGTTGTGTCACGAATCCAAGCACTCATGCACAAGTGAAAGTCGAGAAGAGAAGGAAGATGAAGTCGAGTTTAGAGAATGAAACTAGATTTGGAAAATGAAGTGAAAAATTGTTTTTGTTTTTTTTAAAGGAAGAAAAATATTTACCAAATGAAATTTATTTTCAAAAGAGAAGTTTGATTTTTTTGGCTTTTCAATTTTTTATATGTTTTTATTTTTGTAATTTTTTTAAATTTTCAAATATTTATCAAAATGATTTTTGTTTTTGTTTTTAAAAAAATGGGAATTTGATTTTTTTTTTAATTTTTTTTTTGTTTTTGAAAAGATTTTATATTTTTTTATTTTTGATTGAAAATTTTCAAAGGATAGGATTTGAAACGATTATTTTTTTGAATAAAAAAAACTAAGTTAAGTAAAATTTACAATTTTTTTTTGTTTTAGTTTTTGGATTTTTGAATTTTTTTTCTTTTCTTAAAAATGCATGAATAAATGCAACTAAATGAATGCAAAGGGCTTAATTACAGTTTCTGTCCTTAGTAGCTCTTAATCCAAATTGTATAATCACACTTTATATTCAATCAACAAAAAATTTTCTTTGTCGGGTAATGGGCAAGGGTTATCGGTGCATCACGAATCACCGTAGCAATGCAACCGAAGGTTTAAGTACCTTCAGAGGAACAATCATCATAATATTTAGGAATCACCGTAATATTTATGAATGGTTATTACTCGGCCGTAGCCTAGACACCAAGAAATAAACTTGTTCAAAGAAGACAATTGTCAAGATACAAATAAGCCCTAGGTGAGCTCGCGACACCTTTTAATCGAATATCTAATCTTTATTATTAGTCAAATTCTACGATGAATGCGATTTGTGGCTAAGGAAAGAGTGATGAATTCCCCCACCTTATGTGAATTGGGGTATTGCCCTTAAAAAAGAAAATAAGTAGGGATGAATGCAAAGCGAAAATTAAATGTGAACTAACAATGCAACTAAAATTAAGTTTGTTTTTATTTTTGAATTTTGAATTTTTTATATAAATGCAAATGCAAGCAACCAATAATACAATTCAAATAAAAGTAAGAAAAAATGACACGATACCATAACATGTAGAATTTATTAGCAATTTATTTTTAAGCGGCGATTTTTTAAGCAAGCAGACAGAGCAGTTTTAGCAAGCAATGCTTCCTTTTATTTCTTGCAACTTGAAAATTAAAAACTAGATACATACAGTTTTTTATTAGTAAAACAAACCAAAACAAAACAAATAAATGAAAATAAAACAAATGAAACAAAGCAATTTGAGACTTTAAAAAAAAAAAAAAAAACACTTAAAGTTTAAACAAAGTAAATAAATAAAAAGAAGAAAAAGGGGAAAAATTTATAATACTAATAAGTACTCAAAGCACACTTGTGCTCAAATTCCCAAAGCTCTGAACTCTCAAAATCAAAGTGAAACATCGAAAAAATTCTTAAATTCAAATCACTTATAAATCCTCGTTTGAAATTCAAAACCAAATCAGAATCCCAAATTCAATCCCAAACTTGGTTCGACTCCTAGTTGCAAGCGCTTGAGTTCGATGGCTGGGATGGTGATTCGGGTTTGAGGTGGAGTGGTTTCGGGTTCATGGATTGGACTCGAGAGTGATTTGTGGTGGGACTCGCTGTTGCAATTGCGGTTATGGAGATGTTGTCGACGGTGAGGTGGAGGCAGAAGGTGATTTGATGAAGCAAGTGGATTCTCTGGTCGATAGTTGATCTGGGTTGTTCACGATTTGAAGTTTGGCAGTGCAGTATTGTTGTATTGAAGTTGGTCGCGAATTGAACTTGCAGGGAGGAGAAGTTCAGGATGTTGTATTGTTGGCTGCTTCAGTGTGTTGGTTGTAGAGGTGAACCAGGCTGCTTCAGTTTGCAGTGCAATATTGTTGTATTGAACCGGGTGGGGTGTTTGAACTTGAAGGTGGTTGGTGGTTTTGAAGGCAGCAAAGGGGAAGAGTGAGAAGAGTGGGGATGCAGTGATGATCGAAGTGAAGGGGGGTCGAAGTGAAGTGAATGACAGTGATTTGGTGGATGCTGATGATACAGCAGATGGTTACAGCAGATAATATGGGATGTATCAATGACTGGTGATGCTTTTTTTCTTTGTATTACTGTGATGTTGAAGTTATTGAGAGGTAGATGTTGAGGCAGTCAAGATGTAGATGAATTTATTGCAAGGGAAGTTGACAATTTGTGGATATAGCAATGTGTATTGTTTGGTTGTTGAAAGAGAAGTGGAGTATGGAGTATGCGGTAGTATAAGAAGGTTGTTGTCAGCAGTACATGATATGGCAGTGCAACTGTGTGCGCAGTTAGATGTGGTTGAATTCGTGTTAGAGTGGTATGTGCAGAAGACTAACATCAGAATTGTAGTGTATCAGTATAGGTAGTTTGGCCAGAGGTGGGAGATACTGTGATGGTATTGATGTGATGATATGAGATGATAATGTGGATGTCGATAGCAACTGTGTTGAAGTTTCTGGTTCAATGAAGTGGAAGGGGGCCTTGTAGATTACTATGCTTATATACTGCAGCAATAAGGTGGTTAAGAGTTTTTATGGAAATGATGGTTATGACCGGTGGTTTGTTGAACAGATGGTAGGTGCAGCAGTTTGATGAGGGTTATGAGAAGTTCAGTGCATAGTGTGCACAGAGGAGTACACAGTGAAATGTAAAGAAGAAAAAAAGAAAAAATGTAAAATTATGTGTATGCAAGTGTATTTGAAAATGGAATGGATTTTATTTTTCCTTTTCAGTTGAGACTGTGTGGATGGTTTTTCTAGAATAAAATTTGCAAATACAAAAACAAACAAGAAAACCAAGCATGCAACAAAATGCTTATAAAAATCAAACAAACATACAATATTTTTTTTCTTTTTCTTTTTAAAAAATTTGCACAAAGCAGACATACAATAAAATCAAACGAAAATAATTCGAAGAATAGAAAATAAAATCAAAGCAATTTCCCCGCAACGACATCAAAAATTTGTTTAACGATGAAATTTCTATCGGTTCAGAAAATCGCCGAAAAATTTATAATAAAAATAACCGCAAGCGAACGGCGTATAATTTTAGTACGGGTCGATCTGCAGGGAAATTTTTAGATTTTAAAATTCTCTATTCAATCAAATTAGACTAAAGTGGAGAGAAGAATGTTAACTACAAATTGTAAACAAAATGAAGCTAAAACTAGAATGAAAATGAGATTAAAAATTATGAGATTGGCAAACAATTTAGAGGCAAATCCACTCTCATATTTTTGTAAATCAACAAACAAATAATCTATGATCTCCACTTTTGATATTAAGTGAAATAACTATTATATTTATCATAAGTATGGTTTATTTATGTTATTAATTAACATAACTTAAACCAACAAACTATAATACAACAAATAAAGAACTTATCAATTCTCATGAAAAATGAAGTCAAAGCGAAAGGTATTTTAAGCATGATCTATTTGCTATTGTAACTAGTAATATAGACATCAAATTTTGTTTCTACCTTAATTTCATAATCAAAAATCAATTAGCAAATTATGATATAAATTGTGTTTATGTTGAATAAGAATAACCTATTTGCAAATACAACATAAGCTATCAAACTCATTTGTATAAACTTACATCAAAATTTACCTTCATGAGGCACAAATGAGACCATAAATCACAAATCTTGTTGAATTTACATAATTAGAGAACTTCATTTCCCCTAAATTAGAAAGGTTTAGCTACTCATTTGTGTTATTAAATCAACACATTTAAATTTCAACATTGGAAAGCAAAAGGAAGTAAAAATTAATTAAAGGAAGGGAGATTAACTACTTGCATATAATTGCATAAATGTAAATCTAAGCTACTAACATAAAATGAAAGAACATGTAAATAAAAATGAACAAGACAATAAAATAAGAACAAGTAGAAGGAAAAGAGAAAGAGGCTAGGAAGCCATTTTTACTTCATGTAACTTTGACATTACAATTTACATGCTAACTTCCTAAGTAATTCAAAGAGTAAGAAGATATCTATATGTACATAAGTGGGCTATTCATACATACACAAAACCCTAATTCACTTTTTAGGGTGCTTCCAAAATGCCCTTTAGGAAGTGTGGCCGCCCAGTAACATTAGCCTCTAATTAATCCATCATAAAATATGCATGAAGCTTTAACCTCCACTTAGTTGTCAATTAGCTTCTAATTATAGATTTGGATAAGTGGGTGGGGTCCTCCATGATCATGTGTTTGAATTATTTCCTTCTTTATTCCTTTGCATTCACTTATGCATGCATATATCCATGAAACTCTCTTCCATTTACATCCAAATTCCTATATAAATCATAAAAATTGTCCAAGTAAAATTCTCAAATTAGCACATGCACAAAAATGACCATTTTGCCCCTGTATAAAGATGAAAATATGGTAATTTTCAAATAATTGAATTTTGGTTTAAACATGTTAAAATACCCAAATATAACATTTATTTAAATAAAAATGGATAAAATATGTATGTAAATATATGCACATTTACGTGCATATCATACATCTTAATATAACTTGTTTGGGTTGTTCTTTACATATCCAAGAGTGTTTTGGACAATAAAAAATTGGTTAGGAAAGTGGTCAAACTTGTAGAACAAAGTAGCAAAAGTTATAAAGAAATAGTCCTCATATGAGCACTTTGTAAAAAGCATTCTTTTGGGACTTTTAACTACATTAGAAAGATAACTTTAGGGGTTTCTTTATGGTTTTAATAAGTAATATATAATTAATTACTAATATAAAAGTATCAAGTTTTAAAAAGATATAAATTAGTCAAAAAAAGTCAAGAAAATTTGAAGAAAAAAGGTCACTATATGAGCACTTCGAAAAAACATCTTGATTTCATAATTTTTTATAAAATAATTGAAATATTCCCTTAATGGTTTATTTCCATGATTTACAACTATTCTAAGTATACTAACCATTATAAGAAATTTGGATCAAAAATCAATTGTTTGAAGCGTCGAAAGCCAGTCACGAAGTTCATGCAAAATCATGTTAAATTCTGAATAGAACTTTAGATAGCATTTGGAATAATGCTGTCTTTGCTTCTAAAATACATTTTTTCCGTCCCAAATTCTTCAGATCGGATTACCAGAAATGCATTCGTTTCTATTTGAAACTTTAAATTGTGTAAAAATGATATTTAAATTAAGCATTGTTTTCTCTAATCTCTTTAGGGTTGTTTTCTAACTTATGTTCAAGTGTTTTAAAATTAATTTCATATTTAAATATATTTTTAGTAATTAATTATGAATTTTTAAAGTAAGAGGCTTTTAAATAAAACATGTTTATTTTTGGTTTTTCCATTTATTTCAAATTTTATTATTTTTATAATATTCTACATAGATAAGTATAATATATTTTTTAGCAATTAAAAAATATTCTAATATATTTATAAGCATTTTAAAAGTATTATGTGTGTGTGTTTTTTTAAAGGAGGTTAAGTATTTTGTAAATGTTAGTACATGAAGTTTTGGATTTTAATGCTTAAGTTTAAATAAACGGTTTTGCGAATTAAAATAAAAAGTGTATTACCTTAATCAAAAAGTGTGAATTTGCTTAAATCTTTAAAATGAACATCTTAAAGTTAACAAAAAGTATAAAAATGGTTTTGGGTTATAGTAACCAATGTTTTGGTAATATTTATTTTTAACCCTTATTAAATATCTTTTAAGAGAATGTTTTAATAATAATTATATGTAAAATGTTTTTGGTTTGTAGTGAAATTGTTTGAGCAACATTTGTCTTTAACCCTTAAAGGTAATTAAATCTTTAAAATGCAAGTTTTAATGGAAATATTTAGTGTGAAATGTTTTAGGTTTGTTGTGACAATGTTTAAGTAACAATTGTCTTTAACCCTTATAATTATACTTGGATCTTTAACAATGGATATTTTAAAGCTAATAACAAGTATGAAATCTTTTATAAAAAGATAGAAACAGTAAAGGTTTGACTTATAAAAGAGAATGGGCTTATAATAAACAATGCTTAAGTAACAATTGTTTTTAACCTCTTTGATTATATTTTAAAGTAAAATTTATTAATGGTTTGTGAATATACTTATAACATTTGGGATAAGTATATGAATACTTTTTCGAGCATTAAAAGAGTATAAATGAATAGTGAAATAGCAAAGTTCAAATATATATCGTTTACAAAAGGAAATTAATTATATATACAAGTATAATTACTTAGGAAACATCTAAAAGCTTTACGGCTTCATATGATTTTAGAACCCTCGGGGAGGAGCATTGATATAAAACATCTCTAGCTTTAAGAACTTATATTTTTAAGATCCCCCGGGAGGACTCCTATATATAGTTTGCTTATTTCTGAAGGAAGTACTAATAAGTAGACCAAGTTTTATTAATTAATAAAAAGTTTAATTAATTAAGGAGTTTAATTAATATAAAAAGTTTAAATAAATAATTGAAGTTTTAATTAAGCAAGAAGTTTAATTAAATAAGTGAAGTTTTAATTAAGTAGGAAGTTTAATTAACAAATTTTTTTAATTAAACAAGGAAGTTTTAATTAATGAAAGAAGTTTTATTAGTAAAAAAAGGAGTTTTACAACAAAAAGAGGTTTTAACTAATAAAGGATTAATTAAATAAAAGGGGATTAAAGGCCATTTATATGATTCGATCGTGCTTTGTGTGAGTTAATCATACTTTGTGTGTCACATGTCTTCGAAAGTATTTAGTTGTATTCAGCACTAATAATAAAGTAAATTGGATTCTATCTGTGAGAGTTAAGAATAATGATTTGAGTATGGTGTAGAAGCAATAGTGCTCTAACATACTAGGCTTCACTCTTTGTAACGACCAGTATTTTTCGATAATTAAAAATATTTAATTTAATATGACATTGGTGTTAATATTGGAAATAATTAAAATTTGTGATTTATTAATACGAAAAATAACTAGAATATAATGTAAGGTAATGTATAACTACTTTAATCCAATATCAATTAATTGAAATGATTGTAAATATAAAATTTGGTTATAAATTGTAAATAAGGAAATAAAAAATGTTGTATTTAATGGTAAAATTGAATGAAATTAATTAAAATTGGTTAATATAGAATAATTAATCAGTATGTGAATTCATTTGCTTTTGTTTGTAAAATAGTAGACTTGGAAATGTGTTTGAATTATCAATGAACAATAATTTCTTAAATTGTCATTCTGTATTTACTCCATTTAAATTAGTTGGAAATCAGTTGCAATTAATCTACTTAAATGTTGCAGATGGTAATTGTAGAAGATTGAATTAATGAAATGATAAACCAATATTAAGTATATCCATAAGATGATAATGGACTGAATAATAGGATGATAATCAAAATAAATGGATTTATTGAAACATTAAATTGTAATTAATGAATTTATTGCAATTGAAATTAAATATTGTAACTAATATGGTAAAAGATGGTAGACCATTTATGTAACAAGATGTAAACTTATGTTAGTTACATTCATGAGTATAATAACATTAAACAATAAGAGTGAAATCAAAATAAATGAATTTAATGGAATTTTAAATTATAATTTAACAAATTCAATTTGAAATAAGCTGATTTTAAAAGCTAATTTCTTCATACAATGGAATTAGAACTTGAAACCTATTTCATTGAGTTTAAAAATATCAAAAACATCTATTTGGATATATAGGATGACCTACTTTTGTTTTGGAGACGGAACGGGCTTTTAGATCGTTATTACCATTTCATACCAATTCGATATGATCATCTTTCTTATCAGGCCTCGTCTATATAAATAAATTTTTCTAAACCCTAGCAGCCTTTCTATTTCTTATTACAGTACGTACAATTCCATCTGTATGTTCCTCCTTCTCAAATTGCAGAAACCCTAATTTCTAGATTCAATTGCAAATCAAAAATTTCAAATCGGAATTCAAACTCATTAAACTATGTCAAATTATATATGGTTTCAAAGATCTCGACGAATCGATTTGACATATGGTATTCGATTTTCATAATAGTGCTCAGATTAATCGCAAATCACAGTCAAAGCGATGAAGTCTCGAAACCCTAATCGGCATTAATCATGAAATTGACTTGGGCGTTTGCTGTGCTCACCGCCTGGAGCTATTTGGAAGTGGTCGCTCAGCCTAGACTGGAGTATGGTGGTCGGAATTACTCGATTAGGGCTCGAAATCTAAGATTTGAAGGCGGTGGCGCGCTGTCTTAGGAGAGAACGGAGGGCTCAGGGGCGGGGCCATTAGACGCAGTTCGTCAAGGCAGAGAGGATGGTGGTGGTCGGCGATGGCCTAGTGGTTGGAAGCGTATGTTATGGCTTGGTCAACATAGTGGCAATAGGCAACATTTGGATTTGACGGGGGCGCATATGAACGAAGATGAAAATGGTTACGTGGAACGTGGTATGGTTATTAATTATTTATTTAATTTAAAGTTGAAAGTTCTAAATACTATATCATTTTCATACGAGCTCGGATTCACGCACGGTTTGTTCCACTACGATTGTATCGAAATTTCAGACATTGTGAACTGGTTTGGATGAATTTTGGGATCATTAGATTTTGGGCTATTTTCGGATTTTAAATCGATTTGAAATAACATGTGAGCGTTTCAACACACTCACAACTACTAGATTACCTTACATTAGTGAAATTGAATTTATGATGTGATTAGAATTTGATTGGGTTATGTTTGGTACATTTAAATTGTCATTCCAGTAAAATCTGACTTTTATTGAATTTAATCGCCATTAATTTAATATTGAGTTTAAATTGCCAATTAAACACTTGTTAATGATAATAAAAAATTGTTGTTATGTATTGGTTGCTTTGAATGATGATTGTGATGGATGTTTGATTGTTGATATTGAATGACTGGATGTTATATCTATATGTTATTATCACATTGCCAGTTCCCTTAGTTTATTATTAGAAAAACCTATGAGTTGAAATGATACACACCCGAACGATCTGATAGATTAGGAAGAAATCGTTATGGGTTGAAAGATAGACTCATGCGATTTCATGGATTTGAAGTTAAATCCGGGATTGTGCGTTGAAATGATACATACCCGTAATTTCAAATTTATTGCGGGTTGAAATGATATATATCCGTATCACTTGACCATAAGGTAGAAAATTATATATGGACACCAGATGGATTAAATTAAATAATTTTTCAATCTTAAATTTTTGAATCCAGTTAAATGATATTTTTTAAAAAATTGATTTGTATAAACTGAATTATTTTCGAAAATCCAAGCTTTAAACGTTGAAATTGGAATTGGTTTAAATGAATTGTTTAAAGGATCTAAATTGAAATTTCAAAATTGAACTGTGAAATATAAATAATTTTTTTGAAATTGAGCTATTGAAATATTTGAAAATTTAAACTCTGAAATTTATTAAATTTGAAATAGTTTAAATTTATAGTTCGAACATGGACTTCAAATCGATATTGATTAAGCGGTTTTAAATGAGAATCTGAATTGAAAGATAAAATTGAATTTGTTGATTTGAATGCTGGATATGGTCTAGATGTGTTGAAATGAAAGAAATAGTTTAATTTAATATTAATTTCAAATTAATTATTTTAATATAAATTGTTTAAAAATATCCTACTTTAAAATCCTGATATTAAGATCTTCAAACTATTAAACTATTTTAAACTAGTTTAATCTATTTCAAACTATTCAATCTATATTAAACTATTTTAATCTATTTTAAAGTATTTAAACTATATTAAACTATTTAAATCTATTTAAACTATTTAAACTATTTTAAAACTATTTAATCTACTTTAATATTTTTAATCTATTTTAAACCATCTAAACTATTTTAAACTATTTTAAACTATTTTAAGCTATTTATAACTATCTAAAACTATACTTCTAAATTTTTAAATGTATTTAAATGACGGTTTTGAGTGTTTTAGATTTTTCCTTCGATTTCGAGCATAGATTTCTCCAAATGTTTTTGAAATAAAATTTTAAAATAACCCGGCTTTTAAAATAATTATTATATAATATTTTTTAAAAATGTTTTTAAGTTATAAAATCTATTCATTTTCTACAATAAGGGAATTTCAAATATTTTTTCAATAATCGTTTTCGGAAAATGGTTTTAAAGGCTTATTTTCTCGAGTAAATTATTTTAAGTATAAAATACACTTTTTTGCACTATTCGGACGTATGAGAAAGAGAACTAAACGATTTAGTAAAACACATGGTATGGGACACGTGCGTTTACTTTTTTGGTTAATTCCAGACTTGTTTGATCGAAGCTATTGGAGATTATGGATTTCTAATTTGTTATCTTAGATTCGCCATTTCATGGCGTATTTTGAGATTTATAATTCCTATTTATAGGTATTATCTGAGATGGCCAATATTTGGTGAGTTTTGAGGTTTAAGATCTCCTAATTTTAGGAGAATGGTTGATGAGAACCATCACAATGTTTTTATACTTGCTAATGATATGAGTCAAATCATGAGTTTGAGATTTCTTATTTGGGAATTAAAGTTTATGAGAAACCATCACAAGATCTTTATGTACTTGTCGATGATATGAGGCAAGTTATGAGCTTTTTGAGATTTTTGAGATTTATCGATTTTGATGATTTTTTTTATGATGTGGAATTAACTAGCGGTTAGTAATTCATTAAGTGCGAACGTTTGGTATGGGATGCACGTTAACACTTTTCGGGTTCCTATTTAAGAGTTTATGACACATCTATGAGTATGCAGTGCTATAGACCTTTGGGTCATCACGAGTTTTACGACTTCGATCGTCTGAGTTTTAGGACTTCAATCGTCCAAGTTTTACAACTTTGGACGTCTGAGTTCTATGACTTCGGTCGTCATGAGATAGGTACCTAATATATAGCACTGGACAAGAGGTGGCACGTGCAGCATTGCTTCAGCATGCAATCGGGGATCTGGCCAATCCGGGTTTTCTGAGTTTTATGTTTTATTACGATTTCACCATTTGGGATGCCCTTATTACATCGATAGCCTAGAGCTATATGAGATGTTATATATATGGTGATTTTATTTATGAAGTTCTAAACTCTTATTGAGTTCCTTGAGCTATAAGTTTTGATGATTTCTTTATTTTGAGGATATATTTTGGGTTTTGCCATTTTGGCGAGTTTGAGTTTCGAGTATTATATATATGTCGATGAGATGAGGCATAATTGAGTTTGGAGATTATTCTATTTTGATATTCATATTGTCATTCCTTTGCGTTTTGAGATTTGTATATGCCGATGAGATGAGGCATATTTCGAGTTTCTGAATTTCTCTATTTTGAGAATATTTGTGATTAGCCATTATGGTGAGATTTGTGATTTGTGTTTTCTCCTATCAGGAGATATGGTTCATCGAAACCATTATAGTTGTTATTGGGTTTTCGCCGATGATATGAGGTTGGTATTGTAACGACCCGTAAATTTTAGTGGTTTATTAATTTAATTGATTTAATTTTATGAAATTTTAAATAATAAAATTTTGAAATATAAATTTGATATTTGGAATACGTCTAACTAAACATAGCAAATGGTAAATTTTCAATATAAAATATGAAATTTAATTTTCTTGTGTAATTTTATTTCAATTTAAATCAGTTAATAACAGTTAATTTAAAAGTATTCCGAAACCTAAATATGTCAACATGAGAAAATTTATTTAGAACACTCTGAATCAGACTCCGAAATTCGTTTCGTAAAATTCGGACGTTTCTAGCTCCGTTTGGATTTTTTCATACGGAATAGCAACTATATCAATGTCCGTATGAACTTTTGATAGGATGGTCGTACGACCAATATCTGAATACCGTTTTGATGGTTTTATCATGCTGATCACTACGGTATATTCAATTTTGTGTTTTGAAGTCCAAGAAATGGCGGAGTCTACGAAACATTTGCCGTATCGGTTCCATATTCAAATTTTATATCCGTTATCTTTCAAATTGCCAACTGGTATAATTCTAACAGCCATTAGCATTAATGATTTTAGCATATACAACCGTTGGCTTTTGTTTTTCCCCAGATTTATTTATTTGGGGCAATCCATTTCTTTTGGCCTTCTAGTTTCTAAAGCTAAATCTATGTTGTTGGATCGTACTTAAAAAATAATAATATAATGAGTCACGTATAATATACACCTTCAATTGCCTATAACTTATATTTGTGCCTCTGGAAATGCCCATATGCTCATTTTCTTTGATGAGACCAACGCCTCCTTTCTTCATTTCTTTCTTCTTGTTTTTCTTGTCAGATCCTTCTTGATTAGACAAAAAAAGAAAACATAATCTACGTATATTGGTTGTATATAATCAAAAAGCAATCTCTTTCTTTTCCACTCTCGGGATCGCTCTCCATTTTGACAGCCTTTCTTCCCAAACCATCGACTACAAACCCGCCTCAGCGCACTGCCATCAACCTCTCCACGTCCACCTTCCACTAGCTTGCCACCATCCATAAGCCACTCCGTTCCCTCCATCAAGGCTCCCTCCGCCCGTGACCCTACCTCCGCACAAACCAAGGTTCGAAATTCCGTTTTCCGTTTCCGTTTCGTTCATTGATAAATTTTCAAATTTCGGTTCCGTTTCGGAAATTCCGGAAGTTTCGTTTTAATTCCGGTATACGAATTCCGGTTCTTTTTTTACATATAAGTAAAAAAAATACTGAACATGTATCTTAAATTTTTGCTTATGAACAAAACAGTCTAAGCTTATAAATATTTTAAACTGCATCCAAATAAAAAGAATATTAAAGTTTTATATTAACAGTCCAGCTCAAATAAACTACAGCCCACCCTGAATAAGTAAGAAAAAAGAACCAAAAGAAATCACGTGCTTCTTTTACTCATCTTCCTTCCTCTCTGTTTGTGCCCTAGAAATCAAAATCAAAACGCAATCAAAACGCAGGCGATGATTTGAGGAAAATGCGCTTCAATTTGTTTATATTCATTGCTGATGTTCAAAATAGATAAAAGGTTGTTTTTATTTGCTTCAATTCATCTATTGCTTCATGGTTTTCTATCCGATCTTGCTCAAAAATTGATTTTCTTTGCTTCTTTTAACTATCTCGGTCTGAAATCGGAATTTGGTTGAGATTCCGTTCCGGCCAGCCTCGGAACCGGACTGGGACTGCCGGAATTCCAACGTACCGGACGGAATCTTAAACCTTGGCACAAACTGATCCACCGAGCAACCAACAGATGCTCCTCTCCCCTTCGCTCCGCGTCGACGTGGCTGGTCGTCCCTTTGACCTCCCATGCGCACAACCCGATTTTCCCTCCTCTGTATTGATATAGGTGAGTATATGTATATTTATATATACCTTAGTTATATATAGGATGCTGTAAAGTATACATATGTTTTACAAATTATTACAGTACGTTATAAACTGTTATTTATATATATATATATATCACCGGTTTACTTATCTAAGTTTTATTAATGTTTTGAACTGATTTGTGATAAATTATTAATTTATAAGATTTGAGGTATATATAGATTATGTTACAGTATATGTAATAGTGTATATATAGATTTATACAGTTATATCTTCAAGTACACTTGATTTGTTAAGACCATTGATTTCAAAATATAATTGGATTCGGTATTTATTTTGGGTCAGTTCCATGCTTTCATGCCATGTTACACACACACACATATCGTATAGCTGTTTAAAAGTAGTTACGGTATATCTATAATATGTTAAACTGGTGTAAAATAAAGTGTTGTATATATAGTCGGTTGTTATATGCATGTGAACTACTGGGTTTTAAATATATATTATATATATAGTGTATATATCTATACTTTATACATATATATAGGCTTATATATAGGGAGCGCAGTTATGTTTATAGTATGTTACGGTGTATATGTTATATATATACCTGAATTCCTATATTAGCTGGTATTTGAAAGGATAAATTTTATTTATAGTATATATATTTTCGCATGAACTGTTTACATTTTTTTATGTTAGTTTGTTTGTGCGTTTATATTTCAGTTATAATATGTCAGGTTCTATAGTGTTTGTTATGCTATTTATAAGTATTGTTTTGCTAATATATGTTATATAAACTTACAGTATATATATACTTGCAACTATGCCTATATGTTGATCTATGTAAGTACTCTATTATATGAGTTTTGTGTATATACGTGTATATATGTGTGTGTGTGTGATTCCAGTATATGTTAAGTATTTATATAGTTGTATTTCACCTATATGATTTATGTTGTTATGGGTATGCAGTAAAGAGACATAATTTCGTACATATATTTCCAAACCTATTTTGCCCAGTGGAGGTTCGTGTTTATATAGATGATTCATATGTATATATATATATATATATATATATATATATATATATATATATATATATATATATGATTACATAAGTATGCATAAGTTTATACAAGATTTATATTATCGGATTTAGTTTATATATATGATTTTTAACGGTTTGAAAGGTATAAGTTATATATATATATATATAAATATATATATATATATATATATATATATTATGATAAATTGCTTATATTGATTTTTTATAATAAATAATGATCTGGATTTTCTTAGAAATATATATATATATATATATATATATATATATATATATATATATATATAATTTTTAAATATGAGTCTATAATCTTATATTAATTATTAGAGAATATATATATGTATAGATAAAATATTTATTTGGTTTTGGTTTATCAAGCTAATTGATTCAGTCTCATCGATTTCTTATCAATCAGCTTGTCTGTCGAATTCATGCCGATCCTTTTCGCTTTGAAATTCGTGCTTTGGAATTCGTAGCTCAACTTCATTGTCTTCTCTCTCTAGCCTCGAAAGGCGAGCAATCATTCATGACTACCATTCTTTTATTTACTAAATTTGACTTCAATTGAAATGACAAATGAAATATATTGCTGTTAGATATTTACACTGTTATATATATGTTACTGTCTGTATCTGTTCACCTGTGACATATGATACCATTATCTATTATTATTATATTGATGATATATGCCTGTTATATTATTATCATATCTGTTATCACTCTGCAAGTTCCCTGTTAATATAGAATTCACTATGGGTTGAAATGATACATACCCGAGCGATCTGTAGAATAGGAGAAAATCGTTATGGGTTGAAATGATAAATCCAAGCGATTTTCATTGAATTGAATTTGGGATTGCAGGTTGAAATGATATATACCCGTATATATTTAAATTACGGATTGAAATGATAAATATCCGTATCACTTGATCACAGGATAGAAAATTATATACAGACACCGTTTGTCTATATATAAATATTTTGAAAATGATTTCTATGGTTTTGGAAAGAAAAATATGGTTTTATATATTGTTGATTTTAGATATTATATAAATGTTATTTTATATATAGTTAAATTGTTAATTTTAAGCTATGTATAAATTTGTTTAGTATAAAATAAGTCTAATAATAAATTTTGATTTTTATTAAAATATAATATGGTTAAGTATTTATACAAATTATATTTTAATATAAAGTTTATAATGACTTTTATAAATTGAGGTTAAGAAGTTGGATTTGAAATTGATTTGAAATCGTACTTAATCAAGAATTTTATTTAATTAAATCGATTTGGAACTTATTGAATTTGAGATTTTTTTTAAAGGATATGATTTTATAACTTGATTTTGGTTAAGGTAATTTAAATGAATATTTCAAGTTAAATAAGTGAAGAAAATATTAAGTTATTTGTATTTTGGGCTTTATTTAAAGGATATTGGATTTATTAAATATTTCAAAACTAAATAATAGCAAAGAGAATTTGATGTATATATGAATTATCAAATTTAGTTTTGAAATGTTGAATATTTAAAGCTTTGAAATATATTGAAATGGTTTATTTGGGGTTCAAATCTGTTTGAAATCGATTTTGAAATGGTTTATTGATATATTGAATTGAATTTGATGATTTGAGATTTGATTAAATTTGATTTTTGGAATTCGAGTTGTTTTGGAATTGATTTGAAAATGAAGAAGCTATTTTATTATATAAAGTATTTTAATATCTAATCTGTTTAAGTGGTGGAGGTTATGTTTCAAAGTTATGAATTTCAAAGTATTATGTTTTGAAAGTGTTATAATTTCAAGTGTTTGGTTTCGAAAGTGTTATAACTTTGAAAGCGCTATGATTTTGGAAAAGGACATATTTGAAATGATATCGTATTTGATTTTGAAATGGAAATGACATTTTGTTTTTGAAGTATAAACTATTTTAAAATGACCGTGGTGTTATAATAACGGTTGGTTGTTAAAGAGACCGGGATCGGATATGGGCATACTCTCTGTCGATACCGAAAACCACTTTAACAACCGTGTACGCGGTGGAGATTGCAGAATGAAGTAGGATGGTGGCGACGATCCTAAAGGTATATTTACGTGGATCTAACTCCCGTGAGTTAGCATAAGGTGGCTAAAACAAGGGCGATTCTGGACCAATGAAGTAGCTCCTCTTATCAGGCACATTCCTACGATGTCATTCTATTACTTTGTGATTGATTTGGTGCACACCTTCGGATTTTTTGGGAGTGTGGCTCGAGGTGGGCAGTAGTGGTTGCTACGCGCTACCACCAGCCCTGATGTGTAATTGGTATATCTACCCTTGCATTGCCTTGTTGTGCCGTGTCACCTACCATAGCGTACTTTACTGCGAGTTTGATTTGTGTCGTACCTATGGAGCATCCTCTGGTGGCTTCCCGATCAGGGGGACTACAGTACTGTATAGATTATTGACACTATAAAATATGTTAAGGGGATATGGGTAACGCCTTAACGTTATTTTTAAATATATTATACTTTACTTTAGACATTATTATAATAGCGTATACTACTACATAGTAGATAGTTTAACGGATCCTTAGAGGATGATTATCCCAAACATACTTTGAGTTACTTGTATTTCAGTTGTTATTTCACCTGAGTTGGATTTATTGATATAAGAATGTTAATCCTAACTCGAGTGTTTTATGTTTTGCTTTACGCTCGGGTCAGACTGAGTGGTTCAGCTTTTGAGACTCACCTTTGGAGTTGGAGCTTCGCTTGGAGATCCAGCTATCTATCCGGCTTTAGATATTCAGTTGATTCTAGTGATGTATTATGATCTTGTATTTGACTATTGTATTCAAGACTTCTGCTGTAACTTATTTAACTCCGGTATATATAGTAGCTTCATGAACTACTATTCTTTTGTTTCCGCTGCATTATTGTTATACTACTCCGTGTCTGTGATTATTTTATTTACTGTATATGATGAGTTTTGCCAAATATAAATTAAAAATATGATATTTTGAGCAATTCAAATCCGACATGTTTGGATACGAATGGTTGAAAATTTCAGGATGTTATAGTTGGTATCAGAGCATTGCTTTCTGGAAAACTCAGCATATGGAGTAGATTTAATTATAGAATCACTTTCATTCGAGCTTGAATTCCTTCTTCTTCGATTCAGTTTCCTTTGAATTTTGGAACGTTTCTCTCGGTTCCAAAATCCATCCTTATCTCTCCCTATTCGTGTTTCTTGATTTTGGAGTCTTCCATAACTCCACTTCGAAAAATCTCTATAATAAAACAGTGGTCTCTCCAATCTTTAAATGATTGTAAAGGGGTGAAACTCCTTTACAATAAGCTTTGATTCACCAGAGATTTCTGTATCCTCAGTTTACGATGCCATCTATCTCCTGCTATGCCTGAATTCTATCACTTGCGATCGAATATCGATTTGCCTCGGAATTCTGCATCGATCCTACTCTTGAAGTCACGGTCGACCCGGTTAAGGTTGCCCGCGATTTATATAAGCTTATCCATGTTCCTATTTTATTATTTAATCATCTTATCTTTGTTTCGAACTTACCTTCGAATCAAAATTCTCTTTGATTTGAGTCCATCAAATTCGAATCTCTATCCTTGCTTTGAAATCCATTCTTGTATCGTCGAGCGAGGAAGTACATTTGTAAAATTAATATTAAAATGTCTTTGATATATATATATATATATATTGTGTTGTTTGAGTTGTTGATGTTGATTTGGGTTTTCGATCAATTCTCTGATCAACGCTATCGATAGGATTTCCAAAACACTTGAGTAGAGCAAACTGACACTGTATTATTTCCAAATTTGGTGAATGAAATAAATGTTGTATGATTATATTATATATATATAAGTATAAGTTTTTGAAATTATATTGTTAAATGAATTGGTTGGGAGAAATAATAATATTTGATTTTCATTTATTGTGTTGTATACCATTGATTTTACCAACATAATAAAATAATGGGATTATAAAACTTGGTTTATAGATTTATTTAGAAATTTAAATGAATTTAAAATAAGAATTTGAGAATTTAATTTTCAAACATTTCAAACTTTGGTTTTAAAGTTTTAAAATATATATTATTGAAAGTATTTTTCGAATAGAAATTGTTTCCAAAGAAATTTTTTACGCTTTAAATCATTGCTCTCCTCTTTTGTAACTGAAAAATAATTTCGGTGATGGTAGCCACATCATCAACATTCATTTTTGAATTTCGTAGTAGGAAGACCATTCAATAACTTTGCTACACTTCTGTTTTGAAATAAATTTGATTCGAATTTCTTAAGTATGATTTGATATATTTTATATAAGTATATTTTTATAATTGATTTGATGTATACTATATATATTATAATGTCCCGCCTTTCCGCATGGTTTGAATCGATGATAAACCACGCATGTCAGACTTAAACCATACAGAAAGGCAGATTGTTATGGGGTAAATAATAAAAAGTAGAGAAAGAAAAAAAACAAAATAGAATCTTGCAGAGGAACGATAAAATATAATAATCAAATAAACAGTTCATGAAGCTGTTTTACAAAACATTTGATTTTCTTTACTTATACAATACAATATCATAGTCACACATACCAGAGAATATTAATAATGCAGCGGAATTAAATGGTGTAGTGGAATAATATAGTAGATAATAGTACTACAAATCTTTGTTCTCGTCCTCCAGAATAAAATCTTCAAATCCTGAAAAGCTCGGACTGACCCGAGCGAATTGAAAGAACAAAACACACGAGTCACAACTAAAATATCTTATGTAAGTTATATCAACAGGAATAAATATGGGTGGAACGGCGTCAGAAATGTTTACGGGATTTGACATCTCTTATCCATTGTCTAACGTGAGTGCAGTAACTTAAAAGATGCTCGGGATTCACATCTTCTAAGGATCCGCTAAACTATCTACTATGTATTAATATACGCTATTATAATAGTGTCTAAAGTAAAGTATAATATACTGAAAATAGCGTTAAGGCTTTACATTTTCCACCTTAACACACTTTTATATTCCCATAGTTTATACAGTATTGTAATCTCCCCCGTACTGGGCGTCGTCAGAGGGCACTCCATAGGTATGGTACAAAACAAAATCGTATAAGGCACGTTAGGGTTGGTGACACGGCACATGTGACGCCCCACCTCTATACCCACGCTAGCCAAGAACACTACAGGGTAATGCCGTTAACTAACACGGAGAATAAGGCTGGTTGGCAGCGACCATCTATAGCCTTGCTCTAACTATCTATTGAATACATCGACAATAGACATACCAAGCAGGTCGACATATATAATGAATACTTAAAACAAAACCATAGGTGGTTGGAGGATCTATCATAACAGAATATAACAACTCAAATGTAATATACATCACAGAACAGTAGATCATCATATACACATATATTGATACATAATAGAGTATACAAAATAATACACGTCAAGTGGTATGGCAAACCACTATATACAGACGAATTCAAAATAATACATATGTCAGAGTTACAATAAAAAGGACTACACAAAAAGCTTTAACAAAAAGGAACAAGCTGGATAGTCCATGCGGAAGAAAAATAGGCTAAGTCCAAAAGCACCTAACCTGAAACATCTCGCTCTGACCCGAGTATAAAATACACGGGTCAGTCTAGCTAAACAAATCAGTTAGATAAACTGAACAACAATAACCTGCAAGGTCACAATGTATAACAAATATCTCTAAAAGAGATAACACAATCATCTAACAAAAGATGAATCATATCATAACAAGCCTCATATCATCGGCAACACAACAAACAAAGGATGTGTATATCCCAAAATAAGCCAAAAGGGCAATAAAAAAATACCAATGAAGGTAACACAAGTTCCACAAGGTAATCGCTACATATCGTGCGGCTCAAAAAGACCAACACCGAAGGGCGATACCTAGGGAATATACATATCAATGAAACATCATAAAATTTGCACGTGCTCAGTACTGTATAAACAAGGATCCATGAGGCCGAAGACTCCAAACCCAAATATCACCCAAGCGGCTCATAAAGACCAACTCCGAGCGATACAATAGGGCAACAAACCCGAAGGCACAAACCCGAAGGTACAAACCCGAAGGCAACATACCCGAAGGCAACAAACCTGAAGGTGCAAACCCGAAGGCAACACACCCGAAGGCAAAAAAACGTAGTGGTGAAGGTCCGGAGGCCCAGTACTTAACATCACTAACTGGCGGAATGTGTCATAACTCTTAAAAAAGAATCCGAAAAGTGGTAACGTGAGTCTCATAACCACTCGTTCGCACTAAACGGTTTACTATCCGTTAGTTAATTTCACACTTAAAGTAGTACAAAGTTTATCTCGTCTCATCGGTAAACCAGACCAAAAGGCCAAAACGATCAATCGAATAGGTCGGGGATTAATCGGAAAGACAAACACATGGATTCATGGTCCGTGTTTTACCTAACCATTTAATCTCCCATCCACTCCGCTCAAAGTGCGAAATTGTGTGTGTGCGTTTTAAATAGAATTTACAAATTGGAGAAACGAGCTTTTAATGTAATTTAAAAGATTATTTTATAAAACCCCGTGGATGAAGTCAAAAAGGAATCATCAAAGTCAAATATGCAACTAATTGGAATCAACGTGGATCGATAAAAGTTGGAATCACAAACAAATAGGCAAAGTAGGAAAAACAGGGAAACAGGAGCAGGTCGGTTGACCGGACTCCCTGAGTCGGTCGGCTGAAATAGGCCAGAAATGTTTCGGGCTCCAGCTCGGTCGACCGGCCCAGGGGGTTCGGTCGGCCGAACTGCAACTTTCTGCAATTCCTGCCCTATTTCATCCGAGAGTAAACTCTTCCAAAACGCAACCGGTCGAGCAATGGACCTAAGGAGCCTTAGCCAATTGATACTCCAGCTCCATTAGCTCTCTGATTCGCCACCAAAAACATGTTCAAACATCAAAGTTAGGATCTTTAAAGAATTGAACCCAAACACTAAAAATTTGAATATTCACCAATTCAATCCAAATCAAAAGCAAGTGCATATGAACAAGCGTTAGGAATTCATACCCAACAACCAAAGATAGATATAAGCATAGATGAGAGATAAAATCTCACCTAACATCAATAGTATCAAGAGAAGTAGATGTGAGTTCAAAACTCACCTTTTACCCAAAAACAAAGAAGAAGAAGCTCAATTGCAAGGAGAAGACCAACCACTCTCCACTTCAACTCTACTAGCTTCAATCTAAGATCAAAACAAGTATTTTCCTAAGTTGAAGTTTAGAAATTTCTGAAACTAAAGAGAGAAAGAGTTGGAGAAGATGAAGAGGAGGCTTACCAATAGCTTCTCATTGATTTTGGAGCAAGAATTCAAGTTGCAAGAAGAAACTAGGGCTTGGAATTTCTAATTCCCATTCTCTTCCCCCATTTTCAGTTTTTAGTTTAAGTTTTATGAAATGAAATAAGTGAGTGGAGAGGAGAGGGATTGAGTTAGGGTTAATTAGTTAGCTAGTGGGCTGAACCCAAACCCAAAACCCAACTAGAAAAAGTAGCAAAATTCAACTTACTCCAAACATATCAAAGGTTATACTCAAAAAGATCGCAAACGCCATTTTGAACTCAATGGAAGTGGTTTCGAGTTCCAATTCGTCCATTTGCAAAAAGTAACATTTCGGATCCAAAAATCCGACTAACGACACTATATTTAAATAAAACATTTAAATATAAAATCGTTAAATATGCAGGTTGTTACAGATCTCCCCTCCTTACAGAATTGCATCTCCGCAATTCCTAGAGACGATATTTGTAACAACTACGTATATGCATCTATCAAAAGAAAAGGAAATAAGCTTGAGATGAAAAGATATTCTCACCGTTGCCAAGCAAAGATAGAAAACCCGGATAAGATCGCTCGATATACTCTCTGGTTTCCCAAGTACAGTCATTGGGATTAGCGGACCATTGAATTTTAACGAGCGGCACGTCCTTATTTCGAAGGTGTCGCACCTCCATGTCAAGTACGCGAATAGGCTGCTGTACAATAGATAAGTCCGATGAGACCTCAAGCTCTTGCAAATCAGAAGAATCAATAACAGAATCCGACTCACGAAGACACTTCCGAAGATGAGAGACGTGAAACACGTCATGAATGCCAGATAAATGAGTAGGAAGTGAAACTCTATGAGCCACAGGGCCAATACGTTCAGTAATAGGAAATGGTCCTATAAAGCGAGGAGCCAATTTCCCAGTCGTACTGAAACGCGTAACCCCTTTCAAAGGAGAAACACGAATAAAGACAAGATCACCAATCGAGAACTCGAGAGGCTTCCTACGGCTGTCAGCATAGGATTTCTGGCGGCTCTGTGCCTCTTTCATTCTCAACCGAATAAGATCAATCTTCTCGAAAGAATCACGAACAAAATCTGGACCAACAATAAGCTACTCCCCAGATTCCAACCAACAAGAAGGTGATTGACATGGCCTTCCATATAAAGCTTCGAAAGGAGCCATACCGATACTAGATTGAAAACTATTGTTGTAGGAGAACTATACAAGAGGTAGACGATCCTCCCAACTACCACCGAAATCAAAAATACAAATACGGAGAAGATCTTCCAAGATACGATTCACCCGTTCTGTCTGTCCATCAGACTGCGGATGATAAGTTGTACTAAAATTAAGCTTTGTTCCCAAAACTTGCTGGAGACTCTGCCAAAAATGACTCATGAATAAAGGATCACGGTCACTCACAATAGAATTAGGAACACCGTGAAGTCTCACGATTTCCTTGACATACAACTTAGCCAAATGCGAAGCAGTCCTATTAGACTTAATAGGGACAAAATGAGCAGACTTAGTGAGGCGATCAACAATAACCCATATACTAGAATGGCCCGATCTCGAACAAGGTAGGCCGTCAATGAAATCCATAGAAATCTGATCTCATTTCCACAATGGAATCTCTAGAGGCTGAAGAAGACCCGAAGGACGCTGATGTTCGGCCTTAATACGCTGAAAGGTTATGCAATTGCTCACATAACTCGCCACATCGCGTTTCATGCCTTTCCAATAATAAAGACGATGCATATCCACATACATCTTACTACTACCAGGATGAATGGTATACTTAGAACGGTGACAGTCATCAAGAATGTCATGCCTAAGTGCAAAATCAGAAGGGACAAAAAGGCGGTTCTTCTTGCGAAGACACCCATGAGAATCAATGCTGAAATCCCGCAACGCCTCATCACAGGATCCAGACTCACAAAGCTAAATAAGATGCAACAAATCAGGATCACGCCGTTGGGCATCAGCAATACGATCCAATAAAATGGGTCGATCTCCCAAACTAAATAATAGAATAGGAGAATCAAAAGATGAACCTCGATCACAAATTTCATAAAAAGATAGAGTCTCAAGAATATCCCATTCGGCAAGCATAATAGAAATAACAGCCGAATGTTTGCGACTAAGCGCATCAGCAACACGATTACCCTTTCCAGGGGTATATTGGATGTCAAAGTCATAGGAAGCAAGAAACTCGAGCCAACGTTGTTGCCTCATATTGAGTCCCTTCTGAGTAAACAAATACTTCAAGGATTTATGATCAGCATAGAGAATGAAACGCTCGCCCAATAAATAGTGTCGCCAAATCTTCAAGGCGAAGACAATGGCGGCTAACTCAAGATCATGAGTGGCATAGCGAACTTCATTCGAACGCAATTGCCTAGAAGCATAAGCAGCTACTCGATCCTTCTACATAAGCACAGCACCGAGACCACTACCACAAGCATCGGTGTAGACAACAAGATCATGATTCCCCTCGGGAACCACCAAAATAAGAGCATTAGTGAGAAGTTCTTTCAATGTCTGAAAGGAAGCTTCACACCTATCGGACCAAATAAAACGAATGCCTTTTCGAGTAAGGCTGGTGAGAGGAAGCACAACATGGGAAAAATCCTTAATGAACCGACGGTAATAACCCGCCAATCCAACGAAACTACGAATCTCATGAACATTCTCAGGCCTCTTTCAATTCTGGATGGCTTCGATCTTTGAGGGATCGACAGAAATGCCATCGGAAGATACAACATGGCCTAAGAACTTAACATTGTTCTCCCAAAAATGGCACTTGGAGAATTTGGCTCTAAGCCGATGATGACGGAGAGTACTCAAGACAATTCTCAAATGATTAGCGTGCTCAGCTTCAGACTTAGAATAAATAAGGATATCATCAATGAAGACAAGGATGAATTTGTCGAGATATTCCCGGAATACCCGATTCATGAGATCAACAGAGAAAGCAGGAGCGTTCGTCAAACCGAACGGCATAACGAGCCACTCAAAAGAACCATAACGAGTGCGGAAAGCGGTAAGAGGTATGCTATCCTCCGTGACTCGTAATTGATGAAAACCCGTGGCAAGGTCAAGCTGAGAAAAGACCTTAGCACCACTCAATAGATCGAACATATCATCGATCCTAGGCAATGGATACCTATTCCTGATGGTTAACTCGTTAAGCTTACGATAGTCAATGCAAAGCCTAAGAGTTCCATCGGACTTCTTCACGAAGACGACCGCGGATCCCCACGGAGAAAAACTGGACTGAATCAACTGCTTGGACTCAAGCTCTAAAAGCTGCTTCTTGAGTTCCTCATTTTCATTTGTAGACATCCTCGTGGAAGGACGACTAACTGGCTGCTCGCCTGGAATGAGATCAATGTGGAACTCAATTTCCCGCTTGGGTGGCAAACCTGAAACAGGTTCAAAAACATCAGAAAAGTCACAAGCAATAGGAATACGTGATATGTCATCATCATCTCGCGAATCAAGAGAATATAAAGCCATTTCGGAATTATCCACATCCCAAAGAACAAGAGATAACTGAGTAGACGAATCCGGATGTCGAAGGTACAAAATTCTCTCCGAAAAAATAATCCTGGCATCATATCTCACTAGCCAGTCCATTCCCAAAATCATATCAAATCCCAGACAAGAAATAACGTGTAGATTCGCACGAAAAGAAAAGCCACATAAAACAATCTCAACATCATCACAAAGCATACTAAGGGTCGTGGATCCCCCAATAGGATTCGCAATCCTTAAAGAAGTAACCATACAAGAAACATCCAAAGATAAATCATCGACGAGCTTCTTCGATACGAAAGAATGTGAAGCACCCGTATCGAAAAGAACTCGTATACTATGGTCATGAAATAAAATAGAACCTTCCAAAATAGATGGAGATATACATTTGGGCTGAGAAGGACCTTCAGAAGCCTTAGCAGCATAAAGCTTGCTAGACTTGGCACCAGCCGGAACAGTAGGGCAAGTGGAAACATGATGTCCTTCCTTCTTGCAATAACGGTAGAAGAGAGGCTTGGAACAAGCTCGAATCATATGATCAGGAGAATCACAATTGAAACACTTTCGAATGAAAGGTGTTCCAGAAGACTGAGACTGAGAACTAGAACCACCAGTCTTCTTCTTCTTGGAAGGGAAAGACCCGGACTTCTGAAATGGAAACTGCTTCTTGTTGGGGTTCTTGGAAACCTCAACATCAACATCACTATCACACTCCTTCTCAACGGTTTCAAGATGAAGCGCAGAATCCACCAACTCCTCAAAAGAAAGCTTAAGCTGGAGCAACAAAGACTTCTTAAGATACTTCTTAAGACCAGAGACAAACTTCAAATTCTTCTTATAAGAAGTGCTAATGAATTCAAGACCATACTTAGATAAAGTCTCGAATGATGCAACATACTCAGAAAAATAAGATTTTCCTTGCTTCAACTCAAGGAAGCGACGGGTTAATAAAACTTTTTCAGATTCAGGAACGAACTTGAGTTCAAATCGCTCCCGAAACCGAGTCCAAGAAAGAGTAGACTCATCAATTTCGGCTACAAGAAGCTCATACCAATCAAGAGCACGCTCTTGTAATAAGCTAGAAGTTACAAGAACTCTATCATGGTCAGAAAGATCCATGCGAGAGAAAATACGCTTGCACGTGCAAAACCAAGCCTGGACTTCAAGAACAGACTCGTAGCCCTTAAACGGCTTTCCTCCAAGATGAGAAAAATCACTGCACAGACATGCAAAGGCAGACTTGCGAGGTGGAGATACTCGAGGAGGAACTAGAGGCTGAGTGCTCCTAAACAACTCCAAAAACTGATCGGTAGACATATAAACGCCATCCGGATGTGAGCCACTGGATTGCCCAGCATCCGAACGTCGTCCCCTACCTCTTCCAGCCATACGCTGAAAGTAAGATAAGAACAAGATTATTCACAAGGTAGATGTCATCAATCCAAATGTGAAATACTACGGAACAAAATGCTTTCCTAGACGTATTACCACATTCTATCTACCACCAAGGCATAAAAGAAATATAGAGGCACGATGGTTCAAAGATTTGTATCACTTATACACTTTGATGTACCGGGATATGTGCTTCTATTCTGTGTTTATCAAATTTTGTTCTGAACTCAGCTCTGATACCAAGCTGTGACGCCCCCCTCTATACTCACGCTAGCCAAGGACACTACAGGGTAATGTCGTCAACTAGCACGGAGAATAAGACTGGTTGGGAGCGACCATCTATAGCCTTGCTCTAACTATCTATTGAATACATCGACAATAGGCATACCAAGCAGGTCAGCATATCCAATGAATACTTAAAACAAACCATAGGTGGTTGGAGGATCTATCAGAATAGAATATAACAACTCAAATGTAATATACATCACAGAACAGTAGATTATCATATACACATATATTGATACATAACAGAGTATACAAAATAATACACGTCAAGTGGTATGGCAAACCACTATATACAGACGAATTCAAAATAATACATATGTCAGAGTTACAATAAAAAGGACTACACAAAAAGCTTTAACAAAAAGGAACAAGCTGGATAGTCCATGCGGAAGCAAAATAGGCTAAGTCCAAAAGCACCTAACCTGAAACATCTCGGTCTGACCCGAGTATAAAATACACGGGTCAGTCTAGCTAAACAAATCAGTTAGATAAACTGAACAACAATAACCTGCAAGGTCACAATGTATAACAAATATCTCTAAAAGAGATAACACAATCATCTAACAAAAGATGAATCATATCATAACAAGCCTCATATCATCGGCAACACAACAAACAAAGGATGTGTATATCCCAAAACAAGCCAAAAGGGCAATAACAAATACCCATGAAGATAACACAAGTTCCACATGGTAATCGCTACATATCGTGCGGCTCAAAAAGACCAACACCGAAGGGCGATACCTAGGGAATATACATATCAATGAAACATCATAAAATTTTCACGTGCTCAGTACTGTATAAACAAGGATCCATGAGCCCAAAGATTCCAAACCCAAATATCACACAAGCGGCTCATAAAGACCAACTCCGAAAGCATTACAATAGGGCAACAAATCCGAAGGTACAAACCCGAAGGCAACATACCTGAAGGCAACAAACCTGAAGGTGCAAACCCGAAGGCAACACACCCGAAGGCAACAAACCGTCGTGGTGAAGGTCCGGAGGCCCAGTACTGGACACCACTAACTGGAGGAATGTGTCATAACTCTCAAAAGGAATCCGAAAAGTGGTAACGTGAGTCCCATAACCACTCGTTCGCACTAAACGGTTCACTATCCGTTAGTTAATTTCACACTCAAAGCAGTACAAAGTTTACCTTGTCTCATCGGTAAACCAGACCAAAAGGCCAAAACGATCAATCGAATAGGTCGGGGATTAATCGAAAAGACAAACGCATGGATTCATGGTCCGTGTTTTATCTAACCATTTAATCTCCCTTCCACTCCGCTCGAAGTGTGAAATTGTGTGTGTGCGTTTTAAATAGAATTTACAAATTGGAGAAACGAGCTTTTAATGTCATTTAAAAGATTATTTTATAAAACCCCATGGATGAAGTCAAAAAGGAATCATCAAAGTCAAATATGCAACTAATTGGAATCAACGTGGATCGATAAAAGTTGGAATCACAAACAAATAGGCAAAGTAGGAAAAACAGGGAAACAGGAGCAGGTCGGTTGACCGGACTCCCTGAGTCGGTCGGTTGAAATAGGCCAGAAATGTTTCGGGCTCCAGCTCGGTCGACCGGCCCAGGGGGTTCGGTCGGCCGAACTGCAAGTTTCTGCAATTCCTGCCCTATTTCATCCGAGAGCAAACTCTTCCAAAACGCAACCGGTCGAGCAATGGACCTAAGGAGCCTTAGCCAATTGATACTCCAGCTCCATTAGCTCTCTGATTCGTCACCAAAAACATGTTCAAACATCAAAGTTAGGATCTTTAAAGAATTGAACCCAAACACTAAAAATTTGGATATTCACCAATTCAATCCAAACCAAAAGCAAGTGCATATGAACAAGCGTTAGGAATTCATACCCAACAACCAAAGATAGATATAAGCATAGATGAGAGATAAAAATCTCACCTAACATCACTAATATCAAGAGAAGTAGATGTGAGTTCAAAACTCACCTTTTACCCAAAAACAAAGAAGAAGAAGCTCAATTGCAAGGAGAAGACCAACCACTCTCCACTTCAACCTCTACTAGCTTCAATCTAAGATCAAAACAAGTATTTTCCTAAGTTTAAGTTTAGGAATTTCTGAAACTAAAGAGAGAAAGAGTTGGAGAAGATGAAGAGGAGGCTTACAAATAGCTTCTCATTGATTTTGGAGCAAGAATTCAAGTTGCAAGAAGAAACTAGGGCTTGGAATTTCTAATTCCCATTCTCTTCCCCCATTTTTAGTTTTTTAGTTTAAGTTTTATGAAATGAAATAAGTTAGTGCAGAGGAGAGGGACCGAGTTAGGGTTAATTAGTTAGCTAGTGGGCTGAACCCAAACCCAAAACCCAACTAGAAAAGGTAGCAAAATTCAACTTACTCCAAACATATCAAAGCTTATACTCAAAAAGATCGCAAACGCCATTTTGAATTCAATGGAAGTGGTTTCGAGTTCCAATTCGGCCATTTGCAAAAAGTAACATTTTGGATCCAAAAATCCGACTAACGACACTATATTTAAATAAAACATTTAAATATAAAATCATTAAATATGCGGGTTGTTACAGCACAACTAGGCAATGCCAGGGTAGATATACCAATTACACTTCCAGGTCAGTGGTAACGCATAGCCGCAGCTACCGCCTACCTTGTGCCACACCCCCAAATCAAAGAAATCAAAAGTGGCCATCGAATAAATCCAAAGGTCAGAGTATAATATCGAAAGGACGTGTCCGATCAAAGGTGCTACCTCATTAACCCGTCGATCACTCCTGTTTTAGCCACCTTATGCCAACTCACAGGAGTTGGGTCCACGTATTTACCTCAAAGGAAACGCCGCCGCCATCCTACTTCATTCTGAAATCTCCATCGCGTACCCGGTTGTTGAAGTGGTTTTCAGAGTTGGCAGAGAGTATGACAACTTCCGATCCCGTCTCTTCAACAACCAATCGTTATTATAACACCACGTTCATTTCAAAATAATTTATACTTCAAAACCATGATATAATATTCATTTCAAATCATATAATTACGATATCATTTTTCCTTTTAAAACCAAATCAAAATGATATCATTTTCAAATATATCCTTTTCTAAAATCATAACTTTTCATAGTTATAATATTTCTAAACCAACGCTTGAAATATAGCCTTTCAAACATAAAACTTTGAATTTCATAACTTTGAAATATAACCAAACCACTTAAATGGTTAAAGTATAAATTACTTTATATAATAAAATAGTTTCTTCACCTTCATTAATCAATTCCAAATATAGATTTAAATTCCAAATAAACATTTCAATTTTCATATCTTTCAAAGCTTTAAATATTCCACCATTTCAAAACGAATTCTTTGATAAATTCATATATATCAAATTCAATTTCTATTATTTAGATTTGAAATGTTTACTTAAGAAAATCAAATGTCATTTAAGTAAAACCTTTAAACTTCAAACAACTGGATATTCTTTCAATTCATTTAGCTTGATATATTCATTTATCTCAACTTTATATTCATTTAAGTCACTTTAAACCCAATCAAGTTATAAGAATCATACCCATTAAAATCTCCATTTTATTTAAATTTCAAATCAAATTTGTTCAAGTACAATTCTTAAAGAATTCAATTTAAACAAATTTCATATTTATCTTTCAACTTAAATTTCATTTAAGTCATTTAAAAAACTCTATATATACAATATCTTAAATAGGTACTTAACCATATAATATAAAACAATCAAACTCCATTATTAAACTCATCTTTATTAAACAATTTTATACATAGCTTAAATCCAAAAATTTAACTATATATAAAATAATATTTATATAACACCAAAATTTATATTTATTAAACCGTATATTCCTTTCCAAAACCATAGAAAATCATTTCAAAATAATTTTATCTATATACCGCGGTGCCTGTATATAATTTTCTATCTTATGGTCAAGTGATACAGATATTTATCATTTCAATCCGCAATTTAAAATAAAAATGCGGTTGTATATCATTTCATATCGCAATACCGAATCAAAATAAATGCATAACAACTTGCAGATTACGATGATATAAATAAAACATCCATTCATCCATCATAAAATCATACATCCATCACAATCATCATATAAAACAATCAATCAATATCAATATATAACTGATAATATATAACAGGTAATTAACTGGCAGCTATATTCAAAAATAAATAAATAAAATAACGATTTAATTTAAATAAATGCAATAACTAAGATGATGATTAAAATATACGAAACGACATAAATAAATGCATAATCACAACAAAATTTAATTTAACAAACATAAGAAATTTTAGAAGTTGTGAGTGAGTTAAAACACTCACCTTTTGAATTTAAATTGAATTTAAATCCAATTTAAACCCAAAAATTGCATAGTCTCCAAATTCATCCAAACAAACGCCAAAATGTTCGGAATTTCAATATGATCCTTATAAAAAAAACCGCGCGTAAATTGATGTTCGTATGTGAAAGATATAGCGATAATTGCGCTTGAATTTCAATATTAAAATAAACAAAAAAACACTTTCTCACCCACTACCACGTCATCGCAACTTCCATCTCTAGGTCGCACGCATGCTGCACCATACGAACGAACAAAACCCTAGCCTTTAGCCGCCACCACCACGCACGCACAGATCGCCCCCAAACCAGAAAACGCACCTTCGCCCACGTGTCTCGCCGAGCTAGGTCGCACCACCTGGAGCATCGAACAGTGCTCGCGTCGCACCCAGTAGCCCCAGCCGCCGCCCAAACTCTCAACCCTAAACGAACTTTGCCGAAGATCCAACCGTCAAAACGACGAACAAACTACGCCGATGCGATCCCCTCGGTCCACTCTACAGTACCCAGAATTGGTTTTCCGATCAGACGAAGTTCATCGTCGAGCGATGAACGACCGAATCTTCTTCAATTTTTACTGATCAGACGATGAACCAAAATGAAAAACGAATCATGGATCTGAGATGCACTAGTCGAGAGCTTCGATATATATTTTTTATGAATTTTTTTGAGGAGTTTGAAATTTTAGCTTTGGATTTGATTTGGGATTGCAATTGTAATTAGGGTTTGTCTGCCATTGAAGCGAGGAGGTGAATAGAACGTATAGAAATGAGGAACAGAGGCTGCAAGGGTTTATAGAAGGATATATATAGGCAGGGTTGACATTTGAATGGATGGACAAGATAGATTTACGTGCTAACGCCAAAGTGGCCCAAAAAGCCCGTTTCGACTCCGGAATGAAATTGGGTCAACCCATGTATCAAAATAGATGTTTTTAAATATTTTAAACGCGATGGAACAAGTTTAAGTTCAAATTCCATCGTATGAAGAAGTTACACTCAAATCAATATTTTTCAAATTGATTTCAATTGATTTCAATTTCATTTATTTCAAGGCGTTTCAAGCCCATACGATCAAACGACAAGTCCGATCGCTATGAAACTTGAAATCCTAGAATAATTTACCGTTACGGATTCGATGAACTGGTTTCGTCGAAATCCGAGTCAGTGGCCAAAATGGCTATTTTTACACTAATTAAATAAATTTATAATTAATTGATTAAATCAAATTTTAAATTTCAATTCTAAAATTGAAAATTTTGTCACATTTATATTTCTCAAACATTTACAATGATTTAAACAAATTTAAATGTCAATTTAGAGAAGATTAATTTATAAATTTCAATATAAATCCTCAATTTCAATAAATTCAAAATTATAAATAAAATTTTCAATAATTCTATTAAATTCACTTTTCCTTCTATTATTTAGTTCATCGTTATCAAAAGGATGCAATTTACATTGGTTCACGATTGTTTACATTTATTTTCTCAGATTTCATCCACATTTCCATTTATGCAATATTTTAAATATTAAATTTTCATTTAATTGCAATAAATCATATTATCGTAATTTAAATTCAAATAAATAAATAAATGTTGATTCCCATTCTTATTATTCAAACAATCATTATCCTATAAACATATTTAACATTTGTTTACGTTTCATTACACTGATACTTCTATATACATCTTAGATTTGTATAAATGGTTGTATTTCATAATGTGAAATCTTGTCTATTACACATATTAATTAAGGTTTTTAAAACCAATTAATAAGATTTCCTTAGTCCGATCCTTTTTACCAATTATTTACCTTATAAATAAATTTATGTTTTTATTAAATTTACATTCACACTTCCGTTATTATTTTAACAATCATTAAAGTAACGTTTATCAACAACAACAAACATTGTGATTATTTATCTAATATTGATTGTATAAATTTTCCACTTATTACGTAATATTGTATCAATTGATATAATTTTAAATCTATTTCCCAAATCTACTACTTTCAATCAAATAAAACTTCACAATTGTTTAAATAAATTGGGATTACACTACATTTATTATTTATCAACTTGTTTTAACCTTATTACCTAAATTTACGTTCAGTTACTATTGAGAAATATTATTTCATTTAATTCAATAATTACACTTGTTTTACTCATATTCCCGTTATTGTAAGCTGTATTTGTTCTTTAAAATTTAATTTCAATTCCAATTAAATCAACAAATTCAACATGCAACTAATCATAATTGTTTACAAGTCAAGGTTACACTCAAGTTTCTTATACTTCAACCAATAGCCATGTTATGAATATAATTGACATTACTTTCAAATATTTTCTTAATTTACCTTAACATAATAATTAATTACCTTTAATAAATTTTATTCCCCAATTTATTAAATGCAATCAATTTGACCTTACATACTTCAATATTCCCACTTCATCTTAATTCTAATTCACTATAGTAACAAATTTTAATTTCTTGCAATAGCCCATTTATTATAAATTTGCATACCAATTAATTAGTTTCAAATAGATTGATTCAATTCAACCTTTTTATTAAGTCTATACTAATCAATACAATATTTCATTGGTTAATTCAAATCTTACTTTTAATTACTAAATTTCCATTTTATATCTAAGTGCAACAATTTACACTATTTTATTATTTTTGGTGATTCCACTTCAATTGTCAAAAATTAGTTCTAATAACCATTGTTACGCTTAATTCTTAACATTTACTTCATTATAAATTTTAAAAATATTATTTCTTTTTAAATTTAATTCCAAAATCTTATTAAAATGACAAATTTTATTATCGAAATTTACGGGTCATTACATATATTATATATTTATCTCTAAATTTTTTGAAGTTAATCGGGAATTTAATTCTTCAAGGATGATTTCAATTATAAAATAAAGCTAAATTTCGAATAGATCTTTAAACTTGAAATAATTGAATTGGGAAAGTTTTATTTGTATAATACTTAACTACATTCCAATATAACTTGCCTAAATTATTCAGAAGTTGAATATGTAGTTGAATAATTTACAATGTAAATGACGATTAATAATAAATAAAATTTGAGTGGTTATGACAAATGTTATAACTTAGATTTTAGTTATAAAATGTTAATAGAGATAAACAAAATAATAAGTTGATTGGATTGTAAAGAAGACAAATTAAATGAAATTCTGATTGAAAGAAACCTTTTTGTCTCAAATATTTATAAATTGAAATTTAATCAACTTAATGAAACACCTTGAGTTTAAAATCAATTGTTGAATATTAATTAATTTAAGTTGAAATTTATATGTTTAAATTAATTGTTTTATTTGTATTTCATTCTATTTTCTTTCTGGTTGTTTATATTCTCTTACCTCGTTCCTTTTCGGGGACGAAAAGTTTTGAGTGGGGTAGAGTGCAACGACCCGTAAATTTTAGTAGTCTATTAATTTAATTGATTGAATTTTGTGAAATTTTAAATAATAAATTTTTGAAATATAAATTTGATATTTGGAATACGTCTAACTAAACATAGTAAATGGTAAATTTTCAATATAAAATATGAAAGTTTATTTTCTTGTGTAATTTTATTTCAATTTAAATCAGTTAATAACAGTTGAATTTAAAAGTATTCTGAACCTAAATATGTCAACATGAGAAAAATTATTTAGAACACTCTGAATCAGACTGCAAAATTTGTTTCACAAATTCGGACGTTTCTAGCTCCGTTTGGATTTTTCGGTACGGAATAGCAACATATATCAGTGTCCGTATGGACTTTTGATAGGATGGTCGTACGACCAATATCTGAATACCGTTTTGATCGTTTTGTCGTGTTGATCACCGTGGCATATTCAATTTTATGTTTTGAAGTCCGGGAAACGGCGAAATCTACGGAATATTTGCCGTATCAGTTCCATATTCGAATTTTGTATCCATTATCTTTTAAATTACCAACTGGTATAATTCTAACAGCCATTAGCATTTATGATTTCTGCATATACAACCGTTGGCTTTTGCTTTTCCCCAGATTTATTTATTTGGGGAGTTCCATTTCTTTTGGCCTTCTAGTTTCCAATGCTATATCTATTTTGCTGGATCGTACTATTAAAAAAAAAGAACATAACGAGTCACGTATAATATACACCTTCAATTGCCTGTAACTTATATTTGTGCCTCTTGAAATGCCCATCTACTCATTTTCTTTGTTGAGACCAACGCCTCCTTTCTTCATTTCTCTCTTCCTGTTTTTCTTCTCAGATCCTTCTTGATTAGAAAAAAGAAAAAGAAAATAGTCTACATATATTGGTTGTATATAATTAAAAAGCGATCTCTTTCTTTTCCACTCTCGGCCTCGCTCTCCATTTTTATCGCCTTTCTTCCCAAACCATCAATCACAAACCCGCCTCAGCACACCGCCACCAACCTCTCCACGTCCACCTTCCACTGCTTGCCACCCTCCATCAGCCACTCCGTTCCCTCCATCAAGGCACCCTCTGCCTGTGACCCCTACCTCCGCACAAATTGATCCACCGAGCAACCTACAGATGCTCCTCTCCACTTCGCTCCACGACGACGTGGCTGGTCGTCCCTTTGACCTCCCATGCACACAACCAGATTTTCCCTCCTCTTTATTGATATATGTAACGACCCTAGATTTTTACTAAGTTTAAATTGCTAATTAATTTAATTTTTGAATAAAATTGTGAAATTAATGGGTAAATTGGATTGAGTTTCTCCAAATTCGAATAAAAAAATATGTGTGTTTATTTTATTGAAGTATAATTAATTTTTAAAAACGATTTCTTTAAAAGTTAAATATCTATATATATAGGAATGCAAAATGAAAAAATAAAAATAAAATATGAATATATATGCATATAGAGAAATAAGACAACAAGTATGTAAGCTAAAATAAATATTTAAATTAGAAATGGAAATAGATATATATAAAAGATGAATTAAAAAATGAAGTAAATACATTAGACAAATTCTAATATCATGTTAACTATAGGATTTTATTTATGTTGCCAAAGCAACAAGACTAAAGACAAGAAACAAAGAAAAAATACATTCAAATATGTATAGTGTGAAACATGACAAAAAAATGTATCTATAGGCTTGTAAAAGAAGATAATATAAATATCTATAAAAAGAAGACAAAGAAAATTAATGTTAGCCACAATATATCATCTCAGCCACCAAAATATAGATTACATCAGCCGAAATCTTGCTTAGCCTCCAAAAGAAAGAAAAATATCTCTGATATTGTACAAAAGAAAAAAATATGTCACCCTGTATTGTACAAACAAAATTATATCACCCTGTAAACTTTTTCCTATATATCAAACCTTCATCTTAGTTTCGTCCATCAAAACTAAAATAAAAAAATAAAAAAACTGAAGCAAGCATGTATTTCTTATGTAGGTGTGAATATAGAACTAATTTCCTATGTATGTATGTTAATGTTTAAATATATGCATGCCTGTATAAATTGAGTTACTTCTGTTCTGTTTTTCCCAAACCCAGATTTACAAATTAAATTCCCATCTCTTGATCTAATCACTGTTAGAACTTAAAATATAAAAAAAAGTTGTTTGTTTGATTATGAACTAAGTTGTAAAGATCTATTTAAGTTTAAACAACTCAGTATTGTCTCTGGAAACAAAGAACTGAACAAAAACACTTACATAAGTCAGAACTCAAGTTTCTTAATCCACGATTTCAGGTATATAACTTGAATTCGTATGCTTTAATATGATTTTTAAAGAAAAAAATTATAATTTTTTGATCAAAGGTTTGAGAGTAGTTCAGTTTTGTTTGAAATTTGTGTGTGGATTAATTTCTGTTGATCAGAGTGTAGTTGGTGGTCGAGGCTTCATGTGGAGGTGGAAGGGCCTACGATGATGGTGGGAAAAATGCTCCGAGGCTCACGATCACTGTGGCGGCAGCGGTGTATGGAATTTGTTCTTAAACCTAGTTTGTCTGGGCTGTACATTTTGGATCTGTTTGATTTCCTTTGTGCATCGAGTGTCACGAGATTCTGGGAGATGGTTGCTGAAGCATAGTTGAAGTCGTAGCCAGAGTTGTAGACCTTCAGGTGGTCGAAGCTGCGAGGAAGAAGCATTGATAGGTTGGGTGGTGATGGGTTTTGTTATTTAATATTAATGAAGTCATTAATAAAGAAATGGATTACCTTAAAGGTAATTAAGGTATTAAAATGATTTAATGAATAAGATAATTAAGGAATGACTTATTTATTTAATTTATAAATTAATGATAAAAATTAATTTATAATTAGAGATTAATTAGGAAAGTAATTAAAGAATTGTCATTAGTTGATGAAGGTCATTAACTAAGATTATTTAATAATTAATCAATGTGGTCAATCTTAACAATTAATTAGATTAATTAATTAATGACAACCACTTATGAAATTGTGTAAGTATAATTACTTTATGAAAGTAATTAAGAAGTTAATTGCTCATTATAACTAATTGAATTTAATTTGATTGATTTAAGTTAATTGTCAAATATTGTGCACTGGATTGGTATATTCTGTTGTGATTATGATACTGTGTGATGTGAATTGCCTTATGCTGAACTGTGATTTGTGATTTGTTTCAATGTGTATGTGAAAACCCTATTTGTCCGTAAAATGGCATTTAAATTTTGATGCAACAGGGAGTCGGATTCCAATTGGTATCCGAAACCCACATCGAATCGCAATGGTAAATCCTTGTGATTGATTAATTTACTTTATCTGTGAATCTGTGGTGATTGATGATGTTGCACTATTGTGTAAAACCCCTGGACTACACCATACACACAAAAATATGGATTGCATGTGGAAATTGGTTAAGTCGCAGATTTTTGAAATAAGTTTTGAATTTGAATTTTAAATCCAAATAGTTTTGGAAATGGATTGGGTTTGAAATAAAAAGCTTTTGAAAAGGAGTTTCAAAGAATTTTTTTATTTTTGAATAACTTGGTTACGCCTTGAAGTTTAAATAATTTGATTTAAATTTAAATTCAAATGTGAAACTGAATTCTATGATTTGAAACGAGGGATTAAAGATGTTATACAAGTTATATATGGGTTAAACCATTTTAAATATATTGATTTGGGAATTTGAATTTAATTCAAGGGCTTTAACTCGTGCAAATATAATTGGATTTTTCTGAAATGAGAACTATTTGTTTTCAAATAATAAAAGCTTTCACATAGGAAATGAACGTCCAATTTGTGTTAAAAGGATTTCAAGTCTAAAAAATGAAAATGGTTTTCCAAGTTATGGAAACGGTTTGAAAGCTATAAGTTAAATCTTTGATTTAAAGATTTAAATGAGTTAATCCTAATCGAAATGGAAATTGTTTTGAAATCCGTAAATGGATCTTTGTGAAAATGGGTGAACTTTGTGAAGTAAATCTTTTTGGTTAAAGATTTAAAATGGTAATTTGTTTAACCATTTAAAAGAAAAGTTTGGATTTCATAAGTTGTGACTTAACTGAAATCCCATATCCATATGTTTTTAAATATTGCACTCATTATTCGGTTTAGTCGGGAGATGACCATGTGTCATATAACCCATTCCGAATAATGATACGTCGTTATGGATTGCATTTGAAGACCGGTGTTGATGACCGGGTATTTGCAAGAACGATAGGATAACCTATCGATTGACTCTGCACTGAGTTGCTCCGGTATAGAGTTCTCCCTAAGTGATGGGAGTCCGATCGGGATTGTGAATACTCGGATTTGCAAGGGCTTCTTCGGAAGTGCCTTCGGTTCTGTTCGAACCCGGGACAAACTTGTATGGTTGTGTGTCTGACACTACACTTTGAGATATAAAGCAGATTTCTTTCAAATACATATCTGTTGGTGGCGGAGAATTTATTCTCTTAGCTTAACACCCTTCTCTGAGACGTACGAGCTCAGAGGTTATGTAGTTGAAGGTTATCTGTGATATATTCCCAATTTGGTAGTGTGACATGCTGAGTGCTGCTGTGTGTTGATGATCATTTGTTGATCATTTGTGATCAAAGCATGGATTTTGTATAAAGCGTAGCTTTGTGGACGAGACTGCATCAGGACTTCACACCCCGGAAATGGTCGAAACAGGAATGATGCGGCAAGGTTATGAGGGTCGTGTCCTTTAGGGTGTGTCATTCCCTTCTGGTAAAGGGTGGTACATGGTATGAAGCCCAGATATTTACCTATGTGGTGGGCTTCAATCTCATTTACTGTGTGGTTGTTGCTTTGTGGTTTAGAGGCGCCTCAGATAAAGGTCCCAAAGGACCGGGGGGTGGCATGCTCGAGTAGTAGTTACCTAGTTACAGAGGTAACCTGGCCTTGTGTTGGCAGAGATCCGGTTAGGTTCTCGGGACGTCCCGCTAGAGGCGTACCCATGGACAGTGGGAAGTTCCTTAGCCCGACCATTTGTTGGAAATCCAAACAAAACAATACGTGCCCTGTACGGTTTTAGTTGTATAACCTGCCATGGAATGTGGCGGTAACCTGCTATTGAACATGGTAGCTATAGTAGGCATAAGTGCGAAATGCCTATCCTAGCTAAGATTAATATTATACTTTCGAAATGGTTTTCTGCACTATGCACTAATAATAATAATATCAAAGAAATTTTCTCGTATCAAGCTTGTTTGACTATCATAAGGAGAAATCTACTCCAATTCTGCGTTCGCATTGTGTGTGTGGCGGGAGGCCTTATGGTAGTTTCATTTTTTAAAAAGCATTGCGGTTTTATTTTAAATTATCTTGTTGTTTGCTTTTAAAAGATAAACTATTTTTGTTACTCACACCAGTCCCATGACTGATCTTGTTCCTTTCCTAAACTCTGGGTGCCCATAATTTTTCCACATAGGCAGTCTAGAGTTGGGTTTTTCAGATAGTTAGGTTTAGTAGATTATTTGGAGCTAGTTCAGTCTTTGGATATGGACTGCACTTGCTTATCTAGGTGAAATGTGATGGTGGTTCGAGCTAGCTTGGGATTGGAGCATTGGATTTGGAGATGCATTCTATTGAAGATATTCTTTCCGCTGCTAGTGTTATCTTTTCTATCCGCTGCTATCTTTTCCCATATCTCTGATGTATATTGATATCTATTGTATCATTCTGTTGTGTCATATTATATCAGATATTGTATCTGTCATTGTATCAATGTGATATATATTGATATTATTCATTTTTCCACTTTATTGTGCTTAATGGTGTCATAAGCTTCGGCGAACCAGATTTGACGTTTGGATCTGCGGCATTGGAATATGAGTGCCGTATTCGGTGCCTATTTTCGAAGGTCGAGTCTGGGCCGTCACAATATAGGTGAGAATATGTATATTTATATATACCTTTGTTATATATATGATGTTGTAAAGTATACATATGTTTTAAAAATTGTTGCAGTACGTTATAAACTGATATTTATATAATCATCGGTTTACTTATATAAGTTTTATTAATGTTTTGAAATGATTTGTGATAAATTATTAATTTATAAGATTTGAGTTATATATAGATTATGTTACAGTATATGTAATAGTGTATATATAGATTTACACATTTATATCTTCAAGTACACTTGATTTGTTAAGACCATTGATTTCAAAATATAATTGGATTCGTTATTTATTTTGGGTCAGTTCCCTGCTTGCATGCCATGTTACCTATATATATCGTATAGCTGTTTGAAAGTAGTTATGGTATATCTATAATGTGTTAAACTGTTGTAAAATAAAGTGTTGTATATATAATCGGTTGTTATATGCATATGAACTAGTGGGTTTTAAATATATATTATATATATAGTGTGTATATTTATGGTTTATACATATATATAGGCTTATATATAGGAAGTGCAGTTATGTTTACAGTATGTTACAATGTATATATTATATTTATATCTGAATTCCTATATTAGCTTATATTTGAAAGGATAATTTTTTTTATAGTATATATGTTTACATTTTTTATGTTAGTTTTCCTGTGCATTTATATTTTAGTTATAATATGTCAGGTTATACAATGTTTGCTATGTTATTTATAAGTATTGTTTTGCTAATATATGTTATATAAACTTATAGTATATATACTTGCAACTGCGCCTATATGTTGATCTATGTAAGTACTATATTATATGAGTTTTGTATACATATAATATATACGATTCTAGTATATGATAAGTGTATATATAGTTGTATTTCACCTATATGATTATGTTGTTATGGGTATGCAGTAAAGAGACATAATTTTGTACATATATTTCCAAATGCCCAATGGCGGTTCGTGTTTATATAGATGGTTTATATATATATATAATTATATAAGTATGCATAAGTTTATACAAGATTTATATTATCTGATTTAGTTCATATATATGATTTTTAACGGTTTGCACGGTATAAGTTTTATATATATTATGATAAATTGCTTATATTGATTTTTTATAGTAAATAATGATCTGGATTTTCTTAGAAATGTATATATATATATATATATTATTTTTAAATATGAGTCTGTAACCTTATATTAATTATTAGAGAATATATATATGTGTGTGTGTATGTGTACAGATAAATATTTATTTGGTTTCGGTTTATCAAGCTAATTTGATTCAGTCTCATCGATTTCTTATCAATCGGCTTGTCCGTTGAATTCGTGTCGATCCTATTTGCTTTGAAATTCATGCTTTGAAATTCATAGCTCAACTTCATTGTCTATCTCTCTCTAGCCTCTAAAGGTGAGCAATCACTCACGATTAATGTTCTTTTATTTATTAAGTTTGATTTCAATTGAAACGACAATTGAAATATACAGCTATTAGTTATTTACACTGTTACATACATGTTATTACCTGTATATGTTCACCTGTGACATCTGACACCATAATCTGTTATTATTATATTGTGATATATGCCTGTTATATTATTATCATATCTGTTATCGCTCTGCAAGTTCTTTTTAGTATAGAAGTCACTATGGGTTGAAATGATACATACCCGAACGATCTGTAGAATAGGAGAAAATCGTTATGGGTTGAAATGATAAACCCAAGCGATTTTCATTGAATTAAATTTGGGATTGCGGGTTGAAATGATATATACCCGCATATATTTAAATTATGGATTGAAATGATAAATATCCGTATCACTTGACCATAGGATAGAAAATTATACACAGACACCGTTGGTCTATATATAAATATTTTGAAAATGATTTATATGGTTTTGAAAAGAAATATATGGTTTTATATATTATTGATTTTAGATATTATATAAATGTTATTTTATATATAGTTAAATTTTTGATTTTAAGCTATGTATAAATTTGTTTAATATAAAATAAGTCTAATAATAAAGTTTGATTTTTATTAAAATATTAAGTATTTCTACAAATTATATTTTTATATAGAGTTTATAATGACTTTTATAAATTGAAGTTGAGAAGTTAGATTTGAAATTTATTGAAATCGTATCTAATTAAGAATTTTATTTAATTAAATCGATTTAGAGCTTATTGAGTTTGAGATTTTTTTAAAGGATATGATTTTATGACTTGATTTTGGTTAAGGTGATTCAAATGAATATTTCAAGTTTAAATAACTGAAGAAAATATTAAGTTATTTGTAATATGGGCTATTATTTAAAGGATATTGGATTTATTAAGTAAATATTTCAAAACTAAATAGTAGTAAAGTGAATTTGATGTACATATGAATTATCAAATTTAGTTTTGAAATGTTGAATATTTAAAGCTTTGAAATATATTGAAATGGTTTAATTTGGGTTTCAAATCTATTTGAAATCGATATAATTTGAAATGGTTTATTGAGATATTGAATTGAATTGCATTTGATGATTTGAGATTTGATTAAATTTGAATTTTGGAATTCGAGTTGTTTTAGAATTGATTTGAAAATTGAAGAAGCTATTTTATTATATAAAGTATTTTAATATCTAAACTGTTTAAGTGGTGGAGGTTATGTTTCAAAATTATTAATTTCAAAGTATTATGTTTTGAAAGTGTTATAATCTCAAGTGTTTGGTTTCGAAAGTGTTATAACTTTGAAAGTGCTATGATTTTGGAAAAAGATATATTTAAAATGAAATGATATTGTATTTGGTTTTGAAATGGAAATGATATTTTGGTTTTAGAGTATAAACTATTTTGAAATGACCATGGTGTTATAATAACGGTTGGTTGTTAAAGGGACTGAGATCGGATATGGGCATACTCTCTGTCGGTATCGAAAACCACTTTAACAACCGTGTACGCGGTGGAGATTCCAGAATGAAGTAGGATGGTGGTGACGATCCTAAAGGTATATTTACGTGGACCTAACTCCCGTGAGTTAGCATAAAGTGGCTAAAACAGGAGCGATTCTGGGCCAATGAGGTAGCTCCTCTTATCGGACACATTCATTCGATACCATTCTATTACTTTGTGATTGATTTGGTGCGCACCTTTGAATTTTTTTAGGAGTGTGGCTCGAGGTGGGTGGTAGTGGCTGCTACGTGTCACCCCCAGTCTGGATGTGTAATTGGTATATCTACCCTGGCATTGCCTTGTTGTGCTGTGTCACGAACCATAGCATGCTTTACTACAAGTTTGATTTGTGTCGTACCTATGGAGTATCCTTTGGTGGCTTCCCGATCAGGAGGGACTACGGTACTGTATAGACTATTGACACTATAAAATGTGTTATGGGGGATATGGGTAACGCCTTAACGCTATTTTTAAATATATTATACTTTAATTTAGACATTATTATGATAGCGTATATTACTACATAGTAGATAATTTAACGAATCCTTAGAGGGTGGTTATCCCAAACATCCTTTAAGTTACTTGTATTTCAGTTGTTATTTCACTTGAGTTAGATTTATTGATCTAAGAATGTTAATCCTGACTCGAGTGTTCTATGTTTTGCTTTATGCTCGGGTCAGACGGAGCGGTTCATCTTTTGAGACCCACCTTTGGAGTTGGTGCTTCGCTTGGAGATCCAGCTATCTATCCGGCTTCAGATATTCAGTTGATTCTAGTGATGTATTCTGATCTTGTATTTGACTATTGTATTCAAGACTTCTGTTGTATCTTATTTGACTCTGGTATATATAGTAGCTTCATGAACTATTATTCTTTTATTTTCGTTGTATTATTGTTGTGATTATTTTATTTACTGTATATGATGAGTTTTTCCAAATATAAATTAACAATCTAATATTTTGATCAATTCAAGTCCGACATGTTTGGATGCGAATGGTTGAAAATTTCAAGATGTTATGGGTATGGCACTTAGTTGAGTTTTATCATCGAGTTTACTTCTTTTGAGGTTTCATACACTTAATTGATTTTGGTTCACTTGATTTATGGACATGATCTTCTTATTATTTCTTCTCGTTTGAGAAGAATAATCATCCTTTTTCTTATGTGAAGTTATGTCATACTCTCATTATGGTTCTTCTTGTTTGAGAGGATACTCTACCTTATCCTATGCATTATATTATTGTCTATCCTTATTAAACTGATTGTTTTAACTAGGCTGATCCGTGTACTTTATATTTGGGTCAGACCGAGTTGTTTCTGGTTGATACCTACATTTGGACATTAGCTTCACTTTGATGCTTCCGCTTGGATCTCTTCTTATCTCCATTTATAGTTATAGTTTTTTTGGAATTGTATCCTGAGATGTATATTTATTTGACTCGTGTATATAGAGTGGTTGTCATACCACTTTTGATGTATCATTTGTGTTGTATTTAGATGTATCATTGTATATGTGTATATGTATATATGTATATATGTATATCTGTTAGCTGTGTAGTGATGTGATATTCATTTAGTTGTTGTATTTTGTTCTGATAGATCTGTTAGCCACCTATAGTTTTGTATTAGACATTTACCTAATTTGTCGATCCACATAAGATAAGGAAATATATATATATATATATATATATATAAAACACCAGTCGACGTGTTCAGTAGATGTGTAGAAAAAAGCTATAGATGGTCGCTCCTAACCAGCCCTATTCTCCACATTAGCAGATAGAATTACCCAGTAATTCTCTTTGTTAATGTAGGTCTTAGGGTGGGGTGTCACAGCTTGGTATCAGAGCTGAGTTCAGAACAAAATATGATAAACATAGAACGGAAACATATATTGCGGTACATCCAATTATAATACAAGTGTTACAAATACCTTAATCATCGTGTCCATTATCTTATCATGTCCTTTGAGATAGAAGTTTAGGATATGTCTAGGAATATATTTTATTCCATAGTATTCCATAATAGAAGTGATGATATCTTATCTTAGGAGTAATCCTAATCACGATTGTTTTATTCGAGTCCTCTTCGGTACGGGTGCTTGACACTCATCTGTATCGGGGGAATTTATTGTAGCTATTGGATGTTAGTGTCTCGTGATTTCTATGAGGATTATGAATCCTATTGAGGGGATCCGTAATATTTGACATGATGTATGATAATTTTAGGATTGTTCCTTGTAGTTGATCATTTCGTGCTGATTAGCACGATATTTTCTATTTGGAGCTTCTATTTAGATTTTAGTATGATTTGAGATGGAGTGGCTTGTATGTTATCAAGCCACATTCTGTCATTCGAAGGATACTATATTTAGGTATCCTAATTCAGCTGATTTGTTGTCTCTTGTTCTTTGTAATGTTAATGATAATTCCAAAGTGTCTATATTCACTCTTGAGTTTTGAGATGATAGTAATATATCTCGAATTTCAGTCAATGTGACTTTGTGATTTCCGCGAGTTCGATCGGGTTTGTCATCCCATCGGGCGATCGAGTATTGCTTCAACCTCCTTTCCAATTCTTAGTTTTTCGATCATCCTTCCACGAGGATGTCCACCAGGGAAATGGGGGCGATTCATCGAATTTAACTGATATTGTCGATCTTGCCTCCTTTGAGATATCCTTTTTGGATACTCAATTATTGATATTCTTTATGGGATTATTTCAATCGAAGTAATGATGTGTCATAAGTATCATTTCTCCTCAGTTGGGAAGACACTTTACCATTACCCTTGTATCTCACGCATCCCTTTCAATATATTGAGTGGTGCTAGGGTCATTCCTTAGCTTGACCTTACATGATTTTCATTAACTATGGGTCGTGGAGGATAGAGTTCCTCTTACCGCATTCCGCACATATATGGTTCTTGTGAGTGGTTCGTGATACCATTCGAAATGACGAACACTCCAGTATATTCCATCAATCTAGTGAATCGAGTATTCTGAGAATATCTCGATGATTTCTTTTGTGTTTTGATTTTGAGTATAAGTTATAAATTGAGTTTTCAAATTGTTCAAATTGAAGATATGTTTTCAAGAGATATTGGATTTTGTTTTTGAGATAACTAAAGAATATTTTGAGAATTTTATACGAGGTATTTCTTTCTATAGGAAAATGGTTTTGTGTTGCGTTGTCCATTGAATGCTTTAAGAATTCTGGTCGATGCGCCTGATCAACGTTATTGATAGTAATTTCCTAAACGTTGTGATGTGACAATCCGACACGGTAAAGTGAGTTTAATAAGATTAAGTTAAAATGGTTTGAGAATTGATTTTATTATTTGGAATGACATATGCAGCCTTTGAACCATAGTGATTGTAGATAAGTGGCGAGGCAGTTTTGATCGTTTGGTCAACTCTACAGCCAATTGTGGATCATTCATTATAAATTAATGGCGAGGCAATGTCATTATATTATTTTTAAGTTATGAATTTGGATATATATATATATATTATTGAAATGATGTACTTAAAATTTGATAATACATTGGTTAAAGATCTAAATGTTTATTGTATGTTTTAATGTAAGATATGCGTGGTAAATATAAAGATTGTTTTAAGATTTTTGGATGTTCGAAAATTTAGAGTAGTAAGATTTTAAAATTTTATCTCAAGGATTGTTGATATGGATTTATAAAATTCTCTTGAAAATTTATTTTGTAATAGGAGGGAATATGAGTTTGAATTTACTCATTTTATAAGTGCTATAGTAAAGGGTTTTGGAAAATTTCCAAATGTTGAAAATTGAGATTTAGGATTTTTAGAGGTAATGAGTTTTGAACTTTATGAATTTTTTATTGTAAATTAATATATATTTATATCCATTTTGTTCCTTGAATTTGTCTCGCCTTAGTGCAATGGTTTAACTACTAGCATTTTTGTGGTTGCTTGAGTTTGGTGGCCTCTATAGTAACCACCTCTCATCGTGTTTTCATATCTCTATTGTTGTCAACTTAGTGTCGGTGTGGCTTTTTCCGTAGTGACACACGGAAAGTCACATCGACAATCACCTTGAGGATTAGAGTTTGGGCTAAAAGTTGAGCTAAATCCCGACTCTATCGAGAAATTTCTGAGAAATCAATCTCACTCGATTGGTTTTTAGGTAGCAACAACTAACAAGGAGACAACCAACAAGCGACCAATGGGACTTAGATTTTTTCTTATTATTTGCAAGTGATTAGGGAGATTGGGCGTATTCCCGATACTCACAAAGAAAAAGGGAAGTGATTTGGACAAAAATTTCTGCTTTTGTGTTCTTATTTCGAAGGTAAGATGCTTTCAAAATCATGAGGTGTTGCTCGAAGAAATTCTATAGTCTGCTAATCTCGACAAATATATTCGAGAAATTATAAAATTTATCGAGCAATTTTATCTTGGTCTTCTATCATCATGAGTTGAGAGTGAGAAATTTTTATCTCAAGATTGTCTATCTTTCTTTCGATTGATGAAATAATTGTGTTGAATACAAACTCTTCTCTAGATATTGCGAGGACACAATTTTTATAAGGGGGAGTCTGTAACAACCCATGTTTTGGAGATTACCTGTAAATATTAAATTATAATGGTAGTTATAATTTAGTACTGTGATTAAAATAATATTGGAGATTTAAATTGTTTATTTGGGATAAACAATGAATTTTGAAAATAAAATGTAAAAATAATGTATGGAAACTTTATTTGGTTTTTTTGGAATAATAATGAATGGAAAGTGATTTTTATTTAGAGAAAATGCAATAATTTTATTAATTATTGCCAATTACTTCTTTTAACAATCTTTAAAGGAAGTATTTGATTTTTTAAAGTTTTTATTTAAATAAAAAGGTGAATTTGGTTTAAAAATGAATTTTGATTATAAATTGAGTTTGAAACAGTTTATCATATTTTTCTATCCAAGAAAATAATTTTTGTAGAATTTTTGAAGTTAAAAACGTGGATTTATGTATTTATTAGTGTAAAATAAGAATTTTAATAAAAAAAGTATTTTAAAAAGTGAAATTTATCTTTTTATTAAGTGTAAAATATTTTATTTAAACATGTAAGTATGTTTACATGTTTTATTTGTATTAAAAACTTGAAGAAAAGGTTGTTTTACTTTATTACATAAATAAATAGACTTGTTTTAGGGTTAACTAGTTTGCATAGATTAATTGATTTATTGTATTGGGTCCAAAGCCCATTAATTAGAAGTAACCATATGAAATGAGAAGTGAGAAACTTACCTACACGTACTCTAGTCCACCTTCTTCTTCTCCAGTAAAGAAAGAAACCAGTAAATAAGAAACTTCACTATTTTTCAAATTCAAGGTTATAAATCTTCAATTCTCTTCAATAAATTGTTGTTTCTAGCTAATCTAAGGAGAAATCAGAAGGTAATCCATTCCAAAACTTAATTTCATCAAAAATCCAAATTTTAGAATTTATATTGTCTGCTAATTGTTTGTTTCCTTTGCATGTTTGTACATTGAGTTCTACAGGAAATTGAAGCCGTTCTTGATCCAAAAACATCAAATCTTTTAAGCAAATTTAGGTTTTATCTTCTCTAATGCAAGGTGAGTTGACAAACTCACAATTCTAGTAGAAAAAAATATCTAATGCAAAGATCTGTGTAAATTATTGTTTACTGTAAATTGTTTTCGATTTCTTTTAGTTTACAGTTATTCCATGTTTCTGGTTGCCACTTTGAGAGTCTATACCTTCTTGTTCCTTTGATGAATTGCTACCGGGTCTTTTTAGGATCAAAGTTAGGTGTTGTTTTATATGCTTGCAAAATTTCATAGCTTTTTATCTTCATGTGTTGTCTCAAAATAATGCTGCAAAATCACTTCGAAGGTTGGAAAAAGCATGTACAGCAATCGCGTATGAATGGTCGACATGCATCCTTCGTGGGTCGACATGCACGTCGACCCAGAGGTTCCATAGGTCGACATGCATGTCAACCTATAAGCTATGATGGTCGATACCCAGGTCGACATGCATGTCGACCTGGGAGCCTTCCTTTCTTTCGTTCTTTTTGTGTTATGCTTCATTTCTTGCTCGATTTCTACACTTTCTGCTTCAGATTGCTGTGATATTTCTGATTGGGATTCAGGGCTATGATGCCTAGCAATAAGCTAGCCAAGTGCCAAGTTTTGAAGAATTTGAAATTCAAATTCGAATTGAATTTGAATTGTATTTGAATGACGGTTTCTCTATAATAAGGGAATTTCAAATATTGTTTTCAATAATTGTTTTCGAAAAATGGTTTTAAAGGCTTATTTACTCGAGTAAATTATTTTATATATAAAATACATGTTTTTGCACTATTCGAACGTATGAGAAAGTGAATTAAAAGATTTAGTAAAACATGTGGTATGGGACACATGCGTTTAGTTTTTCGTAATTCCAGACTTGGATGATCGAAGCTATTCGAGATTATGGATTTTTGAGTTGTTATTTGAGATTTGCCATTTCATGGCGTGTTTTGAGATATATAATTTCAATTTTTGGGAATTATCTGAGATGGCCAACATTTGGCAAGTTTTAAGGTTTGAGATTTCCTAATTTTAGGAGCATGATCGATGAGAACCATCATGGTGTTTTTGTACTTGCCAATGATATGAGGCAAGTCATGAGTTTGAGATTTCCTATTTGGGAATTATGGTTTATGACAAACCATCATGAGATCTTTTTGTACTTGCCGATGATACGAGGAAAGTTATGAGCATTCTGAGATTTATTGATTTTGATGATTTATTTTATGATGTGGAATTAACTAGCGGTTAGTAAATCGTTAAGTGTGAACATGTGGTATGAGACACACGTTAACACTTTTTGGGTTTCTATCTGAGAGTTTGTGACACATCCATGAGTATGCCAGTGCTATAGACCTTCAGGTCATCACGAGTTTTATGACTTCGGTCGCTTGAGTTTTATGATTTCGGCCAGCTAAGTTTTATGACATCGGTCGTCTGAGTTCTACGACTTCAGTCATCACGAGATAGGTACCTATATATAGCACTAGATAAGAGGTGGCAGTGCAGCATAGCTTTGGCATGCAATCGGGGATCTGGCCAATCCAAGTTTTCTGAGTTTTATGTTTTATTACGATTTCACCATTTTGAGATGTCTTTATTACATCAATAGCCTAGAGCTATATGAGATGCTATATATATATATATATATATATATATATATATATATATATATATATATATATGGTGATTTCATTTATGAAGTTTTGAACCTTATTGAGTTCCTTGAGTTATAAATTTTGATGATTTCTTGATTTTGGGGATATATTTTGGTATTTTTCCATTTGGTGAGTTTGAGTTTCGAGTATTATATATATGCCAATGAAACGTGGCATAATTGAGTTTAGAGATTATTCTATTTTGAGATTCATATTACCATTCCTTTACGTTTTGAGATTTGTATATGTCGACGAGATGAGGTGTGACGACCCGCAAATCCGTACCCCTTGAATCAACACTATTCTACCTTTATTAACTCAAGTGGCACAGAATTACGAACCATTAGGGTTAAAGAAGAAGAGATAGAAGAAGAAGAAACTAAACAATATCAGAATCTCACAGTCGCAGCGGAATAAATATAATAGTAAATATAGAACTTTACACAAAATGAAATCTATAACTTTTTATACATCACATCATCAGAGTATCACATACATCAAATTACCAATCAGACATACCATACAATCACAGCAGCGGAATATACATATGTATAGATAATACGTCTCGGGCTCCAGCTCCTTTCCTGTTCCAAAGCATCAAGTCCTGTACAGATAATACTCGGTCTGACCCGAGCATTATAATGAAATAACACCCGAGTCAGTCTGGAATACCAGCTGATAATAATGCATCCAAATTGATTATTAAAGTTTCAAAAATCCTTTGAAAACAAAAGCATCTCGTAAGACCACGCCACAAATAAACATGTCGGGTTTTTATCTTACGATAGCTAAAACACTTTTTATAGAAAATCCTCTGATATTATAATAGGGTCTATTTACAAATACTTATAAAATAGCCGAAATTGTTACATCTATTAAATTCCAGCTACTAGCCACCGAAGTGGGTAATACAAACAAAACTCGTACAAGGCTCGTAGGGAAAAATGGATTTCCAACAATGACTAGGCACTGGGGTACCACCTGTCACAGTACGGAGCCTAGATCACCGTACCGAGGACTACTCCCTTCATCCCCTGCAACACAAGGCCGGAACCATTCCTTACTGAACAGTCCCGAACAAGATAAACCCCGTGGTTGGCGCGACCAACCACCCACTAAGCCGAAATATATAAGGGACATCTAGACAGGGGAAATATCTTGTCCTGCTTGGGTATGACCCACCAAACCTTGCTGCATATCCCCTGATTTTCAGTCATTCCCGGTTGATGAGGCTTGAGGCTAAGCGTTACCTTTAGAACGTTTTCACTTAGAATGCCCATCGTCCACCTGACGATGTTTCGCAAGCATTCGTCCATACAATTCCGTCCCGGGTTCGAACGGAACCGAAAGCACTATTCCTACTACATCCATTTTGGAAATATCCTCAGGATTAGTAGCGACTAGCCCTTGCACTTCACTGCTCCATCTTCAACTCCGAACACGTTTTTCGCACGAAACGTACAAATCGGATCGAAGTGGTTTTCGAGAAATAAATCTCGATCCCGGTCTCTTCGAAACGATCAACGCAGTTGTCCAATATTGATAGTCGGTGATTTAACTATCAATTTATATTCATAAACATCCATAAGCATCCATCACACAATAAATAATTCCCACATTACTTATTTGCTTCAATATCTTTAAAAGATATATTTTCCAAATTTCCAAAACCCATTTGAAACAGTTTCCCAAAATTCTTCCTTTTACAAGGCAAATCCTTTGCCATATAGTTCCATTGGAATAACCAAGTTCAAAACATTTAGATTTAAAACAGTAAAAATACTTTATTCTGAAATATACTTTAAAATATGTAACTTTACTACTAATTATTTACCAAAAATATGGTTTCAAAATATTTAAAGTTAAACCATTGATTAGGATATACATCTTGATTTTAAATAAGGGTTTTAGTTTAAACTAAACTTATAAGCAGAGTTTTATAAAAAAAAACTAATACTAATTTCAATAACTTAGTTCAAAACTAGTCCTTTGAACAAATCTATTTGCAAAAATAGTTATTAAGATATTTATGAAATTTTCTATTGCTAATTTATAATAGTTACATTTGAAAATAAATATTTTCAAACACTCTTTTAAACAAGCTTGAATTTTTAAAGCTTCCTTTTTATAAAATTAGTTTAAACTCGAACTTGGTTTTCCTAGGGAACTCATTTCCACTTAAACATCACAGAAATCCTTCTCACAATTTCTGTCAATTTATTTCAATTCAGGTTTAAGTTTAATAACATAAATTTACTTTCACATTTATCAATTGATAACGTTTCTCTTTGTTTATCATTCCAGATTTACCAAATTTCAATTTTCATTCCAAATAGATTTCAAATTTTAATTCCTTTAAATTCATTATTTAACAATACCTTTATTTTTTTCAAAAATTCAATTTATCCATTTATAATTAATTATGGATTTATAATTTACCCAGCAATATTCCAATACAATTTTATTTCAGTTTTCCATCTAAGCAGATTCTAATTTTTATATTCCTTATTTATTAATTTCTTAATTCCTTTTTAAAACCCAATTTAATTTCGTTATAATTAAAACTCCAAATTTACTTATAATTTAATATCCTGGGCTTATAGTTTATCCCACAATTTCACAATACAATTTAATCCCAAATTTATCAATCACAATATATAACAGGCATCATCATCAATTATAAAAATAATTACTACATTGTAAGGAATCCAGTTGGATCCCTCCAACCTGTGTTTCCTGCATCCACAAATATTAGCACAACACTATAAATATATATCAATCCAGGCTGATATAAATAAACATTTCAACCAATCACACAGATATTGACATATTAACTTTTTAAATCAGCTAACATTCCAGATGTGAGTGAGAATAACTCACCTTGAGTTCGGCGAGCGTTCGAAATTTAAATTAAACCGAACGATGTTCGATTTAACTCAAATTTCTACTTGCCCGGAATGAATCCGGAACTGCACCATCGCGTAGCACTCTTTCCTGCGATTCCAACGCCGTGAATTTCGTTCAAATCTGATTTTATACGAAAAAGTTATTCAAATTTAAAGTTTTGAATTTAAATTTAAAACAACTTTTTTTTTATTATTATACCAAATCACAGCCGAAGGAAACTCCCCAGCAACCCTCTTCCCGCTCTAGAATGTAACCCACCAGACACGAACAACCCACTACCGAACCTAGGGTTCGAAATCGCACCCCCCAACCTCCACGATAAATCGATCGGCAACCACCAAAAGGAACTCCTCATCCCCCCAGACGCTCGAGCCAAGTGCGGTGCCTCCACGTGCTGTCGTTCTCTTGATATTTGCACCCAAACGCGCCGCCTACATGAGCAACTACTGGCCTCCACGGCGCCTTGATGGCGATCTCCACCGTACGATCTGAAGTACTCGACGCGAGCTACGATTTTCCAGTTGGGAAGTTCGCGAAATAACGCATGGATCGAGAGGAAAAGAGAGGGGAAGCACGAGTAATATCGGCCATAGGAGATATAATAGCGGCGGCCTGCGTTTATGTCTAGGGTTAGAGATATTTAATTATATATATATAGTTTTAATATTATTTAATTAATATAATTTCTCGCTTTAACCGTTAATGCAAACAACCTCTAATCTACGCGTTTCGACAGGCGATTCTAAGGTTTTTCCGCGTTCCGGACACAATGGAACAGGTTTCGTAAGCTAATACGGTCATACGCGCGAGTTACGAAATTAAACGATCAAGTCTAAATTAAATCGATTAAAACGATTTCGATGCGTTTCGAGCTGTCGGGGTCAAACGACAACTCCGATTGCTACGAAAATTGAAATCCGATAATAACTAACTATTACGGATCCAATGAAACTAGTTTCGTCGAATTCCGAGACTGTGCCCCGGAAGGCTATTTTAACTCGTCTATTAAATCGGGCGATTATCCAAATTGTCGAAAACGCTTAAAATTTTACTATTAAAATTTTTATTAACTTTACAATAAAACATATATCATTTATAAACACATTAACAATCATTTTGACTTACTCGAATCAAAATCCGATTAATTGCATTTTTATATTATTAAATCCTATTATTAAATTAATATAAAATCCCAAATTCAATCTATTAACTTTTAATTTCTTCCAATGGTCCAATATTAAAACTCAAACCCAATTAGACCTAAATTAAATTTTAGAATCTAATTTTATCTCCATTTACACTCGAAATTACCAATTACCCCAATTCTAATATTGAATTAGTATTATTCAGTTACCAATTAAATTCCCGATTCAATTTTTAATTATTGTTCTCAATTATTTGAAATTGAATAGAATTACTATAACTAAAAATTATAGCTTATTTTATTTCAAGATTCAATTTATAATCCATATTCAACATTTAAGATGAATTAAATGTTCAAATTCAATGGCTTAAAAATAAGGGATGTTACATTCCTCCCCCCTTATAAAAATTTCGTCCCCGAAATTTGTTAAGGTAGAAAATACCCTCCAACCCATTTACTACCCACTTAGCTTAGTTAAAAGCTTATATACTCTTCCCAAAATCCTTTAGCTCAATTCCCAAACTCATTTGCTTTCCTTGTTCTAAAGCTTTAATTTTAACTTATAACTTTCCAAGTTAATTACAAATTTTCAAAATTCCCAAAAATTTTCTAACTCCCAAAATTTCCGGAAAATTTTGGCAGAGTCTCCCCTGTACGGAGGAGCTTTCGCGATATCACGATACACACAAATATATATACATCGACCCACTCGGTCAGAAATCAAAATATATCATAATATATATATCATTTTCCCAATTATATTTGCGTAGGCGTACCTTTTAGCAAATCTTTAAAGCAAGCGACTAATATAACGCTTATACGCGCTCCAACTCTCTCGAACGCCTCCCATACCTGTACTTACTCAACAAACTCATTAGTTTTCAAAGACATGAACATTTTAATCAACATTTCCAATATAAGTATAAGCCAAAACATATCCATTTCATATTCTAACAACACTTTGCAAAATTCATAAGTAAACCAAACTTTATAACATGCATAAAGTTCCTTTTCTAATGCCATTTACTATTTTATTTCACACAAAAGATTTACAAACAAGTTTCGCCATCCCAATTCATACTTTATACAATTTTTGAATTGATTCACCAAGCAAGTTTTATTTTCAATTTGCTACATTTGCATTTCTATTATGATTCACTTACATTTATACTCAAATCCATTTATTAAGATTTTAACCCATTCTAATTTCATCCAAACTAACTTCATTTATTTCACTTGAATGATTTACATTCAGGTTCCTTATATACCATTTATATTAATCACAACCAATTCATTTCTATTTCAATATGATATATATGCTTCACTAACATCAATCTATATCAATTCAATTCCAAATTTATTTACAAACCAATTTTATTTTAAATTTTAAAGCATTTTCATTTCTGTCATAATTCATTTTCATTCTGATGCATAAATTACTTAATAACATTTCAATCCATTCCAATTTATTCAAAACCAATTCATTAGTTGTTTAAACAACCAAATTCTAAATACATGCAAATATTCATGCCATTCAAGCAATTAATCATCACTTCAGCTTACACCCATTTAAAATTAATTCCGGTCTAGATTTATTTTAATTTTATTAAATTCTGCATGGTTCATAATCCAGGCATGCTTATTCCATTTCAATTATTAAATCAATCCTTATTCTCACCTTCCAAATTCATTATTCATCTTAAGTTTATTTTATATTATATTATTATTATTATTATGATTACTATTATTATTATTTTTTTATTTTTTATTTTTCTTCATAGTTATATAAGTCATTCCATTCTTATTTACAACTCATATATTCTTTCTTCATCACAATAACTATCTTAAAAGTCATTTGCTTGCATTCAAATTTTATTTTGCAAACACATTTTATTTTAATCTATTTTCATAAGCTTAAAATAACCATCTCATCATTCTCTTAAATGATTACAATTCCATAATATCTCAATTCATTTCTATCTTAATTGATTCTTACCAAATCAAACCCTTTACAAATTTTAAACCAACTAGCTTAAACATTCAGCTTAAGTTCAGATTAATAACATCTCATTTTAAATTATTTACAACTCTTCCTATTCATATCACTTCTCAATAATCAATTAAAATTCATTTCACTAGCATTTCAATTCCTGCATCTAAACGAATTTATCCAAGACCACATTATTCAGCTTAATCACATTTATTTAATTTGCTTAAGCTTCCTTTACAATATCTCCATTATCTTCTTATAAATCAAAATTTTTCTCATTTGATTCTCATCCAAATCAAATTCCAATTCATTTACAAACTTTAATGCACTTTACCTATTTATCAAATCCATTTTAAACTTATTTTATTAGCAAAGAAACCACTTTAAATTAGTTCACTCATTTGAATTTATTTACAATTCAAACCATCATTATTATAATTTAATTCCATTTTTCATTCACACTTCATTATTTGTTACTACCAATTTAAATCCCATTTAATTATAATTCAATTTAGTCAATAACCTAACCGATATTAGGTTTTAATACACTTTCCCAATTCATACTGAACTTATCTTCAATACAACCATTTTCAAATGTTCTAAACAAGAACAAAGTTCCATTTTACCCTTCAATTATTAACAAGTTTCCAAAATTATACTCATTCCAGTACTATTTTCATTTAATTAAGCTTATACTAAATTCATCTTCAAGCTTCTCTTTATTTATTTCAGCTTATGCTAAATTCATTCTCAAATAATCCCTTTGAATTTAGTTGAGTCAAACTTTTATTCATACAATATCCCTTCAGCAAATTAGATTCCTTTCAATTCAAGTCTTTCCAAAATTAGATTCAAGTTTTAACTAAATTTATTTAGCCATCTTGAATTCATTTCATTTTCCCTTACTATCTTAAATAAGGATTTAATTTCATTCATTTTTATTCATAAAACAATTGAACTTTGTTTTTAATTAATCCAAATTCAACTCAATTCCATTTAATTGAAGTTAAACCCAATTCAATGTAATTTTAATTTATTTAGATTTAATTCAATTTCAAATTCTCAACTTTAATTCTCCATATACAAGTTCAAAACTTGTTTTCTAATTTAAGTTCATTCATTTCCTTTATATCTCACTTTACCTTATTTCAATTTACATTCCTTTCCAGATTAAGTTGAATTTCCCATACCATCCAACTATTTCCCATTTGTGATTTATAACCTCATGTCTATTTTATAAGTTCACCAACTTATTTATTAAAGCTCATATTGCTCATTTGAATCCATTTACAGCATATAATCATAATTTCAAAGTTATAATTTTCAATCTTAATCCTTTGCAAATTTTAAATCCACATTTCAGATTATAAGTATAGCACTTAATAGCTTATGGGTACAATCCATTTCACAATGACCCACAATTTCAAAGTCACTTACATTTTAATTCAACCCAAATCAATTTAATTCTAAGTCCCATTTATTTAACTTATCCAAGTTATATTCGAATTTTCTACTTACTTCAATATATTTTATTCATTTCCAATTACTCAAGTAAAATTTTTAATTCCAAGATTAAAATTTCATTTCTTCCTTCTTATAGATATCAACTTCACTTAATAAGTTCAATAGTTAATTCATTTCAACTTTACACATTGTTTAATTAGAATTTTTCCCAGAATTCATTTTACCCGGTTTTTATTTCCAAAACCATTTTGAAATATATCAAATATATACCTATTTGATATATCAATCATATCTCCAGATTTTTTTTCCAAAACAATTTGTTTATACCAAACAAATTTCCCATTTTTGAAATGTCCAAAACAACTGTTATACTCAACTAGTCCAAACAATACCATAACCAAATATTAGGGAAGCAATCCATCACTTTAGAAACTCGAAAATGAATTCTAATGATGTGGCCAGCATCATCAGGATTATTTTCCAGCGACTAAAGTGAGTTCAATGCTTCTTACTTTCCCAAATTTATTTCAAAACAGTTGCCATTCAGAAATATTTCCCAAAACAATATTCCATCATTACCTTCAAACACTTTAGCTAACATTTCAAACTTTCCCAGGATTTTTCATTTCCAAATCCTTATTTCCATACATTTAAAATTCTTTCCAAAACTTCCGGGATTAAATTCTGGTTTAATTCAAATTTAGTTATTCTTCTTTTGCATAATTCATACTTATAGAATTTATTTGGTTATAACCATTTCAAAGTTTAGATTAGATTTTAGATTCCTATTTAATTATAGATATCCACATCTAAACAATCAAATATATATAATAATATCAGAAAATTATTCTTTTTATATCAAAATATAATTTTGGGTAAAATTATTTCATTTACCCACTTTTAAAACGTTACTATGTCGGTTTATCTTGTTTAAGAGTTTAGAAACCCCTATCGACACGGTTGTACTTCCCGCACCGACTAGAATTCATAAACACTCAACCGATAAGTCAACACAGTATGAAAACAATTTTATATTCACTAAAAAGTACGCTCTCATATCTATTAATACGCTCAACTCATTATAGAGTACTATTGACTCTGTTTAACGAGTAATTCCCCCACCAAAGCCTAGGTTGTCGCCAACCTAAGCTCTGATACCAAGTGTGACGACCCGCAAATCCGTACCCCTTGAATCAACACTATTCTACCTTTATTAACTCAAGTGGCACAGAATTACGAACCATTAGGGTTAAAGAAGAAGAGATAGAAGAAGAAGAAACTAAACAATATCAGAATCTCACAGTCGCAGCGGAATAAATATAATAGTAAATATAGAACTTTACACAAAATGAAATCTATAACTTTTTATACATCACATCATCAGAGTATCACATACATCAAATTACTAATCAGACATACCATAAAATCACAGCAGCGGAATATACATATGTATAGATAATACGTCTCGGGCTCCAGCTCCTTTCCTGTTCCAAAGCATCAAGTCCTGTACAGATAATACTCGATCTGACCCGAGCATTATAATGAAATAACACCCGAGTCGGTCTGGAATACCAGCTGATAATAATGCATCCAAATTGATTATTAAAGTTTCAAAAATCCTTTGAAAACAAAAGCATCTCGTAAGACCACGCCACAAATAAACATGTCGGGTTTTTATCTTACGATAGCTAAAACACTTTTTATAGAAAATCCTCTGATATTATAATAGGGTCTATTTACAAATACTTATAAAATAGCCGAAATTGTTACATCTATTAAATTCCAGCTACTAGCCATCGAAGTGGGTAATACAAACAAAACTCGTACAAGGCTCGTAGGGAAAAATGGATTTCCAACAATGACTAGGCACTGGGGTACCACCTGTCACAGTACGGAGCCTAGATCACCGTACCGAGGACTACTCCCTTCATCCCCTGCAACACAAGGCCGGAACCATTCCTTACTGAACAGTCCCGAACAAGATAAACCCCGTGGTTGGCGCGACCAACCACCCACTAAGCCGAAATATATAAGGGACATCTAGACAGGGGAAATATCTTGTCCTGCTTGGGTATGACCCACCTAATCTTGCTGCATATCCCCTGATTTTCAGTCATTCCCGGTTGATGAGGCTTGAGGCTAAGCGTTACCTTTAGAACCTTTTCACTTAGAATGCCCATCGTCCACCTGACGATGTTTCGCAAGCATTCGTCCATACAAGTCCGTCCCGGGTTCGAACGGAACCGAAAGCACTATTCCTACTACATCCATTTTGGAAATATCCTCAGGATTAGTAGCGACTAGCCCTTGCACTTCACTGCTCCATCTTCGACTCCGAACACGTTTTTCGCACGAAACGTACAAATCGGATCAAAGTGGTTTTCGAGAAATAAATCTCGATCCCGGTCTCTTCAAAACGATCAACGCAGTTGTCCAATATTGATAGTCGGTGATTGAACTATCAATTTATATTCATAAACATCCATAAGCATCCATCACACAATAAATAATTCCCACATTACTTATTTGCCTCAATATCTTTAAAAGATATATTTTCCAAATTTCCAAAACCCATTTGAAACAATTTCCCAAAATTCTTCCTTTTACAAGGCAAATCCTTTGCCATATAGTTCCATTGGAATAACCAAGTTCAAAACATTTAGATTTAAAACAGTAAAAATACTTTATTCTGAAATATACTTTATAATATGTAACTTTACTACTAATTATTTACCAAAAATATGGTTTCAAAATATTTAAAGTTAAACCATTGATTAGGATATACATCTTGATTTTAAATAAGGGTTTTAGTTTAAACTAAACTTATAAGTAGAGTTTTTTTAAAAAAACTAATACTAATTTCAATAACTTAGTTCAAAACTAGTCCTTTGAACAAATCTATTTGCAAAAATAATTATTAAGATATTTATAAAATTTTCTATTGCTAATTTATAATAGTTACATTTGAAAATAAATATTTTCAAACACTCTTTTAAACAAGCTTGAATTTTTAAAGCTTCCTTTTTATAAAATTAGTTTAAACTCGAACTTGGTTTTCCTAGGGAACTCATTTCCACTTAAACATCACAGAAATCCTTCTCACAATTTCTGTCAATTTATTTCAATTCAGCTTTAAGTTTAATAACATAAATTTACTTTCACATTTATCAACTGATAACGTTTCTCTTTGTTTATCATTCCAGATTTACCAAATTTCAATTTTCATTCCAAATAGATTTCAAATTTTAATTCCTTTAAATTCATTATTTAACAATACCTTTATTTTTTTCAAAAATTCAATTTATCCATTTATAATTAATTATGGATTTATAATTTACCCAGCAATATTCCAATACAATTTTATTTCAGTTTTCCATCTAAGCAGATTCTAATTTTTATATTCCTTATTTATTAATTTCTTAATTCCTTTTTAAAACCCAATTTAATTTCGTTATAATTAAAACTCCAAATTTACTTATAATTTAATATCCTGGGCTTATAGTTTATCCCACAATTTCACAATACAATTTAATCCCAAATTTATCAATCACAATATATAACAGGCATCATCATCAATTATAAAAATAATTACTACATTGTGAGGAATCCAGTTGGATCCCTCCAACCCGTGTTTCCTGCATCCACAAATATTAGCACAACACTATAAATATATACCAATCCAGGCTGATATAAATAAACATTTCAAACAATCACACAGATATTGACATATTAACTATTTAAATCAGCTAACATTCCAGATGTGAGTGAGAATAACTCACCTTGAGTTCGGCGAGCGTTCGAAATTTAAATTAAAACGAACGACGTTCGATTTAACTCAAATTTCTACTTGCCCGGAATGAATCCGGAACTGCACCATCGCGTAGCATTCTTTCCTGCGATTCCAACGCCGCGAATTTCTTTCGAATCTGATTTTATACGAAAAAGTTATTCAAATTTAAAGTTTTGAATTTAAATTTAAAACAACTTTTTTTTAATTATTATTATACCAAATCACAGCCGAAGGAAACTCCCTTGCAACCCTTCTTCCCACTCTAGAATGCAACCCACCAGACACGAACAACCCACTACCGAACCCAGGGTTCGAAATCGCACCCCCCCAACCTCCACGATAAATCGATCGGCAACCACCAAAAGGAACTCCTCAGCCCCCCAAACGCTCGAGCCAAGTGCGGTGCCTCCACGTGCTGTCGTTCTCTCGAGATTTGCACCCAAATTCGCCGCCTACATGAGCAACTACTGGCCTCCACGGCGCCTTGATGGCGATCTCCACCGTACGATCTGAAGTACTCGACGCGAGCTACGATTTTCCAGTTGGGAAGTTCGCGAAATAACGCATGGATCGAGAGGAAAAGAGAGGGGAAGCACGAGTAATATCGGCCATAGGAGATATAATAGCGGCGGCCTGCGTTTATGTCTAGGGTTAGAGATATTTAATTATATATATAGTTTTAATATTATTTAATTAATATAATTTCTCGCTTTAACCGTTAATGCAAACAACCTCTAATCTACGCGTTTCGACAGGCGATTCTAAGGTTTTTCCGCGTTCCGAACACAATGGAACAGGTTTCGTAAGCTAATATGGTCATACGCGCGAGTTACGAAATTAAACGATCAATTCTAAATTAAATCGATTAAAACGATTTCGATGCATTTCGAGCTGCCGGGGTCAAACGGCAACTCCGATTGCTACGAAAATTGAAATCCGATAATAACTAACTATTACGGATCCAATGAAACTAGTTTCGTCGAATTCCGAGACTATGCCCCGGAAGGCTATTTTAACTCGTCTTTTAAATCGGGCGATTATCCAAATTGTCGAAAACGCTTAAAATTTTACTATTAATTTTTTTTATTAACTTTACAATAAAACATATATCATGTATAAACACATTAACAATCATTTTGACTTACTTCGAATCAAAATCCGATTAATGCATTTTTATATTATTAAATCCTATTATTAAATTAATATAAAATCCCAAATTCAATCTATTAACTTTTAATTTCTTCCAATGGTCCAATATTAAAACTCAAACCCAATTAGACCTAAATTAAATTTTAGAAACTAATTTTATCTCCATTTACACTCGAAATTACCAATTACCCCAATTTTAATATTGAATTAGTATTATTCAGTTACCAATTAAATTCCCGATTCAATATTTAATTATTGTTCTCAATTATTTGAAATTGAATAGAATTACTATAACTAAAAATTATAGCTTATTTTATTTCAAGATTCAATTTATAATCCATATTCAACATTCAAAATGAATTAAATGTTCAAATTCAATGGCTTAAAAATACGGGATGTTACATGAGGCGTATTTCGAGTTTCAGAATTTCTCTATTCTTAGAATATTTGTGATTAGCCGTTCTGGCGAGATTTGTGATTTGTGTTTTCTCCTATTAGGAGATATGGTTCATCGAAACCACAATAGTTGTTATTGGGTTTTTGCCGATGATATGAGGCGGGTATGATTCTTAGTTGAGTTTTATCATTGAGTTTACTTCTTTTAAGGTTTCATACACTTAAGTGATTTTGGTTCACTTGAGTTATGGACACGATCTTCTTATTATTTCTTCTTATTTGAGAAGAATAATCATCCTTTTTCTTATGTAAAGTTAGGTCATACTCTTATTATGGTTCTTCTTGTTTGAGAGGATAATCTACCTTATCTTACATTTTATATTATCATCTGTCCTTATTAAACTGATTGTTTTAGCTAGAATGACCCGTGTATTCTATACTCGGGTCAGACCATGTTGTTTCAGGTTGATATCTGCATTTGGACATTAGCTTCACTTTGATGCTTCCGCTTGGATTTCTTCTTCTCTCCATTTGTACTTATAGTCCTTTTGGAGTTGTATTTTGAGATGTATATTTATTTGACTCGTGTATATAGAGTGGTCCTCATACCACTTTTTATGTATCATTGTATATGTATATCTGTTAGTTGTTCTGTGATGTGATATTCATTTAGTTGTTGTATTTTGTTCTGATAGATCCGTTAGCCACCTTTAATTTTGTGTTAGACATTTACCAAATATGTCTATTCACATAAAATAAGGAAATATATATAGAGAGCACCAATCGACGTATTCTGTAGATGTGTAAAACAAAGCTATAGATGGTTGCTTATAACTGCCCTATTCTCCACATTAGCAGATATAATTACCCGGTAATTATCTTTGTTAATGTGGGTCTCAAGGTGGAGTGCACAGTCAAAATTATCATTTCATAAAGTACTGACTTTTCAAAGAAATTATTTCCTCGAATATAGGCAAGGGAAAATGCAGTGCAAGGTCATGTACCATATATGATTGAGTGCATTGATAATATAATTGAGTTTTTAGATAACTCTATAGCTTTAACTATAGATAGACCTCATTCTGGGGTCACTTACACTTCTGATCATTATCCGCTTAAGTAGTCGATGACCTTAACTTTTTAGGGAAAACTAATTATAGTTTTATGAAAGAATCAGATGTGATAGTATAGGACTCCATTTTTGGTAATGGTTAGACCTTTAAGAAGATAAATCGAAAAAATGAGGATCATAGTAACATATGTACAATTGGAGGGAAGAGTGGTAACGTTCACCACTGTTTCACAAAGGGACATTTGAAATAGAGTTGTTTAAACTATTTGATGATGCTTACGAAGAAGGAGTTTGAGACCTCTTCATAAAGGTATTCCTAATAAAAAACAATTTATATACAAATTATACTTAAAGAGTTTTAGATATTATATCTAGAACTCAAGTGTGTAATTTGCTAAGAAGCTTAGAAGTAGAAGGCTAATAATAAGAGATTTGATGGAGTTTTACACTGCAAATGATGCTAATATAGCATTCGAAGCAGTGGCAGCCTGCTCCATAAAATGCTTGAAAATGGGCACACTTTTAGTGATTATTATATACCAAAATTTATTTATGAAATATTGTTAGCATTTTAACAGAAAATGGATACGGTTTGATGAATATTCATTATGCAAATAAAATTGCATGGTAAACTTATAAATGAATTTATAATGATGCATTGGCCATTGAAAATACCAAAAAATCAACAATAAAAGTTAATTATTATTTGGAATTGTAGACTCGACCATGACAAAATGGTACCCCCATATAAGTTAAGTAATCAAAAAATTCTTCACTCATTGGATTTAGAATCATATAGTACTTTTGTATCATGCCTCATAGAAAATTACCTAGTGCACATCTAGTGGGAGCGACGAAAGAGTTAACAAACTTAATTTAGGATTAATACTATTGTATCTTTGACAATTTGATTATTAAAAGACGTCTAAAGGTAAATGGATGCTTACAAGAACCATGGGTAATGTGTTTGAAAAATAATCAAATGAGAAAGAAGAAGCGGTGAGAAGGGTGAAAATGACTATGAGGAAAAAGTGAAAAGGTTGAAAATTTGACTAAGCGTATAGTACTAAACCGTTTTAATATTATAACACCAATCAAAATACTACCTAATAGTTAAAATAGTTCAATAATTAAATACTTGTTCCATTTTCTAACTTTCTAATCTTGCTTCCTTAACTCAATCCCAATGCCATATTTCATGTCCAATAATTGGGTGTCAAATATCGAACCATTTTCAAAGCTAAGTATAAAAAAAAATTCTACCGCACCATGAAAATGGTCAGGTAGTAAACATTTAGCCAATTGTAGTTTCCCCTTCTTTGATCTACTACTTTTCTAAGCATTAATTTTTTTATTAGTGCTGAATAGATCCTACTGAGTATATGTTAACAGGCAGATATATTTGAACTAATCCAATATTGACCAATTCTTATGCCTATATTTTTAGATCTAAGAAAATCCTGTATCAAGATATTTTTTGGGGAAAAATCCAAGTAGATCCTGTCTTAGAAACTCCTACTTTCACTTATAAATATCTTATTCTTACACTATAATAAGGATCAAAATTTTGGTCATAAAAAACAAAGTAGAGTACTCAACAAAATAACACATATTTTTGCAACCATTAGTTGATATTCTTTAAATATATAGATCATTTTTCATTGTATTTGAACATTGTACTTAAGATCTATAAAGGAAATATTAATAAATGAAGTAGGCATATATAAGATTAAACCACTATCAAATTATTGTGACTCTTTTTACCGTTTATTATACGTGTGCTTTGTTATCTTCCTATGTTGAATATATAAGATGTAAGTTCTTTACCAATCCTAATAAAAAAGATTGAAATCCTTACAAACCAATAAGTGTAGATCATATTCTAGATCTACAAGCCTTCCCATATCTTTATGATGAATTTTCCCATTTTTAAGCAAATATTTTTGCTGTTTTTGTCGAGAGAGAATCTTATATCAAATTTTATTGATTTCTTTATTTGGTACTTTTACTATAGTAAGTAAAATATATTACAAAGCAATTTACTTTCCAAACTAGTACAACCATTGATTCAAATACGAATTAACTCATATGGGAGGCAATTAATACCTTTTACAAGCAAGGATTTCAATAGATATCCAAAAAATCTAAAATCCATCTGCATCCATATCCGCAAAGCAAATAAATATTCGATATATTAAAATGCAGACATGGATGTGGATACGAAGGCATATGCATCTGAAAACTATTCATCTGGGATTTTTCAAAATCATAGTTTGTTTTATTTGTTTTTTAGTACAGTGAAAGATATGTTTTTATTGTTTTATTAAGTTAATAGTTTATATTATATGCATTTAATGCATATTAACTACTCAAATGTATTTATTATCATCATATTTGTTGATTTTGTATACTTTTATAATTAACGAGATTGAAATTTAGTTATGTTAAACAAAAAATTCTATTTATATTTCTTGATTTATCGATCGTTAGCGGATAAAATAATTATTTGATATCCAACCGTATCCGTAGATGAGGATATCCAATATTCAAAAATAATTTCAGACGCGGATGTAGATTTGACACTATCCGAATCAAAGAGTATCTATTAACAGGCCTATTTACAAGTTTACATAATAGATACACAGCTAAGATAAAAATATAAATATACATCTAATTAAATGAGTCCTTTTAAAATGAGTCATCGTACTAGAGTAGGTCAAACCTAATTCTCGATACTTCCCTAAATAATTCCAATTAGAAGTTAGATGTGATGACCCATTATTTTTAATACCTAAAATCAATTATAAACAAAGTCAAAATACGTTTACAACTAATTTAAGATATTAAAAGAATTGGACCTTGGGTAGATAAAAATTAAATATCTTTTAAAATGATAAATGAAAGGAAAACCTCACAGTGGAATTAAAACATCAATGTATATACATACCTACATACATACATATCAATCTAGCAATCAAATATTACTCGAATAAAACACGCCGCATAGTTTAGACATTTTATTACGTCTATTATTAGACAACATCTTCATAATTATAACGTAAGAGATATACCGATCTTACGTGGATACAACTCCTTCCAAACCCTTTTCTCCTTTCTTCCCTTTCACCTGCAAACCAACAAATACATATATATGTAGAGTAGAATAAAAAAAGATCGACAACTATTGCATAGGGAAAGACTGCCTATGTACCCCTTTTGGAAGATCAAGCCCATGTAGTTCTATTTACCGCTTTTCTCCTACATTCAAATACTTATTAGTACATTGCAATCATAACATCCATGCAACCAATGCAATCATCATAACCAATGCAACTAATACATCAATCATAGTAAACATCATAGTTAATGCAACCAATATAAATAGTAGAAGTAGAAAATAGTATTAAAACCCATCCATCTTAACAAACCACTGTATGAGGCACAATAATAAAAGCATACTTAACCGTTCAACATCAACAATATAATGTCAACCCTAGTCATTAAATAAAAAACAACAAAACACAAATATACTTGCATATATCTTCATTAATGTAAGTGTAATTTATCAAATTTATGCTAATCAATCCATAATTGTAACACAAAATCAATCATTAAGTGTACTAATCTAGTCAATATTAGTAACACAACATCAATCATCAAGCAACCATAATTAACTACCCATAGTGTAGTAGTAATAATGGTAAAACATCGCATACTCAATCATCTAATGCGATTTCACCATCACAAAACAAACATATCACATTCATCCATAACGGTATATTTACGACTAATGTCTCCCTTAGGTATAATCATCTTATTACTGTTTATTATACAATCAACCTTATTTATATATATGTCAAAAACAATAGCCATTCCAAAATGATAATATATTTCAAAAAATCCTTTATTATACTTCTATTTGTTCAAACTCTCAAACGTTGTCATTCAGTAAAAAATGGTAATTCTTGTCAAATTGATTTTCAAAACAAAAATATTATCATTTTACATCTAAATGACAATATACTAAAACCATTTTAATATTTTCCAACATTCACGTATTATTTACCTTGAAAATAACATTATTCTATTTAAAACTTACTATTTATCTCGAAAATAACATTATTCTATTTAAACCATAACCTCCTTTTTATTTGTTACTCACTTCGATATATTAATAATTTAACCATAAAAACTTCTGAAAATCCATCTACCACCACTATTATTATTCTAAAAATATCTTTTATTTTATTACTTAGACAATCATAATAAGAATATCTACTTCTATAAACACCATAAAATCAATTACATTACCATTTACTCAAAACATATAACTTTTACAAAAGCCATACTTAAATTACTTTATATAAATACCGATAAACTCCTCATTTAAATTAAAATTATGTTTTTCGTTAATATTTATGAATTTCCCATAAACTCATAAATGGTTGCCATTAAATTTCTCAAATTAATTAAAATTTGTCAAATCTCCATTATTACAAATATCCCTTAAGATTGTAAATAATCTTATCTTCCAAACTTACACATTTTAGTCATTTTCAATTAATTGATTATTTCCATTTTAAAATCAATAGTAAATTATAACTATACACTCATCACTCATTGGTACATTAATTAATAGTAAACAATCAAATCGAAACCCAACATATTCAAATATTGCAACAACAAAATAATCAACGTAAATTATCATACATCAACAAATAAAATATTTTCATCAACGGGTGTGTATTTAATATTTTAAAACAAGATTCAACGACAAAACATCCAATTTAAACCAATGAAAAACAGTTCAATAATAAATCTCATATACATCATTTTCAAAACATTGATCATATAAAAAATCTCTTATTTATGGAATAAATCTCTTTTATATATAGTTCATATTTCACCGAAAAAAATAATGTAAATCGAACAAATTTTTTAATTGAACTATGTTGAAATCGTATAACTTTCCATCGAATTAGAAAATAGCCAAAAAATTGTAATAAAAATAATCACAAGTGCACGATGTATAGTTTTAGTACGTGGTGAGTACGGGTCGATCTATAGGGAAATGTATTGATTTAAAATTCTACTCAATCAAATAAAGCAAGATTTGAAGTTGTGTTAAGCTAAAAATGTAAAAACTAGCAAAAAAGCAAATAAAAATATAAGAGTAGAAGGCAATCTAGAGGCAAATCCCTTCTCATGATCACATAAATCAACGCAAATGAAATTATAATCTCTTTTTTGGGTAATTAGTGAATTTAGTTGATGTGTTTATCATAAGTATGACCTATGTGTGCTATTAGTTAGCCCAACATAAGCCATCAAACTTTAACACACTATCCAAACCACTTTATAACTCTCATGAAAATGACAATGAAGTTGAAAATAAAATTTATTCTAAGTATGATCTATTTACTGTTGATTAGTAATATAGACCATCAAATTTTGATTCTCAAATCCACTTCACCACCAACATCATATGTAGACGAAGAGGTAATTTGTGTTTATATTTGTTTAAACGTAACCTATTTGGTGTCAATAACATAGGCTAACAAATTCAAAGCTAAACAACCAAATTTAACCACATCAAACATTTCCATTAAGCACAAAAAGAGATAGAATTAGCAAAATGTTGAATAGATTAAGAGAGCTTTATTATCCCTAAATTGAAGGGGTTTAGCTTCTCGTATTTGTTATCATTCCAACAAATGTAGATTGCAACATAAACATAAACAAAAGGAAAATGCAAGAAAAGTAAGAAAAGAGCTAATTAAAATAAAATAAAAGCTAATCTACTTGCATGAAATAAAACTACTATAATTGCATAAAGTAAGAACAATAATTAAAAGAGCACGAAATCAAATTGCATAAAAAAAAAGTTACATAAGAGAAAAAAGCTAAGAAGTCATGAAAGAGAGAAAGAAAGTTTATATTTACAATTTGTTCCTACGACCAAACTAACAAAAGAGGAGGCTAAGAGCTTCATTACATGGAGTATAACGGGTATTTATACAAGTCTAAAACCCTAATGCATACTTTTAGGGACTACCCAAAATACCCATGAGGAAGTGTGCTCTCCAAGTTGTCATTAGCATGGGCATAACCCACCATTACATGTGCACATAGCTTTTATCTCTACTAACATGTGCATTAGCTCCTAATTGTGCATAATTGTAAGTGGGTAGATAGGGTCCTTCATATTGCATGAAATGAATTATTTCCATCTTCATTTGTTTCATTCTCTTTTGCATGCACATTTTCATTAAGCCTCTTTATATTTTTCCATCCAAATTCCTATAAATAAAAATAAAATATGCAAATAAATATTCTCAATTTGATTTATGCACAAATATGACCATTTTGCCTCCATATGAAGGTGAATAAACGATAATTTGATGACAATTTAAAATTTGGTTTAAACATATAAAATACCATAATATTCTCATTTATTTAATTAAATTCGATTAAATATGGAAGCAAAAAAATATGCACATTTATGTGTACATCAAATACCCCCACACTTATCTTTTTCTTCATCCTCGAATAAACTAAAACTAAAATAAATCCATTTTCGTAGGAAGCACGATTGCATTGATTGTATGCAACAAGCCATTAAACCTCTAACTATCCCTAGTAGGACGAGTGTTGTCTCGTGAGGGTTTTCAACGGGTACTACCAACAACATCAAAATGCAACCGAAAAATTTCTAAATACAAGATTTATTTACAAAGATATGAATGCAAGTTTTTGAAAATATTTACAAATGAAGAATTTACTTTTAAATTAACATGAATGAGTTAAATATAAGTTTTGGTCACTATCAAAAAATTTAAGTCCTTTTACTCGTCAAAACTTCCAACAAAAATTAAGTTATCATCACAAATAGACTCTAATTTGGCTAGTTGTTTCGCTTGATAACATAGTGCAACTATGAAATAGATCCTTAGTTGATTGTCACAGTTTGCAAAGTGGTATTTTTATTTCTTTTGAATAACAAACTAAATCAAATAAGTGAAAATAGTGCTTGGATTTCAATTGCTTACTCTTCCTTTATTTGAAAATTTTACTAATATTAATAATAATTACATATGCCTAACTCAGAAAACTAAGGCCAGATATACCACTCGTACACTGCCTTGCGGGCTTATGTGAGAGGAATACAAAGCATTGCGAGTGTACACACAAGCGTGTACACCTATCGACTGTAGGCGTTATTAATGAAAGAAATTTTATATACATACACCTACCTCAGATAAAATGAGGCCAGATATACTAATCTTGCACTACCTCTCAGGCTTACATGCGAAGGGTACAGAGCATGGTGAGTGTACACACTTGCATGTGAACACATGACTCTAGGAGTTTCTTATTTTCATAAAAACCAATTTTTTTAAGAGAGTTTTGCGAAATCATCTTAGCACCTTTTGCATAGAAGATAAAAAATGTTATAGCCTTTACTTTAAGTTAACCACTTTTTTAAACAAAGATTACAATAGGATATACTTCAAAATTATCACCCATGAATATTTCTATATACTATTTAAACCATCATTACTTATAATCAAACTTTATTTTTATTTTTGTTGAGATGAATAAATTTTCAAAAATTTCAATTTAATGACCAAAATCCTATACTTATCCTATAATGTTTCTTTAAAAGTAAATCAAAAAGAAAATTTGTTTTGAGATTTTTTGTTGTTGTTATTTTTGTTTTCTTTTGGCTTTGGAAAGAAAATGCAAAAAGTTAACCATGAAAAATCAAAAATGAAGATGAGACCCCCAAACTTAATTTTGACCGTGTCCTTACAATCAACCCAAGTGAAAGTAGAAAAATAAAATAAAAATATGACATATTTTTAAAAACGATTCACGATATTAGAAAATATATTGTTAAGGAGTAAATGAAATGATCTTCGAAAGACCAATTTATTTGTCTCGTCAAGTATGAGAGATATAGCTTAAGTACAGAAAACCAAACCATAAAAGATTTCAAAGTTGAATGTTGATTTGGAAAAACGAATGTCATTTTATTAAAAATCATATGACTTACTTTATTTTTTACAATTTTTGGGGTAGATAGAATAATTTGTTGAAAAATTCAAACTTATCATTAAAAAATTCTTCAGAATTATTGATTTCAAAATCAAAATAGTGATTTAAATTTACCCCTTCAAAATTCAACAACTCATCTTCGAAAATTTCAAAGAAATTGTGTTCACTAAATTTGTCTTCCTTTATTGGATTATCAACAATTTTATTGCATGTATCAATTTCAAAATCTAAAGTTGTTGCATTCAATTTTTCAAAATTAAAAAAAGGAAGGTTGAATTTTAAATTTGGTTTCACATTCTCAAACGAATTGAAAGAACTCAATTGTCACATTTTCAACAACTTTATTAAGATTGTCATTTTCCATTTCAAAAGTTATTATTTGCAAACCATCAGTTTTGATAATAGGTGGATTATCACTCGAGTCGTCACATGTTGGGATTTGATTTTGTTTCTTACGTTGTTCAGATATGTTTCAAACAACAAATCCTTGTGATCCTTATGAATTTCTTCCATTTTCTCAACAAAATCCAATTTATAATTATTAATTTGAGAATTTTCAATTTAAAATTGTTGATAGTAAAAACTTGAAACAATTCCCATTGCCAAAATCATTCAAACAATTGTTTCCATTTTGATTTTGAATTTCATTTTGGAGTTCGAAATTGTATTGGCATAAGTTATACTTGAAATCATTTGAATTTTGAAGTGAATTCATATTTTGATCATTTTGAAATCCTTGACTTGAGTTATTGTATAAATACGGATTACACAAATCGTTTATCTTTTGATTTTTGTGTATAGAGAGTTCAAGTAAAGACGAAATCGTTTCAATACTATTTTTAAGAGTTGAGGGTTGGTCATCATTTTGAAAACTTTGTGGTTCAAAATTCGAATCATTTGTACAATGGTTGTCATTGGTGTAAAACTATATGGATTTTAATAACTATCGTAAAATTCATGTGAGTACCGAAATTCAGACATTTTCAAAATTCTTTTTTTATAAAGGAAGAATATTTACCAAAAAGGGAATTATTTTTAAAAAGGAAATTTGATTTTTTTTTTTTTTTTTTTTTTAGATTTTCAATTTTTTCGTTTATGAAAAGATTGTTAGTTTTTTTTGGATTTTTTCATTTCTATGAAAAAAACTGACTTAATATATATATATTTTTGGATTTTTTTGATTGGAAAATTTCAAAGGAAAATATTTAAAAGGATATTTTTTTGGATTTTGAAAAAAACCAAGTTAAATCAAATTTATAGTTTTTTAAGTTTTGGATTTTGATTTTTTTTAAATATGCATGAACAAATGCAACTAAATGAATGCAAGGACTTAATTATATTTTTCCTATCCTTAGTGGCTCCTAAGCTAACATTGTCTAATCACACTTTCTCTTAATCCAACAAAATATTTCTTAGCCAGGTAACGGATAGGATTTATCGGTGCACCACGAATCACCATAGCAATGCAACCGAAGATTTGAATACCTTCAGAAAAACAACCAATATAATACATATGAACCACATAATATTTATAACCGATTATTGCTCTACCGTAGCCTAGACATCAAGAATATAAATTGTCGAAAGAAGAAACCATGTCAAGATACAATTAAACTCTAGGTGAGCTCGCAGCTGTCGTAAGTATGAAGTCTAATCATTATTATTAGCAAATCCTAAGATGAAATGCAATTTTTGGGTTAAGAAAATGGTGATGAAATCCTTCATCTTATGTGGATTTGGGTGTTGCACTTAAAAAAATACGATGGGATGAATGCAGTTGAAAATAAACGTGAATTAACAATGCAACTACAAATGAAATTTATTTTGTTTTTTTTTTTGAAATTTTTTCTTTGTTTTTTTTAAATGCAAGTAAACAACAATGCGAAGAAAATAAAAACAAGTGATAAGAGCACGATAACAGAGCGTGCAGAATTATTAGCAATTTATTTTAAAGCAGCAATTTTTTTTTATATAAGCAAGTTAGTAGAGCAGTTAACAACTGCAATTCCTTTTTATTTTCTAATAACCTGAAAAATTAAAAACGATTAATTTTTTTTAGATAAAAAAGAATTAAATAGAAGATGAAAATTTTAATTAAATAAAACAACTCAACTTTTTAAAACAATACATAACTAAATTCAAAATAACATCCAACACAAAATCGCACAAGCCCACAGTCAAAAAACACTTGCGACCCCTTTTTATTCTTTCTTCTTCAATTAAAATGCCAAAAAACTCTCAATCAATTTTCTCCTCTATTAAAACAAAAACTTGCGAATCAATTAAAACAAAAACTTAGGCCCAGAGATTGTTGCCAGACACAATTTGCAAAATCAAAAGTTTGTTGGTCGCGATTGGCTGTGTTTCGAGAATGGGTTTTGGGTTGGCAATTTGGGGAGTTCTAGGGTGGTCGATTAGCAGGATTGGAGAAGGTCGGAAATTCGATGGTTATGGAGGTGGTGGGTACAACGCTGTGTTTTAGACTGCGGAGGTGGTTGATGATTGTAGATGAGGCAATGGGCTGTTGATGTGTTTCGTGGTTATTATGGAACTGTTGCAATGGATGTGTGGGTGGTTTTGTTGTGTGTGTACATATGTGTGCAACAGAGAAGATGTATATGTAGTGGATGTAGCAATTGAACTGAACTGAAATGAAGGTTTGTATGTGGATGAGGTTGAAGAGTGACTGTGTTTTGGTGGGGGAAGTCGGATGGCAGAGTGTCAACAAAGGTGTTTAAGGCAGTGCACAGGAAAATGTGCACAGAAATAGCTCTGTAGGCAGTGGGATGGATGACTTGCTAGGTAGTGGCCAAAGATGGAGTGCATAGCATGCAGTTTGAATGCAGTGATATGGGTCGATGCAGTTATGAATGTGCAGTAAATATGTTGGGGTATGAAGGTGGTGGAATGGTGGCAGAGGATGGTGGAACTGGGTGGTGATCTGATGTTGAGGCAAGTAAGGTGGTTTGGTATGTACTGGAGGATGTAGATGGTGCAGTAATGTTGGTCTGAAGTGTGGATGGTGGTTTTCAGGTGGGTGGATAAAGGGGGAGGTGGCATAATTCGCTGTGATGAGGAGTGATGACAGATGATGTTAATGATGATGTTACCGTTGTAGAAGGAGCAGTGTGTTTTGTAGTTGAGAAGTGTGTTTTGTAGTTTGTTTTGTAGTTGAGATGATTAGACGGAGTAGTTTGAGGGAGATGCAGTAGTTAGTGAAGTAGTGGTTTGTGGTCAGTTTGTGGTAGGGCTGAGAATGGCAACTTTGATATGGCAGTCACTTGCAGGGAGAAATGGTGAAGGAGGTAGGCAGTGTACAGCAGCAGGCGGGGTTGGTTCAGTGATGAATGGATATGTTGTAGTAGTTTAACAGTGTGTATGGACAGTGGAACCGTGGTAGGTATGATCAGCAGTAAGTTTTGATTGTTTGAGTGGGTAGTATGTTGTGTGTGGTGGATGTTTTGTATGGTGAAAATGGTGGTAGATGTGCAGTGAAGAAGGTCAGTGGGAAGAGAGGTGTTGATGCAGAAGTTTAAGGAATGACAGGCAGAGGGGATGTTTGCGATAGTGGCAGTGGTTGAAGTTTATGTGCAATGTTAAAGTTTATGGGTATGCAAGTGTGGGGGTATGTTGAAGTTTATGTTTTATGGTTGATGGTTGGGGCAAACAATGGTGAAGTGGAGTTTAGAAGAGAAAGCTGCTATGTAAGGCAGTGTGATTATTTGATGTAGTTGAAGGATGTATTTTGGTTATGGTGTGCAGTGGGTTGCAAGGGGGTATGTATGAATGAAGGTGACTGTATTTGTTAGTGATATATGACTAGTGCAACAGTAATGTGATAGTGGTTGAGTTGGTGGTCAGTTTTGCTATGGGTAGGGAGGAAGTTGTTTGTGTTGATGGAGTATGGTGTTTGTAAATGTATGTAAATGTATGTTTGAGGTTGGTAGTTGAATGCACCGAGGTGCACAAGGGTGGTGGTGGAATGTTTGACATATGATGTTGATAGCAAGGTTGTGCAGAGGGAAGGATATATGCTGTTGACAGTGGTTTGAAATGAAGTGCAGTAGCAGCGGTTGAAGTCGGGTATTGTAACGACCCGTTAAATTAATAATATTAAATGAGTTAAATTAATATAATTTCTAACCTGATTTAGAAAAAAAAAAGGCTTTAAGATTTATTTGAGAAAATGTAGTAATTTGTTATAGTAATTGGAATTTAATGTAACAATTTAATTTTTATGACAATAGTTTTGGATAATGTAATTGTCACACTTTGTTAAAAGAACGTTAAGAAACCAATAAATGTTGAATTAGTGAATATTAATAAAATATTTACTAGAATGGGATTCATTTAATATTAAAATAAATAGTAGGATTGTTTCATTTGGTGACCGTTGAATAAACCAATGCAATAAGTGTAGATAAAATTTTTTATGAATATTGTTCGATAATGAATGTACTTAAAAACGGTAATAAACTTAATATAAGAAAACAAAGGCAAATTGTGTATTAATTAATGAATTCATGAATCAGTGTATGGACTTAGTGTAACTATACGTAAATGTACGCAATAAGGTTGTGAAATACCAATGATTTGGATTTCCAATTTATATTAAACATAATGTTGGTAGAAATTGGAATTCACTGTTGTGTGAAATATATGAGAAATCAGGTCAAATGTAAATTATACCGTAGATGATATACTCTTTTAAACAGTAGGATTTTTAAATAAATAAACGTTTCACTTAGGTTTCAATTGGATAACTTATGTAGTTTAATGGAGAATCAATTGTAATTAATTGCCATAAATTAGTGATGATAGGGTAGTTTGATTTGGCCTTTAAGAAGCAAAGAAAAAGAAAGCCAAGATTTATGAATTCATTTGCAATGTGAAATGCAAATCTTGTGGATTGTTTTTTTTTTTTACAAATGGAATTAATATTTAACCATTACGTTAATGGAGTCTGATAAGTTAAGGTAGATAATCAATGGTAATTTACCTAATTCAAAGGATATATTAATATAAATATGGGTAAAATGAGGTTAGACCAAGGATATAATATTAATTGATTTTTAAGGCTTAATTAATACGTGAAATAGACAAGATTCTACATTCAAACATTTATACAAAGCTAAGTTGTAAATAGAAGTACCAATGTAATAAAATGTAAATAGATGGGAATCAACATTTATTTATTTATTTAATGGAATTTAATTTCTATAGTATGATAATCGCAATTAAATGAAATTGAAATAGCTAATTTATACGTTAGTTGAAATTTAGCTGGAATATGAGGATTTTTAATGAAATAGTGAAATCAAATGGAAATAATGTTTCAATTATACATTGGAATTTATATTCACCATAAAAGGTTAATTGAAAACCAAAGGAGTTAATAAAGGAATCAAGCTTTATCTATTAATTTGGATTTAAGATATGGTAAATTGGATTTATTGCAATAATTAATTCTATAAGATGAGGTTAATACTTATTCTATTTATAATTAGACCAAATTGTTGATATAGATTTTAGAAAGCGGAATCTATAAATTAATTTGAGTATCAAATTCAATAATTGCGCTTATTGCATAAATAAAGGGAATTTAACGTTAAATATTACGTTACTGAAATTTAAAATAGACTTTAAGAATAATAATGTGGATCATGAACCAAAGTATGTGACATCCCTATTTTGGATAAAAGATAAGTATACAAGGATTAAAAATGTAATAAATAGGTTTTGAGGAACTTATTTATAATTCCTTAATATAAGGAAGCGGAGGAATGTATATTGAAATTTGATAGACTTGTCAACTCTAATTCACAGCCAAACTTGTTAAATCATTTAAATTGATTTTAATTTACATAAGCAATAGAATTGGGACAATTTTAGAATATTCATATAGAATTGGATTTCTATAATTTATTTAATTTATTTAATGAATATTAAAAATAGCCATTTTGGTCACGGACTCGGATTTCGATGAAACCAGTTTCATCGGATCCGTATCGGTGAATTATTATAGGGTTTCAAGTTTCGTATCGATCGGACCTGTCGTTTGATCGTACGGACGCGAAACGCCTTGAAAATCAATTTTATTAAAATCAATTTGAAATCAATTTGGAAATCTTGTTTTCAGCATAACTTCTTCATACGATCAAATTTGGACGTGAAACTTTTTCCATCGCGTTCAGAATATTTTAAAATACCTATCTGGATATATGGGTTTGACAAATTTCGTTCCGGGGTCAGAACGGGCCTTTTGGGCCTTAGTTTGTTTCGTACGTTCATCTATCTAGTCTATCTACTCTAACCCAACCCTACCTATAAATATACAGTTATAAACCCTAGCTCCATTCTATTGTCTATTTGCTGTACGTCTTCTTTTCTTCTTCAATGGGGGCTAACCCTAGATCCAGTCAGTTCAAAAAAAAAAAATTCAAATTTAAAAAAAAAAAAAAAAAAAAATTCGGATCTGCAGCAGCTTCTGGTCGCGCTTCGGGTTTCAGGGGAGAAAACCCTAGAGCAACTTCGGGTCAGGAAGAAAATGACTCGGGTCGCTCCGGGTCGTTTTGGCGAAAACTCCAAGCAAGCACCGGGGAATTGAGGCGGCGCACCGAAGTCGAACCCGAAGTTGACCCAGGACCAGAATTTTTCCATTTTTCAAATTTCCATAACGTTTGCATACGAGCTCGGATTCACGCGCGATTTATTTTGCTGGGATCGTATCGGAATTTCTGACGTTTTGACTCTGGTTTGGATGGATTTGGAGACCGTCAAAATTTTGAGTTTAAATTGAATTTAAATTCGATTTAAATTCCAAAGGTGAGTGTTTTAACCCACTCACAACTACTAGAAGCTTTTATGTTTGTTAAATAAATTTTAGAAATGAATAGAATTTATTTATGAGTATTTGGCATGCTTATTTCATTCATATCTGTTGAATTGCATTTATTGAATTTAACTATTAATTTAATTTATTTATTGCGTATTAATTGACAGTTAGAATTTGTGTTTGCATGAAACTGCTAGTTAACAGTTATATAATTTATTACTGAATATAAACTGTTAGATTTATGGTCGTTAAATTTAAATTGAATAAAATTGCCAGTTATTACCTGTTATATATTATCAAATATAATATTGTTATTGATTGATGATTGCGATTTGGATGATGGATGATGTTGGTGAATGGATGTTTATTGTATATCATTAAATTGCAAATTATCATGCATATTTCATTTCATTCGGGATTGTGGTTTGAAATGATATATAACCGCAAAATTTTATATCTTTTAAATTGCGGATTGAAATGATAAATATCCGTATCACTTGACCATAGGATAGAAAATTATATACAGGCACCGCGGTATATATATAACTATTTAAATGTGATTTCTATGGTTTGGATGGAATACGGTTTATAATAATCTTAAATTTTATATTGTATAAATATTATTCTTCCATATATATACACATATGAAGTTGAAAATTTTGAAATTAAAAGGTGTATAAAAATCTTTATTTAAAAATGGAAGAAAATTAAGAAAATGGAGTTTAATAATTTATATCATATGTTTAAATGTTAAGTTTGGAAATTTTAAGATATGATATTTATAAGTGGATTTTTCCCAAGATAAATTGAAATGAATATTCTAGTATAATTTGAATTGAAAAAAAAAATATTTTATTGCTAGAAATTGGAGTTTTTATTTATTTATGGATTTTATATGAATATTCAAGACTAATTAATAGAACATTTGATTTATTGAAAGAATAAAATCCAACTTTAGTTTGAAATATTAATACTCCAAATGGATATACGTATATATATATATATATATATATATATATATATATATATATATATATATATAAATTGAAGTGGTTTTGGAACTTGAGAGAGATAATACAAATTTTGGTTTAGACTTTAATAAAGAAATGTATTTGTAAAGCCATGAGAACTATTTTCTTTACAAAGTAACATTTAAGTTAAACCTTTTAATTCATATACCGTTGAATATCCAAACCATTCAAGTTTTAAAAGTTATGGGTTTAAATTATGAATTTCGAAATATTATGCTTTGAAAGGATATTTGGCTTTCAGACGTTATAAATTTTAAAGCATTTGGATTTTTGAAAAGGTTTATATTTGGGATAAAGGATATCATATTGTTTTGGGTTTTAAAATGATATCGTATTCATAATTTTAAAATGGAAATGTTTGTTCTGGTTTTAAAGTATGAGCTATTTTTAAATGACCGCGGTGTTATAATAACGATGGGTTGGCAAAGAGACCGGGATCGGATATCTGACATACTCTCTGTCGATACCGAAAACCACTTTGACTAACCGTGTACGCGGTGGAGATTCCAGAATGAAGTAGGTGGTGGCGACGTTTCCTGTAAGGTAAATACGTGGACCCGACTCCCGTGAGTTGGCATAAGGTGGCTAAAACAGGAGCGATTCTCAGGCCAATGAGGTCATTCCTCTGATCGGACCCTCCTCTTCGATATTATACTTTGACTTTGGATTGATTCAGTGGCCACTTCTATATTTTGATTTTGGGGAGTTAGTCCGAGGTGGGCGGTAACTACGGCTACGCGTTTCCACCAGCCTGGATAGCAATTGGTATATCTACCCTGGCATTTCCTAGTTGTGCCGTGTCACCTACCATACCGAGCCTTTACTACGAGTTTCTATTTGTGTCGTACCTATGGAGTATCCTCTGGTAGCTTCCCGATCAGGAGGTATTACGGTACTGTATAGACTATTGGCATTATTTGTGTTAAGGGCTATATGGGTAACCCCTTAACGCTATTTAAAAGTAAGTTTATTTTATAAATAGACACTATTATAATAGCGCAATATACTACATAGTAAATAATTTAACGGATCCTTAGGAGATGTAAATCCCGAACATCTCTTGAGTTACTGTACTCATATTTATTTCTGTTAATTTAACTCACATAAGATCTTTTAGTCTGACTCGAGTGTTTTTGTCTTTTCAAATTCGCTCGGGTCAGTCCGAGCGTTTCAGGATCGAAGACTTTAGCTTTGAAGGACGAAGACGAAGGAGTCGTATTATTATTATCTATAGTATTGCACCACACTCTAAATTTCCGCTGCATTGATTGTATTGGTATGTGCAACTCTGATATTCATTATATAAGTAAAATAAATATTTTGTAAACAGTTATCATGAACTGTATATTTATTATTATATTTTATCCTTCCGCTGTGAGATTCTATTTTGTTTTATTTCTTCTCTTTTTTTCTTATTTACCCCATAACAATCCGCCCTTGCGTATGCTTTGAATTGGCACGTGTGTCGGTTTAAAGTATGCGAAAAGGCGGGATGTTACAAGTTGGTATCAGAGCTTTGGTTTAGCGATAAACCTTGGTTTTGTGGGGTTTGACTCTTTGTTAATAGGGTAGTAATACCCTATGGGAGTCGCTGAGTGTATATATATGAGAGAGCGTATTTGTTAGTGTTAATAAAGATTTTGATATTGTGTTAATCTGTTCCGCTTTGTATTTATAAATTCTGGTTGATGCATGGGACGCTATGACATCAATAGGGATTTCTAAACACTTAATAGGACAGACCGACATAATATTTGTTTTTAATATAGGTGAATGAAATAATTTTGCCTATTATATTTTCTATATATAAAAATATTTTTATAAAAATATATATATATATATTTGGTTGCTATAGATTGGGTGTTAGGAAATAAAAATATTTATAACAATTGAAGCTAAGTTGAAATTATAATAAATCAAATTGGAGATTTTAGAACTTAAGTCCGGGATTTTGAAAATCTGTTTTCAATGGATTTATGGGATATAGGGATTTGGTTTATAAGTATTTTCTTATATAAATATTTAGTATAATTCGGAAAAATTATTTTAAAGAAGATTTTGGAGAATATAATTTTGTACTTTCCTCTCTGTCGCTAGAAAATAATTTCGGTGATGGCGGCCGCATCATCGACTTTCATTTTCGAGTTTCGTAGGGGAAAGGCCACTGTAGTAAATTCTACTACAGATTTATTTTGAAATTATCTAAAATTTTAAATTGTTTTAAATATAAATTGAGATATAAGTTGTAAGAACTCATTTATCTATTATTTTTAAAATAAAATTGAAATTTGACTCGGTATTTAATTCTAAAATTTTCCACTAATTAATGGTTTAAATTATTTTTAGGGAAATATAAAGTAAGTAATAAATGGATTGAAACCTCTAATTTAAGTAAGAAAATTAATGCTAGGTATAAAGGAAGTTAAAATTTTAACTGATAAATAATGGTAAAGATTTATTGAAAATCAACGAATTAAAAGGGTTGAGATTAAACTTGTATAAGTTCTTTTGCTTTTTCTTTAACATAAATAACTTACCAAGTATAAAAAGTTGAAATGTGAATTAAGAGTGGAATAGAATATTATGCAAGTAGAATTTTTGGAAATAATGAAGTATTCAATAAATTACTGTTATAAATAAGAATTTAATGGTATTAACTTAAGTGATGATTGGAATTTTACTAAAATTAAAGGTTGTATTATTAATAGGTGATTTTAACCTTAAGAAAGTAAAAATGAAATTCCTTAATTTATAAAGTTTGATTGTAGGGTTATTAACTTAAGTACGCCTTAATTTCCCCCTATTCTAATATAATAAAAAGTAAGTAATATATAAATGACTGTAAACCCTAAGTAATTAATTAATAAAATTCCTTATTTTTAAGAATGAAGGTTAAAGGGTTAATAATTTAAGTGTAATTAAAAAGGGTTACTGTAATTAAATATAATAGAAAGTGGGTAATTAAATTGTTACTACTATTAAATATAATAGATACTTCAACATTAAATAAATGAATGAAATTAAAGGTAAGTTGAAATTGTAATTTATAAAACAAATATATATTAATTAAAGGAATTGAGAAGAAACTTATAAATTTTCACTTACATTCTTAAAACATACATAACTTACCATATAATAAAAGTTGCAATGTTAGTAAGAAAATGTAAGGGGAAATCTTACAAGTGAAGCTTGAGGTAATAAAGGTATTCAATAAATTTGCTGTTATTAATGAGAATTAATTGTATAAACTTAAGTTAAATTGGAAATTTTACTATATAAGTAAAGGTAAGTAGTATAAATAGATGATATAAACTTTAGTCAATAAATTGGAATGCAAATATAATGAATTTTGTAATAAATGAAAAAGAAAATTGTAAGAAATAAAGAAATCCCTCCATAAATGAAAGAAAGAAAATCAAACCACTGAAGCATGAAATAAATGTATAATAAGTTAATTTGGTTGTTGGTTTGAATTGTATTGTTTGATTTATGATTGTGGGGTAAGGAGCTTGAAGTTGTTGGATGAATAAATAATCTATCTTTGTTCCATCTAAGACTGTTGAGTAAAGGATGCACTTGATAGTTAATTTCATTTCATACAAATTTCAAGTTTGAACCCAAACAACTATTTGTTTGATGGATTAAATGATTGCTTTGTGTGTGTATGTATGTTGTTTGTAAGGTTGATGGTTGTTGAATTGTTTGGTTGATTAATGATTGAATCCACTTGAATAGTTCACTTTAAAATAAATATTTAACCTTTTAGATTTTATAAGTGAAATGCAGGCTATGGAAGCCACTGCTACTGCTCTGGTTCCCTAATAATAAGCGTATTGCCCGACAAATAGGTACGTTTTCGGATTACGTTTAAAGCGCTATTTTATAATTTTGCCCGTGTTGGGATAATATTTTGATAAAATATGTAATATATTTGTATATTTTGATATTATATTTTCTCCAAAGTCTCTCTGTACAAAGGAGACTCTGCCAAAAATTTTCGTAAATTTTGGACTTAGAATTTTGTTGAATATTTTCCAAACTTTAATGATTTAAGTATAAAAGGTTATAATGACAATAAAACGGGCATATCTCATTTAAGGAAATTAATTTAGTAAATTATTGTTTATAAGTTAATATTTGAAATAAGATGTAATGTTTTATTCTTCCTTCTCCCTTCTTTTTCCTTTTCGGGGACGAAAAGTTTTGAGTGGGGGAGATTGTAACGACCCGTTAAATTAATAATATTAAATGAGTTAAATTAATATAATTTCTAACCTGATTTAGAAAAAAAGGCTTTAAGATTTATTTGAGAAAATGTAGTAATTTGTTATAGTATTTGGAATTTAATGTAACAATTTAATTTTTATGACAATAGTTTTGGATAATGTAATTGTCACACTTTGTTAAAAGTTAATGTTAAGAAACCAATAAATGTTGAATTAGTGAATATTAATAAAATACTTACTAGAATGGGATTCATTTAATATTAAAATAAATAGTAGGATTGTTTCATTTGGTGACCGTTGAATAAACCAATGCAATAAGTGTAGATAAATTTTTTTATGAATATTGTTCGATAATGAATGTACTTAAAAACGGTAATAAACTTAATATAAGAAAACAAAGGCAAATTGTGTATTAATTAATGAATTCATGAATCAGTGTATGGACTTAGTGTAACTATACGTAAATGTACGCAATAAGGTTGTGAAATACCAATGATTTGGATTTCCAATTTATATTAAACATAATGTTGGTAGAAATTGGAATTCACTGTTGTGTGAAATATATGAGAAATCAGGTCAAATGTAAATTATACCATAGATGATATACTCTTTTAAACAGTAGGATTTTTAAATAAATAAACGTTTCACTTAGGTTTCAATTGGATAACTTATGTAGTTTAATGGAGAATCAATTGTAATTAATTGCCATAAATTAGTGATGATAGGGTAGTTTGATTTGGCCTTTAAGAAGCAAAGAAAAAGAAAGCCAAGATTTATGAATTCATTTGCAATGTGAAATGCAAATCTTGTGGATTGTTTTTTTTTACAAATGGAATTAATATTTAACCATTACATTAGTGGAGTCTGATAAGTTAAGGTAGATAATCAATGGTAATTTACCTAATTCAAAGGATATATTAATATAAATATGGGTAAAATGAGGTTAGACCAAGGATATAATATTAATTGATTTTTAAGGCTTAATTAATACGTGAAATAGACAAGATTCTACATTCAAACATTTATACAAAGCTAAGTTGTAAATAGAAGTACCAATGTAATATAATGTAAATAGATGGGAATCAACATTTATTTATTTATTTAATGGAATTTAATTTCTATAGTATGATAATCGCAATTAAATGAAATTGAAATAGCTAATTTATACGTTAGTTGAAATTTAGCTGGAATATGAGAATTTTTAATGAAATAGTGAAATCAAATGGAAATAAGGTTTCAATTATACAATTTATATTCACCATAAAAGGTTAATTGAAAACCAAAGGAGTTAATAAAGGAATCAAGCTTTATCTATTAATTTGGATTTAAGATATGGTAAATTGGATTTATTGCAATAATTAATTCTATAAGATGAGGTTAATACTTATTCTATTTATAATTAGACCAAATTGTTGATATAGATTTTAGAAAGCAGAATCTATAAATTAATTTGAGTATCAAATTCAATAATTGCGCTTATTGCATAAATAAAGGGAATTTAACGTTAAATATTACGTTACTGAAATTTAAAATAGACTTTAAGAATAATAATGTGGATCATGAACCAAAGTATGTGGCATCCCTATTTTGGATAAAAGATAAGTATACAAGGATTAAAAATGTAATAAATAGGTTTTGAGGAACTTATTTATAATTCCTTAATATAAGGAAGCGGAGGAATGTATATTGAAATTTGATAGACTTGTCAACTCTAATTCACAGCCAAACTTGTTAAATCATTTAAATTGATTTTAATTTACATAAGCAATAGAATTGGGATAATTTTAGAATATTCATATAGAATTGGATTTCTATAATTTATTTAATTTATTTAATGAATATTAAAAATAGCCATTTTGGTCACGGACTCGGATTTCGATGAAACCAGTTTCATCGGATCCGTATCGGTGAATTATTATAGGGTTTCAAGTTTCGTATCGATCGGACCTGTCGTTTGATCGTACGGACGCGAAACGCCTTGAAAATCAATTTTATTAAAATCAATTTGAAATCAATTTGGAAATCTTGTTTTCAGCATAACTTCTTCATACGATCAAATTTGGACGTGAAACTTTTTCCATCGCGTTCAGAATATTTTAAAATACCTATCTGGATATATGGGTTTGACAAATTTCGTTCCGGGGTCAGAACGGGCTTTTTGGGCCTTAGTTTGTTTCGCACGTTCATCTATCTAGTCTATCTACTCTAACCCAACCCTACCTATAAATATACAGTTATAAACCCTAGCTCCATTCTATTGTCTATTTGCTGTACATCTTCTTTTATTCTTCAATGGGGGCTAACCCTAGATCCAGTCAGTTCAAAAAAAAAAATCAAATTTAAAAAAAAAAAAAATAGGGTCTGCAGCAGCTTCTGGTCACGCTTCGGGTTTCAGGGGAGAAAACCCTAGAGCAAATTCGGGTCAGGAAGAAAATGACTCAGGTCGCTCCGGGTCGTTTTGGCGAAAAATCCAAGCAAGCACCGGGGAATTGAGGCGGCGCACCGAAGTCGAACCCGAAGTCGACCCAGGACCAGAATTTTTCCATTTTTCAAATTTCCATAACTTTTGCATACGAGCTCGGATTCACGCGCGGTTTGTTTTGCTGGGATCGTATCGGAATTTCTGACGTTTTGACTCTGGTTTGGATGGATTTGGAGACCGTCAAAATTTTGAGTTTAAATTGAATTTAAATTCGATTTAAATTCCAAAGGTGAGTGTTTTAACCCACTCACAACTACTAGAAGCTTTTATGTTTGTTAAATAAATTTTAGAAATGAATAGAATTTATTTATGAGTATTTGGCATGCTTATTTCATTCATATCTGTTGAATTGCATTTATTGAATTTAACTATTAATTTAATTTATTTATTGCGTATTAATTGACAGTTAGAATTTGTGTTTGCATGAAACTGCTAGTTAACAGTTATATAATTTATTACTGAATATAAACTGTTAGATTTATGGTCGTTAAATTTAAATTGAATAAAATTGCCAGTTATTACCTGTTATATATTATCAAATATAATATTGTTATTGATTGATATTGATTGATGATTGCGATTTGGATGATGGATGATGTTGGTGAATGGATGTTTATTGTATATCATTAAATTGCAAATTATCATGCATATTTCATTTCATTCGGGATTGTGGTTTGAAATGATATATAACCGCAAAATTTTATATCTTTTAAATTGCGGATTGAAATGATAAATATCCGTATCACTTGACCATAGGATAGAAAATTATATACAGGCACCGCGGTATATATATAACTATTTAAATGTGATTTCTATGGTTTGGATGGAATACGGTTTATAATAATCTTAAATTTTATATTGTATAAATATTATTCTTCCATATATATACACATATGAAGTTGAAAATTTTGAAATTAAAAGGTGTATAAAAATCTTTATTTAAAAATGGAAGAAAATTAAGAAAATGGAGTTTAATAATTTATATCATATGTTTAAATGTTAAGTTTGGAAATTTTAAGATATGATATTTATAAGTGGATTTTTCCCAAGATAAATTGAAATGAATATTCTAGTATAATTTGAATTGAAAAAAAAATTATTTTATTACTAGAAATTGGAGTTTTTATTTATTTATGGATTTTATGTGAATATTCAAGACTAATTAATAGAACATTTGATTTATTGAAAGAATAAAATCCAACTTTAGTTTGAAATATTAATACTCCAAATGGATATACGTATATATATATAAATTGAAGTGGCTTTGGAACTTGAGAGAGATAATACAAATTTTGGTTTAGACTTTAATAAAGAAATGTATTTGTAAAGCCATGAGAACTATTTTCTTTACAAAGTAACATTTAAGTTAAACCTTTTAATTCATATACCGTTGAATATCCAAACCATTCAAGTTTTAAAAGTTATGGGTTTAAATTATGAATTTCGAAATATTATGCTTTGAAAGGATATTTGGCTTTCAGACGTTATAAATTTTAAAGCATTTGGATTTTTGAAAAGGTTTATATTTGGGATAAAGGATATCATATTGTTTTGGGTTTTAAAATGATATCGTATTCATAATTTTAAAATGGAAATGTTTATTCTGGTTTTAAAGTATGAGCTATTTTTAAATGACCGCGGTGTTATAATAACGATGGGTTGGCAAAGAGACCGGGATCGGATATCTGACATACTCTCTGTCGATACCGAAAACCACTTTGACTAACCGTGTACGCGGTGGAGATTCCAGAATGAAGTAGGTGGTGGCGACGTTTCCTGTAAGGTAAATACGTGGACCCGACTCCCGTGAGTTGGCATAAGGTGGCTAAAACAGGAGCGATTCTCAGGCCAATGAGGTCATTCCTCTGATCGGACCCTCCTCTTCGATATTATACTTTGACTTTGGATTGATTCAGTGGCCACTTCTATATTTTGATTTTGGGGAGTTAGTCCGAGGTGGGCGGTAACTGCGGCTACGCGTTTCCACCAGCCTGGATAGCAATTGGTATATCTACCCTGGCATTGCCTAGTTGTGCCGTGTCACCTACCATACCGAGCCTTTACTACGAGTTTCTATTTGTGTCGTACCTATGGAGTATCCTCTGGTAGCTTCCCGATCAGGAGGTATTACGGTACTGTATAGACTATTGGCATTATTTGTGTTAAGGGCTATATGGGTAACCCCTTAACGCTATTTAAAAGTAAGTTTATTTTATAAATAGACACTATTATAATAGCGCAATATACTACATAGTAAATAGTTTAACGGATCCTTAGGAGATGTAAATCCCGAACATCTCTTGAGTTACTGTACTCATATTTATTTCTGTTAATTTAACTCACATAAGATCTTTTAGTCTGACTCGAGTGTTTTTGTCTTTTCAAATTCGCTCGGGTCAGTCCGAGCGTTTCAGGATCGAAGACTTTAGCTTTGAAGGACGAAGACGAAGGAGTCGTATTATTATTATCTATAGTATTGCACCACACTCTAAATTTCCGCTGCATTGATTGTATTGGTATGTGTAACTCTGATATTCATTGTATAAGTAAAATAAATATTTTGTAAACAGTTATCATGAACTGTATATTGATTATTATATTTTATCCTTCCGCTGTGAGATTCTATTTTGTTTTATTTCTTCTCTGTTTTTCTTATTTACCCCATAACAATCCGCCCTTGCGTATGCTTTGAATTGGCACGTGTGTCGGTTTAAAGTGTGCAAAAATGCGGGATGTTACAGGTATGATGGCAGAGGGTAATGTTGTGAAGTGATTGTTTGTGATGGTTAATGTTCATGCTTGCTGAAGTGTTGGCAGTGAGATGGTTTGTTGATGGGATGGTGAAGTAACTGGGTGGTGGAAGTGTACAATAGATGATGGTGGATGTCTGGTCTATGTGGTTGACAGTGAGTATGCAGTGGCAATATGGCTGTAGGGATTTTTTGCAATGTGGCTATAGCGATTTTTGCGCAGTAGCAATATGGCAAAATGGATTTCATAGAGATGTTAAGGCAGGGGCGGTGACGAAAGTCTGATAGACGGTGCACAATGTATGTGTAGTTGACAGTTTTGTACAAAGAAATATGCAAATGTAAATGTTTTTTTAAATGTAAACAAAAGAAGAAAACGAAAATTATAAATGTCAAAATGTAGATGCAAATATAAATTAATAATTTTTTTTTTTGGTTTTGAAATTGTGCATGTTTTTTTTAGATAGAAATTCAAATAGAAAAGCAATAAGCATACAATCAAAATGCAAACAAAGATCACACAAACATACAATTTTTTTTAAAATACGAATTAACACACAATACAAACACACAATAAAATTAAACGAAAATAATTCGAAAAATAGAAATAAAATCAAATTAATTCCTCAGCAACGACGTCAAAAACTTGTTGAACTCGACCAACTTCCTAACGAATTAGAAAATAGCCAATTTTTTGAATAAAAATAAACGCAAGTACACGATGTACAATTTTAGTACGTGGCGAATACAGGTCGATACGTATGGAATTATATTGATTTAAAATTACTTAATCAAATTAAATCAAGATTTGAAGTTGTGTTAAGCTAAAAATGTAAAAACTAGCAAAAAAAAGTGAATAAAAATATGAGAGTAAAAGGTAATTTAGAGGCAAATCTCTTCTCATGATCACATAAATCAACAAAAATGAAATTATGATATCTTTTTTGGTCATTAGTGGATTTAGTTGATGTGTTTGTCATAAATATGACATATTTGTGCTATTAGTTAGCCCAACATAAGCCATCAACACCCACCAAACCACTTTTTAGCTCTCATAAAAATGACAATGAAGTTGAAAATAAAATATATTCTAAACATGATCTATTTAGTATTGATTGGTAATATAGACAATCAAATTTTGATTCTCAAATCCACTTCATTACCTACATCATATGTAGACGAGGAGGCAATTTGTGTTTATGTCTGTTTAAGCATAGTCTATTTCATGTCAACAACATAGGCTATCAAATTCAAATCCAAACAATCAAATTCAACCACATCAAACATTTCCATTAAGCACAAAAGAAGATAAAAAAATTAGCAAAATGTTGAATCTATATGATTAAGAGAGCTTCATTACCCCTAAATTGAAGGGATTTAGCTTCTCATATTTGTTATCATTTCAACAAATGTAGATTCCAACAAACATAAACAAGAGGAAAATGCAAGTAAAGTAATAAGAGAGCTAATTAAAATAAAATTAAAGCTAATCTACTTGCATGAAATAAAAACTACACTGATTGCATAAAGTAAGAACAATAATTAAAAGAGCATGAAACTAAATTGCATAAAAAAAATACATATGAGAAAAAGGCTAAGAAGCCATAAAAGAGAGAAACAGAGCTTATATTTACATTTGTGCGTACAGCTAAACTAACCAAAGAGGAGGCTAAGAGCTTCATTACATGAAACATAAGGGGTATTTACACAAACCTAAAACCCTAATGCATATTTTTGAGGACTACCCAAAATACCCTTGAGCAAGTGTAGCCTCTAAGATATCATTAGCATGAGCATAATCCACCATTTCATGTGCAAGTTACTTTTATCTCCACTAATATGTGTATTAGCTCCTAATTGTATATAATGGTAAGTGGGTAGGTGGGGTCCTCCACGTTGCATGAAATGATTTATTTCCATCTTCATTTGTTTCCTTCTCTTGTGCATGCATGTTTTCATGAAGCATCTTCATATTTTTCCATCCAATTTTCTACAAATAAAAATAAAGTGTGCAAATAAATATTCTCAAATTAATTCACACACAAATATGACCATTATGCCCCCATATGAAGATGAATAAACGATAATTTGATGACAATTTAAATTTCAGTTTAAACATGTAAAATACCCTAATATGCTCATTTATTTAATTAAATTATGTTAAATATGGAAGTAAAAAAATGCATATTTACGTGCACATCAAGCTATATAGATATCATGTCCAACAAAATTGAACAATAAATTTCAACTATCTTCAGAATTTAAAACATCATTCCAAAAAAAATATCATCATCTAAAACAGTAAATCTCAAATATATAAATATAAATCAAAATGTATAATAAAAGATACATAAGTACTCATCTCAATTGTAGATTAACACATATTTTTTCTAATGAAGAATAGCTTTATCCCTTCCATCTGCACGTAATCTGCTTCTAAAATTCTAGATGTATATTGAATTCCTAATATCTTTTCCTTTTGACTAAATAATATTTTTCATTTTCTAAATCTAATATTTTATTTTTTGCTAAAATAAGGCAGAGGTAGAGGCTAAGAGTAAATTAGGATTTTTTTTCTCTAGCCTCTCCCAAAGATATGAAATAACACCGAACATTTAGAGATAAGAAGGTCGAGAGAGGTGAAGATAGGTTAAGGTTCAAAACTTTATTTTCATCTAGGCCTAAGAGAAAATTTAAACATACCATTTAAGGAGAGTAATAAACGAACATGTTTTAAAAGCTATTAGAAAGTTATTTTCCATCCAAGAAGATTGATTACCAGTATCTACAGGGAATTATTCTCCGAAAATAAACAGGTTAATTTAACTCTACATCATTCAGTGCGCTATTAATTACTAATTTTCATAATTAGCTTCCTACAATACATAAATTAACAGACAAACATTCTATATATATTCAACAATTAGGAAATGTATCAATTAATGCGCAATTAATTGCCAGCCTACGCAATTAGTCTTCCACAATCTGTGATACATACATACGTACATACATATATATATATATTTATATATATTCAACAATTAAGATATATGAAAGGGAAATCATCACATTCAATATACATACATTTAAAAATTCATAAACTTAAATTGACGCATAATTACTAAATTCATTTTCCCTTCTTGATTTACAATACAGACTTTCATTTTTTTCCTTATATAAAAACATACATACACTACGTGTAAATTTTGACCGAGATTTTTTACTATACATTTTCTTTCCTATATCTATCTCATACACATGCACGTATTTCCCTCCTTGAATATGTATCCTTTAATTAGTTTTTCATAAAAATTCAAAAATGTGTCATTAACCAAGATTGAACCCATGACCTTTCCAAGCGAAGTCCACCCCTTTAACCAACTATACTAAACATACCTTTTGTTTTCAAAGTTAGAACATTGAAAATTATTAGTCATAGTTGCAAATGTTTTACACTCATAAAATCAATATCTTCTAAATCGTAACACCAAGTATATCAAAATCATATATTAAATTAATCAGCGAGGAAAGACCTTTGCAACGGCTATAAATATGACACTCAATTCACTCTTATATTAAAAATTCATTTTTAATTACTTTAATATTAAGAGAGTAAGTTTTTGTGGGTCGTTACACTACAAACCCTAATTAGGGTGTTCGTTTGTTCAACTGAGGTGATGGAAGCATCGACAAGGAGAAAAGCTTCTATTGAGTTCATTTACTTCATGTGATTCTTGGGGATCAAGGTCATATATCGACTTTGTTTAAATTTCCACTTCGAAGAGAAGTAACTGGTTTTCATTTTTTACCGCTTCAGATTGAAACATATCGATTTAGTAACTAGTTGCTTCATGTTGTTCTATAAAAACTAGGCTATGATATCCTTACCAACAAGCTGCAAGGGTGATGAAAACTCAACTTTTATCCAAGTTTGTAATAATACAATAACCAGTTCATCAGGTGGCAGCTGAAGATGTTAGAGGCCATGCAAGGCCCTAACATGGAGTAGTTATGTGAGGATTAGATAGAATGAGTGTGTGCATGTCTGTGCATGTTATGCATGTACACACTAATACATTATGTTTCAGCCAATAATAGTTGTTTTCTTTATCTAAGCGTAATATTTGTGTAAATATATGTATGGAACTGGGTTGTGAACCAATTTAGGGAAATTGATGAGTGAGTGCATAGGTGTATATATATAAATACCATGCACATGAAATGATTTACATACGGATGAATTAAAAAGGCTTTTTTCTTCTTTCTCTTGTTCTCATATATTCTTCCCACTCCTCATTATCTTGTACCTTGGCTAGTCCTCTTTTCCGGTCATCCTTTTGATAAAACATCTCACATTTATCCATCTTCTCTTTCCCATACCCACTACTTATTTTTAAATTTCCCTCTTGTCATTAATTCTACCTCTTTCCTATCTTGAAATTCCTTCTCTTTGCTTGCATTAACCCATCAACTATCATAAAGAAGGCTACTGATCAACTAGACTCTTCCAATTTGGTATCAGAGCAGTCTATTTAGAATGCTTCATGCCCCCTGTGTGTCCAAATATCGCCAGTGAAACCTTTCAATCTCCTTATAAAATCGAGACTAAAAACAAGCATGGACAAGACAAAATGAGATAAATAATGGAACCATTTGTTCTAAGGAATTTAGAGCATGTAACTCAAGGTACACCAAATTTGAAGGCATGCTAGTGTGTTAAAAACATTGGCTCAAGATTTGCAGTAGATTAAAATACAAACTATCACTTCCCAACTTTCCACTATTCCAATTCAAGAACCGCTACTACCTAAGCCATACACCAATGCCTCAAACCCTTTGTAAACTGCTCGTATCTCTAGTTCTATAATTACCATACAACCACCAAGAAATGCATCAGCCTTTCCAAACAATCTCCAATCTCACCAAGAACAAACACAACTGCTTAGGAATCTTTACCAAAACCAACTAACCAATAAAATCACACCAAATATTCACCAATACCTTCCGTGAAATTGAATTTCCCTACTATTGTTGGTGTAGATAGGATCATTGATTGGTTAAGGCATGTAAAACAATTCTTTTGATTTCATCACACTGAAGAAAAATATTGGGCGGAGATTTGTTCTTTCTACCTCAAGAAAGAGGCACTTTAGTGTTAACGGTGGTATACAAATAATGTACCCATTCATGGATCTTGGCATGTCTTCAAGGAAGAGATGGAAAGACCTTATAAAACCCCTACTGAATTTTCTATTAGCCTGGGATGAAGAAGTGGGTTGCTGAATTTGTATAGGGATAAAATGTATAGGGATATGAAGAAGAGGGTTGTTGAATTTTCTATTCAACTTAGAGGAAATCAGATGTATAGGGATATGAAAAGAATTTATATTAGCTTGGGATAAAGAAGTGGGTTGCTGAGTTTGTTTCTAAATGTTTGGCATGCCAAATAATAAAGGTTGGACTGGGAAAGCTTGAAAGATTACTATTACCATTGGAGGTTCTAACTTAGAAATGGAAGCATATATCGATGGACTACAAAGATCGGTTGCCTAGGAGCCATAAGGGGAATGATGTCATTTAGGATATAGTAGATAGGCTCACTAAAAAGCATCCATATTATTTCTATTAGAATTAATAGGACCGCAACAACTTTAGTGCAAAATTTTATCAAAGAGGTGGTACGAATTCATGGAGTTCTGATTAGCATTGTTAGTCATAGGAACCCCTTGTTGACTAGTGAATTTTGAAGGAGTTTGTAGATAGCTTTAAGTACTTCATTAAATCTTAGCACTACGTACCACCTACAAACCGATGGGCAAACTTAAAGGGTGAATAGGATATTGGAAGATTTGTTGAGAGCTTACGTCATGGATCTTGAAGGACATTAGGAATAACACTTACTTTTACTTATATTTACGTATAATAATAGTCACCAAGCGATGATTGGTATGACACCCTTTGAAGAACTCTATGGGAGCCCATGCTAATTGCCCAATTATTGGTGGGAAACCGCTGACAAAATTTTACTCGAATATGATTTAATTTGCAAGACTTCGTAAAAGGTAGAATTGATTAGGCACAAATAAAGGTAGCATAAGATCGCTAGAAATCCTATGCTGACAAGCGAAGAAAAGAGTTAGAGCTTGAAGTAGAGGACATGGAGTCTATTAAAGTTTCCCCATTTAAGAAGGTCATGAGATTTGGAAAGTTGGAAAAGTTGACACCAAGATTTGTTGGGCCTTTCTCAATTTTGGAAAGAATAGAAAGACTTGCTTAACATGAGGAGCTGCTAGATAAGTTGGTAGGAGTCCATGATGTTTTTCACATTTTGCACTTGAGGAAATGTCTTCACAGAACAGCCACTATAGTAGAGCTTGATTAATTGGGGGACACTGGGATGGAGCCAATAGCATCTCATGCGACCACACACATTATGGAGCATGGAATTAGAAAGCTCTGCAACAATGTAATTAGGCTAGTTTGAGTACAGTGGGGGTAAATCGATGTAAAATAGGAGGTCTTCTCATCCTAAGCTTTTCTCTGTCAAACTTTCTCTCTCCAAATTAGGTTTTGGTAACATCACGGTTGCTAGATTGGATGGTAGAATATGGTTGCCTTACAATTCACTATCACTTTTTCACTTACATAGAAACTTTTTGCATGTTTTGGATGTTGCATACATGCCTATATGTCATGACACTTGCATTCATACTAGAATTGAGCTCATCTATAGTATATCTGCATACATAATCATATTGCACTTTTGGTTGAGTAAATGTCGTGTAAAAAACTTGGTTGTATAATATGGATGTTTAGTGCACATTATGCTACCCATCCCTTTGGGATTTCCAGGATGAGTTCTGTTATCCCGCCTTTTGGCAAGGTCGTGATACCAATGATTTGACTAGAGACTGAAGACAATCCGCTCCGGAGATCAGTTATCTGAAAATTCATGACGAATACAGGCAAACTTGGTCCGAGTCTAGATCGGGCCTCAATCAACGTGACATGACAAACATAGCTATGCAAAGCAACAATCCAAATTTCAGGTCAATCGAAGTTCGTATGCTCAAGTTATGGATCGATTAAGAATCCCAAAGATACAATTCATATCGATTCTTTCATATCGATCACTATCGATATGAGACACACACAACACCAAAAAAGCGGAGGCAAAGCACCGATCCATCACAATTTTATTATGTATCCATTATTTCATATCGATCAACATCGATATGAATGCGCATAACTCCAGGATATTGCATCCATTAGTCCGTATCGATCACTAATTCGATCGATACGAAAAGCTGAGTTTATGATCGATACGAGAGCAGAGCACAAGATCGGTTCGAACAGCAAAGCATCGGATGGATACGAAAAGAAGCAGTCAACCCTAAAGAAGCGGTCTCACCACTATGCACAAATCATGGATCCATAAAACATGTCTGTGATGTCATCAATACGAAGGTATCGATACGAGGGTTTTAGCCACTCCATATTTGCAACCTTGATCGATCAATAACTCTGCAACCACAACTCCAAATGCAATGAAATTTTCACAGCAAGTTGCATAACACGTAGGGAACATCCGTAATCAATTGCAGCTCATTGGAATAGTTTATGATCGATACAGACTCACTATGATCGATCAAGGAACAATCCCAAATGACTCCAGATCAATCTTGTGGGCCCATCTGAACTTGAGAAAGAGTATTCCGAGATTCAAGGCGGATATTTCCAGCTCTACACCTATAAATAACACCTCCATTGCAACCAAAAGGGACTTCTATGCTACCGCCTTAGTGGAACTCCATTGTAATTCAAGTGTTTGTTGTTGTACTATTGTAACTCAGTTTCTAATCAGCAATAAACAGCAAAACCTTCAAAGTGGGCGTAGGCCATAACGTCGAACCACTATAAACTCTGTTTTTTTGTTTTACTTCTTATTTTTCTCGGTGTGATTATTAAGTTAGCCTTATTTTTCATTTCATCTCTTTATTCTAATCTCTTCAATTACACCTGACGAGTGTTGTGTCCATTTTTGGTACAAACAAAATCCTTTTGAGGAGGAGAATGTAACATCCCGTAAAAATTAATAAGAAATTAACTAATAAGAAAAGAACTAATTAATAAATTAATAGTAACGCTAAAAATGGAAATTTTGTAAATGCCAGAATTTGACTATTAAAGTTTTTCCGTTACCTTCGCGATGATATTTTGATCAATATCCATATATAATGTTTTGTGAATGGAGCGCAAATGAAAAAATTATAGACATTTGAAGATTTCATACTCAAAATAATTTAAATGGAATTCAAGTTCAAATAAATAATAAATTCTTAAATTTAAAATTTAAAAGCAACAGTAATCATACTTCGGGGTTGAGTAAACATTAAAATAAGCTGTAACGTTGAAAATTAATAAAGGTATTAAATATATTAGTCAATGACACAAATCAAATGTTCCTAAAATAAAAACTAATGGTCGACCATCTTCCCTGGGTCGGTCGATCGCTTGGGAAAAAGCGGTCAACCAATGAACGTTAGTGGCAATTAGGATTTTCACATTTTGAACATTCCAAATTGTACTATTTTAAACCGACTTCAATCTGATGGTTCTGGTGCTTTCAAACCACTATAAATAAGAACCTAGCCCCTTCACTTTTTTTCACAAATTATTTTGGGAACTAAGTGAACTCTATCAGTCTCTCTGTACAAAGATTCAGAAAATACTCTAGGGTTTTAGGTAAGAAATTTAAGATGTTTATTATTCAATTTTTAATCCTTTTCTCCTCCAATCCCTAAATTTTTGAATCTAATTTGTATGTAATTCCCTTGTTGTATATTTCTAATAAATGAGATCAGGAAAGAGATTTAACAAGCAAGCGTAACAAAATCCATGAGAAAGAACAAGAAATCAATTATTAGTGGAAATTTTAGTCTTTCTCATTTTAGTAAATGTATAGTGTAACTTGAATTTAATATATATCTTTAGGGAATTTTGTTTATGAAAACATCACATTGAAACCCCAAAATTTCCCTCGAGCTAAAAATAAATTCTTAAGTTAGGATCTCAATTATTTTATGTTGAAATAATGAATTGTTGTAAGTATTACAATTTTAATGTTTTACATTCTATTCTACTTCTTATCATTTCTTTGTTTTCGATTAAGGGTTTTGAAAAGAGTAAATTATAAAATAACGTGTAAGGTATGGATTCCTTTATTCGTAGTTTATACCGCCTATTTTCGGAATTTAAATAGAAATTTCATTTTTCTGTTTTATACAAAGAAGTTGAATAATGCATAAAAGTATTTAAATTGTAAGTTTTTATTAATATTGATTCTAGTATTTTAGTATAAAATAAATTTGACATGGATTCTATTTTATACAAGTTTGTCGATTGAATTTTTGATAATTGATATGTGGTGTGTTTTGTTGATATGGAATTATACTAATATAAATTTGACGTTTTGACATTTAAACGTTTGTTTAGCGTGCAATCTTCACATGCATAGAAATATTTTAGGTGTATGTGTGTATTGTATAAATAACGTATTAATTACGTTGCTAATAAGCTATCATTATCATTAAACCCCCTTTAGGAAATAAGTTAACTGTAAAGGCGAGATAAGAATTTTCTTATAAGGCCTTGATATGGAATGCGATGAGATGTATAATAATATGTTAAGAGAGTGTTATAGATTATGACTAAGTTATAGGGATGCAAGGTCAGTTAAAAGCACACAGAAGTTTTTTCAGCTAATCTGGTTACTAGTAATGCGACTTTAGAATGATATGAGACATCACCTATAATAAGTACCCACCGAGGATGCATGGTTAGTTCCAAATTCTATAGGTTAAACATCCCCAGCTAATTTGGCTGCTAGTACCGACGAATAATCAAACTAATATGAGACGTCACAGCTTAGGTTACGGGTCATAATACGATGGACCTACTTCGAGGTTGGAGGTATTAAGCGACTGATTGAGGGCATGCTTCCTCTCTATGTAGGAAATATTAAATGGTCGGGGTTATCGCTTAGGCACGCTAGAGGATATCTCGGGGAGGGTCCACTATGGGTTTGAGGAATTAAGTGCTTATTGTAAGATTCGCCTCTCCTGCAAAATGAAGTATTTAGTGGTTTAGAGAGATTCCATGCAATGTTATCTAGATAGTACCAGAGAGGAGCCCACCTTGGGATATGTATTAAACGATGGGGATCTGCTTGAATGGGGTATTAAATAATCGGAGTCTGCCTAGTTCTCATTAAAAAGGTATGAAGTACCAGAGATGGCCTTTGGCCTATAGTTGAATATGGGTTATTGGGTTGAAAAAAGGTATTGGTTATGGAATTTGACTGGAAAAGCCTTAGGTTTGTAGTTGGAAAACTTATAGTGTAGCTAGAATATGTAAGACATATTCTTATTTAAATTATACCGCCCAAGTACTATTGTAGAAAGCCTCGAGATTTTTACTCATCGGATATTGATTTTTTGACTCCCTTCTCATTACAACACAAGTTAGGAAAGATGATGCGGACATTCAGAGATGGTGGTGGAGACGCAGACTTAGGGCAGTTACTTATCTATCTACTTATGTTATTTCTATATTTTTGATGTACCTGTTGAGACATGATGTATTTTTAAATATTGTACCATGAATATTTGCCCTTTTTATGTGGGATTATGTTATATGTTTCTCGCATTAGAAATTTTAGATAAATGGGTACTGTTCTAATAATATATTTTATCCTTCCACTGTGAGATTCTGTATGTGTAGGTAGATAACTCTGTGTATTGTTCTTTAAATCAATTTTACCAACCAATAGCCAGATTTGAAATGGGTCTAAGGTCCGATGGGCCTTTTTTGGGTCAAAAATTAGGCCCGTTTGGTATGACGGCTCAGGTAACCTGATCAATGGGGGTGGTTATATATATGAGAGGCATACTTGTTATTTTGAAAGATTTTTTCAAAAAAAAACTTACTATATTTGTGTGTGTGTGTATGTATTTGGAACATATGCCTAACTCTAAAATTTTCGACTATAGAAGTAGTTACGACCATATTTCGAAAGGATGGGCAAGGCGACTAAGGGTGGGAAAAATAAATGTAGTTAAATTTATACCCACACTTTAATTACCCCATAGGGTGGAGGTCGTTTTGTAAGAAGTGGACCAAGAAGAGTATGACTACGACATATAGAAGCGTCCTAGAAGCTGAATGGTACTTGACTCCTTTGTTAGGCCTAAATTACCTTATGATTTTGGATTTCGATGGATTACTGATTGAAGACATACATTTCATCCAAACCGATGGGAGGTAAGAAATTATACGTTGTAAGCATCTAGAAGTAAGGAATGATATGAGCAAAACAAGATAGGAAGAAGGAATGGAGCAAGTTTATGCCATAAGGAGATAAAAAGATTTTTATGAAGATTGAGTATGAAAGAAGGAAAGTTCGATAAAAAGGACAATTAAAGTTAATTTCTAAATCCAACTCTATGTGAAAGAATTTGATAAAAGGTTTTTGGAAAATTCTTTGAAATGTTTTGAATGGGTATTTTAAAGGATTTATCGGATGGTTGTCATTTTGAAAAAGTAAGGAAAGTTAAAAGTTTATGGTTTAAATTTTTTGTTAAATCGAATGTCTCTAAGTAAAAGGTTTTTGGTAAAAATGGTTCTTTATTTTGAAATTCTTAGTTTAAAAAATAGGTTGAGTCAAAACGCTTTTGGTTTAAAGATTTTCGATAAAGGGATTTTTTTCGTTTTTGAAATAAACGTAAAATGAGTGTAGGTTGGACTTGATGATTTTTTCTATTTCATAAATTTGAAAGTTATTTTTCTTTAATTCTTTCTATTAAGGAGAATAAATGAAAATGGAACTTGATCAAAATGAGATAGAGAGATTAGAAGGGTAAGAATGCCAAATAATGTAGGTAAGAGGAACATTCCCATGTAATAAATACAGAGAATAACAACAAAGTAGATTTGTATATAAAGAAAAGCCCAGATGGGTCAATATTGGAAAATTTAGATAGTAATAGCATTGGGAATTTATATAAAATAATATTAGTAATCTATTTAGAAATAATATAGGAGAGACATAATAGGAATAGCATAGGAAAATAATAGGATATAAATTATCCTTGTCTACCCCAATTTTCATTGTTTAAATTTATAGAAGATGTTTTTGAAAAAAATGATTAATTGGTACGATAATCAAGTTTTGAAAATTGGGTTAAAATCATCCTTTTAAAAAAGCAAGTCTTTGAAAAGGGAGATTATTTTGCTAAGCAATTTTTGAATCCGAGGTTACGAATAAAGCGACAAATGTTTTGAAAATTATGTTCAAATGCATTTGGAAGTTTTTGTTTAAATTCTTTTGAGAAGTTGAGTTCAAATGCTTGTAGAAGGTTTTATTCAAGTGTTTGATAAAAATGGAATAGTTATATAGAATATAATAGAATATGGTGTTCAAATGCTTTTGGGAATTCGATGCTTAAAATTGTTTTGCAAGTTGGAAATTCTTCTAGAATATGTGTTTAAAAGTTTCTTTGAAATAAGAAAATTTCTGAATTCCTAACGCCACTACTAACGTAAAAAGGGTTTCCAAGTTTATATTTCCAAAAATAAAGAATTCAAATTAGGTACTTCATGATTATGAAGTTTTAATTTTTAAGAATGGCGAGAACTAAACCATAAAATTTATGAAGTAGATAGAGATCACTACCTAGGTAAGAAAGCGTAAAGATCTTAGGATGTGAATAAAATAGGAATAGTATGTACAACCTAATCTAGAAATTTAAAACCAGTCCCAAATATTTAATTGTTGAATATTGGTAAAGTTGTAAAGATATCCCAGATTTATAATTAGGCTATAAATTAGGATGCCTTAGTTGATTAGGAATGTGAATTTCTATGTTCTGATTAATTGTGGTGGGTTACGTTTAATTTCCATATGTGAGAAATGCGGAATACGGATCTTAAGGCTAGGATTAACACTAGAGGGGGGGGGGGGGGGGGAGGGTGAATAGTGTTTAAAGAAATTATTAAATCTTTTTAAGTTTTTGTTAATTTGAACACAAATGTATGCAATATTCAGACATAGATATGATCACAGAATCAAACACATATGCAGAAATAAAGTAAAAGCAATAAATGAAAGAACACGCTGGATTTTATACTGGTTCGGAGTTACCCTACATCCAGTCCCGCACACAAGTACGGATTTCCTTTCAAAAGCAATTGTATAATTACACCCTCGATTTCAAGGCCATGAGGTACACCACTCTAGATTCACAATCCTCTGGGTAGAGATACTTGATTACAGGGGCAACAAGTTCACCCAACTGATTTTCTAGGCTACAATAACACCTTTTCTAACTTGATTGATTTCCAAGGCCACAATCACACCTTTTCTCGCTTGATTGATTTCCAAGGCTACAATCACACTTTTCTCGCTAAATTGATTACAAAAAAGTCTATAACTTTGAATAGCACTGAGATCTTGTTGAGATAGTGATAGATAATCAAACCAGAAATGATCTAGTTAGATTCAATGTTGATTCCGGTAGAGTAATGGTAAGAATATGTATAAAGAAATGTGGAAGAAGAAGAGAAGTGAAAATCAGAAAAATATGATTACAAATTCGTTCAAAACCACCCCTATTTATAGTAGAACAACAGCCATGTCCATTCGTGAAGGGATATGACGAATAGACACTTCTTTTGAAATTCAAATTTTGAAATCAACTGCTAATATGTTGACATAGGGTACTTGAGTATGTCGACATGCCAAAGGAAATTTTGATGATTTGTTTTTCTTTGAAAATAACTTCTATCTTATATTAAAACTATTTTAAAATTTATAAATATACTTAACTATAGTTAAAATACATAAGTAAATATAGAGAATAATATTTTGGTATATATAAAATTTTACTATAATTTTATATTTAACTCTAAGTATAAATATTAAATATATTATTATTAACAGATAGTTTAAAACCAAGATAATTTGATTTTGAAAATAAAGATTATTTTGAGGCTAAAAGTATTAAAACCAGGATAGATGTTTTTGATTCTTTTAAAAGGAAGATTTTGAAAACAAGATATAATTTTGTAAAACATTTTGAATAAAAGTTAGCGGATACAAAACAATGTTCCACTAGATTTTTCGTAGGTTTCATCCTACTTAGGGTTTCGTCCCTTTAACAGGCTCGAAGTGGATTCCATTCCACGAATAAATTGGATTTTAAGATGCCAGTGCTTTTCAGGGGAGTTTTAACAAAATTCCTAATTAAATTACTTATCTTGAAATCTTGAACTCTTGATAATCTTGATACTCATGAGTTTTCAATCTTGATATCTTTAATCTTGAATCTCTATACTGTACAGTCTTCATTCTTGGTACCTTCATGGTTAAATCCTACCTATGCATATATATCTAAACTATAATGTTAGTATTTATATTTTATAATCTTATTCTAAGGTTGTTGTCATCAAAACCATCATCTCAAGGCCTAACAATCTCTCTGTTTTTGATGATGACAACCTTTGTTTATAAAATATTACTTCTATCCTAATAACTCCCCCTAAAACTAATCTCCCCCTTAATCTATGCCTAACTATCCTATTTTATATTTCTTTCTCTTTGTCATCAACAAAAACTAACTCGAAACTATATAACTCCCCCTCATTCTTGTACTAAAGTACATGCATTAATAAACTATACAATGGAGTATATAATAGATAGATTAAGAGATAATGATACTGATAGGCATGATAATTAATCAAGTATCATATAAATATAAATGCATACTTATACATATTTTGCACACCAAATATCAATCCAAACTAAACCAAATCAAGTCAAATCAAATCAATCCAAGCAATCAAATAAAATCAAACATTACGAGGAACTTCCACCCATCCTTCTTCTCCAAATATAGGGTCTGCATTAATAGCATCTCGATTTTCGTTATCATTGGTGGGAGAGACAGGAGGATGTGCTTCATTGTCATCCTTGTGTAGGGAGGAAATCATCCATCGTATCACATTGAAATGTTTTTCTTGCTCCTTGATCATCTACATTTGACTCAACTCTAAGTGTCGTTGGTTACGAAGAATGAACGAAAGAATATTCTTGAAAGAATTAAGAGTTTCTTCAAGATTCTCGGTTAAATTATGAATTGCGTTGGCCATAATTGAGTTTGTGAGAAGAATTAGAGATAAGATAGATAAGAGATAATTCTGAGTGATGAATTCTGGAAGAAATAGGTATTTATAGGTGTAGAAATTTGTTTTAAATGAATAGACATAAGGTAGTTATTCAAATTTCAAATTTAAAATGAAGTGTCATTTCTGACCAGTACATGTCGACATGGTCAAGGGAGGGATGTCGACATGGTCCAGTGAATTTTGATGGCTTATTTTGATTTTGTGAATAATTGTGTGCATATATATATATATATATATATATATATATATATATATATATATTTATATTTATATAATATACTAACATTTATTCTGAAGATAAGATAAGCTAGATAACAGAAAGGAAATTCAATTTCATTGCATAATAGAATGATATAATGATTAATCATAAAGAACTACATGAACATTCAAATCAAAATAAACTAAACTAATACAACATGAAATGAAAAGATAGAACAGGTTAAAGGATGACGCAGATGAAGATAATTCAAGCTTCTTGCTTGCTTTGGATAAAAACTTGTTCATCTTCAATGACATTTTATCCAATTTCTTACTAACGGACGACAATAGTCTTTTGATTTTTGAGAAGGGTTTTGTTGGTTGGATTGGAAGGATATTCAATGCTTTCCAAAGAGGTTTCATCATCATCTTCTTCTTCTTCTTCTTCTTCTTTTTTTTATTTCCATTTCATCCCCTTCTTCTTCCCCTTCCTCCTCTTCCATCTCCTTATGAGCCAAACGCTCTTCCTTTTCGGGAAAAGTCTCGTAAGGTTGAAAAACAAATGGAATTTTCATAAGAGAAATATTTGAGTGATTATAAACTTTTCTTGAAACAAATTCTTCTCCTTTGAAATCTACTCCAAAATAGTTAAAAATCCGAGTGAGATAGATTCCATGATACAAAGTGTTTTCTCCCATTTCAAGATTTTTGGGATGAAGTTCATCCAAAATAACTTGCGCCTTATTAATATCATAATTTCAAAAAATAACAAAAAGTGCTTTGCAAACTTTTGAAGTTGGTTTGTTAAAATTCCTCAATCTTGGGGTCAAAGTATGTTGCAAAAGAAGATTAACAATTCTAGCTTTTGGTCGAAAGTTTCAATTTTGAACTCAAAATCATCATTTCCTTCGAAAATGTGACGAAATGTCTCACGATCATTTTCATCGATATTAAAACTAGAAAGATCCATTCCTGTGCTTTTGCAATTGAGAATGGTACCTAAAAGATCACAATTAAAATGATTCTAGTGACTCTGACACTACTCCAAATCTCATCATCATTTCCATTATAAAATCCATGGTTTAAATTTGCATAGAAAATTTTAACAAGACTTGGATAACAAACAAAATCATTTTGAGAAGCATCAACAAGACTAAGAACTTGATTGTTTGCAAAAAGAGAATCAATTTCATAAGAAGAAAAATCTTGAAATAAAGAAAACTTTATGGGATGTCTTTTCATAGTTAGCATAATTGATGTATTCTTTTATGGCCTTTGGATCATTGAAGAGTTGCTCTTTTATCTTTCTGAAAATTCTCATTGTGGAGGGGTTGCTTGAAGAAGCCATTAGAGTAGAGAGTAGAGAGCTTGAAGTTTTGAAGAGAGAGTTTGAATTTGAAAGTGAAAGTGAAAAGATGTGATAAAAGACAGTAAATAAATAGATTCTCAAAGGGCATATTCTCTGGTCAAAAGGTAGCTTTTCAGAGAATTGAATGAACTGAAAAGGTAGAGGAAAATTCAACCATTTGAATTCAAATTTTGAATTTCAAATTCTGTATCCATGTCGACATCATGGTAGGGATCATGTCGACATGTGCCTTTGAATTTCCATGATTATTTTTCTTAAGCATTCTAATATATATATATATATATATATATTTATTATTTTTAATGTCTATATATATCTGGAATATTACTAGAATTATACATAAAATATTATGATACTATTAAAAATAAAAATAAAAATAAAAATAATAAAATAATAAAAAATAGAAAATAAAAATTTAAAATTCAAACAACATACCAATTCAAAATCAATCAACCAAGCATCCAATTCTAAGTATGCAATTTCAACCAATTATATTGTAAATGTGTACCTTTTTCTGCGTCCGTTTCTCCGAATTCGTCGGAGTCGTGAACTGCCGTGAAACACATATTTGAATTATCTGTCTTCTGATCGTCATCGCTTGAGGACGAGTTTGAGTCATCTAGAGTAGCAGTAAGTGCACGTTTTCATTTCTTTATGGAATCATGTTTATAGGAAGATTTTGTTTATCTGGATACGGACAGTCTCTTTTGATAAGGCCTGGTTCGTCACAGTTGAAACATTTGATATTGTTTGGCACTACATTCTGATTTTGAGAGTTCTTATAGTTGTTTCCCTTGAGATTATTCATCTTTCTGTATTTCAGAAATTTTTGAAAATTCTTGGTCATAAGGGCTATCTCTTCATCATTATCGCTGTTTGAGTCTGATCCATCGGTCAATGCATTGAATGCCATTGATTTCTTTTCAGATGCTTTTCTTTCTCTTCTCTAAATCATTTGGACTTCAAATGACATTAGATTTCCAATTAATTCTTCTATCTTTAAGGTATCGATGTCATTTGCCTCTTCAATCGCAAATGTCGACATGCCAAAGGAAATTTTAATGATTTGTTTTTCTTTGAAAATAACTTCTATCTTATATTAAAACTATTTTAAAATTTATAAATATACTTAACTATAGTTAAAATACATAAGTAAATATAGAGAATAATATTTTGGTATATATTAAATTTTACTATAATTTTATATTTAAATCTAAGTATAAATATTAAATATATTATTATTAACAGATAGTTTAAAACTAAGGATAATTTGATTTTGAAAATAAGGTTATTCTGAGGCTAAAAGTATTGAAACCAGGATAGATGTTTTTGGTTCTTTTAAAACGAAGATTTTGAAAACATTATGAAAACAAGATACAATTTTGTTAAACATTTTGAATAAAAGTTAGCGGATACAAAACAATGTTCCACTAGATTTTTCGTAAGCTCCATCCTACTTAGGGTTTCAGCCCTTTAACAGGCTCGAAATGGATTCCATTCCACGAATAAATTGGATTTTAAGATTCCAGTGCTTTTCTAGGAGTTTTAACAAAATTCCTAATTAAATTACTTATCTTGAAATCTTGAACTCTTGATAATCTTGATACTCATGAGTTTTCAATCTTGATATCTTCAGTCTTGAATATCTATATCGTACATTCTTCATTCTTGGTACCTGCATGGTTAAATCTTACATATACATATATATCTAAACTATAATGTTATTATTTATATTTTATAATCCTATTCTAAGGTTGTTGTCATCAAAACCATCATCTCAAGGACTAACACCATAAACTATCCAATTACAAAATGTGCATAAAAATGCACCGTTTGAATTAACAAGGGATATACCAAAAAGAGAAAGAGGCGTGTAAGATATGCATATTATTATCCATAGTTTACACTATTTATTTCTATAAAGGAAAAGAAATAATTCCTCGTAATTTTATAAGAGGCAAAGATCTCACTTTTAACTAATTTATGAAAAGATGGAACGAAAATCCTTTTTGAAAGGATAGTGCTGATAAATTATACATGGAAAGGAATGTTCTTGTTTAGGAATTAGTAATTAGAAATAAAAAAAATACATATAAGTATACCGTGCTTACCGATAATTTATATAAATAGCATAATTTATGACAATATTCACATTAATTATTAACAGTGTAGTAATTATAGAACTAGGATTTATGGACATTAAATACAGATTTAATGGGCTATAAATTTGTAACTAATAGAGATTTAAAAGGAATTAAATAAGACCGATCATGGATTTGATTATGACATTTAAAAGGATGCGAAATTTATCCCATAATATTAACCGAAATAATAGATGGAGCACATTTATCAGAAACTAAGAAGGAGAATTAAGGAAGGTGGGTGCTAGTGGAAGAACATCATATTAATTTAGTAAGGAGTGTTAGGACCACAACATCATTAACACCAGTTGATGATAAATGAAAGCTTCCACCAAAATTTTCTTTTAGAGTTTTTGGATTGTAATCGCTAGTCATCACCCTTAGGTTATTAAAAGGCATACGATATGGTATAATATATGTTCCTGTTTTATCATTGGGTTGATTTTACGGATGTAGTTAGACTGCTGGATAAATATATACATATTGAGAAATAACGTAAGTAACGAAACTTCATAAGGGTATTTAACAGCGATAAACTATAGATAAGACTGGAAGTTAATGAGGAAATTGGATTAGTAACAGGGAATAAAGAATGCATCAATCCCAACAAACTTAGGATTTTGGGAATTTTTTTTATCTTGTGGAGTGTCACCATTTAACAACTATTCACCCTAAAGGAGATAAGATGTATATGAATATAAAGAGAATTTTCTATTGACCTCGGATGAAGAAATGGTTTGTTGAATTTGTTTTCAAATGTTTGACGTGCTAAAGGATAAAGGCTGAGTAGGGAAAACCCAAAGGATTGCTATTGCCATAGGAGATTCCGACTTGGTATATCGATGGACTTCATAGATGGGTTGCCTAGGAGCCATAACAGCAATGATATTATTAGGATATAGTAGAAAGGCTCACTAAAAAGCACTTATTTAATCCTGTTAGAAGTAATAGGACCGCAGCATCTTTAGCGCAATTTTTTATCAAAAAGTTGGTTCGACTTCATAGAATTCTGATTAGCAATTTTAGTGATAGGGACTCCTTATTTACTAGCGAATTTTTAAGGAGTTTGCATACAGCTTTAGAAACTTCATTGAATCTTATCACTGCTTACCACCCACAAACCAATGAGCAATCTGAAAAGTTGAATAAGATCTTTGAAGTTTTGTTGAGAGCTTCCATCCTGGACTTTGGAAGCTGCACTTACCTTTAGTCTGATTCTCATATAATAATGTCACCAAGCGATGATTGGTATGGAACCTTTTGAGGTGCTCTATAGGAGGCCATGCAAGTCACCCAATTGTTGGTGGGAAACCACCAATCAAATTTTACTCAGATTAGATTTAATACGCAAGACTTCAAAAAAAGGTAGAATTGATTAGGCACCGAATGAAGGTAGCATAGGAGCGTCAGAAATCGTACGTGGATAAGAGAAGAAAAGAGTTAGAGTTTGAAGTAGGGTACATGGTGTTTGTTAAAGTTTCCCTGCTTAAGAAGGTCATGAGATTTGAAAAGTCGGGAAAGTTTGCACAAAAATTTGTTGGGCCTTTCCCAATTTTGGAAAGAATAGGAAGACTTGCTTATCGTGAGGAGCTACCAAATAAATTGGCGGAAGTCTGTAATGTTTTTACCGTTTCATACTTGAGGAAATGCCTTCATAGCATAGCCACTACGGTAGAGCCTGATCAATTAGGGGACATTGAGACAGAGCTAGTATCATTCCGTATCACCGCATACATTGTGGAGCTCGGAACTAGAAAGCTCTGCAATAAAGTAACTACGATGGTTCGAGTACAGTGGGGGAAAATTTGGTGGAAAAAGAGGACATTTGATCCCGAGCTTTTCTCTGGCAAACTTTCTCCGTCAAAATTAGTTTTAGGTTGCATCATGGTTGCAAGATTTGATGGTAGGATATGGCTGCCATACTTTTCACTATTGCTTTGACACTCATATAGCAAACTTTTTGCATTTTTAGGATGTTGCATATATGTTTATATGTCTTGACACTTGCATTCACGCTAGGATTGAGCTCACATGTAGTATGTCTGCATACATAATCACATAGCATTTTTGATTGAGTAAATGGTTGTGTAGATAACTTAGTTGTATAACGTGGATGCTTAGTGTGTATTACACTGTCTGTTCCTTAATGATTTTGGGGACGTAATCCTTTTAAGAAGGGGAGAATGTAACATACCTTAAAACTAACATAAAGTTAACTAATAAGAAAAGAATTAATTAATAAATTAATAATAAGACTAAAAATGGAAGTTTTATAAATGTCATAATTTAACAACGAAATTTATGTCGTTCCCTTCATGATAGTTTTCTGATCAATTTTCATACATAATGTTTTGAAAACGGAGCTCAAACGAAAAGGTTTGGTATGTATGACCTTTTTTTGGATTGAATTTTTTTTAGTGGAATTCAAATAAAAAAGTAGTTGTTAAATTTATAATTTAAAAGATAATAGTAATTAGACTTAGGGGTAAGTAAACGTTAAACGTATGTTTAGAAAATACTCTGTTTTCTAATAAGAAATTTTAGATGTTTATTATTCAATTTCTAATCTTTTTCTTCTCCATATCCTAATGGAAGAGATTTGGAAAGAGATTTAACAAGCGGGTGTAAACAAATCCAAGAAAAAGAGCTGGGAATCAACTGTGAATGGAAATCTTATTCTTTCTTATTTTAGTAATGCCTTCGGGGAATTTTTTTTAACGAAACCATCACATTAAAACCCCAAAATTCCCCTAAAGCAAAATATCAAATCTCAAATTAGAATCTCAACTATTCTATTTTAAAATAATGAAATTGTTGTAAGTATTGCAATTTTAATGTTTTACATTCTATTCCACTTCTTATCTTTTTCTTTGGTTCCGATTAGGGGTTGTGAAAATAATAAATTAAAAAAATGGTGTGAGAGGTACAGATTCTTTTATTCATCGTCTGCACTGCCTATTTCTGTAATTTATATAGAAATTCTCCTTTACAATTTTATACAAGGAAGTTGAATAGAGCATAAAAGTATTTGAATTTAAGTTTCTATTTATGTTTATTTCATCTGTTAGTATAAAATAAGTTTGGTACATAATCTATTTTATACAAGTCTGTTAATTGAATTGTGAATATTGGATATACTTTGTTGATATGGAATTGAACTTGTACAATTTTGAAGTTTTGACATTTAAACGTTAGTTTAGGGCGCAATCTTCGCACGCTTGGAAATATTGTAGGTGCGTGTGTGTGTATTTCAAATGACATATAATTATAACATATTAATTACATAGTTAATAGTCTACTGATTATCATTAAATCCTTATTAGGAAAGTAGTTCATTGTAAAAGCAAAATAAGGGGTTTTTTATAAGGCCTTGATATGGAATGCTGTGGGAGTGCAATAATATGTTAAAATAGTGTTATAGAATATGACTAAGTTATGAGAATGCAAGATCAATTAAAAGCATACAGAAGTCTGTTCAGCTAATCTGGCTACCAGCAGTGCGACTTTGGGCCCGATGTGAGACATCATATAATACATACCCACGAAGAATGCTAGATTAGTCCCAAATATAGGATAAACCTACCCAACTAATCTGGCTATCAATACTTATGAATTGTTGGACTAATGTGAGAGGTCAAGTTTAGGTTATGAGTCACAATACGAAGGACAAGCTTTAGGATTGAAAGTATTAAGTGGCTGATTGAGGACCCGCCTCTGCCCTATGTAGCAAGTATTAAATGGTTAGAATTAGTGATTAGGCATGGTAGAGGATATCTCGAGAAAGGCCTTCTTCGGTTTGAAGTATTAAGTGCCTATTGTAGGGTTCGCCTCTCCCATAAAAAGAAGTACTAAGTGGTCTAAAGACATTCCATGCAATGTCTGCTACATTGTATCAGAGAGGAGTCTGCCTTGGGATAGTATTAAATGAGGGGGGCCTACCTTGAATGAGGTATTAAATGTTTAGAGTCTTCATAGTTCCCATTAAAAAGATATTAAGTGACATTGATACTATATCTTACATGATAGGAAATTATTGAGGATAGATGCGTAGTGAATGGAATGTCTTTAGCCAATAGTTGAAGATGAGTTATCGGGTTGAAAAAAGGTAATGGTTATGGGATTTGACCGGAAAAGCCTTAAAGTTTATAGTTGGAAAACTTTTAGTATAGTTAGGATGCATAAGACATATTTTTATTTACATTATGCTTCTCAAGTACTATTATAGAAAGGATTGCAAATTTTATTCACCAAACATTGTTGTTCAGACTCCCTCCTTATTACAAAACAAGTTAGGAAAGATGATGTGAAATTTTAGAGATGGTGGTAGGGACGTAGACTTGTGGCAGTTACTTATATATCTGTTTATGTTTGTTCTATGTTTTTGATGTACCCATTAAGAGATGATGTATTTCGAAATATTGTACAATAGATATTTGCTATTGTTATGTGGATTATGTTGTATATTTTTGGAACTGGAATTTTTAAATAAATGGGTACTATTTGATATTATATTTTATCCTTCTGCTATGAGACTCTGATGGATGGGTAGATAGCTATTTATATTATTCTTTAAAACAATTTTACCAGCTAACATCCAGGTTTGGAATAGGTCTAAAGTTCGATGGGCCTATTTTTGGATCGAAAATTATGCGTGTTGTGACAATCTAAATAACGTTTAGGTTAAATTCAACTACAACAACAAAGAATATATCTGGAAGAGGCTTAAGCAAAAAGAATTGAAAGTGGTCGACAATAAAATAATGAACAAAGAGTGTGCACATAGGTAACTTACCATGATATTATGCTCTCAAATCCTCCCAAAAACCAAAGAATCCCCATCCATACCAACAAAGATTGATGAACTCTTACAACTCTACCCTGAAATTACTTGTATCAAACCTCTGTTACCCCAAGAAGATTGCATGATCACAAAATTCGATTACTCATAGACTCCAAGATAGCATGTCACATACCATATAGACATCTCTACCATATAAAGAATGAACTAGAGAAAATTATAGGAATCCGGCATCATTAGGCATAGTTGTAGTTTATACTCTTTCATGGTTGTAAGGTTAGAAAGAAATATGGAAGTAGGAGACTTTTCTTTGATTATAGAACCCAAAAATCTCAGACAATAACATATAAGTTTCCAATTCCCTTGATAGATGATCTCTTTGATGAACTCCATGGGCCATGATATGTCTCCAAGCTAGATCTCTTTTTTGGTTCCCATCAAATCTAGATGCATGAATCTGACATCTTTAAGACTGCATTTGAAACCCACAGTGAGCATTATGAGTTCATAGTAATGACACCTGGGTTAGTTAATGCTCCCTCCACTTTCCAAGCTCTTATAAATGACATATTTAGACCTTACTTGAGGAGATTTGTGTTAGTTTCTTTAATGATATACTAGTAAAAACAATATATGGTCAGTGCATATAGACCTCTCCAATTAAATTTTAAAGTTTTAAAGCATAACCAGTTGGTGTTCAAATTGTCCAGTGCAATTTTTCTAAAGAATCCATTGAATATTAGGCATGTTATTCCATCAGAGGAATAGCTGTGGCCCTTGGCAAAGTATAAGAAATCTTGGATTACCCATTGGTAAACAAAATTGAAAGCATTAAGGGGATTTCTAGGTTCAATAAGCTACTATAGAAAATTCATTAGAAGCTATGGGTCAATTACAAGACAATTGACATATATCCTGAAGAAGAATACATTCATATGGAGTGATAAAGGAAGACAAGCTTTTGAGCAACTCAAGCAATGCTTAATTAACCCCGTAATGTTGGCCATGCTTGATTTTAATCAACCTTTCATGTTGGAGTATGATGCTAGTGATCAGGGAATAGGAGTAGTTTTTGCACAAAATGGCAACCCTACAGCATTTTTAAGCAAAGCCTTGAATGGTAGAATTTTAACACTATCCACATGTATTAATTGCAATTATCATAGCTACCAAGAAGTCGGCACAATATTTAATAAGTAGACAATTTATTATAAAAGCTAACTATCTAAGCTTAAAGTATTTGTGATCAAGCTACATACGCATATAAAAAAATAGCTAGCCAAGCCACATGGATTTGGTTACAAAGTGGAGTATAAAAGTGTTTAGTAAAATTTAAGTAGATTCTTTATCAAGAAAGAAAAACTACTCAGTTGAAGTGTGTAAATGGAAGCTGGCTCAGTGGTGCAAACTCCTTAGCTATAAGAACTAAAGAATACCCTTCAAGCTTCCACTTGGTATCAACAGTAGGGGATAAAAATCCATAGAAAATGACTCCCAGAAAATAAATAAAAAATAGTAGATAACCTAATACTTCATGAAGGCAAGATTCTAATTAACCGTCATCTAGAGACCTTAACGCAACAGTTAATTAAGGAACACTGTTCCACCCACCTTTAAGAGGTAATTTTGAAATCAAAGAAATCTTAAAAAGGTTAAAGCGAGTTTTTTATTGGAAAAAAATAAAGAAAAACGTAGAGCACTTTTTCAAAGTTTGTGATGATTATCGATGGTAGAAAAGTGAAAACTTACTTATCTTGGCCTCTTGCAGCCTCTACCTATTCCTAAAAAAAAGTAGGTAGATATTTCCATGGATTTTATAACACGCCTACCTAACATTCAAAAGTACATAATTATCTTTGTAGTGGTTGATAGACTGAGCACATATGCCCATTTATTTCCTTTCAACTATCCATACACTACTTAGGAGGTAGCTTGTATTTTATTGAATCAAGTCTTTAAGTTGCATAGCATGACCAGAACGATAGTAAGTGATAAGGGTTGCTTTTCTCACTAATAATTTTTGGGAAGAAACATTTAAATTAAAGGGATCAGTTTGAAGCTTTGTTTAGCTTACCATCCTCAATGTGATGACCAAACCGAGGTGGTTAATAATGTTTTGGAAAGGTATTTGAGGTGCTTTTTGTGTCGTACACCCCAAAAGTGGTCAAGTGGTTAACATTGGATGAATACTGGTATAACACCACATGGAAGACTCCAACTAATATTACTCTATTTAAAGTAGTTTATGGGATTGATCCTGCTAACGTTTTATCCTATGAAACCAACATGGCCAAGGTGGAGCAGGTGGAAGACGAATTGTATACTAGAAACATCATGTCAGAATTCTTGAAGGATGGTTTAAATCTAGCATAGGAAAGGATGAAAACTTATGTAGAAAGGAGAATATTAGATAAGAGTTTGAAGTATGGGACTGGTATTTTTAAAATTTAGCCTTATAAACAAATAATAGCCAAAAACCAGAAAATGTGCAAGACCTCTTAAATTTTATGGACCTATAAGATGGAAGAAGAGATTGGAAAGGCCACCTACAAACCGCAACTACCTATCCAAGCAAAAATACAACATGTGTTTCTTGTTTCACAATTGAAGAAGAAAGTGGGAAATGATGTTGTGGTACTAGAAGTGCACCTTGATTTGAAGAGGAAGTAATGGAGTAATTTGAAATGACTCCGGATAGAAGACTGATGCCTAAAAATAATGATGCAGTGGTCCGGATCTTGGTTAAATCAAATAAACAGTCAGAGGAGAGGCACCAAGGGAAGATTATTGGACATTTTTCATAAGATTCCCTACTCTAAACCTTGAGACAATGTCTATTTTTGAAGGGGAGGGGTGATGTAACAACCAGGCTATGATATCCTTGATGACAAGCTCCATAAGTGATGAAAACTCAACTTTCGGCCAGATTCGTCAAAAATCACTAGTTCATCAGAGGTGATAGCTGAAGGTGTCATAAGTAGTGATGATCCTACAGAATAGTTATGGTCAGGGTTGGAAAGAATAATAATGTATCGGTGTGTGCATGTGTGTGCATGATGTGCATGCACACATTGATACATGATGTTTCAGGCAGTAGTAGTTGTTTTCTTTGTATGAATGTAATCTTTTGTAAAGTGGGATATGTATGAAATTGGGTTGTGAACCAGTCTAGGGTAATTGATGAGTGATTGCATGGGTATGCATATAAATACCATGCATATGAAATGATGTGTGTTTGAATGAATTAAAAAGCACTTTTTGTCTTTATATTATTCTCTTATATTCTTTCAGCACCTCGTTATCTTGTTTCCACCTTACCCGATCATCTTTTCTTGTCATTTTTGTGCCAAACATATTACTTCTCCATATTCTGTTTCCCTTACCAGCTACTTCTTCTTAAATTTTCTTCTTGCCATTAAATCTACTTCTTCCCTATCTTGGAAACCCTTCTCTTTACTGACATTAACACATTGATTATCATGAAGAAGGTTATTGATCAATAAGATTCTTCCACACTGTGTACCATAATTATTCTTATATTACTTATTTGATTTAGTAATGAGCAATTTGAAGAGTATCGTTGTGACCATTATGACTATGTATGTGTTGATGTAATGACTCTAATTTTGACTAACATTATTTAGAATATTTAATTAGATGAATTAAATAAAATAATGTAAAGAGATAAGGAAATTGAAATCTTGTAACTAAGTTTAGGCTGTGCCTTAGTTAATAAACCAATTAGAGAAATAAAAGTTAGAATAAGTAAGAGGAATATGACATTGGTAATATAGGAATAGCCCTCATTCTTACCCCTAAACCCCTCTATTTTCATTTCCTTTATTCATTTAAACATATACAAACTAAACATAGAGGATGCCCATAGTTAAGGGGAAACATGAAGGAAATTAAAAGGTTAAGTAATCAAAGCTAAAAGGAATCAAATCTACACCAAATCTCATCTTTTTCATCGAAATCAAGGTGAATAATGAATATACATCTCATGATTTTGATTATGCTTCGGTTTCAAGTATAAACCCATTTCTTGTGCAAGTATCATGCTATGTTTTAGTGGTTTGAATGATTATATTCTTGTTGATGATTTTTTTAGAATTTAAATAGGAAATTTATTGATATGTTTGAGTTGGAAAACTTATCATATGATACCAGAATGACTTGAGATTTTGATCTGATGTTAGAAATATCGTTTTTTAGAAATGGGTTTTTAATTTCATAATTTTTCAAGCAAGAATGGATTTTATATGATTTTTCTAAGTAAAAAGGTTGGTGAATTTTGGGTTTTGATTATTAGAAATAATTAATATAAGTTTTTGGTCCAGAAATTTTTATATGTTGAGGAGTATAGATAAATTGAATTATTATGATTTCTGGGTATTTTTCCTAAGTGTTTTGGAATGATAAATAAATTATTAAGTCTAAAGGGCTTATTTTTTTAATTAAAATGTTTATAATATGGTTTAAATTGTAAAAAATAATTAGCATCGAAAATTATGGCATGCAGCAGCTTTCAGTAAAGGAATTTGATAAATTTTAGATAGCCAATAAGTTTTTAACAATATAGAGGTTTGGTGAAAAGAAACAACTATTTATAGTAATATTGAAGCTTGTAAGTTATTTACAAATCCGCCATGTCAACATTGTCCATGTCGAGCCATATCTCATTACATCTCAGAATCATCGATGCGGAACAGACCAAGACATATGACGTCAATGAGCTTGGCATGAAATGATTGGGTTTGAACCTCGTCGAGGCTGAAGTAATAAAGATGTAGAGATAGGACTCGAGATGGTCAAGTCGATGCATATGATGTCGCGTTTTGTACTAGCGCATGCCATATTTTATACAAAGCAGCATATTGCCACTTATATTCTATAGGATCACCAATTTTTTTAACCTTGATATCGATCTGTTATGCTAATGACTCCAATTATTTGGCCTCGCGGACCCAAATGGTCATCAAGCCTAACCCATGCTACATTTAACTTGTCATCGAGCCTAACTCTTGCCACTTTTTGACTTGTCATCGAGTTAGTACTATGTCGCTTTTAATATTTTTTTCGAGCTTAGTCAATTCCTTTAACTAGTCTTCGAGCGTAGCCTATGTTTTTATAGTCATCGAGCTTAATCCATAATCTATATTGTATACCCTCGATGTGGTATTGATAGCAATGTTTTGGGAGCCACTGAAGTTCAATTTTATAGTTTATCATTATAATTTATGAAGTAATAACATTGACATCATCCTCGTATATTTTTCAAATAAAATACTTTGACATGCTTTTAAATGGGCAAAGATATTTAATGGCGATGACGTCGCCAAGTTTTTTAATTGTAAAGGTATTACATAGTTTTGGCCTAATAGCCTAAATTTTGAGAATGTCAAAGACCCTAATGATTTTAAGTTATCATCAACAATGTTTTGTAAAGCATATATTATGGCATAAGTATTTTGAGTAAAGTAAAGGACCAATGCTTGCTTGTTGTAAGAGTGATTTCAAGGGTATCATTCATAAAATTTTCTTTAAAGAAATATGGACAGGGTAGTTAACCCATAATTTAACTAAAAGAACGACTCAAGATTAAAAAACTAGATGAGATTGATGTATGGTCACACTCTGTACTTTAGCTAGTAGCCCCTAGTTAATATAAGTCCAAAATTCCAATGTGTAGGGCTTTGTCATGGATAAGACTAAAAGAAGGTTACACACAGAAAGGAATACATAGAGTAGAGATAGGTTATTAGTGAGTCCACAAAACCAATAGGATCAGCTGACCATAGAAGTAGTAAGTTACGGACATACCGTCTAGTTTTTCACTGATAGCTAGTTAAAAAATTCATTATGTTTGGTAGGCTTAAGTCAGCCATAGGTTCATAGTCAACCTGAAAAAACTATGATGTTGGGACAGACAGTCCAATAATTACCTATTTTGTATGCATACATGTTATTGTATATTGTTCATCATAATCATTTTGGTTGCAGGATTTTGATTGCAAAAGATATGCTTTTAAAGGATATTAGTGAGAGGAAATCTGTTCCGCTAGACGATGTGTCTTATTGAATATCAATAAATTAAGATGTCATGTTATTATTCACACCAGGCTTTATGTTTGACTCAAAGTTTATGTTTTCTCCTTAAACTCTCAGGTGCTCAAAATTTAATTTTAGTAGGTTGAGAGTTATGGTTTTAGGTTTAGTAGGTTTTGGGGTATAAAGCATCTAAAAACATGCATGAGGCGGATGTAGCTATGTAGGAGATTATCTATTTATCTATTTCGCTGTGATTGAATATTGTATGTAATTGTAGATGTTATAACTATTTATTTAGTAACTCTGATCATCCAAGAGGGCATGTTCATATGTCGCGCTTGGCGTATTTTGGAGTAATTATATTTATCTATTCATATGTCGCTCTTGGCATATTTTGGAGTAATTATATTTATCTGAACATAGGCAACCTTATGGGATTATGTACTAAATATTAAACGCTGATTTGAAATGTGATCAAAAAAGTTGTTATGAAATTGTGTTTGAAATATTTCATATTCTTGTACTTCTGATATTATGGATACCATTAACATTACCGCATTTTGTCACAAGAAATTAATACAATAGATGACATCAGCATCTGTAGTGGTTAGTTTCGGGCCTTAGAATGGGGATGTTACAGTTGAGGATAGGGAAATCTGCTTATGGTCCCTCACTACCTCTAATGAGTTTGAATGAGAGTGAAGTGTTTAAGCCTTTGGGGAAGAAAGATGAATACAGTTTTAGGTGATATTTTCATCATTACCATCCAAGAATCTTGACCCTGAGAGACAAAGGCAATAAGGATGGAACTGCTAATAAGGATGTAGAGCTACTGCTAATCATTATGAGGTTAGTCATAATAAGGAGTTTACCAGCATACCACCTTTTTCGATATTGTTACTAAAGGCGATTTGCGTTGTGTTGTGGCGGAATTGAATGCTTGGTTTGCTACATAATAACAGGCTATTATGAAAGAGTTAAGCAGTTAAAATGAAGATTGCAATCAAGATAATATAGAAGTTGATAGAGTTAAAGGTTGCCATAGGGGAAATTATGTAATTTATTACGTAGCTCGACTTTAATAAAAGAATATGAAATTTTAGTGGATCGTATATACATGGCCAAACTAATAAAGTATATGTAAACTAAATAGCAGTAATAATGTAAAGTAAATAAAACTAGCACACTAGGGTTTTTATACTAATTCGAAGCACCGTCCTATGTCTAGTCCTAGAATCTCTATTCTGCCTCTTCACTAGCTAACACCTTCGCTGCATCCGAAGGAATAGGTTTACATAATGCCCGAGCCATCAAACATGTCTTTTCACTACCTCAAAAAAAAACTATCTTCGACAATAGTTGTCGTGGATGGGATGATGATATGTGTGATAACCTAATCTATATTACAAGAGAATGGATCTTAGGGCTATTTTACACCAGAGGAGGTGCACAGTCTATTTAAACTTTTCATCAATATACTTGCAGATTTCAAACTTTATCACATAAAATTCAAACATAGGTAATTTTATAATCATAAAACAATTAGATAATAGTAACCAAATGTAGTAAAAGTAAAGATAAGGAAGACACCAAGAATTTTATATTGGTTCAGTTTCCCAATCTTACATCAAATCATGTACCCCATGTAGAAGTTCACTAATCAGGTCTTGACTTTAAATTGGTTGGAAGAAACACTCTTTGCACCTCTTGACTTTGACTCAGGTGGCAATAATACCTACTGGAGTTTGACTTAGGTAACCAACACACCTTCTAGACTTTAACTCGGGTAACCAGAATATCCATCCTATCTTTGACTTAGGAGGCAGGAAAAATCCCTTTATAATCTCATCTTAACTTTCACTCGAGTGGTTAAGAATACCCTTTTACAAGTAGTAGTACTAAACTACCAAAATCAAATCTTTCAATCACAATTTCAAGTAGTTTGTTGATACAATTTCCTATAGACCTTCAGTAATGGAATATCATTGCTTTTGAATAGATTGTACCAAAGATTAGAGAGTTAATGGTGTAGAACAAAAGTGACTCTTCATTAATCTTTTGAATGAATATAAAGAAAGAGAGTTCATGTAAAAATCAGCAGCACTTCATTGAAATCTTAAAGGGAATGAGAGAGAAGAGAGAGATAAAGAAACTAGTTAGAATTTTTGTTAAATTTCGAAATCAAAGGACTTTGAATAGAGATTGAAGAGTTGCATCCATTCGCAAAAGTATGATGCCAAAAGTTGCTCCTTTTGAAAATTTAAAAAACTCCTCAACGATCTATATGTCGACACACAAATTCTTGGTATGTTGACATATATAAATATATTATTTCAAAATATACTTTGGTATAAAAATTCTATAAAAGTTTATTTTATAATTGAATTAAATATTATTCTTTTTTTAAACATTTTGAGTGGAAAAATAATTTTTGAAGTGAAGATAATCAAAGATATGATACTACTTCGATCTTTAACATTTAATCCAAGAATCGATGAAATACGAACATAAATGTCTTGAGCTCTTCATGTTTTTATTCTTGAATTCTTCAAAACTCACGAGTCCTCGGATATATCTCGATCAACTCGCGATTTATATAAATCAATTCTTTAAGCTTTCATTTAATTAACACTTATATAAACATGTTAAATATTCCTGATAGCTTGCAGAATATACTATAGAACTCGAGAAAACATAAGTAACCATATTTATATGGTTATTATCATCAAAATCAATACCTCGGGCATTAACATTTGTGTTCGAATACACTGATTTGCCATTGGGTACAAGAGTCCTAAAAGAGTCCAAATACACTTATATGGAAAAGTCTATACATTTATATAGTTGGCTCCACCGGTGGATCAATGTATAGAATTTTCCAGAAACCTAAAGTTATATAAAAGAGGCTTTAAAAATATATAAAAATTTTGGAAAAATATTAAAAAATATTTTTAGCAAGTTTAAAGTCTTAAAAGACTATGGTGAGATTCTTGTGAGTTTTAACAAAATTTATCTAAGATAACGGACTCATATTGTTAAAGTCAGCATAAAATTTTCCTTCATCCGTACTCCTTCAAGATAGCAAGCAATCTACTTCAGTATGAGTTCTGTTGATATTTCATCTCTTATTTTTCTGCTGTAACTAATGTATGGAGTTGTCGTCATCAAATCCAGGAAATCTTGCTCTAACATTGTCCCTCTTTTTGATGATGACAACTCGCTTATGCATTCATGCACACATAAACGATGTATAACGTTCTATCATGAAATACTCCTCCTGAATGTATGCATGTATATAAATATTCTCCCCCTTTGTCATCATAAAAAGACAAAATAGATATCAATACTCCAAAATGCATATCATATACAAAGAACATAGTGATAGAATGAAAATCATATCGAAAAGCACAAAACACAAACATTGAACATATTCACAAAAGGAAAGTACATAAGAATATGAATAAACAGAACTCGCAACAAAGTGTCAAGGTGTGCAAAAATAAAACAGAATGTCATAGTATGTAAACACAACACCAAACAGAGTGTCAAACTAAATGTCAAACAGAATGCAAATGAACGGAAACAAAAATACAATATCTGGAGCAATATAGCAGTCCAAGCTCTAATAAGTCATAGTAGTGCTCCATTGTGGTAGAATAGTACTCCATAAAAGTATACGACGGTGAATCCATGCTAGAGGTCGAGCGAGAGATCCAAATGCATGGCTATGTCCAGCTAAAGGTCTAGGACCTCGAGTAGTAGCCCCATCCTAGCAAGTCCTATAGGATGGCGAATGATGGTCTAGGCACGTCATTGCTTTGAGCAATGGCATGTAGATTATGTATTAATGGTTGCGAAAATAACATCTCGTCTAAAAAGAGTGGAGGCTGCTGGGCGCTATTCTCGCTACTCGTACCATGCCTGCTCTCTTTAGTGCGGAAAGAACCACATAGTTATATTAGTAAATATCTAGTAAGGCCCAACTCATTTTTCTACTCTTTCTTCTCCTCCATAACCATCTAAATGATCCAATCTTGCCTTTCAAGCGCATAAATAATATGATCTCCCCTAGAAGGAGAAGGTGGCTATGGAGAGGTCTAATAATGTATAGAGGAAGGGATATCTGGTTGTACTGGATAATAAATAGGTCTCTCAACATGAATGTCAGGAAATTAGCATGAATTTCTATAGCTATAAGAATTTTGGCATCTAAAATAGACTATAGTGATGTTGGACGGAAGTCTCATCTTTGAGAGGAACATCAAAGTGCTGAAGTATATTAGTGATAAGATTCTCGTATGGGTTGTATTTCCTTCTTTCTCCCGATCTATTTCCATTCATATTATTCATTATAGTATGAGCTCAGTTGTCTCTAATATCCCTAAGTATGGCATATAAGACTTTAGGAACTAGGGGCAAATCTCATTAAAATTTCTACTTTTAGGAATCAAATTTTATTGAAGAATGCGAAAAACAATTCGAGTGAAGTTGAAGGGATTTGATATGGTCCAATTTCCTTTTTGCCTTTTTAGAATTTGTCGCATTATATTTTAATTACCCATTCGAAATTTTCTAAACTAACCCCTTTGAAATTCCCAAAATAGCACCCAATAATACTCCTTCGTTAACTCAATAACTACCCCTTTTACGCTAGTACAAATCCATTATTGTAACGACCCCACCACAATGTCCATATTATTAAAGAACATTATAAATAATGTTGTCTAATAATACGGAGAATACAGCTTGCTAAAGGCGACTGACTGTGAATATATCTTTAAACTAATAATGACACGTGATACTTATGGTTTTTCTTAATTTCTAGAATAAAATTTGACGTTTGGAGTCTTGGTCCAAAGTAATAATCACAACGGTTTTTCAAGATCAGAACAGTATATTATATAAACAATAATCAAAGATCACAGTGGAATAATAAACATCAGATACATATACAAATTGAGTCTATAAAATAGAACACCAGACTTACACAATATACATCCGATACAAATCTCTAAACTCAATTATACATCTCATAACCACACACAAAATCCTAAATGAGATAAACTAACAGTCAAAAGATTTATCTCCTTTCTAGCACAACCCGCCAAAGGTCAACCTGTCCTATACCTTGAAAAATTCTTGGCCTAACTAGTGCACTAAAATAGCACTTGGGTTAGACTATCTTTAAATATCCAAAAAGGTGAGAAGATGATATAACACAAGAATAAATGACATGTTGATAAATACAAATGTCCAATATATAACAAGTTACATAATAAATTTAACTTAGAATTTATCTCAAAGCAAAGAGTTATATATTTTGGTCATGAACAGTCACTAGTCACAAACTCACTAAATAAATTACAATATTCCTAACGCAAAGAAAGCAATTCCATACCATGGAAAACAAACAATTTTGGTATCACTCATACCGATCTGATACCAAAGATCGAGAATACAAATCTTAACATGATAACAAGGAACGGGGAGCACAGAATCTTAACATGACCACAAGGGTCGGGGAACACCAAATATCAATTGCTCAAGATTACGTGACAATCATGACTCGAAAACTCTGGATTATTCAATATTATTATATACATGTAAAAAAAATCCATGTGTATACCTCGTAACGATTTATCGATCCCACCGAACACCAAAAGATAGTAAACTCTAAAGTGTCTAATATTGTCACTTTTAGTAATCACAAGATCCTAACCAAAACATCCCATACCTCCTGGTAAAATTCAAGTATTTACTAGAAGCTTGTAAATCTTACACGCTATGGAAACCACTGGAAAACCTGAACTATACTCTCTTAAGGATCTATCGGTCCTACAGAATGCCGAAAGAGAATACAAATCTGAAGTGTTAAATACTTCTTAATAGCAATCATAAGAATTTAACCAAGGCATCCCATACTATCTAGTGAAATTCGAGTATTCGCTAATGGACTAGTAAGTTACACTCAAACATTCTATTTAATAAGTTGTACAATATTCGATTAAGCTTTACTCAAGAGTAATTTAAACCAATTGGTAACACTAAATCTTAGCGCTAGGTTGCCCCCCCAACATTTTGTTGGTAGTGAATTCTTTGACGGTGATTTTTCCAACGTCTAGAGCATAGATTTTAGTCATATGCAAGCATATATTTAACTACAACTTGATGTTAAAGGTGATAACTAGATGACGATACATAACCTAAGATATAATTAACTAAAGAACTTTGAGAACAAACAAATCATAGAATCAACTAATTATTAACAACAACATGCTTCCATTTAGAGATAGTAGTGTGAGGTAAAATCGGCTTTTTAGGCTTGAATTGATATAAGAGACCTGGTTTTCCCTGAGCTAATACCTTTCAGCTTCTACCTAGGTTAATTCTCAGAAATTACAGAGTAGAAGGAAATCAACATAAGAAAAATCTGAAATACAAGGCTCAATATACATAATAGGGGTTGGAGGAAATTACCTTTCTTCTATTCTTTAATTAGTGTACAAAGCCCCTTGATTTAATCTCGATTTGGGAATTTAATTTGATTTCTAGGGTTTTAGGATAGAAGAAGACAGGTTCAGGTTTTGGCTGCAGAGAAAAATGAGAAGGAAGTATACGTATATTCTCATATTCTCTTTAGCAATCACCCCTATATGAGCAAAAAGAATATGCTATTACCCAATAAGAAAAAGTGTTACTAATTTCTATTTTGTTATATCACTTATAAAACATCAATTTACTCTAAATAATATTTTGTTTATCATACTTAGATTTTTCCAAATTTCCTGAAACCAACGCAACAAGTTAAAAAAAATCCCATTTCTGTTAATTATGATATATCTTGTTCCATTAAATTTAACTTTTGAAAATAAAAGTTATTCTCATTATTTTTAATAAAATGAAATGAACTATTAATTGCAAATCTCATTTTAAAATAGTATATCCGAAATGCCACATTTAATTAATTGGTTTAATAAAATCTCAAACTTAAATTGAAACCCTATTTTAAGAAATGAAACTTATTCCTTAAAAAAATCAAATCTAATATTCTCAAAACGAAATCTAATTTTCAATTAAATTTGTCAAATCAAAAATTAAAATTAATTATCCATAATTGAACTTAATTAATTAGGTAATTAACAACATGGTTGTTATAGACTCCCACTTAAGAAAATTGCATCATCGCAATTTCCTTAGAGAAAGAAATCTATAAATTAATTTTCGAATTTCACAAACTTTCTCAACAAATTTTTTATTATAATTATTTACGAGCCAAAGGTTTAAAATAAAAGAAAACCCTTTTTAAATTCAATTCTTTCTAAATTTCATCCCTTAATTCCAAATTCTAATCATTATTTCCAACTTACTCTTTCCAAAATTTACATTTTTCCAAAGAATATAATCTAAATCATCAAATATATGGTTCCAATTCCTTCTCCCATAAATTTCTCATTTAAAATTCCAAAATTTAACGTCCATCTAATTTATAAAATGATATACACAATAAATCAAATTATCATATATTATTCATCTTAGCATATATTCTAAATTGAACATTCATAATTTACAAATATCAAGTAATAATATGATGTTGCCTTGCCATCCATTTATAGCAAATCACTTTGTTAAATGGCTACGATGTTTATCGTGGAATCAATGTGGCCTTGCCACTAATCTCTACTATTTTTAATGTTGGGTGGCTACATATGTCATTTAGATCACTTTTATAATTTTCATTAAAATTTACTAAACCACCAAAACACATACATATACTAGTAGATAAATTTCCTTTTAAATTTTCTTCCAAAAATATTTTTCCCAAAATTTTCACAAAAATCATTTACTTAATACTGTTACCAAAACTCTAATTAGTATTTCCTTTTAAAAACTATCACATTTGTATATGCTTCTTTATAAAATACTTTTTACTTCCAAAATTTATTTTCACAATTTGTTAATTTTTAACCTTTTATTAATTAAGATACATATATATAACAATTTAATTTCCTTCAACTTTAATATATACCAATTCTAGAATTTAAAATATTTTCCTTAATCTTATATCATTATGTAAAATAATATTAAGAGATGAAATTTTAATGATTTATTTCATCACTTGGGTGCAAAGTTGATGACATATAATATCAACATTGCCCTGCCATGCTCTCCATTTCTCATTATTTATTTGATGGATAAATTGTTATTTTGCATTAAAACCCAAATATTTTCCAAATTCCCAAATTAATTATTTCTCATGTCAAAATGCCTCATTTGATGCTTAGGAATTCCTATCGATAACATGGCGTGCCACATACCGATCAGAATCTTTAAACATTTTCTTTACAAGTCAATACAATAGATAATGACAAGTTTTTCTTAGTTGTATTTATTTTATTATCACTAGAATCCATCCATTAAATTTAAATAAATATAACCAAGCAATCAATTACTAACAACTAATCAACCCAAACTAATAGTCTTTTACAACAGAACAATTATATTCCTAAAATTCCACCGCGCAACTCTGATTAGATCTTAAACTTATTTACTCAAATTTTCCATATTCTCTATTCATAGGAAATTATTTACTTAAACCAATTTACTTCAATTGATCTCTTTTAACTTAATTTCCTAATAATGCAAAAGTAATTTCCAAACTCTAAAGGATTTTAACACCTTACTTTCCCAAAGTTCAATATCACAAATTCCAACTTAATTAGTTAAATTTTTAAATCAAATTACGCTCCAAATGATTATCCTGATAATCATTTTACATTCTTATCCCCATATAGATAATTAGGATAACTATCTACCATACACCCCATAGGACAGGACTCTAAGTCTCACTAGGTCTAGATCTGTGATATTATACGTTATAAGGTTCTGAGTCAGCTCTGATGCCCAACTATAACGACCCTACTACTATGCCCATATTGTTAAAGATCATTATAAATAATGTAACGACCCGTAAATTTCGATAATTAAAATTGGTTAAATTTATAAGATTTTGTAATTAAAATGTAGAAGAAATGAAAATCTTATAATTTATATTTGAGTGAATGTTAGAAATTAAATGTTGCAATGATAAATAAAAATAATTCTTGACAATTGGAATGAAATCCCAATAAAGAAATAGTGGAAAACATTTTAATTCGTTAATTTAATATGATTGTGTAATTAATACTGAAGAAACAAAATTGGAAATAGTATTAATGAAATAATAACTAAAATGAATTGAAACTGTATAAATGTAAGTTAATTGTTAATAACTTGGATGTAATTACAATAAGTGAGACAATTTAAAGGTTATAACTTGGTTACAAAATTTATTTACGGAAGTGGATGTAAATATGAATTAAGTAGTGAGATAATACATAGTTAACAGTAATTGAATAAAATCAACTTTATGTAAGAATTGTAACATTTGTTTGTGAATAGTGAATTCATATGTGTAATTAAAAGGTATGATAACGATGGTTATAAGTTACCTGTTTAATTGGTCTATTAAATTTAAATGGGGAATCAAGTACAATTGAATGAACTTTAATATTACATTTGCAAGTTTAAGACAATAACGGAGACTGTGAATGTAACAAAATGAATAAGAAATGCTAATTTTATTTATAAAGTAATAGTTGATGTAATAAAAGAATGGAACCTAGATGAAATGATTAATGTGATTTAAAATCTTAATTTGTGTGTGCATTAATTTAGAATGGGATATAAAAGGTAAATTAATAATTTAAAATGTTGATATTACCTTTAAGATGGTAAATTTATAATTGATTCGTAATAAGGAAAATAAGGAAAGATTCAAATGAATGGATTTATTTGGATAGCAATTGACAATTAATGAATTTATATAAAATAGTAAGTTTTAATTGACTAAATAAAAACCAATACTCTGGAAGTAACTATAATATTGGAGTGGAAATAATAAACTTATAAATATGTGATTAAGAATTTTGACAACAATTATTATGAGTTATATATATATTTAGTTCATTCAATTGAACTGGAAATAATTGCAATTAATCTGAATTAAATGTTAGGTTAATGTAATTTAGGATAATAATTGGAAATAACGCAATTTTTTTTCATAATATGATAATTAATGAATTGAATGAAAGGCCAATTAATGAAAATAAATGGGAACTTTGATTCGTGAGTAATAAAAGCTTATTAATGTGACTAAAAGTTAGCGTAACGATTATTGTATGTTACATATTTATGTAGAGTGTTAATTTACAATTGGAAATCAGTTGCAAAAATTTTAATGTAATATTACGTTAAGGTTAATTAAGGTAATATTTGTAAGTAATGTTATGGTTATTCGTATTGGACAATTTGTTGAACTATAAGCATTGGAAATAAAGCTTTATCAATTTATTGGGTTTTGAACCATAATAAGTGAAGTAATTGTAATTTAATGAAATTTAAAAATCTAAGTATTACACTAATTAAGATGGAATGTGAGGATTGCACTAGATTTCGAATCCAATGTTAAAATTCATCAGTTGATAACAATGAATTGAATAATATAATGAAAAAAATAAATTTAATAAAATTTTTGGAAATTAAATTTATAATTTCTGAATTTAATGAAATTGAAAATTTAACGCTGAAATTGATAAATTAGTCAACTCTAAATTGACATTGATTTTGGTTAAATTAGTGTAAATGATTAAGAAAGTTAATTGATGAAACTGTTAATTGTAGAGTTGAAATTGAAAAGTGATTTAATTAATTTATTTTTAATTTATTTAATTAATATAAAAATAGCCATTTTGGCCACTGACTCGGATTTTGACGAAACAAGTTTCATCGGATCCGTAACGGTGAATTATTGTAGGATTTCAAGTTTCATAACGATCGGGCTTGTCGTTTGATCGTATAGGCTTGAAATGCCTTGAAATCGATTTAACTGAAATCAATTGGAATCAATTTGGCCAATTTTGATTTTAGCATAACTTCTTTATATGATGGAAACTTGAAACCTTTTCCATTGCGTTTAAAATATTTTAAAACATCTATTTTGATATATGAGTTGACCCAATTTCGTTTCGGAGTCAGAAGGGGCTTTTTGGGCCATTTTATCGTTAGCGCGTATATTCAATCGCGTTCATCTATTCTATTTCGACCTTGCCTATATATAACCTGTTATAAACCCTAGTAGCTTCTGTTCCTCATTTTTATATGTTATATTCACCTCCTCACTTCAATGGCAGACAAACCCTAATTCCAATTACAATCCCAAATCAAATCCAAAGCTAAAATTTCAAACTCCTCAAATAAATTCAAAAAAATTATATATCGAAGCTCTTGATGTACGTATCTCAGGTTTGCAGTTTATTTTTCGATCTGAGTTTCTGTGTAGCCGGAATTGGCTCATTTATTTTCGGCCGTTCGTTGATAGTTGATGAACTTTGATGGATCGGCAAATCGTTGATACCATGGCGTAGAGTGGACCGAGTGCTTCTCATCCATGGAGTACATTCGTGAAGTTAACGGCTAGATCGATCGATTAAAATCGATTAGGATTTCCATTTTATGTGGCGGCTGCTCGTGATGTTGCACGCAAATCGAGCTAGGGTTGCCGTGGGTGGGTCGCGTGGCTTGGCGAAGGCGGCATCGGTCCGCGGTCATAGGCGCGACGTAGTTGGCGACCATCGGCGACGTGGCAGCGGGATGAATCACGTTCGTGAAACCTGGGTTCGAACAGTAGGGTTAAACTTGCGTGAAGATGACGCAGCGGCCACGTGGCTGGGAAGGTCGAATTAACGTGCGGTCTTCTCCGCTAGGTTCGTATTGGAATTTCGGACTTTTTGGCGCTGGTTTGAACGGATTTAGAGACTGGTCAATTTTTGGGTTTAAATTGAATTTAAATTGAATTTAAATTCAAAAGGTGAGTGTTTTAACCCACTCACAACTTCGAAAATTTCTTATGTTTGTTAAATTAAATTTTGTTGTGATTATGCATTTATTTACGACTTTTTCGTATATTTTTAATCAACGTCTCAGTTATTGCATTTATTTAAATTAAATCGTTGTTTAATTTATTATTGAATATAACTGCCAGTTAATTACCTGTTATATATTATCAGTTATATATTGATATTGATTGATTGTTTTGTATGATGATTGTGCTGGATGTATGATTTTATGATGGATGAATGGATGTTTTATTTATATCATCATAATCTGCAAGTTGTTATGCATTTATTTTGATTTGGGATTGCGGTTTGAAATGATATACAACCGCATTTTTATTTTTAAATTGCGGATTGAAATGATAATATCTGTATCACTTGACCATGGGATAGAAAATTATACAAGGCACCGCGGTATATATATAATAATATTTTGAAATGATGTCTATGGTTTTGTAAAGAATATATATATGATTTTATGAGATATTGATTTGGATATTTGATAAAGGTTATTTTATATATAGTTAAATTTTCAGTTTTAAGCTATGTATAAAATTGGTTTAAAGTATAGAATAAAGTTTGATTTTATTAAATATAATATAGATAATTACTTACTTAAATTATATTTAATATAGAGTTATATCGATTTTTTCTAAAACAAGGTTGAGAAGATAGTTGAAATTGATTGAGATTTTATTTAATTAAGAATTATATTTAATAAGAATCCATTTGGAACTTATTGAAATTTAGATTTTAAAAGAATATGGTTTTATAACAAAGTTCGGGGTTAAGGGATCTAAGTGAATATATCAAGTCTAAATAAATTGAGGAATATTAAATTGTTGAAATTTAAAGTTTATATAAAGGATACTGATTTATTAATTAAATATTTCAAAAACTAAATAATAGTAAAGTAAATTTGGTGTATATATGTATAATAAAATTTAGTTTTGAAACATTGAGTATTAAAGCTTTGAAAGATATGAAATTTGAAATGGTTTATTTGAGGATTTAAATCTGTGGAATTGATTGCGAAATTAAAGAAGCTAATTTATTATATAAAGTAATTTAATAGTAAGCCATTTAAGTATTGGAAGTTGTGTTTCAAAGTTATGGATTTCAAGGTATTATGATTTGAATGTGCTATGATTTTGGGAAAAGGATATATTTGAAATAAAAATGATATTATATCGATTTGGGATTTCTTTAAAATGATATCATATTGGTTTGGTTTTAAAATAGAAATGATATCGTATCTATACGGTTTTGAAATGGATATTATATTCTGGTTTTGAAGTATAATCATTTTAAAAATGACCGCGGTGTTATAATAACGTTTGGTTGTTGAAGAGACCGGGATCGGAAGTTGTCATACTCTCTGCCAATTCCGAAAACCACTTTAACAACCGTGTATGCGGTGGGGATTCCAGAATGAAGTAGGATGGTGTTGACGTTTCCTTTGAGGTAAATACGTGGACCTGACTCCCGTGAGTTGGCACAAGGTGGCTAAAACAGGAGCAATTCTCGGGCCAATGAGGTAGCACCTTTGATCGGACACGTCCCTTCGATATTATACTTTGACTTTTGGACTGATTCGGTGGCCACTTTTGATTTTTTTGTTTGGGGGTGTGGCTCGAGGTGGGTGGTAGCTGTGCGCTACGCGTTACCACCAGCCCGGATAGCAATTGGTATATCTACCCTGGCATTGCCTAGCCGTGTCATGTCACCTACCCAATCGCGCCTTGTACGAGTTTGGTTTTCTCCCGTAGCCCGTGTGGTATCCTCTGGTGGCTTCCCGATCAGGAGGGACCATGATATTGGAGACTATTACGTGTTAAGGGCTATATGGGTAACCCTTAATGCTATTAAGAAGTATGTTTATTTTACTATTAGACGCTATATAATATTGAAATATTACAACATAGTAAATAGTTTAACGGATCCTTAGGAGATGTGAATCCCGAGCATCTCTTAAGTTACTGCACTCACGTTAGACACTGGATAGGAGATGTCAAATCCCGTAAAAATCTCTGACGCCGTTTCATTCATATTTATTCCTGTTGATTTAACTTACATAAGATATTTTAGTTCTGACTCAAGTGTTTTGTCCTTTAATTCGCTCGGGTCAGTCCGAGCGTTTCAGGATTTGAAGATTTTATTCTGGAGGACGAAGACGAAGATTTGTAGTACTATTATCTTCTATATTATTCCGCTACACCATTTAATTCCGCTGCATTAATTATTATTCTCTGGTATGTGTACTCTGATATGTATTATATAAGTATAATCGAATTTTTTGTAAACAACTTCGTGAATTGTATATTTGATTATTATATTTTTACCGTTCTGCTGCAAGATTCTATTTCGTTTCTTTCTTTCTCTACTTTTTCTTATTTACCCCATAACAATCCGCCCTTCTGTATGGTTTAAGTCTGACGTGTGTGGTTTATCATCGGTTTAAAGCATGCGGAAAGGGCAACCGATTGTTAATATATCTTTAAACTAACACCGACACGTCATACTTATGGTTTTTCTTAACCTTTTTAATAAAATTTGACATGTACAGTCTTACCAAAAAGTAATAATTACAACATTTCCTCAGAATCAGAATAGTATATCACATAAACAATATTACAGATCACAGCGGAATAATAAACATCATATATACATAAAAACTAAGAGTCAATAATAGTAGACTCACATAATGTACATCCGATACAAATCTTAAACAAATCTCTAAACTCAAATATACATTTCATAACCAAAAAAATCCTAAATGAGATAGTCAAAAATGTTTATGTCCTTGCTAGCACAATCCTCCGAAGATCAACCTGTCCTGTAACCTGAACGTCTCGACCTGACCCGAGCATTAAAATAACACCCAGGTTAGACTATCTCCAATTATCCAGAAAGGTGAGAATAAGATATAGCACAAGAATAAATGACACAAAGATAAATCCAAATGTCCAATATATAACAAGTCATGAAATTAATTTAAGTTATAATTTATCTCAAGGCACATAGTTATATATTTGGGTCATAAACGCAGATTAGTCACTAAACACAAAATCACTGAATAAATTACAATATTCCTAACACAAAGAAGGAAATTCCTTACTGTGTCAGACAAAAAATTGTGGTATCACTTGTAGCAATTTGATATCAAAGATCAGGAACACATAATCTTGGCATGATCACAAGGACCAAGGAACGTAGAACCTCGACATGATCATAAGGATCCGGGAACACCGAATCTCGACCGATCAAAACGATCGTGAAAATCATGACTCGAAAACTTTAGATTATTCAATACTGTTATATACATATATATTGTAAAGAAATCCATGAATATGCCTCTTAAGGATCTATCGGTCTCACTGAACACCAAAGATATTAAACCCTAAAGTGTCATATACTATCACTTTTAGTAATCACAAGAACTTTATAAGAAACATCCCATACCGCCTAGTGAAGTTCAAGTACTAACTAGAAGCTAGTAAATCTCACTCGCTACAGATACCACTGGAAAACCTAAACTATATTGTCTTAAGGATCTATCAGTCCTACCAAACACCAAAAGAGAATACAACTCTAAAGTGTTAAATACTTCCTTATAGAAATCACAAGAATTTAACCAAGGCATCCCATACTACATGGTGAAGTTCAAGTATAGCTAATGGCTTCCACTCAAACATTCTATTCAATCAATTGTAAAATATTCGATGAAGCGTTACTCGAGAGCTTTTGAACCAATCGTTAGCACTAAATAGATTATTAGTACTCCCCATATCGTAGAACTAAGGCCCTTAAAACATTTATCTTATAAGAGTTTAAAATTTAGAAATCCAAAAAATATACATTTCCACATAGGAAATAATTTCTAAATACCATATTTATTATTAGATATACTAACCAAAATTTTCCATTTGATCTCAATATATATACGTAGTTGTCTCAAGATTCCATAAAGTTATATTGTTCACATACCGTATTCCAAAACCACACACACACTTAAGTAGCCTTTTATTTATAAAACCATTTTTATTGCTCTTCCAAACCCATTTTGATATATAACCATTTTATTTAGAAATGAAGTGATGTTTATATTTCCAAAACTATATTTCCAAATCCCATACTAGAAATACTTAATATATATATATAATTATTTGTAAAAAATCCTTTATAATTAGAATTAGATTAATTTAGAAACAAATTTGAGATTTGTAAGCATAAGTAAACTCAATTTTATAAAATTACTTATATATATACACACAATTTGCCATTTTTATATTTAGGAAATAGATGAAAATAAGTTTTTAAGGTTCTAAACCTTTGAATCAAAGTGATTCAAAGTCCATAGAGCACAAGAGAATTCACCACAACAAGATACTAGGTTATCACAACATTATAGATATGAAATGGGTTCTTAAATTTCTAACTCTATATTATCTCTAAACTTATTTCATAGATTCTCAAATCATTGGAAATATACGTCAAAATGTCCATAAACAAACACAAAAAACACAAATGAACAACAAAAACAAACAAGGCAGCGAATGAGGCAAGCAACGGGCGAGTCGGGGCGACACCTGGAGCTTAAATAGCTCCATGTGTGCACGCCCCCAGTGCACCGGTGATGCCTTACTAGTACACCTATGGTGACGAAACCTAGATCTATCTCAACTCCTGGCTGCCCCCCGGCAGTTCGTTGGTAGTGAATTCTTCGACAGAAATTTTTCCAACATCCAGAGCACTGATTTTAGTGACATGCAAGCATATATTCAACTATAACTTGATGTTAAAGGTTATAACTAGATGAGGGTTTATACAAACTAAGAATTACGTAACCTAAGATATAATTAACTCAAGAAATTTGAGAACAATTCAATCATATGTTCAACCAATTACTAACAGCAAACATGCTTCCATTTAGAGATAGTAGTGTGAGGTAAACTCAGCTTTTTAGGCTTGAATTGATGTATGAGATCAGGATTTCCCTAAGCAAATCCCTTTCAGCTTCTACCTAAGTTAATTCTTAGAAATTAAAAACAAGAAGGAAATTAATGTGAGAAAATCTAAAACACAAGGCTCGATATATACAATAGGGGTGAGAGGAGATTACCTTGCTTCTATTCTTTAATAAGTATAGCAAAGCCCATTGATTTAATCTTGATTTTGGAATTTAATTTGATTTCTAGGGTTTCAAGATAAAATAAGATGGGATCAGATTTTTGCTGAAGAGAATAATGAGAATGAAGTATACATATATTCTCATTCTCTTTACTAATCACCCCTACGTGGGCCAAGATAATATCCTATAATCTAACAATAAAAAGTATTACAAATTTCTAAGTGAAATATTACTAATTTATATTTTTTATTACTTATAAAACACCAATTTAATCTAAACAATATTTTATTTACCATATTTAGATTTTTCCCATATTTCCTAAAACTAATGCAACAGGTTAAAAATTTTGATTTCTACTAATATTGAAATATTTTGTACCAGTAAATATAATTTTGAAAATAAAAGCTATTCTCATTATTCTAACAAAATGAAATAAATTATTAGTTGCAAAATCTAATTAAAAAATAATAATCTCAATATTAATGATTTATCCAAGATGCCACATTCAATTAATTGATTTAATAAAAGCTCAAATTTAAATTGATATCCCATTTTAAGAAATGAAACTTATTCCATAAATAAATCAAATCAAATATTCTCAAAACTAGATTTAGTTTCATAATTAAATTTCAAAAATCACAAATTAAAATTAATTATCCACAATTGAACTTAATTAATCAAGTAATTAACAACAGGGTTGTTTCAATTATCATCTTGTCCTAATTCTATATTACCATAGAATAAGGTGATACATCATCGATAAATATTTACTTTAGAATTCTCCATATGAATGATATTTACTAATTAAGCTCTTGTGAACACATCTCATATATCATAGAGGGATAGGGAGTTTAAATTTACCTTCTCATATATCAACCATTTTTTCAATAACTTTTGCTACTTTGTTCAACAAGTCCTATAACTTTTCAAACCACTTCCTCATTGTCCCATGCAGTACTATAATAGAGACCAACAAAATGTATAATTTCTTAGTATATTCACATCTAACCATTTTATGCAACTTAAAAACAAAGGATTTGTGAAATGCACTTATAGTAACTATTCTCACTTCAAACACTTTCAAACACACTTCACCGTAACACACGACCAAACCAAACATGTAAACACAAAAACAAGTCATGTTAAATATTTCAAAATATAAAAAAGGGATAAAATTACATATAAATTTGTCATTTGCTTTACAAAGAAAGGGGGTCCAAAAGTGATAACTTGCATTAGTCTTCCTTTAAGGAATCATTCATCAATACAGCTTTTAATCTCTTGATGTTGTCCCGACCATTCTTTGGCTATTCTCTTACTTGATCGGAAAAAATTTCTTTGATAGAACCAAAGATTGTGGAAAGGATTGGCCTTTTTCCTTTTTCCATGAGAAAAAAGTTTCAAGTTCTAATGAAAAATTGATGAAATTGTGAAACTGGATGATAGGGTTTCGAAGAGGGGTAAATATTCGAAATAGAGGAGTAAAAAATGAAGAGACAGGTGAAAAAATAGAAGAGGAAGGGTTAAATAACCACTCTCAGTTGAGGTAGAAAAACCCTCACCCGTGTACTAATAGGCGCTCGCACCAGTGCATTAAATTTCTACTGTACTTTAGAATTTTGAAAACCCTTTTGATTTAAAACAAATTATTTTATATAAGTTAGTTGTATATATAATTTTAATAAGAATTCATTAATCTTTAAAAAAATTATAAATATAATTTAATAACATATTGTTAAGTTTTAAATTTAAAATTTGTATAGTTTACCTTTATTAAAAGAAATATGAATTTTAGTTTTTCATGAATTTTATGACTTATATACCGTGAATAAATCCTTTTAAAAATTTATTATTTATAACTCATACAAGTTTATTAAGGTAAAATATTTTAATTAAGGTTTATTATACATAAATTTAATTTTGAATAATGAAAACTTTATGTTTGTAACATATTTATAATGAAATTCTATGTTTATAAATGAATTATTTTGATTTCCAATAATTCAATAATATGAATTAATATGTTTGTGATTTATTTGTAATAATTTGTTTTAAAAAAAATTATTTATAAAAAATTATGATAAAATTGTTTAATTGGAGTTATTCACATACAAATATTTTGATAGAAATTATTTTTATTAAATTTGTTTATAAAAAAATTTCATCGGGCTAAATCCATTGGCGAACAAATTCCAAGCTCTCGAGGTAATCTAATATACATATATTCATTAAATGGCTTGGAAAAAATATATGCAATCTGGTTTTCGGTATTTACAAATTCTAAAATGATATTTTCTTTTTCAAAGTGATCGCGTAAAAAATGATGTCTTATATCAATTTGTTTAGTTCTTGAGTGTTTAATTGGACTTTGCGTTAAATTTATTGCACTTGTGTTATCATAGTATATAGGGAATTTTGTTAAATTTATATAAAATTTTTTTAGTGTTTGTTGCATATAAATTATTTGAGCGCAAGCTAAAGCGACTGAGATATATTCTGCTTCATAGGTAGATAATGATATGTGGTTTTTCTTTTTTACAAAACCATAAAACTGAATATTGTCCTATAAAGTGACATATGGCATTAATGATTTTCTATATTTTTGTTCGACATCCACCAAAATCAGCATCACTGTATGATACTAATTCAAATGGACATCCTTTTGGAAGGAAAAGACCAATTTTTTTACTTAAAATTAAATATTTTAGAATTCTTTTAGCAGAACGTAGACGCGATTCTTTAGGATTGGTTTGAAATCTGGTGCATCTCAACATTATTTCTGGGTAACTAGCTATTAAATATAGTAAATAACTAATCATACTTCTATATAGTTTTTGATCAACATCTTTATTATTTTTGTCTTATCTAAGTGAACAGTTGCACTTATTGGAATTGGTTTGCTATATATTTTCAATGCCAAAATTTTTAATTAGATCTCTACAATATTTTTCTTATGAAATAAAGATCTTTATTTCTAATTGTTTAATTTGTAAACAGAATATAATTCGCCCTTGTATGACACTAAAATTCTTTCCTCGTTATATTTGAAAAGTTCATGCAGAGATCTTAATTAATTGATCCAAATGTAATGTCTTTAGCATAGATTTGGATAACAAGTAAATCATTATTATTATGTTTTGTAAAGAAAATTGAGTCAACTTTATCAATTTCAAACCAGAGTCAAATAAATAATTTTGAATTCTATCATACCAAGGATGTGATGCTTGTTTTTAAACCACAAAGAACCTTTTAAGTTTAAAAACATGGTCAAGATATTTTTCATGTTTAAATAATGGTGATTATTCTATATATACATTTTTTTAATAAAACCATGTTAAAATGCATTTTACGTTCATTTGATATAACTTAACATTATGATGATACACAAAAGCTAGTAATATTCTAATTGCTTCAAATTATGCAATGGGAGCAAAAGTTTCGTTATGATCGATCCTTTCATTCTAATTGTAGCATTAAGCAATTAATCTAGCTTTATATCTTATTATTCTTCATTTTCATCATTTTTATTTTTGCAAACCCATTTATTTTTTATTACAAATTGATCAATAGGTCTGGGAAGTAATTCCCATACGTGATTTGTTTTAAATTAATTTAATTTTTCTTGCAATGCTAAATTCCAGTATTAATTTTTTCCACCTTCTTTATAGTTTTTTGGTTCTATGTTTGAAATAAAAGCTAAGTGACTCATCTCATTTAATTTCCTTTTAATTAAAACTTATGTGCTTACATCTCCAATAATATTTTCAATGGGTCGATCTTTAAAAATATGAAGGGGGTCTTTGGTTTGATTTTGTTCTAAAGATTCAGTAGTTTCCTGAGGATTTTCAATAAATTTATTTTGTTCCATAGTTTGAATGATATTTGTAAATTGGTTTATATTTGATATTTCAATATCATCTTACGACTTCCTATATTTTCGCCAAAGGAAACATGTAGAGTTTCTTCAATAGTATTTGATCTTTTATTGAAAATTCTATAAGCTTACTCCTTTCTGAGTATGCCGCAAAAATGCCTTCATTATCTTTAAAATTGAATTTTCTTAGATTATTTTTAGCATTCAAAATAATAAAAATTTGCATTAAAAACTATGAAATAACATATTTTAGGTTTTCTATAATTGAAAAGTTCATACGGGGTACATTTCGTTCCAAGTCTAATTCACACGTGATTCAGAACGTGACATGCAATAGTGAATGCTTCATCCCAAAAATTCCGAGGTAAAGTAATTCTGTTTCGTAATATTATAGCGCACTCTTATAAAGTGTTATTCTTTCTTTTCACAACACCATTTTGCTGTGGTGTTTTGGAAAAAATATGATTAATTCCCTTTTTGTACAAAAAACTGTAAACTCATTATTTTTGAATTCCCCTTCGTGATTGCTTACAATATTTTTAACTTTAAAATATTTTAAATTTTTGTTCTTTTATAAAAGGTTTAAACATTTCAAAAGCGTCACTTTTATGTTTTAAAAACAATGTCCATGTATATCTTAAATATTATCAACTATTACAAAACGATATCTATTATGATTTATTGACTTTACTTGAGTAAGGCCCAATAAATCTAAGTAAAGTAATTCATTTTAAAGTTAATGTGACAAAGACGTTTATGCCAAAGTTATGAATCATTAGAGTTTTCCGCAAGATACATGTTAACGCCATCATTAACTTTCATATTTATAGTGTAAATTTTACATTCTCTTATGTCCTCGAAAATAAGTCTTTCATTTTGATCAAAAAGCAATTATCTTTTTCAAAATTTATTTTGAAACCTTTGTAACACAATTGACTAATACTTAATAAGTTATGTTTGAAATGTTTGACTAAATAAACATTTGTGATTAAAGGTGAATTCAGGTTACCATTATTGCTGACATTGTAACAATCTTCCTTTCTTAATACTAAAGATGACAATACATGCTCGGTATTCGTGTGTCGGTCATTTAGTCGTCCAAAAGGCAGGTCATTAGGGGTGAAAGAAAGAAAGACATAATAGAATATCACAAAAACACGACTCGTAACATATAATATATAAATCAGGTCTTTACAAAAAGAAAGAACTCTGATATACATACAATATCAGAGTACACTAACCTATTATCAGCTTGGATAGTTATAACAAACCACCCTTACAATTAATGATATCTACATCAACAACAAAATATGAAAAATAAAAAGAAATATAGAAGTATGTCTTAGACATCCATCTCATCTCCTAAACTCCAAAGCATCCAAAGCTAATTTGAAAACATGCACGGTCTGACCTGAGCATAATAAGAAAACAACACCCGGGTCAGTTTGGTAAAACCAGCGTGAAAAACTCAAATCACAAGGAATTTTATTATAACTTATAAAATCCTTTAAAATCAAAGGTATCTCATAAGATTGCACTACACATAAATATGGACGAGTTTCACCTTATTATAACCAAAACATTTTATATGAAAATCCAGTGATATTATTATAACGTCTAAGGTTTATTTTATTTATAATTAAGTAGCTATGATGCATGTACATCCAAATAATAATAAGTATAAAATCCAAAACCGTTAAGCACCTATGTTGAAAATGGATTCCAACAAATGGCAAGGTAAGGAACCACCTTCTGAATCAGTACACCTCTAGATAAAATGTATTGTGGGCTGTAGTACCTTTCTAACCCGCATGACAAGATTGGCCTACCCCTGATTGGATAGTATCGAATATGATCGCCCCTCGGTTGTGATCAACTACCAAAATGGGCCTCGAGGCATACATATAGATATCGACTCAAGATAAAGTGATAATCGTACCTTAATGAGAGCGACCCATGTAGCCTTACGGCATAACCCGGTTTAGCCATTACCGGGATGTGAGGTTTAAGAGGCCGCAATTACCTTTTTCCTTCTAGCAGACCATCTTGGAATGCTAACTCTTCCCTCCAAGCAGAAATGAAATGCTAACATTCATCCATTCAAGTTGTCTCGAGAACAAATAAACATTCAAAATTTACAATCTTTCATTTTGGAATCACCCTCAAGAAGAATAGTATAGCTCCATAAAATATTTCATAACGATCCATTGCGAAATTATTAGTTTTAAGCGGTTTGGATAAATCATAATTATCTAAAACCAGTGTCTCTCAACTAAGCAATAATTCTCAACTAAACCAATTCCATTTCTTTGGAAATATGCAACAAGTATTCGGGTCATCATCGGGGAACTCGAGTATACACAACATACTTCCTGAGTTAAAACATGGCAAGATTTAATAATCAGTTATTTGACTACCAAATACACAATCAAACAATAATCCAGAGATTTAATTTCCCCATAGTAACCACTAAACTATAAAATATGTTTTCATTTATTTAAATCTACTTTCAGAATATTTATCAAGATATTCATATACTTATCACACTAGAATAAGTATATTCACAAAACATTGTGATAGATTTCTCATTTCAAAATCATATTAAAAGGAAAATGTTATTTAAATTAGAGATAAGGATAACCCCAAACACAATTCCTTTGGTGTTAAGCAAGGAACAAATGTCCACACCACAATAATTAAGAAGGTCAGTTAAGGAAAATTCTATCTCTAATTGTTTTATAAAGTTTCTTCGGTAAATCCTTTTAATAAATCATTTCCACTAATAAATCTCCTTTTCTTGAATTCTAAATCCATTTATAAAATATTTTATAACTATCCAATAATCCTTTATAAAAATATTTTATAGATATCCAAAATCATTTATAAAACATCTTCTATAAATATCAAAAATCGTTTATAAAACTCTTTTATAAATGTTCGTCTATGATTCTCTTTTTTTTAATATCATTGTAAATCTCCTTTAGATAAATCCTTTATAAAATATTATTTAAAAAATATCTTTTGTAAATACCTTTATTAAAATTATAGGGCAACTTAAAAAATCATTTAAAATAATTAACCTCAAATTGATATAGAATTAAGGTCAATTTTCAAAACCCTAACTGTGACGACCCATCTTTTGGACCCTTGAAAATCGACACTAATAAATCCATGGTATTCATGCACCGCAAATTCAAGTGGAAAAGAGGCGGATGATAAGGGGTAAAAGAAAATAAAGACAGAAATACAGATTCTCACATTGCATCTAATAACTTAAATATTTTACATATAGATAGTACACACAATCACTCTCAAAATGATGTTTCAGAGTTATGGAAAGTACTAACCCAGCTAGGGATAGTTTTAACAACTATCCCTATATAGGAACTGGTATATACTCATACATAATATGGCGAAAATAGAAATGGATAACTATCTACAGAGAAATCTTCAACTCCTGCTCCAAGCTCCTTCAAAATGCTCCAAGCTATTCCAAACTACTTGCCTACCTGGAAAAATATGGAACCCAGAGTTTAAGCAAAAAAGAAAATAAACTCCGAGTCGGTTATGGACTGGTATGAGAAAACTCAAAACATGGTTATTTTTTCCCAAAAAAAGGTATCTCATAAGACCACGCCGCATATAAGCACGGACGAGGTTTTTACCTTATGATAACCAAAACATTGCTACGTAAAATCAAGTGATATTATAATAGTGTAAAGATCACAAATACATATTAATCTTAGCCGAAATTGTTACATTGATTAAATTCCAGCATAATAGGTATACAACTAAGTCTGAAGGCACTTATTGGAGAATGGATTTAATACAATGACAAGTAAGAGACTACCTTCCGTATAGTACATCTTTAGAGGAATGTACCAAGGACATATTGATAGTCCTCTGCATTTGGCAAGACCGACGTACCTCTTTCCAATGAACAACACAATGGTTTTGGATAGTACCAAATATGGCATCACCTTGATTGTTACCAATCTTTACTAGGATCCCCTAACATACACCATATACTCGACATATAGAGTGTAATCTAGAATGGTGATGACCATACCCTAATGGATGCGATCCACAGCCATATGGCATACCTTGTTTTAGCCATTTCCGGATGTAAGGCCTAAGGTAACGTATTACCTTTTATAAAAAAACCCACTTGAATGCCACATTGTCATTTCTAATGATTCATTATTGATTCCTACAAAAGTACAATACCCGAGTTCATACACCTCAAGAAAAGGTATTAAGTGTAAGAGAGGTTACCTTCTACCCCACTAAACAGATGTACGTTTGTAAAATTAATGTACGTGGTCCTAGAAATGCAATGTTAGACACTAGTCCATACAAGTTGTCCATGAATAGGACAAACTGAGGGCACTTCTCCTACTACATTTTGGTTTAGAATAACCTATAGGATCAGTAACGAGCAGTCCTTGCGTCGAAGATTTTCAAAATGAAGGCACTACCGCCTCCATATATATGATACGGAAATTTACCTAAAAGGTTAGTGGCAAACAGTCCGAATGTGTATCTTCATAATCATTGTCTTTAACATGTCTTCACTTTCGAATGCGTATATTATTTCGAAGTGGTTTTTAAATGGGCATCACTCGAATCCGAACTCGGTCTCTCCGAACCAATTATCGATAAAAGATTTCATGTATGTGGGTGATTATTATTCAACCGATCAATATCTTTTATCCAAGTAAAATATCTTCTTAAAGATATATGTCATTAAACTATTTTCATTTTTAGCATATAGCGGATTATTAAACCTCTTTTATCCAATCCTTTGGTTAATTAAAAAACCCTTTTTATCTTTATAAATACCAAAACGTTTCTCTTTAATTATGTAGCGACCCGATATTTCCAACCATTCGCATCCGCACATGTCGGACTTGAATTGTTCAAAATATCAGATTGTTAATTTATATTTGGCAAAACTCAGCATATATAGTAAAAAATCAATCACAGAATCACAGGCACAGAGTAATATAACAATAAGCAGCAGAATAGATAAATAGCAATTTATGAAGCTATTCTACAAACAATAGAGTGTGAAATAAAATACAACATAATATCTCAAGTACAATGTAGTCTCGAATACAAATAGATGACAAATTTGACAAAACAACTAGATAGATGAAAGATGAACAGATATAGATGGATCTCCAAGTGAAGCTCCAAACTCCAAAGGTGAGTCTCAAATGTTGTGACACTCAGTCCGACCCGAGCGTAAAACAAAACACAAAACACTTGAGTAGGATTAACATTCTTGTATTAATAAAATCAACTCAAGTGAAATGTCAATTGAAATACAAGTAACTTAAAGGATGCTTGGGATTTCCATCCTCTAAGGATTCGTGGAACTATCTACTATGTAGTAATATACTCTATTATAATATGTCTATAGTAAAGTAAAAGTATTAAAACAGCGTTATGGCGTTACCCATATTCCCTTAAACACATTTTATATATTCCCATAGTCTATATAATGTCGTGCGCTCCTCCGTAAGTTGGAGGTTCACCTAGAGGACATCACATATGTACGGTACAAAACATACTCGTAGAGGCATGATAGGGCATGCGACAAGGCACTCGTGGCAATGCTAGGGTAGATATACCATTTGCGGATCCGGACTGGTGGTAATGCATAGCAGCTACTACCGCCCACCTCGTGACGCACTCCCAAATCAAAGAGTGCACCCAATCAATCACAAAAGCAGTAGAACAGTATCGAAGAAATGTGTCCGATCGGAGGAATGACCTCAGTTGGCCCGGAGTGGCTCCTATTTTAGCTGCATCAAGCTGACTCACGGAATTCAAGGCTACGTAATACCATATAGAACTGTCACCAAACCATCCTACTTCATTCTGGAATCTCCACCAAGTACACAGTTGTTAAAGTGGTTCTCGGTATTAGTAGAGAGTATGATAATACCCGATCCTGGTCTCTTTAACAACCAAACGCTTATTTCACACTGTGGTCATTTCATTTCAAATAATTTATACTTTATATCTGGAAATCATTTTCAAATTCAGACCATATAAATTCAATATCGTATTCACTTTATATAATATTCGTTTCCAGAATCATAACACTTTTAGAAAATATAACACTTCAAAACCATAGCACTTTTGAAATCATAACACTTTGGAAATCATAGCACTTTTGAAATCATAACACATTTAAAACCATAACACTTTTTGAAATCATAGCACTTTTGAAATCACAGTTTAGATATTGAAAATAGTATATAAATTAAATAGTTATAAATTAAGATAGTTTATGTAATAAAATAATTTATATATTAAAATAGTTTATATATTAGAAATACTTTATATAACAAAAATAGTTTCCTTCAATTTCACATACCGATTCAAATCGGCTTAACTTTCAAAATTCAATTTAAATCAATTTCGGTTTAACCATTTCAAATTTAAAGTTCAAATATTCAAGTTATATATTCAAACATTTACAATATAAATTCCATTTATATTCAATAGTTAACTTCAAGTTTATTCAAATTGGAAATTATTCCCTTAACCATTTTTATAACAATTTATTTAAATCCCAATTTATAAACCTAAATCAATATTAAACATTAAATCTCAATTTTATTAAAACTTGAGAATATTCATTTAATCACTTTTATCAATCCAAGTTATAACCATATCCTTTCAAAATCTCAAACCAATAAGTTTAAAGCACCTCTTCTTAAATTTAACTATTAACCGATTTAAATTCCAAGTCAACATTAATTAGTCTTTCTAACCTTTATTATTAAAGTTATAAATCTATTTTAAAATATTAATACAAATTTAAATAAATATGTAAACATATTATAAACCATTTAAATTTAATTAATTAAGAAAATAAAATTGAAATTTAAAAATCTAAAATTTATACATATTATTCTTAAAAATCAATATTTAATAAAACCCATATATTTTCTTTCAAAACTTTGGAAATTATTTTTCAAAATATAGACCATAGGTGTCCGTATATAGTTTTCTATCATATGGTCAAGTGATACAAATATTTATCATTTCAATCCGTAATTTAAATATCTACGGGCATATATCATTTAAACCCGCATCCCAAAATTCAAATCAATGAAAATCGCGTGGGTTAATCATTTCAACCCATAAAGATTTTCTCCTATTCTACGAGATCGTTCAGGAATGTATCATTTCAACCCATAGGGAATTCTAAATTAGCAAGGAACTTGCAGAGTGAGAACGGTTATGATAATAATATAACATACCAACAATAGGCATATATGATCTGTGCTAAGTTAAAAAAATAAAACAATAGAATATGGTGCCATATCTCACAGGTGAACAGATACAGATAATGGCATATCATATACAACAATTATATAATTAACAGTTCAATTTAGCAGCATATTTCAATTGTCATTTCAAGTGAAATCAAATCTAATAAATATAAGAACGTTAATCATGAGTGATTGCTAACCTTTCGACGCAAGTGAAACACGAGAACAAGATGAGTTACGAACCCAAGCACAAATCTCAAAGTAAAGTTAGATTGGCACGAATTCCATGAACAAAGCTGATAAATTGGAGTCAAATATTTATATTATAACTAGAAAACAAATTTTATTAATATTGAATATAGTATTTTCAAATCCAATTTATTTGTAAAATATTTACAATTGAATTCCCAAATTAAATTCAATTTATTTTCCAAAATATTTATTTCAGAGTTTCCAAATCCAATATATTATTCAAAATATTTATCTTTGAATTTCCAACGAGAAATCCTATTTAAAATCATATTTATATACATTTATATTAACAAACAAACAAAAATCTATTTAATTTAGAAAATACCAAATTAATTCATAATTTAGTTTCAAAAAATTGAATAGATTACCGATTCAAATTTGATTTAAAACCGGGAATGTTACAGTTTCCCCCTTTAAGAAAATTTCGTCCTCGAAATTTACTAGGGAGACAGCCAAAGAAAGATAGAGAAATGAATCACCAGATCAAATTGAATATTTATTCTGCATTTGGCTTGCCAAATCAGAATATCATTATTAAATATGAGAACGAACTCATTTAACACTTTACGAAATACTCGGGTCATCAGATCTACGAAATAAGCAGGAGCACCGGTTAGTTTGAAGGGATAACTAACCGGTCTTAGGATATATCCAGACCCAAAAGAACAGACAAACGGATACATTTTTTTTCACAATTCTCAAACACTTGGTATAGATTCGAAATTTAGGTCAGAGTATCTCAAAGTATACACCCGCTTGTCCCTCTTCGGACTTAGATCCACACAAGAGATCACAACAAAATTTCCAAAATTGGTTTTGACCGAAATTGTTTTATCGATACAAATTTATCTATCTTCATATTTTGTTAACCAATTTATTGCAATTTAAGTTTCAAATTTATTAAGGTTAAGAAAAGATTGATTCGAATTACACAGGGCCACCATCACATGAAAGCTTCTTCTTCGAGCTGCCACGAAGTATCAAAAGAATTGATATCGGATGATGATCAAAAGAGATTGATAGGGAATTTTTTTTATTTCCTTGTTGGTATAGGGTATTGACCACTTGCAGTGGTACTTCCCTATCCTTACCGAGGCATACAGATGATATCTTAGGGAGTACTCATTCTAGGGTGTTTACCCAATCTCTAATGAATTACATAATGTGCTACACTCCTGAGATAAAGTTCAACCTTCAGCACTAATACCAACTGTAACGACCCTGACTCGACCTTCGAAAATCGGCATGGAATACATCACCCGTATTCGAATGCCATAGATCCAAATGTCGAATCTGGTTCGCCGGAGCTTATAACACATTAAGTATAACAACACAGTGGAAGAGAAATGAATAATATCATTGATACAATAATGGATACAATATCTGATACAATATGGATATCACATAATCAGAGATACATAAACAGCGAAAAGAAAATCTCCAACTTAATCTCAAAGAGAGAAAGAAAGAATCCAATATCAGAAACTCCATTTCCAAAGCTCCAAAGATCTTCAAACCATAAGCTCAAACCAACATCAAGTTGTATTAAGCAAGGTCAGTCCAAATGAAACAAATGCGATCACCAAATCCAAAGGCTTCGAAGATTTCCAAAAGCTACCAAACCCAAGACTGAAAGCTACTGAATCTACATCTACTAGCTGATTATCTGAAAATTTAACTCTATATTGCCCATTTGGAAAATTGTGGGCACCTAGAGTTTAGAACGGGAACAATAAACTCCAGGTCAGTCATGGGACTGGTGTGAGCAAACAAAAACAGTTTATCTTCAACAAAAACAAAACAAAATAATTTAAAAAAAATCCACAATGTTTTCTGAAAAATGAAACTACCATAAGGCCTCCCACCGCACACACAATGCAAATGCAGGATTGAAGGAGATTTCTCCTTATGATAGTCAAACATGCTTGATACGTGAAAACCTTTTAATATTATTATTAGTGCATAGTGTAGAAAATATTTTGAAAGTATAATATTAATCTTAGTTAACATACAACCATTATTGTATTCCTACTATAGCTACCGCCTAAACAGTGGTGACCACCATAAGTAAATGGAAGTTTATACAACTAAAACCGTACAAAGCGTGTATTGATGATTGGATTTCCAACAAATGGTCAGGCAAAGGAACTTCCTGGGCCACATGGGTATGCCTCGATAGGGATGCCCCAAGAACTTAACCAGCTCTCTGCCAACACAAGGCCGGGTTACCTCTGTAACTAGGTAACAACTACATGAGTATGCCATCCCCTGGTCGTTAGCGACCTTTACCCGAGGATCTTTAACCACAAAGTAACAAATTTGTGGTAACCACATAGGTTAAATATCTAAGCTCCATACCATGATACCACCCTTTTCCAAAAGGAAATGACATACCCTAAAGGGCGTGACCCTCATAACCTTGTCATATCTTTCCTGTTTCAACCATTTTCATGTTATGAGGTCCTGATGCAGTCTCGTCCACAAAGCTATGCTTTACACAAAAGCCATGCTTTAATCAACAAATGATCAGCAGCACTTCGTATGCTACATTACCAAATTGGAAATGTATCATTAGTAACAATCAACTACATAACCTCTGGGCTCGTATGTCTTAGAGAAGGGTGTTAAGCTAAGAGAATAAATTCTCCGCCACCAAACAGAAATGTATTTGATAGAAACCAGCTTTACATCTCAAAGTGTAACGTCAGACATACATCCATACAAGTTTGTTTCGGGTTCGAACAGAACCGAAGGCACTTCACAAAGAAGCCCTTGCAATCCAGGTATTCACAATCTCGATCGGACTCCCCATCACATATAGAGATCTCAATACCGTAGCTATTCAGTGCAGAGTCATCTGATGGGTAATCCTTTCGTTCTCAAAAATACCCAGTCTTCACCACCGGTCTTCAAATGCAATCCATAACGTCGTATCATTATTCGGAACGGGTTATATGACGCAAGGTCCTCTCCCGACTAAACCGAATAATGAGCGCAATATTTAAAAACATATGGATATTGGGATCTTAGTTAAGTCACACTTTTAAATCCCCAAACCCTTTCCTCAAATGGTTTAAACAAATTACCATTTCAAATCTTTAAACAAAAAAAATATTCACTTCACAAAGTTCACCAATCTTTCACAAAGATTCATTCATAGTTTCCAAAACTATTTATAATTCGAATCTTTATACAAAAGATACACCTTTACGATCCTCTTTATTTTGGAAACAAAATTCACCAGTATTTAAGGAAGGTTCATTCATATCTTTAAAACAATTTCGATTTCAAATTTGAAATCTTTTCACAAAAACTGGAAATCCTTTCTTTGTTGAAAGCTATTATCATTTTAAAACAAAAAGTTCTCGTTTCGAAAAAATCCGATCAAATATGCACATGTTATATCCTTTAAAGTATAACTTGGGTTAAATTTAAATTCCCAAAATAATACTTTCAAAATACTTTAAAGATGGTTTAAAAACATATATATACATTATATAACTTGTACAAACCTTTCAAAATAAATTTCCAAAACTATTTCAAAACTTAAACAATATATATTATTCAGACTAAATTTCAATTTCAAACTTTCTTTCAAAAACTTTTCATATTCAATCCAATTCCATTTCCAAAACCATTTGAATTCAAAGTTCAACTTTGAAACAATTTCATTAAATTCAAATATCTGTGACTTAATCAATTTCCTCATGTAATCCATAATTGTGTGTGTAGATTGTAGTCCAGGGGTTTTACACAATAGTGCACCATCATCAATCATTACAGATTCAAACACACCAATATCGATAAGTGGTATAATCCTACGCTTATCTTCATTTACAGATTTACAGAGAAATAACATAAATTCATCGCAGATAAAATAAATTACATTCATCACAGCTCAAAACAAAAAAATTCACATCACAAATCATCACACATCAGGGATATCAAACAACACAACATCCAACAGAATTCAAACATCCATAAGCAACGTCAATTAATTATCTGATTAATTAAATCAGATTAGTTGCTTATGACTAATTAATAAATCAATCCACCTTTAATCAATTAATACTAACCTTTAATTATTTAATTATTCTTTATTTAATTATTCTTAATTAATAAGTGATTATCCCTAATCAATTTCATTAATTAATTAACCTTTAATTAATTAATTATCCTCAAATTAATTACCTTGATTAATTAATCACCTTAATTAATTATCCTTAATTATCTTTAAGTAATTATCTTTAAGTAATTATCTTTAAGTAATTAAATACCCTTAATTAATTACCTTTAATTAATTAATTAACTTTTTATCATTCAATTATCCTTTATAAATTAATTTCATCAATTAATTATTCCTTAGTTTATTAAATTATACCTTTATTATTAAGTAATCAATCAATCTTTAACTACTCAAGATTTAAAGCTAAATCATTACTTAATTGTCCATTGAATCACATCAACTAATTACATTTGAAAACTCTTAGAAATTTAACAATTAATCAAATATAATTTTTTTTTCAAAACCACATCACATTATTTCCAAATCATATTTGAATTTAAAATTCATGTTTGAAACTTATTTTAGAAAACTTGTTAAAAATTTACCTTTAAACTTGTATTGCTTTCGCTTTAAAACTTGGTTTCTTCTTGCTTTTGAAAAACTTATTAGCTTGCACAGGAAAACCCGAGTCCTCATACTTAATCCTTGAGATCAACCCGAGACAACACCCGAGCTCCTTCTGTATTTTTTTTTCCAAACTTGTTTTGATTTAAATTTTAAAATCCTGTTCATACAAACTCTCGCGTACCAACACGATAACACACTCGAGCCAATGCATCATCTTCTCGAGATCGACTTCGAGCAAATCACCATTCTCCCGAGCTCATACACACAACAACAATCATCAGACTCACTAGATAACTCGTGCATGTGCACCACCATGCTATCCACCTCCGATCCCCACCGATCCTCTCAACAAGTCGTCGATGATCTCCTCACCCCTAACAACCACCCTGTATCGCCGAATTGACCATGAAATCAAAATGAGCTATCGAGCTCCACCTGAAAACCCAACCTCGATCAAAAAATTCACCTCGCGCCGCCTCGTCACTTCGCCAGAACCCTCGTGACTTCGCCCAGAACTCCGCCACAACCTTACGCACCTGTCCCCTTATGTCTGGTCAAGCCCGATGCGCCCATGCCTTTGCAATCACCTCGCAAACCTTGTCGACTCGAACATGTCCTTAAACCCTAAAATATCGACGCACAGCAACCACGATGATCAATAAATCCATCGATCATTTTTACTAAGGTCCCTGACCCTCGAACATGTTCCAGCAGCAACCACAAGACTTCATCATCTTTCGTTCGCCAGAATTTGCTCAAAGTATGATTCCATTCAATACGAAAATACCCGTCATATACAGATCTAAAAATCTTGAAACTATTATCAAAAGTCATAGTTTTCAAGTTTCAATCCAGCTATATATTCAAAATATAAAATTCAGACCATAGATTTATCTGACTTTAAATTGATTTCCCTGTAAATTCTTATTTTCAAAATATTTCCCAATTATTTTGGCTTGAATCTATTTTTAAAAATGATATTACACACATTCAAATATTTTTCATACAGAAACCATAGTCTAATTTCATTTAGAAAAGAGGGTATGGAATTTATTGGGTGAACTGAAGCCTGTAACATAACAGAGAAGTCGATATCTATTTATACATACATGCACAGATACTTGCATATATATGTGTATACATGCAAAACACATTTACAAAAATTCAAACATAAGTCATCACATCCATTCAAAGATTAGATTAAAGGTAAGTTTGCTCACTGTGATTGAAGTTTGAACAGAGAACAAGCTTTGGACCTAAAATCTAGAACTTTGAAATGATCTGAACTTTGATTTATTGAAATAAATCTGAAGCTCGATTCACTTGAGTTTGGATCATTAACTTGCTCTGATTTTTTTTTCTTGTTTGCTTCAGAATTGTTTCAAGCTTTTGAATCAGATTGATTGCTTTACTGTTTAAGCTGAGTTGATCTTTGATCTGCTTACTTCAGATTTGAAATATTGTTGATCTTTATTTTGCTTTAATGTATCTATGCTTCGGATTTTTATTTCTTTTATCTGATTTGTTGAGTTGCTTCAGATCTTTGAGTTTCCAGGTTGAAGATTTTCTCTGTTTTAATTTAGATTTTGATTTTCTGAAATGAAATATGAAGAAAGAATGGAGGTAGGGAAGTAGATGTACATATATACATAAATTCCCTTTTGTTTATAAATTTTTGAAAATAAAAGGAAAAAAAAATGGCACTTGTTCTTTTCTAGTCTTTAGGTTTTACACTTGCAATTGTAAGTTAGAATTTATTTTACACTTGTTAATTACTTGTGTTATCATTTTACAAATGTCAAAAACCACAAAATTTATGTTTAAACCTTTTCTTGAATTTATTTATAACTTATGTGTTTAAATCCCTTCTTTAAATAATTTTATAAATTTTTGTTTTAACTCTCACTTTATTTTAATTTATAATTTATATTTATACCCCTACTTTATTCAAATTTATGAATCATGTTTTTTTATGTTTTCTTATTTATATTTTTATATATCTACAAACTATAATTTTAAAAGAAATTGTTCTAATCTATATAACCAATACTATTTTAAACTTAATTTATTATACTTTCAAATGTATATATATATATATATACATACAAATTTGGCAAGGCCTATATATATATATATACATACAAATTACATTTAGTTATGTATAAATTTAAAATTAAACTTAAGTTATTATACTTAAATTTATATAAATAATACTAGTGTTGAAAATATTCAAATTTAACTTTTAGAAAATTATTATATTAATTTCAAAATATAACTTCCAAATAATTATATTATAACTAGAAAACAAATTTTATTAATTTTGAACGTAGTATGTTCAAATCCAATTTATTTGTAAAATATTTACAATTGAATTCCCAAATTAAATTCAATTTATTTTCTAAAATATTTATTTCAGAGTTTCCAAATCCAATATATTATTCAAAATATTTATCTTTGAATTTCCAACTAGAAATACTATTTACATCATATTTATACACATTTATATGAATAAACAAACAAAAATCTATTTAATTTAGAATATACCAAATTAATTCATAATTTAATTTAAAAAAATTGAATAAATTACCTATTTTAATTTGATTTAAAACCAGGAATGTTATATTTTCTTCATTTAAGAAACTAATCTACAAATTTTAAAATACAAACCAATGAACAAAATCAAAACCTGAGCAGATTAAAACAAAGCAAAGCATTTTAAAACTGGAACAATCTCAATCCTGGAAGCAAAGGCAAACGTAAGGATTCAAACTCAAAACTGAAGTAATCAAAGAAAAATACTGAAATCAATCAACCACTGTTCAAAATCTATAACCTGTAGCAAATCAAATTAAAGCTAAAACAAAGATTATCTCAAAATCAAACAAGCTCAAAAATCAGATCCTCCAAGTCCAGATCAGTTTAAACAAAATTCCAGGCTTTCTCTATTTGCATGTGCAAGTGAGTGAACTCTTAAATCTATCTTGATTTATCTATGATATATACTTGTTGTATGATTCTGAAATATTGTATAGAGATAAGCATACCTGCATGTATATATATACATGTAAGTAAGGTGTGCAAGTTGGGTATAGCTCTGTTCTAGGTTACAGGCTTGACAAATAAGTTCAAAAAAATTGATTTCACTTCTTCTAATTCATTTTAGACTTAAGTATGTAAACAAGTTAAGTTAGAAATAGAAAGACATAAATTTTAAAAAATATTTTTAGGAAGAATTTGAAGATAATTATGTTCGGGAATAAGATATACATTAATGATTTTAAACTTTTCAAATTCGAGTATCATGCATTCAAATCTCACTTACATCACCTAACTCGATTTCAAAACCTGTGAATTTTAAAAATAAAATCAAGATTTTTAAGCTAGTATTTTGGGAGAAATTCAAAGATGAACGGAAATGGGTTTTTCATCGTTTTTTGGTGATCGTGAGAGCTTGTGGCTACGAGGTCTTGGTCAAAGAAGGCTAGAGGAAAAGCGGTTAAGGGAAAATTAGTGGCACGATTTTTAAGCCATCGTGGCCGCAGAGTGGCGATGACGTAGGGTTTTAAGTTTGCTTTTAGTCGAGGTGGTTCGTCCCTTGATTTCGAAGTCTTGATGGCGTCGAGTTGGATCGTAGGTAGGGGAAAAAAGAGAGGGGACTCGGGTGTGGCTCCAGGCATGACGACGTGAACTCCAGTGATCGGAATTAGGTGGCACGAGGTAATTGGCGATCGGGTTCTTCCTGTTGGTTATCGAAATTTTTTCGATTTTGATTCGTCAATGTGGTGAGTGGTTCTGGGTGGTCGGTTGGGACGAGATGGCCGTCGCCGACGTGTTGGAGGCCGGAGCGAGGATTGGAGCTGGACGGAGTTTGTGTGCGCGTACACTAGTGTCATGTGTATCTATGGGATGTATGGATCGGGGAAGAAGTGTTTTGCTCGGATGCGTGCTTGAAGTTGGGTGGTGATTGTCTCGAAGATGTAGAGTTCGTGATTTTGCTTGGGTGCTAGTTCGTGAAATCTGGCCTTTGGCTTGGGTTTCTCAACTTTAATAAGTAATCCTTATGAACAAGTTTCAAAACTGAGTGAAGATAAAAGGTGATCAGGCTTTGAAGCAAATTAATTTGTCAACTGGTTTTAAAAATTAAATTTGTAGTAACAACTTCAAAGCTAATATTTAAATAAGTTTCAAATTTACTTTTTAAATAGAATGTTCTTGAATTTAATTTGTTTGATTTGGAAAATTCTATATTAAGTTAATTAATAGAATTGAATCTTTGTTTCCAAATAAATTAATGATGGAATTAGGTGGGTGTTTAATTAGTGTATTAAACTTAAATCAATTAATTTCTCAAGTGATTAATTGTAAGCATTTAATAATTAATTAAGGGTTATAAATTAATTAATTAGAGATTAATTAATTGGTAATTAGATATTAATTAATTGGTGATTAGAGATTAATTAATATAAGTAATTGGTGATTAGTTACTCAAATGATAATTATTCAATGTAAGTAATTAAAGGGAAATTACTTAATGGAAGTACTTAAGGATTAATTACTTAGTGTAATTAATTAAAGGACTGATTAATTAAGGAAATTAAATAAAGGGTTTGTTAATTAATGAATGTGATTAATTAAACGATAATTAATCAATGTAAGTGATTATAGAATAATTAATTAGAGTAATTAATTAAGGATCAATGTAATAAATTATTATTAATGAGAGTAATTAAAGGTTAATTAATGTGAATGGTTGAAGGATAATTAATTTGTGTAATTAATTAAAGGCTAATTACTTAATGTAATTAAAGATGATAATTAAAGGATGATTAATTAATTGGTTTGTAATTAATTAATGTTAAGTAAGCAGGATTAAAAGTGATTGAAGTAATTAATTTAATTTATTTAAATTAATTAGAAATGGTATGACTGATTAATCTTGTTTATAGATGATTAAGATATATTGAATGACTTAGATTATCTGATATCGCTGGTATGTGATTTGTGATGCTTTGTGATATGAGATACTTTGGTTGAACTATGGTATTATGGGTTATCTATCTGAGGTGAATTATTGTGTGAATATGAAATCCTGAGTATAAATAGTATTGTTTGAACTTAAACATTTGGTTTAAAGAATAACATTGGATTCGAAGAAACCGGGGTCGGGTATCAGTAAATACCCGAAACCACTTCGATTTGTAATCTACAATAATTCTTTATGGATTTGATTTTGGAATAAAGAAGCTGGAATGGAATAAATGATGTAAACTTGGTCATTTAATCTGAGTAATAATGTTTAGATATGATTGTAAGATGTGTATTTGACTATGGCAAATTAAGAACTTGTTGTGAGGTACGAGTTACCCCGGGTTTTAAATAAGTTTTAGGCATTAGTATTTCATGTTAGATGGTGTGACAACCCAAAATTTTTATATATTTGAAATTGGTATATTTAATTTATTTTAAATATTTGGTAGTTGATTTAACTTGAATTTCAAATATCATTATTGTTTGGCAATTAAATTATTGAATTTAATAATTTGAAATGTGGTAAAATATTGAATCTTCAGTTTTAAGTCTGTTAAAAATAATTTGAAGGCTTGTAAAATTTGTATTGATAGTAATGAAGATCGTAGAAGTGGTAAACTTGAATTTAAAAGTATTTTGTTCGGTTTTGAAAATATACCGTATAAATTGATATTTAAAATAGCCTTACGAGGCACAGTATCGGAATTCCATGAAACCAGTTCCATTGAATCCATAATAGTGTTTTATTATCGGATTTTAATTTTCATAATGTTTGGAGTGATCGTTTGGTCATATGGTAGATAAACGCGCCGAAATCTATATCGAAAATTCAATATAATAACTGAGTTCAAAAAGCTATCTTCTCTATACGATCGAGTTAGGACTCGAATCCTTTTCCATTGTGTTTGAAATAGGGGTTTAACATTATAAATGCCTAGCGGCACGCCTCGATAGGTGCTCGAGATTTTGAGTTGCTTTTACAGTGATGATTTGAATTTGAAATTGAATTTAAATATTAAATTTTGAATCCTATACTGGCAACCTTTGAGACACGTGGCCGCCTCTTCTAACACCTGTCCTAATGCTTTCAACACGCGTATTCTTTGTTTTTTTATGGCCGAGGATATTAGAATAAAGTTAGAAAATAAATTTCCCAGCTCTCTTGATAGCAAATCAAAATGAAATTCAGTATAAAAAAAGTCAATGGCCGAAATCAAGAATCGACCCCTTTTTTCTTCATCCTCACCTCTTTCAAAGCAATTTGATTCTAAAGAAAAAATCTCTCCAAACGAAATTCAAATCGAAATTCGAGTTCGAATCTATCGTTCGAGTGGACGTTCGTGTTAAAGGCCGCGTGTATGATTTGGGCGAAGAGGCGTCCAGCTTGGCTTGTGGCAGATGCAAGGCAAGGGCGAACGAAGACGCGACGGCCACTGGTAGAGGCGCGACATGACGCGTAGGGTAAAATCGGTGACATGCAAGATGAAGTGTCGCGAGTTTCGATCGGCTTTGGGGCACGAGGGGCAAACTTATTCAGTTCCATTCGTGATTTCAAAATAAGAGAGGTCGATCGAGATACGTGGAAGGGGAATGGCAGATCGCGACTGCGGCAGTGGGACCTGGTCAAAGTGTGGCGTCGGTAGGGCCATGATTTTGGGGAGGGACTACTACGTCGATTGGTGGGCAGTCGCGATCTAGCAGTGCCGTTTGTGTGGGTGTTGGCTTTGGAGGTTCGATCGAGTAGGGCTTCGTAAATTTTGAGATTTCGAATCGATCGTCGTTCGATCGCGAGGCTGGGATGGAGGCATTGGAGCAGCTATGGCAATGGCTTCGAGGGTGCTGACGATAGGTGAAGCTCGTCGACGCTCGTGCAAAAGGGATGGTCTCGAGTTAGGGTACTGGAAGAGTTTTGCAGTGAGGTAATTGCATGTTATTTCTTTCAATTTAAGTTTATTTAAAATAATACATATATGAATATATAATTGGAAGCTGAAAGAATTTTGCAGTAAAATGTAAACCCATCCTAGTTTTAATTTTATATTTATAGATGCATTTGTAGGTCGAAGAAAATATAATAAATAAACAAGGTTTAATAAAAGAAACTCTTTTCTTTCTGTTTTAGTTTTAAATTATATATACGGCTAGATTTAGATTTTTGAATTTGTGTAAGCAACTATTTATTTATGCATACAAATAAATCGGGGTAAACGACATAAATATATATAGATAAGATTTTGGGAAATAAATAGGAATTTTAAAGCATCGAAAATTCATTTTTGAACTCTATAATCTATTTTTATAAAGGTATATTTGTGGTTTCGATTTGGAGAAAAAATGTATGACAGAGATTTTTAAAGATTTGAAGTTGTATACTTTGATTTATAATTTATTTAATGAGTATATATATGGGTAGATTCAAAAGGAAAATGTTAGTTTAAAAGTAAACTATTAGTTTAAAAATTAAGTAAATAAATAATGATTAACTGTTTGATTTATTTAAATGTTAATAAATCGTAAATTGTATACAAGGTCCAAAATCATGAGTGGACTAATCGGGATGGATCGAATTGCAAATTTACAAAATCAAAGGTGAGTTAATCTCACTCATCTAGGTTTTATTTAAATTTAAATAATTAAATTTAAATTTGGTTGAATGATTGAATTGATTGGATGTGGTATATTATATAGTAGTATATATATTGGAGTGATTGATTCTCGCATTATATAGCGAATGAGATCCTATGCATCGCATAATAGCGTATGAGATAATATGATCCCATATACCATGATATTCCACCTCGAAGTGGAATTGGTATTATTATATTGTGCTAACATCTGTGGATGCCGGGAAAAACAGATTGGAAGGATCCAACTGGATTCCTCAAACGTTGGAATTTATTTTATATATTCAGCGACATGATTGTGTGATGATCTGTGATGGATTATATTAATTATATTGGGAATTGGAATTTATTGAATACTCTGGCTTGGTTAATATATATATATATCAGAATTTTGAGAATTGATATATATATATATATATATACACATATGAAGTTTGTATTTTTTTTTTAAAGTAAATAAAAAGGTAATTTTAAATAAAATAATTATAAGGAATTTGGATAATTAAATGATTTGGAAGAATAAAAGATGATTTTTAAATTTTAAATAAATAATTCCGAGTACGGGAAGTATATTTTAAATAAAGAGGAATAAATAAATTTTTAGAATTAACGATATTATTTAAAGGAATAAAGAAATTATTTTCAAATTTAAGGTTTAAATTTGGAAAAGATAAAGAAGAAATTTGGGAAAAGTATGAAATTTGTATTTCAGCTTAAATAAGATTTTGAATCATAATAAAGAAGTTAAATTTGACATTGATGAGTTTTGAAATGAAATTTGGTAAGTAAAGAAATTTATTTTAAATAGAGTAAATTTTAGAAATCAATTTGGAAATTGATTTAAGTGTTTGAAATTGGAATTTCAAAGGAAGATGAGACTACAAAATTTATAAACTGGGTTTATAAAGTGAAATGGATATCGGTGGATAATCAGGAGTATAAATTCATGGTAGGAATTTATAAAGGAATGGGTAAGTTATTTTAAAAATAAATAATGGTTTATTTTTAAAAGTATGGTGATGGAAAGTGTATTTCCCTGGAAAGCCAAGTATATTTTAAAGGAGATTTTTTTAAGTTAAAAGCTTTAAAAATTCGTTTTAAAGAAATATTTTAGAATATTTATTATTTTTAAACGTTTTAAGTTTTAAAGTAAATATTTTCAAATTTATTTTAGTAGTAATTATTTAAAGGATAATTAGTATTATGTTTAAAAAATGAAAATTATTAATATTTATATTTTATTAAATATTTATATTTTATTAAATATTTATATTTTAAATAGTTTGGTTAAAATTCTATTGAATTTCGTAACTCTTATTTTAAAATTTAGTTTGGCTTAACTTTTATGTTAAAAATTAGTTTTTATATTTTATAAACTAGTTTTATTTTAAATATTTTTAAAAGTGTATATTTTTGAATAAAGTGTTTAGGTAATTTCTATTTAAATGTTTTAAGGTAAGTTTTAGAATAAAATGATTTAAATTGTTTTTAAAATCTTAAGTATTTAGGATTTGGCAGTTTTCAGTGGAAATAAAACAATTGGGTAGAAATTTATTTCCACGAGAGAGAGAAAAGTGATTTCAAAACTATTTTCAAAGGGTTGAAATATAGGAAAATATATTGCGAAGATATTTAAAATTAAATAATTTGGGAGTAGGCTTGATGATTATTTGTGAATGTTATTTAATAGTTAAATAACCGACTATGAATATTGGCTAATGCGCTGATCGTTTCGAAGAGACCGGGATTCAGATTAGTTTCTCGAAAACCTCTTCGATCGGGTTTGAACGTTTTCATGAAGAAGACAAGAGTTGGAGTCAAAGATGGAGCAGTGATGTGCAAGGGCTAATCGCTACTAATCCTGAGGGTGATTCCAAAATGGATGTAGTAGGAGTAGTGCCTTCGGTTCCGTTCGAACCCGGAACGAACTTGTATGAACCAATGCTTTCAGAATATCGTCAGGAGGACGATGAGCATTCAAAGTGTATGTGTGCTAAAATGGTAATGCATAGCCTCGAGCCTCATCAACCGGGAATGGATAAAATAGGGGAGGTGCACACAAGGATAAGTGGCTAGCAACCAATTAGAGTAAGTTCACCCCTGTCTAGATGTCCTTTTATATTTCGGTCGTGTGGCGGTTGCTGATCCTAACCGTGGGGTGAACTTATTTGGACTATCCAGTAAGGGGTAGCTCCGGTCTTGTGTTGCAGGGGATTTAGGGTGGATCCTCGGTACAGTGATCTAGACCACGCATTGTGACGGACGGTACCCCAGTAGCCCTGCCATTGTATGGAATCCAATCTCTAATAAGCGCCTGTACGGTTTTGATTGTGCCCAACTATTGCTGAAACGTGAGATGCAAGCATTTCAGCTAGATTCTATTTTACTTTCTATAGACATTATTATAATTCAGACTGATTTGATAAAAATGTTTTGGTTATCGTAAGGTAAAAACCCGACATATTTATTTGTGGCGTGGTCATACGAGATACCTTTGATTTCAAAACGATTTTGAAACTTTAATAATCCAATTGAGTGTATTTTATCACGCTGGTTTTTCAAACTGACTCGATTGTTATTTAACTATAATGCTCGGTTAGACCGAGTATTATAGAGTACAGATTTAGATGGAATGATGTGGAGCTCAGGGGACGAGCTGGATGGCGAGACATACTTCCGTACTTGATTATTGCTCCGCTGTGTATTCAGTTTTGAGAACGAGTTTATATACAACATTTGGGTAATGATTGTGATGATGATAATGTACTCTGATGATGTATGTATAAACATATATAGTTTCTTTTGTGCAAAGATCAGTATTATCTATTATATTTTATTCCGCTGCGATGGTAAGATTCTGTTGTGCTGTTTTTTTTCTTCTTCTACCTCCTTCTTCTTTAATCCTAATGGTTCAGCTTTCCGATATTTGATTGTTCGGCATTTGATACAGTAGACGTATTAATGTCGATTTTCAGGCATCGAAAAATCGGGTCGTTACATTTGGTATCAGAACAGAAGGTTAAGCGAGAACCTTGGCTCTGGTGGGGATTACTCATAAAAATAGAGTTCGTAAGTACTCTAGAATGAGTTTGAGTGTAATAATAGATATGAGCGCATATTTGTTAGTGAATATAAAAATTGTATTTATATTGTGTTGACTTATCGGTTGGGTGTTTATGGATTTTGTTCGATATGTGGGACGCCATGTCATCAATAGGGATTTCTAAACTCTTAAACAAGATAAACCAACACAGTATTGTTTTAAAATAAGATAAATGAAATAATTTTACCCAAATTATTTTTGCATATGGAGGAAATAATTTTCTATGAAATAATTATAGTTATATATGGTAGCATGGTTGTTAGTACATGATAATATTAAATTATTATCATTGTTAAGTGAAAGTTAAGTAAAGGATTAAAATTATAACCAGAGGTTAAGGAATAAATTTATATAACAAAATGGGATTTGTAAATGTGAATTACAGATGTGATTTATAATTGAAATAACATAAAATTCTAGAGTAATGTTTCAATATGAATTGGCAGGATTAGAATTTGAAATTTTGAGAAAAGTTTAAATTTCTTTTGGGTTTGAAAATGGTTTTCAAAGGTTTTGGAGAAATAATAGTGATACTATTTTGGAAATATTTTTGAATTGGATTTGAAATCTGGTGAGATTTGGAATTTAAAAATATTTGAAGGGTTTTAAAGAATAAAACAATGAACTCACTACGGTCGCTGGAAAATAACTTCGATGATGACTACAGCATCATCGATGTTGATTTTCAAGTTTTCAAAAGAGGAATTGCTGTCAAATTGTTTTAAATTGGGATTGTTTGCAAAACTAGGTTTGGTTTTGAAATTTAAAGGATAATTTGATATGTAATTGAATTATGAATGATTTTGAAATATTGAAGTTTGGTTTGGTAAAATTGTTTTGATTTTTAAATACTAAAGGATTTTGGGATACACTTGATTTGAAAGATGATTTTGAAATAATGAGTCTGGAATCTTATTAAAAATGTAATTGGAATATAAATAAGCTGGAAAACTTATAAAAATTAAAAATTCAAATTAAAATGGAATCAATTTAAATCGTGTCAAGAAAAGTGAATTGTAATTATGTTCGAAGGAATTAAAGGAAGTAAAAGTTTAAAAATAAACTTTTTATTGAAATTTGAAATTTGTGGAATAAGATTCAAATTTAAAGGGGTCAAATAAAGGTAAATGTGACGAGAGAATAAAGTCAAAAAGATAAGTCAGTTAAAAAAAGGTTGGTAAATGGAATAGAAATAGATAGATAAATGAATTAGCATTTGTAAGTAAATAAAATTTGGAACAGAGTATTGGGAATTAATTAGAATTGTGTGTAATAGAAGTTACTCAAGATTTGATTAAATAAAATTAGTGAGCAAACTAATTGATTCAAGAAGGTAAGCAGATAAATTGAAATTGTAGGTTGGGATGATATTTAATTTAATTGTGTAAAATAAAGTGAAGTTATAAATTAATTCGAAGTAAACTAAAATGATAAAAGTTTGGAAATAAGAAATTGTTTGAGATTTAAAATAAATTAGTAAGTGGAACTAATTTAAAATAATGATATGAACTAGTTGTGAATGGAATATAGTTGATAGAATTCAATATTTAGAGTTTGAAGATGAATTAAATTCAAGTAGAAATGAAAATGAAAATGAAAATTTGGAAAAGGTATTGAGATTTGAGATTAATTAGTAAATTGAAGCAAATAGAATCTATATGGAATTGGAATCCAAATCGATTAAATGTAGATAAAAACCAAGTGGTAAAGTGAAAGTAACAATATAAGAATATATAAAATGCTTATATTAAACTTAGGAATGGTTGGTGAAAATCTTAAGTAAATTGGGTATTGAAAATACTAAGTTAATAATGGGATGAAAATTAATCTGGAAGTTATGAAATGGGATGGTTGTGAATAAGCGAATAGAAATCAAAATAATATGAATAAAAGAGAATTGATATAGTTAATAATCAATGGATATAAATACGTAAGATGTACGTATATTATTTATTCAGCGATTTGATCCAGATTCGAGCACATAATTTGGGGGCAGTTATACCGATCCGAGTTGGGATTTTTCACTCGATTTTCGACGGCCAATCCTGGATATGGATTTTTGATTGATTCTAGAAATTCTCTATCATAGTTTGCGGCTATGTAAGGAGAATGACGATTTCTGATCAAGAAACCATATCTAAATCCGCACTAGGAAGTCAGGTGGACGATACTAGTTCGGAAGTAAAATTGTGTGATCGAGTGAGCGATCGAATTGGGTATTACGTACAGATGATATATGTGCATCGTACGGATGTGAATGAAATAGATATGAAACCTTTGAAAAGAATTGTTTAAAATGATTTTGAGATACTGTGATTGGATGTTATGGCCAAGTAAAATATACATGTGTTTTAAAGGCAAGGAATAAATTGGGATTTTAGATTTCAGAAGATAAATTTCAATTGCCCGACAAAGGTATGTATTTAATTTCTATATGAAATTTGATGGTTTTTGGTCTAGCCACTTAGCCTTTTGTTTTCTTTTGAAATCTAGGGACCCGTAGAGGCATTTTGTAGTTGTACCGAGCTAGCCGCGCAAAGGAGACGTTGGTGAAATTTTTCGAAAATTTAAGAAGTTAGAAATTTTTTGATAATTTAAAATTTGGATTTAAATATAAATTTGAATTGTTGAGTAATAATATTGTTTGGAAATTATGATTGAGTCTTGGAAAGTCAGAAAGGTTGATAATGTCTTTATTAAAAAGATGGTTTTGGGTATTGTTAAAAAGCTGACTGGTTGTGGGATTAATAGTTAACGGGTTGTGGATCATTCCTCTTAACTAGCAATTTCGAGGACGAAATTCATTTAAGGGGGCGGAATGTGACAACCCAGAATTTTTATATATTTGAAATTGAGATATTTAATTTATTTTAAATATTTGGAAGTTGATTTAACTTGAATTTCAAATATCATTATTGTTTGGCAATTAAATTATTGAATTTAATAATTTGAAATTGGGAGAAATATTGAATCTTCGGTTTTAAGCCTGTTAAAAATAATTTAAAGGCTTGTAAAATTTATATTGATAGAACTGAAGATAAGAAGTGGTAAACTTGAATTTAAAAGTATTTTGTTCAGTTTTGAAAATATATTGTTTAATTTGATATTTAAAATAGCCTTCTGAGGCACAGTCTCGGAATTCGACAAAACTAGTTCCATTGGATCCGTAATAGTGTTTTATTATCGGATTTCAATTTTCGTAATGTTTGGAGTGATGGTTTGGCCGTACGGTAGATAAACGCGCTGAAATCTATATCGAAAATTTAATATAATAACTGAGTCCAAAAAGCTATCTTCTTTATACGATCGAGTTAGGAATCGAAACCTTTCCCATTGTGTTCAGAATAGGGGATTAACATTATAAACCCCTAGCGGCGCGCCTCGATAGGAGTTCGAGATATTGAGTTGCTTTTACAGTGACGATTTGAAATTGAAAGTGAATTTAAATATTAAATTTTGGAATCTTATATTGGCAAACCTATGAGACAAGTGGCCGCCTCCTCTAACACCTGTCCTACTACTTTCAACACGCGTATTCTTTGTTTTTTTAGGGCCGAGCATACTAAAATAAAGTAAGAAAATAAATTGCCCAGCTCTCTTGATAACAAATCAAAATTAAATTCAGTATAAAAAAAATCAATGGCCGAACCCAAGAATCAACCCCTTTTTTCTTCATCCTCTCCTCTTTCAAAGCAATTCGATTCTAAAAAACAATCTCTCCAAATGAAATTCAAATCGAAATTCGAGTTCAAATCTATCGTTCGAGTGGACGTTCGTGTTGAAGGTCGCGTGTATGATTTGGGTGAAGAGGCGTCGAGCTTGGGTTGTGGCAGATGCTAGGCAAGGGCGAACGAAGACGTGGCGGCCACTGGTGGAGGCGCGACGTGGCGCATGGGGGGAAAATCGGTGACATGCTAGGTGAAATGTTGAGAGTTTCGATTGGCTTTGGGGCACGAAGGGCAAACTTATTCAGTTCCATTTGTGATTTCAAAATAAGGGTGGTTGATCGAGATTCGTGGAAGGGGCATGGCAGCTCGCGACTGCGGCAGTGGGACCAGGTCAGAGTGCAGCATCGGTAGGGCCGTGATTTTGGGGAGGGATTGCTGCATCGATTGGTGGGCAGTCGCGATCTTACGGTGTCGTTTGTGTGGGTGTTGTGCTTTGGAGGTTCGATCGAGTAGGGCTTCGTAAATTTCGGGATTTCGAGTCAATTGTCATTCGATCGCGAGGCTGGGATGGAGGCATTGGAGTAGCTATGGTGATGGCTTCGAGGGCGCTGACGATAGGGGATGCTCGTCGATGGTCGTGCGAAAGGGAGGGTCTCGAGTCAGGGTACTGGAAGAATTTTGCAGGGGGGTATTGCATGTTATTTCTTTCAATTTGAGTTTATTAAAAATAATACATATATGAATATATAATTGGAAGCTGAAAAAATTTTACAGCAAAATGTAAACCCATCCTAGTTTTAATTTTATATTTATAGATGCATTTGTAGGTCGAAGAAAATATAATAAATAAACAAGGTTTAATAACAGAAACTCTTTTCTTTCTGTTTTAGTTTCAAATTATATATATATATATATGGCTAGATTTAGATTTTTGAATCTGTGCAAGCAACTATTTATTTATGCATATAAATAAATCAGGGTAAACGACATATATATATATATATATATATAATATTTTAGGAAATAAATAGGAATTTAAAGCATCGAAAATTCATTTTTGAACTCTATAATCTATTTTTATAAAGGTATATTTGTGGTTTCGATTTGGAGAAAAATATATGTGTATAACAGAGTTTTTTAAAATTTAAAGTTGTATAAATTAGATTTTTAGATTTATAAGTTATTTAATGAGTGTATATATATGGGTAGTTTCAAAAGGAAAATGTTAATTTAAATTAAACTATTAGTTTAAAAATTAAGTATATAAACAGTGATTAACGGTTTGATTTATTCAAATGTTAATAAATCGTAAATTGTTATACAATGTCCAAAATTATGAGGGGACTAATCGGGATGGATCGAATTGCAAATTTACAAAATCAAAGGTAAGTTAATCTCACTCATCTGGGTTTTATTTAAATTTAAATAGTTAAATTTAAATTTAGTTGAATGATTGAATTGAATGGATGTGGTATATTATATAGTAATATATATATTAGAGTGATTGATTACCGCATTATACAGCGGATGAGACCCTATGCGCCGCATAATAGCAGATGAGATAATATGATCCCATATACAGTGATATTCCACCTCGAAGTGGAAGTGGTATTATTATAATGTGCTAACATCTGTGGATGCAGGAAAAAACAAGTTGGAGGGATCCAACTGGATTCCTCCAACGTTTGAGTTAATTTTATATATTCAGCGATATGATTGTGTGATGATCTGTGTTGGATTATATTGATCATATTGAGAATTGGAATTGTTGAATACTCTGGCTTGGTAAAATATATGTATTGGGATTTTGAGAATTGATATATATATATATGAAATTTGGATTTTTTTTAAAGTAAATAAAAAGGTAATTCTAAATAAAATAATTATAAGGAATTTGGATAACTAAATGATTTGGAAGAATAAAAGTTGATTATAAATTTTAAATAAATAAATTTCGAACATGGGAAGTATATTTTGAATAAAGAGGAATAAATAAAATTTTAGACTTAATGATATTATTTAAAGGAATAAAGAAATTATTTTCAAATTTAAGGTTTAAATTTAGAAAAGTTAAAGAAGAAATTTGGGAAAAGTATGAAATTTGTATTTCAGCTTAAATAAGATTTTAATTCATAATAAAGAAGTTAAATCTGAAATTGATGGGTTTTGAAATGAAATTTGGTAAGTAAAGAAACTTATTTTAAATAGAGTAAATCTTAGAAATCAATTTGGAAATTTATTTAAGTGTTTGAAATTGGAATTTCATAGGAAGATGAGACTATAAAATTTATAAACTGGGTATATTAAGTGAAATGGATATCAGTGCATATTCGGGAGTATAAATTCACGATAAGAATTTACAAAGGAATGGGTAATTTGTTTTAAAAATAAATAATGGTTTATTTTTAAAAGTATGGAGATGGAAAGTGTATTTCCTTGGAAAGCCAAGTATATTTTAAAGGAGATTTTTTTAAGTTAAATTCTTTAAAAATTTGTTTTAAAGAAATATTTTAGAATATTTATGATTTTTAAATGTTTTCATTTTAAAGTAAATATTTTCAAATTTATTTAGTAGTAATTATTTAAAGGATAATTGGTATTATGTTTAAAAAAGAAAATTATTAATACTTATATTTTATAAAATAGTTTTATTTTAAATAGTTTGGTTAAAATTTTTATAGAATTTCGTAACTCTTATTTTAAAATTCAGTTTGGCTTAACTTTTATGTTGAAAATTAGTTTTTATATTTTATAATGTAGTTTTATTTTAAGTATTTTTAAAAGTATATATTTTTGAATAAAGTGTTTAAGTAATTTCTATTTAAATGTTTTAAGATATGTTTTAGAATAAAATGATTTAAATTATTTTTAAAATCTTAAGTATTTAAGACTTGGCGGTTTTCAGTGGAAATAAAACAATTGGGTGGAAATTTATTTCCACGAGAGAGAAAGAAAAGTGATTTGAAAACTATTTTCAAAGGATTGAAATATAGGAAAATATCTTGCGGAGATATTTAAAAATATTAATTTTGGCTTGATGATTGTTTGTGAATGTTATTTGATAGTTAAATAACCGACCATCAATATTGGCCAATGCGCTGATCGTTACGAAGAGACCGGGATCGGGATTAATTTCCCAAAAACTACTTCGATCCGGTTTGAACGTTTTCATGAAGAAGACAAGAGTTGGAGTCAAAGATGGAGCAGTAAAGTGCAAGGGCTAATCACTACTAATGCTGAGGGTGATTCCAAAATGGATGTGGTAGGAGTAGTGCCTTCGATTTCGTTCGAACCCGGAACAGACTTGTATGGACGAATGCTTTCAGAACATCGTCAGGAGGATGATGAGTATTCAAGGTGTATGTGTGCTAAAAAGGTAACGCATAGCCTCGAGCCTCATCTACCATGAATGGCTAAAACAGGGGAGGTGCACACAAGGGTAAGTGGCTAGCAACCAATTAGGGTGAGGTCACCCTTGTCTAGTTGTCCCTTTATATTTTGGATGTGTGGCGGTTGCTGATTCCCAACCGCGGGGTGAACTTATTCGAACAATCCAGTAAGGGGTAGCTCCGGTCTTGTGATGCAGGGGATTTTAAGTGGATCCTCGGTACGGTGATCTAGACCACGTACTATGACGGGCGGTACCCCAGTAGCCCTACTATTGTATGGAATCCAATCTCCAATAAGCGCCTGTACGGTTTTGATTGTGCCCAACTATTGCTGAAACATGAGATGCAAGCATTTCAACTAGATTCTGTTTTACTTTCTATAGACACTATAATAATATCAGACGAATTTGATGAAAATATTTTGGTTATCGTAAGTTAAAAACCCAGCATATTTATTTGTGGTGTGGTCTTACGAGATACCTTTGATTTCAAAACAATTTTGAAACTTTAATAATCCAATTGAGTGTATTTTCTCATGTTGGTTTTCCAGACTGACTCGGGTCTTATTTAACTATAATGCTCGAGTCAGACCGAGTACTATAGAATACAGATTTGGATGGAATGATGTGGAGCTCAGGGGACGAGTTGGATGGCATGACGTACTTCCATACTTGATTATTACTCTGTTGTGTATTCAATTTTGAGAATGAGTTTATATAACTGTCCAACATTTAGGTAATGATTGTGATGATGGTAATGTACTCTGATGATGTATGTATAAACAGATATAGTTTCTTTTGTGTAAAGATCAATATTATCTATTATATTTTATTCCGCTGCAATGGTCAGATTCTGTTGTGTTGTTTTTTCTTCTTCTACATCCTTCTTCTTTAATCCTAATGGTTTGGTTTTCCGACATTCGATTATTCAGCATTTCATACAGTGGACGTATTAATGTCGATTTTCGAGCATCGAAAAATGGGGTCATTACAGATGGTTTACTCATGCTGGTTTCCAGTCTGAACCAGGTGTTACTTTGATGTACTACTCGGGTAAGACCGAGTATTATAGATTTTCAGGTTAGGGCGTTCTGGAGCTTAGGAGGTGAGCTGGATGACAGGAACGTATGGAGTTTACCGCTGTGCATTAGAGTTGTATTCATAGTAGTCTAGGATAGATTGATATAAATCTAGTCTATTTGTAAATGGTTGTAACTCTGAAATTGTATGTAATCTGACAATACATCTTTTCTTGTAATAATGCTATTATTAGATATTATATTTTGATCCACTACGAAGTGTGAGATTCTGTGTTTTGTTTTCTGTTCTTCTTCTACCTCTTTCTTCTTAACCCTAACAATCTAGTATTTTCGGCGTTCGATAGCTCGGCACTTCTATATTGAACGTATTAGTGTCGAATTCTCGAGGTCGAAAATCTTGGGTCGTTACAATTCTAACTGATGAGATAGACTCGAAAGGAAGATAAGACAAACGAATTACAAAGAGGAAAGAATGGATAGACTATTATTAATCGCGGGCGACCTTAACGGGGTCAACCAAGATTTCCAGGAATAAAATCAATATGGAAATTCAAATTTCCCGCTTGTGGAGTGGAGAAATGACTTCACCCAATATCAGGATAATCTCTGAATATCGGGGTGGAGTCAAGAATACTAGGCCGATCATCAAGTAAAAGATAAAATGCCCACTTATCCAGTGGTTATCGACATTTGATTAGAAGAGAATTACCCAGGGTCGTCTACTAGAGAACAGTTCGAGTTATTCCAGAAATAACAGCATCTAAAACCGAGGACGTAGAAATCTCTAGTGAATCTAGAGATTCGATACCTGTTGTAAAGGAGTTTCACCCCTTTACAAATCATACAATGGAGCTATGGGATGCTCCAGAACCAAGAAGAACACGAATAGGGGAGACAAGAATAGATTTCAGAATGAAGGAAAAAAATTCCGAAATTCAAAAGAAGTCCTAATCAAAGAGGAGAAATTTCAAGCTCGAATGAAGGTGATTTTGTAATTAATTTTTTGCTCCATATGCTAAGTTTTGCCTAAACCAAAGCTCTAATACCAACTGCAATGACCCGGTATTTCCAACCATTCGCATCCGCACATGTCGGACTTGAATTGCTAAAAATATCAAATTGTTAATTTATGTTTGACCGAACTCAGCATACATAGTAAATAAATCAATCACAGAATCACAGACACTGTGTAATATAACAATAAGCAGCGGTATAGAAAAATAGTAGTTCATGAAACTACTATATAAACAACAGATTTTGAAATAAAATGCAATAGAATATCTCAAATACAATGTAGTCTGGAATACAAACAGATGACAAATCTAACAAAACAACTAGATAGCTGAAAGCTGAACAGATATAATGGATCTCCAAGCGAAGCTCTAAACTCCAAAGGTGAGTCTCAAATGTTGTGACCTCAGTCCGACTCGAGCACAAAGCAAAACACAAAACACTTGAGTCAGGATTAACATTCTTATATTAATAAATTAAACTCAAGTGAAATGTCAACTGAAAAACAAGTAACTTAAAGGATGCTTGAGATTTCCATCCTCTAAGGATCCGTGGAACTATCTACTACGTAGTAATATACAGTATTATAAGATGTCCATAGTAAAGTAAAAGTATTAAAATAGCATTAAGGCGTTACCCATATCCCTCTTAACACATTTTATATATTACCGCAGTCTATACAATGCTGTATGCTCCTCCGTAAACTGGAGGTTTACCCAAAGGACATCACATAGGTACGGTACAAAACAAACTCGTAAAAGGCGCGATAGGGAATGCGACAAGGCACTCGAGGCAATGCCAGGGTAGATATACCGTTTGCGGATCCGGACTGGTGGTAACGCATAGCAGCTACTAATGCCCACCTCGTGACACACTCCCAAATCAAAGGGCGCACCCATTCAATCACAAAAGCAATAGAATGGTATCGAAGAAATATGTTTGATCAAAGGAATGACATCACTTGGCCAGGCATGGCTCCTATTTTAGCCGCATCAAGCTGGCTCACGGGAGTCAGGGCTACGTAAATACCATATAGAACCGTCATCAAACCATCCTACTTCATTCTACAATCTCCACCACGTACACTGTTGTTAAAGTGGTTTTCGGTATTGGCAGAGAGTATGACAATATCCGATCCCGGTCTCTTTAACAACCAAACGTTTATTTCACACCGTGGTCATTTCATTTCAAATAATTTATACTTTATATCAGAATATCATATTCAAATTCACACCATATAAATTCAATATCGTATTCTGTAACGAGACGGATTTTGCCCGCTCGAAAATCAACATCCATACTTCAAATCGTATTCGAATGCCATAGATTCGACCGTTCAAACCCGATTCGCCGGAGCTTATAACAACATTAAGTATGCAACACAGCGGAATAAAAAGAATAATACACTGATATACAATATCTGATACAACAGAACGATACAATGAATATCAATATACATCAGAGATATGATACAATAAAATAGCAGCGGAAAAGAAAACGATAGATAACATCTAGCAGCGAAACAAATAACTCTAAGATAGTCTTCAAGGAAGAACTCCAGAAATAACTGCAACTCCATTTCCAAGAACCAATCCAACAATAGCTCGAACTCCCCATAACAATGCACCAAGCTAAGCAAGACTGGTGCGAACCAAAGACTGAACTAACTCCAGATAATCCACTATATCTAACTATCTGAAAAACCCAACTCTAGACTGCTCGTGTAGAAAATAATGAGCACTCAGAGTTTAGGAAAGAAACAATAAACTCCGGATCAGTCGTGGGACTGGTGTGAGCACAAAAACAGTTTATCTCTTAAAACATTCAACAAAAGATTTTCAAAGTCAATTCGCAATGCTTTTTAAAAATGAGACTACCATAAGGCCTCCCGCACACACACACAATGCAAACGCAGAATCGGAGGAGATTTCTCCTTATGATAGTCAAAGATGCTTGATACGCATTAAAAAGAAACATTTGATATTATTACTAGTGCATAGTGTAGGAAAAATTCATTTCGAAAGTAGAATATAAATCTTAGCCAGCATAGCCATTCCGCACTTATACCTACTATAGCTACCATGTTCAATGGCAGGTTACCGCCACATTCCATGGCAGGTTCTACAACTAATACCGTACAAGATCGTAGTGTTTCTTTGGATTTCCAACGAATGATCAGGCCAAGGAACTTCCCATTGCCACATGGAAACGCCTCTGGCGGGACGTCCCGAGAACTTAACCAGCTCTCTGCCAACACAAGGCCGGGTTACCTTTATCACTAGGTAACTACTACACGAATATGGCATCCCCCGGTCCCATTGGACCTTTAACCGAGCGCTCGTCACCAACAACACCACACAGTAATAAATATAGTGTATCCACATGAGTAAGTATCTGGGCTCCATACCATGATACCACCCTTTCCAGAAGGAAATGCACATACCCTAAAGGGAGCTACCCCTCATAACCTTGCCGCATCTTTCCTGTTTTGACCATTTCCGGGATGTGAGGCTCGACGAAGTCACGTCCACAAAAACATACTTTATACAAAAGCCATGCTTTGGGTCAACAAATGATCATAGAAATGATCACCAAGATAGACGATCAAACAAATGATGCTATCACAAATAATCAACACAATGATCATTTCAGCAACACTCAGCATGTCACATTACCAAATTGGGAATATATTGCTGATAACTTCAACTATATAACCTCTGAGCTCGTACGTCTCAGAGAAGGGTGTTAAGCTAAAAGAATAAATTCTCCGCCACCAACAGAAATATATTTGAATGAAATCTGCTTTATATCTCAATTTGTAATGTCAGACATACAATCCATACAAGTCTGTTCTGGGTTCGAACAGAACCGAAGGCACTTACAAAGAAGTCCTTGCAATCCGGATATTCACAATCCCGATAGAATTTCCCATCACTTAGGGAGTTTCTATACCGGCGCGACTCGGTGCAGAAACAATCGATAGGTCATCCTATCGCTTTCGCAAATACCCGGTCTTCATCACCGGTCTTCAAATGCTATCCATAACGTCGAATCACATATTCGGAATGGGTTATAAGACACAAAGGTCCTTTCTCGGCTAACCCGAATAGTGAGCATGATATTTCAAAAACAAATGGATAATGGGATTTCAATTAAGTCACAACTTAATAATTCAAAACTTTATTTCAAATGGTTTAATCCAATTACCATTTCAATCTTTAAACAAAAAAGATTCATTTTCACAACCTTTAACGGTTTAAACAATTTTCACCTTTTAATCTTTTAAACAAAAGATTCATTCACAGATATTCCAAATCAATTTTCATTTCAATTTGATTAACTCGTTAAATCTTTAAATCAAAGATTTAACTCATAGCCTTCAAAATAATTTCATTTCAATTTGATTTAAACAAATCATCTATTTAAATCTGTTAAAAATAAACAGATTTAATCCATAGCTTTCAAAAAGAATTCATTCATAACTTAGGAAAATCATTTCTCTATTCAATCTTGAAATTCCCCTAATTAACTGGAATCTTAGTTCTTATCTAAAAGTGTTTATCATTTGAAAACAACAGTTTTCATTTTGGAAATCTGATTCATTTATACGAGTTTAAATCCTTGGGTTAAATTCAAATTCCCAAAAACAATACTTAAAAGTGGTTTAATCCCTATATAACCAATATAACATTTTTAATCCCTAATTTCAAATCATAGAATTCAATTTCAAGTATTGAATTTAAATTTAAATCGAATTATTTAAATTCCAAAACTTAATCAAGTAATTTAAAAATAATAAATTTTATTTTGAAATTCATTCCAAAAGCTTTTCACATTTATTCCGATTCCATTTCCAAAACATTTGAATTTAAAAATTCAAATTTAACTATTTCAAAAATCTGCGACTTAATCGATTTCCTCGTGAAATCCATCATTGTGTGTGTATGGTGTGGTCCAGGGTTTAACATAATAGTGCAACATTATTCAATCATCACAGATTAAAACACAGAAATATGGTTGATAAGCGATATAACTATAACGCTTATCGTCCATTCATAGATTCACAGATAATATAAATGAATAAATTATACACAATCCAATTCACAGAACAAAATATCACAGAACAGATAGGACAATTTATTCAAGGCATCACATATAATACGATCATTCCTAAGTAAGGTCAAGCATTTGATAATCATTTATAAGCAGGATTTATTAATTGTTTAATCCTAATTAATTCAATTTATTTCCAATTAAATAAATTGCTTCTGAATTAATTATCCAATCTTGATTTATTAATTACAAATCACTTGATATCAATTTATAAATCAGTCACCTTATTAAATTATTCTTGATTAATTCATTACCCACCATTTATTTAAATTTCAAATCCTTATTTAAATAAAGGATCTTCATTTACTAATTAACTTATCCTAGATGAATTAGCTAAAACCTTGATTAGTTTATTTGAACTCTTAAATTAATCAATCTCTATTTATTTAAAGATAAAATCTTTTCTTATTAATGAATTAAGTTATCATTAACAAGTCACTTCAAAAATTAAATTCCAAATTTTACCTTTAAAATTTCATTTTAAATTTAAGATAAAAAAATGAAGACAGTCTAACTTGAACCAGGTTTTAAACAATTCCAAATCCTTTTTATTTTACAAGAAATTTTCTTTCTTTATACTAAAAGTTAAAAGGATTTAAGCCCAATTTCATTTAAATTCAAATTCATTTGATTGATTTACTTTATCATTAAAACTATTTAAACAAAAAAAAACTTTATTTATTTTTAAAACTGAGATTCCAAATCTACTTGAACCAGCTTAAACTTGGATTTATACTTGCTTTAAATCCTTGCTTTTCATTAGACTTAGCTATTTAAAAAAAAACAAAAAAACTGGTAACAGGTTCTCTGTAAAATGTGAAGCCAACCAAAACCACCTGAGACAACATCAACAACTTCGAGTAAATATTTCATTTGCACGCAATATACTCCGAGTTTCTTCCTTCTTCTCCAAAAGGCAACATCAAACACTGATACGAAAAGATGCACGTATACGTGCACAGTCGCCACGGCCAACTCTGACCATCGCCGACGTCATCAGCAAGTCGACTATAATCCCCCGATCTGACAACGACCATCTAAACCCCTCCGCTCCAACTCGAACTCGAATTCGAGTATAAAGAGAAACCTGGAAACGCAAGTGCCACCACCCCTTCAAACCTGTCAACACGTCGTCCCCCACGCTCCGACCATCGTAGGTACTAAAACTCCGGCATCTCCTTCGTCGCCTCAATCTCTACCACCACCCAACAGCCCATAGCACTCGATCATCTACAAGTGCCGAAGTCCCCAAATTTATCTCACCCAGTAAAACTAGGGTTCCAGAGGGAAACCCACTGCCGCGACCTCCATGGTGAATTGCATCACCATTTGCCATTTTTCCTCCAACCACCGTGTACTCCTCCATCACCACGAAGAAACCCAGCTATCCCCAAACCCGAGGATCACCAGAAATTGAATATAACCCATTTTCTGTTCAACTCGAAAATTCACACCATCTACCAACTTAAAAATCTAGATTTATATATCAAAAATCATCATTCTCCGATTCGATTCAGTTTATAAAATTAAAACTTGATATTTGGATACTAGATTTCCTGACATTAGTAGATCATTGCTGTTAATTTCTCATTTTTGAATTAATTACTTGTCATATATACTTAAAATTAATTTTAAAATAAATGTGACCTCCATATACGCATTTTATCCTCAGACATCTTAGCCTAAAACTGAATCCATGAAGAGAGATAGAATTATTTTAGGTAGATTGGTGCCTGAATACAAACAGAGATGTATATGCATTTACACAGACTTGCATACCCAAACATTTACATATTTATATATATATTCAAACAGATTTTCATTAATGCAACCAATTTACTTCAAGTTATAATCACAGATATCAAGTTATAAATCAACTGAAGTTTCAAGATAGTAGTTTACTCACATGATTTCCAGGAAATGAATAGGTTTCTTCAATTTGGAAACAGATTTGCATTTTCTAGCTAAAGCTTTTAATTTAATCCTCTGGTTTGAAGTTGATTGTATTATTTAAGTTTTGTTTAAACTTTTAGTTGATACTCATTTCAATTAACATAGAAAACTGGGTTGAATTACTCACTTTGAATTAATTAACAGAGAGTTTGAAATGAACACAGTTTGATGTTTTGCTTTCCAGACTTCCAACTTTGAATGCTCCAGACTTCAATCATTGATCAAGTTAGAGCTTGCTATTGTTTTCAGTTGAATTATTGTTTGAGTTTTTAAAGATGGTAAGCTTTAGTTTTCTTTGCTTAGTTTTATTTATTTATTTATTTGTTTGATGAAAGAACTGAGGTGGGGGGTTGATATAAAGAAAAATGTTTTACTGTGTGATGTACTAACTTTGTACAGGTTGATATGATAACATTGAGGTGGCTGAAGATACATTATGGCATGCTAAAGATTCAAGCAGTAAATGCCCCAGTACTTCTTTCCCATGCTTGCCTACACCCTTTTTCCTTTGCCTGCGTACTTGTATCTTTTTTTTTTTTTTACTTTGTCTTGTTTTAAATTGACTTGTTTTTGCCTAGCATATTAAACTCTACAGGCTGCCTATTTGTCTCTTTCATTTTCTTTGTGTTCATATTTGATTTTCTTTACAGCCTACATATTTATTCAACTTTGCTTTGTGCTTTGCTTTATTACTTATGTAAAAACATATACTTTGTTTTGTTTAGCAATACTTTTTCTTTTGTTTATTTTGCATGTTTATGATAATAGGTTTAGCTAATGTATTGTTATGTATGTACAGTTGATTATTTTAGTTATGTTTTGTTTGTACTTAATTTTGTATTTTACTTTATTTATTTGTTTTCTGGTTTTGCTTTATTTTATTTACTTTGTATTGTAGCTTCATAGATATGTCCACTTATTTTACTTTATTTATGTTTGATAGATTTCTATTTTATTTTACTTCATGTACATATTATAATAGTAGTTCTAATGATGTTTGTTTCTTAACTAATTCGTTTACATACTTATATTTCAGTTTTGAACATATTTATACTGCATTTGTTTTCATATTTTAAAGTTGTTATATTTATTTCTATTCATTTCTAAAACCATTTATTCGAGATTTTATTTCAAATCCAATATATACATATATATTCACATATATACAAATATATGCAAATTTTCAAATCAATTTGACTTAATATATTTTATATTTGAATCGGGGAAACTCGCATCATTAAAAATCAATTTTACAATTTTTAATTCAAAAATTCATTTAAATTATCAATTTAAATTCATAAAAATCTGGGGTCGTTACAAACTTCCCCCCTTAAAAGAATTTCGTCCTCGAAATTCGCAGGCACGAAAACAACACGGAGATAGATAGATTCAATCTCCTATAATTCCTCAAACATAAGATATGGATTCCAAACTCAAGTCGGAATATCTCAAAATATCTACTAATTTGTCCCTCTTCGGACCTTGGTATTCACAAGAAATTACAATAGAATTTCAAATTTTGGTTTTAAACGAAATCGTGTTATCGATATAATTCAAATTTAGCTTCATATTCTATTAATCAATTTAAAATCAATTTAAAATTTCTAATTTATTTAAAATTCTCAATTTCAATTTGCAAATTCATATTCATTAAGGTTTTAAATCAAAAAGCTGATAAGAAACTGATGAAGATACGAAATAAAAATTTCCTACAACGATTCGTAGGCCTTCATTACACCGAAACTTCTTTCTGTAACCGTCATGAATCAATCAAAAGAATTTGGAAACGAATCAAAGAAAATTGATAGAGAAAGTTATTTCCACCGTTGTTACAGAGTTTTGACTAATTATAGTCGTATTTACCTATCCCCTATCTCGTTCTCTTCTTGCACTCATACTCACTATTAGTAGATAGTAAGAGAATTTACTGAGGCATTCAAACGGATATCTTAAGGATTACTCATTCTAGGATATACTTCACCCTATCTCTAATGAGCTACTTAATGTGTTACACTCCTGAGCTAAAGTTTAAACCCTTAGCTCTGATACCAAATGTAACGAGACGGATTTTGCCCGCTCGAAAATCAACATCCATACTTCAAATCGTATTCGAATGCCATAGATTCGACCGTTCAAACCCGATTCGCCGGAGCTTATAACAACATTAAGTATACAACACAGCGGAATAAAAAGAATAATACACTGATATACAATATCTGATACAACAGAACGATACAATGAATATCAATATACATCAGAGATATGATACAATAAAATAGCAGCGGAAAAGAAAACGTTAGATAACATCTAGCAGCGAAACAAATAACTCTAAGATAGTCTTCAAGGAAGAACTCCAGAAATAACTGCAACTCCATTTCCAAGAACCAATCCAGCAATAGCTCGAACTCCCCATAACAATGCACCAAGCTAAGCAAGACTGGTGCGAACCAAAGACTGAACTAACTCCAGATAATCCACTATATCTAACTATCTGAAAAACCCAACTCTAGACTGCTCGTGTAGAAAATAATGAGCACCCAGAGTTTAGGAAAGAAACAATAAACTCCGGATCAGTCGTGGGACTGGTGTGAGCACAAAAACAGTTTATCTCTTAAAACATTCAACAAAAGATTTTCAAAGTCAATTCGCAATGCTTTTTAAAAATGAGACTACCATAAGGCCTCCCGCACACACACACAATGCAAACGCAGAATCGGAGGAGATTTCTCCTTATGATAGTCAAAGATGCTTGATACGCATTAAAAAGAAACATTTGATATTATTACTAGTGCATAGTGTAGGAAAAATTCATTTCGAAAGTAGAATATAAATCTTAGCCAGCATAGACATTCCGCACTTATGCCTACTATAGCTACCATGTTCAATGGCAGGTTACCGCCACATTCCATGGCAGGTTCTACAACTAATACCGTACAAGATCGTAGTGTTTCTTTGGATTTCCAACGAATGATCAGGCCAAGGAACTTCCCATTGCCACATGGAAACGCCTCTGGCGGGACGTCCCGAGAACTTAACCAGCTCTCTGCCAACACAAGGCCGGGTTACCTTTATCACTAGGTAACTACTACACGAATATGGCATCCCCCGGTCCCATTGGACCTTTAACCGAGCGCTCGTCACCAACAACACCACACAGTAATAAATATAGTGTATCCACATGAGTAAGTATCTGGGCTCCATACCATGATACCACCCTTTCCAGAAGGAAATGCACATACCCTAAAGGGAGCTACCCCTCATAACCTTGCCGCATCTTTCCTGTTTTGACCATTCCCGGGATGTGAGGCTCGACGAAGTCACGTCCACAAAAACATACTTTATACAAAAGCCATGCTTTGGGTCAACAAATGATCATAGAAATGATCACCAAGATAGACGATCAAACAAATGATCCTATCACAAATAATCAACACAATGATCATTTCAGCAACACTCAGCATGTCACATTACCAAATTGGGAATATATTGCTGATAACTTCAACTATATAACCTCTGAGCTCGTACGTCTCAGAGAAGGGTGTTAAGCTAAAAGAATAAATTCTCCGCCACCAACAGAAATATATTTGAATGAAATCTGCTTTATATCTCAATTTGTAATGTCAGACATACAATCCATACAAGTCTGTTCTGGGTTCGAACAGAACCGAAGGCACTTACAAAGAAGTCCTTGCAATCCGTATATTCAAAATCCCGATAGAATTTCCCATCACTTAGGGAGTTTCTATACCGGTGCGACTCGGTGCAGAAACAATCGATAGGTCATCCTATCGCTTTCGCAAATACCCGGTCTTCATCACCGGTCTTCAAATGCTATCCATAACGTCGAATCACATATTCGGAATGGGTTATAAGACACAAAGGTCCTTTCCCGGCTAACCCGAATAGTGAGCATGATATTTCAAAAACAAATGGATAATGGGATTTCAATTAAGTCACAACTTAATAATTCAAAACTTTATTTCAAATGGTTTAATCCAATTACCATTTCAATCTTTAAACAAAAAAGATTCATTTTCACAACCTTTAACGGTTTAAACAATTTTCACCTTTTAATCTTTTAAACAAAAGATTCATTCACAGATTTTCCAAATCAATTTTCATTTCAATTTGATTAACTCGTTAAATCTTTAAATCAAAGATTTAACTCATAGCCTTCAAAATAATTTCATTTCAATTTGATTTAAACAAATCATCTATTTAAATCTGTTAAAAATAAACAGATTTAATCCATAGCTTTCAAAAAGAATTCATTCATAACTTAGGAAAATCATTTCTCTATTCAATCTTGAAATTCCCCTAATTAACTGGAATCTTAGTTCTTATCTAAAAGTGTTTATCATTTGAAAACAACAGTTTTCATTTTGGAAATCTGATTCATTTATACGAGTTTAAATCCTTGGGTTAAATTCAAATTCCCAAAAACAATACTTAAAAGTGGTTTAATCCCTATATAACCAATATAACATTTTTAATCCCTAATTTCAAATCATAGAATTCAATTTCAAGTATTGAATTTAAATTTAAATCGAATTATTTAAATTCCAAAACTTAATCAAGTAATTTAAAAATAATAAATTTTATTTTGAAATTCATTCCAAAAGCTTTTCACATTTATTCCGATTCCATTTCCAAAACATTTGAATTTAAAAATTCAAATTTAACTATTTCAAAAATCTGCGACTTAATCGATTTCCTCGTGAAATCCATCATTGTGTGTGTATGGTGTGGTCCAGGGTTTAACATAATAGTGCAACATTATTCAATCATCACAGATTAAAACACAGAAATATGGTTGATAAGCGATATAACTATAACGCTTATCGTCCATTCATAGATTCATAGATAATATAAATGAATAAATTATACACAATCCAATTCACAGAACAAAATATCACAGAACAGATAGGACAATTTATTCAAGGCATCACATATAATACGATCATTCCTAAGTAAGGTCAAGCATTTGATAATCATTTATAAGCAGGATTTATTAATTGTTTAATCCTAATTAATTCAATTTATTTCCAATTAAATAAATTGCTTCTGAATTAATTATCCAATCTTGATTTATTAATTACAAATCACTTGATATCAATTTATAAATCAGTCACCTTATTAAATTATTCTTGATTAATTCATTACCCACCATTTATTTAAATTTCAAATCCTTATTTAAATAAAGGATCTCCATTTACTAATTAACTTATCCTAGATGAATTAGCTAAAACCTTGATTAGTTTATTTGAACTCTTAAATTAATCAATCTCTATTTATTTAAAGATAAAATCTTTTCTTATTAATGAATTAAGTTATCATTAACAAGTCACTTAAACAATTAAATTCCAAATTTTACCTTTAAAATTTCATTTTAAATTTAAGATAAAAAAATGAAGACAGTCTAACTTGAACCAGGTTTTAAACAATTCCAAATCCTTTTTATTTTACAAGAAATTTTCTTTCTTTATACTAAAAGTTAAAAGGATTTAAGCCCAATTTCATTTAAATTCAAATTCATTTGATTGATTTAATTTATCATTAAAACTATTTAAACAAAAAAAAAACTTTATTTATTTTGAAAACTGAGATTCCAAATCTACTTGAACCAGCTTAAACTTGGATTTATACTTGTTTTAAATCCTTGCTTTTCATTAGACTTAGCTTTTTAAAAAAAAACAAAAAAACTGGTAACAGGTTCTCTGTAAAATGTGAAGCCAACCAAAACCACCCGAGACAACATCAACAACTTCGAGTAAATATTTCATTTGCACGCAATATACTCCGAGTTTCTTCCTTCTTCTCCAAAAGCCAACATCAAACACTGATACGAAAAGATGCACGTATACGTGCACAGTCGCCACGGCCAACTCTGACCATCGCCGACGTCATCAGCAAGTCGACTATAATCCCCCGATCTGACAACGACCATCTAAACCCCTCCGCTCCAACTCGAACTCGAATTCGAGTATAAAGCGAAACCTGGAAACGCAAGTGCCACCACCCCTTCAAACCTGTCAACACGTCGTCCTCCACGCTCCGACCATCGTAGGTACTAAAACTCCGGCATCTCCTTCGTCGCCTCAATCTCTACCACCACCCAACAGCCCATAGCACTCGATCATCTACAAGTGCCGAAGTCCCCAAATTTATCTCACCCAGTAAAACTAGGGTTCCAGAGGGAAACCCACTGCCGCGACCTCCATGGTGAATTGCATCACCATTTGCCATTTTTCCTCCAACCACCGTGTACTCCTCCATCACCACGAAGAAACCCAGCTATCCCCAAACCCGAGGATCACCAGAAATTGAATATAACCCATTTTCTGTTCAACTCGAAAATTCACACCATCTACCAACTTAAAAATCTAGATTTATATATCAAAAATCATCATTCTCCGATTCGATTCAGTTTATAAAATTAAAACTTGATATTTGGATACTAGATTTCCTGACATTAGTAGATCATTGCTGTTAATTTCTCATTTTTGAATTAATTACTTGTCATATATACTTAAAATTAATTTTAAAATAAATGTGACCTTCATATACGCATTTTATCTTCAGACATCTTAGCCTAAAACTGAATCCATGAAGAGAGATAGAATTATTTTAGGTAGATTGGTGCCTGAATACAAACAGAGATGTATATGCATTTACACAGACCTGCATACCCAAACATTTACATATTTATATATATATTCAAACAGATTTTCATTCATGCAACCCATTTACTTCAAGTTATAATCACAGATATCAAGTTATAAATCAACTGAAGTTTCAAGATAGTAGTTTACTCACATGATTTCCAGGAAATGAATAGGTTTCTTCAATTTGGAAACAGATTTGCATTTTCTAGCTAAAGCTTTTAATTTAATCCTCTGGTTTGAAGTTGATTGTATTATTTAAGTTTTGTTTAAACTTTTAGTTGATACTCATTTCAATTAACATAGAAAACTGGGTTGAATTACTCACTTTGAATTAATTAACAGAGAGTTTGAAATGAACACAGTTTGATGTTTTGCTTTCCAGACTTCCAACTTTGAATGCTCCAGACTTCAACATTGATCAAGTTAGAGCTTGCTATTGTTTTCAGTTGAATTATTGTTTGAGTTTTTAAAGATGGTAAGCTTTAGTTTTCTTTGCTTAGTTTTATTTATTTATTTATTTGTTTGATGAAAGAACTGCGGTGGGGGGTTGATATAAAGAAAAATGTTTTACTGTGTGATGTACTAACTTTGTACAGGTTGATATGATAACATTGAGGTGGCTGAAGATACATTATGGCATGCTAAAGATTCAAGCAGTAAATGCCCCAGTACTTCTTTCCCATGCTTGCCTACACCCTTTTTCCTTTGCCTGCGTACTTGTATCTTTTTTTTTATTTTACTTTGTCTTGTTTTAAATTGACTTGTTTTTGCCTAGCATATTAAACTCTACAGGCTGCCTATTTGTCTCTTTCATTTTCTTTGTGTTCATATTTGATTTTCTTTACAGCCTACATATTTATTCAACTTTGCTTTGTGCTTTGCTTTATTACTTATGTAAAAACATATACTTTGTTTTGTTTAGCAATACTTTTTCTTTTGTTTATTTTGCATGTTTATGATAATAGGTTTAGCTAATGTATTGTTATGTATGTACAGTTGATTATTTTAGTTATGTTTTGTTTGTACTTAATTTTGTATTTTACTTTATTTATTTGTTTTCTGGTTTTGCTTTATTTTATTTACTTTGTATTGTAGCTTCATAGATATGTCCACTTATTTTACTTTATTTATGTTTGATAGATTTCTATTTTATTTTACTTCATGTACATATTATAATAGTAGTTCTAATGATGTTTGTTTCTTAACTAATTCGTTTACATACTTATATTTCAGTTTTGAACATATTTATACTGCATTTGTTTTCATATTTTAAAGTTGTTATATTTATTTCTATTCATTTCTAAAACCATTTATTCGAAATTTTATTTCAAATCCAATATATATATATATATTCACATATATACAAATATATGCAAATTTTCAAATCAATTTGACTTAATATATTTTATATTTGAATCGGGGAAACTCGCATCATTAAAAATCAATTTTACAATTTTTAATTCAAAAATTCATTTAAATTATCAATTTAAATTCATAAAAATCTGGGGTCGTTACAAACTTCCCCCCTTAAAAGAATTTCGTCCTCGAAATTCGCAGGCACGAAAACAACACGGAGATAGATAGATTCAATCTCCTATAATTCCTCAAACATAGGATATGGATTCCAAACTCAAGTCGGAATATCTCAAAATATCTACTAATTTTCCCTCTTCGGACCTTGGTATTCATAAGAAATTACAATAGAATTTCAAATTTTGGTTTTAAACGAAATCGTGTTATCGATATAATTCAAATTTAGCTTCATATTCTATTAATCAATTTAAAATCAATTTAAAATTTCTAATTTATTTAAAATTCTCAATTTCAATTTGCAAATTCATATTCATTAAGGTTTTAAATCAAAAAGCTGATAAGAAACTGATGAAGATACGAAATAAAAATTTCCTACAACGATTCGTAGGCCTTCATTACACCGAAACTTCTTTCTGTAACCGTCATGAATCAATCAAAAGAATTTGGAAACGAATCAAAGAAAATTGATAGAGAAAGTTATTTCCACCGTTGTTACAGAGTTTTGACTAATTATAGTCGTATTTACCTATCCCCTATCTCGTTCTCTTCTTGCACTCATACTCACTATTAGTAGATAGTAAGAGAATTTACTGAGGCATTCAAACGGATATCTTAAGGATTACTCATTCTAGGATATACTTCACCCTATCTCTAATGAGCTACTTAATGTGTTACACTCCTGAGCTAAAGTTTAAACCCTTAGCTCTGATACCAAATGTAACGAGACGGATTTTGCCCGCTCGAAAATCAACATCCATACTTCAAATCGTATTCGAATGCCATAGATTCGACCGTTCAAACCCGATTCACCGGAGCTTATAACAACATTAAGTATACAACACAGCGGAATAAAAAGAATAATACACTGATATACAATATCTGATACAACAGAACGATACAATGAATATCAATATACATCAGAGATATGATACAATAAAATAGCAGCGGAAAAGAAAACGATAGATAACATCTAGCAGCGAAACAAATAACTCTAAGATAGTCTTCAAGGAAGAACTCCAGAAATAACTGCAACTTCATTTCCAAGAACCAATCCAGCAATAGCTCGAACTCCCCATAACAATGCACCAAGCTAAGCAAGACTGGTGCGAACCAAAGACTGAACTAACTCCAGATAATCCACTATATCTAACTATCTGAAAAACCCAACTCTAGACTGCTCGTGTAGAAAATAATGAGCACCCAGAGTTTAGGAAAGAAACAATAAACTCCGGATCAGTCGTGGGACTGGTGTGAGCACAAAAACAGTTTATCTCTTAAAACATTCAACAAAAGATTTTCAAAGTCAATTCGCAATGCTTTTTAAAAATGAGACTACCATAAGGCCTCCCGCACACACACACAATGCAAACGCAGAATCGGAGGAGATTTCTCCTTATGATAGTCAAAGATGCTTGATACGCATTAAAAAGAAACATTTGATATTATTACTAGTGCATAGTGTAGGAAAAATTCATTTCGAAAGTAGAATATAAATCTTAGCCAGCATAGACATTCCGCACTTATGCCTACTATAGCTACCATGTTCAATGGCAGGTTACCGCCACATTCCATGGCAGGTTCTACAACTAATACCGTACAAGATCGTAGTGTTTCTTTGGATTTCCAACGAATGATCAGGCCAAGGAACTTCCCATTGCCACATGGAAACGCCTCTGGCGGGACGTCCCGAGAACTTAACCAGCTCTCTGCCAACACAAGGCCGGGTTACCTTTATCACTAGGTAACTACTACACGAATATGGCATCCCCCGGTCCCATTGGACCTTTAACCGAGCGCTCGTCACCAACAACACCACACAGTAATAAATATAGTGTATCCACATGAGTAAGTATTTGGGCTCCATACCATGATACCACCCTTTCCAGAAGGAAATGCACATACCCTAAAGGGAGCTACCCCTCATAACCTTGCCGCATCTTTCCTGTTTTGACCATTTCCGGGATGTGAGGCTCGACGAAGTCACGTCCACAAAAACATACTTTATACAAAAGCCATGCTTTGGGTCAACAAATGATCATAGAAATGATCACCAAGATAGACGATCAAACAAATGATCCTATCACAAATAATCAACACAATGATCATTTCAGCAACACTCAGCATGTCACATTACCAAATTGGGAATATATTGCTGATAACTTCAACTATATAACCTCTGAGCTCGTACGTCTCAGAGAAGGGTGTTAAGCTAAAAGAATAAATTCTCCGCCACCAACAGAAATATATTTGAATGAAATCTGCTTTATATCTCAATTTGTAATGTCAGACATACAATCCATACAAGTCTGTTCTGGGTTCGAACAGAACCGAAGGCACTTACAAAGAAGTCCTTGCAATCCGGATATTCACAATCCCGATAGAATTTCCCATCACTTAGGGAGTTTCTATACCGGCGCGACTCGGTGCAGAAACAATCGATAGGTCATCCTATCGCTTTCGCAAATACCCGGTCTTCATCACCGGTCTTCAAATGCTATCCATAACGTCGAATCACATATTCGGAATGGGTTATAAGACACAAAGGTCCTTTCCCGGCTAACCCGAATAGTGAGCATGATATTTCAAAAACAAATGGATAATGGGATTTCAATTAAGTCACAACTTAATAATTCAAAACTTTATTTCAAATGGTTTAATCCAATTACCATTTCAATCTTTAAACAAAAAAGATTCATTTTCACAACCTTTAACGGTTTAAACAATTTTCACCTTTTAATCTTTTAAACAAAAGATTCATTCACAGATTTTCCAAATCAATTTTCATTTCAATTTGATTAACTCGTTAAATCTTTAAATCAAAGATTTAACTCATAGCCTTCAAAATAATTTCATTTCAATTTGATTTAAACAAATCATCTATTTAAATCTGTTAAAAATAAACAGATTTAATCCATAGCTTTCAAAAAGAATTCATTCATAACTTAGGAAAATCATTTCTCTATTCAATCTTGAAATTCCCCTAATTAACTGGAATCTTAGTTCTTATCTAAAAGTGTTTATCATTTGAAAACAACAGTTTTCATTTTGGAAATCTGATTCATTTATACGAGTTTAAATCCTTGGGTTAAATTCAAATTCCCAAAAACAATACTTAAAAGTGGTTTAATCCCTATATAACCAATATAACATTTTTAATCCCTAATTTCAAATCATAGAATTCAATTTCAAGTATTGAATTTAAATTTAAATCGAATTATTTAAATTCCAAAACTTAATCAAGTAATTTAAAAATAATAAATTTTATTTTGAAATTCATTCCAAAAGCTTTTCACATTTATTCCGATTCCATTTCCAAAACATTTGAATTTAAAAATTCAAATTTAACTATTTCAAAAATCTGCGACTTAATCGATTTCCTCGTGAAATCCATCATTGTGTGTGTATGGTGTGGTCCAGGGTTTAACATAATAGTGCAACATTATTCAATCATCGCAGATTAAAACACAGAAATATGGTTGATAAGCGATATAACTATAACGCTTATCGTCCATTCATAGATTCATAGATAATATAAATGAATAAATTATACACAATCCAATTCACAGAACAAAATATCACAGAACAGATAGGACAATTTATTCAAGGCATCACATATAATACGATCATTCCTAAGTAAGGTCAAGCATTTGATAATCATTTATAAGCAGGATTTATTAATTGTTTAATCCTAATTAATTCAATTTATTTCCAATTAAATATAAATTGCTTCTGAATTAATTATCCAATCTTGATTTATTAATTACAAATCACTTGATATCAATTTATAAATCAATCAACTTATTAAATTATTCTTGATTAATTCATTACCCACCATTTATTTAAATTTCAAATCCTTATTTAAATAAAGGATCTTCATTTACTAATTAACTTATCCTAGATGAATTAGCTAAAACCTTGATTAGTTTATTTGAACTCTTAAATTAATCAATCTCTATTTATTTAAAGATAAAATCTTTTCTTATTAATGAATTAAGTTATCATTAACAAGTCACTTAAACAATTAAATTCCAAATTTTACCTTTAAAATTTCATTTTAAATTTAAGATAAAAAAATGAAGACAGTTTAACTTGAACCAGGTTTTAAACAATTCCAAATCCTTTTTATTTTACAAGAAATTTTCTTTCTTTATACTAAAAGTTAAAAGGATTTAAGCCCAATTTCATTTAAATTCAAATTCATTTGATTGATTTACTTTATCATTAAAACTATTTAAACAAAAAAAAAACTTTATTTATTTTGAAAACTGAGATTCCAAATCTACTTGAACCAGCTTAAACTTGGATTTATACTTGTTTTAAATCCTTGCTTTTCATTAGACTTAGCTTTAAAAAAAAAAAAAAAACTGGTAACAGGTTCTCTGTAAAATGTGAAGCCAACCAAAACCACCCGAGACAACATCAACAACTTCGAGTAAATATTTCATTTGCACGCAATATACTCCGAGTTTCTTCCTTCTTCTCCAAAAGCCAACATCAAACACTGATACGAAAAGATGCACGTATACGTGCACAGTCGCCACGGCCAACTCTGACCATCGTCGACGTCATCAGCAAGTCGACTATAATCCCCCGATCTGACAACGACCATCCAAACCCCTCCGCTCCAACTCGAACTCGAATTCGAGTATAAAGCGAAACCTGGAAACGCAAGTGCCACCACCCCTTCAAACCTGTCAACACATCGTCCCCCACGCTTCGACCATCGTAGGTACTAAAACTCCGACATCTCCTTCGTCGCCTCAATCTCTACCACAACCCAACAGCCCATAACACTCGATCATCTACAAGTGCCGAAGTCCCCAAATTTATCTCACCCAGTAAAACTAGGGTTCCAGAGGGAAACCCACTGCCGCGACCTCCATGGTGAATTGCATCACCATTTGCCATTTTTCCTCCAACCACCGTGTACTCCTCCATCACCACGAAGAAACCCAGCTATCCCCAAACCCGAGGATCACCAGAAATTGAATATAACCCATTTTATGTTCAACTCGAAAATTCACACCATCTACCAACTTAAAAATCTAGATTTATATATCAAAAATCATCATTCTCCGATTCGATTCAGTTTATAAAATTAAAACTTGATATTTGGATACTAGATTTCCTGACATTAGTAGATCATTGCTGTTAATTTCTCATTTTTGAATTAATTACTTGTCATATATACTTAAAATTAATTTTAAAATAAATGTGACCTTCATATACGCATTTTATCCTCAGACATCTTAGCCTAAAACTGAATCCATGAAGAGAGATAGAATTATTTTAGGTAGATTGGTGCCTGAATACAAACAGAGATGTATATGCATTTACACAGACCTGCATACCCAAACATTTACATATTTATATATATATTCAAACAGATTTTCATTCATGCAACCAATTTACTTCAAGTTATAATCACAGATATCAAGTTATAAATCAACTGAAGTTTCAAGATAGTAGTTTACTCACATGATTTCCAGGAAATGAATAGGTTTCTTCAATTTGGAAACAGATTTGCATTTTCTAGCTAAAGCTTTTAATTTAATCCTCTGGTTTGAAGTTGATTGTATTATTTAAGTTTTTTTTAAACTTTTAGTTGATACTCATTTCAATTAACATAGAAAACTGGGTTGAATTACTCACTTTGAATTAATTAACAGAGAGTTTGAAATGAACACAGTTTGATGTTTTTCTTTCCAGACTTCCAACTTTGAATGCTCCAGACTTCAATCATTGATCAAGTTAGAGCTTGCTATTGTTTTCAGTTGAATTATTGTTTGAGTTTTTAAAGATGGTAAGCTTTAGTTTTCTTTGCTTAGTTTTATTTATTTATTTGTTTGTTTGATGAAAGAACTGAGGTGGGGGGTTGATATAAAGAAAAATGTTTTACTGTGTGATGTACTAACTTTGTACAGGTTGATATGATAACATTGAGGTGGCTGAAGATACATTATGGCATGCTAAAGATTCAAGCAGTAAATGCCCCAGTACTTCTTTCCCATGCTTGCCTACAACCTTTTTCCTTTGCCTGCGTACTTGTATCTTTTTTTTTTTTACTTTGTCTTGTTTTAAATTGACTTGTTTTTGCCTAGCATATTAAACTCTACAGGCTGCCTATTTGTCTCTTTCATTTTCTTTGTGTTCATATTTGATTTTCTTTACAGCCTACATATTTATTCAACTTTGCTTTGTGCTTTGCTTTATTACTTATGTAAAAACATATACTTTGTTTTGTTTAGCAATACTTTTTCTTTTGTTTATTTTGCATGTTTATGATAATAGGTTTAGCTAATGTATTGTTATGTATGTACAGTTGATTATTTTAGTTATGTTTTGTTTGTACTTAATTTTGTATTTTACTTTATTTATTTGTTTTCTGGTTTTGCTTTATTTTATTTACTTTGTATTGTAGCTTCATAGATATGTCCACTTATTTTACTTTATTTATGTTTGATAGATTTCTATTTTATTTTACTTCATGTACATATTATAATAGTAGTTCTAATGATGTTTGTTTCTTAACTAATTCGTTTACATACTTATATTTCAGTTTTGAACATATTTATACTGCATTTGTTTTCATATTTTAAAGTTGTTATATTTATTTCTATTCATTTCTAAAACCATTTATTCGAGATTTTATTTCAAATCCAATATATACATATATATTCACATATATACAAATATATGCAAATTTTCAAATCAATTTGACTTAATATATTTTATATTTGAATCGGGGAAACTCGCATCATTAAAAATCAATTTTACAATTTTTAATTCAAAAATTCATTTAAATTATCAATTTAAATTCATAAAAATCTTGGGTCGTTACATATTCACTTTATATAATATTCATTTCCAGAATCATAACACTTTCAAAAAATATAACACGTCAAAACCATAGCACTTTTGAAATTATAACACTTTGGAAATCATAGCAGTTTTGAAATCATAACAATTTTAAAAATCATAACACTTTTTGAAATCATAACACTTTTGAAATCGCAGTTTAGATAATGAAAATAGTATATAAATTAAATAGTTATAAATTACGATAGTTTATATAATAAAATAATTTGTATTTTAGAATAGTTTATATATTACAAATACTTTATGTAACAAAAATAGTTTCCTCTAATTTCACAAATCGAATCAAATCATCTTAACATTCAAAATTCAATTTAAATCAATTCCGGTTTAACCATTTCAAATTTAAAGTTCAAAGATTCAAGTTTATACATTCAAACATTTACAACATAAATTCCATTTATATTTTAATAGTTAACTTTAAGTTTATTCAAATTGGAAATTATTCCCTTAACCACTGTTATAACAATTTATTTAAATCCTAATTTATATACTTAAATCAATATTAAACATTAAATCTCAATTTTATTAAAAACTGAGAATATTCATTTAATTGCTTTTATAAAATCAAGTTATAAACCAAGTTATGATCATATCCTATCAAAATCTCAAAACCAATAATTTTGAATCACTTCTTAAATTCAATTATTAACCAGTTTAAATTCCAATTCAAAATTAATTTATCTTTCTAAACTTTATTATTAAGGTTATAAATCTATTTTAAAATATTAATATAAATTTAAATAAATACTTAAACATATTATAAAACATTTGAATTAAATTTATTAAGAAAATAAAATTGAAATTTAAAAATCTAAAATTTATACATATTATATCTTAAAAATCAACATTTAATAAAACATATATATTTCCTTTCAAACTTTATAAATCATTTTTCAAAATTTAAACCAACGGTGTCTGTATATAATTTTCTATCATAGGTCAAGTGATACATATATTTATCATTTCAATCCGTAATTTAAATATCTACGAGTATATATCATTTCAACCCGCAATCCTGAAATTCAGTTCAATGAAAATCGCTTGGGTTTATCATTTTAACCCATAACGATTTTGTCCTATTCTACAAGATCATTCGGGTATGTATCATTTCGACCCATAGGGGAATCTAAATTAATAGGGAACTTGCAAAATAAGAACAGTTACTATAATAATATAACATATTAACAATTGGCATATATCATCGGTGATAAATTAAATAAATATAAACAACAGGATATGGTGTCATATCTCACAGGTGAACAGACACAGATAATGACATATCATTTAGAGCAATTATGCAATTAACAGTTCAATTTAGTAGCATATTTTGATTGTCGTTTCAAGTGATATCAAATCTAATAAATATAAGAACGTTAGTCGTGAGTGATTGCTCACCTTTGAGGCTAGAGAAACATGTGAACAAGATGAGTTGCGAATCCAAACACGAATTCCAAAGCAAAGCTAGATTGGCACGAATTCGACGAACATAGCTGATAAATTGGAGTCAAAGGAAAAATCAAATCAGCTCAAAATAACCGAAATGAAATATATTATATAAAACCAAAATAAAATTTAGAAATATACATTTAAAAATAAATTTCCATATTATATATATAAACATAACACTTAAACATATGATAATTACTTTAACAAGGCTACTATGGACAAGTACGTGTGTGTGTGTATGGCTTGGCTTGAAAAGCAAATAAAATTTAACTTTCTGTCAACAAATACACATTTATTCAACATATATATCAATATACCAATATATATTTAAGAATTAAGATATCCATACATATATCGAAACCATATGGCCTGAGTACATCTTAAAATTTAAAATAAAGATTTTATATCATTTTTGAAACAAAAGCATATAAAATAAAATCTTTAAATTTTCTAATCCCAGAACACTTATATTTTAATCAAATATACATAAACAACCATATAAACACATGCATACTTTGACATAATTTTATAACTATTAACTATCAAATCAACTAAAGTAATGTATATACAAACTATATATATAATAAATAAACTAAACCTATATATAAACTTATACTTAACATAGTACTACTGTACACATATATGAACTTAATACATAGATATATGCTAAAAAAATCCAAATCTAACTTATTATGCCTACTGTACACATACTTAGTAATATTCAGTGAATAAATACTTACATATATACAATCTTACATACATATTATATCTATATATTCATAAGAAATCAAAATACTAATCAATATCATATCCAAAACATCTATAGAAAATCATATATACAAATATCTAAGAAAACCAAATTCACGTATACTATTATATAATCTATATATATTTAAGATCAAAATATACATATATATACAAAATTTGCCCTTTAAATTTATTATAACATTATACCCTACTTCATAAAAGAAAGAAGTCGATGAGGGGGTTAGAGGAGATGGGGAAGGTGAGCATAGTGGTTGGCACACTGGTCTGGGAAGCAAAAACCAAGGCCGGTGCTCGGCGGAGGGGTGGCCAGGGGATGAGGCGAGGTGAGCTGGCGGATTTTGTTGGCCGACGTTGTGTACGCGGGTGAGGAGTGGGCACGCATGGAGGGGAGGTGCATGGGCTAGAGATGGAGTGGCTACGATGGAAGAACATGGAGGCTGGATTGCTATTCAGGTGAGACGTGGGGTAGTGAAGAGGAGAGATGGGTTATAGGCGGCCATGGCGGTTGCTAGTGTGGACGTGGGCAAGGCCTTGCAGTAGGCGAAGCAAGGTCAGTTCAGGAAAGGTGTTTAGTGTAAGCGCGGTGGTCAGGTGATGTTTCACGGGTTTGGTGATAGCGGCTGATGTGGAGAATCGAAGCGGAGGGTCGAAGAATGAGCTTGGTCGAGGAGGAGAACAGGAATCAATATGAGACTTTGTTTTATATTATAAAAAATTTATATGTATAAAAGAGGGGAGGGCAGCCATACTTAAAGGAGAGGCAAGATGTTTACTAAAAGGTAGGGGAAGTAAGGGTGAAAATAAAGGATATGTATTTTATATTATAAAATTTATTTTGTTTATCAGAATTGAAGAATAGGGATTGAAGAGACTAGGAAGCACGAAAATGCAAAAGTGAACAACAATACATTGAACAAATGGGAAAAGCAGAAGTCAAATGGCAATTCAGGTTCAATAATTCAAGCAACTGTTGCTTGGACTGCACGTCTGAAATATGAAAAGGCAAAGGAAACAAAAGGCACAAACAGGTTCCGATACAGTTATCTGTTTCACAGATTCCGCCATGCACCAGGCATTAAAATGTACAACTGAGTATACTATGAAGATCAGCATGATGAATCGATCAAAACAGTATATAGATATCAATGGTACGACCATCCTATCAAAAGTCGATAATCGATACCGAAAATGCTGCTATAACGCCGGAATTAAAATAAACGGAGCAATAGCAGTCCAAATATTGGTGAAACTATAACGTGAACTCAGAAGATGATTTACAAATTTATTATATGAAAGTATTCAGGTTTGGAAAACATTTTATTAGCATCAATTATTAACAGATTTAAATTGAATAAAATTACGCAACAAAATAAACTTCCATATTATCAGATGAAAATTTACCATTTGTTATGTTTAAATAGACGTATTTTAAATATCAAGTTTTCGTTTCCAAATTTCATTATTTGAAATTTCACAAAATTTCTAGTTAATTTCGTTACTAAAACCATTAAGATTTACGGGTCGTTACAAATTACATAGAAAAACATTTCCATCTTCTATTATTGGTATAATTTCAACCTCAATGGAGATTACTTATTACCAAAACATATCTTTTAATGGGTTACAAACAATGTTATTTAAGACATCATTTCTGTAAACCCAAATCAGTTAGTATCGAGTAAAAAAGATTCATAGATTTTAGATTAATTATACCCAATACTAATTTCTATATTCAACCTATACTATTCGTTGAATAACGGTGAAATCCACTTTTAAATTTAGATGGATAGTAAAAGTTCCCTCCTCGAAATTTAATATGGAGTTTAACTAGAATGTTTTCTTCAACAACCAAAATCCTATTTCAAATCTTTTTTAACTTTTGAAAAACTCCAAATCTCTTTTATTTTCTCCAAACAAAATGTTATTCGAGTAAATCAAATTTGTTATCCCCTTCGTCGGACCAATCCAGATAGCTAAAGCGGAACCCAAACACTGATTGTCCAATCTCGGGTTTAGAGACTATCTCTTTGTCACCCATAAGGCGGTCAAGTTATTTGATCAACTTTGAACCCCTAAATTGCATTTAAAATGCTTGGCTTTGTATTTGAAAACTATTCACAAAAGATTTTAAACCATGATGTTCAAAAGTTAGCGACACTGCAAAAACTGCTGCGAATAGTGTTTTTAAAGCGTCTTTGATCAAATAATAATTTCTTTTCACTATGTCCATTTTAATAGCTCAAATCTTTTTTAAAACATTTTAACATATTTCTAAAACTTACTTCATATTTTTAAAGATTCCAAAATGTCCATTTTAAAGTGTTGAAATCCATATTTTGTGAAATGCCAAACCGCGATGTTTTTCGACACTTGATTTGGACAGACTCAAAAATTATAAAATGTAATCTTGATTTTCCTTTTTCATTTAAAAACTATCATTGCAGAAATTTGGAAAATTCTTATTTTGAATAATTTTGAGCTGTATTCCATTCTACACACTGATTTAACATTTATGGCGCAAACTTGCAAATAACAATCATGCGAAGTGCCTATTTGACCCCAATATCATAACTTTCAAAAAAAAATTCGAAATGAATTTTAATGTTAGTAAAACATTTGTAAACCAGTTTCTTCATGTTTAAAGAGGTTTAGCTATACCGTAACACTTTTATAATTGTAACGAACAGAATTTTGGATATTTAATTGATTTTAAATATTTAAAAGTTAATTTTTAACTTGAGTTTCAAATATAATTATATACGGGATAAATTAATTTTTAATTAATAATTGAATATTGGGTTAATTAGTGAATCTTCAGTTTTAAGCTTGTTAAAAATAATTTAAAGGCTTATAAAATTTATGTTGATAATAATGAAGATAATAAAAGTTTTAAAATTGAATTTAAAAGTGATTTTCTCAGTTTTAAAAGTATATCGTCTTAATTTACATTAAAAATAGACTTCCGGGGCACAGTCTCGGAATTCAACGAAACAAGTTCCATTGGATCCGTAATAATGTATTATTATCGGATTTCAAATTTCGTAGCATTTGGGATTATCGTTTGGCCGTACGGAATATAAATGTGCTAAAATTTATATCGAAAATTCAATATAATAATTAGTTCCAAAAATTTAATCTTCTCCATACGATTTAATTTGGACTCGAAACTTTTTCTTACATTCAGAATAGAGGTATAACAATATAAGTGCCTAGTGGTAGGCCTTGATAGAGGTTCGAAATTTTGAGCTATGTAATCGAGATGATTTGAAATTTAAAAAAATATATTTTATGTTGACCAGTCAAAAACTATTTACATCAGCATCCTCTTCTTCAATTCAATCACTGTACCTTGCCTCCGAAAACACATTTCCCCCTTTTAAAAATCACATGCAATAGTAAAAGCCAGAGAACAAAAATATGAAAAAAAAGGGAATGGTGGCTTCAAAAAAATTATTTTCTCTAATTCTGTTCATCTAAAAATTCCCAAACGAATTTTAAAAATCCTATTTCGCCTAGAGCTTCTTGCTGGTATAGGTTATGATGGGTGAGGAAACCTTTTTGGGTGTTTAACTGTAGGAAGGGGATGGGTTTAAGAGCTGGGTTTGAAAATATGGGAGGGGGAGTGCTCGATTCGAGAAATGTAGTTCATTATTGGTATGGGAGGATCGAACGGCATCTAGGTGGCGGTTTTAGGAAGGTGTGGTTCAATGGGGGTGATCGTGACTTTGGTCATCGTGAGTCGAGCACGAGAAGGTCGTTTTTGATTGAGAGGCTCGGATGTGGTGTAGTTATGCGCGATCAAAGGAGGATGGCGAGGATGATGCGGTGATGGACTCAAATCGATCATTGGTGGTGAGCTTTGTACGTGCACGTGCATGAGAATGGTCGTGAATGGGTTCTAGAATGAAGAAGGGGAAATTTGGGGAAGATGATAGGAAGCGGACCGGGTCTTCCTCATGTGGGTTGGGTGATATTGTTTATGGGTTATATTAAATGTACTTAACTTGTTTTTATAAATTTAAACATCAATGAACTTATAGAACATATAACTTCTACATACGAGGTCTGATTCGGACGATTCAACTTGCGTTGGGTTCGTGGTGTCATTATCTATGCATAGGAAATGGTTTGGACGAATTTAGAACTTTTGAAATTTTCATATAAATTCAAACACGTTCAAATTAATCAGAACATAGCGCGGAAGCGACAATAAAAATCAATGTGAGTTAATCTCACTCAATTTTGGATTTACCGCAGTTAATTTTAAGTAGTTAAAATTAGTTATTGATTGATTGGCTAAATTGATATATTTTATCAGTTGAATGTGATGTTACATACAGTAATATATATATTGAAGTGTTGATATTCCGCATATATATAGCAGATGAGACCCTATGCGTCTTACATAATAGTTGATGACACTATATACCGAGGTATCCCCTCGAAGTGGGATTGGTATTTTTATATTGTATTAACATCCGTGGATGCAGGGAAACAGGTTGGAGGAATCTAAGTGGACTCTTCAAAAATGTTGAATTAGTTTAATATATTGATATATGATTTGTTTGAATAATCTATGGTAGATTATAGTGTACTTTGAATTTATGAGATGCTATGGTAGTTTTGGCCTGGAGTTTGGTATTTTTAAAAACCAATAATAAAAGTTTTGAATTTAAAATAAATTAAAAAGGGATTTTAGAAGTGAAGTATCTACATTGAAATTTGGATTAATTAAAAGAAATTAATTTTGGGTAAATTGAATAGTTTGATGCAATTTTTTATTTATTAATTTCGGAATATTGTAAATAAGAATTTTGGAATATTGTAAAAGAGATTTTGGAATAATGTAAATAAAAGGGTTTTAATAATAGAACTTAAGCTATATTGTTTAAGTATTATTTTTAAAATCGATATTTAGATAGTTGGGAAAATAAAATGAAATTTGAAAATAAAATACGAAGTTGATATACTAGATTCTAAATACGATTTTAAGTGATAAAAAGAAAGTGGAATGTGGTTGGGTTATTTAACAAATTAATTTAAAATGGAATTTAATTTCGAAATCGATAAAATTTATTAAGTATTTTGAAACCGTTATAAATGGGAAATGAGACTATGAAATTTATAAACCAGGTTTATATATAAAATAAAGTGATTATCAGTGGGTAAATTGAAGTTATAAATTTACGGTGAGGATTTATAATAAGGTAGGTAAATCGGTTTATAAATAAATGGTAGGTTTATTTTTAGAAATGTGGGAAGGGGGTTTTACGGAATTGGGATGTAAATCGAATTGGAATAAATCGAAAGAGATTTATAAATGTTTGACAGGTTAATTGGAATTGGAAAATATATTTTTAATAAAAAATTCTGTTATTTTAAAAAGGGAGAATTTTTAGGTATTAACTAGAAATTTAAAAGCGTTAAAGAATATTTCAGAGAATTCATTATTTAGTTGTTTTAAAATTGTCTATAGTATATTTAAATACTAATTAAGTTAGTTTATAGTGAGTTAATTTCTATTTAAAGATTAATCAGTATTATTATTTTAAAGGGATAAATTATTCAATATTTAATACTATATAATAACTTTTATTTTAAAGAGTACTCGCCTAAATTTAACTTGGAAATTATTTTAGAAATTTCATAAGTATTATTTTGGAAATTTTGAAATAAAGTTTTCGGGAAGTAATGGTATGCTCGTATAGCGAAATCGGAGGCAATGAGTGCCTACAGTTAAGTTTTGAATTTCTCTATAATAGAGACGTAATCATTGAGCTGTGAATCCATGGTTGATACTGCAGTGGTACTTTCCATATTTATTTTAAAAAGTTTTCAAATATTTTGAAAGAATGGTTAGTAAACGTACTTACTTCGATAGGATTAGTATATGAATTTTGATAAGAGATTTAATTTATTTATTTTGATAGAATGATTATTTATTTGATAGTTAAATAACCGACAATCAAATCTGGACCCAAAATATAACTTTGGAAATACCTGGAAGAAACACAGGAATTATATGGTACAGTTACCATTCGAGGTGTCATAGTTTATGTATAAAATTGTTTCGTTCTTCTAGAATGTTTATAAAGAAATCCATCCACTAACAGTTAGGATGTGATCTTCGATCTTATTTTCATATGTTTATTTCCTAAAGAACCGGGGTTGAGTTTATTGGGAAATTTCGAACGTTGTTTCGAAGGGACCGGGATCAGATAAGTTACCCATAAACCACTTCGATCCAATGAGTACGTTTTCGAAAGGAAAACAAGAGCATGGAGTTAAAGATGAAGTAGTAAAGTTCAAGGACTAATCACTAACATTACTGAGGATTATTCCAAAATGGATGTCGTAGGAGTAATGCCTTCGGTTCCATTCGGAACTAGAACGAACTTGTATGGATGAATGCTATCTGTACATTATCATTCGAGGACAGTGGGCATTCTAAGTGAAAATTCTGTAAAATGATAATCATAGCCTCTAGCCTCATCAACCGAGAATGACTAAAAAGCAACGGAGATGCAGCAAGACTAAGTGGCCCGCACCCAATTAGGGTATGTTTATCACCTTTCTAGATACCCTCAGATATTATTACTACGATACATGGAAGGAGCTTGGAAAGGATGGGAACAGCCAAGGTGATAGCTTATTCGGTCTATCTAGGTTAGGGGTAGACCGGTCTTGTGTTGCAAGGGATCCCGGCGTGGTCCTCGGTACACTATTTCTAGACGTGTACTGTAACAGGTGATACCCCAGTACCTAGTCATTCATATGGAATCCATTCTCCAATACATGCCCTTGCGGTTTTGATTGTAGAGCCTGCTATGCTGGAATTTAATTAATGTAACAACAGCTATTTGAATAAGTATTTGTACTTAGACGCTATTATAATATCAGAGGATTTGATATAAAATGTTTTGGTTATCGTAAGTTAAAAACCTGTCTTGTTTATTTGTGGCATGGTCTTACAAGATACTTTGATGGATTTGGATAACTTTAATAATTCAAATTGAGTGTGTTTTCTCACGCTGGTTTCCTAGACTGACCTAGGAGTTATTTTATTATAATGCTCGGGTCAGACCGATTATTATAGATTTGGGATAGGATGCTATGGAGCTCAGGAGACGAGCTGGATGGCGAAGACGTATTACCCGTATCTGATTTATATTCCGTTTTATATTATAGGATGTATATTTAGCTTTAGTGAAGACAAGTTATTATATATGTCCGGTGTTGTGTTATTGATGTGTTGTACACTAATGATGTAATGTATAAAAACAGTTATAATTCTTTTTGTATAAAGACCAGTTGTTATCCATCATATATTGACCTACTGCGATGGTGAGATTCTTTGTTGTTGTTTCTATTTTATTTTTCTATCTCTTTCTTTTTTTTCCCTAACGATCTGGTATTTTCGACATTCAATTGCTCGACATGTAATACAATGGACGTGCTGACGTTCATTTTTGATGGTCGAAAATCTAGTTCATCACACTTGGTATCAGAGCTGAAGGTTAAGTGAGAACCTTGGCTCTGGTGGGGATTACTCATTAGATATAGGGTCGGTAGCACCCTAGAATGAGTTTGAGTGTATTGATAGATATGAGCACGTATTTGTTAGTGAATATAAAATTGATTCATATTGTGTTGATTGGTTTGTTGAGTGGCTTATGGATTCTGGTCAATTCGAGTAATTAACGTTATTGATAGGGATCTCTTAACACTTCAACAAAGAAATTCGACACGGTATTATTTTGAAATAGGGTAAATGAAATAATTTTGCCCTAATTATATTTGTACATACAAAACAAATAATTTTCGTAAATTATTATAGTTATATATGGTTTGCTTGGTTGGTAGAAAATGATAATATTAAAATATTATCATTGGTGTTGTTGTGGCAATTGAAATAAAAGTTGATATTATAACCAAAAGTCAAGAAATTAATTCATATAACAAAATGAAATTTATAAATATGATTTTATAAATGTGATTTATAATCTAAAATGGAATGAAATTCTAGAGAAATATTTAAATATAGATTTAAAAGGATTCCAAAGTTGGAAATTTGGGGATTTAAATCCCGTAGGTTTTGAAAATGTTTTTCGAGGTTGGAAAATAATAGTGATATTATTTAGACAATAATTTTGAATTGAAATTATTTAAAAATGATTTTAATAAGGAATAAAAGAACTAAACTCACTTTGGTCGCTGGAAAATAATTTCGGCAATGACTATAGCATCATCGACGTTCATTTTCGAGTCTCCAAAGGAGGGATTGCTACTTCAATGATTCGAATTGGAGTTTGTTTACAAAATTGGTTTGATTTTGAAATGCAAAGGTATAATTTGATATACCAAAAGATTTTGGATATATATGATTTCAAAATGATTTTGATTTATTGGGTAATTGTTTAAAACTCTGGAGTTTGATCTAAAATGTTTTGTCGAATATAAATAAGTTGGAAAACTTATAAAATTTGGAACTTGATTTGGAAGGGAAATTAACTTGAATTAAGTTAGATAAAGAGAATTTTAGAATTTAGTCTAAGTAGGCCAAATGGAAAAAGAATTTTTGAAAATGGAATTTAGTGAGATTTGAAATAAATTAGTAATTGAACCAATTAATTGAATAAGTAAGTTAAATGGATTTGAAATCGAATTTGAATGGAAATGAATTAGTGGATGGAAATAATTAAAATAATTAGTGGATTAAATATGGTTTGCGATAGGTGGATAGAATCTAATATTTAAATTTTGGAAGATAAATTGAGTCCAAATGGGATTGGAAATTTAATTTAAATAGAAACGGATATAAACCAAAGGGATGAAGTGGAAATAAATATAAGAAGTTGTATAAAATATTTATATTAAACTTAAGAAAGTTGACGGTGAAGTTATTACGTAAAAATTGGTATTGAAGAATATACTAAGTAAGTATTTGAATGAAGATTAAATGAAAGGTGAAAGGATAATTGTGAATAATTAATGGTAAATGAAATGAGTGAAAATAAAAAGAATTGATATAGCTAATAATCAATTGGGAATTAATATGTAAGTTGTACGTATATGATTTTATTCGCATGATGAATTGATTCAGATTCGAGCATATAATTTTGGCACGGTTATATCGAATCGAATTGGCATTTGTCACTCGATTTTCGACAGCGGACCCTGGATATGGATTTTTGATTGATCTTGGAATTCTCTATCATAGTATATGGCTATGCAAGGAGAATGAGGATTTCTAATCAAGGAACCAGATCTGAGTCTGCATTAGAGAGTAGTGTGAACGATACTAGTTCGGAAGTGAAATTGTGCGATCGAGTGAGCAGTCAGAGTTGATAGTGCATGCGGATAATATATGTACATCGTATGGGTTTTGGTGAAACAAATACCGAAAATTTGATAGTTGAAAAATAAAATGATTGGATACTATTTGTAAGTGAGATGCAGGATATTTAAAAGCAAAAGGTAAATTGATGTCTTTGAGTTTAGAAGTAAAATTTGACTGCCCGACAAAAAGATATGTATTTAAATTCTGTTTGAAATTGATTATTTTCCGATTGAGCCACTTGGCTTTTTTTTTCTTTGATGACTTGGGTCGTAGAGGCGTTTTGTAGTTTTTCGAATCTTTCCATGCAAAAGAGACGCTGGCAAAAAATTTCGAAAATTTAGGAAGTTAGAAAATTTTAACAATTTAAAATTTGGTTTTAAATTATAATTTGAATGATTGAGGGAAATATATTAGCTGTAATCTATGAATGAGATTGGAAATTAGTAGAGGGGATAATGTGGTTTCAAAAAAATTATTTTCGAAAAGTGGTTTAAAACCGTGTAGTTATGGGAAAAATAGTTAACGGGTTTTGGACTATTCTTCTTATCTTGCAATTTTAGGGACGAAATTCTCATAAGGCGGAAGGAATGTAACGATCCATAATTTTGGATATTTGAAATTGGAATATATAATTGATTTTAAATATTTAAAAGTTAACTTTTAACTTGAGTTTCAAATATAATGATATATTGGATAAATTAATTATTGAATTAATAATTGAATATTGGCTAAATTAGTGAATCTTGAGTTTTAAACCTGTTAGTAATAATTTAAAGGCTCACAAAATTAATATTAATAGTAATGAAGATAATAAAAGTTTTTAAATTGAATTTAAAAGTGATTTGCTCTGTTTTAAATATATATCGTCTGAGTTTACAATTGACAATAGCCTTCCCGGCACAGTCTCAAAATTCGACAAAACCAGTTCCATTGGATCCATGATGGTGTATTATTATAGGATTTCAAATTTCGTAGCATTTGGGGTTATCATTTGGCCGTACGGAATATAAATGCGCTGAAATTTATATTGCAAATTCCATATAATAATTGGGTCCATAAAGCTATCTTCTCCATACGATCGAATTAGGACTCGAAACATTTTCCATTGCGTTCGAAATAGGGGTATAACATTATAAATGCCTAGCGGCACGCCTCGATAGGGGTTTGAGATTTTGAGCTATGTAATCGAGAAGATTTGAAATTCTAAAATAATATGTTTTATGTTGACCAGTCAAAAACTATTCACATCAGCCATCCTCTCCTTCGACTCAATCACTATAGCCTTCAAAAATATGTTTCCCTCTTTTAAAAATCACACGCAATAGTAGAAGCCAAAGAACAGAAATATGATAAGAAAAAAAATGAGAATGGTGGCTTCAAAAAAATTAATTTCTCTACTTCTGTTCATCTAAAAATTCCCAAACGAATTTTAAAAATCCTATTCGCCTAAAGCTTCTTGCTGGTATAGGTTATGTTGGGTGCGGCAACCTTTTTGGGTGTTTGACTGTAAGAGGGGGATGGGTTTTCGAGCTAGGGTGTGAAAATATGGGAGGAGGAGTGCTCGATTCGAGAAATGGAGTTCGTTTTTGGTATGAGACGATCGAACGACATCTAGGTGGCGATTTTGGGAAGGTGCTGTTCAATGGGGGGGATCGCGACTTTGGTCATCGGGAGTCAAGCACGAGCAAGTTGTTTTTGATTGAGAGGCTTGGATGTGGTGTAGTGATGTGCGATCAAAGGAAGATGGCGAGGCGGATGCGATGGTGGATTCAAAACGATCGTTGGTGGTGAGTTTTTTCATGCACGTGCACGAGAATGGCCGTGAATGGGTTTTGGAATAAAGGAGGGGAAATTTTGGGAAGATGATAGGAAGCGGGTCGGGTCTTCCTCATGTGAGTTGGGTGATATTGGTAATGGGTTTTATTAAATGTAGTTAACTTGTTTTTATAAATTTAAATATCAATGAACTTATAGAACGTATAACTTCTACATACGAGGTCCGATTCGGACGATTGCAATTGCATTGGGATCGTGATGTCATCATCTGCGCATAGGAAATGGTTTGGACTAATTTGGAGCTTCTGAAATTTTCGGGTAAATTCAAATGCGTTCAAATTAATCAGAACGAATCGCGGAAGAAACAATAAAAATCAATGTGAGTTAATCCCACTCTGTTTTGGATTTACCTCAATTAATTTTAAGTGGTCAAAATTAATTATTGATTGATCGGTTGAATTGATATATTTTATCTGTTGAATGTGATGTTATATATAGTAGTATATATATATTGGATGATTGATATTCCCACATATATATAGCAGATGAGATCCTGTGACTATATACCGCAATATCCCCCCAAAGTGGAAATGGTATTTTTATATTGTATTAACATCTATGGATATAGGAAAATAGGTTGGATGGATCCAACTGTATTCCTAAAAATGTTGAATTAATTTCATATATTAATATATGATTTGTTTGAATAATCTGTGGTAGATTATAGTGTAATTTGAATTTATGGGATGCTATGGTAGTTTTGGCCTGGACTTTGGTATTTTTAAAAACCAATAATAAATATTTTGAATTTTAAAAGAAATTAAAAAGGGATCTTGAAAGTGAATATCTACACTGAAATTTGGATTAATTAAAAGAAATGAATTTTGGTAAAATATATAGTTTGATGCAATTTTGTATTTATTAATTTTGGAATATTGAAAAGAGGAATTTTGGAATATTGTAAAAAGAGATTTTGGAATAATTTAAATAAAAGGGTTTTAAACAATATAACTTTTGCAATATTATTTAAGTATAAAAGGATTTATTTTTAAAATCAAGATTTAAATAGTCGGGAAAATAAAAAAGAAATTTGAAAATAAAATATGAAGTTGTTATAATTGATTTTAAATGATAAAAAGAAAGTGAAATATAGTTGGGTTATTTAAGAAATTAATTTAAAATGGAATTTGATTTAGAAATCAATGTAAAATCGATTAAGTATTGTGAAAACGTTATAAACGGAAAATGAAACTATGAAATTTATAAACAAGGTTTATAAATAAAGTAAAGTGATTATTAGTGGGTAATTGGAGTTATAAATTTACGATGAGGATTTATAAGGAGATGGGTAAATCGGTTTAAAAATAAATGGTAGATTTATTTTTAGAAATGTGGGAAGGGGATTTTATGGAATTGGGATGTAAATCGAATTGGATATAAATCGAAAGAGATTTATAGATGTTAGACTGGTTATATTGGAATTGAAAAATATATTTTAAACGAGAAATTCAGTTATTTTAAAAAGAGAGGATTTTTAAGTATTAACTAGAAATTTACAAGTGTTAGAGAATATTTCAGAAAATTCATTATTTAATTGTTCAAAATTGTTTTTTTTTTGGCAAGGCCGACGGGGTTAAATGGACCCCGACCATTTTATTGCTGCACCAATCAGAACTTTACACAAACTACAACACAAAGAATACAAGGGAAGACAAGATGCAACAAGAACAGGAGAAACAAAACAGGAAGAAAAAAAGAAAAAAGGAAAGCAAACACAGTCAGTTATTCTGAAATACGGCAAATATCCCCGGCTCAAAAGAGAAAGAGAGAAGACTACTTGCATTCATGATTTCATAGATTATCCACTGCTTAATAGCTTCATCCGATTTTGCGTTGGGAGCATCGAACAATCTCATGCTACGTTCTCTCCAAAATGAGCTAACGAAGCTCTTCAACACCGAGTTATAAAATCTGTTGCGTACCTTTTTAATACCAGTGGCCGCAAGGAATCGTTCCCACTCCAACAGTTTATCAGTAGACACATCAGTACGATGTAGCCTAGCCATAACATTATACCTTATTTGCTTGATGTATGGGCACTCAAATGTATAACTCCAGTTTGGGTTAATATAAGCCGCTGCTTTGATAGTCATTGAAAGGTTTAGCTCTGTTTCAAGATTCTCTAAGGCTGAAAGGTGGTGAGTTTTGATAAGCTGGATACACTGATCTTGCTTGATAACATGGTGTCCACCTCGTTTGTTCCATGCTCCAATGCTTGTCATCATTGGATAACACGAGCATTGAGAATCTCAATCTTCATTCGCCTAGTCACTACCTGATTCGAGGACAGGTAGTTAGGAATTGCGGCTGAAAGTGGAGTGATTTCATGGTTTGAAGTTTCCTCAGGCATAGGGGAAGTGTTCAAAGTAGCATGTAATGGATCCAGGGGGATGGATTGCATAGCGTTCGAAGCCAAAGGAGGTGGTGCTTTATAAGCTGATGGTGGAATGATTTTGGAATAAATGTGTTGTGGAGATAGGCTGGGGTTAATCGGCGCGTGATTGGAAGTTTGGGTTTCGGTTTGATACGCTGTACATGTGTCATGTTCACTGAGCATGTTTTTTGACTTTCGCTCATTACTTCTGTGCATGGAAAATTTGTTACCTTTCTTTATATTTTTTCTGCCACTTGAGTTTGTTACTTCTCCTGTTTTACTATCACCATTTAATTCATCATAACTGTTCTCTACACCACTAGAAACAGGACTCTGTAACTCATTTACCATTCGTTCCACCGTGCATTTCCTTTGTGTTGTATTCTTCTTTCCACCATTTTTTTGTTGCATTAAGTGAATCTCACCTACTTCTGCCTCAATACTTTCATTAAGTGTTTGGCCTTGCATTCCATCTTTCATATTTTCTTCTAGCAGTTCAGACGCATTTTCCTCCTCTTCCAGATTGAGGAGAGCATCAAATTTGTTATATACTAAGAGTTTAACTGGTACATCTTTATCATCATTTATCTCCTCCTTTTCATAAATTTTATCCTTAATCACATCATCTTCTAATATTCGTTTGTTGGCAGCATCACCTTCTTCCATACCTTCAACATTATCTTCCTTTTCACCACATAGTTCATTATTACGCCTTTCACTCTTCCATTCTTCGTCATTCTTGTTTTCATCGATACTTCCTCTACTTTGAATCGTTTTATTTTGCTTAACAACATTCTCTACCTTTTTCTTGCTCACACGCTGCCATATTCTGATATTTCGCTTTTGGAATGTCTTGACGTTTCTATTATCACGGTCCAACACAGTTGTCTCATCCTTGCTTGTTTTATTGGCATTTCTTCTTGCTTCCTTGTTTTCCTCATTTATATTCTTTTCTGTTCTATCACAGCCGTCTGTTGTATGCCCAAATTTTTTACATAGAACACATATATCTGGTTTCCACAAATACTGCACATAAATTTTTTGATGTCCACCTTCCACTAGTTTAACCATAAACTCATCAGGAAGCTCCTTATCAGGTTTAACTTCAACTAAACACTTGGCAAAGCTCAGTCTTTCTTGTTTTTCCGTCATTTCATCCATACACAACATCCTACCCAAGTGACTACTAAGCCAGTTGATCCCAAGCGGTGACCAAGCATATATTGGTAGGTTGTACATCTAAACCCAAACTGGAACAGCACTAATTGAACCAGATACATTACTTATAGCTGCATCGTATGGTTTGACAATGAACAACTTATTGTTCATTATAATTGGGTCACTTTGTAGAATTTTACCTCTGTCTTCAGAACACGTGAAGTTAAATAAGAAAATGAAACCGTCTGACTTAACCGATACAGAGCCATTCAATCTCCATATCTTTTTAAGTTTAGCCATAACTGCAGTATATGACAAAGGTTTATCTAAGAAAAAGCCTACCAGCGTTTCCTTCCAGATATCATCTCCAGCTTTAAGAACGGCTTGGTTCGGAACTAAAACATCATTTTCATACACTGGATTCAGGTCCACAGGGATGTACTTCCCAGCATTTTTTGGTTTTTGCCTAAAGAGTGAAGTCCATTTCCGTTGGGGTAGTGGAGTAGTGGAAGGAGGTTGAGGAGGGAAAGGGTCAGGGGGAACAAGGGGGGAAAACTGGGGGAGGTGGAAGTGCAGAGGGGAGAAGGTATGGCTGGTTATGGTCATTGTTGGCGATCGAAGGGTCAGTAATGGGTTTCAAAGGCGTTGGAGAAGAGGAGCTAGGAGGCCAGTCAGACACGGCAGCGGTTGTTTGGGAGGAACAGGGTTGTCAGTGATGGTGGGTGTTGGTACAACTGAGTTGACGAGAGGGATAAGGTCATGAGGGACTGCGGGAGAGGACATGAGTTGAGGAGAGGACGAATTGCCACTTGTTAATTAAGTTAGTTTATAGTGATTTAATTTTTATTTAAAGATTAATCTGTATTATTATTTTAAAGGAATAAATTATTCAATATTCAATATTATATAATAACTTTTATTTTAAAGAGTATTCGCCTAAATTTAACTTGGAAATTGTTATGGAAATTTCATAAGTGTTATTTTGGAAATTTTGAAATAAAGTTTTTAGGAAGTAATGGTATGCTCGCTTGGCGAAATCGAAGGCAATGAGGGCCTATAGTTAAGTTTTGGATTTCTCTAGGATAGTGACATAACCATTGAGCTATGAGTCCATGGTTGACACCGTAGTGGTACTTTCCATATTTATTTCGAAAAGTTTTCAAATATTTTGAAAGAATGGTTAGTAAATATACTTACTTCGGTAGGATAAGTATATGAATTCTGATAACTGATTTAATGTATATAAAAATTAAATAAAAATGAAACTTGGTGTTTCAGTGGAAAATGAAATATTTGGTTGAATGATTGTTTATTTGATAGTTAAATAACCGACTATCAAATCTGGACCCAAAATATAACTTTAGAAATATATGGAAGAAACATGGAAATTATATGATATAGTTACCGTTCGAGGTGCTATACTATACATATAAACTCGTTTCGTTCTTCTAGAACGTTTATAAGGAAATCCGTCCACTAACGGTTAGGAGGTGATCTCTGATTTTATTTTTGTCTGTTATTTTCTAAAGAACCGGGGTTGAGTTTACCGGGAAATATCGAACATTGTTTCGAAGAGACCGAGATCAGATAATTTATCAAAAAACCATTTTGATCCAATGAGTACATTTTCGAAAGGAAAACAAGGGCATGGAGTCCAAGATGGAGTAGTGAAGTGCAAGGGCTAATCGCTACTAACCCTGAGGATTTTTCCAGAATGGATGTAGTAGGTGTAGTGCCTTCGGTTCCGTTCGGACCTAGAACGTACTTGTATGGATGAATTCTATCAGTACATTGTCATTGGAGGACAGTGAGCGTTCTAAGTGAAAATTCCATAAAAAGGTAATCGTAGCCTCTAGCCACATCAATCGGGAATGACTGAAAAGCAGGGGAGATGCAGCAGGGCTAAGTGGGTCGTACCCAATTAGGGTATGTTTATCACCTTTCTAGATACCCTAAGATATTGTTAGTACGATACATGGAAGGGGCTCGAAAATGGTGGGAGCACCCGAGGTGAGAGCATATTCGGTCTATCTAGGTTTAATATAGACCGGTCTTGTGATGTAGGGGATCCTGGCATGGTCCTCGGTACGCTATTTCTACACGTGTACTATGACAGGTGATACCCCAGCAGCTGGTCGTTCGTATGCAATCCATTCTCAAATATGTGCCTTTACGGTTTTGATTATAGAGCCTAATATGCTGGAATTTAATTAATGTAACAATTTCAGCTATTTGAATAAGTATTTGTACTTAGACACTATTATAATATCAGAGAATTTGATATAAAATGTTTTGGTTATTGTAATGTAAAAACCTATCTTTATTTGTGGCGTGGTTTACGAAATACCTTTGTTTTTCAAAGGATTTTGATAACTTTAATAATTCAAATTAAGTGTGTTTTCTCACGCTTATTTTCTAGATCGACACGGGTGTTATTTTATTATAATGCTCGGGTCAGACAGAGCATTACATATTCAGAATAGGACGCTATGGAGCTCAGGAGACGAGCTCGATCATGAAGACATATTATCCGTATCTGATATATATTCCGATGTGTATTGTAGGCTGTATATTCAACTTTTGTGAGGGCAAGTTATTATAACTGTCCGATGTGCGTTGCTGATGTGTTGTACTTTGATGATGTAATGTATAAAAACAGTTATAATTCTTTTTATATAAAGACCAGTTGTTATCTATTATATATTGTCTCGCTGCCATGGTGAGATTCTGTGCTGTTATTTCTATTTTATTCTTTTACCTCTTTCTTCATTTTCTAACAATCTGTTATTTTCGGCATTCGATTGCTCGGCATGTTATATAGTGGATGTATTGATGTCGATTTTCGAAGGTCGAAAATTCGGTTCGTCATAATAATTCATTAGATTAAAGTGATTTCTTTATGTAAATTCGATGTATATTTAACGTGAATTATAGCCATAACAAGCAAACTTATTATCATATGCAGACATGATAAACAACCATCATAAACAAGAATAGAAATCATATCATATCATCATAAATTTATAAAATAAATAGAGTTTCTCACATAATAGCTTTCTCGGTCTAACTTTAAATGCTATGTAATCAATTATAGCTCCATTATTCCTGTACCAAAGCTTATGAATCCTGCTATAAGACTCTTAAAGGGGTTCGATGTTGGGCTTGTAAGGGTGGAGGAGTGCTTATATGGGCTCGGCCAAGGTGGGAAAAGAAAAGTAGATTACTATCAGCTTTGAACTCGTAGTGGAATAACTCTTTATATATTATGATTTATTTTGGTAGAAATTTGACTCTATTTTTGAATTTTCCTAAGAGGTCATGGAATCCATTAATGAAGAGGAAGAAGAAGATGAAGAAATCTTAGGAAATTAAAGAAGGAAGTGTGAATGAAAGTGAAGAGGTATGCCTTTTATTTATAGGCAAAATTTTGAATCAAAATATCTTGATATTTTCACCAAACATCACATCATCTTTCCACCTCCACACCACCACTCACCCCTCTATGTGCACGACCCATCCACTATGACACCACCCCATCACTTTATGCCTCCTTCTTTGACTCCAAGGAAGTGTATTTGGATGAGAATGTGGACTAAGGTGGAAATATGTCATCATTAGCTTGGATTTTCTTAAGAAAATATCATGATATTTTGTTTAATTTACCATTAGTAATATTGAGATGTAAATATAATTTTAATGTATGTGTACGTGGATGTGTGTGAATGTGTGTGTATGTGCACATGTATGTCTTATATAACATATAATGTTGTACAACTTCCTCTTGCCAAACCATTACAAATTCGGAATCCGATTTACGGTAATATTTTTGCTTCTTTGTTAATACACACACACACACACACAAATTATAAATGGCATTTCTATTATTATTTAATAATTAAAACGACCTCGTCTTATTTTAGAACAATTTATTAAATCATTTAAACTCAATTTAAATTCAAAAATCGATTATTTAAAAATGATGACATCATTGATAAGTCATAAAGACATGTTATTTCAAAAAAAAATATTACATATTCTTTCTTAAATGGAGAAATAAGTATATGTAAAAAAAAATTGTGCACAACTTCTGATGGTAAATGGTTGTTTATCGATAAAATGATTTTCGATCATATTATCGATATTTTTCCAAAGAACATATTTTTGTAAACATATTTCCAAAATAAAATCACCATTATTATTTATCACATAAAATATGATTATTTAAGTTTAATAAATATATATTTGAATATTTAAATTAATTAAATCTTCCAAATCAAAGTGATAAAATTACGGATCGTTGCACTAATTTCACAAATTTGGAAAGAGGCTTAGTGACCATAGTGGTACTAGATCAATTTACCATTTTAATTAAATTTAGACTCCAAGTCACATAATAGTTGTTCACATAAGCCAACATATATGTAAATAAAATCTATAACAAAATCAGGGAATAACATGTCCATACAAACCAACTGGCAAATACGTCTCCAATTAATAAAAATGCAGAATGGTGATTAAACCTGCTAAATAAATGTTCAAAAAATCTATTATGTTTAGTTATAGTAGAAAGGAAATTTATTCTACTAAAAAATGTCCAAACAATCAATTCAATTAAATTATAGTAGAATAGGGATTTATTCTACAAACAGATGTCCAACAGTTTATTCAATTTAAGCTATAATAGAATGGTGTTTTATTTTACTAACAGATGTCCAAGTTTAGTATAACTTATTCATAGTGTTTGTTTACTTAATTTCTCAGACGAGAGATCTCTTGCTTTAAAATAAGTTTTCTTGACTTAAAAATAATTGATAAAGTTTAAAATTAAACCTTTATTAAATAATGATTTAATATTTATTTAATTACAAATTAAATCATTATTCAATTTCTAATTAAATCTTAATTAACACTAATTTAAAACTTAATTAAATTTAAGTAATCCATAATTAAATCTTAATTAAACCTAATTAGGTTAACTTACTAAACCCTGCCTAATTAGTAATTAATTATTAATTAACCCTAATTAAATAGTAATTAATTAAACTTAATTAAATAAAATTAATAATAAATTGACTTATAACTTAATAAATCATTAATTAAAACTTCCATAATTAATTAATGAAAATTAATTTATTCAAATCATAATTAAACATTAATAACATAACTTAATTGCAATAAATTAATAATTATCCTGAATTAATTAATTATTAAACTCATATTTTGTTTCCAAAATGATAAACTTTTATACTTAATTTGTATTTTTGAAAAGTTTTCAAAAACATTTCAAAAGAAACCACTCTAAAATCTAAAATACTAACTTTTTCTGAACTGCATCCATAGCAACCATCGCCATGGATTCAACTTGTTAAAGTTAGTTCTAGGTTAGACCTTTCTTAAAACTCAACCACTAACTTTACTTCTTTTTAAAACATAAAGGAAAAGATTTATATTTTAAAGCTAAAACAAAGTTTAAAACTTTTAGTAATTTGAAAACTAGTAAACAAGTTTTGATTTTTTTTTTTCAATAGATCTCAAGTCACCATAGCAAGTAAACAAGTTTTGATTTTTCTTCTTTTCAAGAGTCCTCAAGTCACCATAGCAAGTAAAAACGCTAACTTTCATATCACATAACCGCACATACAAGATCCCACAAACAAAATCATATTATCATAACATACATGAGCAAAGATATTACAACAAAACTCTACATTTAGACCTCATTTTTCCAAGTCTAACTACCATTCACAAACAAATAACATACATACTTAACCAACATATGGCAATCCAACCATTTCATGCAACATATCATACAACAAGTTTACTAACACAAAACTTTAAAACTTTTTCAAAAAACAAAAGTCTACTCACAGAAATCTTGCGAATTTGCAAAAGGACATGGGACTTGAATTTTTTTAGAAAAATTTGATTTATTGACATGAACCAAGGATGTGGGCTCGGCCTAGGTGCAACATGGCTCGACCATGGGCGGATAGGGGCTTGGCCTTAGTGTAGAGGAGGTCATATGATTAAAAATTGAAAAAGGAAGAGAGGTAGGAAGAAAAACAAGCGTTTAAACAAGATTTTAAAAGGTTTTAAAGTAGAAAATTTTAATTTTTAAACTTGAGAATTTAAAGTGGAACCATTAAAGGTTTTTGAAAACATAAAAGTAGATGTAATTTTTTTAGAAAAAGAAGAAAATGAAATGGTTAAGGGGAGAGAGAAAAGTTGAATTATTTTTATATAAAATGAAGTTATAAAATTACAAAATTACCCCGTTGTACCATACCTGTAACAACCCTATTGTTAATTATTTTATAAATTTAATTTAATTATGAATAGCTAATTTTTTATTCTGATTTGTGAAATTTAGTTATGAAATTAATTGTAATATTTGAGAATGGTTACTTTTTTTAATCTTAATTGATCTTAAGATAATTTTGTAAAATGTGAATTTAAATAAGTGATTAATATTGATATTTATTGTTTAAAATGGAAATTTGCAATTTATAGTTTGTGTTATTGAAAATAAAGAGAATAACTTTTCATTTTAAAGTTATATATTAAAACTTGTGTAATATCTTAATATTATTAAAAACAAGAATTTTAACTTGTTAAATTGGTTTTGGTAATTTAAGAAATTGATTTATTAATCTTGAAAAACATTATTAAGTGAAAGTTAGTTTAAATTTGTGATTTAATAAGTGATTAAGTAAAATATAAAATTAACAACACTTCTTCTAAAAAGAAAATCAGTAACACTTGGCTTGTTGGGTCCACATCTCATCCTCATGGCCCATTTCGAATAATTAGAAAAGAGAAATAGAAGTATGTATACTTCTTCGGTTCATTTCGTTCCATAAAATAGAAACAAACTTCTTCCCCTTAAAGTTCTAAATCCCTAGTTCCTAATCTCCAAAATCAAAAATCAAAACAAATGGGTTTTGTCCAATAATGAAGATAAAGTGTTCTAAAGATTATCTCCACCTTCTAGACTCCAAAAATTATGATTTTGATCTCATTGTTAACCTAAGTGCTGCTGTGGTTGTTTGGGTTTTTGAGTTATAGGCAGTTTTGATGAAGCCAAAGAGTTTGGCAACGCTAAATAGAGGATCTAGCAAGTTATAGGAAGTTAAAGGTAAGTTAAACACTCACCCTACTATCTATAATACATATTTATAATTTTTATTTTCTATTTGGATTGAATGAATTAATTTGTTGATCGAATGGTTTGCAATTTGGTTGAAACTAAGGCGATTGTTGTTCTGTTATTTGTTGAAAATTTAGTACAAAAATTTGCTATAGTGATATTTCATAGTAAAGTAAACCAAAATGACCCAATCTTTTTGTCGTAGAAGGGTCATTTAGTAAGCTACAACTTCTCTTTTAATAACTTGTCGAAATTCTATATTTTATCGGGTCGAAATTGAGTTTGAAACTGATGATGTTGCACTACCCTGTGTAATTGGCTTAGTTTAAACCTGAAATTAAATTGTCCATAACTTTTTTGTTACTTATTAGAATTTAATAATTCTGAGTTCTCGAAAACTTACTTTGTGTGTGACAATTTTCATGTTGAACATATTTGCAAATTTTAAGCATAGGTTAATCGAAATCCTATTGCAAACTTTAAACTCTATCACTTTTCTAATTACATTCTCTAAACTAAATAGTTAGTAAATTGGACATATCTTTCTCATTCTAGTCGGATTTAGATAATTTTTAATGTTTTGGAAAGAATTTTTTTTTCTATAACTTTATTGTATTTTGTTTTTCTTAATTTTGAGGTTTAAATGTTCAAAAACTAGTTCCATTGTTGTTGCCTTGTCAATGAAAGACAGAGTTAATAAATTTAAATTCGAAAAATTGTTTCGGTCATAACTTTTGAATAAAAGTTCAAATTACATGAATGTTTTCTTGTTTAGAAGCATAGAATATTATCTAAAACTTTTACATTTTGAGATTTGCGACATTACAGATTTAAGGGGTTGAAACTACAGATCTAAAAGCCCTAAATTTTATTTAAAAAGATATAACTGGATATGCTTCATATTCAAGTAATTTTATGAAAGAGAGTTTATTTAAAGTTTTTTAAGTCTCAAATTTTTTCTAAATTAGTTTAACTTCCTTTTGTAAATGATTTTATACATTAATTATTTCTAGATAAAAAGTAATGGATTCGAAGATACGAGTGATTATGGTCTTATAAAATAAGGGATAACATAAACAAGTGGCTTTGGAAATATAGTTTTAAAAAAAGCGAATCTAATTTATTTCTAAATAATATATATACATGTATCAAAATGGATTTGGAAGAATAATAAAAGTGGTTTTAAAATATGGTTTATTAACTAAGTGTTTTATATGGAAATTTGAGACAACTCTGTGTACATAAGTGTAAATTTTGGAACAATTCGAATTTATGGAATATTTTATCAAACAAGTGAACATTTTTTAAAGTTAAATAATAAGTGGAATTGTGAAAAATTATAAAAAATGTTTTTTTATATATAATAAAAATCAGAGAGAAAAATTGTTTTGAGAACCTTAATTCTATAATTTGGGAAGTACTATTATTCGACTTAATTTTATCAATTTTTTTAAATGCTTTCGAATAATCCTTCGTTGAATATAGTATAAATCATTGAATAGAATTTTTGAGTGGAATTTACTAACTCATTAGTGAATATTTGAATTCCACTGGGTAGTATGGAATGCCTGGTTAAATACTTGTGATCGTATTTGGGAAAGTACTTAACACTTTAGAGTTGTATTCTCTTCTGGTGTGCGACAACTGTTTGCTAGATCCTTAAGAGAATATAGTTCAGGTTTTCCGATGGTATCCATAATAAGTGATATTTACTAGCTTTAAGTAAATACTTGGATTTCACCATATGGCATGAGACGTATTGGTTAAGTTCTAGTGATTACTAAAGGTTATAGTATTTGGCACTTTAGATTTTACTCTCTTTTGGTGTGCGGCAAGTGGTTGCTAGATCCATAAGAGGTTTTTTCTTAGATTTCTTTTCGAACATAATAATATAATATTATTAAATAAATGTAGATTTATCGAGTCATGGATTCTATGATCACCTTGATCGGGATGGACTATCCTTGAGATCATTCTATGGTTCTATGCTTATGGTCTGAGTACGATCCTTGATATCAGATCGGTTCAAGTGATACCAATTTGTTTGTTTGTTTGCCACGAGTTTTAGTTACGGTCATTACGATTGTTTTGGACGATCATTATGATCGGTTGGGATTGAGATCTCTTGGATTTTGAAAATTAGGATTCTGTAACTATTTGTGTTCGTGAAATAAATATATATTCTCGTGTCTTGTGTTTGTGAAATAAATATATATTCATGTGTTAGTGAAATAAACATATTTTCTTATGTCTTGTGTTAGTGAAATAGACATATATTCTCGTGTCTTGTGTTCATTAAATATATATTCTTGTGTCTTGTGTTTGTTAATATATATATATATATATATATATATATATATATATATATATATATAATGTCTTATGATGGATGTAAATTAAGTTAATTTTATTATTCTATGTATAGTGACTAGTTCGTATCTTTGACTTAAACTTACAACCATGTTTTGATTTAAATTAATTCCCCAACTTGTTATATCCTCGACATCTGTATTTACTTATATGTTGTTTATTCTTGTGTTATATTATTTTCCCACCCTATTGGATATTTAGAGATAGTTTGATCTGGTTGTTATTTTGTTCAGGTCGGGTCGGGCCGAGACTTTTCAGATTACAGGACAAGTTAATCTTTGGATGTTTGGGCTAGAAAAGAGATATACACTTTTGACTTTTTAGTTTATCTCACTGAGGAATTTTTAAATATGTTAATAAGATGTACAATTGAGATAAGAGAATTGTAACACTTGTGTAACAATCGAGTTTAGTATTTTATTTTGTAAACTCAAAATTTGTATATGTGTAAGTTGAGATTTATTTTGCTGCGATCTCTGACTATTATTTATATAATATATTGTTCTAATTCTGGGAAATCGGTATGTCTATTACTTTATATTAATACTATACACATCAATTTAGTTCAGATATTAAGTGAAAATGTATAAATGACGTGTTAGTATTAGTATAAACATATATTTACATTCGATCTCCCTTAATAAGACGTATTCTTCGGATTAGCAGACGACATTACTTGTATTGTTCTTTGCTAAACTAGGCGCCGCAGTGGGGTTGTTACAGTTGGTATCAGAGCTATGTCAGAACATTCATATAATATTATGGATTCGAAAACTAGATGACTTAGAGTCATGTCCCCTAGGGTGTGTGGTAGATAGTTATACTAATTATCCATTTAGGGATAAGAATATAAAATGATATTGGGATAATCATCTAGGGCATAAATCGACTTAAAAATTTTGAATTGATAGATTGGAATTTATGACAATACAAACTTTTGGAAATTATTGAGTAAAATCTTTTAGAGTTTAGAAACTTTTGAAACTAAACTGGAATGAATTAATTTTGAAGCAAACAATTTTATTTTTAAATAAGAGAATTAGAGAAAAATGAGTAAATATGTTTAAGAGCTAAATGGTCTAGAATTAATCAGAGTCACGCAGCAGAATTTTAGACATTGTATTGTTCCGTTGTAAGTGATTATATATGTTTTGATTGGTTGCTAGGAATTAATTACTTGGTTGCATTTATTTAAAATTGGATGCATGGATGTTAGTGATAATAAAATAAATGCATCTAAACTTATGATTATCTATTGTGTTGACTTATCCGAACGTTGTTTAAGGATTCTAATCGATATATGGACGCCATGTTATCGGCAGGGGTTCCTAAGCATCGAACGTGTTATTTTGACATAAGTAATAATTCAAAACTTGAAAAGTTAAGTATGGATTTCCTTCATTTTGGAATATTATATGATGTCAATCTAATTAAAGTGTAATCACGAATTGTTAATGACCTCTATATGATATGAATTTGATATTAAATTCTAACATGAATTTTTGAGATAGGTGTAGATATCTGAAGTTAAATAGATATCGTTGAAAAGACTAAAAATTGTTTGCTTAAGGGATATTAGCAGACTCGCTAATATTTTAAATATAAGGCACGTATCTCGGATTACGTATCGCATTTTTGTGTTTTCCCTACGGTATGCCTTATCCATGAGATGAGAGTATATTATGTAATTATTTTCATATTGTAAATTTTTGGAATGCTAACCGTGCAAAGAAAACGCTAGAAAAAAATTTCGCAAATTTGAGGCGTTAGAATATTTCTAGGAATTTCGAGAAAATTTGATAACTAAAAATTTAAGTTTAGTGTTATAATTTGGAGTGATATTAATTGAATGTTTTGAAAATGAAATAGGAAACCAGTTAACAAAATAATTGTTTCAAAAGAAAATTTGTATTATAGATTTCTTTCATTAAGGAAATTGCGGGGATGCAATTTGTTTAAGGGGAGAAGTATGTAACAACCCTGTTGTTAATTGTTTTTAATTTAATTATAAATAATTAATTTATTTTATTGTGATTTGTGAAATTTAGTTATGAAAGTAATTGTAATGTTTGAGAATAATTACTTTTTTATCTTAATTGATCTTAAGATAATTTTGTGAAATGTGATAAATTTAAATGGAAATTTGCAATTTACAGTTTATGTCATTGAAAATAATGAGTAACTTTTCATTTTAAAAGTTATATATTAAAACTTGTGTAATATCTCAATATTATTAAAATAAGAATTTTAACTTGTTAATTTTATTTTGTAATTCAACAAATCGATTTATTAATTTTATAAAAACATTATTAAGTGGAAGTTGGTTTAAATTTGTGATTTAATAAGTGATTAAGTAAAAATTAAAATTAGCAACACTTCTTCTAAAAAGAAAATTAGTGACACTTGGCTTGTTGGATCCACATCTAACCCTAATGGCTCATTTAGAATAATTAGAAAAGAGAAATAGAAGTACGTATACATCCTCAGTTCATTTTGTTCTAGAAAATAGATACAAAACTTCTTCCTCTCAAAGTTCTAAAACCCTAGTTCCTAATCTCCAAAATCAAACATTAAACAAAGGGGTTTTGTCCAATAACGAAGATTAATTCTAAACCTTCTCTCCACCTTCTAGACTCTTAAAATTATGATTTTGATCTTGTGGTTAACCTAAGTGCTGCTGAGGTTGTTTGGTTTTTTGAGTTATAGGCGGTTTTGATGAAGCCGAAGAGTTTAGCAAGGCTAAATAGAGGATCTAGCAAGCTATAGGAAGTTAAAAGGTGAGTTGAACACTCACCCTACTATCTCTAACAGATATTTACAATTTTTATTTGCTGTTTGAATTGAATGAATTAATTTTTTGATTGAATGGTTTGCAGTTTGGCTGAAAACTTAGGCGATTGTTGTCTTGTTTTTTGCTAAAAATCTAGTACGAAAATTTTCTCCCATAAAATAGTGATATTTCAGTGTAAAATAAACCAAAATGGCCTAATCTTTTTGTGGTAGAAAGGTCATTCGATAAGCTACAACTTTTCTTTGAATCACTTGTCAAAATTCTACAGTATATCGGGTCAAAATTCAGTTTGAAACTGATGGTGTTGCACTACCCTGTGTAATTGGCTCAGTTTAACCTGAAATTAAATTGCCCATAACATTTTCATTACTTATTGAAATTAATAATTCCAAGATTCTCCAAAAGATTGATTTGTGTGAGAACTTTCATGTGGAAATATTTGCAAAATTTTGAGCATAGTTTGATCCTAATCCTATAGCAAACTCTCAGCTCTGCCACTTTTATAATTACATTCTTTAAACTAAACAGTTGGTAAATTGCGCATATCTTTCTCATTTCTTGTCGGATTTGGATAATATTTAATGTTCTGAAAAGAATGGACTTTATGCGATAACTTCCATGTTTTGTATTTTGCATAATTTTGAAGTTTAAATGTTCAAAAACTAGTTTCATTATCGCTGCCCTATCAATGAAAAACGGGGTTAATAAATTTAAATCTGAGAAATTGTTTCTGTCATAGCTTTTGAACCGTAAGTTCAAGCTGTATGATATTTTCATATTTAAAAGCATATACTTTTATTTAAAACTTTCAGATTTTGAGATTTGCAAAATTATAGGATTTAAGGGGTTGAAATTGAAAATCTAAAAGCTCTAAATTTGTTTTAAAAAGATATAAATGGATATGCTTCATATTCAAGTAATTTTACGAAAGAGTTTATTTAAAATTTTGTGAATCTCAAACTTGTTCTAAATTAGTTTAACTTCCTTTTATAAATGATTTTAATAAGTAATTATATATATATATATATATTAATTATTTCTAGTATAAAGAGTTATGGATTTGAAGATATGAGTGATTATTTTTGTATAAAACAAGCAAGAACATATACAAGTGACTTTGGAAATATGGTTTAAAAAAAGTGAATCTAATTTATTTCTAAATAATATATATATATATATATATATCAAAATAGAATTGGAAGAATAATAAGAGTGGTTTTAAAATATGCTTTATTACCTAAGTGTTTTATATGGAAATTTGAGACAACTCTGTGTACATAAGCGTAAATTTTAGAACAATTTGGTTTTAAGGAATATTTTATCAAACAAGCGAACATTTATTTAAAGTTCAATAATAGGTGAATTTGTGAAAAATTATAACAAGTTTTTTTTATATATAATAAAAATTAGGGAAAAAATTATTTAGAGAACCTTAATTCTATAATTTGAGAAGTACTATTGTTCAATTGTCATTGATTGCTTTAAATGCTTTTTAAAAATGCTTCATTGAATAAGATATAACTCATTAAATAGAATGCTTGAGTGGAATTTACTAACTCATTAGCTATTCGAATTCCACCGGGTAGTATGGGATGCCTTGGTTAAATTCTCGTGATCGTATTTGGAAAGTGCTTAACACTTTAGAGTTGTATTCTCTTCTAGGTGTGATAAGTGGTTGCTAAATCCTTAAGAGAATGTAGTTCAAGTTTTATGATGGTATCTATAATAAGTGATATTTACTAGCTTTTAGTATATACTTGGATTTCACCATATGGTATGGGACGCATTGGTTAATTTCTAGTGATTACTGAAGGTGATAGTATTTGGCACTTTTTGAGTTTACTCCCTTTTGGTGTGCAGTAAGTGGCTGCTAGATCCTTAAGAGGTTTATTACTGGATTTCTTTTAGAACATAATAATATAATAATACTAAATAAATTTAGAGGTATTGAGTCATGGATTCTATAATCACCTTGATCGGTATGGAATATCCTTGATCATTTTGTGATATTGTGTTCCCTATCTGAGTACAATACTTGGTATCCGATCAGTTTGAGTGATACCAATTTGTTTGTTTTTGTGCCATGAGTTTTGAGTATCGTCATTACGATTGTTTTGGATGATCATTATGATCGGTTTGGATTAAGGTCTCTTGGATTCTGGAAATTAGGATTCTGTAACTATTCTATGTTCATGAAATAAATATATATTCTCATGTCTCGTGTTCGTGAATAAATATACATTCTTGTGTTATTGAAATAAACATATATTCTTGTGTCTTGTGTTCGTGAATAAATATACATTCTTGTGTTAGTGAAATAAACATATATTCTCGTATCTCGTGTTCGTGAAATAAATATATATTCTTGTGTCATGTGTTCATGAAATAAATATATATTATTTTATATTGTGATGGATGATAAATTAAGTTAATTCTATTATTCTGTGTTTACTGACTAGTTCGTATCTCCAACTTAAACTTATAGCCCAATTCCGGGTTAAATTAATTCCCTAACTCATTATGTCCTGGACATCTGTATTTACTTATATGTTGTTTATTCTTGTATTATATTCTATTCCCTATTGGATATTTAGAGATAGTCTGACCCGGATTTTATTTTGCTCAGGTCAGGCCGAGACTTTTCAAGTTACATGACAAGTTGACCTTTGGATGTTTAGGCTAGCAAGGAGATAAACACTTTTGACATTTTAGTTTAACTCATTTAGAAATTTTTGAATAAGATGTGCAATTGAGTTAAGAGAATTGTTAAACTTACATAACAATCGAGTTTAGTATTTCATTTTGTAAACTCAAAATTTGTATATGTGCAAGTTGAGATTTATTCCGCTGCGATTTGTGACTTTATTTATATGATATATTGTCTTGATTCTGAGAAATCGGTGTGTCTATTACTTTGTATTAATACTGTACACTTCAAATTCAATTCAAATATTAAGTGAAAAGGTATAAATGATGTGTTAGTGTTAGTACAAACATATATTCACATTCGGCCTCTCTTAACAAGCCTTATTCTTCAGATTAGCAGACGACGTTAATTTTAATGTTTTTTGCTAATCCGGGCATCGCGATGGGGTTGTTATAATTCCCTTCACTAATATGTTGCCACATCACCCCACAATCTTCTCCTCTCCTTTTTACACGTTGGCCCAAGGGTGAAACCCTTTTATCCAACATGTAATGCATTACCTTGTACTGTGGTGTAAGAAATATGAGTGATAAGTGACTTTTCATATTTTATTTTTATTTAAAACTTTAAAATTGTCACATCTTATCCTTTAACTTGAGTAAACATATTATTAACACCTTTACTATATTAATAATCCATGCTTATGTTATTTAAAATGTGTAAATGTGTTAGCTAAGGTGTTTACATTATTTTAAACAACTTTTTAATGATGAAAAATTGAAAATTTACAAAAACCTTTCCAGTCACATTTTCTAATTTCCTTTTAAGTAATTATTTTTGTAAACATATCTTGAAAATAAATTTCACCATTATTAGTTATAAATTAAAAAAGGGTATTTTAATTATTAAAACCATTGTTTGAGTATTTAAAATTAATTAAGTAGTCACAAATAAAAGCAACAAAATTTTATGTCATTACAGACATCCCCAATTCCGATGATATATCCTTTAGAGTTATCATTGAAAGAAACTATGCCTCCATATATAGGTTTAATATTTGTAAGCATGTTGAAGATTCCAGTCATATGATTGGAACATAAGCTATCCAAAATCCATTTTTATTTTACAAATAGAGTAGATACCTGTAGAAAATTGATAAATTTATTGGTGTCTACTTCCTATATTAGGTCTTGAGGTTAAGGTTTAGGTAACCATACCCATAAGGGTTTGGTAATATGTTTGAATGTACAATTAATATTGTTATGGATATCTATCATGATGTTTCTATATGTTTTTTTCTAATTAATTATTATTCATTTTTGGAACCCATATTTTAACTATCTTATTTTTACGATTTTCTACTACATTTTTGATTTGCTTGACTTTTTAATTTTGTTTATAAAGAACTATATTTCTTTGGAGTGTTCTTATTTTTATTTTTCTTAAATCCTAAACCATTTTTATTACAAATGGTTTTGAAATTTTTATTAAATTTGATAAATTTTCTCAACCTTTATTAAATTTTAAAACATTTGATGAAACCCATTTTAATTTTCATTGAAATCCAAATTTTCATACTTTAAATTTCTATATTTAAAGTTAATTCATAATTTTCTTTTGATAACTTAACGATTTCATCTTTTTATGCCTCGAGCTTATCCTCAAGTACAAAAATTTGATTTGTGAACATTTCAAATTAATTTTGTGAATTTTTGAAATCTTGAATTTTTCAATGTAAACTAATATTTATTTTCTAAAACAATATTTTCTTTCCCAAATAATCAATTTTAGAGTTTAAATTTTCGGTAGTAAATTTCAAATCTTTATTTATATCTTTTAGAAAATCACATTATTTACCCAATTTTAGCTTTTCTTGAAAATATTTTAGTTCCATTCTAAGAGTTAGATTTTTCTTAAGATAGTTCTTCATTTTTAGTGATTTCTTTTAAAACCGGTTTTTTCATCCTTTAGCACAGTTATTTCAAACTCTGCTTTACTTAGATTTGCCAAAAAAAATTATGAATATTTCGATGATTTCCAATTTTAAAGTTAATTCAATGCAAAAATCTCATTATAATTAAGTCAAATTGTACCTTATTCCCAAAACAGACATTGGCTTGCTCATCATCGCTATTGCCTGAAAGAAGATGAGGAATCATAATCATCCCATCTAGCTTGAAATCCTGGCTTCTTCTTCTGTTGTATTTTTTCAAATAATTTTTTTTTGAACTCCATTTCCCCTTTATTTTGAGCTAACAGTCTTTTGTTATGTGACCAAATTTGTTGCATCCGAATCATTTGGGTGTGGAATTATTATTTCCATTGTTGTTGCTTTTCCTCACTTGCTTCTTAAGCTGCTTGAATTTCTCTGTAATGAAGGCCATTTCATCTTAATCAAACTCGAAATCCTCTTTTACTTGGAATGCAATAGTTTACTTCACCTGATTTTGCATTTTTTTGGCCTGCAAATTTACTTCATAGGCCATTAAATTACAAACAAATTCTTCAACCTTTAGTTGTGAAAGATCGTTTGTCTCTTCGATGGCTAATACTTTTCTATTCTATTCACTGGATAAAAAGTTTAAATTTTTTGCAACAGTTTTTAATTCAGATATAGTCTCTTTTAATCTAGTAAGGCGTGAGTGATATCATCAAGGCAAGAGAAAATGTCTGATATATATTTTCATTCTCTTTCATTCTAAAATTTTGGAATTGGCTTTTAAAAATGTGATTCTAGACCGCTTAACCTTATTCGTGCCTTGGTATGTGATTTGTTGTGTTTGCCAAATATGATTTGCAGTTCTGCAAATCATTACTCTAGTAAATTCATTTTTATTTAAAGCGTAAAAAATATATTCGCAGCTTTTAAATTACTTGTAGCAGCGGTCTATTTTTTAGGAGTCCGCGTACTTAATAGTGTAGTTGGCGCTGCATATTGATTTTTTGTGGCATCCCAAATTTCAAGACCATTTCCTTCCATATAAATTTTCATTATAGCATACCAAAAATTATAATCACTTCTAGTGAATAGCGGGGGACATATAGTGGACTAGTCTTCAACAAAAGTACATATATGTGCCATATTAAATATTATTCACTATACTGTGTTACGGTTATGTATGATCCCGCTCTGATACGAAATGTAATTTTAGTGGATCATATGTGTGTGTGTGTGTGGGTGGCCAAGCTAACATAGTATACCTATATGTATATACATATAAATAAGCTAAATAACAGTAATAAAGTAAAGTTAATAAAACTAGCACACTATGATTTTTATACTAGTTCAGAGCATCGTCCTGTTAGTCCTTGAGATGATGGTTTTGATGACAACAACCTTAGAATAAGATTATAAAATATAAATACTAACATTATAGTTTAGATATATATGTATATGCAGGATTTAACCGTGCAGGTACCAAGAATGAAGACTGTACAGTATAGAGATTCAAGATTCAAGATATCAAGATTAAAGACTCATGAGTATCAAGATTTTCAAGAGTTCAAGATTTCAATAATAAGTAATTTAATAAGGAATTTTGTTAAAACTCCTCAAAAAGCACTGGCATCTTAAAATCCAATTTATTCGAGGAATGGAATCCACTTCGAGCCTGTTAAAGGGATGGAATCTTAAGTAGGATGGGGACCTACGAAAAATCTAGTGGAACATTGTTTTATATCCGCTAACCTTTTATTCAAATGATTTTACAAAATTATATCTTGTTTTCAAAATGATTTCAAAACCTTCTTTTTAAAAATCAAAAACATCTATCCTGGTTTTAAATATTTTTAGCCTCAAAATAATTTTTATTTTCAAAACCAAATTATCCTTAGTTTTAAATTATCTTTTAATAAAAATATATTTAACTTTTAATATTTATACTTAGATTTAAATATAAAATTATAGTAAAATTTTATATATATACCAAAATATTATTCTCTATATTTACTTATGTATTTTAACTATAATTAAGTATATTTATAAAGTTTAAAATAGTTTTAATAGAAGATGAAAGTTATTTTCAAAGAAAAACAAACTACCAAAATTTTCTTAGGCATGTCGACATCCTCAAGTACCTCATGTAGACATGGTAGCAGTTTATTTCAAAATTTTAAATTTCAAAAGAAGTGTCTATTCATCATATCCTTTCACGAATAGATATGGCTGTTGTTCTACTATAAATAAGGGCAGTTTTAAATGAATTTTAATCAATATTTTCTTTGATTTCACTTCTCTTCTTCTTCTACATTTCTTTATGCACCGTTTTACCATTACTCTGCCGAAATCAACATTGAATCTAACTAGATCATTTCTGATTTGATTCTCTATCACTATCTCAATAAGATCTCAGTGCTATTCAGAGTTATAGACTTCTTTGTAATAAACTAAGCGAGAAAAGATATGATTGTAGCCTGTGAAATCAATCAAGCGAGAAAAGGTGTGATTGTAGCCTTGGAAATCAATTGGGTGAACTAGTTGCCCGTGAAATCAATCATCTCTACCCAGAGGATTGTGAATCTAGAGTGGTGTACCTCGTGGCCTTGAAATCGAGGGTGTAATTGTACAATTGCTTTCGAAAGGAAATCCGTACTTATGGGCGGGACTAGATGTAGGGTAATTCTGAACGAGTATAAAATCCGATGTGTTCTTTCATTTATTGCTTTTACTTTATTTCTGCATCTGTGTTTGATTTTGTGATCATATTTGTGTCTGAATATTGCATACATTTATGTTAAAATTAACAAAAACTCAAAAAGATTTAGTAATTCCTTTAAACACTATTCACCCCCCCCCCTCTAGTGTTAATCCTAGCCTTAAGATCCATATTCCGCATTTCTCACATTTGGTATTAGAGCAAGGTTTTCAAAGTTTCATAATAAAATTTTTGAACTTTTTTTTTTTAAATGGCAATGTTTGAAAAACTTGTTAATACTAGTTTAGAAATATTCATATCATCATTGTCACTTGAGTCTGCATATAATCAATATTCAAAATCAAGTTGTCTACCAAAATTATATGATGTGCAGGAAACATGTTTTATGGGTGTTGAGGAATCAATCCACAATGGACAAATTTTGCAGATCAAAAAGAATAAATGGATACTCGATAGTGGATGCTCTAGACACATGACTGGCAATCCAGATATGCTGAATGATATAATATACAAAGATGGAGGACTGGTTAACTTTGGAGACAATTCAAAAGGATATATGATTGGCATCGGCAAAGTCGGTAACTTTGAAACTCATATTATTACTAATGTTTTGCTAGTTAAGAATCTGAAACATAATCTGCTAAGTATTAGTCAACTTTGCGATAAAGTATATAAAATTAAATTTGAAAAATATAAGTGTCACATTGAAGATAATGATTCAACCATAATATTTGAGGGAATTAGGAAAAAGAATATTTATATTCTTAGTATGAAAGTCTCAAATGATAACTTATGTCTTTTGGCAAATGCAAGCGACCCTTGGATTTGGCACAAAAGATTTAGACATTTGAATTTCAAACTCTTATCTAGACTATCAAAACATGATCTAATAATAGGTCTCCCTAAAATGAATTTTAAAGTAGATAGTCTATGTGTTGCATGTCGATTAGAAAAATTTAGAAAAAGTTCCTTTAAATCAAAAGATATTATTTCACCTTGATTTATTTGGTCCATCTCAAATTCTGTCAATAAATCATAGTAAATATGTTTTTGTAATTGTAGATGATTATTCTAGATTTACATAGATAATATTTTTGAAACATAAAGGTGATACTATTGAATGTTTTAAGAACTTTACAAAAAGGATTCAAAATCAACTTTCTCTAAAAATTATAACCACCCATAGTGATCATGGTGGTGAATGTGAAAATGAAAAGTTTGAGGAATTCTGCAATAAAAAAGGGAATAACTCACAATTTTTCATTTCCAAGAACTCCACAACAAAACGGAGTAGTAGAACGTAAAAATAGGACGATTCAAGAGTGTGCGAGAACTATGCTTTCAGATAGTAAATTACCAAAGTATTTTTGGGCAGAAGCAGTTGCTACCGCCTGTTATATTTCAAGTAGAATTTTAATTAGACCTTTATCTGATAAGACATCTTATGAACTTGTTTAGAGAAAGAAACCTAAGGTATCTTATTTTAAAATTTTAAGAAGCAAATGTTTTATTTTAAATACAAAAGATAACTTAGATAAATTTGATCCTAAATCCAACAAAGGTATCTTTATCGGATACTCTAATAGAAGTAAAGCGTACAGAGTTTTTAATTTAAGAACCAACACCATCGAAGAAACAATGCATGTTTCATTCAATGAAAATCTCAAAAATTTTGAAGATACAAACGGTGAAGAGCATTTAATAACTCAAAATCAAGAGTCAACTGAAACTAATAATGAAATTAATCATCTTAATAAAAGAATTATACTTTTAAAAGATCATCCTAGAGAAAATATACTAGGAAATATGCAATATGTTGTTAAAACTAGAAATCAATTAAGTAAAATGAGCAATGTAGCATTTATATTAACTATTGAACCTAAAAATCCAAAAGAAACATCAAATGATGATTCATGGATTTTGGCTATGCAAGAAGAACTAAATCAATTTACTAGAAATGATGTTTGTGAACTTGTTCCTAGACCTGAAAATAAAACTATAATTGGAACTAAATGGGTTTTTAAAAATAAAATGACTGAACTAGGAGAGGTTGCTAGAAATAAAGCCTGGTTAGTCGTTCAAGGTTATTGTCAAGAAGAAGGAATGGATTTTGATGAAACCTTTGCTCCCGTAGGAAAATTAGAAGCCATTAGGATTCTACTTGCTTTTGCAAATCATAATAATTTCAAATTATATCAAACGGATGTTAAAAGTACCTTTTTAAATGGATTTGTAAAAGAGGAAGTATATGTTGAACAACCACCACTTTTTGAAAATTTACAAACTTAAGAAATCTCTATATGGTCTAAAACAACCTCCTAAAGCCTGGTATGATAGACTAAGTCTTATTTATTACAATCAAACTTTGAAATTGGTAAAGTAGATAATACTCTTTTTATTAAAAGAAATAAAGATGATATTCAACTAGTACAAGTTTATGTAGATGATATCATTTTTGGATCAACTAATTTTGAAATGAATAAAGAATTTTCTGAAATAATGGCAAAAGAGTTTGAGATGAGTCATATGGGTGAATTAAACTTCTTTCTAGGATTACAAATAAAACAATTAGATTATGGTATTTTTATTAGTCAAGAAAAATATGCTAAAGACCTAGTTAGTAAATTTGGTTTGACTACTGCAGTGGAAAACCCACTCCCATGGCAACCAATGAGTACCTAAGTAAAGAAGATCTCTCGAAAAATGTGGATCAAAAATTATATAGTGGAATGATTGGATCTCTACTCTATATCACTGCTAGTAGACCTGATATCATGCATAGTGTTTGTCTCTATGCAAGATATCAATCCCAACCTAAAGAAACCCACTTAAAAGCCGTAAAACGTATCATAAGATATGTTAAACACACCTTCGATTATGGCTTATTTTATCCTAAAAATGATTCTTTTGACTTAATATCTTACCGTGATGCTGATTATGCGGGTTGTAAATCAGACTGAAAAAGTACAAGTGGAACTTGTCACTTTTTGGGGCATTCTCTGATTTCTTAGTTTAGTTAAAAGAAAACCGTAGTTTCTTTATCAACAACTGAAGCAGAGTATATTTCTGCTGCTTTGGCTTTTTCTCAAGTAATATATATACAACAAACTTTAAAAGATTTTAGTTTAAATATCTCAAACTTTAAGCGATAACCTTGTCTCTGGTGGGGATTACAAATTAGAGATAGAGTCAGTAATGCTCTAGAATGAGTTTGAGTGTAATAATAGATATATATTTGTTAGTGAATATATAAAAAAAATTATATTGTGCTGACTTATCGGTTGATTGTTTATAGATTCTGGTCGGCATAGTTTGGCCAACTATGTCGATAGGGGTTTCTAAACTCTTGAACAAGATAAACCGACACAATAATGTTCTATAATAGGGTAAATGAAATAATTTTACCTAAATTATTTTTGACTATAAAAGAAATAATTTTCGTGAATTATTATAGTTATATATGGTTGCTTAGTTATCAGGAAATGATAATATTAAACTATTATCATTGTTATGAAGAAATTTAAAGTAGAAATTGAAATCATAACTAAAAGGTAAGAAATAAAATTTATATACAAATGGGGTTTGTAAATATAAATTGTAAATGTAATTTATAATTTGAAATAGAATTCCAGAGTAATATTTGAAAATAAATTGAAAGGATTTGAAATTTGGGAAATTTAAATCCCTTTTGAGTTTGAAAATGATTTTCAAAGGTTTGGAAAATAATAGTGACATTATTTTGGGAAATATTTTTGAATTGGATTTGGAATCTGGTGAAATTTGGAATTTAAAAATATTTGGAAAAATGTTTTTGAAAGGATTAAAGCACTAAACTCTTTTCGTTCGCTGGAATATAATTCCGATGATGATCGCAACATCATCGGTGTTTATTTTCGAGTTTTCAAAAGAGGTATTGCTACCCAAATGTTTTGAATTGGGAATATTTGCGAAATTAAGTTTGATTTTGAAATAGTTTGATTTTGGATATAATTGATTTCAAAAATGGTTTTGAAATGCTTAAGTGATTATTTAAACTCTGGAATCTTATTTAAAAAATGGTTATGGAATATTTATAAGTTTAAAAACTTATATAAGTTTAGAAATTTCAGGAAATAGAGCGTAATTAAATTGAGTTAAATAAAGTAAATGGATTCAAGCTGAACATTAGAATTGAATTTAGAACGAGATTGAAAATTTGAGTCAAATAAAACAAAGATATGGATTCAAATGAAATTGAAATGCAAGTAAATGAAATTAAATTGAATATTGAAATTCATTTCGAATTTGTAAGTAAAGGGAAATTAGTCAAGCGGACTAAACAAAATAAAGGATTGAAATAAAATATTTGACTTAAATGAGTAAGAAAATGAATTTAAATTGAATATGGTTGGAAATAAAGGTAAATAGAATTAAATATCTAAAATGAAGGTAAATTGAATTCATATGGAATTGGGATCCGGTTTAAATATAAGAAGTATATAGAATATTTATATTGAACTTTAGGAGAAATGATGAAATTCTTAAGTATTGAATTGAGGAAATATTCTAAGTTAAAGATTGAATGAAGGTTAAATTGGAAGTTGTAAAATGGTGATTGTGAATAAGTGGATAAAAAAATGTGAATAAAAGAAAGGAGAATTGATATTGTTAATAATCAATTGATAAATATGTGGTATGTATGTATATTGTTATTTTTGCATAGCGTTTCGATCAAGAATTCGAGCATAGAATTTCGAGATAATTAAATCAATCCAAATTGGAATTCTTTCACTCGATTTTCGACGGCGAACCCTGGATATGGATTTTTGGTTGATTCTGAAAATTTTCTATCATAGTTTACTACTATGCAAGGAGAATGACGGTTTCTGATCAACAAAACAGATCTGAGTCCGCACTAGGAAGTCAGGTGGACGATACTAGTTCGGAAGTGAAATTGTCTGATCGAGTAAGCGATCGAATTTGATATTGCGTATGAATGATATGTGTATATCCTACGGACTTGAATAAAGTGAATATTGAAACTTTTGTAAAGAAATGTGCAAAAATGATTTTTGAATATTGTAATTGGACATTATTGCTGAGTAGGATATTCAGGTGTTATAAAGGAAAAGGGAATTGCATTTTTGATATCGGGAGATGAATTTAATTGCTCGAAAAAATGTATGTATTTGAATTATATTATGAAATTTGATGATTTTCTTGTCTAGACACTTGGCTTTTTGTTTTCTTTTTGAAATCCGGGGGCCCGTGGTGGCATTTTGTAATCGTACCGAGCTAGCCCTGTAAAGGAGACGTTGGCGAAATTTTTCGAAAATTTAGGGAGTTAGAAAATTTTGGAGAAATTTGGGTAATTTTAAATTTGAATTGTTAAGAAAACAATGCTATTTGGAAATTATGGAAGATTTTGGAAAGTTAATTGAAGTGATAATGGGCCTTCAATAAAAAGATTTGTTTTAGCAAGTTGATAAAACTATTTGGTTTTGGAAAAATGGTAAACAGTTTATGCATCATCCTTCTTAACTAGTAATTTCGGGCCGAAATTCTTTTAAGGGGGAGAATGTAATGACCTTGAAATTTTTAACATTTGAAAATGGATATTTAATTGATTTTGAAATTTTGAAAGTTGGTTTAACTTGAATTTCAAAAATATATGTTTATTTGGTAATTAAATTATTGAATTTAATTATTGAAATTTGGGTAAAATATTGAATCTTTAATTTTATGCTGATTAAAAACAATTTAAAGGCTTGGAAAATTTATATTGATAATATTGAAGATAGTGGAAGTGTTAGAAATTGAAATTTGAAATGTTTGTTCAGTTTTGATAATTTATGGTTTAAATTGATATTTAAAAATAGTCTTCCAAGGCATAATCTCGGATTTTGACAAAACCAATTCCATTAGATCCATAATAGTGTATTATTATTGGATTTCAAGTTTCGTAGTGTTTGGAGTTGTCGTGTGGCCGTACGGTTGGTAAACGCGCTGAAATTTAAATCGAAATTTTAATTTAATAACTAGGTCTAAAAAGCTATCTTCTCCATATGATCGAATTTGGACTCGAAACATTTTCCATTGCATTTAGAATAGGGGTTTAACATTATAAATGCCTAGCGGCACGCCTTGATTGGAGATGGAGAGTTTAGTCTTCGTTTTCAGGACGATTTAAGTTAGAATTTAAATTTAAACAGATACAAAGAGTGATATCGATATGGCTTATTGATCTGACGCATTCTATCATATGAGACCTAATAGGAACTGCTTCTCTATATACCGTGAGATTAATGGAGGAGAAGTTCTAACGGATAATGATGCTTCTTGTCGTATGGTTGATGTTGGTAGTGTAAAGGTTGGAATGTTTGACGGTATTATTCATACTATTAAGGATGTTAGACATGTACTTGATTTGAAAAGGATCTTGATTTCTATTAAGTCTTTGAGTAGGCGTGGATTGAAGATTGTAGTTGAAGGGGAGAAAATGAAGATATTAAAGGGTTTCCACGATTGTTATGAAAGGCATAAGGGTAGAAAATCTTTATTTATTAAAGGCAATACTGAAGTTGTTGAACTATATTCTATTACTTCTGCTGATTCAGATTCTTCTAAATTGTGGCATTCACGGATGAGACATATTGGTGAACGCAGTTAGGATGAGTTGAGAAAGTGAGGTATTAATGATGTTCAACATTCAAAGTTTGGCTTTTATGAGGCATGTGTTCTTGGTATGCAGATAAAAATTTGTTTTGGCATTGGTCAACATAAAGCACAAGCTATTCTAGAGTATGTTCATATGGATGTTTGGAAACCTTCCCCTTACCCATCCATGGGTGGAGCCAAGTACTTCATTTCATTTATAGATGATCTCTCTCATAAAATTTGGGTATACTTTCTAATATCTAAAAGCGAAATCTTTGTCAGGTTTCGAAAGTGGAAATTTATGGTTGAAAAGTAGTCAAGGAAAAAGTTGAAAGTTCTCCATTCGGATAATGGAAGTGAAATTGTATCATGGAAGTTCGTTGACTTTTACGAAGGCATTAAGAGGTATTACACCATACTTGGAGACCTTTAGTCTAATGGAGATGCTGAAAGAATGAATCAGACATTATTGGAGAGAACTCGTTGCCTCGGATTGACTGCTAAGTTGAAGAAGGGATTTTGGGCAAAAGCTTTTTCTGTAGTGGCTTTCCTCATCAACCACACACCTTCTACTGCCACAAGTATTAAGATCCCTGAGAAGTATGGAAAGGAGAGCCTGTTAGCTATTCATTTCTCCAAGTGTTTGGATGTCCAGCTTATGTACATGAGAGCAAAGGAAAGCTGAAACTTAAAGCTTGTAAGTGTATCTTTCTAGGTTGTAAAAGAGGGGTGAAGGGACATAGGTTATGTTGTCCTATCAGCAAGAAGATTGTTATCAGCAGGCATGTGACTTTTGATGAGAAGATTATGTTGAAGGTGGAGCCTTCCTCATTCGATGACAGTATGAGGACAGATTCAAAATACTAATTATAAGGAAAGTCATCTTCAGATTCTTTCCATAGAGGTTTAGATGGTGTTTTCGATGGCGCCATGGTTGATGATGACGGTAAAAATCGGTACAGAGGTTCCAACTCAAGGTGGTGCTCATTCAGTAACTAGGCCTATTAGACAGAGAAGGAAGCCTACGTAGCTTGAGGATTTTGTTGGATTGAGCATCTAAGACATTGACATCGGTGACATTATAACATATGCATTGATGGTATCCATGATTAATCCAATCATTATAGAGAAGCTATTACATCAGTTGACAGTTCCAGTTAGTTAATTGCTATGGAGGAGGAGATCGAATCTTTATAAAACAATCATACTTAGGATTCGGTGCCTCTTCCTATCGACAAGAGTGCAATTAGAATAAGTGGATCTATAGAGTGAAGGACGACGACAATGGTGATCTCAGATACAAAGCAAGGTTAGTGTCAAACGAGTGTTCAAAAGAAATGGGTAGAGTATCATGATATATTTGCTCCAGTTGTAAGGCATACATCCATTCCTATTCTTTTGGCATTAGGTTATCATTATGATATGGAATTCACGCAATTAGATGTCAAAATTGCAATCTTACATGGTGATCTGGATGAGGAGATCTATTTGCGTTAGCTGGAGGGGTCCATTGATAGTAGCCAGCCTAACCTTAACAAATTTCTATATGAATTTAAGCAGTCTCATGGACTATGGTATAACAGGTCTGATAATTTATGCTTTCATAGGGTTACTCTAGAAGCTTCAAAGAGCAGTATGTTTATTTAAGGAGGTGTAATAGAGATATGATATATCTTTTATTATATATTGATGACGTGTTGATTGCATCTTGGAGTATGGTTAGAATTAAAGAATTGAATGCGAAGCTTAGCAAGGATTTTGATATGAAGAATTTAGGAAAAGCATAAATAAATTTAGGAATGGGGATATTCAAAGAAAGAAAGCAGAGAGAGTTGAGACCCACTAAGATGCAATACATCGTGAAAGTTCTCGCTTGATTTGGTGTGGAGAAAGCTAAACAAGCTGGCACTCCATTAGACTCTCATTTTAAATTGTCAAAAGACTTATCTCCTTCATCGGTGAAGGCAAGAGGTATATGGATGATATACCTTATTCTAGTGCTATTGGTAGTCTAATATATGTTATGATGTGCACGAGACCAAACATGACCCATGCAGTAGGTGTTGTGTGTCGATATATGTCTAACCCATGCAAAGAGCATTGGCAAGCAGTGAAATGGATACTCAGATTTCACCATGGCAGTTCTTGTAACACCCCTATCTAGAGGCCCAAATTAAGTGCTACAAATGTTGTAGTCATCTATAGTATTAGCTTTCAGCAACAAAATATAGCTATGTTAATGGTATCACTAATATCAGAAGCACTTGAATATGAAACAAAACACAGATTTCAAAAACAACTTTTACTTTATTACATTTCAAAACCAAATGTTTCACATTCACAACACATAATCCCAAATCGTTCCCAAGCACAGATAAAATATAATTATTACAAATTATGCCAAGAGAGGTATATGAAGATATCCCCTTGGATGATCAGAGTCAGATAGTTATAATAGACTTAATACAAACACAGTGGAAATATAACAAAGCATAAAACTGCAACTCCTAAGTAGCTATCTATTTGCCTCCTGCATGCCTCCGATAGCCTTATTCGTCACCTTACTAAAACCTAAAAAGACCTTAACCTTTCAGCCTACTCAAGTCAATTTTTAGCACCCAAGAGTTTAAGAGGAAAACATAAACTTTGAGTCAGACACAAAGCTAGGTGTGAATAATAATATACATCCTGGTTAAATATGCTAAGTGAGATCACGCTGCCTAGCAGAACGAGTTTCCCCTCACTAACATTCTTGTAAAACATATCTTTGCGAAACCTTTTGCTGCAACCAAAAATGGTTAAATATTGTAAAGCATCATTATGTAAATATACATAAATATCAGGTAATACTATCTATTCAAACACAAACATTTTTATTTGGCAAATTTTTGACCTTTGGCTGACTCGGGCCTACTAGACAACATAACAAAATAATCTAACATCTGTTAGACGCCCCTCCTTTAGACTATCTGTTAAATACTTCACTTCTGGACGGTCTGTCCCTAACTTAATCATCTTCCGTGTCTTCCTGATCCTAATGGTTTTGCGGGCTCACCAATAACCTATCTGTATAGTGTATACAAATATATACCTTTCTGTGTGTAATCATGATTTGAGTCTATCTGACCAAGCCCTACACACTGGAATTTTGGACAACAATTAGTTGGGGCTGATAGATAATGTATAAGGTGCGACCTTATACTAGTCCCATCTAGTATTCTAATATCTGAGTCATTTCTACTTGGGGATTCCCTCCCATAATTTTCCTTGAAAACTCGTTTTAATATGATTTAAAACCTTTAAATCAAACTTATACATGGAAAATATAAAATCTTTATGCTTTACTCAAAATCACCTTTCCATGTTGTATATATATAATTTACTCGAACTTCAATTGATGAAAACATTTAAGTATTTGAAAGTACCCCTTTCGATTCCATAGAAAGTACCCTTTTCTAAATCTTTTAAAAGCATCTCTTTCGAAATCATGTAAAACCCTTCGATTATCTAGGCCAAGAGGCCAAAATCTTACCTTTCAAAACCATACTTCAAACCTTTCAAAACCATTGAAAACCTCCCTTACGAAAGCATTAAAACTATAGACATCCTACCTTGAAAACATTTCAAAACATCGCCTTAGGAGAACTTTTGAAAACCTTCCATTTTAAACTTATCGTAAACTTCAGAAAATAGATACTTTCAACTCTGTCGAAAGATACCTTTCGACCCCTTCGAAAGCTTTGCTTTTGACTTCATCGAAAGCTTGGCTTTCGACTTCATCGAAAGCTTGGCTTTCGACTTCATCGAAAGTTTGGCTTTTAACCCCTTCAAAAACTTTGCTTTCGACCCCATTGAAACCATTTAGCAATTAAAACCTTTCCAAAGCATTCAACTCTTAAAACATAAACCTTTCGGAAGCTATTTGGAATTTAAATCCTGTGGAAACTCTTCTTTTAAAACCTTCTGACATCCTTGAAAGCAACCTTTCGACTTCATCAAAAGCTTAGCTTCGAAAGCTTTAAAACACATCACTTAAAACAATAGGCCTCTGCTTTTAAAACAAATCCTTAAAAAGCTTTGGGTTATACTTCAATTATAAAACAGGGGTAAATCATCTAAGTCGAAAGCTTTAATACCATTCGAAAGCATGAAGAAGCGGTTGGTTTTTAAAACAAGTAAACCTTTCAACTTTATTGAAAGCAACGACTTCAAATGGTTGGAAAAAGAGACTATAACCTTTCGACTATGCTGGAAGGTTCAAAACTAAACAATAACAAGTGGCAGTAACCTTTCGACTGTGTCGAAAGGTTTCAAAACAAAATAGAAGTAAAGCAACAACAACCTTTTGTCTTTGTCAAAAGATTTAAAACCTTTTATTTTAAACATTTGACCTGGTCAAAAGCCACCAAGTCGAAAGCTCTAATTCGAAAGCAAAACATGTGAAAGCTTTTGGTTTATAAAACAAACATACGCCAACTTCTTTGGCCATCAACCTTTCGACTAAGAACCCTTCGACTCTGTCCAATTCATTATGTACCAAAGTGCTTGATACCATATGTAATGGTTTGACCTTGTCGAAAGGTATAACCTTTCAACATAGTCGGATGGTCTGGGTCGGAAGGTATTATGCCTAAAATGTCTGATACATGCTAAAAACATGATTTTCTTGTTTTCAACTTAAAGAAGATAACTATTCAACAAACCTGCCTTTGTTTATCAAATTCTCATTAATTAACAATTAATTTTCAAAAAAATGCTGCTACTAATTTCAGAATTAAATAATTATTTTATTTTACAAAATGCCCCTTCTCCTTAATTAAATATATAAAACATTTAAGTCTCATACCTTAAATAATTTTATATATTCATCAAAACACTTAGGAAAAATCTGAAAAAAATCCTAGAAAATCCAATTTAATATGTTTACCAACCTATAAAGATTTCAAACCCCAAATAATTATTTATTTAGCCGTAAATAATATATAACCCAATAAATCATTTTCTTTACTAGAAAATTTATATAAAATCCACATAGATGTAGAAAATTGTGAAATTTGGAATCCATCTCCATAATATCATTTCTCGCATATATTTAAATTTTCAAGGCATTTGGATGTCATATGATTGGGTTTTCATGTCAAATATATCATGAAAACTAACACAAACATATATAATTCATAAGCAAGCATATATATATATATATACATATATATACATATATATATATATATACGTACATATATATACACACACATATATATATATATAACTTCAATCATCAAAACATGGCATAAAATTGCAAAAACATTTCGGATCTATCTTGAAATCGAAAACCATAAGAAAATAGGATGTAGTAATTATTTACCTTAGCTTTGAGATTTAAAGATGTGAGATTTGAAGTTGAATAAATTAATTATCTTCTTCTCTTGAATCCTATCTTTATCTTCCTTGAGAATTAAAACGGTGGTCGGCCTTAGTAATTTTTTTTGAGTGAAAATGAAATGAACGTGAGTTTCATTCCTAAAGGTTTAGGGTATAAGCCTTTCCTATTTCCCATATTACCCTTCTCATTTCCTAACACATTAGCTTATATTATTTCATTTTAATTTACACATTAACACGGCACGACTACCCTTAATTTAATTAAATCTCAACCTATTAATCTCCACATTATTTTATTTCATTTAGCTAATTAAATATTCTGAATAATTTTACCAAAAATAGGGGTGTTATAGACTCCTCATCTTAAAAAAATTCGTCCTCGAAATTAAAATAAGATACATAAAAAAACAATCAAAGGTAAAACTTACCATCACAAATTAGAATAAGAATCTCTAAACCTACTCTCAGTCTCCCAAGTACGGTCTATATTATCATCACTCCACTGGACTTTCACTAATCTAACCGTCTTGTTCCTCAACTGCTTTTCATTTCTCTCGGCTATTCGGACAGGCTTCCTAACAATAGTCAAATTTGGTTCCACTACTAAATCTTCTAACTCAGTAAGCTCTATAGTAGTGTTTGGATCCCTTATGCACTTCAAATGAGATACAAGAAATACATTGTGGACTCCTGCAAAAATTACTTGGTAACTTAACTCTGTATGCGAGTTTCACGATCTTCTCAACAATACGGAAAGGTCCAACGATTTTAGGTTCTAACTTCCCTGATTTTCCAAATCTGATAACACCTTTCATTGGTGATACCTTAATGAACACATAGTCTCCCACGGAGAATTCCAAGTCCTTTCTCCTATTATCTGCATAAATTTTCACCTAGATTGACCTTCCTTCATCCTAGCTTGAATCAACTCGATCTTTTCTGCAGCTTCCTTTACCAAATCTTGACCAATAATCAATTTATCTCTGGTCTCTAACCAACATAGGGAAGATTTTCATGGTCTTCCATACAAAGCTTCAAATGGTGCCATCCCAATACTAGTCTGATAACTGTTATTCTATGCAAACTCAACTAAATAAAGATGGTCTTCTCATGATCCCCTAAAATCTAATACACAAGCTCTTAAAAAATCCTCCAAGACTTTGTTAACTCCTTCTGTTTACCCATCAGTTTGTTGATGGTAAGCGGCACTCATGTTGAACTTGGTTCCTACAGCTTCCTATAGACTCTTCCAAAACTTACTAGTAAACAAAGAATCACAATCACTGACAATACTACTAGGAATTCCGTGCAGTCTAACACATTCTTCATAAACAACTTCGCCAAGCTAGGCGCCGTCCTATTTGACCCGATGGAAATGAAATGGGAACATTTGGTCAATCTATGCACTATGTACCATATACTTTTATTCCCTCTACTAGATCTTTGCATCCCATCAATAAAATCCATAGAGATAGAATCCTACTTCCACAATGAAACTTCCAACGGTTGAAGTAATCTGCTTGGTTCCTGGTGTTCAGGCTTTGCCTATTGGCAATTCAAACACTGCTTAACACATAAACTAATGCCCTATTTCATACCTTCCAAGAAGAAACTTCTCTTCATATCTTGATACATCTTCGTTCCTCCTGGATGGATAGTGTACTTCGAACGATGGCATTCATCCAAAACTTCTTTCCTTATCTCCCCTACATTTAGAACACACAACCTTCCTTTCTTTCTTAACCATCCCTTCCAGTCAAGACTGAAATCCTTTAAGTCATCGCTCTCTGTTCCTTCCCTCAACTTTCTGATCCGCTTAGCCAAAACTGGATCCTCCTCCTGTTTAGAAGCTATCTTCTTAATCATTATTGGTCGAACTTCTAAACAAGACAATACAACACTTCGCACACTAGAACCTGCCTCGGATCTAAACTGCAATCTACAAGCTGACAATGCTTACAAGTCTTTCCACTCAGCAATCATAGCCAATACTACATTTTGATGTTTCATGCTGAGTGCATCCACTACCTTGTTTCCTTTTCCAAGTGTGTCCTCAATCCCAAAATCATAAGTAGCAATAAATTCAAGCCATCTTTGTTGTCTCATGTTCAGCTCCTTCAGAGAGAACAAGTATTTCAGTAAGTTATGATCAATTGAAAGCTCAAATCGCTCTCCCAAAAGATAATGCCTGCACACCTTCAATGCAAATATAACGGCAGCTAACTCCAAATCATGTGTTGGATACCTAACTTCATGTGATCTGAGCTGTCTAGAAGCATAAGCAATCACTTTACCTCTTTGCATCAACACAGCTTCCAATCTAGTTCCACATGCATCAGTATAAACAACTAAATCCTAGTTCCCCTCCAGAACCACCACCGGTGCATGGGTCAATAAGTGTTTCAAGGTCTGGAATGCTTCCTTATAGTTATCAGTCCATACAAACTTCACAACTTTTCATGTAATCTTAGTCATCGGTGTTGCTATCCACGAAAAATCTTTTATAAACCTTCTATAATATCCATCTAGTCCAAGAAAGCTTCTTATTTCAGTCACGGTTTCTAGACTCTTCCAACTATTCACGGCCTCGATCTTAGTCGGATCTACTGCCAATTCTCACTCCGAGACTACATGACCAAGACACTTAACCACCTTCTTCCATAAGTGGCACTTTGAAAACTTCACCTTCAGCCGATGCTCCCTCAAAGTCTCAAATACTACCTTGAGATGAACTTCATGCTCTTTTCATCCTTAGAGTATATAAAAATATCATCTACGAACATCAGCATGAATCTATCCAAGTGCTCTCTGAAAATTCGATTCATCACATCTACAAAGAATGTCGGCGCATTAGTCCAAATGGCATAACTAACCATTCGTACGATCCATAGCAGGTCCTAAACGCCGTCAATGGTATACTATCTTCTGCAACTCTAAGTTGATGAAATCTGGTAGCCAATCCAACTGGAAAAATATCTTCACTCCACTCAGCTAGCCAAAAAAAACATCAATTCTTGGTAATGGATATCATTCTTTATCGTCTTCTCATTCAACTTACGATAATCAATACATAGCTTTAACGACCCGCCCGGCTTCTTAACAAACACTGCCTCTGCACCCCAAGGCAAACTACTTTGTCAAATGAAATTCTTGCCATCCAAATCTAGTAACTGCACCTTCAATTCTCTCATCTCGGTGGGAGTCATTCTACTTGGCGGTCTACTTACCAATTTTGCTCTAGGCACCAAATCAGTCCGAAATTCAATGGCTTGTTTTGGTGGCAACCCACTCAGTTTCTCAAATACATCTGCGAATTCTCTTACCACGAAAACTCGACTGAACTCATCTTCCATCTCCATAACACCCAATAAGCATTCACCTCACTATTAGGGCTTTCAATGGTACAAACAATCTGCTCGCTGCAACTAGAGTGACTAAGTGATATTTTCCTATCATGGAAAGATATCTTAGTGTCATATTTACTTAACCAATCCATCCCAAGAATAATCACGGACCCCACAAAATCTAATACATGCAAACAACGATCAAAAGTATGACCTAGCAAGTCAAACTACAAATGGTCACACCTCATCTCAAGTGTCGCATATTCTCCTATTGGATTTGCAACCCTTAACGAAGTAGCTAAATATGGGGGCTCTAGGTTAAGCTTATCTACCAAACATCAAGAAATGAAAGAATGTGATGCACCAGTATCAAATAGAATGCTAACAGACATACCGTAAATCTATAGCGAGCCTTCCAGAACAACCTTTCCTTTCTCATGTGCCCTTAGTCTCGAAGCAACAGGCTCCACTACATACATTTGGCCCTTTCCCTCCTTTGCAGGACCTTTGCACTAGTTCTTGTAGTGGTAGATTTGATCACAATTAAAGCACTTGACATTCTTCTTTCCAACTGCTTCTTTCTCTTTTCCTTTTTCAGTCCGATACTCATAAGCATAGTGTCCCTTCTTATCACATTTATAACAGATCATCTCAGATTTTCCTTTCCTCTGTGCTCCTCCCTTCTGAGCATTCTACTTATGGAAAAACTTTCTTTTCTGGCCTTGTCCCACCTGGACTTCCTTCTCTTTCTTCTTCTCCATATAAGCTAACGCCTCTACCTGCCTTGGCGCCATTTCTACCATTACATCATAGGGATCTCTTAAGTGCGATAAGATAGCTCTTTCCAATTCCGACTTCAAACCTTTTATAAACTTCTCATTTCTCTTTATCACCATATCAATCATGGCATACCCATACCGGACAAAATCTACAAATCTTCTTGCATACTCAAGGATAGACATCTCCTCTTGCTCAAGTTCAATGAACTTCCTAACTAATGCTGACTACACCATCACAGATATAAACCTTTCTTGAAACCTTCTCTTAAACTCCACCCAAGTCATGGTTTTCTCATCCACACCAGCTATAACAAAATTCCACCAAAATAGAGTAGCTCTCCGAAGCTATTTTGAAGTTAATCTCCCCTTCTGCTCGTCATTCAAGCCTAAATCGGAAAAAATCCTCCCATAATGAAAAAGCCAGTTTTCTACCTCAATTGCATCCTCAATTCCAATGAATGGCTTCCCTCCAAGCCTAATATAGTCTATGCTCAAATTAGCATAGTGGTTGACCATCGGGCATCTTGAACTCCTCCTCTAGTAGCATTCCCTCTGACTACTCTAACCGCAATTCCACCTTGCATCATGTCCATGAAAACTGATATGTGGCTCCCATGTCCACTTGACGAACCCCAGCACCCACCTTTTCAGCTTGAGCCTGACCTGGACCACTTCTAGCATTTAGTCGGGCATTTCCATTAGTGGTGGTGCTCTCTCCTCCAAGATTAACTTTGCCTCTTCTTCCTTCCATATCTTTATTCAAACCTCGTGAGATATAGATGAATAGCCTAACCAAGATAAGAGTCTAGAGATATGGCATATACTTGTATGTATGTATATATATATATATAACAAATACGAGTACATTACTATAGTGTTATCACGTATCTCGATCTTAACTCTAATTTCTAAGAATTATGTTTTCAAAATCATTTTTAGTTAAACTATTTAATAAACCATGCTCTAATACCAAGCTGTAACATCCCTATCTAGAGGCCCAAAACTAAGCGCTACAGATACTGCAGTCGTCTCTAATATTAGCTTCCGGCAACTAAATACGGCTATGTTAATGGTAATATTAATATCAAAATCACTTGAATATGAAACAAAATGCAAATTTCAAAACAACTTTTACTTTACTACATTTCAATACCAAATGTTTCACATTCACAACACATAATCCCAAATCATTCCCAGGCACAGATAAAATATAGTTATTTCAAATTACACCAAGCGTGGTCTATGGAGATACCCCCTTAGATGATCAAAGTCATATAGTCATAGTAGACTTAATACAAACACAGTAGAAATATAACAAAACATAAACTACAACTCCTAAATAGTCATCTGTTTGCCTCCTTAATGCTTCTGGTAGCCTTATTCGTCATCCTACTACAACCTGAAAAGACCTTAACCTCTCAGCCTATTCAAATCAATTTTGAAAACCCGAGAGTTTAAGGGGAAAACATAAACTTCGAGTCAAACATAAAGCCTGATGTGAATAATACTATACATTCCGGTTATATATATTAAGTGAGACCATGCCGTCTAGCGGAATGGGGTTCCCCTTACTAACATTCTTATAAAACATATCTTTGCAAAAGCTTTTCCTACAACCAAAACTGGTTAAATATTGTAAAGCATCATTATGTAAATAAACATAAATATCAGATGATAAATGAACTATCTGTTCAAATACAAAAAGTTTTGTTTGGCTAACTTTTAACCTTTGGTTGACTCGGTCCTACTAGAAAACATATCGAAATAATCTAACATCTGTTAAACACATCTCTACTGGACTATCTATCCTTAACTATCTGTTAAATACTTCGCTTCTGGACGGTCTGTCCCTTGCTTAATCATCTCCCAGGCCTTCCTAATACTAATGGTTTTGCGGGATCACCAATATACTTTCTATATACAAATATATTCCTTTCTATGTGTAATCACAATTTTAGTCTACCTGGCCAAGCCCTACACATTGGAATTTTGGACAACAATTAGCTGGGGCAATAGCTAATGTATAGGGCGCGACCCTATACCAGCCCATCTTGTATTCTAATATCTGAGTCATTTTTACTTAAGGATCCCCTCCCATAATTTTCCTTGAAAACCCTTTTTAATATGATTTAAAATCTTTAAATCAAACTTATACAAGAAAAAATGTAAAATCTTTATGCTTTACTCAAAATTACCTTGCCATGTTTTTTTGTGTGTGGGTGTGCATTACTCAAACTTCAGTTCATGAAAACATTTAAGTATTTGAAAGTACCCCTTTTGATTCCATAGAAAGTACCCCTTTCTAAATCTTTTGAAAGCATCTCTTTCGAAATCAAGTAAAACCCTTCGATTATCTAGGCCAAGAGGCCAAAATCTTACCTTTTGAAACCATAATTCAAACCTTTCAAAACCATTGAAATCATCCCTTTTGAAAGCATTATTACTTTAGACATCCTACTTTGAAAAACACTTTAAAATATTGCCTTAGGAAACCTTTGGAAAAGCTTTAATTTTAAACCTTTCGTAATCATCAGAAAAATAGAACCTTTCGACTTTGTTGGAAGATACATTTTGACCTCTTCGAAAGCTTGGCTTTCGACTTCAACGAAAGCTTGGCTTTTGACCCCTTCAAAAGCTTTGCTTTCGACCTCTTAGAAAGCATTTAGCAATTAAAACCTTTCGAAAGCATTCAACTCTTAAGACATAAACCTTTCGAAATCTCTTTAGATTCAATTTAAATTATATGGAAAATCTTCTTTTCAAACCTTTTGACATTTTGGAAAGAAACCTTTCGACTTCGTCGAAAGCTTAGCATCGAAAGCTTTAAAACATATCACTTAAAACAATAGCCTCTACCTATAAAACAACTCCTTCGAAAGCTTTGGGTTATACTTCAATTATAAAACAAGGGTAAATCATCTAAGTCGAAAGCTTTGACACCTTTCAAAAGCATGGAGAAGCTGATGGTTTTTAAAACAAGTAAATCTTTCGACTTTATTGAAAGCAACGACTTCAAAAGGTTGGAAAAAGTGACTATAACCTTTCAACCGTGTCCGAAGGTTCAAAACTAAACAATAACAAGTGGCAGTAACCTTTCGATTGTGTCGGAAGGTTTCAGAAAAATAGAAGTAAAGCAGCAGCAACCTTTCATCTTTGTCGAAAGGTTTAAAACCGTTTATTTTTAAACATTTGACCTGGTAGAAAGCAACCAATTTAAAAGCTCTAATTCGAAAGCAAAGCAGGTGAAAGCTTTTGGTTTATAAAACAAATATACCCCAACCTCTTTGGCCATCAACCTTTAGTCTAAGAACCCTTCGACTCTGTCCAATTCATTACGTACCAAAGTGCTTGATATCATATGCATTGGTTTGACCTTGTTGAAAGGTATAACCTTTGAACTTAGTCCAAAAGTCTGGTCAGAAGGTATGATGTCTAAAATGGCTGAAACATGCTAAAAGCATGATTTTCTTGTTTTTAACTTAAAGAAGATAACTTTTTAAATAACCTGCCTTTATTTATCAAATTCTCATTGGTTAGCAATTACTTTTCAGAAAATTACTGCCACTAATTTTAGAATTAAATAATAATTTTATTTTATAAAATGCCCCTTCTCCTTAATTAAATATATAAAATATTTAAGTCCCATACCTTAAATAATTTTATATATTCATCAAAACACTTAGGAAAAATCTGGAAATAATTACAAAAAATATATTTTAATATGTTTACCAACGTATAAAAATTTTAAACCCCAAATAATTATCTATTTAGCCATAAATAATTTATAAACCAATAAATCATTTTCTTCACTAGAAAATTTATATAAAATCCACATAGATCCAGAAAATTATGAAAATTGAAACCCATCTCCAAAATATCATTTTTGACCTATATTTAGATTTTTCAAGGCATTTGAATGTCCTCTAATAGGGTTTTCATGTCAGTCATATCATAAAAACTAACATAAACATATATAGTTCATCAAAAAGAATATTTATTTAATTAATTTCAATCATCAAAACATGATATAAACTTACAAAAACATTTTGGATCTATCTTGAAACTGAAAACCATAAGAAAATAGGACGTAGCAATTATTCACCTTAGCTTTGAGATTAAAAGATGTGAGATTTGATGTTGAATAAATTGATTATCTTCTTCTCTTAAATCCTAGCTTTTTCTTGCTTGAGAATAAAAATAGTGGTCGGCCTTAGTAAATTTTTTGTTTGAGTGAAGATGAAATGAACGTGAGTTACGTTCCTAAGGGTTTAGGGTATAAGCCTTTCCTATTTCTCATATTTCCCTTCTCATTTCCTATCACATTAGCTTATGTTATTTCATTTTAATTTGCATACTAACATGGCATGGCTACCCATAATTTAATCAAATCAAAACCTATTAATCTCCACATTATTTTATTTAATTTAACTAATTAAATATTCTAAATAATGTTATCAAAAATAGGGGTGGTTCTTCTGTTGGCATGTTATATGGTGGGGTAGGTGATGACATCTCTCTTAAAGATTACTATGACTCAGATTATGTTGGGGATAGAGATGCACTGAAGTCGATGTTGGGCTACATTTTTACACTTGGCATAGGCTCGATTTCGTAGAGACCAAAGTTGCAGTCTATATTAGCTTTGTCGACTACCGATGCCGAGTTGATATCAATTGTGGAAGCGACAAAGGAGGGATTATATTAACTTCAGCTATTGGATGATCTTTCTATGATGCGGTGGACAGTAGAGCTATTTTTTTCCAGACAATCAGAACACAATTTATCCATTAGAGAATCAAGCTTATAGTTTCCATACGAAGCACATTGATGTTGGAGATTTCATTCTTATGCTTATGGAAGAACGAAGCAAGATCAAGTTGGTGAAGGTGAGTACTATGGATATTTCTTTAAATATGATGACAAAGTCGCTTCCTAAGGACAAGAGCATCGCTTAAACTTGGTCGGTTTGATTCCAGTTGCTTGAGGCAATGGAGTGCTGACCCAATATCCAGTTTTATTGAATGATGAATATACTTACATTGAGATGGAGCGTTAAATTTGGATGATTTAAATCTATTCCAAATTTAAAAGGGAGAAGATATTAATTGATTCCTGCAATCAATCAAATATGGAAAAAAATAGAAAAGATAATCAATTAATATCAGAAGATATATTAATTGATTTGAGGAATCAATTAAATAAGGATATACATGGAAGCAAACATCAATATGCTAAATTTGTGTTAAAATGTATATCTGTAACGACCCGAAATTTTCGATCCCGAAATTTTCGTATTGTTAGAAAAAGAAGAAAAGAGATAGAAGAAGAAGAAACAGAAAACCAAACTCAGAATCTCACATTCGCAGCGGATAAAATATAATATCAAATAATATTCTTTACACAAAGAAAGCTGTATCAGTCAATTACATTTTAATACATCAGAGTTACAATATTTTACAATCACTGGACATTTAAAATAACTTGTCCCAGTTATACAACAATATAACACAGCGGAAACACTCCATACGTTCCTGCCATCCAGCTCGCCTCCTGAGCTCCAGAACGTTCTTACCTGGAAATATGTAATACTCGGTCTGACCCGAGCATTACGTCAAAGTAACACCCGGTTCAGGCTGGAAACCAGCGTGAGTAAATCCATATAACATGAAATACCAAGCTACAACATGTGAGAATACCAGGGTAACTCGTACCATTTACGAGTTCTTACTTTATTATAATCTATCATTTATCCCACTCATCAGTTCTTAGGTTAAATGTCCATGTTATTATATCCCCTTCCAGCCTGTTTAATTTTACGTATCCAATTTATAAGGAATTTGATTACTAATCGAAGTGGTTTCGGGTATTTACTGATTACCCGACCCCGGTCTCTTCGATTTCAAATGTCATCTCTAATCCCAGTTATTCAAAGGAAAAACAATTCGAACTTTAAATATAGGATGTCACTTTTTATCATCATTGATAGATAACCACGTTTATTACTGTCCACTCAAACATATCATGTCACAAAACATTTCATATTAGAGATATCAACCAATTTAAAACATCATTCAATCATTAATAAGCAAGATTGATCACTTCCAAAATTAATTTAATTTATCTCTAATTAAATTGATTGCTAATCTTTAATCACTTGGATTACTTTTACTTAACATTAATTAATCACCTTTAAATTATCCATCATAATTAATCATCCTTGATTAATTATTCTTTAATTATAATAAGCAACTAATTCTTAATTAATTTCACAAATTAACTAGCCATCACTTATCACATTAAATAATCCCCTAATTTCTCTTATAAAATAATTAACAATGATTTATTACATTTATCCTTAATTAATTTCTTAAATTAATTATTCTATAATCACTTACATTGATTAATTATCCCTTAATTAATCACACTCAGTAATTAACTAACTCTAAGTTAATTCCCTTAATTAATCAATCCTTTAATTAATTACACTAAGTAATTAATCCTTAAATTACTTCCCTTAAACATTTTAGCTTCAATTATTTCATCAAGCAATTATTCCATTGGTTAATTACCCTCACTTATTCAACCCTTAATTATTAATTTAACCCTTAATTAAAATTAAATTAATTAATCCTTCACAACTTAATCCTTCAATTAAGTAATTATCATTTAATTAATTAAATAAATAAATCACTCTTTTATTACTTAATCAATTAATTCTTAATTATTAATTAATTAACTATACCCTTAATTAATTAATCTTTAATTAATAATCCAATAATTAACTAATTAATAAATCTTGATCACCCAACCTTACTTAGTTAAAATAATTCATTTGTCTTAATACTCATCATCAGGGTTAATCAACTTTTTGGAATTAATTATCATTAACTTGTAAATCTACAAGTCCTTAAGTTTATTGAAAAACATTCATCCTCTTAAATTATTAGTTAATTACATTATTAATTAAATTTTAATTAAACTTAAGATCTAACTAAACCTAAGTTAGAAAAGAAAAAGAAAAAGTTACATAATCTCAAACTAAACCTTTAATATCTTACCCGAGTAAAACCCGAGTACTTCCTCTCCCAAACCCGAGTCCATCTATTCTTTTCTCTTTAAAAAATATTTTAAACTATCGCATAATAAAGCTTGCTAACCCTCTAATACTAACTCGAGTCAAAACCCAGCTATCACGAACACAAACCCGAGCCTCACTCATCTTTACTCGAGGCAATTCCTTCTTCCCAAACTACAGCGACCCCTTCCCTAAACATTGACACGCGTGCACGTATACACCAGAGACTCGCCTCTCCAATCATCAACGACCCTCCTTGCACCACGACGATCATCAACGCATCCAATTCTGACCACCCAAACAAACACAAAATCAAAATCGAGGCATCTCGAACAATTCTAGAAACACCATCTCACCTGAAAACCCCTTGAATTCCTATCGCCGACCACCAGAGGTCATAGAATTCCGACCTCAGCCTCATCAGACCTCCATGCCATCAATACACTAGGTCCAAAGCTACTCGACGCGCCAGAGATGACACCGACATCCCGAATCCGACCCTAACCCATAACTAGGGTTTAAAACAAAATCGGCCGATCATCGATGTCACAAGTGATAAGAAACCCACTTGGAATTTTTTCCAAGCTCTCCTATATCTCGACCTTCTCCAGTGAAGTTCCCAGTCGCCAGAAATCGCCTAGTCAGCAGTTTTAACCAAAAACGCTTCTATGGTCGTCATCAAAATGCTATTCAAATCCTAACTAAAGTTCGAGATTTTTGTTTTAAAAATCATAGTTTGGAAGGGAGATTCAGATTATGTATATGAATTAACAAATCATTGTATTTGATTTTTAACATATACTTAAATTCCTCCGCTCGTTTTATTTTCCAGATCATATTTCTATTCATTTTTCTTAAACATATTTTTAGATCTTAGTTTAGTTTTAAACAAACATATTTTGTTTAAATACTTAACCAAATAAAGTTTTGATTGAGAGGAATTGGAATTTACTTGAATTTGAACTCTGTACTTTTAAACAGAAAAGAACACTGTTATATTAGTGCTTGCACCCAGATACATTCATATATATTCAATACAATGTCATGAAACAACTTTTCATCAAACTTCCAAATTTCAATCACGCATCCAGATTTAAATTAAAACCAAATTGTGCTTACTCACAGATTAAAAAGGCAGATAGCATTGATTATGAAAACAGGAAAGCTTGCTTTGAAAACTTGAAAGTTTGAAACTGGAAATCCTTGATCTTGTTTACTGGAAACTTTGATGATCCTTGGAAACTGAGATGCTGATGCTTGATGATATATAAAACTGGAAATCTTGATACTCTGAAAATAATTGTTGTTTTGAAAAGGTTTAAGTTTGAAACAGAAACAAAGATGAAATCTTGGTTTGATTTCAGGTTGATGCTTTGTTTTACAGGCTATTGAAAAAAAATGCTTTGCATGTTTGGTTTCAGATTTGAAAAATGTTTGTAGTGTTTTGATTTTGTTTTTAGGAATTGGTTACAAGTTTGGTTTTGAGGATTCCTAGTTGCATTTGAAACTTATTATAGGCTCTGAAAAAAAATGGTTACAGGGCCTGGTTTTGAACCGAGATTTACTTGAAAATGGTTTTACAGGTTTGCTCTTTGTTTTTGGAAAGAGAAAATGGAAAAAGGAAATGAAGAAGAAGATGGAGGTATATGTAGATTTAAATTAAAAATTAAAGAAAAAGAAAATAAAAGAATGACACTTGTTGAAATGTCTCACATTTGTCATTTTTGTGTTATATCTATCTTACATTTGTAATGTTCATGCATTAATATATATTTATATGTATTTATATATTTATAAAAATATCTACAATTTAGTTTATATGTATCCATGTCTTTAACCTTTCTTTTATTAGTCTATATTCACTTTAAAAGAAATTGAAATAAAATCCCAATTTAAATACTTATAAATAATTACATATACACAGTAGTTTTTTTTAATATAAATTTTAGAACCAATTTATTATAAGATGTTTGAATTTAAAAACAAACCTTATTTGCCAACTACTTGTACATACAAAAAAATACATAATTTATTTGTTTTTGAAAAGATAAATTTTGCCTATTTATTTAAATGATTATCTTAATATATTTACTAGGATTATATTTCCACAATGAATTTATATATGTATATACTTAAGATTTTCATCATTATGGAGTTTACACATATCTACTTATAAAATTAATAATTTACTTTAAGATCCATTATTTTAATTCAACTATTATTATAGTTTCCAATCCACTTACATATACATCCAGACATCTTTAATTAGCAAATTTTATTTGTTTTAATTTGCAAATTATTATTTTAATAAATCAAATTCTGCTAATTACCAATTAATAGATGTCAAAAATTCAGGGCTATCACATTCCTTCCCTTTTGAATCTTTTCGTCCTCGAAAAGGAACGAAGCCGGAATTATTAAAATGATTATTATTAGAAAAATTACCCTTTGATAAAAAAAATTTAAAAAATACTTTAAAATATTATAAAATAGTTTTTATAAAGATACTTTTTATAACTCGATGTCCCAACCAGTCCATCCTAGTTCTCACGAAAATTCGGTCATACGTTGATCAGGCGTAGGACTGAAAATCTTTAAGTACTTGGTAAACCCGTTTTCAACACCCATTGAAAATACTTTGAAAAAAATAATTTTATTGAAAACCTTGTGAAAATATAGAAAACATTTTTAAAATATAGAAAACATTTTGAAAATAGAGAAAATATCTTTTATGAGAATGCTCTGGAAATCATCACCCTCATCCATGGTTGCAGTTACTTCCTGGGTTACGTTGCCATCGCAGCAAAAGTCCATGTAACTGTAGGCACTCTGCGCCCCTCAATTACGCCATGGAACCCACAACAGATCGCAGTTACATTCCACGGTTACGTTGCCATCACAACAAAAGTCCATGTAACTGTAGGCATCAGCGCCCTCGATTTCCGCTGCTAAAAATGAAACTTCTCCACTCCCACATAGGTCGCAGTCTACCGATGTAAAATCAAACGCAGACTGTTGACTCTCAGCAGCACACACGACTTTCGCTATGTTACCATAGGTCGCAGTCTACCGATATAAAATCAAACGTAGACTGTTGGCTCTCAGCGGCACATACGACTTTCGCTATGGTCTGCAGTTGATCGCAGTGACATCGAGTTACACTGTCGTCACAGCATAATCCAAATGCCTCTGTAGGCATCAGCGCGCTCGACTTCCGCTACACACTACACAAAATCCTCAGGAACTAGTTTTGTCCGGACTCCTCATAGGATCAACTTTAGAAACCCCCCTTAGGGTTCAAGGTAGTACCATCCTGTGGCACTCCTGAGAAGTTCATTTCAAGAGAGTGCCTTTTTCCCCAAAGCCATTTTCAAAACACTTTATACTATACACATATAGTATCTTCCAAATCATACACCCAGTATGAATCTCATATAAATCTCCTTTCTCAAAATCGATTATCCAAAAATCGACAATTCTCAAACTAGGCTTTCAAATTCCAATATTGATTTTACCCAAAAATCAAAAAGCCTTTCCAAATCCAAAGGTTCCAAAAACATTTCTCAAAATCATTCTCATAAGATCCTTTATATATATAGATATATAATTTTAAAAATCTTTGGATCACTTCAAACTTGCATAAATTCCCTTTCCAAACTTCAAAAACTTCCAAAAATCCTTTCCTTCTGGCAATAGATTCAACAAGGGGAGATTTATACTTTATATAACAAAGATATATAACTTTGTTTATTCCAAATCAAATATTCAAATTTGATTTCTCATTTCTTTTCTTTATAAAGTGAACCTCTAATCATAGAAATATCCTATTTCCATTTTACTTCATTGTATATTTCACAAAATATACTTTTCATTTCAAAAATCATTCCACATTTCTTATCCACAAATTCCCAATATCAATTTCATTCAAACCCATACGATGTACATATATCATCCATACGCTATATCAATCTGATCGCTCACCCGATCACATAATTTCAATTCCGAACTAGTATTGTCCACCCGACTTCCTAGTGCGGACGCAGATCTGATTTCTTGATCAGAAACCACCATTCTCCTTGCATAGTCACAACTATGATAGAGAATTTTCAGAACCAATCAACAATCCATATCCAGGTTCGCCGTCGAAAATCGAGTGAAAAATCCCAACTTGGATCGATGTACTATCTCGAAATTATGTGCTCAAATCTGGATCAAATCACTATGCGAATAGAATAATATACGTACATCCTATGTATTTATCTTTATTGATTATTAACCAAATCAATTCTCTTTTCTATTCACATTCACTTACTCACAATTGCTTAAATCCTCATTTCGATTATCATCTCAATTCTTATCTTAAATGGATATTTAATCACAAATAGTTTGCACTCTGACCAGCTTAAATTTTGAAAATAGCATGAAGAATTTAAAAATAGATAAGTAGTTGAAAAATAATTCTTAATTGTAAAATAATTATTAGTTATAAAATAATTATAAAATAGTTAAGTAATTGCAAAATAATGGGAAAATAATCAAATAGTTATAAAATAGTTAGATAATTGCAAAATAGTTGTAAAATAATAATTAGTTATAAAGTAGTGAAAAAAACAGTAATTAGTTTATAAAACAGTTGCAAAATAGTTAAATAATTCCAAAAGTAGTTATAAAATAAGCATAAGATAGTTTTGTTTAATAAGAAAGGTTGTATATATAATAAATAGCTTGGAAAAAATAGATTTGTACTAAAACAATTTATTTTGAAAATAGTTCAGAGTCAAACTGTTCAATTCCCAATCTCCATTCCCATCAATTCAATTTTAAATTTCCACTTCCATTTAAATTGACTCAATTCCAATTTAAATAACTTCAATTTCCATTGAAATTGATTTATCCCTAATTCAAATTGAATTATTTCTCAATTTCTTTCCAATTTCAAATCAAATTCCAGTTGAATATTAAACCTATTCAACTTTAATCACAATTCCAAATTATTCAAATCAATTTGGACTAATTTCAAATTGAACCCATTTCAATTTCGAATCAATTCCAGTTTGAATTAATCCCAATTCCCATTTGAATTTGAACTCATTCAACTTCAATTTCATTTGAAATTAATCCACTTCAAATTATCCATTTGAATTTTTAAACTTATCCATCTTTAATCACAATTTCAATTTTGAAACCAAACTTTGAAGTTTTATTTTAAACATTCAAATCTTAAGTCCAAAATGATTCCATTTTATCTTAATAATGGATATATTACCACACCTCATTTCTTTATTCATTTAAACAAATCCAATTTCAGCTTAAAGATTATTAATAACAACAGGATGGTATCATTCAAATTATTTTAAAATATCCATCCATTTCCAATTTCCAGATCTCAAACCTATTTTGAAATCACACAAACTCCCCATTCAAATCAACCATTTAACTTCCAAGTTAAATCTCAATTTTCATCTTGAATTTCCATATCAGGTTGTTCATTCAAACTTATTTAACTTCTTCTAAGTCAAATTCAATTTAATCCCACTCTAAGTTTGAATTGTCCATTTCAAATTCCAAATTTCTATCACTTAAAGGTTCAAAAACTTATTTAACTTCACATTTCTGGAAAAATCAAATCTCATCACTTTAGAGTTTATTTCAAATCATCTTTGATACTATGTATATCCACACATATATACATATTTACTTCTTGGCCCATCAAGCTAAATTTAAAAAAATTTAAACCATCTTTGGTTTTAATTCAAGACAAATTCTTTTAAAGTTTACAACCAACTTATTATTCTAAAATAAGATTACATTGAATAATATTATTTCCTTTAACATTTTGAAAACAATTTCGAATGTTTAAACTTAGAATTCAGAACTTCACAATTTGAAACCCACTTTAATATACTTCCTTTCTAATTTGCATGTTATTCTCATCAAATTGTTACTTCCTCAAAATTGGAAAACAATCATCCCACTATTAAACACAATAACCATTCTATTTTCTGATTTGAAACCAATTTTAATTCATCTTATTTTGAAACTCTTCCCCAACTTCAAGATTTTAATTTCAGTTTGAATCCATTTCCAGCTTATCCTAATTTATTTTCGATATGGTTGTATTTCTATTAACACTTAATTTAATTCCAATAATTTAACAACCAATTACCTTAATATTTATTCGAAAGAAATATTGCTTTATATATCAAAATATATACTTATATAAATCATTTAAAATCTTTATATAAGAAAATACAAGTACGCTCTCATATATATATAAATATACACTCTACTCATTCTAGGGTATCATTGACCCTATCTTTAATGAGTATTTCCCCCCAGAGCCAAGATTCTCGCTTAACCTCGCTTAGATACCAAATGTAACGACCCAAAATTTTCGATCCCGAAAATTTCAGATTGTTAGGAAAAGAAGAAAAAAGATAGAAGAAGAAGAAACAGAAAACCAAACTCAGAATCTCACATTCCCAACGGATAAAATGTAATATCAAATAATATTCTTTACACAAAGAAAGCTGTATCCGTCAATTACATTTTAATACATCAGAGTTACAATATTTTACAATCACTGGACAGTTAAAATAACTTGTCCTAGATATATAACAATATAAAATAGCGGAAAAACTCCATACGTTCCTGCCATCCAGCTCACCTCCTGAGCTCCAGAACGTCCTTACTTGGAAATCTGTAATACTCGGTCTGACCCGAGCATTACATCAAAGTAACACCCGGGCCAGGCAGCGTGAGTAAATCCATATAACATGAAATACCAAGCTACAACATGTGAAAATACCAGGGTAACTCGCACCCTTTACGAGTTCTTACTTTACTATAATCTATCATTTATCGCACTCATCAGTTCTCAGGTTAAATTTCCATGTTATTATATCCCCTTCCAGCCTGCTTAATTTTACATATCCAATATATAGGGAAATTGATTACTAATCGAAGTGGTTTCGGGTATTTATCGATTACCCGACCCTGGTCTCTTCGATTTCAAATGTCATCTCTAATCCCAGTTATTCAAATGAAAAACAATTCGAACTTTAAATATAGGATGTCACTTTTTATCACAGCAATCCATCATTGATAGATAACCACATTTATTACTGTCCACTCAAATATATCATATTACAAAACATTTCATATTAGAGATATCACCGATTTAAAACATCATTAAATCATTCATAAGCAAGATTGATCACTTTCAAAATTAATTTAATTTATCTCTAATTAAATTAATTACTAATCTTTAATCACCTAGATTACCATTACTTAACATTAATTAATTACAAATCAATTAATTAATCACCTTTAAATTATCCATCATAATTAATCATCCTTGATTAATTATTCTTTAATTACAATAAGCAACTAATTCTTAATTAATTTCATAAATTAACTAGCCTTCACTCATCACATTAAATAATCCCTTAATTTCTCTTATAAAATAATTAACAATGATTTATTACATTTATCCTTAATTAATTTCTTAAATTAATTATTCTATAACCACTTACATTAATTAATTATCCCTTAATTAATCACACTCATTAATTAACTAACTCTTAGTTAATTCCCTTAATTAATCAATCCTTTAATTAATTACACTAAGTAATTAATCCTTAAATTACTTCCCTTAAACATTTTAGCCTCAATTATTTCATCAAGCAAATATTCCATTGGTTAATTACCCTAAGTTATTCAACCCTTAATTATTAATTTAACCCTTAATTACAAATTAAATTAATTAATCCTTCACAAATTAATCCTTCAATTAAGTAATTATCATTTAAATAAATAAATAAATCACTCCTTTATTACTTAATCAATTATTTCTTAATTATCAATTCATTAATTAACTTTACCCTTAATTAATTATCCTTAACTTTAATTAATTAATCTTCAAATTAATTATCATTAACTTGTAAATCTACAAAGTCCTTAAGTTTATTGAAAACATTCGTCCTCTTAAATTATTAGTTAATTACATTGTTAATTAAATTTTAATTAAACTTAAGATCTAGCTAAACCTAAGTTAGAAAAGAAAAAAAAGTTACATAATCTTAAACTAAACCATTAATATCTCACCCGAGTAAAACCCGAGTACTTCCTCTCCCAAACCCAAGTCCATCTATTTTTTTCTCTTTATTTTATAAAAAATATATTTTAAACTGTCGCATAATAAATCTTGCTAACCCTCTAATACTAACTCAAGTCAAAACCTAGCTATCACGAACACAAACCCGAGACTCGCTCATCTTTACTCGAGGCAATTCCTTCTTCCCAAACTACAGCGGCCCCTTCCCTAAACACTGACACGCGTGCACGTGTACACCAGAGAATCGCCTCTCTGATCATCGACGACCCTCCTTGCATCACGATGATCATCAACGCATCCAATTCTGACCACCCAAACACCCAAACAAACACGAAATAAAAATCGAGCATCTCGTACAATTCCAGAAACACCATCCCACCTGAAATCCCCTTGAACTCCTATCGCTGACCACCAGAGGTCGTAGAATTCCGACCTCGGCCTCGTCAAGCCTCCATGCCAACAACACACTAGGTCCGAAGCTACTCGACGCGCCAGAGATGGCACCGACATCCCAAATCCGACCCCAACCCAAAATTAGGGTTTAAAACAAAATCGGCATATCATCGATGCCACAGGTGATAAGAAACACACTTGGCATTTTCGCCAAGCTCTCCTATATCTCGACCTTCTCCAATGAAGTTCCCAGTCGCCAGAAATCGCATGGTCGCCGGTTTTTACCCAAAAACGCTTCTCTGGTCATCACCAAAATGCTATCTCAAATCCTAACTAAAGTTTGAGATTTTTGTTTTAAAAATCATAGTTTGGAAGGGAGATTCAGATTATATATATATATATATATATATATATATATATATATATATATATGAATTAACAAATCATTGTATTTGATTTTTAACATATACTTAAATTCCTCTACTCTTTTTATTTTTCGGATCATATTTCTATTCATTTTTCTTAAACATATTTTTAAATCTTAGTTTAGTTTTAAACAAACATATTTTGTTTAAATACTTAAGCCAAATAAAGTGTTGAATGAGAGGAATTGTAATTTACTTGAATTTGAACTCTGTACTTTTAAACAGAGAAGAACACTGTTATATCAGTGCTTGCACCCAGATACATTCATATATATTCAATACATCATCACGCAACAACTTTTCATCAAACTTCCAAATTTCATTCACGCATCCAGATTTAAATTAAAACCAAGTTGTGCTTACTCACATATTAAAAAGGCAGATAACATTGATTATGAAAACAGGAAAGCTTGCTTTGAAAACTTGAAAGTTTGAAACTCGAAATCCTTGATCTTGTTTACTGGAAAATTTGATGATCCTTGAAAACTGAGATGCTGATGCTTGATGATATATAAAACTGGAAATCTTGATACTCTGAAACTAGTTGTTGTTTTGAAAAGGTTTAAGTTTGAAACAGAGATGAAATCTTGGTTTGATTTCAGGTTGATGCTTTGTTTTACAGGCTATTGAAAAAAATGCTTTGCAGGTTTGGTTCCAGATTTGAAAAATGTCTATAGTGTTTTGATTTTGGTTTGAGGAATTGGTTACAAGCTTGTTTTTGAGGATTTCTAGTTGCATTTGAAACTTATTACAGGCTTTGAAAAATAAATGGTTACAGAGCCTGGTTTTGAACTAAGATTTACTTGAAAATGGTTTTACAGGTTTGCTCTTTGTTTTTTAAAAGAGAAAATGGAAAAATGAAATGAAGAAGAAGATGGAGGTATATGTTGATTTAAATTAAAAATTAAAGAAAAAGAAAATAAAAGAATGACACTTGTTGAAATGTCTTACATTTGTCATTTTTGTGTTATATCTATCTTACATTTGTAATGTTCATGCATTAATAAATTTTTATATGTATTTATATATTTATAAAAATATCTACAATTTAGTTTATATGTATCCATGTCTTTAACCTTTCTTTTATTAGTCTATATTCACTTTAAAAGAAATTGAAATAAAATCCCAATTTAAATACTGATAAATAATTACATATACCCACTAGTTTTTTTAATATAAAATTTAGAACCAATTTATTATAAGATGTTTTAATTTTAAAAACAAACCTTATTTTCCAACTACTTATACATACAAAAACAATACATAATTTATTTGTTTTTGAAAGATAAATTTTGCCCATTTATTTAAATGATTATCTTAATATGTTTACTAGGATTATATTTCCACAATGAATTTATATATGTATATACTTAAGATTTTCATCATTATGGAGTTTACACATATCTACTTATAAAATTAATAATTTACTTTAAGATCCATTATTTTAATTCAACTATTATTATAGTTTCCAATCCACTTAGATATACATCCAGACATCTTTAATTAGCAATTTTTATTTGTTTTAATTTGCAAATTATTATTTTAATAAATCAAATTCTGCTAATTACCAATTAATAGATGTCAAAAATTCAGGGCTATCACAATATTTGGAAAGATTTTATCGTTGTCTCCATGCAGTCTTCGTCCTTGCAGCTATATAAATGAAGACATTTGTTCATCTTTTCATCACAAAACAAAAAAGAGTGTTCTTCACCAAAATATCCTCAATAAAATACTTTTTACCGTATTTTTTTAGGTGAGTGAAATTTATTGAGTGATTCGTACCTTTCTCTCGTTGTACTCTCTTTCGAAGTGAAGAAATAATAAAGGGTTATTGGGTCTCTGTGGATGTAAGATACAAATCTGAACCACATTAAATTTTCTTTGTCTCTCTTCTATTTATTACTTATTTTGTGTGATATCGTATTTGATTTTTGAGTTACATTGGTATTTAAGTAGAAAAAAAACTAGATCTTGATTAAACCGCTTCCGCTTATCAACTTTTAACTACATGGATTCTATCGTACCTATGTACACATTGAACAATCAGAAAACAATAAATAATTAAATAAATAAATAAATAAGATTATTCACTGCGGCTCACAAAAATTGTACATCGGTAGATGAAAACTCGAATGGGCTACAATGTAGTAGAATAAATTTTGAATTTATAAGGCATTCTCATCGGCATTAATTAATCACGTTCAGGAAGGGGGAAAAATAACTTGAAAGGTATTTACATATAAATAAAATAAGCACTGAATAGCTTGGGTATCATACAATCAACAGCCTTTGAAAGTACCTATAAAAGGTACAACAGCAAAGATGGATGTATGTGTTTATGATGTTTATGGGAAACTAAATGTTAGTGAGGAGCAAGAGATCACTATAACTAAGCATCCACGCACTAAGGCCGTCCTAGTTACTGGCTTTGGTCATGTGTATGCTAGTAAAGCCCAACTTAATTTACTTAGGGGTAGCAATCCGTTTACAAGGCTCCTATTAAATTTTGGTGATACAAATCACAATTAGAAGGAAATAAATATGCAAAAAGGAAGAAAGAGAAAATATCGTTTCTCCCAGTTAAAAGGCATATTTGGTTATGTTTATTTCTCTATCTAATTATTTAATCAATTTATTTTTGTCATCTAATATTAGCTTGGGCATTAAGTAATTGATGTTATAAATAGAGCCTAGAAGAGAGAGCGTAAAATGAGTGGAAATCTATTGCTAATTCATTCTTCTTCCATCTTTGTTCTTCTCCTCCAACAATTTTAGCCATAACGATCAAAACTCTCGTTCTTAATTTTTATTTTATTTACTTTTATTTTGTTCTATTAATTGTAAAAAAAATTGCTGAATCGATAAAGAGGGTGGTTAGGTGGAATCTCTTGTGATTGATAATTGATTTCATATCCGTTTATTTTCTATCCAAATTTATCTCTTTATGATTAGTTGATGAAAGATCTATAGGGAAAAGCTTCCACAAAGTAAAATTTCACTACAGATTTATATCGAAGAAAGGTCATCATAAAGATTAGAGTAATTTGGATTTAAAAATTATTGAGATGTCGAAAATGATTTCTTTTTCAAAAATGGCTATTTTGGATGGAAAAAATGTGGTTATTTGGAAGCCTAGGATGGAAGATGTTTTGTGCTACAATGATCTTCATGATCCGACTGATGGAGCTGGGAAGAAGCTCTTTGATCTAGAGGAGGAAAAATGGAGGAGGATGGATAAGAAAGCAATTGCGTTGATTCATCAGTATCTTGGTGATTCAGTCTTCCATCATGTGGCTAGTTGTGAATCCATAAAGGTTTTGTGGGACAAATTGGTATCTTCATATGAGTCGAAGAGTGCTACAAATAAGGCTTTTCTTGTTTTAAAGTTGGTTCAACTGATATTAGATGGGGAGAAGTCTGTTGCGGAGCATTTGAATGAATTTTAAGATGTAATAAATCAATTGGATAATATGAATGTCAAATTTTATGATGAGTTACAGACTCTTTTATTGATGAGTTTGCCTTTAGAAAGTAAGGAAACTTTGGTTGTTTCATTTCGTAATTCCAATGCTAATGGAACTATATCATTAGAAACTATTCGAAGTAGTCTTTTGAATGAGGAGCTTAGAAGAAAAGGGTCATGTGTGAAATTAGTTCAAGATGAGATTATGGTAGCAAGAGACTCGAAGAAGGATACAAGTCTGACGAAGAAAGTCGCTAATGGTAAAAGTATGTTAAAAAGTGTCATATGTTATTATTGTTATAAAATGGGTCACATGCGCAATAGGTGTAAAGCATATAAAAGGGATCAAGAGAAACCTTGGAAGATGGATTTGAGAGCCAGTTTTCACATTTGTAGAGACGTGAAGTGTTTCTCTTCTTATGAGAAGAGTGTCAATACGATTAGGACAGCCAATGGAGAAGAGCTACCAATTTTTGTTATTGGATCTATCTGGTTTCGTATGCGTGATGGTGTGGTTAGAAAGTCTCTAGAATGAGACATGTACCTACTTGTTTGCATAACCTTATTTCCTTCGGTCAGTTGGATCGCCGTGGTTGCACTTATAAGACTCGAGGTGGAGTTTTGAGAGTGAAGAAGGCTGGTCTTGTAGGGATGAGGGGAATATTGGAAGAAGGAAACCTTTATACTTTGGTTGGTCATGTAATCGACTATGGAAAGAAAGTGACAGTTGGGGAGCCTAGTACACAATCAGGAGGAGAGGCTAATGTATTCACTACTTATGACGATCGTATTGAGGATAATATTATATACAAGGGTCTTCATGTTGATGATGCTTAAGGGATTAGTAGTGACCATGTAATGGGCTCAGATCGAGTGATAGATGGGCGTCGAATAGGAAAATCCTCAAAGACTATATGGAGGTCTTTGTGGTATTGCAAACGCTTTTGAGACCAATTGGTGTGGTGCACCTTATGGTGGGAGATGCATCACTTGTAGGCGGTGGTAGAGGTTTGTAACTTGGTATGATTGAGATATAGAGAGTTGTGTTAGATCTAGAGATGACATGCTTGATATATTGGAGATATGTGATTTTGCATCAAGGTGGAGTGTTAAATTTTGGTGATACAAAATCACAATTAAAAGGAAACAAATATGCAAAAGGAAAGAAAGAGAAAATTTTGTTTCTTCTAATTAATAGGTATATTTGGTTATGTTTATTTCTCTCTCTAATTAGCTAAATAATTTATTTTTTGTTATCTTATATTAATTTAGGCATTAAGTAATTGATGTTCTAAATAAAGCCTAGAAAAAAGAGCGTAAAATGAATGGAAATCTATTTTCTAATTCTTCCTTCTTCCAACTTTATTCTTCTCCACCAACATTTTTACCCATAAAGATCAAGACTCTCTTTCTCAATTTGGTTATTGGTTCAACTTGTATTTTATTTACTTTTTTTTTGTTCAGTTAATTATAACAAATTTTGGTGAATCAATAAATAGGGTGGTTGGTTGGAATCTTTTGTGTATTAATTTATGATTTCATATCTATATATGTTCTATCAAAATTTATCTCTTTGTGATTTGGATGATAAAAGATCGGTCGGAAAAGGCTTCCACAAAGCAAAGTTTTCATTACAACTCTTTGATACGTAAAATGCTAAATATTCCCAACAACACCTGAATTTTCCATTTCTAGGAAAACAACAGAACTTTTCACCATAAATAATAATAGTTACGGAGTTTTTAAAATAGAAAAGTATAGTTATAGCTATAGCAAAATGCCATATTCACTATCTGTCAACAAGCTGAATTTAGTCACAACATGAACTGCTCAACCATTGATACATGACAATAAACTATTGCAAAGTCTTGGATACCCACAGATAAACAAGTAAATATTTCAAATAAGCTTATACCAAAAACATTATAAGAAACCATCATCCTAAAATGACTATTTTAGTCGATATATAGGTTTCTCATTTCAGTCAGCATACAACGAAAAAAATCAAACAAAATCACATTAGTCCAAGTTAGCAGATGATACTCGATTCTAGCAGATCTAAGATTTCATATTCCATTGTTCTAGAGATATGTGATTTTGAAATAAATCATATTTCATATTCCATTATACAATAAATAACTCATTAATAGACGGATTTTTTTCCCAAGAATAAGATTATATATTTCTGAATAAGTAAAAGTTAAAATATAAGCAATGTAACAGCAACATAATAGAGAAAAGGCACTATATTCAAGTTACCAGTAGTAGAATATCAAATACGACTTTAATATAGTAAAATTCATTCTTGATCTCCTCAAGTGCTACAAGGCAGCTGAAAGTAAAACAAGCAGCACATAAATAATCACTATGAGCAAGTTCAGTTGTGTGTAGTTTGTAAGTTTAACAAGAGTTTATGCTTTTTAATGCGCATTGTTCTTTTTTTTATTGACATTAGTTAATATATTAAGAATCGGCAGAAGAAGAGACAAAAAAGAATTGTCAAATGCATTACACTTCCCAAATAGGGTCTGTTTCATATAGCCATCAAATCAATTTATGTATATCTACCTTCAATTTTCCACTAATTTATCTCCATAGAATATACAAAACGTTAACACTCTTAATAATTAAGAAAAAATTGCATTTTAAAAATATATCAAAGAGAGTGAATAAACATAATAGAGCAAATAGGATGTGATACTTGCTTTACCCCAACCTATCCAATTGTGCATAGCATTCAGTTATGCATTCGCAACCACTACAAGACACACAGTGTATTCCAACGGAGCCTTCCAACGGCCTCCAACGTCATTAACCAACGTCTTCCAACATCCAGTGTTTTCTCGTATATTTATTATTTAAAAACTGTAGGACGTTGGTAGACGTTGGAATCTGGACGTTAGCGGCTGTTGAATGACGTTGGAAATCCACGAACAAATCAGAAACCCAGCTTCTTCTTCCCCATTCGGCTGAAACAATTCCCCCTCAATTCCCAACTTTGCTCCAATTCCGACCCCCCTGCTGCTCCAACGATCAACGGCTCCTCCGACGACTCCAAGCCTCCCTCTCGTCCTCTCTAACTCCCTAATCTCTCAAGAAAATGTATAAACCCTAATCCCTTTATTTAATTAAATTTTTTAAATTAGTGTATTAAATGTTTGTATTGCCTTATTGTATGTATAATCTAGTTTATTGAGGCATAATTTATGTTATTAACTTATGTATTGCAAGATTATATATATTTAAGTTTGTGTTAATAATAGAATAATGTGCATACAATTAGTTTTAGGTTTGTTTGGAAACGTTAGTTGGTAGTGAGCATACAATTAGTTTAGTATTTTAGAAAATTTCAAAAACGATATTTTATATTCATGAAACCCTTAGAGTGTCTTTCGGCCCCGTCTGATAAGTATTGTATATGATTGTTATGTGGATATTCGTTTTTTAACAGAACGGACATCTGTATTCATCGTATACAATATTTGTTGGATCTGTCTCTGTATTGGACAAGTTACGAACACAATAACGTAATTAAATCTCGTAAAACATTTCATTTTAAATGGTTCATAGAATTTCGACAGCACTTCCTTTATGTTCCCTGTGTACACGCAAATGTGTACTGTTCAAGGAACTAAAGCGAAATGCTGCCGAAATTTTGTTGAATCGCTTAAATTGAAATGATTTACGTGATTTAATTACGTTATTGTATTTGTAATGGGAGGTAAGATGACCCATCGACAAAGTGTCAATGATCTATTAATATAAAATTCACCAATAATATTGTTTTAATAAAATGTTAATTTTTTAAATTTATATCGTACTTTTTAATTATATACGTAGGTAAATGGACAATTATTTTACTGATCGAAGCTGGATGTACAAAAAAATAAGGGTCGAAAATGGACGCTCAGTAAGTGAACAGTTTAATAACGGTGTTCGCGATTTATTGATTTCGCTTTAAGTAATAACAGAAACGACAAAGAAATCCGTTGTCCATGTACTAAATGCAAAATGTTAAAGCATTTGATACCAGAAATGGTTAGAGTTCATTTGCGTCAATACGGTTTTGTGCCGAACTATTTGGTTTGGGATCGTCATGGAGAACCGTTAGCATCTAATCATGTACAAGCTGAGGAGGTAGTGTGTACTGAAATTGATACGACGAATCTCATAGAACATATGGTTGAAGATGCTGCACGGTCAATGTTTCATGTTCCTCAATTAATTGATGACGATGGTAATGCTGAAGAAGAACCAAATATTGGGGAAAAAAATATATGATTTATTAGATGCCGCAAAAAAACCCCTTTGGGAAGGCTGCACAAGCGGAACTCAATTATCAGTAACTGCGGAATACATTGCAATGAAATCTAAATACAACTTCACAGAAGCTGGATTTACAGCTGTTGTACAAGCTGCGAAACGGCATATACCTCCCAATAGTTTAATGTGCGAAAATCATTATGAAGTAAAAAAAATGATGTCAGCTTTTGGTTTACCGTATCATAAAATAGATACATTTCTAAACGGTTGCATGCTGTTTTGGAAAGAAGATATCAACCTTAGAAATTGTAAAATATGTAATCAGGAAACGTGCAAATCAAGAAAGAAAAAAGGAAAGGAAGTCCTGTATAAACGCATGCATAATTTACCAATTACTCCTAGACTTCAAAAGTTATATGCATCTTCTGTAACCGTGCAACATATGAGATGACATAGTGTTAGAACACGGGAAGAAGGTACGTTAACACACCCAGCTGATGGGGAAGCATGGAAGCATTTTGACCAAAAATATCCTGATTTTGCATCCGAGGGTCGTAATGCTCGACTTGGTTTATGTACGGATGGATTTTCACCATTTTCTCAGTTTGGTTCTAAATATTCATCATGGCCTATAATTGTCGCACCTTATAATTTACCTCCATGGATGTGTATGAAAACTTCATATATGTTTCTCACAGTTGTCGTCCCTGGTCTTAATGATCCGACACAAGGAATCGATGTTTATTTACAACCTTTGATTGAAGAATTAAAAACACTGTGGTACGAAGGAGTACAAACATACGATATTTCCAAAAAAGAACTTTCATATGTATGCTTCTTTGATGTGGACAATCAGCGATTTCCTGCTTATGCAATGCTTTCAGGTTGGAGTACGGCTGGTCGTGTAGCTTGTCCGTATTGCACGGAAGATACACGAGCATTTTCTTTACCTCATGGAAAGAAAATTTCATGGTTTGACTGTCATCGATGTTTCCTTCATATTAATCACCCTTTTAGAACAGATAAGAAAAACTTTACAGCTAATAGACATGAAACTTTGAGACCACCTACGGTTTGGTCAAGCGAAGATATTTATGAACTTGTAAAGGATTATCCAAAGATACATGAAACCGGAGAACAAATTGAAATTTAAGGTAAATCATTGATTCATAACTGGTGCAAACAAAGCATATTTTGGGAGTTGCCTTATTGAAAAAATCTCCCGATTCGTCATAACATTAACGTGATGCATAATGAGAAAAATATGTTTGATAATGTTTTTAATACAATTTTGAATGTCAAAGGGAAGATGAAAGATGATTTGAAATCAAGACGTGGTATCGAAGTAATATGTAATCGTCCTGAGCTTCATATAAAGCCAAATGACACAAATAAGACAAAAGCTTGCTATGAGCTAGAAAATAATCAAGTTAAAGTACTTTTGAAATGGGTGGAAGGACTAAGATTCTCGGATAGTATATCTTCTAATATTTGTAGATGTGTCGACTATAAGAACAATAAACTTAGCGGGATGAAAAGTCATGATTGTCATGTTATGATGGAAAATTTATTACCCGTCGCTTTTAAAGAACTGTTGCCCGTAAAAGTTTGGACTGTTGTAACAGAACTTAGTCTTTTTTATAAAGAGATTTGTTCTACTACATTAAAAGTTGATCGTCTACGTAAACTTGAGGAAGAAATCCCGATATTACTCTGCAAAATGGAAAAAGTATTTCCTCCAGGTTTTTTCAATGTTATGGAACATTTACCTATTCATCTTCCATTAGAAGCGCGTCGTCGAGGGCCTGTGCAATATGGATGGATGTATCCATTTGGAAGGTATTTAAATCATCTAAAAAAAGTGAGACAGAAAGCTCGAGTTGAAGGTTCGATTTGCAAATCATACATCGAAGAAGAAACTTCGTTTTTTTCTCTCATTATTTTAGTGACCATGTGAACCTATCATTTGAAAGTGCTATGTGTAATGATGAAGATATTGATCGAGATGATTGTCAAACGACCTTATCATTTTTTAAAAAACAAGGTCGGCCTGCTGGTGCTTGTGTGGAAGAATGGTTGGATGATAGAGATTATCATGTTGCACACACATATGTTCTTCTCAACTGTGCCGAAGTTTCACTGTTTGTTAGGTAATTTACTTATATATATATAGATATATATATATCATCAACACGTGTGTATACACAAATATATGCACACACGTGTATCTTAATCATAATGCAACATTTGTTATATAATTACAGTATTTACGAATCACAACATCCTAACGGCGATATCGGCAAAGAATTCGCTTCTTGGTTTTCTAAGTACGTTTTTGATACAACAAATTGTGTTGTATACGAAAGATTGAAACATTTAGCTATGGGACCAAAAAGGAAAGTGAAGACCTATCCAATATTCTTTGTCAATGGATATAAATTTAATATCAAAGAATACGGTGCCGAAAAATTAACTAACAATACTGGTGTATTTGTTAAAGGTAGTGATGATCCAAATGATCGTATACATGATTTTTATGGCGTGCTAACCCAGGTTTTGCAATTGACGTATTTCACATGACCCACGGAAGAAGTATTTTTGTTTAAATGCAACTGGTTCAGCAACGTTTCAGGTTCTGGAATTAACATGCACCCAAAATATAATCTTATAGAAATAAAACATACTTCGTGTTATTATAAATACGATCCTTTTGTACTTGCCAAACAAGCTCTTCAAGTTAATTGTGCTTCTTACCCATCTCTAAGAAGAGATAAAATAGATTGGTCGGCTGTTTTTAAAACAAAGACAAGGTTTACATTTGATGGACGGAATATTCCCGAAGAACAAGCGTACCAAAAAGATATCGAGGAAAATAGAGGAACCGACGATCAAACAAATTTTGGACCTCTAAACGATGAATCAAATGCATTAATTGAAGCATTTGAGAGTACAGAGGAACAAGATATAGAGTGCGAAACAAAGTCTGAATCCGAAAATGACGAGGACTGATCAACTATCTACATTTTGAGAAGGTAAATTTTTTTTTAAAACATTATCCTGTTTTCATTAAAAATGAAATGGTATGCTAATATATGATATGTATCACTTCTCGTTTTTTTGTTACGCCATACTGTATGTTTTACATATAGTCATTTTATTTTCTGTTATAATGTTTGTTTGTAACATGTATTATATAGATATGTCGTCACGTAGACGTACCGATGGACATTCTGGGTCTCCCTCTTCCTCATAGAGAGGGCATACTCGTCCGGATGGTGGTGATGGCAGTCCATCACAGAAGCTACGACGTCCTGTGGTGTGGCTAAAGCCAAAAGCAGATCAAAGGTAAGTATTATATTTCAAAATTAAATTTCATTTTCGTACAATCTATTCTGAAAATATATAGTAGTCATGAAATATTAATTGTTTTTTCTCTGTTTAAACACAGTGGTTTCTCTTTGGAGCCGACTCAAGTAGTTCTATCTATATCTCGACGGGCGTACATGTGTCGTATGACCGAATGTTGGCCTAAGTTGACATTGATTCCAGATAATGTTAAAGAGACTATTTGGCAGGATTTTTTGGTATGTCACTTTATATATTAGGAACATGTTATATCAATTCATGTTTACATTATTTATAAAAGTTGTATAACTCTTATTTTGTCAAACGTGCAGGCGGAAGTGGACCTTCAGGACGCTGATATTTCAGTCGTATATCGCCACCGGTGCAGCAAAGTCGCAAAGAACTGCCGGGAAACAGTAAACAGCTTAAAAACAGCGGGAAATAAGCCTCAGTGGACGAGCGCAGTTGTGTGGGATGATTTTGTGAAATGGTGGGGAAACGAGGAGTTTCAGGTAAATTTATCACGTGTTTAATTTAAATTCTTCTACGCAAATACTAACTAGAAACCTTAAACAATTTTTGTTTTTAAATTAAATTTACAGAGGCAATCGAAGAGGAACTCAGCCAATAGGAGCAAGAACCTGTCACACATCGTGGTGGTTCCAAGTCATTTCAGCATCACCGAGAGGACTTGGTATATTTATTAATTACGATAATAATTTAAAGATTTTAAGTTCTAAGTTGTAGATTATGTAACAATATATATAATATATATGTATATGGACATATTTCAAGAGAGACAGCGTGGTGGTGCTTCTGTGAGTTACTGGGATGTTTTCACGCATACTCATGCGTTGAGCCAGGTCGACGAAGCAGGCACTGTTTCATACTCCTAGGATCACGATGCCAAAGCGCAGTCCGCGTATGTAAGTAACATAATGACTTAACAATTATATAAGTTAATTAAAATAATGTTATCTAAATTCAACTTATTTTGCATAACAGCAAAAGTTTCAGCAAGCACAGACTTCCATTCTCGAGGGCTCTGGGCGCGACGAGTTGACCGCCGATGAGGAGGACGCTATTTTTGAGTCTGTCACGGATCCAGCGGCACATGGCAGACGCTATGGTTTTGGGAATCAATAGGTAATAACTTTAACTTAAATTTTAAAATAATTATTCTGAACCAACTGTTGCACATTGTGACGGATTATAGTAAACACGAATTACAATTATTAAACACTGATAATTTAAATTTTATTTACAGGCTAAGACGGCTCGGATTGAGTATCAGAGGGCTCAAGATAAAGAGGAGATTGCATAGCACAGAGCCCAGGTCGCCGCGCTGAGGAACGCAATATCCGCACCGAAGCCAAGACGGAGGAGCTGAACAGACGTCTTACGGAGTTTATGGAGCAATACGGCCGGTTTCCGTCTTCTGGTGGTTCTGGAGGAGAGTGATTTCAGGTATGATTTGATTTGTTTTGCTATGGACATGTATATTTGGAGAGTGTGAGGATTTGATACATTCCGATGTTTTGGATGTTGGTTTGGATGTGATTTTTGAGATGTTGACGTAGTAGTTTGGATATTGTGGGATTGGACGTTTTATTGGTTGTTGATGTTGGATGGTTTATGTTGTTTATATTGATTTGTATTGTGTATATTGATTAGTATATATGCTTATTACTTGGATTTAGTATTATGATTGATTATATGTGAGATATGATGTTGTATATGTGCTCGAAATTGAGCTTTTATGAGATATACGATGTTGGAGGTCGCTAGAAGCATGCATTGTTGGTTCTGTAAAAAAAACACCCAGATTTCGAACTCCAACGGCATACTGGCACATTTATTCCAACGTCTTACAACGTCCTCCATCGGATCTTCCAACGTCTTTCAACATCTTATTTGGTCAACATCTTTTTCCACGTGGACAACCTGAACGTTGAAAGATGTTGATATATGCGCGTTGGGTCTGTTGGTTGACGTTGGACGCCGTTGAAATGTATATAGTATCTTGTAGTGAACCCTGCAAGATCCTAATAGCTTCCATACTGATTTACGATGTACCACAAAATGCAAAATTGAAATAATCAAAATCCAGGTAAAAATACATACTTCCTATTATGATAAGTAAATAAATAAATAAAGTGCTAATATCACTTAAACCAGTTGCTATTCAGTTTTCATAAAATACTTTTGTTCATGAAAGAAAATAATTATTTGCTCGTACACACATGAGCACTTGTGCGTCCATGAGCATAAATTTACCAGGAAGGCAAATTGACCATATACCATACAAGCATATAAAGCCTTGTTTCAAATAAAATTTAGTCTAACTAAATACAAGCGTCGCTGTTAATGATAATTAGAACATACATTAAATGCAAGAAGAAAATGTAAACCTTTTGCGGGAGCCCTTTAGTGAGAGGTTGTAGTCCACGACAGGTTGATCCCTATAAACCATAAATCAAGTTATAAAAGGGATTTGATTATGTGTGCAAGTATTATAGCATTTATTTATTTATTTTTAAAAAGGAAGGAAAAAGAGAGAGGGAGGAGGAGGGGTGTTCCTTGATCGTTAACTACTTCGTTGTGGGCTGGCACATTTTAGAATTGGGATGGCACCGGCTAAGAAAATTAATTTTAGAGGTAGTTGAATCAATGGAGTTTGAATGGGGGCTTGGGCAGTGAAGTAGTTGATGTTCAAGGCTTTCTGAAGGAAAAATAAAATAAATGCTGTGATACTTGTACACATTATCTATCTCTTCTTTGACTTGATTTATGGTTCACAGGGATCAACCGGTCGTGGAGTGCGATTGGGTTAGATTCATCCGCCACTAACTAAAGGGCTCCAGCAAAAGGTTTGCTATTTTTTTCTCTACATTTAGTGCATATATGCCGTTTTTGCAGGGATACCAAGATATGCTTGGCACTGAAAATTTGTTTCTTTGTTTACTTAATTAGTTTCAGTCTATATTGATTATTTTATAGATTAAAGATCTTATCTATATTTTTCATTAACATAAGTAAACCTTGCTTATGAGGTTTAAGTTTTTTATGATTAAAGATCTTATCTATATCTTAGGATGGCTTGGGAAGCGATAAGGGAGAGACATCTCCTAGACTTTAATTCATCTTTACTTGGGATGGTCGTATCCAACCTAAGGTTTCGCTCTTCACGTGGAAGCTCCATAATGGTCTTCTTGCATGACGCTAATCTTAAATCCATCTTCATACTCATTCCCTCAAAATGTAAATGCTACTCCCAAAATAGCATCTGGTCCATGTTGCATTTATTTAGCTTCGGTGAGCTTGTGAATCGTATGGACGCATTTTGAGGGTTTTATTGGATTTCAATCTGACAATGCTATTCTGTGTAATAGATTTATTCAATGGTGGCCATTTGTTAGAGAAATCTATTTGCACCATCATGTCTCGTAAGTTACCATGTTATATAAGTTGCAAACTTTGGTGCGCTAGAAACCATTTTGTTTACGACAACAAAGTTCTTATAAACCAACACCCCTCCCTCTCCCTCTCCCTCTCCCTCTCCCTCGATGTTATTAGACCTAACCATGTGGATATTTTCTTTATTTTTAAAGGTAGACCATATAATTGGCCTAGCAATAGATTCCTAGACTCTTACCTTATTGTTTTTCATATTATACACGACTGATCATGGAGCCCATTTCCCCATCATAACCTTTCACTCTTCTAGTGGTTTTATTCATGATTTTCAATATTATATTCCATCTTGCTATTGGTTTTCCTTTTTTATTTCAAATTCATACTTTAGTCTGAGAAGTCACAACATATTGTGGGGTTAAGACTTCTCCTATGGGAACGTTTCTAGTGCTCATGCTTACATATCTGGTTTTGCTCTACACCCCGATGGGAGTTACATGTGGATTGATTTTTATTATTACATCATGAGTTAGTTTATACATTTATTTCCGTACTTGTATGCTCGAGATTATGTTTGTTTAATTTCTTTGTTTTTTTTCTTTATTTCATGTATGCCGCCCGGAGGAAGACATTTTCCTCCTTTTAGTATTACATGTACATATACGTATACATATATATGTACACACACATGGCACTACAACCTTCTTAGTTTCTCGTTGGAACTAGGAAGGTTTTTGTGAAGTAATTTTTCGTATTAAAAAAAGTACAACTACTTCACATTTTATTTGAACAAGGCCTGAAATCTAATGAGCATAAGTATTAAATGCTTAGATTAGCAAATATATGGCAGAACTTCTAAGGATTTGAACCCAAAATTGTAATAAATTAGTTATTCCAACCAAATCAAGTAGTTTTACCTTTTTCCCTTTTCTAAAGATAAAAAAAAAAGTGTAGGTAGTAATTAACTAGTAATCAAAATAATAAAAATAAAAATAAGTGTACGCAGGTTAACTAGCAATTGAAAATAATCATATATAATTTACAACAAATACTGGATATCTGAAAACTTTATCTCACAGTCCTTGCGGAAAATTCTGATAACATCAGACCAATAACCATGAATTCCTTTATTTTTGCTTACTTAATCAGTAGCCTATACTGATGGATTTAGAGATAGGCTACATATAAGCTGAATCTCTAAGTCTATCAGTATCATATCATGATAAAGAAAAATAAATTAATTCATGTTCGGGCCAAAATTCCAGAAAAGTCTACAGATACAAATCAGATCAACCATTTTTTTTAGCATTCCTCATTCCAAAAAAATAATCATGATTTCCTACAAACCTGAAACAGGAACTCTAGAATCCCAAAAAAATAAAAATCCCACAAAATCTTTGCAAAATCCAACAAAAAAACAAATGAATTTAGAGAATAAAGCATCAAATTAAAATGAGATGAGACCAAGGTTTAAGATTCCGTCCGGTACGTTGGAATTCCGGCAGTCCCAGTCCGGTTCCGAGGCTGGCCGGAACGGAATCTCAACCAAATTCCGATTTCAGACCGAGATAGTTAAAAGAAGCAAAGAAAATCAATTTTTGAGCAAGATCGGATAGAAAACCATGAAGCAATAGATGAATTGAAGCAAATAAAAACAACCTTTTATCTATTTTGAACATCAGCAATGAATATAAACAAATTGAAGCGCATTTTCCTCAAATCATCGCCTGCGTTTTGATTGCGTTTTGATTTTGATTTCTAGGGCACAAACAGAGAGGAAGGAAGATGAGTAAAAGAAGCACGTGATTTCTTTTGGTTCTTTTTTCTTACTTATTTAGGGTGGGCTGTAGTTTATTTGAGCTGGACTGTTAATATAAAACTTTAATATTCTTTTTATTTGGATGCAGTTTAAAATATTTATAAGCTTAGACTGTTTTGTTCATAAGCAAAAATTTAAGATACATGTTCAGTATTTTTTTTACTTATATGTAAAAAAAGAACCGGAATTCGTATACCGGAATTAAAACGAAACTTCCGGAATTTCCGAAACGGAACCGAAATTTGAAAATTTATCAATGAACGAAACGGAAACGGAAAACGGAATTTCGAACCTTGGATGAGACCAAATATCAAAAAGTTTACACATAATATGATCGGTGGCATTTATATAATAACAACCCTCACTAGATTGAGTCAAAATAAAAAAAAAAAGATGTCCAGAATTTGAATGGCATTCATGGATAGGGGTTATTCACAAAAAGTAAACCTAAGATGGTTAAGGAAAAAAACCCTCACCGAATGACAAAGTAGAATCATCTACGTAGATAAATGAAATACAACAGAATGATGAGGTATCAAATAAAAATATATCAGAAGCGTCCTCAATGGAAAAAAAGCAACCTATGAAGAAATATCACGTAATAAACGTAGATAAAAGCAGGGAAAAAAAGTAGAAGAATCAAAAATAATAAATACAATAGAAGAAAGTAAAAAATGTACATTTTTAACATATTATTTTTATAAAAGTCATATTAAATTGGGAATATGATTGAAAACCCATAGTAAATACTGAATGATGCCTGCAGCGTTAGTAATTTTAAGGCAAATTCTATTTCAACACAGATAATTACTTAGTAGCCCACTCTAAAATAAATAAAATTTTAAAGACTAAAATATTATTGGAAAGCCGTGTACTTTCTTTCTTCTCAATTTCATTATCTTCTTGTGTCAATTTCTTATTGTCTAAACCACCGCTTATTCAAAACCTTAGTTTCTAAATCAGTGAAGAAAAATTTTAGTTTTTCACTACTAAGTTATTTTTTGGATTTACAGACTTTTTTAATTGTACTTCCGAAGAAAACATGAATTGAGGTTCTAAATCAGTGAAGAAAAAATTTAATTTTTCAGCACTAAGTTATTTTTTGTGTTTACAAACTTTATAAAGAAAAATTCAAATTTTCACTAAGTTTCTCAATTAGTGAAGAAAATATTCTAATCCTAGTTTCTAAACCAGTGATGCAAAAATTTAATTTTTCATGTTTTGCGTGATAGGAATGGTAGTTCTGAAAATGGTAAGGGGCTACTAGGTATTTTTTGGGTTTACCAATTTTTTTAATATTTGGGGGGATACTAAGTAAATACTCGAGTTGAAATAGAATTTGCCTAATTTTAAATACATAGAATTCAGTTGTTCTAAAGATATTGATTCCTACTACATCTTTATTGATATTTTTATAGCCAAAATTATTTATATATTAACAATTATTAAAGTTTCCATAACAAACACAAATGTATTGCATTTTATATTATAAAAACAATTATTTAAATGGAAAACATCATAAAAATGCAAATTAGCTAAAATGAATGCATTTTTCATTTTTTAACTACATTAACAAGCAAGCCATCAAACTGGAAATATCCAATCTTTGCAAAATGGTCCTGAAGTGAGAAAAGACCAAATATCATTTTAAACTTAAAAACAAAGATTCAAAATTAAGTACAAAAAAACATAATCACATTCATGCACGCATGCTCTCGCTCCCGCGCGCGCACACACACGGGTAAAGATGCCACCAATCACGATAAAACACAAATATGAAATAGTTTATATATAATGTGATTGGTGGTATCTATAAAATATATGTTTAGAAAATGAAAATAATCGAATTTTTTTATGCTTAATCTTGAATATTTAATTTTCACTTAGAACTTATATCTAGCTTATCCTACCTGAGGACCATTTTGCAAAATTTAGGACTTCCAATTTCCAGTTCCATTTTTTTATTATTATTGATGTTCACCGACAAAGGAAAAACTATAATAATAAAAAAGCAATATTATTTCAAATATATTTTACTGTTACACAAGTGTATTTGAAACTTAGCAGACTTAATATTTGTACATGTGTTGATCTTTCTTGGAGCCTTGTAGTCTGGTAGATTGTATGACATTAAGTGCATATTTTCAACATAGAAGGGAAGAGAAATGAAGCTGCATACATTTGTAATAATTGAAACTACGAAAGTAATTAGTCAATCATTTGGTGCAGCCTTTGGCAAATTCAGCTGAGAAAATATAAAAAATGTTGAAAGCTGATAGGGATTTTACCATCATGTATAGTGCAGGTTTGCCTGTGTTAATGAAAAACATAGATAGATCTATAAAATAATTAATATACGATGAAAACAAGGAAAATAATTTTCTCAATATAGGTTTCTAATTAGTCAACTTCGTCGAAGTTTCTAATCCTTTTGCTACGGATGTAAGAATTTATTTACAGAATTTGAACTGCGGGCTCGCACAGGCTAAGAAAGATTAATTTCAGAGGTAGTTGAATCAATGGAGTTTGGAATGTAGGCTTAGGCTATGAAGTAGTTGATGTTCAAGTCTTTCTAAAGGAAATATAAAATAAAATACTATGATATTGTACACGTTATCCATCTCTTCTCAATCTTGATTTATAGTCCATAGGGATCAACATAATGTCATGAACTACGAGAGGATTAGATTTGTTAGGTGTAGCTTGCATTGTAAATGGAGTGGGTGTATAACGGATTAAAGTCTCACATCGCATGATATTTAGGATAATCGTGGTACATATATAAGATTGGTGGAATGTAATATTGGAGAATTCCTTTTGTTACAATGTGTTGCTAAGACCAGATTATATGCCCAATGAGAGGCGGTGAAGGGATGTTCAATCGGGACGTCGGCATAGCAGACTTCGACAGTTGATGCCACCTAGACATGGTGAAGCAAACGCATATGGAATGCAGGAATGTCAAAACTCAACATGGTATCAAAGCTCCATGGTTCGAGGGACCAGTATAATGCAGGCGACCGAAGCATGGCCCCAAAGGGGCTTGAGCATGGCATGCTCGTCAAGGTGGAGATATGGTTAAAACAGTTTGTTTTTCTTGCTTATGAGAACTCGGAGTAGCAGCCTGCCCAACTGCAAAGAGGACTCTAGTGTAACTCCAAACGTGACTTAAGAAATGCTCGCTAAGGTGGAGATTGTTAGGTGTGACTCACATTGTAAATAGAGTGAGTGCGTGGATTGAACGGATTAAAGTCTCACATCGCAGGATATTTGGAATAATCATGGTATATAAAGGATTGGTGGCATGTAGCATTGGAAAATTCCTTTTGTAACAATATGTTGCCAAGATCAGATTATATGTCCGATGGAAAGCGATGAAGGGATGTTCAGTCGGGACGTGGGCATAGGAGACTTCGACCGTTGATGTCGACTAGACACGGTGAAGCGAATGCGTACGGAATGCGAGAATGCCGAAACTCAACAAGATTCATCAACTACTCGCTAAAGGGCTCCAGCAAAAGGTTTGTTATTTTTTTTTCCTATATTTAATGCATCTTTGTCATTTTTGCAGGGATACTTAGATCTGCTTGGCACTAAAAATTAGTTTCTTTATTTACTTAACTAATTTTTAACCTATATTGGTTATTTTATAGATTAAAGATCTTATCGATATTTTTCATTAACATAAGTAAACCTTGCTTATGAAATTTAATTTGGTTATGATTAAAGATCTTATCTATATCTTAAGATGGCTTGGGAAGTAATAAGGGAGAGGCATCTCCCTAGACTTCCATTCATCTTGATTTGGGATGGTCATATCCATCCTACGGTTTCGTTCTTCATGGGGATGCTCCATAATGGTCTTCTCGCTTGATGCTAATCTTAAATCCATCTTCATACCCATTCCTTCCAAATGTAAATGCTACTCCCGAAATAACATCGAGTCAATGTCGCTTTTATATAGGTCTAGTGAGCTTGTCAGATTCGTATCGACCCATTTTGAAGGTTTTATTGGATTTAAATCTAACAATGTTATTCTGCGTAATAGACTTATTTGCTGGTGGTTTTTGTTAGAGGTAAATATCTATTTGCACCATCGTTTCTCATATGTTAGCATGTTATGTATGTTGCATACTTTGGTGCGCTAGGAACCATTTTGTTTTCAACAATAAAGTTCTTATAAACCAACCCCTCTCCCCCTTCCCTCGATGTTATTAGACTTAACTATGTGGATATTTTCTTTATTTTTAAAGGTAGAACATACAATAGACTTAGAAATATATTCCTAGATGCTTAACTCATTGATTTTCATATTATAAACGGTTGATCGTGGCGCCCATTTCCCATCATTCCCTTTCACTCTTTTAGTTTAATTATTAGTTTTATTCATGATTTTCAATATTATATTATATCCTGCTGCTAGTTTCCATTTTTCGTTTTAGATTCATACTTTAGTCATGAGAAGTCACAAAACATGTTATGGGGTTTATACTGCTCCTTTGGGAGCGTTTCTAGTGCCATATGCTTACATATCTGGTTATGCTTTACACTCCGAAAGGAGTTACACCTTGATTGATTTTTACTATTAATCATGGCTTAATGTATACATTTATTTTCCGTATTTGTATGCTCGAGATTATGTTTGTTTAATTTCTTTGGTTTTCCCTTATTTCATGTACGCTGTCCGGAGGAAGACATTTCCATTCCTCTTGGTGTTATATATACATAGCGTACTATCTCCTTTCTATTTCCTCATCGGAACTAGGAAGATTTTTATGAAATGGTTAATCTTATTAAAGAAAAAAAGATAACTACTTCACATTGTATTTGAATAGGGCCTAAAATCTAACGAACATAATTTTTAAATGCTTACAGTAGCAAATATATGGCTAAACTTCTTAGGATTTGAACTCAAAATTGAATTAAATTAATTATTCCAACCAAATCAAGTAGTTTTGCCTTTTTTTCCCTTTTTTAAAGATAAAAAATAAAAAAAGTGTATGCAGTGGTTAATTAGTGTTGACGTCAAACATGGCACAACACCCAAAAAGCTATAAAATAATGAGATCTAGCATAAAATAAATGCCAAACAGTAAGAATACCAAAAAAATATAGTGGTTCGGAAATCTCTGGCCTATGTCCACTATTATCTTTATTGATTCTTGATTTGAGAGAGTTTGAGGGGATTATAGAGATTTACAAGGCACAAGTACAAATGATTGACAGTTCTTAAACTTAGAACTGCCAACAATGTCTACACTGATGACTATTGTGAGGTGAGATGGGAGATGAAAATGATGGAATGTCCACAACTCATGTTTCAGTAGCTTTAGGGTCTGTATTTATAAGGGAACTTGCTTGTAAACTCAAAGGCCCACGAAGTAGAAGGTCCAAGGCCAAGTCTAAAGGTGCATGGGTGCCAAAGTTGGCACATTCATTAATTAAAACCACTCAGTACTGAGAGGCTCCTCTTGGTGCCGAGAATTTTTTGGCAGATTCTTCCCCATTTTCAGCTATATTGTTTTCCTGTCTTTGAGTCATTGCATTCCTAATAATTCACCTTGAATGTAGAGTTGTTTTCGACAACTTTCTCGATATTGTTTGTCTTTTCCTAGTTTCTTTTCTTTCTTCTCGAGAATCCTTAGAGTTTCCCATCTATTCTTTGGGGAAAACACTCCATGGTAATCATCTGAGGTTGTACTTCGGGTGCAAGGGGTTTAAAAGATCCAAAATGAAGTAAAATCCTCTCGGTACGAAATGGTTCCTCTCAGTTTCGAGTTGTCCACTTTGCTCATTTTCCCTTAAAACATGTTGAGTATAATCCTATGGCCCTTCTAAGTATGGTTCAAACTTCATGAATCGTTTCGTGTCCGTCTTGACGATCTAACTACCATCGAAAACTTGCTTTATTATAAAGCGAGTTAACAACTAGCAACTGAAAATAATAAAAATAAAAATAAGTGTAGGCAGTAGTTAACTAACAGTTAAAACGATCATATATAACTTACAGTAAATGATAGATATCAACAAACTTTTTCTCGTGGTCCTTACAGAACATTCTGATAATCATAAATTCCTTTATTTTGCTTAATTAATCAGTAGGCTATACTGATGGATATGGAAATAGGCCATATATAAGCTAAATCTCCAAATCCATTGGCCCAAATACTGATTGATGAAGCAAAATAACGGAATTCACGTTCATCACATAATTCCAGATACATTTACAAATACAATCAGATCAATCATTTTTATTTAGCATTCCTCATTCCAAAAAAGGTAATTTCCTACAAACCTGAAAACAAGAACTCTAGAACCCCAAAAAAATCCCACAAAATCTTTACGAAATCCAACTAAAAAAGACATATGAATTTAGAGAACAAAGCATCAGGTTAAAATGAGATAAGACCAAATATCAAAAAATTTATATATAATGTGATTGGTGGCATTTATATAACAACAACCCTCACTAGGTTGAGTCAAAATAAAAAAAGTCCAAAATTTAAACAACTTTCATGGATAGGGGTTATTAACAAAAAGTAAAACTAAAATATTAAGGAACATAAACTCACAGGATGACAAAATGGAATCATCTTCGTAGATAAATGAAGTACAACAAAACGATGAGGTATCATATAAAAATATTTCAGAAGCATCTTCAATGGAAAATAAAAACCACTGAAGAAATATCATGAAAAGAAATATAGACAAAAGCAGGGATAAAAAGTAGAAAAAAAAACAATAAATACAGGAGAAGAAAGTAAAAAATGTACATTTTTTTAACATATACTCTTTTATAAAAGTCGTATTAAATTAAGAATATGATCGAAAACCCATAGTAATTACTGAACAATGCTTGCAGCGTTAGTAATTCTAAATACATAGAATTTAGTTGTTATGAAGATATAATTCCTACTGCACCTTTATTGATATTTTTATAGTAAAAAATATTTGCATATTAACATTTGTTAAAGTTTCCATAACAAACAAAAATGTTTTGCATTTCATATTATAAAAAAATTATTTAAACGGCAAACATAATAAAAATGCAAACTAACTAAAATGAATGCATTTTTTATATTTGACTACATAAGGTATTTAACTATATCAACTATCAAGCCATCAAACTCGAACTATCCTGCCTTTGCAAAATGATGCTAACATGAGATAAGGCCAAATATTATTTCAAACTAAAAAGAAAGATTCAAAATTAAGTACAAAAAAAATCAATCACATGCACACGCACACACACATATATAATGATGCCACCAATCGCAATAAAATACAAATATCAAATAGTTTATATATAAGTGATTGGTCGTATCTAATTTATGTATGTTTAGAAAATGAAAAATAATTGAGTTTATTTTTATGCTTCATCTTGAATATTTAATTTTCGCTTTGAACTTATATTCGGCTTATCCTACTTGAGTACCATTTTGCAAAATTTGGGACTTCCTTCCAATTCCATTTTTGTTTTATTATTGATGCTCACTAACAAAGGAAATACTACAATAATAAAAAATCAATATTATTTCAAATATATTTTACTTTTAAACACAAGTGTATTTGAAACATAGCAGACTTAATATTTATACCTGAGTTGATCATTTTTGTAGTCTTGCAGTTCAGTAGTTTGTATGAACATTATGTCATATTTTAAATATAGAAGGGAAGAGAATAGAAACTGCATACTTCTACAATAATCGAAATTATGTAAGTAATTAGTTAATCATTTGGTGCAGACATTGGCAAATTTGGCTAAGAAAATATAAAAAATGTTAAAAATTTGTAGGGATTTTTACCATTACATTTGTGGTGCAGGTTTGCTTGTGTTGATGAAAAATATAGATAAGATATTTAACCTATAAAATTATCAATATAAGCTGAAAACTAATTAAGTAACAAAAGAAACTAAGTTTCTTAATATAGGTTTCTAATTAATCAACGTCGTCGAAATCTCTAATTCTTTTACCATGGATGTAAGAATTTTGTAACGACCCGGAATTTTCGATCCCGAAAACTCTAGATAGTTATGAAAAAGAAGAAAGAGAAAGAAGAAAACAGAAACTCCAAAAAACACAGATTCTCACATTCGGAGCGGATCCACATATAATATTAAACAAATAACAGTTATACAAAGGAAAACTGTACTGGTCAAATTACACTTAAATATATCAGAGTTACAATATTTACACAATACTGAGCAGTTTAATTCAACATTCCCCAGATAAGCTACAATAAAACACAGCGGAATACTCTACATACGTTCCTGCCATCCAACTTGTCTCCTGAGCTCCAGAACGTCCTTACTTGAAAAATCTATAATACTCGGTCTGACCCGAGCATTACATCAAAGTAACACCCGGGTCAGGCTGGAAACCAGCGTGAGTAAACTCCTCAACAAAAGTTTCAAAAGCATAGAACTTATATAAAACCCGGGGTAACTCGTAACATTTTACAATTTACAATTTTCAAAAGACCACTTATTTCACACATCAATTTCTAAGTACCAAAACTTAGATTAATTAGTCCAATTCACTTAAATCATTTCATACCAACCCATTGATTTCACATATCAATTTATAAAGAATCGAAGTGGTTCCAAGTATTAAATAATACCCGACCCCGGTCTCTTCGAACCCAATGTCATCTGATCCCACGTTATTCAAGTGAATATAATTCAGTTTTAATTACAAGATAGCAACTCATGATCGAAAGATAATCCACATTATCATTGTCCACCCAAATCATATCACATAGCATCACGATCACATACCAGGAATAACAAATAATCCAAGGTATTCAAATATCATTCAATCATCCATATATGAGCAAGGATTAATTAAACATACTACCTCTAATGAATTAAAAATGAATCAAATTAATTACTTCCATTTTTAATTTATTTAAAATAAATTAAATTAATCACTTTCATCACATAAATCTTGCTTACATAATCATTGATTAATTTTAAATCAATTAATTAATCACCATCTAATATCCATATTAATTAATCTTTCTTGATTAATTATTCTTTAATTATATTCAAGTAATTAACATTTAATTAATTTTATAAATTAATTATTCTTAATCTAATACAGTGATTAACCCTTTAATCACATCATAATTAATTAACTATAAGTACATACATTCATTCTTAACTAATTTCATTAATTAATTATTCAATAATCACTTATTATTGATTTATTTATCTTAGTTAATTGACCCTTAATTATATCATTTATTATATTAATTAATGATTTCTGCTTTAATTAATTAACTCAATTAAATTAATTACATTTAGTCACTAATCTCTACTTAACCCATATTTATTTTCCACTCTTGATTAACCTTATCCAATAGTTTTTCCATTAATTACTTCGCTAACTAATTACACTTCATTAATTACATTCAGTGATATGCTTTAACATATCATTTAGTGATTATATTAATTAATTACACTAACTAAATCAATAACCTTTGATTAGTTTAAGTAAACATCATTAATAAATCACCCTTTAGAGATAAATCATTAATTATCCACCTTACTTATTAAACAATTATCTCTAAGCTTCAGTAATTACCACTAATTAATATATTAGGTGATTAATACTTAATTAATCATATCAATAAATCAACCTTTAAAATTTATTTTACAAATTCAATTAACCTTTAATTAAATAAATTAACCATCCTATACATTAAATAATTTTATACTTAAGTTCACCTTAAAACAAAACCTTGAATTACATTTCAAATTTTGGAAATTCGTTTGAAGAAATTTTTTGCTCATTCCTTGTTTTAAAAACCTGGTTTATAAATTCATTGAAACATACCCACCATGATATTCTTTAAAACTTTTTACTTAGCTTATCAAAAACCTTGGCCCATCACAGAAATTCCCGTGCCACACAAGGCCATAACCTGATCAAAGCCCGAGCAACCACTCGAACACAACACAATACAAACTGCTTCGAGTAACCCATGCAACTACTCGAGATCAAACACGAGAAATCACATAAAGTACTCCGGGTCAACCCCTTCTTCCCCAACAAACTTCTCAGGTGCACAAAAACATGCACGTTCACCTACACCGATGAACCTCGGCACCCTGACCGTCGACGATGATCTCGACACTTCACTGGCGATCTACGGAACCCCTCTCGATCAACCATCACACATGATTCACACGAGAATTGAAATCGACCTCAACCCACATGACCTGAAATCATACATCATCGGAAATTCGACCGCCCGTGACGATCCAGACCTCGAGACACCACACCAGCCTCACCATTGCTCCGCCGCGCCTTCCAGCACCCATGGCACACCTCGCGATCGACTCCGATCGCTTCACGTTGCCGCGAAGACCATCTGAACCCAGACGTCACACACCGGGTATAAAACCCTACCTCGTCCAAATCCGATCCCCACAGCCTATAGAAAAATCCAATGATATTTTTCCAACATTCTACCCTACTCCATTCTCCTCTGAGCCAAAACTCGAACTTCCAATCGATGCCGTTCAACAGCAATAGGCCAAAAACCCCAAACCAAGAAATTCACAAATTCTCGATCAAAACACTATTAAAAATCACAAGATTTTCACTAAAATTCATGATTCGTTTAGGCGATTCAGTCTATATAATTCAAAAGTGAAATTATTGGTATTGATTTTTTTCCAAAACTCGATCTTTACTGTAATCCGGATATTTACAGTTTAATGATTAAATATAATTTTCTCAAACTATTATTAAAACAAAATCATACTATTCTTCACATTTTATCTTTAGAATCCAAAGCCTAATGTTGTGTTTTTAAGGAGATAGGAATTAATTTAATAAGGAATGTTTGAATTCTTACTGTATTTAAAACCTGTAATTTAGAGACAGAGGTGTATAGATACACGTACACACATATTACTTCATATTTATAACATGAAGCTTTTTAATTCACATATGCAATCTATTACCACAACATTAATCCTTAAAGTCATCATATACACCAAATATAACCAGATGTTGTCTTGTTTACTCTCAAGCATAAATTTCAAACAAGAATTAGAATTTAACGAGTATCAGTTTACTCGCCAGCTAAGGAACAGAGGATAGAGCTGCATTTGGTTAGATCAGATCATTCCTGAATTGATATTGAGTATGATTGATTTTTAGCATAGCTTTGCTCAAATTTGAAGCTCGCAAACTGATCTGGGTTTAGAATTTTGACGTTGATCTTTACATTGATTTTCTTTTCTTCCAGGATATGTTTAAGATGAAGATGAAGAAGAAATTTTGAAGTGAAAAGCGTCCTGGCTTCTCACTTACACATTTTTTTTAGAATTCTAAATTAAAAGAAAATTTTATTATTTTTTTATATTTTTTTTCTTTTTGCCACATGTTCATTTTGTTTACACTTGTTTATTACCTATTTCTTTTATTTAAACATTTGTCATCAATATGTACTTTTATGCCTAAACCCCTCTTTGTTGAATTTATTTATAAATTACTTTTTTTTAAACCTTGTCATTTTAATATTTGCAAATTTATTTACCTCTTATTTTATTTTGTTTCAACTTAAGTTAAAATATCCAAACCATTTATATTTTAGAAGATACACACACACACACACATACACACACACACACATTTAAACAACACTTATCTAAAAAAAGTCTATTTAAACTATTTTTATACATATATATATAAACATCGCATTATTATTTTTGTTTGAAAGAACAATTTTGCCAATCTAAAATTAAGTAAATTAGGAGATTATCAAATAAAAATTTATCTAGATATTTGTAAATCAGCATTTACTATAGATCAATTCACCAATATGCATATCCAGATATCTTTATTTATCAAATTTTATTTGTTTAATCAAATGAAATCAGTATCTCAATTGTTTAAAATCAGATAAATTTCCAAATTAACAGATGTTCTAAATCCGAGTTATCACATTCCTCCCCCCTTAGAATCTTTTCGTCCTCGAAAAGGAACGAAGCCAGAATTTTATTAAAATAATTATTATCTGAAATATTTCTCTTTGATAACTTTAAAACATTTTAAAATTTATATAATATTACCAAAATAGTTTTATAAAAATACTTTTATAACTCGATGTCTCAACAAGTCCATCCTCGTTCTCATAGAAATTCGGTCATACGTTGATCAGGCGTAAAACTGAAAAACTATAAATACTTAGCAGACCCATTTCCAACACCCAATGAAAATACTTGGAAAATAATTTTATTGAAAATATAGAAAACATTTGAAAGTAGAGGAAATATCTTTGGTGAGAATGCTCTGGAAATCATCACCCCCATCCATGGTCGCAGTTACATCCTGGGTTACGTTGCCATCGCAGCAAAAGTCCATGTAACTGCAGGCTCTCCGCGGCCTCTCGATTACGCCATGGAACCCACGACAGATCGCAGTTACATTCCAGGGTTAAGTTGTCATCACAACAAAAGTCTATGTAACTGCAGGCTCTCTGCGGCCTCTGATTTTCGCTGTCGAAATGAAACTTCTCCACTCCTACATAGGTCGCAGTCTACCGATATAAAATCAAATGCAGACTGTTGGCTCTCAGCGGCACACACGACTTTCGCTATGTTACCATAGGTCGCAGTCTACCGATATAAAATCAAACGCAGACTGTTGGCTCTCAGCGGCACACACGACTTTCGCTATGTTACCATAGGTCGCAGTCTACCGATATAAAATCAAACGCAGACTGTTGGCTCTCAGCGGCACACACGACTTTCGCTATGTTACCATAGGTCGCAGTCTACCGATATAAAATCAAACGCAGACTGTTGGCTTTCAGCGGCACACACGACTTTTGCTATGGTATACTCTACTCATAATCCCCAGGAACTACTTTTGTCCGGACTCCTCACATGATCAACTTTAGAACCCCTCCTTGGGGCTCAAGGCAGCACCACCCGGTGGCACTCCAGAGAAGTTCATTTCAAGGAAGCGCCTTTTTCCCCATAGTCATCATCAAAACATTTTATACTATACACATATAGTATCTTCAAATCATACACCTAGTATGATCTCATACAAAGCTCCTTTACACAAAATCGATTTTTTCAAAATCGATAATTCTCAAACTAGGCTTTCCAAATTCTCATATTGATTTTACCTAAAAATCAAGAGCCTTTCCAAATCCAAAGGTTCCTAAAACCTTTTCTAAAATCCTCATAAGATCCTTTATATATACATACAGATATATGTAATTTTTAAAACTTTGGATCATTTCAACTTGTATAAAACTCCTTTTATACTTCAAACATTTTCAAAAACCCTTTTCTTCTGGCAAAAGATTCAACAAGGGGAGTTTCATTTTATAAAACAAAGATATTTAACTTTTGTTAAACCTCAATTTCCTACGACTCAAAAACTGCACGACTCAAACAGATTACGTGACTTAACAAGTCAAGGATTGGCTGACTTAAAGGAGTCAACGACTTAAGGAAGTGGACGGTCTACGACTCAAGTTATGGACGACCTAACGGTTTAGCAAGTTGAAGGACTTGGTGACTTACGACATAGAGAAATCTGTGACTTAGCGGTTTAAAAGAGAAGGGATGCTTCACGACCTAAGGCAACCACGACTTAAGGTTTCTACGACTTAAGGGGGTATACAGTTTACGACTTAAGGAAGCCCACGACTCAAGGACAGGAAGACTTAACGGTTCAAGAGAGAACACGACTTAAGAAGGAAATGAGTTAACGACTTAAGGCTATCTGCGACCTAGCATGTGTCGTGAGCGACTTAAGCAAATGAGGCGCTGCTCCCTACTTAGCACAGTGACCTCTTAACTCGTACACGATTCAGGACTTGGGTTATTATCTGAAGGGAACAAGCTTATCAGTTAACTCGTACACGGCTCACGACCTAGCTTGAGTCGTCCACGACCTAAAGCTACTGGGTGAAGGTTCAATGCCGCATCAAGAGGACCAGTTGACTCATTTGCGACTTAGATGTTGACTCGTGGGCGACTTAGGACTTGTACAAATGAACTTTTGTGAGACCATGAGGCTGAGCCAGATAAGTCGGCCATGACCTACCATAAGTCAATGACGACTTACGACTCAAGAGGAAAATTTCCCTATAAATACCAACCCACCTCAAGCATGAAGGGGACTTTTGGCCAATCTCTTTATGCGCCGATACTCTGTTGAATTCTCGACTCACTCGACACTTCAAGTTCGAAAGGCATCTCAACTAACTTCGAGAGGAAATCTAACACAATCTACATGGATTCAAAGAATTCTTCTGCATCAAAGTTCTAGTTGTTTATCTCATCAGAATTGTAATTGAAGATTGTTGTAAAGTTGTAATTGATTCAGCAATAAAGAGAATTAAAGTGGACGTAGGCTTACCCTAAGCCGAACCACTATAAAAACTGTTGTCTTTTCTGCTTTCTCTGTGACTTTTCTACTTGTTTTAGGTTCCCGTGTTCACGGGTGGTGCTTTCGCTCAACTTCAATCTTCACCAGGGTGTTAGCGTCTGATTTTTACGTTAACATTTTTGGTGCTTTCACTGAGAACCCAACTCAGGAAACTTCCACTATTGCTCCGCGAAGGATTGTTGAAAGGATTTCTTTTAAAACCAGAAGTTTATTGGAAATAATGGCTCCTGGGAGAAAACGAAGTTCTGTAAGATCCGACAATGTTCAAGAGAATACTGCTACCTCTCCTCCTTCAAGTCAAGCAGCTCCAACTGTTGGAGTTACGCGAGCAGAATTGGACGCCATAGTTTTGGGATTGAATCAGTAATTGAATGCTCAGAATGCGCAGTTGGAAGCCCAGAATGCCCTAATCTTGAGTAAATTGAATGATTTACTTGGGGCAAACCGTCAACCGAGTAATAATGATGGGAACCCTACTGTGGGAGTTCATGATGTTGAAGGGAACATTTCTCAAAGAGCCGCAGACCCTGTAGAAAGGACTCCTCCTCAAGCTGGAGGATCAGGGCCGCAGTCGACCCTCCGTGAACGATTGTCACGGCGGAATTCAGAGAGAGTGGCTGATGTGTGCCCTCCAGAGCCTCTAAATGATGAAGAGTATTTTTCGGGCATGGTTCGTCAAATCATGAAGGAAAATATGCGAAGAGATGAAGATGAGAAAGAGTGGGGTTTTTCTCTAAGCAAAACTCCATTTACTGAAAGGATCTTGAAGGCAGAGTTCCCAAGGAAATTCGTTCCCCCTACTATTCCGGCTTACAAGGGGACGAGTGATCCTAACGAGTTTCTGTATAAGTACGACTGGCATATGACTGGTACCAGGGCGTCTGATGAAATTAAATGTCGATATTTCCCGGTATATCTCGAATGTGTGGCTCTATTGTGGTTTACAAAGCTGCCAGTCAGGTCCATCGATCAGTTCTCCGATTTGACCAGGAAATTCAAGGAGCAATTTCGATTGTATGCGTCTAAAGCAAAGGATATGATGTCACTGTCAAGTCTAGAGAAAAATCCAGGAGAATCTATCAGATCATTTTTAAATCGTTTTAACATAGCATTGGCTGAGGTAGATAATGCTGAGCCACGCATGGTCCTAACATACTTGATGAGGGCAATTGACAAGTCAAGCGAATTTGGAAAGTGGTTGAAAATGAAAGAACCAAACTCGCTCGACAAATTCTACAAGAAAGCGGATGAATTCATGCGCTTGGAGAGCCTCCAAACACCGGCTAAGGTGGTATCAGCGGAAGCCGGGCACAATGGTGCTGCTTCGAACAAGAAAGAACCTAACACTCATAAAAGGGGAAATGATGGTGGAAAGAAACAGGGAGACGCTAAGAAAGACCGTTCTTTCAATTTCACACCCTTGACCAATACCCCTGAAAACATCTTCTTTGCAACCAAAGATGATGTCAATTATCCGACACCACCTAAAATGAGAGTTGCGATTAAAATGGAAAAAAGTGGAAGGTTCTGCCGGTTCCACCACCAGCCCGGCCATGACACCAACGAATGCCGTCAGTTGAAAGAGGTAATTGAACAACTCTTAAAGGAAAACAAACTTCAACGGTATGTGAAAAGGAACAGGAATGCCCCAGCTTCGTCAACTCAAGGACAACAAGTTCCCACTCACCGTCCTGCCTCAAGTGAGAAGGCCGTAGAGCATGAATCGGAAAGGCCTGTCATCAATATAATAACTGCAGGATCTCACCCAGCAGGCAAAAACTGGGGCGAGATGGAAAGGTATGCCCGGGCCTTGAGGCATGTACCAGCTGAAGAGAATGTTTTTGTTTTACAGAATGATGCGCCTTTAAAGCAACAAAAGACTTCCACGGATGATATTGTGTTCAGTGCCAGGGATTCTTTGGGTATCGAGGCTCCGACCATAGATCCTTTGGTCATATCCGCTGGTATTGGGCCGGCAACTGTGAGAAGAGTTATAGTTGATTGTGGAGCTTCATGCAACATCCTCTTCAAGAAGACCTTCGATCAAATGAAAATTCCAATGGCTGACGTTCAAGCTTCGTCACTTAAGATTGCCGGGTTTGCTGGAGAACCCAAACAGCCGATTGGGACCATAGATTTGTTTGTAGAACTTGGAAAAGGATTGAGGAAGGTGGCTCGAAAGCAAACCTTTATAATTGTTGAAGAAGTCTCTGCCTACAATGCCTTTTTAGGTCGACCAACTCTTGCTACGTTCAAAGCTGTTCTTGCCCCATGGTGTCTGACTCTAAAATTCCCCACAGATAACGGAGTTGGTGTGATTAAGGGAGACCAAGATGCGGGGCGAGAATGTTACTTTGCAGAGTTGCGAGAATCAAGGAAAAGGGAAATTGGAAAAGGTGCGGCGGCTCTAATCCGCATCAAAGAACCAACCTTGTAGCAATTACAGGGTGGACCCTGCACTGGCGAATGTAGTGGCGCACGAAGCGAGATGGATCCAAGGAAAGCCAGTGCAGGGGAGAATAGGGGAGTACCGGTAGAGGTAACAGTGCTGGTGCCCGTTGATCCAAAGGACCCAAACAAAGTGCTTAATGTGGGTTCACAACTCAACACAACAGTTCAGAATGTTCTGATTTCATTTTTGAAGGCTAATTTGGATGTATTCGCTTGGACTCATGCTGACATATGCGGAATATCCCCAGAGATTGCAGTACGCACTCTGAACATTGATCCAAAGTTTACACCTGTGAAACAGAAGAGAAGAACCCAGGGTCCTGAGAGAACGGCAGCATTAAAAGAAGAAGTGGATCGGCTCATGGAGAACGGTTTTATCAGAGAATCTACTTATCCAAATTGGGTATCAAATCCAGTGCTGGTTAAAAAGCTAACGGAAAGTGGAGAGTGTGCATTGACTTTTCAGATCTGAACAAAGCCTGCCCCAAAGACTGTTTCCCGCTGCCCAGGATCGATCAGTTGGTGGATGGGACGGCAGGGCATGAATTGTTATCTTTTATGGATGCATACTCCGGATATAACTAGATTATGATGCATGAGCCAGATCAAGAGGATACAAGCTTCATCACCGATGTTGGACTCTACTGCTACAAGGTCATGCCCTTCGGACTCAAGAATGCAGGGGCAACTTACCAAAGGCTTGTTAATGCCATGTTTAAACCGCAGATTGGCAAGACAATGGAAGTTTATGTTGATGATATGCTAGTAAAGTCTAAGAAAGCAGTGGACCACATGGATCACTTGGCAGAGATGTTTGCAGTACTCCGTAAGTACAGAATGAAGCTTAATCCCCTGAAGTGTTCATTTGGAGTGGAGTCCGGAAAGTTTTTGGGTTTCATTGTGAGCGCTAGGGGCATTGAAGCTAATCCAGCTCAGATCACTGCCCTGAGAGAGGTCAAGGCTCCTAGAACGAAGAAGGAATTGCAAAGTCTCAATGGAAAGGTTGCTGCTTTGAGTCGGTTCATTTCCAAAGCTACTGACAAATGCATTCCATTCTTTGATGCTCTGAAGAAAGGAAGAAAAAACTTTGAGTGGAATCCTGAATGTCAGAAAGCATTTGATGAGTTGGTTCGTCATATGGAAGTGCCTCCGATACTTTCAAAGCTTGACAGTGGTGAAGATCTCTTCATATATTTGGCAATTTCGTCTCATGCTCTCAGTGCAGTGTTGGTACGTGAAGGCGCAAGGATTCAACGCCCAGTCTATTATATCGGCAAAAGATTCACTGGGGCAGAGATGAACTACTCAAGATTAGAAAAGCTCGCCTATTGTTTGTTGATCGCATCAAGAAAATTGAGGCCGTATTTCCAAGCTCATCCCATCAAAGTCCTCATTGATCAACCTCTAAAGCAAGTCCTATTCCGTCCTGAGACTTCGGGCCATCTTTTGAAATGGAATATTGAACTCAGCCAATATGACATCACTTATCATCCCCGAAAAGCAATCAATGGACAAGCTTTGGCAGATTTCATCGCAGAATGTACGGATAAGGGTGATAGTGAGGAAGAAGTCACTGATAGCGTCCCAATCCAATGGAAATTGTATGTCGATGGCGCAAGGAATGATTATTGTTTCGGAGCAGGGGTTGTCCTTGAAACCCCAGAAGGGCGATCGTTATGTTATGCGCTAAGACTAGAATTCCCTTCGACAAACAATGAAGCTGAATATGAAGCCCTCATCGCTGGTTTAAGGATTGCTAAAGAACTAAAGATCAAGGCATTGCAGATCTTCAGTGATTCTCAACTTATTGTTTGCCAAGTCAAGAAGGAATTTCAAGCTAAAGGAGGGAATCTACCCTCCTATTTATCAAAAGCCTGGGAGCTCCTTCAAGGTTTCGACCGCTATTCAATAAACCATATACCCCGAGAAGAGAACATGAAGGCGGATTCTCTCGCAAAGTATTCGAGTACTGGTGAAGCTCAACTATTGGGATTAGTTCCCGTCGAAGTCTTGTCAGCTCCAAGCACAGATGAAATGGATGTTGATTGGATTATGAATGTATCCCAAGAACAAGAATCATGGATGACTCCGAAACTTGAATATCTACTCAATGGTTCTTTGCCAGAAAGTTCAAAAGAACGGCAGAAGCTGATGAGGAAAGCCTCCAGATATATAGTTCAAGATGGTCGTTTGTACAGACGAGGATTTTCAATGCCATTACTCCGATGTGTGACAAAGGAAGAAGCTAAGACAATTCTGACTGAAGTACACGGAGGGGAATGTGGGGATCATACAGGTGGTCAAACTTTAGCAAAGAAAATCCTCCGTTATGGATACTTTTGGCCAGAAATTAATCATGATGCTGCTGACTATTCCCGAAAGTGTGATAAATGCCAGAGATTCGCTAAAATTCCTAGAGCACCTTCCACTGAGCTAACGCAAATGGTCAGTCCACGGCCATTTTCCATCTGGGGAATAGATCTCGTTGGGCCTTTGCCGACTACCAAATCGGGGATTAAATATGCTATCGTTGTTGTTGATTACTTCACTAAATGGGCTGAAGCCGAACCATTGGCTACTATTACCTCTAAGAAAATGATAAGTTTTGTGACTAAAAATATCATTTGCAGGTATGGTGTGCCTCAGAAGATAATCACGGACAATGGTACTCAGTTTGAAAGTGAGCAGTTCCAAGATTTCTGCAAACGATTCAAGATCCAAAAAAGCTTCTCAGCAGTGGCTCATCCGCAGGCAAACGGGCAAGTGGAAGCAGTAAACAAAATCATCAAATCAACCATCAAAAAGCAGCTGGAAAAAGCAAAAGGTGGTTGGGTCGATAAGTTACCGCTTGCACTATGGGCATACAGAGCCACCCACAAAACTGCGACTGGGCATACTCCATTTTCATTGGCATACGGATCAGAAGCGATGATTCCAGTGGAAACTGAAGTCCCCTCACACAGAAGGATCCATTTTGATCAAAATGAGAATGAAAAATTTCAATTAGAAGCACTTGACCTCCTCGATGAAAGAAGAGAAGAGGCTAGACTTAGAATTGTAGCTCACCAGCAAAGAATAGCCAGACACTTCAATTCCAAAATTCGTTAGCGCAGCTTTGAAGTTGGGGACCTAGTCCTGAAGAGAATTATGACAGCCATAGGTGTGTTTGGGCCAAACTGGAAAGGGCCGTATGTTATAGGCATGAAGCTTCTTGACGGCACATTCAAACTTACAACTGTCGAAGGAGAACCAATCCCAAGAGCTTGGAACAACAATCATTTGTGTCCATATTTTACTTAAAAGCTTTGCTGAAATGTTGTAAAAGAATTATGAATATATGATTCTTGTATTGAAAGCAATTGTAAAGCAAGTAAATAATGAAAAGCTATAAAGTGGATGTAGGCCCAGCTTTTGGCCGAACCACTATAAATCTTGTGTTCTCTACTATTATAAACTGCTTTGTTTTATTTCGACATATAAAATACGTTAATTGTGTTACTAAAATGTCGATTTAATAATGCAGGCCATAAAAACAAAGCTTACCCGTCACAAGACCAAGTGATCTCCGACATCACCCAGCAAGCAAATGCTAAACCATTCAAAATTTCCATACTCAAATCCTACAAAAGAAGTGCTTCGAACAAAAGTTAGCGATGTGGATGGAAGTGGACCATATCTAACTAACTGCAAATGTTTGAACAAACAAACAACCAGTTAAATAGCCTGTGTCTACCACCACCAACTCGCTTAACTATGAAGTATATTTCTTTGGATAAGGAAAATTATTGGCAACTAAAAAGGGATGACACTTGCAAAAGATAACGGGGATCGCCGACATGAATAGATGGCAAAGAGACATGGGCGAGCAAGCATCAATCAGCAAAAGACCTCTTCGGAGGCACAAGCCCTCTTCGGAGGCACAACTCTTCGGAGGATAAAGACCTCGAGCGGGCTAAACCAGAAAAAGAGAGATCTTTCTCGATACAAAGTTGCGGACTGATCGGTTGATACACTCCCGTGAATCCGTCCAACCGAGAGAAAGAAACTCGAAACTTCCGGGCAAAAGCCCTACTCAGAGGCACACGTTTCACCGAGATTGAAATAAAACTTCCAAGTGTTGAAACGTGAAAAGCCCTCTTCGGAGGCCCATTTCACCACAGTTGAAATGCTAAAGACCTCGAGCGGGCTAAACCAGAAAAAAGAGATCTTTCTCGATACAAAGTTGCGGACTGATCGGTCGATACACTCCCGTGAATCCGTCCAACTGAGAGAAAGAAACTCTAAACTTCCAGGCAAAAACCCTACTCAGAGGCACACATTTCACCATGATCGGTGATACACTCCCGTGAGACGAAATGTGAAAAGCCCTCTTCGGAGGCCTGCTTCCCAACGAACAGGGAAAAATAAAAGCCTCTCCCAAGGGGTAGAAACAAAAGACCTCTTCCCAGAGGCACAATCAAACAAAAAGAACCCTTCCCAGGGGCACAATCAAACAAAAAACCTCTTCCCAGAGGTGCAATCAAACAGAAATACCTCTTCGGAGGCACACGTTTCACTGAGATTGAAATAAAACTTCCAAGTGTTGAAACGTGGAAAGCCCTCCTCGGAGGCACAACTCTTCGGAGGCACACGTTTCACCGAGATTGAAATAAAACTTACAAGTGTTGAAACGTGAAAAAGCTCTCCTCAGAGGTACAACTTTTCAAAGAAGCATTTCACCAGAAATGCAAAGCAAAGATCAAAAGCCCTCCACCGAGGCGCAATAAAAAAAAACCCTCTTCAAAGGCGCACTTCAGCTTTCAAAGGAAGACTGGTTCTCCTATTCTTGAAAACACCCTTCCTCGAAAAGAAGTTAAAGTGCCCTTCAGAGCCCCGCTTTACCACATAGGAGAATTCACTTGGTAAAAATATGTGTATGCACAAAAGAAAAAGTGACATCTTCGAAGGATGAAACATAGAAACTCATATGGAATGAGCTGTACTCTATTTTAAGCAGAATAGTATTCCTCCAAGTATGGAATAGTTATTCTCCAGAAAATAAGAGTACAAGTCCCCTCAAAATATAGAATATTGCAACGAGCTTATGGTATAGGGGCAACATGGTATAGCTACATTGGTAAAAATTACGCTCGAACAACATACCACAAGCTCACTGCAATATCATATAAAGAAACTTATACAAAAATGAATAGTAAATGCATTCTCAAATACAGACAGAAGTTTGTACAAACAAAAAGAATCATTTTATTCAATACTGTCAAAATTTTATACAGGTACAGATTTCAAAATAAAAAGAAAAGCGGAGGTCGGTACCCGCACAATCTCCGGCCAGTACATGCAAAAAGCAAAAAGTAAAAAAATCGAAGCAGGACCCCTTACTTCTTCTTGCCACCACCCTTAGAGCCTTCACCTGACCTAATAGGCAGCTTTTCAGGACGGCTTAGGAGAGTCGGGGATGAAGGAGAAGGGTTACTGCCGGATCAACTTTCGCTTCCTCTTCAGAAACAAGAATGTCTTTCCTTCTCTTCTTGGAAGTGACACGCTTCCTCCTCCTCCTTGAAGAAGACTCACTTCCCGGAGTAACAAGAGCAAATAATTTTATGTTATCAGAAGTGGTTCGCTACGGAGACTCGTTGCCTTCTCCAAACCCTTCCCCCCCATGTTCTTGAGAAGCAATAGGATCATCTAAGCCATGAAGAGCTTCTATTTGCTCCTCTTGCGACCCGGGTTGAGAGGCGGACGGAGGAGTGACCTGGAGAACCGAAGGAGGAATAATTGGAGGAGGGGAAGTTTGAACAATGCTCGATGCTTTCTCTACAGAAGAAAAGAAGTTAAAGTCAGTAAAGAGAGGAGATAAAGGCTCGCTGAGGTTCAGGAAATAGTCAAGAAGCTCATCAAAATCGTAAGAAACAAATGAGCAGTCTACTTGGGCAAGATTAACAGTAGAGTTACCTGGAGAAGTCGGCTTCCTGATATCAACCTCATAAGCCTGTGCTTCGGCGCTCTCTTCGCCTTCATCTCCACCCTGTGTGCTTATGATCTCGGTTGTAACTTTAACAGGGGATGGAGAATGAGAACTGGAGCCGATAATGTCGATTTCGGCCGAAGGAGAAGGCTGAACTGGAGCAGTTGAGATAGTTTTTCCTAAATGTTCCCCTACTGCCATTTCGGCTCTTAATTTCGCAAGCTGTTCTTTTCCTTGGTAAGAGCAGCGCGAGCTCCGTCATCTAAATAATGTCCCTCAAGCTCTGATTCAACATAGCCAGCACCTTTAGCACCAAGCATATCAAGTGCGGCCTCCCACACTTCAGCCAAAGTAATTTCATACTTGGGACCTAGAAAGGCGAGACTACCGCGCCCCAAGACGCTATGCAGGTAGAAGTCAAACAATGTCGAGCTGATGCTGGTCTTCATTGCCTCATGAGATTCTTCAGCTGCAATTTTACCGGCAACGGCCTCATCACGCTCTCTTTCAGCCTTGGAGAGTTGAAGCTTTAGCATTTGAATTTCCGCCTCCTGAGAGTTGACTTTCTCCCGTAACTCTGTAACCTCAGCGCGATACCTTCCCGCTGTTTTCTGCTCAGTTTCAAGTTGTGCCTCGGCATGTCGCTGAGCGGCGTGAGCATCGCGAACTTGTTTTTGAAGTACTTCTTCTTTTTGAGTATATGAGGTAGAAGAAGTAGCAAGCTCTTGTTTAAGTTCCTCAACTTTCGCTTCAAGCTCTTCATTATAAGTAGTGATGCTCCTCATCTCGGTATCATTCTGCTCAAGAACCTTCTACCATTCAGCTTTGTCATTTTCCATAGTAAGCATGGCCTCGAGATTTGCACGGTTTACCCTTTGAAGCTCATCAACAAGCTTTTGCCAGTTCGACATTCTTTCAATATCAAGCCTGACGGCATCGAGATTTCGCAGCATGGCAGGCTTGTCAATTGGAACTAAATCGAGATCGAAGCGGACCCCCTTCAAGCACCATTGAGGAAACCGGCTTTGCAAAGTGGCTGGACCTGGTCCAATTTGAAATTTAGGCCTATTAACTATTGCCTGAATGTCTGTCTTCCCGAGAGCAGGAGAGCCAGAAGGGATGTCGAGTGAAACGGGGGCAGTGGCCTTTTCAGGAGTTGTAGATGCATGCTTCTCACCGTGCCAGGCACGCTTGCTTGGGTCCTCAACCATGTGGCTTTTTCCCCGATCATCATGTGACTTTCTCTTGTGAGAATCGTCACCTCTCTGAGAAGAATCATGGTGCTCCTCCCTTTCTTTTCCCTCATAATGCTCTTCTTGAGCCCTCCTCTCTTGAGCCTTTCGGGCGGCTCTCTCTTCATCGGTTTCTCGGTGAACGGGAAGGTAGCGCCCATAATCATATTGACTACGCCTCCGGTAGCGCTGAAAGTCGTCATAGTAAGAGCTGCTGCGTCCCATCGGAGAATCTGAAATAAAAAAAAGATAAGCCTTAAAAGTCTTCAGAGAAAAGAAGTGTAACTATAGAATCTTCAAAGTACAAAGAGTTAGGAGCATAAAAGTGCCGAAGGATTCTAAATGTGTGTGATGTGCAAACTACGCGCATCAAACTACGAACCACTCTTTGACTGCGGAGTAATCGTGGGGGTAGTAGTTAACATCAACTCTTGAGTTGACGGAGCTTGTTGCAAAGAAGAAGTCGCTTCCACTACTGAAGAAAAAACCCTAGTGGTGACAGGGTCGTCTTTAAAAATCTCCTGTGAGGTGGCAAAGAGGTCGCTCAACCCTTCGAAAGTGTCGTTCCCGCTCTGCCTGACAGGGCTTGTTTTCCCGGCTTCTTCGCCAGACTTCTGTGAACGTTGGGGAGATCCCTGAGGCTCTTCTTCCTCGATAACTGGGGCAAGTGTGAATTTGCCAAACGACCCCGCAACATCAACAGTAGTAGAGCACTTCACCAGAGAAGCCTCGGAGGCAGGTTCTTTTGGTATGGGTTCGTCAGAAGAAACTGGGGCATCTAATGCTTTAGGTGGGGAGTCTGGAACCTCATAGGGGTGTGTGGAGCGAGAAGGGTGAAGAAGTCCGAAATGGTAAAGGAATTCGTCATTCAACAAAAATTTCATATCCCGCTCTTCAACCGGTACAACTACGAGCCTCTCCAGAGTTGGCTTGTGGCTGGGATCTCTAGAAGGAGGGGAAAGCGCTGAAATGAAAAAATGAAGTTAACACTTGGCAATTCGGACTTCACAAAACTCAAAGTATAGAAGAAGTAGAGGTAGATGATCTTACTTCCTTCCCTCCACACATCATAAAACCCCGGGGGGGCAGCGGACAAAGAAGAATTGAGTTAAGAACCCATGGGCAGTGTCAGGGAGCCAACGATCAATTTACGATTTCGGGCGCTTCTCACGACGGTGATAGAAGGACGATCCTTAGTCCTAGTAAAGGATCATAGGAAGCAAATCTCGTCAAAACTTGGAAGTCGGTCAAATGTTCTCCTAAATAGCACGCACAACCCCATCAGAATGGCATAGCCATTGGGGTGTAGCTGGAATGGGGAGATAGCTAGTCGACGAAGAAGATTCTGGAGAAAGTTGTTGAAAGGGGGAATGGCCCCGCTTAGGCACATTTGCCGGTTAACCGCTACAAAGCCAGTATGCGCCACATCAGCAGTGTCACTTTTCTCAGGAAAAATGGCATCTGCTTCAGCAATGCCAAACTGACCACACAACTGACGAAAAGCTTTGTACGATAAGGTGGTAGGGGCTCTTTCTGGAGGATTGACTAATGGAGCTGGAATAAGAGTGGCCTCTCCAGCCTGGGCTGTTATATCTTCTTGCTGAGAAGTCATTCTACACAAGCAACTGGATATTCAAATATGAAGGTGCACGTTTCCTAAAATGTGTGAAGTGTTGTGTAAAATCGACAAAGCAATAAGCGAATAAAACTGGAATGAAAACTAGCAAGCATTTTTCAGTTATGAAGTCCAGGGTTCGTTGTTTTAAAATATGAAAGAGAAATGTAGATGCAAACAAATCAGTTCAAGATAGCAATGCTTTGCATTAATATTTCACTTTAGTTGATTGGTTCACACCATTTCATACAGTATGTTTAAGTTGATTACTCTATGTTGACTAATCTGTCATTTGATATGGGCAGTCAGTGGCAGTATATTCGTCCCAATTTTCTGTAAATAATGTATTGAACAGATTATTAGTTAACACAAGTCAAAAGTGATCTGCGAAAGAATGCACTCAAGTTCAAGCAACAATTCAAAGTTCAAGCAAAGCTTAAAAGTACAAGTGCTAACTCGCCAACGACTTAAGAAATTTTTTCTACCGGTTAGGTTGATTCGTTGGTTCTCTGGCTAACTCGTCCGCGACCTAAGTCATTAGGTTAAGTTAGGTCGTGTCAATCTTGAGTTATTGGAACTTTAAGTCGGTTTCTCTCTAAGTAGTAAGTCGTGGAAGATAAAGGAAACTTTAATGCAAAGCAACAAGAAACTCTCAAGTCCTAACTCGGCCACGACTCTTGGCTTAAATCGTAAGGAATGTTAAGACGGTTCATAATTAAGTCGCTAAAGTTGCTGGATCACGCAGAGGTGCCAAATTATATCTAAGGCGATATTCCACTCTCTTTAGTAAACATACCCTCTTACTCCTAACCCGTTAACCTTCTAACCCGTTAACCGTCTAACTCCTAACCCGTTTAACTCCTAATCCGTTACTCACAATGGATAACCCTAGTTCTACCACACTACTAGATCGCCTCAAATCATGAATCATTGCAAGATAGATCGAACCGCCTGCCTTAAGTCCACCAGTATAACAATATTCGCGAGGGTCAAAGGGGAAAATCGGAGACAAAGATCGACGATGATCGGCAATTGGAAAAGAGGCAAAATCTCTTACGCAGTGTGACGATGAAGATTGTAGGAACTTGATTGGTTGCGAGGTAAACTGGTTGGATCTGTTTCTGAAAGCTTCAAAGGTCAGTAATGGCGGAAGAAAACACGGAAACAAGTAGGTGAAGAAGAAGCGACCTAAGCCTTTTATATCTCGAGGCAGAGGAATTTGAGCCGGCACACGAGTTAAGATAAGTCGAAGCACACGACCTACGACCTAGGAGTGTACTTCGAGGGGCAAATGTTAAACCTCAATTTCCTATGACTCAAAAACTGCATGACTCAAACAGATTACGTGACTTAACAAGTCAAGGATTGGCTGACTTAAAGGAGTCAACGACTTAAGGAAGTGGACGGTCTACGACTCAAGTTATGGACGACCTAACGGTTTAGCAAGTTGAAGGACTTGGTGACTTACGACATAGAGAAATCTGTGACTTAGCGGTTTAAAAGAGAAGGGATGCTTCACGACCTAAGGCAACCACGACTTAAGGTTTCTACGACTTAAGGGGGTATACAGTTTACGACTTAAGGAAGCCCACGACTCAAGGACAGGAAGACTTAACGGTTCAAGAGAGAACACGACTTAAGAAGGAAATGAGTTAACGACTTAAGGCTATCTGCGACCTAGCATGTGTCGTGAGCGACTTAAGCAAATGAGGCGCTGCTCCCTACTTAGCACAGTGACCTCTTAACTCGTACACGATTCAGGACTTGGGTTATTATCTGAAGGGAACAAGCTTTTCAGTTAACTCGTACACGGCTCACGACCTAGCTTGAGTCGTCCATGACCTAAAGCTACTGGGTGAAGGTTCAATGCCGCATCAAGAGGACCAGTTGACTCATTTGCGACTTAGATGTTGACTCGTGGGCGACTTAGGACTTGTACAAATGAACTTTTGTGAGACCATGAGGCTGAGCCAGATAAGTCGGCCACGACCTACCATAAGTCAATGACGACTTACGACTCAAGAGGAAAATTTCCCTATAAATACCAACCCACCTCAAGCATGAAGGGGACTTTTGGCCAATCTCTTTAGGCGCCGATACTCTGTTGAATTCTCGACTCACTCGACACTTCAAGTTCGAAAGGCATCTCAACTAACTTCGAGAGGGAATCTAACGCAATCTACATGGATTCAAAGAATTCTTCTGCATCAAAGTTCTAGTTGTTTATCTCATCAGAATTGTAATTGAAGATTGTTGTAAAGTTGTAATTGATTCAGCAATAAAGAGAATCAAAGTGGACGTAGGCTTACCCTAAGCCGAACCACTATAAAAACTGTTGTCTTTTCTGCTTTCTCTGTGACTTTTCTACTTGTTTTAGGTTCCCGTGTTCATGGGTGGTGCTTTCGCTCAACTTCAATCTTCACCGGGGTGTTAGCGTCTGATTTTTACGTTAACAACTTTGTTTACTCAAAATCAAATATTCAAATTTGATTACTCCTTTCAATATAATTTCATTCAAATCCGTACGATGTACACATATCATCCGTACGCTATACCAATCTGATCGCTCACTCGACCACACAATTTCACCTCCGAACTAGTATCATCCACCTGACTTCCTAATGCGGACACGGATCTGGTTTCTTGATTAGAAACCGTCATTCTCCTTGCATAGTCATAACTATGATAGAGAATATCCAAAACCAATCAACAATCCATATCCAAGTTCGCCGTCGAAAATCGAGTGAAAAATCCCAACTCGGATCGACATACTATCTCGAAATTCTATGCTCGAATCTGGATCAAATCATTATGCGAATAGAATAACATACGTACACCCTACGTATTTATCTTTATTGGTTATTAGCCAAATCAATTCCATTTCTATTACATTCACTCTGATTTTCATTCACTTACTCACAATTGCTTCAATCCATTTGGATTATCACCTCTATTCTTATCTCGATTGGGTATTTAACCATTAACAGTTTGAACTCCGACCAGTTTATTTAGAAAATAGCTTGAAAATTTTAAAAATAGATAAGTAGTTGGAAAATAATTACTAGTTTGTAAAATAGGTGTAAAATAGTTATAAATTAGTTAAAATAATTATAGAAATTTTAGATAATTGCAAAATAATAGTAAGATAATAATTAGTTTTGTAAAATAGTTGGAATATAGTAATTAGTTTACAAAACAGTTCGAAAATCATCAAACGGTTTCAAAAATAATTATAAAACAAGTATAAGATAGTTTGGCTTTTAAAAGAAAGGTTGTATATATAATAAATAGCTTGGAAAAATAGGTTTATATTAAAACAATTTATATTAAAAATAGTTCAGAGTCAAAACTGCTCACTTCCCAATTAAATTGACCCAATTCCAATTTTAAATAACTTCAATTTCCATTGAAATTGATTCAACCCCAATTCATGTTGAATTAACTTCAGTTTCTTTCCAAATTTAACTTTATTCAACCTTGATCTCAAATTCTAATAATTCAAATAAATTTCAATTGAACTAGTTCCAATTTCAATTCATTTCAACTCCAGCTTGAATTAATCCCAATTTCAAACTCCATTTCCAAATCAAGTTGAATTATTCTTGATTTCCTCCTAAATTCAATTCAAATTCCATTTAAATTTAAAACTATTCAACTTTAATTACAATTCCAAATTATTCAAATCAATTCGGACTAATTTCAAATTGAACCCACTTCAATTTCAAATCAATCCAATTCAAATTTTCCATTTGAATTTTATACTTATACATCTTCAATCACAATTCTAATTAATTCAAATCAAATTTAATTTGAACTAATTCAATTCAAATTTCAAATTTAAACCATCCCGAATTATATAAATTCGAGTTAATTTTTTTTAAATGTTGATTTAATCCTTTAAATCAAATCAACTTATACCTTTAAACCGTTTAATTCTGAATCCAAATTCCATTTTTATCCTATTTAAAAGTTCAAATAATAATTCAAATCATTTTTTTAAACAACTAAATCTTTGAAATTCAATTTATCATCAAATTTCAATTTTGAAACCAAACCTTTGACGTTTAATCTTAAACATTCAAAATTAAAGTCCAAAATGATTCCATTTTATCTTAATAATGGATATATTACCATACCCCATTTCTTTAAACAAATCCAATTCACGGTTTTAAAGATCATTAATAATAATAGGATAACATTGTCCAATTTCGGATCTCAAACCCAATTTGAGATCACTCAAACTCTCAATCTCAATCAACTATATAACTTCCCAAGTTAAATCTTAATTTCATCATAAAATTTCCAAATCAGGTTGATCATTCCAACTTATTTAACTTTTTCCCACGTTAAACTCAATTCTCTTAATCTAGTCAACCTTACCCAATTTGAACTTCCATTTCAAATTTTAAACTTTTCATAAATAATCTTCCCACTTATTAAGTTCAAAAACTTATCACTTTGGATATCATATCTCATTCCAAATTTAAAACTCAATATTTAGAGTTTATTTTTAATTATCCTTGATATCATGTATATCCATACATATATACATATTTATTTCTTGGCCCTCCCAGCCATGTTTTAAAATTTTAAACCACCTTTGGTTTTAATTCAAAGAAAATTCTTTTAAAGTTTACAAACAACTTCTTGTTCGAAAATAAGATTGCATTCAAAATAGTTCGAATAATATTATTTCCTTTAACACTTTGAAAACAATTTCAAATGTTTAGATTTAGAATTCAGAACTTCATAGTTGGAAACCCACTTTAATTTACATCCTTTCAAATTTACAAGTTATTCTCTTTTTAAATGGTTACTTCCTTAAAACATTTTATCGTTTATTTGAAAACAATCAACCCATTATTAAACACAATAACCATTCTATTTCTCCGGTTTGTAACCAATTATGGTTCATCTTATTTAGAAATTCTTTCCCAACTTCAAGATTAAATTTTAGTTTGAATCCATTTCAAACTTATCTTTATTTAATTTCAATTTGGTTGTAATTCTATTACCACTTAATTTAATTCCAATATTTAACATCCAATTACCTTAATATTTATTAGAAAGATATATTGCTTTATATATCAAAATATATTCTTATATAAAATCATTTAAAATCTTTATATAAGAAAATAACAAGTACGCTCATATATATATACACACACACACTCAACTCATCCAAGGGTATCACTTACCCTTATCCTTAACGAGTAATTCCACCAGAGCCAAGGTTCTCGCTTAACCTTGCTCTGATACCAAATGTAACGACCTAGAATTTTCGATCCCGAAAACTCCAGATAGTTATGAAAAAGAAGAAAGAGATAGAAGAAAAAGAAGAAAACAGAAACTCCAAAAAACACAGATTCTCACATTCGCAGCGGATCCACATATAATATTAAATAAATAACAGTTATACAAAGGAAAACTGTACTGGTCAAATTACACTTGAATATATCAGTGTTACAATATTTACACAACACTGAGCAGTTTAAGTCAACATGCCCCAGATAAGCTACAATAAAGCACAACGGAATACTCTACACACGTTCCTGCCATCCAGCTCGTCTCCTGAGCTCCAGAACGTCCTTACCTGAAAAATCTGTAATACTCGGTCTGACTCGAGCATTACATCAAAGTAACACCTGGGTCAGGCTGGAAACTAGCGTGAGTAAACTCCTGAACAAAAATTTCAAAAGCATAGAACTTATATAAAACCTGGGGTAACTCGTAACATTTTACAATTTACAATTTTCAAAAGACCACTTATTTCACACATCAATTTCTAAGTACCAAAAATTAGATTAATTAGTCCAATTCACTTAAATCATTTCATACCAACCCATTGATTTCACATATCAATTTATAAAGAATCGAAGTGGTTCCGGGTATTAAATAATACCCGACTCCGGTCTCTTTGAACCCAATGTCATCTGATCCCACGTTATTCAAGTGAATATAATTCAGTTTTAATTACAAGATAGCAATTCATGATCGTCAGATAATCCACATTATCACTGTCCACCCAAATCATATCACATAGCATCACGATCACATACCAGGAATAACAAATAATCCAAGTATTCAAATATCATTCAATCATCCATATATGAGCAAGGATTAATTAATCGTACTACCTCTAATGAATTAAAAATGAATCAAATTAATTACTTCCATTTTAATTTATTTAAATTAAATTAAATTAATCACTTTCATCACATAAATCTTGCTTACATAATCATTGATTAATTTCAAATCAATTAATTAATCACCATCTAATATCCATATTAATTCATCTTTCTTGATTAATTATTCTTTAATTATATTCAAGTAATTAACCTTTAATTAATTTTACAAATTAATTGTTCTTAATCTAATACAGTGATTAACCCTTTAATCACATCATAATTAATTAACTATAAGTAAATACATTCATTCTTAACTAATTTCATTAATTAATTATTCAATAATCACTTATTATTGATTTATCTATCTTAGTTAATCGACCCTTAATTATATCATTAATTATATTAATTAATGATTTCTTAGTTACTGTTTAATTAATTAACTCAATTAAATTAATTACATTTAGTGATTAATCTCTATTTAACCCATATTTATTTTCCACTCTTAATTAACCTCATCCAATAATTTTTCCATTAATTACTTCGCTAAGTAATTACACTTCATTAATTACATTCAGTGATACGCTTTAACAAATCATTTAGTGATTATATTAATTAATTACACTAATTAAATCAGTAACCTTTGATTAGTTTAAGTAAACATCATTAATAAATCACCCTTTAGAGATAAATCATTAATTATCCACCTTACTTATTAAACAATTATATCTAAGCTTCAGTAATTACCACTAATTAATATATTAGGTGATTAATACTTAATTAATTATATCCATAAATCAACCTTTAAAATTTATTTTACAAATTCAATTAACCTTTAATTACATAAATTGACCATCCTATACATTAAATAATTTTATATTTAAGTTCACCTTAAAACAACAACTTGAATTACATTTCAAATTTTGGAAATTCGTTTAAAGAAAAAACTTGCTCATTCCTTGTTTTAAAAACCTGGTTTATAAATTCATTGAAACATACCCACCATGATATGCTTTAAAACTTTTTACTTAGCTTATCAAAAACCTTGGCCCAACACAGAAATTCCCGTTTCAAACAAGGCCATAACCCGATCAAAGCCTGAGCAACCACTCGAACACAACACAATACAAACTGCTTCGAGTAACCCACGCAACTACTCGAGATCAAACACGAGAAATCACATAAAGTACTCCGGGTCAACCCCTTCTTCGCCAACAAACTTCTCAGGTGCATAAAAACATGCACGTTCACCTACACCGATGAACCTCGGTACCCTGACCGTCGACGATGATCTCGACACTTCACTGGCGATCTACGGAACCCCTCTCGATCAACCATCACACATGATTCACACGAGAATTGAAATCGACCTCAACCCACATGACCTGAAATCGTACATCATTGGAAATTAGACCGCCCCTGACGATCCAGACCTTGAGACGCCACGCCAGCCTCACCATTGCTCTGCCGCGCCTTCCAGCACCCATGACACACCTCGCGATCGACTCTGATCGCTTCACATTGCCGCGAAGACCATCTGAACCCAGACGTCACACACCGGGTATAAAATCCTGCCTCGTCCAAATCCGATCCCCACAGCCTATAGAAAAATCCAACGATATTTTTCCAACATTCTACCCTACTCCATTCTCCTCTGAGCCAAAACTCGAACTTCTAATCGATGCCGTTCAATGGCAATAGGCCAAAAACCCCAAACCAAGAAATTCACAAATTCTCGATCAAAACAATATTAAAAATCACAAGATTTTCACTAAAATTCATGATTCGTTTAGACGATTCAGTCTATATAATTCAAAAGTGAAATTATTGGTATTGATTTTTTTTTCAAAACTCGATCTTTACTGTAATCCGGATATTTACAGTTTAATGATTAAATATAATTATCTCAAACTATTATTAAAACAAAATCATACTATTCTTCACATTTTATCTTTAAAATCCAAAGCCTAATGTTTTGTTTTTAAGGAGATAGGAATTAATTTAATAAGGAATGTTTGAATTCTTACTGTATTTAAAACCTGTAATTTAGAGACAGAGGTGTATAGATACATGCACACACATATTACTTCATATTTATAACATGAAGTTTTTAAATTCACATATGCAATCTATTACCACAACATTGATCCTTAAAGTCATCATATACACCAAATATAACCAGATGTTGTCTTGTTTACTCTCAAGCATAAATTTCAAACAAGAATTAGAATTTAACGAGTATCAGTTTACTCACCAGCTAAGGAACAGAGGATAGAGCTGCATTTGGTTAGATCAGATCATTCCTGAATTGATATTGAGTATGATTGATTTTTAGCATAGCTTTGCTCAAGTTTGAAGCTTGCAAACTGATGTGGGTTTAGAATTTTGACGTTGATCTTTACATTGATTTTCTTTGCTTCCAAGATATGTTTAAGATGAAGATGAAGAAGAAATTTAGAAATGAAAAGTGTCCTGGCTTCTCACTTACACGTTTTTTTTTAGAATTCTAAATCAAAAGAAATTTTTATTATTTTTTTATATTTTTTTTCCTTTTTGCCACATGTTCATTTTGTTTACACTTGTTTATTACCTATTTCTTTTATTTAAACATTTGTCATCAATATATACTTTTATGCCTAAACCCCTCTTTGTTGAATTTATTTATAAATTACTTTTTTTAAAACCTTGTCATTTTAATATTTGCAAATTTATTTACCTTCTATTTTATTTTGTTTCAACTTAAGTTAAAATATCCAAACCATTTATATTTTAGAAGATACACACACACACACACACACACACATTTGAACAACACTTATCTAAAAAAAGTCTATTTAAACTATTTTTATACCTATATATATAAACATCACATTATTATTTTTGTTTGAAAGAACAATTTTGCCAATTTAAAATTAAGTAAATTAGGAGATTATCAAATAAATATTTATCTAGATATTTGTAAATCAGCATTTACTATAGATCAATTCACCAATATGCATATCCAGATATCTTTATTTATCAAATTTTATTTGTTTAATCAAATGAAATCAGTATCTCAATTGTTTAAAATCAGATAAATTTCCAAATTAACAGATGTTCTAAATCCGAGTTATCACAAATTTATTTGCAAAATTTGAACTGTAGGCTGGCACATTTTGGAATGAGCTGGCACGGGCTAAGAAAGATCAGTTTGAATGGTGGTTGGCTTAATAGAGTTTGGAATATTGGCTTGGGCTGTGATGTTATTAATGTCCAAGGCTTTGTAAAGGAAAAATAAAATAAAATGCTATGTTACTTGTACACATTATCCATCTCTTCTCTATCTTGATTATAGTTCATAGGGATCAACTTGTTATGGACTACAAGCGGGTTAGATTCATCAACCACTCACTATAAGGCTCCAATAAAAGGTTTGTTATTTTTTCTTCCTATATTTAGTGCATGTATGTCATTTTTACAGGGATATTAGATCTGCTTGGAACTGCAAATTAGTTACTTTGCTTACTTGATTATTTTTCAACTTATATTGATTATATATAGATTAAAGATTTTATCTATATTTTTCATTAACACAGGTAAACCTTGCTTATGAAATTTAAGATGATTATGGTTAAAGATCTTATCTATATCTTTGGATGGCTTGGGAAGCAATTTGGGAGAGACATCTCCTTAGACTTCCATTCATCTTGATTTAGGATGGTCATATCCAACCTAAGGTTTTGCTTCATGCAGAAGCTCCATAATGGTCATCTCGCTTGATGCTAATCTTAAATCTATCTTCATACGCAATCCTTCCAAATGTAAATGATACTCCCAAAACAGCGTCGAGTCCATGTCGTATTTGCTTAGCTCTGATGAGCTTGTGAGATTCGTATGGAGTCATTTTGAAGGCTTTATTGTATTTCAATCTAACAATCTTATTCTGTGTAATATCTGGTTTTGCTCTACACCTCGATGGGACTTAACCTTGATTGATTTTTACTATTCATCGTGGCTTAGTGTATACATTTATTCCCATAAATATATGCTCGAGATTAGTTTGTTTAATTTCTTTTTTCCCTTTATTTCATGTACACCGTTAGAGGAAGACATTTTCCCTCATTTTGGTGTTATCTATATAGCGTACAACTCCTTTCTGGTTTCTCATTCGAACTAGGAAGGTATTTGTGAAGTAGTTTTTCTTATTAAAGAAAAAAAGATAACCACTCACATTTTATTTGAACAAGGCCTAAAATCTAATGAACATAAGTTTTAAATGTTTACATTAGCAAGTATATGGCTAAACTTCTTAGGATTTGACCACAAAATTGTAATAAATCATTTATTCAAACCAAATCAAGTAATCTTACCTTTTTTTTCTATTTTTAAGGATAAAAAATAAAAAAAAAGTGTACGCAGTGATGAACTAGTGTCACAACATCCAAAAACCTGTAGAAGTAATGAGATCTAGCAGAAAATAAATGCAAAACAGTAAAAACACTAAAAAACATTATAGTGGTTCATCAATCTCTGACATGCATCAGTTACTATCCTTATTTATTCTTGATTTGAGAAAGAGTTTGAGCACATTAGAGAGATTTAGAAGCCACAAGTATAGAGGATTGACAGGTTTTGAAGCCTAGAATTGCCAACAATGTCTATATTGATGGCTATTGTGAGGGGGGATAGAAGACGATGAAGACGGAGTGTCTAAAAGTCCCATTTCAGTTGCCTTAGGGTCTGTATTTATAGGGGAATTCGTCAATAGGCTCAAAGGCCCACGAAGCAGAAGGTCCAAGGTCAAGTCCAAAAATGTAGGGGAGCCAAAGTCGGCTCATTCATAAGTTAAAACAACTCGGTATGAAAACCTTCACCCCGATACCAATAGATTTTATTGATGGATTCTTCCTCTTTTTCAGCTATATTGTTTTCTTACCTTTGAGTCGTTGCGTTCCAAACACTTCACCTTGAGAGTTGTTTCTGACAATTTCTCGATATTGTTTGTTTCTCCTGGTTTCTTTTCTTTCTTCTCGAGAATCCTTGGAGTTGTCCGTCTATTCTTTGGGAAAAGCACTCCATGGTAATCACCTGAAGTTGCACTTCAAGTGTAAGAGGTTCAGAAGGTACAAAATGAAGTGAAATCCTCTCGGTATGGAGTGGTTCCTCTCGGTTTAGAGAGGTCCACTTTGCTCATTTTCCCTTGAAACCTGTAGAGTATAATCCTACGGCCCTTCTAAGTTCGTGAATCATTTTAGATTTATTTTGACGTTTTAACTTCTCTTGAAAACCTGCTTTGTTAAAAAGCCAGTTAAAAATTAGTAATTTAAAATAATTAAAATAAAAATGAGTGTAAGCAGTTGTTATCTAGCAGTTGAAAATAATAATATACTGGATATCAGCAAACTTTTTCTCGCGGTCCCTATAAAAAAATTGTGATAACATCATAATCATGAATTCCTTTATTTTGCTTAATTAACCAGTAGCCTATACTAAGGGATGTAGAGATAGACCACTTATAATATGAATCACTAATTCCATTAGTATTGGATACTAATTGATGAAGCAAAATAAAGGAATTCATGTTTAGCACAAAATTCCAAACACATTTATAAACACAAATCAAATCAATTTTTTAGCATTCTACATTCCCAAAAAAATCATGATCGCCTACAAACCTGAAAACAGGAATTCTAGAATCCCTCAAAAAAATCACACAAAATCTTTGCAAAATCCAACAAAAAAATAAATAAATTTAGAGAAAAAAGCATCAAATTAAAATCAGATAAGACCAAATATCAAAAAGTTTATATACAATGTGATCGGTGGATTTATATAATAACAACCCTCTCTAAATTGAGTCGAAATCAAAAAAGATATCCAAAATTTGAACAGCTTTTGGGGATAGGGATTATTAACAAAAATTAAAACTAAAACGGTTAAGGAAAAAAACCCTCACAAGACGACAAAGTAGAATAATCTTAGTAGATAAATGAAATACAGCAAAACAATGCGGTATCAAATAAAAATATTTTAAAAGTATCTTTAATGGAAAAAAACAACCTTTGAAGAAATGTCATCAGAAGAAATGTAGACAAAAGCAGCGAAAAAGTAGAAGAATCAAAAACAAAAAATATATTAGAAGAAAGTAAAAAATGTACATTTTTTCAACTTATATTATTTTTATAAAAGTCGTATTAAATTAAGAATATGATCGAAAACCCATAGTAGTTACTGAATAATGCTCGCAGCGTTAGTAATTTTAAATACATAGAATTTAGTTGTTATAAAGATATTAATTCCTACTACATCTTTTTTAATATTTTTACTATCAATTTTTTATATATATTGACAATTACTAAAGTTTCCATAATAAACAAAATGTATTGCATTTTATATTATAAAAACAATTATTTAAAAGTCAAACATCATAAAAATGCAAACCAACTAAAATGAATGCATTTTTTATTTTTGACTACATAACGTGTTTAACCACATCAACAATCAAGCCATCAAACTCGTAATATCCAATCTTTGCAAAATGGTGCTGAAGCGAGACAAGATCAAATATCCTTTCAAATTGGAAAACAAAGATTCAAAATTAAGTTCAAAAAAACTCAATCACATGCACACATGCGCACCATGCACACACGCATGCACACACATATGTATGTATGTATGTATGTATATAAAGATGCCACCAATCACAATAAAACACAAATATCAAATAGTTTATATATGATGTGATTAGTGGTATCTATATAACATATGTTTAGAAAATGAAAAATAATTGAGTTTGTTTTTATGCTCAATCTTGAATATTTAATTTTCAGTTTGAACTTATATCTCGCTTATCGTACCTGAGAACCTACAAAATTTAGGACTTCCAATTTCCAATTCCATTTTTGTTTTGTTATTAGTGTTCATTAATAAAGGAAATACTGCAATAATAAAAAAACAATATTATTTCAAACATATTTTACAGCTGAACGCAAGTGTATTTTGAAACTTAGCAGACTTAATATTTGTACATGAGTTGATATTTCTTGGAGTCTTGAAGTCTGGTAGTTTGTATGACCATTAAGTGCATATTTTAGACATATAAGGGAAGAGAAAAGAAATTAAATACATCTGCAATACTTGAAATTACCGAAGTAATTAGTTGATCATTTGGCGCAGCCATTGGCAAATTCAGCTGAGAAAATATAAAAAATATTGAAAGCTGATAAGGATTTTACCATCACATTTATAGTATAGGTTTTTTTGTGTTAAGAAAAATATAGATAAAATCTTTAATCTATAAAATAATCAATATAGGCTAAAAATTAATTAAGTAAACAAAGAAACTAATTTTCTCAATATGGGTTTCTAATTAATCAACGTAGTCGAAGTTTCTACTTCTTTTGTTGTGGATGTAAGAGTTTATTTGCAACATTTGAACTGTGGGCTGGGATAGGCTAAGAAAGATTAATTTCAGAGGTAGTTGAATTAATGGAGTTTGAAATGTCTTTGAAGTAGTTGATGTTCAAGGCTTCCTATAGGAAAAACAAAATAAAATGCTATGATACTTGCAACCATTATCTACCTCTTCTCTAACTTGATTTATAGCTCATAGGGATCAAACTGTCATGGACTACTAGAGGTAGATTCATCAACCACTCACTAAAGGGCACTGAATGTAGGAAGAAAAAATGAATAACCTTTTGTTGGAGCCCTTTAATGAGTGCTTGATTAGTCTAATCCTCTCATAGTCCATGACAGGTTGATCCCTATGAGCCAAAGCAAGTTAAAAAAAAGAGATAGATAAAGTGTTTTTCCTCTTTATAAAGCCTTGAATATTAACTACTTCATATTATATTTGAATATGGCCAAAAATCTAATTAACATTTATTCCAATCAAAGCAAGCCGTTATGCTCCTTTTTTCCTCTTTTTCTAAAAAAGAAAAGAAAAATTGTAGGCAATAGTTAATTAACAATTGAATAATCACATATAACTTACAATAAATGATGTATATCAACAATCTTTTTCTCGCAGTCGTTACAGAAAATTCAGATAACATCAGCAACAAAACCGCTACTGCTAACTTCAAGCTCCAACAGCTCAATTATCTAATTATCTGTAGTTCCATGTAAGTTTGAATCATCGAAATGGAGCAAACAGATAAACCAATGGCCTACATTCCCAAAACCAATATATGTATGTAAATGAAGAATTTTTTAATAATTATAACGATAATAACAATATCATCAACAACAACACAACACCTTTTTGCAACCATTACTTGCACATCCACAATGAGCAAATTCACAAAAGCCATTATTTACACATCCACAATGAGAAAATTCACAAAAGCCATTACTTGCACATTTCCCGCAGCCGTTGGCAAATTCAGCTAAGAAAATATAAAACTTATTGAAAGATGAATAATTAGAATATACGAAGATCAATTGGGGTATTACAAGCAAACCTATACTATAAATATGGTGAAACCCCAATTGATCTCAGTACATTCTAATTATCATTTCTCAACAATTTTATATTTTCAGCTCAATTTCAGAATGTATCCGTATAAGCAACTGATCAATTAAGGAAAATAAAGGAATTCATGTTTACCTATGGAGATTCAAGAATATCTCATTGTCTTACATATTAATCATAGTGATATTTCATATCATCCCAGTAAAATGATATACATGCAGTTTGTGAATATCAGATGTTATAAATAAGATACGAGATACTACAAATAATCAACTTTAACATTTGGATTGTCATTATATATTTTGGAAGATGCTTTTGAATATATAGAATATTGTTTATTATGAAGAAATTAATTCCTACTACACTTTTTAAAAACATATTTTTACCATTAAAAATATTTATATATCAATAATCATTAAAGTTTCTATAATAGAACATAAATGTTTAGTGTTTTATATTATAAACACAATTATCTAAATGACAAACATTATAAAAATGCATATTAACTAAAAGGAAATGCTAAATAATAACAAAATGATATGCATTCATTGTAAGTATCTTATTTTATAAGCAAATTTGAAACTTAGCGGGATTAATATTTGTACATGAGTTTTAGGAGTCATGTAGTTTGTATGAACATGCATTCATTATAATTAGCTTGTTTTATAATAGTGTCGATCGTTTAAATAAGTTTTTATAATATAAAATGTTTGTATACTTCCATAATTATTGGTGTATCAATATTTTTTACTTTAAAATTATAATTTTATATATTGATTAAATTGAATTATGCAAAATACAATATAGTAGTGATATCTTATTAATAAGTAAATTCTTGCTATATTTTATATAACTAAAATATGTGTATATTTTGTACTTACTACGCATCTTCAATCATATTCAATCCAACAAAACTTTTGCCAAATATAAAAATTTTAACAATATTATAAACAAAAACATTGTTCAGTAATTCTTATGTGTTCCAGCCATATTCAATTTAGCATAACTTATATCAAAAATAATAGGATAGAAATAGAAATTGTACATATATGCTAAGTTTCTTCTTTACTTTTTTCTTATATTTGTTTAGATTTTTTAACTTTTCTTGCATTGAATATCTCTTCAATGGTTGTTTTCTCCTTTGCAAATGCTTTTGATATATTTTTGTTTAATGTTTTTTTTTCTTTTTGTTGTAATTTTTGTATCATCAAAGGTGGTTCTACTTTGCCTTTTGGCTATGATTTTCCTCTTGTTTCAATTATTTTGTTATTTATTTTAATTAAACATTTTTCTATGAAATTGCTTTAAATTTCGACTACCTTCTTTGATTTATGAATCGGACAATAAAGGTTGATTGAAAAAATAATTTGGACCTAGAAGTTTATGCTCCCTATTTTCTAAAATAAGTCGTCATCCCTAAAATTTTGTGAAGATTTTATATGGTTTTTATTTTTTTGACATTCCAAAGTTCTCGGCTTTTGTGATTTGTAGGCGATGATAATTATTTGCAGTTATGAAGAGAGAGAGAGAGAGAGAAAGAGGGATTCTGATCATAATTATGTATAGGTCGGGATTTTAGGATTAACAATTATTGTTCCAAGAACCTTAAGCAAAAATCATCTTATATCAATCACATTTTGTCACAGAATATGTTTAATTATGCTGAAATTTAACATTTCTGTCAAACTGCACAATTTGTAAATAAGAAAGTATACTCCACATGTGGTGGTATTTTAGTTTAGTGTTAAAAATAAAACAGAAGAGACGTACATATATTAAGTGTGGAAAGATTAATTTTTTTTGGCAAAGCTAGTGGAGTTAAAAGGGCCCCTACCTTATATTTATAACAAGTAAAATGAATAACAAGTATAAATGAAGAAATACAAAAGAAAACAATAGAAGAGAAGAAAACAAAAGGTTTGCCTGCAAAAAGAGAGGATCCAAGATGCAGCATCAAAAGGGAAACCCGAAGCAGACCCTTGGGAGACTTGAAGCAAAAAACGATTACATAAGGCTGCTGCCAAATCTCGAAGCAAGGCCCAAAATAACCCAAAGCAGCCAAAGTGACAAATATAAAATACTATACTATTACATACTGTAACGACCTGATAAATTATGATATTTTTTATAAATTTAATTTATATGTTTGCTAATTTAATCCAGTATAAAATTAAAGTCTTAGGATTTTAAAAGGATGAATGTAGGAGTTAGATAGTAACTGTAATTACAGGTAGAGATTTAAAAGGTTATATGACATAGATTTGAAAATAACTGAAAGTTGTGTTGTAGTTATAAGTCTTAATTTGTTGGTTTAATGGTATTAATGTAACAATAACTGAATTGGATTACATACACACAAACATTTGAAAAATTTATTAGGTGGACTAAATTGGTTAAAGTTCATAAGTTGTGCATTTCAATTTAGTAGAAATTCTAAACGATAAACGAAGATTTAAATAAACGCTAAATTAAAACTATGTAAAATGGTGACTTAAGGCCTAGTTATAGGAATTGGAATATAATCCAAAATTTAATTAATGATAGTAACGTAGTATTAGCTAATAAATAGATTTCAATGCAGTAACCAAATGAAAGGAATAGGAATGAATATATATATTGAATAGGAATGAATATATATATTGGTTTGAAATGAAATAAAAATGTGTCACATTTAGATGGAGTAAAATTTAAGAAACCTATAAATGTGGAATCAGTAAACATTTGTAAAAAATATTGCCTAGAATAAAATTCATTTAATATAAGAATTCAAAGGTGGAAGATTTACATTTGGATTGAAAGGTATAATTAATTGAATTGGTGATTTGGGAATTTAATCCAAGGGTTACTCTAAAAATAAATACGGATAAAAAGAGGTTAAACTAAGGAGGGGCATTAATTGATTTTAAGGCTTATTTAATACGTTAATAGGCAAGACTCCGCATTCATACATTTATACAAAGCTAAATAGAAGCACAAGTGTGATATAATGTAAATAGATGGATATCAACCTTTATTTATATGTTAATGGGATTTAATTTCTATTGTATAAAAACCGCAATTTAATGAAGATTGAAATAGCTAATTCATACGTTAGTTGATTTAGCTGGAATATGAAGATATTTAATGGAATAGTGAAATCAAATGGGAATGGGTTTCCATTGTTCATTTGAATTCACATTCATCATAAAAACTTATTTGAAAACCAAAGGAATAATAAAGGAATCAAGACTTAATTAGTAATTTGGATTTAAGACATGGCAATTTGGATTTATTGCAACATTTAATACCATAGAATTTAGTAAAGCTTATTCAAATTTTAGTTGACCATTTGTGATATAACTTTTTGAAAACAAGACTTTATTTATGAATTGAGTATTTGATTCAACGAATGGTAATTACTTCATTTAAAAATGGAATTTAACGTAAATTAGTACGTTATTAAAGTTAAATGAAAGCTGTAAACATTTGACTTAGAGAACAATTGAGTGAAATCTTAACTAATGTAAACTTCATCATATTGACATCCATAACTGTGAATCATAGGAAGAAGGTAAATAAATGAACTTAACCAAACTATTTATGTTGAATATTGAAAATTTGAATAAATAAATAGTTAAGAAAATTAAGGGAATGGGAATAAAAATTTATTTATAATTTGGAATTTTAATTACGGTGAAAAGGGTTAACTGCAATTAAAAGTAAGTTGAGATGGAAATCAAGTTATTTATTTAATTTGGTTTAAGATGAGAGTGTATAAGTATAAGATTAGGTAATTTGTGAGAATAAATTTATAATTCCCAATTAATAAGAAAGTGCAGAAATTAAAATTGCAAATTTATATACCTATAAATTTTTATTCACATCCAAGCTTGTTAAATTTATTGGGATTAATTGAACTATCTAAGTAATGAAATTTGGCCAATAATAGGAGTTGAAACATAAAAATTGATTTTTTTATGATTTATTTAATTGATTTAATAATATTAAAAATAGCCATTTTTGTCACGGACTCGGATTTCGACGAAACCAGTTTCATCGGATCCGTATCGGTGAATTATTATAGGATTTCAAATTTCGTATCGATCGGACTTGTCGTTTGATCGTACGGACGATAAACGCCTTGAAATCAATTTTATTAAAATCAATTTGAAAATCAATTTGGAAATCTTGTTTTTAGCATAACTTCTTCATACGATCGAATTTGGTCGCGAAACCTTTTCCATCGCGTTCAGAATATTTTAAAACACCTATTTGGATATATAGATTTAACAAATTCGGTTCCGGAGGCATAGCGGGCTTTTTGGGCCATAGTTTGTCACGCACGTTCATCTCTCTAGCCTATCTATTCTAACCCAGCCCAACCTATATATATGCGATCATAAACCCTAGCCTCCTTCTTCTGTCAATCGAATATACGTACATTTTCTTCATTCCTTTCTCCTCTCCAATGGTTGAAAACCCTAGATCTATCTACAGTTCAAAATTAAAAGCCAAAACTCAAAAATTTCAGAAAATTCCAGAAAAAATATATGTTGAAGTATTCGATACGCGTAATCTCATGGTGAAATTCGTTTGTCAATTGGAGCTGTCGTTCATCCAGAATAAATTCAAACAGCCCCAAAACCGTTCATCATCGCCGTAACAAACCTCGGCCGATCGGAAAACTGCTTCTGGGTATTGGAGTATGGACGATGGGGAGCGCATCTATGTAATTTGTTTGGCAATTCAACGGTCGGATTTTCGTCAAAAGAAGATTAGGGTTTCGGCCATGGGTTTTTCAGGCGGCGGCTGGGAGTGTTTGGCTTCGTCCTGTAGCGCGTGCATGGGTTCGTGTTCGCTGGCATGGGTTCTGAATGGGTGGGGGCGTGCTGATGACGTGGGAGCTTGTGGTGATGGCAGTTTCAACGGTGGTAGCGGCACGGTGAAGCAACGCGTGGGGGAGGCCGTGACTTTCGCGTGTATCTGGGAAGGAAGCTGATGCGTGCGCAATAATATGGGCTGACGTGGCACATATAATATAAGGTGAGGAAATATGTGTCGTTTTATATTTATTTCCAATTTGAATTCAACTACCATTTTTTGCCATAACTTTCTCATACGAAGTCGGATCCACACGAAACTTTTTTTTGTTAGGATCGTAATTTAATTCTGGACTTGATGACGCTGGTTTGGACGAATTCTGAGACGGGCGAATTTTTGGGTTTAAATCGAATTTAAATTCGATTTAAATTCCAAAGGTGAGTGTTTAACCCACTCACAATTACTAGAAGCTTTTATGTTTGTTAAATAAATTTTAGAAATGAATAGAAATTTATTTATGAGCTTTTGGCATGTTATTTCACCCATATCTGTTGAATTGCATTTTTATCAAATTTAGCTGTTAATTAAATTGATTGATTGCGTATTAATTGGCTGTTAGAAATTATTGTTTGCATAAGAACTGCTAGTTAACAGTTATGTAAATTATTACTGAATAAACTGTTAGATAAATAGTTGATAAATTTAATTTGAACAAACTGACAGTTATCACCTGTTGTATATGTTCATATATATATATATTGTTATTGATTGAGATTGGTTGATGGTTGCGATTGGATGATGGATGTTGTTGATGAATGAATGTTTATTTCATATCATTAAATTGAAAATTTATCATGCATATTTCATTTTTCGGGATTGTGGTTTGAAATGATAAAACCGCAAAGTTTTATTTTTAAATTGCGGATTGAAATGATAAATATCTGTATCACTTGACCATAGGATAGAAAATTATATACAGGCACCGCGGTCTATATATAACTATTTTAATGTGATTTCGATGGTTTGGATTGAATACGGTTTATAAATCTTAAATTTTATATTGTATAAATATTTTATTCCATATTTATATACTTATGAAGTTAAAATTTAGGAATTTAAAAGGTGGATAGATTTCTTTATTGAAATGGAAGAAATTTAGAAAATGGAGTTGGTAAATTTATATCCTATGTTTAAATGTTAAGTTTGGAAATTTAAGAGATGATATTTGAAATTGGATTTTCCCAAAATAAATAGAAATGGATATTCTAGTAAAAAAAAAAAATATTGAATTGGAAAATTTATATATATATTTTACTAGAAATTGAAGTTTTATTAATTACGGATTTTATGTGAATGGTCAAGATTAATTAATAGAATATTGATTTTGAAAGGATAAAAAAAAAATCCAACTTTAGTTGAAATATTAATGCTCAAAAATGGATATAAATATATAAAAAATTGAAATGGTTTTGGGACTTGAGGTAATATTTTTGGATTTTGGTTTAACTTTAAAAGAAGAAATATTTGGAAAGCCGTGTAATCTATTTCTTTATAAAGCAACAGTAAAGTTAACCTTTTTAATTCGCATACCGTTGAATATCCAAACCAGTTGAGTTTAAAAGTTATGGTTTGGAATTATGGATTTCCATAAATATTAAGCTTTGAAAATATTCGATTTTCAGATATTATGAAGCTAAAGCCTTTTAATTATTGGAAAGAAATTATATTTGGAATAAGTGGTAAAATATGGTTTTGGGTTTTGGAATGATATCGTAATATTATGGTTTTGAAATGGATTATATTCTGGTTTTAAAGTATAAACAATTTTTAAATGACCGCGGTGTTATAATAACGATTTGGTTGGCAAAGAGACCGGGATCGGATATGGACATACTCTCTGTCGATACCGAAAACCACTTTGACTAACCGTGTACGCGGTGGAGTTCCCAGAATGAAGTAGGTGGTGGCGACGTTTCCTGTAAGGTAAATACGTGGACCCAACTCCCGTGAGTTGGCATAAGGTGGCTAAAACAGGAGCGATTCTCAGGCCAATGAGGTCATTCCTCTGATCGGACGCTCCTCTTCGATATTATACTTTGACTTGGATTGATTCAGTGGCCACTTCTATATTTGGATTTTTGGGGGAGTTAGTTCGAGGTGGGCGGCAGCTGCGCGCTGCGCGTTACCATCAGCCTGGATAGCAATTGGTATATCTACCCTGGCATTGCCTAGTTGTGCCGTGTCACCTACCCTATCGTGCCTTGTACGAGTTTGGTTTTCTCCCGTAGCCCGTGTGGTATCCTCTAGTGGCTTCCCGATCAGGAGGGACTATGATATTGGATGGACTACTGGGACTATTACGTGTTAAGGGCTATATGGGTAACCCCTTAACGCTATTAAAAAGTAAGTTTATTTTATAAATAGACACTATTATAATAGCGCAATATACTACATAGTAAATAGTTTAACGGATCCTTAGGAGATGTAAATCCCGAGCATCTCTTGAGTTACTGTACCCATATTTATTTCTGTTTATTTAACTCACATAAGATTTTCTAGTCTGACTCGAGTGTTTTTGTCTTTTCAAATTCGCTCGGGTCAGTCCGAGCGTTTCAGGATGGCAGATTTAGCTTGGAGGACGAAGACGAAGATTCAGCATTATTTTATATATAGTATTGCACCACACACTCTTTATATTCCGCTGCATTGTTGTATTGGTATGTGTGACTCTGATGTTCATTGTATAAGTGAAATAACTATTTTGTAAACTGTTTTGAACTGTATATTTATTATTATATTTTATCCTTCCGCTGTGAGATTCTATTTTGTTTTATTCCTTCTCTGTTTTTCTTATTTACCCCATAACAATCCGCCCTTGCGTATGCTTTGAATCGACATGTGTGTCGTTTTAAAGTGTGTGAAAAGGCGGGATGTTACAGCTGGTATCAGAGCTTTGGTTTAGCGATAAACCTTGGCTTTGTGGGGTTTGACTCTTTGTTAATAGGGTAGAAATATCCTATGGGAGTCGCTGAGTGTATATATATGAGAGAGCGTATTTGTTAGTATTCATAAAAGATTTTTATATTGTGTTAATCTGTTCCGCTTTGTATTTATAAATTCTGGTTGATGCATGGGACGCTATGCCATCAATAGGGATTTCTAAACACTAAATAGGACAGACCGACATAATATTTGTTTTTAATATAGGTGAATGAAATAATTTTGCCTATTATATTTTCCATATATAAAAATATTTTATAAAGATATATATATATTTTTTGGTTGCTATAGATTGGGTGTTAGGAAATAAAATATTTATAATAACTGAAGCTAAGTGAAATCATAATAAACCCAATTTGGAGATTTTAGAACTTAAGTCCGGGATTTTTCCGAATTCGTTTTCAAAGGATTTATGAGATATAATGATTCGGTTTACAAGTATTTTCTTATGTAAATATTTAGCATAATTCGAAAAAAAAAACTGTTTAAAGAAGATTTTGGAAAATTTTTATTTTGTACTTTCTTCTCTGTCGCTGGAAAATAAATTCGGTGATGACGGCCGCATCATCGACTTTCATTTTCGAGTTTCGAAGAGGAAAGGCCACTGTAGTAAATTCTACTACAGATTTATTTTAGAACTTCTAAAAATTTTCTTTTATTGTTCTAACTATAATTAGAGATATTGAGTAGTAAGAACTTATTTATCTATTATTTTGAAATAAATGGAAATTCAACTCGGTATTTAATTCTAAAATTTTCCGTTAACTAATTGAAAATTTTAGTGAAATAAAAGTTAGGTAATAAATGAATTGAAACCCCTAATTGAAATAAGAGAATTAATGCTAAGGATAAAGGAAGATAAATATTTTAACTTATGAATATTGGTAAAGACTTAGTGAATAATCAATGAATTAAAAGAATGGAGATTTAACTTGTATAAGGTTCAATTGCATTTCTTTAACATAAATAACTTACCCAAATATAAAAGTTGAAATGTTAAACAAGAAACTAGAATTGAATATTTTACAAGTAGGGATTTAGGAATAATGAGGTATTCAATAAATTACGGTTATAACAAGAATTTAATGGTATAAACTTAGGTTATAACTTTATTGAAAATAAAGTTAAGAATTAGTAATAGATGATAGGAACCTGAGTGTATAACATGAAATTCAAAATAAGAATTTATTATATGAGTATTCACTTAAGTATGTTTTATCTCCCCTATTCTAATATAATGGAAAGTAGGAAAATTTTAATGACTGCAATTCATAGTTAATGAATGTTATTAATGAGAATTCAAGGGAAATCTTACAAGTGAAGATATTCAAAATATTTGTTGTTATTAATGAGAATTTATTTTATAGACTTAAGTAATAAAAGGAAACTTAAGTAATAAAAAGGAAATACAAATATAATGAATTTGGTGATAATTGGAAAATAAACTTGTAAGAAACAAAGAAATCCCTCATAAATGAAGGAAAGAAAAATCAAAACACTGAATTATGAAATAAATGTATAATGAGATATTTTGGTGTTGATTTGAATTGTTGGTTGATGTATGTTGTTGGGTAAGGAATTATGGAGTTGTTAGATTTACAAATAATCTATCTTTGTTCCATCCAAGGCTGTTGAGCAATGGATGTACTTGATAGTTATTCTTCATTCGTACAACTTCAGAATTTGAACCCGAACAACTAATTGTTGTTTGATTAAATGATTGTTTGTTGAATGTGGTGTGTGCTGTTGAAAAAAAAATTGTGGTTGTTGCATTTGATTGGATATGAATGATTGAATCCACCTAAACCTTTCACTGTAAAATAAATATTTAACCTTTTAGATTATATAAGTGAATACAGGTAATGGAAGCAACTGCTACGGCTTTTGGTTCCAAAATAATAAAAGCGTATTGCCCGACAAATAGGTACGTTTCCGGATTACGTTTAAAGCGCTATTTCATATATTTTCCCGTGCGGGATATTTTATTTTGGATATATATGCAATATAACTGTATATTTGGATATTATATTTTCTCCAGAGTCCCTCCGTACAAAGGAGACTCTGCCAAAATTTTACGTAAATTTTGGACTTAGAATTTTGTGAAAATATTTTCCAACTTTAATAATTCAAGTATTAAGGGATATAATGATTATATAACAAGTGTATTTCATTAAAGGAAATTTATCCAGTAAATATTGTTTATAAGTTAATATTCTGAATAAGAGGTACTGTTTTATTCTCCCTTCTCCCTTCTTTTTTCCTTTTCGGGGACGAAAAGTTTTGAGTGGGGGAGATTGTAACGACCTGATAAATTATGATATTTTTATAAATTTAATTTATATGTTTGCTAATTTAATCCAGTATAAAATTAAAGTCTTAGGATTTTAAAAGGATGAATGTAGGAGTTAGATAGTAACTGTAATTACAGGTAGAGATTTAAAAGGTTATATGACATAGATTTGAAAATAACTGAAAGTTGTGTTGTAGTTATAAGTATTAATTTGTTGGTTTAATGGTATTAATGTAACAATAACTGAATTGGATTACATACACACAAACATTTGAAAAATTTATTAGGTGGACTAAATTGGTTAAAGTTCATAAGTTGTGCATTTCAATTTAGTAGAAATTCTAAACGATAAACGAAGATTTAAATAAACGCTAAATTAAAACTATGTAAAATGGTGACTTAAGGCCTAGTTATAGGAATTGGAATATAATCCAAAATTTAATTAATGATAGTAACGTAGTATTAGCTAATAAATAGATTTCAATGCAGTAACCAAATGAAAGGAATAGGAATGAATATATATATATTGAATAGGAATGAATATATATATTGGTTTGAAATGAAATAAAAATGTGTCACATTTAGATGGAGTAAAATTTAAGAAACCTATAAATGTGGAATCAGTAAACATTTGTAAAAAATATTGCCTAGAATAAAATTCATTTAATATAAGAATTCAAAGGTGGAAGATTTACATTTGGATTGAAAGGTATAATTAATTGAATTGGTGATTTGGGAATTTAATCCAAGGGTTACTCTAAAAATAAATACGGATAAAAAGAGGTTAAACTAAGGAGGGGCATTAATTGATTTTAAGGCTTATTTAATACGTTAATAGGCAAGACTCCGCATTCATACATTTATACAAAGCTAAATAGAAGCACAAGTGTGATATAATGTAAATAGATGGATATCAACCTTTATTTATATGTTAATGGGATTTAATTTCTATTGTATAAAAACCGCAATTTAATGAAGATTGAAATAGCTAATTCATACGTTAGTTGATTTAGCTGGAATATGAAGATATTTAATGGAATAGTGAAATCAAATGGGAATGGGTTTCCATTGTTCATTTGAATTCACATTCATCATAAAAACTTATTTGAAAACCAAAGGAATAATAAAGGAATCAAGACTTAATTAGTAATTTGGATTTAAGACATGGCAATTTGGATTTATTGCAACATTTAATACCATAGAATTTAGTAAAGCTTATTCAAATTTTAGTTGACCATTTGTGATATAACTTTTTGAAAACAAGACTTTATTTATGAATTGAGTATTTGATTCAACGAATGGTAATTACTTCATTTAAAAATGGAATTTAACGTAAATTAGTACGTTATTAAAGTTAAATGAAAGCTGTAAACATTTGACTTAGAGAACAATTGAGTGAAATCTTAACTAATGTAAACTTCATCATATTGACATCCATAACTGTGAATCATAGGAAGAAGGTAAATAAATGAACTTAACCAAACTATTTATGTTGAATATTGAAAATTTGAATAAATAAATAGTTAAGAAAATTAAGGGAATGGGAATAAAAATTTATTTATAATTTGGAATTTTAATTACGGTGAAAAGGGTTAACTGCAATTAAAAGTAAGTTGAGATGGAAATCAAGTTATTTATTTAATTTGGTTTAAGATGAGAGTGTATAAGTATAAGATTAGGTAATTTGTGAGAATAAATTTATAATTCCCAATTAATAAGAAAGTGCAGAAATTAAAATTGCAAATTTATATACCTATAAATTTTTATTCACATCCAAGCTTGTTAAATTTATTGGGATTAATTGAACTATCTAAGTAATGAAATTTGGCCAATAATAGGAGTTGAAACATAAAAATTGATTTTTTTATGATTTATTTAATTGATTTAATAATATTAAAAATAGCCATTTTTGTCACGGACTCGGATTTCGACGAAACCAGTTTCATCGGATCCGTATCGGTGAATTATTATAGGATTTCAAATTTCGTATCGATCGGACTTGTCGTTTGATCGTACGGACGATAAACGCCTTGAAATCAATTTTATTAAAATCAATTTGAAAATCAATTTGGAAATCTTGTTTTTAGCATAACTTCTTCATACGATCGAATTTGGTCGCGAAACCTTTTCCATCGCGTTCAGAATATTTTAAAACACCTATTTGGATATATAGATTTAACAAATTCGGTTCCGGAGGCATAGCGGGCTTTTTGGGCCATAGTTTGTCACGCACGTTCATCTCTCTAGCCTATCTATTCTAACCCAGCCCAACCTATATATATGCGATCATAAACCCTAGCCTCCTTCTTCTGTCAATCGAATATACGTACATTTTCTTCATTCCTTTCTCCTCTCCAATGGTTGAAAACCCTAGATCTATCTACAGTTCAAAATTAAAAGCCAAAACTCAAAAATTTCAGAAAATTCCAGAAAAAATATATGTTGAAGTATTCGATACGCGTAATCTCATGGTGAAATTCGTTTGTCAATTGGAGCTGTCGTTCATCCAGAATAAATTCAAACAGCCCTAAAACCGTTCATCATCGCCGTAACAAACCTCGGCCGATCGGAAAACTGCTTCTGGGTATTGGAGTATGGACGATGGGGAGCGCATCTATGTAATTTGTTTGGCAATTCAACGGTCGGATTTTCGTCAAAAGAAGATTAGGGTTTCGGCCATGGGTTTTTCAGGCGGCGGCTGGGAGTGTTTGGCTTCGTCCTGTAGCGCGTGCATGGGTTCGTGTTCGCTGGCATGGGTTCTGAATGGGTGGGGGCGTGCTGATGACGTGGGAGCTTGTGGTGATGGCAGTTTCAACGGTGGTAGCGGCACGGTGAAGCAACGCGTGGGGGAGGCCGTGACTTTCGCGTGTATCTGGGAAGGAAGCTGATGCGTGCGCAATAATATGGGCTGACGTGGCACATATAATATAAGGTGAGGAAATATGTGTCGTTTTATATTTATTTCCAATTTGAATTCAACTACCATTTTTTGCCATAACTTTCTCATACGAAGTCGGATCCACACGAAACTTTTTTTTGTTAGGATCGTAATTTAATTCTGGACTTGATGACGCTGGTTTGGACGAATTCTGAGACGGGCGAATTTTTGGGTTTAAATCGAATTTAAATTCGATTTAAATTCCAAAGGTGAGTGTTTAACCCACTCACAATTACTAGAAGCTTTTATGTTTGTTAAATAAATTTTAGAAATGAATAGAAATTTATTTATGAGCTTTTGGCATGTTATTTCACCCATATCTGTTGAATTGCATTTTTATCAAATTTAGCTGTTAATTAAATTGATTGATTGCGTATTAATTGGCTGTTAGAAATTATTGTTTGCATAAGAACTGCTAGTTAACAGTTATGTAAATTATTACTGAATAAACTGTTAGATAAATAGTTGATAAATTTAATTTGAACAAACTGACAGTTATCACCTGTTGTATATGTTCATATATATATATATATTGTTATTGATTGAGATTGGTTGATGGTTGCGATTGGATGATGGATGTTGTTGATGAATGAATGTTTATTTCATATCATTAAATTGAAAATTTATCATGCATATTTCATTTTTCGGGATTGTGGTTTGAAATGATAAAACCGCAAAGTTTTATTTTTAAATTGCGGATTGAAATGATAAATATCCGTATCACTTGACCATAGGATAGAAAATTATATACAGGCACCGCGGTCTATATATAACTATTTTAATGTGATTTCGATGGTTTGGATTGAATACGGTTTATAAATCTTAAATTTTATATTGTATAAATATTTTATTCCATATTTATATACTTATGAAGTTAAAATTTAGGAATTTAAAAGGTGGATAGATTTCTTTATTGAAATGGAAGAAATTTAGAAAATGGAGTTGGTAAATTTATATCCTATGTTTAAATGTTAAGTTTGGAAATTTAAGAGATGATATTTGAAATTGGATTTTCCCAAAATAAATAGAAATGGATATTCTAGTAAAAAAAAATATTGAATTGGAAAATTTATATATATATTTTACTAGAAATTGAAGTTTTATTAATTACGGATTTTATGTGAATGGTCAAGATTAATTAATAGAATATTGATTTTGAAAGGATAAAAAAAATCCAACTTTAGTTGAAATATTAATGCTCAAAAATGGATATAAATATATAAAAAATTGAAATGGTTTTGGGACTTGAGGTAATATTTTTGGATTTTGGTTTAACTTTAAAAGAAGAAATATTTGGAAAGCCGTGTAATCTATTTCTTTATAAAGCAACAGTAAAGTTAACCTTTTTAATTCGCATACCGTTGAATATCCAAACCAGTTGAGTTTAAAAGTTATGGTTTGGAATTATGGATTTCCATAAATATTAAGCTTTGAAAATATTCGATTTTCAGATATTATGAAGCTAAAGCCTTTTAATTATTGGAAAGAAATTATATTTGGAATAAGTGGTAAAATATGGTTTTGGGTTTTGGAATGATATCGTAATATTATGGTTTTGAAATGGATTATATTCTGGTTTTAAAGTATAAACAATTTTTAAATGACCGCGGTGTTATAATAACGATTTGGTTGGCAAAGAGACCGGGATCGGATATGGACATACTCTCTGTCGATACCGAAAACCACTTTGACTAACCGTGTACGCGGTGGAGTTCCCAGAATGAAGTAGGTGGTGGCGACGTTTCCTGTAAGGTAAATACGTGGACCCAACTCCCGTGAGTTGGCATAAGGTGGCTAAAACAGGAGCGATTCTCAGGCCAATGAGGTCATTCCTCTGATCGGACGCTCCTCTTCGATATTATACTTTGACTTGGATTGATTCAGTGGCCACTTCTATATTTGGATTTTTGGGGGAGTTAGTTCGAGGTGGGCGGCAGCTGCGCGCTGCGCGTTACCATCAGCCTGGATAGCAATTGGTATATCTACCCTGGCATTGCCTAGTTGTGCCGTGTCACCTACCCTATCGCGCCTTGTACGAGTTTGGTTTTCTCCCGTAGCCCGTGTGGTATCCTCTAGTGGCTTCCCGATCAGGAGGGACTATGATATTGGATGGACTACTGGGACTATTACGTGTTAAGGGCTATATGGGTAACCCCTTAACGCTATTAAAAAGTAAGTTTATTTTATAAATAGACACTATTATAATAGCGCAATATACTACATAGTAAATAGTTTAACGGATCCTTAGGAGATGTAAATCCCGAGCATCTCTTGAGTTACTGTACCCATATTTATTTCTGTTTATTTAACTCACATAAGATTTTCTAGTCTGACTCGAGTGTTTTTGTCTTTTCAAATTCGCTCGGGTCAGTCCGAGCGTTTCAGGATAGCAGATTTAGCTTGGAGGACGAAGACGAAGATTCAGCATTATTTTATATATAGTATTGCACCACACACTCTTTATAGTCCGCTGCATTGTTGTATTGGTATGTGTGACTCTGATGTTCATTGTATAAGTGAAATAACTATTTTGTAAACTGTTTTGAACTGTATATTTATTATTATATTTTATCCTTCCGCTGTGAGATTCTATTTTGTTTTATTCCTTCTCTGTTTTTCTTATTTACCCCATAACAATCCGCCCTTGCGTATGCTTTGAATCGACATGTGTGTCGTTTTAAAGTGTGTGAAAAGGCGGGATGTTACACATACACCAATAGAAATCAAAGAGCTCTTCATAATCTCCTGACTAAGGCACGAAAGAGATCGTGTTTAGAGGAAGAAAAACCTGAAAACACACGCATATTTCTTTCAACCCAGTTGAAGAAATTAAGAAAATGTAATATTTGATTTTATTACTCAAGTGAGAGATTGTGTTCTTCAATTACAGAGGACGTTGTAGTACATTGTATTTATAAAAGAAAAACTGGGGTGCGGGTTGGCCCAATAACACAATACAACCCGCATAGCAATAACGTTATATGAGACTGAAGTACTCTATCATCAGTATGATATTTCGCTTATTTTCCCCCCTCAAACCCGAACTAGGGTTAGGGTTTGCAAGCGAAAAACCCTATCTTCAGCTGAAATCAAAAATAGATGGTCGCGAGGTGAAATTTCTCTTCAATCTTAAGCAAACACAGCCAGATGAGGACAGATCTGAGAGGAATCTCAACTTCGATCTCAAGCAGTGATAGATCCATGAGAAAATGTAGCTTTGAGCACAAATTAAGGTGAGAGCAGAAACAGTACAAGGAATAGCGGAGGAATAGTGGTGCTGCAGATAAAATAGAGCTTATGACGGCGGCGACTAAGATTTATTCTTCCCTGAATCATTATGTGCTTCAGTTTCTGTCTGAGTTGCTTTGGGAATGTAAGTCTGAGCTTTAGATCTCAGATTGTCATTGTCTTCGTCAACATTAATTTCATGCCTGAAGCGAGTGAAGTTAGGTCTCGAGAGAGGCTTGGTAAAGATGTCTTCTTTTTGGTAAGTAGAAGGTATGTATCCAACTTTAAGCTCCCCTTTGATCACCTGTTCTCGTACGAAGTATAAATCTAGTTCCATATGCTTCGTACGAGAGTGTAATAGTGGATTGATAGTGAGAGCAATAACACTTTGATTATCACACCATATTGTGGCTCCTGTATTATGTGTGATACGTAGTTCACTTAAAAGAGATTTTATCCACATGATCTCTGCTGTAGTACTAGCTAAACTGCGGTACTCAGCCTCTGTACTGGATCTAGACACTGTTGGTTGTTTTTTTGCACACCAAGATATAGGATTGTTGCCCAAAAATATGCAGTAACCAGTAGTTGACCTCCTATCATCAATGTCAGTTGCCAATCTGAATCAGCATAACCATTGATATGCAGAGTTGTGCATGATTTTAATGATTTTAATATTAGGCCTTGATTAATTGATCCCTTTAAATATCTTAGAATGTGTTTTACTGCTTTCCAATGATTGTCAAGTGGTCTTTGCATGAACTGACTCACTTTGTTGACACTATAAGATATATCAGGTCTGGTAATTGTAACATATTGAAGTGCTCCCACTATGCTTCTATATTGTCTATCATTTAAAATTGGTTCTCCTTTATTCTTTGATAACTGTAAGTTGCTGGTCATTGGAGTAGGAAGTGGGTTAGCTTTATCCATCTTGGCTCTCACTAGAATTTCACTGATGTATTTTTTCTGGCTTAGCAGCATTTCTGAATTTGAAATTCTTCTGACTTCAATGCCAAGAAAATAATTTAGCTCTCCTAAGTCTTTGATAGAGAACTCCTTCTTTTGACATTGAGTTATATGACTGATTTCAATCTTGTTGTTACCTGTAATAATAAATCATCTACATAGATCAGCACATAGGTTACAGCATGATCAGAGAATTTAGTAAATAAAGAATTATCGGATTTTGTTTGATTGTAGCCATGGCCAGATAGAATAGTTTTGAGCTTGTCAAACCAGACTCTTGGTGCTTGTTTAAGCCCATAGAGTGCCTTGTTAAGTTTGCACACTAGCTTCTCACTGCCTTTCTGTATAAATCCAAGTGGTTGCTCCATATATACTTCTTCCTACAAATCACCATTAAGAAATGCATTATTAACATCAAGTTGTTGAATGACCCAATTCTTATGCAAAGCAATTGTTAGTATTATCCTAATTGATGTGGGTTTCACAACTGGAGAGAAAGTTTCGTTGAAATCAAACACATTCTGTTGTGAATATCATTTTGCCACTAATCTTGCTTTGTTCCTAAGAATTGAGCCATCATGATTTTTCTTTAACTTATATGTCCATTTGCATCCTATTATATTTTTATTTTTTGGTAATTGAACAAGATCCCAAGTATTATTTTTGATTAGTGCATCATATTCTTCAACCATTGCACTTTTCCAATTGTTATCAGTAATAGCTTGCTGATAAGTGGTTGGTTCACTTGTATCAAGTTCTGCACAATATATTTTTGGTTTAAAAATACCACTCTTTGCCCTTGTTATCATATGATGACCAGTGTTTGCAGGAGCAGGATTTCTATCTGCACTGGTGATCTCTTGTTGAGTATTGATTGATTGTTGTTCATTCAATACTGGACATGAATCATCTGAGTGATTTTGGTCAGAACCAGTATTGTCAGTCTTTGATGATTCTCCAGCTTGCTCATGACCTGGCTCTCTGTTGTGCACAGTGTGTTGTGAGCAGGGGTTCATTTCTTCACCACCACTTTCACTTTGCATTGGTATGAGTATCTCAGGTGAGAATGGTATTGAAGGTATGGAATACCTTGCATTGTATATTTTTGAGTTGTCTTAATACCTGCATTGCTAAAGGGAATTTCACTCTCATTGAATACAACATGTCTAGATATATATACTCTACCATTGCTATCAAGACATTTATAGCCTTTTTGATTTGTGGGATATCCTATAAATGTGCATGATTTTGATCTATAATCTAATTTATGTGAGTTATATGGTCTTAGGAAGGGAAAACATTGACACCCAAACACTTTCAGACTTTTGTAGTCTGGTTTAACTTTTAGTTAGCATTTCCAAAGGACTCTTATATTTGAGAGTCTTCGTAGGTAGTCTATTAATCAGATAGACAGCTATAGAGAAGGCATCTGGCCAGAATTTAAGTGGCATGGATGCTTGTGCTAGTAAAGTTAAGCCTGTTTCAACAATGTGTCGATGTTTTCTTTCTATAAGACCATTTTGCTCTGAAGTGTAAAGACATGTCACTCTGTGTGTAATTCCTTTGTTTGCAAGAAATTTCTTCAGTGGTACAAATTCCTTACCTCCATCTGTTTGAAAGATTTTAACTTGATTACCAGTCTGTCTTTCAGCATTTGTCATAAATTGCATCACTGCATTGTTAGTCTCTGATTTTGATTTCAAAAAATAAATCCATACAAATCTAGAATAAGCATCAATGAATGAAATGTAATACTTGTACCCATAATCAGTACAAATTGGGGCAGGTCCCCACAGATCTGCTGCAACTAATTCAAGAGCATTATTGTATACAGTCTCAGAGTTTGGAAATGCAAGTTTATGATTTTTGCCTAATTGACAATATGTACATACATAAGATATAGGAATTTTCTCACCAAGAATGCCAACACACTTATTCAAAACATGTTTTACAATATCTACACTGGGATGTCCAAGTTTACAGTGCCACATATTGAATTTTTCTATTTGCTTTTCAGTATTACTTGTTTCAATGACATTACACCATTTACTATCATACTCAGATTTTCTTGAGCTTGCAACCTCAAACTTGTATAACCCCTTATGTTTTTTACCCTACAAAAGAATCTCATCAGTCAGATTATCTTTTACCAAACAATGTGTTGAGTGAAATTCAAAGTATACATTATTATCTTTGGCAAATTGAGAAACACTCATTAAATTTTTCTTAATTAGTGGTACCCTCAATAAGTTTCTGAGATAAAGTTGTCTAGTACCACTGAAACTTGCATTTCCAATATGAGATATGTGTGTGGTTTTTCCATTACCCGTATACAGTAATTGTTTACCTTTGTATTCTCTGTTGCCAAGATTCAGTTGACTCAAGTTATTAGTCACATGATTAGTTGCACCAGAATCTGGGTACCAGCTGTCATCATGTATATCCTCTACTCTTGCAGTGCTGGTATCTGCATTCTCTGATTTTGGTTCTTGATGCATGTTCCCCATGTTTGCACTTGGATTTTGTGATCTTGAATTGTTGTTATTTTGTTGTGTTGGTGTAAAGTTTGTGTCAAATCTAAAGTAACACTTGCTTGCAACATGGCCAAACCTTTCACATATTGGACATCTGGGCTTGTTATTGTTGTGACTCCATCTACCACCTCTTGTTTTGCCTCTGTTGGGATGACTGCCTCTATAATAATTTGACCGATTCCTGTTACTTCGGCCTTTTTCTTGATTTCTGTTCTTGCTAACAGAGACTTGATTAATGTTGTACTCCAAGTTTATTGATTTCTTTTGCTTTAGTCTCCCTTCATGAGCAAGAAGCATTGACTGAACACTAGTAAGTGATGGTAACTTTTCATTAGAAGAAATTATGGCTACCATTGCTTCATATTCTTCATCTAAACCACTTAGTATGCATAGTATTTGTTCGGTGTCTGATACTTTGTGACCTGCACAAGCTAATTGATCACATATTATCTTGGCCTTTGAAAGATAATCTCTCATACAGTCATTGTCTTTTCTTAAGTTTTGCAACTGTCTTTTGTATTGCATTATTCTTGTCGCAGATTGAGAACTAAATACTTGCTCAATTGTATACCAGATTTCATGTGCAGTTTTGCATCCAATTAATTGTGGCATGAGATTTGCACCTACAGATGACAGTAGCCAAGAACTAATTAGACTGTCTTGTCTTTCATGTGAAATGTAGTCTTTATTGCTGATAAGTCTTCCTTCATTATCTGCAGAAAATTTTGGTGGGGTAATTATGGTGCCATAAACATATTCCTGCAAACCATACCCCCTTATAGCCGTTTCAATCTGAAATTTCCATAGTAGATAATTGGATTCATTCAACTGGATGGTGATGATCTGACTCTGTGGCTTGATGATAGATTTGATCAAATCTTGAGTATCATTTGGCTGTTCTTGAGCAGTTCTTGAAACAGAACTGGAGGGTGTTGCAGCGTTGCTATTCTCTTCGGCCATTTTGATGGGTCAAGAAGAGAAAAACAGAAACAAGAGGAGAAAACAGAGACTGGGTTGCAACCTGAATTGGACAAGCGATGAAAAAGTCTCTGAAAGCAGATCGAAAAAGAGATGCAACCAGAATTTGGGCAAATGATGAAGAAAACTCTGATGCCAATTCTCTGGTATGGCACAGTTGGTAAGGTAGTAAGTTTCTTGATGCCTCTGATGGATCAAGTGCAGCCGTGGGGGTGATCTATGATAAGATTTCTCTGAGATCCTCCTTCTTGGCAAGGCACAAGATTCAAATGATGATCTGATGCTCTCAAATGATGGTCTGCTAACTGATGAGAGCAATCTGCTGTTAAGCAGTTTATTTTGCTCTGATACCATGTTAAAGAAATTAAGAAAATGTAATATTTGATTTTATTACTCAAGTGAGAGATTGTGTTCTTCAATTACAGAGGACGTTGTAGTACATTGTATTTATAAAAGAAAAACTGGGCTGCGGGTTGGCCCAATAACACAATACAACCCGCATAGCAATAACGTTATAGGAGACTGAAGTACTCTATCCTCAGTATGATATTTCGCTTATTTAACCCAATTCAGATGAATAAACACTTTTAAAATTTTCAGTAGCAACTTCGAATTTGAAGATCTCCATCTAGTTGCTTTAAAAATAGTATACCATTCAATTCTTGAGTTCAAACAAGGAGAGTTCAACCCACAATGTCTTAGAATATGCTTCCATATAAAGAAAATACAGGGGCATGAAAAGAAAAGATGCTCAACATTTTCAACAGTAAGACCACAAAGCATACACGATGACTGGTTTATCAACCCCATAGCATATAATTTTTCACGAGTACGTAGACCACCTCTGATCACCCTCCACAATAACAAGTTTTGAGTAGGGGTAGAATTCATCTTCCATGTTCATGAGTACTAAGGAAACCTCATATAATTATTAATGGTGTGAAGAACTTTGTTAACTTTTTTAATTGAGTGAGGACCACCCTCCCAAGAGGTAGCTGACTCAGAAGATATGTAGACCCTATTTTCAAGTTAAGCCCAGACATTTCATATGATGCAGGAGCTGGAGTAAGGAAGACTGATTCTCCCATCACAAAAATAATTTGTAACCTTAGCCGCCTTTGGAATTCCATTCATGGCTCTCAAGTTGTATGGAATAAACTTAGCAAGAATCATACCTTTACTAGCCCAAGGATCAAACCAAAAAGATAATAAGTGGCAGTTTTTCATGGTATATTTAAAGATAGGAAGAAGATATTGCCTAAGTTTTAACTTATATCTCCATGAATTACTACAGTACGAAGGGGATGCATAGTCCATAAATGGTTTGTTTTGAGTAAACTCTTCCTTCACCAGACAGCCCAAAGATTTTCATCTTTACTGAGTAATTTATCAATGTGAGTTGAGTGAGCTGCAGCATTCCATTGCTTAACATTCATAATTCCAAGACCACCATTAACAAGAGGGCAGCAAACTGATTTGAAGGCAATAGGAATAAGTTTTCTAGAATAAGGGTTTCCATGCCATAGAAAGTGGTTCATGGCTGAATTGATCATAGAAATTAATTTTTTGGGCAGCATGAATATTCTGGCATAATAAAGGCACATGGCAGAAGCAAAGTACCTGGTGATAATCAGTCTCCCAGCAATGGAAATCTTAGAAGTAGGCCATGAATATAGTTTGGAAATTATTTTTTCGAACATTGGGAGGCAATGAATAGTTTTGACACTAGATGAAGTCAGAGGAGCTCCTAAACACACATCATCATTAGAGAAAGGGGACAAGGTTGATAAATTGGTCAAGGAAACTTTGATATCTTCAGCCACTCCAGCAATGCAAATTTTAGATTTAGATGAATTAATACTTAAACCAATCTGGTGTGTGAAGGAGTGAAGTACAACTAAAATAGAGGATATAGATTTGTTACTTGGTTTAGTGAAGAGCATTAAATCATTATAAAACATAAAAGAAGATATTCGAGGGTTCCTACATCTGGGGTGATAATCCATCAACCTATTATCCAAGGCATTGTTGAATTTAGCTGATAAGAATTCCATGACACATATGAATATGTATGGGAGATATGATCCCCTTGTCTTAAACCTTGAGTGCTTTTAAAATATCCAAAAACTGAACCATTGAGACACAAGGAGAATTGAACAGTGGAGAGACATGTGTAGAGCCATGCAAGGAAAGTACGAGGAAAATGCATGCAATGAAGAATGTAAATAATTGCCTCCCAGCGGACTATGTCAAAAGCCTTTTGTATGTCTAATTTGAGCATACATCTCGGTGAAATATTCTTCATATTATATCCCCTTAACAGCTTAGAGGAAAGGAGGATGTTATCGGTGATATCCCTTCCAGGCAAGAAATCATTTTGGTTTGGAGAAATAACAGTGGATAATGCTTGCTTCATCCTAGAAGCTAAAAATTTGGGTATGCATTTGTATATAACATTACAACAGCTAATAGGCCTAAAATGAGAGATAGAAATAGGGTGAGTTATCTTAGGAATTAAGGCAACCCTAGTAGCATTAATACCGGTGAGCAATAAATTGTGTTTGAAATTTTTTTTACTGCCTTAATAACATCACTGCCAATAATTTTCCAACTAGATTTGTAAAAGTGAGCATTGAAACCATCTGGACCAGGAGAGCTATCAGAGTTCATGCCAAAAATAGCATTCTTTATCTCATCAGCAGTGACAAAGTCAATTAAGGATTGACTGTCAAAGGCGGATATACAAGGCAACTTGGTATTTTCATATTGGTTCAGTTGATGATTTTCAGTGGAAAGAGGGGCTAGTAGGTAGGTGTAATATTGAAGAAAAGCATTTTGGATAGTGTCAGTGGTAGTGCAAATGTTTCCAGACTGATCATGAATGGAAGAGATCTGAGAAATTGCATTTTTAATTTTAAAAAGTGCTATGAAAGAAAGCTATGTTTTTATCACCATGGAGTTGCCAATTAGCTCTAGCCTTGCATTAATCTCTTCCACTAATGCTTTAACAAGCTCACCGTGAACTCTCTCTTCTTCAGCTATGAGGGGGATATCCAACTGACTGTTGAGAATAGAAGTTTGGATAGAATGCAGCTGATCTTTTAATGAATTGATAATTTAGCTCCCTTGCCAAAAGTGTTGAAAGCCCATTCTTTAAGTCTCTCTTTGAGAATCCTCAATTTTTTCTACAAGATAAACATAAGATTACCAAATACATTGCATTTCCAAATATCGTTAACAATATTTTAAATTCATCCTATGAAGTCTAGTTATTAAAAAATGAAAAGGAGGACTTTCTATTCAAGGCCACATGACCCCAGTCAAGGATTATGGGGGAGTGATCAGAGAGAGTGGGAGGAAGGACATGGTACATAAGTTATGGCCATATGGTTAAGGAGTTTATATTGGTATAGGCCTTTTCAAGTTTGCAGAAAGTTCTGGTGCCAGATCTGCTACAATTATTCCATGTATATATAAAGCCATCAGAATGAATGGGAGAGAGTGTTGATGAAAATATTGAGTTATTGATAGTTCTTGTTCGTTGAAATGAAAGAGTGACCCCACCACTTTTGTCATGTGAGAACTACATACAGTTCCATTCTCCAACACAAATCCAAGGCACCTTTGGAAGGTGAAGAGAAGGAAGTTGGTCAAGAAACATCTGTCTGGGATTTCTGTGGTTTTCAGCGTAAATGGAAGTTAGGAGAAAAGATTGATCAGTAGGAATATGTTTGATTTTTGAGTGGACGAGTTGTCTTTGAATATTGACGGGTTCAACAGAAAAGGTTTGAGGGTTCCAAAGCATCAAGATTCTGCCAAAAGGAGCATGGTCAGGATTATGAAGCACGTCCATTGATTATTTATTAAGGCGGCAGCAGATTGAGTAGTAACATTGTTGATTTTAGTTTCTGCAAGAACGATCATTTGTAGATTGTTGGATAAAATTAGATTTTTGGCTTCAAGTTGTTTTGCTATTGAATTTGTTCCCCTAATATTCCAGAATGCTATTGATTTTGTGCATCATTGAGAAGGCAGTGAGGAAGATTTAGATTTAACACCAGGTGAATTTGAGATAAGATGTGATGCAATAAGACTGATTTGGTCAATTGTGAATTTAATTCCATCATCTAGATCAGGGGCAGGAGAAGCTAATGGTTTTTTCCTTGGTCTCCCTTTTCTTTTGAGAGAAGAGTCTTTGAAAGGAGCAGACTGATTGGTCAGATCAGGGAAATTTTTTTGGCGGAGAGATACAGAAGAGTATGCAGTCGTGGGAACGGCACTTGATTGATTAATAGAAGGGTTGGTGATGAGATTTGAAGAGTTAATTTGGACAGAAGGAAAGGATTGCAATGAATCAGTGAGAGGAAAAGGAGTGTGTACGATTTTGTGCATGTCAGTGCACACAACAGTTTCAGTGTTGTTCAATTCTGGATTTTCTGGAGCTATTTCACCTTCCGCATTGCACTCATAGTCAACATTATCATTTGCAGAGATTTCTTCTTGGCAAAGCAGAGGAGCAAATCAATTTGAAGTTTGGGTATTGACTGGGTTAAAAAAACTGCAGCATCTTCAGAACATTCTTCTGGAGTAACTACATTATTTGATTTCTCATGTGCTAAAGAATCAATTTGCTCATTTGTACTTTGTTGAATTTTTTTATTTTGACACGATTCATTACGTCGGGCTTTCCGCTAGTCCTTATCCCTCACATTAGTGATCTACTCTGGGTCATTCTCCTCTGTCAACAAAATCTTTTGTTCACTGACCACCAATATATTGTCAACAACTTCCTTTCCTGTTATAATGCAATTTTCACTATCAGCTTCCTTCAAAATGATACTATCATCTTTATTCCTTATTCTGCATTTATCAACATTCCCACCCCATCAGAATTATTTTATAAATTATTTTTTGACTTCATCCAAATTCTTCTAATATGTTTCTTTTTTCCTTTTGACTACAATAAATTTTCCTTTTGCATTCTCCTCATACTTATTGCTATTCTCAACATTCTGCATTCTATGATCTTTCTTTTATGTCCTCTTAAATATACCACTCTCATCCACTTTCCTATTGATTGAGTTATGACTATTTACCTCACAATGCTCAAAAGCATGGCCAAATACTTTACAATGTGTGCATATCAAGGGGTCCATGAGTATTCAACAATTACATTGGGGCATTTATCATCCCAACGGCTATAAAGTGTGGCAGTTCTTTATCAGGGTTCACCTCTATCAAGCATTTTTTGTATTCGAATCTCTTCATTTTTTCTATATTTTCGTCAAGGCAGATTAATTTTCCTAAATAGCAAGCTAGCCAATTTATGCCAAGCAGTGTCCATGACATAAGAGGAATTCGATATGGATGCACCCACACTGGCACAGTCTTGACTGTTGATGGAGCAGACCCAAAACTTGGGTTCCAGGAAGAAATGATGAACATATGCTCTCTAATGAACATTAGATCTATCTGTTGAATAGCCAGTTTATCATCGGGGCATGAAAATTTGAAATAGAAATTTTGTTTGTCAGATTACATTTCATATAAGCCCTTGAGTTTCCACACCTTGTCAATATGTGTTTTAACTGCCGTGAAGTTTACCGTGCCATCGAGGAAGAAGCCTACAAGGTAGTCAGACCATGCTTGAACTCCAGGAGACACAACCTCTGGTGGTGGATTAATCGGGTTGCCAGAGTAGTTGATATCAAAGTGCATAAGGGTGTAATGCTCAGCATTTCTTGGTTTAGAGGAGAAGAGAGATGACTAACGGGGAGGGGCAACAGGAATGGATGGTAAGGAGGAAGTCAATGGTAAAGAAGTTGAAGAAAGAAGGGGAGGAAATGGGTCCGCCAGGGTCGGGGTGGAATAGGAAGAGGAGGACAGAGGGCATGGGGAGTATCGAGAAGGACAGAAGAAAGGATGGGAAGGGAAGGAGGAGGAATAGTTGATGGAATGGGAATAGTGGACGGAATGGTAGAAGAAGGACAGAGGCCATGAATAAAAAGCATAGGAATAGGAAATCAAATGATTTGTGGAAAGTGAAATTTGCGTCTTGATAATTTAAATTTGCAAAATAAATCACTAAAAGTAGATGATATAGATTGAAAAAAAAAACAAGTTACTTTTAGTGATACAACTAAGTTAATATCTAAATAATATTGGACACACGAGAACCATAATAAGTCTTGTACATTTTACGAACTACATCCTTGAGGTGCATGTTTTTTCCTTTCTTATTCAATGACATACAATTTTATTTAACGCGTTACCTTTTTAAAAATAAAAATGAATGAAAATGCTTCCATTTCAAGCAGCTTGCTTTTTTAATAATGTTGGTCATGTAACGAAGTTTTAATAATATAAAATCCAATACATTTTTGTTTTGTTTTTGACTTTTGTAATTATCGATTTATCAATATTTTTACTCTAATATTATATTAGTTTGCCTATTAGATAAGTAGCATAGTGAACACTGTAATATAGTAGGAATATCTTTGCAACAAACAAAATCTGTGTATTCAAAATGAAAAATGTTAATGTGTGTCCACTGAGAAAACATCAAAAATGATCATTTACTTATTTACCCTTTTGAATTTTTTTTCTTTTTTATAATTGGTATGATAGAGGTTGATAGACAACTGGGGATGTGAAGATAGACTTTAAAATCAAATGGTTTTGGGCATAGTAGAACTAAAACGGAGTATAAGAAATGCGAGTTCAGTGGTGTCAGGTCAAGGATGAAGATGTCACTTTGGCCGGACAAGTAGTTCCCAAGAAGGAATCCTTTCGATAATTAGTGTAACGACCTGCCTTTTTGGACGGTTTAAATCGATGATAAACACACATGCCAGACTCAAACCATTCAAAGGGGCGGATTGTTGTAGGTTAAATAAGAAAAATAAGAGAAAGAAGTAAAACAAATGCAGAATATTATAGCGGAATGACAAAGTATAATAATCAAATAACAATTCGTGAAGCTGTTTTATAAATACGTTTGATTATTCCTTTACAACATAAAAATCAAAGTTACAAAAAACAAGAATAAATAAATAAATGCGGCAGAACAACATGATGCAGTGGAATACATATAATAAGTAGTAATAGTACAAAGTCTTCGTCTTCATCCTCCAGTAAGCGATCTTCGATAAACAGAAAAGCTCAGACTGACTTGAACGAATTGAAAATACAAAATACTCGAGTCAGAACTAAAGATCTTATGTCAATTAAATCAACAGTAAATAAATATGAGTGTCACAGCGTCAGTGATGTTACGAGATTTGACATCTCCTATCTAGTGTCAACATGAGTGCAATAACTTAAGAGATGTTCGGTATTACCATCTCCTAAGGATCCTTAAACTATCTACTATGTAGTACAATACGCTATTATAATAATGTCTAAAGTAAAGTATTAAAATAGCGTTAAGGCGTTACTCATTTCCCCCTTAAAACATTTTTATATATTCTCATAGTCTATACAGTACCGTAATTCCTCCATAAACTGGAGGGCTATCAGAGGGCACTCTGTAGGTATGATACAAAACAAACTCGTAGAATGCGCTCTAGGAAATGTGAACACGGCACACGAGGCAATGCCATGGTAGATATACCAATTGCAAAACCGGGATGGTGGTAATGCATAGCAGCAACTACCGCCCACCTTGGAACATACTCCCAAATCAAAAATCAAGGGGTAGCTACCAAATCATCACAAAGTCATAATATGGTATCGAAGAAGCATGTCCAATCGGAGGAATGACCTCACTTGGCCCAGATATAGCTCATGTTTTAGTCACATCCAAGTTGACTCACGGGAGTCAGAATCACGTAAATACCTCACACATATTCGTTCACTAAACCATCCTACTTCATTTCTGAAATCTCCACCACGTACACGGTTGTTAAAGTGGTTTCGGTATTGGCAGAGAGTATGACAATATCTGATCCCGGTCTCTTTAACAACCTAACGCTTATTTCACACTAGATGGTTTTTACATTTCAAAAAATCAATTCACAATCTAAATCAAATTATCATATTCAATTTCAAATTATATTTACTTTTGAAATTCACATTTCACTTTTAAATTGTTGATAAGTTATGTTAATTAATTCTTCATTCCAAATCATCTTATTCACTCAAATATGTCATTTCACAAAAGGTATCAATTTCAAATTCCAACTTAAGTTGTATTATCATCAAGGATTTAAATATAATACTTCTACTTTACGTAGTCTGAAGTTTGGAAAGTAATTTATATAATATAAATAGTTTAATTAGCTTAACGCAGTTTTACAAGATATAAATTAGGTTAAAAAGGTTTAAAAATATATTAAATAAACTTAAAATAGATTAACATAGATCAAAATATTTAAATAGATTTAAATAGTTTAAATGGTCTAAAATAGATTAAATATGTTTAATATGGATTAATTAGATTTAAAATAGATCAAATGAATTGAATTTAGATTAAATAGAATTAAAATAGATTAAATAGTTAAAATAAAATAAATTAGTTTAAAATAAATTAAACTAGTTTGATATAGTTTAATAAAGTCAAAATGAGTTAAAATGGGTTAAAATATATTAAAAATAGATTTAAATAGATTAAAATATTTTAAGATGGATTATATAGGTTACTTAGTTTAAAATAGGTTAAACTAGATTAAAATAAATTAAATAGTATATATTGATGAAAATAGTTTTTAAATCAGTTTAAAATAGGTTTCAAAGTTACATCCGAACCTTTTAAGTAACTCAATTCCGATGAATTCATTTATATTTGACACTTTAACTTTGAAATTCAAATTTAAATCCCTTGAACAATTCATTATATCAATTCCAATTTTAACATTTAATACTTGGATTATTTAAAAATAATTCAGATTATATAAATCAATTTCTATTTCAAAATGCCAGTTAACCGAATTCAAAATTTAAGGAATTAAAAATCACTTAATTTAACCAATCCGGTGTCCGTATATAATTTTCTACTATATGGTCAAGTGATATGGATATTTATCATTTCAATCCGCAATTTAAAATTTTACGGTTATATATCATTTCAAACTGCAATCCGAAATTAAATAAAATCTAGAAAATTGCTCGAGTCTATCATTTCACCCCATAACGACTTTTCCTAATCTATGGATCATTCAGGTATGTATCATTTCAACCCATAGGGATTTGTAGTGTTATAATAATACAAAATACAACATCCAGTCGTCCAATATCAAAAATCAAACATCCATCAAAATCATCATCCAAATCAACCCATAAACATCAATAGATAACTGATAATCAATAACAGGTGCTAAATTGACAATTTAAATTTAATATTAAACTAAACGATGATTAAATGCAGTAAAAGTCAAATTTAACCAGAATAACAATTTAAACATGCCAAACATCAATCAGTTGATTCCAAATCACATCATAAATTTAATTTAATTAACATAAGATAATCTAGTAGTTGTGAGTGGGTCAAAATACTCACATTTGATTTCAAATCGATTTGAAATCCAAAATAGGGTCCAAATTAGCACAGTCTCCTAATTCATCCAAACCAGCGTCAAAATGTTCGGAATTTCAATACAATCTTAATGAAATAAACCACGCGTGAATTGGACCTTGTATGCAGAAGTTGTATAAATTAGAATGTTTAAAATTAAATTAAAAATCAAAAAAATAAATAAAGGAGACACGTTTACCATCAGAAGCGCATCTCTCTCGAAACCCTACAACACCTAGTTCGAAGCGAGATGGACATCGCGATACCCTAATACGGCAGCCACCTCACTCATGTTCACCTCCAGCTACTGACACGCCGTGCCACCCTCAAGAAGCATCACGACCTAAATACCCCGCCTCCATGCTCGCCGACCCCACACCTATCAGATCAAAACCGCAGCCGCCACCGAATTTTTTAAAACCCTAGTTGAATTTTTCCAAGCAATCCAGCCATCGATTCGCCAAACCGACCATATGGGTGCGCTCCACTCGTTCCTCTCCATGCAATGGTAATTTCGATTCGACGATCCGAAAAAGTTGATCACGACAAGATGAACGACCGAGATTTAATCATCAATTTCTAGCCACATAGAAATCCAAATCGAAAAACTAACTGCAGATTTGAATTGCGCTCGTCGAGAGCTTCAAATCGATATATAATTTGATAGAGTTTAGAGGAGTTTGATTTTTCGATTTGATTTGGGTTTGCAATTGAATTTGGAATTGGTTTTGGTTTTGATTTGTCTGCCATTGTAATGAGAGAAGCAGATAGAATTGTACGTACAGAATAATGGAATAAAGAATAGCTAGGGTTTATAATAAGCGATACATAGGCAGATCAGAAATAGGAATGAATGGGCTAGACCGATTTGAAAGTTGAACGATAAACGACCCGAAAAGTCCGTTTCGTTCCCGAAACGAAGATGGGTCATCCTATATATCTAATTAGATGTTTTCGATATTTTTAAACTCAATGGAGTAGGTTTCAAGTCCTACTTTCATCGTATGAAGAAGTTAGCTTAAAAACAGCTTATTTCAAATTGATTTCAATTGAATTTAATTAAATTGATTTCTACGCTTTTCGAGTCCGTACGATCAAAACACAAGTCCGATCGCTACGAAACTTGAAACCTTACAATAACTCACCGTTATGGATCTGATGAAACTGGTTTCGTCGAAATCCGAAACAGTGGCCAAAATGGCTATTTTTACATTAATTACATATTAAATCAATTAAACCACTTTTGAAATTTCAAATTCAATGAACAACAATTTTTATCGTTTTTGATTACTTGGACATTTGTAATAATTTAAATCAATTTTATCTGTCAATTCATTGTTAAATATTACACCAGTTACAATGTTCAATTTCAACTGTAATTAAATCCAATTAATTATAATTTAATTCCAATAAATTTATTAAATTTGATTTCAATCTTTTTATTCAATCAATTATTACTTTATAGACCTAGTTCACGTTTGTTTATATCTTATTGCACAAATATTCAACAATTATTATCTTTTACCATATTGCTTGCAGTATTCCAATAATATTGAACCTTTGTTGATTTTGACATTAATTATAATTTAAAATCTCATAACTTCATTTATCTCGATTTCATTTTTGTTATTAAATCACTTTATTGCCTTCTGAGTGTAATTGACATTTATGTACATTTTATTACATTCTCAATTTGCAGTTATTGTATTAACTCATATTAGTGTAACATTTATTTTTAATTGATTAATTAAATTAGTAACAAATAACAATTATCACCAATTCTTCATTTAATAACATTTGTAAGTTTATTACTTACAAAAATATGTTATAACAACTTACATAACACTGATTTTATCCAATTACCATTAATTATATACAATTTTATTAATTAATTCAATATTTACATTTGTTTTCTTATATTCAATTTATAACCAAGTATAACATTTAAATTATTTCACTTAATTATACTTTCATAAAATTGTTAATAATTAACTTAAATTTACATTATTATATTTCATTTTAGTTATTATTTCATTAATAAATCATAAATTTTTATTTCTCCAAATCTTAAATCACAAAATCTTATTAAATTAACTATTTTTAATTATCGAAAATTATTGGTCGATACACTCTCCCCCACTCAAATTTTTCGTCCTCGAAAAGGAAAAGAGGAGAAAAGAAGGAATTAAGAAATTAATATATATTATTCAAAATATTAAATTTATAAACAATTAATTTACATAATTGAATAATTTAAACAAAATATATCAATTTTTTTTAACAATTTAATCTTTTATATTCGAGTTAATAAAAAGTTTGAAAATATTTCATAAAATTTTCTAAGTCCAAAATTCACGGAATATTTCGGCAGAGTCTCCTTTGTACGGAGAGGTCTAGAAGAAATAGTAATATCAATAATAACAATATATATCATATTCTCAAAAATAATATATCCCAAACCACGGAAAAATAATATAATATCGCTATAAAACCATAATCTGAGAACGTACCTATTTGTCGAGTAAACCACGCTTATTTATGAAACCAAAAGCAGTAGCAATTGCTTCCATAACATGTATTTCACTTATATAATCCAAAGATGTTAATAACTATATAAAAGAGAAATATTTTATGCTGTTTCAATAAATAACAAATGAATCATTACAATATAACAATAGTCATTTGCAAACAACAATACAAACAGTATTTTCAACAATGAGAGCAATCATCCATCCATTGCAACCAAAACAAATAGTTTGTTCGGGTTCAGAACTTCTAATCATATAAAACAATACTTTAAAATAATATTTAAGTTTTATTCTTGTTACTCTTTCTTTTCACATTATTCACTGTTCATTTCATTTGTTCATACAATGCTTGTTTAATTTCTTTGCATTTATCACTTATAAAATTCATTTTCCATTCATTTATACAATACCTATTTTTCCATTACTTTACATTCATTGCTTACATAAGTCATTTCCATTTCAATTATTTGATTATTTATCTTGTAAATCTCTTTACAATTTAATTCACCATTAATGGATTATTTCGTTTTCACGTTCATTCTCCCATATATAGTATCATTGAATATTAAATCCATTTTTAAATTATTTCAATATTTTTTGAAGTTGGAATCATTCAATTAATATAGTACTCATTTTAATTACAAAAGACTTCAATATTAATTAAAGTTTATAATTATCTAGTTACAGTATTCACCTTTATTAATAAATCTGATTATAAATAGCTTAACATATTAACTTAAGTTTATAATCATTATCCTTACATATTTATTTTTTATTACATTTAATTAGTAGCATTTCAAACTATAAACTTTAGTTTATAACAATTTATAACATTAGAATTCTTATTTATAAATGTAAGTCCATTGAACACTTTCTTCTACTAAAGTTTACTTGTACAATATTCTATTACATATCCTATTTGACAATTCAACTTTTGTAATATTTTGGTAGGTTATACATATGTTTTTAAGAATGCAATTGAATATTACCCAAGTTTCTCGTATATATTTAGTTAACAAATGCTCAATAGTTACCATTTCTTATTTTCATTTCCATTTTATTTACAGTTTACAAAATTTTAGTTTCTTATATATTTCATTAATCATTTTAACCTCAACTTTCTTGTTTTCATTTTAGGAGTTTCCAATTATTAATATAGTCAAGATTCCATTCATTACAATGATTTCAATTTCTAATTTACAGAAACTTAAGAACTAAACAACCGAGTTTCATTTCAATTATTTTAAAATAATATATATATTTATATTTACACTAATAATTTATACACATATATCAAATCAAACTTCGAAATTAAAATTAATATTTGTTTATCAAAACAGATGTGCAGTAAAACTACTACAACAGTCTTCCTACTTTGATACCGAAAATGAACGTCGATGATGCATGCACTTATCACCGAAATTATTTTCCAACGACAAAGATGGGAGCAGAACTTATTTCCTTTAAAAATTCTTTAAATATTTCTTTCAAATCATTTTGAAATATTTATACCGAAACAAATATTTTATTCCAAAATAATGCTAAGATTATATTCCAAAATACTTCGAAAGAAATTTCCAAAATCCCGGTACTTAAGTTCTCAAATTCAATTTATATTCATCTTATTTGTAAATCTTATTTTCAATCAATATTTATAAAATTCCTATACCTAACAAACAAAATATTACATCCAACTACATCATTTATAAAATCTATTATTTTATGTACATAAGTATATGATAGGCAAAATTATTTCATTTACCTATATTTCAAAACAAATATTGTGTCGGTCTGCCCTATTAAGTGTTTGGAAATTCATGTCGATGTCACAACGTCCTATGCACTAATCAGAATTTTCAAATACCGAACGAAACAAATTAACACAATATAAAAAACCTTTTTATAACACTAATAAATATGCTTCCTCACATATATACACTCAGTGACTCATTCTAGGGTATTATTACCCTATTCTATTTGAGTCAAACCCCACAAAGCTAAGGTTATCGCTAAACCAAAGCACCGATACCAACTGTAACGACCAGCATTTTTGGACGGTTTAAATCGACGATAAACCATACACGTCAAACTCAAACCATTCAAAGGGGCAGATTGTTTTGAGGTAAATAAGAAAAAGAAGAGAAAGAAGTAAAACAAATACAAAATCTCACAGAGGAATGACAGAATATAATAATCAAATAACTGTTTATGAAATTGTTTTATAAATACATTTGATTATTCCTTTACAACACAAAAATCAGAGTTACAGAAAACAAGAATAAATAAATAAATGCAGCGGAACAATATGATGCAGCGGAATACATATAATAAGTTGTAATAGTACAAAGTCTTCGTCTTCATCCTCTAATAAGCGATCTTCGATAAATAGAAAAGCTCAGACTGACCCGAGCAAATTGAAAAGATAAAACACTCGAGTTAGTACTAAAAGATCTTATGTCAATTAAATCAACAGTAGATAAATACGAGTGTAACGTCGTTTGAGATGTTACGGGGTTTGACATCTCCTATCCAGTGTCAACATGAGTGCAATAACTTAAGAGATGATCGAGATTACCATCTCCTAAGGATCCGTTAAACTACCTACTATGTAGTACAATACTCTATTATAATCGTGTTTACAGTAAAGTAAAGTTTTAAAATAGCGTTAAGGCGTTACCCATATCTCCCTTAACACATTTTTGTAAATTCACGTATTCTATACAGTACTGTAATTCCTCTGTAAATAGGAAGGGCTATCAAAGGGCACTCCATATGTATAGTACTAACCAAACTCGTAGAAGGCGCATTAGGGCATGTGAACACGACACACAAGGCAATGCCATGGTAGATATACCAATTGCAGAACCGAGGTGGTGGTAACGAAGAGTAGGTGCTACCTCCCACCTCGGAACACATTCCCAAATCAAAAATCAAGGGATGGCCACCAAATCATCACAAAGTCATAATATGGTATCGAAGAAGCATGTACGATCAGAGGAATGACCTCACTTGGCCTAGGTATAGCTCCTATTTTAGTCATAACTAAGCTGACTCATGGGAGTCAGGGTGTGACGGCCCACCTCTATACTCACGCTAGCCAAGGACACTACGGAGTAATGTCGTCAAGTAGCATGAAGAATAAGGCTGTTGAGGAGCGACCATCCGTGTAATTGCTTTGTCCGAGCACCGATATGTCAGATAGTATAACATGCATTTCATTTCAAGAGGAAATCCAACATGCCGATACAAACTCAAAGCTACTACACAGTGGCTATGTGGTCTTCGGAAACAAATATAGAAATAAACATAACATAAATCAGTCACAGATGTCCATATCACAAAGGCGGAAATATATATGAATATAACACATAGAAGTGTACATCAGAGAAGTGGTCAAACAAGATCCACAATATCACAAAAGAATATATACAAGTGCTAGACAAAAGAATATGTATACATCAAGGAGTCTCTATCTCAAAGGTATAACAACAAAAACTACCAATCTAATGTAGTTAGACAAAAGTCAGATGATTCCTAATAAGGAGTCAAGCAGAAGCACCTGTAACATCTCGGTGTGACCTGAGTATTATTTAATAAGAAAATAATAAATAGATCAATCTAGCTATAAATATCAGATAAAATGAGATAGAATAAGAGACATGATGAAAACGTATGATAACAATTATGCCATACTATGAAAAGTATACATTTAACAACAACAAAAATCATACAATATCTCAAAAATCTCATAACATAAAAAAGAATGTCATATTCTTTACCATATTCACCAAACCACAAATGTTGGCTAACATATCAATGCCAATCATAAAAATTGGTAAAACACAAATTCTAGAAATCAACAATTAGAAATCTAGAAATCACAAAAAGGGGGAGGCCTATCATAAACGGGAGCATGAAAACTCTCCAACACGTGTATCACAAACTGGACGCTATCCCATGGTCGCTAACCATAGAGCCAGTGCAACGACGTAGTACAACGGTATGCCCGAGGAAACTGAAACTCGAATAATTCGAAACAATGACGTAGTACAACGGTACGTCCGATGAACCTGATAAGTCGGAACAACGACGTAGTACAACGGTACATCCAATGAACCGAACTCCATAAAAGAACATGGGTCGTTAGCCCATAAGAATGATTCGAAACTTCAAAGAATGCATAGGTCGTTATCTTATAAAAGAAATGAGACGAAACTCAACAAAACGAGGTAAAGTCCCCTGTGTGGACAAAGAGACATCTCATATCGCAATTCTAATCACAAAATGAACATCAATGATCAATAAAAAGTGTGGATTACAGTAAGCTAGTAACTAAATGAGTTTAGCTTCATCCCATAACCACTGTCTTAACTTAAATATTCACGAACAAATTGTAGATCTCCGGTCATAAAATTGTCACAAGAGTTTCAATCGAACAAGTCCAAAAATTAACCGACGAAGTAAACGCAAGCGTTTCATACCACTAGTTTTACTAAGCCATTTAATTAGATTTCTCAAACGAATGAGGTAAAGGTTTGTGTATATTAATAGTTTGGAAAACGGTTTTAGAAACAAGCTTTGTATTAAAAATAGAGTTGAAATCATCTTTGAGAAAGAGTTTGAATATTTACTACTAGTATAGAAACCTTTGTATTTAGAAGTGACAAACCATAGAAAGGATTGTAAACACAATCAATCACCAAAATTCACATTCGAAGACGTGAATTAAATCCAAAGAAATCGATACCAAATCCATCAAAATGGATATTCCCCAAAAATCCCGAAATAGAAGTCATCAAAGTTGTATAAATGATAACAACAACTCGGATAATTATGAATCGATAAAAAATGAAATTTCAAGCAAAATAGGCAAATTGGGATGAAGTAGCATGGTCAGTCGACTGGACACCGAGTACAGTCGACTGGCCCAATGCTTGGAAAAATCTCGGGTTCCAGGTCAGTCGACTGGACTCAGAGCGCCAGTCGACTGGAACCTATTTTCCAGTATTTCTAGCCTAGTCCCCAAAGGGGAAAGAATCCAAACGGAGTCGATCGATCGAGCAATTGCAACTAGGGATTTATGCCACGCGATAACCCAATCGTATAGGCTCTTCGACTCACCCTAAAGACATGTTCAAGCATCAAAGCTAGGATTTTTAAAGATTTAACTTCAAAACATCAAAAATTGAAATGTTCACCAAATCTTCAAATCAAAAGAAAATGAACATGAGTAGATGTTAGGAATTCATACCTAACAATAATGATAGTTATAGACATGGATGTGAGATAAAAATCTCGCCTTTTACACAAAAACAAGGAAGGAGAAGCTTGAAAACAAAGGAGGATCAACCACTCTTCAATCCCAACTCTAAAAGCTCCAATCAAAGATCATAAGCCAAAGTTCCCCAAATTAGGTTATAGGGAATTTCAGAAATTGGAGAGAGATCGAGATGGAGAAGAAGAAGAAGGAGATGCTTACCTAAGCTTCTCTTTGATTTTGGAGCTAAAACTTGAATTTGCAGAGAAGCTAGGGCTTGGGAATTTTAATTTCCAACCTCTTCCCTCATTGTTCCAAAGCTTGAAGTGTTAGGAAATAGAAATGAAATGGATGAAGAGGAGTCGGGGTGGAGCTAGAGTCTTAAATTGGGTTAATGGGCCGAAACCCAAACCCAAAACCTAAGTGAAAAGGTCGAAATTCTAGCTAACTCCAAACATACCTATGTTTATACTCAAAAAGGTCGCAAATGCCATTTTGAACTCAATGGAAGTGGCCTCAAGTCCTAATTCGGCTGTTTGCAAAAAGTAGCTTTTTGGACTTAAATCCGACTAACAATGCTGTATTTAATAAAATATTTAAATATTCAATCGTAAAATATGCGGGTTGTTACACAGGGTCACGTAAATAACTCATACAAAATCGTTCGCCAAACCATCCTACTTCATTTCTGGAATCTCCACCATGTACACAGTTGTTAAAGTTATTTTCGGTATTGGCAAAGAGTATAACAATATCCGATCCCGGTCTCTTTAACAACCAAACGTGTATTTCACACCATATGGCTCTTTTACATTTCAAAAAATCAATTCACAATTTAAATCAAAATATCATATTCAGTTTCAAATCATATCTCTTTCAATTTTTTTTTTTGAAATTCACATTTCACTTTGAAATTATCGATAAGTTATGTTAATTAATTCTGCATTCCAAATCATCTTATTCACTCAAATATGTCATTTCACAAAAGGTATCAATTTCAAATTTCAACTTAAGTTGTATCATCATCAAGGATTTAAATATAATACTTCTACGTTACACAGTTTGAAATTTGGAAACTAATTTATATAATATAAATAGTTTACCTAGTTTAACACAGCTTTTAAAAAAATATTAGGTTAAATAAGTTTAAAAATAGATTAAATAAACTTAAAATAGATTAACATAGATTAACATATTTTAAATAGATTTAAATGGTTTAAAATAGATTAAATAGGTTTATTATGGATTAATTAGATTTAAAATAGATCAAGTGAATTTAATTTAGATTAAATAGAATTAAAATAGATTAAATGGTTAAAATAAATTAAAATAGTTTATAATAAATTAAATTAGTTTAATATAGTTTAATAAAGTTTATATGAGTTTAAATAGGTTAAAATATATTTTTAATATATTTAAATAGATTAAAATATTTTAAGATGGATTAAATAGGTTAATTAGTTTAAATAAGTTAACTTAGATTAAAATAAATTAAATAGTTTATATTGATTAAAATAGTTTTTAAATCGGTTTAAAATAGGTTTCAAAGTTACATCCAAACCTTTTCATAACTCAATTCCGATGAATTCATTTATATTTGACACTTCAACTTTGAAATTCAAATTTAAATCCCTTGAACAATTCATTAAATCAATTCCAATTTCAACATTTAACACTTGGATTAATCGAAAATAATTCAGTTTATATAAATCAATTTCTATTTCAAAATGCTTAGTTTATATAAATCAATTTCTATTTCAAAATGCTAGTTAACTAAATTCAAAATTTAAGGAATTAAAAATCACTTAATTTAACCAATCTGGTGTCTGTATATAAATTTCTACTCTATAGTCAAATGATACGGATATTTATCATTTCAATCCGCAATTTAAACTTCTATAGTTATATATCATTTCAAACCGCAATCCTGAATTAAATAAAAGTTCAAAAAATCGCTCGAGTCTATCATTTCAACCCATAACGATTTTTGCTAATCTATAGATCGTTCGGGTATGTATCATTTTAACCCATATGGAACTTGCAGTGTTATAATAATATAAAATACAACATCCAGTCATCCAATAACAATAATCAAACATCCATCAAAATCATCATCCAAATAAATCCATAAACATCAATAGATTGCTGATAATATATAACAGGGGTTAAATTGACAATTTATATTTAATATTAAACTAAACGATGATTAAATGCAGTAAAAGTCAAATATAACCAGAATAATAATTAAACATACCAAACATCAATTAATTGATTCCAAATCACATAATAAATTTAATTTAACTAACATAAGATAATTTAGTAGTTGTAAGCAGGTCAAAACACTCACCTTGATTTCAAATTGATTTGAAATCCAACACAGGGTCTAAATTAGAACAGTCTCTGAATTCGTCCAAATAAGCGTCAAATGTCCGGAATTTCGATACAATCCTAATGAAACAAATCGTGCGTGAATTGAACCTCGTATGCAAAAGTTGTGTATGTTAGAACGTTTAAAATTAAATTAAAAATCAAAAATAATAAAGGGGACACGTTTACCATTGGAAGCGCATCTTTCCCAAAACCCTACAGCACCTAGTTTGAGCACGAGATGGACGTCGCAATACCGTAATATGGCTGCCACCTCACTCACGTTCGCCTCCACCTACCGACACGTCGTGCCACCCTCAAGAAGCGTCGCGACCCAAATACTTCGTCTCCATGCTCCCCGATCCCACACCTATCAGATCAAAGCCGCAGCCACCACTGAATTTTTTGAAACCCTGGTTGAATTTTTTCGAGCGATCCTGCCATCAATTCGCAAACCAACCAACGGATGTGCTCCCCTCATTCCTCTCCATGTAACGGTAAATTCGATTCGACGATCCGACAAAGTTGATCACAGCAAGATGAACGACCGAGATTTAATCATCAATTTCCGGCTACAAAGAAATCCAAATCAAAAAACTAACCGCAGATTTGAACTGCGCTCATCGAGAGCTTCAAATTGATATATAATTTGATAGGGTTTGGAGGAGTTTGATTTTTCGATTTGATTTTGGTTTACAATTGAATATGGAATTGGTTTTAGTTTTGGTTTGTCTGTCATTAAAAAGAGAGAAGCAGATAGAATTGTACGTACAGAATAATGGAGTAAGAAATGGCTGGGGTTTATAATAGGCTATACATAGGCAGATCAGAAATAGGAATGAATGGGCAAGAACGATTTGAAAGTTGAACGATAAACGAACCGAAAAGTTTGTTTTGTTCCCAAAATAGAAATGGTCATCCTGTATATCAAAGTAGATGTTTTTGATATTTTTAAACTCAATGGAACAGGTTTCAAGTCCTAATTTCATCGTATGAAGAAGTTAGCTTAAAATCAGCTTATTTCAAATTGGCATACATCTCCGGTAAGGTTTGAAAATACACAAAACATCCTTCCGGTTTTTTAATAAGTTTCTAGTCCCTGTTTTCAAATTCATGTGCGCACAAAGACCCAAATACCCTTTACGTTTTTAACATTTCAAACGCGTATAACTTTCTGTAGAAACATCAGATCATCATACTGTTTTCACCAAAAAATCAAAAAACTTTTGATCTTTAAAATGAGATCCATTATTCATACCAAAAAAATCATATTTGTAGTCAGATGTAATTATTCTATTTATTGGCAGACAATTCAGCAAATTTTGAACATTTTCGATTTTTCTTCAAATCTGTAACAATTGAAGCCATTTCTGCAACTATATGGTAATAGTTGCAATTTCTGCAACTATTGCATATAGTTGCAAAAATTTCTACAACTATATGGTATAATTGTAGAAATTTCTACAACTATTGCACATAGTTGTAGAAATTTCTGCAATTATATGGTATAATTGCACAAATTTCTGCAACAATTGCATATAGTTGGAGAAATTTCTGCAACTATATGGTATAATTGCATAAATTTCTGCAACTATTGCATATAGTTGTAGAAATTTCTACAACTATTGCATATAGTTGTAGATATATCTGCAACTATATGGTGTAATTGCAGAAATGTCTTCAATTAATTCATATAGTTGCAGAAATGTATACAACTATTGCATATAATTACAGACTAGTACTGCTTATAGTTTGTCCTACCGTTATTTTTACAAATGCACAATGCCACTCATTAGAAAGATAATAAAATTTGTGATTTAATGGTGAAAACGGTTTGTTAATCCATCGTTGCTATAAGAAGTTGTTGCATTTTAAAGATTGATAATTAATGTGATGCAAATTTTAATTATGGATGTGAGAATAACATCCATATATGAAGAATCAACATTGCTGCAATGTAGAAGAGGGGTATTGTAGGGAAGAAAATTATAGTATTTGAAAATAAGGATGTAATTTAAATCTTTTTTATGAGGAGGATGTTTTGTGTATTAAGTTTGATTTTAGGGATGTGCCCCTTATTTTCACTTTAATTAAATTGATTTCTACGCTTTTCGAGTCCGTACAATCAAACGACAAGTTCGATCGCTACGACACTTGAAACCTTACAATAATTCACTGTTACGGATCCGATGAAACTGGTTTCGTCGAAATCTAAAATAGTAGCCAAAATGGCTATTTTCACATTAATTAAATAAATTAATATTAAATCAATTAAATCACTTTTTAAATTTCAAATTTAATGACCAACAATTTTCATCATTTTTGATTACCTGGACATTTAGAATAATTTAAATCAATTTTATCTGTCAATTCATTGTTAAATATTACAGCAGTTACAGTGTTCAATTTCAACTGTAATTAAATCCAATTAATAAAAATTTAATTTCAATAAATTGATTAAATTTAATTTCAATCTTTTTATTCAATCATTTATTACTTTATAGACGTAGTTCACATTTGTTTATATCTTATTACACATACAATTATCATTTTTTACCATATTAGTTGTAGTATTCCAATAATATTGAACCTCTGTTGATTTTGACATTAATTATAATTTAAAATCCCACAACTTCCTTTATCTCGGTTTCATTTTTGTTATTAAATCACTTTATTGCCTTATGAGTGTAATTGACATTTTATGTACATTTTATTACATTCTCAATTTGTAGTTATTGTATTAACTCACATTAATGTAACATTTATTTAAATTTATTTGTAATTAATTAATTAAATTGGTAACAAATAATAATTGTCACCATTTCTTCATTTGATTATATTTGTAAGTTTATTATTTACAAACAAATGTTATAACAGCTTACATAATATTGATTTTATTCATTTACCATTAATTATATACAATTTCATTAATTAATTCAATATTTACATTTGTTTACATATATTCAATTTATAACCAAGTATTACATTTAAATTATTTCAATTAATTGGACTTTCATAAAATTGTTTATAATTAACTTAAATTAACATTATTATATTTCATTCTAGTTATTATTTCATTAATAAATAACAAATTTTTATTTCTTCAAATCTTAAATCACAGAATCTTATTAAACTAACTATTTATAATTATCGAAAATTGCGGGTCCTTATTTAGGATCAATAATGCAATATGCTAGTGAGATTGATAGCGATGTTAGTTTAGAATTCAAGCGAGGTGGGTGAAATGGCGACTAACGTCTGACATTCTCTGTAACAGGAAAGTCCCATAAAAATTTAAAGGAAAGTTCTACAGAACAGCAATCAGACCTGAGATGTTGTATGGTGCAAAATGTTGGCCTACAGAAAGACAACACGTCCAGAAGATAAGTGTGACAGAAATGCGTATGCTACGATGGAGCTGTAGTCGTACAAGATGGGACCGAATTAAAAATGATAATATATGTGATATACTTGGAGTAACATCAATTGAAGAGAAGCTAGTCCAATACCTTTTAAGATGGTTTGGACATCTCCAACGAAGCCTTCCAAAGAACCTATCACGTTGGAACTATATGCTGCATCGAATGCTCATAGAGAGGAGAGGTCGACCAAGGTTGATATGGGAGGAAGTAATAAAAAGGAATTAAAAAGATTGGAATATATCTGAAGAGCTGGTGTCGGACAGGAGCATGTGGAAGTTAACGATCCACGTACTAGAACCATGAGCTAGGAGGTTTTTTTTACTACTTAGGGTTGGTTTAGGGTTAGCGTTATAAGACTAGTAAATAAGACCCTAAGACGTAGTGTTTGGTCTTCGGTCCCTGTCATCATCATTATTATTATCATTATCATGGTTTTATTAATTTTATTATATATTTACTTTTATCTTTATTTTTATTTTTATCTTTAGTTTTATTATTATTGTTATTCTTTAATTATTTTACTTTATTTTATTATTAATATCATGGTTTTTTAATTTTTATTATAAGTTTACTTTTATCTTTATTTTTAATTTTATCTTTATTTTTATTTTACTTATTTAATATTATTATTATTATTATTATTATTTCTTTAATTATTTTACTTAATTTTTATTATTATCATGATTTGCTACAACCAACGTTAGTTTGCGAAACTTCTTGAAGCGTGTGACTGATCCTAAAGTAAAACATGTGTATAATTCCGAAATGCCAATCTAATTGTCCATACTAGGATGCCTCCTATAAATATTATGAACAGAAAAAATATTCGGGTTCCACATCTAAAATTCAAGATATCAAGAGCTATAAGTCAATGAGTTGAGAACTGAAAACACAACTTTTTTTATGTTGATCAATTTAAGGATATTTTTGGACATGCACGTCGTTTAGTGTAATTCAAGATGGTTCTTGTAAATATAAATGATCCTATAAAGCATACGTGTTTTGTAATGAAACTACTATGTAACCTGCGTGTTGCACACTGTAATATTGTTAAAAAATAATATTTAAAATTTATTTATTGTTAAAAATTGAATTTTTTATAAGTAGTATATGATAAATTTATTGAAATTAAGGAATTTATAATTTAATGACATGCAATGATCTGATGTAAGGTAGATGGTCGCTAACCACATATTCTTGTTGAAATTATTATCTTAACTCGGTAATAGATAACAATATACTGTTACTATATGTCTGAATAGTTACGTGTGTGTGTGTGTGTCTGCGGATGAAAAAAAACGAATTTTCCATTTTGAATTTTCTATTTTGATTAATATGAATATTGTATGTATAATTTTAAGGATTTATAATGACATAAAGAATATTACATAATTGAATATATTCATATATTTTAAATCAATTTAACTAATTAAATATGAACGTTAGAAAGTAGGAAAAAATGAGAAGAATTTTGTATGTAATTGTAGTTGAGAAGAACTTCTTACGATCAACTTATCTGCATATGAACTTTTATTCATCGTTTGAGATTTCAATTAGTAAACCTTTTTTAACTTTGTAGTTAATCATAAATTTCACGTCGTTGTAGGAGTGTCATGTTTAAAACTTCAATATTCAAAGAAAAAAAAATGTAGCGTTAATTTGAGTTATGCATTGGATTGTTGAAAATGAAAATGTCAACGTAACTTAATTTTTATTAGAGTAATCCTTGCGTCCACAACCCAATATTGTAAAATATGAATTTATCCTTTAAAAGTTGTAAAAAACGAAATTTTGTAATGCAATGTATGTTATTTTTTTGGGTAAATGAATTATAAAATAAAAAATATTATTGTTTATGTTTACATTTAGTGGTATGAGATTCATATATCTGTATCTATGAATAAAAAAATTATCATCTGCACTTATATATATGAGGGCTGCGTAACAAAATTTTGTAACGTAATATGTGCTATTTTCTTGAGATAAATGAATTATAAATTAAAAATATATTATTGTTTATGTTTAATTTTATGTTATTCGCTTCATATATCTTTATATATGAATGAAATAATAATTTTGTCATATTCGCTTATATATACGAGTGTTGTATACATACTTAATCGGTATATTTTAAGATTTATTAGATAAATTAATAAACATTAGTTAATTGAATTTATTTGAATGATTTAAAATAAAAATGACATAATTAGTTAAATACACGAATATGAGTAAAAAAAATATTAGGAGAGAGAATTGAGAAGGGCTTGTAAGTAACTATGAAAATGTAATATATTGGTGTTTAAAGCTAAAAATATAATCTTTCAGTGTAATGCATGATAACATCATTGAGTAAACTAATTATAAATTAAATTTGTTATAATTTTGGTGTATATAATTAATGCTATGTGGTTTACATATTTTTGTATGCAAATGAAAATTTTGTTTTACCTGTTTGTTGATCTACTATGGTATACCGTTGAAATTGTTTATATTTTAGAATTTAAGACGTACTGAATATTAGTTAACTGAGTTTATCAAATAGTTTAAATTTTGAATTACGTACTTAATTTAAAGTATGTACTTAAATGTAAAATATTAGAAGAGAACTAAGAAGACATTTGTGAATAATTATAGAAAAATTTAAAAGTTTGTGTTTGATTATAAATTGGCATTAGAAGTTTAGTAGAATAAAAGTGATAAATTAAAAAAAATTAAAAGTAAAATATCTAGAGAGAGAATTAAGGAGAGTAGAGAAAGCTCCTACAATCAATAAGAGGGCTTGAATTTCTTCTACTTTACTATTATTTAATAGATTGTAGTTTTCAGCCCACAATCATATTAAATGCTATAACTTGACCATTGGAAAATTGATGTGGCAAAAGAATTTAAGTTTATGTTTTCGCCAAAATACGTTTGCATGGTAGGAAGAATTTTTTTGTTCTCATGGCTTCTTGCGGAAGTTACTTAAAGAATGAACAAATATGAAGATATTTGTAGAAACACTACTTGAAAAGTTTCACAAAAATAAAAAAATAAAATAAAAAATATAAACATTATTGATGATATTTATTAGAAGTTGCTTGCAGTTTATTCTTGTGAAGGCCCGCAAATCCGTACCCCTTTTGAGCTGGCAAAATCCCACAACAATTCAGCCCAAAGTAGAACAAATGTACGAGTCTTCGGGTTTAAAGAAAAGAAGAAAGAGTAGAAGAAGAAGAAAAGAAAACAATAACAGAATCTCATATATCACAGCGGAACAAATATAATAGATAAATGAATATCTTTCAAACAAAGAACTATATCAGTTATTACATTACATCACATTACATTATCAGAGTGTTACAACAATAAAACGGCAGAAAAGAATATAACATATACTAGTGATACGCTTCACCATCCAGCTTGCTCCTGATTTCCACAACATCTCTTTTCTGACTTCGCTCCAGAATAATGATAACATGACTCTTGGCTGCCCGTGTGGAAAAATTATGGACACCCAGAGTTTAGAAAGGGAACAATAAACTCCAGGTCATTCATAGGACTGGTGTGAGATCTTAAAAACAGTTATTTTCACAAAGAAAAGAAAAAGAAATTCGCTATGCTTTTTTGGAAAATGAAACTACCATAAGGCCTCCCGCCACACACACAATGCAAATGCAGAATTGGAGGAGATTTCTCCTTATGATAGTCAAACATGCTTGATACGTAAAATCCTTTGACATTATTATTATTAGTGCATAGTGGAAAACATTTCAAAAGTATAATACTAATCTTAGCCAGCATAGGCATTTCGCACTTATGCCTACTATAGCTACCATGTTCAATAGCAGGTTACCGCCACATTCCATGGCAGGTTATACAACTAAAACCATACAGGGCGCCTATTGTTTCTTTGGATTTCCAAATAATGGTCAGGCTAAGGAACTTCCTACTGCCACATTGGTATGTCTCTGGAGGGACGTCCCGAGAACCTACCCGGATCTCTGCCAACACAAGGCCGGGTTACCTCTGTAACTAGGTAACTACTACTCGAGTATGCCATCCCCCGGTCGTTTGCGACCTTTATCCGAGGATCCTCAACCACAAAGCAACAACCATAAAGTATAATAAATTTGCAGCAACCGCATGGGTTAAATACCTAGGCTCCATACCATGATACCACCCTTTTCCAGAAGGAAATGATATACTCTAAAGGGCGCGACCCTCATTACCTTGCCGCATCTTTCCTGTTTCGACCATTTCCGAGGTGTGAGGTCCGACGAAGTCTCGTCCACAAAGCTACACTTTTCACAAAGTCAAGCTTTGATCATCAAATGATCAGCAACACTTCATATGCCACATTACCAAATTGGGAATGTATCACTAGTAATCATCAAATACATAACCTCTGAGCTCGTACGTCTCAGAGAAGGGTGTTAAGCTAAGAGAATAAATTCTCCACCACCAACAGAAATGTATTTGATAGAAACCAGCTTTACATCTCAAAGTGTAATGTCAGGCACACATCCATACAAGTCCGTTCCGGGATCGAACGGAACCGAAGGCACTTCAAAGAAGCCCTTGCAATCCGGATATTCACTAATCACGTCCAGAATCCCCATCACAAAAGGGCGATAAAATCTCTATACCGGAGCAACCCGGTGGTAGAGACATTCGACAGGTAATCCTCTCGTTTTCGAAAATATCCGGTCTTCGACACCGTCTTCAAATACAATCCCATTTGGTCGTATCATTATTCGGAATGGATTTTATGACACAAGGTCCTCTCCCGGCTAATCCGAATAATAAGCGCTTATTTTTAAAAATAAATGTTCAATCAGATTTCAAACAAATCACAACAAATTTTCACCTTGATCTTTTAAATAAAAGATCCATCACAATCACAAAGGTTCGATGTGGGTTTCGAATATCCATTTGGAATTCGACTTCCGGTCGCATCGAAATTCTAATGCCATTTAAAGGCCGATATTGATAGTCAATTATTTAACTATCAATAAACATTCACAACAATTAGCAGATTTAAATAATTTTCCCCAATTATTTATTTTCAAAATATCTCCGCAAGATATATTTCACACTTCAATCCTTTGAAACAAATTTCAAATCACTTTCTTCACGTGGAATAAATTTTCAAATATTTATTAAATTCCACTGAAAATTTGCCGAGTTCAAATACTTTAAAAATAATTTAAATCACTTATCCAAAAATATATTTGGAAACATTCTAAAATAAAATTATTTTAACACTTAATTAATTATTAGTTATGAAAATATTATGCTAATGTCACATATAAACTTTAAGTCCATAACAAAAAAAAAATTGAAATAAAATTATTAAATAGAGTATAAATATTTAGATAACCACTTTCTAAACCAAATATTAATTAAATCTTTAAAATAATCATTTCTATAATTAACTAAATAAATCTTTACTTTAAAGATTTAAACATTTCCCAAAATTAATTTCTCTAACAATATTTTTCAAAACAATTTCTAAAACTTTTAATTTATACTTTAAAAGTTACTTTGAAAATATATTCGGCTTTTCAGGAAAGAATTCTCTTTCCATTTATATCAATTAATAAATCTTCTCGATTTATTTTAGTTTACATTCCAAATCTGTAAAATTCTTTTCACACCTTTAAAAATAAAACAATATTTAAAACAAAGTTCCCTTTCTTTTATAAAATTTCCATTGTGAATTTTAGATTTTCAAATATCCACAGATATACGATTTTCAAATCGATTTTCAAGTATTCATTTTCAACACCAAATCAATTATAAAACTGATTTCCAAATTTATTTTAAACACCAAATTTTATTATCTTTCGAAACAAATTCCTTCTTTTAAATTTATTCAATTTTCTAAAATTAATTTACTATAAATTTTCTACTAAATTTCAAAAAATCCAATTTTATTTATTTTTGGTAACTTACGATACCAAAAATATATTCGGCTAAATTATAGCCCTCAATGATTTAAATCATAATATAATCACATACAGATTATAAATAAATAAACACACGCCATATGAAACAAAATCAAATATTTGAGGAATCCAATTGGATCCCTCCAACCTGTTTCCCTGCATCCACAGACGTTAGCACAAAAATTAAATACCAATTCTACTTCGAGGTGGAATATCGCGGTATATGAGATTTATAAAATATCATCCGCTATTATGCGGCGCATAGGGCTATATAATGCGGGAAATCAATCATTCCAAGATATATTATATACTACTATATATAATACTGCACATCCAATCAAATCAATCAATCAACCAAGTATTTAAATTTAACCATTGAAATTTAAATTATAACCAGATGAATGAGATTAACTCACCTTTGATTTTGTTTGCAATCCGATCTAACCTTGACTTGTTGTCTCCTTGATTTTTAGACCTTATATAACATTTACACGGTTTATTAACATTCGAAATAAATTGAAAAAAAATCAATTTCCATTTACTAAATTTAAATGACCTATGATTCAATTTAACTAAAAATTTGGTTTTAAACCAATAATTAAATTTTAAACTAATCTTCTTATAATAAAATATTTTTAGTGCCTAGAATAATTAGATAAGTAAATTAAACAAATTAATCATCTACTCCATTATTTTCTTAAAATAAATCTAGTAAATTAAAACATGTATATTTATTTCTATTTCTTTTTTTTTCTTCATTTCCAAACTGCACATGCTAAACAATCTATTTAAGCTTTAAACATTCAAAGTCCTATTTTCTTTCCAAATCTAATTTATATAAAAAATAATAATTTTTCTTATTTCCTGTATATAGCTGTATACAAATTAAATTAGGATTAATCATATTTAAAATTACTATTCGAATTTAAAATAGGTGTGAGAATATATTACTTCATTACATTAAATTAAACAGAACTATCTTACCCTACACTGATTGTCGTTCCACCAAGAACCCAAAACCCTAGCTGAACAACCGCAACTCGAAGCATCACGAGTTCGCTCTCCTTCCAACTACAACTCGTAACCTGACTTCGAACGATCAAGTCGTCGCCATCATCAGCATGTTCGAGCATGCGACCCGAATGCCGACTTCCCACTGCTCTTCGAACGCCATCCTGAACGGCTTCTCGTAGCTTGAGATCAAGCTATCTCCACCTCGGCCCAAACCCTTCTCCTTATCGCGACCCACGCTTCTACGTAGCCGCCGCCACTCAAGCCTCCTGGAGTAAGCGCGTAAAGACTCTCGAAACCCTCAACCCAAACAAGGCGCGACTTTGATGTACGAACTCGAGATTCAGATGTCGATCCATAATGATTGCGACAATTTTGCTTTCGAACGAATTGATTCATTCGTTCCCCATTTTTTCGAATTGGCTTGGCGTTCCCTTTTGTTTTTTTTTGAACGAGTCGATACAGTTGATTTCAAAACAAAGGGGAAGAGGGAAATTGGGAGAACTGGCTTCGAACATACGCCATTTATTTTGAACGAGCTCGAGATTTGGTTTGAATTTTAAAAGAAACTGCGGCCATTAGTCAAATTCTTTCCTTTCTTCGTATATTTCAGTTGTGGATAAGAATTAGAGGGCGAGTTTTTTTTTAAAGAAGAATGGGAACACGAAAAGATGGTAGCGTGTAGCAGTCGAGCTGTAGTGTTTCGAAGGAGAAAGGAAAAAGCAGTGATGGGAAAGCAAAAGCACTGATGTGATAGGATTTCAACTGGAGTTGACTGTATAAATATATCCAATTTAAATTCAAATTCAAATTGTTTCGATAAATGCAACTTAAAAACTTGACCTCCTATCGAGCCGTGCCGCTAGGCGTTTATAATGTTATATCCCTATTTCAGACGCAATGGAAAAGGTTTCAAGTCCTAATTTGATCGTATGGAGAAGATAGCGTTTTAGACCTAGTTATTGTATTAAAATTTTGATATAAATTCAACGCTTTTATATATCGTAGGCTCACACAACAACTCCAAATATTACAAAAATTGAAATCCGATAATAAAACAATATTACGAATCCAAAGGAACTGGTTTCGTCGAAATCCGAGACTGTGCCACGACAGGCTATTTTGAACATCAATTTAAACGATATAATTTCAAACTTAACAAAACATTTCCAAATTCAATTTTAACACTTTTATTATCTTCAATATCATCAACATTAATTTTCTAAGCCATCAAATTATTTTTAACAAGCTAAAAATTAAAAATTCAAATTTTTACCCATCATTAATAAATAAAATTCAATAATTTAATTGCCAAATTCATATTTATATTCGAAATTCAAGTTAAACTAACCTTCAAATATTTAAAATCAATTAAATATTTCATTTCAAATGTTAAAAAATTTCGGGTCATCACATCCTTCCTCCCTTAAAAGAATTTCGTCCTGAAATTTCTAGTTAAGAAGATTGATCCTTTAACCCATTTGCTATCTTTTTAAAACTAAATAGTTTTATCAACTTATCCAAAACAAATCTTTTTATTAGAGACCCACTATCATTTCATCTAACTTTCCAAAATCAATCATAGATTCCAAACAACAGTGTTTTCTCAATAATTCAAATTTAAATTTAAATTTCAAATTTTCAAAATTTTCTCAAAATTTTTCCAACTTCCTAAATTTTCGAAAAATTTCGCCAGCGTCTCCTTTACGTTGTTAGCTCGGTACGACTACAAAATGGCACCACGGGCCCCCAGATTTAAAAAGAAAACGAAAAGCCAAGCGGCTAGACAAAAAAAATCACCAAATTTCATACTGAAATTTAAATACATACCTTTTTGTCGAGCAATTCAATTTTATCTTCGAAATCAAAATCCAATTTATACTTTGTCTTTAACACACTTGTATATCCTGATATCCATAATGTCCAATTTCAACATTCAAAAATCATTTTTTTTGCACATTTCATCACAAAAGTTTGAATACTTACTTCTTATACCATTTTTACTTCACTATTGATGTTATATATCCATTTTCATTAAACTTTACATTTCAATTTCATTTGAATTCGATTTATACTTCAATTCTATTTGGATTCAATTTAACTTCTAAATATTAAATTTTTATCAACTATCTTTCATCACAACTGATTTATATCACTGTTTTAAATTAGTATTATTTCCCAATTCATTACAAATTCCTATTCATTTTTTCTCAAACCATTTTTTTCCAACTTTATTATCTTTAGTTCTCTTCGAACTAATTCTACAACTTCATTTTATTTCACACAATTCAAATTGGTTTTCAATATTCAGTTTTCAATTCCAGTTTTATTCTTTTGTTCATCCCCAAACACAATTCAATTTCAATTCAACATTTGGTTTACACCCACTTATATTTAAACTGGATTTCAATTTCCATATGAATTTAATTTATCTTCCATTTATAATTATTGAATTCAATTCATTTCAAACCATATTTAATTTTGTCATTTCTTCAATTAATTTCACTTACTAATTTCATTTCAATACTTTTCTTTGTTTGTCACAAATCAAATTCAATTCCAATTCCAGTTCTATTTACTTACAAATTTGAAATGAATTTCAACATTCAATTTCACTTTCATTTAATTTCAATTGTAAATTTATTTATTCATTCACAACTTTATTTTCCACCTTATAAAATTTTATTCCATAACTATTTTTTATAAGATTCCAGAGCCTTTTCAACAATTCAAAACCATTTTTAAAATCAATTCAAATTATCCCTAAAAATTTCTAAAACCAAACCTAATTTGCAAATAACTTCCATTTAAAATAATTTGGCAGCAATTCCTCTTTTGGAAACTCGAAAATGAACATCGATGATGCTGCAGTCATTACCGAAGTTATTTTCCAGCGACCGAAAAGTGTTTAGAGCTTTCATCCCTTCAAAACATTTTTTTTACAAACCTTTTTAAACTCATTTTCAAACTCAAGGGAATTTAAACTTTTCCAAATCTCCAAATGTCAAAACTTTCAAACTCTTTCGAAAATATTTCCAAATATTCCTCTGGAATTCCATTTCAAATTACAAATCACATTTACAAGTTATATTCTCAAATTCCATTTGTATAAGAATTTATTTCTTAATCTTGGAGTTACGATTTCAATTTCCTATTCAAATGATAATAATATATCACTTCCTAACAATCAAGCAACCATATACTATAATAATTTACAAAGATTATTTCCTTTATCTACGAAAATAGTTTGGGTAAAATTATTTCATTCACCCTATTTTAAAACAATATTGTGTCGAATTGTTCTGTACGAGTATTTAGAGATCCCTATCGATAGAGTTGTATAGACTATATCGACCAGAATCCATATACCACTCAACAAACCAATCATCACAATATAAAACAATTTTGTATTCACTAACAAATACGCGCTCATATCTATTATTACACTCAAACTCATTCTAGAGTACTACTGACTCTATCTCTAATGAGTAACACCCAATAGAGCCAGGGTTGTCGCTTAACCAAATGCTCTGATACCACTTGTGAAGGCCCGCAAATCTGTATCCCTTTTGAGCTGGCAAAATCCCACAACAATTCATCCCAAAGTAGAACAAATGTACGAGTCTTTGGGTTTAAAGAAAAGAAGAAAGAGTAGAAGAAGAAGAAAAGAAAACAATAACAGAATCTCACATATCGCAACGGAACAAATATAATAGATAAATTAATATCTTTTAAACAAAGAACTATATCAGTTATTACATTACATTATCAAAGTGTTACAAAAATAAAACAACAGAAAAGAATATAACATATACTAGTGATATGCTTCGCCATCCAGCTTGCTCCTGATTTCCACAGCATCTCTTTTCTGACTTCGCTCCAGAATAACGATAACCTGACTCTAGACTGTCCGTGTGGAAAAATTATGGGCACCCAGAGTTTAGAAAGGGAACAATAAACTCCAGGTCAGTTATGGGACTGGTGTGAGATCTTAAAAACAGTTATTTTCACAAAGAAAAGAAAAAGAAATTCGCTATGCTTTTTTGAAAAATGAAACTACCATAAGGCCTCCCGCCACACACATAATGCAAACGCAGAATTGGAGGAGATTTCTCCTTATGATAGTCAAACATGCTTGATACGTAAAATCCTTTGATATTATTATTATTAGTGCATAGTGGAAAACATTTCGAAAGTATAATATTAATCTTAGCCAGCATAGGCATTTCGCACTTATGTCTACTATAGCTACCACGTTCAATAGCAGGTTACTGCCACATTCCATGGCAGGTTATACAACTAAAATCGTACAGGGCGCGTATTGTTTCTTTGGATTTCCAACAAATGGTCAGGCTAAGGAACTTCCTACTGCCACATGGGTACGCCTCTGGAGGGACGTTCCGAGAACCTACCCGGATCTCTGCCAACACAAGGCCGGGTTACCTCTGTAATTAGGTAACTACTACTCCAGTATGCCATCCCCCGGTCGTTTGCGACCTTTATCCGAGGATCCTCAACCATAAAGCAACAACCACAAAGTATAATAAATTTGCAGCAACCGCATGGGTTAAATACCTGGGCTCCATACCATGATACCTCCCTTTTCCAAAAGGAAATGATATACCCTAAAGAGAGCGACCCTCATAACCTTGCCGCATCTTTCCTGTTTCGACCATTTCCGGGGTGTGAGGTCCGACGAAGTCTCGTCCACAAAGCTACACTTTTCACAAAGTCATGCTTTGATCAACAAATGATCAGCAACACTTCGTATGCCACATTACCAAATTGGGAATGTATCACTAGTAACCATCAACTACATAACCTCTGAGCTTGTACGTCTCAGAGAAGGGTGTTAAGCTAAGAGAATAAATTCTCCGCCACCAACAGAAATGTATTTGATAGAAACCAGCTTTACATCTCAAAGTGTAATGTCAGAACACATCCATACAAGTCCGTTCCGGGATCGGAAACCGAAGCCACTTCAAAGAAGCCCTTGCAATCCGGATATTCACTAATCACGTCCAGAATCCTCATCACAAAAGGGCAACAAAATCTCTATACCGGAGCAACCCGGTGCAGAGACATTCGACAGGTAATCCTTTCATTTTCAAAAATATCGGTCTTCAACACCGTCTTCAAATGCAATCTCATTTCGTCGTATCATTATTCGAAATGGGTTTTATGACACAAGGACCTCTCCCAGCTAATCCGAATAATTAGCGCTTATTTTTAAAATTAAGTGTTCAATCAGATTTCAAACAAATCACAACAAATTTCCACCTTAATCTTTTAAATAAAAGATCCATCATAATCATAAAGGTTCGATCTGGGTTTCGAATATCCATTTGGAATTCGACTCCCGGTCGCATCGAAATTCTAATGCCATTTAAAGGTCAATATTGATAGTCAGTTATTTAACTATCAATCAACATTCACAACAATTACCAGATTTAAATAATTTTCCCCAATTATTTATTTTCAAAATATCTTCGCTAGATATATTTCACACTTAATCCTATGAAAACAAATTTCAAATCCCTTTCATCACGTGGAATAAATTTTCAAATATTTATTTAATTCCACTGAAAATTTGCCGAGTTCAAATACTTCAAAAATAATTTAAATCACTTATCCAAAATATATTTGGAAACATTTTAAAATAAAATTATTTTAACACTTACTTAATTATTAGTTATGAAAATATTATGCTAATGTCATATATAAACTTTAAGTCCATAACAAATTTTTATTTTTGAAATAAAATTAGTAGATAGAGTATAAATATTTAGATAACCAATTTCTATATCAAATATTAATTAAATCTTTAAAATAATCATTTCTATAGTTAACTAAATAAATCTTTACTTTAAAGATTTAAACATTTCCCAAAAATAATTTCTCTAACAATATTTTCAAAATAATTTCTAAAACTTTTAATTTATACTTTAAAAGTTACTTTGAAAATATATTCAGCTTTTCAGGAAAGAATTCTCTTTCCATTTATATCAATTAATAAATCTTCTCGATTTATTTTAATTTACATTCCAAATCTGTAAATTTCTTTTCACACATTTAAAACTAAAACAATATTTATTTTTAAAATAAATTTCCCTTTCTTTTATAAAATTTCCATTGTGAATTTTAGATTTTCAAATATCCACAGATATACGATTTTCAAATCGATTTCCAAATATTCATTTTCAACACCAAATCAATTATCAAATTGATTTCCAAATTTATTTTAAACACCAAATTTTATTATCTTTTGAAACAATTCCTTCTTTTAAATTTATTCAATTTTCTAAAATTAATTTACTATAAATTTTCTACGAAATTTCAAAAAATCCAATTTAATTTATTTCTGGTATCTTACAATACCAAAAATATATTCGGCTAAATTATAGCCCTCAACAATTTATATCACAGTATAATCATATACAGATTATAAATAAATAAACACACACCATATGAAACAAAATCAAATATTTGTGGAATCCAGTTGGATCCCTTCAACCTGTTTCCCTGCATCCACAAACATTAACACAACAATTAAATACCAATTCCACTTCGACGCGGAATATCATGGTATATGAGATTTATAAAATATCATCCGCTATTATGCGGCGCATAGGGTCTCATCCGCTATATAATGCGGGAAAACAATCATTCCAAGATATGTTATATACTACTATATATAATATTGCACATCCAATCAAATCAATCAATCAACCATTTATTTAAATTTAACCATTTAAATTTAAATTATAACCAGATGAGTGAGATTAACTCACCTTTGATTTTGTTTGCAATCCGATCCAACCTTGACTTGTTGTCTCCATGATTTTTAGACCTTGTATAACATTTACACGGTTTATTAGCATTCGAAATAAATTGAAAAAAATCAATTTCCATTTACTAAATTTAAATGACCTATGATTTAATTTAACTAAAAATTTGGTTTTAAACCAATAATTAAATTTTAAACTAATCTTCTTATAATAAAATATTTTTAGTGCCTAGAATAATTAGATAAGTAAATTAAACAAATTAATCATCTACTCCATTATTTTCTTAAAATAAATCTAGTAAATTAAAACATGTATATTTATTTCTATTTCTTTTTTTTTCTTTTTCTTCATTTCAAACTGCACATGCTAAACAATCTATATAAGCTTTAAACATTCAAAATCCTATTTTCTTTCCAAATCTAATTTATATAAAAAAATAATTTTTCCTATTTCATGTACATAGCTATATACAAATTAAATTAGGATTAACTGTGACGCCCCACCTCTATACCCACGCTAGACAAGAACATTACGGTGAATGCTGTCGACTAGCACGGAGAATAAGGCTGTTGAGGAGCGACCATCCATGTAATTGCTTTGCGCGAGCACCGATATGTCAGATAATATAACATGCGTTCTGTTCAAGAGGAAATCCGACATACCGACACAAACTCAAAGCTACTACACGGTGTCTATATAAATCCTTCGGAAAACAAATATAGAAATAAGCATAACACAAATCGGTCACAGACAATTCATATCAAAAGGCGGAATAAGATATGAATATTACACTAGAAAGTGTACATCAGAGTAGTGGTCTAAAAAGATCCACAATACCACAAAAGAATAGTTACACGAACTACACAAAAGAATAAGTATACATTAAGGAGTCTATATCTCAAATGTATACAACAAAATAACTACTAATCTAAGTAGTTAACCCAAAAGTCAAGGAGTTAATCCCGGATGAGAAGTCAAGCAGAAGCACCTGAAACATCTCGGTCTGACCCGAGTATTATTTAATAAGAAAATAATAAACGGATCAGTCTAACTATAAATATCAGATGAAATGATATAGAATAAGAGATATGACTAAACACGTAATAATCACAATGCCAAGCTGTGATATATATATATATATATACTTAGTTGATGATCATAAAGAGATTAATCAATGCCACCAAATCTACACAAGAATCAAAGAAACGTCATACTCCTAATTTCGTTCACCATACCATAAATATTGACGATAATATCAATGTCAATCACAAAAGTCAATGACACACAAATTCCAGAAGACTACACAAGAAATCCAGAAATCACAAAAGTCAATGACACACAAATTCCAGAAGACTACACAAGAAATCCAGAAATCACAAAAGTCAATGACGTACAAATTCACCAATGCACAAATATTGATAAAACTTATCAATGGAAATCACGAAAATTGGTGAAACACAAATTCTAGGAATCTACACAAGAAATCCAGAAATCACAAAAGTCAATGACACACAAATTCCAGAAGACTACACAAGAAATCCAGAAATCACAAAGGGGGGAGGCCTATCACAAACGGGAGCACCAACAGCTGTAACACATGAACGAGAAGCTATCTCATGGTAGCTAGCCATTAATTTGACACACGAATGGTCCAAAGACCTGACACACGAATGGTCCGAAGACCGTGGGTAGCTACCCCACAAATTTGACACACGAACGGGGTTTAGTCTCCCACGCAGACAAAGAGACATCGCACATTGCTAGTCTAAATCACAAAAATGATCGTCATGGTCATCGAGAAGTGTCAATTACACTAAGCTAGTAAATATAAAAGTTTAGCCTCATGTCCCATAACCACTTGCTTAACTTAAATATTTACGAACAAACTGTAAATCTCCACTAGAAAATTGTCACAAGAGGTTCAATCGAACAAGTCCAAGAATTAACCGACAAAGTAAACGCAAGCGTTTCATACCACTTGTTTTACTAAGCCGTTTAATTAGATTTCTCATACGAGTGAGGTAAAGGTTTGTATATACTAATAGATTGGAAAACGGTTTTATAAACGAATTTGGTATTAAAATAGTATTGAAATCGTTTGAGGAAAGAGTTTTGATATTTACTATTAGTATAGAAAACCTTTATATTTTTAAAGTGACAAATCACGAAGAAGATTGTAAGAACAATCAATCACAAAAATTCACATACGAAGACGTGAATAAAATCCAATGAAATCGATAAAGGATCCATCGAAATGGATATTCAAAAATCCCTAAAAAGAGTCATCAAAGTCATAATAGATGATAATAACAAATAGGATTATCACGAATCGATTTGAATTGGAATTTCAATCCAAAAAGGCAAATTGGACTCAAACAGCAGGTTCAGTCGACTGAACAGAGTTTTTCAGTCGACTGAACAGAGTTTTTCAGTCGACTGACCCTGTACCTGGAAATTTTCCAGGTTCAGGAAACTTTCTGTTTCCAGTTTCAGTCGACTGTGCAGAGATTTTCAGTCGACTGAATCATGCCTGGAAACTCTCGGGTTTCAGGTTCAGTCGACTGAACAGAGTTTCTCAGTCGACTGAATCATGCCTGGGCTGTTTTTCAGCCTTATTCAAATGAAGAGCAAACTCTTCCAAAATGCAACCGGACGAACATTGGCTCTAAGGGTTTATGCAAATCGGCGACCCGGCCCTATATGCTCCTCGATGCATCACCAAAAGCATGATCAAACATCCATAAAAGGATTTTCACACAAATTTGGTTTAAAAACCCAAAAATTGTAATATTCACAAAACCAATCCAAATCAAGAGCAAATGCACATGAAGGAGTGTTAGGAATTCATACCCAACAACCAAAGATAATTATAATCATAGATGTGAGATAAAAACCTCACCTTTTCACAAAATCGAACAAGAAGAAGCTTGAAAGCAAATGGAGAATCAACCTCTCTTCAATCACAACCCAAATGAGCTTGAATCTAAGCTCAAAAACAAGAACATTCCCGAAATTAGGTTTAGGAATTTCTGAAATTGGGAAGAGAATAAGTTGGAGAAGAAGAAGAGAAGCTTACCAAAGGGTTCTTCTTGAGTTTGGAGCTAGGAATTTGATTTGTAAGAGAAGCTAGGGTTTTGGAGTTTTAATTTCCAATCTCTCCCACCATTAAAGCTAAGAAAACTGAAATGAGAAGAGAATGAGAGTGAGTGGGGAAGAGTGGCTCAGATTTGAGCATAAGTTAACATAGGGCTGAGCCCAAAAACCAAACCCAAAGTAAAAAGTAGCAAAAATCGACTTTCTCCAAACATATCGAAGCTTATACTCAAAAAGGTCGCAAACAGCATTTTAAACTCAATGGGAGTGGTCCCGAGCCCTAATTCGACCGTATGAAAAAAGTAGCTTTTCGGACTAAAATCCGACTAACGATAAAATATTTAAATAAAATATTTAAATATAAAATCGATAAATATGCGGGTTGTTACAGACTCCCCTCCTTAAAGAAATTGCGTCCTCGCAATATTACAAGAAGAAGATATATAGTAACAACCATAAAAGCATATTCAACACAAAAGAAGTTTGAAATAAGAAGTTCACCTCAAAGGGCACGAGAAAGTAAGTCCGGATGTGTACGCTCGATGTACTCTCTAGATTCCCAAGAACAATCCTTAGGATTTGAAGACCATTGAACTTTAACAAGCGGAACATCTTTATTTCGAAGTTGTTTGACTTTCGAAGCAATGATACGAATAGGATGTTGCTCATAAGTTAAATTAGGCGAAACTTTAATCTCCTCCACAACACCGGGCTCAAGAATAGAATCGGAATTTCGAAGACATTTCCGAAGTTGAGAAACGTGAAACACGTCATGCATAGCAGAAAATTGAGCCGGTAATAAAAGGCAATAAGCCATGGAACCAATACGTTCAGTTATAGGAAATGGCCCAATATATCGAGGCGCTAACTTTCCCAATCGACTGAAACGTACAACACCTTTCATTGGTGAAACACGAATAAACACAAGATCTCCCACAGAAAATTCTAACTTCCTTCTCCGGTTATCGGCATAGGATTTTTGTCTACTCTGGGCTTCTTTCATTCTATGACGAATAAGATCAATCTTTTCTGTGGAATCATGAATAAGATCTGGACCAAAAACTAGCTTCTCACCGGCCTCAAGCCAACAAGAAGGAGATCGGCATGGCCTTCCGTAGAGTGCCTCAAAAGGTGCCATACCAATACTAGATTGGAAGCTATTATTATAGGAAAATTCAACGAGTGAAATATGATCTTCCCAACTTCCACCAAAATCAAGAACACAAGCACGAAGAAGATCTTCAAGAGTTTGATTCACACGCTCGGTTTTTCCATCGGACTGGGGATGATAAGCGGTGCTAAAATTAAGCTTCGTTCCCAAAGCTTTTTGAAGACTCTTCCAAAATCCACTAGTAAACAATGGATCACGACCACTAACAATTGAAGTAGGAACCCCATGCGATTTAACAATCTCTTTAATAAAGAGTTTGGCCAAAAGAGGAACGGTTCGGTTAGACCGAACGGGAATAAAATGGGCGGATTTAGTAAGTCTATCAACAATTACCCATAAGCTATCATAACCCGATCGAGAACGGGGAAGGCCATCTATAAAATCCATGGAAATTTGATCCCACTTCCAAACTGGAATTTCTAAAGGTTGCAATAACCCTCCGGGCCTTTGATGTTCGGCCTTAACGAGTTGGCAAGTCATGCAACGTTTAACGAAGTTAGCGATGTCAAGTTTCATTCCCTCCCAATAATAAAGTCGCTTCATATCCGCGTACATTTTACTACTACCGGGATGAATGGTAAATTTAGAGTGATGAGAATCTTCTAAAATATCTTTACGAAGATCCCTAACATTTGGCACGATAAGCCTACCAAATTTCCGAATGCCGCCACGAGAATCGATATTAAAGTCTTTCAAACCTTCAATATCAATTTTATCCCTAATATTTTGGCCAAGAAGAGCCAAGTCGGGATCTAGCCCTTGAGCTTCAAGAATGCGGTCTAAAAGAGATGGATGAGCCTCAAGGCTACATAAAACAAATGATGAGCATAAATCGGAAACACGGTCTCGAATTTCGCAAGTGGATAAAATCTCGAGATCGTTCCATTCGGATATCATTATAGAAACAACAGCTTGTTGTTTACGGCTAAGAGCATCGGCGACAAGATTACCCTTACCGGGAGTATAAAGAATATCAAGATCATATGGTGCAAGAAATTCGAGCCAACGCTGTTGACGCAAATTAAGTTCCTTTTGTGAGAATAAATATTTCAAAGACTTATGATCTGTGTAAAGAACAAATTTCTCTCCTAAGAGATAATGACGCCAAATCCGAAGAGCAAAAACAATAGCCGCGAGCTCTAAATCATGAGTGGCATATCTAATCTCAGCGGGCTTTAATTGCCTAGAAGCATAAGCAATAACGCGTTCCTTTTGCATAAGAATGGCACCCAAACCAATGCGACTAGCATCGGTATAAACAACGAAATCTTGATTCCCATCGGGAATAACAAGAATAGGAGCATCAGAAAGAAGTTCTTTTAATTTCTAGAAAGAAGCTTCACATTTGTCCGACCAAATGTATTTAACACCTTTCTTCGTCAAGCTAGTGAGAGGCACGGAAATCTTAGAAAAGTCTTTGATAAAACGACGGTAATAGCCCGCCAATCCAAGAAAACTGCGAATCTCTGTCACACTCTCCGGTCTCTTCCAATCTTGAATCGCTTTAATCTTTGAAGGATCCACGGAAATTCCGGATTCAGAAATAATGTGACCGAGAAACTTCACACGAGATTTCCAAAAGTGGCACTTAGAAAATTTTGCCTTTAATTGATTACTCCTAAGAGTTTCCAACACAATCCGAAGATGTTTTTCATGCTCCTCCTTGGTTTTAGAATAAACAAGAATATCATCGATAAAGATGAGAACAAACCGGTCGAGAAAGTCTTTAAAAACTCGATTCATTAAGTCAACGAAATAAGACGGGGCATTAGTTAACCCAAATGGCATAACAAGCCATTCATAAGATCCATACCGAGTGCGGAACGATGTCAAAGGAATGCTATCCTCTGCAATACGAAGCTGATGAAAACCGGTAGCCAAGTCCAATTGTGAAAAGACTCTAGCACCACTAAGTTGATCGAATAGATCATCAATCCGAGGTAAAGGATATTTATTTTTGACAGTAAGATCATTAAGCTTGCGGTAGTCAACGCAAAGCCTAAGTGTACCATCGGATTTCTTCACAAAAATAGCTGAAGCTCCCCAAGGCGAGGAACTAGAGCGAATAAATTGCTTCGTTTCCAATTAAGATAATTGTTTACGCATCTCCTCGTTTTCTTTATTGGACATACGATAAGGAGGACGAGTGATAGGTTGAGCTCCCGGAATAAGATTAATTCTGAACTCAATTGCTCGCTTAGGTGGTAATCCTAAAACGGGCTCGAATACGTCGGAAAATTCACAAACGACGTGAATAAGAGAAATAATATCACCCTCATCATCATCATCGTCATCACGAGGATTTAAAGAATATAAAGATGCAACCAAAGAAGAATCTGAATCTTTAAGAATAACAGAAACCTGATTAACAGATTGAGGATGTCGAAGATGAATAGTCCGCTCAGGACATAGGATATGAGCTTCATAATGGTTAAGCCAATCCATTCCCAAAATCATTCCAAAGCCTAAATAACGCATGACATGCAAATCGGCTCGGAAAGAAAAATGACACAAAACAATCTCGACATCCTTACACAATAAACTGATTGTTGCGGATCCACCAACCGGATTCGCAATTCTCAAAGAAGTCATTGAACACAAAACATCCAAAGAAAAGGTATCAACAAGTTCTTTTGATATAAAAGAATGGGACGCACCCGTATAAAAAAGAACTCGAATAGGATGATCACGAAACAAAATAATTCCATCTAGAATAGAATGAGAAATACCTTGGCCACGAGATGTGTTGCCAGGGGCTTGAGAAACATTTAACTTTCCCTCCCTCCTATTTTGAAGTTTGGGACACACATGCATAAAGTGGTCTGGGCTTTTGCAATAGCGACAAGTACGAGGCTTTGAACACTTGTTCGCAAAATGGTCTTTCGAACCACAATTATAGCATTTCCCTTGAGTAGAGGAAAAGGTCTTTTCAGCAGGAGTTGCTTGCCTCCCTTTCTTATTGGGATAAGGACCTTTGAATTTGCTTGGCCTCTTCTTGTTGTTGAAGTTTGGTTTGGAACCCACCACTTCAACATCATTCTCTCTATCCGCCTCTTCAAGACGAAGAGCAATATCAACGAGTTGGTCGAAAGAAACTTCTAACTTTAGAAGTAATGGCTTCTTGAGACTTTTGTTTAAGCCATAGACGAATCTCTGATTCTTCTTAAGAGGGGTGTTGATGTATTCAACCCCATATTTGGAAAGCGACTCGAAGGAGGCGACGTAATCAGTCACGGATGACTCACCTTGAACAAGGTCTATAAATCGTCGAGCCAATGTCACTTTTTCAGCTTCCGGTACGAATTTCGACTCGAAGCGTTCTCGGAATCTCTCCCAAGTGAGATCCGCTTCATTAATCTCAGAAATAAGAAGCTCGTACCAATCCAATGCTCTTTCTCGGAGCATACTAGAGGCCACCTGAACTCGGTGAAGGTCAATAAGATTCATGCGCGAAAAGATGCGATCGCATGTTCTTAGCCAAGCCTGTACTTCAATAACAGTTTCGGAACCTTTGAATGACTCCCCACCCAAATTAGTGTAATCGCTACACAAGCGTGCAAATTCCGACTTTGGGTGAGTAGGTTCCGGGTTAGCTCCAGCTGCTTGAGCATTTGTTACCAAATCAAGAAGCTGTTGAGCAGTCATAAAAACTCCATCCTGGGGCGGAGTGCTAGATGGCACGGCTCTGGGGCGGCCAGGTCTAGACATTTCTCTTCCTCACCAAATTGAATATCAAGCAATTTTTATAGATAAACAAGGAATCATAAGGAAAATAGGATGGAACGGTACGAAGACCCGAAAAAAATCCTAAAGCACAACTCCTAAGATGGACTTAGGATGATGATCCTTGTTATAATATTCCATATTGTTCCGAAGTTTGGCTCTGATACCAAGCTGTGACGCCCCACCTCTATACCCACGCTAGACAAGAACATTACGGTGAATGCTGTCGACTAGCACGGAGAATAAGGCTGTTGAGGAGCGACCATCCATGTAATTGCTTTGCGCGAGCACCGATATGTCAGATAATATAACATGCGTTCTATTCAAGAGGAAATCCGACATACCGACACAAACTCAAAGCTACTACACGGTGTCTATATAAATCCTTCGAAAAACAAATATAGAAATAAGCATAAAACAAATCAGTCATAGACAATTCATATCACAAAGGCGGAATAAGATATGAATATTACACTAGAAAGTGTACATCAGAGTAGTGGTCTAAAAAGATCCACAATACCACAAAAGAATAGTTACACGAACTACACAAAAGAATAAGTATACATTAAGGAGTCTATATCTCAAATGTATACAACAAAATAACTACTAATCTAAGTAGTTAACCCAAAAGTCAAGGAGTTAATCCCGGATGAGAAGTCAAGCAGAAGCACCTGAAACATCTCGGTCTGACCCGAGTATTATTTAATAAGAAAATAATAAACGGATCAGTCTAACTATAAATATCAGATGAAATGATATAGAATAAGAGATATGACTAAACACGTAATAATCACAATGCCAAGCTGTGATATATATATATATATACTTAGTTGATGATCATAAAGAGATTAATCAATGCCACCAAATCTACACAAGAATCAAAGAAACGTCATACTCCTAATTTCGTTCACCATACCATAAATATTGACGATAATATCAATGTCAATCACAAAAGTCAATGACACACAAATTCCAGAAGACTACACAAGAAATCCAGAAATCACAAAAGTCAATGACACACAAATTCCAGAAGACTACACAAGAAATCCAGAAATCACAAAAGTCAATGACGTACAAATTCACCAATGCACAAATATTGATAAAACTTATCAATGGAAATCACGAAAATTGGTGAAACACAAATTCTAGGAATCTACACAAGAAATCCAGAAATCACAAAAGTCAATGACACACAAATTCCAGAAGACTACACAAGAAATCCAGAAATCACAAAGGGGGGAGGCCTATCACAAACGGGAGCATAAAGCCCACCAACAGCTGTAACACATGAACGAGAAACTATCTCATAGTAGCTAGCCATTAATTTGACACACGAATGGTCCGAAGACCTGACACACGAATGGTCCGAAGACCGTGGGTAGCTACCCCACAAATTTGACACACGAACGGGGTTTAGTCTCCCACGCAGACAAAGAGACATCGCACATTGCTAGTCTAAATCACAAAAATGATCGTCATGATCATCGAGAAGTGTCAATTACACTAAGCTAGTAAATATAAAAGTTTAGCCTCATGTCCCATAACCACTTGCTTAACTTAAATATTTACGAACAAACTGTAAATCTCCACTAGAAAATTGTCACAAGAGGTTCAATCGAACAAGTCCAAGAATTAACCGACAAAGTAAACGCAAGCGTTTCATACCACTTGTTTTACTAAGCTGTTTAATTAGATTTCTCATACGAGTGAGGTAAAGGTTTGTATATACTAATAGATTGGAAAACGGTTTTATAAACGAATTTGTATTAAAATAGTATTGAAATCGTTTGAGGAAAGAGTTTTGATATTTACTATTAGTATAGAAAACCTTTATATTTTTAAAGTGACAAATCACGAAGAAGATTGTAAGAACAATCAATCACAAAAATTCACATACGAAGACGTGAATAAAATCCAATGAAATCGATAAAGGATCCATCGAAATGGATATTCAAAAATCCCTAAAAAGAGTCATCAAAGTCATAATAGATGATAACAACAAATAGGATTATCACGAATCGATTTAAATTGGAATTTCAATCCAAAAAGGCAAATTGGACTCAAACAGCAGGTTCAGTCGACTGAACAGAGTTTTTCAGTCGACTGACCCTGTACCTGGAAATTTTCCAGGTTCAGGAAACTTTCTGTTTTCAGTTTCAGTCGACTGTGCAGAGATTTTCAGTCGACTGAATCATGCCTGGAAACTCTCGGGTTTCAGGTTCAGTCGACTGAACAGAGTTTCTCAGTCGACTGAATCATGCCTGGGCTGTTTTTCATCCTTATTCAAATGAAGAGCAAACTCTTCCAAAATGCAACCGGACGAACATTGGCTCTAAGGGTTTATGCCAATCGGCGACCCGGCCCTATATGCTCCTCGATGCATCACCAAAAGCATGATCAAACATCCATAAAAGGATTTTCGCACAAATTTGGTTTAAAAACCCAAAAATTGGAATATTCACAAAACCAATCCAAATCAAGAGCAAATGCACATGAAGGAGTGTTAGGAATTCATACCCAACAACCAAAGATAATTATAGTCATAGATGTGAGATAAAAACCTCACCTTTTCACAAAATCGAACAAGAAGAAGCTTGAAAGCAAATGGAGAATCAACCTCTCTTCAATCACAACCCAAATGAGCTTGAATCTAAGCTCAAAAACAAGAACATTCCCGAAATTAGGTTTAGGAATTTCTGAAATTGGGAAGAGAATAAGTTGGAGAAGAAGAAGAGAAGCTTACCAATGGGTTCTTCTTGAGTTTGGAGCTAGGAATTTGATTTGCAAGAGAAGCTAGGGTTTTGGAGTTTTAATTTCCAATCTCTCCCACCATTAAAGCTAAGAAAACTGAAATGAGAAGAGAATGAGAGTGAGTGGGGGAAGAGTGGCTCAGATTTGAGCATAAGTTAACATAGGCTGAGCCCAAAAACCAAACCCAAAGTAAAAAGTAGCAAAAATCGACTTTCTCCAAACATATCGAAGCTTATACTCAAAAAGGTCGCAAACGGCATTTTAAACTCAATGGGAGTGGTCCCGAGCCCTAATTCGACCGTATGCAAAAAGTAGCTTTTCGGACTAAAATCCGACTAACGATAAAATATTTAAATAAAATATTTAAATATAAAATCGATAAATATGCGGGTTGTTACATTAACCATATTTAAAATTACTATTTTGAATTTAAAATAGGTGTGAGAATATTAATTCATTATATTAAATTAAACAGAACTATCTTACCCTACACTGATTGTCGTTCCACCAAGAACCCAAAACCCTAGCTGAACAACTACAACTCGAAGCATCACGAGTTCGCTCTCCTTCCAACTGCTACTCGTACCCTGACTTCGATCGATCAAGTCGTCGCCCTCATCAGCGTGTTTGAGCATGCGACCCGAACGCCGGCTTCCCACTGCTCTTCGGACGCCATCCTGAACGGCTTCTCGTAGCTCGAGATCGAGCTATCTCCACCTTGGCCCAAACCCTTCTCCTTATCGCGACCCACGCTTCTACGAAGCCGCCGCCACTCGAGCCTCCTGGAGTAAGCGCGTGAAGACTCTCGAAACCCCCAACCCAAACAAGGCGCGACTTTGATGTACGAACTTGAAATTCAGATGTCGATCCATAATGATTACGATAATTTTTCTTTCGAACGAATTGATTCGTTCGTCCCCCATTTTTTCGAATTGGCTCGACATTCCCTTTTGATTTTGTTTTTTTCTAAACGAGTCGATACTGTTGATTTCGAAACAAAGGGGAAGAGGGAAATTGGGAGAACTGGCTTCGAACATACGCCATTTATTTTGAACGAGCTCGAGATTTGGTTGGAATTTTAAAAGAAAGTAGGGCCATTAGTCAGTTTCTTTCCTTTCTTCGTATATTTCAGTTGTGGATAAGAATTGGAGGGCGAGTTTTTTTTTTAAAAGAAGATCGGGAACACGAAAAGATGGTAGCGTGTAGCAGTCGAGCTATAGTGTTTTGAAGGTGAAAGGAAAAAGCTGTGATGGGAAAGCAAAAGCACTGATGTGATAGGATTTCAACTGGAGTTGACTGTATAGATATATCCAATTTAAATTCAAATTCAAATTATTTCGATAAATGCAACTTAAAAACTTGACCTCCTATCGAGGCGTGCCGCTAGGCGTTTATAATATTATATCCCTATTTCGGACGCAATGGAAAAGGTTTCAAGTCCTAATTCGATCGTATGGAGAAGATAGCTTTTTGGACCTAGTTATTGTATTAAATTTTCAATATAAATTCAACGCGTTTATATATGGTACGCTCACAAAACAACTCCAAACATTATGAAAATTGAAATCCAATAATAATACAATATTACGGATCCAAAAGAATTGGTTTCGTCGAAATCCGAGACTGTGCCTCGGCAGGCTATTTTGAACATCTATTTAAACGATATAATTTCAAAAATTAACAAAACATTTCCAAATTCAATTTCAACACTTTTACTATCTTCAGTATCATCAACATTAATTTTCTAAGCCATCAAATTATTTTTAGCAAGCTAAAAATTGAAAATTCAAATTTCTACCCATCATTAATAAATCAAATTCAATAATTTAATTGCCAAATTCATATTTATATTCCAAATTTTAGGTTAAACTAACCTCCAAATATTTAAAATCAATTAAATATTCCATTTCAAATGTTAAAAATATCCGGGTCGTCACAATTTACATGCTGCATGGTGTCTGTATTTGTCATCTTTGATATAAGTGCACGAGCGGTATCATGATAAGGTTAATCACTGTATTCCTACTGTTTGTGGTTTTGAACTCTCGACACTCTTGATTATTATTATTATTATTATTATTATGCTAGAAAAATTGGTTTTGAAGTGACCAATAAAGTTTATGACGTGGGTGATGGCTTCTGTAACTTCTAAAAAAAAGGCCAGCACATTATCTTTGAGAAACACATTCCATGGTACGGAACACAAACTGGAAGAACGGAGGAAAATGAATTTATTTGTGCAAATTTGAATAAAAATACAAGGATTTCTACATTGGTATATATATTTTTCATGCAACGGTAATTGCATAAATTAACATATATACCACTATAATTCTAACATTTGTTGTTGGCTCCACTAAATCATAGATTCATTAGATATTTTGTTTTCTTTTAAAATCTAAATATCAATTCCATTTTTATCCTCAATTATAAATCACTCAGACCTTAAATCAACTTGAATATTTTATTTGATATTATATCAAACACCATTTGTGCATTCAGAATCATTTAACTTTTTTACAATCGCCTATCAACCCAACGCAAAAATAATATATTTTGCTCGTGCAAAATGAATTATCAATCGTTTGATCCTATACAATAGTTAGTAATATAAAATTTCAACTTTTTACATAAAGCTGATAGACAAACTTACAACAAACAACATTTATCTTGTTGTGTCTTTTCAAAATGTATTAAAGTTAAATGTGCTGAATTTCAGTGCAAATATATTTAATTTTGAGTCTGTTTCCTTTTTAAAACCGAATAAAATGGAATATGAATATGACTGTGCATAGGTATTGAAATACAAAAGGAATAACCCTGTAACTTAATTGACTAATAGGACAATTTTTTGATCAAGGCACCGCAAAAAAACAAATTATAAACATAGGCCTTAGCAAAAATTAATTGCCAAAGCAGGCATCGTTTAGTTTATAACTTGCGCATTTATGAAATGCGTAAGTTATATTTTTTTTATATACATAGAGCTTGTGCAATCCATAAGTGCGCAAGCTTTAGATTTAAAACTTGCATACTTTTGAAATGCGCAAGCTCACTTTGGGGCACCAAAAATACAGAGAGCTGAATTTGAGCTCATTTCATCCCCTATCTCATTTCTTCCCAAAATCCTTCTCATTTCCAACTTCAAACCCATTCCAAATCCAAATATATTAACTCAAAACATAGTTCCTCATCTATTCCTTCAAACAACCACTCGATTGCATACAAAATGGAAGTAAGCTCTTCATCTACATTGATTAGAGGTAATTATAATTTGATTATAATTTGAATACTACGGTAAAAATGATTGTTGTTGTCAGCGGAAGAGGTGGTATTGATGATGTCAATGTGAATGTACTCATATTGTTGGTTTCTTTGTTGAAAATGCAAAATAATTTGACGTATTCATATAGCCAAATCCCTAACTTTGTACATAGTTTTTGTAGTGATACACAGTTGTTGTTGTTTGTAGAATTGTCTCTCGGGTCCGAAGATAGAAGTGTTCTCTATCTTCAAGAACACCATATGATCCAAAACGACACTGTAACGACCCGGAAAATTTTAACAATTTTAATTGATTCTATAACGTATTTAATTGAATATTTGTGAAATCTTATAATAATTGAATTTTTAAATAAAATGTTTATATATTTAGAATACGTATATTTAAATATAGCATATTGTAAATTTTCAAATAATTTTATGGAAGTTTATTTAATTGAGAAAACGTGCTGTCCAATTCAAGCTATTAATTGCTTTAATTGATTTCTGAATCAGTGCGTTATGGTTTCTTTTTACTACCGTTAAAGATTTCTATTTCTTAATACTTTTCCAATCTAGGTAGACTTTTCCATTCGTAACCATTAATAAATTTGAGATCATCGACCTTGCTTTTATTATTCCTTGTAGTTTCGTGCACTGACTTTACCTTTTCCACTACCCATAATTTTCTCTATACGTTTCTTTTGCAATTGAAGCGTATATTTATATTTATGGTGGTGCGTTTATTCTGGTCTCTCTTTATTTTTGTTTTTAACGCTTGAAAGAATCTCAAATCATCAAGCTAGTAGCATCCGTTCCTTCCCTCGCTTTCATAAGGCCTATAATATATAAACCACTTGCTTATAGATCCGAACACAACTTTGTCATCAAATTTAATGTGCCTTCCTCTCCCTATTATTTCGGTTCCAACCTTCCTAGTAAATGGCTTTAATAAAATTTGGCTAAATCATAGCTACGGACTTTTCAAATTTCTTTCATTTTATATTTATTTCCAATTCCTTCATTTGCTTCAAAATTTTTGAACGTGCCTAATCATCTCGGCATGTATATATAATGTAAGCCTACCTTCCCTTGGAAAGCTATTGCTCACAAAATTTCCTGATTTCTTTCCTTTTATCCATTTTTATATCCTTGACTTTCAAAACTCATTATGTGTTGTACAAACAAACAAAAATTTATTGCTTTAAGTGTATAGCTAAATCAACTATTGACCGTTACAATTACTTTTTTTTTCATTTCAATTTATTACTTAAATAACGTTTTGATGAATTAATGGACAGCTTTACGTTTCTTTTGCTTTAGAAAACTTTATATTTATAGTGTACGTTTCTTTTGCATTTCAAAATTTTGAAACATGCTGCCCCATTTAAGCCATTAATTGTTTTAATTATTTTTCTTAATCAACATATAACCGTTGCTTTTTATTATTCTAGGATTTACATCCATACTTTAATCTCTGCTGTTCCATTTATTTCATTTGAAATCTAAATTTATTTATCATTCATTTATACGCCTCTTTCTCTTCCCTCTTTTACCTCTTCGTTTTCGTGTTTCTAGGAATATATATATAGTATAGCATAAATTGCATCTTCTTTTCTCTCTGTAGGCTATTCGTTGCCCTCAAATTAATATTAAAAGAGGAGAGAGCTTTGTAAATATTATATAAAGTCATATAGCACGTTCACATATCAGATGCAGACCTACCTTTATATTTAAGAAACTAGCATTTTCTCTGTTGCCTGAAGAATGCCCTTCGCCATGCCATGTTGCTTGAATCACACATGCATTCTTCCTTTAAAAATCGCCTGTTCTCATCTCCCCTCCATCTTTTCTTATTTCTTCCAAACCTGAGCATGAGCTCTCTCTTTTCCTTGGCCTGCCTCCTCTCCATGGCCGCATGCATTAGTTGGCAAAACATTTCCTCTCTGGATTTTAAAAGTAAGAACGCATTTTATTTGATATAAGTCTATTTTATATATTAAGAACAGTATAGATTATGCATAAGTTTTGTTTTATATGTTTACTGCAACTATGGGGATTTTGAATTCCCTAACAGTTGAACTTTAAAAATAATAATATATTTCATAATAGTATATATATGATAATTGTTATATTTATAAACGTGTATATAAATATTTAACTTCTGTTCATATATAAAGGTTAGTATATATTTATACTGTATTATGTATATTATTTTAAGATTTTACGGTATATAGTTTTTGACTTTTGTTAGCATATAGTTATCGTACGGCTTTTAGATACGTATGTTTTACTAATTAGTTGATATTTAAATATATATATATATATATATATATATATATACACGCGTTTTATTTTACTATTGATAGCTTACGGTATATATGGTATAAGTTTGGCAGCCTTCTATTAATATACGTATTTTTCTATGTTTTATATATTTGGTTATAACAGTTTCAACTATAATAAAATATGTTATTTTATTAGCTTTCATATGTTAGATATATAAAATATAGTATTTCAATTTTCGTTACTGTTTTGGTATATATATTATATAAAATTGGTGGGTACAAGTTTGATAGGTCAATTTATAATATATATTTTTATGATTGTTTTAGTATTTTAGAGTCTACCGTACTATATTTTATTTTATTTTCAACAATTTACATAAGTTATATTTAAATGTAGGTATATATATAAATTTTCTATGGTAGTTTTACAGTATAAGTTATATCAATATTTTATAATTTCAACAGTATATGCTTTCAAAAGTTTATTTCATGTCAGCCTTAAGGTTGTTTGCACTGACTGATATACGTTGGATTTTTTTTAAGGGATGTGTATTTTGATTTCAAGTATAGTCATATGTATAGTCATATACAAATTGGTAGATGAAATGTTATATAGTATATATATGGTTATATTAATATAGTCGGTCTGCACACCTATGTATATATATTAACCGAGGCATGCATATTTTCTTGCATATTTTATAAACTGTGTCTGCATATGTTGGCTAGTTGTATATAAGCTCACTTATCCTATTTATCTTCCTTGATCCAATTCTGATTTGAATTCGTCTATTCCTATTATCAGCTTTGATCATTGAAACGTGTCCATCTAGCTTTGTTTTGGAATTCGGATCTGGATTTCATAACTCACTTCTTTTTCTCTGGCCTCGAAAGGTGAGAAATCACTCACGATTAACATTCTTTTATTTACTAAATTTGATTTCAATTGAGACGACAATTGAAATATGAGGCTGTAGTTATTTAAATTGTTATATATGCTATTATCTGTAACTATTCACTTATGGGATATGACACCATATCCTATTGTTTATATATTTATTTTGATGATATATGCCTGTTGTTATTATTATTTACATATCTGTTATCACTCTGCAAGTTCCCTGTTAGTATAGAAATCACTATGGGTTAAAATGATACATACCCGAACAGACTTTAGAATAGGAGAAAATCGTTATGGGTTGAAATGATAAACCCAAGCGATTTTCATTTAATTGAATTGGGATTACGGGTTGAAATGCTATCCACCCGTATACATTTAGTGTACGGATTGAAATGATAAATATCCGTAACACTTGACCATATGATAAGAAATATATACAGACATCGTTGGTCCATATATATAAATATTTTGAAATTTAATTCATTGTTTTGGAAAGAAATATATGGTCTTATTAAATGTTAATCCTTAAATTTTTTTATATATAAAGGGTAATGATATATAGATTTAATAATATTTAATTTAGTCAAAATTTGATTTAATACATAAATTATGTTAAATATTTATGTAAATTTTATTCCAAAAAGTATTCTGCAATTTACTAAGATTGGGAGATAAATATGGGTTTATCTAAATGGTATTTAAATAAGGATTTATTCAATTAAATCAATTTGAAATTATTGAATGGGAAATTTAAGGGTATGATTTTGTAACTGGATTTTTATTTAAGTGATTTAACGAATATTTCACGTTTAAATAAATTAAAGAAAATATTGAGTAAAATGTAATTTAAGGTTACTTAAATGATATTGTATCTAATGAGGGATTATTTTAAGACTAGATAATAATGAGGTTAAATCGAGATCTATATGGAACTATTAAATTGAACATTTAATTAAATATTAAAGCTTTGAACTATATTGGGATTTAAATGGTTTATTTCGAGATTCGGATATGTATTTGAAATCAGTATAGTTGAATTTATTATTTAGAAACTAAATTGATTAAAAAGTTAGTTTGAAACGTTGAATACTTAAAGTTTTGAAATATATTGAACATAAAGGGTATTTTGTGATTTCAAATCCGAATTTGAGATCGATAAAATTGAAGTGGTTATTTTAGAAATTGAGTTGAATTTAAATTAATAAATTGAGATTGAAATAGATTTAAATGGGGTGGTCGGGTTGATGTTAAACGATTTGTTAAGTTGAGGGAATTGAAATTTCTTTACTGTACAAATTATTTAATATATAAAAATACTATTTGGGAAGTATAGAGATATTTGAAGTGAAAATGATATTTGGTATTGAAGTATAAATTAAGTTGAAAAGACTACGGTGTTATAGTGTATATTTCTATCTTTTAGATAGTTCCATGGACCCTTAGAGGATGGTTATCCCAAACATCCTCTAAGTTAATTTTATTTCAGTTGATATTTCACTTGAGTTAGATTTATAGATATAAGAATGTTAATCCTGACTCGAGTGTTTTGTGTTTTGCTTTACGCTCGGGTCAGACTGAGAGATACAGCATTTGAGACTCATCTTCGAAGTTGGAGCTTTGCTTGAAGATCCAGCTATCTATCCCTTCAGTCATCCAGTTGATTGGTTCAGAGAAGCCATCTGTTGCATTGGAGACTTCATGGCATTTGAACTATTCGGTTGTATTTTATTTCTAACTCTGAGGTATATTGTAGCTTCATGAACTACTATTCTTTATCTATTCCGCTGCATTGTATTACTCCGTGTAAGTGATCTATGATTGATTTATTTACTGTATATTTTAAGTTTTGCCAAATTTTATTAACAATTCGGTATTTTGAATTATTCAAGTCGGACATGTACGGTTTTATTGTCGATTTGAATGGTCCAAAATAGCGGGTCGTTACAGACACATTAATGGAGGTAAATGTTCGATATTAGTAAACCGGGGGAATGCAAATATAAAGCACTAATTTTAATTTGTTTATACATTTTAGGGTGTTGAAACTGTAAAGATATGCAATCATTCGAGCAAGCTCAAGGAGATCGATTACAAAGATCCAACATTGGAGCCAAATCTACAAATCTCCAGATTTTAGAAAGCTATGCAAATCGACTACATTCAGCTCGATCATCACCTTATTTCCGCTTTATGCGGTAGATGGAGGCCGGAAACAAATACGTTTCATGTGAGAGTCGGGGAGATGACAGTGACTCTAGCGGATGTGCATTTTCTTTTCGGTCTTAAAGCAGATGGTTGTCCGATATGTTTGCAAAATTTAGATATCGATTACATCGAATTAGCTCTTGACTTGCATGGTATTTTTTCGCCTAGAGAGGCGGTTAAGTCTAAAAGTGAATTATCAATGACTTGGTTTAAAGTGAATTTTTCAAATCACTACCCTAAGGGGCGACCAATTTAGATATATTTCGCCACACTCGTGCAGTGATATTGTATTTTTTGAGTTGCTGATTATCTCCCGATCATTCAAAAGGGAGATTAAGTTTGAAATTTTACCTTTTATGGATGATTTGGCTGACTGTGGTTATCATTTTTGGGGTAGTGTTGTTCTCTACTATTTGTATAGTGAGTTGCCACATGTTGCCTTGTAATATCGAAAAAATTTAGGAGGTTCTGAAACGTTGTTGCAACTATGGTCATGGTCGTATATTGCTATTAGACGGCCGTCTATTAGAATTCCTACCGACTTAGGTCTGTATCTTCCATTTGGGGCTAGGTGGAATTATGATAGGAGTTGGCGTGAGACGCCAATAAATGTATAGTTTTACCATAATGAGTTGGATTTGTTGGCGGACGATGCGGTTACATGAGAACCATATTCATTAGTGTATAAGTTTGGACATCCGAAAATTGAGTATTCGTTCGCCGGTTGGATTGCTAAGAGCCGACTGATTCTATTTTTAGACTTTGAGTTGTATGCACCCGATCGGGTTATGAGACTGTTTTCCTTTGATTATCAACACATTTCCGATCATGTCGTCCCCCTTGATCTAGAACCCACTAGCTAGATGGCATTTTTGGAAGGAAGTATTGCTATTTGGCAATCAAGAATTGATCGTGCCGAACGAGCACGAAAGCCTTCGACACCTTTGAGCGAGTACGAGTATTGGTATTAGCAAATTACTCATCGTTATATTCTTAAAAAGTCGACAAGGAAGTTGGTTACGTACACTCCCCGTGCTCCTCTAGAACGTGATGTGGTAAATATTGTAATTTCAATTTTTTTATAGTTCAATTTTTATGTCAACAACACCATTGTCTAATAATTAAATACAGTTTCCTAGTTCATTAAATACTAACAACTCCTTATGCTCCGCTACTACTTAAATAGAGTTTCCTAGTTCATTAAACACTAACAACTAATTCAACAACAACACCGTTGTCTAATAATTAACACTACTACCACCACCAATAAGTCTTCATTTTCAACAACATCAACAATAGCAAAATTACATCTTAATTTTCAAAAACATTAATTATTACATTTGTCTTGTAACGATGAAAAAGATGATTCCACATATAGTTCAACAACTATTTGGTTAATAAGGTGATTGTGGATTTGGATATGGAAGAAAAATGAGTTTGGATTGGGAAATGGGGAGGGTTTGGGGAAGAAAGTAAAAATATTGATAGATGAACTCAGATCTGTGCTCTGTCTATTTGATGCTAAAAATGAGCTTGCGCACTCTATAATTGCGCAAGCATTAAATATAGCTTGCGCATTTATGGAATGCACAAGGTATAGTTAAAAATTTAACACTTGCGCACTCCATATTTGCGCACTCCATAGTGTTTGATGAAGCTTAAAACCAAAATATGATATTTGCTGAAGCCTAAAACCAAAATTTGTCCTTATTAATATCTCTTATATATAAAAAGAGAACATTGAAGTGAAGCTTTTGAAGTTGCAAAAATACCTTTACATACCACACCCATAATTCCTCACATTCCCTTCATCCATTGTTCCTAAAATAATAAACTACAGTTTGTTGCAAGGAGGCAGCCGATAATATTATAGTAATCGTAAGATCTTAAAGATGCTTATTATCAGAGGGAATTTTTGAGGTGTGGATCAAATTTTTAGATTTTAAAATTTGAAAATTTAACTTGAAACATTTTGCTACTCTCTACTTTTACTCCTATTTTCAAAATTAGTAAAATTAATCCACTAATTTTCGCTTTTTGTAGAAAATAAATATATTTTTCCAATGCAAGAAAAATGAATTATTGTATTATATAATGTTGACCGTTATCGTACATTATCGACTCCCTCAAAGCCCGCTATCGTGCGGGAGCCTCGTGCACTAGGTTTAACTTTTATATAATGATCGTTAACGTAAGTTTAATGTTGGTTGGTAAAATTTATTGAATCGCCACTCAATTAATTTTCCACAGCTCACGGGTCTACTTCTTGCGTTATGTCAGAAATTCATTAGGCGCATGTATGTGATACAAAATCTAATGTTAAAAAGAAAATAAATGTTATAATATTGCATCTATGGATATGCACAATATCATAAAATAAAACGATTGCTCTCTTTCTACCTAGAACAATCAATTTATTTATTATCATATACATGATGACTTATAATCAAGTACTTGATTATTATAAATATAACCTTCATTTTTTACCAAAGGGGTATGGAAATATATTTGGTGTTTCTTTTTCCTTTCAGCTTTGTTCTTTTCCTCCAAAACTAAGAAGTTATTGGCATAAATCAAGAATCTGTTCTCAGTTAAGTTACTAATTCTTTTTTCTATCGACTAACTATAAAAAATTGTTTTTTAGAATGAATAAAGATGGTGATTGGGTGAAATATTGTGTATTGGGTTTTCTGGTTGGTCTGTGCATTTTGAAATTATTGTTACAATTGTTTGTATTCAAACATTATCATTTTATATCTAATATTGTCCCTTTGTTACTTAAGTGATATAAGATCTTGGAATAAACTTCCACAACATATTTATCCTTTGTTAGGTTATATGCAACAAAAATCCTAACAGAAATATCATGAACTAAAGCAATATAAGAGAATTTGATGAGCATATACGTTATCTGCATTCATGGTGAAAGTAGATCCAAACAACAAACCTAATGATATAAAAAGAAAAGATTTAAATTGCACTCGAATTATTTTGTAAATGAATTCATTATACTATTTTTATAGGAAACAATTTGAAAAAACAAGGTTTATAATATGGGTGTTTTGCTTGCTAATAGTCTTTTGCTAGAAAATTTGAAAGAAACTTTAAAAAATGTAATATTGAAGGAGGAATGGATTTGATATAATTAACGATAAGTCTGAATAACTTCTAAAAAGTGAAATGTTATTATTATTTTTCATACTTTTACTATGCTTGAATTTAATGTTAGCCACAATAATCTTACGCGTTTTTTCATATTTACATACTTAACAGCCATCTTGTTTACGATCAGTTGAAATCGAAAAATCTTTTACATACAGGGAGCTTTTGAAGCATTTTAGATAACCATTTTAAAAACCAATTTCATATGCATCTTCTAAACTAGGAATTTCGCTACTTTTTTAATTTTTATAGATTGCTAACATTTAATTATTCTTTTAATTTGATATTGCCTCTTAAAAAGGAAAGTGTAGTGGATATCATCCAAAGCCAACTTCATCTAGGTTATCAACTACAGAGTAACTAATCTTAGTTATTAAAGGAACATATTTATTGTATACTACTTTTGTTTTTAATCCTACGTAAGTAAACATGAGGGCAACCAAAGAAAAAAAAGTTGCAGAAAAAAACAAACGTGGCAATTTGACTCATGTTCCATTTTCAAACTTATTTCATCAAAAGTCTCTTTTGAACAAAAATTATAATAGAGGCTTTAAAATCACTATGTATATGGTCCTCTCCCGATTAAACTTACTCACATACAAGTTCAACCATATAAAACAATATATTAAGATTTGAATTTCGATTTCACTAACAAATTACGAATTTATACTATTTTCAACAAAATCAATATGTTACATGTTTCGACGAAGTTTTGCGTTTTTGCAAATATTCGGAGAAAATTTACAATGCGTGGAACACATTTTGCAAATATTTGCATTGTTACATGCAACAATATTTACAATATTCCATTACGATATCTTTTTGGAAAAAAATGTTTAAGGAATTCTAATAATAGTATAGAGGTATATTATTTTTCCGTAATTTAGTTATTACTATAAGGGATCGTTTGATATTAATAAAATATTACTTCCATTTTTATACGCAACTGGTAAATCACTTAGATCTAAGATCACTTTTGCTATTTTATTTGACAATATATGAAACACTATCTATGGATTAAAAATTATTTTATCAAGATAATAATTTATATGTGAATACAAATGAATATTCACATCTCAAAATATTTTATAATGATATTTTTTTTATGTTATATAAGTGCTAGTATGTTACAGTATTATGTTGAACCAAATTTTCTATTTACTCTTTTAGATATGTCAATGGTCAGTGGATATACAAAAATATAGTATTCATTTGTTATCCACATATTTGATATTCGAAAATGATTTTGAATATAAAGATAGATATGATACTATCAATATTCATATCCAACACATATCTACTTACAACACAACATTTATGTGACGCCCCACCTCTATACCCACGCTAGCCAAGAACACTACGGTGTAGTGCTGTCAACTAGCACAGAGAATAAGGCTGTTGAGGAGCGACCATCCATGTAATTGCTTTGTGCGAGCACCGATATGTCAGATAGTAAAAACGTGCAATCTATTTTAGGAGGAAATCCGACATGCCGATGCAAACTCAAAGCTACTACACGGTGGCTATAATAGTCTAGGACAAAATATAAAATAATAACACAGAGAATAAAAATGCGGAACACAGATAAAACAGAAATTCTCATATATACAATAACTGATGTCAGTTACAATACATTTGACACGGTACATGTGATACAACTACAACAGTCGACTCAGGAAGTTACATATACAAGTACATTAACGTATTTAATATACATGAACACATATCTTCCTATACAATTTTACAGACTACTACAAATAACGACGACTACTCCAAAAGATATGAAAGAACTTCATAGCTCTAGCAGCAACCCAAAGCAGAATATCTACAACCTGAAATACTCGGTATGACCCGAGTATTAAATTCAAAAGAAAATAATACTCGGGTCAGTCTAATTCAAACTCAGTTATTAGTGCACAGAAGCAATAATAATCAAATAATGAATAGACGATAGTAATTAAACCAAATCAGAATGCAATTCAGAATATTGAATTGAAATAACAGAACAGTTCAAACCATTGAAATATCAATTAAAATATTAAGATGAGTAGGGCTGCAGTACACGCACGCGTGTACTGCCTCGCCACTACAGCACATGAACTACGCAAAAGATTAATAAATCAAAACAAAATAGAATATCACAAAACCATACCGTGTGGCTGCAGTTCACGCTTGCATGCACTGCCTTGCCACTATCGTGATGATGTACACGAAAGCTCAATGGAAATTTCACAAACGAGCACAAGGTCAAACCCGAGCGACAGACTGGATTCAACACAAGTGATTTAAAAAAAAAACATAATGCAAAGGTCAAGTCACTGCTGTCCTGACTCAACTCAATGCAACAGTATAAAGAAATACACTCGGCGAAGCTCAGAGACCAATGCACAAAAATTCACAGTGCACTAATGCACTAAGCAAGTGACATCAGTATAAAGCATCAACCAAATGAATATGCAATATGTACCAAGGGAAAGATATGAAAAGTGCACAGCAAGTATGCAGCTGCAAAACTGGGTCAAGCAAGTGCAACACAGTGACAAGCTACCCAGATGTACTCATGTACAACACGACTGCGAAATCAAGAAGGCGCCAAACCATAATCAAAATGCAAACGTCAAGTCATTGACTCAACAAATGCATATATATGACAATGTGCACATATGTACACACTGCTTCAACAAAATGAACAACAGCTTCAGACCAAAGTATATATGTACATGAACAATGCACAGCAGGTATGAACTGTGAAATTCAATGCCTAAGAACAAAACATAATGAGCAGAGGTTGCTACAGAGATGAACAAGAGTGAACCAAAGTAACTGCAGTAACTCAAAGCAGTAATTAATAAGCAAACAACTACAGTTCGATGCCAACCCCAAAGGTGATGACCAAAATGGCATGTCAGGGTATAACATACACAAATACAAGAATGCATGTATGCATATATCTGAATACACATACATATCTATACTAATTGAAACAGCACTAGCATAAGCAAGTGACAAAGGTAGTTCGAACTAAGTCATCAAGAAAGTGTCGAATCCCAATTTATTTTCACAAAATCACTTTTATCAAGTCCCAATCCAAAATATCAGATGAATACCAGCATCAAGTAGCGTTTCCAAACTGATGATATACAACAAGTAGTACAAGTCGAAGACTACAGTACAACGGCTGGAACAAAATACACTGACAAATTCCAACAAATCGTGGATCAACAATTTCACAACCAAGATGAAGACCGAAGTCAACACTGGAAGCAATACAAAAAAAAATCATCAAAGATCAGGGCATAACCGAGATGAACAATCATGGTGTAAATTCATGTTCAGGGCATAATGCATATCAACCCGGAGTCATGCTCAAAGAAAAATCCAACCCAAGTTCAAGTTATACGAATAAAACTCAAACCGGAGGCAATAATTTAAATGAAAAGGGACAGCAAGTTCCATATGGGTATTGCGAGTACAGACTCGAGTGAATCGAAGTAAACAAATTTAAAAAGTACTCAAATCAGTAAAAGTGAAAAGCAACAATCTCAGTGAAGCTCAGAGCCACATGACAATGCAGACTCAACGAAGTATGGTAGAAACTAAAACTGTGTTATTCAAGTAAATTGAAAAGTCAAAAATCAATCTCCAGCAAAAATCAATTCGAGACCGTGGTGACTAAGTACAATAACCAAGTCGCGAATCAACACCAAGGGTATCAGGTGTCATTTTATACAAATTGAAACTAGTCATTGAAATCATCAATACCCAAACGAAATTGAACGACCGAGCAGATTAATTAACATATTCAAACAAATATACCCGAGCGCAAATAAAGGAGATCGAACATAACCAAAAATCATCAAGCCATGGTTAAACAGAAATCGAGCCATGCCAGAAAACATCAACTCAAAACCAAATCAAACCGCCAAACATTATACTAAGCACGAATTAGATGTGAGTAGGGATTACTCACCTTCCATGACGCGATTGGAAGGAGCTGCGAATGAGCGCAAGAGGAACGAAGAAGAGGGACGAACAAAAATCACGAAGCCGCCATTAATTTCTTTCGATCGTTCACTAGGGTTGCGAACCAGAAATGAAAAAGGGGAGGCCGGCTATTTGCTTTAGTTAATTTTTCACGGCCCAAATTAAATGAAAACGTGGGCCAAATTGAGATTGAAGCCCGCAACCATGTTCATCAAATTTTTGAAAGGAATTTAATTCGGGTTTTACAAACTCCAAACAACGACTAGCAACAATATTAATCATTTAATGTCGATTAAAAATAGACGCGAAATACCGGGTTGTTACAGACTCCCCTCCTTAAAGAAATTGCGTCCTCGCAATCGTAAGGAATAAATGGACAAAAGGTAACAACCATAAGAGCATATCATCACAAGATGAAGAAATCTGAAATAGGAAGTTCACCACAAAGAGCACGAGAGAGAGAGAGAGAGAGAGCCTGAACGTGTTTGCTCGATGAATTCTCTAGATTCCAATGTGAAATCCATAGAATTTGAGAACCATTGAGAATCTCCACAAGAGAAACATCTTTATTTCGAAGGTGCTACACCCTCGAAGCAATGACGTGAATAGAAGGTTGCTCAAAGTCAAAACTAGTGAAACTTCAATTTCTTCAATAATACCGGGCTCAAGAATAAAGATCGGAAATCGGAAATCCCAAAGGCATTTCCGTAATTGGAAGACGTGGAAAACGTCATGAATAGCAGAAAATTGAGCCGGTACACTGGCGTAGTACAATATAAACGCCAAAGAAATCTTTTAATTTCATAAAGGAAATTCACAAATTATCAACAAAATCTAATTATCAATAGATAATTCAGAGATCTCAAATCGCAAATATTCGATTATCAAAAACGATAATCAAATCAACAAGTATTCGATTATCAAAATCGAAAATCAATCTTAAATCACAAATATTTAATTATCATAAACGACAATTAAATCTCAAATATCTAATTATCAATAGATAATTAGAAACAATAAATATCTGATTATCAAAAACGATAAATCAGAAATCACGAATCAACGATTATTTAATTATCACAATTGATAATCAAATCACAAATATCTAATTATCACAAACGATAATTAGATCTCAAATATCTGATTATCAAAAACGATAAATCAGAAATCATAAACATCCAATTATCAAAACGATAATCAGAAATTACCACAACGGTAATCAAATTTCAAATTACAAATTTTTCAATTAACGAGTCCGAAATTAACCGAAATAGCAAACGCACATGACTCATAACCACGAGTTTTACTAAATCGTTTAATTCACTTCATCGTTTCCTTGAAAGTGCAAAATTGTGTATTTTAAATAAATAACATTTTACGTTCTCAAACGGACAAGTCCGGAATTAAGCGAATCAGTAAAAGAAAGGGGTCATAGTCCTCGATTTTTCTGAAACGTTTAATTCGCTTCCTCATTCTTTTGAAAGCGCAAATCGTAAAGATTTTGAAAACAATTTTGATTTATATTTTGAAGTATTTTGAAGAATAACAAATTTTTTTAAAACACGTGATTAAAATAGTAATGTCAGTAGCAACTTCGACATACGTCAAAATTTCATCGAAATAATATGCATCAAAATATAATACCAATGAATTTTCGTTCATCAAAAATGTCACAAGAATCTTCTCAAAGATAGAAAGGGATATCATACCCTAAACTTGTATTCATAACAAGTCAATAACACACGAATTCACCAATGCACAAGAATTGATAAAACTTATCAATAGAAATCACGAAAATTGGTGAAGCACAAATTCTAGAAATCCTCACAAGAAATCCAGAAAACACAAGCTAAGAGTATGAGAACTCGAACGCGAGTATGAAAACTCGAACCGGAGTATGAAAACTCGAACGCGAGTATGAAAACTCGAACCGGAGTATGAAAACTCGAACGCGAGTATGAAAACTCGAACGGAGTATGAAAACTCGAAGGAGAGTATGGAAACTCAAACGGAGTATGAAAACTCAAACGGAGTATGAAAACTCGAACAGAATATGAAAACTCAAACGGAGTATGAAAACTCAAACGGAGTATGAAAACTCGAACAGAGTATGAAAACTCAAACGGAGTATGAAAACTCGAACAGAGTATGAAAACTCAAACGGAGTATGAAAACTCGAATAGAGTATGAAAACTCAAACGGAGTATGAAAACTCGAACGGAGTATGAAAACTCGAACAGAGTATGAAAACTCAAACGGAGTATGAAAACTCGAACAGAGTATGAAAACTCAAACGGAGTATGAAAACTTGAACAGAGTATGAAAACTCAAACGGAGTATGAAAACTCGAACGGAGTATGAAAACTCGAACAGAGTATGAAAACTCAAAGGAGAGTATGGAAACTCACCAACACGCGAGCATGAAAATTCATCAACACATGTAACGCATAACGAGAACGGGAGCACGAAAACTCACCTACATGCGAGCATGAAAACACACCAACACGTGCAATGCAAAGCGAGAACGGGAGCACAGAATCTCACCTACACGTGAGCATGAAAATCACCAACACGGGCAACGCAAAGCGAGAACGGGAGCACGGAATCTCACCTACACGCGAGCATGAAAAATCATCAACACGTGCAACGCAAAGCGAGAACGGGAGCACGGAATCTCACCTACCCGCGAGCATGAAAAATCATCAACACGTGCAATGCAAAGCGAGAACGGGAGCACGGAATCTCACCTACACGTGAGCATGAAAATCACCAACACGGGCAACGCAAAGCGAGAACGGGAGCACGGAATCTCACCTACACGCGAGCATGAAAAATCATCAACACGTGCAACGCAAAGCGAGAACGGGAGCACGGAATCTCACCTACCCGCGAGCATGAAAAATCATCAACACGTGCAACGCATAACGAGACGCTATCTCATGGTTGCAAGCCATTAATTTTGACACACGAATGGCCCGAAGACCGTGGGGCGCTACCCCACATGTGTGAGTCGAAATCACACAGATTGAGGTCCAGACTAACCAAAAAAAATCAAAAGAGGTATGTGTGAGTGGAATCACACAAGTGGTGTCTAGTCTAACCTCACAATCAAAAGAAAAGTATGTGTGAATGAAATCACACAAGTGGTGTCTAGACAATCCTCAAAGCCCAAGAGATATGTGTGAGACGAAATCACACCGATGAGGCCTAGTCTAACCGTAAAAATGATCGTCATGATCAACGAGAAGTGTCAATTACACTAAGTTAGTAAATGTAAAAGTTTAGCATCATGTCCCATAACCACTTACTTAACTTAAATATTTACGAACAAACTGTAAATCTTCACTAATAAAATTTGTCACTAGAGGTTCAATCGAACAAGTCCAACAATTAACCGACGAAGTAAACGCAAGCGTTTCATACCACTTGTTTTACTAAGCCGTTTAATTAGATTTCTCATACGAGTGAAATAAAGATTTGTATATACTACTAGATTGGAAAACGGTTTCAAAAACGAGTTTGGTATTGAAAATAGAGTTGAAAACATTTTGATAAAAGAGTTTTGATATTTACTACTAGTATTGAAACCTTTATATTTTTAAAGTGACAAATCACAAAAATGATTGTAGAAACAATCAATCACAAGAATTCACATACGAAGACGTGAATAGAATCCAAAGAAATCGATACCGAATTCATCGAAAGGTATGTTCACAAAAATCCCAAAGAAAAGGTCATCAAAGTTGCTAATAAATGATAGCAACAAATCGGGAAATAATCAAGAATCGATTAAATTCGAAAACCAAATCAATTCACTAAGATTCACATTCGAAGACGTGAATAAAATACAAAGAATTTCGATTCCAAATCCATCAAAGTAGGAATACCCAAAATTCCTGAAATAGAAGTTATCAAAGTCGACAAAGGTGATAACAACTAACCGGAAAAGAAGAACCGATCAACAATTGGAAAAACAAAGCAGAACGAGTATAAATGCTTGAATGACTTTAGCAAAAGTAAAAGTCAAGTCAACGTCGATATCGACAAGGCAAAGACCAAGACAATTTCTTTTATACCAAAGAAATTTTAAAACTATCAGAGAGAGGCACATGAAAACCAACAAACCATGGATATACAGACAGAGTCGACAATTGGAATGCAATTTGTCTCAAAGATTGATACCCAAAACCCAATTGTATGGAAACTGCATTAAGTACACGAATCAGAGATAAGAATGCATATATATAGCAGTTCGAATAAACAATGCGAGTTCAAATCGAAGTGGGTACTAGTTGCAGCAATATGCAACTTGATAGAGCATATATACACTGATACTTAGAAGTGTAAACTCAAGTGAGCAAGTGCGACAGAGAATAGCAGCAATGCTCACGAATAAGCGTTAGGAATTCATTCCTAACAAATCAAAGATGATCTTAAGATAAAAATGTGAAATAAAACATCGACAAATAGTTGTAACACATGTACTATCTAAGTTATGTTTTATATTTGTTCTAAACCCCAGGCTCTGATACCAAGCTGTGACGCCCCACCTCTATACCCACGCTAGCCAAGAACACTACGGTGTAGTGCTGTCAACTAGCACGGAGAATAAGGCTGTTGAGGAGCGACCATCCGTGTAATTGCTTTGTGCGAGCACCGATATGTCAGATAGTAAAAACGTGCAATCTATTTTAGGAGGAAATCCGACATGCCGATGCAAACTCAAAGCTACTACACGGTGGCTATAATAGTCTAGGACAAAATATAAAATAATAACACAGAGAATAAAAATGCGGAACACAGATAAAACAGAAATTCTCATATATACAATAACTGATGTCAGTTACAATACATTTGACACGGTACATGTGATACAACTACAACAGTCGACTCAGGAAGTTACATATACAAGTACATTAACGTATTTAATATACATGAACACATATCTTCCTATACAATTTTACAGACTACTACAAATAACGACGACTACTCCAAAAGATATGAAAGAACTTCATAGCTCTAGCAGCAACCCAAAGCAGAATATCTACAACCTGAAATACTCGGTCTGACCCGAGTATTAAATTCAAAAGAAAATAATACTCGGGTCAGTCTAATTCAAACTCAGTTATTAGTGCACAGAAGCAATAATAATCAAATAATGAATAGACGATAGTAATTAAACCAAATCAGAATGCAATTCAGAATATTGAATTGAAATAACAGAACAGTTCAAACCATTGAAATATCAATTAAAATATTAAGATGAGTAGGGCTGCAGTACACGCACGCGTGTACTGCCTCGCCACTACAGCACATGAACTACGCAAAAGATTAATAAATCAAAACAAAATAGAATATCACAAAACCATACCGTGTGGCTGCAGTTCACGCTTGCGTGCACTGCCTTGCCACTGTCGTGATGATGTACACGAAAGCTCAATGGAAATTTCACAAACGAGCACAAGGTCAAACCCGAGCGACAGACTGGATTCAACACAAGTGATTTGAAAAAAAAACATAATGCAAAGGTCAAGTCACTGCTGTCCTGACTCAACTCAATGCAACAGTATAAAGAAATACACTCGGCGAAGCTCAGAGACCAATGCACAAAAATTCACAGTGCACTAATGCACTAAGCAAGTGACATCAGTATAAAGCATCAACCAAATGAATATGCAATATGTACCAAGGGAAAGATATGAAAAGTGCACAGCAAGTATGCAGCTGCAAAACTGGGTCAAGCAAGTGCAACACAGTGACAAGCTACCCAGATGTACTCATGTACAACACGACTGCGAAATCAAGAAGGCGCCAAACCATAATCAAAATGCAAACGTCATGTCATTGACTCAACAAATGCATATATATGACAATGTGCACATATGTATACACTGCTTCAACAAAATGAACAACAGCTTCAGACCAAAGTATATATGTACATGAACAATGCACAGCAGGTATGAACTGTGAAATTCAATGCCTAAGAACAAAACATAATGAGCAGAGGTTGCTACAGAGATGAACAAGAGTGAACCAAAGTAACTGCAGTAACTCAAAGCAGTAATTAATAAGCAAACAACTACAGTTCGATGCCAACCCCAAAGGTGATGACCAAAATGGCATGTCAGGGTATAACATACACAAATACAAGAATGCATGTATGCATATATCTGAATACACATACATATCTATACTAATTGAAACAGCACTAGCATAAGCAAGTGACAAAGGTAGTTCGAACTAAGTCATCAAGAAAGTGTCGAATCCCAATTTATTTTCACAAAATCACTTTTATCAAGTCCCAATCCAAAATATCAGATGAATACCAGCATCAAGTAGCGTTTCCAAACTGATGATATACAACAAGTAGTACAAGTCAAAGACTACAGTACAACGGCTGGAACAAAATACACTGACAAATTCCAACAAATCGTGGATCAACAATTTCACAACCAAGATGAAGACCGAAGTCAACACTGGAAGCAATACAAAAAAAAATCATCAAAGATCAGGGCATAACCGAGATGAACAATCATGGTGTAAATTCATGTTCAGGGCATAATGCATATCAACCCGGAGTCATGCTCAAAGAAAAATCCAACCCAAGTTCAAGTTATACGAATAAAACTCAAACCGGAGGCAATAATTTAAATGAAAAGGGACAGCAAGTTCCATATGGGTATTGCGAGTACAGACTCGAGTGAATCGAAGTAAACAAATTTAACAAGTACTCAAATCAGTAAAAGTGAAAAGCAACAATCTCAGTGAAGCTCAGAGCCACATGACAATGCAGACTCAACGAAGTATGGTAGAAACTAAAACTGTGTTATTCAAGTAAATTGAAAAGTCAAAAATCAATCTCCAGCAAAAATCAATTCGAGACCGTGGTGACTAAGTACAATAACCAAGTCGCGAATCAACACCAAGGGTATCAGGTGTCATTTTATACAAATTGAAACTAGTCATTGAAATCATCAATACCCAAACGAAATTGAACGACCGAGCAGATTAATTAACATATTCAAACAAATATACCCGAGCGCAAATAAAGGAGATCGAACATAACCAAAAATCATCAAGCCATGGTTAAACAGAAATCGAGCCATGCCAGAAAACATCAACTCAAAACCAAATCAAACCGCCAAACATTATACTAAGCACGAATTAGATGTGAGTAGGGATTACTCACCTTCCATGACGCGATTGGAAGGAGCTGCGAATGAGCGCAAGAGGAACGAAGAAGAGGGACGAACAAAAATCACGAAGCCGCCATTAATTTCTTTCGATCGTTCACTAGGGTTGCGAACCAGAAATGAAAAAGGGGAGGCCGGCTATTTGCTTTAGTTAATTTTTCACGGCCCAAATTAAATGAAAACGTGGGCCAAATTGAGATTGAAGCCCGCAACCATGTTCATCAAATTTTTGAAAGGAATTTAATTCGGGTTTTACAAACTCCAAACAACGACTAGCAACAATATTAATCATTTAATGTCGATTAAAAATAGACGCGAAATACCGGGTTGTTACAATTTATTTTATCATATTTTCCTAAAATGTGTTGAAGTTTACCATAATGGATTTGAGTGTGGTTATTTATTTACAGTGCCTTTATTTCCTTTTAGAGTTGAATAAGATTGAAAATGAATACGTTTTGCAGAGTTGTTGGAATAAGAGGGAATAATATTGTAATTTAATTATTGTACTTTAGAAAAGAAATTTGCCATGCAAAATAACCTCAATAAACTTGGATTTCTTAAATCACACAATCTTCCTTTTATTCCTTCTATTCATTCTTATTCAGTTATCTACTTCATTTTGTCCAATATAATTAATACACATTACTCGAATGAATCGGTGAAATTTTATCATTCAACTATGTTTGCAATCAAATATTATGATACTTCGTTATTGTCTTCTTCTTCTTGTTTTGTCACCCATTCTTGGAATTTCCATCAAATTTTGGCGTGGTAACATAATACCAATTGATACAGGTAATCTAGTCGAACGTTGGTTTTCTTTCTCTTTTTCATTTTCTTTTCTTTTCTTTTTCCTCCCTTTGAATATGAGTAAAATGAAGTAAGTTGTGGTGCATTCATACCAATTAAAATTTGTCGTTTCTCAACATTTCTTTACTGCCATTAAAATCTCCTAGATAAGAGAAAAAACAGAAAACACTTGAGCATAGTTTTACCTGATTGTAATATTACACACGATCAGGATCAAACTTTTCTACAAAAGCGGTCGTGGTTGACATAAGCAATCAAACAGTCACAAAATAGTGTCATTTTTCTTGAAACATAAACCAAAGAAGATGTGGAAGTTAACAGATCGGTCTTTCGTCTAAAGTTTTGTTTCTGAATGAACATCATGAATAAATAATGAATTGAGATTATGACATCTTTAAATCATTTTAAATACTGAAAACGAATGCCCAAAATTCTCGATTCATCCAAATTCTAAATACACGGTGATAATCGTAGCTTACTTAGGCATTTGAGCTGAGGAAACCAAACCAATTGTCTCCCAATGCATAATTTTGCATCAGATACCATAGCTAAATGTTGAAACCTATGGTCCAAAATAATTTTGGTTGGCTTTAAACTTTGGTGCAAGTGCCTACTAATACACATATCCCACTTCCGGTATGAAACTTCCCTTATATGATCTATTTGTAGTAAGTACATTCCCTTTTAATTTTTTTCGACCCAACCAACACAAGCAATTTAAGGTAGGAAAATTTTGAGATTTAGGCCTTTTTTACAAACTTATTACCCAAGTAACCTTGTTTTAAAACTATTTACAAATCTAGCCATATTTTGACCAACTCAGCGTTGAGTTGATCAAAACCCAAAATGTAATGATGCAACCTCAAATTGCGCTAGTTGAAGCTTTTTATTTAACTTGTAACTGGCGCTATTTAAAATAGCGTTGGTATAATTGTGGCAAAAGAAAAATATATGAGCAGCATTTGAAATTGCATCAGTTGACTCAAGTTCAAATGCCACATCTGCACATACAAAACTGCAGCACCCCTTTTCCTCCTCGTTTTTCCAACTTTCCCCCAAACATCAAAATCGAAACCCACTTTCTCAATTTTTCAAAATTAAAATCCTATCTTTGTTTTAGCTTATTTCTTCTAAAAATTGAACCATGGATTGTCGACATAGGTAGCTTCTATAAGTATCAATTCTGCAAACAATCTTCATTTAATTTACAATCTTGGATTTGTTAATGTTAAAATTGTTAGGAGTAGTAGCTATTTAGCTTTATAATAGTTGTTTCATCTTGTAATTCATAAATTATTTGACTTTATGTTGTTAAACATCGATTCGTAGTTGAATTTGAAATTGTTGATTGCCAGTTAGAATTTAGAATTTTACTATATTCAAATTATCAACATTTGTTGTAGATTACACCGAGATATTGCAAGATCGATTGATGATATTGTTTTATACTTGCAAGCACGTCATCAATCGAGTGACAACGCTATGATGGCTGTAATACACTTTTTTTGTAGTACTGATATACATTGATTTTTGTTATTAATAGTGCTTATATGTTGTATTTTTTTGACATAACCAAAATGCAGTTACAACTTTGATTACGCATAGACGCTTAGGACAGTGACTTCCTTTCATTCTAGCATGCTAGAATTGTAAGATAGAGCTGCCTTCTTGCTTATACAATGATTGGATTACACCTAATTGGACCGTCACCTTATCAGTGCCTTGATGGATAGATGGAGGCCGAAGACATCTACATTCCACCTTAGAGCCGGTGAGATGACCATCACCTTAGATGATGTTGTTGTGTTGCTTGGTTTGCCTATAGACGGCGCTCCATCGAGAAATCCGAAGTCGGCTGATTACCTGTCGATGTGCGAGAGCCTCTTAAGTCTATCTCCTCCCCCGAGTAGTGATGGGGAATGAGATGATAGTTACCACTTGGTTCCGACAGCAGCATGAGGGGGACATTCCAGCCAACGCCTCCCGGATTCAGATTAGCAGCGGGCTCGAGCTATTATACTGCATATCATCGCTTTGTGTTTGATATGTGATCATTGGAAGATCCATGTCTAGCTTAGGTAGCTTCATTTCATAGAGGACTTTGATGTATGTCGTTAGTATTCGTGGGGTAGTGCGGTTCTAGCGTATACATACACCGAGCTGACTGAGCTCACTTTGCAGGAGAGCGCATCTATTAGTGTTGTTTGACTCTAATTCTGGTATTCACATTTTCCCCTTCACATGCATATATTTTATGTACATATACATTGTTTTTTATGCATCTACACGTTTGTAGCTATGGTCTTGGTCGTATCTTCTGGTCGGAAGAATAATAATGAGAGAGCGGAAGTTGATTTATCTTTGCCGTGTGATGCTAGATATATTTACTACATTATTTGATTACACAAATATGTTTTGCTCCACTAATTATTATTATCTTGCTCTTGTAGATGGATTAGGGTGAAGAGCACGATGAATACTCTCAGACATAATGTTATGTTCTACCGCAACGAGTTTGATGTACTCGGCTGTAATGTTATGACATGGACCCCATATACACATGCACTTGGACAGCTTCCGCCCTTACGCACCGCTTCTATTGTTCTATGGACAATATGGGTGCAAATTATTTGTTTTGGCGATGTAGCCTTTCATCCACCAAGTAGAGTGATACAACAATTTGGTTTTAGACAGCATCTGCCAATAGCAGCTCCTCACTGCCAGATCGACAACTCAGTCAGAGAGTATGAGATATCAATTAAGACATGGAATTATCGTCATATGCATATGCAACAAGAACGGGACCTCATGCTATCTGGCCATGAGTATTAAACATGGTGCCGGTACATCACCCAACGCTATATTCTTTGTGCCATAAGACCTCCTGTTGAGGTAGAGCAACCTACTAAGATGGACGCGTATACTCTAAGAGCTCCACTTGAGAGGAATATAGTACGTGTTAATTGCTATTATTTAACTTAAGAGGAAGTAGTCATATTTAATTTGCATACGTGTTAGTTGCTACTATTTGGCTAGTGGATGGCACTAATTGGCAAGTGGATGGCATTTACCATGCTATAGAGTTGGTTGAGGAGCTATCGGAAGAGTTGTTAGAGTGTATGAAGGTCAAATGCTTTAGTGTAAAGCGTATATTGTAATCTGTTATGGGGAAGAGCTAGCTAAACCTGCACCACCTCGTCCTCCTCCACCTCCTCCTCCTCCTCTTGCACTCATTGAAGCACCTCTAGAATCGATTCCTACACCTCCTATATCACAAGTATACAAACACAAAAGCCAGAAGGGCAGAGAAAAGGGTCCTTCATTTTTTCAACCTACGCAATGCGAACATGGACCTTCACACTACAAGGGTCCAACCAAGAAAGCGAGGAGCCTTCACCGAACGAGGTTCAATTAGCACAGAGGAAGTCAAAAAACTCCTTTAACTGTGAAGAGGCTGTGGCAAAGCGTTGTTGTGGTATAGTGTTAGTCGATTATTTAGCTTGTAATTTGATTTGTAGTGTTAGCTAAACATTTTGATTTGTGGTGTTGGTTGAATATTTTAACGTTGTATGATTTCGATTGTTGGATTATTTATGTAATGTCTATGTGATTGTTGGATTATTGGTTTCAAACGGAAACCCTCCCCTTCTCTTTTTTCTAATTTCTCACATAAAAAATCCCAAAACCCCAACTACATTCCTTTCCACAATGCTACATCATCCCTTATCCAAATTATGATTTTTGGTGGATTTGCTAGATAATCAAAGGTAATCTTCTACATTTAAACCAATTTTCACTTTAATTTCTTTTCATTGCTTTTCACTTTCTTTGCATTTCTTAAAATCAATTTTTTTTAATCATTACTAGAAAAGAATCAATGGAAAATTGATGACGAGACTTTAATGACATGCATGGATGTGTTTGAATCAAATGAAAACATAACGGTGATGAAGTCAATCATCAAAGGCCGGGTGAAGAAGTTCGCAACGAAACGAGAGAGGTTTTTGAACAACCTGATTGTGTACCTAGCAAAAAGCAAACACATTTCGTTGTAATACATGGCGGTAGGTGAAAAATTAACGTAAAGAACTTGCTATTAGAGAGACCCCTCTGTGGAAATTTTGTCACTGTAATAGTAGGTGCGAAGTGATTGTCAAAAAATGAATTCAACGCAACTCGAAGGTATTATGTTTGTGCATGGTATACATTGAGTAGACAACTGTCGGGATCATTTAGTTGTTGCGGTTTTACAGAGTGAATTGATCCTCCAATGTGTCGTTAGGAATGGCAATGGGGCGGGTTGGGGTGGGTTTTTAGTGCCCATACCCATCCCGGATTTTTTACACCTCGCCCCAGACCCGCCTCGTAGGCCCGTTGCGGGTCTGGAATTTTGCCCCGTACCCGAGACCCGTACGGGTCACGGTAGACCCGACCCACCCCTAGACCCGATGAGTCTCATGTATTGATTAATTGTGTACCAACTTACATATATTTATTTGTTTATACTCGTTATCATGAAATAATACATGAAATACAAATAAAAACGTGTCTAAGGAAAGTTAGTAAAAATGATGTGTAAATAACAATTCAGAAAATATATACATATGTTATTGTATAATTATCAATGACGCAACTTAATACTCTAACTTTTTATATAGATTATTTATTGGAACATTTTAATATCCATGCTAGAAATACTTATATCTAAGAAGATTGATAAATCATTATAGTAATAAAGCAGTTTCATGAGATGTTAGTAGTGCGGGTCGGGTTGGGGCGGGTCAACCGAGCCCCGACCCGACCCTAGACCCGTAGCACCCAAAAATGGGTCACGGGTCTACCCGCCCCAATGACCCAATGGGGCGGGTCTGGACGAGCCAAAACAGGTTCGGGTCGACCGGATTTGGACCCTACACCCGTCCTATGCCATCCCTATGTGTCGTAGAGGGCATGAGTATGCACTTGAGATGCAAGAAGAAAATTCACGTTTGATAATGGAGAATTATCGACTAAAAAAATATGCAGACCTAGTGTCAAGACTTCTGAGATATCCTAATGAGTAATGTATGGTGTTTGGTTGTACGTTGTATTGTAAGTTGTATTGTATGTTATCGCAGGTTGTGTTGTATTGATTTATCGTACGTTGTTATGTTATGGTGTTGTATCATAGGTTTTGTTGTATGAGTAATCCATGTTGATGTATATAATTGATTGGTAATTTGGTATCCTTACAACACAAACATGAACAATATCAATAACAACATATGCTAAAGTACAACAATCCGTTTACAAAGCACAAACAAAAAGAGAGTTACTAAAAACAATAATAAAAACTAAGTTGGTAATGTAGAATGACTCCTTTTGTGCCGAGAACTCCACACCTACTACAGCCCATGGAGGGTGCATCTCATCCATGGTCCCATTAATTCATGTAGTCCTTGCCTTTCGGGTGCTATATGAGCAGTTGGTGGCAGTACCACATGACCTTCTTGTATGCTCCGATAACATTTATCACGAACAGGATGAAATTCTAGTGTGTAAGCGGCCAAGTGATTTTGAACCGAGTACCAAAGCGAGGCAAAGTCATGATGAGCTAAGTTTGCACCATTAGCAACTGATGAAAAACAACCATATCATGCGCATAAGGAAACTATTGTAGTAAAGGGATGTTATATGTACAAGGATAAGTGTTATCATCAATTGTAACTTTGAACTCATCACCAAAGTAGTGAATTACTTGCCATTCGGTTTGGCTAAAGCGAACTATCCTACAACGTCTTGCTTCACTTACTCTCTCAGCTATCTTTGCTTCCCACTTTGGAGTTAATCAACATGTCGAAGCCTTATAAAACCCTCTTCGTTGACAGAAATAATCCACCGATCGGAAGAAAGCACGAGCAACCAAAGCTTTAAAATGCAATGATCTTGCACCTTTGAGTACAACATTAGAGCTTTCGGACGCATTCGTTATCATTTTGGAACTGGACCAGCCCGCGAAGGAACTTATGGGTGAATTTCAGAAAATTTACCCTATTGAATCTTTATTGGGCCTATGAAGTCTAACTGAATTAGAACATTTGTAAATTTTATTTAAATAAAATCATTTACTTTATTTAAATTCAAATATATTATGATATGAAATTAATTTTATTTGATTTAGTTTATACACAAATGCATCATATACATATATGTGTAAGTGCATGGGTAACATAACAATCTGTGAAAGTATAATATGCCCATACGTAGATGTTGGATTTACATTGCAAAAGACATATTAGCTCATTTTGTCTTTCATGCATGTTGTCCAAATATGTGCATGTATATGTGTTACAACACACACACACACACGTAGGTATAAATATATTATATATAATATATGAACTTAAAACATTTACATATAGATAAATATATATAGAAAGAGCGAGAACAATTATTAAAAATTATGTATAATTCAAAATTAACTTATTTTTGCAAACGTAATAATTTTAGTGTTTTAATTTGTATATATTATGAATAAAATAATGTTTTCATACATAAATAATTAACGTAAAATAATATATTAATATAAATTTGAATTTTATAATTTTAGAAAATCTAGTATCATAAAATAGAGCTTAGAAAAATTTTGGAGGTTTTTCAAAGTTGAAATATTATTTTTAAAAACAAATACATTGATTTCGAAAATAATTATTTAATATAAAATAATATATTATTAAAAATTAAAATTTTAAAATTTTCAAAATTCAAGGATCTTGAATGAAAGATTACGAAAATTTTTGAAGATTTTTCAATTAAATTATTATTTTTAATAAATTATAAACAGTATTTTCAAATTAATATTAATTATTAAAATAATTAATTTATTGAAAAAATCCTAAATTTTTCCTATATGTTTCTGGAATGATATAATATTTTTTAGAAATATAAAATTGAATTTTTAATGTAATAATTATTTTATATATAATAAACAATTCAAAATTCAATAAATGTTAATTTCAAAATATGAATATATATATATATATATTATAATTAATTTTCGAATTTTTAAATTCATATTATATATAAATAAGTGTACTAAATTTTTTAAATTACACATACATATTTATGTATGTATGTATATATATCCTACATATGCATAAATGCTATTATGAGAGAGAAATATGCACTAATGTAAGTGTGTGTGTGTGTGTGTGTGTGTGAATTTGTTAATAAATATATATAAAACAATTATTAATGACAAAACTTAATTTTGTACAGTAAACAACATTGTTTATACATGGTATAATAAACAAATTATGCACATAACCAAACTGATTTGTGACAACCACATCTACTTACAAAATCTCACCTAACTAAACATATAGTAACAGTATATTTAAACAAATATGAAATTGCTCATTATAGGATCATAGAATATAATTTAATTACTGTAATTGAATTAATATTACTAGTTTAATGATGTCTTTGAATCCATGTTGAAGCAATGACTTCCCTTCCTTTTACCGTTCTTGATTCATCAAATTGCAATCCGGAATCCCCGACCTCTAACTATTGAATAGTATTACTTTAATTTGAAATATATTTGAGAATTTTAGAGTGGATTGGGAGCTATGTTTTAACCAGCAATGTAGAAGGTAATGGTGGCCAAAAAGATTAGTAATTATTTTTTGAGATACATACATACATACATATATAGGGTTGTATTAGAGAGAAACGAGGAAAATCTTTTTGCCCGTTCTCACTTTATCTCAACTCATTATCTCCAAGCTAATTACTTATGTTTTATCCACCCCTAGACCTTCCCACAATTGATATTTTCCAGCCTAAGGATGGGCTTTAAACCCATCTAAGCCCAAGCCAAAAAACTATGCAATTAAATCTAATTTAATCGCTTATCGATATTCTATATCGATTGATATATTTATACCTATTATAAATATATATAAAATTATTTATTTCTCAAATCATATTAAAATGTTATAATTAATGTTTTATAAATATTAATTAATTTGATTAATTTATAACAATTATAAATTAATTAAATCATTCAGTCTTAAGGGAATTCATCATTTCGGCTGTGTAACTCTTAGGTGTAAATTTTATCAGCGATTAACATCGAACTATTCTAATTTTAACATTCACACGTCACTTAGCAGGTGGTGTGACATTATGGCCAAATTTATCGCTTACTCATTTTTGGTAAAATCAAATTTTAGTTTAATAAGTGTTACCCGGTTATGACATTTGTTTACACCAATTCTCTTCGTCAAAACTATATCACTTTGGACTTATGGAATTTGGTAATGGTCAAAATTCCAACCTCATCCACATTCAACTTTATAGTCTAAATATAAAGTCTTTGGTTCAATAATAACAATTATTATTAACCGAAATGCTCTGATCAGAGATTTTGACTTTGAGTTGACTTGAGTTGACTATGATACTAACCGCATATAACCGAGGAGACGAATCCTCTCTTAAACAGTGCTTCACTTCCAATACTTCCGCTCGACCTAACTATAATCACTCGACGGACGCCATACTATGATTTGGCTATAATCAAAGCGGAGCTTTCATATTGAAGATCCACAGTATCCTCAAGTCGAGATAACTGTGTAAATCAGTCACATCGATATTTTCTGTTTGACCAAAGTTATATTAACCAACAGAAAACTATCGAGCGAGTCGTTCCATAATTATCCAATAACTATTAGTATGTAACCCCTAGGTGTCCCTAGTAGTCATGAGTAATACACTGTCCAACATTTGGAGAGCATTACGTACCAGTCTCAATGGATACATCGATATCCAGTCTCGATGCATCTTGACTAGGAACATTTAAAATGGCATATTTGTTTTGTTGTGATAAATTACTCACGATTACAACACTTTTAACTACTATCACAAAATATACCATTTATGGATTTTTCTATTAAATATACTTTTAATTGGGTTAATTAATTAATATAATCACATTATATCAAGTATATAATAGGAAAAAAATACCTTTTATTTCGAACAAGATTGATCAATAAGTTAGATATATGTAACAAATTACATAATTGCCCCTAAAGCAAATCTCTAACTCTATCAATCTCCCATTTGTACTTGGGGTCAATTATGGAATCTAATTCAAACATCTCCAATCAATTTTCTTAAAACCAATTAGGTCAGTCCCTTAGTGAATGGGTATGCAATTATGTTTTAATTATCTACTTTGTCGATTAACTCTCTCTGACACTGATAAACTGCCTTTATCATGTGGAACGATTCAAAGTATGTCTTTTGACTTCTAGTGAGCTTTAAGTTCTATCATGAGAAATTTCCTGACATTGTTATCTTATAACAATATTATGGGATTCTCAACATTTGGAATCACCTTTGGCTCAATTATAAATTTGTGCATTTATATCTATATACATTGGTTAATTATAGCGCTATTCAAGTTAATGTTCTCGATATTTCGTTGAATCGACCACATTCACTTTTATTTTGAAACATCTTCAAATTAAAGATTTTAACTTGAATTGTATCATTGATATGTCATACTAAATACCACTTATAAAAGTTTGTGTCCAAACGTTCCATCATAACGATTTCATTGTTTCTATAAACAATTCTCCAATAGTTTATAAATACACGAGAACATCTCAGACAACCATTTAGTGATATAAATTTGGATTTTGTATTGGCTCCATGTATCAAATACATAAACAAAACACAATATCACACATAGCATAACCTGTATGATAATTCCTATTGCTAATGCATAAGGAATCCAACTTATATGTTCTCTTTTTTATTGGGTGCTCTTGTATATCGTTGTGGGATAATCCCTATATCTTTTATACTCACCATAAAAGACATTATTTGCAATCCAAAATTGAGTATTAAAACAACTAAACTTGACTTTAATACAATCATGTTGTTAAAATCAACAACGTGTTGTTGACTTATAGTTTAGAAATATCAATGTACCTTTTAATGTTCTTTCTTATGAATACACGCTTCCTCTACACTTTGATTAAAAAATTTGATATTTCTATCAAAATACTTATTCAATCTTGATGAGTATAAAATGATACATTCATATCATTTCTTGGATCATACCCAAAGACTCACAAACACAATATCGCTCCCACTGACTTTGAGGCATTTTTGGTTAATATGAGAAAACGGCTTACTCTAAATCATTATTTAGAATTTTCTATTTCAATACATAAGTACCAAACACTAAGTCTTATCAAGCGATAATTTTGTGAGTAAATCTAAATTAACTTGAGCACGTTGAATATCGAATCTGTTATGCTAATTTCAATAATTAAAATTTGCAATATTATTCTTATCAGCATTGCTCATTTAATTCCAACCACATTAATCTTTCCAATAAAGATACAATCTCAGCTGGTGGATCATATCTCTTTTGTTATGACCACCAAAATCATATTTTGATAGCGTACTTGGAATTCTTTCAGATTTGCACATCATACCATATAGAGTCAATGATCTTAATGATTTAATTGAACAACCGAGGGTAATGTATATTTTCGACATTAATAAGAAACTCATAGTTTCTCTTCGATGTACGAGAATACTTATTAGAAATTCTAATGCTATGTGTTCATTTAGGTTAGTTAATTTAACTTTATCTCATATAATTAGTTTTATCTATGGATCGGATCCAATTCCATTTAACTACCAAAAATTTCTCAAAGAAATTCGTTCACAATAAAATTGATATATCTTGAAACAATAATTGTTTCTTAGTGCAAATAGAATAGGGATTCATAAACGTTTTATGAACCTTTTTATTTATAAAACTGATTTTAGTTTACAACAATTATGTTCAAAACATAAATATGTCATTTGATGGCAGGCCTTTCTAAAAAAACTTCTGAAGATTAATACAAGATCCCTCATGAACAATTATTACGTTCAATCTTTCGATTCACACAATCTGCCAACTCTTTAGCCTAGGATATGTTGGGATTTCATACAAACCCTTATCTTGTTTGATTTTATAAACTATTGTTTAGATGAAATAATATCAAAATTGTGTACTACTCTTAAGTACATTACCTTATAGAAAGAAACTAACTCAACTTCACTCACAATTAATCGTAAATTGTCAAACAATGTCTAATTACTCCTTATCGATGCATCATTATGTATTACATGGAGGAGTGACTTTTGAGATTGAATCTATATTCGTTTTTAGATACAATTGGAACTCTTTCCAATATACTCACTTATTCGACCAAATCAAATCATTTTATTCTATTGCATGTTATTTTATTTACTTTTCTTTTATATTCTATGATTTTATCATAAACTTACTACATGTGTATCCAATACACATGTACATGTTGGTAATAAATCATTGATGAACATAACAAAGTACGTGGAACCCTTTTGGTATCAATAGACTTGTGATTGTATACATCAATATGTATTAATTCAAAGAGTTCATCAACTCTTATGATGCTCCCACTGAATGGGTGCATAGCCATTAATTATTTGAGATACAATTAACCTGTATCATATAATTCATAATCATATAGTAAAGTTAATTCTCAAAACTATGGCTTAGTCTATAATTCCAAAACAACAGTAAATAATATTAGATACATATGTATTTTTGTTGCGTCACTTTTACTATGAAAAAAATTCCACAATATAGTTCCATTTCATAATGAATATTCATAATACTCATATTGAAATATAGTTATATCTATTTTTAGTCAATACCAAAAATGAAATTAGTTCACAAATAATCTTCGGTACATTTTGCGAAAACAATTTTCATAATTTGATGCAATCATTAAGTGCTATATGGCATGCTCCCACTATTTTCGCCATTGCTATAATAGCATACTAAATTTAGAGGTCCACCATTCACTTAATATTGTTATTATCGTTTACTTATTTCATATGTTGCAACTAGTTTACAGTGGAGAGTTCTTTGATCAAATATCTTGAACTCAAAGATATAAATGTTTTAGAAAACAATTTTCTATATGAAAATACATCTCAGAATAAAAATCATATTTCATATTCCAATATTAAGTATTAATTATTATTATAATTCTTATTTCAAATGTTTTTCTATGAAGCAGAAGTGACTATTCATTCTCTTCATTCCAACTTTACTTTAAATTACATTTTTTTTTTCAAATGGTCAAACTATTCAAAAGAAAACCTTACTACAATATCATAACAAATTTTTACAAAAGCGCATTCGATTATTCTCAACATTTAAGACATCAAATATGTTGCACTTTATGTAAACCGATCAAGATGGCATTTCAATGATCGAGTTCTTAGATGTATCTCATAGTTTATGGCCTTGTGTTATATTAACAAAATATGATCCTTTTGAAATCATTTATGTTGAATACATGATCTTAAAATACTATTTATTGGCTTATTTTGAATGAACTAACTTCATCGAAATATTGTACCCCACAAACTATGAATGTTCACCATATAACATTTATATGTGAAGGTATATGGAACAAATATCCATAGTCATGGATTGCATTTAGAGTTCAAAAACTCATAAAATTCAATACACAATCTAAACCAAATAAACGTATAAGTGACCAACTTATGAATGTATTAAGTAGTTGAAACTAGGCACTTTCATGTGTGTAGAAACATTATATGACATGCAGTTACAATTATTAATAAGTATATATTATATTTCTATTTGTCAACTTTCAATTCAGTTTATATATATATATATATATATATGTTAATTGACAAAGGTTTTATCAATCATATTAAATGCACAAATTTATCATTGTAGATAATTATAACATTATATATCATATGTTCTTACAATAGTAGAAAGGTTAAATGTTACCATTTCATTTTTCTAATAAGGCTCCCAATAGTCTTTTATATTTCTCCAAACCCTAAAAAGAAACATAGAAGTCTTACAACTTCATTAGTGGGTATTAGGACTCGTTTGTTTTGGTATTCTAACCTTGAGTTTGCTCAACAAATCATAGCCCCATAAATGATGGATAACTCCTTATCAGTTGTATCACATACAACTCCTAACCCATTTTCTTGTTCTAATCTCATTTTGACCTTGAGTTTGCTCAACAAATCGAAAGAGATTATTCACTCATACCTATCATATCGTGATTGCCTAAGTATAGTATATGTACCTTGAGTTTGCTTGACAAATACATATAGTTATCTTATCTCATCTGTTCAATATATTAATAATACAACGTATAACATCCCTAGCTTGAGTTTCCTCAACAACTAAGAAGTATGTAAGTAATTTATTAATATATATATGGCAGAGGACAACATTATATTGAAGATTCATAATCTTCAATATATATTGAGTGGTATAGAATAGTATATTTCTTATGAAATACCCCAGCGATTCAAGTGTCAGACACATCAAAAATCATGGTATATGTACATTTACATACATTTTTATTTCTCAAGTCTATTTGGGTTTGTTTAATGTTCCACATTTAGTTTACACACATATCATATAAGTTTTATTGTTATATAACTTTTATATTTCATATTACTTATATGATAGTCTTACGTATAATATATCATTAATTAAATCTTATCTAATTAATTTTAATCAATTAAATCTTTAATTAACTCTAAAATAGTATTCCAATATAACTTTGACATTGGACATATCTACTATAACATTTATATTGTATACTATAACCTTTATAGTGTAGCACACATATATCATATATATGTGTATTTTATTTAATTAATTAACATTTAATCGATTTATTAAATTAAACAATTTTAATAAAAAATTATTAATTTCAAAATTTATCTTGTATACATACATGTATACTTATGTTATCTTAAACATTTTAAAATAACATAATATATATCAACATATGTAACACATGAATATATGCATTAATTAATTAATTTTATTAATAAATTTAAAATTTGAAATTATTATATAAATATTTTCAAACATTTTGAAAATGTCATTGTCCTTTCAACTTTTTGAAAACTTATGTAGTATTATAATTTTTAAAATAAACATGCTTTACTTTAAATTTAACTATTAAATTTTAAAAAATTAACATTAATTTTCAAAATAAATTTGAAAATTAGCCCAAGGCCCAAATTAAGTTGGGTCATTTCTATTAGGAGCAATCTTTGGGCTCACTTCACCTTTCGGGCCAGGCCGGTAAGCAGGTAGGACAGGGTACTTGATTACCCAATTCCAATCCTAGATATTCTCTTTCTAGACACCGTACTAAGTAGGGAAGCTTAATTAGTTAGCCCTAATATGACTAATTTAAACCACATATGCTATCGGGCTCTGATACCATTGTTGGAACTGGACCAGCCCGCAGCGAAAGTGATAGGTGAATTTCAAAAAATTTACCCTATTGGATCTTTATTGAGCCGATGAAGTCTAACTGAATCACAACATTTATAAATTTGATTTAAATAAAATCATTTATTTTATTTAAATTCAAATATATTAAGATATGAAATTAATTTTATTTGATTTAGTTTATACATATATGTATCATATACATAGATGTGTGAGTACATGTATAACATAATAATCCGTAAACGGTATGATATGCCCATATGTAGGTATTGGGATTTACATCGCAACAAGCATATTAGTTCATTTTGTATATCATGTATGTTGTCTAAATATGTACATGTATATGTGTTATAAAATATATAAATACTCACACACATGTATCTATAAATAAATCATATATAATATATGAACGTAAAACATTTATATATAGATAAATATATATAAAAAGAGAGAGAGAAATTATTAAAAGCTATTTATAATTCTAAATTAACTTAGTTTTACAAACATAATAATTTTAGTATTTTAATTTGTCTATATTATGAATAAAATAATGTTTTCATCCATAAATAATTAATATTAAAAGAATCTATTGATGAAAATTCAAATTTTACAATTTTACAAAATCAAGGATTATAAAATAAAGCTTAGAAAAAATTTGAAGATTTTTCAAAGTTGAAATATTATTTTTAAAAATAAATACGTTGATTTCGGCAATAATTATTTAATATAAATAATATATTATTAAAAATTAAAATTTTAGAAATTCTACGATCACGAATGAAAGGTTAAGAAAAATATTTAATAAATTTTCAATTAAATTATTATTTTAATCAATCATAAACAATTTTTTCGAAATAATATTAATTATTAAAAATAATAAAATTTATTGAAAAAATCCTAAATTCTTTATACGTTTTTGGAATAATATAATATTTAAAAAGTAAATATAAAATTGAATTTTTAATGTAATACTTATTTTATATATAATAAACAGTTCAAAAATCAATAAATGTTGATTTAAAAATATGAATATATGTATGGTAATTAATTTTCGAATTTGTAAATTCATATTATATATAAATAAATGTACTAAATTTTGTAAATCTTATATATATGCATATATGCTATTATGGGAGAGAAATATACACTAATATATATATATATATGAATTTATTGATAAATATATATAAAACAATTATTAATGGCCTTTGTTCCTTCTTTCCATCCTCCCCCCGTACTTTCAAACTGCTCCCCTGTCCAATCCAACACCCCTCCCATACATCCTCCTATTCATCTCCAGCCACCTCAATTTCCTCATGAACCTCTCCCGCCTGATCCAGCCCTTACAATCCCTTCTGACACCACTTCTCCCCTTGATGTTCCCCTTGGCCTTTCTTCTTCTGCACCAAACCTGTCCTGCCAATCAACTTTGGTTGTGCCCCTTGTCCAATGGAATTCCCTCTTTAAAGAAAAGCCTCGTAATGCAGGGAAGCATTCCCCAATTCAAGTACCTCTTGTTTTTGAAGGACATGTATTAGTGCCTCCGGAGGATGTAGTAAAGGCAGGAAATGAAATTTGGGGAGAATACTTGGTAGGATTTTTCCTTGATAAACCACTTTCTTATCTCACTGTTATACAACATTTAAAAAGAGTTTGGAAATTGAAAGGCTCAATAAAAGTTAAGTCAGATGGATTCCTTTTCCTATTCAAACTGTCTTGTGAGGAAGATAGAAGGAAAATTATTGCTTCAGATCCAATTATCGTGAGGAATAAATTATTCATTGTAAAGAAATGGGATCCAAATGTTGGTAATAGTTGTAGTACTATTAAATCTGTTCCAGTTTGGATCAGGCTTTTAAACATCCCATTGTATGCATGGTCACATCTAGGCATCAATTGGCTGGCATCTCGAATTGGAGCTTTCATGTGTATGGATGAACAAACTGAGAAGTTGGAAAGAATTGGTTTTGCAAAATGCATGGTGGAAATCACACCAACGGTAGATTTATTAGATGATTTTGCAGTGATGTTACATGATGGATCGGAACAGATTGTAAAATTTGAATACTTATGGAAACCTGAAGTATGCAGTGGATGCAAAGAATTTGGACATATGACTGATTTGTGTTTGAAAATGAAATCAAAAAAAGAAGGGAAAGCAGTACCAGATAATGAGACTAGAAAGGAAAGCAGGGATTATGAAGTAGACAATGATAAAATTACAAGAGCAACAAAGAAAAAGCAGGAGTGGAGAAGGGTTGAAAGTAGGGGAAGAAAAATGAAAAGAGATAAGGTAATAGAATCTACAACTGAGAATCAGCAATTTAGAGAAGTAATAACAGTGGAAGAAGCCAAAAATAATGAGGAACTTGTAACACATGCTAGCACAGTGAAAAAAGGAAAACAAATATATTCAAATGAAGAAAACAATACAGGCACAAACAGATTTATAGTCTTGATGGACGACAAAGAGACTGAGTCATGCTATGCAATAAGTGAAAATGAACTATGCAATGATAACTGTGACAAAGAAGAGCAAATGGAGGAAGGAGAAATTGTAGGCATTATGCAGCCTGATAATTGTGTTGAGCATGAAAAAACTTTCATAATAATGCAAAATGAGATGAAGGTACAAGAAAACAGCTGAACAGTGAGAGTTGACACAAGTGCAAACACAAGTGCAGATGAACAGAATAAAAAAAACCCTAATACAATAGTAAATGAAACTGACAACTCAAGTGAAGGAAATTCAAAGCAAACAAGTGACATTCAGGAATTAAATGCAAAAAAAGGAAAAACTGTACTGAATTCACATTTTGCTGAAACCCAGTTTAGGGAGGAACTAGAAAAAGACATAATGAACCTGATTATGGCAAACCAGCAAACTAGTAACTTCCCATCTCCTGGTAGTTACACTTTTTCTGGCCATCTACCAGGATGGATATCTTTACCTCCTATCTCAAACAACTCACAAAATTTCCCAAAGTCAGGGAAGAATAGTGGCAAAAGTCTGTCTGATAACAAAGAACTTAATGTTGAAATCAACAATGGTCAAAGAGGATCTCCTGCAACTAGGAGCATGAAAAATGTGGTTCATCAGTCATTGAAGTATACCAAATGATGCAAAGCTATGCAATATGGAATATTAGAGGAGCTCATTCCCTAACAAAGCTAGATTAAGTGAAATATCTCATTAATCATCACAGAGTATCCCTCTTTGCAATTCTTGAAACTAAACTTAATGAAACCCTTACCATAAAAGTTGCAAAACACATAAACCCTAGCTGGAATATTAACCATAATTTGAATCAAGCTTCCTATGGCAGAATCATGGTTATCCATGATCCTACAGTATTATCTCTTTCAACTGTCCTTAGCACTGACCAAGCTATGCATTTTCAAGCCAAACATATTGAATCTTCCCTCACTTTCTATTCAACTATAGTCTATGCCCACAACTCTTCTACCTCAAGACAATCTTTCCTTGATCTCCTTCCAGCTTTTAGGCAAAATACCCATCCATGGCTTGTCTTTGGGGATTTTAACTGCTATTTATCCTTGAATGACAAGCATGGTGGTCTTCCCCTTCTCCCAAATGACATTTTTCCTCTCAATAAAGCTATTGAAGATTCTAACTTGCTATCTATTCCAACTACTGGTGCTGAGTTTTCTTGGAATAATAGGAGTAGATCTGGAGTCAGAACCTACTCCAAAATTGATCATTCATTTACCAACCTCAAAGCATTAACCACATGGCCAACAATATCTTCCTATATCCCCCAACCAGTTCTATCAGACCATTCCCCTATTATTTTCTCTTTGGGACAGACGTTGTTAAATGAAAAAAGAAGTTTCAAATTTTATAATGCTTGGGTCCATGAACCTGAGTATACTAATATCATAAGTAAAGCATGGAATGAAAATTTCTATGGTAATCCAATGTTCATTTTTTGCAGGAAATTAAGAGCTACAAAGAATGCTCTAAGAGAATGGGCAAGGAACAAATTTGGAGATGGCACATTAAAATCAGTTATGCTTAGAAAGAAACTCGTTCTTGCTCAGAAAGATATGATGAATAATCCTGATAATACTGAAGCAGCTGATACTGAGAGAAATTTGTTTGAACAATTAAGTGAAGCTTTGAAGTCTGAAGGCAATATGAAGAGGCAACAACTGAGGCAAAAATGGGCAACTGAGGGAGATAATAATACTGCTTATTTTCATGCTTCCATTAAGGTTAAACAGGCTAAGGAGCACATAACTAATATTTTTGATGAGGATGGGGAATTGCATTCCAATGCTGCTGCTGTTGACAATGCTCTGACTAACTTTTTTAAGAATTTGTTAGGAAACAAAGATGAATTCATTCCATCCATTGAAGAATTATCCCATATTCAATTACCAGAAGTGCTACCAGAGGAAGCTGCCAATCTTGTCATAAAGGTAACTGATAAGGAAATTAAAGACACTATATTTTCTATGAACAGGCATTCAAGTGGAGGGCCTGATGGTTTCAATGTCAATTTTTTTATCCATGGTTGGGATATTATCAAGAAGGAATTTCTAAAGGCAGTCCATAACTTCTTCAACTCTTTCGACCTCTTAAAACAAGTGAATGCAACAAATTTGGTTCTTATACCTAAAGTCCAGACTCCCTCTTCAGTTGCCTCATTTAGACCAATTTCTTGTTGTAATGTTATGTACAAGTGTATTTCAAAAATTCTAGCCTCTAGACTTGTTGTTGTCCTTACCAGAATAATATCCACAAATCAGTCTGCATTTCTTCCCAAGAGAAATATTCTTGATAATATTCTATTGTCTCATGAATTATTAAAAGGCTATGGTCGTGCTCAAGCTTCCAATAATGCTATGCTAAAGATGGACTTAATGAAGGCCTATGACAGTATACATTGGATATCAATAGTGAGAATAATGGCTCTGATGAAATTTCCCAAAGTCTTTGTAGCATGGATATACAACTGTATCTCTACTCCATCTTACTCAATTAATTATAATGGCTTCACTTCAGGGTTTTTCAACAGCAAACAGGGGATTAGGCAAGGGGACCCTGTCTCATCTTATATTTTCATTCTAGTTATGGAAGTTTTAACTAATATGCTGTCTAGAAAATATGTGCAGAAGGAAATATTGTATCATTCCAAATGCAAATCCCTCCAAATTTCATCTCTCTTGTTTGAAGATGATATAATGATCTTTACTAAGCCTGATCAGGGCTCAATTGAAAAAATTATTGCAACACTTGATAATTTTTACTTTATGACTGGATTGAAATTAAATGCAAATAAATCTCACATTATTACTTCTGGCATATCTTCCCAGGAAGCTAGTAGAATAATTGCCATTTCTGGATTGCAACAAATGGATAATAACATGAATTATTTGGGAATTCCACTATGTACTTCAAGAATTACTACAAGACATTGCCTGCCTCTGTATACAAAAATCTGTAACTTAATGAATTCATGGGCTAATAGGTTTCTTTCGCAAGCTGGAAGGCTTGTACTCATCAAGTCTGTTATCTCATCAATGATGGTATATTGGTCAAGAGTGTTCATACTTCCCATAAAGCTGGTGAACATGGTAAGAATTGCCATGCTAAGATTTTTCTGGACAGGCTCGATTCATTCAAAAAAAATCATTCCATGCTCCTTTGCTAAAATGGAAATGCCAAAAAAGAAAGGTGGCCTAGGTATTTTCAACTTGCAATCTTGGAATAAAGCTGTTATAAGTGCTCACTTAAATACTTTGCTAAGTGATAGTGAGTCCCTATGGGTTGAATGGACCAAAAAATTTAACTCAAGTGGTAGGAATTTCTGGACAATGCCAATACCACAGAATTTTAGCTGGACATGGAGGAGTATTCCTGGTTTGAGAAGTAGTTTCACTAAGTTTATTAAGTATGAGCTATCACAAAACAGTAGCATCAAATTTTGGAATGATCCTTGGTTGGCCGATGGTCTTGTGCTTGTCAATGTGTTTACTCCCCACCAGATTGAACAAGCAGGCATAAGTAAGGATGCTCAAGCTGTTGATTTCTTACTTGAGGGCAAGTTGATGCTTCCCTGCACCAGTAATCAGGACATAAGGGCAGTTTGGAACTTATATCAGTCTCAACACTATGGTATGGCATCTAGGGATGATGTACTGTGGAGTGGGAAGCAGCACTCTATCTCTGTTGCCTATGACCTGCTTACAAATGTGATTGGAAGGACTTCTACAGTTTGGCACAAGGTATTATGGTCTGCATCCTCTCCTGCAAAGGATAACCTGATGATGTGGAAGATTATCAACAATGCTTTGTTAACTAAGAACAAAATTTTGAGTTATGGAATGAATGTTGATCCCCTGTGTGTCTACTGCAAGTTGCAGGTTGAGTCAGTGGCTCATCTTTTTTTGACTGTAATGAGTTACTAGGTCTCTGGGGAAGATTAGTGAGAAGAATTGCTGATAATCATACTCATGGCTTGTCTGAAGTAGAATGGGACCTAATTAGCAAATCAACAAGTTGGAGGAAAGATAGAAGAACTGTTTTCTTTTTCTTTTTAAAGAAGTATCTGAAATTAGTTTGGGAGGAAAGAAACTTGAGAATATTTGAAGCAAGAAGTAGGAGTATGCAACAACTATGGGAAGTTCTTCAGTATGCAATAATCTCTGGTATGAAGGAAAGCAATTATGGTTTCAGTTCTCAGTTGGCTGAAACTTGGGCTTAACTCTTATGTGTGTTAGTGTGTCTCTTTCCTTTTCTATCTGTCATGTTTTCTCGGTGTCCTGTGTTTCTTTTCAATGTTTCTTTTCTTTTGTAGTTTCCTAAGTTTTTCTTCTCTTTGTGTGTTATTCTCTGTTTTCTATTTTTGTGACTATGAGCATGCTCATAGTTACTTTTCTTTTCTCAATAAACTGGTAGGGGACCAGATAACCCCGCTTGCTTTGCAAAAAAAAAAATTATTAATGACAAAAATTGATTTTTTTTACAGTAAACAACATTTGTTTATACATAAATCAAACAGTATAATAAACAAATTATGCACGTAACCAAACTGATTTGTGACAACCACATCTACTTACAAAGTTTAACCTAATTAAACATATATTAGCAATATATTTAAACAGATATGAAATTGCTCATTATAGGATCATAGAATATAATTTAATTACTTAATGTGATTTAAAATTACCAGTTTAATGATACCTTTGAATCCACGTTGAAGCAATGACTTCCCTTCCTTTTACTGTTCTTGATTCGTCAGATTGCAAGTCCGAAATCACCGACCTCTAACTGTCGAATAGTATAACTCCCCACCCCGAGACCCACCTTAGTAAAGAGAATTAACGAGTAATTCCATCGACTAAAGCAGAGAATAGGGCTGGTTTAGGGCGACCATCTATAACTTTGTCTTAAACATCTACTGAATACATCGATAAATGCAATATGATTTTTTTTTCTATCTCAATGGATCGACATACACAGTAAATGCTTAATCCAAAACTATAGACGGCTAATGGATCTATTAGAACAAAATACAATAACTAAACGTAAAGCACATCACAGAACAGTAATCAACATCATATATATATATATATATATATGAGTTTTAAAAATAGAAATTGGAGTTTTAAGATATTTTACAAATCAAAGGTGAGTATCAAAACTCACAAATGCTAGCTGAAGCCATGCTTCAAAATGCCAAATCTAGCCAAAAATGGCTTCAATTTATTGATTATGTTCATATTGTTTCTGTGAAAACTGAGTTTGTGTGTCACTTTGCACGTCAGTTTCTCCCAATTCCGGCAATGAAATGCTGTCTAATTTTCTTCAGTTGATAGCCTATGTGTTGTAGTATATATTTGCAAAATTTCATAGCAAAATTATTTCGTTTGATACTTTAAAGTCTTGCTGCAAAATCAATGCACAACCTGAAAATCACCGGTACACATTTTGTTTGCTGAGTTCTGCAAACATGGCCTGAGTCCATGTTTGAGTTAGCATAACTTTTTCATTTCTTATTGGAATTTGTTTATTCTTCTTTTATTTGAAAGATTACGTACTCTACTATAAGCATACCTAATTTCAGATCCTTTCGACCTATATAACTTATAGAAACATGCTTCCGAACATTGACTCAGAGCATGTTTTTGCCTAGATTTTACAGTGAATACACTGCCTGGGTCAAATTTTGAGACATTGTATCTTTTTCATGCTTTGTCTAAATTGCATGATTCTTAGTGCAGTTTAAAGTGTTGTTTTTGGTCATTATGCATGTTAAATTTCAGGCCCTTTCGACCTATATAACTTATAGAAACATGCTTCCGAACATTGACTCAGAGCATGTTTTTGTCCAGATTTTACAGTGAAAACACTACCTGGGTCAAATTTTGAGACATCATATCTTTTTCATGCTTTGTCCAAATTGCATGATTCTTAGTTCAGTCTAAAGTTTTGTTTTTGGCCTTTATGCATGTTAAATTTCAGGTCATTTCGACCTACAAAACTTATAGAAACATGCTGCCGAACTTTGACTCGGAGCATGCTTTTGCCCAGATTTTTATAGTGAAAACACTATCTGGGTCCAACTTTGAGATATCGTAACTTTCTCCCACTTCATACAAATTGCATCATTCTTTTTTTTGTTTGAAAGCTGTAGTTTTCTATTATAGGCTTAACAATTTTGAGGTTAATTGGTCTAATTTGTTGCTCCGTTTGATGCCTGGAAGTTAAACCCCAGAGAGTTTTCAGGCCTGTATATTTTTAGTTTTTGAACTGCTGCAAACATGGCCTGAGTCCATGTTTGAGACAGTGTAACTTATTCATTTCCAGTCCGAATTTATTGATTCTTTTTTAGTGCGAAAGATGAATTTTTCTATTTTGTGTACATTAATTTTTAGTTCAATCAAAGATATTTCGGCCACCTGTATTATATCTGAAATTTTACTTTGAAATATATTTGAGAATCATGGAGTGGATTGAGAGCTATGTTTTAACTAGTAATGTAGAAGGTAATGGCGGCCAAAAAGGTTAGTAATTGTTTTTAGAGATACATACATACATACATACATATATGTATGTATGTATGTATAAGGTTGTATTAGAGAGAAAAGAAGAAAACCTTTTTACCCCTTCTCACTTTATCTCAACCCATTATCTCTAAGCCAATTCCCTATGTTTTAGCCACCCCTAGACCTTCCCAAAACCGAAATTTTACAGCCCTAATGATGTGCCTTAAACTCATCTAAGTCCAAGCCAAAATACTATGCAATTAAATCTAATTTAATCGTTGTCGATATTGTATATCGATCGATATATTTATAACTGTCATAAATATATATAACATTGTTTATTTCTCGAATCATATTCAAATTTTATAATTAATATTTCATAAATATTAATTAATTTAATTAATTTATAACAATTATAAGCTAATCAAATAATTCGTTCTTAAGGGAATTCATCATTTCGGCCGTGTAACTATTGGGTGTAAATTTGGTCAGCATTAACATTGAACTATTCTAATGTTAACATTCACACGTCACATAGCAGGTGGTGTGACATTATGGCTGAATTTATCGCTTACTCATTTTTGGTAAAATCAAATTTTAGTTTAATAAGTGTTACCCGGTTGTGACATTTGTTTACACCAATTCTCTTCGTCAAAACTATATCACTTTGGACTTATGGAATTTGGTAATGGTCAAAATTCCAACCTCATCCACTTCAACCTTTTAGTCTAAATACAAAGTCCTTGGTTCGATAATAACAATTATTATTAACAAAAATGCTCTGGCCAAAGACATTAACTTTGAGTTGACTTGAGTTAACTATGATACTAACCGCATATTACCGAGGAGACGAATCCTCTCTTGAACAGTGCTTCACTTCCAATACTTTCACTTGACCCAACTATAGTCACTCGATGGACGCCATGCCATGATTTGGCTATAATCAAAGCGGAGCTTTCATATTAAAGATCTATAGTATTCTTAAGTCGAGAGAATAGTGCAAATTAGTCACATCAATATTTTCTGTTTGACCTTAGTTATATTAACCAACAAAAAACTATCGAGTCAGTCGTTCCATAGTATCTAATAAGTATTAGTACGTAACCCCTAGGTGCCCCTAGCAGTCATGAGTAATACACTATTCAACATTTAGAGAGTGTTATGTACTCCAATCTCAATGGATATATCGATATCCAGTCTCGATGCATCTTGACTATGAACATTTAAAATGGTATATTTGTTTCACTATGATAAATTACTCACGGTTACAACACTTTTAACTACTATCACAAAATATACCATATTTGGATTTTTCTATTATACTTTTAATTGGTTAATTAATTAATATAATCACATTATATCAAGTATATAATAGGAAGAAAATATCTTTTACTTCGAACAAGATTGGTCAACAAGTTAGATATATGTAACAAATTACATAATTGCCCCTAGGGCATACCCCTAACTCTATTAGTCACTGCATGAAATCGTCCACTGTCATCCTTACAAAAAGCTTAGTTGTCCGCCTTCCCCGTTAGATTCTCTCAATCCGATTGTGAGCTCTAATATTGGTGGTCTTAATTTCTACCCGGATTTTCAAATACTCATCCTCCTCCAAAGCACATGCCACCGCACAGAATAAACCGGTCAATTGTTTGTCTCTGAAGCCAGCAGCTTGAAAGGTTGCTTTCAAGTGTCTAGTAAAAAATATATGCTTATGTGATGATCTCCATTTGCTCTCTGGTTTGGTCTGTGTTCCTTTCATTCTATTGGAATTGAAAGTAATATGTCGATTGTTAACACTACAAATAAACCGATGCATGCAAGATTAAAAAAAACCAACCCCAACTATTACATGATCCAGCCTCAACAATCGCATAAGCCAAAGGATAAAGTTGATTATTTGCATCAATTGTTGTCGCAAAAAGTAATGTACCTTTGTATTTGCCATATAGATGTGTTCCATCAATACAAAGCAAAGGTCAACATTGCACAAATCCCTCGATACAAGTCCAATAGACCCAAAAAGCACGATCGAAGACGCCAAACTCATCAGTTGTTATATGTCCAACACTACCAGGATTCGTTCTACTAATTCCAGCAAAATATTGTCCTCGAATACGAATCTACCTAATTACCATATATTCGTTATATTGCCTTTTTTAGTGGTCTTCATGCTTTCATATAACCGATCTTAATAAATAATTGTTCCTCAATACATGCATAGTTCCAGCTGTTATATTCAAATCAGATTTCAAAAAAGGCATGATCTTATAAACTAAAAAATTAGACGTCGCTTGCTTGTGATTGGAGTTAACTGTTGGGTTAACGCAAGTATGATCGCTTGGATATTTTTTAACAACTCACTATCCTGATTACGATTTTTTAGAATCTATAGCATGAATTCTCCATTGACATTTTTCATGGGCATTGCAAATGGCGATGTGTTTTTTTGTTAGACATGATTGGATTAAAAGAAACTACAAGTAAAATTGACCATCCACTAAGTTGTTGTAGAAATTTTACTTCGGTCTTGAATACCATACCAACTTTGAAACCGTTTTGAACACAAGACTATGAGAATTGTTCTTCGATGAATTGCACGTTTGCAACAATGAATCTAGACAACTTTTTTTCATTACACAAATCATCATCCAACGGTATTTCAAATTCAGGTTCATCATTATCAGCACTAGTATTGACTTTGCCTCCAAAAGCATAGTTTAGTTGATCATTGTTTACTTGCATGTCGTTGATCCATGCTACATATTGGGATAATTGTTTAGTCCATCTACATATTCATCTATGAGAATTGTTGTGGATCATTGTTTAATCCATCTAGATATTCATTTATGTCCATATGATCGTTGGATACATTTGGTTGCATGTTCGATTATGCATCTGTATCTTGTGCCGAAGAGCTACAATATGAAAATATGACATTTTAACAATAGTTATATATGCAACACAATTCATTATCATTGTCAACCTTAACTTACTTTTGGCTCATATGTTATAATTCGAAAAGTGTGGGCTGCATTAGACAAGACCTATGAGTAGCAGATGGTCCAGCACTATTTTGCGTCGGATGATGATGTAGAATATAACTAAATATTACAATAATGTTTGATATCAAATTTGACATGATGAACAATATGTCATTTAGGAAGAGAAACAAGTAGGAGTTACCTTTGAATCATGCATGCAATACAATCTTGCATCAGATATGGATGACTAAATTGCATATTTTGTTGAAAATTCATAAAAGGAGGATAACCGAACAACATTTGTTGGTGTCCATATTGCGGTATGTTCATAGGAGGATTATCGTAACTAGGAGATGAAATTGGTTGCAAAGGATAGATGGTTACATGTACCACTATGGATGTGGCTATAGATTGTTCTACTAACAACTTTCTTTTTCTCACAAAAAGCAACTCTATGGATTTAGAGATGATGGATAACATTAACTCAATGTCGTCATCTACAATTTTAATTGGTTTAAATCCAAAATCAGTTGGCCAATTGCAAACTAAATTGATATCAAACTACTCTGGTTTTACCTTGATTGCTTTGTAAACCAACGCATTTATTTGCTTGAAGTTAGATCCTTTACGAATTTTTGCTGGTTTGTAAGATCCACCATTATATTTTCCACAGATTTGGTCATCAATAATCAACTCGCCATCATAATACCATATAGCTACAATAAAATAAGGAGCCATTTTATTTTGATAATGGAATTATCATTATGAAGTGAAATATACAAATCTAAAAAATCTAGGGTTTGCAAAATCATATCTTTACTGATCCAAATGAAGAAGATGTATTCTTAAAGTAGATCCAAAAAAACATTTATTATATGATGAAATATCGATAGATTTTTTAATTTTGGAAAAAAAGGGAGTAGGTTTCAATTTTGATGTTTGGAGGAGAGTTGGAAAAGTGAGGAGGAAGAGAGACGGGCTGCTATTTTGTATACGCAGAGACGACATTTGAAATCATGCCAACTGGCGCAATTTCAAATGTCGCCCATATATTTTATTTTATTTTGCCCCAAATATACTGGTGCTATTTGAAATGGCACCATTATAAATTCAAAAAAAAGCTTCAACGGCGCAATTTAAGAATGCGCCAATACGTTCTGGTCAATTCGGCACTGAGTTGGCCATAGGGCTACGTTTGTAAATAATTTTAAAATAGAACTATTTACGTAATAAGTTTGTAAAATAAGGCTAAATCAAAAAAATTCCTTTAAAGTAAAGTAATATATCAAATATTTGACTTTAATTGATAGACGGTACTAATGCTGGAGCAAATCTAACAGTATAAAACCTGGTTTTCGAATATAGCTGACTCTATTGTATTTTATGTTAATAGAATAAAGTAAGGTTACTCTTCAAAATCCCATTTAATTACAAAAAAATAAATAAAACTTCCAACAGAATAAAAAGAGGGAAAACTTGAATTTTCTCTTGTTTTGAATTTTTTGTTAAATTTAAAAGTGCATCATTTGTAGAGGTTTGCTTGAGAGATTGATTGTAAAATCCACGGTTTTTGTGGGTATACTTTGCAAAAATATGGGTATAATAGGTTTTTTAGTTTGTGGGGCTACTAGCAACTTTTTTGATTCAAATAGAGAATTAGCCTAAACGAAATTGCCATATCATTAATTTTTATCGATTGGAAAGAGACTTCAAATACAATCGTCTAAGATCCTAATATATTAAAATTTTAAAATTATAGAATTAACTACAACTTTTTAATTAAATTTTGAACCAATAAAAAATTTATTGAAAAAAGATTAGAGTCTATGGGATTTAAGTTCATCATTGATGGTTAAGGTTAGATTTTTAAGAAGATGAAAGAATGAGCATTTGTTTTTTAAAGTAAGAAAATGAGAGGTTGGTGTATAAGAGTGAGAGAAGTTGTGAGGACCGCCCTACACCTCCGGTATCCAATATGCCTATATGATGTGTTTTGGAGGTATTAGGCGATGCATGATGGTAGCCAAGAATATAAAGTAGAGAAAAATGCAAACACATAACTTGTAGAACATCTCATAGCGCATAGACAGAATGTAATATAATAACGTAGATGTAAAACATACGAGATTGTGATACAATCAAATGAACCATAAATAAGAAAATCAAAGGGCATTAGGTTCACAGACCATACAAAAACCGAAATAAAGAGTTTATGCATCCAAATCTCCAAAATAAACTCTATAACCATCTCTCAAAATACAAATATTGACATAGTTCCATAGTACTGCACTGCGGAATATAAGCGATAGCAAGCTCCAAAGTATAGATATATGAAAGCATAGCATCATGCTCGTACTCCATACAGCTCTATGCATTATCTAGACATGCTATCCTTAATCTACTCAAGAGTACCTAAGATAATAAAAGGCAAAGAATAAAACCTCGATCGGACGACAGTCTATTATGAGTGGTACATCAAAAATCGCATATAGTAATTAGGAGCACAGGATATAAAGAATTATATCTGACATGTCCCTTCATCCAAAGAGTTTGCACATAACAGTCGATATATTCCAATCTACTACCATGAACTTATAAGTGTGCTACTGTCGAAATATAATTTCTAATGTATAGCTACGCGGTCGAAATACCTACATCGTATGAAACCCTAGAGTAAGAAACAACCATGGAAAACATAGTATCCATCAAACAATCCTCACCATCAATAGTGCGCATTGGATATATGATAACTCGTATGCCACAATTGCGAACTAGGGACCCAATCATAATTCTGGCTTCATTGGTGTTCAAATCCATGCCACTTCGAAAGGCTAGGAACCTGACCCACGATAGTAAAGCCCAGGGTAATCTACTATCGCAAGATTGGGACACAATCACAAATCTAGGTGGGTGTCCCCATATACCCCTACTTTATTAGGATACTAGAAGCCTTCGAGTTATCAGTAATCCCTTTTCATGCGTCTTCATCATGGAATTCAATCTTTCTTCCATCACCGCTATCTCTACAGTAGAACACAATCACATATCCCACTCGCAAGCCCCTCATTGTTAATGAGCATTTGTTTTTTATGTAAGAAAATGAGAGGTTGGTGTATAAGAGTGAGAGAAGTTGTGAGGACCGCCCTACACCTCTGGTATCCAATATGCCTATATGATGTGCTGTGGAGATATCAGGCGATGCATGATGGTAGCCAAGAATATAAAGTAGAGGAAAATGCAAACACATAACTTGTAGAACATCTCATAGCACATAGACGGAATATAATGTAATAACGTAGATGTAAAACATACGAGACAATGATACAATCAAATGAACGATAAATAAGAAAATCAAAGTGCATCAGGTTCCAAGACCATACAAAAACTGAAATAAAGAGTTTATACATCTAAATCTCCAAAATAAACTCTATAACCGTCTCTCAAAATATAAATACTAACATAGTTCCATAGTAATGCACCGCAGAATATAAGCGATAGCAAGCTCCAAAGTATAGATATACGAAAGCATAGCATCATGCTCGTACAGCTCTATGCGCTATCCAGACATGCTATCCCTAATTGACTCAAGAGTGCTTGAGATAATAAAAAGCAAAGAATAAAACCTCGATCGGACAACAGTCTATTATGAGTGGTACATCAAAAATTGCATACAATAAATAGGAGCATAGGGTATAAAGAATCATACCCGACATGTCCCTGCATCCAAAGAGTTAGCACATAACAGTCGATATATTCCAATCTACTACCATGACCTTATAAGTGTGCTATTGTCGAAATACAGTTTCTAGTGTATAGGTACGCAGTCGAAATATCTACATCGTATGAAACCCTAGAGTGAGAAACAACCATGGCAAACATAGTATCCATCGAGCAATCCTCACCTTCAATCGTGTGCATTGGATATATGATAACTCGTATGCCACAATTGTGAACTAGGGACCCATCATAATTCTAGCTTCATTGGTGTTCAAATCCATGCCACTCCGAAGGGCTAGGAACCCGACCCATGATAGTAAAGCCCAAGGTAATCTACTATCGCAAGATTGGGACACAATCACAAATCTAGGTAGGTGTCCCCATATACCCCTACTTTATTAGCATACTAGAATCCTTTGACTTATCAGCAATCCCTTTGCACGCGTCTTCGTAATGGAATTCAATCTTTATTCCATCACAGCTATCTCCACAGTAGAACACAATCATATATCCCACTCGCAAGCCCCCCATTGTTGAAGTTGCCCTTGTCGATCACCAGTTCGACTCCCATCATTAAGTTGTTACCTTCAGAATGCCTATATACCCTATCGTAAGTCGTAGAGCCATCACACTAAGGTCTCAAAGTCATCACGACCTTAACTTTGAAGCACCATGTTATTGCTTCATTAGTTGCTACACAAAGTCCAAGGTCATCCCGAGTCATCCCGGAGTCATCCATCCTTACTCCCTATCGGCTCATTGAAGGCCCCGAAACTCTACCTTGTAGTTTATCCATGCCATGCCCGAAGTCTACAGCCAAATCCCATGCTCCATCCATATCAGTCCATTATATGATCGAGCTAAGCTAGACACAACTGCCGAGCCAACCATGCAACACGTCGAATTGAGCCAACCTTCGCATCCAAATACCATACCGCCACCACGTTCATGTTCGACCTTCGGACCGTTATCTACCAAACAGAACTCCACGCTCGGTCGACCCAACTCCTCCACCGAACCGAGTTTCCTAGCCAATCGCCGATCAATTCCCTCCATCGAACTAAATCATAGCTCGAACCAACCAATGTTGAACCAAGCATGATCATGTAGCATCGCAGAATCCAAGTTTGCACGTCAAATTGATACAACTCTCGATGAACTCGAATCAATCTATCGAATCTCGGTTTCATGGTTCCTAACTCTAAGTCACTCCGATGAGTGTCTCAAACATATAAGCATTCACACAAACACAATACACACAAAAACCACATCCAGTCAAGAAAACGCACATCAAACCGTAGCAATTTATCATGTAAATGCATCTTTAATATAGCATATGACATACAAAGGCAACTATACTCTAAAATAACATGATTAAGGCACTTTAAATACTTCAAAATTTGTTTAACTTTGGGTTTGACTTAGAAAACAGCTTTAAAACATTAATTTGACTTTAGAAATGGGTTTAAAACATATCAAAACCTACCTGTATATAGTGAGTTGACAGATGATAGATCATTCGCTAAAACCTCAAAAACCTAAGTTTTACATGCAAATCGAGGCAAATTCAAAAAGGAAAAGCAAAGATGGAATTTCCCTTTCCTAGAAATGAAGATGTAAATATCTCTAATGAATCCCCTTGCTAATCTAACCCTAATCTATGATTTAAACTTTATTTAAAGAAGAAAAGAGAAGGTTTTGGGTAGAGAATGGTTTAATAGAGGCTTAGATCTATTTGAGACGTGGTTAAAGTGATTTGGGGATGATAGTTCAATCTAATAAAATCTTCAAACCCAAAATGGGTTAGTGGGCTTGCCCCTAAACTCACTAATTACGCACTAAGCTGCTCTAAAAACTGATAATCTTCAAACAGTCATATCTCCTATCCCGAAAGTCCAAATCGCTATTATGACCACTCTACTTAAAGAGAAACTATCATATCTTTCTAATGTAAGTAGACTCGAATGCTAATTCGGCATCTATCAAAAGTTATAGCCATTACAAGTTTTCAAGGGTAAAATCATCCGAAAAAATTCTAAAGATATGAAATGTCACTAGCACGCATTTCTAAAAGCTAAAGTCTCCCCCTTTAGGAAGTTAACCCTTGAAATTCCCAACACAAACAACGTAAAATCAAACACAGCTACCACAATGCCTAACATCCATAAGAAGATACATCAAACATCAAACATGCACACAAAAGCAATAAATGATATCTATGCCTACCCTAGAATGTAGGATACTAAACTACCATATATGATATCAAAAGTGAAAGTAAATGCGATAAAGTGAAGTCTCGCCAAGTAAAAAGTTCTGGATAAGCGATCCTCACGTCCTCCTTGGTCTTCCAAATACAATCGGTTTCACTCTCAATCCACCGATCCTTCACCGGCTGTAGTGTCTTCCTCCAAGCTGCTTTGTATCCCCTTCGACAATACGAATTAGCCTTTAAGGTTTCTATATTTCTAGTTTAATCTCGATATCATCAAGCTGATCCAATTGAACTATCACGCCTGATCGTGCACAAATTTCCACAAGTGAGTACATGAAACATGTTGTGCATGCCCGTCCTCTTCTAAGGTAACTCTACTCTATATGCTTGATTCTAAATCCTCTCAAATATCGGAAAAGGACCAAAGAATCTTGGCGCCAACTTTCCCTTATTACTCAATCGAATAACATTCTTCAATAGAGAGATCTTGACGAATATCATATCGCCGACGGGGAAATATAAATCATGTCTCATCCTATCAGCATTGCTCTTTTGTTTATTCTGAGCAGCTTTCATTCATTGCCAGATAATCTCGATCTTCCTTGAAGTCTCTCTAATTATATATGGCCCAAGTATCAGCTTCTCGCCCACTTCCCACCAACATGAATGAGTGTTGCATGGTTGGCTATGTAAGGACTCAAATGATGCCATATAATTGTTGAACTGATAACTATTGATGCATGCAAACTTTACTAAATGCAAATGATCGTCCAATGAATCCGAAAAATCTAGAATGCAAGATCATAAGAGATCCTCCAGAATACGATTCACCCTCTCGGCCTGCCCATTAGTTTGTGGGTAAAAAGTTGTACTGAAATGCAGCTCCGTCCCCACCACCTCTTATAAGCTCTTTCAAAACCCGCTAGTGAATAAAGGATCTCGGTCACATACAATCATTTTTGGAACATTATGGAGTTGCATAAACCTTTTGACATACAACTTGGCTAATTTGGATGTTGTTCTACTTTACTTGATAGGTATAGATCTAGCACTCTTCGTCAATCTTTTGATCATGACCCAGATGTTATCGTACCCACCTATCGTCCTTGATAATCCATCATTGAAGTCCGTTGAGAGCTGTTCCCATTTCCACTCGAGAATCTTAAGCGGTTGTAGCACACCATTCGGCTTATTCTGCTCTGGTTTACCAAGCGTTATCCAACCTTTTGGACCAGCTATATCAGGACTAATCGGACGAGATAAACTCAATTATCATCAGGTTTGACGTATTAGATTAACTATCACGAAGCCTAGAGATCATGCCTAAATGATAACTTAAAGTAGTAGCAAAATAGAAGCTAATGGCGAACACAATAAAACACTTAGAGCATGGGATTTCATTACTCCATAAAACTAGATTATGTACGATCCATATTCAATATTATGGATCATATTGTATCAATTACATAGCTCAATTCAATGATAATCGATCGATATCTCAAAATCTATAAGTCTAACAAATTTGAAACTTTGAGAATATTAATATATTGAAGAGAGGAGTCCATACGAACGATCGCATGTCAAAATGAGTAAGTTTGAATGATCGGTATACATTGTTTATGAACGATCGTACTATTTCTACATGAAGATCCAGTTCAATGAAGATTGGTTGATATCTCACCAACCACAACTCAAAACGGCACCAAACTTTGGGAGTATGGACTAAAGGCAAGAGGGGCTTATAGAAACGATCGCACGTGCATTGGAGAATAAATGAACGATAGGAACCAATCATTCCGACGATCGAATTAGAACTTGTGATCGTTCTGGTGGGCCCCTACAGATCTAAGAATCTTCTACCGTATATCAACCGAGATATTTCACCATCTTCCCTATAACTACGGACTTCTTCCTTCATTGAAGGGACCTTTAGGCTGCTTACTGCTTGGCCACTATAATCAAGTGCTATTATCATTACTTTGTTGTAAGCGGATTTATAAATGATCAGTAAAGAAAATTCTTCAAAGTGGACGTAGGCACACACGCCAAACCACTATAAATCCTTATGTCTTTGTCACTGCTTAATTCTGATTGCTTATGTACTTTTCCTCACTGTTTAATTTTTAATATTCTTCATTTATTTCTCTACTATTTTATTCTTGAGAGTTTGTGCCCACTTTTAGTACAAACATTTTGGTGCTTTCATTGAGAATGCTTAATTCTCAGTTTATTCGGATCCTTTGTTGCTAACGAATTGCATAAATCCCCTAAAGGAGATCCATAATTATCTTCAAGAAGCTTGCTTGTCCTATTCAAATTTGCAAACTCTAAATAAAGCTATCAACAATGGTAAGGAAGATCGATTCTAATTCTCAGAACCAGAAGGAAACTTTAAGGCTAGCATCTAGTAAGGAAGCCCGAGCAATCAACCAGTGGATGTGAATGCTATCAATCCAGTTGATGTATAGAATCTAGCTGATTCCAATATAATAGTTATATTTCGAAATCGGATGAGAGAGCTAGTGGATGGTTGTCGACAATTGAATCGACAAATTCAAGTCAGTATCGATCTGATGAACCAACTCAGTCAGCAAAAGCATGAAGCAAGGAGGGACCCTACCCCTTACTCTACATCAGAGAGTTCTAGTTCATCGGATGATTATCACATATGCAAATGTTGTGGAACGAGTGGATACTACGCTGAGCATTAACCCACCTTCCACCGATTGTTCCAGACGGAGCGAAAGCAATTGATGTCGATCCATCTGTAACGATTGGTACCGATCATTCTCTGGATGGACGATACCAACCAGTGATGGCAGGGTTATGTACCGATGATGCTGCAATTTATCTAGATGCTGGAGTTCAAGCAAATGCTGACCGGTTACTTCGCTTGAATGACGATGAAGTGAATGTACGTAATATACATCAAGAGGACGTTGAACCAAGAAGTTGTGGAACAGCCTGTGAAAATCGACCTGACCATCTACGTTAGGTGGAACACGACCACCGCTTGGCTCCGACTATCAAAACGCTGGACCTGTCGACTACGGTTAGACAGTTAGTGAGATACGGCCAAGACTCGACTAATGGCGACTGGGGAATCTAGAGAAGCCATGCCCCGTTCACTGATAATATCTTACATGCAGAATATCTAAGGAAGTTCAATTTGTCATCGATGCCAGCCTGTGAGGGAAAGACCAACCCCAAGCAGCACATCATGAGATATGAGTGGCTGATGGATTTTGTATGAGCAGATGATGCAACCAAGTGTAGATGTTGTCCTAATACTCTTTTTGGAATAGCAATGATGTGGTTAACAAGATTACCCGCACAGTCATCTCTAGATTTGACGATTTAGCAATTAAGTTTGTGGAGTAGTTCTACATGCACGCAACTCGCCCTAAAGACGTAATGTCCCTATATAGTGTGATCTAGGCTCTAGGAGAATCGCTAAAAGATTACTTGGAGAGATTCCATACAGTCGCCATGGAAGTTGGTCATCTAAATAATCATCCAATATTGATGGTGGTAACATGAGGGATTGACCCACTGTTTTTGGCAACATGTTAATTAGCAAATCACCCACAACATTGGAGCATTTCTATGCAAAGGTGGCTCAATATTTAAGGAAAGAGGAAGACAGATGCTCTAGGAAGAAGAATGTTGTAGAATAAAGTGGAGATGGAGTACATAGTAACATTTAGTGAAGTAGTTCGGTGATAGTTGTGGAAAAGTTCAAGTGAATGTCCAAAATAAACCGAATCAGCAAAAGAAAGGCGGAGATAGGAGCCGAGAATGAAAGAGAGATTCTGGAAGAGGAAAGCCTAAGATTTCGATGTACGATACCTGCATGCCACCGAATACATCTCTGGGGAATGTCTATTTGTCTACCTGCAATACCATGCAGTACGGGAAGCCACCTTCGAAAGAATCAACGGAGAAGCATAAATAAACTGGAAAGTATTATCAGTTTCACAAATGTTAAAGTTATAAAACAAATAAGTTTAGGCACCTCCAGGATATTATCGAGCAACTGATTCGAGAAAGAAAGTTACACAGTTTGTGAAAGCTTTATTGGATGGCGGGTAGAGGACATCCGACCCCAATCGAGAACAAGCAACGCATAAGGCTGAGGAGCTTGCGCGAACTAGTGGAAGGTTAGCAGTCAATACAATAGTCAGAGGACCACATCTAGCAGATAAGAGTTGGCATGAGATGGACCGCTAAGCTAGCGTGTCCAGGCATGTGAATTTTGAATGTTGTTCAAGGATAGAAGATGGAGCTCTGGTTAAAAAGCAACGTACAATGACCGATGACATTGTGGTTAGAAACCGAGATATAGACAAGGTGAAGGCACCGATGTTCGACCCAATGATCATTTCGGCAATGATCGGTCATGCCTTAGTGCGGAGGAGTTTGATTGATTGTGGAAACTCCTTAAATATAATTTTCAAAAAAGCTAATGATCAGATAAGGATGGAAGCCAAGGCCTTAAAACCGTCTGAATACCGCATTCATGCCTTTAACGGTGCTGCAAACGAAGCTGTTGGCTATGTCGAATTGTCCGTGGAGTTTGGAGAAGGTGAACGTAGGAGGGTACGAGTTTTGCCATTTTTTGGATGTTGACTCTCCATATGATACTTTTCTGGGCTGACTGGCCCTAGCTAAGTTCCATGTAGCTCATGTCCCATGGTGTTTGACTTTGAAGTTTTTGACAGATAATGGCGTTGGAGTTGTTCATAGTGATCAGACGACCGAACGTGCATGCGATATATCTTAATCGAGGGATGCTCAACGAAAAAAGAAAGGTAAAGGGTGGATAGGCCCCTTTGCATCCAAGCCACTAAAGATTGACAACCAGCGCCTTAGTCTTGGCTCGGGTACCATAGTCGGTTCTATAGAGACATAAATCCGAGGGATGACGAGGAGGAGCATAAAGAGACCCAGACTGCATCAGCTGAGCTAACGATTGACATCACGGTCAGCCATGATGACCCATCACGGGTCCTAAAGATCGGATCACTGCTCGACCCCCTAATGATAAAAGAACTTGCTGGTTTTCTCCGAGCGAATCTTGATGTTTTCGCTTGGACACATTCTGACGTGTATGGGATCTCGCTTGCCATTACGAGCCATACATTGAATATCGACCTGAGACACATTCCAGCGAAACAAAAAAAGCATGGCATGGATCTGGCAGAGATTTGCTGCTCTTAAAAAGGAGGTGGATAGGCTAAAAAACAATGGGTTTATTCGTGACTCCCTCTACCCTAAATGTGTATCGAATCCATTATTTCTAAGAAAAGGGAATAGGAAATGGCGGACATGCGTTGATTACTCGGACTTTAACAAGAAGTGCCCGAAAGACAGTGTTCCCCTTCTAAGGATCGATCAGCAGGTGACTCAACCGTAGGGCATGATTTTCTATCTTTTATGAATGCGTACTCTGGAAACCTAATCTTAATGCACATTCCAGATCAAGAGCACACCAACTTCATTACCGACATTAGATTATATTCCTATATGGTAATGCCATTTAGACTAAAGAATGCCGGAGTAAAATACCAATGCCTAGTCACTAGAATGTTTAAATTTATAACCTGCCATTTAGCCTGACTGTTTGTTGGAAATCCAAAGAAACAATACGCCCCCTGTACGGTTTTAGTTGTATAACCTGCCATGGAATGTGGTGGTAACCTGCTATTGAACATGGTGGTTATAGTATGCATACAATAATGGTTGTATGCTGGCTAAGATTAATATTATACTTTCGAAATGTTTTCTGCACTATGCACTAATAATAAGAATGTCGAATACTAAGCATGTTTGACTATCATAAGGAGAAATCTCCTCTAATTCTGCATTTGCATTGTGTGTGTGGCGGGATGCCTTATGGTAGTTTCATTTTCCAAAAGCATAGCGGATTTCTTTTTATTTTCTTTGTGAAAATAACTATTTTTAAGATCTCACACCAGTCCCACGACTGACCTTGAGTTTATTATTCCCTTTCTAAACTCTCGGTGCCCATAATTTTCCACATGGGCAGCCTAGAGTCAGGTTATCATTATCCTGGAGCGAAGTCGCAAAAGAGATGCTGTGGAGATCAGGAGCAAGCTGGATGGCGAAGCGTATCACTAGTATATGTTATATTCTTTCCCGCTGTTTGTTATTGTAACACTCTGATAATGTAATGTGATGTAATATAATAACTGATATAGTTCTTTGTTTGAAAGATATTCATTTATCTATTATATTTGTTCTGCTGCGATATGTGAGATTCTGATGTTGTTTTCTTTTCTTCTTCTTCTACCTCTTTCTTCGTTAACCTTAAAGACTCGTACATCTGTTCCTCTTTGGACTGAATTGTTGTGGAATTTTGCCAGCTCAAAAGGGGTACGGATTTGCGGGTCTTTACAAGTGGTACCAGAGCATTTAGTTAAGCGACAACCTTGGCTCTGTTGAGTATTACTCATTAGAGATAGAGTCGGCCGTACTCTAGAATGAGTTTGAGTGTAATAATAGATATGAGTGCGTATTTGTTAGTGAATATAAAAATTGTTTTATATTGTGATGATTGATTTGTTGAGTTGTATATGGATTCTGGTCGATATAGTCCGTACAACTCTATCGATAGGGATCTCTAAGCACTCGTACAAAACAATTCGTCATGATGTTGTTTTAAAATAGGGTGAATGAAATAATTTTACCCAAAACTATTTTCATAGATAAAGGAAATAATCTTTGTAAATTATTATAGTATATGGTTGCTTGGTTGCTAGGAAGCGATAATATTAAATTATTATCATCGTTGTATGAGGAATTGAAATCAAAACCAAAAGCTAAGAAAATAAAAATCCAAATGGGATTTGTAAATGTAAATTGTAAATGAGATTTATAATTTGAAATAGAATTCCAGAGAAATATTTAGAAATGTTCTTGAAAATATCTGAAATTTGGGAAGTTTGGAAATTAAATTCCTTTTGGGATTGGAAATAGTTTTCAAGGGTTTGGACAAATGTTTTTGGAGGGATAAAAGCACTAAACTCTTTTCGGTCCCTAGAAAATAATTTCGATGATGATCGTGATATCATCGGTGTTCATTTTTGGGTTTCCAAAAGAGGAATTGTTGCCAAATTATTTAAAATTTAAACTGTTTGGAAAAACTGGGTTAGGATTTGGAAATTCAAAAGAAAATTTGAATTGATTTCAAAAATGGTTTCTGAAAGGTGGAAAGACTCTGGAATCTTATAAAAAATAGTTATGGAATAATAAGTTTGAAAACTTAGAGAATTCAGATTAAACTGAAATTAACTTGAGTTAATTTGACTAAAGGTGAATTTGAGAAGTCCTATAGACTAAATGATTGGAACAAAATCTATTAAGGTGGAAAATAAATTGTGAATGAATAAATAAATTTACAATTGAAATTAAATGAAAGTGAAATTAAATGTTGAAATTCATTTCGAATTTGTAAGTAAATAGAACTGGAATTGGAATTGAATTTGATTTGTGATAAATAAAGCAAAATATTGAAATAAAATTAGTAAATAAAACTAATTAAAGGAATGACGAAATTGAATATGATTTGAAATGAATCAAAATTCAATAATTATAAATGAAAGGTAAATTAAACTCATATGGAATTTGAAATCCAGTTTAAATATAAGTGGTTGTAAACCCAAAATGGTGAATTGAAATTGAATTGTGTTTGGGAATGAACAAAAGAATAAAACTGGAATTGAAACTGTATATTAAAAACCAATTTGAATTGTGTGAAATAAAATGAAGTTGTAAAATTAGTTCAAAGAAAACTAAAGATAATAAAGGTGAAATAAAGAAGTGGTTTGAGATAAAGTGAATTGGAATTTGTAATGGATTAGTAAATGAAACTAATTTAAAATAGTGATATGAATCAGTTGTGAATGAAAGATAATTGATAAAAATTCAATATTCGAAAGGTAAATTGTATCCAAATAAAATTGAAAGTGTTAATTGAATTCGAAGGAAATTGAAAATGCAAGATTGAATGGTAATGGATATATAACTTCAATAGTGAAGTAAAAATGGTATAAAAAGCAAGTATCCAAACTTTTGTAATGAAATGTGCAAAATGATATTTGAATGTTGTAATTGGATATTATGGCTAGCAGGATATACAGGTGTATTAAAGGAAAATGAATTGGGATTTGATTTTCGAAGTTAAATTTGAAATTGCTCGACAAAAAGGTATATATTTAAATTTCAGTATGAAATTTGATGATTTTCTCGTCTAGCCACTTGGCCTTTTGTTTTCTTTTGAAATCTGAGGGCCGTGGTGCCATTTTTGTAGCCGTACCGAGCTAGCCGCGCAAAGGAGACGCTGGCAAAAAATTTCGAAAATTTGGGGAGTTAGAAAAATTTTGAGAAATTTTGAATTTAAATTTAAATTTGAATTGTTAAGAAAACAAGATTGTTTGGAAAATTAGTTAAAATGATAATGAATCTTTGATAAAAAGATTTTTTGGGCAAATTGATAAAACTATTTAGTTTTGGGAAAATAATAAACGGGTTGAGGATCATTCTTCTTACTAGTAATTTCGGGACGAAATTCTTTTAAGGGGAAAGGATTAGACGACCCGGAAATTTTTAACATTTGAAATGGAATATTTAATTGATTTTAAATATTTGGATGTTAGTTTAACTTGAATTTCAAATATTTCTATGGATTTGGCAATTAAATTATTAAATTTAATTTATCAAAGTTGGATAAAAATTTGAATCTTCGATTTTAAGCTGATTAAAACTATTTTCAAGGCTTAGAAAATTTAATATTGATGATACCAAAAATAATGGAAGCTTCAGAATTTAATTTGGAAATGCTTTGTTCAGTTTTGAAATAGTATGATTTAAATTGATATTTACAAATAGCCTTCTGAGGCACAGTCTCGGAATTCGACGAAACCAGTTCCATTGGATCCGTAATATTGTATTATTATCGGATTTCAATTTTTGTAGCGATTGAAGTTGTTGTGTGAGCGTACGATATATAAACGCGCTAAAAATTTATATTGAATCCTATTTAATAACTGAGTCTAAAAAAGCTATCTTCTCCATACGATCGATTTAGAACTCGAAACCTTTTCCAATGTGTTCGGAATAGGGTATAACATTATGAACGCCTAGCGGCACGCCTCGATAGGGGTTCGCAATTTTAAGTCGCGTAAATCGGGACGATTTAAATTTTAAATTTATATATGTTGTTGGGCTGGTTAAACTAATTCAACATCAGCCTACTTTCTTTCATATCAAAACTTTCCAACACCTCAAATCACGGTAGCAGCCAGAAGACAGCACACAGCCTTCCTTTCATGATCATGTTCCCTCTTTTGAAAAAAAAACATCACGCAACCTATCCCTTCACTTCAAATCCAGCCGCTCTCATCTCCTATTTCATCTTTAAGCTCACGAAGATAGAGAGCCAAAAATGGCTGCATATAATCGCGACTCTCTTCCTCTCGTTCTACCCAATTTTCTCGTTCATAAATAAAATCAAAATCAAAAATAAATTGGCCGCTCGTTTTTCTTTGTTTCCAAGATCAATTTAAAATCATGAGCCCAAATAGATGGTCGCCTCTGTTCTATCGCGACGGCAAGGCGCGTGAGTCTGGTCGGCGGCGCGGCATGCTAACAAGGGTCTCACGTGTAGCCATGCAATGTGGTAAGGGTTTAGGCGCTTGGATTCGTCGATTGAATTACGATTTGAGTTTCGAATTGGAAAGCGTGGTTGCCGCTGTGGGTATTGACGAGCACTGCTGTGGTGGTCGCACGAGCATTGGGAGATGCGGGATTGTGGCCAGTCGTTTGGATTGATGTCGCGAGGGGGTCGGCGAGGGTTTAGGGTTCGAAGCAATTTTGGGCAGTGAAGGTAATTAATTTAGTTTACTAATTAAGTTGATTTTTTTAGGGTTAGTTAACTTAACCTATGAAAGAAGAAAATTATTATATATATTGCAGATTTCTATTTTATACGTGTAGATTTGGAAAATTTTATATATAAAGTTTTTAAACAAAGGAAAAAAATATTTTTACTGTAAAATGTAAAGTAAATTCTGTTTTGATAAAATTATATATATATACATATATACTTTACAGGTTTGAATAAAATATATGTAGGTTAGAAAAATATATGATATATATTCACATACCAATTTTTTTATAACAATTATTTTAACTACTAAGAATAATTTATTATAGAAAAATTAGTTTAAATTTTTTTATAAAAGAAAACTTTATTTACAAATTTAATGGTTTGTTTAAAATATAAAAATCATTGGTTGACTAAAATTATTAAATGGAAATTTAATTTATTTGATTTATTCGAATATTAATAAAAATCATTTAATGTTTATACAAGGTCAAAAACGTGGAAAAACAAGTCGAAATGGAAATGGATTGCAAATAAAAGGGCAAAGGTGAGATCTTCTCACTCAAATTATAATAACTGAAAATTTCAGTTATTAATTGAGTGTTGAATTGTGATAGTTAAATTAAAAGTTGTTGATTTTCCGAATTATATAGCGGATGAGACCATATGTGCCGCATAATAGCGGATGATATTATATTAAACTCATATACCGCGATATTCCACCTCGAAGTGGAATTGGTATTATATATGTATTTGGAGTTGTTGATTTCCCGCATTATATAGCGGATGAGACCCTATGCGCCGCATAATAGCGGATGATATTTTATAAATCCCATATACCGCGACATTCCATCTCGAAGTGGAATTGGTATTTAATTGTTGTGCTAACGTCTGTGGATGCAGGGAAAACATGTTGGAGGGATCCAACTGGATTCCTCAAATAATTGAATTGGTTTCAATATTGTATGTTGATTATTTATAATCTGTGTGTGACTATTTATGATTGAGACTGTTGAAGGCTATAATTTAGCCGAACATATTTTTGATATCGTAGGATATCAGAAATAAACAAAATTGGATTTTTGAAATTTTGTAGAAAATTAATGGTAAATTAATTTAGAAAATTGAATAAATTTAAAAGAAGGAATTTGTTTCAAAAGATAATAAATTTGGTGTTGAAATAAATTTAGAAATCAATTTGGAAATTGATATGGTATTTGTGAATAAATTTGGAAATCAATTTAGAATTTAATTCGGTGCTGAAAATGAATATTTAGAAATCGATTTGAAAATCGTATATCAATGGATATTTAGAAGTTTAAATTCACAATGGGAATTTTATAAAGGAAAGGTAAATTTGTTTTAAAAATAAACATTTGGTTATTTTTAAAAGTGTGAAAGGAATTTACGGATTCGAAACGTAAATTTAAAATAAATAAAGAAAGATTTATTAATTGATTTAAATGAACCATTTTGAAATGGAAAATGTATTTTCCCTAGAAAGCTGAGTATGATTTCGAAGTAGCCTATAAATATAAACTGAAAATTTTTAAGGATGGTTTTAGAAAGGATACTTTGAATAAATTATTTTCTTAACTGGTTTCAAATCTTTAAAGTACGGATTTATTTAATTACTTATAGAAGGAATTATTTTAAAGGTTAAAATTGATACTTGTTTTAGGAAACGATTATTTAAATAGTTATATCCTATCTACTAATTTTATTTTAAAAATTAGTTTGGACTTGAATTTTTATATGAGATATTAGTATGATATTTTTCATAACTAATATTTAAGCAAGTGTTTCAAACTAGTTTTATTTTAAATATTCCAAGAATATTTTTGATAAGTGATTTGAATTATTTTAACTCGGCAGATTTCCAGTGGAAAATGAATAAATATTTGGAAATATATTCCGCGTAAGGGAAATGATTTGAAATTTGTTTTCAAAGGATTGAAATGTGGGAATTGATTTGAATTTTGTTTTCAAAGTGTTGAAGTGTTAAAATTATATCTTGCGAAGATATTTGGAAAATAATAATTGGGCAAAAAATATTTGAAATTTAGCGATTGTTGTGAGTGATGATTGATAGTTAAATAACCAATTATCAATATTGGCCTTTAAATGGCATTTGAATTTTGATGCGACCGGGGGTCGGATTCCAAGTGGATATCCGAAAACCACATCGAACCTTTGTGATTGTGATAGATCTTTTGTTTAAAAGATCAAAGTGAAAATTGTTGTAATTTGTTGAAATCTGAATGTAACACTTATTTTTAAAAATAAGCGCTCGTTATTCGGATTAGCAGGGAGAGGACTTTGTGCCATAAAACCCATTTCGAATAACGATATGACGAAATGAGATTGCATTTTAAGACGGTGTTGAAGACCAGGTATTTTCGAAAGCAAAAGGATTACCTGTCGAATGTCTCTGCACCGGGTTGCTCCGCTATAGAGATTTTATCATCTTTGTGATGGGGATTCTGGACGTGATTTGTGAATATCCGGATTTGCAAGGGCTTCTTTAAAGTGCCTTCGGTTCTCTTCGATCCCGGAACGGACTTGTATGGATGTGTTTCTAACGTTACACTTTGAGATATAAAGCTGGTTTCTATCAAATACATTTCTATTGGTGGTGGAGAATTTATTCTCTTAGCTTAACACCCTTCTCTGAGACGTACGAGCTCAGAGGTTATGTAGTTGATTGTTACTAGTGATATATTTCCAAACTGGTAATGTGGCATACGAAGTGCTGCTAATCATTTGTTGATCAAAGCATGACTTTGTGAAAAGTGTAGCTTTGTGGACGAGACTTCGTCGGACCTCACACCCCGAAAATGGTCAAAACAAGAAAAATGCGGCAAGGTTATGAGGGTCGCGCCCTTTAGGGTATGTCATTTCCTTCTGGAAAAGGGTAGTATCATGGTATGGAGCCCAGTTATTTTTCCTATGTTGTTGCCGCAAATTTATTATACTTTGTGGTTGTTGCTTTGTTGTAGAGGATCCTCGGATAAAGGTCCCAAAGGACCGGGGGATGGCATACTCGAGCAGTAGTTACCTAGTTACAAAGGTAACCCGACCTTGTGTTGGCAGAGATCCGGGTAAGCTCTCGGGACGTCCCTTCAGAGGAGTACCCATGTGGCAGTAGGAAGTTTCTTAGCCTGACCATTTGTTGGAAATCCAAAGAAACAATACGCGCCATGTACGATTTTAGTTGTATAACCTGCTATGGAATGTGGCAGTAACCTGCTATTGAACATGGTAGCTATAGTAGGCATACAATAATGGTTGTATGCTGGCTAAGATTAATATTATACTTTCGAAATGTTTTCTGCACTATGCACTAATAATAATGTCAAAAGATTTTGCGTACTAAACATGTTTGACTATCATAAGGAGAAATCTCCTCCAATTCTGCGTTTGCATTATGTGTGTGGCGGGAGGCCTTATGGTAGTTTCATTTTCCGAAAGCATAGCGGATTTCTATTTATTTTCTTTGTGAAAATAACTATTTTTAAGATCTCACACCAGTCCCACGACTGACCTTGAATTTATTGTTCCCTTTCTAAACTCTGGGTGCCCATAATTTTCCACATGGGCAGCCTAGAGTCAGGTTATCATTATCCTGGAGCGAAGTCGAAAAAGAGGTGTCGTGGAGATCAGGAGCAAGCTGGATGGCGAAGCGTATCACTAGTATATGTTATGTTCTTTACCGCCGTTTGTTGTTGTAACACTCTGATAATGTAATGTGATGTAATGTAATAACTGATATAGTTCTTTCTTTTAAAGATATTCATTTATCTATTATATTTGTTCCTCTGCGATATGTAAGATTTTTTATTGTTGTTTTCTTTTCTTCTTCTTCTACCTCTTTCTTCTTTAACCCTAAAGACTCGTACATCTGTTCCTCTTTGGGCTGAATTGTTGTGGAATTTTGCCAGCTCAAAAGGGGTACGGATTTGCGGGCAACGATTGCTCGACCACAACTATTTAATGGTCTTAACTATAATTACTGGTCTACTAGAATGAGAATATTTATGAAAGATAATGGTTTTAAAACCTAAAATATTACCCAAAAAGAATATACCATGCCAACAGAAGATTTTTCAACTTGGACTGCTGCACAGAAAACTGATGCTACTTCAAATGCTAAATCTATGAACATGTTATTCTGTGCATTAGATAAAAATGAGTTTAATCGGGTCAGTATGTGTACAACTACTTATGATATATGGAGAACTCTAAAAGTAACTTATGAAGGAACTAACAAAGTCAAACAAAGCAAAATCTCTATGTTGAAAAATCAGTTCCATAATTCCAAAAAGAAACCAAACGAAACTATAAATGACATGTACTCTAGATTTCATGATAAATATCACTCACTATTGGCACTAGAACAAAGATTTTCTGATTTTGATATTGTTACGAAAATCCTCAATTCTTTAATGGACAATTGGGAACAAAAAGTTTTAACAATTGAAGAAGCTAATGATTTATCAGCCATGAAACCGGAAGAATTGACAGAAAATCTAATGTCATATGAAGTGAATTTGCAGGCAAAGAAAGTACAGGCACAAGACAAGAAGAATCTAGCATTTCAATCAGAAAAGATGATTTAAATTCAGATGAAGAGGATATGGCACTTATTGCTAAAAAATTCAAAAAGTTTTTGAAATTAAAAAATAATAACAAATTTAGGAGCTACAAAAATAACTCCAACAACAACAACAATACTAGTAGTAAACCATCATCCTCTATTATGGAATGTTATGAATGTCATAAAAAGGGTCATACGAAGAAAGAATGTCCGGAGAAAAAGAAAAACAAATTCAAGAAGGACAAATTCAAGAAGAAAGCATTTTCAGTAACGAGGGATGATTTAGATTCTTCATCATCATCAGATAGTGACAACGACACTAGCAAATGCATGTTTAATGGCTACAAATGATGATGTAAGTGAATTAAGTTTTGAAGATCTGGTTGAAATTAGTTCGGATCTAGTAAACTTAGTAAAACAAATTAAAAAGAAAAATAAAGAGTTACAAGAAAAACTGAATAGATCTAAATTAGAAGTTAGTATGCTAAGATATTAAAAGAAAATTCTAGAAGAAGAACTTGAAATAACTCAAGAATCTAATTCTAATTTAACATCTCAACTTTGTATGATAACTCAGGAATTAGAAATTCAAGAAAATAAAAACGATGATTTATCAGTAGAGATTAAATCTAACACTAAAGTATTAGAGTTAGAAAATTCTAGTCTCAAAACCAAGTTAGAAGATATTAATAAAAATATTTCTAACTTCAATAAAGGACGAGAGAATCGTTCTACAATAATAGAAAATTCTCGGTCTACTTCAAATAAAATGGGACTACGATATAAGGAAATTGAAAATCCAAAGAAATCTGGAAAGTTTAAAAATAAGATTAAAAACAAAATTAAGAAAGATATTAAGAAGACGGTTTCTAAAGATATTAAAACTATTAAGATATGGATTCCTAAAACAAATTACAATTTAATTAGGAATAGACATATCAAAACATTTATGGAAACTGTTCATAAAAATAAGAATTATATTTATAAAGGGAATTATGAACCTACTTGGGTTTGGTTTCCTAAGACCTAAATCTTAGGACCCTAAAAGAAAAGTGGGCACCAACTTAATCTTATTTTTGCAGGTACCACTTAAAAAGAGAGGAAAATGAATCTTAGATAGCGGTTGCTCAAAACACATGACTGGTAATAAGGAAATGTTAACTAACATTGTCTACTCAAATGGAGGATCGGTCACTTTTAGAGATAATTCAAAAGGTTATATCATCAGCAAAGACAATCAAACTATCATACTGGTTATACTCTAGATAAGAAGAAGGCACGTCACTTCTTATTCTTTGGTTCTCCGTCAACAAAACAAAAGATTGATGATATACATCATTATCAACGGGAATCAATAGAAATATAACGAGAAATGTACTATGAACAAAAGGTTAATTCAAAACGACTTAGCTTTCTGGAGCAACTTGGCTAAAAATTCTACAAGACATCTACATCCGACATTCATCAACCCACACCATCTTCCTATCAGTATCCATGGGATTAGTCACCACAACCTCTTCATGTGTCGTCAAATTCATGGGAGTGTGGAAATCACTGGTCTCTATTGAAACTATGCAAAGAGAAGACTAGAATTGAACCGCAAGATTACAGGGCTCCGCATTTATCCGCTTCTTCTTCATCAAAATAAATTTTATATATCTTTTCTCTTATTTCAATCTAACTTGTATGCACTCTTTGTTTAATACATTGTGTATATATTTTTAATTTTTTTAGCAAAAAGACTGATAATGCTGAAAAAGAGCATTCGGTCGATTGATAAATTTGGATCAGTCGACTAAATCTAGAAACAGAATGTTTCGGGAAATTGATCAGTCGACTGACCAATTTCGATCAGTCAACTGACCAGCTTATCTGGGCCTATTAACTCCCGTTTCACCCACTTTTTACCCATATAATCTACCCTCTTCACTTTTACTCCTCACTTTTACTTTCTACCATCAAAATTTCAGAACCCTAGCCCTCCAAATTTCAAATGGCTCCAAGACAACCAAAACGCTCTAGAAAAGCTTCATCCTCAGCCTTTGAACCTATAGACACCCAAATAACTCAATGGCTTTATGATGCCACCACAATCCAAAGATGGAACAAGATGAAGAAAGCTCGCTTTCTAGAAGGATCATTTGTTTTGTTTCCTGACTTCGCAGCATATAGAATTCAAGATCTTGCTAGAAGAAGTCTCCTAGAATCTCTCCTTGACTACAATCGGAACAATCTCAAGATTATTCAGACAATGGTAAAACTCTTTTACGCTAACTTGAATTTGGGTCATCAAAATCCAAGAAACCATAACAACTGTATGGAGTTTAGTTTGTGGTCAACAAGTCTTCTTGTCGTTTGATAGAATTGGACACGTCCTTCAAACACCAACAAATGGTATTCCGCTAAAAGATTTGAATGTTGTTTTAGGAGAACAAGATGAAGTGAGTCATAGATATTTGGAGGATGACATGATAGAATTAAAATCTACCACCTTACATCCAGCAACCCGAATTATGCATCGAGCCTTAATGCGCACAATCCTTCCTCGTACCTGGACTTACGAGCTTGTCTACCCATAGAATTATAGAGCTTTATATGCAATTTAGGGTGATGTTCAAATTAATTAGCCTAAGCTTATACTTGACGAATTCCTAGCCTTCAACCAAGGATGGATGAATATCATTTACTATAGCGAGTATATTATGCAGCTCCTAATGATTCTACAAGTTCCAATTCCAGAATTCGACTCCTCAACAGTTAAAACACTAAATAGCCGCACAATTAATTTGATGAAATTGCCTCCAAGACCGCTCACTATCATGTCATTCCAAGATTGGCAATCAAGGCCTCGCCAATAAGGTGCTACTCCACAACAACAAAGAGATGAAATACGCATCACCACCCCATCCCAAAGCACCCGAGAGTCCGTTGATCTCATTGCACATAATCAATTTGGATTCTCACATTAAGAATCTCGACAAGAAGTTTGACAGGAAATTTGACAAGATCAAAAGCTTTTTCAGGATTCTATGGGATACAATCTCTTGTTCCTCCTTGACCACTGCAGAACCTTCACATTGTAATTCGGAAAAATGCCCGGCACCTTATTTTACTTAGTCTACATCCGAAGAACATACAATTTTTGACACTAGTGGAAATGGTGGTGGCAGATAATTTATGAAAAGCTCTTCATGAGGCAAAGAACTAGCGCCAGAAGAAGAGGAAGAAGAAACAAATTCAGACTCTGATGAGTGATGACAGTAATTCATGATGGTGGTAATAAGTTACTTTCTTTTTAGATAAAAACATTGTAGTATCGTTTAATTTCTTTGATGTTGATGGGCTTGTATAAATAGCCCGGTAGAATTTGAAAAAGTATGTTTCTTTGCGATTGTTATTTAATATGCTATTAGTTCACAATACTTATGTGATAACATATTATATGGTTGTTTATTTCCTTTTTGTCGATGACAAAAGGGGAGAAATTTGTATGACTAACCAATTTTTCCAGGACTAGATATGTCTCCACATATTCAGGGGGAGAAATATATAACTTATGGTATATAATTCTTAATATATAGCATCGTCAAAAACAGGTGGTCATCAATCAAAAAGGGGGAGAATGTTGAATCATGAGTTTTGATTCTTGACAAAAAGCTTAAACGATCAATGATGAGACTATGCGATTAAGTGACAAAAAGAGAATGAGATATGCAAGCTATTAAACTACAAAGGAGATGAGACTGCAAATCTAAGTATAGTATGATTATTTACTAAAGTTTTAATCTTAGATATGATTTATAATTGTTAAAATCCATCCTCAAGTAGTTTGCACATACTCAAAGTAGTTTTAAAGTTCAAACTTTTTAAATATGTGCAATCTATGCACTGACGACTGGGTCAGTCGACTGACCAAAAACAACAAGTCGACCGAACCTGTTCAGCGCGCAAATATGCACCATTTTACACTGTTTTTGAATATTCGGTTGACCGGTCAATTTTGCTCAGCCGACTGACCGGCTCTAATAGCTATTTTCCTAAAGAGTCACTTCTAATTGTGAGGAGTTTCGATCCAAATTAAAGAGATATGTCTGCACCTTTTGATTGAAACTTTTCATGAATAGTTATAACTATTTGTTCACTATATAAACATGTTAGAGTCACTTTTCAAATTACTGAATTTTATTTTGATTTCTTGCAATATTCTCTACTATCTATCTCTGCAATCTAAAATCAATCACATTCTATATATTGCTTGAATCTCCAAACTAATTAATATATTCTTCGATTCTAAGCAGTATCTTCCTTTCATATCTTCACACATATAATATATACTTGAGGATTTGATTATAGGAAGAGTGTACTATTAAATATATATCCATGTTATTCAGGACACAAGTGTCAACTATTTACTTGTATCAATAGAAGTCCTGTTCGGTGGTTCAGGCTATAAAAATCCTCTTTGGCTGTTTGAGGCGGGAAAATCCTGTTCGGCTGCTCAGGTATTGTATACTTATTCCTCCAAGTTAAGAGAGGGGTTTATAGAGTTTAAATCCAAAGTCTAGTCTGGGACTGGACGTAGAACGGGATGTTCGAACCAATATAAAAAGTCCTGGTGTGCTTATTTCATTTATTTTATCACTATTATCTAGTTTATATTTCTGCACTGATATAATATTCCATATTACACAATCCTAAGTATTAACTACCCACACAGTTTACACACCTTCAGCTAGCACTAGGGATGCACAACAAATGGGCTTGGTCCCGGTCGAAGTACTAAATGCTCCAAGCATAAACCAAATGGAAATTGATAAGGTACTAGAGACAGAGCCAGAGAAGGAGTCGCAGATGACTCCAATTAAAGACTATTTGTTACAGGGAGTTCTTCTCGAAAGAGGAATGAAAAATGAGAAGTCCTTCACAAAGCTTCAGGATATATCAGTTAGGAAGGAGTTATGTATGGAAAAGGTTTTTCGGTCCCCTTGCTTCGGTGTATCACTCATGATGAAATGAAACAAGTCTTAAAGGAAGTTTATGAAGGGGAATGTGGCGATCACACTGGGTGGCAAAACCTAGCAAAGGAGATACTCTGTTACGGATATTATTGGTCGATTGTCAATCGAGATGCTGCTGATTATGCAATGCGATGCAAAAAATGTCAGATGTATGAAAAAGTTCCTATAGCTCTGCCGATGGAAATCACACAAACTGTCAGCCCATGGCCTTTTCCCATATGGGGAATAGATATTATCGGTTCCTTACCAATCTCTAAAGGTGGTGCGAAGTATGCTATCATCACATTTGATTACTTCACCAAATGGGCCGAAATAGAATCTTTAGCCATGATCATGACAACGAAAGTAACCAACTTCATCGTTCGAAACATCACCTATCGTTTTGGCCTTTCATGAACTATTGTAACTGATAATATGACTCAATTCGATATTGTTGAATCCAAAGACTTTTGCCTTCGGCATCATATTGAAAGAGATTTGCGACAATTGCTTACCCTCAAGCAAATGGACAAGTTAAAGCTGTGAACAAAATCTTAAAGTTCATTCTAAATTAGCATTTGGAAAAGGCCAGGGACAAGTGGGTAGATGAACTCCCGACGGCACTATGGGCTTATAGGACCACCCACAAGTCCGCGATTGGTCGTACTCCATTTGCCCTTACTTACGACTCCAAAGCAGTTATTCCTATTGAACTTAAAGTTCCTTCTCATCAAGTGACCTACTATGATCCCAGAATGAATGGAGATCTCCTCTTGGAGTCTCTAGACTTTATAGATGAGAAGCGCGAAGAAGCTGATTTGAGGGCGGCTGCGCATCGACATCGAGTCACTGGATAATACAACATTAAAGTCCGACCTAGAACCTTTAAAATTGACAATCTTGTCTTGAAACAGGTTTTTCCTGGCCTATCGCATATGAATCCGACTTGGGAAGGACCATATGTCATTAAACAGAGGCTTGGAGAGGAAACTTTCAAGCTAGCGACCGTTGATGGCATCACACTCCCAAGGGCATGGAATAGTGAGCATTTACGATACTATTTCACTTAATTTATTTCTTTTATGTTCAGTTGTATTGAATTTCAGGATTTTTTTTAGCATTTGATTTTCCAAATATGTAATAGGACAAATTATGTCATTTCTTTTCATTTGGCAAATAAAGTTTTGAATTTTGCTTCATATATGTGATCAGCCATTGCATTGCATATTAGCTGTGACAAACGACCAATTAAATCCCACTATATAATGAAATCAACATGACTTGATAGTAGTCCTGTTTCAACCGATCTCTTGTTAAATTGAACCCCATACTTAGGGGCAAGATGACCAACTAAGGGAAATTGAATTCGATAGTTTTCCAAACAACTCCAAACTCCCATGGTGCGAATTGGATTACAAACCTTAACGGGTGCGAAAGACCACCAATGGAATAACTCTTGTCCACAAAGTGTAGATACGAATATAAATGAATAAATAAGTGCGATATGACCATTTACTACTTGATCAACTCAGACCTAAATTCTACAGGAAGAGAACAAAGTTAGTGGAGATGGAACTCAACCATCCACTAATTAATTTTGCTAACCCAAGGCAGGGCCAGAAACATAATTGCTTAACTGCTGAGTTCAACAGCGTAACATTAAGGCTCGATCCAAACATTTGAATACGACTTGGGGCCATGATCTCAGAGAGGCCATGAGATTGATGAATCAAATCAATATTCGAGCTAACAAGCAACGAATTACAAGTGCATCGAATGGAAAATGTAATAGCTCAGCAAATATACATAAGAGTTCTATCGAAGCTAGAAAACTTTCATTCACATTAAACTTGTATACTGCAGTACAAGTTGATCCAAAAAATGAGAATTATAAGTTAGGGTCATACCCGCACAAACACCGCTAACAAAAGAGAAAGATTAGAAACATAATCTATCTACACACCAAGCCGACCCAGCGGCTATTTCTTGGACTTCTTGTCCTTTCTCGATTTCTTATTGGTGGACCCACTTAAATTATCCCCCAACCCTCTCTCCGATCCATTACTACCTCTATCTCTTTTTAGAGAGGCATCGTTAAATACAAGGATCGAAGTAGCATCATCCTTAGAAACGGGAGGGATCTCATCCCTGGGAATCAACTTGCCTGGAGGAATGATTTGAAGCGGAATAGGATCTGGAACATTTGGGTCCACATTAACTGGCTCTGCCTTAGCCTTTTTCTTCAACGGCTCCTCCTTCTCAATGCGCTCCTTTACACTGAGCTCGTCAGTGGGACCAAAGGTACCTATGATCATGACGTCATCATCAATCAGGATTTCTTGGCGTAAATCGCTACCTTCCCTTAGCAATGCATCCACCATATGCTCATCAAATATGAAAACCTCATATTCTGGAATGCCTTGAGTTGTAGCCGAGGTTGTAATTGTAACAGACTTCGCTATGGAGACTTGAGACCTCGGCTAGGATTCTTAAGGACGAGGAACTATAGCTGAAGGACCTAAAGCCGAAGAAACATTGCCAAAAAGATTAGAAATTTCAACTAGTGACACCTTAAATTTCTAAAATACGGGAGATGTCAATGAGATACATTCTTCGGTCTGGCTCCCAAGATAAGCTAGAGTACCTTCTGAACTTCGTTCTGGATTTGGAAAAAGATCGCCATGAATTCATATTAAGGATTGTCTAAGTTGTATTCTAGAATGGTGGAAAAACCCACGGTATGAATACCCCAAGACACTTGGGGCAGATTAGTTGCAACATCGGGTAGCACAAACCCAGAACATTCACCCACTTCATGCAGAGAAGCCTTAGTTGGCTCTTTCTGAAATACAAGTTGGGCATTATGTAAAATTTTAGGTTCATCGCCCAGTAAGATCTCGCCTTCAGACCTCATCAGATCAATCACCTCTACTTTAAGCGCCCTCTTCTCTTTAGCAAGAAGAAATTCCCAAGCACGCAAAAGATGATAGAGATAGTCATCTTGAACCCGTTCCAGGTTTCTTTACTTAAGAACATTGGCATTATAGAGAACAAGTAGCGGGTCGAGCACTTCACACTGAATGAGGGCATCAACATCTTTAGATTTCCTAATGGCTGCTTCCCTTTTGAGCCTGACATTCACTAGCCCTCGTAGGCATCCTAGCTAATCTTTTGTGCCTCATCTTTGTCTCTAGTTTCACGTTCAAGTTTAGCTTCAAGTTCAGCTATCCTCTTTTGGGTCATGTCTTTTTCAAGTGCAAGTTGATGGCTTCGATGATGCAGTACTTGAACTTCATTCCAATGTCTGGTCATCTCATCCTCTAAAGCCCTGACGGCGTTCTCAGTTTTTCTCTCGACCTCCTCCTAAGAGTTCCTTAAAGATTCTAGCTTATTTATTAAAGTTTCGATGATCCTATTATTATGGGCCTCTTTCCGCTTTAGTTTTTCAATCTTCGGCCCTCATTCGAAGGATACTCTGGACATTTTCTCTGTAGCTTTAATCCACTTATTATACCGGTAGTGGATATCAGTAACACAATTTATAGTCATTTTTTGAACTATTTGGGGAACCATTTTTAGATTAGGAGGGAAGAATAACCCATCAAAGCACAAGTTCAGAAACTCTTCCCTGAGCCGGGAAATGCAAGTGGCTGGATAACGTATGAAATGAATGTTGCCTATGGGTTTAGGGTATATGGTTACGTCTCATTCCTATTTTGCTCCTATCATTTTACCCTTTCTTATTTTCATTTTGGTTCTTTTGTTAACAGGGCATGGCTACTATTATTAATACAAATCTCGATCCCCCATTACATTATTTTATTTAATTTAGCTAATTAAACGTTCTAAATAATGTTACTCAAAATTAGGGTCTTTACAATAAATGTATGCAACTATTCAGTAACTTAATTCCAAGGACCTAATTTACAATCTTTTTTTGGGGAGTAGTTTTCATGTATCAAGTTTGATTTTTAAGAACCTGAGCCTAACATCCACTGCCCTTTTTAATTGATAAATTCCAAACCACTCTAAAACATCTTCCCTTTACATAAGTAAACGGCTAATTCAATAATAACAAAGTGTTATAAACCAAACATCCATTCTCATTTTTCAAAACCATTTACTATAACAAAATATTTTAGTCCACGATATCTTTTCTTAGAAACATTTCTTACAACAATATTTTTGAAATCTATGCTTCGTTCCTCCTTTTAAATTACTTTTAAAACTCTTTAAAACAAGTTTGAACTTATATTCAAAACATCCCTTTTATTGATGGTCGCTTTTAACAAAACGTAACTTTTGAAAACAAAGGAGTAAAATTTAAACCTCTTGTTTAAATAACTAAATAAATTCTTAAAAATATATTTAAAATCAAACTTCCTTTTGAATACTTAAAAAACCTCTATAAATACATCTGAACTAGAATTTACAAAATATCTAAAGTAAATAACTCTTTTACCTTACTAAAAATATAGATTTCCAAATTGCATTCATAGCGACTATCACTATATGGACAATGACTTTTAAAGCTTGGTTTTGTAAATCAAATAACGTTTAAACTACACTTCTTTTTATATTTTAAACCACTTTAATAACTTTGCAAAAAGGTTTGAAAACAAAATTCAAGTTCGAAAACCGTTTTAAAACAGTAGAAAACAAGTGGTAAATCGCTTAAAAGTAAGCATGAGATTTCAATGCCGCAGTAAATCCAAGAACAAGTAAGTAAACTTTAACTAAGCAACATTCATTTTACATTTATACAAACATATACGTAACTAATAATATATGTAACTAAAAATTAACGAGGCGAGGAATCCTTTAGGATCTCCCTATAAAATTTCTATTCCTCGAAGTGCTTCCATGGTGACCTATTCGCTACGAAAATACTTTGACTTCCATTCTCTTTGCCTTATTTCCCTGCAACACAATGGTTATTTATATCATCCGCTTTTAATCTAGAATCAACTACAATAGTATATACACATCACAAATACATACATACAACATTATTAACAATAAATTCTTATAACATTTTGTCAATTTCAAGATTATTTAAAAGCGAGGTATCTCACTTTTAAAACAAGCACCAACTCAAACCAAAGGCTACTATTACCACCCTTGGCCTTGAAAAAAAATAAGATCCTTCCTTTCACCTTGCAGCCAAATTCCTCCTCTTCCTCCTAATTGTTCATGGCCTAAGCCTATTTTAGGATTTTGGGTGTTAAATTTTGGATCTTAGCTGTTGTGATGGTGATGGCTAGGCTACTACAAGGTTATATAAGAATTTTAAGGAGGAAAGGGGGTATTTTGATGTGGATTTACTTATAAAAACTTATGTGCAAAACGAAATGGAAGAAGTGAAAGAAGAAGAAAGTGGAAATGAGATAAATAAATTTGTGAAAGTATGGTGTATTTATAAATTTGAGAAAATATGGCAAAAGACACCAAATACCCCTTTGCCAATTACATTTTACCCTCCAAACCCTTACAACCAAGTAAACAATTATACTTGCCATCAAATCATAATAAAAGCACTTATGTCCATGTACCTTAGCACTTAAAATAAGAAAGAAAAAGTCTTATTTTTTACTGATCCTACTTACTTTATTATAAATAGTACTTTGAATTTTCAAACGGTAACAAAAGTTAATGAATCTCTTTAATAGCAAATAGGAAATGGTATTTAAGTATGTACATATGTGTTGATAAGTATGTAAAAACGTTGCAATAACTTTCCTTCAATAAAAAGTCAAAATTTTGAAAAACAATTTTGGGTCACATTTTTAATTTTCATTGAACTACTATTTTTGTAAACAAACTTCCAAAAAATTGTTACCATCGTTCTTTATTTATTAAAAGAGGATTATTTAACCATTAAACTCTTAATTGAATATTTAAAATTTATGAAATATTCATAATTCAAAGTGATTAAATTCCAAGTGGTTACAAGAAGTGGTCGGCACCAAGTGGTCCCCTTAGCTCTGTTTCCTTTGAAACTAGTTGAGTTTACTCCTATAGCCCTCCCGAGCATGTTTTCAAGTCTATGGATTGTTTCCTCTCTATCTATACATTTAGGTTCGAGAGCCTGCTTGGTCAGAAAGATGGATAACACACACGACCGAGCTCAAAGTCCCAACTCGTATGTTGAAAATGTATGCACACTACTGAGCCCAAAGTCTCATTTCGCATGCCAAAAACGTGTGCACATGACCAAGTCCCTAACACATATGTTAAAAACATACATGATCATTGAAATCAAATCCATGTGACATTCACCTAATAGTCTTTGATATTCTTGGATTCAAGCCCAAAACTCGTCATTGCCCCACCGTTTATGAAGATGCTTGATCGAGCTTCAACTCATCACTACCAAAAATCACTAACACAACTAAGGACTAATTTCCTCATACATGTACTAAAACATCCTTTTTGAACCCACATTTAACGAATCCACTAAAGTAAAACACATTTCTGAAGTAGTTCAAAGCATAGAAAATATCATACCAAAGCATTCCTCGTCTTGCCATGGTCTTGTTGCTGTGAACCATGCATGAAATAGAGGTTGTCTACGATAGTTATAAAAGTTTAAAGTTCAAGGGTATTTGCAAAATTTATTAAATAATTTTACTTAATAATTACTCTATATATTAAACAAATACCAATGCTTTCATATCACTAAGAAATACAATTTTAATATATATAATATATCTAATTTGAAGTACTGTGTGTTTTATACTTTATAATTAGGAAGAGATCAGACTTCGTCCATTTACAATTTAAAAAAAAATTACTTTTTTATTATCTAGCCATCGCACACTACATAATCAAACGTATAAAAAAATTTAACTTAGTTTTATCATTTAATTTATTTTAAGGTCTTAAGGAGTGAATTACTAAGTATTATCAACATATACACAAATATGATGAATCCTACTCTACGAACTCGCGAATGAAGAAAACTCAACATCATCTCCGTTGTTATGCGTCTTTTGCAACTATAAACCTCATAAACCTACCAATATTCCTTCACCAATTCGTAGTACTTGTCTCCACGGTTTTTTTTATGGGTTGATCATTACAATCTGTAGATAAACAAGAGAGGTTTTCCATTTTGTAGTTTTTTCGAGAAGAAAGAACATAGGTATGAGATTCCATTATTATTCTTCACTGTTCGGGTCTAGTGCGCCTTTGATCGTACAAATTCCACCTTCAGAATGACACTAGATCGTATATTCTTTGCATCCTTTGATTTTCTACTGGTTTCATCGAAATCTATTCTGAAACGAAGAAGTTATGAATTTTCATAGTTTGGTGAAGAAGAGGGAAGAGGTGGAAGAAATAAAATGGTGAAAAAATAATGTTTTTATTTTGAAGTTTCTTAGGATTTGATGGAAATTAGTGGTAAGATGTTTAGGTCAAGCAGGGTTAGAGAATAAGGTTGATATTTCTATTTATGAGTTGAAACAACATGTATTTAGCCTAAAATCTAAAAATTAATATTTTATGAAAATACTACGGAGAGTTTGACTTCTTTTAATTTCTAGCTCGTTAAACCAAATTTAGAAAGTTATATATGTTTTCTAACTGTAAATAGCATTGCATACGCAAAGGAATTAGTTTCGAAGCCTAATTCTAACTCCTATAAAAATGTACTAGTTTGTCATTTATGCAAAATTATGATTTTATCCTTTTCAATTTAATTAATTTATTTCGTAAAGTTACAGGGTTTTACATTCTCCCCTTAAAAGAATTTCATCTCCAAAGCTCCAAGAGATGGATAATGCAATCCCTTTACATTTTACAAACATACAAAACAGACATAACTGCATCCATCTGCGATCTATTATACAACACAAGTGAAAACATAATCAAGGGTATATAATATGTATGATAGATAAAATACAGTGATATGAGATGTGTGCAAATGCAACTAAATTGGTCTCCTATATGAATGCTTATGTAGTGCAACCAATATGTATGTGAACATCCTAATATATATGTATGTATGTATGTGTGTGTGTGTGTATGTGTGTGCGTGTGTGTATATATATTTCTATATGTGTGTGCATCCATACATCCATATCAAAGTGCAAGTAAACAATCACGTCCATAAACACAGTCAATAAACATGTATATAAAGAAACAATATATAGCATATATAAAATTGTCTGGCATAAATTAGAACACCTAACTACGGGTATCTATCAAAGATTGGAATATATATACATACAAGCCAATACAGTATAAAATAAATTGATATAATGCAAACAAAGCAACCATAGCAATCAAAATACAACATAAGGATGTGCATACAACCAATCCTAGCATCCATAAATCCTTGCCCACGTCCGTTATCTAGCTAAAGAAAAAATGCAAACAAACAGCGACCTAATGAGCAGACTAACCTATAAACAACTAAAAGAGGAACATATTGGAAAAGGGCTCATGATGGGAAACTCGGATTGTCTCCTTGATATCCATTATACTCATATCCAAACTTTTTCCTCATCGTACTTAAACCAACTACATTTTCTCATTTTCATGCTATCACATCAAGTCCTAATATGAATACACCTACGGAGTATTCTAGACTTTATTTCTACATTCACCTCATGGGTTGACTAAGATCTACCATAACTTGCATATCTCCATTGTGAAATACCTTGCAATGTGTTCTGCCACTTGCTGCTTCGTCCTCGACCAATGGAAACCCACTTCGTATCCTTGATGTACCACACTAAACACTTTCTTTAAGTCCAAACGATAATGGACTGTGCCTTACTTATAAGTGGACTAACATTTAGGATTCATAGATGAACCCATACTCCATCACTTTTTAATTTTTAGGTATAAAAAATTAATGATTCCTTAATTTGAATGAACTTGATATTACTATAATGAAATCATAGATTAGGTCAAGTAGAAAAGATCACCATTTCGCAAAAATGACTTCATAAGATAATTGTTTCAATCCAATTGATGGTTGAAAAGAATTAATCTTACCTCTTAGTCAATTTTTCAGTTAATTTAAATACTTTAATTGAAGTGGATTATAATTTATATAAGACCAACCAGGTCATACAATCTAAGTAAAATACTTAAATACCCCCATTATGCCTTATCAGCATCACACTATATTCTATGGACTTAAGGGTGCCGCTCTTCTTCTTATTCATCCCTAGTGTTACAATTTACTCTATTGCTACTTAGCATATAAACTATCTTTTAGAGATTATCTAAAAGTAAATTATATCAGATGTGATAGATTCAACTTCTACCTAAAACTATTAAAATTGCAACATTTAATTCATAGTTGTTTACTTTTATAAGAGATAGTCCAATAACTACCTCTACGAGTTAAAACATATGGGTTATGATGTAAAAATAATATAATATAATATAACATATCTAACAAAAATTAAAAATACACTCTCACTTATATCCTAATTTAGTATAAATCGCCTAACTTAAGCTTTGGTACCATATATAATAGCCTGCCATCAAAAGCGCTCTTATTTATGCATAAAATGATACGATATTGCAGACTTCAAAGATGGCGGAACATTTGAAGGTAAAATTTAAAATAAATCACAGCAAATGAATAAAATATAATAGTAATCAATAATACAATCTCAAACAAACAAAACAATATAGTATCAAATAAGTCCAATATAACATCTCTCTACTAGTAATGGGCAAGATATAATGTATAAGAATAAAGGAAATACAATAGTAGATAGCTAACAAATAAATATGCATCTTTGTAATACCATCGCCTCCAAGTCACCATCACTCCTCTCTATCGACCTTTCAAAGTATAAGTAAAAAAAGAAAATTACAAAGGAGGTCAAATGTATGTCTGGTGAGTGAAACACATCATATAGGCCTATAGTACTGATATACTAATAAAATAACACTTATGCTTGAAATTAAACCTTCTCGTGTGTCATCTACAGCCTACAAGTCAGCTAAACACAATATAAAACTATAGTGACATCATATTCTATGGTCTAACTAAATCTTTACTGGGCTCTAATTATATGCCGAAACAGCTATGACATGATTGAGCTCAAAGTTCCAACTCATCGTTGCCCCCAAACATATGCACATGACCAAGCCCAAAGTTCCAGCTTGTATACTGAAAACATATGCACATGACCCAGCCTAAAGTCCAAGCTCGTATGCTAAACATGTATCCACATTACAGAGCCCAAACTTCCAGCTCATATGCTGAAAAATATGCACATGACCGAGCCCAAAGTCCCAGCTGATATATTGAAAATGTATACACACAACCATGCCTAAAGTTCTAGCTCGTATGCTAAAAACTTATGTAACATGACCGAGCCTAAAGTCCCAAATTATATGCTAAAAACATATACACACAACTAAGCTCAATGTCCTAGCACATATACCGAATGCATATGGCCAAGTCCAAAATCCTAACTCAAATGCCGAAAATGTATGCACACGACTGAGCCCAAAGTCTCAGCTTGTATGCTAAAATCATATACATACAACCAAGCCTAAAGTCCCAGCTCGTATGCCAATAATGCATATAATTATTGAGGTCAAGTCCGTGCTAGACATTCACCTAATGATATGCGAAACTTTTAGGACCAAGCCCAAAACTACGCAATGCCCCACCAATTATGAAATTATTGGGTCAATCTTTAACTCATCGTTGCACAATGTCACTAGTACAACCGAGGACTAATTTTCTCATATGTACCGAAACTCTTCATAAAACCTACATATGACGAATCTACTAAAATAAGACACCTTTTGAAGTAGTTCAAAACATAATAAATTACATACCAAAGCATTACTTGTCTCTCCATGATCCTGATGCCATGAATCAAATATGAAACAGAGGCCGTATGCGAGAGATATTAGCATTTAAAGTTCAAGGGCATTTTTGTAATTTATTTAACACTTAAATCAAACAATATTACTTTATATCGTCAAACGAACACCAATGGATTCTTGGAATTGAGAATACAATTTCGATCTATACTATATCTAATTTGAACGCTTTTGCATTTCACTTTTTTTAATTAGGAAGAGATCAAACTTTGTCTATTTACAATAAAGAAAATTACTTCATTTTTTATTATCTAGCCATGGCATATTACTTTCTAATCACGTGTGTGTGTGTGTGTGTGTATATAATCACCTTTTTGTATTTAATTTCATAATTTGTAATTTGATTTAAGACCATAATGGATAAGTTACTAAGGCTTATCAATACAGACACAAATAGGATGAATTCCATTTGTCGAACTCTTAATTGATGAAGAACTCAACACTGTCTTCATTTTATTGTTCCTTTTGCATCTATAAACTTTATAAATTCCCCAATATTCCTTCCCAAATCATAGTACTCAACTCTGTGGCCATTTTGATGGGTAGATGGTCAAAATCTGTTATGAAATGAGAGAGATATGTCAATTTGAAGTTTGATAGAGAATGATGAAAATGGTATACGAGATTTCATCATTGTTCTTCAATGTTCGGGTCTACCGTGGCTCTAAACTTACAAGTTCCACCTCCAAAATGATATCAGATGATAATATTCTTCGTATCGTTCGATTTTTCGCCGATTTCATCAAAATCCATTGAGAAATGAAGAAATTATGAATTTTTAAAGTTTGATGGAGACGTGGAAGAAGAAGAAGAAATGAAATGGTAAAAAAATTAAGATTTTTGTTCTGAATTTTCTTCGGGTTTGCTAGAGATTAGTGGTAAGATGTCTAGGCTTAAGTAGAATTAGAGAATAGGGTTTACATTTTTAATTATAATTGAAATAACACATGTTTAGCTTAAAATCTCGAAATTAATATATTATAAAAATGCCATTGGGTATCACTTCCTCTAATTTCTTGATTGTTAAACCAAATTCAGCAAGTTATATATGTTTTCTGACTATAAATGACATTTCGATGAAATGGAATAGGTCTTGAACCTAATTCCATGTATCAGTGTGTGCATGGCTATGCTTGTTGTGTATGTACATATCGATGCAAGTTGGAGAGAATGAGAATGTATTAGTGTGTGTATGTGTATCCATGTCATGCATGTATGCACTAATACATGATGTTAAGCCAGTAATAGTTTTTGTTTTTTCCATGACTGTACTTTTTTTGTGAAGTGGTTTATGTATAGAACTAGGTTATAAACCAGCCTAGGGTGATTGATGAATGAGTGCATGGGTGTGGGTGTGTGTGTGTGTGTGTACACACACACACACATATACCATGCACATGAAATGATGTATGTATGAATGAATTAACAAAACTTTTTTCCTCTTTCTCTTGTTATCTTGTATTCTTCATGCTCCTCATTATCTTGTTTCTACCTTGCCTGGTCCTCTTTTCTGGTCATCTTTCTAGCCAGACTTCTCACACTTGTCCATCTTTTCATTCCCTTACCTCTACCACCTCTTAAACTTCCCTTTTGCATCGATTCTACCTCTTCCCTATCTTGAAAAAACTTCTATTTGCTTACACTAACCTATTAATTATCATGAAAAGGCTACAAATCAAGAAGACACTTCCACATTCTGAATCATAATCATTCTTAGATTACTATTTGTCGATTTAGTATCAAGCGATTTGAAGAGTATTGCTACGGCCATTGTAACTATTCAGGAGTTGAGGAAAGGGATCTCTGCTTCTAGTCAATTCTTGCTGCCTCTATGAGTTTGAATAAGACCGAAGTGTTTAAGTCTTCAATGGTGAAAGATGAGAACATTTTGTGGGTGAGATTTTTTGATTAACTTCCAGGAATCATGACCCCAAGATACAAAGGAAATAAGGCTGGAATCGTTGGGATGTATGAGCTACCACTAATCATTAGGAGGTCATAATAAGGAATCTACAAGCATTCCACCTTTTTCCCCATATTATTACTAACAATGACTTGGATAGAGTTGTGGCTGAACTAAATGCTTGCTTCACTACAATAGGCTATGGTAGAATAGTTATTAAGACAGCTAAGTTAGCAGTGAATACGAATGTCGCAACCCAAATAATATAGAAGCTAATAGAGTTAAAGGTATCTCCTAGGATAAATTATGTAATTTATTACATAGCTTAACTCTTATAAAAGAATCTTGTTTGAAATGATGTACGTATCTAGTTTATCACTATAACAAAAAATTACTTTAATGGCATTTACTCTTAGCGTTTAAACGTTAAACGCAGTAAAATCTATTTCATTCCGAGAATAATTTGAGTTCAAACGCTGAGAATACTTTTATATTCCAGTGTCTATAATCTTCTGCCTCTCTCATTATACTTCTACCAAAAAAACTAGTTTCCCTCTTCTATCAAAACTACTACTCCGTCATCTCTCCCTCGTTCATTCTCCTCAACCAACAGTTTCCCTCAAATTTCGCTTGTCCTTCGATTTTCCTCTAGCAGAGTTGATAGTTACTGTCCTACTTATGTGTTCATACTTCAGGTAGACTAATTACCTTTTTTTCTTTTTTCAATTCATTAATTTTTAGGTTTATTTTGTTTGTTAATTTCGATTTACATATTCCAAATACTTTGATTTGTGGGTTGCCCAAAGTCGAACTTTTTTCGATCATCAATTGCTGGAACTGCTTTCTAGAAACTCGATGAAGAGCTGTTAATAAAGTTTGATTTCTACAGGTGACTTTTGGTTCTTCAGTAGATGAAAAAACATTTCTATTTGATTTATTACTAGGAGTGTTTAATTTTACAAAACAGTGCTTATCGACTCATCTCATTACTAGTTCAGAAGCTTGTGTACAGTTTATTTTTTAGTAAGACTCCTTGTATTGATTTTGTTTTAGTTTTTGTCTTCAAATATGGTTTAGTTTCAATTATTTTCAATTAGCTTTAACAACTTTGAGTTTGGATTCGAAGGGCTTGTATTTATTGGATGATGGGTTCAATTTTGTAATTTGGTTTGGCAGCATGTTACCACCTGATTTAACCCATATTTTGCTTGGAAATTACCCAGCTTTTGACTTATCTAAAGTAATGCCTATATTTTTTCATCCTTTCCTTTTTTCATTTTTCACGATTGTCTCCTCTAACAAAATTAAATTGCTAACATGTGGTAAGTCCATTAAGTGGAACTAATATTCACTATGATGACTCAATGTAGGTGTTAAATGGATTCCAACTGGAATTGGATTAACATATAGTATGCCCATGGCTATATTTGGAAGTAGAATTGATTACTTTTTAGAAAAATATTGCATTTAATCTTAAAATCATGTGCAGATTGAAGTTTTAACTTCCCCATCGAAACTTGTTCTTTGATTTCTAGTCCCAGCATACTTTTATAATTTGTTTTCGTATATAAGAGAGTGTATATGTAATGACCCACAGATCCGTACCCCTTGGAGTCGACACTATTCTCCATCAACTAACTCAAGATGAACGGAATACGAACCATTAGGGTTAAAGAAGAAGAGGCAGAAGGAGAAAATAGAAAACAACATCAGAATCTAACCATCTCAGCGGAATAAAATATAATAGATAATAAATGATCTTTACACAAAAGAAAATACATCTGTTTATACATTACATCATCAAAGTACATCAAAGTTCACAACACCCAATCTGGATAGTTATCATAACCTGTCCTCATCAAATCTGAATACACAGCTAATCAACACAACGGAATGTCTAAAACAAGTACAGGAGTATGTATCGCCATCCAGCTTGTCTCCTGAGCTCCATAGCATCCTTTCCTATATTCTATAATACTCGGTCTGACTCGAGCATTATTGTTAAATAACACCTGAGTCAGTCTAGAATACCAGCGTGAGAAACCCACACTCAACTTGATTATTAAAGTTTCAAAATCCTTTGAAAATCAAAAGCATCTCGTAAGACTGCGTCACAAATAAACATATCGGGTTTTTACCTTACGATAGCTAAAACACTTTTTATTAAAATCCTCTGATATTATAATAGGGTCTATTTACAAATACTTATTAAAATAGCCGAAATTGTTACATTCATTAAATTCCAGCATACTAGCCACAATCGTGGGTAATACAAACAAAACCGTAAAAGGCGCGTAGGGAGAATGGATTTCCAACTAATGACTAGGCACTGGGGTGCCACCTGTTAAAGTACGTGGTCTAGATCAGCGTACCGAGGATCCACCCTAAATGTCCTGCAACACAAGACCGGGACTACTCCTTACTGGATAATCCTAAGTAAGATCACCCCGCAGTTGGGATCAGCAACCGCCACGCAGCCGAAATAAAAAGGGACATCTAGACAGGGATGACCTCACCCTAATGGGTGCTACCCACTTAGCCTTGCTGCATAACCCCTAATTTTCAGTCATTCCCGGTTGATGAGGCTCGAGGCTAAGCATTAACTCTTAGAACGTTTAGCTTAGAATTCCCATCGTCCACCTGACGATGTTCCGAAAGCATTCATCAATACAAGTCCGTCTCGGGTTCGAACGGAACCGAAGGCACTACTCCTACTACATCCATTTTGGAATCATCCTCAGGAATAGTAGCGACTAGCCCTTGAACTTCACTGCTCCATCTTCGACTCTGAACTCGTTTTTCCATGAAATCATACAAACCAGATCGAAGTGGTTTCGAGAAATTAATCCCGATCCCGGTCTCTTCGAAACGATCAGCGCATTGTCCAATATTGATAGTCGGTTATTTAACTATCAATTAACATTCACAAACATCCATCAAACATAAATAATTTCTCCTGAATTATTTATTAACCTCAAAATATCTTCGCAAGATATATTTCCATTTTCAACTCTTTGAAAACAGTTTTCAAACCACACTCTTCTCATGGAATGAATTCCCAAATATTTATTTCCACTGAAAACACCAAGCACAAAAACTTAGATTTTTAAAATAATTTTAACACACTTTATTATATAATAAACTTTAACATTTAAATTGAAAACTACTTCAATACTTTATTAAAAATATATACTTTAGGAATATTTAAAATGAGGTTACTTTATAAAAATTAAAACTAGATTTTTTTTCCTTTAAAACAAAATACCAAGTCACCTTTAAATAATCACTATGATAATAGATTTCAAAAATACTTACTTTAGAATTTAAACATTTAGAAATAATAAATTTTCTAAAACATGCTTTTTAAAACAACATTAAAACTTTTTAACTTACATTTAAAAATTTGCTTTGAAAACGTACTTGGCTATCTAGGGAAATACGCTTCTCTTTCACATCTTTTAAAAATAAATCACTATTTATTTTTAAACAAAATTTACTCATTCCCTTAATAAATTCCCACCGTGAATTTATTCTTCCAAATATCACTGATATATTACTTCACTTTTATAAACCCAGTTTATAATTTCAAGTCACGCTTCTCTTTTAAAAATCCCGGTTTTACACACTTAAATCAATCCCCAAATTGATTTCCAATTTACTTCACTTTTAAATAAATTTCCTTCCTTACTCCATTTATTCCAAAATCCATTAACTTCAGATTTTATTTCTTCATTATGATTTAAAATCTTTTAACTGAAAATACCAATTTCATGTTTCCCAAATTCCTTCTTTATCCTTCCAAATAAATTTAAACCTTGAATTTTAAAGTAAATTCTTTATTCCTTTAAACAATAACACTTGAGTTTTATTTTTAAATTCATTATTTCCCTTTCATTTCAAAATTTCCTTTCCCATACTTGAAATTTATTTATTAGAATTTTAAAATCACCTTTTATTCTTTTCCAGTTCATTCTTAATTTATTCAATTCTATATAATTATCTAACTTAAAAATTCACTCTTTTATTTTCTTTTCAAAAATCCAATTCTACATATTCTAATGACTCGGTGTGCCGAAATATTCAATCAATCCATGGTATCCAATATTCCAATTATCAATATAATTCATCACGGCATATCAAATAATCATAACACAGAATTATTATAACAAATCTAAATATCTTGAGGAATCCAGTTGGATCCCTCCAACCTGAATCCCTGCATCCATAGATGCTAGCACAATATAAAATACCAATTCCACTTCGAGGTGGAATATCACGGTATATGGGTTTATAAAATATCATCTGCTATTATGCGGCACATATGGTCTCATCCTCCATATAATGCGGGAAATCAATCACTCCAATATATACTATATATACTACTATATATAATATAGCACATCAAATCAAATCAATCATTCAACCAATTGTTTAAACTTAACCATTTAAATATAAATAGCAATCCAAAAGAGTGAGATTAACTCAACTTTGCCCCATAAATTTGCAATCCACTTCATTCTCGATTTGATTCCACGATTGACCTTGTATAAATATTTATACAATTTATCAATATTTGAAACTGTCAAATAGTTAATTATTAATTAACTAATAATTTATTCTAACAAAATTTCTTTTTTTGTAAATTATTTTCTAGTGACCAAATAATTAGATAAGTTTAATTTCCACAATATTATTATTTATAAAAAAACAAACCGATAAATGCAAATAGGTCAATCTGTATATTTATTCACTTTTGAACTATATGCATAAAAATAAATTTATAGATTTCAAAAATCAAATTTTATATAAACCTCCCGTTTAAAAATTCCTATATCTCCAGATCTTAATTATACATTTTTGATTTATCTAGAGACATACATATACACATTAGACTCTAAAATAAAATCCCTATATTACCCAAATCTTGTATATATATATATTTATATTATCTTTTCTCTTGAACAAGTATATAAAAGAAATTTTAAATTGAGAAAACAGATCGCAGCTATACCTTACTGTATATTTTTTTCTAACCTATTTATATGTACGTACATTCATAAATTAAATCAAATCCAAATTGAAAATAAATAAATAAAATCGAACCTCACTGCTCCCTGCTCGAACGCACAGCCGAAGCCACGACCCTCCAGTCACCTCTCACCATCGCCTTGCTTCGCACACGCAACCCACACACGCGGTGACCCAGATGCGCCGCCACCACTCCCAGCGAGCCTCAACACGCGTCGCCTCGACCTCCCGCGAACACGTGACCAAAACCTTCCCATCAGCCTCGTGCGTTCCCACAGCGAACGCCGACGTGAACATCCTCTCGCGCTTGAGACCAGCGATGAACCCATCGCGGTCACTTCCTCCTCCACGTGAATCGCCCCGGCCCTCGCGACTCTACCCAACCGAACGCGAGCGCAAACCCGCGAATGTCGACTCCCCTAAAGCTTCACCGCCATCCCTCAAAGCTTCGAGCCGAACGACGAGAGGTTTTCGAGTAGGACGATGCGCCAATGTCGAGATCCCTCTTTTGATTTTGAAAATAAAAAAGGTGGAAAATTTCGAGAATGATAACTGGAGGAAGGAATTCTCATTTCGGCCTTTATTATTATAATTTTTCTGAGCTTGGATTGATTTCGGTTAGATTTTATTTTTGAAAGGAAGGAAAGAAGACGGTATGTGATATAAAGGTGAAGTGTGGCGTATTTCAGAAGGTTAGCTACAGTGATGGAAGTGAAAGTAAAAAGGTCTGACGTGAAATTATTTCGGCTAAAGGTTGACTGGTATATGAATATATATTATTAAAAATTTCATCGTCTCGAAAACATAGCTTAAAATCTCAACCTCCTATCGATGCATGCCTCCAGGCATCTATAATGTTAAGCCCATATTCTTAACGCAATGGAAAAGGTTTCGTGTCCCAATTCGATAGTATGGAGAAGATAGCTTTTTGAACCCAGTATTATATTAAATTTCGAATCAATTTTCAGCGCGTTTACTTATCATACGGCCAAACGATCACTCCAAACACTACGAAAATTGAAATCCGATAATAATATAATATTACGGATCCAATGGAACTGGTTTCGTCGAATTACGAGACTGTGCCTCGGAAGGCTATTTTTAAACGTCAGTTTAAACGATATATTTTCAAAACTTAACAAAACATTTCCAATCCAATTTTAACACTCTTACTATCTTCAGAACTATCAATATAAATTTTACAAGCCCTTTAAATTATTTTTAACAAGCTTGAAACTCCAGATTTTATATTTTACCCAATTCCCGATTATTAAATTAAATAGTTATATCATCCAAACCGCTATATTAAATTCTGAATCTATTTTATTGAATAAAAACCAAACTTTTCATATTCAAAATCAATTTATAATTCAATTTCTATATTTAAAATCATTTAAATATTTCATTTTCAACGCTGAGAAATCTGAATCGTTACATTCCTCCCCCCTTAAAAGAATTTCGTCCCCGAAATTACTAAGGCAAAGAATGCTCCAAACCCATTTAACTTTACAAAACCCACTTAGTGAAAATCTCATATTCACTTTTTTTTTAAACTTTAGTTCCAACTAAACAATTAGTTTCAATCTCCATTTTCAAAATCCCTTATTTCAATTCCAATATGAAATCGTTTTGTTGCTAATGAAATTTTTTCCAAAAGTTTTCAAAAAATTTCTAACTCCCAAAATTTTCGAAAATTTTTGGCAGTCTCCTTTGTACGGAGGAGCTTTTGCAATTAGACAAGAGATATAAACATATATACATCGACCCACACGGTCAAAAAAACCAAAACAGTTCATATTTCCTTTTTTGCGTAGGTGTGCCTTTATTTAGCATTTTTAAGAAAGCGGCTTATTATTTTAGCAATTAGCGCGTCCAAATCCAGCCAAACGGCTTCCAGGTACCTGTATTTACTCAATTCAAACATGTAAGTACTAAATATACGAAATTTATTAACATTTCACTTACTTTCAATAGCTAAACACATGCCTTTCATAAGCAACATGCACCAAACACTTTCCATGGGCAATTTATATGATTTCAAAACTAATTCAATTGCTTTCAACCAATTAATATGCCATTTCATTCAATTTTAATGGTTTACAACTCAATTTCTTACATTCAATTCATTTTTAACCCAACAACTCACATTTATTTCAATTGATTCCAAAAATCAATTTTATTTACTTCTACCAATCCGTAGAATTTTTATTCACTTCCGTTTAAGTCGAACGACTAATTTATTCCATGCAATTCGATGATATTCACTTAATAGAATATCCATTTTAGTTTTTATCCACATCCAATTGATTCCAACTCATTTTATTTTAAATTCCATCCCATTTCTAGTTTATTCACCAACCATAGATTTGCATTTTATCTCATCTCCACATTGGTTTAATTTTAAAACCATTTCATTGAGCTTGACAACATTCAATGCTTATATCAATAACCATTTTCCAAATTAATTTAACCTAAACTTTTATTTACTGAACTTTCACCCTTCCTTGAAGCCAAGCTTCTATAAATTTTAAACTTAAGTTAATTTATTTTAATTTATTCCAACTTCAAACTTAATTTCACTTCTATTTGATTCTCATCTAATCAAATTCCATTTAATTCAGTTAGCCCACCCATTTTATTTATTTCACCTTCTCAATTTATCAAAATAATATCCAAGCACATACTTAACTCATTTGTACTCGAATTGGATTTTATTTGTAACTCAAATCATTTCTATTATAATCCAATTCCATTTTATTTTTACAACATCTCCACTTATTTTAATTCATTATCAATCCAAGTCAAATTCTATTTATAATTCGAGTTTATTTCCAAACTTCATTATTAACTTACAGTCCATTTTATTTAACCGAGTTAAATTTTATTAACATACTCTATCAGATAATTTATTTAGCTACTTAGCTTACTTCCAACTTTTAAATCAATATTCGATTTCATTACAAAAATCACTTCATTAAATTTTCCTGAGTTCAATTTTTTTCATAATTCCAGTTTGGATTTTCTTTCATTTTCCAAAATTCCAACACCTTATTTCGGCTTATTTATTCCCTTTTTACATTTTTATAAGTTACTCACTTATTAATATTCATACTTCTCCATCCATTTACAGTCAATCATATTTTCACTTTACTGTTAGCTAGGGATTATATTTTTATTTCAATGCTTTTCAATTCTTTTATAAGCTTCCAAAGCTTATTTATCCCAATTCAATACTTACTTAGTTTACATTTATTTATTTAAGTAAGAATTTTAGTCCATTCAATATTATCTATAACTCAACTGAATTTATTTAAATTCAATTTTATTCCAACCTAACTCCAGTTGAATCTAGCTACATACCATTCTTTTGAATTTTGTTAAGCAAGGACTTAATTTCATTTAATACCATCCCACACAATTCTCCTTAATTTTATTCCAATTCCTTTCAACTTACTTCAAATCCAACTCATTATCACTAACTTTTCTTAAGTTAATTTAATTCTAATTAATTTTATTTCTCAATCCAAATTTTTTTTCCCCATTCCAATCACATTCAAGATTTACTAATTTATTTCTTCCAATCATCAATTAAATTTTTCACAATTAAATGTTTCCAAATTAAATTTATTTAACTTTTTCAGTTTAAATTTTAATTCCAACATTCAAAGCTCGTATTTTCCTCCCTTATTTAAAAAAAATCATCTCATCTTTACAAGTTTATAACTTACCTCATCAGGATTTTCAATTCAAATAAGCATTCAGGATTTTTTTTTAAACACCCTGCTTTTGGTTTCTAAATCATTTGAAATCACCATTATCTCAAAATCACACTTCTCAATTTTTAAACCAATCCTGGTTTTTATCCCCAATAAATTTCCTTTGAAATTTCAAAAACAAACTAGTTCTTCTGAACAAATCAATCTGGCAGCAATCCGTCACTTAGAAACTCGAAAATGAACATCGATGATGCTGCAGTCATCACCGAAATTATTTTCCAATGACTGAAGTTAGTTCAATGCTATATCATTCCCAAAATTTATTTGAAAAAATTTCCTTTAAGAAATACTTTTAAAATAGTAATGTTCTTATTTGTCTTCGAAACACTTCCAAAATCTCCAGGGTTTTAAATTTTCAAATTTTGACTTAAATCAAATTTTAGCTATAATTTATTTGTATAATTTATGCTCATACAAATTCCCATTTGATCATATTTCAATTTATAAATCATGTTTTTAATTCACATTTATAAATTTCATTCTATAAATGAATTTATTTCCTTAACCTTTGGTTATATTTTCAATTTCTAGTTAAATTTCCACAAAACAATGATAATAATTTAATATCATCCAAGCAACCATATATTAGCTAAAATAGTTTACAAAAACTTTTCTTTTATATCAAAATATATTTTGGGTAAAATTATTTCATTCACCCACCTTTAAAACAATACTATGTCAGTTCATCTTGTCGGATACTTATAACTCTTCTCGGATAGCGGCCAACTTACTCGATAAGAATTCATATTCCACTCAACCAATAAGTCAACACAATATTAAAATAATTTATATTCACTAACAAATACGCGCTCATATCTATTAATACACTCAAACTCATTCTAGAGTACTACTGACTTCACTCTTATGAGTAATCCCCACCAGAGCCCAGGTTCTCGCTTAACCTGACTCTGATACCAAATGTAATGACCCAAAGATCTGTACCCCTTGGAGTCGACACTATTCTCCATCAATCAACTCAAGATGAACGTAAATACGAACCATTAGGGTTAAAGAAGAAGAGGCGGAAGGAGAAAATAGAAAACAACATCAGAATCTAACCATCTCAGTGGAATAAAATATAATAGATAATAAATGATCTTTACACAAAAGAAAATACATCTGTTTATACATTACATCATCAGACTACATCAAAGTTCACAACACCCAATCTGGACAGTTATCATAACCTGTCCTCATCAAATCTGAATACACATCTAATCAACACAGCGGAATATCTAAAACAAGTGCGGGAATACGTATCGCCATCCAGCTCGTCTCCTGAGCTCCATAGCATCCTTTCCTGTAATCTATAATACTCGGTCTGACCCGAGCATTATAGTTAAATAACACCCGAGTCAGTCTGGAATACCAGCGTGAGAAAACCATACTCAACTTGATTATTAAAGTTTCAAAATTCTTTGAAAATCAAAAGCATCTCGTAAGACCGCGTCACAAATAAACATGTCGGGTTTTTTCCTTACGATAGCTAAAACACTTTTTATTAAAATCCTCTGATATTATAATAGGGTCTATTTACAAATACTTATTAAAATAGCTGAAATTGTTACATTCATTAAATTCTAGCATACTAGCCACAATCGTGGGTAATACAAACAAAACCGTAAAAGGCGTGTAGGGAGAATGGATTTCCAACTAATGACTAGGCACTGGGGTACCACCTGTCACAGTACGTGGTCTAGATCAGCGTACTGAGGATCCATCCTAAATCCCATGCAACACAAGACCGGGACTACCCTTTACTGGATGATCCCGAGTAAGATCGCCCCACGGTTGGGATTAGCAACCGCCACACAGCCGAAATAAAAATGGACATCTGGACAGGGACGACCTCACCCTAATGGGTGCTACCCACTTTGCCTTGCTGCATAACCCTTGATTTTTGATCATTCCCGGTTGATGAGGCTCGAGGCTAAGCGTTACCTTTTAGAACGTTTCACTTAGAATGCCTATCGTCCACCTGACGATGTTTCGAAAGCATTCATCCATAAAAGTCCGTCTCGGGTTCGAATGGAACTGAAGGCACTACTCCTACTACATCCATTTTGGAATCATCCTCAGGATTAATAGCGACTGGCCCTTGTACTTCACTGCTCCATCTTCGACTCCGAACTCGTTTTTCCACGAAAACGTACAAAACGGATCGAAATGGTTTCGAGAAATTAATCCCAATCTCTTCGAAACGATCAGCGCATTGTCCAATATTGATAGTCGGTTATTTAACTATCAATTAACATTCACAAACATCCATCAAACATAAATAATTTCTCCTGAATTATTTATTAACCTCAAAATATCTTCGCAAGATATATTTCCATTTTCAACCCTTTGAAAACAGTTTTCAAACCACACTCTTCTCATGGAATGAATTCCCAAATATTTATTTCCACTGAAAACACCAAGCACAAAAACTTAGATTTTTAAAATAATTTAAAAATACTTTATTATAAAATATACTTTAACATTTAAATTGAAAACTACTTCAATACTTTATTAAAAATATATACGTTAGGAATATTTAAAATGAGGTTACTTTATAAAATATAAAAATAGATTTTTTTCCTTTAAAACAAAATACCAAGTCACCTTTAAATAATTACTGCGATAATAGATTTGAAAAATACTTACTTTAGAATTTAAACATATAGAAATAATAAATTTTCTAAAACATGCTTTTTTAAAACAACAATAAAACTTTTTAACTTATATTTAAAAATTTGCTTTGTAAACATTCTTGGCTATCGAGGGAAATACGCTACTCTTTCACATCTTTTAAAAATAAATCACTATTTATATTTAAACAACATTTACTCATTCCCTTAATAAATTCCCACCGTAAATTCATTCTTCCAAATATCCACTGATATATTACTTCACTTTTATAACCCAGTTTATAATTTCAAGTCTCGTTTCTCTTTTAAAAATCCCGGTTTTATACACTTAAATCAATCCCTAAATTGATTTCCAATTTACTTCACTTTCAAATAAATTTCCTTACTTACTCCATTTATTCCAAAATCCATTAACTTCATATTTTATTTCTTCATTATGATTTAAAATCGTTTAACTGAAAATACCAATTTCATGATTCCAAAATTCCTTCTTTATCCTTCCAAATAAATTTAAACCTTGAATTTTAAAGTAAATTCTTTATTCCTTTAAATAATAACACTAGAGTTTTTTTTTAATTCATTATTTCCCTTTTATTTCAAAATCTCATTTCCCATACTTGGAATTTATTTATTATAATTTTAAAATCACCTTTTATTCTTTTCCAGTTCATTCTTAATTTATTCAATTCTATATAATTATCTAACTTAAAAATTCACTCTTTTATTTTCTTTTCAAAAATCCAATTCTATATATTTTGATGACTCAGTATACCGAAATATTCAATCAATCCATGGTATCCAATATTCCAATTATCAATATAATTCGTCACAGCATATCAAATAATCATAACACAGAATTATTAGAACAAATCTAAATATCTTGAGGAATCCAGTTGGATCCCTCCAACCTATTTCCCTGCATCCATAGATGTTAGCACAATATAAAATACCAATTCCACTTCGAGGTGGAATATCGCGGTATATGGGTTTATAAAATATCATCCGCTATTATGCGGTGCATAGGGTCTCATCCGCTGTATAATGCGGGAAATCAATCACTCCAATATACACTATATATACTACAATATATAATATAGCACATCAAATCAAATCAAACATTCAACCAATTATTTAAATTTAACCATTTAAATTTAAATAGCAATCCAGAAGAGTGAGATTAACTCACCATTGCCTCGTAAATTTGCAAATCCACTTAATTCTCGATTTGATTCCACGATTGACCTTGTATAAATATTTATACAATTTATCAATATTTGAAACAGTCAAATAGTTAATTATCATTAAATTAATTAACTAATAATTTATTTTAACAAAATTTTCTTTTTTGTAAATTATTTTCTAGTGACCAAATAATTGGATAAGTTTAATTTCCACAATATTTTTTTAATAAAAAAACAAACCAGTAAATCTAAATAGGTCTATTTGTATATTTATTCACTTTTGAACTATACGCATAAAAATAAATTTATAGATTTCAAAAATCAAATTTTATATAAACCTCCCGTTTAAAAATTCCTATATCTTCAGATCTTAATTATACATTTCTGATTTATCTAGAGACATACATATGCACATTAGATTCTAAAATAAAATCCCTACATTACCCAAATCTTGTATATATATTTATATTATCTTTTCTCTTGAACAAGTATATAAAAGAAAATTTAAATTGAGAAACCAGATCGCAGCTATACCTTACTGTATGTTTTTTTTCTAACCTATTTATGTGTATGTACATTCATAAATTAAATCAAACCTAAATGGAAAATTAAAAAAAATCGAACCTCACTGCTCCCTGCTCGATCGCACAGCCAAAGCCACGACCCTCCAGTCACCTCTCACCATCGCCTTGCCTCGCACACGTAACCCACGCATGCGGCGACCCAGATGCGCCGCCACCACTCCCAGCGAGCCTCAACATGCGCCGCCTCGACCTCCCGCGAACACGCGACCAAAACCTACTCATCAGCCTCACGCTTTCCCACGGTGAACGCCGATGCGAACATTCCCTCGCGCTCGAGATCAACGATGAACCTATAGCGGTCGCTTCCTCCTCCACGTGAATCGCCTCGGCCCTCGCGACTCTACCCAATCGAACGCGAGCGCAAACCCTCGAATGCCGACTCCCCTAAAGCTTTGCCGCCATCCCTCAAAGCTTCGAGCCGAACGACGAGAGGGTTTCGAGTAGGACGATGCACCAATGTTGAGATCCCTCTTTTGATTTTGAAAATAAAAAAGGTGGAAAATTTTGAGAATGATAACTGGTGGATGGAATTCTTATTTCGGCCTTTATTATTATAATTTTTCTGAGCTTGGATTGATTTCGGTTAGATTTATTTTTGAAAGGAAGGAAAGAAGACGGTATGTGATATAAAGGTGAAGTGTGGCGTATTTCAAAAGGTTAGCTACAGTGATGGAAGTGAAAGTAAAAAGGCCTGACGTGAAATTATTTCGGTTGAAGGTTGACTGGTATATGAATATATATTATTAAAAATTTCATCGTCTCGCCAGGTGTCTATAATATTAAACCCCTATTCTGAACGCAATGGAAAAGGTTTCCAGTCCTAATTCGATCGTATGGAGAAGATAGCTTTTTGAACACAGTTATTATATTAAATTTCGATTTAATTTTCAATGCGTTTATTTATCGTACGGCCAAAAGATCACTCCAAACAGTACGAAAATTGAAATCCGATAATAATATATTATTACAGATCCAATAAAACTGGTTTCATCGAATTCCGAGACTGTGCCTCGAAAGGCTACTTTTAAACGTCAATTTAAACGATATATAACAAAACATTGCCAAATCCAGTTTTAACATTCTTAATATATTCAGTACTATCAATATAAATTTTACAAGCCCTTGAAAATATTTTTAACAAGCTTGAAACTCCAGATTTTATATTTTACCCAATTCCCAATTATTAAATTAAATAGTTATATCATCTAACAAACCGCTATATTAAATTATGAATCTATTTTATTGAATAAAAACCAAACTTTTCATATTCAAAATCAATTTATAATTCAATTTCTATATTCAAAATCATTTAAATATTCTAGATTCAAAGCTAAAAATCCGGATCGTTACAGTATATGTATGTACCTAATGTATGTAAATCATAGTAGTATTTGTAGTAAATATAAATCATAATATATGTACGTACTGTTTATTGATGCATCAAATCGCGCAACCATCTTTGCTCTTTTTTCTCCACTATATGTTTCTGTTATTTTTTCAGCTTAGCTTTCAATAAAATCTAATAGTTTAAAGTCCTCAAAACATATGCAGTGTATACATATATGCATGGTTATTCCTATTATGAGTTTTTAAACCTTTTAGAGACCTCCAGTTTAAGAAACATGTATTTATCATGATGTGTTCTGATATGTTTTCACGTAAAACTTATGATGTTTTGTACGGGGAGAGAAAAGTTTCAAATTCATTCTTTCACATACTTGTTTTATAAAGCGGGGTTGAAACTATGGTTTATACAACCATTCAGTCTGGTCCATGTCACACGCCTTCATTTTCATGCATAGTTGAGCTCGCTAGAATGTTCTTTAGCGGTAAGCTAGCTAAGACAAAGGAGTAGGCTTATTAAGATGCTGCGTTGGCTGCATGGTGTGCATTAAAACAATGTGAGTGATCCTGTTCATTTTGGTTACCTATTTTTATCACAGTGTGGTTAAATGAAGAGATTTAGAACTTTAGAATATTAATTGAAATGTTTTTAGACTGATTGTGGTATAGTTCCTACTTTCCTAATGTATTATTTGAAGCTGAACCATGGAGCATTGTGTGTTGAATGATACATACACTATTTTCTTAGGAATATGTTAGGTATTAAAATGAACTAGTGGGAATTGAGCTGTGTACATGTATTTTAATTTCATATAAGGGAAATATATTAACCTTTGCCCGTAGAGCACAATTTGACTTCAAAAATGATTTAATTGCATTGTCAATTGAAGCTTTTATCAAATCCAGTGAATTGAAAACTGTAAATAATAGAAATTAATGCATAGGAAATAGAAATTTCCACCACTAGTAGGACACAAAGTATGAGTTGCCAAGGGTTATGGGTTCTAAGTATTATAAAAATTTAAATAATAATAATAACAAAGTTAACTAAGATTTCTAAATATAAAGTATGCTTATAAAATTAATCAAGTATTTTAAAAATTTAAATAAGCTAACAAAGTTCTATAAAAATTAACAAATTTAGTTTATGAAAATTAACTAAGTATATAAAAATATAATTTACAACAAAATCTTCTATAGTAATACTGATAATAATCATAATAATAACAACAATAAAAATAATAATAATAATTATTATTACTATTAACTAAGATTTATAATAATAATGCTAAGTTAACTAAGATTTATAAATATTAAATAAGTTTATAAAAATTAACTAAATATCATAAAATTCTAACTAAGTTTTATAAAAATAACAAGTTTAGTCTACAAAAATTAACTAAGTAAATAAAATATAACTAAATCTTTTATCTTCTATAATAATAATAATAAACAAAGATTTGTAATAATCATAATAATAAGTTAACTAAAATTTATAAATATTGAAAAAGTGTATAGAAATTAACTAAGTATTATAAAAATTTATCTAAGTTAATTAAGCTCTATAAAAATTAACAAGTTTAGTTTATAAAATATAAAATATAACTAAATCTTATATTATAATAGAAGTAGTAGTAGTAGTAGTATTTATTATTAGCTAGTTATTATAATAATAATAAGTTAACTAAGATTTATAAATATTAAATAAATTTATAAAACTTAAGTAAGTGTTATAAAAATTTAACTAGGTTAACTAAGCATGATTATTATAAAAAGTTTAACTAAGTTAACCAAGTTTTATAAAAATTAACAAGCTTAATATATAAAAATTAACTAAGTACATGAAAATTCGAAACATAACCAAATAATAGTAACTATTATTATTACTATTAACTAAGATTATAATAATAATACTAAGTTAACTTATATTTATAGATATTAAATAAGTTTATGAAAATTAACCAAGTATTATGAAATTTTAACTAAATTAACTAAGTTTTATGAAAATTAACAAGATTAGTTTATAAAATTATAACATATGACTTAATATTTTATACTAATAATAATAAACTAAATTTATAACAATAATATGTTAACTATGATTTATAAATATTAAATAAATTTATAAAAATTACTAAATATCATAAAATTTTGACTAAGTTAACTAAATATGATTTGTAAATATTAAATAAGTTTATATTATTTTATATCATCTTGATTAATTAAATATAAAGATGGAGTTCAAAGTACAACACAACGAGCATTGATTATGGTAAATGCTACATATTGCTTGAACGTCCGAGTCTTCAGATTTTGACAATTCAGTTGACACACTGCTTAATTGTCAAATGAGCTATATTGATTTATGTTTAAATTTGATGGATCATTATCAATTTATGTTGAAATTGTCAACTTCTAAATCGTGGGTGTAATTTTTCTTTTGTGCATCAATAGAAGTGGTAGCTTATTCATAAGCAAGAGATATATAAGATGCTACATCAGTGGGGGATGTATTGTACAATTAAAACTATCATTGGTAATTTTAGTATTACTATGCTTCTAGTAACAATGGGTCACTAGTCTGGTGGATAAACATACTATTTTATTTTTGGCTTATAATATTTTCACTATTGTAATCAAACATTAAACATATTACAAGCAATCAAAGAAGTTATCTTGCTAATTATTTGGCATGTGCCAATAAGTCCAAACCCTAACTTGACATACCTTGCAAAGCGGAGAATAGCTTTCGACTATTACTGTTTGACTATTATTTATACATCCTTGCAAGCTGCATACATGTCTTGCTCCATCACCTTGTAATCTGCATCCCTATCTTGCTCCATCAACTTGCAAGTTGCATCCTAATCATGCTTGTTTAGTCTGGTAGACTACCTCTCACTTGTACCACAATCATGCACCTCTATCGTTCATTCTCTGCCATGCATCATGCATCCCTTTCAAGCATCACTTTTATGCATTGCTATCTCGCTGTCAGCCAAGCAATCTACCACTCTCATTGTGATTATTAAATAACCTATGAAGCTAAAATGTAAATCCGTGCCATAATTTTATAGCAGTTGCAGGTTAGATTTTTTTTTAAAATTTGAATCTGATCACTAACTTTTAAATTTCATTATTATAGTTAAAGATTTTTGATGCGAAAAATGCACAAGATTATACATTATTTACAATGCTTAACATTTTGAAAATTTAATGTCTAATCTTTTATAATTTATTTTTTGCTTCTAAGATCCTATGACAAAGGCATGGCTTACACATCACAAATATCCTTTATTTGGATTCCAACATTGGTATGGTTTGGTTAGGGAACCAGGACTTCTTATTTTGAAGATTCGGCTGAAGTTCTTTGGTGAGTTATCAATCATTTTAGTATCGGTATTGTACTTATTTTTTGGGTCTGAGCTTTATAATGCCTTATGTAGTTCCATTTTCTTTAGTGAGTTATCAACCAAGTCATGTATGTTTCTCTCTTTAAGAAAAGAAACAAATCAAAATACTTGTTACCTCCCTCTCTCTACGATTACTATTTGACATCTGCATATTGTACCCATATATTGAAACAAGCGTTGTATTCTTAGTGATAACTTTGATATAACTTGTAACGTCCCGCCTTTTCACACGCTTTAAATCGACACACGTGCCAATTCAAACCATACGGAAGGGCGGATTGTTATGGGGTAAATAACAAAAACAAGAAAGAAATAAAATAAACAGAATCTCACAACGGAAGGATAAAATATAATAATCAAATATACAGTTCATGAAGCTGTTTTTCAAAATATTTAATTATACTTACAATATATATCAGAGTTATACATACCATAGAATATCAATAATGCAGCGGAATACAATAGTAGTGGAACCATATAATATATAATAATAATAATGAAGTCTTCGTCTTCGTCCTCCGGAAATAAAGTCTTCGATCCTGAAATGCTCGGACTGACCCGAGCGAATTGAAAAGACAAAACACTCGAGTCAGAACTAAAAGATCTTATGTAAGTTAAATCAACAGAAATATATATGAGTGCAGTAACTCAAGAGATGCTCGAGATTTATATCTCTTAAGGATCCGTTAAACTATTTACTATGTAGTATATTTCGCTATTATAATAGTGTCTAATTGTAAAATAAACTTACCTTTAAAGAGCGTTAAGGGGTTACCCATATAGCCCTTAACACAAAATATATTCCCATAGTCTATACAGTACCGTAATCTCCCCCGTACTAGGCATCGTCAGAGGGCACTCCATAGATATGGTACAAAACAAAATCGTATAAGGCGCGCTAGGGTAGGTGACACGACACAACTAGGCAATGCTAGGGTAGATATACCAATTACGCTTCCGGGTCGGTGGTAACACATAGCCGCAGCTACCGCCCACCTCGAGCCACACCCCCAAATCAAAGAAATCAATAGTGGCGACCGAATAAATCCAAAAGTCAGAGTAGAATATCAAAGGGATGTGTCCGATAAAAGGTGCTACCTTCTTAACCCGTCGATCGCTCCTGTTCTAGCCACCTTATGCCAACTCACGGGAGTTGGGTCCACGTATTTACCTCAAAGGAAACGCCGCCACCATCCTACTTAATTCTGGAATCTCCACCGCGTACACGGTTGTTAAAATGGTTTTTGAATTGGCAGAGAGTATGACAACTTCCGATCCCGGTCTCTTCAACAACCAAACGTTATTACAACACCGCGGTCTTTACCGAATAACTTATACTTTAAAACCAGAATATAATATGCATTTCAAAACCATATAAATTCGATATCATTTATTTTTTTCTAAAACCCCAAATCAATATGATATCATTTTTATTTTATAAATATTCCTTTTCCAAAATCATAATATTTGAAATATATATTTCTTAAACCCCATAGCTTTGAAACAAAATTTCTAATACTTAAATGGTTTAAGTATTAAATCGCTTTACATAACAAAATAGCTTTTTAAATTTTACAAATAAATTCTAAATATAGGTTTAAAAGTCCCAACTTTTATTTAAATTTCACATCCCTTTTATTCAAGTCAAATTCTTAAATCCTTCAATTCAAACAAATTTCATAATTATCTCCTAGCTTAATTTTTATTTAAGTCATCAAAACTTTATATATACAATATCTTAAAAAGGTACTTACCCATCTAATAATAAAACAATCAAACTCCGTTATTCAACTTATTTTTATTAAACCAATTTATACATAGCTTAAATTCAAGAATTTAACTATATATATAAAATAATATTTATATAATATCAAAAATTAATATTTATTAAACCGTATAATTCTTTCCAAACCATAGAAAATCACTTTAAATTATTTTTATATATATAGACCGCGGTGCCTGTATATAATTTTCTATCCTATGGTCAAGTGATACGGATATTTATCATTTCAATCCGTAATTTAAAAATAAAAATTTACGGTTATATCATTTCAAACCGCAATCCCGAATGAAATGAAATGCATAATAACTTGCAGTTTATACAATATAAAATATAGCATCCATTCATCCAAAAATCAATAATCAACCATTTATTACAATCATCGTCCAATTTAAACAAAACATCAATATAGAGCATATAAAATATAACAGGTATCAACGAACAGTTTATATTCAATAATAAATTAAATAACTATTTAACTGGCAGTTTATATGCAATGAATAATTAATTAACAATTTAACTGGCAGTTTAAATGCAATGAGTAAATTAATAGCAATTAAATTTAAATAAATGAAATTAGCTGAGATGATGATAAAAATATGCCAAACAACCATAAATAAATTTTTAAATCACATCATATATCAATTTAACAAACATAAGAAATTTTAGAAGTTGTGAGTGGGTTAAAACACTCACATTTTGAATCTAAATTGAATCCAAATCCAATTTAAACCCAAAATTTGAACAGACTCCAAATTCGTCCAAACCTGCATCAAAATGTCCGAGATTCAAATACGATTCCAAGGGAGAAAACTACGTCCAAAACCGATCTTGTACGTAAAAGTTATGGTTGTTAGAACGAGTTTGAAATTTGAAATAAATAAAATAAAATAAAATAATATGCTCAATACCACGTCACTCTCTCTCCACGTGCCTCTATACGTCATTTAAGTCAAAAACCCTATCTTTCAACATGCAAACAGGAATGAGCCACCGCTATTCCCATCCAAACGCCGCCCAAACTTCTACCCATCGGCACGATCTGAAGCCTGCGCCACCTCCCACTAACTAAGCCGCCTCTACTGATGGTTGCGCGACCCCCACGGCCCCCTATTTTGCAGCCGCCGCCGCTCCCCTTTATGGCCAATCACGGCGAAACCAGCGACAATTGACACGGCTTGACCGTATGGATCTCCTCTCCTCAGCACTCTCTTCGATTTCATGCCTTCCGATCGTCGTAACATCACGAATCCACCGTTGGATCTAAACCCTAGCCCATTGACGACTGAGGTTCGGCTCGAAATTCTAGGCAAACAATGAATCAGATTGAAAAACGAATTCCACCAGAACATTACGCACATTGAGAGCTTCAATATATATTTTTTTCTAGATTTTTCTGAGGACTTTGAATTTTATGCTTTGGATTTGACTTGCAATTGGATCTGAAAATATATAAAAAAAATCGCCATTGAGGAAGAGGAGGAATAGAATGAATTTACATACAGACAAATGAGAATTAGGGAGGCTAGGGTTTATAGCGGGATATTTATAGGCAAACTGGAATAGAATAGATGGATCGGGTTGAATACGCGCTAACGACAAAGTGGCCCAAAAAGCCCGTTTCGACTCCGGAATGAAATTGGGTCAACCCATATATCAAAATAGGTGTTTTTAAATATTTTAAACTCAATGAAAAAGGTTTCAGGTTCAAATTGCAGCGTATAAAGAAGTTATGCCAAAATCAATAATTTCAAATTGATTTCAATTGATTTCAATTAAATCGATTTCAAGGCGTTTCGCGTCCGTACGATCAAACGACAAGTCCGATCGCTACGAAACTTGAAATCCTATAATAATTCACCATTACAGATCCGATAAACTGGTTTCGTCAAAATCCGAGTCAGTGGCCAAAATGGCTATTTTTATATTAATTAAATAAATTAAAATTAATTAATTAAATCAACTTTCAAGTTCCAATTATAAAATTGACAATTTTATCCCCTTTATATTTCTTAATCATTTATCCAAATTTTAAACAAATTTATATGTCAATTTAAAGTTGACAAATTTATAAATTTCCGTACTAACCTTAATTTATTGCATTCAGGATTTAAAAAAATTTCCCAATAATCCCATATAATTATATAAATTAATAATTACTCCATTCATTGTTGTCACGGATGAAATTAACCATGGATCATTGTTTATTACATCATTATCCTCAAATTTCATCTTAATTTCAATAACATGATATTTAAACTTTTAATTTCATTTATTTTGCAATAACTTCAATTATTGAATTTTATACTTCAATTACATTAATAAATCTCGCTTTCTGTACTTTATATTAACCAATAGTCATATTATAGATGGATTAAGCATTGGATTCAAAAGTATTACATAAATTTCCTCATATACCATCTTCTTTTCAATTTACATTAAATTTAATTCCAATTCTACTTATTTCAATAAATCCAATTATTATATTTTAAATTCCAATAAATCCATAAATCCTGTCTTCCATTCCTTTCATTCAACTAATTATCATATTATGAATAAAATTTACGTTACTTCCGACTATTTCTTTAATTTACCTTACAAAACGTTACATTTAGATTTTATTACAATTGATTACCAAAGTTTATTTAACACATTAAATAAACAAGCAACCTATATTAATTTCCCTATTTATTTTTAATTGCATTTATAAGTTCGTTACTTATCAATCCAGATTAAAATTCCATATATATAACGCTAATTTTATTCCATTTCTATATTTCATCTTTAATTTGTGTTAACTATTTTATTTTCATTATGCTGACATTAAGTCACTTATACTCATTTAATATCCCAATTCATTTATTTGTCTTGGTTTCAATCCTTTATTAAATCAATTGCCACCAATGCATATAATTAACAATTCTATTGATTTTCATTCAAATTCCCAGTTATTATCTTAACTTACATAAGGCAATGTTTAATAACATTTAATTTCTATTGATTAAATATATTGGTAACGAACAATAGTTGTCACCATTATACAATTTATAACATTTGTAAATTTATTCTTTACAAACAATTATTACGACAACTCTCATTAAAATACATTTATTCCATTTTCATTCATTACACATTAATTTATTACCTTTTACATCCCACTATAAATCAGTGCACCCATCAATACTCCACATATTATAATTCCTTACACAATACTGATCCTATTCAATACTCCACATATTTAATTACCCTTACTATTTAATTACCTTACACAAACCTGCGTCAAAATGTCCGAGATTCAAATACGATTCCAAGGGAGAAAACTACGTCCAAAACCGATCTCGTACGTAAAAGTTATGGTTGTTAGAACGAGTTTGAAATTTGAAATAAATAAAATAAAATAAAATAATATGCTCAATACCACGTCACTCTCTCTCCACGTGCCTTTATACGTCGTTCAAGTCAGAAACCCTATCTTTCAATACACGCAAACAGGAACGAGCCGCCGCTATTCCCATCCAAACGCCGCCCAAACTTCGACCCATCGGCACGATCTGAAGCCTGCGCCACCTCCCCCGGACCAAGCCGCCTCTACTGATGGTTGCGCGACCCCCACGACCCCCTATTTTGCAGCCGTCGCCGCTACCCATTATGGCCAATCATGGCGAAACCAGCGACAATTGACACGACTTGACCGTATGGATCTCCTCCCCTCAGCACCCTCTTCGATTTCATGCCTTCTGATCATCGTAACATCGTGAATCCACCGTTGGATCTAAACGCTAGCCCATAGACGGCTGAGGTTCAACTCGAAATTCTAGGCAAACGATGAATCGGATTGAAAAACGAATTCCACCAGAAAATTACGCTCATTGAGAGCTTCAATACATATTTTTTTCAGATTTTTCCGGGGACTTTGAATTTTATGCTTTGGATTTGACTTGCAATTGGATCTGGAAATATAGAATTTTGTTTTCCATTGAGGAAGAGGAGGAATAGAATGAATTTACGTACAGACGAATGAGAATTAGGGAGCTAGGGTTTATAGCGGGATATTTATAGGCAAACTGGAATAGAATAGATGGATCGGGTTGAATATGCGCTAACGACAAAGTGGCCCAAAAAGCCCGTTTCGACTTCGGAATGAAATTGGGTCAACCCATATATTAAAATAGATGTTTTTAAATATTTTTAACTCAATGGAAAAGGTTTCAGATTCAAATTGCATCGTATTAAGAACTTATGCTAAAATCAATAATTTCAAATTGATTTAATCGATTTCAAGGAGTTTCGCGTCCATAGATCAAACGACAAGTCCGATCGCTACGAAACTTGAAATCCTATAATAATTCACCGTTACGGATTCGATGAAACTTGTTTCTTCAAAATCCGAGTCAGTGGCCAAAATGGCTATTTTTATATTAATTAAATAAATTAAAATTAATTAATTAAATCAACTTTCAAGTTCCAATTATAAAATTGACAATTTTATCACCTTTATATTTCTTAATCATTCATCCAAATTTTAAACAAATTTATATGTCAATTTGAAGTTGACAAATTTATAAATTTCCGTACTAACCTTAATTTATTGAATTCAGGATTTAAAAGAAAATTCCCAATAATCCCATATAATTATATAAATTAATAATTACTCCATTCATTATTGTCACGGATGAAATTAACGTTGGATCGTTATTTATTACATTATTATCCTCAAATTTCATCTTAATTTCAATAACGTGATATTTAAACTTTTAATTTCATTTATTTTGCAATAACTTCAATTATTGAATTTTACACTTCAATTACATTAATAAATCTCGCTTTCTATACTTTATATTAACCAATAGACATATTATAGATAGATTAAGCATTGGATTCAAAACTATTACACAAATTTCCTCATATACCATCTTCTTTTCAATTTACATTAAATTTAATTCCAATTCTACTTATTTCAATAATTCCAATTATTATATTTTAAATTCCAATAAATCCATAAATCCTACCTTCCGTTCCTTTAATTCAACTAATTATCATATTACGTTACTTCCGACTATTTCTTTAATTTACCTTACAAAACGTTACATTTAGATTTTATTACAATTGATTGCCAAAGTTTATTTAACACATTAAATAAACAAGCAACCTATATTAATTTCCCTATTTATTTTTAATTGCATCTATAAGTTCGTTACTTATCAATCCAAATTAAAATTCCATATATATAACGCTAATTTTATTCCATTTCTATATTTCATCTTTATTTTGTGTTAACTATTTTATTTTCATTATGCTGACATTAAGTCACTTATACTCATTTAATATCCCAATTCATTTATTTGTCTTGGTTTCAATCCTTTATTAAATCAATTGCCACCAATGCATATAATTAACATTTCTATTGATTTTCATTCAAATTCCCAGTTATTATCTTAACTTACATAAGGCAATGTTTAATAACATTTAATTTCTATTGATTAAATATATTGGTAACGAACAATAGTTGTCACCATTATACAATTTATAACATTTGTAAATTTATTCTTTACAAACAATTATTACGACAACTCTCATTAAAATACATTTATTCCATTTTCATTCATTACACATTAATTTATTACCTTTTACATCCCACTATAAATCAGTGCACCCATCAATACTCCACATATTATAATTCCTTACACAATACTGATCCTATTTAACTACCCTTACTATCTCTTTTTTACAATAATTAAATGTTTACATTTGTTACTTATATTTAATTCTTATAACCAAGCATAGCATGTTCAAATACAATGAATTGGAGTTCTATTAAGATTGTTGACAATTAACTTGTCTTAACATTGTTTCATTTTAATTTAGTTATTATTCCATTATTAAATTACAAATTTTTATACTTTCAATATTAACTCATAAAATATTATTAAATTAACAAATTTTTAAACATTGAAAATTTATGGGTCGTTGCACTCTCCCCCACTCAAACTTTTCGTCCCCGAAAAGGAAAAAGGAGGGAAAAGAATGAATTAAGTAATCAATATCTTATTCGAAATATTAGATTTATACACAAATAAATTTACAAAATTTAATAATAAAATATCAATTTATAACTATTAAATCCCTTTATACTCAAATTAATAAATTTTGGAAAACATTTTCAAAATATTTTCTAATTCCAAAATATTACGTAAAATTTCGACCGAGTCTCCTTTGTACAGAGAGGCTCGGGAGAAAATATAATATCAAATATAAGAAAATATCACATATATTTTTCAAAATAATATTTCCCAACACGGGAAAAATAATATAATAGCGCTATAACCGTAATCCGAAAACGTACCTATTTGTCGGGCAATTTACGTTTATTTTATGGAACCAAAAGCAGTAGCAATTGCTTCCATAACCTGCATTTCACTTATATAATCTAAAAAGGGTTAACAATTATATAAAATGAAATATTTAAGATTGTTTCAACCACAACAACAATCAATACAACAACAATCAATTCCAACAAGGCATACAACCATCATACAAAATCAACACAATTCAATCATTCATTCATATCAAACAAAACAAGTAGTTGTTCGGGTTTGAACTTTAAATTGTACGGAATGAAAAAATAAACTACTAAGTGTACCCTTCACTCAACAATCTTAGGCGAAACTAAATAGATTATTCATATGTCCCAACAATTTTAAAATATCCTTACCCAACAACCATAGGCCAAAACAAACAACACTTCCAAACAAGAAATCAAATTACATTTTCCAATTTCATAACATTTATTGTTTGATTTCCTTTATATAATGATTTATTCCCTTTTTTTCCTTTATCTTCATTTATTTGCAATATTCATCTTTCTGCTTATTTTATTAATAAATAGCTTCAATCATTTACTTAAGTTTATTAACTTTCATATATACTTCTTAATTTTATTTATTTACTTTCACTTATTACTAAATTCCATTTATAATACTTACCTTTCTATTTTAATTAATAGCCTTTATTTTCATACTTAAGTTAATAACAACTCTAACACCAAATTCTTATTTGTTAAGGAATTTCATTGAATACTTTCATTATTTCAGATTTACTTGTATAATATTCTATTACAATTTCTTATTAAACATTTCAACTTTTCATATCTTTTGGTAAGTTATATATATGCGTTTAAGAATGTAATTGAAAATCATACAAGTTTATCTTATTTCTTTTAAAATTTATTAAATGTTCACTAATTATTCTTTGTTTCATAGGTCACAGTTTCAAATTACCTTTAATTTCATTCATAACCTAGCATTAAATTCCATATTTTACTTAAAGACTCTAATTATTAATCGGTTACATTCCATTTCACTACAATAACGGAAACTATTAACAAATCGGAAACATAAGAATTAAATACCGGGTTAATTTCAAATCATTTTAAACTAATAGATAAATGTATATACTTACACTTTATATATCCAATTATATTTAAAATAATTTAAAATTTTATATTTGGTTATCACAATAAATCCGTAGTAAAACTACTACCATGGTCTTCCCACTTCGAAACTCGAAAATAAATGCCGATGATGCGTGCACTCATCACCGAAATTATTTTCCAGCGACAGAGTGGAAAGTACAGAACTTATTTTTTTTCTCCAAAATTTCTTTAAAACAATTCTTTAAAATTATATTGAAATATTTATATCATAAAATACTTCTAAAATAATGTTATTACTATATTCCAAAATCATTCAAAAGAAATTTTCAAAACCCCGGAACTTAAGTTCTAAATTTCCAATTTTCATTTATTTTATTTTCAATCTTATTTCAAATATTATCTATAAATTTCATTACCTAACAACAAATCTACTGTAACCATCTATATATCATTTATAAAAATTTATTTTATATATATATATATATAATAGGCAAAATTATTTCATTCACCTATATTAAAAACAAATATTATGTCAGACTGTCCTATTAAGTGTTTAGAAACCCCTATTGATGTCATAGCGTCTCATGCATCAACCAGAATTTATAAATACAAAACGGAACAGATTAACACAATATTAAAACTTTTTTATAATACTAACAAATACGCGCTCTCATATATACACTCAGCGACTCCCATAGGGTATTACAACCCTATTAATAAAGAGTCAAACCCCACAAAGTTAAGGTTTATCGCTAAACCAAAGCTCTGATACCAGATTGTAACGTCCCGCCTTTTCGCACACTTTAAATCAACACACATGCCAATTCAAACCATACGAAAGGACGGATTGTTATGGGATAAATAGGAAAAACAAGAAAGAAATAAAACAAACAGAATCGCACAGCGGAAGGATAAAATATAATAATCAAATATACAGTTCATGAAGCTGTTTTTCAAAATATTTAATTATACCTACAATATATATCAGAGTTATACATACCATAGAATATCAATAATGCAGAGGAATACAATAGTAGTGGAACCATATAATATATAATAATAATAATAATGAAATCTTCGTCTTCATCCTTCAGAAATAAAGTCTTCGATCCTGAAATGCTCGGACTAACCCAAGCGAATTGAAAAGACAAAACACTCGAGTCAGAACTAAAAGATCATATTTAAGTTAAATCAACAGAAATAAATATGAGTGCAGTAACTCAAGAGATGCTCGAGATTTACATCTCTTAAGGATCTGTTAAACTATTTACTATGCAGTATATTTCGCTATTATAATAGTGTCTAATTGTAAAATAAACTTACTTTTAAATAGCGTTAAGGGGTTACCCATATAGCCCTTAACACAAAATATATTCCCATAGCCTATACAGTACCGTAATCTCCCCCGTACTGGGCGTCGTCAGAGGGCACTCCATAGGTATAATACAAATCAAAATCGTATAAGGCGTGCTAGGGTAGGTGACACGGCACAACTAGGCAATGCCAAGGTAGATATACCAATTACGCTTCCGGGTCGGTGGTAACGCATAGCCGCAGCTACCGCCCACCTCGAGCCACACCCCCAAATCAAAGAAATCAATAGTGGCCACCGAATAAATATAAAAGTCAGAGTAGAATATCGCACGGATGTGTCCGATAAAAGGTGCTACCTTCTTAACCCTTCGATCGCTCCTGTTTTAGCCACCTTATGCCAACTCATGGGAGTTGGGTCCACGTATTTACCTCACAGGAAACGCCGCCACCATCCTACCTCATTCTGGAATCACCACCGCGTACACGGTTATTAAAGTGGTTTTCGGAGTTGGCAAAGAGTATGACAACTTCCGATCCCGGTCTCTTCAACAACCAAACGTTATTATAACAACGCGGTCTTTACAAAATAATTTATACTTTAAAACCAGAATATAATATCTGTTTCAAAACCATATAAATACGATATCATTTATATTTTTTTAAAACCCCAAATCAATATGATATCATTTTTATTTTATAAATATCCCTTTTTCCAAAATCATAATATTTCAAATATATATTTCTTAAACCCCATAGCTTTGAAACAATATTTCTAATACTTAAATGGTTTAAGTATTAAACCGCTTTACATAACAAAATCGCTTTTTAGACTTTACAAATAAATTCAAAATATAGGTTTAAATTCCCAAATGAACCATTTCAATTTTGCATATATTTCAAAGCTTTAAATATTCTACAATTTCAAAACAAATTCTTTGATAATTTCATATATATCAATTCCATTACTATTATCTAGATTTGAAATGTTTACTTAATAACCCAATATCACTTAAGTAAAACCTTTAACTTCAAACAATTGGATATTCTTTAAATTTTATTAACTTGATATATTCATATAAATCTACTCGATATTTATTTAAACCGCTTTAACCCAAAATCAAGTTATAAAATCATACCCTTTTAAAAATCTCAATTTTTATTTAAGTTTCACATCCCTTTTATTCAAGTCAAATTCTTAAATCCTTCAATTCAAACAAATTTCATAATTATCTCCCAGCTTAATTTTTATTTAAGTCATCAAAACTTTATATATACAATATCTTAAAAAGGTACTTACCCATATAATAATAAAACAATCAAACTCCGTTATTCAACTTATTTTTATTAAAACAATTTATACATAGCTTAAATTCAAGAATTTAACTATATATATAAAATAATATTTATATAATATCAAAAAAATTAATATTTATTAAACCGTATATTTCTTTCCAAACCATAGAAAATCACTTTAAATTATTTTTATATATATAGACCGCGGTGCCTCTGTATAATTTTCTATCCTATGGTCAAGTGATACGGATATTTATCATTTCAATCCGTAATTTAAAAATAAAAATTTACGGTTATATCATTTCAAACCGCAATCCCAAATGAAATGAAACGCACAATAACTTGTAGTTTATATAATATAAAATATAGCATCCATTCATCTAAATATCAATCATCAACCATTTATTACAATCATCATCCAATTTAAACAAAACATCAATATAGAGCATATAAAATATAACAGGTATCAACGAACAGTTTATATTCAATAATGAATTAAATAACTGTTTAACTGGCAGTTTATATGCAATGAATAATTAATTAAACAATTTAACTGGCAGTTTAAATGCAATGAATAAATTAATAGCAATTAAATTTAAATAAATGAAATTAACTGAGATGATGATAAAAATATGCCAAACAACCATAAATAAATTTTTAAATCACATCATATATCAATTTAACAAACATAAGAAATTTTAGAAGTTGTGAGTGGGTTAAAACACTCACCTTTTGAATTTAAATTGAATCCAAATCCAATTTAAACCCAAAATTTGAATAGACTCCAAATTCGTCCAAACCTACGTCAAAATTTTCGAGATTCAAATACGATTCCAATAGAGAAAACTACGTCCAAAACCGATCTCGTACGTAAAAGTTATGGTTGTTAGAACGAGTTTGAAATTTGAAATAAATAAAATAAAATAAAATAATATGCTCAATACCACGTCACTCTCTCTCCACGTGCCTCTATACGTCATTCAAGTCAAAAACCCTATCTTTCAATACACGCAAACAGGAACGAGCCGCCGCTATTCCCATCCAAACGCCGCCCAAACTTCGACCCATCGGCACGATCTGAAGCCTGCGCCACCTCCCACTGACCAAGCCGCCTCTACTGATGGTTGCGCGACCCCCACGGCCCCCTATTTTGCAGCCATCGCCGCTCCCCTTTATGGCCAATCACGGCGAAACCAGCGACAATTGACACGACTTGACCGTATGGATCTCCTCCTCTCAGCACCCTCTTCGATTTCATGCCTTTCGATTGTCGTAACATCGCGAATCCACCGTTAGATCTAAACCCTAGACCATGGACGGCTGAGGTTCAACTCAAAATTCTAGTAAAACGATGAATCGGATTGGAAAATGAATTCCACCAAAACATTACGCTTATTGAGAACTTCAATATATATTTTTTTAGATTTTTCTAAGGACTTTGAATTTTATGCTTTGGATTTGACTTGCAATTGGATCTGGAAATATAGAATTTTGTTTTCCATTGAGGAAGAGGAGGAATAGAATGAATTTACATACAGACAAATGAGAATTAGGGAGACTAGTGTTTATAGTAGGATATTTATAGGCAAACCGGAATAGAATAGATGGATCGGGTTGAATACGCGCTAACGACAAAGTGGCCCAAAAAGCCCGTTTCAACTCCGGAATGAAATTGGGTCAACCCATATATCAAAATAGGTGTTTTTAAATATTTTAAACTCAATGGAAAAGGTTTCATGTTCAAATTGCATCGTATGAAGAAGTTGTGCTAAAATCAATAATTTCAAATTGATTTCAATTGATTTCAATTAAATCGATTTTAAGGCGTTTCGCGTCCGTACGATCAATCGACAAGTCCGGTCGCTACGAAACTTGAAATCCTATAATAATTCACCGTTACGGATTCGATGAAACTGGTTTCGTCGGAATCCGAGTCAGTGGCCAAAATGACTATTTTTACATTAATTAAATTAATTAAAATTAATTAATTAAATCAACTTTCAAGTTCCAATTATAAAATTGACAATTTTATCACCTTTATATTTGTTAATCATTTACCCAAATTTTAAACAAATTTATATGTCAATTTAAAGTTGACAAATTTATAAATTTCCGTACTAACCTTAATTTATTGAATTCGGGATTTAAAAGAAAATTCCCAATAATCCCATATAATTATATAAATTAATAATTACTCCATTCATTATTGTCACGGATGAAATTAACCTTGGATCATTCTTTATTACATCATTATCCTCAAATTTCATCTTAATTTCAATAACGTGATATTTAAACTTTTAATTTCATTTATTTTGCAATAACTTCAATTATTGAATTTTATGCTTCAATTACATTAATAAATCTCGCTACTTTATATTAACCAATAGTCATATTAAAGATGGATTAAGCATTGGATTCAAAACTATTACATAAATTTCCTCATATACCATCTTCTTTTCAATTTACATAAAATTTAATTCCAATTCTACTTATTTCAATAAATCCAATTGTTATATTTTAAATTCCAATAAATCCATAAATCCTGCCTTCCATTCCTTTAATTCAACTAATGATCATATTATGAATAAAATTTACGTTACTTCCAACTATTTCTTTAATTTACCTTACAAAACGTTACATTTAGATTTTATTACAATTGATTGCCAAAGTTTATTTAACACATTAAATAAAAAGCAACCTATATTAATTTCCCTATTTATTTTTAATTGCATTTATAAGTTCGTTACTTATCAATCCAGATTAAAATTCCATATATATATAACGCTAATTTTATTCCATTTCTATATTTCATCTTTAATTTGTGTGAACTATTTTGTTTTCTTATGCTGACATTAAGTCACTTATACTCATTTAATATCCCAATTCATTTATTTGTCTTGGTTTCAATCCTTTATTAAATCAATTTCCACCAATGCATATAATTAACATTTCTATTGATTTACATTCAAAATTCCCAGTTATTATCTTAACTTACATAAGGCAATGTTTAATTACATTTAATCGCTATTGATTAAATATATTGGTAACGAACAATAGTTGTCACCATTATACAATTTATAACATTTGTAAATTTATTCTTTACAAACAATTATTATTAAAATACATTTATTCCATTTTCATCCATTACACATTAATTTATTACCTTTTACATCCCACTATAAATCAGTGCACCCATTAATACCCCACATATTATAATTCCTTACACAATACTGATCCTATTTAATTACCCTTACTATCTCTTTTGTACAATAATTAAATGTTTACATTTGTTACTTATATTTAATTTTTGTAACCAAGCATAGCATGTTCAAATACAATGAATTGGAGTTTCATTAATATTGTTGATAATTAACTTGTATTAACATTGTTTCATTTTAATTTAGTTATTATTCCATTATTAAATTACAAATTTTTATACTTTCAATATTAACTCATAAAATATTATTAAATTAACAAATTTTTAAACATCGAAAATTTATGGATCGTTACATAACTATAAAGAATATACATTGCAGGCATTAGACATGATAATGAGGAAAATCAAATTACTTCTGATGGATTCTTCTTTGGAGGGATAATACACAAATGAAGATGCTTCAAAGTTGATTGATCTTACTTCAAATGCCTATAATTTGAAACAAAGAGGTTGCCACAATTTTAAATTTCTCTTATCCATTATGGCTTCTCTTCAAAATATTAGAACTTGTTTAATAAAATATTTTGTTCTAATAAATTGAATTGAACTAATAAATTCCTTTTTAGATAATATATTAAAACTGAATAAAATATTTTAATAAATATGAGATACTTTTATGGTGTTGGCATGTATATTGTAATTGAATTAATAAATTCCTTTTAATAAATTCCACAATTGCAGTCAAAAGATCTTCTAATTTTATCGTTAACAATTGTAATTGATGGAATAACCAGTGAATACAATTAAGGTATCACTATTGATTTTAGATTAAGAGATTCTCTTAAAATATATATGCCAAAAACATAAACATCTGAACAAGCTAGTTGGATAGTTAATTGTTAGTATTAATGGGCAGTTTTTTTGTTTGTTTATTTAGTCTACAGATATACTCAGTTCTGTTAAATGAATGATGAAAAATGCCAGTAAAAGGATCCACAAGTTTGTAAGTGTGATCGTTAAGTAAGTTTGTGTCATCATTCTCAAACCCATAATTTGGTTTCTGTGCAATTTGTTTGTAGAAGACAAGTTATAGTGTTGACATGTATATACGTTGATCACTGATCAAATAGTACATAACATGGATACAACATTATTATTTATAGTATCATGCATTCTGCTTCGTAGCTAGTTAAAATACATACTACAGGAATGAAGAACTTGATAGTAGAACATTCCAATGGATAAATTTAAAGCTTGCATAAAGATTATTAATGGAATATTTCCTAGTTGAATAAAGTAGAACTCATGGTTCATATAATCAAATACAAAGTGCAGTATCTGTAATCATACAAATGAGTAGCTTTTAAATATGCAATGTTGAATAATGGTTAACTTCCTGTGTCCTATTTTTGATTGCAGGGTTGGAGTACTCTTATTGATGAATCGATGCTTGATTGCGAAGTTAAAGGCAAGTCTCTTTTACAATTTATAATTTATTGCTTATTACTATTGCTGAAAGGTTTATTATGGTTTTCTTAGGTTCTGAACAACGTATTATTCAATGAATTTATTTCCAATGGCTAGTCCAAAGACCGGGAATAAATCAACTGTCTTGATTTTCATATATTCGTCATTTAATAGGAATACGTTTTACTAACGGTCTTATGTGGTGCTAACTCCTTTGCAGAAACATGGCAGAATATGACCAAAACATAGGGTGTCATAGAAGCAACCAGGCTATACACAGTTTGTAAAAGGTACCACTGTATGCATATAATAATATTGTGTTGATTTATTTATACTTCACTTTACGCCTTCCATTGTTGCTACACATTAGATTCATGCATCAATTGTTTTATACTTACATGCTTTAGAGAAGCATTAATTTTTTCATTAATCATACTTAAAACTAAACTGTGGATATAAGTTCCTTACTATTATCCCACGACTGACCAAACAGTTTTATTTATATTTTAACTCAGGCTTTTCATTTTTGTTGCGTATCTGTTTCATGCATTAACTATTCTATTAATTATACTTATATGCTTTAAATAAACTTTTAAAATTTTGACTAATTTCACATGAAGATAAACTATAGGTGGTATAAGTTCCTTGCTATTTTCTCAGGATTTCCAGGGTCAATAAAGAAAAGTTTCAAGCTCATCTTGCACATATTTATTTTATAAAGCTTAAAATAACTTGAGAACTAGCTATTTAATGTTTCTGTCTTTTAATCCTAATCAGTATGTATAATAAAGAAATTTTCCTTTACAGGTGGATGGATATAATTGATGGAAAAAACAGTAACATAACGCAGCACGTTATGGATTCGAAGTTACTTTTGATGTCATAACTACATTTTGGTTTGTATGCTTGTACATATTACTACTTTTGGTCACTAGTTGCTGCTTGTTCTACATTGAAATATTATGAACTTATTATCTATTTTGACATAATAATATTGCTTATGTTTATTATGTAATGTTTCATGTTAATTGTAAGACTTGTGATTAATATAATATATTGATTATGAAATGTGTGATTAATATAATATTTGTTTGTTATGTATAAATTGTGTTATACTAAATTGTGGCTGCATATAGAATTGAAACGTGTTATATATTGGTTAGGAACTGAGCAAATACACAGCTTTTATAAAATGCTATGAAAATATTAAACAGCGTTTTCCAACCGCTATAAAAAAAATTAATAGCATTTTCGAAACAGTAAAGAAACACTATAAAATAGGACCCAAGCATTTCAAAAAACGTTGTAAATAAACATCATAGCAACAAAAAAGACGTCGTAAAAAGAAATCACGGCAATGAAAAAACGTGTAAAAAGTTAACATAGAATATTATAACCGCTATTGAATAATCAACAAAAACGCTGTAAAACGTATTAATGACATCAAAAAAACTATAGAAACATTGATTCTACAGTGTTTTTTGTCTTGCTATGGTATATGTCTGACCTATAATATAAAAACACTGTTAAATGTTTTTATAGCGTTTTTGAAACGCTATAATAGGTACATTTTGTTGTGGTGTTTTCTTTTATACATGTTATTATTTAAGTAATGAAATAAATACATTAAATATATATAAGTAGAAAATCTTTAAGAGAAGTATTTTATCGATTGCAGTTACAAATGCATTCGTAACAATGAGTATTGAGTCGATAATTATTTTATATTGTTGTTATATTGATAATTTGGGGCACTAAGGGGTTACGTATTTGTGGTTGTTTGTAACAATCATAGGACGGCGTGATGAGAGTCTTTAACAGGTTAATATAACTAAGTTAAAATAGAAGATGCTAGGGTAATGTAGTATAGCAGTGTGTAGACTTGAGGTGCTAACGATGTTAAATTACTAGATTGTACTTTAATCATGGTTAAGCACACGACATAGCAACCATATAATGACATGGTTAGGTGTGCATTTAATTGCTTGAAGTGAAACATGGCATAAGGAAGGGTTGACTTATTTGTTATAGAAGGTGAATATCACCGTAACTGGTAGTCAAATTAAAATTAAAATCTTTTGGCCAAAGTGAATGAGTTAGTCGGTAAGTGTTCTCAGATTGAACCAAGAACTTTAAAGTGGTCTACATAATTAAATATGGATATTTATGGAGTTTTTTGACCTTATACCGAGCTTTACATATTTAAGTGATACAGTGATAATGAAAATAATATATATACAAACCGTCATTACTATGTGAGCTTATTGTAGATTAGAAATTAGATTTCATATAAATGATCTAAAACATTGAACTTGTTGCTAGTACCATGATTCAAGAAAGTCTGTATAGGCTTCAGTACTCAAATTGTTTAGATATTAACTTTCAATATTGATTAAGAACCAAGTTCACACCAGAGTGTGAACACAACCATGTTTTTAGTTATTTCCGCACTCGACCAATTGTAAAACTAATTTATAAATGTTATAAATTAATAAAAAAATCGAATTAATATTTTATGGCATTTTTGCTATTTATTTGAAGCTTAAAATCAATTAGAACGATATGTAAACGTTGTATGTCGGTTCGGTTAGACAAGAAGCTAGAATTGAATGATTAAAGTAACGATTCAAATAGGATTCAAAGGTGTTTTTGACCATGCTTGGTGAATTCAATGGTAGTTCATATTTTTTTGAATGGGGAAAACAAACTTAGTCTTCGAGGATTAGAGAAAAAGCGAGATAAGCATCGCCTTGGTCATAAATAGGATAGCCTCCTTTCATTACACTTTTCTGGTAGATCACCTGCCCCAATTACCTCACTGGTGAAGTCAACGTGTTATATTGCAGACTGAGATCAAGAAGGAGAACATAAGGTTCAAGGAGTAAATTACAAGTAAACAACATGTTCGACTATCAGCTTGATTGCATTGATGAAGGTATTAATTTCTAAATCTATATTCAATTTATATATATATATATATATATGCAAATATCCATGTAATTCACTTGTTTCCTTCGTCAATTGTTTACAGACATGGCAAATTTTATATTTTGAATATTATTTGAACAATCAATTATTAAATAAAGGTTTTCAATTATATATATAATATTTATTTGTAATGCATTATTTTAATAATAAAATTTTGATTTGATATACATAGGTACACATGTATGTACGTATGTACGTATGTTTGTACATAAATAATGATGTAATACCCATTAAACTAATAATTAGTTAATTAAAGAATTAACTAGAAAATAAAGATTTAAGTGGTTAAATTATGAGATTAACAAATATAATGTGATACTCAACTAGATGTACATTTATTTATCGATATTATAATTTAACAAAGCTTAACAAAGAATTAAACAGGAGAGAGGTCATGGGCCGGCACCTACAATTCATAGGAATAAGGCTTCCTCTATTCATTTCATTCTCTTTTCAAATTAAAAAGGATTTTTTTTTATTATGGTCACTCTTGAAAATTTATTACGCAAATCGGCCAGTTACAAAACTAATTAGAAATATATATCACCATTGGCCAACTAAGTTCCACGCTGGCCAAAAGTGTAAAGACGACATTTGGAATGCCCCTTGTATTTTCTATATATTAAAACATAATCGTTTTGAGATATCGCATGTTGGCTTTTTTTGAAAAGGCGCCAATTATATTTTAAAATAATTTGTTTGGTACAAGGAATTAGGCGCTATTTGAAATGTCTCCTACTGGCATTTTTGAAATAGTGCCTAAATTTTGGATCTTGTAATAGCAGCAGCACTCGCTTCTCTCTCCTTGCTCTAATTTTTCCAAACTTCTATCACGAAAATCCAATACCCTCCCTCTTATCTTCTAAAGAAATCTCTTACCGTTTGCATAAAAAACAATCAAAAATTGTGTTGAATAGATCTAGTTCAAGAATAAATACATCTTCTTGTTTCGGATCAATTATGGTTTGATTTTATAAACACAATTTTTTTTGTTAGATTTTTTTGGTAATTGTAAATGAAAATTGTGTAATGTTGTTTTCATGTAATGTTGTTTTCATTGTTATCGTAGAATGACTCCTAATTTTGATCCAAATATTTGCTATTTTGATGGTGAATTGGTTATTGATGATCAAATGTGTGGGAAGTATGTTGGTAATGCTTATAAACAGGCAAAATTTCATAAAGGCTCCAACTTATAAAAATTGAAAGAATCGATTTACAAAGCAATGAAGATAAAATGAAGGAGTTGATATTGATCTAGTTTGCTATTGGCCTACCGATTCCGGATCTAAAGCAATAAAAATTATTGATGCTGGCGACACTGAATTAATGTTTTTTACTATATCTAAATCCACAGAATTGTTTGTTACGAAAACTAGAAGGTTGGCAGTAGAACAACATGTACTATCATCTATAGTTAACTATGGTATTGAAGATTACTTTAAAATATTGGAGACCATAGACATTGCTCAAGGAAATATGACCCCTAATTACAGTAATCCGCCTATGATATAGCAAACCATGGAAAGTAACAAATTTTCTTTGGATATCCTCCTTTCATGAACTATCAGCAAAGTGTATAATTTAGCTATCCATATCCGACCTAGGATAGTTTAGCATGTATGAGTCGAACATAACACATATTTGCTAATCTTCTTATATCATATTATATTCATTGTACTAGAGTTGACACAAAGTTTTAATTTTAATTGTAGCATTATTCCATAGCAACATGCAACGTAATATAGTGTTGGACCATCGAATAGTCGTAGGTCTTGTCCAATGCAGCCCACATCCTTCCAATGATACCATATGAGTTAAAAGTACACTTTGTTTGTAATGCTAATAAATTATGTTGCATTATGTAACTGTATTAAAAATGTTGTATGTTCATATTGCAGTTTTCCGGCACATGATATTGCTACACAGTCGAACATTTAACCAATAACTGACTTAGGGGTTCCAAATATATCTAATGACGATATGAATATAGATGCTGATGTAGATGTATATGATGATCATGCTCTTAATAGCATGACTATTGCAACTAGTCCGGAGAATGATATGACATGGATCAATAAGATGCAAGTCAACAATGAACAACTAAACTATAATTTTGGAGTAGAACACAATGCTCATGGAAATAGTGATGAACCATACATGGACATACCTTTGGATGATGATCTATGCAATGCAAAAGTGATGGCTAGATTTGCCATTGCAAATTTGCAATTCAACGAAGAATTATTCTCATCCTGTAGTGTTCAAAATAGGTTCAAAGTTAGTATGGTATTTGAGTGCAAGCAAAATTTCTGCAACAACTAAGTGAGTGGCCTATTCTACATGCAGTTTCTTTTAAGCCAATCAAGTCAAACAAAAAAAAACACAGCCATTTGCAATGTCGATTCAAATTATCCATGAAGAATACATGCTATAGTTTCTAAAAGAATTCAATCAGGATGGTGGGTTATTAAAATGTTATAGTTGTGTTAACTCAACAGTTAACTCTAATCACAAGCAATAAACAATTTTTTTTGGTTTCAAAGATCATTCCATTTATGAAAAACAATTTGAATATAGCGGCTGGAAGGTACAGGTGTTAATATAAGAATAATTGTTTATTAAAGTTGGTTATATGAAAGCATGGAGGGAACAGTAAGGTAATTGAACTGATTTATGGTGATTGGGAAAAATCCAATACCAGTCTACGATAATATTTTACCGAAATTGCTAGAACGAACGCAGGTAGCATTGGACATGTAACAACCAATGAGTATAGAATTTTTGATTTAGCTTTTAGGCTTTCTATTAAAAGTTTTGTACATTGTCGGCCTTTACTTTGCATTGATGGCACACATTTGTACGGAAAATACAAAACTATCTTATTTGTTGCAACTACGGAAGATGTGAATGACTAGCATTACGTTTTGGCTTATGCAATTGTTGAGTCGGGATCATGTGATGGTTAGGGTTGGTTTTTTGTTTGCGTGCGAAGGTTTATTCATAATGTTAACAATCCACGTATTATTTTCATTTTTGATAGAATGAAAGGAATACCAATGGCATTGGAAAGCGATTGGGAATTATCTCATAAGCATTTATTTTGTGCTAGGCATTTAAAAAAAACTTTACAATCCGTAGGCTTTAGAGACAAATGATTGACGGGCTTATTTTATACTACAGCAGGTAAAGTCAAGTATATAAACATATATGAGGGAAATTAAAACCACTAATATTAGAGTACACAACTGGATAGCAAGACGTTTGGGTGGGAAATACGAAAAGTGGGCATTATGTAAGGATGACGGCGGTCGATTTCGTGTTATGACTACTAATGCATCAGAAAGTTTTAACAATGTGCTTAGAGATGCACGATCGTTACCTATTAAAGTTTTGGTTTCCCATACCTTCTTTCGACCAGTGGGTTATTTTTATCAAAGAAGAGAGGCTGCTAAAACTTTAACAACTCGTTTAACTCCAAAATGACAAGAAAAGATATTTAAGAGAGTAAGTGAAGAAAGATGTTCAAGGCTTGTTCAATTCAGTCAAAACGAATGGAAAGTAATTAACTACTTTGGTGATGAATTTAAAGTAATATTGGTGGTAATACTTATTCTTGTACATGCAGCATTCCATTACTACAACAGTTTCCATATGCGCATAATATGGCTACTTGTTCGTCGATTGTAAATGGTGCAAATAGAGCTCATCATGACTTTGTATCACCTTTATTCTCAATTTAGAACTACTTGGCGGTATCACTACACCATATTAGCAGTTTTGCAACCTCCAAATGTGGAAGATTCACAACGGCTCTGAGCCGTTGCAAAATTATTAGCAACGGCTACCAGCCGTTCTAATTTTGCAACGGCTCAAAACCGTTACCAAGTTTCCCTATTTTTTTATGACTTGCATACGTTCCTCGTTCCCAAACTAATACGTTCCTATCACAATTAACTTTTCCAAAAAAATACTGCTTGCCCTAATCCAATTTCTTATTCTTAAACCAGATCTAGTTTCATCTAAACAATCGATCCAGATCCTTGAGCAAATTCTGGCATCTGGTTTCTCAATCGGTCCAGTTCAAGAAGAATCGGCTTATCCTTGTGTTTGTAAACTCATATTATCAAAGCAGTTCCTAAATCGGCTCCTCTTGTAATATCGAAATTTGCAATCGATCCAGTGAAGGTATACAATAGGATTCGTTTTTTATTTTTATTCGTTAGAAATGGCATACAATAGGATTCGATTGTTTTGTTGTATATTTGTAAATAATCTTTTTGTGTGATGAGGAAGAAGAAAGAAAACTGGTTTGAAATCTTTTTGTGTAAACCAACTACAAGGGATTTGGCCTTACCTTTTGTTGCTGCAAAACTTTTACCTCTAAATGCTAGAAAAAAACAACATACGGTAGCACTAATTAAAAAATGGTAGTTGCTTGATGTTGAAGTTATGCAATGTTAATCTTTTATATCCAGATGCATCCTACAGAATTCAACATATCAATGATCCATTCAGAACATGTTTTACATATATTTTGACCACTAAGCAAATTTATAGTGGCATTTATGATCCCAGAACCATTCAAAAGTGTGCATGGATCAAAGTTAGTAGCACAAGGAAATATGTTAGAAAGCAAGTCACGCTAGATGTCAATCAACCTTCTATTGATAATGTGTCTTTTTCAGTCTCTCAGGCTAAAGAGAATATGATTAATGACACATCCTTTGCTAATCCAACTGAAAACGTATTAATTCCCAATTGGACGTAATTTGTAGGAATAGCGCCAACATGTTTGCGACCCTTGAAACCATTAATGAATCTGATAACGGGATGGACTTAGATAACCAACCTGATGTTGTATCATATACTACATTGACAGATAAAAGTAGCTGTTTGGAAAATTCATCAATGATACAAGTAAATCATCAATGCTACAATATTTGCTTTTTACTGCTTCGAGGTCAGTTGAAATAGTGTTCCGAACTGCAGTTGTATATTTTAAGGATAGTACTAAACTTCTAATAATGTAATCCTAGATCCATGATTCTCTAGGCTTACCCATTTCAATCGTGTATGAATGCTCCATATTGCCATATTATGCGGTAGAACTCCAAAGTAATTTCAGAACTTTTGATAAGCTCACGTATAAAAGGATATTTGATATAATATTCCTACTTTTGCTTATAAACATTGGATTTATCTTCTAGAGTAATAGCTAACTTATTGTTATAAAAAATAGTTGTTGGAGAGTTTTGCTTTTGATGTAGTCCATCTATTATCCACCGTAACCAAATAGCTTGACATGTATGAGAGGAAATTGCGATATATTCTGCTTCAATGATGATAACGCATGTAATGATCCAGAATTACGGACGCTTCATATTTAAATATCTAAATTATTGAAATATTTGAGTCGTAGAGTAAATGTTATTAATTGATTTAATAACCTTGTTAACCCCCTTTTAAATTATAACCAATAATGGTAAGTTTGTTTTAGAAAAATATTTGCAAAAATAAATGCTTCGAAAAATGTCGATAATGTGCCCAAAAATCGTTTTATCGATAAACAACATTTTCCAAGTTAAAATTGTTTAAACTTCTTTTACATATACCAAAAACACCAAAAACATAGGAAATCATTACTATGAAACAAATTTATTTTTCCAAAATAAAAGATTGATGATGTCAAGGATGATGTATTATATAGATATTTGTGTGAGAGGGTAAAGTATCTACTATTCCACGTAAACAACTCAGAAGTGTTGGAACTATAATACCAAAGACACAAGTTAAAGCATCTACTATTCCACGTAAACAACTCAGAAGGAGTAAAAAAGACTCAAATAGATTGGAAACAAGGATGGAGAAGGTGGAGGGTTCATTGGAGAATGTGAAGGGGACATTGAACACATTGGTCGACATATTAAAAGGATATGTGAAACAGATGCCAGACATTGCTTCCAACGAAGGAGGAAGTGGTGGGACACATCATGAAAGTGTTGGAAGAACATCGAACAATGACGATGCTGCTAACCCGCTTATTTCGCATGTTTAGGAAAATCAAATATGTGAAGTGTTGAACTTTGATCTAGAAGTCATTGCAACAGGTTTTGTATGCAGAGATTCGACGACATCCATCGTACATGGAAAACCTGTACCTCCTACACATGAGAAGTTGATTGTGGACAATAAACTATTACCAGATGAGACCACAGCAAAACAAAATCATCCTCTTACTATGACCTTTGATGATGTTGGAATCGGTGGTTATGTGTGTCATCCAAAGAGTTCAATTCGATATCTTTAGACGCTGGAGCATGTATATATTATTATTACCCAATAAATTCAATCTGAATGGAAACCTATTTATGTTCTCTGATCTGTTCTTAATATCAAAATCCTCCCATCTCAATATCAAAACTGAAAATTCTACAAAATCGAATAATTCTCTGATATGTTCTTTGTTTCAGGTTGAAGATGCTTTCTCTGTATACCTTTCTGATTTAAAAAAGCTTGATCCGTGAGGTAACACAAAATTTACTTTGCTTCACATTCTCAGATATTTTGTTGCGGTCTTGTTTACTCCTCTTTGTGTTTATACAGACCTCATGATGCATCTATAGTAAAAAAAATATTGATAAAACTAACATAGGTAATATCTTCACAATCCAATTAATTATGAATTTAAGAAACATAGCCAACTGGTAAGAGTATTGTTTAATTTGTATTTATGTATGATGGATTGCCTACGGGGAGCAGAGCTATGTAAGTTTTGATATAAGGTTTAATTTTGATTTTTACAAGTAATTTTTTGCATATTTGTTTGTTTATTTCAGACTGTTTTAAACTCTAAACCTGGCTGTAGATATACATGAAATTGTGGAGAGTAGAGAACTCGAGTCTTCATTATGCTATGTAAACTCTGATATTTGTCCAAAAGCACTAAATTTACCATTTAACTGCAAATGAGTAATCATCACATTGCTTTAATATGATATGTTTTAGGGTTTTCAACTCAAGTTGTACACTTGTTGTTGGTAAAATAACAAGATAATCTTAAAACTGTGAAATAAACAAGTTCTTATTATTTATTACTGGCAAATGCTTAACATTGAACATTTTGAACAAGCATATATAAGGCTATTACGTACAGACAATACAAATGTTTCAAATTAAAACAATTGAAACGCAAAAAGTAAAGCAATAACATATATACTAGAATAACAGTTGAATCTTATTCTTCCAGTTAAGAGGTTATGTTGATTTCCTTTATTATGTCATTTGCACTATTCTTTCGCTCATTTAAAGACTGCATTATTCTTCACCATTAAAAAATTTTGAACTGCATTGCACACTGCATTTCTCAGTTTGCATTTTTCATCACTCTTTGTAATCTCAGTTCTTTGCTGCATTTGTTTATAACTTGTGCATTTCCATAACACTATAAAAAAAATATTTGCACATTGCATTTACATCACACATTTACATCACGGTTTTCTTTCATATTGCACTATTTTTTGTTCACATTACTATTGAAAATAGGTTGTAGAATTAATAAAACCAGTGTTAGACTGTGGGCTGGATTGGTTATTAATTTGGGAATTTAGTTGTGGTTTCTGGAAATCTATTGGGCCAAGAAAACCCAAAGTAGATGGATGTAGGAGTTGAGTTGCAATTTGATTTGTTAATTCAGGTTTGGGTTGCTGCTCCGGTCGGTGGTGTTTTGGCGATTGAATTGGTTTGAGGGTTCAGGTTCAAAGAATTAGGGGCTGAGGCGATTGCTTCTCAAGTATGTTCGAAGTTTGGATATTAGAGAATTGTTGGTGGAGAAGCAGGGCAAGAAGTGTGGTTGCGGGAGTGATTGGCAAGGGAGGTTTGTTGTTTGGTCAGTTTAAGACGTAGTTGATGATGATGTTGAGGTTGATGATGTAGAGGAGGGTGTTGGAGGTGGTGCGGATAGGTAGTGGAGTTATGAAATAGTATTGATGAAGTTGGTGTTGGAGCAGCAGTTGATGAGACGGGTTGATGGTTGTAGAAGAAGTGATGTAGTTTGCTCAAGGCAGGGAAGTGGTTTGTGTTGAAGGAAGGTATGTCAGTGGAGTTGATGCTGCTCAATGATGGCAGAGAGGTTTAGGGAGAGGTTTGAAGAGGACCGGTGATGTTAGTGAATGGTTTGATGTGCAATAGTCATGTTATGAAGTATGTTGATAGTATGCAAGGGTGTAAGGGATAGTATGGTAGATATTGACGCAGGTTGTTGTGATGAGATGTTGGTTAGAGAAGGAATTGCAGAGGCAAGGAAGATGTGTAGGCAGCTTGTATGTGTACGTTGTTGTTGTGAGATGTTTTTGTGAATTAAAGGTAGACTACTGAAGTATGTGATGGAAGAAATGAAGTGGTATGCTTGTTTTAATGGTTTTGATCAGTGGTGAGGCAGTGTGAAAGGTTATGCTGATTGAAGTGTGGAATAGAGGAGGATGTGGAGCACCGGTGGTAAGGCAGCAGTTAGGTGGTTGAAGTGGTGGGTTAAAGGGAGGTAGAGCAGTTGTTGGTTACTTCTTTGGGTTATGGTATCAGCATTAATTGTATGTGCATTAACATTAGATTGCACATGCATACATACAGTGGTCGGATGTGTAACTGTTTTGGTGATGATTTTGTGGAGAGGTAACTGACAGGGAGTTGAATGTAGCGTGCCAGATGGTGAAGTATGTAGCGTTCCAGATATAAGAGATGAGCAGATGTCGACACTTGGAGAGATAAGGGAAATCTTGATGTGATAGGGGGAAAAAATGTGCATGTGGTTGACCATATTTCTAGTGTGGGTTTAATGCACTTGTTTTTCTGCTATTTTAGCTGAACTTCATTATTTAGAAAAATAAGAAGTTTAAACAAACATATGATATTTGACCTCTTTAGAAACAAACATCGATTTCTTGTTTTGTGCAGGCATAAAACTTATGCTGGCAGGAGCATTAGACGATTGGAGGAAGACGTTATGTACTGTATGTATTGTACTATGCATGTAGTACTATGTAATGATGCCGCTGTTGTACTATGTATGTTATGTATACTTGTTGAACTATATAGTGGTATGTGTTGATGTTGAACATTATAATTCAAACATTTGTTATGTTTGGTTTTTGTGTTGAATCTATGAAAAATATTTGGTTTAATAATCTTTATTTTGTGATAGTGTTAAATTTGCAAATTTTTGTATTAATTATGATAATGAAATGACTGTCACTGGTGCGCAGAGAAGGAATTTCGAATCTAAAAAAAATATAGTAATTAGCAACTGATTAAAGCCGTTGCTAATATTTAAAACATCAGTTATACGTCTACATTTAACAACGGATAAAAGCCGTTGCAAAATAAAATCCGGAATGGCTATAAGCCGTTGCTAAATAATATTATGCAATGGCCCTTAGCCGTTGCAAAATATATTTAGCAACGGGTTTGAGCCGTTGCGAAATTTTTACCACTGCCCATTTCGCAACGGCTCAAAGCCGTTGCGAAATGAGGATTCTGGTGTAATGTATACTTATCAAAATTTCATCCCGTTCATGATAAACGCTATTGGAGAATACACAAAGGCCGGTTGGCTCTACCACCAACAGCCCATAGATCACCAGGAAGGCCTTGGTCTATAAGAATTAAAAGAGCTATGGATGAGATGCATGCTCTAAAGGGAAATATGTGCAGCAGATATAGAGTGCACAACCACAATAAGAATTATTGTACTTTTACAACTTATCCTTTATATTAGTTCAAGTTGTTTAAGTTGATGTAAATGATTTTGTTTGAGTTGGTGGTAAATGTATTTATTTAGAAACTTGTTTTTCTATTTGATATAGAGTGCATGTTTATAGTTCTACTAGTTTTCTAGTTGTTTTTCATTTTTTGCTGGTCAATGAAAATGTATTTGGTGGTACTAAACCTTCTGCTTCGGTTGTTCCTTGTTTTTTTAAAAAATTGACTTTTACAGGGTGTCATTTGAAAGGCCATCAATTTCCTCTACTTCAAACTACGCCAACTACCGCTATTAGAAATAGCACGTTTTGGTGACATTTCAAATATCATCCTTGTAAAAAACAGGTTTCCAACAGAAACTTGGAATAACCAAAGCACAACCCATTTACATACCCCAACATTAACATATGACATACAAGATAATACCATAATCCTTTAAATTCAACATCTATTAAATTCATTAATCCACAATACTAACATAAAATTCAATATCCATTAAATTTATTAGTCCATAAAATACACCCTAACAATTCCAAACAAACTACTGCTTAATCTCTTATGTTACGAATTTCACGCGAAGTTTTTCTTTTTGGCCTACTCTGCTCTAATGGAACATCATTTGGCAAATCTTCCTCGTAGTTATCACCTTCTTCTTCTTCCATCAGTGGCATTATCTATAGAGCTTGCGAAGGAAAGGTCTTACATTCCTTCTACAAGATAAACTATCTTTATGTCATCAACCTCTGTGATATTAGATAATGGTTGGAAGAGGCACATAGTCCGCTGGCGGTGCTTTTATGAGCATAGAAGGAGGTGGAACAAGCACGAGCGGGCAGTGTGGGTCAAAATAGCTTGTTCTTCCCCAAAATCGATTATAAAATCCTCTTCGCACTAAAACTTTTACCCTTTGAATATACCGGTACTTTTTCAGAATGCTCAACCAACTCCAATGCATGGTAAATGTTATCTGCCTGAAAAAAAAGTAATTAGTACATATATCAGTTTATTCTACTTGGTTAATCATGTGTACATACTACATTTCTTTCATGAGGAGCTCTAGGCGTGTATCGGTCTGACACAACTGGAACTTCTTTGTCATGTGGAACGTAGCATTGCATGATATTCTAGTACCATGTATTATATTCTTCGATAGTTAAAGTCATATCCCTCTCTTCTTAAGTGTGCATATTGCGACGATTCCAGGTCTCAGTTGCCATATCATAGTCCCCAACTTCCACTTCAATCTTGTAGAGATGTGCATTTTCTAGCAAATGTTATCACATACCAAATTGCGCATCACTCTATTAGGAAGAGGGTATGCTATATCACTTATACATATGAGTGGAACCGTGCAGTCCATAAATGACTGGAAACGTTGCATAAGTTAGGTAGCTCCTCAAGCACTTGTGGCGTTTATGCTATCGATGATACCGAATCATAATCCAGTACATCAAAACACCTATGGCATGTACGGTGCATAAGAGGGATTATATCAAAACTGATATTTAATATGGTGCACAAGTTGGATTGTTTTTTATGTAAATGGTATGAGATTTCTACCAAATATAAGAGGAAGAATATTAGGCAATTGTGATAGAAGTTTGGTAAAATTAGAGTGAGGAGAGAGAGAGGAGGACTGTTACTTTTACAGGATCAGGAATTTGGGTCCTATTTCAAAAATTGCCAATAGGCAGCATGTCAAAAACACCAACTTGCCCATACCAAACAACACATATTAATACATAATTGGTGCCTTTTCAAATAATAGGCAATAGGCTATATCTCAAAACTTTCCAATTATGTTTAAAGAAAAATTTTCAAAGTGGGCTAATTTTCGAAACTATTTCGCATTCAGAGATAATTTGAAAACTTATTACCAAATAGGGCTGGTTTTAGCCCAGTCGGTATCCACATCAGCAGTGTCGTAACTGCTAATGTATTAGCGCAATTATGAGTTGCGCATTTGGTGAATTGATTTCTATGTGGTCATAGTTGCGCAAATTGAAAATATTAGTCAAATGGAAAAGCATAAATATGAGAAGCGCTTTTCCATTTTGTTTCCAAATCGAAATGGCGCAGCTTTGAATTGCGCTTAACAATTAGTATCATATGCACAACTTATAGTTGCGCATATATAATAAATTGTTTAGCGCAACTCAAAGTTGCGCACATATGTTCTGTTGTATATAAAAAAGCACCACTCACACTTTCCACCATTCACTCACATTACGATTCGTTCATCCTTCCAAATTTCCCAATTCCAAACCCAAAACCCCTCAATCACCAAAATATAATTTATTCGTCAAATTCACTCAAATAGTCATATTTCTGCATCATTAATCGATTAGAACGAAGCTACAACAATCTTTGCAAGGTAATTGAGTAAACTCTATTTTCGAATCTATCGTCATTTTGAAATTTTTATGTTTTTGTGTTGGTTTATAGTTCTGTACCTTTTATATTAAACTAGCCGAACCGATATGGATAATTAGGAGATCTCAGATGAAGTATTGGTAAAATATTGTGAACAATTAGAAGCTGAATCCGAATTTCTTCTTGAAACTCAAACAATTCCTGAAATTCAATTTGAGATAGTTCCTCAAAATATTGGTGTTGTTGTTGAATCTAGTTTGGAGAATCAGGTTTGCCTAGATGAACCGAATCAAAGACCGAGGAAAAAAAATTAGCCGCGAAGGTCGAGTGAGATAATCAACACATCTAATTTGTCACTGTGGAGATATTTGTGAGGTAGTTATATGTAATAACCAAACAAATCTTGGACGTTGGTTTTATGGATGTGCTTCTTACCTAGATCATATAACCAACCAAAATGGTGTTCGGTGCTGTAAATTCTTCAAATGGTTAGATCGTCCATTGAACTCTAGGAGAGTTGTTTATGCACTAGAAATGTAAGCCGAAGTGAGACGATTGGAAAGGAAAATAGTATGCTACGACATCAAGTAAACTATTCGCAGTCCCTAAATCCAATTTGGAAAAGGGTTTAGTAAAATGGTTAGTGCAATTATTAAGTAATGGTTGAGTATCAGACTTGTTTAATGGACTTATATATGCATTAGTTTTAACGGTTGTTGTATTACTAGGTTGTTGTATTACTTGGTTGTTGTAATGGTTATGTAATATTTGATGTATTACTTTTTGGTTATATTGTTTGTTTAATGTTTGATGTGTTACTTTTTTGTCGTTCCACGTTGCGTACAGTGGATATTACGTACAAAAGCTGGGCTCAAAATTAATCAAAGTCACAGAATATAGCAATTAACATCAATGTTCGACAAAAGATAACTTTTATTACCAAATTTGTGTATAGAATAAAAATAGAAGTTATACAATATATGAATGACCTAAGTAGTAAAAGCAATCAAATTAGTTATTGCTTCCCGCACGTTCTTCTCTTATGACCCAAGTTACCGCATTGTCCACATCTGTCATGTCTTCTATCCACCATTTCGTCCATGACCCCTAATTCTCATAGACCTCGGTCTTTCTACATTCCTACATGTAGGTGATGGTTGTATAATTGGGCCTTCATGTATATCCTAATATCTACTGTCGGTTACAGGATGAGAAACTAGAGAATAACTACGTCTATAACTATCTACTATAAACCATGAAGAAATAAGATCACGATAAGCTATGTTCACTCCTCCTCTGCATCGTGCATATGCAACCAAAACATGAGAACATGGAAAATGGGCAAGAATAAGAATATTGCATGAACAATTGCGGTTGTCGTTGGCAATATTTAATGTGTAGTTACATGCATTTGTGTCCGTTACTTGTCATCCCGTCAAGCTGAACTTGTTAATGCTCATACTTCATACTTCTACATATTTTTCAATCATTTTTTCATACGTTGGCATAAGGGTAGCTATGTCCTTCAATCCATCAGTACGTCTTCTATAGAAGTAACTATTAAGACGGTGAAAGGTATATGCTACTAATTCCTTTACCGATAATGAACTTGCATCTTTTAGAACTCCATGTAAACACTTTGAAACTTGGTAGTGATCAAACAAAATCATTCACTGTTTTCCTTGTAAAGAGCCCACTGTTCATACTAGTGTTTGAGACTTCTGTCAATCCATTTGTCTACAGTCGGACGTACATTTTGTAGTTGCTCTCTTAGTTCTTTATATGTTACCTTTTCTATTGCTTCAACACAAGTATGGAATAAGTTTTGTAAAATTTTGCTACTAAAACCTGCCTTGTTGAAGTTTGCTTTCAAAGGACGAAGGCAGAAGCGATGATGATGTGGTCTTCTCCATTTCTCTTGCAAGGTGGTTGGAATTCCATTCATTCTATCAGAAATGAATATATTGCATCTTGCATTTAAAGATGGAATTAAGTGTCATATGCATGAAAAAACCATCCCCAAGTCTCCACTGATCGGTTTGTACAATAAAAAATAAGGGTAAGCAATATTCGGTTCGAACCGAATTAACCGACCAAACCGATACATTTCGATCGATTCGGGTTCGGTTATGAAATTGTATCGGTTTGAATTCAGTTTGTAAAACAATTTTATTTTAGTTATCGGTTTAATCGAATTTTTATTATATTATCCAAATTCATGGAATGTAATACTCTTAATAATTTGTTTAGTTATAAAAACCAAACTTTATCTATTGTAAATTTGTTAAATTTTCTTATAAACTTAAAAAAAGTACTTGAAATGATTTTTCTAAACATAAGTTTATGTTTTTCTTTAAGTAAATCGATCATCTGAATAATAACCTATGGTAATTTATCTTACTTACCTTTTTAGTTCGGTTAATATCTACTAAATTAAACGAAATTAATTTGGTTCGGTTCGGTTCTGAATTTTTTTCATTTCAGTCTGGTTTGACATTTTTTAGCTCAAAACCAACCGAACCGACCGAATGCTCTCCCCTAATAACAAACGCTAAAAGGAAAAAAGTGTTGTTTGCATCAACTTTTCTAGCCACAAGCAATATACCTTGATATTTACCATAAAGATGTGTTCCATCAATAGAAAGAATAGGATGACAATGCTTGAAACCTTCTATGCTCGGTCCAAATGCCCAGAAAGCCCTACAAAATTGAATATCGTATGTATGAACATGATAAACAGTGCCTGGATTGTATTTCTGTATTGCACTAAGAAATCATGACAAATCATTGTATGAAGATTCCCAATCGCCAAATATTTTATACACGGCTTTGCTTAGTCCTTTTCCAAGCTCTCATGTAGCTTATTTGATTTTTGTACGTATTTTTCATAAGCCCTTGGATAAATTTTGTGGTGTAACTTGGGTTCGATCGAACATGTGGAAGGATTTTGGTGCAGATGAATTTGGCTATTGCTTGTTCGAGTCGATGATTGGATTTGAACATGTGTGATCACCATCATATTTTTTTATCATCCACCATCCAGCATAATCTCTTTCAGAAATAATATCATGAAGTTGCCATAGACAATTAACATTAATATCACATATAGCAGTGAACTCTCTAGCATGAGACTTTATGTTTTTAAATGAAACCGAACATGTTATCGACCATTCACTTATATGTTCAATTAAAGATTCCTTTGGTTTAAAATCATACTGATTCGAGGGCCTTTCTCCACACATTCAAGTCCACACATTTCATCGGTAAATTGAACTTCTTGCGTAATAGATCTTTCCATTATTGTGTCGTTACATTGGTCATCCCCTAACGATTCTTCCAACTCGATATGCTCGTCAATGTCATCAACTTCTTCTAGAATATCATCTAACGGAGCATCATTATTAACTTTCATAGCATATATCCATGTCTCATCTTTGTCAAGTGAAGTGATGATTTCCATGCTATCCAAATGTGATACATCATTATCAGCATTTCCACCCTCCATACCTTCAGTTTCAACATCTTCACCTTCAATTTCTTGTAAGTATTCGTTTGAATTCGGAGTTGGAATTGACTGTGGAGGATACAACATGAAATATACCTGGGCAATTGCGAAGGATATGACATAAAACCGTTGTCGGGTGTCTGTGTGTACGACTTGTAAACAAACATATGAGTGTTAATTATATAAATATACAGACCGTGAATGAACATACATGCATCACATGAAACTATTGTAGGATCTAGATTAACCCTAGAGGGGGGGTGAATGGGGTTATAGCAAATTTCCTTGAATTAAACACAGAAACAAACTGCAGAAATAAATATGATGAAAAGTAAATCACACACAAAATTTACCCAGCTTCGGCAACCCTTGCCTACTGCTGCATTCCCAGATTTCTATTAGAATTAAACAGTATCCCGCTTACAAACACTCTACTAGACTCGCAAACCCTTTTGCTCCTGCTCACAAACACTCTCATAGACTCGCACACCCTGCTCCGCCTATAGAGTTTCGCTCACTCGCAAACTCTGCTCCGCCTATAGAGTTTTGCAAACTCGCACACCCTGCTCACTGAACTAATTCTAACTAGACAATCTGACACTACCTACAACCTAGGTGGTGATTTACAAATTCTTAGACTCGAAAAGAAAAAAAAACAGACTTCAAAAATACAAGCAGGAGAAAAAATTAAAATATAAACTTGAATCCCTAATTTTTGCTCAAAATAAAACTTAAAAACCCCCTTTTTAAAAAAAATTAAACCCTAATAAAAACTTAATCCCCTTTTGGTAATAAAGCCCCCATTTTATAAATCATGGCCGGCCCTTTTATTCTTTAACCCGATCTTTTCTTTTGCTATGTGAAGAAAGTGACGGCCGTTCCTCTTTGTCAAATTAGGGCTTCGGCTTCTTTCTCAAATTAGGGCTTCGGCTCTGGTTTGCTTGCTCTCATTCTCTGATGATTTGGTTGACTTCGAGATTGCGTTGCTCCTCTGTTGATCGATTCTTCGTTGCTTGGCTTGCTCGTTGTTTAGCAGCTGCTCTTTTGATCGAGTGCGTCGTTGATTCGGTATGTAATTTCTTTTCGTTGCTGTTTTATCGTTTGCCTTTTTCACTCGATGCCAATGATGATGACTCGGGTTCAGTATTTATATGAATTCGAGTACACTTGCTTTCGTTCGTATCAATTTGATACTTTCCCAATTTTTCTATTGCTTGATGCACACGGCTTTCCTGATATAACTTCACCTTGATACTCACGGCTTTGATTATCAAACGTTTGATTTATCTCGTGGATAATGCGGCTGAAACTTTCCCCTTTAAATTTTCTTTGACTATTTCAAAGATACGTTTTTGATTTATTTTTTTATTGTACACTGTCATGAATTCAAATTCTCTGGCCCTTCCATGATTTCGTCTTCACTGTGAATTTCTCTGTACTTGTTGAACTTCGTTTGTAACGACCCATTAAATTTGATAATATTAAATGGTCAACTTAATATAATTTTTAGTCTAACTTATAATAAATGTAGGAGTTGGATATAGTAACTGAGATTAAAGATTTAACAATTGAAATGTTATATGGCAATAGGTAGAATAACGAAGATTTGTGTTGTGGTTATAAGTCATAATTAGTTGATTAAAATGGTATTAATGAAATAATAACTGAATTGAATTGCAATATGTAAACATCAGAAAAATTTAATTGGTGGATTAAATTTGTTAAAGTTCATAAGTTTTGTAATTTAGTTTAGTAGAACTTTAAATTATAAACGAAGATTGAAATAAACGATAAATTTAATTATGTAAATGGTGACTCAAGACCTAGGTTATAGGAATTTGGAACATAATCCAATTTGAATTAAGTAGAAGAAGGATTTGGTTAATACGTAAGTTATTGTTCATGGTATTGAATAAAAACTTGGAATCCAATCATAATTTAATGATAATAACGTTAGTATTAGAGAATAAATATATTTCAATGCAGTACCCGAATGAACGGAATAAAATGAATATATATTGAATAGAAATGAAATGTAAATTGGCACATTTGGTTGAAAGTTAATTTTAAGAAACATATAAATGTTGAATTTGTGAATATTAATATAAATATTAACTTGAATGGGATTCATTAATACAAAGATGTAATAAGTGTAGCTAGTAAAAATTTAATGGCTGTAGTGGAAAAAAAAAATCTAGTAGTAACATAAAATTTATTTATATGGAAAAAGAGTATAGATTTGAACAAATTTATGAAAATTTGATAAGAACAGTGATTGTAATCAGTTTGGTTATTTAATATTTGGAAGATAGAGATTTGTAAATCCGTTAATGAATTTATAATGGGAAGGAATGGTAAGGATGTAAAAATTATAAGCATTTGATTCAATTAAGGGAATTAAATTTTAAATAAATGGTCATTTAATAAATTCAACGTTCTGTGAGAAATCATAATAGTTGTGTAAAATGTGTACAAACTTCGATTTGGAAATTTATTGGATTTATAACGGTTTTGGTATTACATTTATGAGTTTAAAAGTTATTCCATTTTGTAAAGTAATAAAAGCTTATTTAGGTGACTAGAATTTAGCGTAACGACTATTGTGTGTTACCTATTCTTGTTGCTTGTTAATTTAAATTTTGGGAATCAAATTCAATTTACCGCAGTTAAAGTGAAATGAATTGGTGAATGAGTAATGTTAAATACAAATAAGATGTAACCAAGAAAAATCCCATTTATAATAATTTATGTAGAATAAAGTAAAGAAACCAGGAAATGAAAATGTGAAAATGTGGATGCAATGAGATCTTAAGTAATAATAACTTTGTTAGGTAAGTGATAACGGATTTTTTTTTTGTATAACCAAATAAAGATCCAAATTTATTTGGAAATTAATTGCAATCAATTGAATTTATTGCAATTAAATGGATTTAATATTTAATAGTTATGTAATTATTATTTGGAAGAAATTGGAGTTATTTGTAATAAGTATGAACCTAATGTTAATTTTTCTTATAGGATTGACAATTGATATGGAATGAAAAGAAGAAAATTTGGGTCAGTAAAATTTGGAATTTATGCATAATAAAATGGATTCTAACGTTAAATACTACGTTATTGAGATTTAAATTAGACTTAAAGAATAATGATGTGAATCAGGAACTAATGTTTATGGCATCTTTATTTTAGGTGAAAGTTGAGAATATAAAGATTTAAAAATCTAAAGTATGGGTTTTGAGAATATAATTTATAAAATTCTTAAATATAAGAAAGTGTAGAAATTAACATTGCAATCAATATATTGTCAACTTTTAATTCACAGCTAAGCCTGTTAAATCTTTTCAATTGATTACGAATCATATAAGAAATAAAATTTGGGCCAATTTTAGAATTTAATATAAAATTTGGATTTTTATAATTTATTTAATGAATATTAAAAATAGCCATTTTGGCCACGGACTCGGATTTCGACGAAACCAGTTTCATCGGATCCGTATCGGTGAATTATTATAGGGTTTCAAGTTTCGTATCGATCGGACTTGTCGTTTGATCGTACGGGCGTGAAACGCCTTGAAATCGATTTAATTAAAATCAATTTGAAATCAATTTGGAAATTTTGTTTTCAGCATAACTTCTTCATACGATCAAATTTGGACGTGAAATTTTTCCATCGCGTTCAGAATATCTTAAAATACCTATTTGGATATATAGATTTAATAAATTCGGTTCCGGAGGCATAGCGGGCTTTTTGGGCCTTAGTTTGTTCCGCGCGTTCATTCTACGGTCTATCTACTCTATCTCTAACCCCTCTATATAAACCTAGCTACAAGCCCTAGCCTCCGCCTAATTTCATTTCATCTGCGCATATGCTTTCTTCAAGCTCCTCTTCTTCTTCAATGGGTGCAAACCCTAGATCCAATCAATTCAAAATTTCAATGAAAATTCAAACTCTTCAGAAAAATTCCAAATTAATATATGTCGATCTTCTCGAAACACGTAATCCCATGGTGAAATTCGTTTTTCAGTTGGAGTTACCGTTTACCCAGAATAAATTCAAAACAGTCCCAACCGTTTATCATCGCCGTAACAAACTTCGTCTGATCGTCGAATGGTTTCTGGGTATTGAAGAGAGGACGATGGGGAGCGCATCTATGTGTTTTGTTTCGAGAATCAACGGTTGGATGTGGAGCAATTTTTGATTTGGATTTCGTTTTCATAGGCGGCCGGTGGAGTTTTGGGCGACCGGACCTATATGGGGGGTGCGGCTTGGCGAGCTGGAGCCCATGGTGGTGGTGGCACGGCGTATGGTGGTGTCTGGTGGAGTGCAAGTTTGGCCAAAGTGGCGGTCAACGTTGTTGGTTGGGTTCGGTTCCTTGATCTGGAGGGGAGGGCCGTGTTTGCCTGTCGCGTGAGGGAGATGGAAAGTGCTGACGTGGCTTTAGATTTAGGTAATTGTGTACCATTTTAGTTATCCGTTTTAAATTGTTTTCGATCGCAATTTTTGCCATAACTTTCTCATACGAAGTCGGATTCACACGAAATTTCTTTTGTTAGGATCGTAATTTAATTCCGGACTTGATGACGCTGGTTTGGACGAATTCCGAGACGGACGAATTTTTGGGTTTAAATCGAATTTAAATTCGATTTAAATTCAAAAGGTGAGTGTTTTAACCCACTCACAACTACTATAAGCTTTTATGTTTGTTAAATTAATTTTAGAAATGAATAGAAATTTATTTATGGGTATTTGGCATGTTTATTTTATTCATATCTGTTGTATTGCATTTATTAAATTTAACTGTTAATTTAATTAATTTATTGCGTATAAATTTACAGTTAAAATTTATTTGTTTGTATATGAACTGCTAGTTAACAGTTTTATAATTTATTACTGAATATAGACTGTAGATTAATAGCTGTTAAATTTAATCTGAATAAAATTGCCAGTTATTACCTGTTATATATTATCAAATATAAATTGTTATTGATTGATATTGCTTGATGATTGTGATTGGATGATGGGTGATGTGATGGATGTTTTATTGTATATCATTAAATTGCAAATTATCATGCATATTTCATTTCATTCGGGATTGTGGTTTGAAATGATATATAACCGCAAAATTTTATATTTTTAAATTGCGGAATGAAATGATAAATATCCGTATCATTTGACCACAGGATAGAAAATTTTATACAGGCACCGCGGTCTATATATAACTATTTTAATGTGATTTCTATGGTTTGGATGGAATACGGTTTATAATAATCTTAAATTTTATATTGTATAAATATTTTTCTTCCATATATATATACATATGAAGTTGAAAATTTTGAAATTAAAAGGTGTATAAAAATCTTTATTAAAAATGGAAGAAAATTAAGAAAATGGAGTTTAATAATTTATATCATATGTTTAAATGTTAAGTTTGGAAATTTTAAGATATGATATTTATAATTGGATTTTTCCCAAAATAAATTGAAATGAATAATCTAGTATAATTTGAATTGGGAAAAATATATATATTTTATTACTAGAAATTGAAGTCTTATTTTATGGATTTTATATGAATATTCAAGACTAATTAATAGAACAATTGATTTGTTGAAAGCATAAAATCCAACTTTAGTTTGAAATATTGATACTCAAAATAGATATACGTATATATAAATAAGTTGAAGTGGTTTTGGAACTTGAGAGAGATAATATAAAATTTTGGTTTAGACTTTAATAAAGAAATGTATTTGTAAAGCCATGAGAACTATTTTCTTTACAAAGCAACATTTAAGTTAAACCATTTAATTCATATACCGTTGAATATCCAAACCATTCAAGTTTTAAAAGTTATGGTTTTAAATTATGAATTTCGAAATATTATGCTTTGAAAGGATATTTGGCTTTCAGACGTTATAAATTTTAAAGCATTTGGATTTTTGAAAGGGTTTATATTTGGGATAAAGGATATCATATTGTTTTGGGTTTTAAAATGATATCGTATTCATAATTTTAAAATGGAAATGTTTATTCTGGTTTTAAAGTATGAGCTATTTTTAAATGACCGCGGTGTTATAATAACGATGGGTTGACAAAGAGACCGGGATCGGATATCTGACATACTCTCTGTCGATACCGAAAACCACTTTGACTAACCATGTACGCGGTGGAGATTCCAGAATGAAGTAGGTGGTGGTGACGTTTCCTGTAAGGTAAATACGTGGACCCGACTCCCGTGAGTTGGCATAAGGTGGCTAAAACAGGAGCGATTCTCAGGCCAATGAGGTCATTCCTCTGATCGGACCCTCCTCTTCGATATTATACTTTGATTTTGGATTGATTCAGTGGCCACTTCTATATTTTGATTTTGGGGAGTTAGTCCGAGGTGGGCGGTAACTGCGGCTACGCGTTTCCACCAGCTTGGATAGCAATTGGTATATCTACCCTGGCATTGCCTAGTTGTGCCGTGTCACCTACCATACCGAGCCTTTACTACGAGTTTCTATTTGTGTCGTACCTATGGAGTATCCTCTGGTAGCTTCCCGATCAGGAGGTATTACGGTACTGTATAGACTATTGGCATTATTTGTGTTAAGGGCTATATGGGTAACCCCTTAACGCTATTAAAAAGTAAGTTTATTTTATAAATAGACACTATAATAATAGCGCAATATACTACATAGTAAATAGTTTAACGGATCCTTAAGAGATGTAAATCCCGAACATCTCTTGAGTTACTGTACTCATATTTATTTCTGTTAATTTAACTCACATAAGATCTTTTAGTCTGACTCGAGTGTTTTTGTCTTTTCAAATTCACTCGGGTCAGTCCGAGCGTTTCAGGATCGAAGATTTTAGCTTTGGAGGACGAAGACGAAGAATCCGTATTATATTATTTATAGTATTGCACCACACTCTAAATTTCCGCTGCATTGATTGTATTGGTATGTGTAACTCTGATATTCATTGTATAAGTAAAATAAATATTTTGTAAACAGTTATCATGAACTGTATATTGATTATTATATTTTATCCTTCCGCTGTGAGATTCTATTTTGTTTTATTTCTTCTCTGTTTTTTTCTTATTTACCCCATAACAATCCGCCCTTGCGTATGCTTTGAATTGGCACGTGTGTCGGTTTAAAGTATGCGAAAAGGCGGGATGTTACATCGTTCATCTTTGTTTTTGCTGTAGTCATCAAGCATCTGTGATTTCCACATCATGTGCATCACTTGTTCATTCTACTGTGCATTTTTCTGGCCATTTGTGTTGGGCATTTCTATATATGATGTTTGTCACTGTTGTATTATTGATTCTGTTGCTCGGTTACTGATGCATACACGAACTACACGAACTGTTGCTCGAATTTCCTGTTGAGACCTCTGCACCGTGTCTTGTACTTGATTCACCTGATTACTGCTGTGTCTTGTTTATCTGGTTTTGTTAGCATTGTTGGTTCAGTTGAGTAGCTGGACTTAGTGATCTGGTGCATTTTGCTCGAGTCACTTGCATTTGATATTGTGGTATCGTGTAGCTGTTGGTTTTCATTCTAGTTGGCGCAGTATTCATGTTGTTGTTGGTTTGCCTTGTATAACTGTACTATCTTATGAGACTGCTGTGTATTTGGTCTTTGTTGATTGATTGTTAACACTTGATTGCTCTGTGCTTTGACATTGTATTCATCCCTGTAGTTGAGTCTGATTTTTTCTGGTCTGCATACATAAGCTTTGATGCTATACGGGTGGTCTTCAAGTATGCTTGTCTGCATTCACTCTGGCTTCTTTAACTTATGTCAGGTCTGATTGAATCACTATCTTGAAGTCTTTGTGATCTTCACTTTAGTTCATTGTCATCTGAACTGCTGCCACTGTTTGGTTGATGTGCATGTGCTTGTGTTTCCAGTGATATGTCTTGAACTTTTCTTGAGTCTGTAGTGTTCAATTGAGATGTGTCTGACCATGTTGATCCAATTTCACCATGCATTGTTTCACATCAGTTTTCACAGTTGTACATGTGAGTTCATGCTTTGATGTTGTTTCAGTCTTCATGCACTGATGCATTTGGAGTTGACTGTGTTGATCTTGTTGCACTTTGGTCTATTGATGTTGCTTGTTGCCACTGTGTTTCATTTGCATAGCTCAGTGGTGCACTTGTTCATTTGCACTGCTTCATCAGTTCATATTGATCTGTTTCCTGTCATGTTTGCTTTATTACAGTGGTCTGACTTGAACTTGATGACTTGAACTTGATCTTTGTTGAACTTCTGGATGCACTTGTCATTTTCACTGTGTTGTACATTTGTGGTCTGTTCACCCATTACTGCATTTGCATTGCTGTTTGTGATCTGATACAGTTTTGATTTGTCGAAGCTTTGCATATGAGTTGAGTCATGACAACAATGGCTTGACCTTTGCATTCAGTTTATTGTGCCTTGTGTTGAACCCAGTTTTAAAACTCGGGTTTGACCTTGTGCTCTTGTCGTGATTTTGAATATATTGCACGTGAGTTGAACCCGACTTTTCATTTGGGTTTGACCTGTGCTCACCTGTCCCTGTAGCATTATCAAGTGTATATTGATGTGAACGGCCTTGTGGCATATACAGTGATACACTATGCATGTCACACTGTTCGTGTGTGATGAATTCAAGTGTGAATGATGACGAACAACCCAAATAACTTAGGCAAATAATATTTTCAAAAATCATATTTCATTTTAAATTGCAAAAATATTTCTTTTTCAATTTTACTGCGTTAGTGAATATTTTTGCAGATTGCTCAGATGCTGGATTCAAACTGGAATGCAGTTGAAGACAAAATACGAGTGCGAGTGATATGTAGTGAGGAAATTATGCAAACTGAATTGTGATGTAATCAAAAATGTATATTTATAGTGAGAGCTTGAAATTGTACTATTCAAGATTGTAATAAATATTTGTTTGAATAAAATTTCTTTTTGAATTCAAATTCTGTGTAACTTGTTCTGTTTGAATTCAAATTCTGTGTAATTTATTTTATTCAACAAATATTTATTTAACCTATGAAAAACAAAATAATACATTACCAAATACATTTAAAAGAATATATATGTTTGTTATCATCAAACAAAAACATATAAGCGCATATTCATACAATCTCCCCCTTTTGATGATAACAAACATATATTTAAGATTTTGACCGTGTTAAATGTATTTGATCAATGATAAACTCTAATTGCTCCCCCTATTTGAATGCTTCCTCTCTACATGATGCTCCCCCTACATATATGCATGCAAATAGAAAATATATAAATGAGCCTAGATGCAAATGGAAAATTATTTGACCTTTGCTTGATTCTATTTGACAAAAATCTTAACTTTTCTCTCCCCCTTTTGTTATCAGCAAAAGAATAATAGTGTTAGAGAAAAATAGAGATTAAGTGATCAATATTAATCCAACATTAAACTCAAATTGAATATAAATATTAAACTTCAATAAAAATCAAACAAAAATCATAACTACGCTTGTTAGGCGCATATTCCACTTTTACAATGATGGAAATGATGTTATAATTTACAATCATATAATCGTATCAACTTGTGGTACATTTGTATCAGAAATTTGAATATCTACTAATCATGCATAACCGTTAGGACTTTTAAATGAGATTAGTAGTATTCCAATTTAATTTTAAAAAATGAAATCAAGTATCTTCTAACCACGCATGACCGTGAGAATTTTAAATGGGATTAGAATCAACTTGTCCATTTAACCAATTAATTTTGATATGCGTTCCATGGATACATAACTGTGAGGACTTTTAAATGAGCATGGAAGCACATAATCAAAAATCCAAGTAATTCACCCATGCATAACCGTGAGGACTTTTTTAAATGAGAGTGAATACATTGGATATTTATTTATTTTAAAAATATGAAATGAAAAACAAATGATCCCTGATTATAGTACCACATATCAACCAACTATACTTAAGCTTTGATAAACAATGGTCGATAGAAATATGATAGATATAGAAATGGTCATGGAATCTTTACCCAACAAAAAGTTTTATAATTCTTGTTTTAATTCCTAAAGAAATTTTTCAAATATACTCTCTTGAGTAATGTATGTTAAATATCAACACTTATCACCTTTTCAATCATTATTTATCTTTTTGATAATTAGTAGGGAGTCGGATTAGTCAAAATTTGTCATTTAAAATCAAATAAAAATGACTAATCTGAAAATATGGTCAAGCAATTATTTTCTCGAAGGGGTTATATGAGAAAAAAATTCTGCTATTTGAAAAATTATTTCAAGTGAGAAATATGCAAATATTTTCTTTGAGAAACGATGCAGCAAATGAATGTTTCAAAAATTAATCACATTCCACTAGTAATTTTTCTATCAACTAGATTACCAGTATGATCTGCATCTGAGTTTCTCTTTTCAATCCAAAATATCACTAACTAAATTTGATAGACCAGACCATGAAGTGTGCATAAAAAACTCAAACTCAAATTTTTAACAGTGAACAAATCAGAATCAAAAAATCATCATCTTAATCTTGGCTGATTTCATTCAGAATATGGTGCAGATTATCACATAAATATACCTTCACCAGTTTTACCTTTACGATAATTTTTCGTGGTTGCCCATTGTGATTCTGTCACCTTTTTACTAGGCTAAGCAACTTTGCTTTGTTGCCCGTTGTGTTTCTGGAACAGCCAAAATCCAGAGAACACCGTTGTTGTTCCTTAGCCTGCCACCATACCTATACGATGAAAGATTTTTGTGACCTATTTATAGGTCCATGATTGTTAGTGGCAGAAGCATTATGAATAAACAAACGCTTTGGAACCCAAACTTGTTTAGTCCTTTTATTTTTGTTCCAATAGACATGAAATTTGTTTGTAGAATTCTTAGGAACCCAAACTTGTATAAATTTTGTGTTCTTGTTCCTATGACTACAATTTTCAACACGATGTCCAATTATTTCACATCTATCAAGACACTCTTACCTTTTGCATTATCCTCAACTTGTGTTTTCCCAAAACCTAGTCCTTTTCTGTTGCTAGCAAAAATTTGATTTCCCAATAGCATGTTGAAAGATTTTTCGCCTCTTGAAAAGTTATTCAAAGATTTCTCAAGATTTTGGACTTTGGTTTTTAGATTTGTGTTTTCAGTTACAAGCGAGGTGTATCTATTTATAAAGTCCTTTTTCCTAGTGTCAATGATTTTCTTAAGACTCAAGTTTTCTTTTTCAAGATTCTCAAAGTTATTCTTAAGTCTTGATAATTCTGAATCTAAAATTTTACATTTTTTACATTCTAGGTTTTGAATATTTTCAAGTTCAGTTTCTAACCTAAAATTTTCACGAGCAAGTTCTCTCCTATTAGATTTCAGTTTTTCAATTTTAGATTCAAGAGCATCAACTACTTTAGTGAGATCAAGACACATAAAAACAAGGTCTCTATAGGAATAGTTACCTGCCTCACTAGATTCCTCGGAGCTTGCTTCTGATTCTGATTTTGCCATACAACACAAGTTAGCCTCCTCTAAGCTGCTATCCGAAACTTCCTCTCCTTCTTCATCATCCCACGTCGCTGCAAAGGCCTTCTTTTTCTTTTACTTTCCTTTGTTGTTTTTGAGAAGTGGGCATTTTTGTATGAAGTGTCCGGGCTTCTTGCAGTTAAAGCACGTTAATTCATTATCGGAATTGTCAGAATGTTTTGACCTATTACTACTTGTTTTCTTCTTGCGTGGCTTGAATCTTGATGAGTTTCTAAGTTTATTGACAGCCATTGCAAGCTCTTCAATTGGATCTACTTCATCTTCATCGCTTTCTTCTCTGCTCTTTAAGGCAATCGTCTTCTTCTTTGATTCGGAGTTGTTGCGTTCCTCCTTTGCTTTTAGTTCAAGCTCATATGTCATCAAATTGCCAATCAACTCCTCCATGCTTAGTTTACTCAAATCTTTCGATTCTTGTATTGCCATGACTTTTGCCTCAAAGTTCATCGGTAAGACTCGTAGTATCTCCCGCACAAGCTCTACCTCAGTGAAGACCTTCCCAAGCGCTCTAGCATTGTACACCAAAATTGAAAAACATCTAAACATATCCTTTATGCTCTCGCCTTTGTCCATCACAAAGTTTTCGTATTCATTGCTGAATAGGGATAGACGAGACTCCTTGACTTGAGAAGTTCCTTCGTGTGTCACCTCCAAAGTGTGCCAAATTTCCTGTGCTGTTGTACAATGAGAAATTCTATTAAATTCATTTTTATCAAGAGCACAGATCAAAGCGTTCATTGCTTTGGCATTTGTAGTTTTTAATTTCTTATCGTTAGCATCCCACCTATCCTTAGGTTTAGGAATCTCAGTATCACCAACAGTTATAGTGGGAGATTTATAGCCAGTTTCAATAATATCCCAAACATCATAATCAACAGAACTAAGATACATACCCATCCTAACTTTCCAATAAGCATAATCATTCCCGTTAAACATGGGTGGCCTAACAATAGATTGCCCCTCAGAAAAAGAATTATTTGATGAATTCATAACTCTAGAGTTAAAGAAAAATACCGTGCTCTGATACCACTTGTAGGATCTAGATTAACCCTAGAGGGGGGGTGAATAGGGTTATAGCAAATTTCCTCGAATTAAACACAGAAACAAACTGCAGAAATAAATATGCTGAAAAGTAAATCACACACAAAATTTACCCAGCTTCGGCAACCCCTGCCTACTGCTGCATTCCCAGATTTCTATTAGAATTAAACAGTATCCCGCTTACAAACACTCTACTAGACTCGCAAACCCTTTTGCTCCCGCTCACAAACACTCTCATAGACTCGCACACCCTACTCCGCCTATAGAGTTTCGCTCACTCGCAAACTCTGCTCCGCCGATAGAGTTTTGCAAACTCGCACACCCTGCTCACTGAACTAATTCTAACTAGACAATCTGACACTACCCACAACCTAGGTGGTGATTTACAAATTCTTAGACTCGAAAAGGAAAAAAACAGACTTCAAAAATACAAGCAGGAGCAAAAATTAAAATATAAACTTGAATCCCTAATTTTTGCTCAAAATAAAACTTAAAACCCCCCTTTTTAAAAAAAATTAAACCCTAATAAAAACTTAATCCCCTTTTGGTAATAAAGCCCCCTTTTTATAAATCACGGCCGGCCCTTTTATTCTTTAAGCCGATCTTTTCTTTTGTTATGTGAAGAAAGTGACGGCCGTTCCTCTTTGTCAAATTAGGGCTTCAGCTTCTTTCTCAAATTAGGGCTTCGGCTCTGGTTTGTTTGCTCTCATTCTCTGATGATTTGGTTGACTTCGAGATTGCGTTGCTCCTCTGTTGATCGATTCTTCGTTGCTTGGCTTGCTCGTTGTTTAGCAGCTGCTCTTTTGATCGAGTGCGTCGTTGATTCGGTATGTAATTTCTTTTCGTTGTTGTTTTATTGTTTGCCTTTTTCCCTCGATGCCAAGGATGATGACTTGGGTACAGTATTTATATGAATTCGAGTACACTCGCTTTCGTTCGTATCAATTCGATACTTTCCCAATTTTTCTATTGCTTGATGCGCACGGCTTTCCTGGTATAACTTCACCTTGATACTCACGGCTTTGATTATCAAATGTTTGATTTATCTCGTGGATAATGCGGCTGAAACTTTCCCTTTTAAATTTTCTTTGACTATTTCAAAGATACGTTTTTTATTTATTTTTTTATTGTACACTGTCATGAATTCGAATTCTCTGGCCCTTCCATGATTTCGTCTTCACTGTGAATTTCTCTGTACCTGTTGAACTTCGTTCATCTTTGTTTTTGCTGTAGTCATCAAGCATCTGTGATTGCCACATCATGTGCATCACTTATTCATTCTACTGTGCATTTCTCTGGCCATTTGTGTTGGGCATTTCTATATATGATGTTTGTCACTGTTGTATTATTGATTCTGTTGCTCGGTTACTGATGCATACACGAACTACACGAACTGTTGCTCGAATTTCCTGTTGAGACCTCTGCACCGTGTCTTGTACTTGATTCACCTGATTACTGATGTGTCTTGTTCATCTGGTTTTGTTTGCATTGTTGGTTCAGTTGAGTAGCTGGACTTAGTGATCTGGTGCATTTTGTTCGAGTCACTTGCATTTGATATTGTGGTATCGTGTAGCTGTTGGTTTTCATTCTGGTTGGCGCAGTATTCATGTTGTTGTTGGTTTGCCTTGTATCACTGTACTGTCTTATGAGACTGCTGTGCATTTGGTCTTTGTTGATTGATTGTTAACACTTGATTGCTCTATGCTTTGACATTGTATTCATCCTTGTAGTTGAGTCTGATTTTTCTGGTCTGCATACATAAGCTTTGATGCTATATGGGTGGTCTTCAAGTATGCTTGTCTGCATTCACTCTGGCTTCTTTAACTTATGTTAGGTTTGATTGAATCACTGTCTTGAAGTCTTTGTGATCTTCACTTTAGTTCATTGTCATCTGAACTGCTGCCACTGTTTGGTTGATGTGCATGTGCTTGTGTTTCCAGTGATATGTCTTGAACTTTTCTTGAGTCTGTAGTGTTCAATTGAGATGTGTCTGACCATGTTGATCCAATTTCACCATGCATTGTTTCACATCAGTTTTCACAGTTGTACATGTGAGTTCATGCTTTGATGTTGTTTCAGTCTTCATGCACTGATGCATTTGGAGTTGACTGTGTTGATCTTGTTGCGCTTTGGTCTATTGATGTTGCTTGTTGCCACTGTGTTTCATTTGCATAGCTCAGTGGTGCACTTGTTCATTTGCACTGCTTCATCAGTTCATATTGATCCGTTTCATGTCATGTGTGCTTTATTACAGTGGTCTGACTTGAACTTGATGACTTGAACTTGATCTTTGTTGAACTTCTGGATGCACTTGTCATTTTCACTGTGTTGTACATTTGTGGTCTGTTCACCCATTACTGCATTTGCATTGCTGTTTGTGATCTGATACAGTTTTGATTTGTCGAAGCTTTGCATATGAGTTGAGTCATGACAACAATGGCTTGACCTTTGCATTCAGTTTATTGTGCCTTGTGTTGAACCCAGTTTTAAAACTCGGGTTTGACCTTGTGCTCGTGTCGTGATTTTGAATATATTGCACGTGAGTTGAACCCGACTTTTCATTTGGGTTTGACCTGTGCTCACCTGTCCTTGTAGCATTATCAAGTGTATATTGATGTGCACGGCCTTGTGGCATGTACAGTGATACACTGTGCATGTCACACTGTTCGTGTGTGATGAATTCAAATGTGAATGATGACGAACAGCCCAAATAACTGAGGCAAATAATATTTTCAAAAATCATATTTCATTTTAAATTGCAAAAGTATTTCTTTTTCAATTTTACTGCATTAGTGAATATTTTTGCAGATTGCTCAGATGCTGGATTCAAACTGGAATGCAGTTGAAGACAAAATACGAGTGCGAGTGATATGTAGTGAGGAAATTATGCAAACTGAATTGTGATGTAATTGTGATGTAATCAAAAATGTATATTTATAGTGAGAGCTTGAAATTGTACTATTCAAGATTGTAATAAATATTTGTTTGAATAAAATTTCTGTTTGAATTCAAATTCTGTGTAACTTGTTCTGTTTGAATTCAAATTCTGTGTAATTTATTTTATTCAACAAATATTTATTTAATCTATGAAAAACAAAATAGTACATTACCAAATGCATTTAAATGAATATATATGTTTGTTATCATCAAACAAAAACATATAAGCGCATATTCATAAAACTATATCTAGGTGTTTGTGCATAAACGTTCGGTGGTTGGTAGGAGTAGTATGGGTAATACATTTGACTTTTCTCGGTAGTATTACTCGGTCTTAGTTGGCTTGCATAATAAAAGATATGAGCTTGTGATTCAATTGTTTGTACCACTCCCTCCTTCTTAACCTACAACTCGATTACTTTCATCCCCATGCAAAACATAGAATCGATGTCGTCGCATTGTTCACCTCAATAGCAATCGGACCATCATCCGTTACCCATTTACTTACTATCGAGATCTCGAATTCGGTTGACTTAATCTTTGTAGCTTTGTAAATTGTCGTTTTCAACTCAAGAAAATTACAATCCTTCCTCACTTTAGATCCTTTATGCTTTCCGCTAACATTGGTTGGCCTGCTATTCTCGTCAATGATTAAATCGTCGTCATAATGACAAATAATCGGCACGGTAGACATAGATCTAGAAAATTTCAAGAAACTAAATTTCAACAGTAGATTTAACAAAATAAGCAGAGAATGGTTTCAAAATGTTACCTCAACTATAGAAGAAAGTGAAATCTTATGTTGATCTTTGTCGATTTAAACGATTTTAAGTGGATTTGTTATATTTTTAGTTGAGTTGTAGTAAGAGCAATGGAGTTTAGGTTTCTGAAATATGTTGGGTTTGAGGAGTTCTATTGGAATGGAGAGGAGTAAAGGGTGTTATAAGTTGCTATTCGTCCAGTAGCAGCAGCCCATGAACACATACTGCATCTGATATATGCTAATGAAGGCTAAATTGCCTCATCAATCTATCCAGATAGCGCATGGCCATACTTTACAAGCAAATGATTGGGATTCTTGAATACCAAGTCCATTCTCCATCCAAGAAATTGGCGGCAAATCCTGTAAAATCTCAGCCATGTATTGCGTCCAATCAACATTATGCTGCTCCATTACATCGAGCTAATTGCGATAGAATTTGGAATGATGGGCTGAATTATCTCTCCAACGTCTATGTCCCGTCTATCTACAATCAATGAACAAAATAATGTGTGAAAATTGTATTAAAACATAGAGTTTTCAATAGAAATTACTAGCGGTTTTTATCTGGCTCCGTAAGGTAATCCAGCGACGACATTAGCACATTATCCAACTCCTTATATAAAGCATATAAAACCGCGCTACCCCATGAATAATCAGAAATAGTGGCAGTCATATGGCATGTATAACCATTTGACACTTAATCGACCCTTCGAATGGTTTGGAAACGGACGGGATGCTATAAGAAGCAATATGACAACCCCTGTAAACTGTTCTAGCTCCTCAATAGATGAATCAACAGTAACCTCTCATCCATTTATAAGGTCATTTATAATTTGACCTTTAACTCTCTTCTATTAACCACCACTTTGAGAGGTGGAATCTCACAAAGCAAAAGGTGACAACGTCATCGACTCCACATTACCACCATAATTCAGAAGGACGCCTTCTATAGGAAGATCGAACAAAATAAAAACATCCTGTAAAGTAATTTTAATTTCTCAAATAGAAAAATGAAAAGTGCAAGTCTCGGGTCTTCGTCTATCGCATAATGCTGTCAATAAAGACATATCAAATCTGATATACTTTATTTGCATGAAATACCAAAAACCCGCTTGATGAAGTAATTGTTGAACTCGATGGCCATCAACCATCTCCATTAGGTCGTCGAAACTCTACGAATGATCCAGACAGTTGACGGATTTTACATACTACAAAACAAAGAATTATAACGTATAATTAATTCAAAATGCTAAAAATCGTGAACTATTTACTATGGTTGCAAAAAAGTTACCATCGTTAAATCTTCAGCTTTTGTATGGTGATTATCCTGCAAATATAGTGCGGTACCATCAACGGATCCACATTTCGATTCTGGAATTTAAGGCAACAAAAATCCATATTTTCAACATCGTATACAATAAATGATTGATTCAACTGTAAGAATTGGATCACTAACACCTAGAACAAGCTAATTGACAATGTTTCTTGCAAATAGAAACAAGTAATACGCAAATTAGAAACTAACAAATAAACATAGGGTTTAGACAATACCAAAATCGAATTGTGTCGATAAAGATCTTGCTTTCATTGTGATATATTTGTTATAATTGATGATAAGAAATTTGTTAATTTTGAGTGGAATTGATCGAAAAAAATTAGAATTTGAGATTTAAGTGAGATGGATTCGAGCAGAAGATAATGGGGAGAAAATGTTTTTGGAAAATGAAATAGGATTGTGAGGCTGGTGCAGCCTTTATGTAGCAGTGCAGGCGCAATTACGAGTTGCGCATAAATGGAACTTTATGCGCGACTCGTTATTGCGCTTTATAGGTTTCTAAGTATTTTTGATTTGCGTAACTATGAGCTGCGCAGAAATTAATTCATCATATGTGCAACTCATAGTTGCGCAAATACATTAGCAGTTACAACACTACTGATGTGGATTCTGACTAGGCTAAAACTAGCCATATTTGATAATAATTTTTCAAACTAGCTCTTAACACAAAGCAGTTTTGAATAGTCCACTTTGAAAATTTGTTCATGTTTTAACATAAAAAACACACGCTGCACTTGAAATGTCGCATATACACCATTGGTCAGCGTGTCGCTGAGTTGGCCAAAAGTGGCATGTATTTGTAATTAGTTAGTAACTAGTCTATTTGCGTAGTGTGTAAAAGTAGCCCAAATTGAAAGAAAAAAATCCAATTGCAAATAAAAGCTTTGAGCACTATAATGGTGGTTGCGGCCTAAAAAAGAAAAGGAGAAAAAGAAGAAAATCAACTAAAAACATCATTCAAACTACGAAATACAGGTGAGTAATATATTCTTTAATTCCATTTTCTTCCCCAAATTATTCGCGGTTGAAATAATAGTGAATCTTCTACATACTTCTTGTAATCTTCATGATCCGAAAATTTAACATGATGTTAGGCACACATTATTAGAGATTGGTTTTTAATTTATAGAATTTTCCCATAAGTAAATAAATTGATATGAATTATTTAAGAACTAGTTATCATACAAATGGTTGGAAATAAGAAGTTTGAAAAAAATTATGATAGAAAGTATATGTTAATGATTTTTTATGACTTTCTGAAAATAAAATAAGTAATTTCCAAAAGAACTATCATTTGCCGAAGGAAAACGGGGGGAGCGAAAGGGCTAATAATTAGGGACGGGAAGTATTTAATTAAATAAAATATATAAATTGGATGATAGATCATATCCACATTTTATACTGAACGAGTTAGGGAAGTACTAAATGACAGTAAAGAAAGACAGTCAAACGAATCAAGATATGACACATGTAAAGTTAGTGTCAACGGTACAGAAAACGGGTCCGACGTGTATAGAGAGGCAGTGCCGAAGGAAGTGGAGCCGAACCAAAAGTAAAATAAAATAAAACCTTAAGTATAAAGACCTAATCGGAAAAACTAAGAAATGCTAAGAATAAGACAACGGTTAAGCAAACTAAAGGTATTAGCAGACGACCGAAGAGGGGAGGAGTGCTAAGGAGGAATTATAGGTAGAGGAAGTGATTTTCGATACCTATGATTGAAGTTTGAGTAGAGGAAGTGATTTCAAAAAAATTCAAATTTAAAGATCATCATCCAATTGAATTCTAGGAAGAATTGCTAAGGTATCACTAAGGTGAGAACATGAGATAAAGATGACCTGGATATTCAACTGCTTGATAGTTGGTTGTTCATAAAGTCGACGAGGAATGTGAACTAAACAGCTTATGCAAGCTGACTAGTTGCAGGAATGATTGAAATTTGACTTGATGTCGGTAGGGAAAGTCCTCCTCCTAGCCTCTTAGGGTCTACTATGGTGGGAACCTTCGGACAAGGAATGCTATTTCAAAGAGGAATGCTTCACTCATTAAAACGAAGATTTAAACTAATCTCAATAGAGCTAAATGAGTAATATTATCTCCTATGCATTTTTAAATAGTAATAAATTCATTCTCGGTCATAAAGATGATTTTAAAACTACTTATGATATGAATTCTGGATATATCATTATATGGTCATAAAGAACACTTCGCTCTTAAAACTCATGAGAATAACGACGTAATGTATTTAACAGCACACATATACTTGGTACTAGAGATAACATTTGGTCGCTTTTCTTCAGTCAATGCTTGAAAAGCCGTCATAAATTGTGAATTTGGATTGCAATTGCAAGGAATGAACAATCAGAGAACACCAAACCAAACCATTAGCTTTCTCCACTTGTGTATTTATACTCAACCCAAAATCAAATCATTATCATCATGGTCGTCAGTGTATCTACATAAAATGCCACATTTCAAAGTCTGGATACCAACAGATAAACAAGTAAATATTTCAAACGAACTTTGAACAAAAGCATTACAAGGAACCATCATCCTAAGATGATTATTTTATTCCATATATAAGTTTCTCATTTCAGTCTGCATACAACAAAAACATCAAACAAAACCACATTAGTCCAAGGTAGCAGATGAAACTCCATTCTAGCAGATCCAGGATTTCATATTCCACTGTTGTAAAGAAGCTGCAAATGACATGTACAATAAATAGCTCATTAATAGACGGATTTATTCCCAAGAATAAGATCATATATTTCTGAATAAATAAAAGTTAAAATATAAGCAATGTAACAGCAACATAATAAAGAAAAGGCATTATATTCAAGTTACCAGCAGCAGAATGTCAAATACAACTTTAAGATAATAAAACTCATTCTTCATCTCCTCAAGTGCTTCAAGGCAGCTGAAAGTAAAACAAGTAGCACATAAATAATCACTATGAGCAAGTTCAGTTGCGTGTAATTTGTAAGCTTAACAAGAAGAGTTTATGCTTTTTTAATGTGCATTGTTTGTTTTTTTATTGACATTAGTGAATCTATTGAGAATTAGCACAAGAAACAAAAAAGAATTGTCGAATGTGCTACACTTCCCATAAAGTGACGGTTTCATATAGACATCAAATCAATTTGTGCATATCTGCCTTCAGTTTTCTACTAATATATCTCCACATAACATATAAAACATCAGCATTCTTAATAATTAAGCAAAAAAGGTATTTCAAAAATATATCAAAGAGAGTGAATAAACATAATAGAGCAAGTAGGACGTGACACACACTTACCCCAACCTATCCAATTGTGCATAGCATTCGGTCATGTATTCGCAACCCTGCAAGATCCTAATAGCTCCCATACTGATTTCCGATGTACCATACAAAATGCAAAATTGAAACAATCAGAATCCAGGTTTAAAAAAAAATTGCATACTTTCTATTATAATAAGTAAATAAATAAATAAAGTGTTAATATCACTTGAACCAATTGCTATTCAGTTTTCACAAAATAAATACTTCTGTTCATGAAAGCAAATAATTGTTTGCTCGTACAATGCACATGCACTTGTGCATTCATGTGCATAAATTTACCAGAAAAGCAAATTGACCACATATCAGACAAGCATATAAACCCTTGTTTCAAATAAAATTTAGTCTAACGGAATAGAAGCGTTACAGTTAATGATAATTAGAACAGGGACTAAATGCAAGAAGAAAAGTAAACCTTCTGCTGGAGCCCTTTAGTGATAGGTTGATGAATCTAACCCTCTCGTAGTCCACGACAGGTTGATCCCTGTAAACCATAAATCAAGTTAGAAAAGAGATTGATTATGTGTGCAAGTATCATAGCATTTTATTTATTTATTTTAAAAAAACAATTTAAAGAAGAACAAAAAATTGGGGGGCCTTGAACATTAGCTCCTTCACCTTGTATTTGAACAAGGCCTAAAATCTAATGACCATAATCTTTAAATACTTGCACAAGCAGGTGTATGGCTAAATTTTAAGGATTTGAATTTAAAATTGTAATAAACCAATTATCCCAACCAAAGTAAGTGGTTTTACATTTTTTTCCCCCCTTTGTAAGCAGTTAACTAGCAATTTAAAATCATCATAACCAACTTACAGCAAATGCTGGATGTCAGCAAACTTTCTCTCATACTCGTTACAAAAAATTCTGATAACATCAGCAAGAAAACCACTCGCACCAGCTTCAAGCTCCAGCAGCTCAATTATCTGTTCATCCAGAGTGCCCTGTAAATTTTGAACCATTGAAACACAACAAATTGACAAATCAATGGCTTGCATTTGCAAAACCAATATAGGTATGAAAAATAAATAAATAATGTTAACATAGAAGGGGAGAAAAAGAAACTGCATACATCGGCAATGATGGAATGCACAAAAATTATTACTGGCTCGCTTGGTGTAACCATTGGCAAATTCAGCTGAGAAGATATAAATATTATTGAGAAATGTTTAATTAGACAGTATTAAGATGAAATAGGATTCCACCATATATTTATAGTGCAGGTTTGCTTGTGTTAATGGAGAATAAAGATAAAATCTGAAATCTTTCAAATAAGGCTGAAAACTAATAAAGCAAATAAAAAAATTAATTTCTAGTGCCAAGAAGATTTCGGTATCCCTGCAAAAAGGATATACATGCATATTTCACAAAGTTGTCAATAGCAAATAGCACAAGGCTTCCGCTACGCGCTATAACGCGCGCTATTTGTCCACTTTTGTAAAATTTGCATTTTTTTCAAAATAGTTTGTCCACGTGCCTAATTGAAATTTAATGTTATATTTGTAGATTTTGTGATGTTAAATGTAACTATTAGAATAAAAATAATAAGTTTGTATTGTACATTCGAAATAATTGATAGATAGAATATATTTATGTCCTACGGATTTGAAATTTATTCTTATATTTGTGAATTGTGGTGCGATAAGGTTTTGCGAAAAAAAACATAGGAAATACAATTTTGCATGAAATGTATAAGATTTTTTAACCCTTTGCTGAAGCCCATTAGTGAGTGGTTGATGAATCTAACCCTCTCGTAGTCCATGACAGATTGATACATATGAACCATAAATCAAATTAGAAAAGAGATAGATAATGTGTACAAGTATTTTATTTTCCTTTAGAAAGCCTTGAACATAACTACTTCACAACCTAAGCCCACATTCCAAATTCCATTAATTCAACTACCTTTGAAATCAATCTTTCTCAGCCCACGCCAGCCCAATTCTAAAATGTGCCAGTCCACAGTTAAAATTCTGCAAATAAATTCTTATAACCACAGCCCATTACATTTCAAACCCATCCCACAACCTACGCAAACAATTCACAGTTAGCTCAGCATATGTCAGCCCAAACCTCCCAAATCCAGCCCAGTACTTTGGACCTTATTAATTACTTGCTGGCCCAACAAAATGCTGATTATTCACCGCAGCCCAATAATCCAAATGCACATGATTATCTCTCCTTGGCCCGCCAACATCATACAACATAAAAATATTTTATCTCTTGACCCATCGTGGCAGCAGCCCAGCAGCTATCAAACAGATACATCGATCGTGTTTCTTCTTCAACCTCCAACAAACATGTCCATGATTCTTAGCTTTCTCTGGTCATCAAAATACGGGCTTGCCTGCTGCTCCTCAACCATCTCTAGCGCCTACTTCTTGACACAAGCATAAGAGATCAAAGTCGGAACCTTTCCTTTACCATCCTTCAACGTCATCGAAGTTTCTAATTCTTTTGCTGCTCTGGATCCCAGAACAGATGCTAACCATTGATGAAACTTTCTGTCTCGATGATGATGATCTTCTTGAGAGGAAGAGGTAGTGCTCATCGACAAAACGAATGATTTGACAGCAACACGTGCCAACTTTAAAGAAGTTGATGGTAATTTTACTCCAGGGAAAAATCATGCAGCGACCGCATTCTCGACGGTGGAGACTCCGGCTCTCTGGCGACTCACCTAAGCGATGGGGAAGAGCTGACGTGTGAGAAAGTAGTAAAAGGGGACTTGAAGGATTGAAGCATATCCGAAAAGCTGATGATGGACAGAAGCGCGTGGAAGTTAGCGATCCACCTACCAGAACATGAGCTGTGAGTTTTATAAGTGTTAGATTATAAGACTAGGTAACAGAAGCCTAAGACGTAGCGTTTGGTCTTTGACCAATATTACTATTAGTATCATTATCACTACTAGTATTATTATATTATTATTATCAAAAATTATTTTTATATATACATATATATATATATATATATTACTTACTTATTATTATTATTTACTTATTTGACTTTATTTTATTATTGTTATTGTTATTATTATGACTTTTAAATTGACTTTATCATTTAGTTTTGCGTTCAATCTCTAACCGATCACAACTTGTTTGGGAATAATGGCTTAGTTGTTGTTGATGTTGTTGTTTCACACATATTGTAACAACAGAGTTGGTGAAACCCACACAGCAGCTGGGTTGGAATGTGTATTTGGGAGTGATGGGTGGTTCGCTAACCCATTTTCTTCCTTCATAAATCATTTACATCAATCCAATTTTAATCACTATCCCATGATCGTGAGATTGATTTCCACATCCGAATTGACACTGAAACCTTTTAGATTTCAAAACATATAGACCACACATCATACTTTTCTTAGTATTGTAAAGAATGCTTGAAACTTGCCTTTTGATGGCAGTTCCATGATCGTCTTTGCCAAAAAAACTTGGTAATGTCAAAAATGTTACTAAAAATAGGAATGAATATGTTTCAAAAACATATTTAATCTTGTCATGAACGTGTAAAAGAATCTTATCATCAAAGAGGCATTTTACGATGAGGAGTATTCCCATCTTTATCTTTACAATTAATAATATCAATGAACTATATTCAACCGTGTCTTTTGCGATCTCTGATAATACCATTTTACCCTAATCTCATTTCCTACTGCATTTCATTTCGTCTAGCACAAATTACTATTCTCGATAGGCTAGACTGGTGCACACGAAGGCCAGGCAATACTGCATGCAAATGTGTTGCGAAAAAATATATACATGCGTATATTTTCGCATGTAAATATATATATGTGTGAATGTGCAAAGCCAGACAATACTGACATGAAGGCAAGTATCTAAATATTTTATATGGACACACGTCACCGGTAATAAAGAAATGATCAAATACATGCGAAAATACACACACCCTATAGCAACACTCACGAATATATATAAAGAGACATTACATATATATGATTTCGTGAAAAAAAAAATTATAGCCTTAATTAATTACGCAAAGTATAACTGGACGTGATTAACTGTACATGTGGCTATAAAATGAACACGAAGTATAACTAGACGTGAAGGCTATAAAATGTATACAAGCTTTGCAAACGTGAAGGAAAATATGTACAAGCTTCACACCATGTTAAATTCGAAAGCCTGGACATGAAGGCTATAAAATGTACGTGAAAAATATATATTTATATCTCCAGGCGATAGCTTTGTAAACGTGAAAATAAATTTGCATGATGGTTCCACGCTAAGACGACTTGGCACATCTCTACTGTTAATAAAGGGAATTCAATGAATAAGATTTTCACGGCGTCTTTTTGAAATTCTGAAAAAACTCTACATCAATCAACGAAATTTCATCATCGTTTTGCAACCTCCTTCGACATTCTCTCACCAAACACCAATCAATGGAAATTCAGTGTCAATTTGCTTACAATGAAAGTGTTGTGACAAACAAAGCTTTCGCACTTATAAGCACACATCCGTCTATAAATTTTTTATTAAAAGTAAATATTTCTAACTATTAGATGCACGTACGTGCGATTTACGCTAATATGAATAAGGAAGATTGGATACTTGTCCAAAATACTCTAAACCAAGAACCCGAAATTGAGGAGCTGTTTTAGAAGCCGAAACTCGCATTAAATGAGCTATTTTTGGAGACTACTTCTCAACTTATGTCAACAAAAATCAACATAAACTCACTCTTCATAAAATAAAAAAGGAGTATGGGACAAGGACAAAATCCATGAAGGAATCGAGTTGGATGATCTCGGCACAACTTAAAAACCTCCTTGCTTCACCTTCTGAAGCTTCCCTTGATCCAGATATCCTTAGTTGTACTCCTCTTATCTCCGAGGATGATAATCTTACTTTATCTTCTCCACCAAACTTCGAACAGATTAGGGTGGCTGTTTTTAGCCTAGGTAAGGACCACGTTGCAGGCTCATGGGCTTTAATGGACATTTGTTTTCAAACATGTTGGAAGATTGTTGATCCCAACTTCTTCATTGTTATTCAAAGCTTTTTCGTTGGCCATACCCTTTGTCAAAGTTGGACTGCCATCACCATCTTTCTCTTGCCCAAAATCGCTAGCCGTAGAAATTGCTCGGATCTTAGGCCTAAAAGTCTATGTGATTTATCCAATAAAATCATTTCTAAAATACTCGCTAACAAAATCACCGACATTCTAAGTAAAATCATCTCCTCATACCAAGCTAAGTTCATAAAAGGAAGTTAGATCATAGACAATATACTTCCAGCTTGGTATCTCAAATCAACCGGAAAGTTAGAGGGTCCAAAATAATCATTAAACTTGATGCGACGAAAGCTTACAATTGCATCTCGTGGTTTTCCATCATCCATACTCGTAGAGCTTTTGGTTTTTCCGAAATCTTTATCGATAAGATTTGGGGGCTTATTTCAAACTGTCAGTAAACGGTAGGCAAATAAATTTCTTTAAGTCTGGACATGGGATTAGGCAAAGCAATCCTTTAGCTCCTGCTCTGTTTATTATAGCAGTTGAAGTCCTAAGTAAGGCTTCATGCTCTTACTGTCTTCAGGAAAATCTCACACTTCACTACTCCTTATGGTTGCCCATTAGTTCCCTCCGTCTCTTTCGTTGATGATATCATTGTCTTCGCTAATAGTCAGTGTAGATTTATTAATACAATAATGATGATTTTTTGATGGTATGAAAGCCCGTCTGAAACGACCCTGACTCGACCTTCAAAAATCGGCACCCGTACTTCACGTGTACTCGAATGTCGCAGATTCAAACACCGAATCTGGCTCGCCGGAGCTTATAACACATTAAGTACAACAACATAGCGGAAGAAACAATGAAATAATATCATTGATATACAATATCTGATACAACAATGAATACAATAGAATGATACAATAGATATCAATACTATCAGAGATACAAGACACGGCGGAAAGAATATCTTCAATAGAATACATCTCCAAAAGAATCCAACTCCATAATGCAACTGCAACTCCATCTCCAAACTAAAAATAGCTCAAATCATCGTCACGATGCAATAAGCAAACTAGATAACTCCAGAATGAAGCAAATGTGATCGCCAAGATCCAAAGGCTTCAAAAATATCGAATCTACTCCTACTATCTGACTATCTGAAAAACCCAACTCTAGACTGTCCGTGTGGAAAATTGTGGGCACTCAGATTTTAGAAAGGGAACAATAAACTCCAGGTCAGTCATGGGACTGGTATGAGCAAACAAAAACAGTTTATCTTTATCAAAAGCAAAACAAAAGATTTTAAAGAAATTCGCAATGCTTTTTGAAAAATGAAACTGCCATAAGGCCTCCCGCCACACACACAATGCAAGCGCAAACTTGAAGGAGATTTCTCCTTATGACAGTCAAAAATGCTTGATACGCGAAAACTAATTGATATTATTATTAGTGCATAGTGCTGAAAACCTTTCGAAAGTATAATATTAACCTTAGCCAGCATATGTACCATTATATTATGTCTATTATAGCTACCGCCTGATTTGGTAGGTTATACAACTGCAATCGTAAAGAGCGTGTATTGAATGATTGGATTTCCAACAAATAGTCAGGCAAAGAAACTTCCCACACAAAATAGAACGCCTCTAGAGGGATGCCCCGAGAACCTAACAGGATCTCTGCTACACAAGGCTGAGTTACCTCTGTAACTAGGTAACAACTGACACGAGTATGCCATCCCCCGATCGTTACCGACCTTTATCCGATGTCTCGACACCAACAACTACACAGTAAAATATCTGAGCTTCATACCATGATACCACTTTCGAAATCAACATAAGTAAATATCTGGGCTCCATACCATGCTACCACTTTCGAAATCAATATAAGTAAATATCTGGGCTCCATATCATGATACTACTTTTTATCCAGAAGGAAATGGTCATACCCTCAGGGGGAGCTATCCCCAAATAACCTTGCTGCCACAATTCATGTTTCGACCATTACCGGGTTGTGAGGCTCGACTAAGTCACGTCTACAAAACTACACTTTTTCACAAAGTCGTGCTTTGATCAACAAATGATCAGCCGCACTTCGTATGCCACATTACCAAATTGGAAATGTATCACTAGTAACCATCAACTACATAACCTCTAAGCTCGTACGTCTCAGAGAAGGGTGTTAAGCTGAGAGAATAAATTCTCCGCCACCAAACAGAAATGTATTTGATAGAAACCAGCTTTACTTCTCAAGGTGTAATGTCAGACACACATCCATACAAGTTTGTTCCGGGTTCGAACAGAACCGAAAGCACTTCCCAAGAAGCCCTTGCAAATCCGGGTATTCACAATCCCAATCGGACTTCACATCACTTAGGGAATCTCTATACCGGCGCGACTCAGTGCAGAGACAATCGATGAGTTATCCTTTCGTTCTTGAAAATACTCGGCCTTCACCACGGTCTTCAAATGCTATCCATAACGTCGTATCATTATTCGGAATGGGTTATATGATACAAGGTCCTCTCCCGACTAAATCGAATAATGGGCGCAATATTTAAAAACATATGGATATGAGATTTCAGTTAACTCACAACTTATTACCCAAAACAAATGATTTAAAAACAAATTACCATTTCAAATCTTTTAAACAAAAAGATTCATTTCACGAAGTTCACCAAATTTCCATAAAGGTTCATTCACGGCTTTTCAAAACAATTTACTTTCCAAATTGGATTAACTCATCCAATTATTAAATCAAAACTCTATTTATCGCTTTCAAACCCATTTTCAAATATTCATAGCTTTTTTAAAAAAACAATTCTCATTTCAAATCTCTTTTATATAAAAGATACACCATATAAAATCATCTTCAATTTCAAAACAAGGTTCCACCATCTTTCACAAAGATTAATTTATAGCTTCCAAAACAATTCTATTTCAAATTTGAAATTTTTTCAATATAAGTTGGAAATCCTTCCTTTATATGAAAGCTATCTTTATTTGAAAACAAATAGTTTTTGTTTCGGAAAAATCCGATTACATTTATACAAGTTAAAACCCTCCAAGTATAAAACTTGGGTTTAAATTCAAATTCCCAAAACAATACTTTTTAAATGGTTTAAAACCCATAAAAACACATTTATAACTTGTATAACCTTTTTAAACCATAATTTTCAAATCATAGAATTCAATTTCAAATATTGAATTCAAATTTGAATCAAATTATTTAAATTTCAAAACTCAATCAAGTTATTCAAAATAACTTTTATTTTTTAAACTCATTTTCAAAAGCTTTCAATTCCAATTCCAAAACTATTTTGGATTCAAAAATTCAATCTTTAAAATCATTAAAAATCTGTGACTTAACCGATTTCCTCGTGCAATCCGTATTTTTGTGTAAAGTGTAGTCCAGGGGTTTCACACAATAGTGCAACATCATCAACCAGCACAGATCCAAATACATCAATATCGATAAGAGGTATAATCCTATAACGCTTATCTTCATTCACAGATTCACAGATAAATGTATCACAGATAAAATAAATAAATAAATAAATTACACACAGCTCAATTCACAGAACAGAATATTACAGTCCAGAAATAACAAACAATTCAGGGCATTTCATACAATACAGGCACTCATAAGCAATCCAAGCATCCAATAATCATTTATAAGTAGGATTAATTAATTATTCAAATCCTAATTAATTCAATTTAATTTCCAATTAAATTAATTACTTATGAATAAATTATCAAATTTTGATTAATTAATTACAAATCATTTGATATTAATTAATGTAATTAATCAATCTTAATTAACAAATGAATCAATCTTTAATCATTAAATAATTAATCCTTAATTATTTAATTATTCTTTAGTTAAGTATCCTTAGTTAATTAATTAACTCTTAATTAATTATCCTTTAATTAAGTATCCTTAATTAATTATTATTTAATTAATTATCCTTAATTGATTTACCTTTTGATTAACATTCTTGATTAATTACAATAAGTGATTATACTAATCACTTATATTAATAAATTACAAATCAACCTTAATCACCATGATTAATTAACTTAAATCATTAGTTAATTATTATTTTATTAAGTAATTATTTTTAAGTAATTAATTACCATTTAATAAATTCTCCTTAATCAATTATAATAAGTGATTATCATAATCACTTAATCAATTTTAACCATTGATTACTTTGAGTAATTATCTTTAAATTAATTACCTTAAGTAATCTTTAATTTATCACATAAATCACTTTGATTTAATTTTTAATTAATCAATTTAGATTAATTATTCCATAATTAACTAACTCTTAAACACTTCATCAATCAATCTTTAAAACTATTAATTATCCATCCGTAATTTCTTATATTAAGTTACTATTTTTAAGTGATTAATTATCCTTAATAACTTTCCATTTGTTAATCAACCTTTGAAAAATAATTACCATTTAAACCTTGTTAATGACTTTTAGGAAGAAATCATCATTAAATAAATAGATAATCAAAACATTATTAAGATAACCCATTTATCTTCATTATTTACTAAGTTATCATTGTTTTAAAAATTATTATAAATTCATTTTTGAACAAATAGTTGCAAAACATTTATTTTGAAAACTTATTTCATTTGAATAAACTTTAAACTAAATCGTTCTTTCAAAAAGAACCTGGTTATTTAAACTTTAAAACCCTGAACTATGTTTTCTTTTTAGATTTTAAACTCTGGCAACTCAATCTAAAACGACTCGAGCCAATGCAACGAAAACCCGAACCAAATTCATTTTTTACTCGAGCAAATACCCAATCTACCCGAGACAACTTGCACACATCACTACTTCGAGCCAGCCTTTCATTTACACGAGCATGAACCCGAGGCTAACGTTTCTTCCCCAAATTATCTTGAGCAACCGGATACAGTGATATATCCACACGTGTACGATGGGTTTGGCCAACTCCAATCATCACTCCGGCCATCGACATGTCATCCATGCTTCACTCAGGCGACCGATACACCCAGATTCACGAACGACACCCCCAATCAAAATCGAGTGGAAAGAATCCTATCAGGATAGAGCCAATCGTCCAAAACTCCTCGTATCACCGCTCTCCGACCACCGTAAATCATGCGACTATGACTGAAGCCACGCCAAGCTTCCCTAGCTTCGATTCCCACTGGATTGGACGACTCCGATCAACCTTCGTCATCACACGAAGTCGATGAATATATCTGCCAAATTTTGTTCCTTAAACCCTAATTCTTCATCGCCTGGCCAACATAACAATTTAGAATTTATCTAAGTATTTTTCCCTGGATCATTGATGCTTAATCTATTATCTGACCAAAACTCGAAGAACCCAATCCTTTGCGTTCGCCAGAATTTGCCTCTCGATCGATTTCCGATCAACTCGCTTTTCCTCACAAAATAATAAACTAAAAATCTTGAAACTAGATTCTAAAATCTTAGTTTTCTATAACGAATTGCCTCATAAGGTCCAAACAGGAAATCGTAATTATCGATTTTTGACTTGAGTTTAATTCTTACTATAAATTTTTATTTTCGGAATATTTACTCAATTTAAACACTTGAATTTATTTTTAAATCAAGTTAACACTTCTACCATCACCTTTTATTTAGAATTCAAGGTTTAAAATTGATTGTATATGGAGATTTTGAATTTTCTATTTTGTTTAAACTCTGTTATGTATAAACAGAGGCAAGTTTTGCCGGAAAACAGACATGCACATTTTAATTCACCCATATAAACACATATATACTTGCAAATATGTACACATTCATACCATATTTCAATCATCACCATCACAGACATAAAAGATCAAAAGAAGCTGGTTAAAAAAAATTAAAGTTTGCTCGCCTGAGTTGTTTGACAGAGAAGAACAGAGAAACAGTTTGAGCTGGAATTTGAAATGATCTGGAACTTGTTTTGAGAATTTAAATTTGTTTTAGTTGATCATCTGCTAGCGGATGATTGTTGAAGTTGAATTCCTTTGCATTGCATTTCTCAAGTTGAAGATGTTTGCTTTGATCGGGTTTTAAATTTTTGATTGCTTTCAAATTTGAAAATCTCAGGTCTTTGAATCAGGTTGCTTGCTTTATTGTTTAAGCTGAGTTGTTGATTTTTGATTTTAGATCCTGAAGCTTGCTTGCTCAGGTTTAAGGATTTTATTTCCAGACTTGATATTGTTTGATCACTTTGCATGCTTCAGCTTTGAGTAGATATTGAACTTTGCTTTAAACTTGAAGATTGTTTAATTTTATTTTGATTCAGTTTTAAGGTTAAAGAGGTTTTTTGCTTTGATGATTTTCCGGTTTGTTTTTAGTTTTCCAGGTTTTGTTTAGGAAGGATGAGGAGAAAATACAAGTGAAGAAAATATAGCCTGGTTTCTCATTCTAATATGAAATTAAATTTTTAAATAAAACAATCTTGCCACTTGTTAAAACTAGCTACACTTGTATTAATCCTTATATTTGTTTTTCTACACTTGTTAACATACAAACATTTTATGTTTAAATCCTTTTAGTTAATTTAATTATAAATTTTGTTTAAAACCCTTTTTAATTGTATATTTACAATACATTCCTTTTTAAATTACCATATGTTTTAATGTTATATACTTTTGAATGCAAGTCTTTATATTAAATCTTATTATAATTAGAAATACCCATCCATATACATTTACTTTGATAATTGTTTATACAACCCTAAGAAAATGACTTGAATCCAAATATTACACTTTAATAAATAATCATACATATTACATATATATTTCTTAATTTTATAAATCTTTTTAAAATCAAATTCATTTAATCAATTTTTTTTCCAATATATTTATTTTTAAATTCAAAAATTAATATACAATCAATCTGTATTTTTAAATAAACAAACAAATATTTTACTTCATTTATTCCTGAAAATTTCAAATTAAATTACCAATAAATTCTAAATCAAATTGATCACTAAATTAATTTGGCTTAAAAATCAGGAATGTTACACCGTCGGCGCAAAAGATTAACCTTGAAAAAAGCTTAATATTTCATCGAAATTTACTCCTCAATAGCAAAAAAATTGGCTTAGGTCTACACTGATTTTTGTATATCGTCCTTACCGCTCACCCATCTTGGCATTCAGCTTTACAGAGGTAGAAAGAAGAATATATATTTTAATCAATTAATTATTGAAGCAAGACTGGAGTTCTTCCCTAATTTCTTAAGCACACACGTCGTTTTGTTCCTTGGATCACATATCTTTTCCGCTACTACTCTCGATCTATCCTTTTTTAAAGATTTTGTGCAAACATCATGTGGGGTTCCACGAACATTCTTGCAAACATCATTGGGTTTCGTGGAATCTTATATGCCTGCAGAAATCAAAGAAAGGATTAGGTCTTCAAGACCTTAAGGATGTTTGCATTGCATACAGTTTTAAATTTCGGATCAAGTATTTTAAAAACAATTCTCTATAGGCCAATTTCATCAATCACAAATATAGTAAACTTGCTAATCGTTCTTTCATTGGACGACCAGGCAACTCGAGTGAAACGTGGAAAAAATACAAAAGTATAAAGCTTCTATCGATATTCTACTCAACGGTGAATATGCTACCGCGTGGATTGAAAATCGGTTTCATCTTAAGATGGCTTGGGAAGCGATAAGGGAGAGACGTCTCCCTAGACTTCCATTCATCTTAATCTGGGATGGTCATACCCAACCTAGCTCCTCATCTGGAAGATCCATAATGGTCTTCCCACTTGAAGCTATCTTAAATCCATCTTCATACTCATTCCTTCCAAATGTAAATGCTGCTCCAAAATAGCATCGAGTCCATGTCGCATTTGTTTAGCTCCGGTGAGCTTGCAAGATTCGTACAGACTCATTTCGAGGTTTTTATTGGATTTCAATCTAACAATGTTATTCTGCGTACTAGACTTATTCACTAGTGGTCTTTTGTTAGAGGTAAATCTATTTGCTTTATCATTTGTCGTATGTTACCATGTTATATATGTTGGAGACTTTGGTGCGCTAGAAATTGTTATGTTTTCGACAACAAAGTTCTTATAAACCAAACCACCCTCCCTCCACAAATGTTATTAGACTTAACCATGTGCATGTTTTCTCTATTTATAACCAGGACCTAGAAATAGTTTCCTAGACTCTTACCTCGTTGATTTTCATATTCTACATGACTGAATATGGCACCCATTTCCCCATCATACCCTTCCAACGTATTAGTTTGATTATTTGGTTTGATTCATGATTTTCAATATTATATTCCGTCATGCTGCTGGTTTACCCTTTTTGTTTCAGATCCATATTTTAGTCTAGGAAGTCATAACATGTTGTAGGGTTTATACTTCCCCTACGGGAGTGTTTCTAGTGCCTCATGCTTACATATTTGGTTTTGTGTGAGAATTCATTCGCACTTTTGGTCCTGGGTTTCACCATGATGAAAAAACGAGAGTACTAGTTTATGGAGAATAGTGCAAATACAAAGAGAACACGCAAAAACAATAAAACAACAAATAGAAGAAATGAGGAGAAGAAGGAAATCAACTCAGTAGTGAAGAATATTTTTTATATCATTTTTTCATTTCTTGCTTTGCTTTTATACTGCCATTTCAGTACACAACTTGCAAAAGAAGAAACAAATAACAACATAATTCATGCTAGCTGGACACTTGTCATAGTAACATTTGCCACGATACTATTCACAATACAACAATTCCTGCATGCCTATAATTATTTGTCTGCCTTTTTTGCTACTCAACTCTGCAAGCTATATTATAATTAATTTGATTCTTGCATTAGTTTACTCCTTATGTACTTTGTGCACCATAGCACCATGCACACTAACACGCTTCGTGGGTGTGTAACAACTCCCCTCCCCCATAAAATTCGACCTTGTCTCAAGGTCGAATGTGGGAAATCTAGCTATTAAATCCCAATAATTCTCCCACATTGCTTCATCATCACCCTGTTGCTTCCATTTAATTAATGCCTGTGTAGTGTTTGTGTTATTGATTTTGGCCATTCTTCTAGCTAAAATTCGCTCAGGCTCTTCCACAATTTGGTGATCATATGATGGTAAATCTGAATGGACTGTTACATTGGTTCCAATCATCTTCTTAAGTTGGAAAACATGAAATACTGGGTGAACTTTTGCTTGCTCAGGGAGTTGTAGTTTGTAAGCGACGGTTTCAATTTTCTCAAGCACTTTAAATGATTTATGGTATTTTGGAGAGAGTTTGTGGGTGTGTCTACTACTTGCTATGAGTTGTCTATAAGGTTGAAGTCTAAGATAGACCCAATCATCCACTTTAAATTCCCGAAATGTCCTAGTTTTATCTGCAAAGTACTTCATTTTCTCTTTTGCCAAAGTCAACTTGTCTTTCAAAATTTGTAATGTGACATCTCTAGCAAATAATGCCTCCTCTACTTGATGAACTTTTGTAGTTTTTGGAACATAACTAAGAATTGTGGGTGGTTTCCTGCCATAGACTGCTTCGAAAGGTGTGGTATTAGTGCTAATTTTCCATGTTGTATTGTACCATAATTCTGCTAAGGACAGTCATTTGTGCCATTCTTTGGGTTTGTGACTGCAAAAGCAACGAAGATAGCATTCCAATGTCTTGTTTACTGCTTCAGATTGTCCATCACTTTGAGGATGATAGGCTATGCTGAGTGACAATTTACATCCCTGCAGTTTGAATAATTCTTTCCAGAATAGGCTAGTGAGAATAGAATCTTTGTCGCTAATGATTGATCTTGGAAGGCCATGATGTTTGACTACACTGTCGAAAAATAGTTGAGCAACTTGTTGAGCAGAAAAAGTGTGACTAAGCGGTAAAAAACGAGCATACTTTGAAAGTCTATCTACTACTACTAGAATGACTGAATATGAGTGACTTTTGGGGAGTTGAAAAATGAAGTCCATACTTATATCATCCCAAATTTGGTCAGGAATGGAAGGGGCTGCAAGAGACCAGGAGAGGGTATATTTTCTGATTTCATTCGTTGACAAATATCGCAAGAGGCTATAAATTTCTGAACATCTCTTTTAATACCTTGCGAATGAAAGACTTGCTTTATTCTATGTAATGTTCTTTGAACCCCTGAATGGCCTGCTAGTGGTGAAGCATGGAATTCCTGAAGTGATTGAATTTTAATATGTGCTGCTTGTGGACTAATCAGAATTCTTCCCTTGTAAAAAAACAACTCATCTTTCTTCTTATATTTTGATCCAGGGTTTTGCATCTCTTGTTCAACGGATTTATAATATGAATCAGTAGTTGATAGCTTCTTAATTTCTTCCAACCATGGACTGTGCACAATAGAGACTGCTTGCAAGTGAAGTGGATATTGAATGACTGAGTCATCGCCTTTTCTGGATAATCAGTCTGCTATGGTATTTTCTTTCCCTGGTTTGTACTAAACCATGAAGTCAAACCCGTGAAGCTTATTTAACCACTTAAGCTGACTGCTGTGAGTCAATCTCTGGTCTAACAAATACTTAAGGCTTTAATAATCAATTTTGATTACAATTTTTTTCCCAACAAATATTGAGACCATTTCTTTGTGGCTAAAATTAAGGCTAACAATTCATTTTCATAAGTTGATAATAACATATTTTTACCTTGCAAGGCTTGACTAATAAATGCTATTGGTTTGTTTTCTTGCAGAGTACCGCTCCTATTCCATTTCCTAAAGCATCGCACTCTAAGACAAATTCTTTGGAGAAGTCAGGCATAGCTAAGACGGGTGGTTTAGTCAGACAGTCTTTCAATTGTTCAAATGCAAGTTGAGCCATAGAGTTCCATATGAAAGTATTCTTCTTCAGTAAATCTGTAAGTGGTTTGGCTATATTTTCATAATTTTGTATGAATTTCCTATAGTATTCAGAAAGTCCCAAAAATCCTCTAAGCGCCTTCAAGGATGTAGGAGTAGGTCATTCTTTAATTGCTTGAATTTTGGAAAAGTTAACTGCTATCCCATTGTGAGAGATTACGTCCCAAATAATCAACTTGCTTTTGTACAAAACTGCATTTTGAGAGTTTAACAACAAGTTGATTATCCTTGAGAACCTGCAAGGCCAAGATTAAGTGATGTAAGTGATCTTCCCAGTTTTGCTATAAATAAGGATGTCATCAAAAAAACTAGAATGAACTTCCTAAGATATTTTTTAAAAACTGTGTTCATCAAGGACTGAAAAGTTGATGGTGCATTTGTCAAGCCAAATGGCATGACCAAGAATTCATAGTGTCCTTCATGTGTCTTGAAGGCTGTTTTGTGGATATCCTTGTCATGCATTCTGATTTGATGGTAGCCCGACATAAGATCAAGTTTTGTGAAGAATTTTGCACCAGCTAATTCATCAAATAAGTCATCAATTAATGGAATAGAAAATTTGCTTTTTAATGTTATTTTGTTAAGTTCTCTATAGTCAATGCACATTCTCCAACTGTCATCACTCTTTTTAACCATCACTATTGGTGAAGAATAGGGGCTTTGACTATTTCTGATTGTGTCAGAATTCAACATTTCTTCAATCAATTTTTCTATCTCATTTTTGAGATGGTATGAATGCCTATAGGGTTTCAAGGAAACTGGTTGGGAAAATGGAATGAGTGGGATTTTATGGTCAATGGATCTTTAGGAGGTAAAGATGGCAGTTTTTGGAAGACGGTTGGGTATTGGAGAATGATATCTTGGATAGAAGGAGGAATTGATGGACTGTGGTTTTGTACTTGGGTGAGAAGAGGTGTGTCGAAGTCAGGTTTGGATAATCAGTGGATGTGTATGAAAAAACAAAGAGAATTATTTGTTATTGCCTTGTTGATTTCCTTTTGCCTCACAATTTTTGTCGCAGGGACCTTCGTGCCTTGCCATATAATGTTTCGACCATTATAATTAAATTTGAGCTGAAGGTTCGGTAAAGTTGAAAATGATGTCATCAAACTGTTTTAACCATTCAACCCCTAAAACTACCTGACATCCTTCTAGTGGCAGAAGTAATAGATCAATAGACATGACTAGTTCTTGGCACTTAAACAATACACCTTGGCATACTCCAGTTACCTTTAATTGTTCTCCACTTGCTACTAAAACCCGAAAGTCATCAGATTGAGTTATGTGCAACCCAATTTTATGTGCCAGTTTATCATTGATGAAACTATGTGTGGAACCAGTGTCAACTAAAATGTTAACTGGATTGCCCATTATGGATCCTTGCACTCTTATTGTATGTGCAGCTGGTAACCCTGACATTGCTTGCAGTGATATTGATGGTGTTTGTTCTAAAGGTGGGTTATGTTGTTCTACTGGTGTTTCATCATTCAGATCGTTGTTTTCTTCACTAGAGTAGAACTCTTCCATGATGAATATTTTTTTGTTTGGGCATCTATGTCCTGGAAACCACTTGTCATCACAAGTAAAACATAAATTCTTATTCCTTCTGGTCATAATATCTGTGGGGTTTAGTTTAGGGTATTGGGCAAGTCTATGGTCTGGTTTAGATTGGGTATTGTTTTGGGATTGGTTGTTTGTGAATGTAGAGTTATTTGTAGGTTGTTTCCATGGTCATTTTCGAAGAAAATATTTTTCTTCAAAAGTTTTTGTTAGACTAAATGCATCTTTAAAAGATTGTGATCTAGCAGCTAGGACTTCAAACTTGATATCATCTTTTAGCCCCTTAATGTATTTATCAACCCGGTAGCTTGGCTGAAGTTTATCTAAAAGCCCCGCTAATTGTTCAAACTTGCTTAAATATTCCCCAACAGATGTTATTTGTTTTAAATTTGCTAATGATTCAAATGGTCTTATCATTTCTGGTGGTCCAAACCTTGTTCTAATTTCTGAATGGAAGACTGGCCATAATGATGCATCGTCTACATTTGTTAAGTACCAGTTGAACCATTGTAACACTTCATCTCTTAAGTAAAAAGTGCATACCTGAACCCATTCAGTAAATTGTACCTCATGATAAACAAGAACCTGTTCTACTTGCCTTAGCCATCCCAGTATATTTCCTTCGCCGTTATAAATGGGAAATTCTAATGTTAATGACTTGTGTTGACAAATTTTGGGTGTTACTGGGTTTCTTGGATCTGGTGGAAGTGGTGTTGATGTGGAAGTAGGCCAAGAAAATGGTTGGTATGTGTACTGACATTGTGGTTGAATGTGAGGAAATGCTTGTGGTGGTGAAAATGTTGTATTTGGAGGAGTGTGAGTGGTGTTAATAACTGGTGTTAATAACTGGTGTTTGAGGCACATGAGAAGGCTGTATAGAAAAAAAATAAGGAGGTTGTGTGGGTAGATTCATGTGAGGCACACTGAAACTATGAATATTTGCAGGTTGATGATGGGGTAAAAATTGATGTGGATGTGGTAGTGGAGGAGATTGGTTAATGGTTTGTGATTTGGTTGTATGGTTGGAATAAAAGGATATCTGGTTATGATTGGTTGTTGTTGTTGAGTGATTTGTGGTGAAATGGTGGTGGTAAAGGTTGTTGGTGTGTGTTGTGAAGATGGTGGTGGTTGTGGGTCTGGTGTAGAAGTGTGGGTGGAAGTTAAAGAGAGTGGAGGAGCGTGTGACATGGATATTTTATCAAGCTTGATAATTACAGATTGTAGAGCATCTTGCATTCGTGAGATGTTTGAATTCATATCTGAAATTTCCAAAACCATGTGTGTATTGAATTCATCTTGCTTGTCTTTCCATTCTGCAGTTATCAGATCTGGTTCATTTCTGTGCTTCGAAGCTGATGATATTGGCTGCTTTTGATGTGGATCTGGTGGTTCTGTGCCAAGGAGCGTGGTTTGTTGTGGATCTGAGGGCAAATCTGATATCACTTGTGAGAATTCATTCACACTTTTGGTCTTGGGTTTCACCATGATGAAAAACGAGAGTGCTACTTTATGGAGAATAGTGCAAATACTAAGAGAATACGCAAAAACAATAAAATAGCAAATAGAAGAAATGAGGAGAAGAAGGAAATCAACTCAGTAGTGAAGAATATTTTCGATATCATTTTTTCATTTCTTGCTTTGCTTTTATACTGGCATTTCAGTACACAACTTGCAAAAGAAGAAACAAATAACAACCTAATTCATCTAGCTGGACACTTGTCATAGTACCATTTGCCACGATACTATTCACAATACAACAACTCCTGCATGCCTATAATTATTTGTCTGTCTTTTTTGCTACTCAACTCTGCAAGCTATATTATAATTAATTTGATTCTTGCATTAGTTTACTCCTTATGTACTTTGTGCATCATAGCACCATGCACACTAACACACTCCGTGGGTGTGTAACTTTTTGCTTTACACCCCGATGGGAGTTACGCCTAGGATTGATTTTTACTATTCATCATGGCTCAGTGTATACATTTATTCCCTTTATTTGTATGCTCGAAATCATGAGAGCTTTGTTTAATTTCTTTGTTTTTCTTTATTTCATGTACGCCGTCGAGAGAGAGACATTTTTCCTCATTTGGTTTTTTATATACATACACACACGCATATAACCCTACCTCCTTTCTAGTTCCTCGTTGGAACTATGAAGGTTTTTGTGAAGTGGTTTTTCTTATTAAAGGAAAAAAAACTACTTCACATTTTGAACAAGGCCAAAAATCTTATGGACATAAGTATTAAATGCTTGCCTTAGCAAATATATGGCTAAACTGGGTATATTTGGTAAAATACTTCACATTAAGCAAAATACAACACAGTGGCAAAATCTTTATAAGTAAATTCTTGGTATATTTAATGTTACTAAAACTGGGTATATTCGGTAATTACCATGTATTTTCAATCATATTCAATCCAACACAACTTTCACCAAAAATAAAAATTTAACAACATTATAACCAAAAACATTATTCAGTAATTCTTGTGTATTTTCAGCCATATTCAATTTAGCATAACTTATATCAAAAATAAGATAATAAAAAAGAAATTGTACATATATACTATGTTCACTTTCTCCTTATACATATGTCTGGATTATTCAACATTTCTTGCATTAAACGATATTTATCCTAATAACACCTCAATGGTTGTTTGTTTTCTCCATTGAAGATGCTTTTGATATATTATTTGTTCACTGTTTCTTTTCATTTTGTTGTATTTTCTGCATCTTCAAAGATGGTTCTACTTTGCCTCTAGCGATGATTTTCTCCTTGTTTCAATGATTTTGTTTTTTATTTTAATTAAATGTTTTTCTGTGAAGTTACTTCAAATTTCGACTGCCTTCCGTGACCATGAAACCGGCCAATACTTTGAACCAAGAAGTTTTTACTCGTTGTTCTCTAAAATAGGTTGTTCTCACTTAAATTTTGTGAAGATTTTCTATGATTTTTACTTTTTTACACTGTAAAGTTTTTGGGCTTTCATGATTTGTAGGAGACAATAATTATTTGTTGTTTCGAAAAGAGAGGCAAAAAAACAAAAATGGACTATATCCATAATTGTATTAGGCTGAGGTTTTGGATGAATACTTGATATTTCAAGAACCTTAAGCAAAAATCATCTTATATCAATCACGTTCTGTCATAAAGCATGTTTAATTATACCAAAATTTAATGTTTTTGTCAAATGTCACAATTTGAAAAATAACAAAGCATACTCCATATATAGTGATGTTTCAGTTTAGTGTTAAAAGACAAAACAAAAGAGACGTACGCATATTAAGTGTAGCAAGTGAAGTTTGTATCTTGATGCTTATTTTAGATTTGCAAAATAAATCACTGAAAATAGGTGATATAGATGAGAAAATTAAGTTTTAAGTGATACAACTAACTAATTATCTAAATAAAACTGTGACGTGATTACCATAATAAGTACTGTAATTTTTATGAACTGCATCCATGAGGTGCATGTTTTTAATTTTAAGATTTAGTGAAATGCAATTTTATAAAACATATTATCTTGTTAAGGATAAAAATTAATGAAAATGCCTCCATTTCAAGCAGCTTGCATTTTAATAATGTTGGTCCTTTAACCAAGTTTTAATAATATAAAATGCAATACATACTGATCTTGCTTTTGACTTTTGTAATTATGGATATATCAGTATTTTTATTCTAAAATTATATTAGTCTACCTATTAGATAAGTTGTATAGTGACAAATGCAATATGGTAGGAATATCTTTATAACAAACAACTTCTTTGTGCATTTAACATGAAAATGTTAGCGTGCATCCACCGAGCACACATCAAAAATGATAGTTAACATCATTAACCCTTATGATTTAATTTTCTTTTGTAATTAGTACGAAAAGTCAATCTAATTAGGTACAATGATTATTCGTTCTTTGTGGCTGGCAAGAGACGATGATTATGTTTTTAAGAAGAAAAACAATAAAAGTAATGAACCCTATTTGAAATTGTAACTGAGTTTGAATTTTTGGGATTATACTTTTAGGAACCTTATACAAAAATCCTCTTATATAAAATAAATTGTCATAAAGCATATTGTGTTATATCAAAAATGTTTTTTGTCAAATTTCACAACTTAACTAATAACAAAGTATATTCCATGTATAACAATGTTTTAGTTTATTATTGAATAATAAAACAAAAAATTACGTACATGAATTAAATGTTGCAATTGAAATTTGCATCTTGATAATTTGAAGAAAAAATAAACCATAAGCAAATGATTGAAATTAAAAAAAAGGTTAATTTTTAGTATATGACAGTAATGTATAATCCAGATAATATGCACGTATCGTAAATTTGATAAGAAGCTATTTGGTTTTTTGAAATACCCCCTTTATCCACAATGGCTTGAATTGTTCATTAAACATACATACAATTTTTGCTACAACTATAGTTTGCGAAACTGCTTTGAAAAATGTGAATGATCCTGAAGTAAAACACTTGAATGATCCTGAAATGCCAATCTAATTGTCCATATAAGGATACCTCTGTTTGCGCAAAAAATGGGCAAACACCTCCAATCCGTATGATTTAGTTGATTTTCTGTTGTTCTTAGTAATTTGGGTGAGTTATGCAAATAAGTAAAAAAACAGGGGCTAAACTGTAAAAAGACACGCAGATTTATAGTGATTCGGTCAGAACGTGCCTACGTCCACTTTGTATGTTATTATCCTTTTTCTTCCAGATTACAAGTACAAAGCTTTGCATACAAGTATATGAAAGTTGTTTGAAAGTTCCTTCCGTGCTTGAGCTCTCAAACTTGTCTGCCATTGTCGTACCCCTGCCCCTCTATTTATAGAGTGAGGTTGGGGGCAGGGGTCTTGGATGTATATAGCTGCTGACGGGCCTGGGCTGACGCAATCTGGACTGGCAACTTTGGTTCGGCGTGCCTTGGTCCGGCCGTGTTGAGGTCTTGGAGTTGGTTCGGTAAAGAGAGGTTATGAGGTGTTGGTCCGGTGGTCACCTGATTCGGTGGAGCATGGGGGATGTTGGTTCGGCAGAGAGATGGTCCGGGTGGAGTCGGTTCGGTAATGGTGGTTCATTCGGTGGTGGTTGGTCCGGTATGGAGATGTGGTGATTGGACCGGTAGTGAGGCCGGACCGATGCTTGAATGGTGGTGTCCTGGTTCGGTGGCAATGGCTTTGCCCTGGTTCGGCAGGCACAAGGGAGGTGCTTGGTTCCTTCTTTTCCTTTGGTTCGATGGGGTTGGAAACACACCCAACAACCTCCTATAAATATTAGGAACAGAAAAAAATTCACCAAAAGCTAACATGTTCCATCTCTTCCATGTAAGGAAATCTGATACTTCACATTGATCTTGGGTCTCGAGCATCTGTTCCATCTCTTTTCCTCTGCTTCCTAACATCTGTTCGAACCTCATAGTTTGATATTTTGATAGTGACAACTACACAAGAAATATTTTTATATATTCTAACTTTGCAGAAAAACATATCGACCAATGAAGAGATACAACGACGAAGCCAAGACGATGATGACAAACAAAGTTATACACATACAAAAAAATCATCAAAGTTGCATTTCTATTATAAAAAATACAGGATTACACAGTTTCAGTCGACTGGTCATAGTGGTCTAATCGACTGATATCATGTGCATTATATTTTTATCAAACCGACCGTTAGAAAGGTTTGCTTACTGTCACTGACCAAAATCAATTTTTCTGAAGCCAAAAAAACGTGGATCTTGTCTTATCGCGGTTTCCCTGAAAACGTGGATCTTGTCTCATCGCGGTTTCCCTAAACTTCCTCCTTTTATTTCGCGCATCAAAGATTCCAAATTCAAATCTATTATGATTTTCAAATTCTAAAATTTCAATTTCAAATCGACAATTTTGAATGCTTTGATTAATATTTAAATTTGAAATTCATATTTTCAGATTCAAATCTCAATTTATTCTTTTCCAACATATTATCACTTAATGTTTAAGTAATATTAACAAAAATTTTAAATGTATATTTCTTATCAAAGTTATACAATCGAACGGTCGGTTTCTCCACCGTTGCGTGGTCATACTAGTAATTATAAGATAACCAGTAGACTAGAACTACACAAACAGTCGACTAATGACTCAACCAGTGGACTAGAACTACACAAACAGTCGACTAATGACTCAACTAGTCGATTGGTTGCATAGTTTCAGTCGACTAAATAAGGAGAAAAATAAACTGTTTCTCTTCTGTTTGAAAATTCATGTTCTCGATTTTAACCAGTCGACTGTCTCACACTCTACTAGTCGATTGGTTAGCACCTGCTATATTTTTGAATTTTCTAAAGAGTTCTTCTTCGATGAAGATGCACTTCCTTCCATGAAGAGTTGTAACTGTATCTAATGGCTGCCACTTCTCATGAACGCATACAACTCTTCAAACATTATAAATAGCACTTTGATTCAAAATTCTAATAACTATTTTCTCTACTATACTCTCAAATTCTCTTTGAAATCTATTCTTGTATTCAAAGACTAACATTGCAATTTCTGATCACTTGAACATTCATGTCATATAATTTAAGTGATCATCTACTTTCATTCTTCCACAAATACACAATATACCACTTGCGAAGAAGATTAAATGAAGGTTGTACTATATCAACTCATTCATGTTATTTAGAGCACACGAAGTCAACTATTTACTACTTTTGTAATTGAAGTCCTATTGAAGATCTTCAAACATGAAGTCATGTTCAACAACTCAGACGGTTTTTTGTAAGATACATATTTCTTCGGGTTACGTGAGGGTTATTGTTTAAATCCAAAAAGAGTCTGAGACTGGAAGTACAACGGAAAGTCCGATTCGACAAAAAAATCTCAGGTGCACTTTACTTTAGAGCATTTCTATTTCCGATGCTATTATATACAAGTTTTAATTTAGTAGAACGATTCATATTACTCGATCCATAGCGACTTTCAACATCTTCTATTGGTCCCTTTCTTACCGTGTCCACCAAAAGAATTTCTCATATACTAACTAAATGAAGAGCTTCTTCGATATCCATGATCAATATGGCGAGATCATTCTCTTCGTTAAGGTTGCTTCATAGAGGCAAAATTGCGTATGAATTTCCGGCATGATGGTTTTTTGCGTCAGCTTCATCTTTTATCTACCGCATCCAGCATATTTTCTAACTCTTGTTTTGTCGCCACATCTGTCAAAGATTGTGTAGATCCTCACTATCTCCATTGATTGCTCCAGTGGGTTCATCATCAATTAAGTTCTTACTCGGATCCCTTTAGAAATTTTTGCAAATCGAATAGCAAACCAAGATCTGTTCCGATCTTCAAGTTCTCGATGAAAGCAAAAAAACTGTTAGCCTAATTTTGAGCTACCATCCAAATCGATAGAAAAAATTCGAAATAAAATGAAAAATGTAAGAATGCAACGAGAAAAGTAAGCAAAATGACATAAGGAATTTTATAGTGGTTCGGCTAATCGATAACTTACGTCCACCTAATTGCGTTTATTGATTACTTTTAGCTACAACCAATTTCACAAGAAAATTCCGAAATCCAATGATTAGGTCTCGAATAGGCAAAGTTTTCCCGTTGCAAAGGCAATCAAGGTATAAAGAGTGAATCGAAAATGTCCAGAAGTTCTCCCTTTGCCAAATAAGATTGCTATTTATTGTTAATTTTGACTATTCCAAGCCGAAATATTCATCAGATCCAGTTTGAAATTGTCGGACCAACAAGATTCAAGATAATAGTAAAAAGACCAGGCCGATTTTGAATCAAACTTCGAGGCATGATTGATTGGTACCAATTCATGGTCTCAATTCAAACTTGTATTTTTCTTCAAAAATACCTTAGTCTTCATGCCTTCAAATTACATGGCAAAATGATCTTTATGATGGATCAGTACTGATCCATCCCCAATTCCCGAAACTTATTAAAAAAAACACAATGGAGATCCATGGTAAAATAATTCATATTTTTTATGGATCAATCGATACTGATCCATGGACTTGGATAAACTATCCCGCTTTTCTCTCTTCGTCATTTGTAGTTGATTGTCTTCGAGTCTAAAGTATGTTTCTTCATCATTTCGTAGTCCAATTCCGTCGAAATATCGCTTGGGTAAAATGCCCAAAAACATCGTGATTATCATTATTGTTGTTGTTTTATCATATACACTCGTATATAAATTCAATTTGTGTATACCTATTCCACTAAATATAGCTCGACGAAACATATAAACATCTATATTCTTGATAGTTAAGCAAAAATGACATTTAAAAAATACATCAAAGAGAGTGAATAAACATGTAGAGCAAGTAGGATGAGATACATACTTACCCTAACCTATCCAATTGTCCATAACGTTCACGCATGCTTTGCAACCATGTAAGATTATAATAGCTCATGTTTTGATTTACAATGTATCGTGCAAAGTGCAAATTAATAAAAAAAGTCAAACATTGAAAAATAAATAAATATTTAGAACAACTAAGCCATTATTCCCAAACAAGCTAGGATCGGCTAGAGATGGAACCCAAAACTAAATGACAAAGTCAATTTAAAAGTAATAATAATAACAATAACAATAACAATAATAATAATAAGTAAAATAAAAATAAAAGTATATATATAAAGAAATTAACAAACACCGTGATGAGAATAGCAATAATAATGATAATAGTAGTAATGGTACCAATAGAAATTAAAAAGATCACGCTCTACGTCTTATGCTCATATTTACTAGTCATATAAACTAAAACTTATAATGTTGTCTTTAAACTAACCCTAAGCAAAAAAAAACTTTCGACTCATGGTTCTGATACGTGGATCACTAACTTCCACGCTCTCTTGTCCAACACCAGCTTTTTGGATATATTTCAATCATTCAAGTCCTTTTTTACTACTTCCTTTCATGTCAATCTTGGTCGACCTCTATCGCTCTTTGACCATTCGATACGGTCTATAATTCCAACATGCACAGGTGCCTCAAGAGGCCTTCGTTGGAGATGTCCAAACTATCATAAGCAGTGTTGGACTAGCTTCAAATTAAAATAAGTATATAAAACATCAATAAATGCATCACCACATGTTTTCACTATTATCAGCAGTGTTTAAATATCACCCTAAACCAAATGCTACTGAAATTTTCAAAAAGTTTTTCTGTTCACAAGAAAATAACCTATTTGATTGTACAATACGCATGCGCTTGTGCATCCATGTGCACAAATTTATGAGGAAAAACAAACTGACCGTAACCATGTAAGTACGTAAAGCTTTGTTTCAAAATAATATTTAATCGATGTGCCTATTTTAGTCTAACAAAATATAAGTGATGCTGCTAATGATAATCACTATCATTATTAATTTGTTTTCTTCATTTACGTACATATATTGATTTTGGGAATACGGGCCATTGATTTATATGTTTGTTGTGTTTCAATGGTTCAAAACTTACAGGGTACTATAGATGACCAGATAATTGAGTTGTTGGAGCCTGAAGCTGGCGAGAGTGGTTTTGTTGCTGATGTTATCTGAATTTTTTGTAACGACTGCGAGAAAAAGATTTTTGATAATCATATATAACCAACAGTAAATGTCGAATATCAGCAATCTTTTTCTCGCGGTCATTACAAAAAATTCAGATAAATCAACAACAAAACCACTTCCGCCGGCTTTAGGCTCCAACAGTTCAATTAACAGATCATCCATAGTGCCATGTTAGTTTTGAACCATCAAAACGCAGCAAACAGATGAACCAATGGCCTACATCCCCAAAACCATTATACATATGTAAATAAAGAAAAAAATCAATAATGATAATGATAATGATAACAATAATAACAACATCAACAAGAACAACAATAATATCTCACAACCATTACTTGCACATCCACAATGAGCGAATTTACAAAATCCATTACTTGCACATTTCTAGTAGCCATTGTCAAGTTCAGTTGAGAAAACATAAAAATTATGAAAGATGAACAATTAAAATATACTGAGATCAATTGGGGTTTCACAAGCAAGCCTACGCTATAAATATGATGGTGAAACTCCAATTGATCTTAGTACATTCTAATTATACATTTCTCAACAATTTTATATTTTCTCAGCTGAATTTCGAAATCTATATGTATGTAGGCTACGAATTAATTAAATAAAATAAAGGAATTCATGCTCTTTCTACGGAGATTCATGAATATCTCATTGCCTGCAAAATAATCACAGTGATATTTCATTTCATCCCAGCAAAATGATATACTTGCAGATTTTGAATATCAGATGTTATAAATAAGGCACGAGATATTACAAATAATCAACTTTAACATCTGGATTGTCATTTATATATTTTGGAAGACGCTTTTGAATATATAAAATTTAGTTTGTTATAAAGATATTAACTCCTACTGCACTTTTTCAAAACGTATTGTTTACAGCCAAAAATATTCATGTGTCAACAATCATTAAAGTTGCTATAACAAAACAAAATTGAATTGCGTTGTAAATTATAAACACAATTATTTAAATGACAAAAATTACAAGAATGCAAATTAACTAAAAGGAAATGCCACAATAATAAAAAAATGATATTATTTAAAATGTATTTTACTGTAAAACTCAAGCGTATTTGAAACTTAGCAGAATTAATATTTGTACATGAGTTGATCTGCCTATAGTTTGTACGAATACGCATTCATTATAAGTAGCATGTTTTATAATAGTGTCGATCATTTAAATAAATTTTTATAATATAAAATGCATTGCATTTTTATTTGTTTGTAGACTTTCACAATTATTGGTGTATCGATAATTTTTATTTTAAAAATATATAGTTTTACATATTGATTAAGTTGAATTATGCAAAATACAATAAAGTAGTGATATCTTATTAATAAGTAAATGCTTGCAATATTTTACATAACTAACACTGTGAATACTCAGTACTTACTACGTGTCTTCAATCATATCCAATCCAGCACAACTTTTGTCAAAAACAAAATTTTAACAGTATTATGACCAAAAAAATTGTTTAGTAATTCTTATGTCATAAATATCAAAAATAATAGAATAGAAATAGAAATGTACATATATACTAAGTTTCTTCTTCACTTTTTCCTTATATTTGTTCGAATTTTTTTTACTTTTCTTGCATTAATCGATATTCATTCTCATGATATCTCTTCAATGGTTGTTTCTCCATTGAAGATGCTTTTGATATATTTTTGTTCACTGTTTTTTCATTTTGTTGTATTTTCCAAGGTTCGAGATCTCGGTTTTGATCTTTTGTAATTTTAGAAATTTCGACCTAATTCGTAAATTTCGGAGATTTCGATTTCGGTTTCGGTTTCGGTTTCGGGTCTTGCTTATTCATTTTTCATATAGTCATACATACATGTGTTTAATTTATTTAAACAAAACATGTTATTTAAACCTAATTGAAAAATACGATATACACAAACAATACGTTTAATTATAAATATTTAAAATGTTAAATTTTGATGATACAAAATCGCAAATAGAGGAAAATAAATACGCAAAAGAAAGAAAGAGAAGATTTTGTTTCCTCTAATTAATAGACATATTTGAGTATGTTTATTTCTCTCTCTAATTGGCTAATCAAATTATTTTTTGTCATCTAATATTAATTTGGGCATTAAGTAATTGATTATATAAATAGAGACTAAAAGAGAGAGCAAAAGTGTAGTGAAAAACCTATTTGCTAATTTTTTCTTCTTCATCTTTCTTCTTTATCTCCAACAATTTTAGTCATCTAGATATTTGCTCCCTTTCTCAATTTGATTATTGATTCAATGATATTTTGTTTACTTTACCTTTGTACTATTAATTGTAACAAAATTTTGGTGAATCAATAAAGTGGGTGGTTGGGTGGAATATTTTGTGTTATTGCGTTTTGATTTCAATTCCGTCTTATTTTCAATTCAAGTTATTTTTTTTGATTTGGGTGACAAAGATCCGTTGATAAAAGCTTCCGCAAAGCGCTACTATTTTCATAACAGTTTGGTATCAGAGCACAGATCATCGCAAAGCTTAGAATAATTTTGGTTTGAAAAATTATTGATGTCGGATATGATTTCGTTTTCAAAGATGGCTATCTTGGATGGAAAAAATTAGGGTATTTGGAAACCTAATATGGAGGATGTTCTATACCTCAATGATCTTCATGATTCGATTGATGTAGATGGAAAGAAGCCCTATGATGTTGATGAGGGAAAATGGAAGAAGATGGATAAGAAGGCGATTGCTTTGATTCGCCAGTATCTTGATGATTCAATTTTCCATCATGTGACTAGTTGTGAATCTGCGAAGGCTTTGTGGGACAAGTTAGTATCTTTATATGAGTCAAAGAGTGCTACTAGTAAGGCTTTTCTGATTTGAAAGTGGTACAACTGAGATTAGATTAAGAGAAATCTGTTGCAGAGCATTTGAATGAATTTCAAGATGTAATAAATCAATTGGCAAATATGAAGGTCGATTTTGATAATGAGTTACATGCTCTTTTATTAATGAGTTCGTCTTCAGAAAGTTGAGAAACTTTGGTTGTTTCATTGAGTAATTCCAATGCTAATGGAACTTTCTCTCTAGAAACTGTTCGAAACAGTCTTTTGAATGAGGAGCTTAGAAGAAAAGGGTCGAGTATGAAATCAATTCAAAGTGAGGCTATGGTGGCAAGGGACTCGAAGAAAGATACAATTTGAAGAAGAATGACGCTAATGGTAAAGGTGTTATCACTTGTCATTATTGTAATAAGCAAGTGTTATGCTTATAAAAGAGATCAGAAAAAGGCTGTGTATGGTGATACTAGTAGTGATGCACATGCAGTTTTTGCTGAAGGTACCGATAGTGATGCTTCTTGTGATGTCTTCTTTAGTAAAAATAAGTCTTGGAAGATAGATTCGGGAGCCAGTTTTCACATTTGTAGAGATGCGAATTGTTTTTCTTCTTATGAGAAGAGTGTCAGCATGATTAGGACAGTTAATGGAGAAGGGCTGCCTATTTGTGGTATTGGATCTATTCGATTTCGTATGCATGATGGTGTGGTTAGAGAAGTCTCTAGAGTGAGACATGTACCCACTTGTTCGCACTCGGTCAGTTTGATCGCCGTGGTTGCACTTCTGAGACTCAATGTGGAGTTTTAAGAGTGAAGAAATGTGGTCGTGTAAGGATAAGATGAGTATTTGAAGAAGGAAACATTTATAGATTGGTTGGTTCTGTATTCGACAATGGAAAGAGAGTGACGGTTGAAAGACCTAGTCCACAGCAAAGTGAAGAGGTTAATGTGGTCACTGCTTATGATTCTAGCATTGAGGATCATATTTTAGACACGGGTCTTCATGTTGATGATGCTCGAGGGATCGATAGTGATCAGGTAATGAACTCAGATCGAGTGATAGACGGGTGTCGAATTGCAAAATCCACAAAGACAAAACGAAGATCTTTGTGGTATTACAATTGTTTTTTAGACCGAATTTGTGTGGTGCACATCATGTGGGAAATGCATCACTTGCAGACGGTGGTTGAGGTTTGTAATTTAGTGTGGTTGAGATATAGAGATTTGTGATAGATCTAGATATGGCACGCTTGATATGTTGGAGATATGTGATTTTGCATCAAGGTGGAGTGTTAAATTTTGGTGATACAAAATCACAAATAGAGTGAAATAAATATGCAAAAAATGAAAGAAGATTTTGTTTCCTCTAATTAATGCATATTTGAGTATGTTTATTTCTCTTTTTAATTGGCTAATCAAATTATTTTTCGCCATCTAATGTTAACTTGGGCATTAAGTAATTGATTATATAAACAGAGACTAGAATAGGGTAAAAGTGTGGTGGAAAATCTATTTGCTAATTTTCTTTTCTTCATCTTTATTCTTTTTCTCCAACAATTTTAGTCATATAGATATTTGCTCCATTTTTCAATTTGGTTATTGATTCAATTGTATTTTGTTTACTTTAGCTTTGTTCTATTAATTGTAAATAAAATTTTGGTCAATCAATAAAGTGGATGATTGGGTGGAATATTTTGTGTTATTGCGTTTTGATTTCAATTCCGTCTTGTTTTCAATCCAAGTTATCTATATGTGATTTGAGTGACAAAGATCCATTGATAAAAGCTTCCGCAAAGCGCTACTATTTTCATAACATAAAACACTAAAAATGTTCATTCATTACTTCATTTTCAACCTTTTTAGTTACATCATTTATATATTTTGTGAATTTGTATGTTTCCTAAGTTAAAATTTCAGATTTTGAATATTCATATGTTCGAATATTCAAATTAATTCCATTTTTGAGTTTTTTCTGTATAATTTGAAGTTCAATAGGTTTTTCGTTGCATCGGAATTTAGATTCGGTTTCGTTTCGACCCCTACTGAAATCTAAACGGAACGAATGAAATCTCGGTGTTTCGGTCGAAACCTTAAACCTTGGTATTTTCCATATCATCAAAGGTGGTTCTACTTTGCCTCCTGCAATGATTTTCCTCTTCTTTCAATGATTTTGTTGTTTGTTTTAATTAAACATTTTTCCATGAAATTGCTTCAAATTGTGAGTACCTTCTTTGATTTATGGATCGGTCAACGAAGGTTGATTTGGAAAAATAATTTGGGCCAAGAAGTTTTTACTCCCTATTCTCTAAAATAATTTGTTATCCCTAAAATTTTTTGAAGATTTTATATGATTTTTACTTTTTTGACATTCCAAAGTTTTTGGCTTTTGTGATTTGTAGGAGACGATTATTATTTGTTGTTTTGAAAAGAGAGATAGAAAACAAAAATGAGGGACTCTATTCATAATTGCATATAGGTCGAGATTTTTGGATTATTTATTGTTATTTCGAGAACCTTAAGCAAAAGTCATGTTATCTTAATCACACTTTGTCACAAAATATGTTAATTATGCCAAAATTTAACATTTCTATCAAATGGCACAATTTGAAAAATAACAAAGTATACTCCACATATAGTGGTATTTTAGTTTAGTGTTAAAAAATAAAACAAAAGAGATGTACACATTAAGTGTGGCAAGTGAAATTTGCATCTTGATACTTTTAAATTTGCAAAATAAATCAGTAAAAATAGGTGATATAGATTGAAAAAAATAAGTTACTTTTAGTGATACAACTAATTTATAATTTGAATAATATTTACACACGAGTACCATAATAAGTCTTGTGGATTTTATGAACTACATCCATGAGATGCACGTTTTTATCATAAGATTTAATGAAATACAATTTTATTTAACGTGTTATCTTGTTAAAAATAAAAATTAATGAAAATGCATCCATTTCAAGCAGCTTACTATTTTAATAATGTTTGGTCGCTTAACCAAATTTTTATAACGCGTTACTTTTATTTTGTTTTTTGACTTTTGTAATTATCGATATTTTTACTATAATATTATATTAGTCTATCTATTAGATAAGTAGCACAGTTAAAAGTGCAATATAGTTGGAATATCTTTATAACAAACAAATTTTGGGTATTTAACATGAAAATTGTTAATGTGTGTCCACTGAGCACACATCAAAAATGATTATTTACATTATTAACCCCTATGATTTCTTTTTCCGTTTTGTAATTAGTACGAACAATCAATCTAATCAAGTACAATGATTATTCATTCTTTGTGGTTTGCAAGGAAAAATGATTATTTGTTTTGAAAGGAGATACAATAAAACTAAGGAGACCTATTTGAAAAAGAATGAGTTGGAATTTTGGGCTTATGTTTTAGTAACCCTATATGAAAAATCCTCTTATATAAAATAATTTTTTTCATAAAGCATGTTCTCTTATAACAACAAATACTTAAGTCAAATTTCGCAATTTAAATAATAACAAAGTACAGTCCCTGTATGACAATGTTTTAGCTTATTATTAAATAACAAACGAAAAAGTTATGTCCATGTATTAAGTGTAGCAATTGACATGCATCTTGATAATTTGAACAAGAAAAACCAAACAAATAGTTGAATTAAAAATAGTTAGTTTTTTAGCAGATGACACAAGTATTGTATTATCCAAATAATATTTTGCACATAAGGTAGGTATCATAAATTTGATAAGAAACTATTTGATTTTATAGAAATACCCCTTCTTTATCCACAATGGCTGTATCCACAATGGATTGAATTGTTTATTAAACGTATATACAATTTGTGCTACAACTAACATTAGTTTGCAAAACTGTCCTGAAGCGTGTGACTGATCCTACACTAAATCATGTGAATAATCCTGAAATGTCAATCTATTTGTCCATATTAGGATAACTCCTATAAATATTATGAACAAAATTCAGGTTCCAAGATCTAAAATTCAAGGTATTAAGAACTATCAGTCAGTGTGTTGGAATTGAAAACGCTACTTTATATACATACATATATATGTATGTATGTATATTTATATATATATATATATATATATATGTATGTATGTATGTATATGTATATATTTATATATGTATATGTATATATTTATATATGTATATATTTATATATGTATATATATGTATGTATATTTATATATATGTATATATGTATGTGTGTGTATCAATTTTAGGATATATTTGGACGTGCACGTGGTTTAGTGTAATTCAAGATAGTTCTTATAAATATAAATGATACTATAAAGCATATATGTTTTGCAATGAAATTGTAGTTTTCAACCCACAGTCGTATTAAATGCTATAACTTGAAAATCGGAAAATTGACATGGCAAAAGAATTTAAGTTTATGTTTCTTAATCAAAATATGTTCTGCATGGTAGAAAGAACATGGGTGAAAAATTCTCTATGTGCAACCATGCCATAAACGCATAAATGGATAACGCGAGCATACAGTTAAGTTTTTTTTGTTCACATGCTTCATGCGAAAACGACTTAAGAATGAACAGATAATGAAGATACCAATAAAGTTTATCATGTGGGTTAGGGCAATTGTAACTTGTGAAAAAAAGGTCAGTACATTATCTTTGAGAGACAAGTTCCATGGTACAGAACGTAAGGAAAGCTGAAAGAAGTGGAGGAAAACGAATGCATTTGTGCACATTAGAATAAAAATACAAGGATTGCCACATTGGTATAAATACACACACATACCCCATTGTAATTCTGACATTTGTTGTTTGCTCCACTAAATTATAGTAAAGAACAATACTTATAATTAACAAGGGACTTCTAACCTCCACCACCAGATATATACTAAGATAAGTGTCTAATAAAGCTCATATATGAAATACCTATATCTTTGTCCTAATGACTGCAGAAGGTCAGTTTGAAAATATAGTATAAACATGCAATTTTGAAAAGTATAACATCCAAGGAACGAACCAGTTAGTGGTCAAATGGAAATGCATACACTACTTAGTTATACACATTCAATTTTGAAAAGTGGAATATCCAAGGAATGGACTGGTTAGTGTGCAAAACAGGGATGCATGGTTTGACTGATTTGTTTTCAATACTAGGTTTTAATAGTGCAGGAAAGTCACATCTCAGCGTTGAGTAATATGCATACACAACAACGTATGTATCAATCTAGAAAAGCCATTTAGATATCAACCAATATTAACTACCATGCAGCTAAAAGACTGCAAAGTGATAACTGCATTTAAAAACACTAGGAAATATTCATCCCCAACAAATTTCAAAGGGGTGGGAATAGGAATATAAATTGTTGATCTGATGAATCTAACACTCAACCGGTGGATCCATCTTTCAATTAAATCCCTTAGGCATCATTATCTACATTTGTCTAATTTATATGTTTATTCCCAGCATTCCAAATGAGAAACAAATTTGCTTATAATCCTTAATACTCTTAGGCTAATGCTATTCATGCATCCTATATTTCCTTGCGTCTCTAGGATTTGGGTTAAAAACTTAAATCTATGAAACTCCACTTTTTACCTTTAAAACCACATATCTTATCCTGTTATAGCCTTGTACACTTTCTTCTTTGAACTTTTTACAGAGCTCTTCAAAACCCATTGTTGAAATTATGAAAGTCAAATTGATAAAAGAAAAAAAAATCAAAATCATAATCGATATAGCTTTACTCATTCTATTTCCTCATTAAAGTGAAATCAAGTGATCCGGATTTTGAAAATAGTAATGGATTTGATTTTTTACGAATTATTAAATTAGGTAATGATTGGTCGGATTTAGTTAATCAAGTGAACGGCCACGACTATCATCACGACGTCTAGGTTACCCTGCCTTCGGGGATATTCGTTCCGGCCTCCTGCGATGTTGATTTAGCATGCGTCCTCTGTTGTCGTCTCTCTCTAAATTTCCTCCAGTTCTTCCATTTACAGGACTCACAACTCGATCAGCATCAACATCAACACCTCCAGAGCACTCCACCATTTTTCTCTTCCCTTGATGGATCGGACCCAATCCATGATGGATCGATACCGATCCATCGTGGGTCCCGAGCATTTGTTCCATCTCTTTTCCTCTGCTTCCAAACATCTATTGTTGGCTCATTTCCTGCTCTAGGTCCACCAGAAGAACTTCATGTATCCAAATTAGATGAAGAGCTTCTTCTATATCTGTGATCTGTAGGACAAGATCCTTCTATTCATTGAAGTTGCTTCACAGAGGAAAATTGCTTCTGAATTTCCGCCATGATGGCTTGCTGCGTCAACTCCATCTTCATATGTACCGCATCCATCATCTTTTCTAACTCTTGATTCGTCACCACATATGCCGGAGATTATGCAAATTCGTCATTGTTTCCATTGTTTGCTTAACTGGATTCTTCATTAATCGCATTCTTACTCGTGTTCTTTTCCGGTCTTATCTTCTATCAGATACCTTTGGAGATTTTTGCAAATCCAAGTAGCAAACTGAGATCCATCATCGTGATTTTCAAGTTCTCAATGAAAGCATCAAAAAACACGAGTCTAATTTTGGGCTAACATCCCAAATCGACAGAAAAAAGTCAAAATAAAATGAAAAATGTAGGAATGCGAAGAGAAAAGTAAGAAAAATGACATAAGGAATTTTTATAGTGGTTCGGCTAATCGATGACTTGCGTCCACTTAGTTGCTTTTATTAATTACTTTTGGTAGATCTGCCAATTTTACAAAAGAATTAAGAAATGCGATGATTATCTAGAATTGGCAGAGTTTTCCCTTAGTAAAGTTGATCGAGGTGCCAAAGTCGATCGAAAATATCCAAAAGTCCTCTCTATGCTGAAGAAGATTGCTATTTATAGTTGATTTACGCTGTTCCAAGCTGATATATTCATCAAATTCAGTTTGAAATAGTCAACTGGCGAGATCCGACATGATAATAGAAAGACAAGGTCGATTTTGGATCATATCACCCGCCACGATGGATCGTTACCAATTCATGGACTTGTCCTAAACTTGTATTTTTTCCTTCGACGATGCCTTAGCCCCAAATTTTATGGGCAAAATAGTCTTTATGTTGGTACCAATCCATCCCCAATTCCCAAAACTTTTCTTTTTCTTCAAAACATGCTAAAGATCCATATTATAAGAACACGTGGGAAATTTCGTCTTTTTGATGGATCGGTACAGATCCATCCACGGATCGATACTGATCCATGAACTTGGATAAACTTCCCATTTACTCCCTTTGCCACCTGCAGTTGATTTTCCTCAAGTCAATGTTACATGTTTCGATGGAGTTGTGTTTTTGCAAATATCCGTCGAAATTTTACGATGCTTAACACATTTTATGTATTTGCATTTTTCATGCAACTATTTACAATATTTCACTATCATGTATTTTTGAAAGAAAAAAATTGTTTAAGGAATTCCAAAAATAGTATAAAAAGTATATTAATTTTCAATAATTTAGTTATTATTATAGAGGATCATTACATATTAATTAAAATATTAATTCCATTTTTATACTCAATTGACAGATCTAGATCTTAAATCACTTTAGTTATTTCATTTGACATTATATTAAACATTATTCGTGCATTCAAAATCATTTAAATTTGTCAACCAAAAATCAACCCAATGCGAAAAACATATATTTTGTTGATACAAAATGAGCATTTATGCATTTTATAAAAAATTGACAAACTAACTTACAACAACCAGGTGGATACTTGAAAATTTTGAAATTCATTCGCATCCGTATCCGAAATATGAAAAAGAATCAAATAGATACGTATCTAAAGGTATCCACTTTCAAAAGTAATACATCCGGCTTTTATCAAGATAACAGTATGCATTATGAGTATGTTGCATTACATGTATTCAGTATTCACTATTTTATCAAGGTAACAATTTATATGTGAATACAAATGAATATTCACAGCTTAAAATATTTTATCATAATACTTTATGTTTTATGTTGTTATACGCGATAGTAATTATATGGTATTAGGTTGAACCAAATTTTCTATTTACTCTTTAGATGTATAAATGGTGAGTGGATATACAAAAGTGTAGTATTTATTTGTTATCCACATATCTGATATCCGAAAATTATTTTGAATATAAATGTAAATATGATACTATCTATATCCGTACCAAACCGTTCACATGTCTACTTATAACAAAAAACATTTGTCTAATCACATTTTTCTAAAATATGTTGAAGTTGAATATGATGGATTTGAGCGTGTTTATTTATAGCTATAGTGTCTTTATTTACTTTTAGAGTTGAATAAGATAGAAAATGGATATATTTGTGCGGGGTTGTTCAAATAATAAGGGATAATATTGTAATTTAATTAACATACTACCCCCCAAAAAAAACTGTCATGCAAAATAACTTCTGGAGTCCTCAATAAATTTGAAGTCCCCAAATCACACATTCTTCCTTTTGTTCATGCCTATTGGTTACCTACTTCATTTTATCCAATATAATTAATACACGTTACATGAACTAATTGGTGAAACTTTATCATTCGACTATGTTTGCGATCAAATATTTTGATGCTTCGCTATTGTCTTTTTTTCAGCCATCGATTCTTGGCATTTTCATCAAATTTTGGCATGGTAATATGATCCTGATCAATCTAAGTAATATGAAGTCTAACGTTGCTTTTCTTATTTTCCTTTTTTTCTTTGAAAATGAGTAAAATAAAGTTTGTTTTTGTGCATTTAAACCAACTCTAAATTTGTCCTTCTCAACATTTTTTGGCTGAATATAAAAAACCTGATCATAGCATCGTCTAATTATAACATTATACACGATCAGGATCAAGCTCTTCTACAAAAAGCATTTTCACCGCTTTTTGTTGACCTTTCTAATCATCACGGGATTAGCTACCCATCCCGGGTATAGTGCATTTTAGATAGTTGTTTGCCAAAAACTTATCCACTTTTTCCTTCAACGCAACGGATCTCTCTGATTACATGCTATGTCTTTTCTGCTCCACCAGAACAAAAGCTAGGTTGACATTCAATGCATAGCATGCAACTTCGGGCAAAATCCTGCATATGTGAGACTGAGTCACGAGAACAAATTCATGTCCACTCTCAAAAACCCAATCGCTTCCTCCTTTGTCCTTAGGCTGAGTTAAGATTCAATTTTGACAATCTCCGTCGAATCATCTTCATCCACTTGAATCTCATCCATCGGCCCCGCCCTAGCCTTTTCCGACTTTTTTGTGTGTTCATAACTTTTTACTGATTACTAGTGGAACAAATTTAGTTATTAACTATAAAGTACTGATAACTTTTTTGTGTGTCCAGGTTATCAACTATAAAGTAACTAATCTTAGTTATTAAAGGAACAAACTTAGTGTATACAACTTTTTGTTGTTAATCCTGCATAAGTAAACATAAGAGCAACCAAAGAAAAAAAAGTTGTAGCAAAAAAAGTGGCAATTTGACTCAAGTCCCATTTTTAAACTTATTCCATCAAAAGTCTCTCTTGAACAAAAATTATAATTGAGCTTTTAAAATCACTACGTACATGGTCCTCTCCCGATTAAACTTACCCCTAAACAAGTTCAACCATAAAAACAATATATTAAGATTCGAATTTCGATTTTACCATCAACATACGAATTTATACTATTTTCAACGAAATCTATATGTTACATGTTTTGATGAAGTTTTGCATTTTTGCAAATATTTGACGAAAATTTACGATGCGGAACACATTTTGCAAATATTTGCATTGTTATGTGCAACTATTTATAATATTCCGTTACGATGCATTTTTGGAAAAAAAAAGTTTGGAATTCTAATAATAGTATAGAGGTATATTATTTTTTAGTAATTTTATTATTGCAAGGGATCATCTGATATTAATTTAAATATTAATTTCATTTTATTTTATATTAATTTAAATATTAATTCCATTTTTATACTCAACTGATAAATCACTTAGATCTTAAAACACTTATGTTACTTTATTTAACAATATATCAAACACTATCTGTGGATTCAAAATCATTTTATCAAGGTGATAATTTATATGTGAATACAAATGAATATTCACATCTCAAAACATTTTTATAATAATACTTTATTTTTGTTATGTTATAAGTGTTAGATTTTACGGTATTATGTTAAACCAAATTTTTCTATTTATTCTTTTAGATATGTAAATGCCTAAATGGTGAGCGGATATACAAAAATATAGTATTCATTTGTTATCCGCATATTCGATATTTAAAAATAATTTTGAATGCAAATGCAGATACGATACTACCTATATTCGTATCCAACCGTTGACATGTCTACTTACAACATAACATTTGTCTAATCACATTTTCCTAGAATGTGTAGAAGTTTAACATGATGGATTTGAGTGTGGTTATTTATTTAGAGTGTCTTTATTTCCTTTTGGAGTTGAATAAGATGGAAAATGAATATGTTTGTGCAGAGTTGTTGAAATAAGAGAGAATAATATTGTAATGTAATTAATATACTTTACAAAAGAAATTTGCCATGCAAAATAACTTATGGAGTCATCAATAAATTTGGAGTCCTCGAATCACACAATCTTCCTTTTATTCATGCCTATTTGGTTACCTACTCCATTTTATCCAATATAATTAATACACGTTACTCGAACGATCAGTGAAATTTTATCATTCGACTATGTTTGCAATCAAATATTTTAATACTTCGTTATTGTCTTCTTCTTCTTTTTTTCCTCCGTTTTTTGGTCACCTGTTCTTGGCGTTTCCATCAAATTTTAGCGTGTTGATACCGATCAATCCAGGTAATATAGTCTAACGTTTTTTTTCCCCTCCCTTTGAATATAAGTAAAATGAAGTAAGTTGTGGTGCATTTAAACAACTCTAAATTTGTCCTTTCTCAACATTTTTTGACCACCATTAAAAATCTCCTAGATAAAACAAAAAACACTTGAGATAGTTTTACCTTATTGTAATATTACACGAATCAGGATCAAGCTCTTCTACAGAAAGCAGTCACGGTTCACATAAGCAATCAAACAGTCACAACATAGTGTCATTTTCCTGGAAACATAAACCAAAGAAGATGTGGAAGTAGGCAGACCGGTGTTTCGTCTCAAGTTTTGCTTCTGAATAAACATCGTGAATAAATAATGGATTGAGATTAGGGCATCTTTAAATCATTTTAAATACTGAAAACGAATGCCCAAAATTCTCGATCCATCCAAATTCCAAATACACAGTGATAATCGTAGCTTACATAAGGTGTTTGAGCTGAGGAAACCAAACCAATCGTCTCCCAACGCATAATTTTGCATCAGATACCATAGCCGAATGATGAAACCTAGGGGTAAAAATAATTTTGGTTGGCTTTAAACTTCGGTGCAAATGCCTACCAATACACATGTCCTACTTTGAGTATGAAATTGCCCTTGTATGATCTATCTGTAGCAAGTACATTCGCTTTCCATTTTTTTGGGACCCAACCAATGCTAGCAATTTAAAGTAGGAAATCTTTCAGATTTAATCCTTGTAATAGTTGTTTCATCATGTGATTCATAAATTACTTGACTTTATGTTGTTGAACATCGATTTGCAATTGAATTTGAAATTGTTGATTGGCAACTAGAATTCGGAATTTTACTATGTTCAAATTGTCGACATTTGTTATAGATTACACCGAAATATTACAGGATCGATTGACGATAGCATTTTATACTTGCAAGTACGTCATCGGTCGAGCGACAGGCCTATTATCGCGGTAGTACACTTTCTTTTGTAGTACTGATATACATTGATTTTTGTTATTAGTAGAGTTTATATGTTGTGTTTTTTGACAGAACTAAAAAGCAGTTACAACTATTGATCACACATCGACGCTCAGAATAGTGGCTTTCTCTTATCCTGGCGTGCTAGAGTTGTTAGATAGAGCTGGCTTCTTGCTTATACATCGATTTGGTTACACCTAATTGGCCCATCGCCTTATCGCTGCCTTGGTAGATAAATGGAGGCCGGAGACGTCTACATTCCACCTTAAAGCTGGTGAGATAACCATCACCTTGGGTGATGTTGCTGTGTTGCTTGGTTTACCTATAGATGGTGCTCCATCAAGCAATCCGGGGCCAAATGATTACTTGTCGATGTGCGAGAGCATCTTAAGTCTATTCCTCCCCCCGAGTAGTGATGGGGAATGAGATGATGGTTACCACTTGGTTCCGGCAACAACATGAGGGGGACATTTCAATTGACGCCTCCCAGGTTCAGATTGAGCTACGGGCTCGAGCTATTATATTGTATATCATCACTTCACGTTTGATATGTGATCATTCGAAGACCCCATGTCTGGCTTAGGTAGCTTCATTTCATAGAGAACTTTGATGTATGTCGTTAGTATTCGTAAGGCAGTGCGGTTCTAGCGTATACGTACACCGAGCTGGCTGGGCTCGCTTTGGAGGAGAGCGCATCTATTAGAGGTTGTCTGACTCTAATTCAGCTGCATATATTTTCTGTGTATATATATATATATATATATATATATATACACACACACACACACACATATACACACACATTGTTTTTATGCATTTACACGTTTGTAGTTATGGTCTTGGTCGTATCTTCCGGTCGGGAGGATAATAATGAAGAGAGCGGAAGTTGATTTATCTTTGACGTATGGTGTTAGGTATACTTACTACATTGTTCGATTACACAAACTGTTTTGTTCCACTAGTTCTTATTATCTTGCTCTTGTAGATGGATTAGGCCGAAAAGCACGGTGAATACTCCTAGACATAATGTTATGTTCTACCACAACGAGTTTGATGTACTCGGTTGTGATGTTGTGAGATGGACCCCATACATACATGCACTTGGACAGCTTCCGCCCTTATGCACCGCTTCTATTGATCTATGGACAGCAGAGTGCAAATTATTTGTTTTTGCAATGTAGCCTTTTATCCTCCAAGTAGAGTAATGCAACAATTTGGTTTTAGACAGCAGCTCCTCATTACCGAATCGACAACTCAACCAGAGAGTATGAGATGGCGATTGAGACATGGAATCATCGTCATATGCATACGCAAAAGAACGAGACCTCACGCTATCGGCTGATGAGTATTAAACATGGTGCTGGTACATCACCTGATGCTATATTCTCCGTACCGTAGGACCTCCCGTTGAGGTAGAGCGGCTTATTGAGGTGGACGCGTATACTTTGAGAGCTCCACTTGAGAGGAATGTAGTATGTGTTAATTGCTATTATTTAACTCGAGAGGTAAGTAGTCATATTTAGTTTGCATACACTTTAATTGCAACTATTTGGTAGGTGGATGGCATATTTGGCAAACGGATGGCATTTACCGTGCTATAGAGTTGGTTGATGAGCTATCGGGAGAGGTGCCAGAGCGTACGAAGGTTAAATGTTTTAGTATGAAACGTATATTGCAATCTATTATGGGGAAGAATAAGCTAGCTAAACCTGCACCGCCTCGTCCTTCTCCACCTCCTCCTCCTCCTGTACTCACTGAATCACCTCTTGAACTGATTCTTCTGCCTCCTATGACATAAGTATACCAACGCAAAAGCTGGAAGGGTAAGATAAAAGGTCCTTCGTTTTCTAAACCTACGCAACTCGAACATGGACCTTCACACCACAAGGGTTCAACTAAGAAAGTGAGGAGCCTTTCCTGAACGAGGTTCAATTAGCATGAAGGAAGTCAAAAAAACTCCTTTAGGGTGAAGAGGTTGTGGTAAAGCATTGTTATGGTATGGTGTTGGTTGGATGTTTAACTTATACTTTGATTTATAGTGTTAGCTGAACATTTTGATTTGTGGTGTTAGTTGAATATTTTGGTGCTGTATGATTTCAATCGTTGGATTATTTATGTAATGTTTATGTGATCGTTGAATTATCCGTTTTAAACAGAAACCTCTGTTCTCTCTTTTCTAATTTCTCACTTTATCAAACTCACCATAAAAAAACCCCAAAACCCCAATAACATTCCATTCCACAATTCTACACCATCTCTTATCAAAATTGTGATTTTTGCGGATTTGCTAGATAATCGAAGGTAATCTTCTACATTTAAACCAATTTTCACTATAGTTTCTTTTCATTTCTTTTTACTTTCTTTGCATTTCTTAAAACCGATTTTTATTAACCATTACTAGAAAAGAATCGATGGAAAATTGATGACGAGACTTTAACGACATGCATGGATGCGTTTGAATCAAATGCAAACGTGATGGATGGTGAAGTCAATCATCAAAGGTTGGGTGAAGAAGTTCGCAACGAAGCGAGAGAGGTTTTTGAACAACCTGATCGTGTACCTAGCAAGAAGAAAACACATTTCGTCGCAAAACATGGCGGTATGTGAAAAAATTGAGGTAAAGAACTTGCTATTAGAGAGGCCCCTCCACACAAATTTTGTCACTATAATAGCAGGCGTGAAGTGATTGTCAAAAAATGAACTCAACGCAGGTCGAAAGTACTATGTTTGTGCACGGTATACATTGAGTAGACGCCTGGATCATTTAATTGTTGAGGTTATATAGAGTGAATTGATCCCCCAACGTGTCGTAGAGGGCATGAGTATGCGCTTGAAATGTAGGAAGAATATTCACGTTTAAAAAAAGAGAATTATCATGACGACCTGCCTTTCATTCCACAGAAAGACGTATTATCAATAAGAAAGAAATAGGTAGAAAAAGAATAGATAAAAAGAAAGAACAACAATCATCAGAATCTCACAGCGGAAATGGAACAAAGTATAATATTTCACATAAATGTTACATAGTCATTACATCAGAGTTACACAGTTACAATAACATCATCACATTAGACGGTCGTAAAGACCTATCCATCCATTACATTTTAAAATACAACAAACAAATGATATAACACAGCGGAAAGATGTATATAGCTATGCCAAGACTCCTGCTCCAAGCTTCCCAAAATTCTTCAAGCCAAACCTGATCACCTGGCTACTCATAAAAATTGAGTACTCAAGAGTTTAAGAAAAACAGAATAAACCCGGGTCAGACATGGGTCTGGTGTGAGTAAACGGTTAAGTTGCTTAAGTTGAAAAATCTTTGAAATAAAAGGTATCTCGTAAGATTCTCCGCAAATAAACACGGATAAGTTTTTCCCTAACGATAATCAAAACATTTGATAGGAAATCCAGCTATATTATAATAGTGTCTAGGGTTTTCAATATAAAATACAGAAATAGTTGGAATGCTTACATCACACGTTCCAACATAGTTGGGCACAATCGAAACCGTACAGGCACTTATTGAAGATTGGATTCCATACAATGGCAGGACTACTGGGGTACCTTCCGTCATAGTACGTGACCTAGATCATCGTACCGAGGATCCATCCTGATCCCCTGCATCACAAAGCCAGAGCTACCCCTTACTGAATAGTCTGAATAAGACAACCCCACGGTTATGGCCAAACAACGGCCCACACAGCCGAATAAAAAGGGACCTCTAGACAGAGGAAAATCTTATCCTACTTGGGTGCTGCCCACTTAGCCTTGCGTGCACCTCCCATGTTTTAGCCATTCCCGGTTGATGAGGCTTGAGACTATGATTACCTTTAGAGAACACATATCTTAGAATGATCATCGTCCTCCATTGACGATGGTCCGGTAGCATTCATCCATACAAGTTCGTTCCAGGTTTGAACAAAACCGAAGACATTATCTCGTTACACTCATTTTGGAATCACCCTCGGAGTTAACGATAATAACCCTTGCATTCTGAAACTTCATCTCAATCTTCACTTGAGATTTTCACGACCTATCGTTTAACTTGGATCGATGTTGTTTTCGAAAAATAAAATCTAATATCTGATCCCGGTCTCATCGAAATCTAAACACTGTTTTAAAGGTCAAGTTGTTTAAGGTTTAAATAATTCAATTCAATACTTCACACAGCATTCATCACAGATAAATAACATAAATTTATCATAGCTATATCCAATATCACATCACAGAATATCATAGATTATCAAACTATGGATATCAATCGATCCAAACATTCTACACAATCAATCATCCATAAGCAAGACTTATTAATCCATACTATAATTAATTTAATTAATTCAAATTAGCTTAATTATTTAAGAATTAATTACCCAATCTTACTTAATTAATCACTAATTAATTACAATCATTTGAATTAATTAATCATTCTCTAATTACTTTACAAATCAATTAATTAATCTTTAATTACTGATTAATTATAATTAATTATTAATTAATAAACCTTAATTATTAATTAATAGCCCTTAATTACAAATTAATTAATCCTTAACTACCAGTTAATCAATCCTTAATTGCCGATTGATTAATCTCTAATTACTTAATTAATTAATGCTTAATTACACTTAATTAATCTTTAATTACTTAATTAATTAATTTCTAATTATAAATTAATTTATCTTAATTATCAATCAATTAATCTCTAATTAATTAACTATACCCTTAATTATTAATTAATTAATCCATAACCATTTATTAATTAAATTAATTAATTACTCTTTAATTACTTTATTAATTTAATTAAACATTAATCTACAAAAGCTTAATTAAATTTAAGATAAACCATTTATCTTATAAATTACTAAACTATCATTATCATATAAATCTAAATCTTTAATCTTTTACTATTTAATTAAACCATTTAATTTAAGTTAAAAATAACTTAAAAATTTACCAAATTAATTTAAGTAACATAAATCATTCAACTTCCTTAAAAAAATTATTAAATAAAAACATTTACTATACATAGAAGAAATTTATTTAAGAAAGAGGTTTAAACTTGATTTGTTTTAAATTTCAAAAACTTGCTTTTATTAAACTTTTTAAAACTATAATAACATTACTTCGGGTTCAACCCGATATCCTTCATGGTCATCCCCTGAGAAAATCCCCTTCCTTCTCTTTTTTTTAAACTTAGTTTAAAATTTAAAGTTTAAACCTGTTACATAGACATCACTCACGCTAACCCATAGACAAACCCATGCAACCCTTTCATATTCCCGAGTCATTCCCCGAGACAACATTCTCTTCCCAAATCACTGACACACCACCACGCCGTGCACACACACCAGTGACTGAGATGATTCCGACCATCCATGACACCTCTAACTTATCAGCGATCACCTCTGTAACAACCCGGAATTTTTGACAGCATATTTTAATAAATATTTAATCTAATTTAAATTAAATACAAGCTTTTCAATTTTTAAACTGATGAGATCTTTGATAATACACATATGAATACAATGTTAGTTTTTAAAATGATAAGTTTAAAAATAAACAAACATAGAAATATTAAACATAAACATGGAAGTATAAAACAATATGGATATAAACATACAAAACTAGTATAAAACATAATTATAAATATAAGATGTAGCTAAAAGTATAAATATACAAATATAAATTATAACTTGAAATATATAAAAATGCAAGTATATGATATAAATCAATGTTTGAAAATTTAATTAACAAATAGAATACAACTAATATGCTAACAATAACTTTTAAGCAAACATATCAGAAAGTTTGAAATAACCTGTACATACAAATGAATAATGCAAAGAAGACAAGACAAGCTATACACATATATATATGCTCACAAAACAAAGAAATGATGCTAAGTATAAATGAACAAATAAATGAAGTATTGGATAATAAAAGTTTAAAGATATTTATGCATAAGAAAACAAAGTTTCACTCCAAATATAATAAAAACAAAATCTGTATCTTGTACAAAAATATGCTGGCCGAAATAAGATAAATATCTTTGTACAAATTGCAAGTATCAGCAAACCATTAAATACATGTTGTCATAAATAAGAGCATAAACATTAATTAGCACAACATTTTGTTTATGTAAGTACTATAGCCAAAATCTCCTTATCACTTCATACTACAGGGTATTAACTCTTAGCCAATAAAAAGAAAAAAAAATGATGACAATACAAATATTAACTGCCTAGATACAACCTGTATTTCAGTAGCTTCTATATATATCCAATATATATTATGTTCGTTTATAAAAACTTGAACAAAACCTAAACCAACCCTGAGATAAGAGAAAGAAACAAACAGCTTTACTTTGCAAATTGAAAATTAATTCAAAGCTGGAAACTAAAAGGAAGTTTCAGGAAATTCAAATCTGCAGTTTTCTTCATCAAACTCTATAACATTCAAACAACTCTCTGTTTAATTTAATATCAGGTGAGTAAATGTAACGACCCAGAATTTTTAATAATTAAAATTTGAATATTTAATTAATTTTAAATGTTAATAAGTGAATTTTTAAGTCAAATAAATTTTTATTTGAATTTTTGGATTTAATTGGATTATTAAATCGATAATTTAATATGTTAAATTATGGAAAATAGTTAAAAATTGAGTTAAAAATGATTGAAAATGATTTGTAAAATTTTATTTTATCATATTGGAGTTAGAAAGATATTTTAGAACTTTTAAAATCGAATTAAAAGTTAATTTGTGAAAATTGAATATTTTAATATTTAATAATCGACTGTAAAATAGCCAATTTTTGAACAGTCTCAGAATTGAACGAAACTAGTTCCATTGGATCCGTAATAGTTAGTTATTACCGGATTTCAATTTTCGTGTCAATCGGAGTTATCGTTTGATCGTGGCAGCTCGAAACGCATCGAATCGTTTTTAATTTAAATTTGGCGAGTCAAAATAGCCATTTTTCAAAAAGTCTCGGATTTCGACGAAACCAGTTTCATCGGATCCGTAATGTGATATTATTGTAAGGTTTCAAATTTCAAGTCAATTGGATTTACCGTTTGTCCGGTACAAATTAAAACGCCTAGAAATCGATTTAAATCGGTTTAATTTAAATTGAGCGTTTGTAGCCATAACTCGCACATACTTCCGAATTAGCTTCCGAAACCTGTTCCATTGTGTCCGGAACGCGGGATAAACCCTAGGTACGCTGGTTACGGCGTCTAAATCGGAGTTCGGAAAATCCGGGATGAATAGTGTCGTTTGAAATTCTATAAATAGAGACCTTTGCCTTCATTTATAAAAAAAAAAAAAAAAATTAACATATGAAACCCTAGCCGCCGTTCACCCTTTGAATGGCCAGTATTGTTCCATTCGATTCTCCTCATTATCTTCTAATCCGTGCAATGATTCAAGAAACATCCAACTACAATCTCGTAGAGGCCAATGAGTACTTCACATCCATACGGATATGATCGAGTTTGGAGTTGCGTAGAGGGAGTGATGTGAGGCCGTTCGTGGCTGTTCTCGTGCGTGCGCACGCAAATTTAGGGGGCCGAGCTCCTCCTCCTTGTAGCCGCAGGTGGGTGATGGGAAGGGCTTCGACATGGAGCTAATAGATCGAGTTATCATTGAGTGCAAAGGGAGAATAATCAAACCCTAGTTAACTAAATTGGGTTCGGCCTCTTCAAATGGTTACTGGAGCTTGCGTGAACATGATGGAAGAAAGGGGGGACGGTGGTGATGAGTTGGAGCAAGATCCTAAGGCTCGGATTTGAAGTGGGTATAAAATAAATTAGTTATGTTATAAATTGTGTATATAAAACGTGTGTAAACTTTGAAAATACATAACTTTTTCATACGAGGTCGAAAAAATGCAAACTCAGTTGCGTTGGAATCGTATGGACGAGCACTACGCGATGGAGTTGGTTTGGAGTCGTTTGGAGTTAGTGAGAATTTCGGGTAAAATTAAACGCGCGTTTAATTTTATTCGAAATAAAAGCTAAAACGGAAATTAAAACCAAGGTGAGAACTTCTCACTCAATCGAATAGATTTCGATTTTATTTTTAATAGTTAAATTTAAAATATTTGAATGCATGTTTGAATGATGAATTGTATCTATTGATTGTTAAAATAGACATTATGCGCCGTTAGTAAGCGGATGTTATTTAATATAAACATATACCGCGAATATTTCATAAACAGTGAAATTGGTATTATATATAATATCAATATATATATATTGGCATATGTATATATTGCAGTTGTTGATTTCCCGCATTTTTTTGTTTAGCGGATGAGACCCTATTACGCCGTTAGTAAGCGGATAATATTTATTAAGAACATATACCGCGATAATTTCGTACTGGAGCGAAATTGGTATTGTGCTAATGTTTGTGATGCAGGAAAACAGGTTGGAGGGATCCAACTGGATTCCTCAACAGTTTTTATTTTATTTCAGATATTTTGATATTTGATGGATTATCATATCGATATATGATATCGTCGTTAGTCGTGATTGACTATTTGGTGTGTAGCATCATTGGACCCAGATTTTGGGATTTTAAAATGATTTTAAAAGTGATTTTGAAAATATACTATATTTTTGGAATTGATCCATTATAAATAAATAAACGTTATAATTTTTAAAGTTATAAAAATTATGGTTTTTGTGAAATATAGTTAAAAAGCTGATTTTTAGAAATACGATTAAAAGTCGATTTTTGAGAAATATGAACTAATGATTTTATAAAATAATTTAGATTGGATTTTTGAATATATGATAAAAGTTTAAATATAGGATTTATAAAATTTGATTATTTTATAAATCGAAATGATGAAATTATAAAGGAAATTAAAAGATGTTTTAAAGAATAATATTAATTGATTTATATTAAGAGATTTATAAACGGATATTTATAAATCGAAATATTGACATTTTAAAACGAGTTTTTATAAGTGTTTGAATGTAGTGAAAATGAATTTCCTAAATGAATGAAATTTATAGAATTATATAACGGTGAAGTTATAAATGGAATTTTATAAACAATAGGTTTATAAAATTTGTAAAGTTCAAAGGAACGATTTTTGCAAATAAATAAATTATAAGTGTTTGACTTAAAATTTGGACTTTTGGTTTATAATTAAGATTATAAATCGAATAGGTTAATAAAGGAATTTATAAAAAGAAGTTTTTATAAATAAATAGAAATGGAATTTATAAACGTTGTTTTATGAATTCGCAAACGACTTATTTTGATAAGTTAATTGTTATAACTTATAAATGGAGTTACATTCACGTTTTAGACAGTGAATAATCCTTTGAATTAAAATGAATAAAAGGATGGAATTTGTTAAAGAAGTATATTCACGTTTTTAAATAGTGAATAACACGTTAAAGAAAATGGTTTGAATGTGAATGTTTTAAATAGAATTAAAACAATCTAGTGATGTTTTAAAAGGTGTTGAGATTCGAAACCATAGATTTCAACATTTATTGTTGAAATAGACGTTTTCGAGAAATAAAAGGAAATGGTGGACTATAACACTGTTGTTATAGTAAATGATTTCCGAAAGGAAATGCTTTGTAAAGTATTGGGATTTATATAGCTATTTTAAATTCGAATCCCTATGCTAGTGATTTTGGGTTGTCGTAACGATGTTTTACGCAACATTCGTTTTGGCCCAAATAAATATGTTAAGTGAATGATTTCCTTAAAGAATGAATTATATACTTAATTCGATTTAAGTATATTGAATATTTTCAAAGGTTGAAGATAAAAAGATTTGTGAATTACTTATGAATAAATAAGTATGGAAATGTTTTCCAATATGCATGGATATTTTGAAATATAAATTCATTATGGAATTTATAAGTGAAAAGTGAAACTTGTTAAAAATAAATATTGATTTATTTTTGAAGTGTTGAAATTATATATCTTGTAAAGATATTTTGGAAAATAAATAATTTGGAAAATTATTTGGAATCTGGTGATGTGTGCATATCAATTGATAGTTCAATAACCGACTATCAGTATTTCCCTTTGAATGGGTATTTGATGTGAATTGATTGAATTTGAATGCACACTTATTTTTGAATAAGCGCTCACTATTCGGGTTAACTGGGAAAGGACCATGGGGTCGTATAACCCACTCCGAATATGTGATACGTCGTTATGAATCGCATTTGAAGATCGGTGTTGAAGACCGGATATTTGCGAAAGCGATAGGATGACCTGTCGATTGTCTCTGCACTGAGTTGCAACGGTATAGAGACTCCCTAAGTGATGGGAAATCCGATCAGGATTGTGAATATCCGGATTGCAAGGACTTCTTTGTAAGTGCCTTCGGTTTTGTTCGATCCCGGAACAGACTTGTATGGATTGTATGTCTGACATTACAATTTGAGATATAAAGCCGATTTCTTTCAAATAAATTTCTGTTGGTGGCGGAGAATTTATTCTTTGCTTAACACCCTTCTTTGAGACGCATGTGCTCAAAGGTTATATAGTTGAAGTTATCAGCGATATATTCCCAGTTTGGTAATGTGACATGCTGAGTGATGCTGAAATGATCATTGTGTTGATTATTTGTGATAGGATCATTTATTTGATCGTCTATCTTAGTGATCATTGTGTTGATCATTTGTTGACCCAAAGCATGGCTTTTGTATAAAGTATGTTTTTGTGGACGTGAATTCGTCGAGCCTCACACCCCGTGAATGGTCAAAACAGGAAAGAAGCAGCAAGGTTATGAGGGGTAGCACCCTTTAGGATGTGTCCATTTCCTTCTGGAAAAGGGTGGTATCATGGTATGGAGCCCAGATACTTACTCATGTTGAAAACACTTTGTTATGATTGTGTGAATTGATTAGAGAGCGCTCTCGGATAAAGGTCCCAAAGGACCGGGGGATGGCATATTCGGTCAGTTGTTATCCAGTTAGGGGTAACCCGGCCTTGTGTTGGTTGAGATCCGGTTTGGTTCTCGGGGATGTCCATCCAGAGGCATTCTCAGTGGCAATGGGAAGTTCCTTGGCCTGACCATTTGTTGGAAATCCAATTCCCAATACGAAACTTGTACGGTATTAGTTGTAGAACCTGCTATTCACTTATGGTGGTCACCACTGTTTGGATGGTAGCTATAGTAGGCATACGATAATGGTCGTATGTTGGCTAAGATTTATATTCTACTTTCGAAATGAATTTTTCCTACACTATACACTAATAATAATATCAAATGTTATTTTAAATGCGTATCAAGCATCTTTGACTATCATAAGGAGAAATCTCCTCCGATTCTGCGTTTGCATTGTGTGTGTGTGCGGGAGGCCTTATGGTAGTCTCATTTTTAAAAGCATTGCGAATTGATTAAAAATATTCCTCTATTTTGATTTTAAAGATAAATAAACTGTTTTGAGTTCTCACACCAGTCACATGACTGACTTGGAGTTTATTGTTTTCCTTCCTAAACTCTGGGTGCCCACCAATTTCCACACGGGCAGTCAAGAGTTAGGTTTATCAGGATATTCTGGATATTCTGGAGTTGCTGGAGGCAAGCTGGATGGCATGGCGTATTACTAGTTTATATAGTATTTTTTTTTTCCGCTGCACTGTTTGTTGTTGTATGATGTTGTACACTCTGATGATATGATGTAATGAAATGAAATGTAATGTAATAACTGATATAGTTCTTTGTTTAAAGATTATTCATTTATTATTATATGTTGTTCCGCTGCGAATTGTGAGATTCTGATGTTGTTCTTTTTGTTTCCTTTCTGTCCGTTCTATTTTCAAATTCTCTTTTTCTATTTTTAAAATTTTCTGTTTTCAAATTTCTCTATTTTCTCTATCTTCTTATCTCTTCTTTTCCCTCTATTTTTTTTTTTTCCCTCTCTCTTCTTTCTTTTCTTTTCTTTTTAAAACCCATAACTATTCGGTTTTTCGGCAACGAAAATCCGTATACGTTACAGTAAACAAAATTTATAGCCTTAAGTTCATTTGTATGGTTGATGTATTTATAATGTTATGATGACCTATGTATTGGGTTTGCAATTCTGTGTTCAAGTATAAGTTTCCTGTTAAACTTGAATCTGTAGATTTAGTGTAGTTACAGAGTCAAGTACCATTCAAAATACAAGATATTCTCATTTGATTATTTATAGGCTTATGTTTTTTTTAAATAAACCATGTTGTCTGAATAAAAATAAAATCAAGATTTTAAAACTTTTGCAAGCTTGTCAATGGAGTATACTCACTGTAAAATAATTTACAGGGAAACCATTTAATTTGTGTTAAATTCGAGTATAATAAATTACTGATTCAAATAACTAGCAAGAATCTATATACAAAGTTAGGATTTTTAAATTGAAAACGATGATTTTTAGTTCATTATTTATGGTGCAATTTGAATATGAAATAAAATTACATTTTTGTCAATTGTGGCTGATTCAATTGATTTTAATTGTTGAATATTTTCATGAAGCAAGCTTGAAGAAGTATTAACACAGGAAAAATGCTTAAAAAAATTTTGAATGCATAGATTTTTCGGAGGTAAAAGTAGGGTTTAGTTCATACGTTTTTGGATGCTCTGTGAATTTTGGTTTTCGCCACCATGGTTCAATCGAGTGGCTCGTGGTTGTGAGCGAAGGCCGAGGAAGGTATGGGAGTGACATGGATGAGGGGGGTTCGCCTCCGGTGGTCAGAGTTGGAGGGGCGAAGGGTTTTTTTTCGTGGTTGCTCGAAACAGTGGTTCGAGCTTCGGGCTTTTCTTTGATTTCGAACTTTTCTCGTCGATTTGAGTTTTGCTTTCGTGTCTATGTCCGTTATGCGACTTGCCGGAGGCGTCGTGCTTCGCCAGGACGTTGGCGAACCACCGTGCATGTGCACGGTGGTGTACAGTGTAGCATTTTTGGGTTTTGGACCATATTGGGTGAATTCTCGAGTAAAAGGGGATGGTTGCTTCGGGTAATAACTCTGGTGCGTGAGTGAGTTCGAGTGGTTCTACAGTCTCTACTTAGCTAAAAATATAACGAGAAGAAGAAAGAAACAGGAAAGAGAAGAAGAAGGTAAAGTAGGGAGAAAGCTCGGGGAAAAATAGAGGAGTACTCGGGTTTTACGCGAAGGGGGATGGGGTTTACCTCGGGTCTGTAATCTCGCCTGATCACTTTAAGTATTTTTGGAATACAAAGTTAACAAAGTAAGTTAGTTAGCTTTTAATTCATATTTAATTTAAAAGTTTATTTAAGAAGAGTCTGTAAAGACAGTTGATGAATATAAAGTAACTAGAATATAAATTTATTTATACATAAAATTAAATTAATAACTTTTAATTAAATTTATAATTAGAGGATAATTTTGTGTTTAAATCAGTTTAACTTAAGAAAGTTTAAATTAATTACTTAAGGTTAATTAATTAATAAATGATAATTAACTTAAGTGATTAATTAAAGTAATTTGTGATAATTAAATAAGTAATTAATCTTTAATAAGTAAGTTAATAATTAACAAAGAATCAACTAATTAACTGAGTAATTAAGTAACAGTTAATGAATAGAAGTTAATTAATTAAATAAGTAACTAAAGATTAGATGATTAATAAATTAATAATTAATGATAACTAATTGATTAATTGATCATTAATAAGTTAATTAAACAGTAATTAATTAAACAGAATAAAGTAGTTTATTCTTAAGCAATAAATTAAGTAAAGTAAAACCAAACTGTTTGGTATGCATTGATAATTCTGTTTGATTGACTTTGATATCTGTTGATGATATTTCTGTGATATGTTGTGATATATTATAGTTACATGTGATAACTATGTATGATTTATCTGTTATATCTGTTATGTGAATTCTGATATTAAATTGAACTATTAAGTTAAATAGACAACTTGGCCCTTAAAATGGCGTTTGGATTCCGATGAGACCGGGATCAGAAGAATCAAATTTTGATTCTCCGAAAACCACATCGATCCAAATTAAACGATAGGTCGTGACTTATCATTTGTTGATCGAGATGGTATTTCAGGATGCAAGGCTTATCGTCGTTAACTCTGAGCGTGATTCCAAAATGAGTGTAACGAGATAATGCCCTCGGTTTCATTCGAACCCGGAACGAACTTGTATGGATTGAATGCTTCCAACACATCGTCAGGCGGACGATGATCATTCTAAGAATAATATTCAATAAAGGTAATCGTAGCCTCAAGCCTCATCAACCGGGAATGGATAAAACAGGGGAGATGCAGCAAGGTTAGGTGGGTCATGCCCAAGCAGGACAAGATATTCCCCTGTCTAGATGTCCCTTTTTATTTCGGCTGTGTGAGCAGTTGTTGGCCACAACTGCGGGGTTATCTTGTTCGGGACCGTTCAGTAAGGAATGGTTCCGGCCTTGTGTTGTAGGGGGTCGGGAGTGGTCCTCGATACGGTGATCTATGCCCCGTACTATGACGGGCGGTACCCCAGTAGCCCTGCCATTGTTGAAAATCCATTTTCCCTACGAGACCCTACGGTTTTGATTTGTATTACTCACTTTCGTGGCTAGTAGCTTGAATTTAATAGATGTAACAATTTCGGCTATTTTCTATTTACTTGAAAACCCTAGACACTATTATAATATCACTGAATTTCCTATAAAATGTTTTGGTTAGCGTAAGGTAAAAACTTACCCGTATTTATTTGTGGGAAGTCTTACGTGATACCTTTATTTTAAATGATTTTCAAAGTTAAGCAATTTTAACCTGTTTACTCATACCAGACCCATGTCTGACCCAGAGTTTATATTTTGTGTTTTCATAAACTCTTGGGTACTCAAATTTTTATGAGTAGCCAAGTGATAGGTATCTGGGAGTATTGATTTTCTGGAAGAGCTATTTTGGGAAGAAGACCAGACGTATGTATCTATATATGTATTCCGCTGTGTAGTTAGTGTATGCTGTATTTTGGATGTATGTATGGACATATATGTATATGACAGTCCTGTTATATGATATTGTATGACTCTGATGTATGTATAACTATGTAATAGTTATGTGATGTATTATATTTTGTTCCATTCCGCTGTGAGATTCTGATGTTGTTGTTCTTTCTTTCTATTCTTTTATATTTCTATCCCTTTCTTTCTTATTGATGAAACGTCTTTCTGGGTTGAGAAAGGCGGATCGTCACAGTTGGTATCAGAGCGCTAGGTCGAGCGAGTACCTAGGCTCTTGTGTTATATTTATCTTGAGAGTGCGTATTTGTATTTTCATATAATTATATATATCTATCTAAATTTGTTGAGTTGCATGTTCAGGTGACCGACATGAGTTCCGGAAGAAGAGGCAGAGTTAGGGCCAGTACTTCAACAGATAATGGACGGAGTCAAAATGTTAGTGAGGCTGTCAATCCAGTACCACCTCAAGTTAGTTTTGCAGCTTTATGCAAGGATTTCAAAATTCTCGGAGGTCAACCATTCAAAGGTTCGGAGTCAATAATTGAAGTTCAAGACCGGCTACGCTCTTGCGAACGTATTTTCAAGAGCATGAAATTGTCTGATGATCGTAAGAGGCATATGGCATCGTGGCAAATGCAAGGAGGTGCAACAGCATGGTGGGACTCAACTATTGCAAATATTTCTGAGGATGACATTTCATGGGACAGATTTAAGGAGTTGTTTGAAGAGAAGTTTGTGCCAACGGTAGGGAGAACCCAATTGTATCAGGATTTTCTGTATTTGAAGCAGGGTAGTATGTCTGTTTCGGAGTATGAAACCAGATTCAACGAGCTCTCTTGTTATGGACCAGGACTCATCGATACTCCTCTGAAAAAGAATGAGAAATTTGTGCAAGGATTGAGGCCTGAATTCCATGGGAAATTGACGGTGCTTCTGAAGGGATCTTTTGTTGATTTGATTGATATGGCATTGAGATATGAAAGTTTGATGAGTAAGAAGCCGGTGGCTCCAGTTGCAGCTTCAGGTGGGAATTTCACTAATTCGAATAAGCGAAAGTTCGATCCTAAATGGAGGAAACCGAATAAGAAGAAACCTGGGAATAACAACGGACCTCGCAAGTGCTACATTTGTCAACAGGAAGGACATTTGGCAAATAAATGTCCTAGAAAAGGATTCCAGCAACAACAGCAACCGCATCAGAGTGGCCCAGGATCAGCTATGGTTCAGAAATCATTGTGTTTTAATTGCCACCAGCCAGGACACATGATCAAGAATTGTCCACTTCTGCAGAGGGCACCTCAGAATAAAGTTTTTGCTTTGGAAGCCGGACCATCTTCTTCTTCGATGGGCAAAGGAGTTTTAGAAGGTACTTTACTTTTAGATGGAAAATATATTAGAGTTTTGTTTGATTTGGGTGCTTCCTTGAGTTTTATTTCTTTGGACTCTGTTGAAAAGTTCTCTCTTACCCCTAGTTCTGTAGACAGTCCTATCTTGGTATCTAATCCTATAGGAGGGGTGACCAAATTAGACACTATCTGTAAGGACTTGAAGATCTCTTATCTATCCCACAGTTTTTCTTGTGACCTGTGTGTGTTGAATTTTAAAGGATTTGATCTTATTTTGGGAATGGATTGGCTGGACAAGTATAAAGCTGTTTTGAATTGTGATGAAAGAACAGTTTCGTTGGAAACTGATCTGGGTAGAATTGCCAGAGTGTCGTGTGATAATTCTGAAATTCACTTGAGCAGTCTTTTGATCTGAATTGAGACTGTGAAGAGAGAGTTGAAGACATCGATGTGGTTCAAGATTTTGCTGATGTTTTTGAAGAAGTTAAGTGTCTGCCACCACATCGAGAAATAGAGTTCCGTATTGATTTGATTCCAAGAGCTGTGCCAGTGATTCAGCCCAGTAGGAGAATGGCTCCTAGGGAAAGAGAAGAGTTGATTAAGCCGACGCAGGATCTTTTAGAGAAGGGGTTGATTAGACCCAGTTTTTCTTGTTGGGGTTCAGCGGCAGTGTTTGTGACCAAATCGGATGGATCACTGAGGTTCTGTGTGGATTATAGAGAATTGAACAAAGTGACTATCCGTAATAAATATCCTCTTCCTCGCATCGATGATCTTTTCGACCAGTTGCATGGTGCTTCTATCTTTTCTCAGTTAGATCTAGCTTTAGGTTTCCACCAGTTGAGGGTAACTGAAGACAGTATTCCCTTAACTGCATTTAGGGGACCGAATTGTTTCTATGAGTGGTTGGTTATGCCGTTCGGATTAACCAACGCTCCTGCCTATTTCGTTGACCTCATGAATCGAGTCTTTAGGGATGTGTTGAATAAGTTTGTGCTGGTATTCATTGATGATATCTTGGTCTATTCCAAATCCGAAGAAGAGCACATGGAACGTTTGAGGATTGTATTGAAGACTCCGAGGAAGCATGTGCTGAAGGCGAAGTTCTCGAAGTACCATTTCTGGAAATCAGAGGTTAAATTTTTAGGGCACATTGTTTCTGGTGAAGGCATTTCTGTAGACCCAGCGAAAGTTGAAACTATTCTGGAATGGAAACAGCCAGAGACACCGACGGAAGTTTGCAGTTTTCTAGGATTGGCTGGCTACTACAGGAAATTTATCAAGGATTATTCCAAGATTTCTTCACATTTGACTAAGCTGACTAGAAAAGGAGCAAAATTCAAATGGACACCTCAGTGTGAAGAAGCTTTTCAGGAATTGAAGATAAGGCTTACTAGTGCACCAGTGCTTGCTATTCCGGATGGGAAAAGCAAATTCGAGGTTTACACTGATGCTTGTATTGTTGGTTTGGGAGCAGTTCTGATGCAGAACGGAAGGGTTATCGCGTATGCTAGTCGGCAGTTGAAGCCTCATGAGAAAAACTACGCTACGCATGATCTTGAACTGCTAGCCATTGTTTTTGCTTTGAAAATTTGGAGACATTATCTTTTGGGAGAGAAATTCGAATTGTTCACGGATCATAAACCATTGACATATCTATTCTATCAAAAGGATCTAAATCTGAGACAACAGCGGTGGGTTGAATTTCTTGCATCTTATGATTTGGATATTCCGTACACTCCGGGAAAAGCGAATGTCGTAGCTGATGCTCTCAGTAGGAATGCAGTTCCATCTCTTCTGGAAGTGGTTCCATCTCTTATTGAAAGGATCTCAAGCAAGCAAGAATCTGATAAGATGTTGAGGAGGATCATCAAAAGAGTCAGGAGGGGTCAGTGTCCCAGTTTTGAAATTGATGGCCAAGGAACGTTAAGGATCAACGGGAGAATCTGTGTTACGAATGATAAGGAGTTGAGGCAGTAAGTGTTGTCTGAAAGTCATCGCTCCAAATTGAATATTCATCCGGGAATTTCGAAGATGTATAAAGACATGAGGAGAGTATTCTGGTGGTCGGGCATGAAAAAGGATATTGCTAGATTTGTGAATAGTTGTGCCATCTGCCAACAAGTTAAAGGTGATCAACAGAAATCTGCCGGATTATTGCAACCTCTGGAAATTCCGAATTGGAAATGGGAAATGATCTCGATGGATTTTATTGATGGTTTGCCTAGAACCAGGAAAGGGAATGATGGTATATGGGTTATTGTAGATCGTTTAACTAAGAGTGCCCATTTTATACAAGTTAAGGCAACCCGTACTGCAGTTTCTTTGGCGGAAATTTTCTTGAAGGAGATAGTTCGATTGCATGGTGTCCCAGTCAGCATAGTAAGTGACCGTTATCCTATTTTCACTAGCAAATTTTAGAAAGCTCTGCAATCAGCGATGGGAACGGATTTGAGATTGAGTACAGCCTATCATCCTCAAACAGACGGACAGACGGAGAGACTGAATCGTATTCTTGAGGATATGCTACGGGCTTGTGTTATAGATTTTGGAGGATCTTGGGAAGACCATCTTCATCTAGTGGAATTTTCTTATAATAACAGTTATCAAGCGAGTATTAAGATGGCTCCTTATGAAGCTTTATACGGAAGACCGTGTAGATCCCCAGTTTGTTGGATTGAATCGAAGGATCGTTTTGTGCTTGGACCCGATCTTATTCGAGAAGCTTCTATGAAGGTTGAGCTTATCAAGAAAAGGATGAAAGCTGCTCAAGATCGTCAGAAGAAATATGCTGATAGAAGACATAGGCCATTGGAATTTGAGATCGGAGACTTGGTTTTTGTTAAAGTTTCCCCAATTAAAGGTGCTATAAGATTCGGAAAGATGGGAAAACTTGCTCCGAGATACATTGGACCATTTCGAGTATTGCAGAGAATTGGAGCTGTAGCCTACAGGATTGAATTGCCAGAGCGGATGTCTGGGATTCACAATGTGTTTCATGTATCGCATTTGATGAAATTTGTTCATGATTCATCACTGGTTGTAGAACCGGTAATTCAAGAAGATTTGGAAGTGGAACCCAATTTAACTATAGTCAGAAATCCAGTTCAGATTGTGGATCGAGACGAGAAGCAATTCAGGAACAAAGTGGTGAAACTCGTCAATGTGCAATGGAGTGAGAATCCCAGAGATTGTACCTGGGAAACTCTCGATAGTTTTAAGAATGCTTATCCGGATTTATGTTCGGATAACTAGTGATGTTTGTTAGAATAGACTGTTTGATTTTTTGCTATTGTATAAGTGATATGTATGTTTGGATTGTTAATATAAAAGCTTTTGAATTAACTGTTGTTTAAATTTCGAGGACGAAATTCTTTTAAGGGGGGAGGAATGTAACAACCCGGAATTTTTGACAGCATATTTTAATAAATATTTAATCTAATTTAAATTAAATACAAGCTTTTCAATTTTTAAACTGATGAGATCTTTGATAATACACATATGAATACAATGTTAGTTTTTAAAATGATAAGTTTAAAAATAAAAAAAAATAGAAATATTAAACATAAACATGGAAGCATAAAACAATATGGATATAAACATACAAAACTAGTATAAAACATAATTATAAATATAAGATGTAGCTAAAAGTATAAATATACAAATATAAATTTTAACTTGAAATATATAAAAAATGCAAGTATATGATATAAATCAATGTTTGAAAATTTAATTAACAAATAGAATACAACTAATATGCTAACAATAACTTTTAAGCAAACATATCAGAAAGTTTGAAATAACCTGTACATACAAATGAATAATGCAAAGAAGACAAGACAAGCTATACACACACACATATATATATATGCTCACAAAACAAAGAAATGATGCTAAGTATAAATGAACAAATAAATGAAGTATTGGATAATAAAAGTTTAAAGATATTTATGCATAAGAAAACAAAGTTTCACTTCAAATATAATAAAAACAAAATCTGTATCTTGTACAAAATGATGCTGGCCGAAATAAGATAAATATCTTTATACAAATTGCAAGTATCAGCAAACCATTAAATACATGTTGTCACAAAAAAGATCATAAACATTAATTAGCACAACATTTTGTTTATGTAAGTACTATAGCTGAAATCTCCTTATCACTTCATACTGCAGGGTATTAACTCTTAGCCAATAAAAAGAAAAAAAATGATGACAATACAAATATTAACTGCCTAGATACAACCTGTATTTCAGTAGCTTCTATATATATCCAATATATATTATGTTCGTTTATAAAAACTTGAACAAAACCTAAAGCAACCCTGAGATAAGGGAAAGAAACAAACAGCTTTACTTTGCAAACTGAAAATTAATTCAAAGCTGGAAACTAAAAAGAAGTTTCAGGGAATTCAAATCTGCAGTTTTCTTCATCAACCTCTATAACATTCAAACAACTCTCTGTTTAATTTAATATCAGGTGAGTAAACAAAATTTATAGCCTTAAGTTCATTTGTGTGGTTGATGTATTTATAATGTTATGATGACCTATGTATTGGGTTTGCAATTCTGTGTTCAAGTATAAGTTTCCTGTTAAACTTGAATCTGTAGATTTAGTGTAGTTACAGAGTCAAGTACCATTCAAAATACAAGATATTCTCATTTGATTATTTATAGGCTTATGTTTTTTTTAAAATAAACCATGTTGTCTGAATAAAAATAAAATCAAGATTTTAAAACTTTTGCAAGCTTGTCAATGGAGTATACTCACTGTAAAATAATTTACAGGGAAACCATTTAATTTGTGTTAAATTCAAGTATAATAAATTAATGATTCAAATAACTAGCAAGAATCTATATACAAAGTTGGGATTTTTAAATTGAAAACGATGATTTTCAGTTCATTATTTATGGTGCAATTTGAATATGAAATAAAATTACATTTTTGTCAATTGTGGCTGATTCAATTGATTTTAATTATTGAATATTTTCATGAAGCAAGATTGAAGAAGTATTAACACAGGAAAAATGCTTAAAAAAAATTTGAATGCATAGATTTTTCGGTGGAGGTAAAAGTAGGGTTTAGTTCATACGTTTTTGGATGCTCTGTGAATTTTGGTTTTCGCCACCATGGTTCAATCGAGTGGCTCGTGGTTGTGAGCGATGGCCGAGGAAGGTATGGGCGTGACATGGATGAGGGGGGTTTGCCTCTGGTGGTCAGAGTTGGAGGGGCGAAGGGTTTTTTTTTCGTGGTTGCTCGAAACAGTGGTTCGAGCTTCGGGCTTTTCTTTGATTTCGAACTTTTCTCGTCGATTTGAGTTTTGCTGTCGTGCCTATGTCCATTATGCGACTTGCCGGAGGCGTCGTGCTTCGCTAGGACGTTGGCGAACTACCGTGCATGTGCACGGTGGTGTACAGTGTAGTAGTTTTGGGTTTGGGACCATATTGGGTGAATGCTCGAGTAAAAGGGGATGGTTGCTTCGGGTAATAACTCTGGTGCGTGAGTGAGTTCGAGTGGTTCTACAGTCTCTACTTAGCTAAAAATATAACGAGAAGAAGAAAGAAACAGAAAAGAGAAGAAGAAGGTAAAGTAGAGAGAAAGCTCGGGGGAAAACAGAGGAGTACTCGGGTTTTACGCGAAGGGGTATGGGGTTTACCTCGGGTCTGTAATCTCGCCTGATCACTTTAAGTATTTTTGGAATACAAAGTTAACAAAGTAAGTTAGTTAGCTTTAAATTAATATTTAATTTAAAAGTTTATTTAAGAAGAGTCTGTAAAGACAGTTGATGAATATAAAGTAACTAGAATATAAATTTATTTATACATAAAATCAAATTAATAACTTTTAATTAAATTTATAATTAGAGGATAATTTTGTGTTTAAATCAGTTTAACTTAAGAAAGTTTAAATTAATTACTTAAGGTTAATTAATTAATAAATGATAATTAACTTAAGTGATTAATTAAAGTAATTTGTGATAATTAAATAAGTAATTAATCTTTAATAAGTAAGTTAATAATTAACAAAGAATCAACTAATTAACTGAGTAATTAAGTAACAGTTAATGAATAGAAGTTAATTAATTAAATAAGTAACTAAAGATTAGATGATTAATAAATTAATAATTAATGATAACTAATTGATTAATTGATCATTAATAAGTTGATTAAACAGTAATTAATTAAACAGAATAAAGTAGTTTATTCTTAAGCAATAAATTAAGTAAAGTAAAACCAAACTGTTTGGTATGCATTGATAATTCTGTTTGATTGACTTTGATATCTGTTGATGATAATATGTGATATGTTGTGATATATTATAGTTACCTGTGATAACTATGTATGATTTATCTGTTATATCTGTTATGTGAATTCTAATATTAAATTGAACTGTTAAGTTAAATAGACAACTTGGCCCTTAAAATGGCGTTTGGATTCCGATGAGACCGGGATCGGAAGAATCAAATTTTGATTCTCCGAAAACCACATCGATCCAAATTAAACGATAGGTCGTGACTTATCATTTGGTGATGGAGATGGTATTTCAGGATGCAAGGCTTATCGTCGTTAACTCTGAGGGTGATTCCAAAATGAGTGTAACGAGATAATGCCCTCGGTTTCGTTCGAACCCGGAACGAACTTGTATGGATTGAATGCTTCCAACACATCGTCAGGCGGACGATGATCATTCTAAGAATAATATTCAATATAGGTAATCGTAGCCTCAAGCCTCATCAACCAGGAATGGCTAAAACAGGGGAGATGCAGCAAGGTTAGGTGGGTCATGCCCAAGCAGGACAAGATGTTCCCCTGTCTAGATGTCCCTTTTTATTTCGGCTGTGTGAGCAGTTGTTGGCCACAACTGCGGGGTTATCTTGTTCGGAACTGTTCAGTAAGGAATGGTTCCGGCCTTGTGTTGTAGGGGGTCGGGAGTGATCCTCGGTACGGTGATCTAGGCCCCGTACTGTGACGGGCGGTACCCCAGTAGCCCTGCCATTGTTGGAAATCCATTTTCCCTACGAGACCCTACAGTTTTGATTTGTATTACCCACTTTCATGGCTAGTAGCTTGAATTTAATAGATGTAACAATTTTGGCTATTTTCTATTTACTTGAAAACCCTAGACACTATTATAATATCACTGAATTTCCTATAAAATGTTTTGGTTAGCGTAAGGTAAAAACTTACCCGTATTTATTTGTGGGAAGTCTTACGTGATACCTTTATTTCAAATGATTTTCAAAATTAAGCAATTTTAACCTATTTACTCATACCAGACCCATGTCTGACCCAGAGTTTATATTTTGTGTTTTCATAAACTCTTGGGTACTCAAATTTTTATGAGTAGCCAAGTGATAGGTATTTGGGAGTGTTGATTTTCTGGAAGAGCTATTTTGGGAAGAAGACCAGACGTATGTATCTATATATGTAGTCCGCTGTGTAGTTAGTGTATGCTGTATTTTGGATGTATGTATGGACATATATGTATATGATAGTCCTGTTATATGATATTGTATGACTCTGATGTATGTGTAACTATGTAATAGTTATGTGATGTATTATATTTTGTTCCATTCCGCTCTGAGATTCTGATGTTGTTGTTCTTTCTTTCTATTCTTTTCTATTTCTATCCCTTTTTTTCTTATTGATGAAACGTCTTTCTGGGTTGAGAAAGGCGGGTCGTCACAACCTCTACTTACGATCCCGACCACCAAATCTTCATCACGAACCCTAGATCAAAATCGAGTTATTTGGTCAAACTTGGAAACAAATCCATCGTCTAAAAACCCTCTCGACTCGACGATGCCGACCACCAGCATTCCTGAAACTCCGGCCACACCATCTCCGGCCTTCCACGCTTCCATCACCTCAAGTCCGATGAATTCTGATGCTAGAGAGATGACGTAGTCACCCAAACTTCAACCTCGACCTAAATTGGGTATTAAACCCTGTTCCGACCAAGTGTCGACGCCACGATGGGTAATAAATCCACCTGACAATTTTCTCGATCTCGCCTTCACCATGGCCTCCTCCAGTGGCGATCTCGACCCTCCCGAGTTCCTCGATCGCCAAAAAAACCTCAAAACCCATTTTCTGGTCAACCCCGAAATTCTCATTCGATCCCACACTAAAAATTGTGATTTAAGCTCTAAATTTCATGATTTTTGATAATAAAACAGATTATAAACCTAAAACCATGAATTATTTAAATCGAGAATTTGATATGTTTAAAATTTCTACTGTCTTTCTAAATTTCCAAATAGGCTTCAAACTTATTAAGCTTAAATATGTTTCTAAAGCTTAGATTATGTGTAAACAAACATATCTTGTTTGAAAATTAAAGCCTATCAGAGAATTGATAAGGAGATTAGGAATTTTGATTTAAATTTAAACTCTATAACTATAAAACAGAGATGAACACGGATATATCAGACATGCACGGTTATATCATCCATATTTATCAACATGCAAGGAAAATTTCCACTCATGCAAACCATTATCATATCATTACTTCAAATTCCTTTCTCATGCAACAGATTTTAAACAAATATAAGTTTGTTTACTCACCAGGAAACTGTTGAACAGAGAAGATTAAAACTGGGTATTTTGAAAACTTGAAACTGGAACTTGAAAATACTTGAAAACTGGAATGTCTCCTTGGTTTTGAAAACTGAAAGCCATGATGATCTTTTGAAAAATGAAGCTTGAAAATGCTTGAAGTCTTAAGCTTTAATGATCCAAGTTGAAGAGTTGTGGCTTGATTAAATTTTCAAGTTTGAGTTTGTTTACAGCCCTTTTGATTTCTCTGGTTTGATTATTTTTGTTACAGGCTTTGATTTTGTTCTGGTTTTTGAAATGGTGGTTGTTGTTTTAATCTCTGGTTAGAAATTTAATTACATGCTTTGTTCTTGAGTTTTTGAAATCAAGATAGGAAAAGGAAATGGAAGAATAGATGTATATATAGACTTAATTATGATTTAAAAAAATTTGGTGACGCTTGTTTAATTTGTTAAAATTTGTCATTTGCAAATGTTTATTAACTTACGCTTGTTATTAACATGATTTCATTAATTTACACTTGTAATTATGCATGTTTTAATTTATTTTAAAATGGTTTATAAAAATTTTATATTAAATTTTCTGTTTAGTAAATACATTTCTTAATTTATATAAATAAAATCTTTTAAAGAAAATAATATAAAACCAATTATATTCTAAATAAAATCATATATAATATATTTTAAATCCAAAATATTTTAAGATATTTATCTTTTGAATTTTCAATTCAAATTCAAATTCAAATCCAATTTAAAATCAACTCATATATATATACACACACATTTAAACAAACATATTATTAATTTGAAAATAATAATTCTATTTAAAGCCTTATATATATACATATAACAATCCACTATTATTTATTTTTAAAAGAACAATTTTTCCAATTTTAAATAATTTATAAAAGAGATTATCACTTTTAAATTGCTTGAAATTTCCGGGATATCACAATTATCGACCAAAAGAAAAATACGCAGTCCTGGAGTCAAGACTTCCGAGATATCCTAATGAGTAATGTATGGTGTTGGTTGTACAATATATCGTAAGTTGTATTGTATATTATCGTAGGTTGTATTGTATCATAAGTTGTATTATGTTATCGTGCGTTGTGTTATAGTGTTGTATCGTAGGTTGTGTTGTATGAGTAATTCATGTTGATGTATATTATTGATTTGTAATTTGGTGTCCATACAACACAAACACAAACACGAACAATCTCAATAACGACATATACTAAAGTACAATGATCCTTATACAAAACACAAGCAAATAGAGAGTTACTAAAAACAATAATAAAAACTAAGTTGCTGATGTAGAATGACTCCTTTTATGACTGAGAACTCCAAATCTACTGCAACTATTTGCCCATGGAGGCTGCATCTCATCCATGGTCCCTTTAATTCGTGTAGACCTTTCCTTTTGGGTGCTCTACGAGTAGTTGGTGGCAGAACCAAAGGACCTTTTTGTATGCTCTAATAACAATTATCACGAACAGGATGAAATTACGGCGTGTAAGCGGCCAAGTGATTTTGAACCGAGTACCAAAGCAAGGCAAAGTCATGATGAGATATGTTTGCACCATTAGCAACTAATGAACAAGCAACCATAATATGTGCACAAGGAAGCTATTGTAGTAAAGGGATGTTACATGTATAAGAACAAGTGTTATCATCAATTATAACTTTTAACTCATCACCAAAGTAGTGAATTATTTGCCATTCGGTTTGGCTAAAGCGAACTATTCTACAACGTCTTGATTCACTTACTCTCTCAACTATCTTTGCTTCCCACTTTGGAGTTAATCAACATGTCGAAGCCTTAGCAAACTCTCTTCGTTGACAGAAATAATCCACCGATCGGAAGAAAGTACGAGCAATCAAAGCTTTAACATGCAGTGATCTTGCACCTTTGAGTATAACATTAAAGCTTTCAGACGCATTCATTGTCATTGCATGAAATCATCCACCGTCATCCTTACAAAAATCCTATTTGTTCTCCTTCCCCGTCGGACTTCTCTCAATCCAATTATGAGCTCTAATATTGGTGGTCTTAATTTCACTCTGAATTTTTAAATACTCAACCTCCTGAAGCACATGCCACTGTGTAGAATAAACTGGTCAAATGTTTATCTCTAAAGTCGGCAACTTGAAAGTTTGCGTTCAAATGTTTAGCACAAAATATATGCTTTTGTGATGATCTCCATTTGCTCCAATGCGGTCAGTATTCCTTTCGTTCTATTGGAAATGAAAGTAATACGTCGATTGTTAAAGCTATGAATAAATCGACACATGCAAGCAAAAAAACCAACCCCAACTATCACATGATTTGGCCTCAATAATCGCATAAGCCAAAGGATAAAGTTGATCATTCACATCAATTGTTGTCGCAACAAGTAACGTACTTTTGTATTTTCCATATAGATGTGTTCCATTGATACAAAGTAAAGGTCGACGATGCACAAATCCCTCGATACAAGGAACAAAAAGCACGACCAAAGACGCCAAACTCCTCGGTTGTTACATGTCCAATACTACCAGGATTCGTTCTGGTAATTTCAGCAAAATATTGTCGTAGGTTGGAATATGAAACTACCTAATCACTATACATTCGTTCCATTTCCTTTTTTAATGGTCTCTATGCTTTCATGTAACCGATCTTAATAAATAACTGTTCCTCAATACATGCAAAGTTCAAGCTGTCATATTCAAATCTGATTTCACAAAAGGCATGATCTTTTAAACCAAAAAATTAGATATTGCTTGCTTGTGATTGGAGTTAATTGTTGGGTTAACGCAAATATGATCGCTCGATATTTTTTAACAACTCACCATCCAGATTAAGATTTTTTAGAATCTTTAGCATGAATTCTCCATTGACAATTTGCATCGACATTGCGTATGGCATTGTATTTTTTTGTTAAATTTGATTGGCTTAAAAGAATCTGTAAGTAAAATTGACCATCCACTAAGTTGTTGTAGAAATTTTGCTTCGGTCTCAAATACCATACCAACTTTGAAACCGTTTTGAACACAAGACGATGAGAATTGTTCTTTGTTGAATTGCAGGTTTGCATTGATGGATCTAGGCAACTTTTTTGCATTACGCAAGTCATCATCCAACGGTATTTCAAATTTAGGTTCATCACTATCAGCACTAGCATCGACTTCGCCTCCAAAATCATAGTTTAGTGGATCATTATTTACTTGCATGCTGTTGATCCAAGTTGTATCGTTCTCCAGTATAGATACAACACTCATGCTATCAAGAGAAGGAACGTCGTAGAATTGTCCATCTGCATTTTCATCTATGTCCATATTGTCATCAGATACATTTGGTTGCATGTTCGATTGTGCATCTGTATCTTGTGTCGGAAAGCTACAATATGAAAACATGACATTTTAACAATATTTATATATGAGCCACGGTTCATTATCATTGTCAGGTTGAACTTACTTTTGGCTCATATGGTATAATTTGGAGGGTGTGGGCTGCATCGTACAAGACCTATGAGTAGTAGATGGTCCAGCACTATTTTGCATCGGATGATGATGCAGAATATAACTAAACATGACAATAATATTTGATATCAAATTGGACACGATGAACAATATGTCGTTTAGGAAGAGTAGCAAGTAGGGGTTACCTTTGGCTCATGCATGCAATACTATCCTGCGTCAGATATGGATAATTAAATTGTATATTTTGTTGAAAATTCATAAAAGGAGGATAACCGAACAACATTTGTTGGTGTCCGTATTGCGGTATGTTCATAGGAGGATTACTATAACTATAAGATAGAATTGGTTGCGAAGGTAGATTGTTACAGGTGCCACTATGGATGTAGCAACAGTTTGTTCTACTAACAACTTTCTGTTTTTCACAAAAAACAACTCTATGGATTTAGTGACGACGGAGAACATTAATTCAATATTGCATCGTCTATAATTTTAATTGCTTTAGATCCAAAATCAGTTGGCCAATTGCAAACTAAATCAATATCAAACTCCTCCGATTTGATCTTAATTGCTTTGTAAACCAATGCTTTTATTTGCTTGAAGTTAGATCATTTACGAACTTTTGTCGGTTTATAAGATCCACGTTATATTTTCCACACATTTATCATCAATAACCAATTCACCATCATAGTAGCATACTGCTGCAATAAAATTAGGAGCCATTCTAGTTTGATAATAGAATTATCATTATGAAGTGAAATATACAAGTCTACAAAAACTAGGGTTTGCAAATCATATCTTTACTGATCCAAATGAAGAAGATGTTGTCTTCTTGAAGTGGATCCCAAAAAACATTTTTTTGATGAAATATAGAAAGATTTTTTAATTTTCGAAAAAATGCAGAGTGGGTTTCAGTTTCGATGTTCGGAGGAGAGTTGAAAAAATAAGAAGGAAGAGGGAAGGACTGTTGTTTTGTATATACAGAGGCGGCATTTGAAATCACGCCAACTGGCGCGATTTCAAATGTCTCCCATATATTTTTACCTTTTTTCCCTAATTATATCAGTACTATTTGAAATAGGGTCGGTTATAAATTCAAAGAAAATTAAAATGCTTCAATTGGCGCAATTTGAGATTGCGCCAATACGTTCTGGCCAACTCAGCGCTGAGCTGACCAAAACAGGGATTCATTTGTAAATAGTTTTAAAACAGAACTATTTACGTAATAAGTTTGTAAAATAGGGCTAAATTGAAAAAATGTCCTTTAAAGTAAATTATTATATCAAATATTTGACTTTAATTAATAAACGATGCTGATGCTGGCGTAAATCAGAATAAAACCTTGTAATCGAATATAGCCCAAGCAATATTTTGAAACTCTAATGTATTTTATATTAATAGAAAAAAGTGGCCTCTCGCCCACTCTGAACTCGAATATCAATGTCGATGATGAATGCACTCATCGCTGAAATTATTCTCCGGTGACATAACTGAGTTATGGACTTCTATTTTCTTGAAAACTTCTTTGAAATTTCTTCGAAGTCATTGGAACTTATCTGAAGTCATTTGAAACGTTTCTTACTTGGAAAATACTTTCAAATCGTATTATTATATATTTTAAAAATATTAAAAAAAATTCAAAATAACGGAGTTCAGTTTGCCGAATTTCAAATTTAAAAACCTTCGGTTATAAATCATTTTTATATAAATCAATTTCTTATATAATTTTCAAAATTTCAAAACCTTTCGAAACTTCAAATTCTCGTTTCTAAAAGGTATATAATTCTTATCGAAAACATTTTCACTTTTATATATAGAATATAATCATACTTATCAAAATAATAATTTCGATATATAAATCAATTTCTAAAATACAAACAAACAAGATTTTTCAAAGGCTGATTCAAGAATGGATTTCAAAACAAAGATAGAGATTCAAATTAGAGGGACTCTAATCAAATAGAATTTTGATTCGAAGATAGGATCGAACGAAGATGAGATAGTTAAATTACAAAAATAGAAGATGGATATACTAATATAAATCACGGGCGACCTTAACTGGATCAACCGTGACTTCAAGAATATGATCGTTGTGGAATTCTAAGGAAAATCGACATTCGAACGCCAGAGATAGAATTCGGCATAGCAAGTGATAGCAACATCTAAACCGAGGATATAGAAATCTTCGGTGAATCAATGCTTATTGTAAAGGAGTTTCACCCCTTTAAAATCATTCAGTGGGGCTATAGGATGCTCCAGAATCAAGAAAACACGAATAGGGAGAGACAAGAATGGATTTCAGAATGAAGGCAGGGTTCCAAAGTTCGAAAGAAATCTGAATCAAAGGGGTAAAAATTTAGGCTCGAACGAAGGTGATTCTGTAATTAAATTTACTCTATATGATAAGTTTTTCCTAAACCTGGCTCTGATACCAACTGTAACGACCTGGTATTTTCAACCATTCGCATCCACACATGTCGGACTTGAATTGCTCAAAATACCATATTATTAATTTAAATTTGGCAAAGCTCAGTATATACAGTAAATAAATTAATCACAGAATCGCATACACAGAGTAATATAATAATAATGCAGCGGAATAGATAAATAGTAGTTCATGAAGCTACTATATAAACATCAGAGTTAGAAATAAAATACAACGGAATTTCTCAAATACAGGCTGATGACATCTCTGAACAAATCAACTGGAAAAGCTGAAAGCCGAGTCGATAGTTGGATCTCCAAGCGAAGCTCCAAATTCCAAAGGTGAGTCTCAAATGTAGTGTCACTGAGTCTAACCTGAGCGTAAAGTAAAACACAAAAAACTCGAGTTAGGATTAACATTCTTATATCAATAAATCCAACTCAAGTGAAATATCAACTGAAATACAAGTAACTCAAAGGATGTTTAGGATAACCATCCTCTAAGAATCCGTTGAACTATCTACTATGTAGAAATATACGCTATTAACAACCAACGTCATTGTAACACTGTGGTCATTTCAAAATAATTTATACTTCAAAGACCCAAAATATCATTTCCATTTCAAATGTATCTATTTCCAAATTATAGCACTTCCAAAATTACGACACTTTCGAAACCAAAACACTTTGAAATTATAATTCTTTAGAAAACCATAACTTTGAAATCATAACTCCCACCACTTAAACAGTTTAGATATTAAAATAGTATATATAATAAAATAGTTTATAAGGTAAAATAGTTTATATAAAAGAGTTATAAGTCAAAATAGTTTATATCAATAGTATATTAAAATTGATTTGTATCAAGATAATTTATAAAGTAGGATTATAATTTTTAAAAAATTTATAAATACATTTGTTTCCTCAAATTTCACAAATCGATTCAACTCAATTAAATCCCACATTCAATTTAATTCATTCTCAATTCATCAATTTCAATTCAATTCAGTTTCTCAAATAAATTATTATAACTTGCATCGATTTCAAGTACGGATTTTTAAGCCACAAAATATACCATTTCAATTTCAATATAATTTTAGGTTTAAATTTTCAACATTTTAAAACTAAATTTGATAATTTCATATATATCTTATTTTTAACTTCATTATTATTTAATTTATAAATATTCACTTAATAAATTCAATTTTATTCAAATAACCTTAAATTACATTTTTCTATATATTTCCTTCAATTTATTTAAACGTGAAATATTCACTAAGTTACTTAAATCAAAATCAAGTTATAAAATTATATCTTAAATCTCAATTTCAATAAGTTTCAAATCGATTTAATTAAAAAAAATCTTAATTAATTACAATTTCAAATAAATTCAAATTTATCTTCCCAAACCTTACTTATTCAAATTATTACAAAAATCAATTTTTGAAATGTAAATTTTAATAAATACTTAAACATGGTATATATTACTTAAATCAATCTTAATTAAATTAAATATTATTATTAAATCTATAAATAATATAACCTTTATATATAATATTTTAAGAATCAATATTTATTAAAACCACATTTTTTTCCAAAACCACAGAAATTATTTCAAAATACTTATATATGGACCAACGGTGTCAGTATATAACTTTCTATCATATGGTCAAGTGTCACGGATATTTATCATTTCAATCCGTAATTTAAATATATACGGGTATATATCATTTCAACCCGCAATCCCAAATTCAATAAAAATCGCTTGGGTTTATCATTTCAACCCATAATGATTTTCTCCTATTCTACGGATCGTTCGGATATGTATCATTTCTACCCATAAGGAATTTATACTAACCTGGAACTTGCAGAGTGATAACAGATGTGATAATAATAACAACAGGCGTATATCATCAATAACAATATAATATAAACAATAAGATATTGTGTCATACCCCACAGGTGAATAATTTCATATAAATGCATATCATATATAACAAATAAATAATTAACAATTCAATTTAGCAGTATATTTCAATTTTCGTTTCAATTGAAATCAAATTTAATAAATACAAGAACGTTAATCGTGAATGATTGCTCACCTTTCGAGGCTGGAGAAGAAAAGATAATGAAATTGAGTTACGAAATGCAAGCACGACTTTCGAAGCAAAGCAAAATTGGCATGAATTCGCCAGATAGAGCTGATAGACAGAAATTGACGAGGACAAATCCAATTTAGTTTTAATATAAACTGAAAATATAACATTCTTATTCCTTATTAAATCAATATTCCATTTTAAGATAAATATTAAACAAAACCCATATTGTAACAGCCCAAAATTTGTAAATATTTTTTTATTAATTTTTTTTATTTGAAAACTTTAATTTTTAAATTATTTAAGATTGAATTTCTGGAATTTTCCAACGTAAGTTTGGAATTTGTTTGTAATTTATTTTCCAAATACAATAAAATAAACATTTCTGAAAATTTTGTATTTTGGTCAATGGAAAGTCAAAGTTTGATCATAGTTGAAAATTTTAAATTTGAAATTTTTAAATCATAATCTTTTTCTTTGAAAATGTATTTTATTTTAATATTAATTCTGCTTTTCGTTTCGTTGAATTCTGATTTATACTTTTTGAATTAGATAAATTACGGTGTTTTACACGCAATAACTTTCGAAATTTTATTTTCTATTTTTCCTATGTTCATTTCCCTAATTTATTTTCTATTTTACATTTTTTATCTTTCTAATTTTATTTTGTTTAACTTTTATTTTATTTTTTTATTTTTAATTGGTTTATTTTTGATAAATGGTTTAGAAAATTTAAAGGTCATAAGTTGCTCTTTCTTTAACTCAAAATGAGACTTTTCCTTTTCTTACCATCCCAAACTTCCCCTTAGCCGCTCATTTTTATTTTGGCCGTGCATTTCACTTGCTATTCATGTACAAATCAAATCATTCTCATCTCTCATTTCATTTCTAGAAAGAAATCTATGCAAATAAATGGCTCGAAGAAATTTAAGAGACATAGGTTACATGCGTTAATTTCATGCTTTTAATTGCCTAGCCTTTTTATTTCATACCCTATCCATTCACCTATTCTAGCCGTGTATTCCCCTATCAAATCAAGCATAAGATATTCTCATTTCCTCATTTTAATTTGCGTTTAAGAATAAAATATATGTATGTTTCTTTCTCCTTAACTATGCCTTTTCATTTACCTTGCACTCCATATCTTAGCCATACACAACCCTTCATCTTTAGCCATTCACTTGTTGAAACCCTAGCCGCCTCTTTTTTTCCTGTTCATGTAAATAGTTTCTCATCTCCTCATTCTTATTCACGGCTAAGAAAAAAATAGAGAGCAAATTCATGGCTTCTCCTTCCTCTTCTTCCTTTTCTATTTTCCTTTTTTTGTTTTCTTCAATGTTTATGCTCGGCCTCTTGCCTCTAGCCGACCACCATCTACACCACCACCACCATGACCACCTCCACAACCTTCTCCTCGCCACAAAACCCAAGCCATGACCACCATGAGCAAAACCCCACCATAAAATATTGTTTAAAGCGTAGATCACCACATATGCATTCACCACTTCCTCCTTTAGGCTCGGCCGCCAACAACTCCTCCACCAAACATCAACTTCATGCTATGATCCATTCCCTAGCCATGAGTTCATGTTGCACTTGACCCAAACAAACATGGCCGAGAACATGAGAAGCCTAGGGCCGAACCAAAATACCCTTGCTTGCCTTTGGCCTTTTGCCTTCTTGTCACTTGTAACCTCCATCTTCTCATTTCCCAAGCCTTAGTCGTGCCTTGCATGACCCTAGCCAAGCCTAGTTGCCATAAGAACATCATGGCCGAGCATAGAATGATGTGGTCAAACCTATTTACATAGTGGCCAAGCCCACTTGTGGTATAGAGCAAAGGTTATGTCAATTCGATTCATTCTTTTCCATTGTTCTAATCTATAAATCTTTGTGTTGAATTATATTCTTATAATTGTTGTATTTAGTGGTATACAAGATTGGATCTTGACCCTCCATCACTTAAAATATTGTCGTGCCTTGTCGTGCTTTTTGGAGTTTCAACTATGCGTCTAGAATTGTTATCTTCAGCTTTAAAAAGGTGAGTTTTTATCACTCTAGACATATGTAATTATACTATTGTGGAATAATGACAAGTGAACTGTATAAATTTATATGCTATGTCCATATATGCCTATGATATGTTATATGATGTTAAATGTTATTTATATATTTGTTACATCATCCAATATGTTATTGTATGATACACTGTTCATTTAATTTACTGTATCTCACACTGCAAGTTCTCTATCACTATAAATTGAAATGATACATACCCGAACAGATATTAGAATACGGAAAATCATTATGAGCTGAAATGATAGGCTCGAATGATTTTTATTGTATTTATTTTACTTGGGATTGCGGGTTCGAAACGATAGAACTTGGATTTTTCTTTTTAAATTACGGATTGAAATGATACAGATCTGTATCACTTGACCTAGGTTAGAAAATTTTATACATGCCCATGGATAAATTTTTATAATAGTTTTCTAAAGGTACTAAGTATTTTGAATTTTAAATATATGGGATTTTGACAAAAATTTGATTATTGATTCAAAATATAAAGAGATTTTGGCTTTCAGCAAGTTAAAATTTTATAAGTTGATGATTGGTTTAAATTGTAATTCAAAAATCTTTATTTCGTTTTAATGGTAATTTAAAGATCTTTATTTGTGATAAATAACTTAAAAATTAAAGCTAATTAATATGGAATTTTACAGTCTAACCTGGTAATTGCAATCAATCTTAGTTTGAAAGGAATATGGTTGTATAATGAATAATGTAGTTGGAATTGATAAAATGGAATACAGTTTAATTGAACATTTTGTAATAAATTTATTTAACTAGAAAATCTTAGTTAATTGATGTTTAAATAAATAGATCTATAAAGAGAATTGGAGGGTTATATTAACTATGATAGATTATTTTATTTGTGGTTATGTTTTATAAAATAAATAATTATGATTTTAAAATGGAAATTGTAACTTAAAGATGACGTAACATGGAAATTTAGTTTGCAAAGGAAAGTTCAAGTAAATTTAGTGATAGAAGGATTTTTTTTTATGAAATGGGCATTTTTAATAAAGTGGAAAGTTAACTATTAAATAGAATATTTAGTTATTGGTTGAAATAAAAGTTAAGCAATTTATAAAGTATTGACTTAACAAATGAATTTTAATTTAAATGGGATATTTATTAATAAAATGTTATTTTATTAAAATTTTTAAGTTAAGTAATACCCAAATAAAAATTTTTGGAAGTGGAATAAGTTTGATAAGTTAAAAATGAGAAAAATTGAAGATATATTGTTTTAAAGGGTACAATAGAAATTATAGCATTTCAAAAATGCTGTAGTTTAATGAACTATGGCTTGAATATACTAAAGATACTTGTAACAACATTTCTGAAGTGCTGTAATTTCTGAAAATTTGAACTATGTGCTGAAATTACTAAAGATACTTATTACAGCATTTTTGAAGTGCTGTAGTTGCTAAATTAGAACTAGGTTTTGATATATACTAAATATACCTACCGCAACACTTTATAAATGCTGTTGTTTATGAATTTGACAATGTTTTGAAATATGACTATATCTACCGTAACACTTTATAAATACTGTTGTAGCTGAAATTCACAATGTATGAGAAATTTTATAATTAAATGAATGAACTTAGAAATGCTAGAATTTTGAAATGAGTATTAGTTGACGTAGAATTTAAGTGATTTAAAATGAATATTATTTGACATTGAATTTAAACAGTTTAAATAAATATGTTTCAAAGTGTTTGGTTTTAGAGTTGTTATAACTTGACAGTAATATGGCTTTGGAAATGGAATTATTGGAAATTATATTTAATTAAGAATTGTCTTCAAATATATTAATTTGAACTTATTGAAATTGAAGATTTAAGAATATGACTTTATATAGTGGTTTGGTTAAGATGATTTAAAGGAATATTTCAAGTTTGATAAATCGAAGGAATATTCAATGATTTTGAAATTTAGGTTTTATTTAAAGGATATATTGATTTTCTTTTGGAATTTAAATGATATATTATTACTTTGGTTTTTGAACTGGATATGATATTTTGGTTTTAAAGTATAACTAATTTTGAAATAAATATCCATGGGTTATAATAAAGGTTGGTTGTTGAAGAGACCGGGACCGGAAGTTGTCATGCTCTCTACTAACTCCGAAAACCATTTTAACAGCCGTGTACGAGGTGGAGATTCCATAATGAAGTAGGACGGTGGAAGCATTCCTTTTATATACGTGGACCCGACTCCCGTGAGTTGGCATAGGGTAGCTAAAACAGGAGCGCTAACGGGCCAGTGAGGTAGCCCCTCTTATTGGACACACTCCTTCGATATTATATTCTGACTTTGAGATTGATTTGGTGGCCACTTTTGATTTTTGATTTTTGGAGGTGTGGCTCGAGGTGGGCGGTAGCTGCGTGCTATGCGTCACACCAGCCCGGATGCGTAATTGGTATATCTACCCTGGCATTGCCTAGTTGTGCCGTGTCAGCTACCCTAGCGAGCCTTGTATGAGTTTGATTTGTGTCGTACCTGTGGAGTATCTTCTCGTAGCCTCCCAATCAGGAGGTACGCAGGTACTGTATAGACTATTGGCACTGTTATGTGTTATGGGGGATATTGGGTAACTCCTTAACGCTATTTTCAAGTAAGTTTATTTTACTATAGACATTATTATAATAGCGAAATATTACTACATAGTAAATAGTTTAACGGGTCCTTAGAGGACGGGCGGTCCCAAGCATCCTTTAAGTTACTTGTACCTTATATTACAGTTCACTTGAGTTGGTTTACATTTCATAAGTATGTATGTCCTGACTCGAGTGTTTTGTGTTTTGCTTTACGCTCGGGTCAGACAGAGTGATACAACACTAGAGACTCACCTTTGGAGTTGGAGCTTTACTTGAAGATCCACCCATCTATTTCACTCTCAGTTATCCAGTTGATTCCAGTGTTGTATTCAGCTTTGTACTTGATTATCATCTTGTTATTTCTGTTGTATCTTGTTTAAATCTGATGTACATGTTTAGTAGCTTAATGAACTACTATTTCTTTACTTCCATTATATTTTATTACTCTGTTTCTATGATCTGGTATTTTGAATTATTCAAGTCAGACATGTGTGGATTTATTGTCGATTTGAATGGTCCAAAATAGCAGGTCATCACACCTATTATCAGAGCTTTGGCTCTAGGCAAAATTTAGCATATATGGTAAATTTATTCACAGAATCACTTTCATTCGAGCTTGAATCTCTTTCTCTTTGACTCTGTTTCCTTTGAATTTTAGAACGTTCCCTCGGTTCCAAAATTCATTCTTGTCCCTCACTATTCGTATTCTTCTGAATTCTGGAGCATCCCATAGCTCCACTGAATGACTTGTAAAGGGGTGGAACTTCTTTACAATAGGCATTTATTCACCGGAGATTTATATATATCCTCGATTTAGATGCTAGTATCTCGTGTATCCCGAATTCTACCTCTTGAGATCAGAAGTAGACTTTCCTAGAATTCTACATTGATTTTATTCTTGAAGCCGCGGTTGACCCGGTTAAGGTTGCCCGCGATTTATATAAGCTTATCCATTTCCTTATTCGGTTAGTTAATCATCTTATCTTTTGTTCTCACTTATCTTCAAATCAGAATTTTCTTTGATTTGAGTTAATCAAATTTGAACCCCTATCCTTGCTTTGAAAATCTATTCCTGTGTAGTGTATTTGTAAATCTATATTTTTAAATGTTTTATTATATATTGTTGTTTGAGTTGTTGATGATGAGTTAGGTTTCTAATCGATTCGTCTGATCAACGCTATCGATAGGATCTCCAAAACACTTGAACAGAGCAAACCGACACAATTTGGTTTTCAAATTTAAATGAAATAAATTTTGTACTCTACATATATAAGTATAATTTTCTGAATTTTGATAGTTAATTGAATTGGATGTTAAGAAATAATATTTGACTTTATATATATATATATATATATATATATATATATATATAGCTTGTAACCATTGGCTTTGTTTCATATATAAATAATTGGACTAGAAAACATGGCTATAAATTAATTTGGAAATTTAGATGAATTTAAAACAAAAAACTAAGAATTTAATTTCCGATGGTTTCAAACTTTGTGTTTGAAGTTTTAAAGGGTGTATTGTTTAAAGTATTTCAAGTAGAAATTGTTTCAAAGAATTTTGATTGGTTAAATCAGAGCTCTTTCCTTTGTCGCTGGAAAATAATTTCAGTGATGACTGCAGCATCATCGACATTCATTTTCGAGTTTCGAAGTAAAGAGATCATTCTGTAGTTTTGCTACAGTCTTGCTTTGGAAAATTTAATTGATTTTAATTTCTAAAATATGACTTGATTTATAGTGTATATATTGAGTACATATATTTATTTATCTCTAAAATAGTTTGACGATGATCGGAAATTAAATTCCTAAAATTTTATCTTAAAGGATGATTTCAATATATAATGATACCAAAAATTTGAATAGATATGTAAACTTGAATTATTGAATTAGGAAAAAATTTATTTGTATAATATTCAATTACATTCCAATATAACTTACCTAATTGATTAAAAGTTAAATATGTAATTGGATAGTATACAATATAAAAAGGGATTTTTATAAATAAAATTTGAGTGGTTATAATAAATGTTATACACTTAAATTTTAGTTATAAAAAGATTAATAGAGGTAAACAGAATGAAGAGTTAATTGAATAAGTTACAATATAAAATGGTGTTAAAGGAATTCATAAATAAATTGGAATAGCTATATAAATGTAATTGTACTTAATATATGTGATGAGATATATTGAGTGGATTTTTTTAATAATAATTTAGAATAGAGGAGAATTAAATTTATTGAATAAATATGATTATAATAAATGAATATTCAAATTTTTAATTTTTGAAATTGTTAATTTAAGAAAATTGGATAATAAGATAATGAATATGGGTATAGTTAATATTGATTTAACTTAAGTAAGACCAAATAGATAAAAACAAGTGTTGAATATAAATAAATTTAAAATGAACTTTATGTGGTTTTAAAATAAATTGTTTTATTTTTCTTTTCCAATCTATTTTCTATCTGGTCGTTCTATTCTCCTGCCTCCTTCCTTTTCGGGGACGAAAAGTTTTGAGTGGGGGAGAGTATAACAGCCCAAAATTTTGTAAATATTTTTTTATTTGAAAACTTTAATTTTTAAATTATTTAAGATTGAATTTCTGGAATTATCCAATGTAAGTTTGGAATTTGTTTGTAATTTATTTTCCAAATACAATAAAATAAACATTTCTGAAAATTTTGTATTTTGTTCAACGGAAAGTCAAAGTTTGACCAGAGTTGAAATTTTAAATTTTAAATTTTTAGATCCCAATCTTTTTCTTTGAATTTTTTTTAATATTAATTATGCTTTTTGTTTCGTTGAATTCTGATTTATACTTTTTGAATTGGATAAATTACAGTTTTTACACGCAATAACTTTCGATATTTATTTTCTATTTTTCCTATGTTCATTTCCCTAATTTATTTTCTATTTTCTATTTTTCATCTTTCTAATTTTATTTTGTTTAACTTCTGTTTTATTTTTATTTTTTTGATTTTTGATTGATTTGTTTTTGATAAATGGTTTAAGAAATTCAAAGGTCATAAGTTGCTCTTTCTTTAATTCAAAATGAGACTTTTCCTTTTCTTACCATCCAAAACTTCCCCTTAGCCGCTCATTTTTCTTTTGGCCGTGCATTTCACTTGCTATTCACGTACAAATAAAATCATTCTCGTCTCTCATTTCATTTCTAGAAAAAAATCTATGCAAATAAATGGCTTAGAGAAATTTAAGAGACATAGGTTATATGCGTTAATTTCTTGCTTTTAATTGCCTTGCCTCTTTATTTCTTACCCTATCCATTCACCTATTCTAGCCGTGTATTCTCCTATCAAATCAAGCACAAAATATTCTCATTATCTCATTTCCTCTGTAACGCCCAGCCTTTATGCACGGTTTAAATCAACGATAAACCACACACGTCAGACTTAAACCATACAGAAAGGCCGATTGTTATGGGGTAAATAAGAAAAATCAAAGAAATAAAAAAAACAAAAACAGAATCTTGCAGCGGAACGATAAAATATAATAATCAAATAATTGTTCATGAAGCTGTTTTACAAAAACATTTGATTATTTTTATACAATACATATCAGAGTACACATACCAAAGAATAATAATAGATGTAGCGGAATACGGTAAGTAGTGGAACAATATAATATATAACAATAAGAATAATGAAATCTTCGTCTTCGTCCTGTAGAAATAAAACCTTCGATCCTGAAATGCTCGGACTGACCCGAGCGAATTGAAAAGACAAAACACCCGAGTCAAAACTAAAAGATCTTATGCAAGTTAAATCAACTGAAATTAATATGAGCGTAATGACGTCGGAGATGTTTACGGGGTTTGACATCTCCTATCCAGTGTCTAACGTTAGTGTAGTAACTTAAGAGATGCTCGAAATTCACACTTCCTAAGGATCCGTTAAACTATTTACTATGTAGTAATATTTCGCTATTATAATAGTGTCTAATAGTAAAATAAACTTACTTTTTTCATAGCATTAAGGGGTTACTCATATAGCCCTTAACACGTAATAGTCCTAGAAGTCCATCCAATATCATAGTCCCTCCTAATCGGGAAGCCACCAGAGGATGCCACACGGGCTACGGGAGAAAACCAAACTCGTACAAGGCGCGATAGGGTAGGCGACACGGCACAACTAGGCAATGCCTGGGTAGATATACCGATCACGCTTCCGGGCCGGTGGTAACGCGTAGCGCGTATCTACCTCCCACCTCGAGCCACACCCCCAAAAAGAAAATCAAAGTGGTCACCGAATAAATCCAAAAGTCAAAGAATAATATCAAAGGGATGTGTCTGATCAAAGGTGCTACCTCATTAGCCCGTCAATCGCTCCTGTTTTAGCCACCTTATGCCAACTCACGGGAGTCGGGTCCACGTATTTACCTCAAAGGAAACGCCGCCACCATCCTACTTCATTCTGAAATCTCCATCGCGTACACGGTTGTTAAAGTGGTTTTCGGCGTTGGCAGTGAGTATGACAACTTCCGATCCCGGTCTCTTTAACAACCAAACGTTATTATAGCACCGTGGTCTTTTTGAAATAGTTTATGCTTTAAAACCAGAATATAATATCCATTTCAATCCATATAAATACGATATCATTTCCTCTTTTTAAAAACCAAATCAAATTTGATATCATTTTCAAATATATCCTTTTCTAAAACCATAACATTTCGAAGTTATAATAATTCGAAACGAAAACTTGAAATATAGTCTTTCAAAACATAAAACTTCAAATTTCATAACTTTGAAACATACTACACCACTTAAATGGTTTAAATATTTAATTACTTTATATAGTAAAATAGCTTCTTCACCTTCACAAATCAATTCCAATATGGATTTTAAATTCCTAAATAAACCAATATAATTTCCATATATTTCAAAGCTTTAATTATTCCACCATTTCAAAACTTATTCTTTGATAATCTCATAAATATTAATTTCAACTACTATTATTTAGATTTGAAATGTTTGCTTAATAAATCAAATATCATTTAGTAAAACCTTTAGACTTCAGATAACTGGATATTCTTTCAATTACATTAACTTGATAATATTCATTTAAATCAATTTGATGTTCATTTAAATCCTCTAAATAAAAAATCAAGTTATAAAATCATACCCTTTAAATCTCAATTTATTTATATTTCAAATCAAATTTTTCGACGATAATTCTTAAATCTTAAATTCAAATCAATTTCACATTTATCTTCAAACCTTAAATTTCATTTGAGTCATTATAAACTCTATATACAATAGAATTTAAATAGATACTTAACCATATTTTATACAAGAAATCAAACTTTATTATTTAGCTTATTTTATAATTCCAAATAAATTTATACATAGCTAAATCAATAATAAAATAGCATTTATATAACATCTAAAATCAATATCTATATAGCCCATATATTGCTTTACAAAACCATAAAAATCATTTCAAAATATAATTTTATATATATACCGCGGTGCGTGTATATAATTTTCTATCCTACGGTCAAGTGATAAGGATATTTATCATTTCAATCCGCAATTTAAAAATAAAAATGTGGTTGTATATCATTTCAAACCGAAATCTCGAATCAAAATAAATGCATAACAACTTGCAGATTATGATGATATACATAAAACATCCTTTCATCCATCATAAAATCATACATTCGTCACAATCATCATACAAAACAATAAATAAATATCAATATATAACTAATAATACATAACAGGTAATTAACTGGCAGTTATATTCAGTAATAAATTAAATAACGATTTAATTTAAATAAATGCAAATAATTGAGATGATGATTAAAAATATACAGTCATAAATAAATTCATAATCACAACATAAATTAATTTAACAAACATAAGAAATTTTAGAAGTTGTGAGTGGGTTAAAACACCCACCTTCTGAATTTAAATTGAATTTAAATCCAATTTAAATCCAAAAATTGAACAGTCTCCAAATTCGTCCAAACTAGAGTCAAAATGTCCGGAATCCCAATATGAACCTAGCGGAGAAAACCGCACGTAAAACAGATATCGTATGAGAAAGTTATTGACGTTAGGACGAGTGAATATTAAAATAAATAAATAAATAAAAAACAGAAGGCAATCACGAGTAACACGTCATCACCTGTTGCATGGAATCAACGTCCCAACCCAGTGGATCTCATTCGCTCGAACACGAGACGCTGCCCAAAACAGCTCTGCCGTTCGCTCAACCACGGCCTCCGCTCCACTTCCAAACGACACACCACTATCACCGCGGCTTCCTACGACTTCGAACTTCCCCCTCTCGTACTCGATCGACCACAAAATGGCAGTAGCCGCCACGACAAAGAAAAACCCTAATCAATTTTCGAGCCAAATCTAACCGCTATTTTGACAAATGGCCATCATCGATGAGCTACGCTTGCCGCACTCTATAACCCAGTACTATTGATTTGACGATCCATCAAGGTTGACCGTCGTGTGATGAACGGATGAAACTGTTTCGAGCAATCCTGGTCAGACGCAAACTCAGATTGAAAAACGAACAACCGAATTGAGATTCGCTCTTCGAGAGCTTTCTGATGATATAAAATATGATAATGTTTGAAGAGTTTGAATTTTTGGCTTTTGATTTGATTTGGATTTGTATTTGGAAATTAGGGTTTGCAGCTATTGGAAAGAGGAGCTAATAGAACGTACAGAAATGAGGAATAGAGGCAGGTTAGGGTTTATAACAGGGTATTTATAGACAAACTAGAATTAGAATGGACCGGATCGATTGGTCATACGCGTTGAACATTAAACGGCCCGAAAATCCCTTTCTGACTCCGGAATGAAATTGAGTCAACCCGTATATCAAAATGGGTGTTTTAAAATATTTTAAACGCAATGGAAAAGGTTTCAAGTCCAAATTACATCGTATGAAGACGTTATGCTAAAATCAAAAAATTTCAAATTGATTTCAATTTAATTAATTTTAAGGCGTTTTGAGTCCGTACGATCAAACGACAAGTCCGATCGCTACGAAACTTGAAATCCTACAATAATTCACCGTTACGGATCCGATGAAACTAGTTTCGTCGAAATCTGAGTCAGTGGCCAAAATGGCTATTTTTACACTAACTAAATAAATTAAAATTAATTAATTAAATCAAATTTTCAATCTCAATTCTTAAAATAAATAATCTTATCATTTTTTAAATTTCTTAAACAATTATAGAACTTAAACAAATTTAGTTGTAAATCCAAGTTGATTAATTCATCACTTTCCGTGTTTAATTTAGATTCCACTAAATTCAGAAATTATAAATTAAATTACCAATAATTACATTTAATTGACTTTTCATTATGTTATTCACTTCATTGCTATCAAATGAAAAAAATTAACATTGGGTTCAGATTATTACATAAGTATTCTTAAATTTCATCTAAATCTCAATTAACGCAATAATTAAATTTCACTTAATTACAATAAATCCAATTATTAATATAGTTCAATCCAATAAGTTGATAAATATTTATTCCCACTTTTATAATTCAGCAAATTTCCCAATGATGAATAACATTAACATTTTTTTCTAAATATCACCTTAATTAATATTAACGTAATATTACATTAGGCTCATGGTAACTGATTTCTAATTTAAATTAACAAGTAACAAGAATAGGTAACATACAAGAATCGTTAAGCTAAATTATAGTCACATTAATAAGCTTTTATTACTTACAAATAAATGTTACCATTTATTTTCATAGTACTAATTCCATATAATATTCCATTTATTCGCTTATGCCATTTATAGTCAAGTATAACATATCTTCATTAATTGTCATTTCATTCAATCCATTAAGTATTAATCTTAATTAGCCCTGGTTATATCTTGATGCATTCTTTTATTACATCATTTATTACTTTACAAAATAAAATAACATTTAAACTCATCAACGTAATACCAAAATTCATTTTAAATCCAATTGGTTTCCAAATCAAAGTTTATACATATTTCAAACAATTATTATAATTACTCCCAGAACATTGGTTTTATTAAATGACCATTTATTATAGTTTAATTTCTTTAATTTAATCCAATGCTTACATTTTGTTTTCATATATTCAATTTGTAGCTAAGTATACGTCTACATTAATTCCATTGATTTGCATTTCGTTCAATTTATTAATAGTTACCTTAGTTAAGTTACGTAATATTAGATTATAATTTTACAATCTTAACAAATTCATAAATTTTCAATTGCCAAATATATACATTAATTACTATTAAATGTTATCAATAAATTTATCTACTTGGTTTCAAACCTTTTTATTCATCAATTGCTGCCTTATAAATAAGCTTCCGTTTCTAATCAATTTACATTCACCTTCCGTTATTATTTTAATCATCATTAAAGTAACCTTTAATTTTCCCAACTTTTTACACCCTATTACACTATTACACACATTAATTCAATAATTACATTTGCTTTCTCATATTCCACTTATAACTAAGTCATACATTTAAATTATTTTATTTTATTTACCTTTTATATCCCATTATAAATTAATGCACACATTAATTAAGATTTTAAATCAAATTAATCATTTTATCTTGGTAACATTCTTTTATTACAATAAGAATATAATATTAACATTTACATTGTTTCACTTATTGGAATTACATCCAAGTTATTAACAATTAACTTACATTTATACTGTTACATTCAAGTTATTAAAAATTAACTTACAAATCTTATCCAAGTTATTAATTCCATTAATAATTCACTAAATTATTATTCCCTTCAGCATTAAGTTACCAAAATCTTCTTAAATTAAGAAATTAAATTACCGAATTTTACGGGTCGTTACACTCTATCCCACTCAAAACTTTTCGTCCCGAAAGGGAAAAGGAAGGGAAAAGAAGAATCAAGAAATCAATATATCTTATTCCCACATTAACTTTATAAACAATTAAATTTACAAAATTAATTACTTTAAATAAAATATACAAATTTACAACCACTAAATCTTTTTATACTTAAATCAATAAAGTTTGCAAAATATTTTTAAAAAATTTCTAAGTCCAAAATTTACGGAAAATTTCGGCAGGGTCTCCTTTGTACGGGGAGGCTCGGGAGAAAATATAATATCAAAATAACAATATATAACATATACTTTCCAAAATAATATATATCCCAACATGGAAAAAACAATATAATAGCGCTATAAACCGTAATCCGAAAACGTACCTATTTGTCGGGCAAATAACGCTTAAATTATGAAACCAAAAGCAGTAGCAATTGCTTCCATAACCTGTATTTCACTTATATAATCCACAAAGGTTAACAATTATATAAAATGAAATTCCTAAAGTTGTTTCAACCACAAGCAAACAATCAATACAACAAACATCATACACATCAATTATCCATTCATATCAAACAAAACAAATAGTTGTTCGGGTTCAAACTTTGAATTGTACAGAATGAGAAATAAACCATCAAGTGCATCATTTACTCAACGGTCTTAGATGAAACAAAATAGATCATTCATACATCCAAACAAATTTAAAGTATCCTTACTCAAACAACCATAACCAAAACAACCAACAAATCCAACCAATAATTAAGTTCATTCTTATTAATTTCATTCCATACTATTTGTTGTTTGATTTCCTTTTTATTCATATAATGATTTATCTTTTAATTCACATTTATCTCTTGCAAAATTTCATTTTTATTGCTTTACATTCATTTATTCACTGCTTAATTCCATTTATTTACAGCATTCATCTTTCTGCTTATTAAAATAATTAACTTCAACATTTACTTAAGTCTGTAATTACTTTACTTAAAACCCTTGCATTCTATCATATTTCATTATAGTAAGATTTCCATTATAACTTAAGTTTATAACAATTACAACATCAAATTCTTATTTATTAAAGAATTTCATTGAATAATTTAATTATTTCAACTTTCACTTGTAAATTTTCTCATTACATTTTCTTTTAACATTTTAACTTTTATAAGTGGTAAGTTATATATATGTTTATTAAGAACGCAATTGAAATTTATACAAGTTCACCTCATTTCTTTTAATTAATTTAATGTTCAATAATTATATCTTTTGTTTTATAGGTGACAATTCCAACTTCCTTGAAATTTCATTTACAACTTAGCATTTAGTTTCTTTTTTTAAAATTAAAGGTTCCAGTTATTAATTAGTTACAACCCATTTCACTACAATAATTGAAACTATTAATTAATGGAAACTTAAGAACTAAATACCGGGTTTAAGTTCAAATCATTTTAAAATAATAAATTAATGTATATTCTTACAATTTATATATCCAATTATATTTGAAACAATTTAAAACTTATATTTGTTTATCAAAACAAATCTGTAGTAAAACTACTACAGTGGCCTTCCCACTTCGAAACTCGAAAATGAATGTCGATGATGCGGCCGCCATCACCGAAATTATTTTCCAGCGACAGAGAGGGGAGTACAGAACTTATTTCTCCAAAATCTTCTTTGAAACAATTCTTCCAAATTATATTGAAATATTTATATCCGAAATTACTTCTAAATAATATTATTATTATATTCCAAAATCATTGAAAGAATTTTCAAAACCCCAGGACTTAAGTTCTAAATTTCCAATTTTCGTTTATTTTATTTTCAGTCTTATTTCAACTATTATTTAAAAATTTCATTACCTAACAACCAATATATTACAACCAAATATATATATCATTTAAAAAATTTATTTTATATATAGAAATATAATAGGCAAAATTATTTCATTCACCTATATTAAAACAAATATTGTGTCGGTCTGTCCTATTAAGTGTTTAGAAATCCCTATTGATGTCATAGCGTCCCATGCACCAACCAGAATTTATAAATACAGAACGGAACAGATTAACACAATAATAAAACCTTTTTATAACACTAACAAATACGCTCTCTCATATATATGCACAAGCGACTCATCATAGGGTATTACTACCCTATTTATAAGAGTCAGACCCCACAAAGCTAAGGTTTATCGCTAAACCAAAGCTCCGATACCAGATGTAGCGCCCCGCCTTTGTGCACGGTTTAGATGGATGATAAACTACACATATTAGACTTAAACCATACAGAAAGGCGGATTGTTATGGGGTAAATAAGAAAAAGCAGAGAAAGAAAAAAAACAAAAACAGAATCTTGCAGCGGAACGATAAAATATAATAATCAAATAACTGTTCATGAAGCCGTTTTACACAAACATTTGATTATATTTATACAATACATATCAGAGTACACATACCAGAGAATAATAATCGATGCAGCGGAATACAGTATGTAGTGGAACAATATAATATATAATGATAATAATGAAATCTTCGTCTTCTTCCTTCGAAAATAAAGCCTTCGATCCTGAAATGCTAAGACTGACCCGAGCGAATTGAAAAGACAAAACACTCGAGTCAGAACTAAAAGATCTTATGTAAGTTAAATCAACTGAAATTAATATGAGTGTAACGGCGTCAGAGATGTTTATGGGGTTTGACATCTCCTATCCAGTGTCTAACGTGAGTGTAGTAACTTAAGAGATGCTCGGGATTCACATATCCTAAGGATCCGTTAAACTATTTACTATGTAGTAATATTTCGCTATTGTAATAATGTCTAATAGTAAAATAAACTTACTTTTTTTATAGCATTAAGGGGTTACCCATATAGCCCTTAACACGTAATAGTCCCAGTAGTCCATCCAATACCATAGTCCCTCTTGATCGAGAAGCCACCAGAGGATACCACACGGGCTACAGGAGAAAACCAAACCCGTACAAGGCGCGATAGGGTAGGTGACACGGCACAATTAGGCAATGCCAGAGTAGATATACCAATTACGCTTCCGGGCCGGTGGTAACGCGTAGTGCTCTGCTACCGCCCACCTTGACCCATACCCCCAAAAAGAAAATCAAAGTGGCCACCAAATAAATCCAAAAGTCAAAGTATGATATCGAAGGGATGTGTCTGATCAAAGGTGCTACCTCATTAGCTCGTCAATTTCTCCTGTTTTAGCCACCTTATGCCAACTCACGGGAGTCAGGTCCACGTATTTACCTCAAAGGAAACGCCGCCACTATCCTACTTCATTCTGGAATCTCCACCGCGTACACGGTTGTTAAAGTGGTTTTCGGCGTTGGCAGAGAGTATGACAACTTCCGATCCCAGTCTCTTTAACAACCAAACGTTATTATAAAACTGCGGTCTTTTTGAAATAGTTTATGCTTTAAAACCAGAATATAATATCCATTTCAATCCATATAAATACGATATCATTTCCTCTTTTTAAAAACCAAATCAAATTTGATATCATTTTCAAATATATCCTTTTCTAAAACCATAACATTTCGAAGTTATAATAATTCGAAACGAAAACTTGAAATATAGTCTTTCAAAACATAAAACTTCAAATTTCATAACTTTGAAACATACTACACCACTTAAATGGTTTAAATATTTAATTACTTTATATAGTAAAATAGCTTCTTCACCTTCACAAATCAATTCCAATATGGATTTTAAATTCCCAAATAAACCAATATAATTTCCATATATTTCAAAGCTTTAATTATTCCACCATTTCAAAACTTATTCTTTGATAATCTCATAAATATTAATTTCAACTACTATTATCTAGATTTGAAATGTTTGCTTAATAAATCAAATATCATTTAGTAAAACCTTTAGACTTCAGATAACTGGATATTCTTTCAATTACATTAACTTGATAATATTCATTTAAATCAATTTGATGTTCATTTAAATCCTCTAAACAAAAAATCAAGTTATAAAATCATACCCTTTAAATCTCAATTTATTTATATTTCAAATCAAATTTTTCGAGGATAATTCTTAAATCTTAAATTCAAATCAATTTCACATTTATCTTCAAACCTTAAATTTTGATTTGAGTCATTATAAACTCTATATACAATAGAATTTAAATAGATACTTAACCATATTATATACAAAAAATTAAACTTTATTATTTAGCTTATTTTATAATTCCAAATAAATTTATACATATCTAAATCAATAATAAAATATCATTTACATAACATCTAAAATCAATATCTATATAGCCCATATATTTCTTTACAAAACCATAAAAATCATTTCAAAATCTAATTTTTTATATATACCGCGGTGCCTGTATATAATTTTCGATCATATGGTGAAGTGGTACAGATATTTATCATTTCAATCCGCAATTTAAAAATAAAAATTCGGTTATATATCATTTCAAACCGCTATCCCAAATCAAAATAAATGCATAACACCTTGCAGATAATGATGATATACATAAAACATCCATTCATCCATCATAAAATCATACATCCATCGAAATCATCATACAAAACAATAAATAAATATCAATATATAACTGATAATATATAACAGGTAATTAATTGGCAGTTATATTCAATAATAAATTAAATAATATTTAATTTAAATAAATGCAAATAACTGAGATGATGATTAAAAATATACAAACAGTCATAAATGAATTCATAATCATAACATAAATTAATTTAACAAACATAAGAAATTTCAGAAGTTGTGAGTGGGTTAAAACACTCACCTTTTGAATTTAAATTGAATTTAAATCCAATTTAAATCCAAAAATTGATTAGTCTCCAAATTCATGCAAACCAGCGTCAAAATATCCGGAATCCCAATATGAACCTAGCGGAGAAAACCGCGCGTGAAACGGATACCGTATGAGAAAGTTATTGACGTTAGGACGAGTGAAGATTAAAATAAATAAATAAATAAAAAATAAATAACAGAAGGCAATCACGAGTAACACGTCATCACCTATTGCGTGGAATCAACGTCCCAACCCAGCAGATCCCGTTCGCTCGAACACGAGACGCTGCCCAAAATAGCTTCGCCTTTTCGCTTAACCACGGCCTCCGCTCCACTTCTAAACGACACGCCACTATTACCGCTGCTTTCTACGACTTCAAACTTCCCCCTCTCGTACTCGATCGACCACAAAATGGCAGCAGCCGCCACGTCAAAGAAAAACCCTAATCAATTTTCGAGCCAAATCTAACCATTGTTTTGACAAACAACCATCACCGATGAGCTACGCTTACCGCACTCTACAACTCAGTACTATTGATTTGACGATCCATCAAGGTTGATCGTCGTGTGATGAACGGCTGAAACTGTTTCGAGCAATCCTGGTAAGACGCAAACTCAGATCGAAAAACAAACAACAGAATTGAGATGTCGAAAGCTTTCCGACGATATAAAATATGATAATGTTTGGAGAGTTTGAATTTTTGGCTTATGATTTGATTTGGATTTTTATTTGGGAATTAGGGTTTGCAGCCATTGGAAAGAGGAGCTAATAGAACGTACAGAAATGAGGAATAGAGGTAGGCTAGGGTTTATAACAGGGTATTTATAGAAAAACTGGAATTAGAATGGACCGGATCGATTGGTTATACGCGTTGAACGTTAAACGGCCCGAAAAGCCCGCTGTCTCCGGAACGAAATTGGGTCAACCCGTATATCAAAATGGGTGTTCTAAAATATTTTAAACGCAATGGAAAAGGTTTCATGTCCAAATTCCATCGTACGAAGAAGTTATGCTAAAATCAATATTTTTCAAATTGATTTCAATTTCATTAATTTCAAGGCGTTTCGAGTCCGTACGATCAAACGACAAGTCCGATCGCTACGAAACTTGAAATCCTACAATAATTCATCGTTACGGATCCGATGAAACTAGTTTCGTCGAAATCCGAGTCGGTGGCCAAAATGGCTATCTTTACACTAATTAAATAAATTAAAATTAATTAATTAAATCAAATTTTCATTCTCGATTATTAAAATAAATAATCTTATCATTTCTCAATTTATTAAACAATTACAGAACTTAAACAAATTTAGATGTAAATCCAAGTTGATTAATTCATCACTTTCCGTGTTTAATTTAGATTCCACTAAATTCAGAAATTATAAATTAAATTACCAATAATTCCATTTAATTGACTTTTCATTATGTTATTCACTTCATTGCTATCAAATGGAAAAATTTTAACATTGGATTCAGACTATTACATTAATATTCTTAAATTTCATCTAAATCTCAATTAACGCAATAATTAAATTTCACTTAATTACAATAAATCCAATTATTAATATAGTTCAAATCCAATAAATTGATAAATATTTATTCCCACTTTTATAATTCAGCAAATTTCACAATTATCAATAACATTAACATTTTTTCTAAATATTACCTTAATTAATATTAACGTAATATTACGTTAGGCTCATGGTAACTGATTTCCAATTTAAATTAACAAGTAACAAGAATAGGTAACATACAAGAATCGTTACGCAAAATTGTAGTCACATTGATAAGCTTTTATGACTTACAAATAAATGTTACCATTTATTTTCATAGTACTAATTCCATCTAATATTCCATTTATTCGCTTATGCCATTTATAGTCAAGTATAACATATCTTCATTAATTGTCATTTCATTCAATCCATTAAGTATTAATCTTAATTAGCCCTGGTTATATCTTGATGCATTCTTTTATTACATCATTTATTACTTTACAAAATAAAATAACATTTAAACTCATCAACGTAATACCAAAATTCATTTTAAATCCAATTGGTTTCCAAATCAAAGTTTATACATATTTCAAACAACTATTATAATTACTCCCAGAACATTGGTTTTATTAAATGACCATTTATTATAGTTTAATTTCTTTAATTTAATCCAATGCTTACATTTTGTTTTCATATATTCAATTTGTAGCTAAGTATACGTCTACATTAATTCCATTGATTTGCATTTCGTTCAATTTATTAATAGTTACCTTAGTTAAGTTACGTAATATTAGATTATAATTTTACAATCTTAACAAATTCATAAATTGTCAATTGCCAAATATATACATTAATTACTATTAAATGTTATCAATAAATTTATCTACTTGGTTTCAAACCTTTTTATTCATCAATTACTACCTTATAAATAAACTTTCGTTTCTAATCAATTTACATTCTCCTTTCCGTTATTATATTAATCATCATTAAAGTAACCTTTAATTTTACCAACTTATTACACCCTATTACACTATTACACACATTAATTCAATAATTACATTTGCATTCTCATATTCCACTTATAACCAAGTCATACATTTAAATTATTATTTAATTTACCTTTTATATCCCATTATAAATTAATGCACACATTAATTAAGATTTTAAATCAAATTAATCATTTTATCTTGGTAACATTCTTTTATTACAATAAGAATATAATATTAACATTTACATTGTTTCACTTATTGGAATTACATCCAAGTTATTAACAATTAACTTACATTTATACCGTTACATTCAAGTTATTAAAAATTAACTTACAAATCTTAGCCACGTTATTATTTCCATTAATAATTCACTAAATTATTATTCTCTTCAACATTAAGTTACCAAAATCTTCTTAAATTAAGAAATTAAATTACCGAATTTTACGGGTCATTTCACCCTCATTTTCATTTGCATTTAAGAATAAAATATATGTACATTTCTTTCTCCTTAACCATGCCTTTTCATTTGCCTTGCACTCCACATCTTAGCCGTACACAACCCTTCATCTTTAGCCATTCACTTGTTGAAACCCTAGCCACCTCCTTTTTTTCTTATTCACGTAAATAATTTCTCATCTTCTCATTCTTATTCACGGCTAAGGAAAAAAAATAGAGAGCAAATTCATGGCTTCTCCTTCCCCTTCTTCTTTTTCTATTTTCCTTTTTTTCCTTCAATGGTATGCTCGGCCTCTTGCCTCTAGCCGACCACCATCTACACCACCACCACCATGACCACCTCCACAGCCTTCTCCTTACCACAAAACCCAAGCTGTGACCACCATGAGCAAAGCCCCACCACAAAATATTATTTAAAGCCTAGATCACCATATATACATTCACCACTTCCTCCTTTAGGCTCGGCCACCAAAAACTCCTCCACCAAACATCACCTCCATGCCATGATCCATCCCCTAGCCATGAGTTCATGTTGCACTTGACCCAAAAAAACATGGCCGAGCACATGAGAAGCCTAGGGCCGAACCAAAATACTCCTAAACCCTTGCTTTCCTTTGTCCTTTTGCCTTCTTATCACTTGTAACCTACATCTCCTCATTTCCTAAGCCTTAGTCGTGCCTTGCATGACCCTAGCCAAGCCTAGTTGCCATAAGAACATCATGGCCGATCATAGAATGATGAGGTCAAGCCTATTTACATAGTGGCTGAGACCACTTGTGGTTTAGAGCAAAGGTTATGTCAATTCAATTCATTCTTTTCCATTGTTTTAATCTATAAATCTTTGTGTTGAATTATATTCTTATAGTTGTTGTATTTGGTGGTATACAAGATTGGATCTTGACCCTCCATCACTCAAAATATTATCGTGCCTTATCGTGCTTTTTGAAGTTTCAGTTGTGCGTCTAGAATTGTTATCTTCAGCTTTAAAAAGGTGAGTTTTTATCACTCTAGACGTATGTACTTATATTATTGTCGGATAATGACAAGTGAATTGTATAAATTTATATGCTATGTCCATATATGCCTGTGATATGTTATATGATGTTAAATGTTGTTTATATATTTGTTACATCATTTAATATGTTATTGTATGGTATACTGTTCATTTTATTTACTGTATCTCACATTGCAAGTTCCCTCTTACTATAGGTTGAAATGATACATACCCGATCGGACATTAGAATAAGAAAAAATCATTATGAGTTGAAACAATAGGCTCGAATGATTTTTATTGTATTTATTTTACTTGGGATTGCGGGTTTGAAATGATAGAACCCGGATTTTTCGTTTTAAATTATGGATTGAAATGATACAGATCTGTATCACTTGACCTAGTTTATAAAATTTTACACAGGCCGATGGATAAAGTTTTATAATAGTTTTCCAAAGGTATTAAGTATTTTGAAATTTAAATATACGAAATTTTGACAAAAATTTGATTAATGATTCAAAATATAAAGAGACATTGGCTTTCAGCATGTTAAAATTTTATAAGTTGTTGATTGGTTTAAATTGTAATTCAAAAATCTTTATTTGGGTTTAATGGTAATTTAAAGATCTTTATTTGTAATAAATAACTTAAAAATTAAAGTTAATTAATATGGAATTTTAAAGTCTAACCCAGTAATTGCAATCAATTTTAGTTTGAAAGGAATATGGTTGTATAATGAGTAATGTAGTTGGAATTGATAAAATGGAATACAGTTTAATTGAACATTTTGTAATAAATTTATTTGACTAGAAAATCATAGTTAATTGATGTCTAAATAAATAGATCTATATAGAGAATTGGTGGGTTATATTAACTATGATAAATTATTTTATCTGTGGCTATGTTTTGTAAAATAAATTATTATGATTTTAAAATGGAAATTGTAATTTAAAGATGACGTAAGTTGGAAATTGGAAATTTAGTTTGGAAAGGAAAGTTCAAGTAAATTTAGTGATAGAAGGATTTTATTTATGAAATGGGCATTTTTAATAAAGTGGAAAGTTAATTGTTAAATAGAATATTTAGTTATTGGTTGAAATAAAAGTTAAGCAATTTACAAAGTATTGACTTAACAAATGAATTTTAATTTAAATGGGACATTTATTAATAAAATGTTATTTTATAAAATTTATAAGTTAAGTAATACCCAAATAAAAAATTTTGGAAGTGGAATAAGTTTGATAAGTTAAAAATGAGAAAAATTGAAGATATATTGTTTTAAAGGGTACAATAGAAATTATAGCATTTCAGAAATACTGTAGTTTAATGAGCCATGGCTTGAATATACTAAAGATACCTATAATAACATTTCTGAAGTGTTATAACTTCTGAAAATTTGAACTATGTGCTGAAATTACTAAAGATACCTATTAAAGCATTTTTGAAGTGCTGTAGTTGCTGAATTTGAACTAGGTTTTGATATATACTAAATATACCTACCGCAACACTTTATAAATGCTGTTGTTTATGAATTTGACAATGTTTTGAAATATGACTATATCTTTCGTAACACTTTGTAAATGCTGTTGTAGCTGAAATTTACAATGTATTGGAAATTTTATAATTAAATGAATGAACTTAGAAATTTACAACTTTGAAATGGATATTAATTGACGTAGAATTTAAATGATTTAAAATGAATATTATTTGACGTTGAATTTAAATAGTTTAAATAAATATGTTTCAAAGTGTTTGGTTTCAGAGTTGTTGTAACTTGAATGTAATATGGCTTTGGAAATGGAATTATTGGAAATTGTATTTAATTAAGAATTGTCTTCAAATATATTAATTTGAACTTATTGAAATTAAAGATTTAGGAACATGACTTTATAAAGTGCTAGGTTAAGATGATTTAAAGGAATTATTTCAAGTTTGATAAATTGAAGGAATATTCAATGATTTGGAAATTTAGGTTTTGTTTAAAGAATATATTGATTTGGTTTTGGAATTTAAATGATATATTATTACTTTGGTTTTTGAAATGGATATGATATTTTGGTTTTAAAGTATAAATAATTTTTAAATAAATATCCATGGGTTATAATAACGGTTGGTTGTTGAAGAGACTGGGATCAGAAGTTGTCATACTCTGCCAACTCCGAAAACCACTTTAACAACCGTGTACACGGTGGAGATTCCAAAATGAAGAAGGATGGTGACGACGTTCCTTTGAGGTATATACATGGACCCGACTCCCGTGAGTTGGCATAAGGAGGTAAAACAGGAGCGCTAACGGCCAGTGAGGTAGCCCCTCTTATCGAACATACTCCTTCGATATTATATTCTGACTTTGAGATTGATTTGGTGGCCACTTTTGATTTTTGATTTTTGGAGGTGTGGCTCGAGGTGGGCGGTAGCTGCGTGCTATGCGTCACACCAGCCCGGATGCGTAATTGGTATATCTACCCTGGCATTGCCTAGTTGTGCCGTGTCAGCTACCCTAGCGAGCCTTGTATGAGTTTGATTTGTGTCGTACCTATGGAGTATCTTCTCGTAGCCTCCCAATCAGGAGGTACGCAGGTACTGTATAGACTATTGGCACTATTATGTGTTATGGGGGATATTGGGTAACTCCTTAACGCTATTTTCAAGTAAGTTTATTTTACTATAGACATTATTATAATAGCGAAATATTACTACATAGTAAATAGTTTAACGGGTCCTTAGAGGAAGGGCGGTCCCAAGCATCCTTTAAGTTACTTGTACCTTATATTACAGTTCACTTGAGTTGGTTTACATTTCATAAGTATGTATGTGCTGACTCGAGTGTTTTGTGTTTTGCTTTATGCTCGGGTCAGACAGAGTGATACAACACTAGAGACTCACCTTTGGAGTTGGAGCTTTACTTGAAGATCCACCCATCTATTTCACTCTCAGTTATCCAGTTGATTCCAGTGTTGTATTAAGCTTTGTACTTGATTATCATCTTGTTATTTCTGTTGTATCTTGTTTAACTCTGATGTACATGTACAGTAGCTTCATGAACTACTATTTCTTTACTTCCGCTGCATTTTATTACTCTGTGTCTGTGATCTGTGATTTATTTATTTAATGTATATTCTGAGTTCTGCCAAAATTAAATTAGCAATCTGGTATTTTGAATTATTCAAGTCAGACATGTGTGGATTTATTATCGATTTGAATGGTCCAAAATAGCGGGTCGTTACATATATGTAAATAAAACCATTGTTTTGTATTAAACACATATATAAATTGACCTATATACACCAACGCATATAATATATATATTTATATATATGTGTATGTATGTATATATGTATATATAAACTAACCGATTATGTAGACTAATATATTATAACTACAACCATATATAAATAACTTTATCAAAATCATTATATATATATTAAAATTAAAAATGACAATAAAAATATTTCATAATATAACTAACGTAAATTTATATTCAAACAAGATAGTGCAACAAGCTTTTTAATATACAAAGTAAACCAAGATTTGAATAAGAGACACGTTTTAAAACACACATATTAAAACTGTAAAGTACATATATAAACTTTACACACATGCCATATTTTAAAAATTACTATTGTTTAAAATACTTTTTAAAACTATACCATGGTAACATATACACTACAGACTTGAACATAAACATACATACCTAAAATCTTTATATTATATATAAACTAACATCCCTTTTTATATGTACTCTAAACAATAGTTACAGCTAGTCACGAGGACCATAAAACAAAACCCAACTTACAATATAACTTATCCATTAAAACTCATATCAGATTTTTTATATATGTGTATAAATAGACTAGTATAAGCATAAATAATATAAACAACCAAATATATATATAACAACTTATATAGTATAACATTTAAAACAAACAGATATATATATGACAAAATACAAACATATATAAACTCTATAAAAATGTATATAACTTTTATAACTTAATATACTATGACAATACAACTTACTATATATATAAGACTCATACGCACACACACTCTTATAACTTATACGCAAGTACTTTAAAAATCAGACCTCATACACACACACGCACACGCTTATCCATATATCTTCCAGAATATCATTATTTATATAAACTAACAGACCAAACTATCCTTTAATATATATAACTTCCCTATACAATATATATAACACTTATATACTAAAACCTTTAAAACAAACAGATTAGTATAAACTTTATATCAGTATATTACTGTATAATTACCGGAACTATATATATATATATAATCAAATGTAAAACAATATATATATATATATACCTAATGAAGAAGAAGAAAAGATGGCGTCTGAGGCCAGTTGCGGTGAGTGGAAGGTGAAAGCATGAGAGGGGAAGTCAGAGATTCGTAGTGGTGGCTGGAAGACTTGGTGAAGGGAGTTGCGTGATGAGGGTGAGAGGGACTATGGCAGCGCGAGCTGCTTGCTCACGATGGTGGAAGTTGGAAGGCTTTGGGCTACAGAATGTGGTGGTCGACAATGAACGTGAGTGGAGGGAATGGGTTGCATGCAGTTTGCTCGATGGATGAAGGTTAGGTTCGGCGGGGTTCTGACGAGGGAAGGCGTGGAGGGGTGGCCAATGGTGGACGAAAGTTGGAAATGCATGTGGTTGCTACCTGAGCACGGTGGTCGGTGAGGCGGAATGCCGAAGTTTGGGTGCAAAGTCGCGAGTTGAGGTGCTTCGGTGCTTGGTGGGAAGTATAGAGCCGCAGCTTCATTTGAGAAAGAAGACGAATAAAAAATGCAAACATATTTATAATAGTAAGGAGGAAGATGAACGGAACAAATGAAGAACGGTTTTTTTTGAAATGTAAGAATGAATGGAAAGGCAAGCAACAGTGAACCGACAATTAAAGCAACAGTAGACGAATTAATGTCGAGGGAAAGAAATGTCAACGCGCACCATCTTTTTAGCTGAATAATTAAGATAATTTATTACTTGCGTGGGCTGCACGTTTCAATTTTGAAACGGAAGGAAAGTGTAAAGTCGCCATTTATGGTACCGATACAACGAACAGTTTATTGTTTCCGTCGCGTACCGGACCTCAAAATATAGAATTGAATATATCGCAGAGATCAGCACGACAAGATTATTAAAACGGTATACAGATATCGGTGGTACAATCATCCGATCAAAAGTCGATAATCGGTGCCGAAAATGCTGCCAATTTGCCAGAATTAAGATAAACGGAGCAATAGTAGTCAAAATTTGGAGAAACGAAATATGACGTCTCACTCAAAAGATGATTTGCAAATTTTCTATATAAAAAGTACAGGTTTGGAAATTATTTTATTACCATCAAATATTAACTGATTTAAATTGAAATAAAATTACACAAGAAAAATAAACTTCCATGTTTTCAGATGAAAATTTATCAGTTTCTATGCTTAAATAGACGTATTCCAAATAATAAATTTTTATTTTCAAATTCAATTATTTAAAAATCCACAAAATTTCAATTAATTTAATGAATAAAATCACTAAAATTTATGGGTCGTTACGATGAAGGAATGAGCATTTGTTTTTTTAAAGTAAGAAAATGGGAGGTTAGTGTATAAGAGTGAGAAAAGTTGTCAGGACCGCCCTACAACTCTGGTATCCAATATGCCTACATGATGTGTTTGGGAGGTATCGGGCGATGTAGGATGGTGGTCAAGAATATAAAGTAGAGAAAAATGCAAAAACATAACCTATAGAACATCTCACAACGCATAGACAAAATATAATATAATAATATAGATGTAAAACATACGAGACATCGATATAATCAAATGAACCATAGATACGAAAATCAGAGTGCATCAGGTTCACAGACCATACAAAAACTGGAGTAAAGGGTTTTTACATCCAAATCTCCAAAATAAACTCTATAACTGTCTCTCAAAATACAAATACTGACATAGTTCCATAATACTGCACTGTAGAATATAAGCGATAGCAAGCTCCAATTTAAAGATATATGAAAGCATAGTATTCTGCTCGTACTCTGTACCGCTCCATGCGCTATCTAGACATGTTGTCCCTAATATACTCAAGAGTACCTGAGATAATAAAAAGAAAAGCATAAAACCTCGACCAGACAACAGTCTATTATTAGCGGTACATCAAAAATCGCATATAGTAAATAGGAGTGTAGGGTATAAAGAATCATACCTGACATGTCCCTACATCCGAAGAGTAAGCACATAACATCGATATATTATAATCTACTACCACGACCTTATAAGTGTGCTACAGTCAAAATACAATGTCTAGTGTATAGGTACGCAGTCGAAATACCTACATCATATGAAACCATAGAGTGAGAAACAACCGTGACAAACATATCATCCATCAAACAATCCTCGCCGTCAATCGTGTGCGTTGGATATATGATAACTCGTATGGCACAATTGCAAACCAAGGATCCAATTATAATCATGGCTTCATTGGTGCTCGAATCCATGCCACTTCGTAAGGCTAGGAACCAAACCCACGATCGTAAAGCCCAGGGTAATATACTCTCACAAGAATGGGACACAATCGCAAATCTTGGTGGGTGTCCCTATATACCCCTACTTTATTAGCATACTAGAAGCGTTCGAGTTATCAAAGATCCCTTTGCATGCATCTTCATAATGTAATTCAATCTTTATTCCATCATAGCTATCTCCACAGTGGAAAATAATCACAAATCAACCCGCAACCCCCATCGTTGAACTTGCTCTTGTGGATCGCCAGTTTGACTCCCATCATTAAGTAATCACCTTAGGAATGCCTGTAGACCCCACCATAAGTCGTAGTGCCATCACATTAAGGTCTCGAATTCATCACATGATTATCTTCGAAGCACCATGTTATTGCTTCACTAGCTGCTAAACGAAGTCCAAGGTTATCCCGAGTCATCCCGGAGTCATCCATCCTCACTCCCCATCGACTTATTGAAGGCCCCGAAACTATGCCCCGTAGTTTATCCATGCCATGCCCGAAATCTATAGCCAAATCTCATACCCCACCCCTGTCAGTCCATCATACGATCAAGCTAAGCTAGACACAACTGCCGAGCTAACCATGCAATGCGTCAAATTGAGCCAACCTTCGCATCCAATTACTGTACCACCACCAGGTACGTTCAACTCTACCGCCATCTATATCTGACCATCGAACCACCATCCACGTTTGACCACCGGTCCATTATCTACCGAACATAGCTCCACGCTCGGCCGACCCAACTCCTTCACAGAACTGAGTTTCCTGGCCGATCAAGTCCCTCCACCGAACTAAAGCCTAGCCCGAACCAACCAATGCCGAACCAAAATCCTTTAGCATCGCAAAATCAAAGTTTGCATGTCGATTTCACCACCACATCCCTTTTCTTCGACCCTTATGCATTCCATATGCAATGATACGACCCTCGACGATCTCAAGTCAATCCGTCGAATCTTGGTTTTTGGATCCTTACTCTAAGTCGCTCTGATGAGCGTTTCAACCATATAAGCGTTCGCACAAACACAACACACACAAAAACCACATCTAATCATGCAAGCACACATTAAACCATAGCAATTTATCATGTAAATGCATCTCTAATATAGCCTATGACATACTAAGGCAACTATACTCTAAAATAACATGATTAAGGCATTTTAAATACTTCAAAATTTGTTTAACTTTGGGTTCGACTTAGAAAACAGCTTTAAAACATTAATCTGACTTTGAAAATGGGATTAAAACATAGCAAAACCTATAGATATGTATATAATGAGTTAGAGATGATAAATCACTCACCAAAACCTCAAAACCTACGTTTTGCATGCAAATCGAGACAAATTCAAAAAAGAAAAGCAAAGATGGAATTTCCCTTTCCTAGAAATGTAGATGCAAAGATCTTTAATGAATCCCCTTGCTAATCTAACCCTAATCTATGATTTAGAATTGATTTGAAGAAGAAAAGAGAAGGTTTTGGGGAGAGAATTGTTCAATGGAGGCTTGGATCTATTTGAGATAGTTTAGTCTAATAAAGTCTTCAAACCCGAAATGGGTTAGTGGGCTTGACCCCAAACTCACCAATTACCCACTGCGCTGCTTCAAAAACTGAAAATCTTCAAACAGTCATATCTCCAAGCCAAAAAATCCAAATCGCTATTATGACCACTTTACGGAAAGAGAAACTATCATATATTTCTAATGGACGTGGTCTTGGATGCTAATTCGGCTTTTATAAAAAAATATAGCCATTACAATTTTTCAAGGGTAAAATCATCCGGAAAAATTCAAAAGATATGAAATGTCCCTAGCACACATTTCTGAAAGTTAAAAAGTCATATGACCTTATACAAATTTAAAAATAATATTTTACAATCCTCCGATACATAAAATAAGAGTCGTTAAAACTCTCCCCTTTAGGAATTTTGCCCCTGAAATCCCCAACAAAAACAATGTAAAATCGAACATAGCTACCCTGGTACTTAACATCCACAAGCAGATACATCAAACATGCACACAAAAGCAATACATGATATCTATGCCAACCCTAGAATGTAGGATACTATGCTACCACATATGATATCAAAAGTGAAAGTTAATGCGGTAAATTGAAGTCTCGCTAAGTAAAAAGCTCCGGATATGCGGTCCTTGCGCCCTCCTCGGTCTTCCAAGTACAATCGCTTTCGCTCTCAATCCACTGATCCTTCACTGGCTTTAGTTTCTTCCTCCAAGCTGCTTTGTATCTCGTTCAACAATGCGAATTAGCCTATGAGGTTCCAGTATTTCTATTTTAATCTCGATATGATCAAGCTGGTCTGATTGAACTATTATGCCTGATCATGCACAAATTTCCACAAATAAGATACGTGGAACATGTTGTGCACGCTCATCCTCATCTAAGGTAAGTCTACTTTATATGCTTGATTCCTAATCCTCTCAAATATCGAAAAAGGACCAATGAATCTCGGTGCCAACTTTCCCTTATTATCGAATCACATAACATCCTTCAATAGAGAAATCTTGACGAATATCATATCGCCGACGAAGAGCTCCAAAATCATGTCTTCTCCTATCAGCGTTGCTCTTCTGTCTATTTTGAGCAGCTTTCATTCATTGCCGGATATCTGGCCAAAGTATCAGCTTCTTGTCTGCTTCCAACCAACATGAAGGAGTATTGCACGATCGGCTACATAACGCCTGAAATGGTGCCATGCCGATGTTGGACTGATAACTATTATTGTATGCAAACTCTACTAAAGGCAAATGATCATCCCACGAGTCGAAAAAATCAAGAATGCAAGCTCATAAGAGATCCTCTGGAATACGATTCACCCTCTCGGCCTGCCCAATAGTTTGTGGGTGAAAAGCAGTACTGAGATGCAGCTCTATACCCACCGCCTCTTGTAAGCTCTTCCAAAACCCGCTAAAGGATCTCGGCCACCTACAATGATCTTCGGCACATTATTAAATTGCACAACACATTTCACATACAACTTGGCAAATTTGGATGTTGCTCTACTTTACTTGATAGGTACAGATATAGCACCCTTCGTCAATCTATTGATCATGACCCAGATGTTATCGTACCCTTCTATGGTCCTTGATAATCCATCGTTGAAGTCCATCGAAACTTGTTCCCATTTCCACTCGAGAATCTCGAGCGGTTATAGCAAACCACACGGTTCTTCTGCTCTGGTTTACTATCTGACCTTTTGGACCGGTTATAACTGGACAAATCGGACGAGATAGACTCAATTGTCATCAGACTTGATGTATCAGATTAACGATCACGAAGCCTAGAGATCATGCCTAAATGATAACTTGGAGCAGTAGCAAAATAGGAGCTAAAGGCAAACTCAATAAAAAACTTAGAGCATGTAATTTCATAACTTCTTAAAGCTAGATTAGGTACGATCCATATTCAATACTATGGATCATATTGCATCAATTACATAGCTCGATTCAACGATAATCGATCGATATCCCAAAATCTACAAGTCCAACACACTTGAAACTTTGAGAAAATCAGTATATTAAAGAGAGGTGTCCACACGAACGATCGCATGTCAAAATGAGTAAGTTTGAACGATCGGTATACATTATTTATGAAGGATCGTACTATTTCAGCATGAAGATCCAGTTCAACGAAGATTGGTCGATATCTCACCAACCATAACTCAGAACGACACCAAACTTTGGGGGCAAGGACTAGAGGCATGGGGGGCTCACAGAAATGATCACATATGCATTGGAGCATAAATGAACGATAGGTATCGATCGTTCCGACGATCGAATTAGAACTTGTGATTGTTATGATGGGCCCATACAGATCTATGTAAGGTGGATCTATGTAACGAGTTGTAGATATCGACTGGATCATCTATGTAAGGTGGAATACGACCACCGCTGGGCTTCGACTATCCAAATGCTGGACTTGTCGATTATGGTTAGACAGTTAGTGAGAGATGGCCAAGGCTTGACCAATGGCGACTAAGGAATCTCGAGAACCCATACCCCGTTCATTGACAATATCTTACATGCAGAATATCCAAGGAAGTTCAATATGTCGTCGATGCTAGCCTATGAGGGAAAGACCGACCCCAGGCAGCACATCATGAGATATGAGCGGCTGACGGATTTTGCATCAGCAGATGATGCAACCAAGGGTAGATGTTGTCCTAATATTCTTTAGGGAATAGCAACGATGTGGTTTACAAGATTACCCCCACAGTAATATCTAGATTTGATGATTTAGCGACGAAGTTTGTGGAGTAGTTCCGTATGCATGCAACTCGCCCCAAAGTTGTAATGTCCCTATCCAACGTGATTTAGGCTCTAGGAGAATCGCTAAAAGATTACTTGGAGAGATTCCATACAGCCGTCATGAAAGTTGGTAATCTAAATGACCATTCAATCTTGATGGTGGTAATAAGAGGGATTGACCCAGATTCCTATTTTGACGACTGGTTAGTTGGCAAACCACCCACAACATTGGAGTGTTTCTGTGCAAAGGTGGCTCAGTATTTAAGGAAAGAGGAAGCCAGATGCTCTAGGAAGAAGAATGTTGTAGAACCAAGTAAAGAGGGAGTACATAGTAAGATTACAATGAAGTAGTCCGGTGATAGTTCTGGAAAAGTTCAAGTGAATGTCCAAAGCATACCGAATAAGCAAAATAAAAGCGGAGATAGGACCCGAGAATGAAAGAGAGATTCTGGAAGAGGAAAGCCTAAGATTTCGATGTACGATACCTACACGCCACTGAATACATCTTTAGAGAGTATCTATTTGTCTACCTATAATACCATGCAGTATAGAAAACCGCCTTCGAAAGAATCAACAGAGAAGCAGAAATAAACTAGAAAGTACTGTCGGTTTCACAAATGTTAAATCCATAACATAAATAAGTGTAGGTATCTCCAGGATATTATTGAGAAACCGATTCGAGAAAGAATGTTACACAGTTCGTAAAAGCATTGCAGGATGGTGGGCATAGGGCATCCGACCCCAACCGAGAACAAGCACCGCACAAGGATGAGGAGCCTGCGTAGACATGTGGAAGGTTAGTAAACAATACAATAGTCGAAGGACCACATCTAGTTGATAAGATTTGGCATGAGATGGAGCGCTATGCTAGTGCGATCAAGCATGTGAATTTTGAAAGTTGTTCAAGTACGGAAGATGGAGCTCCGGTAAAACAACAACATACAACGACAGATGACACTATGTTCAAAAACAGAGATGTAGACAAGGTGGAGGCACCAATGATCGCCCCAATGGTCATTTCGGCCATGATCGGCCACGCCTTAGTGTGGAGGATTTTGGGTGATTGTGGATTCATAAATATAATTTTCAAAATAGCTTATGATCAGATGAGGATGGAAGCTAAGGACTTGAAACCATCTAAATACCGCTTCATGCCTTTAACGATGTTGCGGCTAAAGCTATTGGCTATGTTGAATTTCCTGTAGAGTTTGGAGAAGGTGACCGTAGAAGAGTACGGATTTTTCCATTTTTTGGATTTTGACTCTCCATACAATACTTTTTCGGGCCAATCGGTCGTAGCTGAGTTCTGAGCAGCTCATAGTGATTAGGGACCGGACGTGCCTGCTATGTATCTGAATTGAGGGGTGCTCAAAGAAAGGAGAAAGGTAAAGGGGGATAAGCCTCTTCACATACAAGATACTAAAGATTGACAACCATCGCCTGAGTCTTGGCTCGGGCTCCACAATCGGTTCTATAGAGACATAAATCCGAGGGATGACGAGGAGGAGCTCAAAGAGATCAAGACTGCATCTGTTGAGCTGACAATTGACATCACGGTCAGCCATGATGACCCATCACGGGTCCTAAAGGTCGGATCACAACTCAACCCCCCAATGATAAAAGGAATTTCTGGTTTTCTCCGGACGAATCTCGATATCTTCGCTTGGACTCACTCTGGTATGTATGTGATCTCACTTGCCATTGCGAGCCATACATTGAATATGGGCCAAAGGCACGTCCCAGTGAAACAAAAAAGGCATGGCATGGATCCGGAGAGATTGCCGCTCTTAAAGAAAAGGTGGATAGACTCAAAGATAATGGTTTTATTCATGACTCCCTCTACCCTAAATGGGTATCTAATCCTGCACTTGTGAGAAAACGGAATAGGAAATGGCAGGCATGCGTCGGTTACTCAGACTTTAACAAGAAGTGCCCGAAAGATAGTTTTCCCCTTCTAACGATCGACTAGCTGGTAGACTCAATAGTAGGGCACGAATTGCTCTATGTCATGGATGCATACTTTGAAAACCAAATCCTGATGCACATTCTCGATAACCCTAGCTTCATTACTGATGTTGGATCATATTTCTACATGGCAATGCCGTTTGGACTAAAGAATGCTAGAGCAACCTACCAATGCCTAGTCAACATAATGTTTAAAGATTAGATCGGAAAGATGATGATGGTATGCGTGGATGATATGCTCGTGAAGCCACAACGATCTAGCGACCACATTAGAGACTTGACAAAAATGTGGGATATCCTTTGATACAAAATATGAAGGTTAATCCTCTGAAATGTTCTTTTGGCATTCATCAGAAAGTTCTTGGTTTCATTGTTAATGCCCGTGGAATCCAAGCCAATCCCACAAAGATATAGGCTATTCATAATATCTAAGTTCCAAAGACCATCAAACAAGTACAGAGCCTGAATAGGAAGGTTGCTGCCCTAAGTCGATTTATTTCCAGAGCTATTGATAAATGTGTTCCTTTATTTGATTTGAATAGAAGAGGGTAAAGGAATTTTGAATGGACATAGGATTGTAAAGACGCATTCCAATCTTTGGTGAACCTCTTATAGAGACCACCCATCTTGTCAAAGCCGGTAGATCATGAAGACTTATATATCTACTTGGCTATGTCAGTACATGCTACAACTGCCGTATTGCTTCACGAAGAGAATCGAATTCAAAGACCGGTTTATTATGTTATAAATCGATTAACAAAAGCTGAAAGGAACTATCCAAAGATGGAGAAATTGGCATACTGCTTGTTGGTTGCTTCACAAAAGCTCTGCCCGTATTTTCAAGCTCATCCTATCAACGTTTACACCTACCAGCCATTACGACAGGTCCTACAGCGACCTGATATGTCTGAAAGGTTACTCAAGTGGAATATCGAACTGAGCCGATTCAACATCACTTATCTTCTTCAGAGGGTTGTCCATGGACAGGCACCGGTGGAATTTATAGTAGAATTCACTTCATGGGACAATTTCCCAAAGCGCGGTGAAACCCTTACCATATGGTGAAAGTTGTATACCGATGGGGCATCCAATAATCGTTGTTCGGTAGTTGGAGTTGTGTTAGTAACTCTAGAAGATCGATCAATTTTCTACGATTTAAAGCTTGATTTCCCTGTAAAAAACAACGAAGCTGAGTATAAAGCTTTGATTACTGGACTTAAACTTGCCAAAGAACTGGGGATAAAATCTCTTGAAATTTTTTGTGACTCATAATTGGTAGTATACCAAGTTAGGAGAGATCACCAGGCTAAAGGGAAACAACTCACCCCATAACTTACCCGGTTCAAGAGCCATTGACTGGTTTTGAGTAGTATGATATTACACTGTTCCTAGAGATCAAAATGAAGAGGCCGACTCATTGGAAAAGTTTGCTAGCACCAGGGTGCACAATAAATGGGCTTAGTCCCAGTCGAAGTACTAAATGCACCAAGCATAAACCTGATGGAAATCGATAAGGTACTAGAGATGGAGCCAGAGACGAAGTCGTGGATGACTCTGAGTAAAGACTATTTGCTACAAGTAATTCTTCTCGAAAGGGGGAATGAAAAATGACAAGTCTTTCACAAAGCTTCACGATATATCATTCAGTAAGGAGTTATATATAAAAAGGGTTTTTCCATTGCCCTACTCTGATGTATCACTCATGATGAAATAAAACAATTCCTAAAGGAAGTTCATGAAGGGGAATGTGGCAATCACACTGGATAGCAAACCCTAGCAAAGAAGACACCCCATTACAGATATTATTGGTGGACTGTCAATCGAGATGCTGCTGATTATGCAATGCGATGCAACGAGTGTTAGATGTATGCAAAAGTCCTAGAACTTTGCTGATGGAAATCACACAAATGATCAGACCATGGCCGTTTGCCATATAGGGCATATATATTATTGGTTCCTTACCGATTTCTAAAGGTGGTGCGAATTACGCCATCATCGCAGTTGATTACATCACCAAATGGGCCAAAACAGAACCTTTAGCCATGATCACGATAAAGAAAGTAACAAAATTCATCGTTCGAAACATCATCTATCCTTTTGGCCTTTCATAAACTATTGTAACTTAAAATGGGACTCAATTCGACTGTGCTAAATCCAAAGACTTCTGCCGTCGGCATCAGATTGAAAAGAAATTTGCGGAAGTTGCGTACTCTCAAGCAAATGGACAAGTTGAAGTGTAAACAAAATCTTAAAATCCATTCTAAAGAAGCTTTGGAAAAGGCTAGAGGCAAGTGGGTAGATGAACTCTCGACGACACTTTGGGCTTATAGGACCACTCATAAGTCTGTGACTAGCCATACTCCATTCGCCCTTGCTTATGGCTCTGAAGCCGTTATTCCTTTTGAATTCGAAGTTCTTTCTCATCAAGTGACATACTACGATCCCTAATGATTAGAGATCTCCTCTTGGAGTCTCTATACTTTATAGACGAGAAGCACAAACTAATTTGAGGGCGGCTACATACCGACACCGAATCGCTAGATAATACAACATTAAAGTCCAACCTAGAACTTTTAAATTGCCAATCTCATCTTGAAACAGGTTTTTCCTACCCCATCGCATATAAATCCTACTTGGGAAGGACCATATGTCAATGAACAGAGGCTTGGTGAGGGAACTTTCATACTAGCGACTGTTGATGGCATCACACTCCCAAGGTCGTGAATAACGAGCATTTACAATGCTATTTCACTTAATTTATTTCTTTCACATTCGGTTGAATTTAATTTCAGGATTTTCTTTAGCATTTGATTTCTAGATATGTAATAGGACATATTATGTCATTTCTTTCCATTTGACAAATATAGTTTTGAATTTTGCTTCATATGTGTGATCTGCCATTGCATTGCATATTAGCTATGACATATGACCGACTAAATCCCACCATATAATGAAATCAACATGACTTGATGATAGTGATCGTGGTTCAATCGGTCTCTTGTTAAATAGAACCCCATACTTAGGGGCAAGATGACCAATTACGGGAAATTGAATTCGATAGTTTTTCAAACAACTCTAAACTCCCAAAGTGCGAATTGGATTACCAACCTTAACGGGTGCGAAAGACCACCAATGGAATAACTCTTGTCTACAAAGTACATATATGAATATAAACGAATAATTAAGTGCAAACCGACCATTTACTACTTAAACCAAATCATACCTGAATTCTACAGGATGAGAATGAAGTTAGTGGTGATGGAATTCAGCCATTCACTAATTAATTTTGCCAACCCAAGGCAATGGTAGAAACATAATCGCTTAACCGTTGAGTTCAACAGCGTAACATTAAGGCTCGAGCCTAATATTTGAATACGACCAAGAGCCGCAACCTAAGAGAGGCCATGAGATTGATGAATCAAATCAATATTGAGGCTAACAAGCAACGAATTACAAGTACGTTGAATGGAAAATGTAATAGCTCGTTCACTTAAGTAAATACACATAAGATTCTATAGAAGCAAGAGAACTTTTATTCACATAAAAATTGTATGTTGTAGTACAAGTTTATCCAACAAATAAGAATTTTAAGCGGGGGCTGTACCCGCACAAAAATGGCGAACAAAAGAGAAAGATTAGCAACATAAACTATCTACACATCAAGCCGACGCAACAGCTAGTACTTGGACTTCTTGTCCTTCATCGATTTCTTATGGATAGATCCACTCAATCTATCCCACGATCCTCTCTCTTCGATCCTTTACTACCTCTACCTCTTTCTAGAGAGACATCGTTAAATACGAGGATTGAAGCAGCGACATCCTTAGAAACAAGAAGGATCTTATCCTCGGGAATCAACCTGCTTGGAGGAATTACTTGAAGCGGGATAGGATCTGGGATATTGGGGCCCCGTTAACTGGCCCAGCCTTAGCCTTTTTCTTCAATGACTCCTCCTTCTCAACGCGCTCCTTTAGACTGCGCTCGTCAGTAGGATCAAAGGTACCCATGATCATGACATCATCATGAATCCGGATTTCTTGGCGTAAATCACTACCTTCCCTTAGCAATGCGTCCACCATGTGATCTTCAAATATGGAAGCCTCCTCTTCTAGAACGCCTTGAGTTGTAGCCGAGGTTGTAACTGTAACGGACTCCGCTATGGGCACTTGAGACCTCGGCTAGGATTCTTGAGGAGGAGGAACTGTAGCTGGAGGACCTAAAGCCAAGGAAACATAGCCATAAAGATTAGAAATATCAACCAGAGACACCTTAAATTTCTGAAATATGGGAGATGTCAATGAGATACCTTCTTTGGTCTGCTCCCAAGATAAGCTAGAGTACATTTAGAACTTCGTTCTGGAATCAAAAAAAGCTTGCTATGAGTTTCAAATTAAGGCTTGTCTAGGTTATATCTTGGAACAGTGGAAAAACCCAAGGCAATGCTAAGAATACCCTGAGACACAGGGGGAAGATTAGTTGCAACATCAGGTAGCGCAAACCCGGAACCTTCACTCGCTTCACGCTGAGAAGAATTAGCTGGCTCTTTCTGAAATATAAGTCAGGCATCATGTAAAATTTTGGGTTCATCGCCCTATATGATCTCGCCTTCAAACCACATCAGATCAATCTCCTCTACTTTAAGCGCCCTCTTCTCTTCAGCAACAAGAAATTTCCACGCATGCAAAAGCTGATAGAGATAGTCATCTCGAAGCCATTCCAGGTTTTTATGCTGAAGAACATTGGCGTTATAGAGAACAAGTGGCGTGTCAGGCTCATTCATCGCTTCCTCTCTAGTTTTCTCCTTAGTGGCATGCACTTCACACTAATTGAGGGCATCAACATCTTTAGATTTCTCAATGGCTGCATCCTTTCGAGCCTGACATCCATTAGCACCTTGCAGGCATCCTAACCAATCTTTTATGCCTCATCTTTCTCTTTAGTTTCACATTCAAGTTTAGCTTCAAGTTCAACTATCCTCATTTGGGTCGTGTCTTTTTCAAGTGCAAGTTAATGGCTTCGATGATGCAGCACTTGAACTTCATTCAGATGTCTGGTCTTCTTATCCTTTAAAGCCTTGACGGCGTTCTCAGTTTTTCACTCGGTCTCTGCCTGAGAGTTCCTTAAAGCTTCCAACTTGTTTGTTAAAGTTTCTATGATCCTCTTATCCTAGGCATCTTGCCATGTTAGTTTTTCAATCTCTCCCCCTTATTCGAAGGATGCTCTGGACATTTTCTCTACAACTTTCACCCACTTATTATATTGGTTGTGGATATCAGTAACACAATCCATAGTCATTTCTCGAAGTTTTTGGAGGACCATTTTTAGATTAGGAGGGAAGAAAAATGCATCAAAGCACAAGTTTGGAAACTCTTCCCTGAGCTGGGCCATGCAAGTGGCTGGATAATGTATGAAATGAATATTGCCTAAGGGTTTAGGTTATACAGTTATGTCTCATTCCTGCATTTCCCCTATCCTTTTACCGTTTCTTATTTTCGTTTTGGTTCTTTTGTTAACAAGGCACAACTACCCTTATTAATCACAAATCTCATTCCCCCGTTACCCTATTTTATTTAATTTAGCTAATTAAATATTCTAAATAATGTTACTCAAAAGTAGGGTCGTTACAATACATGTATGCAATTATTCGGTAACTTAATTCTAGGGACCTAAATTACAATCTTTTTTTAGGGAGTAATTTTCGTGTATCAAGATTGATTTTAAGAACCCAAGCCTAACATTCACTGCTCTTTTTAATTGATAAATTCCAAACAACTCTAAGACATCTTCCCTTTACATAAGTAAACAATTTATTTAATAATAACAAAGTGTTATAAAACAAACATCCTTTCTTATTTTTCAAAACCATTTACCATAACAAAAATATTATAGTCCACCATCTCTTTTCTTTTCTTAGAAACATTTATTACAACAATAGTGTTGAAATTCTATGCTTCCTTCCTCTTTTAAAATTACTTTTAAAACAAGTTTAAAATCATATTCAAAACATCCCTTTTATTGATGGTCGCTTTTAACAAAACTTAAATTTTAAAAAAAAGGAGTAAAATTTAAACCTCTTGTTCAAATAACTAAATAAATTCTTAAAAATATATTTAAAATCGAACTCCCTTTTAAATACTTAAAAAACCTCTACAAATACATTTGAACAAGAATTTATAAAATATCTAAAGTAGATAACTCTTTTACCTTACTAAAAACATAGATTTCCAAATTGCATCCATAGTGACTATCGCTATATGGACAATGACTTTTAAAGCTTGGTTTTTGTAAATCAAATAACTTTTAAACTACACTTCTTTTTATATTTTAAACCACTTTAATAACTTTGCAAAAAGGTTTGAAAACAAAAGTCAAGTTCAGAAACCATTTCAAAACAGTAGAAAACAAGTGGTAAATTGCTTAAAAGTGAGCATAGGATTTCAATGTCGCATTAAATCCAAGAAAAGTAAGTTAATTATAACTAAAAAACAATCACTTTACATATATACAAACATATAAATAACTAATAATATATGTAACTAAAAATTAACAAGGCGAAGAATCCTTTAGGATCTCTCTATAAAATTTATATTCTTCTAAGTGCTTCTTTGGTGACCTATTCGCTACAAAAATACTTCGACTTCCATTCTCTTTGCCGTATTCCCCTGTAAGGTTATTTATATCACTCGCTTTTGAATGAGAATCAACTATAACATTATATACACATCACAAATACATACATACAACACTATGGGCTAGCACTAAAGTCTTATAACATTTTGTCAATTTTAAAATTATTTTAAAGTGAGATATCTCACTTTTAAAACAAGCATCAACTCAAACCAAAGGCTACTATTACCACCCTTGACCTAGAAACAAAACAAGATCCTTCCCTTCGCCTTGCATTCATGGCCAAAGTCCTCTTCCTCCTAATTGTTCATGGCCTAATCCTATTTAGAGATTTTAGGTGCTAAAGTTTGGATCATAGGGGTTGTGATGGTGATGGCTAGGCTACTACAAAATTATATAAGAATTTTGAGGAGGAAAGGGGGTATTTTGATGTGGATTTACTTATAAAAACTTAAGTGCAAAACGAAATGGAAGAAGTGAAAGAAGAAAAGGTGGAAACGAGAAAAATGAATCTGTGAAAGTATGCTGTGTATTTATAAATTTGAGAAAATATGGCAAACTTTGCCAAATTACCATTTTACCCTCTAAACCCTTACAACTACGTGAACAAGTATACTTGCCATCAAATCATTAAAAAAGCACTTAAACCCATGAACTTTAGCACTCAAAATAAGAAAGAAAAAGTCTTCTCTTTTACCGATCCTACTTATTTTATTTAATGAGTACTTTGAATTTTCAAATGGTAACTAAAGTTAATGAATCCTTTATTAGCAAGTAGGAAATGGTATTTAAGTATCTACGCATGTGTTGATAAGTGTGTAATAGTGTTGCGATAACTTTCGTTCGATAAAAATTCGAAGAACCATTTTCGATCACGTTTTCAATTTTTCATCGAAATACTATTTTTGTAAAAAAAACCTCCAAAAAAGTTTGCCATCATTATTTATTAATTAAAAGAGGATTATTTAACCATTAAAAACTATCAATTGAATATTTAAAATTTATGAAATATTCACAAATCAAAGCGATTAAATTCCAAGTGGTTACAAGAAGTGGTTAGTACGGAGTGGTCCCTTTAGCTCCAATTCCTTTGAAACTTGTTGAGTTTACTGCTATAGTCCTCCCGAGCATGTTTTCAAGTCTGCGGATTTTTTCATCTTCATCTTGATGTTCAAGTTCGAGTGAGAGCCCGCTTGGTCAAAAAATGGATAACACACACGATCGATCCCAAAGTCCCAACTCGTATGCTGAAAACGTATGCACACAACTGAGCCCAAAGTCTCATTTTGCACACCAAAAGCATGTGCACAAGACCAAGTCCCCAACACATATATTAAAAACATACTTGACTACTGAAATCAAGTCCATGTTAGACATTCGCCTAACAGTCTTTGAACTATTGGGATCAAGCCCAAAACTGGTCATTTCCCCACTGTTTATGAAGACGTTGGATCAAGTCCCAACTCATCACTGCCAAAAATCACTAGCACAACTGAGGACTAATTTCCTTATACATGTACTGAAACATCCTATTATAACCTACATTTAACGAATCTACTAAAATAATACACATTTTTGAAGTAGTTCAAAACATAGAAAATATCATACCAAAGCATTCCTCATCTCGTCATAATCTTGTTGCTACAACCACACATGAAACGGAGGTTGTCCATGAGAGATATAAAAGTTTAAATTTCAAGGGTATTTGCATACTTTATTAAATAATTTAATTTAATAATTCTTTATATGTCAAACAAACACCAATGGATTCTTGTCAATAAGAAATACAATTTTAATATGTATAATATATCTACTATGTGTTTTGTACTTTATAATTAGGAAGAGATCAGACTTCGTCCATTTATAATTTAAAAAAATTACTTTTTTTATTATCTAGCCATCGCGTACTGCATCATAATCATACATGTACAAAAATCAATATTTTAACTTAGTTTTATCATTTAATTTATTTGAAGGCCTTAATGAGTGAATTACTTAGTATTATCAATATATACATAAATACGATGAATCCTACTATATGAACTCGCGAATGAAGAAAATCAACACCATCTCCGTTGTTATGTGGCTTTTGCACCTATAAACCTCATAAACCAACCAATATTCCTTCACCAAATCGTAGTACTTGTCTCCATGGTTGTTTTCATGGGTAGGTCATCAAAATCTGTAGAAAAAAAGAGAGGTTTGCCATTTTTGAAGTTTTTCCGAGAAGGAAGAACATAGGTACGAGATTCCATCATTATTCTTTATTGTTCAGGTCTAGTGTGCCTGTGATCATACAAGTTCTACCTTCAAAATGACATTAGATCATATATTCTTTGCATCCTTCGATTTGCTACTAGTTTCATCGAAATCTATTCAGAAACGAGAGAAGTTATGAATTTTCAAAGTTTGGTGAAGAAGAGGGAAGAGGTAGAAGAAATAAAATGATGAAAAAAATAATGCTTTTGTTTTGAATTTTCTTAGGATTCAATGGAAATTAGTGGTAAGATGTTTAGCTCAAGTAGGATTAGAGAACAAGGTTTATATTTCTATTTATAGGTTGAAATAACACGTGTTTAGCCTATAATCTAAAAATTAATATTTACAAAAATACCACTGAGTTTGACTTTCTTTATTTCTAGCTCGTTAAACCAAATTTAGAAAGTTATGTATGTTTTCTAACTGTAAACAGCATTACATACCCGAAGGAATTAGTCTCAAAGCCTAATTTTAACTCCTATAAAAATGTACTAATTTTTCATTTATGAAAAATTATGATTTTACCGTTTTCAATTTAATTATTTTATTTCATAAAATTATGGGGCTTTACATTCTCCCCCTTAAAAGAATTTCATCTCCAAAGTTCCAAGAGATGGATAATGAAACTCCCTTTACATTGCACAAACATACAAAACAGACATAACTACATCCATCTACCATCTATTATACAACACAAGCGAAAACATAATTAAGGGTATATAATACGTATGGTAGATAAAATACGATGATATGATATGAGATGAGTGCAAAAGCAACTAAATTGGCCTCCTATATGAATGCATATGCAGTGCAACCAATATGTATGCAAACATTCTAATATATGCATATATATATATATATATATATATATATATATATGTTCGTATGTATTTATTTCTGTATGTGTGTGCATCCATACGTCCATATGCAACATCCATATCAAAGTGCAAGTAAACAACCACGTCCATAAACACAATCAATAAATACATATATAAAGGAACAATAGATAGCATATATAAAATTGTCTGGCATAAATTAGAACACCTAACTATGGGTATCTATCAAAGATTGGTATATACATACAAGCCAACACATTATAAAATAAATTTATATAATGCAAACAAAGTAACCGTGGCAATCAAAATACATCATAAGGATGTGCATACAACCAATCCTAGCATTCATAAATCCTTGACTACATCAATTATCTAGCTAAAGAAAAAATGCAAACAAACAATGACCTAATGAGGGGACTAACATATAAAAAATTAAAAGAGGAACATATTGGAAAATGGCTCATGATCGAAAACTCGAATTGTCTCCTTGATCTCCATCATACTCCTATCCAAACTTTTTCCTCATCGTACTTGGACCAAATTCATTTTCTATGCTATTACATCAAGTCCTAATGTGAATATACCTACGGAGTATTCTATATTTCATTTCTACATTCACCTCATAAGTTGACTAAGCTCTACCATAACTTGCATATCTCCATTTTCAAATACCTTGCAATTTGTTTTTCCACTTACTGCTTCGTCCTCGACCAATGGAAACGTTCTTTGTATCCTTTGACATACCACACCATACTCTTTCTTTAAGTCCAAACGATAACGGACTATGCCTTACCTTTAAGTGGATTAACATTTAGGATTCATAGGCAAACCCCATACTCCATCACCTTTAATTTGTAGGTATCACAAATGAATGATTCCTTAATTTCAGTGAACTTGATATTACTATAATGAAATCATAGATTAGGTTAAGCAGAAAAGGTCACCATTTCGTAAAAATGACTTCATAAGGTAGTTATTTCAATCCAATTGATGGTTGAAAAGAATTAATCATACTCTCAGTCAATTTTCAATTAATTTAAACACATTAATTAAAGTAGATTATAATTTATATAAGCCCAACTAGGTCGTACAATCTAAGAATATGCCTCATCAGCATCACACTATATTCTATGGACTTAAGAGCACTGCTCTTCTTCTTATTCATCCCTAGTGTCACAATTTACTCTACTTCTACTTAGCATATAAATTATTTTAGCAATTCCCCAAGGAGTAAATTACATTAAATGTGATGGATTCATCTTCCACCTAAAACTATTAAAATCTCAACATTTAATTCATAGCTATTTACTTTTATATGGGATAGTCCAATAACTACTTCTACGAGTTAAAATATATGGGTTATGACGTAAAAATAATATAATATAATATAACATATATAATAAAAATTAAAAATGCACTCTCACATGCTGAAAACATATGCACATGACCGAGTCCAAAGTCCCAATTGATATATCAAAAATGTATGCATGTAACAAAGCCTAAAGTTCCAGCTCATATGCTAAAAACTTATGTAACATGAAGGAGTCTAAAGTCCCAACTTATATGCTAAAAACATATGCACATAGCTAAGCCCAATGCCCTAGCATATGTATCGAATGCATATGGTCAAGTCCAAAATCATAGCTCGTATGCCGAAAATGTATGCCCATGACTGAGCCCAAAGTCTCAGCTTGTATGCTAAAATCATATGCACATGACCAATCCTAGCTTGTATGCCAAAAATGCATATGACTATTGAGGTCAAGTCCATGTTAGACATTTGCCAATGGTCTATGAAACTTTTGGGATCAAGCCAAAAACTCGTCAATGCCCCACCAATTGTGAAATTATTGGATCAAGCCATAACTCGTCACTGCCAAACGTCACTAGTACATCAAGGGACTAATTTTCTCATACATGTACCGAAACTCTTAATAAAACCTACATATAATGAATCTACTAAAATAAGACACCCTTTTGAAGTAGTTCAAAACATAATAAATTACATCCCAAAGCATTACTTGTCTCTCCACGATCCCGATGCTATGAATCACATATGAAACAGAAGTCGTATGCGAGAGATATTAGTGTTTAAAGTTCAAAGGCATTTTTGTAATTTATTAAACACTTTAATCAAATAATATTACTTTATATCGTCAAACGAGCACCAATGGATTCTTGGCATTGAGAATACAATTTTGGTATGTAATATATCAAATTTGAATTGCTTTTGTATTTCACTTTTTCAAATTAGGAAGAGATCAAACTTTGTCTATTTACAATAAAGAAAATCATTTCATTTTTTATTACCTAGCCATGGCATACTATTTTCTAATCACGTATATATACAAAATCACTTTTTTGTATTTAATTTCATCATTTGTAAATTGATTAAGACCATAATGGACGAGTTACAAAGTCTGATAAATACAGACACAAATTGGATGAATTCCATTTGCCGAACTCTCAATTGATGAAGAACTCAACATTGTCTCCGTTTTCTTATTCCTTTTACATCTATAAACTTTATATATTCACCAATATTCCTTCTCAAATCGTAGTACTCAACTCTGAGGTCATTTTGATGGGCAAATGGTCAAAATTTGTTATGAAATGAGAGAGATGTGTCATTTTGAAGTTTGATGGAGAATGATGAAAATTGTATACGAGATTTCATCATTGTTCTTCAATGTTCGGGTCTACCATGGCTCTGAACTTACAAGTTCCACCTCCACAATGATATGAGATGATAATATTCTCTGTATCCTTCGATTATTCGCTGGTTTCGTCGAAATCCATTGAGAAATGAAAAAATTATGAATTTTTTAAGTTTGATGGAGAAGAGGGAAGAAGAAGAAGAAATGAATTGTCAAAAAAATTGAGATTTTTGTTCTGAATTTTCTTAGGATTTGCTGGAGATTAGTGGTAAGACGTCCAGGCTTAAGTAGAATTAGAGAATATGGTTTACTTTTCTATTTATAATTCAAATAACACATGTTTAGCTTAAAATCTCAAAATCAATATATTACGAAAATGCCATTAGGTTTGACTTCCTCTAATTTCTAGATTGTTAAACAAATTCAGCAAGTTATATATGTTTTCTGACTATAAATGACATTTCGAATGAAATGGAATAGGTCCTGAAGCTAATTCCATGTATCAGTGTGTGCATGGGTATGCTTGTTGTGTATGTACATACTGATGCAAGTTGAAGAGAATGAGAATATATTAGTGTGAGTAACCGTATCCATGTTGTGTATTATACAGTACATGATGTTTTAGCCAAAAATAGTTGTTTTTTCAATGACTGTAATTTTTATGTGAAGTGGGTTATGTATAGAATTGGGTTGTAAACCATCCTAGGGTAATTGATGAATGAGTGCATGGGTGTCTATATATATATATATATATATATATATATATATATATATATATATATATATATATATATATATATATATTGCACATGAAATGTAGTATGTATGAATGAATTAAAAAGCATATTTTCGCTTTCCCTTATTCTCTTTTATTCTTCACACTCCTCATTATCTTGTTTCTATCTTGCCTGATCCTCTTTTCTGGTCATCTTTCTGGCCAGACTTCTCACACTTGTCCATCTTTTCTTTCCCTTACCTCTACCACCTCTTAAACTTCCCTTTTGCATCAATTCTATCTCTTCCCTATCTTGAAAACACTTCTATTTGCTTACATTAACCTATTGATTATCATGAAAAGGCTATTAATCAAGAAGACTCTTCCACATTCTGAATCATAATCATTATGAGATTACTATCTGTCGATTTAGTAACAAGCGATTTGAAGAGTGTTGCTACGGCCATTGTAACTATTCAGGAGTTGAGGAAAGGGATCTCTGCTTATGGCCAATTCTCGCTACCTCTATGAGTTTGAATGAGAGCGAAGTGTTTAATTCTTCAGGGATGAAAGATGGGTACATTTTATTGGTGAGATTTGATTAACTTCTAGGTATCATGACCCCAAGATACAAAGGTAATAAGGCTGGAATCGGTAGGATGTAGGAGATACTGCTAATCATTAAGAGGTCATAATAAGAAATCTGCAAGCATTCCACCTTTTCCCCATATTATTACCAACAATGACTTGGATATAGTTTGTAACGACCCGCTATTTTGGACCATTCAAATCGACAATAAAACCGTACATGTCCGACTTGAATAATTCAAAATACCGAATTGTTAATAAAATTTGGCAAAACATAAAATATACAGTAAATAAATCAATCATAGATCACTTACACAGAGTAATACAAAGCAGCGGAATAGATAAAGAATAGTAGTTCGTGAAGCTACTATATACCTCAGAGTTAGAAATAAAATACAACCGAATAGTTCAAATGCCATGAAGTCTCCAATGCAACAGATGGCTTCTCTGAACCAATCAACTGGATGACTGAAGGGATAGATAGCTGGATCTTCAAGCAAAGCTCCAACTTCGAAGATGAGTCTCAAATGCTGTATCTCTCAGTCTGACCCGAGCGTAAAGCAAAACACAAAACACTCGAGTCAGGATTAACATTCTTATATCTATAAATCTAACTCAAGTGAAATATCAACTGAAATATAATTAACTTAGAGGATGTTTGGGATAACCATCCTCTAAGGGTCCATGGAACTATCTAAAAGATAGAAATATACACTAACACCGTAGTCTTTTCAACTTAATTTATACTTCAAAACCAAATATCATTTTCACTTCAAATATCTCTATACTTCCCAAATAGTATTTTTATATATTAAATAATTTGTACAGTAAAGAAATTTCAATTCCCTCAACTTAACAAATCGTTTAACATCAACCCGACCACCCCATTTAAATCTGTTTCAATCTCAATTTATTAATTTAAATTCAACTCAATTTCTAAAATAACCACTTCAATTTTATCGATCTCAAATTCGCATTTGAAATCACAAAATACCCTTTATGTTCAATATATTTCAAAACTTTAAGTATTCAACGTTTCAAACTAACTTTTTAATCAATTTAGTTTCTAAATAATAAATTCAACTATACTGATTGCAAATACATATCCGAATCTCAAAATAAACCATTTAAATCCCAATATAGTTCAAAGCTTTAATATTTAATTAAATGTTCAATTTAATAGTTCCATATAGATCTCGATTTAACTCATTATTATCTAGTCTTAAAATAATCCCTCATTAGATACAATATCATTTAAGTAACCTTAAATTACATTTTACTCAAAATTTTCTTTAATTTATTTAAACGTGAAATATTCATTAAATCACTTAAATAAAAATCCAGTTACAAAATCATACCCTTAAATTTCCCATTCAAAAATTTCAAATTGATTTAATTGAATAAATCCTTATTTAAATACCATTTAGATAAACCCACATTTATCTCCCAATCTTAGCAAATTGCAGAATACTTTTGGAATAAAATTTACATAAATATCTAGCATAATTTATGTATTAAATCAAATTTTGACTAAATTAAATATTATTAAATCTATATATCATTACCCTTTATATATAATTTTTTTTAAGGATTAACATTTAATAAGACCATATATTTCTTTCCAAAACAATGAATTAAATTTCAAAATATTTATATATATGGACCAACGATGTCTGTATATATTTCTTATCATATGGTCAAGTGTTACGGATATTTATCATTTCAATCCGTACACTAAATGTATACGGGTGGATAGCATTTCAACCCGTAATCCCAATTCAATTAAATGAAAATCGCTTGGGTTTATCATTTCAACCCATAACTATTTTCTCCTATTCTAAAGTCTGTTCGGGTATGTATCATTTCAACCCATAGTGATTTCTATACTAACAGGGAACTTGCAGAGTGATAACAGATATGTAAATAATAATAACAACAGGCATATATCATCAAAATAAATATATAAACAATAGGATATGGTGTCATATCCCATAAGTGAATAGTTACAGATAATAGCATATATAACAATTTAAATAACTACAGCCTCATATTTCAATTGTCGTCTCAATTGAAATCAAATTTATTAAATAAAAGAATGTTAATCGTGAGTGATTTCTCACCTTTCGAGGCCAGAGAAAAAGAAGTGAGTTATGAAATCCAGATCCGAATTCCAAAACAAAGCTAGATGGACACGGTTCAATGATCAAAGCTGATAATAGGAATAGACGAATTCAAATCAGAATTGGATCAAGGAAGATAAATAGGATAAGTGAGCTTATATACAACTAGCCAACATATGCAGACACAGTTTATAAAATATGCAACAAAATATGAATGCCTCGGTTAATATATATACATAGGTGTGCAGACCGACTATATTAATATAACCATATATATACTATATAACATTTCCTCTACCAATTTGTATATGACTATACATATGACTATACTTGAAATCAAAATACACATCCCTTAAAAAAAAATCCAACGTATATCAGTCAGTGCAAACAACCTTAAGGCTGACATGAAATAAACTTTTGAAAGCATATACTGTTGAAATTATAAAATATTGATATAACTTATACTGTAAAACTACCATAGAAAATTTATGTATATACCTACATTTAAATATAATTTATGTAAATTTTTGAAAATAAAATAAAATATAGTACGGTAGACTCTAAAATACTAAAACAATCATAAAAATATATATATTATAAATTGACCTATCAAACTTGTACCCACCAATTTTATATAATATATATACCAAAACAGTAACGAAAATTGAAATACTATATTTTATATATCTAACATATGAAAGCTAATAAAATAACATATTTTATTAAAGTTGAAACTATTATAACCAAATATATAAAACATATAAAAATACGTATATTAATAGAAGGCTGCCAAACTTATACCATATATACCGTAAGCTATCAATAGTAAAATAAAACGCGTATATATATATATATATATATATATATATATATATATATATTTAACTTATCAACTAGTTAGTAAAACATACGTATCTAAAAGTCGTACGATAACTATATGCTAACAAAAGTCAAAAACTATATACCGTAAAATCTTAAAATAATATACATAATACAGTATAAATATATACTAACCTTTATATATGAACATAAGTTAAATATTTATATGCACGTTTATAAATATAACAATTATCATATATATACACTATTATGAAATATATTATTATTTTTAAAGTTCAATTGTTAGGGAATTCAAAATCCCCATAGTTGCAGTAAACATATAAAACAAAACTTATGCACAATCTATACTGTTCTTAATATATAAAATAGACTTATATCAAATAAAATGCGTACTTACTTTTAAAAACCAGAGAGGAAATGTTTTGCCAACTAATGCATGCGGCCATGGGGAGGAGGCAGACCAAGGAAAAGAGAGAGCTCATGCTCAGGTTTGGAAGAAATAAGAAAAGATGGAGGGGAGATGAGAACAGGCGATTTTTAAAGGAAGAATGCATGCATGATTCAAGCAACATGACATGGCGAAGGGCATTCTTCAGGCAACAGAGAAAATGCTAGTTTCTTAAATATAAAGGTAGGTCTGCATCTGATATATGAACGTGCTATATGACTTTATATAATATTTACAAAGCTCTCTCCTCTTTTAATATTAATTTGAGGGCAACGAATAGCCTACAGAGAGAAAAGAAGATTCAATCTATGCTATACTATATATATATATATATATATATTCCTAGAAACACGGAAACGAAGAGGTAAAAGAGGGAAGAGAAAGAGGCATATAAATTAATGGTAAATAAATTTAGATTTCAAACGAAATAAATGAAACAGTAGAGATTAAAGTATGGATGTAAATCCTAGAATAATAAAAAGCAACGGTTATATGTTGATTAAGAAAAATAATTAAAACAATTAATGGCTTAAATGGGGCAGCATGTTTCAAATTTTTGAAATGCAAAAGAAACGTACACTATAAATATAAAGTTTTCAAAAGCAAAAGAAACGTAAAGCTGTCCATTAATTCATCAAAACGTTATTTAAGTAATAAATTGAAATGAAGAAAAAAAAAAGTAATTGTAACCGTCAATAGTTGATTTAGCTATACACTTAAAGCAATAAATTTTTGTTTGTTTGTACAACACATAATGAGTTTTGAAAGTCAAGGATATAAAAATGGATAAAAGGAAAGAAATCAGGAAATTTTTGTGAGCAATAGCTTTTCAAGGAAAGGTAGGCTTACATTATATATACATGCTGAGATGATTAGGCACGTTCAAAAAATTTGAAGCAATGAAGGAATTGGAAATAAATATAAAATGAAAGAAATTTGAAAAGTCCGTAGCTATGATTTAGCCAAAATTTATTAAAGCCATTTACTAGGAAGGTTGGAACCGAAATAATAGAGAGAGGAAGGCACATTAAATTTGATGACAAAGTTGTGTTCGGATCTATAAGCAAGTGGTTTATATATTATAGGCCTTATGAAAGCGAGGGAAGGAACGGATGCTACTAGCTTGATGATTTGAGATTCTTTCAAGCGTTAAAAACAAAAATAAAGAGAGACCAGAATAAATGCACCACCATAAATATAAATATACGCTTCAATTGCAAAAGAAACGTATAGAGAAAATTATGGGTAGTGGGAAAGGTAAAGTCAGTGCACGAAACTACAAGGAATAACAAAAGCAAGGTCGATGATCTCAAATTTATTAATGGCTACGAATGGAAAAGTCTACCTGGATTGGAAAAGTATTAAGCAATAGAAATCTTTAATGGTAGTAAAAAGAAACCGTTACGCACTGATTCAGAAATCAATTAAAGCAATTAATAGCTTGAATTGGACAGCACGTTTTCTCAATTAAATAAACTTCCATAAAATTATTTGAAAATTTACAATCTGCTATATTTAAATATACGTATTCTAAATATATAAACATTTTATTTAAAAATTCAATTATTATAAGATTTCACAAATATTCAATTAAATACGTTATAGAATCAATTAAAATTGTTAAAATTTTCCGGGTCGTTACAGAGTTGTGGCTGAACTAAATGCTAGCTTCACTACACAACGGTAGGCTATGGTGGAATAGTTATTGATACACCTAGGTTAGCAGTAATAATATAGAAGCTAATAGAGTTAATGGTATATCCTAGGATAAATTATGTAATTGTATTAAATAGCTTAACTCTTATAAGAGAATCTTGTTTGAAATAATGTGTGCATCTAGTTTATTTTTGTTATATATTTATATATATATATATATTGTTATATAAGTAATGAATTAAACACATTGAACATATATAGGTAGAAAATCTTTAGGAGAAGTATTTTATCGATTGTAGTTACAAATGTATTCGTAACAATGAATATTGAGTCGATAATTATTTTATATTGTTGTTATATTGATCATTTGGGGGCGCTAAGGGGTTACGTATTTGTGGTTGTTTTTTACAATGATAGAATGATGCAATGAGAGTCTTTAATAGGTTAATATAACTAAGTTAAAATATAAGATGCTAGGGTAGTGTAGTACGGTAGTGTGCAGACTTGAGGTGCTAACGATGTTAAATTACTAGATTGTACTTTAATTATGATAAAGCACACGACATAACAACCATATCAAGGCCATAGTTAGGTGTACATTTAATTTCTCGAAGTGAAACATGGCATAAGAAAGGATCGTCTTATTTGTTATAGAAGGTGAATATCACTGTAATTGGTAGTCAAACTAAAATTAAAATCTTTTGGGCACAGTGAATCAGTTAGTCGATAAGTGTTATTGGATTGAACCAAAGACTTTAAAGTGGTCTATGTAATTAAATATGGATATTTATAGAATTTTTTGACCTTATACCAAGCTTTAGATATCTACGTGATACGGTAATAACGAAAATAATATATATACAAACCGTCGTTACAATGTGAACTTATTGTAGATTAGAATTTGAATTTCTTCTAAATGATCTAAAAGCATTGAACTTGTGCCTAATAGCGTGATTCAAGAAAGTTTGTATAGGCTTCAATACTCAAATTGTTTAGATATTACTTTAAATATTGATTAAAAACAAAGTTCACACTATAGTGTGAACACAGCCATCTTTTTAGTTATTTCTGTATTCGACCAATGGTAAAACTAATTTATAAATGTTATAAATTAATATAAAAAATCGAATTAATATTTTATGGCATTTTAGCTATTTATTTGAAGCTTAAAATCAATTAGAATGATATGTAAAATTTGTATGTCGGTTTGATTAGACAAGAAGCTTATTTGGTCATATTTTATACTTTTGTTCATTTCTGAAAATCCTCTTTGCTATTTTTACCTACACATACATACATACTTACATTGTATCTCATGTCATTTTGATGCTATTTTTCTTGCTTAGTTCCAACATATTTCTACTCATAGAAAATATACACGTGTATAGTTATATATGTATTTATTTAATTTTCCTTGCTTCATAGAAAAGTATATGTTCATATACCTATATTTCATATTTAATTTCAATATACATATATATATATATATACATATTTAATTTCAATATGTATACATATTCAATTTTACAGAAAATATTTAATTTCAATATGTACAGAAAAATATATTTAATTTGGTTATTAATTCACATTTCAAAATCACATTTGAAATGCTTTATTTCTTTGTTTATTTTTTTTGAAGAATTTTGGATTCTTTCTTGTGCCATTTCCAGTGTGCATGTGCACACATACTCTTGCACACCATTCAATCCAGAATTCCCATCATAATGTAACCTAAATATTTCAAAACTGAATTATTTCATTAAAATAATTTTTCACAAAATTTTTTTGTATTACATTCACCCCTCATTTTAGGAATTGGGTCCTCACAATTTTCTATCACCTCTAACAGGCATTCACTGATTCTGGGAAATTTATCAAACACATGCATAAGCAAATAAATTCAACCATAGCAACCATACATATTAAATTTTCTAGAATTTTTTTTTTAAAAAAATTACCTTTAATTTGCAAAAAGCTTAGGATATTCCATCCTAATCTTGTCCTCTAACTCCCATGTACAATCATTAGGATCAAGACTCCACTGGATCTTTACCAGCTTCAAAGTTTTGCTTCTCAATTTCTTTTCTTCTTTAGCCAATCCCTGCTGGTTCTTTCTCATAAACCAAGTTAGGGTTGATCTGTACTTGGGCAGGCTTTTCCAGAATTTCTTCCTTATCATGTAACCATCTTCTAAGTTGTGACATATGGAATACATTGTGCATTGCTTTCATTTCTTCTGGCAGTTCCAATTTGTATGCTAATGTGCCTACTATTTTCAGAATTATATAGGGTCCTATATACCTTGGTGTGAGCTTTCCTTGCTTGCCAGATCTCAAGACCTTTTTCATAGGTGAAACCTTGATAAAAACAAAGTCACCCACTTCATATTCCACCTGTTTTCTTTTCATGTCTGCAAACTTCTTCTGCCTGTCTTGAGCTGCTGCCATTCTCTTCCTTACTAGCTCAATTTTCTCTATAGTTTCTTTTATATACTCAGGTCCTAAGACAGCTCTCTCTCCTGTCTCCACCCAACATATAGGTGATAAGCATGGCTTGCCATATAAGGCTTCAAATGGTGCCATCCCTATAATGCTTTGATAACTATTATTATATGTAAACTCAGCTAAATGGAGATGATCCTCCCAGTTGCCTCCAAAATCCAGTGCACATGCCCTCAATAAGTCTTCTAAAATTTTGTTCACCACCTCAGTTTGTCCATTTGATTGTGGATGGTATGCAGTTCTTAAGCATAATTCACTTCCCATGGCCTCTTGAAAACTTTTCCAAAATCTTGATGTGAAGATGGTATCCCTATCACTCACAACAGTTTTGGGAATGCCATGCAATCTTACCACTTCCTTCATGAACACTTGAGCCAATTTTGGTGCATTCCTTTCTGATTTCACTGGGATAAAGTGTGCCACTTTAGTTAACCTATCTAATATTACCCATATACTTGTGTTTCCTCCTTGGATCTAGACAGACCATCTTTGAAATCCATAGATACATCCTCCCATTTCCACCGTGGTATGCTAAGAGGTTGTAATAATCCTGATGGTCTTTGTGTCTCTGCCTTGACTTGTTGGCGAGTCATACACTTTGCAACATGTTTAGCTACATCTGACTTCAGTCCCTTCCACTAATAATTTCTTTTTAGATTTTGATACATCCTTGTACTGCCTGGGTGTATGGAGTACTTACTCCTATGGTATTCACTTAATATTTCCTCCTTCAACTCCATGTTTTCTGGAACACATATTCTATTTTTTTTCCTTACATAACCATTTTTATCAACATGGTAATTTATCACTTCCTCCCCTTTTGATATGAGCATTTTCTTCTCCAATAAGTCTGGGTCTTGTTCTTGCATTTTTCCTATCTTCAAAATTAAATCTGATTGTAAGGTTATTAAACTCGGTCTCACTTTATTCTTATCTTCTTCATTTGTCACCGTATGTATCTCACTGCTTGCTTCAATTTCTAAATCAGCAAGTATAGATAAATCCTTAAATTCTTCCATCATCAACATAGCTACTTTAGCATGTTGTCTACTCAAGGCATCTGCAACTTTATTTGCTTTACCTGGTGTATAAAGTATGTCTAGGTCATAGGCAGCTAGAAACTCTACCCATCTATGTTGCCTCATGTTCAAATCTTTTTGTGAGAAAAGATATTTCAGTGCCTTATGGTCTGTGTACAAATTAAATTTGGCACCTAATAAGTAGTGTCTCCAAAGCTTCAATGGATACTCCACTACTGCTAGTTCAAGATCATGGGTTGCATATCTGGTTTCATGTGGTTTTAATTGTCTGGATGCATAGGCTATTACTTGATCTTGTTGCACCAACACAGCTCCTAGCCCAGAACTACTTGCATCAGTGTACACAATTAAATTCTCATTTCCTTCAGGTACTCTTAGTACTGGTGCATCAACCAATGCTTCTTTTATCTTGATAAAAGCTTGTTCACATTTTTCAGTCCATACAAATGTTTGATTCTTTCTGGTTAGATTAGTGAGTGGTGATGACATTTTGGAAAAATCTTTTATGAATCTCCTATAATATCCTGCCATCCCCATGAATGATCTAACTTCACTCACAGTGCTTGGTCTCTTCCATGCTTGAATAGCTACAACTTTATTAGGGTTCATAGAAATTCCTTCAGCAGAAATGACATGACCAAGCAAATGTACTTCCTCTTTCCAAAATGCACATTTTGAAAATTTTGCCTTTAAATCTTTTTCCCTCAATCTAGATAAAACCGGATGCAAATGATTTTCATGCTCTTCTACTGTTTTGGAATAAATCAAAATATCATCAATAAAAATTAGCACAAATTTATCCAAATAATCTCTAAATATTCTATTCATTAAATCTAAAAAATATGAGGGGGCATTTGTCAACCCAAATGGCATAACCATAAACTCATATAGACCATATCTAGTGTTGAATGCAGTGTACTTAACACTTGAGTCCTCAACTTTCATCTGATAGAACCCAGATGCTAAGTCTAATCTAGAGAATATTTTAGCTCCACTGAGTTGATCAAAAAGATCATCAATCCTAGGCAATGGGTATTTATTCTTGATGGTGACCTTATTTAACTCCCTGTAATCTATGCACATCCTCAAAGTACCATCATGCTTCCTTACAAACACTACTGGAGCACCCCAGCATGAGTTTCTTAGCCTTATAAACCCTTTACTTTCTAATTCGTCTAGCTAGTTTTTCAACTCTTTCAGTTCACTTGGCCACATTTTGGTGGGTTTCTTAATTATTGGGCTTGCTCCTGGAATGAGGTTGATTTGAAACTCCACTGGTCTATGGTGTGGAACACCCTTAACTTCCACAAACACATCCAAATATTCATTGACTATGGGAATTTCTTCAATGGAAGGTCCACTGAAATCCTTTTCCAAATCAATTAAATGATACAATTTCCTTTCTTTAGCTACTTCACATAAAACTGTGATTCTCCGGCCTCTAAGATTTTGCAATGATATGGTGGATGAGTCTAAATTAATTATGGCTTTAAATTGCCTTAACCAGTCTACCCCCAATATAACACCTATATTTGGGTAGTTTAAAACATAAAAATTGGAACTAAAAATGTTTCCTCCTATGTTTAATTCCACGTCCACACAAATCATGTTTAAAACACTAGAACTCCCTTGTGGACTTTGTACTAGCAATGGGGTTTCAACTAATATGCAGTTCAGTTTTAGCATCTTAACTATTTCATAGGAAATTAGAGAATGAGTTGCCCCAGTATCATATACTACTGCTATGGGTATGGTGCAAATAAGTAATGTACCTTCTACTTGACCATGATTTTTAGCACTACTATCCACTGTGGATCTGCTTTTGCCTTCCAGATTTGCCAATTTTCCTTGTTGTTTGTACTCAGGACAATTTCTCTTCATATGCCCCTCTTTCCCACATAGGTAGCACTTGAAGGCTCCTCCTTTTAATTCTGGGCACCTTGGTTTGATGTGTCCCTACTTTCCATAATGATGGCAAACCAATTTCTTCTTAGCATCATTGGCCTTAGTGTCACTGGCCTTTTTGTTATATGTTTCCTCCTTCTTCTTGTCATAAGGGTGGTATCTTCCCTTATTCTTCTTGTTTTTGTTGTTCTTAAAATTTCTATACTTCTCTCTTTCCTTGTCATGCTGCTCAAATTTCAAAGCCAGATCTATTACTTGATCAAAAGTCCTATCAGCATAAGGTAACATGGCCCTGCTAAGTTTTGGGTTCAAACCTTTAATATATCTATCATTTTTGGATGCTTCATCAGCCCCTAGCATTGCTCCATATTTGGATAATCCCTCAAATTTGTGAGTATACTCAGTGACATTCAAAGTTCCTTGTCTGAGTCTAATAAACTCTTCAAGTAATGTGGTCTTAGCTGATGCTGGTACAAACCTTGCCTCCAACATCTCCTTGAATTGATTCCAAGTGATTTCATTTTCAATTCTCCCAGCTACAATCACCTCCCACCAGCTTAAAGCTACTCCTTTCAGCTGTCTTGAAGCCACTTGCCTCTTCCTTTGATCATCAAGCTGCATGTCATTGAAAATCCTATCCAGTGTTCTCAACCATGCTTGAATTTCCATCACATTCTCAGTCCCTTCAAAACTCTAGCCTCCCAAATTTATATAAGCCTTTAATAGTTTTGAAAGTTCCTCATGTGGATTCTCAGGCCTATGCCCAATTCCATCCCTTAATACCCTCACAAACTCCTGCATATCAAGCATCTGTGGTACACTTGTTCCTGCATTGTGATGAGATCCCCTTCCTACCATGGTCTGATAACTAAGTTATGGGCAGATGGGATTAGTATATTGTGAGTATTTTCTATAATTAATATTTTCCTATCTAAATTATTTCATCCAAACCAAATAGACATAATATATTTCTATAGTACGCAACAATCAATACAACCATTTGCTCTCATACCAAATGAAATGACCCTCACCATTTTACTTTAATTTTCAAAGGATTTTTTTCTTTCAATATCCAGGATCCAAATTTTTACCAATATAAATATATCAGTGTATTCATAAGATATGCACATACATATGAGGGTGCATGTGTCTCTCTTATTTAAATCAGAGTTAGCATAAATATGAGCTTATTCTGTTTGGCTTGAATTTGAATCAATCTTCCCATAGTTAATTTCCATACTTTTTTTCTTTTGATATTTGTAATATATGAGTAGATCCTACTCATATTTATTCATAATAACTTTGGCCATATTAACTATGATTTACTAGTGATTTATTTTGACAAAACAATCTCAGAATATAAGTCCATTTTTAGTTTAGTTAAAAATACTTGATACTCGATTAAGGTCAGAAAACGTTATCTTTATTTTTCATTTTCAATTCATGGTTTTCTTTGAGTCTTTCCTGTTCTTGACTCAATCAATATGACCTACCATGTGTTGATCATTTGATCACTCGTTTTCTGGGTTTTCTATGATTAGAGTACTAGACTTGAAAATGTTATAAAAGTGTGCAATCACTGTGTTTTAGGGTGAACCAGGTCTTGAATGCAAAATGCTTCCTGGATGGGTAATATTAACCAGTTAAAATGCACAGTTGAAAAAAGTTTTTGAAAGAGAGTTTTGGTGAAACATTTGCTAAATAGACAAAGAATTTTTGAAATGCATTTTACTTCCAAATTACAGACCAACATGATCAACCAAGACTCCATTCTTTTGAAGCTGGTTAATCCTTGTGACTGTGTCAACCAGACACTCAACCAGGTCAATTTAAAATGCCATTCATTTGCAATGTATTTGAAGTCCTTTTAAGATACATACACTTCTCAAAGCAACTCACAAGTGGACTTGAATTCTTTTACAAAATATCCAGAAAGAGTAACTAAATACTCAAAGAATACTCCAAGTTAAAAACTAAATTTTACTTCAAAACTTACTGCTTTTAAATGAGTCAAGCCTGACCAGTACATAATATAAGTTTCGTATGAAATCTGCTCTTATATGAATATAATTCTTTTCCAGATTTTCATAGATAATACTTTGGACTCATTTTCTTGATCACTACTCGGATTATCCTTCAGTTTTCAATTCTTAACACATAACAAAACTCAACAGAACACAACTAGTTCAATCAAACATAACAAGTTCATACATATTAGGAAAATTTAAGAACACAACTCTCATGAATACATGTAGATAGGTCATTCTATGCTCTTATTAAAACTAGCAAGCATGCTCATTCATTCTTTCTCATTAGCCATACTTTTCTTCTTACTTAGGTTCTTCATTCCCTGAAAAAGCATTAGTGGCTGCCTCATTTTAAAATGAGACACCCCCATATGCCATGAGTAAATAAGGGTCAGATCTATGATCTGGTATGAGCAATATTAATATATTCACGACATTAGCAAATAAGTGATACATGAGTGCTGGCCTGTTGCTTCAGAAATTTCTTAAAATTAACTATATTACTATGTTTCATATGAATTGTTATGCAAGTATAATAACTTCATAAATCAACCATTAACACATACATAATTATGCAAACATTCACATTAATCAGTAGCACATAGATGCACTAGAACAACCATGGTTCCACTCCAACAAATCTACGAAATATTCATATTCCTATTTCATGATTTATGGGTTGCCTATATATATCAATTTATATATTCTGGCCTCATCTGCTATCAAGGAATCACTGGGACACATTGCAGTGAATTAATTCACATCATTGCACAAAGATCTCAGGGCTTAAACAAACCATGTGCCAACTTGCATACTTCAAATATGACAAGCATTCCAGCAGCCTTCTTGGCTCATCATTTCTAGTTCATTTACTAATGGTATCTTTTTAATCCTATCTTCAGATAGCTAAGTGAACATGTCACTGTATTCCTGAAAACACCGCATACATCTTGCAAGCATATTTTTCAAAGGCAAACAGATAAATATTTTCAAGAATATTGCTAACAGATATCTTGTCTTTAAATTAAATATAAGAATATCTACAACTGAGAATAGAGACATGGCATGTTAAGTTATTATGATTTGCAAGTAACTGTGATTGAACCAGATTCAAGATCTAGCTGAATCACAATTTTTGACTTGTCAGTTTTTGCTATTTGATTAGGACTCAGCACATAGAAATCTCTATTGCATCCCTAATACCTTTTTCTTAAGCCTCGGCACTTATACTATGTATAATGCAGCTTACATCATTTTCTCTATTGAAATTTTCATGCCATAATTCCATATTAGTTGTAAGTATTCTTCCATGATTTCAAGGTTTGATGCCTTAGCTTTTCAAAATATAATGAAACAGTAGCATGCACACCCATAATAATCTTCATATCAGATCAAACACCATTCAAAAACTCCTATAAGATATTTAATAAAACTCTTTTCAACAAAACCAAAAATATGCAAATAAAAATATAAAAGATTGGCTGCCTCATATCAGGACTTACTGCCATGAATATAGTGAGATTACTCACCTAAGTATTTCCTTCTAATTGATCCAGAAAATCCCCGAATGTTTTTCCCTTCCTTTAAAATATTTTCTTCCTTTCTTATTTTAAGTATCTCGGGTAAAATGATTTTTCTTGCTATAACTACTTATTTATATGCATATTTTCACTAGGGTTTTTATCAAGACAAAATTCCATTTTTGTCCTGGCTAACATCATGCATTTTGCATTTTGTATTTTCACATTTTCATCCTTAATACCCCGGCTGCATTTGTTAGTTATGGGCAGTACTTCCCTCTTTTTACTTTACAGAAAAATGGCTATTTTTGATTACCTCACACTTACTCAAGTCATGATAAAAATGTGATTTGGTCATATTTTATACTTTTGTTCATTTCTGAAAATCCTCTTCGCTATTTTTACCTATACATACATACTTACTTACATTGTATCTCATGCCATTTTGATGCTATTTTTCTTGCCTAGTTCCAACATATTTCTACTCATAGAAAATATACATGTGTATAGTTATATATGTATTTATTTAATTTTCCTTGCTTCACAGAAAAGTATATGTTCATATACCTATATTTCATATTTAATTTCAATATACACATATATATATACACATACTTAATTTCAATATGTATACACATTCAATTTTACAGAAAATATTCAATTTCAATATGTATAGAAAAATATATTTAATTTGGTTATTAATTCACGTTTCAAAATCACATTTGAAATGCTTTCTTTGTTTATTTTAAAGAATTTTGGATTCTTTCTTGTGCCATTTCCAATGTGCATGTGCACACATACTCTTGCACATCATTCAATCCAGAAATCCCACCATAATGTAACCTAAATATTTCAAATCTGAATTATTTCATTTAGATAATTTTTCACAAAATTTTGGGGTATTACACGGATGCAAACGGATGCAGATATGGCTGTATCTGCATCCGCAACCGAAAATTTATATCAGCATCTGAATCCGCATTTGATATCCACGGATATCTGAGAATTAACATCTGTATCTGCATCCATGGATATTTTTCGGATATCCAAAAATATCCACATCCGAAAATAAAAAGCGAATATTTTCGGATATTTGAAAATATCTGAAATATCCGCATCCAAAATTGAATAAGTTTTTTTATTATACTGATATTTTTGAACCAAAACAATCACTTTCTCAAATAACAATACACATGCTACAATACTAATCAGTTTTTCAAAGTCGAGCAATTCATTTCTAAGTATATTTTAACTTCATCATTAAATAATAAATCAATAATAATAATAATTTTTATTATAATTAATTTTGGACAGGATGGATGTTTTTCGGATATGGATATGTCCATATCCATATCCGCATCCGATTTTCTTTTTGAATATCGGATATCCGCATCCGCTTTTCGAATATCGGATAATATCCGTTTTTTTGGATACAGATTTTGGATTTTTCGAGTATCTATTGACAGGCCTAAGTGGGATAAGCATCACCTTGGTTATAAATAGGATAGCCTCCTTTCTTTACACGTTTCCGGTTGATCTCTTGCCCTAATTACCTGTTATATTGCAGACTAAAATCAAGAAGAAGAACATAAGGTTCAAGGAGTAAATAACCAGTAAACGACATGTACGACTACCAGCTTGATTGCATCGATGAAGGTATTAACTTCTAAATCTATATTCAAGTTATATATATGCATGCACCTATGTAAATCACTTGTTCCCTTCGTCAAATGTTTTCGGACATGACAAATTTTATATTTCGAATATTATTCGAACGATCGATTAATAAATAAAGGTTTTCAATTATATATATAATATTTATTTGTAATGTATTATTTCCATAATAAAAAATTGATTTGACATACACAAGTACACACGTATGTATGCACGTACGTACGTAAATGTGTGTGTATTAAGACAAAATTTTCATTTATTTATTTATTTATTTAATAAAGTGTTTTTGGCTTTAAAATTATAAATTTTTTTACTGTTTCGATTCTATAAATAAAAAACTATATCTATACATAAACACACACACATCATAAACTTCTTATACGAAAATTGTTAAAAAGAAAAACATTAACACTTTTATTTTCAATAGTAAAAAAACATTTTTTTTAATTTTATTTTATCTATGTTTTAAAAGTCAAACAAGTTTGAAATTTAAATTGTTTTGATTTTAAATTCTTTTTAAATAGGATCAAATTTAAAAGGAATATATAATTTTTATTACATACATGTTATGTCAAGCTATAAAAAAATTACTGTATTCATTTCATTTGAACTCTAAACAAAAAATAATTATATGCGTGTGTGTAATTATGAAAGGTCGATTACTTTAAAATTTTGAATTTTAAAAATCTAAATATTTATTTCAAATGAAAAATTAATTATATTATACTTAAATTTTAAATAATTTTTAAGATTAAACTTTTATATATTACAACTCATGCTCTAAATAAAGTTATATGTATGTGTGGGTGCGTATGTGTGCGTACGAGCATGTTTTACATATGTGCATTAATTATAATTAAAGTACATTGGCCAAAAAAGTTAATTTACCTTAGTGTAAGCATATGTTAAATTTATGATACATTTTATTTACCCTTTTTGACAATTATTCATCACATTGACATTCATTGATCATAAGACACAACAGTCAAATTTCCATTTATACCCTAGACTAGTTTATAATTTAATAGTCTATGATACTATATAAAAATTATTTTGAATTAAGAATTTAAATAATAAGGTCTGTTAGTCCTTGAGAGGATGGTTTTGATGACAACAACCTTAGGACTTGTTATAAAATACAAATACTAACATTATAGTTTAGATATATATGTATATGCAGGATATAACCATACAGGTACCAAGAATGAAGTCTGTACAGTATAGTGATTCAAGATTGAAGATATCAAGATTGAAGATTCATGAGTATCAAGATATGAAGAGTTCAAGATTTCAAGAATACAAGATAAGTATTGGGTCTAGAATTATGTTAAAACTTCTTGAAAGCACCTACATCTTTATTCGAAATTTATTCGTAGAATGGAATCCACTTCGAGCCTGTTAAAAAGATGGAACCCTAGTGGGATGGAACCCACGACAATACATCTCTCGTTTTAAAAAAAAATGCTTTCGAAACTTTCTTATCAAAAAGTCATCTCTCTTGGTTTTAAATATTTTAGCCTCAAAACTATCTTTATCATTATATTTTTTAATTTCAAAATTGTCCTTGATTTTGAACTATCTCTTGTTTTAAATATTTATATACTCAAATTTTAAATCACTTTATAAATTAAGATTCTATATATTAAAAATTACTTTTATATGTTTAAACTATATTCAAATATATTTACAAAGTTTGTAAATTGTTTTGACGAATTATAGAAACCAATTTTAATAAGAAAATCAAAATCATCAATTTTGCCTAGAGCATGTTGACATCCTTCAACCCCCATGTCGACATGGTGCCCGTTAAATTCAACTTTTCAAAAGAAGCGTCTATTCATCGTATCCTTTCTCGAATAGGTATGATTGTTGTTCTTCTATAAATACCAGTAGTTCTAAACGAATTTTTAATCAGATTTCACTTGTTTTCTCTTCTCTTCATCTTCCACATTTATTCTAAAGAATCCCAAACTATACTCTACCAAAATACCAAGTGAATCAAACTTGATTATCTCTTGTTTGTTTCTCTATCACTCTCTCCATAAGATCTTAGTGCTATTCAGAGTTATAGGATCTTTTGTAAATCAAACTGTTGAGTAAAAGGTGCGGTTGAGCCTTGAAATCAATTGGGTGTGATTGTAGCCCCAGAAATCAATTAGGTGATCTTGTAGCTTGGTTAAATCAAGAGAGTTGCCCTGAACTCGAATACAGGAGGGTGTACCTCGTACCCTTGAAATCGAGGGTGTAATCTGGGAGATTATTTTGAAAAGAAATCCGTACGATTGTATGGGATTGGATGTAGGGTAACTCCGAACCAGTATAAAATCCTGGTGTATTCTTTCCTTTACTGCTTTTATTTAGCATTTGCATCTATATCTGATTCTGTGATTATATCTGTGTCTGTGAATTGTATTTGTTGGTGATTAAATTACATAAGTTTCAAAAAGATTTAGAAAATCCACAAAACGCTATTCACCCCCTTCTAGTGTCATTCCAGCCTTAAGATCCATAATCCGAATTTCTCACATTTGGTTTCAGAGCATTGGTTTTCAAAGTTTTCATAATCTGAAATTTGAATTTTTTTTTAAAATGGCTATTTTTGGGGATTTTGTTAACATTAGTTTAAAATTGTTCAAATCATCATTGTCTCATAAGTCTGCATATAGTTATTATAGAAAATTAAGTTATCTACCGAGTTTGTGTTCTGTGCAGAAAGAAAAATATTATATGGCCTTTGAAGAATCAACACTCAATGCACAAATTGTGCAAATCAAGAAGAATAAGTGTATACTTGATAGTAGATGTTAAAAAACATGACTGGTAATTCAGATATGCTGAATGATATTATCTATAAAGATGGAATATTGGTTAATTTTGAGGACAACTCAAAAGGATATGCGATTGCCATCGGCAATGTCGGTAACTCCAAAACTCCTACTATTTCTAATGTTTTATTAGTTAATAATCTGAAATACAATCTGCTTAGCATTAGTTAACTTTGCGATAAAGGATACAAAATTAAATTTGAAAAAGAAAAATGTTACACCAAAGTTATAATTCAAATATTATATTTGAAGGAATTAGGAAGAAAAACATTTATATTCATAGTATGAAAATCTCAAATGATAATTTATGTCTTTTGGAAAATACAAATGACCCTTGGATTTTGCATAAAAGATTTGGGCATTTGAATTTTAAACTCTTATCTATACTTTCTAAACTTGATCTAGTAAGAGGTCTCCCTAAAATGAATTTTAAAATAGATAGTATATGTGATGCTTGTCAATTAGGAAAACTTAGGAAGAGTTCTTTTAAATTAAAATATATGATTTCAACTTCAAAACCTCATGACTTACTTCATCTAGATTTGTTTGGTCCATCTCAAATTCAATCAATAAATCACAATAAATATGTCTTTGTAACTGTAGATGATTATTCTAGGTTTACATGAACAATTTTTATGAAACATAAAAGTGATACTTTTGATTCATTTAATTTTTTTACGAAAAGACTTCAAAACCAACTTTCTTTAAAATTATAACTGTTCATAGTGATCACGCTGGGGGATTTGAAAATGAAAATTTTGAGAGATTCCGCAATAAAAAGAGAATAACTCATAATTTCTCTTTTCCAAGAACTCCACAACAATATGGAGTGGTAGAACGTAAAAATAGGACAATTCAAGAGTGTGCTAGAACAATGCTTTCAGATAATAATTTACCAAAATATTTTTGGGCTGAAGCAGTCGCTACAGCTTGCTACATTCTGAATAGAAAATTAATTGGACCGTTAACTGATAAAATACCTTATGAACTTCTTTACAAAAAGAAACCAAAGGTATCTTATTTTAGAACCTTTGGAAGTAAATGTGTTATTCTAAATACAAAAGACAATTTGGATAAATTTAATCCTAAATCCGACAGAAGAATCTTTATCGGATATTCTAATAGAAGTAAAGCATACAGAGTTTTCAATTTAAGAGCTAATACCATTGAAGAAACAATGCATGTTTCGTTTGATGAAAATTACAAAGACATTGAATAAATTAATGATGTAGATGAGTTTGCTACCCTAAATAATGAATCAATTGAAACAAATAATGAATTTATTCATCCAAATAAAAAGGTTAAGCTTTTAAAAGATCATCTTATAGAAAATATACTAGGAGATACTGAATCTGTTGTTACAACTAGAAATCAACTATATAACATGAGTAATGTAGCTTTTATATCGTCCATTGAACCTAAAAATCCAAAGGAAGCATCGTCTGATGATTCATGGATTCTGCCTATGCAAGAAGAACTGAATCAATTCACCCGAAATGTTGTTTGGGAACTTGTTCTTAGACCCGAGGATAAAACTATAATAGGAACTAAATGGGTTTATAAAAATAAAATGAATGAACTAGGTGAGGTCATTAGAAATAAAGCTCGATTAGTCGCATAAGGTTATTGTCAAGAAGAAGGAATAGATTTTGATGAAACCTTTGCACCCGTAGCAAGATTAGAAACCATTAGAATTCTACTTGCTTTCGCAAATTTTAATAATTTCAAATTATTTCAAATGGATGTTAAAAGTGTTTTTCTAAATGGATTTGTTAAAGAGGAAGTTTATGTTGAACAACCTCCACTCTTTGAAGAAGAAAATTTTCCAAACCATGTTTTCAAATTTAAGAAAGCTCTATATGGTCTGAAACAAGCACTTAGAGTATGGTATGACAGATTAAGATCTTTTTTATTACAATCAAATTTTGAAATTGGTAAAGTAGATAATACTCTTTTCATTAAAAGAAATAAAAATGATATCCAACTAGTACAAGTTTATGTAGATGATATTATTTTTGGTTCAACTAATCATGAAATGAATAAAGAATTTTCTGAAATAATGACAAACGAGTTTGAGATAATTCATATAGGTGAACTTACTTTCTTCTTAGGTTTACAAATAAAACAATTAGATAATGGTATTTTTATTAGTCAAGAAAAATATGCTAGGGATCTAGTTAGTAATTTGGTATGACTACTGCAAGTGGAAAACCCACTCACATGGAAACCAATGAAGATTTAAATAAAGAAGATATTTCAAAAGATGTAAATCAAAAACTATATAGGGGAATAATTGGATCACTACTCTATATCACTACGAGTAGACCTAATATCATGCATAGTGTTTGTCTCCGTGCAAGATACCAATCTCAACCCAAAGAGACTCACTTAAACGCTATGAAACGTATCATAAGATATGTTAAACAAACTTTTGACAATGGTTTATTTTACCCAAAAAATTATTCATTTGATTTAATCTCTTATTGTGATGCTGACTATGCTAGTTGCAAATCTGACCGAAAAAGTACAAGTGGAACTTGTCACTTTTTGGGGCATTCTCTGGTTTCATGGTTTAGTAAAAAGCAAAATACTGTTTCTTTATCAACAACTGAAGTAGAATAAATCTCTACTTCTTTGTCTTTCTCAAAAGTCATTTATATGCAACAAACCCTAAAAGATTTTGGATTAACAATTTCAAAATCACCAATTTATTGTGATAGTACTAGTGCAATAAATTTATCTAAAAATCCTACTCATCATGCTAGGACTAAACATATTGATATCAGACATCACTATCTCAGAGATAATATAAGTAAAGAGATTATTTCTCTTGAATTTATCAACTCCGAGAATCAAATTGCTGATATTTTAACCAAACCCTTAAATGAACCTATATTTAATAAGTTAAGAAGAGAACTAGACATTTGTTCAATAACTGAGATTTAAAATATAGATATAGTAACGTATATTTTTAATAAACAGAGATATACAAGAAAATCAAATTTTCCATAGGGATATCAACATACACCTACCACTCATGTCGACATACAACGACAAAATTTGAAAATTTGATTTTCCCTCTAAAACTAGTTTGGTAGTTATATAAACCTATGTATTTCAATTTTTTCAGTCTTCTCACTTCTCTTTCTCTGTAATAAACTTCTGAAAATTAAAATTAATTACCTCCTCCACTAAATTAAACCAAAATGAGACCTTTTCTTCCCTTCTCCTCATTCTAGTCCATTCCAACACACTACGCTTGCACGTGTGATAAAGATTGAAGAATATATGAAGGATACCATACAAATGTTGACCGAACTTCAAGTTGTGCAAATAAGGATGGCAAAAGAACAAGAAAAGCAAGGCGAAATTCTTTGAATTTGCAAAAATTCCTAATAGATAATCATGAAAATCCTATTGTGATTGAAGAAGATTCTCCTAACATTTAAGTGCATAACCCCTTAGAGCACAACGAAGAGGAAGAAGAAGAAGAGGAAGAAGAAGAGGAGGAAGAAGCACCTATGGAAGAAAATGGCAACATGGTCTACGTAGCCAAAGTTTTTTTTGAAAAAGATGGGAATCTGGTCGAACAACGTGGAAACTTTTGTTTTCATTATCCAAATTGTTCGATTCACAAATCTCCACTTGTCAAAAACTCCCGTTAGTAGTTTTATTCTATAATTTATGTACTTAAATATATTTGTATGTTCCATATATACATGTAAATATATCATCATATATAATAAAATATTTGTTTCACTTATTATACTTTCTTATTAGTATTTAGTTTGGACTGTATTAGATTAAGGGGGAGTTATATTAGTTTAGGATTAATTTTTTGTTGATGACAAAGGGGGAGAAATATAAAATAGAGTAGTCAGATCTAGATTAAGGGGGAGTTATTATAAATGAGAAGTATATTTTATAAACATAAGTTGTCATCATCAAAAAGGGGGAGATTGCTAGTCCTTGAGAGGATGGTTTTGATGACAACAACTTTAGGACTTGTTATAAAATATAAATACTAACATTATAGTTTAGAGATATATGTATATGTAGGATATAACCAGGGCCGGCCCCAAGGCAAGGCGAGCAAGACAGCCGCCTAGGGCAACCGACCCGACAGGGGCAACAACGTGGTGGTGATGATGTGTTTAGTCGTTTATTTAGATAAAAATGAGTTATATAATAAGAAAAACAATTGATAATGTAGTGAAGTGGTTAGGTTATTGCCATTTAAATCAAGCAACCAAAGTTCGAGTATGGGAAGCTACAAATTTTTGGGGCAATTTTTTAAAGTTCGGACTAGGGCAACGTGACCGGTTGGGCCGCCACTGGATATAACCATACAGGTACCAAGAATGAAGACTGTCAGTATGGAGATTCAAGACTGAAGATATCAACATTGAAGACTCATGAGTATCAAGATATCAAGATATCAAGAGTTTAAGATTTCAAGAATACAAGATAAGTATGGAGTCTAGAATTATGTTAAAACTTCTTGAAAGCACTTACATCTTTATTCGAAATTTATTCCTGGAATGGAATCCACTTCGAGCCTATTAAAGGGATGGAACCCACGACAATATCTAGTGGAACATATAGTGGTCCTATTTTGATATCCACTAATTTCATAAAAATGCTTTTCAAAAATATATCTCTTGTTTTTTTTGAAAAAAATTCAAAACTTTCTTTTCAAAAAGACAACTCTCTTGGTTTTAAATCTTTTTGCCTCAAAACTATCTTAATCATTTTTATATTTTTTCATTTCAAAATTGTCCTTGATTTTAAACTATCTCTTGTTTTAAATATTTAGCTTTTAAATATTTATATACTCAGATTTTAAATCACTTTATAAATTAATATTATATATATATTAAAAATTACTTTTATATGTTTAAACTATATTCAAATATATTTACAAAGTTTAGAAATTGTTTTGACAAATTATAGAAACCAATTTTAATAAGAAAATCAAAATCATCAATTTTGCCTAGAGCATGTCGACATCCTTCAACCCCCCATGTCGATATGGTGCTCGTTAAATTCAAAATTCAAATTTTCAAAAGAAGTGTCTGTTCGTCATATCCTTTTGCGAATACATATGGCTGTTGATCTTCTATAAATAGTAGTAGTTATAAATGAATTTTTAATCAGATTTCACTTGTTTTCTCTCCTCTTCATCTTCCGCATTTATTCTAAAGAATCCCAACTATACTCTGCCGAAATACCAAGTGAATCAAACTTGATTATCTCTTGTTTGTTTCTCTGCCACTCTCCCCATAGGATCTCAATGCTATTCAGAGTTATAGGATCTTTTGTAAATCAAACTGTTGAGTAAAATGTGTGGTTGAGCCTTTAAACCAATTGGGTGTGACTGTAGCCTCGGAAATCCATTAGGTGATCTTGTAGCCTGGTTAAATCAAGAGAGTTGCCCTGAACTCGAATATAGGAGGGTGTACCTCGTAGCCTTGAAACCGGGGGCGTAATCTAGGAGATTATTTTGAAAAGAAATCCGTACGGTTGTACGGGATTGGATATAAGGTAAGTCCGAACCAGTATAAAATCCTGGTGTGTTCTTTCCTTTACTGCTTTTATTTAGTATTTGCATCTATGTCTGATTCTATGATTATATTTGTGTCTGTGAATTGCATTTGTTGGTGATTAAATTACATAAGTTTCAAAAAGTTTTAGAAAATCCACAAAACACTATTCATCCCCCCTCTAGTGTTATTCCAGCCTTAAGACGTAATCCGCATTTCTCACAAGTTCTCCATCATTTACAATATGAATAGAGCACCTTACGTACCATGGTTGTTGAACAACGTCCAATTATAAAATATATAAGGTGATGTTTATATTATTTCTAGATGTAATACCCATTAAACTAATAATTAGTTAATTAAAGAATTAACTAAAAAGTAAAGATTTAAGGGGTTATATTATGAGATTAACCAATATAATGTGATACTTAATTGGATGTACATTTATTTATCGGTATTATAATTTAGCAAAGCTTAATTAAGAATTAAACGGGAGAGGGGTAATGGGTCGACGTCCACAATTCATAGGAATAAGGCTTCCTCTATTCATTTTTTCTCTTTTCAAATTAAAAAGGATTTTTTTTCCGATTATGGTCACTTTTGCAAATTTATCATGCAAATATGCCAGTTACAAAACCAATTAAAAATATATATCACCTTTGGCAAGCTAAGTTCCACACTGGCCAAAGTGTAAAGATGGCATTTAGAATACCGCTTGTATTTTTTATATATTAAAACATAATCATTTTGAGATATCGCATGTTGGTTTTATTTGAAAAGGCGCCAATTATGTTTTAATATAATTTGTTTGGTACGAGGTAGTGGGCACTATTTGAAATGTCGCCTATTGGCATTTTTGAAATAACGCCTAAATTTCGGATCTTGTAACAACATCAGCTCTCCCCTCTCTCTCCTTGTTCTAATTTGACCAAAATTCTATCACAAAAATCCAATACCCTCCCTCTTATCTTCTAAAGAAATCTCTTACCGTTTGCATCAAAAAAAAAAATCAAAACTTGTGTTTGAATAGATTTAGTTCAAGAATAAATATATCTCCTTGTTTTGGATCAATTAAGGTTTTATTTTGTGAACACAAAAAAAATTGTTAGATTTTTTTTTTTTGTAATTGTAAATGAAAATTGTGCAGTGTTGTATTCGTTGTTATCGTAGAATGACTCCTAATTTTGTTCTAAATATTTGCTGTTTTGATTGTGAATTGGTTATTGATGATCAAATGTGTGGAAAGTATGTTGGTAGTCCTTATAAACAGGCAAAAATTCGTAAAGGCACCAACTTAGAAAAATTGAAAGAAACGATTTACATAGCAATGAAGATAAACTGAAGGAGTTGATATTGATCTAGTTGGCTATTGGCCTACCGATTCGAACCTAAAGAATAAAACTTATTGATGATGGTGACATTGAATTAATGTTTTTTTACCGTATCTAAATCCACAGAATTGTTTGTTAGGAAAACTAGAAGGTTGGCAGTAGAACAACATGTACTTTCATCTATAATTAACTATGGTATTGTAGATTATTTTAAAATATCGGAGATCATAGACATTGCTCAAGGAATTATGACCCCTAATTGCAGTAGTCCGCCTATGATATAGCAAACCATGAGAAGAGACAAATTTTCTTTGGATATCCTCATTTCATTAATTATCAGCAACGTGTATAATTTAACTATCAATATCCGACTTAGGATAGTTTTGCATGTATGAGTCAAAGGTAACACATATTTGCTAGTCTTCTTATATCATTTTATATTCATTGTACTAGAATTGATACAATATTTAATTTTAATTCGTAGCTTTATTCCACAGCAGCATGCAACGCAAAATAGTGTTGGACCATCGAACAGTTGTGGGTCTTATCAAATGAAGCCCACGCACTTCTAATGATACTGTATGAATTAAAATTACATTTTCTTGTAATGCTAATAAATTATGTTGCATTATGTAACTGTATTAAAAATTTCATATATTCATATTGCAGTTTTTTGGCACACGATATTGCTACACAGTCGAACATTCAATAATAACTGACTTAGGGGTTCCAAATATATATGATGATGATATGAATATAGATGCTGATGTAGATGTACACGATGATCCTGCTCTTGATAGCATGACTGTTGCAACTAGTCCGAAGAATGATAGGACATGGATCAATAAGATGCAAGTCAACAATGAACCACTAAACTATGATTTTGGAGTTTAACACAATGCTCGTGGAAATAGTGATGAACCATACATGGAGTTACCTTTGGATGATGATCTATGCAATGCACAAATGGTGGCTAGATTTGCCATTGCAAATTTGCAATTCAACGATGAATTATTCTCATCCTCTAATGTTTAAAATATGTTCAAAGTTGGCATGGTATTTGAGTGCAAAGCAAAATTTCCGCAACAATTAAGTGAATGGACTATTCTATATGCAGTTTGTTTTAAGCCAATTAAGTCAAACAAAAGAATACACTGCCATCTGCAATGTCGATTCAAATTGTCCATGAAGAATACATGCTGTAGTTTCTAAAAGAATTCAATCAGGATGGTGGGTTATTAAAATATTATAGTTGCGTTAACCCAACAGTTAACTATAATCACAAGCAAAACACATCTACTTTTTTTGGTTTCAAAGATCATTCCATTTGTGAAAGCGGATTTGAATATACAGCTGGAAGGTACATGTGTTAATAGAATAATAATTATTTATTAAAATTGGTTATATGAAAGCGTGGATGGAATAGTAAGGCAGTTGAACTGATTTATGGTGATTGGGCAAAATCCTATACCAATCCACGACAATATTTTACCGAAATTGCAAGAACGAATGTAGGTAGCGTTGGACATGTAACAACCGATGAGTGTAGAGTTTTTTATTTATCTTTTAGGCTTTCTATTAAAAGTTTTGTACATTGTGGGCCTTTGCTTTGTATTGATGACACAAATTTGTATGGAAGATACAAAACTATCTTATTTGTTGCAACTACGGTAGATGCGAATGACTAGCTTTACGTTTCGGCCTATGCAATTGTTGAGTAGGGACCATGTGATGGTTGGGGTTGATTTTTTGCTTGCATGCGAAGGTTTATTCATAATGTTAACGATCGACGTATTATTTTCATTTTTGATAGAATGAAAGGAATACCGATGGCATTGGAAAGCAACTGGGAATCACCTCATAAGCATTTATTTTGTGCTAGCCATTTAAAAGAAACTTTTCAAGCCACATGCTTTAGAGACAAATGATTGACGGGCTTATTTTATGCTACAACATATACTTCGAAAGAAGTATATACACATATAATAGGGAAATTAAAACAACTAATATTAGAGTACACAACTGGATAGCGAGAAGTTTGGGTGGGAAATAGGAAAACTAGAGATTGTGTAAGAATAACGACGATCGATTTCATGTTGTGACTATTAATGCATCAGAAAGTTTTAACAATGTGCTTAGAGATGCACGATTGTTACCTATTAAAGTTTTGGTTTCCCGTACCTTCTTTCGATCAGTGGATTATTTTTATCAAAGAAGAGAGGCTGCTAAAACTTCGACAACTCATTTAACTCCAAAATGGGAAGCAAAGATAGCTAAGTGAGTAAGTGAAGAAAGACGTTCATGGCTTGTTCGGTTCATTCAAGGCGAATGGAAAGTAATTCACTACTTTGGTGATGAATTTAAAGTAATAATTGATGGTAATACTTGTTCTTGTATGTGCAACATTCCATTACTACAATAGCTGCCTTATGTGCATGATATAGCTGCTTGTTCGCCGGTTGTAAATGTTGCAAATAGAGCTCATCATGACTTTGTATCACCTTATTCTCAGTTTAGAACTACTTGGCAGTGTACGCATCAAAATTTCATCCTGTTCATGATAAATGTTATTGGAGAACACACGAAGGTCAGTTGGTTCTACCACCAACAACACATAGATCACCAAGATGGCCTTGATCTACAAGAATTAAAGGCGCCACGTGTAAGATGCATGCTCTAAAGGGTAATATATGCAGCAGATATGGAGTGCACGACCACAATAAGAATTATTATACTTTTACACCTTATGCTTTATATTAGTTCAAGTTGCTTAAGTTGATGTCAATGACTTTGTTTCAGTTGGTGGTAAATGTATTTGTTTAAATACTTGTTTTTCTATTTGATATAGAGTGCACGTTTATAGTTCTACTAGTTTTCTAGTTGTTTTTCATTTTTTGCTGGTCAATGTAAATGTGTTTCGTGGTATTAAACCTTCTGCTGCGGTTGTTCCATGTTTTTGTTTGAACTTAACTTTTACAGGGTGCCATTTGAAAGGTCATCGATTTGAGGTATTTCAAACTACGCCAACCGTCGCTATTTGAAATAGTACCTTTTGGCGACATTTCAAATACCATCCTAGTAAAAATAGGTTTCCAACAGAAACTTGGAATAACCAAAGCACAACCCATTTACATACCCCAATATCAACATATTCCATTTTCATCGATCTAATCCATACAGAATTATGTGAAATATAAGAAAGTACCATAATTCTTTAAATTCAAATCCATTAAATTAATTAGACCAAAATACTAACATAAAATTCAACATCCATTAAATTAATTAGTTCATAAAATACACCCTAACAATTCCATACAAACTACCGCTTAATCTCTTATATTACAAATTTCACACGAAGTTTTTCTTTTTGGCCTCCTCTGTTATAATGGAACATCATTTGGCACATCTTCCTCGTTGTTATCTCATTCTTCTTCTTCCATCAGTGGCATTATCTACGGAGGTTGCGAAGGAAAGGGCTTATATTCCTTCTACGAGATGAACTATCTTTTCAAACTCAACGTTGTGATATTAGACAAAGGTTGGAGGAGGCATGTAGTCCACTGGCGGTGCTTTTATGAGCATAAAAGGAGGTGGAACAAGAACGAGGGGGCATTGTGGGTCCTCATAGCTTGTTCTTCCTAAAAATTGGTTATAAAAATCCTCTTCGCACTAAAACATTTACCTTTTGAATATACCAGTACTTTTTCAGAATGCTCCAAACCAACTTCAATGCATGGTATATGTTATCTGCCTGTAAAAAAGCAATTAGTACATATATCGGTTTATTCTGCTTAGTTAATCAACATGTGTACATACCACATTCCTCTCATAAGGGGCTCTAGGCGTGTATAGTTCTGTCATAACAGGAACTTCTTTGTCACGTAGAACGTAGCAACGCGTGATATTTCAGTACCATGTATTATATTCTTTGACAGTTAAAGTCACGTCCGTCTCTTCTTACGTGTGCATATTGCGACGATTCCAGCTCTCATTCGCCATAGCATAGTCTCCAACTTCCACTTCGATCTTGTAGAAATGAGCATTATCTAGCAAACGCTATCGCAAACAAAATAGATGCATCACCCTATCAGGAAGAGGATATGCTATATCACTTATACATATGAGTGGAACCCGTGCTGTCCATAAATGACTGGAAACGTTGCATAAGTTAGGTAGCACTCCAAGCACTTGTGGTGTTTATGCTTTCCATGTTACCAAACCATAATCCAGTACATCCAGCATAATCCAGTACATCCAAGCACCTATGGCGTGTACGGTGCATAAGAGGGATGATATCAAAACTGATATTTAATATAGTGCACAAGTTTGGTTGTTTTTGATGTAAATGGTAAGAGATTTCTATAAAATATAAGAGGGAAGTATTAGGCAATTGTGATAGATGTTTGGTAAAATTAGAGTGAGGGGAGAGAGGAGGGATGTTGGTTTTACAGGATCAGGAATTTGGTTCCTATTTCGAAAATTGCCAATAGACAGCATGTCAAAAAGAGCCTACTTGCCTGTACCAAACAACACATATTAAAACATAACTGGCACTTTTTCAAATAATGACAACAAGTTATACCTCAAATGGTGCCAATTATGTTTTAAGGATTTTATTTCAAAGTGGGCTAATTTTCAAAATTATTTCATGTTCAGAGATAGTTTGAAAACTTATTACCAAATATGGCTGGTATTAACCCAGTCAGCATCCACGTCAGTAGTGTCGTAACTGCTAACGTGTTTGTGCAACTATGAGTTGTGCATTTGGTGAATTAATTTCTACACAGCTCATAGTTGCACAAATTGAAAATATTAGCCAAATGGAAAAGCACAAATATGAGAAGCGCTTTTCCATTTTGTTTCCAAATCGAAATGATGCAACTTTGAATTGCGCTTAATAATTAGTGTCATATGTGTAACTTAGTTGCGCGTATGTAGTAAATTGTTTAGCACAACCCAAAGTTGCGCACATATATTCTAGTGTATATAAAAACAACACCACTCACACTTTCCACCATACACTCACATTACGATTCATTCATCCTTCCAAATTTCCCGATTCCAAATCCAAAACCCCTCAATCACCAAATTATAATTTATTTATCAAATCCACTCAAATCATCATATTTCTGCACCATTAATCGGTTAGAACGAAGCTACAACAATCGTTGCAAGGTAATTGAGTAAACCCTATTTTCGAATGTATTGTCATTTTGAAATTTTTATGCTTTTGTGTTGATTTATAGTTCTGCACCTTTCATATTAAACTACCTGAACCGATATGGATAATTAGGAGATCTCAGATGTAGTATTTTTGAAATATTATGAACAATTGGAAGCTGAATCCGAATTTTTTCATAAAACACAGTTTGAAACAGTTCCTGAACTTAATTTGAGATAGTTCCTTAAAATATTGGTGGTGTTGTTGAATCTGGTTTGAAGAATCTGGTTTGCCTAGATGAATCGAATCAAAGAACGAGGAAACAAATTAGCCATGAAGGTCGAGTGAGACAATCAACACATCTAATTTGTCAGTGTGGAGATATTTGTGAGGTAGTTATATGTAAGAATCAGACATATGTCGGACATTGATTTTACGGATGTGCTGCTTACCTAGATCATATAACCAACCAGAATGGTATTCAGTGCTGTAAATTCTTCAAATGGTTAGTTCGTCCATTGAACCCTAAGGGAGTTGTATGTGCACAAGAGATGTAAGCCGAAGTAAGGCGATTGAAAAAGGAAAATAGTATGCTACGACATCAGGTAAACTATTTGCAGTCCTTAAATCTAATTTGAAAAAAAGTTTAGTAAAATAGTTGGTGCAATTATTAAGTAATGATCGTGTATTAGACTTATTTAATGGAGTTATGTATGCATTAGTTTTAATGGTTGTTGTATTACTAGGTTGGTTATGTAATATTTGATGTATTACTTTTTGGCTACAATGTTGTTTAATGTTTGATGTGTTACTTTGTTGTTGTTCTATGATGCGTACAGTGGATATTACATCTAAAAACTGCGCACAAAGTAAACAAAAGTCACAGAATATAGCAATTAACATCAATGTTTGATAAAAGATAATTTTTTATACCAAAGTTGCATATAGAATAAAAATAGAAGTTATATAGTATATGAATGACATAAGTAGTAAAAGCAATCAAATTGGTTATTGCTTCCCGCACGTTCTTCTCTTATGACTCAAGTTACCACATTGTCCACGTCTGTCCTGTATTATGTCCCTCATTTCGTCCATGACCCTTTAATTCTTGTGGATCTCGATATTGCTGTATTCCTATGTGTAGGTGATGGTCGTATAGTTGGGCCTTCATGTACATCCCAATATCTACTATCGGACATAGGATGAATAACCATAGAATAACATCGTCTATAACTGTATGTTGTAAACCATGACGAAATAAGATAATGGTAAGCTCCGTTTGCTCCTCCTATGCATCGTGCATATGCAACCAAAACATGAGAATATGGAAAATGGACAAGAATAGGAATATTGCATGAACAACTGTAGTTGTCACTGGCAATATTTACTACGTAGTTATATGCGTTTTAGTCCGTTACTTGCCACTCCGTCAAGCTGAACCTGTTAATGCTCATACTTCGTGCTTCTGCTGCATATTTCTCAATTATTTTTTCATATGTTGGCGTGAGCAAGGCTGTGCCCTCTAGTCCATCGGTACGTCTTCTATAGAAGTAAATATTAAGATGGTGAAAGGTACATAGTACTAACGCCTTTACCAATAATGATCTTGCACCTTTTAGAATTCCATTGAAACTCTCTGAAACATTGGTAGTCATCATAAAAATTGTTTACCGTTTTCCTTGTAAAGAGCCCACTGTTCATACTTGTATTTGAGACTTCTGTCAGTCCATTTGTTAGCAGCCGGACTTACATTTTTTAGTTGCTCTCTTAGTTCTTTGTATATTACTTTTCTCTTACTTCAACACAAGTATGGAATATGTTTTGCAAAATTTTGCTATTAAAACCTGCCATGTTGAAGTTTACTTTCAAATGACGAAGACAGAAGCGATGATGATGCGATCTTCTCCATTTCTCTTGCATGACGGTTGGAATTCCTTTCATTCTATCAAAAATGAATATAATGCATCTTGCATTTAAAGATGGAATTAAGTGTCCTATGCATGAAAAAACCACCCCCAAGTCTTCGCTGATTCGGTTCATACAATAGCAAATAAGGGTGAACAATATTCGGTTCGAACTGAATTAACCGACCAAACCGATTCATTTCGATCGGTTTGGGTTCGGCACGAAATTGTATCGGTTTAAATTCAGTTTCTAAAATAATCTTATTTTGGTTATTGGTTTAATCGAAATTTTTTATATTATCCAAATTCATGGATTGTAATACTCTTAATAATTTGTTTAGTTATAAAAACCAAACTTTATCTATTGAAAATATGTTAAGTTTTCTTATAAAATAAAAAAGTACTCGAAATGGTTTTGCTAAACATAAGTTTATGTTTTTCTTTAAGTAAGTCGATCATTTGAATAATAACCTATGGTAATTTATCTAACTTACCTTTTTAGTTCGGTTTAATCGGTTACCGACCGAACCAATCGAAATTAATTTGGTTCCGTCCGATTCGGTTCTGATTTTTTTCAGTTTCAGTTTGGTTTGAAATTTTTTAGCTCAAAACAACCGAACCGACCAAACACTCTCCCCTAATAACAAATGCCAAAGGAAAAAAGAGCTGTTTGCATCACTCCTATAGCCACTAGAAATGTACCTTGATATTTACCATAAAGATGTGTTCCATCAATAGAAAAACAGGACGATAATGCTTGAAACTTCTATGCTCGGTCCAAATGCCTAGAAAGCCCCACAAATTGAATGTCGTTTATATGAACATGATAAACCGTGCCTCGATTGTATCTCTGTATTGCACGAAGAAATTATGACAAGTCATTGCATGAAGATTCCTAATCGTCAAATATTTTGGACATGGCTTTGCTTTGTCATTTTCCGAGCTCTCGTGTAGCTTATTTGAATTTTGTACGTATCTATCATAAGCTCTTGGACAGATTTTACAGTGCAATTTGGGTTCGATCGAATATGTGGAAGGACTTAGTTGCGGATGAATTTGGCTATTGCTTGTTCGAGTTGATTATTGGATTTGAACATGTGTGATCACTATCATATTTTTTTATCACCCACCATCCAGCATGATCTCTTTTAGAAACTATATCATGAAGTCGCCATGGACAATAAACATTAATATCACATATAGCAGTGAGCTCTCTAGCATGAGACTTTATGTTTTTAATTGAAACTGAACATTTTATTGACTATTCACTTATATATTCAATTAAAAATTCCTTTGATTTAAATATCATACCGACTCGAGGGCGTTTCTCCACACATTCAAGTCCACAAATTTCATTGGTAAATTGAACTTCTTACATAATAGATCTTTCCATGATTGTGTCATTGCATTGATCATCCTCTAACGGTTCTTCCATCTCGTTATTCTCCTTAATGCCATCAACTTCTCTTGAATATCATCTAACGGAGCATCATTATTAACATTCATAACATCTATTCATGTCTCATCTTCGTCAAGTAAAGCGGTGATTTCCATGTTATCCAAATGTGATACATCATTGACAGCATTTCCACCTTCCATACCTTCAGTATCAACATCTTCATCTTTAATTTATTACAAGTATTCGTTTGAATTCGGAGTTAGAATTGACTGTGGAGGATACAACATGAAACTATACCTAGATTATTGCGATGGATATGACATGAAACCTTTGTCGTATGTCTATGTATACAACCTGTAAACAGACATATGAGTGTTAATTATACAAGTATACAGACCATGAATGAAACATACATGCATCACATGAAACTATATCTAGGTGTTTGTGCGTAAACATTCGGTGGTTTGTAGTAGTATGGGTAATACATTTGACTTTGCTTGGCAGTATTACTCGGTACTGGTTGGCTTGCATAATAAAAGATATGAGCTTGCGGTTCAGTTGTTTATACCACCCCTCCTTCTTAACGTAAAACTCGATTACTTTCATCCATGCAAAACATAGAATCGATGTCGCCAATGTTTACCTCAATAGCAATCAGATCATCATCTGTTACCCATTTACTTACTAGCGAGATGTCGAATTCGATTGACTTAATCTTTGTAGCTTTGTAAATTGTTGTTTTCAACTCAAGAAAATTATAACCCTTCCTCACTTTAGATCATTTATGCTTTCCGCCAACATAGGTTGGCCTGCTATTCTCGTCAATTATTAAATCACCGTCATAATGATAAATAATCAGCACAATAGTCATAGATCTAGCAAATTTCAAGAAACTAACCTTCAATAATATATCTAACAAAATAAGCAGATAAGGGTTTCAAAACTTTACCTCAACTATAGAAGAAAGTGAAATCTTGTGTTGATCTTTGTCGATTTAAACGAATTTAAGTGGATTTGTTATATTTTTAATTAAGTTGTAGTAAGAGCAATGGATTTTAGGTTTCTGAAATATGTTGGGTTTGAGGAGTTCTGTTGGAGTGGAGAGGAGTAAAGGGTGTTATAAGCTGCTATTCAGCCAGTAGGAGCGGCCTATGAACACAGACTGCATCTGATATATGCTGATGAAGGCCAAATTGCCTCATCACCCTATCCGGATAGTGTGTGGTCACACTTTACAAGCAAATGATTGGGATTCTTGAATACAAAGTCTGTTCTCCATCCAAAAAAATTAGCGGTAAATCCTGTAAAATCTTAGCCATGTATGGCCTCCAACCAATATTATGCTGCTCCATAATATCGAGCTAATTGCGATAGAATGAGGGTTGACGGGCTGGATTATCTCTCCAACGTTTATGTCTCGTCTATCTATAATCAATGAACAAAATAATGTGTGAACATTGTATTAAAACATCGAGTTTTCAATAGAGATTACTAGCGGTTTTTTCCTGGCTCCGTAAGGTAATCCAGCGGCGACATTTGCATGAACATTTGGACGAATAATAGAAATACGCATTCATGACCAAACCTGCACGTTACCGGTGTTATAGAAGGTCTTTCAAAATATCAGTACAATTATAAATGAAAAATTATATACCTGCATAAGGGTTAGACAACTAGCTAACATGTTCAGCTTCCTTAGTGCCACATTATCCAACTCCTTATACAAAGCGTATAAAACTGGGCTACCCTATGAATAATCAGAAATAGTGGCAAAGTCCCGTGGTATGTATAATCATTTGACACTTACTCGACCCTTCGAATGGGAAAAGCGGGATGCTATAAGAAGCAATATGATAGCCCATGTAAACTAATCTAGCTCCTCAACAGATGAATTGACAGTAACCTCTCGGCCAATTATAAGGTCATTTATCAATTTGACCTTCAACACTTTTCTATTAACCACCGCTTTGGGCGGTGGAATCTCACCAAGAAAAAGGTGACAAAAATCATCGACGTCCGGATTACCACCATAATTCAGAATGACGCCTTCTATAGGAAGATCGAACAAAATAAAAACATCTTGTAAAATAATTGTCATTTCTCCAACAAAAAATGAAAAGTGCAAGTCTCGAGTCTCCATCTATCGCATAATGCTGTTAATAAAGACCTATCAAATCTGATATACTTTATTTGCATGAAATACCAAAAGCCTACTTGATGAAATAATTGTTGAACTCAATGGTCATCAACCATCTCCATTAGATCTTCGAAACTCTAAGAATGATCCAGACTGTCGACGGATTTTACACTCTACAAAACAAAGAATTATAACGTATAGTTAAGTCAAAATGCTAAAAGTCTTAAACTGTTTACTATGGTTACAAAAAACAAATTACCCTCGTTAAATCTTCAACTTTTGAATGATGATTATCCTGCAAATATAGCTTGGTACCATCGACAGGTCCGCTTTCTGGTTCTGTAATTTCAAGCAACAAAAACCCATATTTTTAACATCGTATACAATAAATGATTGATTCAACTGTAAGAATTGGATCACTAACACTTAGAACAAGCAAATTGACAATGTTTCTTGCAAATAGAAACAAGTAATACACAAATTAGAAATTAACAAATAAACGTAGGGCTCAGACAATACCAAAATAGAATTGTGTTGACAAAGATCCTGCTTCCATTGTAATATATTAGTTATAGTTGAAGATAAGAAATTCGTTAATTTTGAGTGGAACTGATTAAAAAAAATCAAAATTTGAGATTTAGGGGAGATGGATTCAAGCAGAGGATAATGGGGAGAAAATGATTTTAGAAAATGAAATGGGATCGTAGAGTCGGTGCAGCCTTTATGTAGCGGTGCAGGCACAACTATGAGTTGCGCATACATGAAACTTTATGCGCGACTAGTTATTGCGCTTTATTGGTTTCTAAGTATTTTCGATTTGCGCAACTATGAGCTGCGCAGAAATTGATTCACCATATGCACAACTCATAGTTGTGCAAATACGTTAGCAGTTACCAAACTGCTGGTATGGATGCTGATGGGCTAAAACCAGTCATATTTGGTAATAATTTTTCAAACTAGCTTTTAACGCAAAGTAGTTTCGAAAATTAGACCACTTTGAATATTTGTTCATGTTTTAATATAAAAAACACTTGTTGCACTTGAAATTTCGCCTTTACACCTTTAGTCAACGACTCGCTAAGCTAGTCAAAAATGACATATATTTGTAATTAGTTTAGTAACTAATCTATTTGCGTAATAAGTTTGTAAAAGTTGTCCAAACCGAAAAGAAAAATTCCAACTACGAATAAAGGCTTTGGGCACGATAATGGTGGTTGCGGCCTAAACAAGAAAAAGAGGAAAAGAAGAAAATCAACTAAAAACATCATTTAAACTACGAAATATAGGTAAGTAATATATTTTTTAGTCCCATTTTCTTCCCTAAATTATTCGCAGTTGAAATAATAGTGAATCTTTTCCATACTTCTTGTAATCTTCATGAGAGCAGGAACACATTATTAGAGATTCGTTTTTAATTTATAGAATTTTTCCATAAGTAAATGAATTAATAGGAATTATTTAAGAACTAGTTACCATAGAAATGGTTGGAAATAAGAAGTTCGAAATTTTTTACGATAGAAAATATATGTTAATGATCTTCATGACACCAAGCTTTGACCATGGGTTAGTAAGGGCCCACAGTCCATAAAGTAAACCCCTAACTCGAACTTCTTACATTCCATAATCATTCACCGGAGAAATGAGAAAAAAGAAAACGCCAATGACCTACTAAGAAGAGGAAAATGCTATTTTAAAGAGGAATACTTCACTCATTAAAACGAAGATTTAAACTAATCTCGATAGAGCTAAATGAGTAATATTATCTCTTGTGCATTTTTAAATTGTAATAAATTCATTTTTGGTCATAAAGATGATTTTAAAAATGCATATGATATGAATTCTGGATATTTCATCATATGGTCATAAAGAACACTTCGCTCTTAAAACCCATGAGAATAACGTCGTGATGTATTTAACAGCACACATTTTCATACTTGGTACTAGAGATAACATTCGGTTGCTTTTCTTTAGTCAATACTTGAAAAGCCCTCATAAATTGTGAATTTGGATTGCAATGGCAAGGACTGATTAGTCAGAGAAGACCAAACTAAAACCATTAACTTTCTCCACCTGTGTATTAATACTCAACCCAAAATCAAATCATTATCATCATGGTCGTCACTATATCTACATAAAACGCCACATTTCATAGTCTGGATACCAACAGATAAACAAGTAAATATTTCAAACAAGCATTATAAGAAACCATCATCCTAAGATGATTATTTTATTCCACATATAAGTTTCCCATTTCAGTCTGCATACAACAAAACATCAAACAAAACCACATTGGTGGAAGGTAGCAGATGAATACTCCATTCTAGCAGATCCAAGGTTTCATATTTCCACTGTTGCAAAGAAGCTGCAAACGACATGTACAATAAATAGCTCATTAACTGATGGATTTTTTTCCAAGAATAAGATTATATATTTTTGAATAAATAAAAGTTAAAATGTAAGCAACGTAACAGCAACATAATAAAGAAAAGGTATTATATTATATTCAAGTTACCAGCAGCAGTATGTTAAATACGACTTTAAGATAGTAAAACTCATTCTTGATCTCCTCAAGTGCTTCAAGGCAGCTGTAAAACAAGTAGCACATAAATAATCATTATGAGCAAGTTCAGTTGTGAGTAATTAGTAAGCTTAACAAGAAGAGTTATGCTTTTTTAATGTGCATTGTTCGTTTTTTTATTGACATTTGTGAACCTATTGAGAATTAGCAGAAGAGACAAAAAGGACTTGTCGAATGTACTACACTTCCCAAAAAGTGACGGTTTCATATAGACATCAAATCAATTTGTGTATACCTGCCTTCAGTTTTCTACTAATATATCTCCACATAACATATAAAACGTCAGCATTCTTAATAATTAGGCAAAAAAGGTATTTTAAAAATATATCAAAGATAGTGAATAAACATAATAGAGCAAGTAGGATGTGACACATACTTACCTCAACCTATCCAATTGTGCATAGCATTCAGTCATGTATTCGCTACCATGTAAGATCCTAATAGCTCCCATACCGATTTCCGATGTACCATACAAAATGCAAAATTGAAACAATCAAAATCCAGTATTCTTTTTTTTTTTTTTTTTAAAAAAAAAAAAATTGCATACTTCCTCTTATAAATAAATAAATAAAGTTTTAATATCACTTGAACCAATTGCTATTCAGTTTTCACAAAATAAATACTTTTCGTGAAAGCTAATAATTGTTTGCTCGTACAATGCACATGCACTTGTGCATCCATGTGCATAAATTTACCAGAAAAGCAAATTGATCATATATCATACAAGCATATAAACCCTTGTTTCAAATAAAACTTAGGTTACAGAATAGAGGCGTTACCGTTAATGATAATTAGAACAGGCACTAGATACAAGAAGAAAAAGTAAACCTTCTGCTGGAGCACTTTAGTGAGAGGTTGATGAATCTAACCCTCTCGTAGTCCACGACAGGTTGATCCCTGTAAACCATAAATCAAGTTAGAAAAGAGATTGATCATGTGTGCAAGTATCCTAGCATTTTATTTTACTTTTAAATTTAAAGAAGGAAAAAATTGGGGGGCCTTGAACATTAACTCCTTCACATTGTATTTGATAAGGTCTATAGAAGGAAAAAATAAGGGCTTGCCTGTTGCTCCTCAACCATCTCTAGCGCCTACTTCTTGACACAAGCATAAGAGATCAAAGTCAGAACCTTTCCTCTACCATCCTTCAATGTCATCGAAGTTTCTGATTCTTTTGCTGCTCTGGATCCCAAAACAGATGCTAACCATTGATGATACTTTCTGTCTCGATGATGATGATGCGAGGAAGAGGTAGTGCTCATCGACAAAACGAATGATTTGACAGCAACACGTGCCAACTCTAAAGAAGTTGATGGTAATTTTACTCCTGGGAAAAATCATGCAGCGACTGCATTCTCGATGGTGGAGACTTCAGCTTTCTGGCGACTCACCTAAGCGATGGGTATGAGCTGTTACCTGGTAAAAATCAGTCTTTATTGACCCCTACAATTGCTTCGGCTGTGGAAATCAATGTTGCTGTTGTCGCAGCAACTTCCTCATCCGCTGTCGAGGCTAATGAAAATGACCGATGCAGTCCTTCAAAGATGCTTAGTTCTCCAGTTTCAACGCACCATTCCAATGCTGGCTTCAAATCCCCTAAACAGTAAAGGGAAAGGCCAAAAAATTTCTCCCTCACAACAGTATCACCACTAGATCCAGAACTTCTAGCAAAAGTAAAACTGAGATAATCTTTAAACACTAAATATGATAAACATCTTGTTTTGGAATATTAGAAGGATTAGCAACGGTCCCACCATTCGTAGACTCAAAAGGATTATCAAACCTCACAATGTTAGTGTCATTGCTACTCAAGAACCTTTAGTGAATTGCCATAGCATCGACAACTTAATTTTTAAAAAAATTGAATTTTAACGTTGGAGTGTGAAATTATAACGATAAAATTTTGATTCTCTGAAAAGTACAACTGTCATATCACCTAATAAAAGATTCAGAATAAATTACTGCATTTTCTATGAATATCATTCTCATGCTCCTCCAAGTCTCTTCGTATGTGTGTGTCCCAAATGTAATTGTGTTGACAGGAGGAATTTATGGGATGATACACTAGATCTTTCCAACCTAGGTTTCACATCACGGGTTATTAGGGATGATTTTAACATCATCTCCCATGACAGTGGACAACGTAGATCGTTCGACTACGTTAAGATCATTATTCGGACTGGCATTCCAAAAAATGCATGTCATATCCATAAGTCATACGACGCTACGGCTTTAAGAATAATAGTGGACTTACGAGACTTACCCTGATAAGCTTCGGCATACGCCTTTGGACAATTCTTCCACTCCCAATGCATGCAGTCTATACTACCTAACATTCATGGCCATCATCGACTACCGTGCATATTCAATAACATTGCTATATCCGTCTTGTTTGGTCTGCGTAAGTATTGATCACCGTAAATGTCCACGATAGCTTGACAGAAACGCTCCAAACACTCTAATACTGTGTTTTCCGCAATTTCAAATTTTCATCAAGCGCGTCTGTTGGTCCTGCATATGCCAGCATTCTCAGTGCAGCTGTCATTTTCTGAATTCCAGTCAATACCATTGTACGAGATGCATTGGGTTTGAAGAAAATACTTATCATGTTGCTTGATACATTGTAGGATTTTAAAAAACAGGGATCGCCGCATGCAGAATCTTCTCATAAAATCAACATCTGTCTAAGTAAGATTTGGAACAAAATAGTCTTCCATCAGTCTGTCGTTGTGCCATAAATGTCTACGATTTTTATACCGACGAGCAACAACTAATTCATCATGTTATCCGCTAAATTGACCAACTTGTAGTGCAACCATATTTATTAGCTCCTTTTCACGACGAAAAGTCAACAGTTTGTAAATGAGACGGGACACTGCACCAACAGTACGTAAGATTTGGAACAAAATAGTCTTTCATCAGTCTGTCGTTTTTAGTGTTTTATTGTTTGGTAGTGTCAACGGTGTTTAGATGGAGCGAGACGCTGCACCAACAGTCAACAGTGTGTAGATGAGACGTGACACTGCAGACGTGACATAAATGGAATCTACTTTATATATATTGGTTGAATTGAATTAATGCCACCTGCCAACTATTCCTGATAGCTTGATTTGTTATGAAGGTCAGCATGTGATCTACTCAGTCATATCTCCATGATAGCTTGTGAGGACGTGGCTACGGTGTTTAGATGGGACAAGACACTGCAACAACAGTCAACAGTGTGTAGATAGGACAAGACACTGCAGACGTGACATAAATGAAATATGTTTTATACATAGTGGTTAACTTGAATTAATGTTGCCTGCCAACTAATCATGATTGCATTGTTTTGTTCTGAAGGCCATCAACGTGATCTAAGTTATAAAAAACTTGTTAAATGCTAGAAGTTTTATTGCTAATTCATATCTCAAACAATTTCAAAAATAAAAAATGGTTGTCGAAGATTTTTTTTTCGATGATAGCAACGACGAATTTGATAAAATGAAGGAAGATCATTTTCATCATGAAAAAGAACCAATAAGTTTTGGCTGCACTACAAGTTGGTCAATCCAGCGGGCAACATGGTGAATCAGCTGTTGCTCGTCGGTATAAAAATCGTAGACATGATACAACGACAGACTGATGGAAGAGTATTTTGTCCAAATCCTACTTACACAGATGCTGATTTTAGGAGAAGATTTCGCATGCGGCGACCTCTCTTAGAATCCTAAGCGTATCAAGCAACTTGATAAATATTTTGTCTTCAAACACAATGCATCTTGTATAATGGTATTGACTGGAATTCAAAAAAGACAGCTGCACTAAGAATGCTTGCATATGCAGGACCAACAGACGCGTTTGATGAAAATTTGAAAGTGACGGAAAGCACAGTATTAGAGTGTTTGGAGCATTTGTGTCAAACTATCGTGGACATTTACGATGATCAATACTTACGCAGACCAAACGAGGATGATATAGCAATGTTATCAAATATGCATGGTAGTCGACGATGGCCATGAATGTTAGATAGTATAGACTGCATGCATTGGTAGTGAAAGAATTGTCTAAAGGCGTATGCCGAAGCTTATCAGGGTAAATCTTGTAAGTCCACTATTACTCTTGAAGCCGTGACGTCGTATGACTTATGGATATGACATGCATTTTTTGAAATGCCAGGTTCGAATAATGATCTTAACATAGTCGAACGATCTACGTTGTTCAATGATTTAACAAATGGTATATCAACTCTCTGTACCTTTACTTTAGGAGGTAACACGTACGATCATGGATATTATCCTGGCGATGGTATATATCCTAAATGGAGTACCATTGTCAAGATAATTTCTAACCCACAAAACAATAAACAATCAAAGTTTGCAACGATGCAAGAAGGCCAGAGGAATGACATTGAAAGAGCATTTGAGGTTCTTCAATTTAGATTTGCCATAGTCAGTAATCCATGCAGACTTTGATCACCGGTTAAAATGACCAAAATAACATACACTTGTGCTATTTTACATAATATAATTATAGAGATTAAAGAGACATGGAAGAATATTACTTTTACGAGAGTGCTCCAACACCACTGCCTGATTGGTGCAACGATATGATTGGAAGCATACTAGAACTCGAGTTTCGTGTAAAAAGCCAAACGTCATACCGTAGTCTTCAACTGCGTCGAAGACTGCAAAATGATCTCATAGATCATCTTTGGAACTTTTCTAGAAAACGGTGAAACTATATTTCTATTGCTACTTTTGCAACTGCTGTTTATGTTGTTGTTACTTATTATTGTTATTATAATATGTTTATGTTAATTAACGTAATATTGTTCTAATCTTTTGTAAATGTAATGCAATTTCAATGAAAGTACTTATATAAATAATTGCTTACGTTCATAATACAATACAACTAATGGAAATTCAAAGACACAAAGTTTCTAAAAAAACAGAAATAGTTAATGACCCTCTTCACGTCTACGTCTCATAATTTCTCTCCTTCTATGCTCTGTATACTCAAGTTGTTCTGCAGACAAGTGCGACGTATCCATGAACATTATTGCATCTTCATCTGTTTAGCAGTTTCCGACAAGAAGTTGATCCATTCTTGACAACTTTTCTTGGTGTTGAATTGCTCGAGTCTCCATTGTACGGTTATATCTATCTTCAGATTAAAGTAGGAGTTTTCTAATTTCTGCCTGATCCGCTCCAACAGCTTGCTTCTTTTTTGCCGCTTTAGCTTCATGTGGCCTAACAAAATGATTTTCGATAGGGGTTAGGTCTTCTTCTGATCCTAAACCGTAGCTGCCTAGTGATTTCCTAGGACTAGAGCTTTCTCCAACTTTAGGCGTTTTACCACGACCATTGTTTGATTGAATTTCTTGAACGGTTTTTTAAAGCGATGATTTTCATTTAACATACTCAACCAACATGTCATAAACATGCATAAATTGGTAAAAATGTGGTGCTTGTTTACTATCAGGTTATAGATTTGTTTGAACAACATGTTTGCGGCCATTCTCTGTAATAAATAAAAACAGTATACAATTAGAGAACTATGATTAAAATTAGAACAATGAAATTATATAAATCTTACCAAATGCGTTTTGTTTTCAAATCCATTAGGATTCATTCGATTTAGCTTGAAAATTTGAGAATCGAATGTTTGTGTTTGACGATTGATTTTTCGATAGCGACCTTTGATTGAAGATAACGTTCTTTTTCGATCGATATTCTTCCAATTGTAACAATTAGTAATTTTGCCCCAAAATCTCACCACCTTGATCGGCACCTCGATCGACTGAGAGTACACAGTAAATGTAGCAAAGATCGTAATCTTCCACAGCGCTCCGACTTGCATTATTTACCGCTCCGCCAATCGGAACCGTAACGTCTTGTAGATCGTAGTCTTCAATACTGCATCGTGCAGCATCAACGTCGAAATCGGAATACCTGTTTATTTGCGATAAGGGAGAGTAAAAAAATTAGAATTGTTGAAGGAAATTGGGTGTGAAGGAAAAAAGACGAAGGGGGTTGTATTTGAAGGGGGTTTGTAGGATCGATTTCACCCTAGAGAGGGGGATGAATAGGGTGATAATAATGATAAAAATTAATGCGGAAATATATATAATAACCGCAACACAGGTAATAATAAAAAGCAGAAATAGAACAACACAGATTTACCCAGCTTCGGCAAAAACTGCATACGTGCTGCCTCCAAGGTTTCTACTAGAAATTAAGTAGTCAGACGCTTACACATGTAAACTTGCAACGCCCGCTATCGACTAACCTAACTCTACACTCAAAATCCTGCCACTGAGTTGCGAATTCTCGAACTACATCACCGTAGTTCGTAACCTAGTTATAAAACTAGAAATTAACCAAATTGTAAATGTAAATTACAAATGAAATAAAAGACTTAACAGAACCCTATTTTTTAAGACTTTAGCCCAAATTATAATCAACTAGAACCGGCCCACTTAGTTAAATAAACTAGAGACTTCTCTCCTTTTTATTTTTGTTCGGTATCTTTGGCCGATCTTTCTTCGTTCCTCTTTACGAAATTAGGGCTTTGCTGTGTTGAAGCCGCCGCTTGTACTTTTGCTTTGATTGAAACATGCGTCTGCTTTGGATTGCTTTGTCAATCGATAGCTACTTTGTTCGACTTCGGCTGCTCCATTTTATCGAGATCGAATGGTGCTTTGAATTGGTACGTTTGTCCCCTTTTTCGATTTATAATTATACTCGACCGATTCGAGTTCTGGATTGATGCTTGCTCTTTGATTTTTTGCTTGAACTCGAATGATTTAACCGCCGATGATGTAACTGGGTTTTATAGGGATCAAATCCCTAAATATACGTTCGTATAATTCACTTTGAATTCTTCACGGATTTATCTCTTGCATTGCTTTGTGCCCAGTCGATGTTAATTTATTTTGACTGATTCAATTCGAATATTTTTCTGTTATGCTTTGCTTGGTCACCACGGCTTGTTTGGTTTTCTGATTTTTCGTTCTATTTCTGATATTGTTTGATTTTCTCCGAGTTGGTTTCGATCTTTTCTCCTATGACTTCGGCATTGTGAATATAGATATAGACTTGACGAATTTTGTTACCCTCTATTCCATTCTTATGGCCATGACTTCTTCAATTCACGTTATCGGCTTTGACTTTGGCACTTCGAATTTTTGTTAACTACTATTACATTCTCTTTCGAACCATGACATTGTTTTGACTGCTTGCTTGCATCTGTAGTTGTATCGTGACTCATGTAACTGCTTGCTGTTTGTTGGTTGAGTCTCGTCTGAAGTTCATTGAACTAGGTTGGTGCACTTGAACTTGCTATTTTGATGTTGAGGCTTCGTTGTTGAATTCTGAACTGATTGCACTTGTCTGGTTCGATGTTGAAGTCACTGTGTACTGAATGTGCTGGCCTCTGTTCCATGCTCTTGTTCATGCCTGAAATGGTTCATGTGTGTCACCTTGTATATATATACATATGTATGTGTGCATATAAGTATTGTGATGCCTTGTTCTGCTCATTGCGGCTGCATATGAATATACATGCTGCTCCACTGTTTTTGAAATATTTGAACTGTTTGTTTGTGTTGCTTCATGTTGCATTGTTGAAATTGAGCTTGCTGTTGTTGTGTGCTTTGACCAGTCTATGCTTGATTCATTTTCTGTCTTTGTGGCTTTGAGCATTGCCTTGGTTCTGTCATGTATTTGATGTTGCCTGATCCATTTCCTTGTTCACTGGTCCTGTGCAATTGCCTTGTCTGGTTACATTGTCCATGGTTTGCTTTGTTTTCAGTTTTTGTATTAAAGTTTGGTTCTGGCCATGCACTGGTATTCGAATTGGTCTATGTTGCATCTCTTATTGTCACTGCATATATATATATATATATATATATATATATATATATATATATATATATGCTTGCCTGCACTGTGTCTTGGTTGAAGCTTTACTTGTGCATTGGTCCATCATTCTCTGGAGTCTGGTGCACCTTTCTCTGGTTCATGTTGTTATTGATATTGATTTGATCGAGACTCTATGCACTTAAGTTGAATCCAGCCTCGGCTCGGGTTTGACCTTGTGCTCACATGTCCCTGCAATTTTATCAAGTGTATATCGGTGTGCATGACCCTGTGGCATGTACAGTGATACACCGTGCATGTCACAAGTTGTCGTGTAAGATGAATGCAAAATAAATTACGAAGAACAACCCAAATAACTGAGGCAAATAACATTTTCAAAACACACACTTCATTTTGAACTGCAAAATATTTCTTTTTCATTTTTACTGCGTTACTGTTCATTTTGCAGATAGCTCAGATGCTGGATTCAGGCTGGAATAAAGTGGAAGATTAGTACGAGTGAATGAGTGATATGTAGTGAGGTGAACATTATAAACTGAAATTTGTGATGTAATCGAACTTGTAATGCAACTGAAATTGTGTATATATAGTGATAGCTCAAATTTGTACTATTTAAAATTGTAATAAAATATTGTTTGAATAAAACATTTGTTTGAATTTAAATTATGTGTTATTTATTTTACTCAATAAATATTTATTCAGTTATGTGAAAAATAAAATATCACAATAACAAATACATTTAAATGAATATATATATATATGAATATATATATATGTATATTTATTATCATCAAACAAAAATCATATACTAGCATATTCAACAGGGTTGAATATAGCCGTTGTAAATAGCTGTTGAAGTAGAGAGAGGCGCTTGTTTAACAGGCGCATCACCCAATAAATCTAGAAAACCCACACTTTCACGCCCCAAATCCAAACTATAAAGATATCTGCACTCTGTTGGACCAAGCTTCTAGTGCAGATCGCATCATTTCTAACATCCAACCAACAGTTAGAGTTGCTCTTACCTCGTTGATTTTCATATTCTACACGACTAATCATGGCGCCCATTTCCCCATCACACCCTTCCACTTTATTAGTTCGATTATTTGGTTTTATTCATGATTTTCAATATTATATTGCGTCATGCCGTTGATTTTCCATTTCTGTTTCAGATCCATACTTTAGTTTGGAAAGTCATAACATGCTATAGGGCTTATACTTCCCCTACGATAGGGCTGTCAATGGGTACCCAAAAAATTCGATATCCGTCCGAATCCGTATCCGAAAATATGAAAAATATCCGTCATCCGAAAAGCGGATACGGATATCCGATATCCGAAAAGCTTTTCGGATACGGATATGGTTATAGTGATATCCGTATCCGAAAAATATCCGTCCGATTAACTGATGCATATTTATATAATTTAAAATAGAAAAATAGGGCTATGAGTGTTTATCTTTTGAATATTTTTGGATACACATACATATATTAGTATAAAACAATGTTTTATCACCATATTTTTTATTTCTTTGTTTTTTTTATAAACAATAGTACAAAAAATGTTTTATGTTGATCTAAGTTTTTTCGTTTATACCTTTAAATTTATCAATTATTGACGGAGCGGATAAGTATCCGATATCCGTCCGTATCCGAAAATTAAGCGGATACGGATATCCGATATCCGAAAATTAAACGGATACGGATATCCGATATCCGAAAATGATTTCGGATACGGATATGGATATGGCACTATCCGTATCCGAAAGCATCCGTTGACAGCCCTAGGGCCTACGAGTGTTTATAGTGCTCCATGCTTACATATCTGGTTTTGCTCTACACCCTGATGGGAGTTACACCTAAGATTGATTTTTACTATTCATCATGGCTCAGTGTATACATTTGTTCCCTTTATTTGTATGCTCGAAATCATGAGAGCTTTGTTTAATTTCTTTGTTTTTCTTTATTTCATGTACAACGGCGGGCGAAGACATTTTTCCTCCTTTTGATTTTTTATATACATACATATACATACATACATACATACATTCACACAACTACCTCCTTTCTAGTTCCTCGTTGGAACTATGAAGGTTTTTGTGAATTGGTTTTTCTTATTAAAGAAAAAAAACTACTTCACATTTTGAATAAGGCCTAAAATCTAATGAACATAAGTTTTAAATGCTTGCCTTAGCAAATATATGGCAAACTTCTTAAACTCAAAATTGTAATAAACCAATTATTCCAACAAAATCATGCATTTTTACCTTTCCCCCGTTTTTTTAAAATAAAATAAAAATAAGTGTAGTCGTAGGTTAACTAACAGCTGAAAATAATCATATATAACTTCCATTAAATGTTGGATATCAGCAAACTTTTTCTTGCAGTCCTTACAGAAAATGATAACATCATATCAATAATCATGAATTCCTTTGTTTTGCTTAATTAATTAATAGCCTAAAGTAATGGATTTAGAGATAGGCTACATATAAGCTGAATCTCTAAATCTATTCATTGATGAAGCAAAATAAAGAAATTCATGTTCAGCATAAAATTCTAGACACGTTTACATATACAAATCAGATCAATCATTTTTATTTAGCATCCCTCGTTCCAAAAAAAAAAAACCATGATTTCCTACAAATCTGAAAACTGGAACTCCATAATTCCCCCCTCCAGAAAAAAATCACACAAAATCTTTGCAAAATTCAACAAAAAAAAAACAAATGAATTTAAAGAACAAAGCATCAAATTAAAATGAGATAAGACCGTATATCAAAAAACTCCTAAAGCAATCTACAACATATAGCTTTCATAAAATCTTGCAATAACTTGAAATCTAGAAAACCCTAAACATGCCCTAAATCATAAAATTGAAGATGAGTGTATTACCAACATCCTTCACTATTCCGGATGTAGAAGCCATGGTCCGAATGAGCTTCGAATTTGATTAAAAAGCAATGAAAATTGAAATTTTTAGGAGGGAGAGAGCTGATACCCGAAATAGGTTTTTTAGTTAGGTTCAATGATGTAAGAGTGAGTGGGGGAGGGGGAGAGGCTTGGCTGTCTGTTTTGTAACAGGCAAAACAGTGGGCGGTTTTTGAAAAATCGCCCACGTGCAATTTTTCGAAAATCGCCCACGTGTGATTTTTCGAAAATCGACAGAGTCAAAATTTCAAACAGCTTGGCTATGTAATGGCAATTGTTTTGACTTACAAGATAGAAGTGATATAGAGATTTCTCCAACAACTGTATATGATCATAGAAATTCATCCGACGACAGATACTTGGATATAACCATCAATTTCCAAAGAAAATCAAACATACATTCTACGAAACATGAGATTATCCATCAATTACAGAGTACTAACAACATATAGAACTAATAACACAAAACTAATAACATACAGTCTACGAAAGGTGAAAATATTCATCAATTACATGAAAATAAATAAACTATCCAACACAGGGTTGTCGATCAGAAACAGTTTGTCAAACGTATCCATTGCGAACATAAGCTAAAGATGACATTTCATTCTCTACCAATATTTTCTATTCATTTCTTCAACTAATTTTTTCAAACGTCTAACTTCATCTTGCATTTCGCGGGCGTGTTCCACTCCTCGAGCACACAATGGAAGATCGATCCACTTCATAAAATTACAGCACCCCACTTCCAGGATTCATCATATGATCTTCGTATGAAGCACAACTGTAAAATCTTCGTCCGGCATTGGTTTCAGTTTGGCTACGACAACCATGCATTCGTCGCCACACCGGCAAACTGGATATGCACCGGATGACGGCGTAGGACCTACAAAATTATCAGGACTTAGTGTTTTACCGTCAATAGAAATTTGCTTGCCCGGTCTTTGGTTCGCTACAACTTCGCGTAAGTGAGTGTTGAGAGATGATGTTCCCGAATGGAACTTTTGATGTATCGGTCCAAATTGCGTTTCTGGAACAAATTCTACATCACTTAGATGCGTAATGTCCCTTTGCGCTTCAAAATCAACATAGCATTTCGACATCATCTCGTCGCCTATCTCCCAATCATTCATGTCTAGTTCAACTGCGAGAACCTCAACATTGGTTAGAATACACAACAGCTTCGAATTAGGATTTTAGTTAGCATAAACATATTACAAATCAATATACATTACCTTGTACCGAAGATTACACCTAGTTGTTGAGAATCAGACTTTGGGTTTTCTATGAAGAAGGGTTTGCGAAGTTTCAGAAATTTGATGACGAGTTTGATAAAGTTGATAGTGAAGAAGAAGGTAGGTTGCTGGTTGGATTTATAACAGGCTTTCAGGCGATTTTTCAAAAATCGCCCAAATCAAAAACCTTTCATCCGTTGGCGATTTTCTAAAAGTCGACAAAGGAAATATGTTATTTCCTCTGTGCGACTTTTCCAAAATCGCCAGTTTCGCCAATTGTATAGACCAGAAAAACAAAAAGTGGTCTATTTCTGTAATTACTTTTAAAATTGGGCTAACGTTATTACTTTTTAAAACTGGGCAAACGTCATAGTGTTTTATGTCTAAAAGTTAATGATTGTTAACTCTTCAAAGTGGTATACACATACAAAAAAAAAACATTAAAGCTGCATTCCTATTTTAAAAAATACAGGATTACACAGTTTAGTCGACTAAAACTCTTAAAACCCGTCGACTAATGACTCAACCAGTCGACTAATGACTCAACCAGTCAACTAGTGACTCAATCGGTAGACTAGAACTACACAAACGATCGACTAATGACTCAACCAGTCGACTAGAACTACACAGACAATCGACTAATGACTCAACCAGTCGACTAGAACTACACAGACAGTCGACTAATGGCTCAACCAGTCGATTGGTTGCATAATTTCAGTCGACTAAATAAGGAGAAAATTAAACTATTTCTCTTCTGTTTGAAAATTCATGTTCTCGATTTTAACCAGTTGACTGACTGACACTCTACCGGTCGATTGGTTACACGCAACTGTTATATTTTTGAATTTTATGAAAAGTTCTTTAATGTAGATGCACTTCCTTCCATGAAGATTTGTAACTGTATATAATGGCTGCTACTTCTCATGAACGCGTACAACTCTTCAAACATTATAAATAGAACTTTGATTCAAAATTCTAATAACTATTTTCTCTACTATACTCAAATTTTCTTTGAAATCTATTCTTGTATTCAAAGGCTTACATTGCAATTTTTGACCTCTTGAACATTCTAGTTATATAATTTAAGTGACCATCTACTTTCATTCTTCCACAAATACACAATATACCACTTACCGGAGAAGATTAAATGAAGGTTGTAGTTGAACTATATCGACTCATACATGTTATTTAGAGCACACGAAGTCAACTATTTATTACTTTTGTAATTGAAGTCCTGTCGAAGATCGTCAAACATGAAGTCATGTTCAACAACTCAGATGGTTTTTTTGTAAGATACATATTTCTTCAGATTAAGTGATAGTTATTGTTTAAATCCAGAAAGAGTATGAGACTGGACGTAGAACGAAAAGTCTGATTCAGTAAAAAAATCTCTGGTGCACTTTACTTTAGAGCATTTTTATTTCCGCTGCTATTATATACAAGTTTTAATTTAGTAGAACAATTCATACTACTCGATCCATAGCGACTTTCAACATCTTCTATTGGCTCCTTTCCTGCCGTGTCCACCAGAAGGATTTCTCATATACGAAATAAATGAAGAGCTTCTTTGATAACCATGATCAATAGGGCGAGATCATTCTCTTCGTTAAGGTTGCCTCATAGAGGTAAAATTGCGTATGAATTTCCGGCATGATGGTTTGTTGCGTCAACTCCATCTTCTTATCTACCGCATCCATCATCTTTTCTAACTCTTGCTTCGTCACCACATCTGCCGAAGATAGTGTAGATCTGTCACTATCTCCATTGATTGCTCCAGTGGGTTCACATCAATCAAGTTCTTACCTGGATCCCTTTGGAAATTTTTGCAAATTCGAATAGCAAATTGAGATATGTCCTAATCTTCAAGTTCTCGATGAAAGCAAAAAAATTTGTTAGCTTAATTTTGAGCTAACATCCAAATCGATAGAAAAAATTCGAAATAAAATGAAAATTGTAAGAATGCAAAGAGAAAGTAAGAAAAATGGCATAAGGGATTTTATAGTGGTTAGGCTAATCGATAACTTACATCCACCTAATTGCTTTTATTGGTTACTTTTAGCTACAACCAATTCTACAAGAAAATTCCGAAATCCGATGAACAATGCTTCTTTTTTCGTTTAAGTATTCAACCTTCCCAAAGAAAAATGACTTAATTAATATTAATAAAATTTTGCTTTTAAAGAAAATATCGATGTTTTTTCGTCTCGAATAGGCAAAGTTTTCCAGAAGTTAAAAGAGTCAATCGAAAATGTCCAGAAGTTCTCCCTTTGCCGAAGAAGATTGCTATTTATAGTTAATTTTAACTATTCCAAGCCGAAATATTCATCAAATCCAGTTTGAAATTGTCAGACCAACAAGATTCAAGATAATAATAAAAAGACTAGGCCGATTTTGAATCAAATCTTGAGGCATGATGGATCGCTACCAATTCATGGTCTCAATTCAAACTTGTATTTTTCTTCAACAATGCCTTAATCTTCATGCCTTCAAATTTCATGGAAAAATGATCTTTATGATGGATCAGTACTAATCCATCCCAATTCCCGAAACTTATTAAAAAAAAATTAAACACAATCGAGATCCATGGTAAAATAATTTATATTTTTGATGGATCAATATCGATCCATCCACGGATCGGTGCTGATCCATGGACTTGGACAAACTATCCCACTTTTCTCTCTTAGCCATTTGGAGTTATTTGTATTCAAGTCCAAAGTATGTTCCTTATCATTTCGTACTCCAATTCCGTCAAAATATCGCTTGGGTAAAATGCCCAAAAACATCATCATTATCATTATTATTGATGTTTTATCATATACACTCGTATATAAATTCAATTCGTGTATACCTAACCTTCTTATTTCTATTTCCCACTAAATATAGCTCGACAAAACATATAAAATATCTATATTCTTAATAATTAAGCAAAAATGGCATTTAAAAAATACATCAGAGAGTGAATAAACATGTAGAGTAAGTAGGATGTGATGCATACTTACCCCATCCTATCCAATCATGCATAACGTTCACGCATGCATTCGCAACCCTGTAAGATCATAATAGCTCATGCTCTGATTTACAATGTACCGTGCAAAGTGCAAATTAATAAAAAAAAGTAAAACATTGAAAAATAAATAAATATTTTAAACAACTAGGCCATTATTGCCAAACAAGTTAGGGTCGGTTAGAGATGAAACCCAAAACTAAATGACAAAGTCAATTTAAAAGTAATAACAATAACAATAACACAACAACATAGTAATAATAAGTAAAATAGAAACAAAAATAAAAATAAATATATAAAGAAATTAACAAACGCCTTGATGATAATAGTCATAACAATGATAATAGTAATAATGGTACCAATAGAAATTAAAAAGACCACACACTACGTCTCAGGCTCATATTTACTAGTCATATAAATTAAAACTTATAACACTGCCCATAAACTAACCCTAAGCGCAAAAAAAAAAACCTAACTCATGGTTCTGGTATGTGGATCGCTAACTTCTACGCGCTCTTGTCCGACACCAGCTCTTCGGATATATTTCAATCATTCAAGTCCATTTTTACTACTTCCTCACATGTCAACCTTGGTCGACCTCTACCGCTCTTTGAGCATTCGATGCGGTCTATAATTCCAACGTGCATAGGTGTCTCATGAGGCCTCCGTTGGGATGTCCAAACCATCTTAAGCGGTACTTGGACAAGCTTCAAATTAAAATAAGTATACAAAACATCAATAAATGCATCACCACATGTTTTCACTATTATCAGCAGTGTTTAAATATCACCCTAAACCAAATGCTACTGAAATTTTTAAAAGGTATTTCTGTTCACACGAAAATAATCTATTTGCTTGTACAATACGCATGCACTTGTGCATCCATGTGCACAAATTTACGAGGAAACGCAAATTGACCATAAACCATGTAAGTATATAAAGCATTGTTTCAAAATAATATTTAATCGATGTGCCTATTTTAGTCTAACAAAATATAAGCGATACTGCTAATGATAATCACTATCATTATCGTTACCATTATTAATTTTTTCTCTTTATTTACATACATATTTTGATTTTGGAAATGCAGGCCATTGATTTATCTGTTTGTTGTGTTTCGATGGTTCAAAACTTACATGACACTATAGATGATCAGATAATTGAGCTGTTGGAGCCTGAAGCTGGCGGGAGTGGTTTTTTGCTGATGTTATCTGAATTTTTTGTAACGACTACGAGAAAAAGATTGCTGATATCCAGCATTTTACTGTAGGCAATCTGAATTTTCTGTAACAACTGCGAGAAAAAGATTTCTGATATCCAGCATTTTACTGTAGGCAACAATTAATTAGCAATTGAAAATAATCATATATAACCTACAATAAATGTTGGATATCAGCAATCTTTTTCTCGCAGTCGTTACAGAAAATTCAGATAACATCAGCAACAAAGCCACTTCTGTTAGCTTCAGGCTCCAACAACTCAATTATCTGATCATTCATAATGCCATGTAAGTTTTGAACCATCAAAACACAACAAACGGATAAATCAATGGCCTACATTTCCAAAACCAATATACGTATGTAAATAAAGAAAAAAAAATCAATAATGATAATGATAACAATAATAACAACATCAACAAGAACAACAATAATATCTTACAACCATTACTTGCACATCCACAATGAGCGAATTCACAAAATCCATTAGTTGCACATTTCTAGCAGCCATTGTCAAGTTCGGCTGAGAAAATATAAAAATTATGGAAAGATGAACAATTAAAATATATTGAGATCAAATAGGGTCACAAGCAAGCCTACGCTATAAATATGATGGTGAAACCCCAATTGATCTTCGTACATTCTAATTATTCATTTCTCAACAATTTTGTATTTTCTCAGCTGAATTTCAGAATCTATATGTATATAGGCTACTGATTAATTAAATAAAATAAAGGAATTCATGTTTTATTTATGGAGATTCATGAATATCTCATTGCCTGCAAAATAATCATAGTGATATTTCATTTCATCCCAGCAAAATGATATACTTGCATATTTTGAATATCAGATTTTATAAACAAGACATGAGATATGACAAATAATCAACTTTAAAATCTGGATTGTCATTTATATATTTTGGAAGACGCTTTTGAATATATAAAATTTAGTTTGTTATAAAGATATTAATTCCTGAGGTGTAGCCTTGGCGCAATGGTTACGTCACCCGCATGGTGATCTGAGTGTCCAGGTTTGAGTCCGGAAACGGCCTCTTCGCAATGCGAGAGAAAGGCTGCGTACATTATCGACCTTCCTAGAGTCCGCTATCATACGGGAGTCTCGTGCACTGGGTTCCACCTTTATAAAGATATTAATTCCAACTACACTTTTCCAAAACGTATTGTTTGCAGCAAAAAATATTCATGTATCAACAATCATTAAAGTTTCTATAACAACAAAAATTGATTGCATATAAACACAATTATTTAAATGGCAAACATTACAAGAATGCAAATTAACTAAAAGGAAATGCTACAATAATAAAAAATGATATTATTTAAAATGTATTTTACTGTAAAACTCAAGCGTATTTGAAACTTAGCAGAATTAATATTTGTACATGAGTTGATCTGCCTATAGTTTGCACGAATATGCACTCATTATAAGTAGCTTGTTTTATAATAGTGTCAATCATTTAAATAAGTTTTTATAATATAAAATGCATTGCATTTTTATTTGTTTGTGGACTTTCACAATTATTGGTCTATCGATAATTTTTATTTTAAAATTATATAATTTTGCATATTGATTAAGTTGAATTATGCAAAATGCAATGAAGTAGCGATATCTTATTAATAAGAAAATTCTTGCAATATTTTACATAACTGAAAGTGTGTATATTCAGTACTTACTACACGCGTTCAATCGTATTCAATCCAACACGACTTTTGCCAAGAACAAAATTTTAACAATATTATAAGCAAAAAAGCTGTTCAATAGTTCTTATGTCGTAACTTATATCAAAAATAATAGAACAGAAATAGAATGTACGTATATACTAAGTTTCTTCTTCACTTTTTCCTTATATTTGTTCCGATTTTTTTTACTTTTCTTACATTAATCGATATTCATTCTAATGATATCTCTTCAATGGTTGTTTTCTCCATTGAAGATGCTTTTGATCTATTTTTGTTCACTGTTTTTTCATTTTGTGGTATTTTCAATATCATCAAAGGTAGTTTTGCTTTACCTTCTAGCGATGATTTTCCTCTTGTTTCAATGATTTTGTTATTTATTTTAATTAAACGTTTTTTCATGAAATTGCTTCAAATTTCAACTACCATCTTTGATTTATGAATCGGTCAATGAAGGTTGATTGGAAAAATTATTTGGGCCAATAAGTTTTTACTCCCTATTCTCTACAATAATTTGTTATCCCTAAATTTTTGTGAAGATTTTATATGATTTTTACTTTTTTAACATTCCAAAGTTCTTGGCTTTTGTGATTTGTAGGAGACGATAATCATTTGTTGATTTGAAAAGAGAGATAGAAAACAAAAATAAGGGACTCTATTCATAATTGTATATAGGTCGAGATTTTTGGATTATTTATCGTTATTTCAAGAACCTTAAGCAAAAATCATCTTATCTTAATCACACTTTGTCATAAAGTATGTTTAATTATGCCAAAATTAATAGTCAAATAGCACAATTTGAAAAATAACAAAGTATGCTCCACATATAGTGGTATTTCAGTTTAGTGTTAAACAATAAAACAAAAGAGACGTACACATATTAAGTGTGGCAAGTGAAATTTGCATCTTGATACTTCTAAATTTGCAAAAAAAATCACTAAAAACAGGTGATATAGATTGAAAAAAAATAAGTTACTTTAGTGATACAACTAATTTATAATCTAAATAATATTTACACACAAGTACCATAATAAGTCTTGTAGATTTTAGGAACTACATCCATGAGATGCTTTTTTTAATCATATGATTTAATGAAATTCAATTTTATTTAACGTGTTATCTTGTTAAAAATAAAAATTAATGAAAACGCATCCATTTCAAGCAGCTTACTATTTTAATAATGTTTGGTCGTTTAACCAAGTTTTATAACGCGTTACTTTTATTTAGTTTTGACTTTTGTAATTATCGATTTATCAATACTTTTACTCTAACATTATATTAGTCTATCTATTAGATAAATAGCACAGTGAAAAGTGCAATATAGTAGGAATATCTTTATAACAAACAAATTTTGGATCTTTAACATGAAAATTGTTAATGTGTGTCCACTGAGCACACATAAAAATGATTATTTACGTTATTAACCCCTATGGTTTCTATTTCCTTTTTGTAATTAGCATGAACAATCAATCTAATGAAGTACAGTGATTATTCATTCTTTGTGGTTTCCAAGGAACAATGATTATTTATTTTGAAAGGAGGGACAATAAAACAAAGGAACCTATTTGAGACAGAATGAGTTGGAATTTTGGGCTTATACTTATGTTTTAGCAACCCTATAAAAAAAATCCTCTCATATAAAATAAATTTTGTCATAAAGCATGTTCTCTTATAACAACAAATACTTATGTCAAATTTCACAATTTAAAATAATAACAAAGTCTATTCCCTGTACGACAATGTTTTAGCTTATTATTAAATAACAAACAAAAAAGTTATGTACATGTATTAAGTGTAGCAATTGAAATGCATCTTGATAACTTGAACAAGAAAAACCATACACAAATAGTTGAATTAAAAATAGTTAGTTTTTTAGCATATGACACAAGTATTGTATTATCCAAATAATATTTTGCACATAAGGTAGGTATCATAAATTTGATAAGAAACTAGATTTTATAGAAATACCCCTTCTTTATCCACAATGGCTTGAATTGTTTATTAAACGTACATACAATTTTTGCTACAACTAACGTTAGTTTGCAAAACTGTCTCAAAGCGTGTGATTGATCCTAAATTAAATCATGTGAATAATCCTGAAATGTCAATCTATTTGTCCATATTAGGATACCTCCTATAAATATTATGAACTGAAAAAAAATTCGGGTTCCAGGATCTAAAATTCAAGGTATTAAGAACTATCAGTCAGTGCGTTGGAATTGAAAACGCTGCCTTGTATATCTATATGTGTGTGTGCGTGCGTGCGTGTGCGTGTACGTGCGTGCGTGCGTGCGTGCGCGCGCGCTGTGTGTGTGTGTGTATGTATGTATATGTACGTATATGTACGTATATATATGTATGTATATATATCAATTTTAGGATATATTTGGACGTGCATGTGGTTGAGTGTAATTCAAGATAGTTTTTATAAATATAAACAATTCTATAAAGCATATATGTTTTGCAGTAAAATTGTAGTTTTCAACCCATGGTCGTATTAAATGCTATAACTTGAAAATCGGAAAATTGACATGGCAAAAGAATTTAAGTTTATGTTTCTTAATTAAAATATGTTCTGCATGGTAGGAAGAACATGGGTAAAGAATTCTCTATGTGTAACCATGCCATAAACGCATAAATGGATAACGTGAGCATACAGTTAAGTTTTTTTGTTCTCATGGCTTCTTGCGAAAACGACTTAAGAATGAACAGATAATGAAAATATTTATAGCAATATTACCTAAAAAGTTTTACAAAAAAAAAAAAAAAAAAAAAAAAAAAACAACAACAACATCATTAACGATTTTTATGCAGTTCATTTGTATGCTGCATGGAATCCCCTGGCCGAGCATCTTCCTCCGCTCACTGACCAAAGCCATCCACCCCTTGCTCCTCTGAACACCCCCAGCCACCGCCTGAGCAGCAGCTCTCCTCCGCTCCACGTCCAACACCACATGCAATAGCCAAGCTTCTTCCCTCTCCAAGTGACGGTCACCACTTCACCAGACACCCTCACCCGAAACCGCTCCACCAGCCTCCACGCCACAGAGCAGCAGACCCACACCCCACGTCCTCCCTCTGCCCTTCCACCCCCTCAGCCTAGCCCTTTTCCTCCACGCAATAGCCACCGCCACCCACTCCACACAGCCCGCCACCCCAATCTTGCTTCCAGCCGAACAACTCCGACCACTGCACTCCTCCAGCACCCGAGGCCACAACCCTGCCTACCAATTTGTCACCACAGCAGCCCCTGAACCCTCCTGACAGCCGCAACCACCTGGCCGAACAACCAAACTCGAGCAGTAATCTTAGCTCTTCTCTTCTAAAAAAAAAGTATATAAAGCTTATGCATATAAGTTTACTTATATATTTGGATCCATTAAATCTAAGCTAGCTTTGTCTTGCTTTGTTCGTTGTTGTCCGTATTATAGCAGTTGGTCGCTTTGATTTTTCGCTTATCCATGTGCGTGTCCGTGTCACTTTCTTCGCCATCGTTGTTTCTCTAGCCTCGAAGGTGAGTGATCACTCACGATTGACATTCATATGCTAGTAACTTTATATTCACATGAAATGACGATTTAAATATGTTATTAAACTTGAATTGGTTAGAATTTAATAGTTGAATATGATAAGTTAATATTTAAAATTGCCTATGTTAATTGCAAGGTTCGAAAACTCGGTTTCGTTCATTTGAAATTTTCTTAGTTTCGTACAATTTCAGAAATTTCGAAAGTTTCGGTTTTGATTTCGGTTTCGGTTTTGATTTCGGTTTCGGCCCCGATTATGGTTTACAATGGTTTGTTAACGAAAATTTAATAACGGTCGATGTAAATAATAATATAAAATACCCTAACCCAATATGTTTATACTAAATTAAATAAATTTAAATTTGTTTAATTAGAATTAGAATTTCACTAGTACTCTAAACTAAATTAAATGAATAAAATAGTCCAGCCCAGCTTACCTAATCACATTCAGCCCTAATTAATAAAATTAATCCATTTCAAAGCCCAAGTCCACCCTATATTTCAATCAGCCCATTTTCTCAGCCCACTTTCTCTTGACCCTCATTTACAAAACCCTAGTTTACAAAGAGCGACTCAGAAACGAAGAACAGAAAGAAAAAAAGAGAGCTGAACATCAAAAAACGAAGGGCAGAAAGCGAAAAAAAATTCAAGATTCACCTGCAATTGCGATCATACACTCGAATTTCTTTCTACGATGTCGAAGCACCTCTGCGACGTCGAAGCTTACTCGATTTTGGGCGAACAACAAAGGTTTGTTTTTTCTGTGCCTTTTCGATTTTGATTCCGAGTGTGATTTTTGATTGTCGCTCTTCTATTCTTCTTCTGATATAACGATTTCGCGTACGAATTTTTTTTTTTCGATTTTTCTTTGACTATTTGGGCGGGACGGAATTTTGCCCTAATCCCGTCCCGTCACCGGTACGAGTTGGTCGGAATCTCGTGGTTCCGGCCGGAACCTCAAACCATGGTTAATTGACGTATTACACCAATAACATGTTATATATATATGTATGTATGTATATGTACGTATAATACTTAAATTGTTAATTATGATCATATTTGCCATTGATATGCTATGTTATGTTATACTATTATTTTATTGTTCTCACTCTGCAAGTTCCCTGATAGTTTAGGAAATCCCTATGCATTGAAATGATACATACCCGAACGATCTTACAGATTATAGAAAAATCGTTATGAGCTGAAATGATAAACCCAAGCGATTTTATTGATTTTGAAATTTTGGGATTTTGGGTTGAAATGATACATACCCGTAAAATTTAAATAATTACGGATTGAAATGATAAATATCTGTATCACTTGACCATAGGATAAAAAATTATATACGGACACCGTTGGTCTATTTTTAAAAATGATTTTCAAGATTTTTGAAAATATGTTGGTTTAATAAATATTGATTTTAAAATATAATGTAAATTTTTTATTTTGATATGTATGTAAAAAAATTAGATTTTAAATTATATGTTTGGAAATTTTAAATTTATAAGTTAAGTTTTGAAAAATATAAATTTTAAGATTTTACTTATAATTTTATTATTTTAAATATATAAAAATAATATTTAATATAGAAAAAGATAGGTTTGATTTAATAAATTTAATAAAAATTTAATTTAACTAATATATATAAAATGTGTTTAAATATTTATTTAAAATCTATATTAATATTTTGAAAATATGTTTTGTAATAACTTTAATAAATTAAGATTGGAAAGATAAATTGGGATTGAGTTGTAATTTAATTATTTAAGAATTGTATATAAATAGGAAATGATTTGAATTTACTGATTTTTAAGATTTTAAAGGTATGATTTTATAACTTGATAACTTGATTTTGATTAAAGGTGATTAAATAAATATTTTCAAATTTAAGTAAATTGAAATTGAATACTTAATTTTGATTTAAATTTGTAATTTGAGATTTTATTTAAATGTTTATAAAAAGCGATTAAGTAAATATCTAAACTTTGAAACCTATTGAATTTGAAGCGGTTTAAATTTATAGTTCAAACCAGAATTTGAAATCGATATACATTAAAATGGTTTTAGTGAGAACTTGAATTGAACATTTAACCTTTTTAATTGAAATCGTTGAACTTAGATCGATTTAAATTGAATCTTGAAACTAAAGTTGATTTGAATTGATTTTTGAAATTGGAAGAAACAATTCTAATTTGGAACTATTTTCGATATAAACTCTTTTGACATACAAACTATTTTTCTCATATAAACCTTTTTAATATATTAATAAATTTAATACAATAACTATTTTAATCTATAACCTATTTTTAAATATATTAACTATTTTAATATATATTATTTTAAATTTATAAACAATTTTAAATATATATTTTAACATGTAAACTATTTCTAATATATAAACTATTTTAATCTATAATCTATTTTTAAATATAAACTATTTTAATGTATAACTATTCCAATATATAAACTACTTTCAATATTCAAACTGTTTAAGTTGGAACTGTTATGATTTAGATTTAATAGATTTAAATGCGAATACTTTGATATGATGGTTTAACCTGTTTTGTGGTTATGTTTTTTGAAAATCAATATGATTTAAAGTGAATAATGATTTCAAAAGTAAATATGATTTCAAAAGTGATATGATTTTGAAGTGAATATGATATTTTGATATCAATTATGAATTGGTTTTGAAAATGTAAAAGAACCAACCGGTGTGAAATAAACGTTTGGTTGTTAAAGAGAGCGGGATCGGATATTATCATACTCTCTGCCAATACCAAAAACCACTTCAACAACTGTGCACGTGGTGGAGAAACCAGAACGAAGTAGGATGATTTGACGAACGTCTATATGAGGTATTAACGCAGCCTTGACTCCCTCAGGTCAGCTTGATATGACTAAAACAAGAGCCACGCTGGGCCAAGTGAGGTCGCACATCCGATCAAGCATGCTTCTTCGAAATCATATCTATTACTTTGTGATTTGACTGGTGCGCACTTTGATTATGGGAGTATGTCTCGAGGTGGACGGTAGTAGCTGCTATGCCTTCCCACCAGTCTGAATCCTCAAAACGGTAGTATCATATCCTGGCCATTGCCTCGCATGCCTTATCATATGTCTTATCGCGCCCACTACGAGTTTGGTTTGTATCGTACCTATGGAATGCTCACTGAGTATCCCACCGGTTTGAAGGAGCTTACAGTATCATTATAACTACGATATTTATATAAAAATATGTTAAGGAGATATGGGTAACGTCTTAACGCTATTTTAATAGTTTACTTTACTGTAGACATTATCTATGTAGCGTATTGTATTATGTATGTAGATAGTTTCACGGATCCTTAAGGGATGGAATCTCAAACATCCTTAAAGTTATATTGCATTTCATTTGGACATTTCACTTGAATTGATTTACTAGCATAAGAATGTTAATCCTGACTCGAGTGTTTTATGTTTTCCTTTATGCTCGGGTCAGCCTGAGTATCACAGCATTTGAGACTCACCTTTGAAGCTTGGAGCTTTGCTTGAACATCTATCTTTTATCTGTTCAGCTTTCTAGTTATTTCAGTTGTTTCCAGTTGTTTGTGTTCAGACTTGTCATTTGCTTTTGTATTAGAAACTCCTATGTATTTGGGATATCTGTTGTATTTGTTTTAGACTCTGATGTTCTGTATTAGCTTCATGAACTACTATTTATCCATTCCACTGCTTATTATTGTAAAGCTCTGTGTCTGTGATTTCTGTAATTAATTTATGTACTGTATATGCTAAGTTTTGCCAAATATAAATAACAATCTGTTGCTAGAGCAATTCAAGTCTGGCATGTGTAGATTATTGTCGATTTGAATGGTTCGAAATGACAGGTCGTTGTAAAAACCCAGTCGCTTCCTCCTTTGTCTTTGGGCTGAGTTAAGATCCGATTTTGACAATCTTCTTTGAATCATCTTCATCCACTTGAATCTCATCCATCAGCTCCACAGGCCCAGCCCTAGCCTCTTCCGACTTTTTTTGTGTGTCCATAGCTTTTTACTGATTACTAGTGGATCCAAACCGAGGCTTGGATTGTAGTTGTTATGTGTTCTGTGTCTTGATGCAGAGAGCCTACTCCGCATTCTTTTTTTTCGTTTTACGTTATGCTTCTCGCAACTCCGCGATGTAACATTCTCTTTCAGTGCTTTGACTGCCTTGGATTGCCCCCACTCCCCCTTCTGTAGGAAATTTCATCAAGCACTATGGAGCAAACACGGTCCTGAAGTCAGCAACGTCCGATCGGCCCAAGAAGACATAAGCGGAACATCCATCCACTAAAATGAAGTTTTGAAGCCACACCACCCTATATCCATCCACTGCATCGGTAGCCTTATACATGCAGTAGGAGATGTTGCATCTCCAGTAAATCCCTGAAGTCGGGATTTACAAGGCAACAAGTCCTTAGTATTCAATTGCATTTCCTTAATCACTCGTTTGAAAAGAATATTCACTGAGCTTCCACTGTCAATCAGCACTCGGCAAACAGTTGTTGGTCCAATCACAGCCATAATTACCATCAGTCGATAGTAAGCGCGCTTTGACTCCATCAGCATCTCTATTTCGAAAGACAATGTCATCATTGATCCTCCTTTATTGCTTAGTGGGACTACCGTCCTCAATAGCACATCACATTTCCTGTGGCACATGCCTCAAATAACTCCTATAGCGTTCCATCTCTTTCCATTTTTTCCAACGGATGCGGACACAAAAAATCGTGTTGATCACTAATTCACGCCTTTGCGATCGTGTACCCTCTCCATTGGTCCATTCCATGTTACCCTGAGGCGATTGCCTTGGTGGTTGATTAAAGATGCTTCACAAAGGCAGGTTGCTTTTAAATTTCCACGATGATGGCTTACTGCGTCAACTCCATCCTCTTATCTACCACATCCATCATCTTTTCTAACTCTTACTTCGTTACCACATATGTCGGAGATTGTGTAGATCCGTCACTATTTCCATTGTTTGCTCCAGTGGGCTCATCAATCACGTTATTACTCGTATTATTTTTCAGTCTCATCTTCTATCGAATCCCTTTGTAGATTTTTCCAAATCCAAGTAGCAAACTAAGATTCGTTCTAATCTTCAAGTTCTCGATGAAAACACCAAAAAACGTTAGCCTAATTTTGGGCTATCACTCTAAATGGATAGAAGGTCGAAATAAATTAAAAATGTAAGAATGCAAAGAGAAAAGTAAGAAAAATAACACAAGGGATTTGTATAGTAGTTCAGCTAATCGATGGCTTAAGTCCTCTTAGTTACTTTTATTGATTGTTTTAGTCTAGATATGCCAATTTTACAAGAGAATTCGAAAATACAATGATTAGGTGTCAAATTGGCATAGTTTTTTCTTTGCAAAGTACATCGAGGTGCCAAAAGTCAATCAAAAATGCCCAAAAGTCCTCTTTTGCTTGGACAAACTATCCCCCTTTTCTCCCTTAGTCATTTATAGTTGATTGTCTTGAAGTCCAGAGTCCGTTCCTTTGTCAATTCGTAGTCCAATCCATTGAAGTGTTGCTTGGGTAAAATGCTAAATAACACCAGCATTATCATTATTGTTGTTGTTTTACCATATACGCTCATATATAGATTCAATTTGTGTATATCTGCCTTCTATTTTCTATTTTCCACTAAATATAGCTCGACAGAACATATGAAATATCAACATTCTTAGTAATAAAGCAAAAATGGCATTTAAAAAATATACCATAGAGAGTGAATAAAATGTGGAGCAAGTAGGATGTGATACATACTTACCTTCAACTTATCCTATCGTGTGTAACGTTCATGCATGCATTTCGCAACCCTGTAAGATCCTAATAGCTCCTGCACTGATTTATAACGTACCATGCAAAGTGCAAAATTAATAAGAAGTCAAAAATTGAAAACTAAGTAAACATTTCAAGGGTAAGAAAATTGCATGCTTCAAATTAAAACAAAAATATAAAACATCAATAAATTCATCACCACATGTTTTCACTATTATCCGCAGTGTTTAAATATCACTCTGAACCAGATGCTATTTAAATTTTCAAAAAGTATTTCTGTTCACATGAAAATAATCCATTTGCTTGTACAATATGCATGACCTAGTGCATCCACATGCATAAATTTACCATAAAAAGAAAATTGACCATAAACCATATAAGCATATAAAACCTTGTTTCAAAATAAAATTTAATCGATGTGCCTATTTAGTCTAACAGAATATAAGTGTTACTGTTAACGATAATTTGAAAAGGCACTAAATGCAGGAAGAAAAAATGAGCAACATTTTGCTGGAGCCCTTTACTACGTCGTTGATGAATCTAACCCTCTCGTGGTCCATGACTGATTGATCTCTATGAGCCATAAATCAAGTTAGAAAAGGGATAGATGATGCATAAAGGTATCAAAGCATTTTTTTCCCTTTAAAAAAGCCTTGAATATTAACTACTTCACATTATATTTGAATATGGCCAAAAATCTAATGAATGTTCCAAACAAAGCAAGTACATTTACTCCTTTTTCTACAACAATAAAAAAACCAAAAAAAAAAAGAGACAAATGCAAACAAAAATTGTAAGCAGTAGTTAACTAGCAATTGAAAATAATCATATATAACTTACATTTGCTGGATATCAGCATACTTTTTCTTGCGGCCATTACAGAAAATCTGATAACATCAGCAACAAAACCACTCCCCCCAGCTTCAAGCTCCACCAGCTCAATTACCTAGTCATCGATAGTGCCCTATAAATTTTGAACCATCGAAACACAGCAAACGGATAAATCAATGGCCTGCATTTGCAAAATCAATATATGTACGTAATGAAGAATTTTTTTTAATAATAATACAGATAATGATAATTTTACACTTAGTAGAACTAATATTTGTACACGAGTTGATCTTTCTAGGAGTCTTGTAGTTTGTATGACCTTACATCCATTAAGTTTTTAACTTAAGATTTAATGAAATGCAAATTTATGAAACATATCATGTTAATTAAAATAAAAATAATGAAAATGCATTCATTATAAGTAGCTTGTTTTATAATAGTGTTGATCGTTTAAATAAGTTTTTATAATATAAAATGCATTGCATTTTATTTGTTTGTAGACTTTCATAATTTTTGGTGTATCTAAATTTTTTACTTTAAAATTATATAATTTTACATATTGATTAAGTTGAATTATGCAAAATACAATGGTAATATCTTATTAATAAGTAAATTATTGCTATATTTTACATAACTAAAACTGCGTTACTACGAGTCTTCAATCATATTCAATCCAGCGCAACTTTTGCCAAAAACAAAAATTTAACAATATTATAGCCAAAAACATTATTCAGTAATTTTTATGTGCTTTCAACCATATTCAATTTAGCATAACTTATATCAAAAATAATAAAATATAAATAGAAATTGTACATATATAATAAGGTTTTCCTTCACTTTTTAATTATATTTGTATGGGTTATTTTACTTTTCTTGCATTAATCGATATTCATTCTAATGATACCTCTTCAGTGGTTGTTTTCTCCATTGAAGACGCTTTTGATATATATATTTTTTGTTTAATGTTTTTCTTTTCTTTTCATTTTGTTGTATTTTCCGTACCATCAAAGGTGGCTCTACTTTGACTTCTAGTGATGATTTTTCGTTTGTTACAATGGTTTTGTTTTTTATTTTAATTAAACATTTTTCTATGAAATTGCTTCAAATTTCGACTACCTTCTTTGATTCCTGAATCAGTCAATGAAGGTTGATTGGAAAAATAATTTGGACCAAGAAGTTTTTACCCCCTATTCTCTAAAATAAGTTGTTATCCCTAAAATTTTGTGAAGATTTTATATGATTTTTACTTTTTTGACATTCTAAAGTTCTTGGCTTTTGTGATTGTAGGAGACGATAATTATTTGCTGCTTTGAAAAGAGAGATGGAAAATAAAAGTGAGGGACTCTATTCATAATTGCATATAGGTCAGGATTTTGGATTAATAGTTGTTATTTCAAGAACCTTAAGCAAAAATCATCTTATATCAATCACATTTTGTCACAAGGTATGTTTAATTATACTGAAATTTAACATTTTTGTCAAATTGCACAATTTGAAAAATAACAAAGTATACTCTACATAGTGGTATTTCAGTTTAGTGTTAAAATTAAAAAAAAAAAACACATATTAAGTGTGGCAAGTGAAATTTGCATCTTGAAACTTTTAAATTTGTAAAATAAATCGCTAAAAATAGGAGATACAGATGAAAAAAATAAGTTACTTTTAGTGATACAACTAATTTATTCTCTAAATAATATTGTACACGCAAGCACCATAATCATGTAGACTTTATGAACTACATCCATGAGGTGCATGTTTTTATCTTAAGATTTAATGAAATACAATTTTATGAAACACGATATCTTGTTAAAAATAGAAACTAATGAAAATGCATCCATTTCAAGCAGCTTGCTTTTTAAATAATGTTGGTCATTTAACCAAGTTTTTATAATATAAAAGGCAATACAGTTTTGTTTTGTTTTTTGACTTTTATAATTATCAATATTTTTTACCAGAATATTATATAAGTTTAACTATTAGGTAAGTAGCATAGTGAAAAGTGCAATATAATAGGAATATCTTTATGTATTTAACATGAAAAATGTTAATGTGCGTCCACTGAACACACATCAAAAATGATTATTTACATTATTAACCCTTTTGATTTTGTTCTTTCTGTAATTAGTACAAACAATCAATAATTAAGTTCAATGATTATTCATTCTTTGTGGTTTGTAAAAAAGACAATGTGAAAAGATGGACAACGAAAATAAGCGAACCTATTTGAAACTGTAAATGATTTGGAATTATGGGCTTATACTTATGTTTTAGGAACCTTATAAAAAAGTCCTGTAATATAAAATAAATTTTGTCATAAAACATGTTCCATCATAACAAATACTTATGTCAAATTTTACAATTTTAAATAATAACAGTATATTCCCTGTATGACAATGTTTCAGTTATTAAATAACAAAAAAAAAAGTTACGTACATGTATTAAGTGTAGCAACTGAAATATGCTTCTTGATAATTTGAAGGGACAAAAAACTAAAAACAAGTGATTTAATTTAAAAAAGTTAGAGCGCGGTTGGTTTACTGTTTTTAGTTTTGGGTTTTCGTCCACATACAAAATACGCACGACGCATGTATATTATAAAAAACGACCAAACTAGAAAACGAAATTAACATACAATATAGAAAATAACATTTTATTATTTTTCATATTTTGGAAATAGTGAAAGCACGAGAAACAATTCGTCATTCCGTCATTCTTACATTCCATTTGTCGTCCCCTCCATCTTCCTTCCATCTACTCCGTCATCCCTTCACTCTTCTCATATTTTGTAATTAATGTTGAAAATCCAAAACACAAAATAAACCAAACGGACCCTTCGTTTTTTAGCTATCCGAATAATATTTTGCACGTAACGTAGGTATCATAAATTTGATAAGAAACTATTTGAGTTTATTGAAATACCCCACCCCCCACCCCACCCCCCCCCCCCCCCCGGTTATCCACAATAGCTTGAATTGTTTATCAGACATACATACAATTTTTGCTATAACTAACGTTAGTTTGCGAAACTGTCTTGAAACGTATGACTGATCCTAAACTAAAACACGTGACAATCCTGAAATGCCAATCTAATTGTCCATATTAGGATACCTCTTATAAATATTTCGAACAAAAAAAAATTCTGGTTCCAAGATCTAAAATTCAAGACATTAAGAACTATCAGTCAATATGTCAAGGATTGAAAATGCTACTTTTTTTACATAGATCAATTTTAGGATATTTTACGAGGTGCACGTGGTTTAGTGTAATCCAAGATAGTTCCTGTAAATATAAATGATCCTATAACTTGACCCATACATGTTTTGCAATGAAATTGTAGTTTTCAAATTTCAACCCATAATCATATTAAATGCTATAACTTGACCATCAAAATATTGATGTGGCAAAAGAATTTAAGTTTATGTTTCTTAATCTATGTGCAACCATGCCATAAACACATTAATGGATAATGTGAGCATAGAGTTAAGTTTTTTTTTTTTGGTCCTCATGGCTTCTTGCGAAAACTATTTAAGAAGGAACAGATACAAAGACATTTGTAGCGACATTACTTAAAAAGTTTTACAAAAAAAAAAAAAAAAAAAAAAAAAAAACATTATTAAATATTTTTTATTAGAAGTTACTTAGCAGTTCATTTATATGCTGCATGAAATCTGTATTTGACATCTTTGATATAAGTGCATGAGCGGCATCACGATGAGGTTAATCACTGTATTCCTACTGGTTGTGATTTTATACTCTTGACACTCTTGATTTTTTTTCTGCTAGAAAAGTTGGTTTTGAGATGACCAGTAAAGTTTATCATGTGGGTTATGGCATTTGTAGCGTGTAAAAAAAGTTTAGTACACTATCATTGAGAAATACATTCCATGGTACAGAACATAAGGAAAGCTGAAAGAAGTTGAGGAAAACGTATGTATTTGTGCAGATATTTGAACTAAAATACAAGGATTTCTACATTGGTATATGAATTATTCAAGCAATAGTAATCACGTAAATTAATATAGACCACTGTAATTCTAACATTTGTTGTTTGCTCCACTAAATCATAGTAAAGAACAATACCTATAATTAATCAGGGACTTATGACCACTACCATATGGTGTGCACTAAGATAAGTATCTAACAAAGCTCATATAAGAAATACCTATATCTTTGTCCTGATGATTGCAAAAAGTCAATTGGAAAAATATAATATAAACGTTCAATTTCAAAAAGTATAACATCCAAGGAACGAACTAGTTATTGGTCAAATGAAGATGCATACTACCTCGTTATAAACATTCAATTTTGAAAAGTAGAATATCCAAGGAACGGACTGGTTAGTGTACAAAGCTGGGATACATGGTTTGTTTTTAATACTAGGTTTTAATAGTACAGGAAATCACATCTCAGCGAAGAGTAATATGCATACACAACAAAGTATGTATCTATCTAGAAACGCCATTTAGATATCAAACAATATAACTACCATGCAGCTAAAAGACTGCAAAGTAATAACTGCATTTAAAAACATCAGGAAATATTCATCCCCAACAAATTTCAATAGGGTGGTGGGACTAGGAAAATAAATTGGTGATCTAATGAATCTAACATTCATTCAGTTGATCCATCTTTCATCGAATCCCTTGGGCATCATGAACCAAGTTAGTCTATTTTTCATATGTTTATTCCCAGAATTCCAAATGAGAAACAAATTTGCTTAGAATCCTTAATGCTCTTAGGCTAATGCTATTCATGTCTCCTAAATTTCCTTACGTCTCCGGGATTTGGGTTAATTCTATAGAACTCCACTTTTTACCTTTAACACTGCATATCTTATCCAGTTATAGCCCTGTACAATTTTAATTTCTTCCTTTACACCTTTTTCTTTGAAATTTTTACAGAGCTCTTCAAAACCCATTGTTGAAAGTATCAAAATCAAATTGATAAAAGAAAAAAGATCAAAAACAAAAACGATATTTCTTTCCCCATTCTATTTCCTAATTAAATTGAAATCGAGTGATGATCCAGATTTTGAAAACAGTAAGGGATTTGATTTTTTATGGATTACTAAATTGGGTAATGGTTGATCGGATTTAGTTAATCAATCTAAAACTTCTTTACTTTTGATTCCATTTGATTGAAGTACGTCAGATGTCTTAACGAATTATCAGATTAAAAGGATATTTATATGGAACAAAGACTGATTATTTTATGCTTCACATAGGCAAAGACAGCGAATGCTTTTTGGATCACAATCAAAATGGATAATATTCGATTTATTACCCATGTCAATTGTAAACAATGGTTATAACGTTCCGTTACAAATTAAGTGCATTCTGTTACGTGTAAGTTGTGAAAAAAGTTAGAGATGTTAATGTGGAAGATAAGAAAAGGTTGATTTCTTACATGTTTTTTGTCTCATTCATAATGAGTGCATAAAGAAGGTTGTGGATTGTTAACGGAACTTGTCATACCCTTATTACTAGTAAACGCTACTCCATTACCATATATTTTAAAATGTTCTTCAAATGAATTTCAAAAATGGCGTAGAGGTATACTATTTTCTATTAATTTGATTATTGTTATAAGGGATCACTAGATATTGGTTTTCTTCTAAAATCTAAATATCAATTCCATTTTTATCCTCAATTATAAACCACTCAGACCTTAAATCAATTTAAATATTTTATTCGATATTATATCAAACACCATTTGCGCATTAAGGAATCATTTAGTTTTTTCACAACCACCAATCAACCCAATGCAAAAATAATATATTTTGCACATGCAAAATGAATTATCAATCGTTTATTTGGTCCGATACAATAATTACTAATGTAAAACTTCAACTTTTTATATAAAGCTGACAGACAAACTTACAACAAACAACATTTATCTACTCGCATCTTTTCAAAATGTATTGACGTTAATGTGCTGAATTTGAGTGCAGATATTTTTAGTTTTGAATCTGATTCCTTCTTAGAATTGAATAAGATGGAATATGAATATGACTCTGAGTAGTTATTAATAAAAAAGGGATAATGCTGTAATTTAATTAATTAATATCTTATTATACATAAAGAGAACACTTCAAAAGTGAAGCTTTTGAAGTTACAAAAATACCTTTTCATTCCCCACCCATAATTCTTCACCCATGTTTTCCCCTCTTACCCATGATTTAAAGACATCTCACATTCCCTTCGTTCATTGTTCCTAAATAATAAACAACCATTTGTTGCAAGGAGGCAGAGCTGAGAATATTATAGTAATCCTAAGATCTTAAAGATCCTTATTATCAGAGGGAATTTTTAAGGTGTGGATCCATTTTTTAGATTTTTAAATTTGAAAATTTAACTTGACACATCTTGGTGCTCTCTATTTTTACTTTTTATTTTCAAAATTAGTAAAATTAATCCGCTTATTTTCCCTTTTTGTAGCTAATAAATATATTTTTTCAGTGCAAGAAAAATGATTTATTGTACTATATAATGTTGACCGTTAACGGAAGTTTAATGTTGGTTAGTTAAATTTATTGAATCGCCACTTAATTAATTTTCCATAGCTCATAGGTCTACTTCTTGCGCTATGTTAGAAATTCATTAGACATATGCATGTGATACAAAATCTAATGTTGAAAAGAAAATAAATATTATAACATTGCATCTATGGATATGCATAATATCATCATCATCATAAAATAAAATAAAATTCTCTTTTTCTACTTGGAACAATCAATTTATTTATTATCATATACACAATGGCTTAGACATCAAGTACTTGATTATTACAAATATAACCTTCGTATTTTATCAATGGGTATGGAAAAATATTTGGTATTTCTTTTTCCTTTCCGCTTTGTTCTTGTTCTTCAAAACTAAGAAGTCATTGGCATAAATCAAGACTCCATTCTCAGTTAAGTTACTAATTCCTTTTTTGATAGGTTAATTGTAAACAATTGTTCTTTAGAATGAATAAAGATGGTGGTTGGGTGAAATATTGTGTATTTTTTTTGGTTGGTTTGTATGTTTTGAAATTATCGTCACAATTGTTTTGTATTCACACAATATCATTTTATATCCAATATCGTTCCTTTATTACTTGAGCAATATAAGATCTTGAGATAAGCTTCCACAAGAAATTTATCATTTGTTAAGCTTTATGAAACGAAAATCCTAACAGAAATATCATGAACCAAAGCAATAGTAGAGATTTTGATGAGCATATGAAGTTATGTGCATTAATGGTGAAAGTAGATCCAAATTAGAAACCTCATGATATAAAAAGAAAATATTTAAGTTGCACCCGAATTATTTTGTAAATGTGTTTATTATACTATTCTTATAGAAAACAACTTGAAAAACATATTGTTTACAATATGGGTGTTTTGCATGCTAATCCTTTGCTAGAAAATTTGAAAGAAACTTTAAAAAATGTGCTAAAGGAGGAGGAATAGATTTGATATGATTCACGATAAGTCTGGATAACTTCTAAAAAAGAGAGATGTTGTTATTATTTTCCATACTTTTCATGCACTTGAATTTAATGTGAGCCGCAATAATCTTATGCTTTTTTCATGTTTTACATAAATAACAGCCATCTTGCTTACGGACGATCAATCGAAATCGAAAAAATCTTTTACATACAAGGGAGCCTTTGAAGCATTTTAGGTAACCATTTCAAAAACTAATTCCATATGCATCTCTTAAACTGGGAATTTCTCTATTTTTTTCATTTTTATAGATTGCTAACTTTTAATTAATATTGTCTTTAATTTGATATTGTCTCTTAAAAAGGAAAATGTGGTGGATATGATCCAAACCAACTTCATCCAGGTTATCAACTACGACGTTACGACACGCGCTTCGTGCGTGATGAAGGCATCTGAACTGTTTTTGTACAAATTGTATTTATTTATTACGTTCAAAAAAAACGATTTCCATAAATATTTAGTTATATTTTTGTGTTGAATCAAACGTAGTTAATTTGAATTTTTCTTTCTAAGTTGCAATATCTAATTTTTTATTAGTTTAAATTTTTATTTATATTATTAATTAATAAAAACCGAATTTGTAAAATAGTTTATTTGTTAGATCCTATTTTTAAGTGATATTAAGACTTGGTAAATACCTGTAGAAGAAATTTTGAATTTGTAAATAAAGGTTAATCGTCAGATCCTATTTTTAAGCGATGTTAAATTTTAATAATATATGTACAGAGGTATTTTTGTTATTTCATACTGACACCAAAAGAGTGTGACACAACAAATATATTACAACTATTACTAAAGAAATACATATAAAGGGCAATTTTGCAACTTCGCGGTCGGACTAAAAGATTGCACTTTCAAGGTAACTATTAATAAAGATTTTATTTTTAAGTTTCAGTACCTAATTTTTTTTTTGTAGTTTGAATTTATATTTCTGTTATTAGTCAATAAAAAAAGAATTTGTAAAGGAATTTCGTTTGTTATATCCTATTTTAAAGTGACATTAAGATTTGATTATATTTAAGCGTTTTGAATTTGTAGTATTTTTATTTATCAAGTTATATTTTCAAGTGATATTACTGTTTATTAATATTTGTAAAGGCACGTGTTAAATTTATAAATTGAGTTTATTTGTTAGATTCAATTCTAAAGGGATTTGATAACATGTAGATGAACGTTGAATCATATATAAGTAAATGGTATTTTTGAAAGTTTGCGGTCACATCAAAAGTTTGCTCTTCTAAACCAACTATTAATAAAAATTATCACGAGATATTTTGGCACATGCAACAAACGTGCATATAAGCTCTTTATTAAATTATTAAATTTGAAAGTCTTGTGTAGTTTGATAAAAATAAACTGAAAATAATAAAGAAAACATGTAATTTTTTTGTTGGCATAGGGTTTGAACTTGTAACTTTGTTTATGTTTTAAAATTTCCATTAGAAGATAGATGTTAATATTTGTTCACGGTGAGATTCAAATTCACGACCTCTTGTTTGCATAGAAGGGCATTTTTAAAATTTCATAGTCAGACCAAAAAATTGCGATTTTAGTTTCCAACTATTAGTAAAGATTCATAAAGATTTATAGATTGCTTAATCTATCTAAAAAGATCTTGCATTACATATTCTAATGCAGCCATGTATATTTGACTCGCTCTCTGAAGTTTAATTATAATTACATTTGAGCAATTCTATTCTGAATAATTGAAATCAACATTTACGTTTGAATACGTTTAAAATAACCGGAGGGAGATTTTAACTCCTATTTATTGGGGAGATCATATGAAATAACAATTTAATATTTAAAAATTATATATATCGATATTTTGGGAATTTCATGGTCGGACCAAAAGATTGTGCTTTCAAGTCAACTATGATTAAAGATAAAGTAACTAATCTTAGTAATTAAAGGAACACTTTTAGTGTATACAATTTTTTGTTGTTAATCCTGCGCAAGCAAACATAAGAGCAACCAAAGAAAAAAAATTGTAGCAAAAAAGATGGCAATTTGACTCAAATCCCATTTTCAAATTATTCCATCAAAAGTCTCTCTTGAACAAAAATTATAATCGAGATTTTAAAATCACTACGTACATGGTCCTCTCCCGGTTAAACTTATCCCCAAACAAATTCAACCATAAAAAACAATATATTAAGATTCGAATTTCGATTATACCATCAAATTACGAATTTATACTGTTTTCAATGAAATCCATATGTTACATGTTTCGATGAAGTTTTGCGTTTTTGCAAATATTCGACGAAAATTTACAATGTGGAACACATTTCGCAAATACTTGCATTGTTACGTGCAACTATTTATAATATTCCATTACGATGTATTTTTGAAAAAAAATGTTTAAGGAATTCTAATAATAGTATAGAAGTATATTATTTTTCAATAATTTAGTTATTATTGTAAGGGACATTTGATATTAATTTAAATAGTAATTCCATTTTTACACTCAAATGATAAATCACTTAGATCTTAAAACACTTATGTTATTTTATTTAACAATATATCAAACATTATTTGTGGATTCAAAATCATTTTATCAAGGTGATAATTTATATGTGAATACAAATGAATATTCACATCTCAAAATATTTTTATAATAATATTTTAGTTTTGTTATGTTATAAGTGTTAGTATTTTACGGTATTATGTTGAACCAAATTTTTCTATTTACTCTTTTAGATATGTAAACGCCTAAATGGTGAGCGGATATACAAAATATAATATTCATTTCTTATCCACATATCGGATATTTAAAAATAATCTTGAATACAAATGCAGATACGATACTATCTATATTTTATCCACCCGTTGATATGTCTACTTACAACACGACATTTTTCTAATCACATTTTCCTAGAATATGTTGAATAAGATGGATTTGAGTGTGATTATTTATTTAGAGTGTCTTTATTTCCTTTTAGAGTTGAATAAGATGGAAAATGAATATGTTTGTACAGAGTTGTTGAAATAAGAGGGTATAATATTGTAATTTAATTAATATACTTTACAAAAGAAATTTGCCATGTAAAATAACTTATGGAGTCATCAATTGAAGTCCTCAAATAACACAATCTTCCTTTTATTCATGCCTATTCGTTGCCTACTCCATTTTATCCAATATAATTAATACACATTACTCGAATGATCAGTGAAATTTTATCATTCGACTATGTTTGCGATCAAATATTTTGATACTTCATTATTGCCTTCTTCCTCTTCTTCCTTTTTTTTCCCACCTATTCTTGGCATTTCCATCAAATTTTAGCGTGGTAACATAATACCGATCAATCCAGGTAATGTAGCCTAACGTTTTTTTTCCCCCTCCCTTTGAATATGAGTAAAATGAAGTAAGTTGTGGTGCATTTATACCACTCTAAATTTGTCCTTTCTCAACTTTTTTTGACTACCATTTAGATAAAACAAAAAACACTTGAGACAGTTTTACCTGATTGTAATATTACACACAATCAGGATCAAGCTCTTCTACAGAAAGCAGTCGCGGTTCACATAAGCAATCAAACAGTCACAACATAGTGTCATTTTTCTGGAAACATAAACCAAAGAAGATGTGGAAGTAGGCAGACCGGTCTTTCGTCTCAAGTTTTGCTTCTGAATGAACATCGTGAATAAATAATGGATTGAGATTAGGGCATCTTTAAATCATTTTAAATACTGAAAACGAATGCCCAAAATTCTCGATCCATCCAAATTCCAAATACACGGTGATAATCGTAGCTAACGTTAGGTGTTTGAGCTGAGGAAACCAAACCAATCGTCTCCCAACGCATAATTTTGCATCAGATGCCATAGCCGAATGCTGAAACCTATGTGTCAAAATAATTTTGGTTGGCTTTGAACTTTGGTGCAAGTGCCTACCAATACACATGTCCCGCTTCGGGTATGAAATTGCCCTTGTGTGATCAGTCCGTAGTAAGTACATTCGCTTTTCATTTTTTCCGACCAAACCAACACTGGCAATTTAAAGCAGGAAATTTTGAGCCCTATTTTACAATCTGATTACGCAGGTACATTTGTTTTAAAACCATTTACAAACCCAGCAATCTATTACGCAATTTCATATTGCGCCAGTATTTTTTTTTTTTTTGAATTTATAACTGACGCTATTTAAAACAGCGTCAGCATAATTGTGGCAAATATACATACATACATATATATGTATATATACAAACGTATGTATGTATATATATATAAGCGGCATTTGAAATTGCGTCAGTTGTCGTAATTTCAAATGTCGTCTCTGTGTATACAAAACAGTAGCACTCATCTTCCTTCTCATTTTTCCAACTCTTCCTCAAATCCAAACCCACTTTTCTAATTTTTCAAAATTAAAATCTTAACTTTATTTTGTTTATTTCTTCTAACAATTGAAGCATGGCTTGTTCGTCTATATAGATAGCTCTATAGGTATCAATTCTACGAACAATCTTCATTTAATTTACAATCTAGGGTTTGTTGATATTGAAGTTGCTAGGAGTAGTAGCTATTTAGCTTTGTAATAGTTGTTTCATCTTGTAATTCATAAATTACTTGACTTTATGTTGTTAAACATCGATTTGTAGTTGAATTTGAAATTGTTGGTTGGCAACTAGAATTTGGAATTTTACTATATTCAAATTGTCAACATTTGTCGTAGATTACACCGAGATATTACCAGGATCGATTGACGATAGTTTTTTATACTTGCAAGCACATCATCGATTGAGCGACAATGCTATGATGGCGGTAATACACTTTCTTTTGTTGTACCGATATACATTGATTTTTGTTATTAGTAGTGCTTATATGTTGTATTTTTTGACAGAACTAAAATGCAGTTACAACTATTGATCACACATCGAAACTTTGGACAGTGACTTCCTCTCGTCCTATCGTGCTTAAGTTGTTAGATAGAGTTGGCTTCTTGCTTATACATCGATTGGGTTACACCCAATTGGACCGTCACCTTATCACTGCCTTGGTGGATAGATGGAGGCCGGAGACGTTTACATTCCACCTTAGAGCTGGTGAGATGACCATCACCTTGGGTGATGTTGCTGTGTTACTTGGTTTACCTATAGATGGTGCTCCATCGAGCAATCCGAAGCCAGCTAATTTTGTGTCGATGTGCGAGATCCTCTTAAGTCTATCTCCTCCCCCCGAGTAGTGATGGGGAATGAGATGATATTTACCACTTGGTTCCGGCAGTAGCATGAGGGGGACATTCCAGCTAACGCCTCCTAGATTAAATCGAGCGGGAGGCTCGAGCTATTATATTGCATATCATCACTTCACGTTTGATATGTGATCATTCGAAGACCCATGTCTGGCTTAGGAAGCTTCATTTCATAGAGGACTTTGATGTATGTCGTTAGTATTCATGGGGTGGTGTTGTTCTAGAGTATACGTACACAGAGCTGACTAGGCTTGCTTTGTAGGAGAGCGCATCTATTAGAGGTTGTTTGACTCTAATTTAGGTATTCACATTTTCCCCTTAATATATATTTTATGTACATACACATTGGATTTTATGCATCTACACGTTTGTAGCTATGATCTTGGTCGTATCTTCTAGTCGGGAGAATAATGATGAAGACAACGGAATTTAATTTCTTTTTGCCGTATGGTGCTAGGTATATTTACTGCATTATTTGATTACACCAACATGTTTTGCTCCACTAATTCTTTATTATCTTGCTCTTGTAGATGGATTAGGCCGAAGAGCACGGTGAATACTCTTAGACGTAATGTTATGTTCTACCGCAACGAGTTTGATGTACGCAGTTGTGATGCTGTGACACGGGTCCCATACACACGCGCTTGGACAGCATCCGCCCTTATGCACCGCTTCTATTGATCTATGGATAGCACGGATGCAAATTATTTGTTTTGGCGTTGTAGCCTTTCATCCTCCAAGTAGAGTGATGCACCAATTTGGTTTTGGACAACATCTACCAATAGCAGCTCCTCACTACTGGATCAAAAACTCGACCGGGGAGTATGAGATGGCGATTGAGACATGGAATCATTGTCATATGCATACGCAACAAGAATCAGAACTCATGCTATCAGGCGATGAGTATTAAACATAGTGTCGGTACATCATTCGACGCTATATTCTTCGTGTCGTATGACCTCCTGTTGAGGTAGAGCAGCCTGTTGAGGTGGACACGTATACTTTGAGAGCTCCACTGGAGAGGAATGTAGTATGTGTTAATTGCTATTATTTAACTTAAGAGGAAAGTTGCCATATTTAGTTTACATATCTGTAATTGCTACTATTTGGCAGGTGGATGGAACTATTTGGTAGGTGGATGGCATTTATCGTGTTATAGGGTTGGTTGATGAGCTATCGGGAGAGGTGCCAGAGCGTACGAATGTCAAATGCTTTAGTGTGAAGCATATATTGCAATCTATTCTGTGGAAGAATAAGCTAGCTAAACCTGCACCGCCTCGTCGTCCTCCTCCTCCTCCTCCTCCTCTTGCACTCATTCAAGCACCTCTTGAATCAATTCCTCCGCCTCCTATGACGCAAGTATACCGACGCAAAAGCCGGAAAGGTAAGGAAAAGGGTCCTTCGTCTTCTCAACCTACGCATTTGAACATGGACCTTCACACCGCAAGGGTCCAACCAACAAAGCGGGGAGCCTTCGTCGGATGAGGTTCAATTAGCATGGAGGAAGTCAATATTCTGTAGCAGTGAAGAGGCCGTGGTAAAGCATTGTTATGGTATGGTGTTAGTCGAATGTTTAGCTTGTAATTTGATTTGTAGTGTTGGTTGAATATTTTGATTTGTGGTGTTGGTTAGATGTTTGACGTTGTATGATTTCAATCATTGGATCATTTATGTAATGTTTATATGGTCGTTGGATTATCGATTTCAAACAAAAACCCTCCCCCTCTCTCTCTCTTCTAATTTCTCACTTTACAAACTCAACATAAAAAACCCCAAAACACCAATTACATTCCTTTCCACAATTCTACATCATCCGTTATCTAAATTGTGATTTTTGCAGATTTGCTAGATAATCGAAGGTAATCTTCTACATTTAAACCAATTTTCACTTTCTTTGCATTTCTTTAAACCAATTTTTATTAACCACTACTAGAAAAGAATCAATGGGAAATTGATGACGAGACTTTAATGACATGCATGGATGCGTTTGAATCAAATGCAAACGTGATGGATGGTGAAGTCAATCATCAAAGGTCGGGTGAAGAAGTTCACAACGAAGCGAGAGAGGTTTTTGAACAACCTGATTGTGTACCTAGCAAGAGGCAAACACATTTCATTGCAATACATGCCGGTAGGTGAAAAAATTGAGGTAAAGAACTTGCTATCAAAGAGAGCCCCTCCACATAAATTTTGTCACTGTAATTGTAACGACCTGAATTTTTCGATGTTTAATTTGGAATATTTAAATGATTTTAGATATTGAATTAGGGATTATAATTTAGTTAATAAGTTTTACAAACTGAAATTTCAGGTGAATTTGTCGATTTTAAAAATCAACGATTTTAATCGACGAGTTAAAATAGCGATCCAGGTCACAGTCTTGGAATTCGACAAAACTAGTCACATTGGATCCGTAATAATATATTATTATCATATTTCAAATTTTGAAGTGTTTGGATTTATCGTCTGGTCGTACGATCTGAAAACACCTACAAATAATTTAATTGAATTTAATTTAAATAGTCGAGTTAAAAAGCTATCTTCCACATACGATCGAATTAGGAATCGAAACATGTTCCATTATGTTTAGAATAAGGGTAACATTACAAACACCAGACGGCATGCCTTGATAGGAGTTCGAAATTTCAAGCTGCCTTTAAACGAGATATTTGTAATTAAATATTACTTTAAATTGTTCAAAATCAAATCTATCACCCTTCTCTAGTTAAACACGCCACCTATCAGGTACGATAGCTGCCTCATTTCCTTAAGTCGCGTGTTATCTACTCCTTTCTTAAATCGAAAATGACAGAAGGAAGAAAAAAAGATGAAATCGCGTACGGGCCTTTCCCCTACTTGTTTAAAATCGCGATTTAATCCTTTCCTCTTCTTCGAGAAGCAAAACGAGAATGAGTGCCCCTTCAATTCAAAATCGAACATAATGAAAAAAAATCCTTCCTTTCATTTTTATTTCATGCTTTAACTCTTCAGTCCTTCCTCTTCTCAAACAAAATCTATTCGTCGATTAAAAAAAAAAAAGAGGAAGCGCGAGTTAAAATCGCGAGCAAGGCTGAGCGATGAGGCACGACAAGGGATGGTTGTGTTCGGCGAAGGGAAGGCTCGCGATGGTCGCGATGTACTGTGGGCTGGAGGAAGGCGCGGGGAGATGGGTCGTTCATTTCAGGTTATGGTCACAAGAGCAGTTAGGCGATGGCGTATCATATTGCGCGACTTTAGGGTTTCGGTCGTTGTTCGATTTGATGGTGCTCGAGGTGGACGAGGCAATCTAGAAGATGGGTTACGCGATCGACTCGCAATTTCTGGGCGAAGGGTTCATGCATGTTGATGGAGGGCCGGCGTCACTTGTAGTTGTGACGGTCGTGGTGGCAATGAATAGGTGGTTATTGGCGACAGTTGGTGAAAATGGGGGCACTGTAGCAGCTTGGAGGCAATGGAGGCACTCTGCGTAAAGTATCTATCACAGTTGGTGATAATGAGAGTAATTAGCTAATAATATTTTTAATTAATTTAAATAATTTTATTTAATTAAAAAGGAACGCTTATAAAATTGTATAATGATTATACGAGGTATAAAAATCATAGAAACAAGATGAGTGTGGATTCGTCGATAAGAAATATACAAGCTGGAATTAATTTGGAATGATTAACAAACTCGGAAATCAAGGTGAGAAATTCTCACTCATTTGGATTGCCAAATTTAATTTAAAATAGTTAAAATTAATCATTGATTGCTTGGTTGAATTTACTAATTATTATCTGTTGAATGATATTATATTATATATATATAGTAATATATATATTAGTAGTTGGATTGTTGCTCCCGCACATTTTTAGCGAATGAGACCTTATGCACCTCGCATAATAGAGGATGGCCTTATATACCACGATATCCCCCTCGAAGTGGGATTAGTATTTTCATGTTGTATTAACATCTGTTGATGCAGGGAAACATGTTGGAGAGATCAAATTGGATTACTCAAATATATTGTTTACTTTTCATATATAGTGATATATGACATGTGTAGATAATCAATTATATAGATTATTGTCGTAATTTGAATTATTGGATATTATAGTAGCACTGGCCTTAATTTTTTAAATACCATAAACATTATTTTGAAATTTTAAAGGGACTAAAAGGAGATTTGAATACAAAAAATTATATATAAATTGGTTATTTTAAAAGAGATTGATTTGGATAAAATAAAATTTTGATATAGAATTGGACTTAACTATCCGTAAAATGTCTTAATTGGAATTCAAGAAAAATATTAACTATACAAAGGATTTTTACAGTGGAATTTTTAAGTGATATTTTGGAAAATATGAAACAGAGTTGAAATCGATAATTTGAATAGATTAGTGAAATATATGGAAATTATCAAGAAATGGATTTATAAAAATGATATTTTATAAACGGGATTAGTTTTATAAACAAGTGAAACTCAAGGGAGTTATAAATTTATATACGGTGTTTATAAATAAGGGAAAATGAAATCAATGGATAAATTGGAATATAATTTAACAGGGTGATTTACATTAAGATATGAAAATAATTTTTGAGGAAAAGTAGTAAATTCTATTTTTGAGAAGTGAGGATGGTTAGAGAGCCAGAATGGGATTGATGTGTTGTAAATCGGGAGGGATTTATAAATTGAATTGGTTATTGAGATTTTAAAAACATATTTTTTATCCAGAAGTTAAATTGTTTTAAAAGAGAATTTTTATCTATTCAAACTATGTAATTTAAAGCTACTTTAGTAATAAAATTCTTCAGAAGTAGATTTTTTCAAATATTTAAATTAGTTGAAATAAATTTCTAATTTTATAGTAAGCTTAGTAAATCAATTTGTTATTTGAAAATGAAATAGGGAACGAAGTATCAATGTGTATTAAAGCATTTTTAAAATTTTAAATAATTACTTAAACGTGTTTTTTTAAAATAAATTATTATTCTTTTAAAAATACCTATTATACATATATAGAGTTTTGAAAATGTTTTTAAATTTATTTATAGACTCTCTCGAGATGTGAAAAACAGATGTGATTTTAGAAGTTGTAAACGGATAGGCGAGATTATAAGTGAATATAATCGACTTGGAAAATGTAAAAAGGAATTAATATAAATTCCGAAAATGTAGGAGATAGGATAAGAAAAATTCCTATGTATTGATATTAGAAATGATTTCGGGAAAAAAAATGGATTATAATATTTTCCTAACTGAGAAAATGACGGTTTTTGAAAATAGTTAGAGAAGAAGGATTTATATCGAGATATTTTCTAAGTAATGGATTATAAATCGAAGTTGGAAATATTTCATTAAGTGTTGAAGTGAGGTACGGGTGGAGATATCCTGTTATGGAAACAAGTATTCGGAATGTTTTCAAATATTGATAAATTTGAAAAAGATTTGAATATATATCTTTGTAAAGATATTTTGAAATCAATGTTTTGAAGAATTATAAACAATGGCCAAGTGACTGCTTATGGATGTTATTTGATAGTTAAATGACCGACTATTAATATTGATCAATTTTGTTAATTGATTCAAAGAGACCGGCATCAGATTTAATTATCCGAAAACCACTTTGATCTGGTTTGAACGTTACGAATGGATATCGTGAAGATAGTGAAGGCGATGATTCGGTTTGTCCAGACCCAGGACAACTTGTATGGACGAATGCTATCAAAACATCGTCGTTGGAGAATGATGAGCATTCTAAGTAGAACTTTTCTTGAAATGTAATCGTTAACCTCAAGCCTCATCAACCAGGAATGACTAAAACATGGGAGATACAACAAGGCTAAGTGGGTCACACCCAATTAGGGAATGTTATCACTTTTCTAGATACCTTCGAAAATTTATATAAATTATGGATATGGTTGTGCATGAAAAAGGGAGCACTCTATTTTTTAAGGGTGGAAACACCCATGGTGATAACATATTCGGTTCTATCCAAGTTAGGGGTAGGCCGGTCTAGTGTAGCAGGGATCTCGACGAGGTCCTTAGTGCATTTTTATAGAGGTGTACTGTGATGGGAGGCACCCCAGTAGCCCAGTCATTGTATGAGATTCATTCTCCAATATGAGCTTTTACGGTTTTGTTTGTAGAGCCTAGCATGCTGGAATTTAGTTAATGTAACAATTTCGGCTATTTAAATAAGTATTTGCACTTAGACACTGTTATAATATCATTGAATTTTAAAATGTTTTGGTTACCGTAAGGGAAAAACCCATCGTGTTTATGTGTGATGTAGTCTTATGAGATACCTTTGTTTTTCAAAGGGTTTTGATAACTTTAACATTTCAAATTGAGTGTGTTTTCTTATGCTGCTTTTCCAGACTGATTCAAGTGTTATTTTATTATAATGTTTGAGTCAGGTCGAGAATTATAGTTTCAGGATAGGATGCTATGGAGCTCAGGAGAGCTGGATGACAAAAACGTATTCCCATACTTGATTTATATTTCTGCTGTATAAGGACAAGTTATTATAACTGTCCAGATTGATGTATTGGTTGTTGTACTCTAATGATTGTAAGTACCAAACAGTTACAGATTCTTTTGTATAAAAATCTGTTATTATACATTATATTTTGTTCCACTACGATTGTGAGATTCTATGTTTTTGTTTTTGATTTTCTTCTATCTCTTTCTTCTTCTTTGCCCTAGTTATTAGCTCTTTCGTACAATTTGGGTTGAACAAGAATGAATTATTATCAACTCAAAGGATATGGAACGGAGAGTTGCTACACTTAGTATCAGAACTGAAGGTTAAGTGAGAACCTTGGCTCTGGTGGGATGAATCCTAGAATGAGTTTGAGTGTATTAATAGATATGAACGCATATTTGTTAGTGAATATAAATTGTTTTATATTGTATTGATTTACCTGTTGAGTGGATTACAAATTCTGGTCGAATAGTGGGACGCCACAATTTCGATAGGAGTTTCTAAACACTTGAACATGCAATTAGACACGGTATAGTTTTAAAGTGGGTAAACGAAATAATTTTACCCAAACTATATTTTGATATAAAAATAAATAATTTTCTGAAAAATTATTACAGTAGATTGATGTGTTTGGTTGTTATTATACAATCAAAACAAGATTATAAAATTGGAAATGATTTATAAAAACCAAAATTAAATTTGTATAAGAATGAATTATACAAATGAGTTAAAACTAAAAACCGGATTCAAACCAAAATTTAGAAATTCAAATCCCGAAAAGTTGGAAAATATTTTCTGTAGTGTTCTAAAAATAAAATGGCACTGTTTTGAAAATATTTTGGGATCACAATTCTTTTAAAGGGATTTTGGAAAGTGATAAAGCATTGAACTCATTTCAGTCACTGGAAAATAATCTTGGTGATGATTACAGCATCATCGGTATTCATTTTCGAGTTTCTAAGTGACGGATTACTGCCTAAATAATTGATTTGGAGATTTTTGTGAGAGAAAAAACAAATGTTGTTTTAGAAATTCCAAGGGAATTGTTTTGGATAAAAATCGAGTTGATTTTTGAAATTTGGAAGAAATGGTTTGTTAAAAATAAAATTATATATTTATATATATACATGTATATAGTATTTTAAAATAATTTGAAATAAAAACCGGGCGTTGAATTCTAAAATTTCCAATTAAATGAGTAGTGAAATCAGAATAGAATAAGTTCTGAAATTGTTAACCCGCCTTTTGGCAAGGCCGTAGACAGGCGGATTTAACTAAAATCGGCCGCTCGTTTGTTGAGACTGGAGTACTATGGGTTTGAGCTAGCTAGATGGATAAACGATCGGTCATGGATGGTATGGTGTGGGTTGCTCGATCAAGGTGGCTCGTTCATACATGGCTCGGTTAAGGAGAGGAGATCATGCATGGTTTGGTCATGGTGCATAAGCCAAGATGGCCCAATGCGAATAGCTCGGCAAGCATGGCTCGGCAAGCATGGCTCGATACGAGTGGGTTGGTGTTGTAAAGGTTTTGGGTCGGTAGGAAGGTGGTTTGGTCATGATGAAGTGGGTCGGTAGTGCTATGCATCGGTAGTGGCGTGGATCGGTGACTGGAGTGGGTCGGTAGGAAGCTGGGCTGGTCATATTGGAGTGGATCGGTAGAAAATTGGGTCGGTCATCTTCGAGTGGATCGACAGATGGTGGGTCGGCTTCGAGGAGTGCTTCAGTCGACACGTTCATAGCTCCAGGCCAGCACTCCATTTTACTCAAGTTGGCATTTGGAAATTGGGTCAGCATGTATCGTTTGATCGTGGTAGAAAAGTTAAGGTGGGTCGGCCAGACATGGTTCGGCGTTGGTGGTTTGGCACGTGTGGTTCGACCTTAATGGGTCAGCAACAAAATTGTGGATCGGCATGTTTAAGGATAGGATCGGCTTTTTTTCGCTCTGATTTCTAGCCTATTTTACTCCGAGTCTTGGATAGGTCTGCTTTGGGTCATTCTCAGGGGATATCGGATTGGCATATTATATACTCGTGGTCGGTCGTGATGTTTGGGGTTTGGATCGGCTATGGTCTTGGTGGGCCTAGACCACTCGGGAAGCCCAGTAAATTGGATTTTGCCTATAAATACAGCAGGCGGGGATTAAGAAAAGGGATCTTCTTCACTCTGCTTCTCTTCTTCTTCTTCTTCATTGTGGCTACTCTGCGATTGTAACTGTAATTAATTCTCATATCAATAGAAAGAAAATTTCTGGAGTAGACATAGGACGGAGTTAGCCGAACGACTATAAATCCTCTATTATTACCGCTTTCTTTTTAATTTCTACCGTTCTTCGTATTTATACTCTCTACATACATTCTATCTGTGACCTATTACTAGATTTGGTGCTTCATCTGGATTTGGGTGCTAACAGAAATAAAATTTGGAAAATGTGAACTTCAAGATGAAATTAAAATTTAACTTGTGTAGGTTAAATAAATTGGATTTGTAAAAGAAAATTTGTAGGAATTGGAATTTAACTTAAGAAAAAGTTAAAGTAAATAAATTAAATGAAGTAATTATAATAAATAGAATGAAATGAATAGAACGTGATGAAGTTAGCTAAATATAAGTGCATATGAATGTGTTAGTGAATGGAACAAATAAATATAAGTAAGGAAGTGTGGAAAGATCTGAAATTTGAATTAAATTCTTACTTGATTAAATTGAATGAATTAAAAATAAATTTGTTTGGAGTGAAATTTAATTTAAGTATGAATAACTCGAATATGGTTTTGAAATGTTGGTTAAAAGGAAATGGAAATTTAAATTAAATTGAATTGGATTGGATTAGAAATAATATCGAACCGAAGTAAATATAAATTTTGAGTTATGGACTAATGATATCACCATAAGGTATAAATCTTGAATGGAATAAAACGTAAGGGGAAAGAATTATGGAGTGGTGAATAAATAAGTTATATAGCTTATAAAAATTCAAACTAATGGAATAAAAGTATATTTAAGCTATAAAGTGATGTATAATCTGGAGTTAAAAATAAAATGTAGATATACTCGAGTAGAAAACTCTGGAAATGTGAGAAATAAGTTGTGTAACTTGTAAATTGGGAAGGTGGAATAGAAAAAAAAACAAAAACAAAAATGGTTTGATATTCTGGCGAAGAAATAAATATCCAAACTTGAGTTATAAGATGAGTTTAAACTCAAGTAAATTAAATGAAGTGATTTTTTATATATAAAAATCTAATTGTGAATTATAAATTTGGAAGAGAAATAACAAGATAAATTAATTAGTTAATCGAATATAGTAATAGAGTTTAACTTGGTTAAGTGAATTAGATTGTGGATTAAAAGTGGATATTGGAAATGGAACTTGAGGTATAAATAAAAATTCGACTTAATTATAAGCGAATTTAATATAATTGAAAATATCATAGAATAAAATAGAATTGGATTAAAACAGCAATGACTTGAGTTATTAATAAATTCAATATGAGTGTAAATAAATTGAATATGACTTGGGATATTAATTAAATGAATTTAAGTATGAAGTTAGGTTTTGAAGTGGATTAAATGAATGGACAAATTAAATTAATTAGCAAATGGAATGGGGATTGAATAAGAATCAATCAAAAATGGAAATGGAACTTGGTTGCAAGGGTAATGAACTTAAGTTATAATGTTAAATAAATTGAAAATAAAAAAAAATTAACTTAAGTTAATATTTTGGATGGAAGTTTGGCTCGAATAAATTATGAAATGGTTGTTTAATAAATAGCGTGGAATGATTCCGAGTTTAATGAAATGAATTTGAATATAGTGAATGTGGACATGAATGGATTGCAACTGAATTGATCGTGAATAAATTTGAAATGGAATAAAATTGGAATCAATTTAAAATAGCTATAAACTGAAATAGTTATTTTATTAAATAAATAACACCAAATTTGCATAGAAAAAGAATTGTTTTTTGACGTGAACGGAAGTAAATAAAATTTCTGTGAATAAATGGAAAGTGAATAAATTGATTTTTAATCAATTTGGAATGAATATAATTATAATTTGTGTTATTATTAATGAATGCAAGTAAATTGAGTTGTAAATCATTCGAATTGAATATGAAACGATAAAAAGCAATTGAATTAGTATTGGAACCTTATAATTGCTTATAATATATGTTTAGCATGATAGGGTTATGAATGTGTTTTAACCATTTAAATGAATGAAATGTTATTAAATTTCATGTTTTTGGTACTTACGTGTTTAAATTGAGTAAGTACGGGTATATGGAGCTGTTTTGCTTTATTTTTAGTCGTGCAAACTGCATATAAAATAAGTCGCTCGCTTAAAAATGCTAAAATAAGGTACGTTTTCTGATTAAATACCGCAAAAATTACAAATATTGATATATATATCTTGTTTCTTGACCGTGTGGGTTGATGTATATATTTTTATCTCTCTTGTCATGTTGCAAAAGGCTCTCCATACAAAGAAGACTCTGCCAAAAAATTTCAAAAATTTAGGGAAATGAAAATTGAAAGAAAGGGTTTTGAAGTGGAAATGGAAACTAATGGTTTTGGAAGAAACTAAAAGAGATAAAAACTTGTAATATCGAATTTTAACTAAGTGAGTTTGGATAAGTTAATGGGTTTGGAGCTTTTTTCTACCTTAGCAATTTCAGGGAAGAAATTCTTTAATTGGGGAGAGGGGTGGGTGTAACAACCCGGATTTTTCAATGTTTAATTTTAATATTTAAATGGTTTTAAATATTGGATTTGGGACTATAATTTAGTTAATAAATTTCAAAAACTGAAATTTCAGGTGAGTTCGTCAATTTTGAAAATCAACGATTTTAATCGACGAGTTAAAATAGCGATTCGGGATACTGTCACGGAATTCGACGAAACTAGTCCCATTAGGTCCGTGATAATGTGCTATTATACGGGAAATGTTCGCGAGTGGGTGGTTGTTGGCGGTGATTGGTGAAAATGGGGGCACTGTAGCAGCTCGGAGGTAATGGGGGCACTCTGCATAAAGTAATTGTCAGAGTTGGTGATAATGAGGGTAATTAGCTATTAGTAATTTTAATTAACATATATAATTTTATTTAATTAAAAAGGAATGCCTATAAAATTTTATAACGATTATACGAGGTACAAAAATCATAGAAACAAGACGAGTGTGGATTCGTCAGTGAGAAATATACAAGCTGGAATTAATTTGGAACGATTAAAAAATTCGAAAATCAAGGTGAGAAATTCTCACTCATTTGGCCAAATTTAATTTTAAATAGTTAAGATTAATCATTGGTTGCTTGGTTGAATTTACTAATTATTATCTGTTGAATGATATTGTATTATATATATAGTAGTATATATATTAGTAGGTGGATTGTTGTTCCCGCACATTTTTAGCAGATGAGACCCTATGCTCCCCGCATAATAGCGGATGACCCTATATATCGCGATATCCCCTTTGAAGTAGGATTCGTATTTTTATGTTGTATTAACATCTGTAGATATAGGGAAATAGGTTGGAGGGATCCAACTGGATTCCTCAATTATATTTTTTATTTTTCATATATAATGATATATGACGTGTTTAAATAATCAGTTATAGATTATTGTTGTAATTTGAATCATTGGATGTTATAGTAGCACTGGCCTTACTTTTGGTATTTTAAATACCATAAACATTATTTTGAAATTTTGAAGGAATTAAAAGGAGATTTTGAATATAAAAAATATTATATAGAAATTGGTTATTTTAAAAGAGATTGATTTGGATAAGGTAAAAAATTGATTTGGAATTAGACTTAATGTTTTAATTAGTATTTAAGAAAATATCAACTATATAAAGGATTTTAATAGTGGAATTTTTAAGTGATATTCTAGAAAATATGAAAAAGAGTTGAAATCGATAATTTAAATAGATTGGTGAAATATATGGAAATTATCAAGAAATGGATTTATAAAAATGAGATTTTATAAACGGATTTAGTTTTATAAAAAGTGAAACTCAAGGGAGTTATAAATTTGTAAACGGTGTTTATAAATAAGGGAAAATGAAATCAATTGATAAATTGGAATATAATTTCATAGGATGAATTTATATTAAGATATGAAAATTGTTTTTGAGGAAAAATAATAAATTCTATTTTTGAAAAGTGAGGATGGTTAGAGAGTCGGATGGGATCGATGTGTTGTAAATCGAGAGGGATTTATAAATTGAATTGGTTATTGGATTTTAAAAATATATATTTTATCGAGAAGTTAAATTGTTTTAAAAGAGAACTTTTATTTATTCAAACATGTAATTTAAAGCTGCTTTAGTAATAAAATTCTTCAGAAGTAGAATTTTCAAATATTTAATATTAGTTGAAATAAATTTCTAATTTTTATAATAAGCTTACTAAATCAATTTGTTATTTGAAAATGAAATAGGAAATGAAGTATCAATGTGTATTAAAGCATTTTTAAAATTTTAAATAATTACTTAAACGTGTTTTCCAAAAATAAATTATCATTCTTTTAAAAATACTTATTATACGTATATAGAGTTTTGAAAATGCTTTTAAATTTATTTATAGACTCTCTTGAGATGTGAAAAACTGATGTGATTTTAGACGTTGTAAACGGATAGACGAGATTGTTAGTGAATATAATCGACTTGGAAAATGTAAAGAGGAATTGATACAAATTCCGGAAATATAGGAGTTAGGATAAGAAAAACTCCTAAGTATTGATATTAGAAATGATTTCGAGAAAAAAATGGATTATAATATTTTCCTAAGTGTGAACAAGACAGTTTTTTAAAATATTTAGAGACGAAGGATTTATATCGAGATATTTTCTAAGTAATGGATTACAAATCAAAGTTGGAAATATTTCACTAAGTGTTGAAGTGAGGTACGGGTGGAGATATCCTGTTATGAAAACAAGTATTCGAAATGTTTTCAAATATTGATAAATTTGAATATATATCTTTGTAAAGATTTTTTGAAATGAATGTTTTAAAGAATTATAAACAATGGCCTATTGACTGCTTATGGATGTTGTTTGATAGTTAAATAACCGATTATCAATATTGGCCAATTTCATTAATCGTTGCGAAGAGACCGAGATCGAATTTAATTATCCGAAAACCACTTCGATCTGGTTTGAACATTATGAATGGATATCATGAAGGTAGTGAAGGTGGTGACTCCGTTTGTCCTGACCCAAGACAACTTGTATGGACGAATGCTGTCAGAACATCGTCATTGGAGGATGATGAACATTCTAAGTAGAATTGTTCTTGAAAGGTAATTGTTAGCCTCAAGCCTCATCAACCAGGAATGACCAAAACGGGGTAGATACAGCAAGGCTAAGTGGGTCGCAACCAATTAGGGTATGTTATCGCTTTTCTAGATACCCTCGGAAATATATATAAATTATGGATATGGTTGTGCATGAAAATGGGAGTGCTCAATTTTTTTAAGGGTGGGAACATCCAGGGTGATAACATATTTGGTTCTATCCAGGTTAGGGGTAGCCGGTCCAATGTAGCAAGGGATCCCGACGAGGTCATTAGTGCATTTTTCTAGAAGTATACTGTGATGGGCGGTACCCCAGTAGCCCAGTCATTGTATGAGATCCATTCTCCAATACGAGCCTTTACGGTTTTGTTTGTAGAGCCTAGTATGCTGGAATTTAATTAATGTAACAATTTCGGCTATTTGAATAAGTATCTGTACTTAGACACTATTATAATATCATTGGATTTCTATAAAATGTTTTGGTTATCGTAAGGGAAAAACCCATCATGTTTATGTGTGATGCGGTCTTATGAGATACCTTTGTTTTTCCAAGGATTTTGATAACTTTAATAATTCAAATTGAGTGTGTTTTCTCATGCTAGTTTTTCAAACTAACTTGGGTGTTATTTTATTATAATGGTCGGGTCAGACTGAGTATTATAGTTTTAGGATAAGATGCTCTGGAGCTCAGGTGACGAGCTGGATGACAAAGACGTATTTTTCGTACTTGATTTATATTTCCGTTGTATGAGGACAAGTTATTATAACTGTCCAGATTGATGTATTTCTATTGTATTTCTCGTACTTGACCATTGCAACTGATGAACAAGCAGCCATAACATGCGCACAAGGAAGCTATTGTAGTAAAGGGATGTTACATATACAAGAACAAGTGTTATCATCAATTGTAACTTTGAACTCGTCACCAAAATAGTGAATTACTTGCCATTCGATTTGGCTCAAGCGAACTATTCTACAACCTCTTTCTTCACTTGCTCTCTTAGCTATCTTTGCTTCACACTTTTGAGTTAATCAACATGTTGAAGCTTTAGCAAACTCTCTCCTTTGAAAGAAATAATCCACCGATCAGAAAAAAAGTACGAGCAACCAAAGCTTTAACAGACAATGATCTTGAACCTTTGAGTACAACATTAAAGCTTTTAGAGCATTCATTGTCATTACATGAAATCATCCATCGTTATCCTTAAAAAAAGCCTAGTTATCCTCCTTCCCCATTAGACTTTTCTCAATCCAATTGTGAGCTCTAATATTAATGGTCTTAATTTCCTCCTTGATTTTCAAATACTCAACCTCCTCCAAAGCACATGCCACTGCATAGAATAAACAGGTCAAATGTTTGTACCTAAAGCCGGTAGCTTAAAAGTTTGCTTTCAAATGTGTAGCACAAAATATATGCTTATATAATGATCTCTACCCGGTCTCCAATGTGGTCAGTATTCCTTTCATTCGATTGAAAATGAAAGTAATACGTCGATTGTTACCACTATGAATAAACCAACGCATGCAAGCAAAAAAAACCAACCCCAATTATCACATGATTTGGCCTCAACAATTGCATAAGCCAAAGGATAAAGTTAATCATTCGCATTAATTGCTATCACAACAAGTAATGTACCTTTGTATTTGTCATATAGATGTGTTCCGTCAATACAAAGCGAAGGTCGACATTGCACAAATCCCTCAATATAAGGCCGAAAGGCCCAAAAAGCACAATCGAAGATGCCAAACTCATCGGTCGTTACACGTCCAACACTACCTGGATTCGTTCTAGTAATTTCAGCAAAATATTGTCATAGGTTTGAATATGAATCTACCTAATCATATTCATTTTATTGCCTTTTTAGTGGTCTCCACGCTTTCATATAACTGATCTTAACAAATAATTGTTCCTCTATACATGCACAGTTCTAGCTGTTATATTCAAATCTGATTTCACAAAAGGCATGATCTTTGAAACTAAAAAATTAGACGTCTCTTGCTTGTGATTGGAGTTAATTGTTGGGTTACCGCAAGTATGATCGCTCAGATATTTTTTAACAAATCACCATCCAGATTATGATTTTTTAGAATCTATAGCATGAATTCTCCATTGACAATTTGCATCGACATTGCAAATGGCGCTGATTTTTGTTAGACCTGATTGGCTTAAAAGAAACTGCAAGTAAAATTGACTATCCACTAAGTTGTTGTAGAAATTTTGCTTCGGCCTCGAATACCTTACCAACTTTAAAACCATTCTGAACACAAGACGATGAGAATTGTTCTTCGTTGAATTATAGGTTTGCGACGATGGATCTAGCCAACTTTTTCACATTACACAAGTCATCATCCATTGGTATTTCATATTTAGGTTCATCACTATCAGCTTTAGCATTGACTTCATGTGACACCCCACTTTGAGACCCATATTAACAAAGAGTATTCGATGTAATACCGTTTGCTAATGCGGAGAATAGAGCTGGACATGAGCGACCATCTATAGCCTTGTCTTAACTATCTACTGAATACGTTGAAAAATGCTATATATTTTTTTTCATCTCAAGTGGATCGACATATCCATAAATATCTAATACAAAACTATAATGGCTAACGGATCTATCAGAACAAAACATAACAACTCAAATGTAAATAACATCACAGAACAGCAGAAATGCATACATATGCATATGTACAGATACAATCACTAGTACAATCCAAAATGATACATCAAAGCGGAATGACGACCACAACCTAAACATGGGTCAAAAGAATATACATATCATAGTAGCAAACCAAAAAGAACTACACACAAAAACTATAATAAAAAGAGCTAGCAGAATAGTCCAAGCAGAAGCAGAATAGGCTAAGTCCAAATGTACCTAACCTGAAACATCTCGGTCTGACCCGAGTATAAAATACACGGGTCAGTCTTGCTGAATAAATCAGTAAAAGGTGATAGCAGAATAATAAAGCATAAGAGCATAGTGATATTCTTCTTAAACAAGAAGAAACGATAAGAAAGCTAACCATAGACATATGGAGCATACGCATCATGTATGGCATATATAGTTACACTAGGTGATAGAACACTGTTGCTTCAATAAGCATAAAACACAAAAGAGATGAAAAATCTCATGAATCACTAAAATGTAGCATGCCTCATATCATCAGAAATAATAAATCAAATAAGAATGATTTAGGAAATAGTATAATGTAAACTCCTAAAAGAGTAATTCCGAAACCCGCCATATTGGCAACTCCAAGGAAAACATAAGCAAAAGTCATCTCGACATAAGCCATAAGGCAAATGTCAACAAAGAGATAAAAATCTCATACAATACCAAAAGGCAAACCCCATAAATAGCACCAATAGGCAATCTCAATATAGATATATATGCCAAAAGGCAAATCTCAACACGCTAGTGTATGCAATGAAAATCTCAAAAGAACTCCCAAAAGTCCAAAAATCCCGAAGTAATCGCCGCCGAATGGTTCAAAGGACCGATTCCAAAATGACGACACACAAGGGTAAAAATCAACTCAAAAAGATTTTGCATGTGCTATTTTTGCCGAGTACTGTTTCACATAATAGGTACCTCGCCCAAAGGCAAACGCGACAAGACGAATACGCCGCAATGACAAATATGCCGCAATGGCAAACGTCCGAAGACAAATACGCCGCAATGACAAATGACCCAAAGGTCCAGTACTGGCATGCCGATAAGCAAATGTGTCACAAAATCTCGAAAAGCAACTCGAAAAGTGTTAACGTGTGTCCCATACCACCCGTTTGCATTAAACGGTTTACTAACCGTCGGTAAATTTCACACTCAAAGCAGTAAAAGGTGCACCTCATATCATCGGTAAACTAGACCCGTAGGCCAAAATGACCAAACGGACAAGTTATGAATTAACCGAAAGGATAAACGCACGTAACCCATACTACGTGTTTTACCCAATCGTTTAACTCTCCTTCTCATACGCTCAATAGTGCAAAAATGTGTATTTTGTATAGAAATTATATGTTGGAGAAAACGAGCTTTTAAAACAATTTAAAATCACTTTATAAAATGCTTTTGCAATCTATCTTATTATAGGGATACTAAAATTTTATACTTGAAAATAATATATAATAATTATTCCAAAAATCAGTTTACTTGAAAATTTTCAAAACTCATTTATAAAACCCGTGTACGAAATTCAGAAAGAATCATCAAGCAATACAGAAAAATATCGAAAGTTTAAACTTATAAAATTCCGATAAAAACAAGCTATGCGTGCAAGTTCAACAGCAGATATATCAAGTTAACATGGTCGGAATGACCTGAAAGTTTGTAGGAATAAATTTCAACATTTGTAATTTAAATTCAAAAAGAATCTCTGAGTTTCGATAAGAGACGAAGAAACCGCGACGTCTCAAAGTTGGACTCATGCCAGGAAGTGAATACACAGGAAAAACAAAGGCCAACGGCTTGTTTAGCCAGTTTGCCCCTATTCAACCCAAAATGAAGAAGCATAAAACATGAAAGTTATAGACGACATTCTAAGCTTTCCAAAACATGAAAAATTATCGAATTCCGATAAGAAATGAAAAGGTTATAACCAAAACAATTTCCATATCGAAAGTTCGCTACGGCTGTCGTTTTAGTCTCAGGATAGTGATACTAGAATGCACATTTAACCATGTAAACTTCAGAATTTACCAAAATCCCAAAAAAAAGTTATAGAGGAGAATCTATGCTTTTCACATTAAGAATCGTCAAATTTGGACATCAAACGAGAAAGATATGCTCAAATTACCAATGACATTTAGCACAGAAAATTACGGTTTTACATTGACAGGGAAGTAAGTTTACATCAGGTTTTTCGACCCTCTATGCTTATTATTTTCGAATGTGTATAACATAAAAGTTATCACAATCTTTTTAAGCTTTCTGGAAAATTAAAAATCATCAAAATCCGATAAGAAAAGAGAAAGATATGTCTAAAACAATTTCTGTGTTTCAAAGCTAAGTTTAAAACACAGGACAGAAATGTTATATCTTATTCAAACCCAAATTACTCTTAGTAAACAGCTTCATTACAAAAAGTAATAAACATAAAAGTTGTTTCTTATAAAAATACCTTCCAACTGAAAAAAGCCTCACTCAATTTAGATCTACCATTCAAAAGTTATGGTGATTTTAATATCAGGTTTCAAGAAAAATATTGCACAGAGCGAAGTTGTGTACATCAGTTTCAAACTCAATTTCGACCCTCTAAACTATAGAATTTCTTGAAGTTATTAAAAGAGAACTTGTAGATAATAGAAAGTTATTTCAACTACAAAACGATTGAGCTAATTTGGATAAATTTGCTTTAAGATATTGCTGTTTTACTGCAGCAATATTTCTATAAATAATTTTCAGCAAACTACAACCAAACATTCAAATTCAAGCAACCAATTCACAATCAATTTGAAAGAAATTCAGTCAACAAACCATCCAATTCAATTCAAATATCAACTAAAAATTATTCTCATAGACTAAAGGTAGTAGTATGGTGATTAACTCACCTTTTACTCCAATTTGACAAAGATGTAATGCTTAGATCAATATATGTGCACTCCTCTTCTTCTACAACTCCTATGCTATACATGCTATAAGAATCACCCAAAAGCCCTCTTATCCAAAAATTTCAGAAATAAAAAATCAAATAAAACTGAAATTAAATGCTATATTAGGATAGAGAAGAGGATTTGGAGACTTACCCATGTGTTCTTTCATTTTCTAGATTTTTTCTTGATTTCTAGTGATTTCCCAAGGAGCTAGGTTTATGAGTTTTTTAGTTTTGAAAAACCTAGTTTTTACTTTCTGCCTAGTTAAAATGAACGTATCGTTCATTCTTCAATACAAAGGAGATAGAGATTCTCTTTTATTTTCAAAAATGGGCTAAATTTTATTAAGCCCAAACTCAAGTTTTAATACAAAGTATCAAAACTCCATGTCACCTCTTTACTTAGTCTAATAAAATGATTAGATCATTTGTTTCCAATTAGTTTATCCTCTTTTCCTAAATAACCACTAAGTTAATAGATATTATTAACTACATTCAAATTAAAACACTAATTATGACTTATTATTTCATTCCTTGTTTAAATTTCAATTAGTTTATCCTCTTTTCCTAAATAACCACTAAGATAAAAGATATTATGAACTACATTCAAATTAAAACACTAATTATCACTTATTATTTCATTCCTTGTTCAAATTTCTACTAAATATTGACATAACCAATAATTTAACAAGAGCTCTATATACATACAATGCTTTCACTTTATAAAATCATACACTATGTACCAAAAATTTATTCTATATCAAAATAAAAGATTATTTAACTCTAAAAATTTATTTTTTATTAATTAAAACTCTTATTTTAATTAAACGCACAAATTACACAATTATTACTTAAAACTTCATTTTTAACCTCAAAAATTACATATAATTTATTTTCTTACATAATTAGATGCAATAAACCATATTTCCATCATTTTTATATCCAAAACATATTTTTAAACAAAATTTCACCTTTTCATTTATAATATATAAACTTTAAAAATCAAATACTTCCTTTAAAAATTATTAAAAGAAGTACTTGGCAATAATGAATAAAATTATTGCATTTTCTCTAAATAAAAACTATTTTCCATTTATTATTAACCCAAAAAAATAAAATAAAATTTCAAACTTTATTTCCTTATTTTATTTTCAAAATTTATCGTTTATTCCAAATAAACAATTCAATTTCTTCAATTTTATTTTAATTCACAAACAGATAATCCCCAAAAACAGGGTTGTTACACTTCACCTCCAAAATCATAGTTTAGTGGATCATTGTTTACTTGCATATTGTTGATCCAAGTTGTATCGTTCTTCGGTATAGATACAATAGTCATGCTATCAAGAGCAGCAACATCATAGAATTATCCATCCACATGTTAATCTATAACCATATAGTCATCGGATATATTTGGTTGCATGTTCGATTGTGCATCCGTATCTTTTGCCAAAACGCTACAATATGAAAATATGACATTTTAATAATAGTTATATATGCAACACAACTCATTATCATTGTCAAACTTAACTTACTTTTGGTTCATATGGTATAATTCAGAGGGTGTATGCTGCATCAGACAAGACCTATGAGTAGTAGATGGTCCAGCACTTTTTGCATCAGATGATGATGTAGAATATAACTAAACATGATAATAATATTTGATATCAAATTTTACACGATGAACAATATGTCGTTTAGGAAGAGTAGCAAGTAGGAGCCACCTTTGACTCTTGTGTGCAATACCATCTTGCGTTAGATATAGCTAAATTGTATATTTTGTTGAAAATTCATGAAAGGAGGATAATGAACAACATTTATTGGTGTATGTATTGCTGTATGTTCATATAAGGATTACCATAACCAGGATATGGAATTGGTTACGAAGGATAGATGGTTACAGGTGCCACTACGGATGTAGCTACAAGTTGTTCTACTAACAACTTTCTGTTTTTCACAAAAAAAACTCTACGGATTTAGAGACGATGGAGAACATTAACTCAACGTTGTTGTCATCTACAATTTTAATTGCTTTAGATCCAAAATCAGTTGGCCGATTGCAAACTAAATCAATATCAAACTCCTCCGATTTTATCTTGATTTCTATGTAAACCAAAGCTTTTATTTGCTTAAAGGTAGTTCCTTTACGAACTTTTGCCGGTTTGTAAGGTCCACCGTAATATTTTCCACACATTTGATCATCAATAACCAACTCACCATCATAATAGCATATAGCTGCAATAAAATTAGGAGCCATTCTTGTTTGATAATGGAATTATCATTATGAAGTGAAATATAGAAATCTAAAAAAAACTAGGGTTTGCAAAATCATACCTTTACTAATCGAAATGAAGAAGATGTTGTATTCTAGAAGTAGATCCAAAAAACATTTGTTTTTCGATGAAATATTAATAGATTTTTTAATTTTGGAAGAAAAAGGGGAGTGGTTTTCAGTTTTGATGTTTGGAGGAGAGTAAGAAAAGTGAGGAGGAAGAGGGAAGGACCGTTGTTTTGTATACGCAGAGGAGGCATTTGAAATCAAGCCAACTGGCGCAATTTCAAATGTCGCCCATATATTTTTATTTTTTTTCTCCAATTATACCGGTGCTATTTGAAATAGTGCCAGTTATAAATTCAAAAAAAAAAAAAATGTTTCAACCGGCACAATTTGAGATTTCGCCAATACGTTCTAGTCAACTCAGCGCTGAGCTGGCCAAAATAGAGCTACGTTTGTAAATAGTTTTAAAACAGAACTTTTTACATAATAAGTTTTTAAAATAGGGCTAAATCGAAAAAATTTCCTTTAAAGTAAAGTAATATATCGAATATTTGACTTTAATTGATAGACGGTACTGATCTGGCATAAATTTAACATAATAAATCTCGGTTTTCGAATATATTCCAAGCAATATTTTATAACTCTATTGTATTTTATATTAATAGAAAAAAGTAAGGGTTCTCTTTAAATTTCAGTTTAAATTGCATAAAAATAAAAATTGCAACGGAATAAAAAAAGGGAAAACTTGAATTTTCTCTTGTTTTGAATATTTTTTGTTAAATTTAAAAGTGCACCATTTGTAGAAGTTTGCTTAAGAGATTGATTGTAAAATCCACGGTTTTGTAGGTATACACAGCAAAAATATTGGTATAATAGGTTTTTCAGTTTGTAAGGCTACTGGTAACATTTTTGATTTAAATAGAATTAGCCTAAACGAAATTGCCCTATATTTAATTTTTACCGCTTGGAAAGATATTTCAAATGCAATCGTCTAAGGTCCTAATATATTAAAATTTGAAAATTATCAAATTAATTACAACTTTTTAATTAAATTTTGAACCAAAATTTTTTTTATGGAAAAAAGGATTAGAGTCTGTACAATTTAAGTTCATAAGGTTATATTTTTAAGAAGATGAAAGAATGAGCATTTTTTAAAAGTAAGAAAATGAGAGGTTAGTTTATAAGAGTGAAAGAAGTTGTGAGGACCGCCCTACACCTTCGGTATTCAATATGCTTATATGATGTGCTGTGGTGGTATAGGGCGATGCAGGATGGTATCTAAGAATATAAAGTAGAGAAAAGTGCAAACACATAACTTGTAGAACATCTCGTAGCGCATAGACAGGGTATAATATAATAACATAGATGTAAAACATATGAGACTGTGATATAATCAAATGAACCATAAATAAGAAAATTAAGTGCATCAGGTTCACAGACCATACACAAACTAAAATAAAGAGTTTATACATCCAAATCTCCAAAATAAACTCCATAACTGTCTCTCAAAATATAAGCGCTGACATAGTTCCATAGTACTGCACTACGGAATATAAGCGATAACAAGCTCTAAAGTAAGAGTGTGTGTGTGTGTGTGTGTGAAAGCATAGCATCCTCTCGTACTCCGTACAGCTCCATGTGCTATCCAGACATGTTATCCCTGATCTACTCAAGAGTACCTGAGATGATAAAAAGCAAAGCATAAAACCTCAATTAGACAACAGTCTATTATGAGCGGTACATCAAAAATCATATGTAGTAAATATGAGCGTTGGGTATAAACAATCATACCTGACATGTCTCCACATCTAAAGAGTTAGCAATTAACAGTCGATATATTCTAATCTACTACCACGACCTTATAAGTCCACTGCAGTCGAAATACAATGTCTAGTGTATAGGTACGCCGTCGAAATACCTACATCGTATGAAATCCTAGAGTGAGAAACAACCATGGCAAACATAGCATCCATTAAACAATCATCACCATCAGTCGTGTGCATTAGATATATGATAACTCTTATGGCAACAATTGCATACCAGGGACCCAATCATAATCCTAGCTTCATTGGTACTTGAATCCATGCCATTCTGAAAAGCTAGGAACCAGACCCACGATCGCAAATCCCAGGGTAATCTACTACCGCAAGAATGGGACACAATCACAAATCTAGGTGGGTGTCCCTATATACCCTTACTTTATTATCATACTAGAAGCCTTCGAGTTCTCAACGATCCCTTTGCACGCATCTTTATAATGGAATTCAATCTTTATTCCATCGCAGCTATCTCCATAGTAGGACACAATAACAAATCCCACTCGCAAGCCCCCATCGTTGAACTTGCCCTTGTGGATCACCAGTTCGACTCCCGTCATTAAGTCGTCACCTTCGGAATGCCTATAGATCCCATCGTAAGTCGTAGAGCCATCACACTAAGGTCTCAAAGTCATCACGTCCTTAACTTTGAAGCACCATGTTATTACTTCACTGTTGCTACACAAAGTCCAAGGTCATCCCGAGTCATCCTGGAGTCATCCATCCTTACTCCCCATCGACTCATTGAAGGCCCTGAAACTCTGCCCTGTAGTTTATCCATGCCATGCTCGAAGTCTACAGCAAAATCCCATACTCCACCCCTGTCGGTCCATCTTACGATCGAGCTAAGCTAGAAAAGATTGCTGAACCAACCATGCAATGTGTCAAATTGAGCCAATGTTCGCATCCAACTATCGTGTCGCCATCATGTTCGGTCAATGCTACCGCCACCCATATCCGGCCATCGAACCACCATCCATGTTTGACCACTGGACCATCATCTACCGAACACCACGCTTGGCCGACCCAACTCCTCCATCGAACTGAGTTTCCTGGCTAGTCGCCGATCAGGTCCCTCCACCGAACTAAAGCCTAGCCCGAATCAACCAATGTCGAACCAAGCACGCCGAACCAAAATCCTATAACATCATAGAATCCAAGTTTACACGTCGATTTCACTACTATGTCGTGTTCTTCGACCCTTATGCATTCCATATGGAATGATACAACTCCCGATGATCTCAATTCAATCCATTGAATCACAGTTTCATGGTTCCTAACTCTAAGTCGTTCCGATGAGCGTTTATATAAGCATTCATACAAACACAACACACAAAAACCACATCCAATCATGCAAATACACATGAAACCATAGCAATTTATCATGTAAATGCATCTCTAATATAACATTTCATACTAAGGCAACTATACTCTAAAATACATGATTAAGGCACTTTAAATACTTTAAGATTTGTTTAACTTTGGGTTTGACTTAGAAAACAACTTTGAAACATTAATTTGACTTTACAAAGAGGTTTAAAACATATCAAAACCTATAAATATGTATATAGTGAGTTGAAAGATGATAGATTACTCACCAAAACATCCAAAGCCTAAGTTTTGCATGCAAATCGAGGCAAACTCAAAAATGAAAAGCAAAGATGGAATTTCCCTTTCCCAGAAATGTAGATTTAAAAATCTTTAATGAATCCCCCTGCTAATCTAACCCTAATATATGATTTAGACTTGATTTGAAGAAGAAAAGAGAAGGTTTTCAGTAGAGAATGGTTTAATAGATGCTAGATCTATTTGAGATATGGTAAAAGTGATTTGGGGATGATAGTTCAGTCTAATAAAGTCTTCAAACCCGAGGTTTGGATATTTTTAGTTTAATCTCAATATCATCAAGCTGGTCCAATTAAACTATCATGCCTAATCGTGCACAATGATACGTGGAACATGTTGTGCACGCCTATCCTCTTCTAAGGTAAGTCTACTTTATATGCTTGATTCCCAATCCTCCTAAATATCGAAAAAGGACCAATGAATCTCGGAGCCAACTTTCCCTTCTTACTGAATCGAATAACGTCCTTCAACAAAGAGATCTCGATGAATATCATATCCTCGATGGAGAACTCTAATCATGTCTCCTCCTATCAACGTTGATCTTCTGTCTATTCTGAGTAGCTTTCATTCATTCTCGGATGATCTCAATCTTCTTTGAAGTCTCTCTAATTATATCTGGCCCAAGTATCAGCTTCTCGCCCGCTTCCCACCAACATGAAGGAGTGTTGCATGGTCAGCTGCATAACGCCTCAAATGGTGCCATACCGATGTTGGACTGATAACTATCATTGTATGCAAACTCTTCTAAATGCAGAAGATCATCCCAAGAGTTGGAAAAATAGAGAATGCAAGCTTATAAAAGATCCTCTAAAATATGATTCACCCTCTCGACCTGCCCAATAGTTTGCAGGTGAAAAGCTGTATTAAGATGCAGCTCCAATCCCACCGCCTCTTGTAAGCTCTTCCAAAACCCACTAGTGAATATAGGATCTCGGTCGCTAACAATGCACTTTGGCACATTATGAAATTGCACAACCCATTTTACATACAACTTGGCTAATTTGGATGTTGTTATACTTGACAGGTATAGATCTAGTACTCTTTGTCAATCTATTGACCATGATCCAGATGTTATCGTACCCTCCTATGGTCCTTGATAATCCATCGTTGAAGTCCATCGAAACTTGTTCCCATTTCTGCACGAGAATCTCGAGCGGTTGTAGCAAACCACTCGGCTTCTTCTGCTTTGGTTTACCAACTATTATCCAACCTTTTAGACTGACGATATCTAGACCAATTGGACGAGACAGACTTCATTGTCATCAGGTTTGATGTATAAGATTAATGATCATGAAGCCTACAGATCATGCCTAAATGAAAAATTGAAGCAGTAGAAAAATAGAAAGTAAAGGCGAACTCAATAAAACACTTAGAGCATGGAATTTCATTATTCCCTAAAGCTAGATTAGGTACGATCCATATTCAATACTGTGGATCGTATTGTATCAATTACATAACTCAATTCAATGATAATCGATCGATATCTCAAAATTTACAGGTCCAACACATTTGAAACTCTGAGAATATCAATATATTGAAGAGAGGAGTCTACACAAATGAAAACATGTCAAAATGAGTAAGTTTGAACAATTAGTATACATTGTTCATGAACGATCATACTATTTCAGCTTGAAGATCCAGTTCATGAAGATTGGTCGATATCTCACCAAGCACAACACATAACGACACCAAACTTTGGGAGCTTGGACTAGAGGCATGGAGGGCTCAAAAAATGATCGCACATGCATTGGAGCACAAATGAACGATATACCAATCATTCCGACGATCGAATTAGAACTTGTGATCGTTCTGGTGGGTCCCTATGGATCTAAAGAATCTTCTACCATATATCCAGCGAGATATTTTGCCATCTTCCCCTATAATTACCGACTTCTTTAATCATTGAAGGGACCTTTAGGCTGCTTGCTGCTTGGCTATTGTAATGAAGTGCTATTATCATTATTTCGTTGTAATCAAATTTACAAGTGCTCAATCAAGCAAATTCTTCAAAGTGGACGTAGGCATATAACGCCGAACAACTATAAATCCTTGTGTCTTTGTCACTGCTTAATTCTAATTGCTTATTTACTTATCCTCTCTATTTAAATATTATTATTATTCATTTATTTCTCTAATATTACTCTTGAGAGTTTGTGCCCACTTTTAGTGCAAACATTTTGATGCTTTCATTGAGAATGCTTGAATCTCAGTTTATTGGGATCCCTTTGTTGCTACTGGATTGCATAAATCCCCAAAGGAGATCCATCATTATCTTCAAGAAGCTTGCTTGTCCTATTCAAATTTGCAAAGTTTAAATGAAGCTATCAATAATGGTAAGGAACACAAGTTCTAATTCTCAGAACCAAAAGGAAACATTAACGCTAGCATTGAGTAAGGAGGCCCAAGCAATCAACCAGTATAGGAAGCAGTCTCCAAAAGAATCAACAAAGAAGCAGATATTAACTGGAAAGTATTGTCGGTTTCACGAATGTTAAAGTCGTAACACAAATAAGTGTAGGCATCCCCAGGATATTATCAAGAAACTAATTTGAGAAAGAAAGTTACACAGTTCATGAAAGCCTCGTAGGATGGCAAGTAGGGGACATCCGAACCCAACCGAGAACAAGCACCGCACAAGGCTGAGGAGCCTGCGCAGACTAGTGGAAGGTTAGTAATCAATACAATAGTCAGAGGACCACATCCAACTGATAAGAGTTAGCATGAGATGGAGCGCTACGCTAGCGCGATCAGGCATGTGAATTTTGAATGTCGTTCAAGTATAGAAGATGGAGCTTCGGTAAAACAGCAATATACAATGAAAGATGACATTGTATTCAGAAAAGGAGATGCAGACAAGGTGGAGGCATCAATGATCGACCCAATGGTCATTTTGGCCATGATAGGTCAGGCTTAGAGTCGAAGATTTTGGTTGATAGTGGAAACTCCATAAATATAATTTTCAAAAAAGCATATGATCAGATGAGGATGGAAGACATGGACTTGAAACATCTAAATACCGCATTCCTGCCTTTAACTGTACTGCGACCAAAGTTGTTGGTTATGTTGAATTTCCCGTGGAGTTTGGAGAAGGTGACCGTAGGAGAGTATGGATTTTGCCCTTTTTTGATGTTGACTCTCCATATGATACTTTCTAGGCCAATCAGCCTTAGCTGAGTTCTGGGCGGCTCATGCCGCATAGTGTTTGACTTTGAAGTTCCCGATAGATAATTGTGTTGGAATTGTTCATGATGATTAGGCTACTGAATATGCCTGCTATGTTCTGAATTGAGGGATGCTCAAAAAAGGAGAAAGGTAAAGGGTGGACAGGCCTCTTCGCATCCAAGGCACCAAAGATTGACAACTAGCGCCTGAGTCTTGGATTGGGTACCATAGTTGGTTCTATAGAGACATTGATCCGAGAGATGACGAGGAGGACCCAAAGAGACCAAGACTGCATTGGCTGAGCTGACCATTGACGTCATGGTCAGCCATGACGACCAATCATGGGTCTTAAAATTTGGATCACAGCTCAACCCTCCGATGATAAAAGAACTTGCTGGTTTTCTCCAAGCGAATCACGATGTCTTTGCTTGGACTCACTTTGACATATATGAGATCTCGCTTGCCATTGCGAGCCATACATTGAATATCGACCCGAGACATGTCCCTGTGAAACAAAAAAGGCATGGCATGGATCCGGAGAGATTTGCCACTCTTAAAGAGGAGGTGGATAGGCTCAAAGACAATGGGTTAATTAGTGACTCCCTCTACCCTAAATGGGTATCTAATCTTGTACTTGTGAGAAAAAAGAATAGGAAATAGTGGACATGCATTGATTACTCGAACTTTAACAGAAGTGCCCGAAAGACAGTTTTTCCCTTCTAAGGACCGATCGGCTGTTAGACTCAACCATAGGGCATGAATTTCCATCTTTCATGGATGCGTACTCTGGAAACTTAATCCCGATGCACATTCCCTATCAAGAGCACACCAACTTCATTGCTGACGTTGGATTATATTTCTATGTGGTAATGCCATTTGGACTAAAGAATGCTGGAGCGACTTACCAACACCTAGTCAACAGAATGTTTAAAGATCAAATCAGAAAGACGATGGTGGTATACATGGATAATGTGCTCGTGAAGTCACGATGATCTAGCGAGCACTTTAGAGACTTGACATAATTATTGGATATCCTCTGATATTACAAAATGAAGATCTATCCTTTGAAATGTTCTTTTGGCATTACATTGGGAAAGTTCTTGGTTTCATTGCTAATGCACATGGAATTGATGCCAATCCCAAAAAGATCCAAGCTATTTGCAATATCTAAGTGCCAAGGACCAATCAAACAAGTACATAGCCTGAATGGGAAGGTTGCTGCCCTAAGTCGATTTATTTACAGAGCTACTGATAAATGTGTTCCTTTCTTTGACTTGAATAGAAGAGGAAAAAGGAATTTTGAATGGACACAGGATTGTAAAGCCGCATTCCAAGCTTTGGTGAACCACTTAGAGAGACCTACCATCTTGTCAAAGCCAGTAGGTCATGAAGACTTATATATCTACTTGGCCACGTTGGTACATGCTATAAGTGCCACATTGCTTCATGAAGAGAATCGAATCGAGAGACCGGTTTATTATGTTAGTAATCGATTAACATAAGCTGAAAGGAACTATCCAAAGATAGAGAAATTGGCATACTACTTGTTGATTGCTTCACAAAAGCTCCATCCCTACTTTTAGGCTCATCCTATCAACATTTACACCGACCAACAATTATGATAGGTCCTATAGTGACTTGAGATTTCTGGAAGGTTGATCAAGTGGAATATCGAACTGAGCCAATTTGACATCACTTATCTTCCTCAAAGGGCTATCCAAAGACAGGCACCAGCGAAGTTTATAGTAGAATTCACTTCATGTGACGATTTCCCAAAGAGCGGTGGAACCCCTACCATATGGTGGAAGTTGTATACCGATTGGGCATCCAATAATCGTTCTGGAGTTGGAATTGTGTTAGTAACTCCAGAAGATCGGCAATTTGCTATGCTTTAAATCTTGGTTTCCGTACAACAAACGACGAAGATGAGTATAAGCTTTGATTGTTGGACTTAAACTTGCCAGAGAAATGGGGATAAAATCTCTTGAAATCTTTTGCGACTCATAATTGGTAGTATACCAAGTCAGAAGAGATTTCCAGGATAAAGGACAATAACTCAACCCATACATTACCCGGGTCAAGAGCTATTGATTGACTTTGAGTGCTATGATATTACACACGTTCCTAGAGGTCAAAACGAAGAGGCTGACTCATTGGAAAAGTTTTCTAGCACTAGGGATGCACAACAAATGGGCTTGGTCCCAGTCGAAGTACTTAATGCTCCAAGCATAAACCTGATGGAAATCGATAAGGTACGAGAGACGGAAGCTAGAGAAGGTGTCGTGGATCGCTTCGATTAAATACTATTTGCTATTGGGAGTTCTTCTCGAAAGGAGGAATGAAAAATGACAAGTCCTTTACAAAGCTTCACGATATGTCATTCAGGAAGGAGTTATGTATAGAAAGGGGTTTTATGTCCCTTGCTCTTGTGTATCACTTATGATGAAATAAAACAAGTCCTAAAGGAAGTTCATGAAGGGGAATGTCATGATCACATTGGGTGACACACCCTAACAAAGAAGATACTCCGTTATAGATATTATTGGTCGACTGTCAATTGAGATGCTGCCGATTATGCAATGTGATGCGACAAGTGTCAGATGTATGCAAAAGTTGCTAGAGCTCTACCGACAGAAATCACACAAATGGTCAGCCTATGGTCGTTTGCCATATAGGGCATAGATATCATCGATTCCTTATCGATCTCTAAAGGTGGTGCGAAGTATACCATCATCATAGTTGATTACTTCACCAAATGGGATGAAACAAAACCTTTATCCATGACCATGACAAAGAAAGTAACCAACTTCATTGTTTAAAATATCATCTATCATTTTGGCCTTCCATGAACTATTGCTACTGATAATGAGACTCAATTCGACAGTGCTAAATCGAAAGACTTTTGCAATCGGCATCACATTGAAAAGAGATTTGCGGTGGTTGCTTACCCTTAAGAAAATGGACAAGTTGAAGCTGTGAACAAAATCTTAAATTTCGTTCTGAAGAAGCACTTGGAAAAGGCTAGAGGTAAGGGGGTAAATGAACTCCTGACGGCACCATAGGCTTATAGGACTACCCATATGTCCGCGACTGGCCATACTCCATTCGCCCTTGCTTACGGCTCCGAATCTGTTATTCCTATTGAACTCGAAGTTCCTTCTCATCAAGTGACCTACTACGATCCCAGAATGAATAAAGATCTCCTCTTGGAGTCTCTAAACTTTATAGGCGAGAAGCGCGAAGAAGCAGATTTGAGGGAGGCTGCGCACCGACACTGAGTCACTAGATAATACAACGTTAAAGTCCAACCTAGAACCTTTGAAATTAGCAACCTCATCTTAAAACAGGATTTTCCTGCCCCATCGCATATGAATCCTACTTGGGAATGACCATATGTCACTGAACTGAGGCTTGGAGAGCGAACATTCAAGCCAGTGATACTGTTGATGGCATCACTCTCCCAAGGGCGTGGAACAACTGGCATTACGACGCTATTTCACTTAATTTATTTATTTTACGTTCAGTTGTATTTAATTTTAGGATTTTCTTTAGAATTTGATTTTCCAGACATGTAATAAGACAAATTATGTCATTTCTTTCCATTTGGCAAATATAGTTTTGATTTTGCAACATATCTATGATCTTCCATTGCATTGCATATTAGCTACGACATACGACTAACTAAATCCCACCATATAATGAAATAAACATGACTTGATAGTGATTGTGGTTCAACCGATCTCTTGTTAAATAGAACCCCATATTTGGGGGCAAGATAACCAACTAAGGGAAATTGAATTCGATAGTTTTCCAAATAGCTGCAAACTCCCAATGTGCGAATTGGATTACAAACCTTAATGGATGAGAAAGACCACCAATGGAATACTCTTGTCTACAAAGTATAGATATCAATATGAACAAATAAATAAGTGTGATTCGACCTTTTATTACTTAATAACTTAGACCTGAATTCTACAGGACGAGGATGAAGTTAGTGGAGATAGAACTCGACTATTCACTAGTTAAATTTTCCAACCCAAGGCAGGGGCAAGAACATAATTTCTTAACCGCTAAGTTCAACAGAGTAACTTTAAGGCTCGAGGCTAACATTTGAATAGGAATAGGTCCCACGACCTCAGAGAGGTCATGAGATTGATGCATCAAATCAATATTCAGATTAACAAGCAACGAATTACAAGTACATTGAATGGAAAATGTAATAGCTCGTTCACTTAAGCAAATACACATAAGAGTTCTATAGAAATAAGAGAACTTTTATTCACATTAAACTTGTATGTTGTAGTACAAGTTTATCCAAAAAATGAGAATTATAAGCAGGAGTCGTACCCGCATAAACACGGCTAAAAAAGAGAAATATTAGCAACATAAGCTATCTACACATCAAGCCGACCCAACGGCTACTTCTTGGACTTCTTGTTCTTCCTTGATTTCTCATAGGTGGATCCACTCGAACTATCCCCCGACCTCCTCTTCGATCCTTGACTGCCTCTACCTCTTTTTAAAGAGACACCGTTAAATACGAGGATCAAAGCAGCATCATCCTTAGAAATAGGAGGGATCTCATCCTTGGTAATCAACCTGCCTAGAGGAATGACTTGAAATGGGATAGGATCTAGAATATTAGGGTCCACGTTAACTGGCTCAGCCTTAGCCTTTTTCTTTAACGACTCCTCCTTCTTAATGCGCTCCTTTAAACTGAGCTTGTCAATGGGATCAAAGGTACCCATGATCATGACATCATCATTAGTGGGGATTTCTTGGCGTGAATCACTACCTTCCCTTAGCAATGCTTCCACCATGTGCTCATCAAATATGAAAGCCTCCTTTTCTGGAATGCCTTGAGTTATAACCAAGGTTGTAACTGTAACAGACTCCGCTGCGGGCACACGAGACCTCGGCTAGGATTCTTGAGGAGGAGGAACTACAACTGGAGGACCTAAAGCCAAGGAAACATAGCCAAAAAGATTAGAAATATCAACCATTAACACCTCAAATTTCTGAAAGATGGGAGATGTCAATGAGATACCTTCTTCAGTCTGGCTCTAAAGATAAGCTGGAGCACCTTTAGAACATCATTCTAGAATTGAAAAAGGCTTGTTATTAATTTCATATCAAGACTTATGTAACGATTATCAAATTTGAACTATTTTAAATTATGTATTATTTGAATTTAAGTTAAATTTTAAAATTTGAATTTAAATAATGACTTTGAAATTTGGGTAATATTTTTCCGAATTCAATAAAAGGGAAAATTTTGTGAAATTTCAATTTTTGGTCAAAATTGGAATTTGAGTTGAAAATTTAAAATTTAATTTTTTTATGGTACTTGACTGAATTCTAATCTCCAGTTTTCATTTTGTCAAAATCCGACTTTTGTAGCTTTTTATCTACAATTCACATATGTAAAAAGGCGCGAATACAGACATTGTATTTGTGTGTATTTTACCTATATTTTTATTTTGGGTTGTGTTTGCTGGGCTTGGGTTTATTGGGCTAGAATCTTATGAGTCATTTGAATGGCTATGTAGCCCTTCACCAATGGATGTTTCTGTTGAGAAAAAAAAGTACGTACATTTCTACCTTCTCATTCCTACCCTCTTCTCATCTCCTCTTCAGACAAATTTTTATAGAAACCCATTGCTCCTTCCTCCAATCCCTAAGCCAAACCTAAGCCTCTCTTCCTCCTTTCTCCTATCTCCTTACTCTCTCTCCTCTCTCATCTTTTCTCCCTCCCTCTCTTGCCTTCTCTTACCACCATTGTCCACCACCACCCATGGTCGACCCCACCTCTTAGCCGAGCTATCCATCCCCTAGCCGCGAGCCATCCTCCTAACCACACACCCACCCTCTAGCCTCGACCACACACACACACCTACCCTCTAGCCTCGGCCACACACACACGCCCACCAACTCATACACCCTCCTTGCCTCGGCCACACACACACCCTCTACCCGAGCCTTCATAGCTATGCGCATCACCCTAGGCCAAGCCCAAGCCTAGCCTTAGCCTAACCAGTCTGCCCCCTGTCTCCTCTTTTATTAGAAAAAAAATTTTATTCCAAAATATTCACGCTTGTTTCATTTTCGCGCTTGTGGATTTGTGAGTTGAGATTCAGTTCTATTCGTGCCTTGTTTCATAGTCACAGTTGTCACTTTCATTGGCCATGAAAGGTGAGAAATCACTCACGACTTACATACTTATTATTAGGTGAATTGATATCACTTGAACTGTCCTTTAAAAATTTGGATTTTGTTATGCTATGTGATTTGATATGTGACTAATGTTATGTTTATTGTATATATTGTTATCACACTGCAAGTTCCCTTAGTTTGTTGTTAGGAAAATCACTATGGGTTGAAATGTTACATATCTGAATGACCTTATAAATTAGGAAAAATGGTTAAGGGTTGAAATAATACATACCCGAGTGATTTTATTGAATTTGAATTTTACTCGGGACTGCGAGTTGAAATGATATGTGAATGAAAATTTAAATTATTTCGGGTTGAAATGATATATATCTATATCACTTGACCATAGAGTAGAAAGCTACATACAGTCACCGTTGGTTTATGGGAAATATTTTTATATATAAATATTCGATTTTAAAAAAAATTAAGTTTTAAATTTATAGTTAATTTGATTAAATAAAAATTTTAAAATTTAAGTTAAGATTTAACTATGTATTGTAGTTTAAGGTATGCGTGTGTGTGTGTGTATATATGCGTGTGTGTGTATGTATATATGTGGATTTTGAATTTAAATTTTAACTCTGACATTTTATTTAGTTTCAAAAGTTAAAATAAACATTTCATTAATAAAACAATTAGAATTTTAATTAAATTTAATATAAAAATTTAATTTAATATATTTAATTTAATATAACATAAATACTTAATTTAATAAATAATTTAATTTCAAATTTAATTTTTACTATAAGTTTCAAAATTTATTTGGAAATTTATTTTAAAATTTTAAATTTAACTATATAAAGATTTATTTTTATAACTTAAATAAATATATTTTGGGAAAGATTAGTTTAAGTTTAAGATTTTATTAGGTTTTATTATTATGTAATTTCAAGGATATAATTATGTCATTTAATAAATTGATTTGAGAAATAAAACTAAATAACTTGACTTCTGTTAATATCAGTTTAAGCTAAGTAATCTCAAATAATAAGTATATTTGAAGTTAATATTTAGAATTTGACGTAACTTAAATTATTTAAGTATGTTTATAAAATGACCACGATATGAAAAATATAACAGTTGGTTGTTAAAGAGACCAAGGCGGAATATTGGCATACTCTTTGTCGATACCGGAACTACTTTAACAAATGGTGGAGAATCCAGAACGAAGTAGGATGGTTTGGCGAACACTATCGGAATGAGGTACGAAACGTAGCCTTGACTTTCGGGTCATAAATATACGACTAACAAAGGAGCTATCATGGGCCAAGCAAGGTCGCTCCTCTTATCGAACACGCTTCTTCGAAACCATATCTTTTGCTTCATGATTGATCGGTGTGCATCTTTGATTATGGAAGTGTTGTCTCGAGGTAGGTGGTAGCTACGAATATGCGTTACCACCAGTCCGAACGAGCAATACGGTAGAATCCTCCCCTGAGCATTGCGCCTTGTCATATTATCGGGACCACTTCGAATTTAGTTTGTGTTTTACCTATGGAGTACTCCCTGATAGCCCACTAGTTTACGGTGGAGCTTACAGTACTGTATAGACTACAACACTTATATAAAATGTGTTAATGGGGATATGGATAATGCCTTAACGCTACTTTCAATATTGTACTTACTGATAGACATTACATATACTACCATATCTTACTACATATAGATAGTTTAATGGATCCTTCAAGGATGGGTGACCCAAGCTTCCTTTGATTTACTAATGCATTTTATTGAACAGTTCATTTTGGTTGATTTACTTATATAAGTATGTTAGTCTTGACTCGAGTGTTTTGTTTGGGTCAGCCTGAGTATCACTGTCTTGAATACACCTTTTGGAGCTAGAGATTTATTGGAGATTTATCCTGTTATATATCCTATTTCAGTAATTTACCTCTTAATCATTTGTTAATGTTTTAGTGGACTTATGTATTTGGATTTCCACTTGTATTTTCTTTTAGACTCTGATATTATGTATTTCTTTTGACAATATGTATTTGGTAGCTTCATAAAATACTATGTTTTATTTATTCTGCTCCGAGATATTCTGCTATTATGTATCTTTAATTCTATGATTTATTTTTATTTACCCCAAATTAATTAACAATATTGAACAATTCAAGTCTAACATGTGTGGCTTTATTGTTGACTTAAATGGTTCGAAATAGCAGCTCATTATATTTGGCATCATAGCTTTGGTTTAGGCAAACATTAGCTTATGGGGTAAAAAAAAATCATTTGAGATAGGGTAGCAATACCCTTGAATGAGTAGAATCAGTCTCGAAATCATTCTTGAGAGAGTGTATTTTGAAAAGTATAAAATTGTTTTAAATGGTATTTTAAAGATTTTGGGATATAATTTTTTTTAAAATTAATCCTCTTCCTAGAATTTCCTTCCTTCGAATCCATTTTTGTTCATTAGAATTCTTTGGTTAGGATTTTCCTTAAGTTTGATCCATACCCTTGTCCTAAAAAATTCATTCTTGAATTTCCAAGATGAATCGTAGGAATGCCAGAGGTAGGGGTTGAGGAATTGCTCCAGCACCAGAACCCGTTGCACCAGTCAAATTCACCACTCTCTGTAAGGAGTTCACCCAGCTTGATGGTAACAAGTTTACTGGAGCAGAGAGTATCTTGAGGCTTAGCAATGGTTGAGGAGTTTAGAGAGGATTTTCACAGGTCTTGAGATCATTGACACTTAGAAGCGTCAGTTGGCCGCTTGACAGTTGCAGAATGTCACCCAGAATTGGTTGGGAGTCTGTTATAGCCCACAATATTTAGGCAAATATCTCTTGGGAGCAGTTTAGGTATTAATCTTGAGCTGAATTCGAATTTGGTTAAGTTATCCCTTTGGAATATTCCTTAAGTCTTGAATACCACAGTTTAGGGATGCTTTTGTAGCTAAGTGGATGCCCGAAGCTAAGAAGTCTCAGATATACCGAGAATTTATGGGTCTTAAACAGGGGAGTATGGTATTTTCTGAGTATGAGAGGAAGTTCAACGAACTGTCCAAGTTTGGTCCTAGCTTGATTAATACCCCACTTAAGAAAAATGAGAAGTTTATAGCTGGAGCTCGCCCAAAGTATTATGATCGTTTGATTGCTCATATGCACAGCCCTTTTATTGGATTGATGGATATAGTTATTAGATATGAGAACCCCACTTCTAAGGAAGCTTTCGTTGTTCGTACACCTCCATCTCAGCCTTCTTCCAGCAGCTCCAAGAAGAGGAAGTTCAACTTCCAGTAGCAGAAGAAGAATTGGCAGAAGACTCAGGGTTTATGATCATCTTCTCAGAGGTAGCCTATTGATCTATCTTCTATTACTTGCTTCAAGTGTGATCAGAAGGGACACTATGCCAACAGCTGTTTTACTTCAGTCGGAGCTTCTTTCTCACCAGTTCAGACGACTAGGCGTGATCTATGCCAATTTGCTTGCAGCTGGGCCACTTCAAAATGGACTGTCCCACTCAGTAGAAGGGCAAGGCATCTGGAATCTTTGCAGTTACCTTTTCCACTCCTACCGGTGATGATACTAAGGGTATGCTTTAGGGTACCTTTACTTTGCATTATCATCCGATTCGTGTTTTATTTGACACCGGTGCATCTCATAGTTTCATCTTTGTTGACCTCTACAATAAGGCTGATCATCAAAAGTCCATTGGATAATTGCAAACCCTTGAGATTTCCAAATGAAAGCAAAAACAGTTTTTATGGATTTTATTGATGGATTACCGGGGACTAGAAGGGTTAATGAGAGTAAATGCATGGTTGTTGATAGACTGACCAAGTCAGCTCATTTCATTCCGATCAGGTCGAACCACACTGCTTTGAGTTTAGCTGAGATTTATATGAGAGAGATTGTTCGACTTCATGATGTTCTGAGCATTATAGTTTGCCAGTAACTTTTGGGGGGCATTTCAGGAAGCTTTGGGTACTCAGTTGAATCTTAGCACGGCTTACCATCCGCAGACCGATGATCCAACGAAAAGAGTGAATCAGATTTTGGAAGACTTTCTTCATGCCTGTGTTCTTGATTATAATGGATCTTAGGAAGATCATCTCCATTCGTTGAATTTACTTATAATAGTATCTATCAGGTATAATCTTAATTTTAAATTAAGGTTACTATAAGCATAAGTCGATTTAAATTCCATCTTTTGAATTTAGGAAAGTATCAAGATATCCCCATTTGCTGCACTTTATTGATGATCTTGTAATTCCCCATCTTGTTGGATTGAATCCAGTAATTTTGGTTCTTGGTCCTGATATGATTTTGGATGCTTCTGAGAAGGTTGAGGAGATTAGGAGGAAGATGGAGATTGCTCCTAGGCAGAAGAAGTATGCTGATAGGATAAGGAGGAGTTTGGGATTTGCATTGGGTGATTAGGTTTTTCTTAAGATCTCACGATTGAAGAATGTGATTCGCTTTGGACGAAAAGGAAAGCTAACTTCTAGATTCATTGGTACTTTTCGTATATTAGAGAGAGTTGGTCCTTTAGCTTATCGTGTGGATTTGCCAGAGAAGCTATCTGAAGTGCATAATGTGTTTTATGTTTCGCATCTTCACAAGTATCTTCATGACCCTTTTTTGATTGTTCAGCCTGTTTTACTTGAGAATTTGGATGTTTAGCCAAACCTCACTATCGAGAGGAAGCCACTTGGTATTGTCGATAGAGGTACGTAGCAGTTGAGGAGAAAGTCAGTCAACTTCGTCAAGGGTGCAGTGGAGTATCGATGATCGAGATTGTACCTAGGAGATGGAGGAGAGCATGCGTGCTTCGAATCCAGAGTTGTTCGTTCCAGGTACTATTCGTTGAATCTATCTTATCTTCCTTTTGTTTCCATGTTCGTGTCTCGTTCCTTTCCGGGGACGAAAGGTTTTGAGTTGGGGAGAATGCAACGACTCTCAAATTTGAACTATTTTAAACTAAATATTATATAAGTTAAAAATTAAAATTTGAATTTAAATAACGAATTTGAAATGTTGAGTAATATATTTTTCCAAATTCAATAAAAAGGAAAATTTTGTGAAATTGTAATTTTTGGTCAAATTTAGGTAAATTTGAATTTGAGTTGAAATTTTAATTTTTTTTATGATACTAGACTGAATTCTAATCTCCACTTCATTTTTCGTTTCGTTAAAATCCGACTTTTGCGGCTTTTAATCTGCAATTTACAGTGTAAAAATGCGCAAATACAGACGTTGTATTTGTGTGTACTTTACCTGTATTTTTATTTTGGGTTTTGGATCTTGTTTGTTGGGCTTGACTTTATTGGGCTAGAATCTTATAAGTCATCTGAATGGCTATGTAGCCCTTCACTAATGGATGTTTCCATTGAGAAAAAAATACCTACATTTCTGGCTTCTCATTCCCACCCTCTTCTCATTTCCTCTCCAGACGAATTTTTACAGTAACCTATTGCTCCTTCCTTCAATCCCTAAACCAAACCCTAGCCTCTCTTCCTTCTAACCCATTCCTCTCTCTCTCTCTCTCTCTCTCTCTCTCTCTCTCTTTCGCCTTCCCTTGCCGCGCTGTCCACCACCACCCGCAACCGACCCTACCTCCTAGCCGAGCCATCCATCCCCTAGCCTACACACCCACCCTCTAGCCTTGGACACACACACACACACCTACTCTCTCACCTCGGCCACACACCCACCCATAGATACACCCTCCTTGCCTTGGCCACACACACACCCTCCACCCAAGCCTCCATAGCCGTGCGCACCACCCAAGGCCGAGCCTAAGCCTAGCCTAGGACGAACCATTTTACCCTTTCTCTCCTCTTTTATAAAAAAAGAATTTTGTTTCAAATTATTCGCGCTTGGTTCGTTTTCGTGCTTATAGCGAGTTGAAATTCAGTTTTATTCATGCTCTGTTTCGTAGTCGATATTTTCACTTTCATTAGTTACGAAAGGTGAGAAATCACTCACGACTTACATACTTATTATTTAGTGAATTAATACAATTGAATTGTCATTGAAAAATTTGGATTTTGTTATGCTATGTGATTTGATATGTGACTAATGTTATGTTTATTATATATGTTGTTATCACACTGCAAGTTCCCTTAGTTTATTGTTAGGAAAATCACTATGGGTTGAAATATTACATACCCGAATAATTATATAAATTAGGGAAAATCGTTATGGGTTGAAATGATATATAACCGAATGATTTTATTGATTTTGAATTTCACTTGGGATTACGGGTTGAAATGATATATGCTCGAAAATTTAAATTATTACGGGTTGAAATGATATATATCTGTATCACTTGACCATATGGTAGAAAACTATATATGGATACCATTGGTCTATATGAAATGTTTTGATAAATAAAAATTTGATCTAAAAAAGATTAAGTTTTAAGTTTATAGTTAATTTGATTAAATAAAAGTTCTAAAATTTAAGTTAAGATTATATTATGTATTATATTTTAAGATATATATATATATATATACATATATATATGTGTATATATATTTATATATATGGATTTTGAATTTGAGTTTTATCTCCGACATTTACTTAGTTTTAAGAGTTAAAATAAATATTTCATTAATAAAATAATTATATTTTTAATTGAATTTAGTATAAAAGTTTAATCTAATATATTTTATTTAATATAACATAAATACTTAATTTAATAAATAATTTAAATTTAAATTTAATTTTTAATATAAGTTTTAAAATCTATTTAGAAATTTATTTTACAATTTTAAATTTAACTATATAAAGATTTATTTTTATAACTTAAATAAATATATTGTTAGAAAGATAATTTTAAGTTTAAGATTTTATTAAGTTTTATTATTATGTAATTTCAAGGATATAATTATGTCATTTAATGACTTGATTTGGGAAATAAAACTTAATAACTTGATTTTTGTTAATATCAACAATTTAATTGTTTAAACTAAATAATCTCTAATGATAAATATATTTGTAGTTAATATTTAGAATTTGATGTAACTTGAATTAGTTAATTATGCTGATAAAATTACCACGGTGTGAAAAATATAACGATTGGTTGTTAAAGAGATCGATGCCGAATATTGGCATACTCTTTGTCAATACCGGAACCGCTTTAACAACCGTGTAAATGGTGGAGAATCAAGAACGAAATAGGATTGCTTGGCGAACGCTACTGGAATGAGGTAAGAAACGCAGCCTTGACTTTCGGGTCATAAATATGTGACTAAAACAGGAGCTACCCCAGGCCAAGTGATGTCGCTTCTCTTGTAGGACACGCTTCTTAGAAACCATATCTTTTGCTTTGTGATTGATTGGTGCACACCTTTGATTATGGGAGTGTTATCTCGAGGTGGGCGGTAGCTGGGGCTATGCGTTACCACCAGTCCGGGCGTGCAAAACCGTAGAATCCTAACCTGGGCATTGCCACACGCTCCCTATCATATTATCCTTATCGAGCCCACTACGACTTTGGTTTGTGTTATACATATGGAGTGCTCCCTGGCAGCCCACTAGTTTACGGTGGAGTTTACAATACTGTATAGACTATAACAGTTATATAAAATGCGTTAAGAGGGATATGGGTAACGCCTTAATGCTATTTTCAATAATACACTTTACTGATAGACATTGCATATAATAGCATATCTTACTACATATACATAGTTTAATGGATCCTTAAAGGATGGGTGACCCCAAGCATCCTTTGAGTTACTGATGCATTTTATTGAACAGTTCACTTGAGTTGATTTACTTATATAAGTATGTTAGTCCTGACTCGAGTGTTTTGTTTTACTTTATGCTCTGGTCAGCCTGAGTATCACAGCCTTAGATTCACTTTTTGGAGCTAGGGATCTGCTGGAGATTTAGCTATCTATCTACTATTTGCTATTTCAGTTATTTCCCTTTCAGTCATTTGTTTATGTGTTAGTGGACTTATGTCTTTGGATTTCCAGTTGTATTTGCTTTCAGACTCTAACATTATGTATTTGTTTTGAGACTATGTATTTAGAAGCTTCATGAACTACTGTATTTTATTTATTCCACTGTGAGATATTCTATTCTATTCCGTGTCTGTGATTGATTTTTATTTACCCTAAATTAATTAACAATCTGTTGTTTTGAGTAATTCAAGCCTGACATGTGTGGTTTTATTGTCGATTTAAATGGTTCAAAATAGCGGGTCTTTACAGCTTCTCTAGGTTGTTGATTTGAATGGTTTTATTGTCGATTTTAGTCGATGCTTGTCATAAGAGGACCTGTCTCTTTTCACCTCCATCATGACGATCTCATTCTTGACTAAAGCGATAGCTTAAATCATACTCACAACCACCACCTCGACGACATGGGCCTGAACGTGGGCTCGAAATTTGGTGGGATAAGTCTTGGAGAGACTATAACATCTTCCCCATCTTCACCATGATTCATACAAAGGAAAACAAAGAGTGAATAAACTTTAAATATTAAAAGGCATAAGATTAATTCAGCATAATGTCATGAAGTGCAAGTGTATGCAAGTGTCCTTGTGTTCCCCCGACGGACCAGATTTTGGAGCTTTGCTCATAGGAGCGACCTCTCCTTTAATAGTAGATAGAATTTCTGCACTGGTTCTTGTAGGAGAGTTCGACGCTCATATCAGTAAAGTGAAAAGTTTCGACGTCGTATGGAATCAGCAAGTTGGATAATGGGTCAAGCGGTTCGCCTAAATGCTTAGACGGTTGAGAGGCGGACTCATCCGGAATAACTTGAGGTGCAGCAGATAGCTTGGGCTGATCGAAGAGATGACTCTTATAAAACTGATAGACAAGTTCCTTTCCTTTTCGTTTTTCGAGCACCAAGGGCTATGGGGTTTGTGAGGATTTGGCAGTGGCCCGAGGACTAGACCCTTCATTATCACGACTGGGCTCATCATCTTTAGCTTTTTCAGTGTTTATATCGGTGTCCTCCTGGGCTCCGACGATTGGGGGCATGACAAGATCAACTTGGTTGCCCTTTTGATCACTGCTGCCTGCTGTCTTGGCCCTGCAATTCGAGCAGTATTCACTATCCCTATGCTCTGGACTTCTTTTATTAGATTAAAGGCAATGAGACGTTCATCTGTAAGAAAGCACTGGACATTTCTACTTCTGGCGACACATCTTTACAAGTCGAAACTGCCTCCTCAAGATGTTTACCTTTTGGCTGCGGGACAACACCTATAATAAATCAGGAAAAATATTTAGTTTAGGATACGACCCTGATATAAATGTATGAATTAAAAAGAGTGACACATACACCTTTCTAACCACCGCCGAGCGAAGATAGGCGGACAACACACAAAGAATCATTTGCTTTTAAAAGTGCCAAATTTATTACAAGTACCGGCTAAGATTTGGTACTTCTTAACTGACTCCAGAAATGTAAAAGAGAGACTCCCTATCCATTGCTTGAAGGTGAAAATGAATCGAATGTGTTCGGTAGTTAGAGGGCGATATAAGAAATCCATAAAAACCATGTAAATATAATTGAGCAGGGGATATAAGAACTCCATAGACACCATGCAGTTGCATCGGGGCTATCCTCAAGTAATGCATAACCTCGCGAATATATGAGTTTGGAACACATCCAGCCTAACACATGAATTTGTTGTATGTTGTATCCCCCTCCCAAGGCCTATGAGCTCTGTCATCCTGTGATGGGACCAGTATATCATCAACTGAAATCCCATGTCTCTCACAGTTTCAATGAAGAGCGGCTTCACTAGTCTTTGAGGCTACATAATCCAGAGGATCTTCCAAGTGGATAGCATCCTCTAAAGTGTCAGGAGCAGAATCGATGATTTCCATTGGAAGAATAGGAACGACGGAGAATAAATCAAATGGTGGACCAGAGCTTTTTGGTTGCTCGGATTAATGATTAGAAGATGGACTATCTGATTCAGTGGTAGAACTTGACTCGATGCCGAAATTATTGTGCTGAGAAGATGGTCCAGTGGACATAGCTGCAAGACATTTCGAACGATGGAATCCATCACTATTTAACTTAGTAAAAAAATTCATTATTAGATAAAGCAACCAGTACCCCCAGTGTAAGTAAGTGCTAGTGTTGTGTGGTGAAGTGCCATACAATATGGTGATAAGTTATACTGAATTAAAGGCGAAAAAGATGACGAGGCGTCAAAGTTTGACCGGAGTGACCATCGTTGTTGACCATCTCAACAGGTTCTCTACGTCATTAGGGAATGATTTAGCCCGAGCCTCAAGATCGATTGTCAGCAGGTTGAAGATTGATTTTTATGCTCTTAAGTAGATGAAATTCATGAGAGTTGCTCAAGGTATTTGTCTATATCATAGTTCGAATGTCGTGCATGTCTTAGTATGTAGTTCAAGTCATATGCAAGTTGTATGTGTTCACTCAAGTGTTCAAGGCCAAAGCTCATCTCAAAGTCCAAGTTCATGTGATCGAATTTCATTTTAAAGTTCATTACTGAAGACCGATCATTTCATCAAAGTATAGCCAATCTTCCATAATGATCGTTCATATACGATCGTTCCATGGTCAAGCCATATGGCACACCATTCCTCCAATCAATCATTCCCATCGATCCATATCTGATTTTTCATTCTAACCTTTCCATCTGATCGTTTGCTTCAATCCTCAATCTGATCATTCACTTCGATCCACCATCTGATCGTTTGCTTTAATTCTCCACCCGATCATTTGCTTCAGTTCTCCATCCAATCTTTCACTTCATTTATTTATCCAATCATTTGCATCAACATTCAACCAATCGTTTGAACCAAACCATCACCATACGATCGTTCTATATGCTGCATCATTCTCATAAGATTGTTCTAGTACGATCGGTCTACACCAAAACTATACTCAACATCAACTCCATACAATCGATCCATAGGATCGTTTCACAAATCGATTTGCTTATTTTGAAGATTCACCGAGTCCATACTACAAATGATCGTTCATGAATGATCATTTTCAACCCTCTAATGCCACTTCACCATCTTTAAAATGATGGACCAAAGCCCTTCTTCCTCCAACCTACTTCAAATCAGCCACTCCTCGTTCTAATCGAATACCACAACGTTGACAAACACTAAATCTTGCACTCAAATCCACATATAAACCAAAAATTGATCTACCTGAATTAGAATACGAAGAGTGAAAACGGTTCGAGTTTGATTCTACACCAGATTTGAAGAGGTAAATATAATGATGATTGGTATGGAGAGAATGATGCTTGATTGGAAATCCAGTGGAGAAGGAACGATCTTTGATTTGGAGTTTTGGGTCGTGATTTGGTATAATGAAGACGAAGGAAGAGCAATTTTTCTTTTTTTGGTTCGAGTTAAAACGATGAAAAAGTGAATATGGGGGATGGAGTGGCTAAGCGAAAAGTATGTATATGAGGATGGGCCAAATCTTTGAAACCCTTGAAGTTAGTCTATATGATCATTCCTTACTGATCATTTTATAACAATCACTCTTTATGGTTGTATAATGATCATTCATTCAGAACTATCCATCGTCCCCTCACACCTACTAACGATTGGATATGACCGTTCCTAAAAAAGAAAAAGAGGGGAGAGAAGCAACGATCATAAATAAATGATTCGTATATGATGGATTAACAACTATCCATCCATCTATTCAACAACAAATGATTAGTTGTGAATGTTTCAAAAAAAAGAACTTGACAACGATCCGGGAACGTGCAATTGTAATCAGGGATTAGGTATAAATACGTATGCATGATAGTCCTAATTGTTCCAAAATTCAATTTTTGAAAGCAACTAAATTGAATTCTCATCCAAAATCAATTGGAGAAGAGTCTAAGCCAAATTTCTGGAGCCTAATAGTCACTAAAAACAAAACAAGATAATCACCGACAAGTCCTAATCTAGTATTTATACTATTGGAAATTGACCAATAGTCATGACAAATAGAAGGAGATGTGACTTTTGGTAAAAAATGACTCAAAGGAAGGATGGTGACTACTCAACAAACTGGATGTAATCCTTTTCGATGATAGAAATTTGCAATGATTCAAAGCACGTCTTGTTCAAATAAGACGTATTTTGGGAGGCAAATGTTATCTATCTTTTGGCCTGGCTATATCTGAACCAATCGGACGAGACAGACTCTATTGTCATCATGATTGTTGTACAAATTAACGATCACGATGCTTAGAGGTCAGACCTAAATGATAACATGAGGCAGTAGCAAAGAAGAAGCTAAATGCGAACTCAATAAAACACTTAGAGCATGGAATTTCACTACCCCTAAAGCTAGATTAGGTATAATCCATATTTAACGCTATGGATCATGTCATATCGATTACATAGCTCAATTCAACGATGATCGATCGATATCTCAAAATCTACATGCCCAACACACTCGAAACTTTGAAAATATCAATATATTGGAGATAGTAGTCCCCATAAATGATCACATGTGAAAATGAGAAAGTTTGAATGTTGGGTATACATCGTTCATGAACGACTATACTATTTTAGCATGAACGATCCAATTCAATGAAGATTGGTCAATATCTCACCAACCACAACTCAGAATGTCACTAAACTTTAGAAGCATAGACTAAAGGCATGAGGGAGTCACAGAAATGATTGCACGTGCATTAGAGCATAAATGAATGATTTGTACCGATCGTTCCAACGATTGAGTTAGAACCTACGATCGTTCAAGTGGGCCCCTACGGATCTAGAGAGTCTTCTGCGGAATTTCCAATGAGATATTTCCCCTTCTTTCCCTATAAATATAGAATTCTTTCTTTATTGAATAGATCTTTAGGCTGCTTGCTGCTTTGGACTCCATTGTAATCAAGTGCTACTCTCATCACTTCTTTCTAATCCGATTTACATGTGACCAACAAAGCAAATTCTTCAAAGTGGATGAAGGCATACAATGTCAAACCACTATAAATCATTGCGTCTTTGTTACTGCTTAATTCTAATTGCTTATTTGATTATTCTCTTTGTTTAATTTTGATTATTCTTCATTTATTTCTCTACTATTCTATTCTTGAGTGTTCGTGCCCACTTTTAGTGCAAACACCAACCGATGGTTTATGCACATTGAGATGAATGCACCAACATCCTTCTTCATCCCTTCCTAATAAAATGTTTGTCTCATATCGTGGATGTATATTCAATCTCGAATGATGGCACTCGTTCAACACCTCATCCCTCAACCCATTGACATTAGAAATGAACAATCTCCCTCCTTTACGGAGTCAACCATCATGATCAAGCCTGTACTGCTTCGTCTCCTCATATTCTACCCCTTCCTCTATCTCCGTCATTGTCTTAGCTAGTCCAGTGTCACGCTTCTAACTCATACCGATCAGCTCAATCAACGTAGGTCTAATCATTAGGCTAGCCAACATTCTAGTATCAAGGTCTAAAATCATAGCCAGCGATAAAATCCAACTGCTTCCAGTCTACGAACATTGCTCCCAAGTTAGCATGTCTCCGACTTAAAGCATCAACGACTATATTTTCTTACTAGGCGTATAGAAAATGGCGTAGTCATAAGAGGCTAGGAACTCGAACCATCACTGTTGACGAAGGTTAAGGTCATTCTAGGAGAATAAATACTTCACAACTTATGGCCCGTATACAACTCAAACCTCTCCTCAAGCAAATAATGCCTCCACATCTGCAAAGCGAATACTGTTATTTCCAACTCCAAAGCATGAGTCGGATACTTCCACTCATGCGGTTCCAATTGATGATTAGAATAAGCAACAACCTTTCCCCTTTGCATCAACACCGCACCAGAGTACCATAAGAGTCTATGTATACTATAAGCTCCTCATTCCCGCTCGAAATGACTAACCCCTGTGCGTTCATTAACCTCTCCTTCAGACTACGAACATATGCTTGCACCTCACGTCCTAAATAAAAGTTTGATTCTTCTTCATCAAGTTGGTTAACGACACTGCTACCTTAGAGAAGTCCTTGATAAAACATCTATACTATCCCACCAATCCAAAGAGACTCCTCATGTCCGTAGTGGTCTTGGGTCGATCCAGTCTTGTGCTGCTGCCACATTTGCTGGATCTACACCAATACCCAGCTTAAAAACAACGTGACCCAAAAATCGTACTTCCCTTGTCTAGAAGTGACTTCGAAAAATCTGCCTTTAGTTAGTGCTTTCTCAACACCTCGTACACAATCCTCAAATTCTCCTTATGTTCCCTCGAATAAACCAAGATATCACTCATAGAATCTAGATGGTGTACGAAACGTCTGATCGATGCACTCTCATTTGCCACTCTCGATTGATGAAACCCATCACAAGGACCAACTAAGAGAATATTCTAGCACCATGGAGTTGATTGAACAAGTCATCAATATGCAAGAGTGGATACTTGTTCTTCTTCATCTCCTTATTCATCCCATGGTAATCTACACACAACCTTAAAAGCCATCTGCCTTGGTGGCGAATACTACAGGTGTGCCCCACTCGGATATGCTTCTACGAATGAACCCTCGCTTCAATAGGTCATTCACTTGCACCTCCAACTCCTTCTGCTCTCTAGATGCCATACACCTCAAAGACATAACTACCAATCTAGTGTCCTTTACCAAATCTGTATGGAACTCTATCTCCCTATGTGGTGGTAATTCAGCCACATTCTCTAATATGTCCGGATACTCACTCACAATGGGCATTGATGATAACTCGTCCAGTAGAACCTCGAGCAAGCACTGTAAGCTAACCATCACCTCGTCGTCACGTGGGTAGCCTATCTCCAACCTATGCCCATCATCTATCCCTATCGTCGCCAACGACCTCTCACAATCCACTACTACCAGCGTACTTCTACAGCTAGTCAATCTCAAGAATAATACCAAGCCCTACAATACCTAAAACAAAGCAATCACAAGCAAACAAACATCCATGACTCAATAAGGCTAAGTCTTGACAAACCATGCAAAAGCTAGTAGAGCCTCTAACTGGGTTCATCACAATCAAGGATCGGCCAATAATTTTGGGTTTCAGTCCCAATCTATCTACCAAATCACTAAATTTGCAAGAATGTGATGCCGGGATATCAAATAAAACATGTATAGGTGTACTAGAAATTGAAAGCATACCATGTATGATGATGCTCTTCCTATTCTCCTTCGCTGATGGGGTGATCGACGAAGTTGGAATAGCATTCAAAGCCTAAACATATACAACTTGCTTATTTCTTGGCGGTTATGAACAATCCTTCTTGATATACCCTGGCTTGTTGCAGTCGTAGCACTTCTTGTCCTCAACCTTACCGTCTTTGATAAGATGACCTTTCTCTCCATGATTATAACAAGAGGCTCTTACTTGCCCTTCTTCTAACCACTCTTATGAAACCACTTCTTCTTATTATCCCGCTTTCTCGTGTCTCCATTGCTAGCTTTGCTATTTTGGCTAATCCTTGGAAGCAATAACCGATTTAGGCTTAGGATACCAAATTTCATGTCGAAGAGCATTCTCCACCAACCTCTCGAAGGTCACATCGATATATCCAACTAGGTTCTCTCCAAGACAATCATCCAAGCCCATAATGAATTTCTCATTCTTCTTGAGCAGAGCAACGATAAAAGATAGGTCGTACCTCGATAGTGTGTCGAACTCGGCCACATACTCTAACGCAGACATACCCCTCTATCTAAAGTCAACAAACTTTCGGAAGAGTGCCGACTTTTGAGTGGCCGATATATATTTCTCTTCAAACCTTGCCTTAAAATTCTTCCAAATAATCTAGTCCATGGAAGTAGTAATCTTGATGGCGTTCCACTATCCCATAGCTCTTTCTCAAAGATGTCTATAGGTCAGCTTCCTCTTCATCGTATCCTCTAACTCCGTATCCTTAAAGATGCGTTTGTAGGTATCCAACCAATCTTGCACTTTGATGGCCGATTCCGTTCTAAGGAATGGTTTGCCTTCTAGAGTAGAATAATCCTTGTTCAGTTTGGCACATTCGTCCCTTGGCACTTGCACTAGAGCATTGCTATAAACTGCCATAGTAGGGGAAACTTGGGCATTTTGAACCACGTTTCGCACTATCTCAACGAACATGTTTGGTAAGTCGATGTTAACGGCACCCGGTATCGCCCCTCCTCATCTCCGGAAACAGAGTTCCTAGCAGCATTCCTTGTTAGCCAGGTCATTCTTATAAGCTGTAATAAGAATTATCAATCTCTCTAAAAGAGATGAGTGGTGTCCATGAATGCAATGCAATGCGACTTATATACTATATATATAATGCTATATAGTTTTGAAACCGAAATATAACAACTTCTTTCTCATATATTGCTCGATCCATTCTAAGGCGATATCTCCTTCTGTATCTCTAATAGATCCAAGTATCAACTTAGGTTCTATGCAACCTAAGCTCTAATACCAAATGTAAGGACCGCCCTATACCTCTACTACCCAATATGCCTATATAATGAGTTGTTGAGGAAACCAACTGATATAAGATAACAGCCAAGAATATAAAGTAGAGAAAAATCCAAACAATGAACCTATAAAATATCTCATAGCATAAAACAAAACGTAATATAATAACATAAATATAAAGCATGCAATACAGTGATATAATCAAATGAACCATAAATAAGAACATCAAAGTGCATCAGCTTTATAGACTATACAAAAACTGAAATAAAGAGTTTATACATCCAAAACTTCAAAATAAACTCTATAAATATCTCTCAGAATATAAATACTGACATAGCTCCATGGTATTGTACGACAGAATATAAGCGATAGCAAGCTCCAAATTATAGATATATGAAAGAAAAACCTACTGCATACAGCTCCATCAGCTATCGAGACTCATTATGTCTAATCTACTTGTTTACGATTACCTGATATAATAAAAAGCAAAGCGTAAAATCTTAGGTCAGATAATAGTCTAATGTGAGCAATACATCATCTCAAAATATTATAAAAATTGCACATAGTAAATAGGGCATAGGGCACAAAGAACCATACCTGACATATCCCTGGATCTGAAAAGTTAGCATATAATAATCGATATATGCTAATCTACTTTTACAACCATATAAGTGTTCTACAATCGAAGTATAATGACCGTTATCTGGGTATGCATTTGGGAATACTGACATCGTGTGACACCATAGAGTGAAAAAACCCATGGAAAACATAACATCCATTACATAATCCTCACGATCACTCGTGTGTGGTGGATATATGATAACTTATATGGCACAACCGCAAATTAGGGACCCAATCATAATCCTAACTTCATTGATGCTTGAATTCATGCCACTCCACAAAGCCAGGAACTTGTCCTATAATCGCAAAGCCTATGGTAATCTACTATCACAAGGTTCAGACACAATAGCAAATCCAAGTGGGCGTCCCTACATACCCCTTCTTTTAGAGCACACTAGAAGCCTTCGAGTTATCAACAATACCTTTGCATGCATCTCTATAATGGAACTCAATCATTATTCCACCACGACTATCTTCACAATAAGACATAATCAGAAATCCTACCCGCAAGCCCTCATCGTTGAAATTGCCCTTATGGATCATCGGCCCGACTCCCATTGTTAAATTATCACCATCAGAATGCCTCTAGATACCCATTGTAAGTCACAGGGCCATCACACTAAGGTCCCAAAGTCATCATGTCATCGACTTTGAGGCACTGTATCATTGCTTCATTAATTGCTGCACGAAGTCCAAGGTCATTCAAAATTGTCTTGGAGTCATCCATATTTACTCTCTATTGAATCATCGAAGACCTCAAAATTATGCCCCGTGGTTTGTCGATGCCATGCTCGAAATCTACAGTCAAACCCCATGTCTACCCCCGTGGTCCATAATATGACCGAGCCAAGATAGGCATAACCATCGAGCTAACAATGCAACGTGGTGACTTGAGCCAACCTTCGCGTCCAATCATCGAAGCACCATCCATGTTTGGTCATCGAATCGCCATCCATGTCCAACCACTCAGAACTTCATGTTTGACCATTGACCCAACTCCTCCATGGAACCGACTTTCTTGGTCGGTCGCCGATCAAGTCCTTTTCCCAAACCAAAGCCTAGCCTAAAGCAATCAATGCCAAACCAAGCACGCCGAACCAAAATTCTATAGCATTGCATAATCTAAGTTTCGCATCGATTTCATCACTGTGCTTGTTATTCAACTCTTGTGCATTCTGTATGAAACGGTGTAACTCCCTATGATCTCGAGTCACATGTCGAAGCCTAGTTTAACTATTTCCAACTCTAAGTCGCTCAGATTAAGGTTTCAACCATACAAGCATTCACACAAACACAATGCACACAAAAACAACATCCAAACATCCAAACACACATCAAACAATAGTATTTATCATGTAAATGCATCTCTTATGTGGCCTATCAAATGAAAAGGCAACTATACTCCGAAATAACATGATTAAGGCACTTTAAATACTTCAAGATTCGTTAAATTTCAGGTTTGACTTTGAAAAAAGCTTTAAAATATTGATTTGACTTTAAAATGGGTTTAAAACATATTAAAAATGATAGATAAATATATAGTGAGGTGATAGATGATAAATTACTCACTAAAACCTTAAAAGTCCATGTTTTTCATGTATATAGAGGCTAATCTAAAAATGAAAAGCAAACATGGAATTTTACCTTTTTGGAATTACAGATATGAAAATCTCTACCGAATCCTCTTGCTAATCTGACCATAACCTATGATTTAAACTTGATTTGGAGGAGAAAAGAGAAGGTTTTAGGTAGAGAATGGGAAAATAGAGGCTTGGATCTATTTGGAAAAAGGTAAAAGTGAGTTGGAGATGTGATGGTTCAGTCTAATAAGGTCTGCAAATCTGGAAAGGGTTAGTGAGCTTGCCTTCAACTCATTAATTACCTATTAAACTGCTGCAAAAGGTAACAATCTTCAAACAGTCATATGTCCTAACCAAAAAATCCAAATCACTATTATGACCACTCTACTAAAAGAGAAATGATTATATCTTTCCAATGGAAGTAGCATTGGATGCTAATTCAACATCTATCAACAATGGTTACCATTATGAGTTTTCAAGAGTAAAATCATCTGAAAAAATCTAATGATAGGAATTGTCACTAATAGGCATCTCCCAAAGTTATAAGTCATATGACCTCATAAGAATTTACAAATAATATTTTATGATTTTCCGATACATAAATTATGGGCCGTTACACTCCCCTCTCCCCTTTACGAATTTCACCCTCGAAACCCCAACAAAAATAAGGTAAAATCCAACACTGCTACCCCACAAGCCTAACATCCAAAAGAAGATACGTCAAACATCAAGCATGCACACAAAAGCAGTAAATTGTATCTACGCCTTCCTTAGCATGTAGGATACTAAACTACCCTATATGATATCAAAAGTGAAAGAAAATGTGATAAACATAAGTTTCACCATGCTAAAAGCTCCGTCTATGCAGTTTTCATGCTCTTCTCGGTCTTCCAAGTACAATCGCCTTCGCTTTCACTCCACCGAACCTTCACCAACTCTACCATCTTCCTCCTAAACTGCTTCGTATCTCATCCGATGATACGAATAGGCCTATGAGGTCTCTATGCTTCTTCAATCTTGATATCATCAAGCTTTGAACTATCATGCTTAATTCATGTACAAACTTCCACAAGTGAGATACGTGGAATACACTATGCATGACCCCTATCTTCTGAGGTAAGTCCACTTTATATGTTAGATTCCCAATTCCCTTATGTATCGAACAAGCACCAATGAATCTCGGTGCCAACTTCCCCTTAGTACAGAATCGAACAACATTCTTCAATAGTGAGATCTTGACGAATACCTTGTTGCCGATGGAGAAATCTAAATCATATCTACTCCTATCAGTGCAACTCTTCTGTCTATCTTAAGCAGCTTTCATTCATTGCTGAATAATTTCAAACTTTTTCGAAGTCTCTCTAATCATATCTGACCCAAGTATCATTTTCTTGCCCGCTTCCCACTAACATGAAGGAGAGTTGCATGGTTGGCCTATAATGCCTCAAATGGTGTCATATCGTTATTGGAATGATAACTATTACTGTATGCATACTCTATTAAATGCAAATGATCTATGAGCTGCCAAAATCAAGAATCCAAGCTCGTAAGAGATCCTTCAGAATATGATTCACCCTCTTGGTTTGCCATTCAGTTTGTGGATAATAAGATGTACTGAGATGTTTCTCCATCCCGAATGCCTCTTGTTAGCTCTTCCAAAACCTACTAATGAACATAGGATCTCAGTTGCTCATAATTCTCTTCGACACATCAATTGAATCACATATCCATTTCACATATAACTCAACCTATTTGGATTCCATTTCATTTGACTTAACTGGTATAAATCTAGCACACTTTGTTAATCTATCGACCATGACCCAGATTCTACCATACCATCTTCTGGTCTTTGGCAATCCATTGATGAAGTAAAACAAAACTTGTTCTCATTTTCACGAAAATCTTGAGTGGTGGCAGCCAACCTCTCGGCTTCTTTTACTCTGCCTTTACCAACTGACTGCTCATGTACTTTGAGATGAATGCCCCAACGTCCTTCTTCATCCCTTCTCAATAAATGTTTATCTCATATATCATGGTACGTTTGATTGCCATGAGACGTATAGTCAATCCCGAATGATGACACTCATGTAACACTTTATTCTTCAACCTATCGACATCAAGAATGAAAAATCTCTCAGCTTTATGGTACCAACTATAACGGTCGAGCCTGTACTACTTCATCTCCTCATACTCTACCCTTTCATCTATCTTCGCCTTGATTTTGGCTAGTCCAGCATCCTACCTCTGACCAGTATTGATCTTCTCAATCAAGGTAGGTCTAATTGTTAGGCTTGCTAACACTTCCGGCTCTATCTCACATCTAGGTCTAAATCGTAGCCAGCGATAAACTCCAACCGCTTCCACTTTAATAACATCCTAACAAGCTAGCATATCTCCTACTCAAAGCATCAATGACTGCATTTCCCCTACCAAGCATATTGGAAATGTCAAAGTCATAGGAGACTAGGAAATCTAACCATCACTGCCGAGGGAGGTTAAGGTCCCTCTAGGAGAATAGATACTTCAACAGCTTATGGTCTACTTACAACTCAAACCACTCCCCAAGCAAATAATCACTACACCACAAAGCTGTGTTAGCCACACCCCTATCCAACTTATTTGACACGGCTCAAAGCCATATCAAATTTGATACGGCTAAAAACCGTATCTAAACCTTTAGATACGGCTTTTAGCCGTATTAAATTTGATACGGCTTTGAGCCGTATCAAATTCGTGCCTATTTTGGCTGGAAAATCATACACCCTGGAAAGCACGGTCTCCCCCAAATTCATTCCTTCCCTTCGTTTTTTTTCGTTCTCCCTCCAAAACATAAATGTCGTTCTCTTTCCCCTAAATTCACATCCATTGCATCCCAAATCTCTAAATCACTTTGCTCTTCCCCTAACTCACGACCATGATTTGCTGTACCTCGGTTCGGATCGATTTGCTGGCGATTGAAGGTTGCGCTTGCTCCCACTGTCGAACTCTTTTGCTGTGGATTATTGGGTAAAAATATTATCCTCTAATTATATCTGGATTTTTGTTCAATCGATTGCTAGCCATACTACGTATTTAATTCCAGTATTGTATCTCAATGGAGATTGCTAGCCATACTTATGCAGGAATATGTAATAGCTCATCTTATAAACTCTTGGAAAGTAACTTTTTAGCACATTCCATATCCTGACTGTTTCTTCAAATGATCAGTTTCTTCACACGGAGTAATAAGTTACAGTAAGCTATTCTATTATCAGATTTGATCAATTGTTCAGCCTTCTTCAGAACTAGCTCGGCTTTTTCAAAGAATCAAAGTGTGTTATAAATAGAAGCCAATTCGCAATTTATACTCCAATCCATTGGAAAGTTTCTTGTTTCTATTTCCTCTATTGCCCTTTCAGTTGATTCGATGTCATTTAGGTGTCCATGACAGTTGATAAGGAGTCCTATGTGGTTGCATCAGGATCAAATTTTTCTACTTGCATTTCATTGATATATTGCAAGGACCTTCTTATATTGAAACAAGGTTGTAAGTTTGGTGAAGTGTGCACGTTCAGGTGAGGTGAAATGTGTGTGAGGGGATTGGTGGTTGAGGTTGCAGTGTTTGTTGTTACAGTTGGTTGAAGGGCTATTTTGAGTGTGGTTGCTGAAACTTGCAGTAAGGAGGAGTTGGTTGAGGTTGCAGTGTTTATGAATGGTCCACTTGCTTATTTCTATACCTGTAGCAGTTTTAATAGTAACAAATTCCTAGAGATTAAGAACAAACAATTTGCTCCTACTGGAATATCAAACGTTTTGGTTTACTATCAATCATTTTACACAAGCACATGCATCTTGTATAATAGAACTTGGTTTTAGTCACTGTTGCATTATTTCAGCTAAGATTTTATATTCATACATGGCCATGTTGCAATAAATTTGTTGCATTCAAAGCCTAACTGTGCTCAGCATTTATACGTTCATATCACTAGCTACTCTTACTTTCTAACATGCTACTCAGTTCTTAGACTTATCACCTTGAATTTATTGCGAGTATAAAATATCCAAACCACTTGTTTCCTCCTTTAGTGTTTGTGTGTTTTCTCCTAATAATAAAAAGGTTGAAATCTCATTCTCTTCATATCAAATGATAAGCAAAATTGTCTAACAACATTTAAGGATCTGAACCATGACTTTTTTTATGTATTTTTAGTCGATTTTCTTAGCATTTATATATTCTTGTTTAAGTACAAACTTGGATCGTCCTTACTTCGGTGACTAGTTATATAGAAACAATGTACATAGGGTAATGAAGTATACTTTCTTGAGTCATTCTCTCTGTTCGTAAATGGGGAATCCCTCAACTTTTCCCTTGGAAACAAAGTAGAAATTTTAATTCTTTTATGTCAAACATAAAGATTTACACTACAAGAAACACTACATCAACTGTAGAATTGAACTCTAACCTGTAAAGTGAGCTAGTCAATATAGCATTCATTTTTGTATACACTCCATATATATCGTAGTTTTTATTGTCATAAGTTTATGGAGGTGGGTTTTGATCGAAAGCGTGGTTCATTTTGTGCTTCAGAGATACTAAGTAAGGTGTATGAGGGATGTCTAAGGTTACATTGTTGATAGCGAAACGAATGTGGCCATTGACTACGTTGACTGAACCTAGTAGGAGGACTGTACGTCAGATTTTGTTGGAGGAGGATGGATGTGATCAGGATGGATATGCTTTGTTGGAATCTATCTTCTGTGTCGTTCCATAAGGGACCTGAAGGTGGAATTGTTGGGGGTGGTTTTTATAAATTGTTTGGGTGGTAGTTTAGTATTGTGGTGCCTATTAGAGTTTCGGATGGTACATCTACGGCGTTGATGGCTATCCAGTAGTTTCTCGATGGATCTTGGTTTGCTGTTAGAATTACGGAGTATGTTTCGCCTGAGTGGATGTGAACTCAAAAATATAATGTGAACTCAAAAATATTGTATTCACAGAGTTCTTATAATTTTCAGAAGTGGTCGGTTGTAGAAAGGCTACTAAGTACTATATTTTGTATATTATTATTTTTTCCTTCTACTTTTAGCTTCATGGTTGGGGTGTGATTTGGTGCGACAATTGCCTTAAGGTTATGTATCTTAGATCTTCATAATTTCATCATATTTTGTAACATCAGTTAACCTAAAAAATAATAAATTTATCGCTATACCTCCCTTAGTAGTTTAGTAGTGTGTGCCTTGAGACACATCAGATGGGTGCAATCTTGTAACAGACTGACGTTTCTTAGTAAGTTAAATTTAGTGAAACACGTTTCTAATTTGATGGAAACACATTTTTAAGTAGATGGAAACTTGCAACGAGGGTCACCAAGATAAAGTAGAGGTTTTTTATAAAGAAAAATGATAACTCTATGCGTATTTTGATTGAGCGTTCTATCAAATGTGTCAAAAGATGATTACTATCTTTTCCACTGTTGCAAGTTAAAGTTTAAATTACTTTTATATATATATACTATGTTTTGCAATAGTTCATACTCTGATATTTTATTATTAAAAGTTTATTTGTCGGTGAATTCCCTACATATTCAACAACTCCATCTGCACTATTTTCTTAAATCATGTTGTTAAAATTATTTCCTACATCATTACATGTTCGACTCAGCTAGTTTACCAAAAAGAATGTGAACTTGTTCAAAGTCTCTGCTCCATCAGCTATCTGCGAAACCTCTCAATTCTCTCATAGTATCTCAGAGTCTTAGGACCTCCATGTTGTACTGTTTGAGCATAAATTAGCTTCTATACAAGAGCCACCTAGAAATGCATTTATTTTAACAAACACAACAACAACAAGTTAAAGCCTTTAGTCCCAAAAGGCTTTAATTTATTTTAGAAAATACAACAACATACCCCTTGGATGCAAAGTTATGCGTAGAAGAGAAAGAAGTGAAGTGCTGTCGAAATTAAAGCATTTAGTCCCAAATGGCTTTAATTTTTTTTAGACAGAAGTCAGGTGTTGTATACAAATTTTTGATTGTATGATTAATTAAGATAATGTTAGACAGAAATAACTTACCAAAACAAAATTCATTAGTTTTCGTTTATATTTAAGTTGATTACATCGCAAATATATTATATTTACGTCTAATGTTCTAATATATATGATATAGGAGGGCAATATGTCTTTCAGTATAGACAAAAAGTGGATAAATGAATCTGATCAAAGATCTACATACTATATAGACGGGGTGAAGAAGTTTATTAGTTTTGTTGATGAAAACGGTGGTAAGAAAGGAGTGTATTTATGCCCTTGCACTCGGTGCAAAAATATGAAGACGATCAAATTAGATGACATTCATTTTCATTTGGTTAGATGGGGTTTTATCCAATCATATATCGTATGGTATTTTCATGGGGAAAAAAGGGCAGAGAAGGAAAAACAACAACCAGTTAGTCATGCCACAAGTACCGATGAGTCTGAACATATTATGATGGAAGATCTAGTCAATGATGCAGATAGATTTCATCATTTTCAACCCGAAAATCCTTTGTCTGATCATGCTAATGTTGGAGAGCCGTCTACGGTTGATGGCAATTGGCAGGCCAATGAAAGTAAGACGTATAAATCACTTTTTGGTAGCGCAAAAGAGCCATTGTATCCTTCATGTTCAAAAGGGTTGACGAAGGTGTATGCCATTGTGAAACTGAATAGCTTGAAGACCCAATACGGCTTTTCAGATAATGGTGTGACCGCACTCCTCGAACTAATAAAGGAGTTACTCCCCGAAGGTAACACGCTGCCGATAAAGTACTCCGACGTGAAGAAGTTAATTAAGCAAGTTGGGATGAATTACAAAACTTATGATGCATGCATCAATGATTGCATATTATACTAGAAAGATGATGCGAATAGAGTTTCGTGTACAAATTACAACGAACCAAGATATATGACATCATTCAACGAAGAAAGAAAAGGCATCAAAGTACCTCGAAAGACATTAAGACATTTTCCTTTAATTTCTAGATTGAAGAGATTGTATACTGTACCATGGATAGCAGATGCGATGACCTGTCATGGTCGTGCCAAGTCTGATCCAACCGTAATGCGTCATCCATGTGACACTTCTCAGTGGAAAGCCGTGGATTATTTTGACCAAACGTTTTCTGTCGAGCCACGAAACGTCACACTTGGAATAGCAACAGATGGTTTCTGTCCACACGCTTCTCTATCTAACCCTTACAGTTGTTGGCCAGTAATTGTAGTACCATATAATCTTCCTCCGTCTATGTGCATGAAACGAGAGTTTTCAATGTTAACACTGTTGATTTCTGGGCCAAAACAACCAGGGAAGGATATTGATGTTTATTTACAGCCGTTGATAGATGAGTTAAAGCAGTTATGGGAAGGAGTCGTTACGTATGATTCATTAAATAAATCCGAATTCACAATGAGAGCTAGGGTGTTGTGGGCAATCCATGATCACCCTGCTCTTGGAACTTTATCGGGATGTACAACTCACGGTTATTTTGCATGTCCGGTTTGTGGGGAAAACACTTGTTCTTATCATCTTCCTGAAAGTAAGAAGATGTGTTACATGGGACATTGAATGTTTCTGCCTAAAGAACACAAGTTTCGATACGATAAGGCAAATTTCAACAACGAACAAGAACATCATCGTCCTAAACGGACATTGACTATTTGAAGTTGAAAAGAAAGTAACGAATATCAAAATGAAAGTTGGTAAACACAAAGAAGAAATTAGTCGAAAACGGAAAAAGTCAATTAATGAAGAAGTTGATAATGTTTCTGCATGGTACAGGAGGTCTATCTTTTTTGATTTACCATATTGGAAAGCAAATATGATTCGCCATAATATTGTTGTTATGCATACGGAGAAAAATGTCACAGAGCATCTCATCAGCACCATTATGGACCATAAAGATAAGTCAAAAGATGGCATCAATGCACGCAAGGATTTGAAAATCATGGGTATAAAATAAAAGTTGTGGGTGATGGAAGATCCTGAAACAAATAAAATAATCATACCAAAGGCAACTTTCACTTTGAGCAAAGAAGAAAAGATACGGTTTTGCACCGTTTTGAAAAACCTGAAAGTGCCCAACAAATTCTCTTCAAACTTCCACAACAATGTGAGCATCAATCCTCCCGAACTAAGAAATATGAAGTCACATGATTACCACGTCATAATGCAACATTTGCTGTCGGTATTGCTTCAACATTCTTATCCACAACATAAGGATCTACGAAATGCTATTCATCGTATTAGTCTATTCTTTAACATTTTGTGCTCAAAGGTGATCAATGGGGAACACCTTATAAAAGCAAAGGCTAGTTTGGTAGAAGCAATGTGTGTTTTTGAAAAACATTTTCCACCTGCATTTTTTGATATCAGTATCCATCTTATGATTCATTTAGCCGATGAAGCATTAATTTGTGGTCCTGTCAGATATAGATGGATGTATCCCTTTGAAAGGTAAATAACTAATTTCAGTTATGTACATTATTACTCGATAGAAATAGCTATTATGTACAATATATAATTGATCACATTCACAGGTTGATGAAAACATATAAAGGATATGTGCGCAACAAAAGATACATTGAAGGTTGTATTGCAGAAGGATATATCGTACAAGAAGCTAGCCTTTACTGCATGGAATATATGCCAAACGGAGGTGATGGCAATCATAAACATACCCGCGAAGCGTTTTTAGATGAGGACGATGAGTTTGCTGGTGAGATACCTTTAGATAATGGTAAAGATATAACGTTAACCCAAGTGCAGTTTGAACAAGTGCGTAGATGGGTCCTTAATAAGTATGATGGATTGGATGAATGAAAGAAGTAAGTTCACACCTTTGTTTTGAATTTCCATTTTTTAATTCAATTTATCTATTCGTTTTGATATGTGTTTTCCGTAGGAGGTATAACTCCTATGCGAAAAGTACTAGATTTCAATCACGAGGCAGGGGTACAACTGTCGAAGTCGTTCAAAGTTTTACTCTATGGTTACGCAACGAGGTATTACAGCATCTTAAGTATTTCACGTGTTTATAAGTTGACAATACACCTTCGTGACCATGTTTTGTTTTACTTATATTTTATGTAGTTGTTGAAGTGCATCGATGTTGATCCAACTCTCTGGCGGCTAGTGCATGGGCCGAAGTTCACGGCACTTAGTTATACTAAGTACCAAGTGAATGGTTTTTTTTATTTTCCACGAAAATGTACGAAGATCGTATGGTAACACATGATAGCGGTGTATGCATGAAAGCAATTACAAAATTTAGAGCTAGTGGTAAAGATAAAAATTATAAAGAAGCAGAAACAACGTATTACGGAGTCATTCAGCAGATACTTGAGTTGGATTACACTGACTTCAAACAAATAGTTTTTTATTGTGATTGGATAAAGGTCGAGGATAAGATCAATGGTTGCAAAATAGATCCTGTTTCAAACTTGATCATGGTTAATTCAGGGAAATTGAAGAGCAAAGATAGCGTGAATGATGAGCCATTTATTCTTGCATCAGAATTGAGTCAAGTTTTGTACTCAACAGATTTAGAAAATAACGGTTGGTCTGTGGTTTTGCATACACCAAAACGGTTGACTACAAATGTTGGCGACATTGAGTTTCCTACCGTCTATCAATCAGCTTTTGAAGATAATGAAAAATTAGAAGACCTTACCAAAACCAATTGTTAATTGATGAATTGTTAAATGCTTCATTTCTCGTTTGAATTTCTAGTCCTTGGGGTAGTAGGAGTGTGAGATATCATTGAACCAAAAAAAAATTCGCATAAAGAGAAGGTTTCTTAAAATATATCCAACATTGCATTTGATACTTTGATGTCTTCCCTGCCGTGAGATATCACTTCATTTCAAGTTTCATTGCAGTTTGCATTATAGTTGCATTTCATTCACAACTGTTGTATTGCATTATACATTTGCATTCTCTGTTTTTTCACATCATTTGTTTTGCATTACATTAATTAAAAAAACACCAACTACAACTGTTTCTAACCACCACCTCTTCTAACACAATCACAACTTGCGACAACAATACAACAACCTGTACACCTCCCACCTTCAGCAACTTCATCGTTAATCCACATCCCAACCCGCTGCTTGATAATCAATCACCACCAGCTTCTGCCTTCATCTAATTCCTCAAATCAATTTAGCAGTCACCTCCTTATGTTCACTAACCACCATCTCACTTGTTTGTGTGTGTTTGCATTTGTTTTTTTATATTTGGCATTTGCAATTAAAAAAAAGAAGAGAAAAACATCCACAATTTCATAAAATTTCTTATTTCACTTTATTTTATTTTACATCTGCATTTATATTTGGTTACTCCGTTACATTTCAATTTTTTTGTGACACTGTCACATTTATTTCTCTGCACACAACTTCCTCTCTGTCTCTACCACTCCTATTCACCAAACACTTCATCTACTGACATCTCAACTGCAACCTATTTCTCCACCACGAACCATCACTGCACTCTGAAATATCTCCTCCCCTACATTTCACATAAATTTCATTCAACAACCACCAATACATCTTCCATACTTGATCAACCAACAAGCTCAACCACCTGCATATACTTACATCACAACAGCAGCAACTCTGTTGCACTTCCACAAAACAACAACAACATACCTGAACATCCATTCATCAACTTGCCATTGCCACAACATTACTTCACTGTTTCATTGCCACTTGTTTCACTCCACCAGTTGCCAGTATCAACAACGAACCTCCTTCAATTTATTACAATCTCCAGAAACCAAGACAACAGCACCATCCTACTGCAGTAATTTTCCAACACCTCCAAAACTCGAACATCACCACATCTCTGTTCCACTTGCCTCAACAGCTACAAACATCATCCGCACCTCTCCTCTGTCATACCACATTAACCACTATAGAAACCATTCTGTACTAAATACAAACAGAGTTATCGAAGTTCTGCTGAGTACTGATCTGAATTATACTTTACAGTAAGGTTAACTTATTATGCAATCTAATAGTAAGGTTAACTTATTCTGCTGAGTACAAATTTAAACCATTTTAATTAGTTGATTGTAGTCAAATTTGAAATCCAAATAGTTCTTCTGTTGTTATTGCTTTTTTACTTTTGTTATTTCCATGAATTGATGGTTGATGAGACCGCTTTTATTGGCTAAACAACAAATTTTACAGTGATGTTGATTTCATTTTTTTTTTCAGGACAGCCGAGTTGATATATTCGTAGATTATTTGTTTTTTCTTTTCTTTTTGTAATCTGTGATACAATTACAAATCAATAATGGTTATTTAACCGTGTGCAGGAAACTATGTCACAAAATCCAGCATCATCACATTCATCATGTTCAGAAGAACAAATAGTTGATCAAAACTTACATGGTATTCCAGTCTCAGAAAACACTGGAAAAATCGCCACTATGCTGGGTAAACTAGTAAGAGCTCATGTGCCGATATCGTACATAAATTGGAATAAAATACCCGGTAAATATAAGGACGATGTTTGGAACCAATTAGTGGTAAGTCTGATAGAATTGATTAACTTGTTTAGGTCGGCAGTTGGCTCTATTATTTGATAGAATTGCTTCTTTAGTTTTCTTTTATTAAGTCTGCTTGAATCCAGTTTACAAATGAACGGCGACGATCTTAAGTCTTAACATGTATTACATACAGACAGTTCCATACTGTTTTGTTTATGTATTTTACTTTTTGCAGAAAATGTATGCGCTCAAACCGCTTTCAAAGGATTTTTTTAAAAAGAATGTCCGAGGCTTTTAGGAGACACAAAAAAAACTGAGAGCAAGATTTTATGACACTTTCGACAATGACGAAGAACGGATGAAAAATTGTCCACCTACAATTGCTCAAGAAGATTGGAACGAGTTCATAAAAAATGAAGCAACGCCTGAAGCGAGCGGAATAAGGGAGTTAGCCAAAAAAAATAGATCATTGCTCGGTTATGCTCACCATGTAGGCCGTAAAAGTCACGCTAGAGTAGAACACGAAATGGTAAGTTATATTCATTTTTTTTTCAAAAATGGTAAAAATCACAACTAACATATTTTATATACTGTAGATGGTTGCAAATCCATCTGCAAATATCAACCGTCGTCATGTATGAGAGAAGACACACACGAAAAAAGATGGTAGCATATCAGATGCCAATTCTTCGTACTTCGTAAGTTAAAATTTCAGCTCTGTGTGTACCATCTTTACACAAGTACAATTGGATTCCATAATAGAAAAGGTGCTACAACCGCATCATAGACAAATTGAACACCCAATTTCATTCCAATTGTCACTTCTTCTATTCTGTTTTATGGGAAATAATTTATTGTTTCTGCAAGTTTGCAAATATTTATCTTTTTTACTTCCTTCTAAACTATATTTAATTGTTTACTGTATAATAAAGTCAAAAGTCATAGCCTGCTAACTTAATGTGAAATTCTTTATAGGCTAAAAAGAAAACCATTCCGAAATCAAACATTCTAGCTTGTGTATAAAATGTAAGAAGTAAAATTTAAAATTTAAAAAGATATAGGATCACAAGTACAGTACCTTGGGATCTATAAAGTGACCATAAATACACTAAAATTATATTCGTAAAGTTTACACATATTAACTAAAACCTTAACAAAAATGTCGATCAAACAAATCTAACAAATATAAGGGAACAAGAAATGGTGCCATGCCAACCTTATATTAGAGAGAAAGGAAGACAGACTATATCCCATCTGTACTCTGCAACTGCATCATTGATTTACAAGGTCACAAGTGTTGCTATACTTAGGGACCATCACGCCTTAATGCCGTCCATTTTACTCTTAACTAATCAAACCAAGTTTTTGGTTTGACATGGTTACCATATATGTTTCAACGGTAAATGTCTTGTTATTCATTTAACATGATTAAAGATGACAACGTGGTTTGATACTTTGATACTAGGGACAAAAATAATGACTGGCTTAAATGATCTCTAACTCATTGTAAAAACGTACATCACAGTCATTATTGATATTTACCATGGGAAAAAAACAAAGAACATTCTAAACAGATGATGTGATTTGATATTAAAGAGAGATCAAACGATGGAGGTCGCGTAATACTCTGACCGAAGTAAACATTTATTTACTATAACACACAGTTAAATATTGATGATCTTAAACACATGGAAAAACAAAGTCCACATCATAGGCACATAGGTCTATCATTATTGTGCTTTGTTGCTTCTCATTTACTATATTCTACTTATTTATACATATTTGCTTCATCTTTCAGCATTAATTTGCCAGCCTATTTTATTCAATCACTTTCTTCGTGTCGGCTAACAATAGGGAACATATAGGCTTGAGAGAGTGAGCTGTTAATCAAATGGCATTTGCAGGAACCCAACAAAAATGCTCAGTGTGCTCCAAACATGCTATAAATTGGGTGCCATGTCATTTATAACCGAGTCATCTCACCACCAACTTACGTATATATGCATATAGACACATACACGCTATGGTCATTTATAACTGAGTCATTTCACCTCAGATGGCCAGCAACAGTTTTGGAACTTAAGTTTTCAAAACATGTATACATATATATATTTTCATTATTCATATAAGTATTATGCAATCTTAGGATCAAATTATGAAATTGAAGGAAAAGATCACCGTTAGTGATGAAGAAAAATTGACAGTGGATGAAGATATCGTATCACAAGTGATGGGAAAGGATACGAGGGGTAGGAGCCGCGGAGTTGGGACCGTCATACCAAAGACTAATATTAAGGCTTATGCTATTGCACATAAACGATTGAAACATGTTTGTGGAGACAAAGCTGAGTTGAAAATGAGGATGGGAAGTTTGGAGGGTACGGTGGGAAGTTTGGAGAGTACAGTGGGAAATTTGTCTGGGCAAATGGAGCCTCTGATCAACATGGTGGGAAACATAGAACAAGGAGAACGCAACACACAACTCAATGCTTCTAAATTCGTTGTTTCTCAATCCCAGGATACAACCAATGTGGCGAACAATCAAAAATGTGAAATCCTCAACTTTGATCTAGACATAATAGCAACAGGTATTTATTAGTTGCTTTTTATTCTTACTTGTTTTCGACACAGTTATTTTGTTGGATAGATCTAGACAATAAATTTTATTGCAATAGGTACTGTATGTCGTGATTCTACATCGTCCAAAATCCATGGGAAATCTGTACCATCCACACATGAAAAATTGATTTTGGACAATATACTGCTACCAGATGAGAGAACCAACAAAATAAATCATCAATTTGCAGAGGCCTTTGTTGATGTTGGAGTGGGTGGGTATGTGTGCCATCCGAAGATTATGATTCGATATCTTTAGCAGGTATGATTTGAATTATTTGTTGTTTGATTTTAGTGCGTTTATTTTGGGTGTTAATTTGCATTTTAAAAAAAAAAGTTGTGTGTATGTTTGTTATGTGATTTGATTTGTGCGCTTATTATTTTTTGCATTTTGTTGGTTGATCATAAAGTAGTCTATGGGCTTTTTTTGTAATAAAAAGGATGTATGATCCACGAATCATACGAGCATACTGTTTGTGTAGGTACAGGAGTCTTGGGACGAGGCCCACAATACAGAATAAGCTAATGTGCCCGGTCAGTAGCGAAAAATGATAAAATGATCAGGGCAAATAGGCCAGGCCAATATCACCAACGAAATCTATATAATCTATAATTTATTTTTTACCCCTTTCAATTTTTGAGGAAAATAATTTATATTAGGTGCGACTATATTAAAGTATGTGTTTAAAAAAAATTCTTGTTAACGTCAACATAAGGAATTGATCCTTTTTGTTGTATTGTTTTGGATCACAACTGTTTATGCATGATTGCAAATGTTTTTTTTAAATAACTACATCCGGTAGTTAATTATTGTCACTTATAACCTTTAATTTAAATCTTTATATGTTTTTTAAAAATTAATTATAATTTTATGAATTTATATATCATATAGTCATTTGCATGATGCAATTATGTGAATTGTGTGTATTTGCGTATAAGTTTTCAAATGTGTGGCAATTTTACTTAATTATACCAATTCTTTAGTTTAAAAGTGTTATATAAATATAATTTGAATTTTTTATTTCCATTTTAACTTGCTCATCAGTTTTCGTATTATTTTTTATTGCTGTGCATCTTGACTGTATAAGTAAATGTCCTTTTACAAAAAATCTGGTCTCTTTTATAACATTTTCTGCGTACAAGGGTGAGTGAACAACATAGGGACGAAAGTGATGATAATAACCTAGTTGGTGAAAATGATGCTTTATTGTTTTAAAATAACAACTTGTTTCAAACAATTATATGTTTACTGGTTTCAAACAATTTAATTGTTTTCACTCTGGCACAATACTCCAAAACAGTCATGCACCTCAGTCATGTTATGTTGTTTATGTGTGCTTGCATAGAATAATTTATTTTTTCCCCAATGATTACCTATTAGTAGCTCGGTATGCCTATGTTATAACAATTTTACTAATTCTGCAAATGGTTGTTTCTGTGGAATGATATAATTTTTGTTATATGTCTGACCGTATTCACACATCAGACGTATAACAAATTAGTTCGTATATGTTTGACAGAAAGCACATGCTCATGGTGCACCAGAACATGCAGATGATATGTCTGACCGTATTCACACACGGTGCTGAAGACCAAAACATCCAGTTGTTGTTGAATATCTTTTAGTTGACTTAATTTTTGTAATTTCATCATTATGCTTTGGTGTTATCCGGTTCCACTCTTTCAGTCTATTTTCATCTTCTTAACCAGCATGGCATTTGTACATCTGTATCCCTTAGGGAATGTGTACTGCATTAAAATCCACTGTTTCATTATAACCCTTTAACATTTGCCAATGATTAGCATATCTAAAAGGTTTGCACTTTGTAAAGTTTGCATCATTGTTAAATAGAATGAGGAGAGGGCTGTGATCACTTGTAGAGCTAGGTAGCACGGTTGTTTGTAAAATATATTAACTCTTATAGCAACCATTGTAGAGTCCATAAATTTTCTTATCCTATAATATTCTACAGTCTCTATAAATATTCTACAGAAGAATTAAAAGCAAAAGGAGGAAATGAAGAACAATAGTGCAAGAAAGCAAGGAGAGGTATGAAAATTTAGTAACGAAAATACATCTATTTAAGTTTTTGTTAGTCCATGACTCCATATCTTTATATGTGGCATATGTACTTCAAAACCGAGAGCACATGTAGTTTATGTCAATACTTAAACAATAGTTTGCACATCGAATCAATTCTTAATAGCTAACGTGACAATTTTTTTTTCTTCAGCATTCATGGCCTAAAACAGTGATCAAGAAATTGCTTAACATTAATAAAGATGATGTAGAATATAGCGCTGATGAAGGTGACAACGATAGCGATTACTGCTTTTGTATAATATTGACCATATTTTGTATAATACTACTTCTATTGTAATCCAACTATTGCCGTATCTATTACTGCTTTAAATACTGCTTCTATTATATAATACTGCATCTATGCTGTTGTAATTCATGGCTATGAGCTGTGTGAATTAGATACTGCTTTTATTGTATCATACTGCATCTATGGTATTGCAATTTATGGTCATGAGCTTTGTGAATTAGATATTGCCGTATCTATTACTGCTTTAAATACTGCTTCTATTGTATAATACTGCATCTATGCTGTTGTAATTCACGGCTATGAGCTGTGTGAATTAGATACTGCTTTTATTGTATTATACTGCATCTATGGTATTGCAATTTAGGGTCATGAGCTTTGTGAATTAGATACAGTTTATTGCTGTATCTATTACATCAATTAGATACGGTCGAAAGCCGTGTATAATTCATGTGCTTAGTATACGAATTAGATACGACCATGGGATCTAATTAGAGAATTAGATACAGCCACAGGCCGTATCTAATTTGCTAGTTAGATACGGCCATGAGCCATATCTAATTAGTAAATTAGATACGGCCCTGAGCTGTAGCTAACTACCAAATTAGATATGGCCCAGAGCCTTATCTAACTAGCTAATTAGATACGACCCATGGCCGTATCTAATTAATAAACACGCTTTATATTGATACGGCTTACGGCCGTGCCTAATGTCGTTAGATACGGCCCTAAGCACTGCCTAATTCGCCTTTTTTGGTGTAGTGAATGCTTCCTATCTTCAAAGCAAATATTACCATCGTAACCTCAATTTGTGAGTCGGGTACTTCCCTTCGTGAGATTTTAGCTATAGATTAGCATAGGCGACGACCTTTTCCCTCAACATCAACACCACACCAACTCCAGTACCATAAGCATCTGTGTATACTATTAACTCCTCATTGCCGCTCGAAATTACTAACATTGGCACACTCGTCAACCTCTGTAACATCCCTTATTCTGAGGTCCAAAACTAACTACTATGGATGTTGCAGTTATCCATAGTTATTATTCTCGACAACAAAATATGATATGTAATCATATAAATAACTAGAAGCACATGAATATAAAAAATTTCAAACCCAGTTTAATAACAAATTTTCACATTTTAAATCAAAAAAGATATTTCATATTCATTACATAATCTCATTCATAATCCCACATTTAGATAAATTATGATTATTACAAAATACTCCAAGGGCGACATATGAAGATGCGTCCTAGTTGAAGAGAGTCAAATACTTGGAAATTGTATGACTTTGTCATCGCATCCAAATAGACAAAATCAAGCTATATAGCAAAAATAGATAAAAGATTATAATAACTAGATTGCTTCCTACACATCTCCAGAAGTTTATTCCTCTAAATGGAAACTAGAAATTCCTTACTCTCAATCTACTTAGATTAATTTTTGAGCACACTTGAGTTTAAGGGGAAAACAAAAAATTTGGGTCAGAAAATAGTCTGGTGTAAATAATAACTTACCATCTCGAACCAAATCGATATCTAGTAAGGCCACCCACTAAACAAAATGGGTTTTCCCTTCACTAGTATCTTTGCCAAATTACACTAACCATATACTGTGCTCTTGCATGTAAAATAGCTAAACATAATAATATATGATAATATGTAAGCATGCAATATACTCTGGATTCTCCATCCTAATTTATCCGACTATTTGTCAAAATTTATAGTTTTTATAGGGTCATTTATGAACCTATGAGCTTTCACGGGTTAACTAATAACATGTCTCAATTCTTAGGAACAATCTATCCGACTTCATAATTTTCATGGGATCACTTGGAATGTTTTTGTTTTCATGGGCTGACTAATAGCCTTCTAATCATAGCTTTCATGGGCTTACTACGAATCTGCTGGATTCTCCAATAACATCTCCCATATCATAATTTCATGGGGTCACTATGAACATATTGATTTCTACTAATAACATCTCTAAATTCATAGTTTCCATGGGATCACTATGAACCTATTGATTTATATCAATAACATCATCAGTCAGTAAGTTCAAATTACTTAATCTTAAGCAATATTCTCATTAGAAAGTTTTAACTCAAAAATTGGTCTATAAGTAGTATCCTTGAAATCACTTTCATCATGTATATGATTAATACCCTTAAATCATATTTACAACAAGGAAACACTTAGCACTTTAAATAGTTCAAAATAGACCAACGTCATTGTCATTAACAACGTTGACATGATAGCCTAAGGCTCTCCGCGTTTAATAGAATAAAATCTTTTACACTTGGCATTAAACAATGTCGGCCCTCATTTAGGTCGAAGTCAAAACTTAAAAACTTTTTTATGTTTTATGGCTTACCTCCGAAGAGATATAAGGTCATCGACCCTTTAAAATATAGGCCTCATCGCCTCTTTAAAAATAGTTTTACATAGCTTCGAAAACAAGCCTCTTTGGCACAAAAGTTAAGGCGCGATATCATAGCCAAGTTCATCGACACTAAGACATAAGAACATCAACCTTGATGCACATAGAAACCCAATACCTTAGACAATGCTATAAAAATTCTTTACTTAAACCGCTTCGGCTATTATGTCGCTTTTATACAGAGTCCAAATCATATATGATCGAAGTCGTTAAAGCAACATTACTGCCTTAGTCATATAAAAACTTAAAATGATTAGGCGCATCATTGTCTAAAACAATGGCAAAAGCATTTGACATCATCGACGTTGAAAATAAAATCATTAAATATTTTGGTGAATTAAGAAGTGCCCTTGCCACCGATACTATCACATCGACGAGGTCAACTTCGGCCTTCTCGAAACCATTACATAGTTATCAAAGTAACTACCTTATGCTTCCCTTCAAACGACGTTGACACTCAAGGAATGCAACCAAGTCATAAGCTCAAAGATGATAAGGTGGTATAGCCTTATCGTAATTATAATAAAAACTGATTTACTGCTACTTAAAGTAAAAACTTTTCCCCAAATCTCTTTTCTTACCCAATTCCTAATGGATAAAAACAATCTTTTACAAACACTTTTCTGAAATCACTACTGGAACATTTTCAAGTTCCCAAACGTACCTCAAATAAATTAATTAATATCCATAATTAGTTAACCTTTAATGCTTATCTTGCATAATAAATTCACCATAATTTGAAATTACTTGGAAAAAATCCTAAAAATTCATAGAAAATCATAATAAAAATTTCAAGGCCAAAATCTATATTTATTTATTTTAAATAATTAAAACATGAAAATAGCTCAATTTTCTCATTAGGAAATTAATAAATTATTCTCTTTAATTTGGAAAATTATGAAATTAGAAACCCATCTCCATAATAATGTTTACTTAACATATCAAAAAATCAAATCGTTTAGAGATAAAAAATTTAGATTTTACACTTAAAATCCATATATATAATTTCATAATATTTCCGTAAATCATTATTTTACCCAAACAAGGATATAATCAACATGGCACAACAAATCATCATAAATGGATCAACCAAACAAGATTCATAATAAATAGGTATAAAATTAAGACGGTCTATCATTATTCACCTTGATTTGATATATGAGAATTGAGACTTGAGTGAGTAGATTTGGTTCTTCTTAGTTTTAATTTGGTTTTCTAGGTTTTATTTCTTTTTTTCTTGCTTAAGCCTGGCCTTGATTTTTCTCTTTAGTATTTTTAGTCTGATGAAAATATGAATGATACAGGAGGTAAGGATTTAAGGGATGAAAGGTTTATCTATTCCTATTTTACCCCTCCCATGTATTCTCTTATATATAAAGTTATTAAAACAATCTGATCAATTTATTTAGTCAAGGCCCGACCTTCATATTTGTCAAATCTCAATTCACTTATCACACTGCATATTACATTATTCTATTTAATTTGTCAAATTAAATCTCATGAATAATGTTAATCAAAATTAGGGTGTTGCAATGTAAGAACCCGAATAACTTATTGTTTTCTTGTGTTTTTTATATATAAATGAAATAATATTATAATTGTTTGAAAGATGAAATGCTAAATTACAACTCTTTTTCAAAGACCAGAAGATTTTATTATCTGATAGACTAATTAGGTGTAACCTTGTTATATCACCTTGAAACATGACATGGCATTAAGTATGACATTTAAATGAGGCAGTGACACATTGGCCATAAGCTTTTAATAAAACTTATTTATTAAAGCAAAAGGTGGCATAACACATGGGACTTAAAATAAGGGAGTGACACATAGGTCGATTAGGCGTAACCTTAAAGCATGCGGTGTCATTACGCATGACACTTAAAATAAGGGAGTTACACATTGACTAATGATATATAAGCTTATAAGACCACCATATTATTAAGGCGACAACCAACATGTGTCAATACACTAAAGTTTTCATGAAAAGGGATGGACACGTGTCCTTATTTGAAAATACCAAAATATCCTTGAAGAAAGGCTATAAATAGGATGATAATTTCATTTGGTTTTCATACTTTCTTAAATCTAAAAGCTAAACAAAAGTAAGAAAACAAGGAAGATCTTAGGGAAAGTCAAGGAGCTAAACTTATGATTGCTAAGGTAGGAAAACTATCTAATTTTAAAATTTCAAGTTATTCCATAAAGTAGTGTGACTTTTAATACATTTAATCTATATATAGCACTATTTTAAGCCTTTTGGTATTATAGACATACATTTTGCTTATAATATTTTTGACTTCAACCAAGTGTATATGATTTATGTTTTGATTGTTTAAAATAATGAATAATCTATATTAGTTGATGATTGTAAAGTATTTTGAAGAATACTTATATATTTACTTACGATTTTTTATGGCTTTCAGACAAAGGAAGTAAAAAACAAAAGATCCAGGATAGTGCACTATTAATTTATTTCCATATTGTGTGTTAGGAGATAGAGTATATCCATACTGTGTGTTAAGATTCCAACCACGATGTGATAAAATGTTTCTAGGATCTAATTCCTTACCACGTGTTCGGCTTAGACCATATGCGGTCAAATTGATTTTTTTATGGATTTCGGATGTTCCTAGTTTACAAAAGATATTTATATATGTCGAATGAGTTTGATAATATGGTTGGAGAAAATTTACCTATTTTACTTATGTAATATGTGCTACATTTTAAAATATGGTTTGGACATGTTGGAGAATTTTGTGACATGACCTGAGATTTAGATTAAATAGCTACCTCATTTGGTTAATGTTACTCATGGCGCTATGAATAAACATCTTAGGTTTGGATAAGTAGAATAAGTGGTGGAACTTTCATGGAAAATCGAAGGTGAAGAAATTTTCTTAGCTTTTATTTAATATTGCAAATCTTGATGTACATATATGTATGAAGTTGAAGGAAAGACCTTATGTAAATTAAATTATATAATAAGTATGATTGTAATAACATTTCTTCTCCTTGATATCATTTGCTCTAAAAAATTTATGATTATGGCATTTAACTTTTAAAGTGACAGTGATATCATTGCACCATATTAAGAAGGTAGCGCTCTCGAGTCGGACCAAGAGTGTCGGAGCAAGGTGTTATAAAGTGGTATTAGAGCCTAGGTTTAAGTGGTGCTTAGTAGAAAACCCTTTATCGTGTCATAAAAATGAAACCGTATAGTTTGGCTTTTGCTAGAATATGAAGTTTATATTATTTATTGACATTTTTATGATTTCTATAGTTATAAAAAATGACAAGCCAAAAGACATAGGATACTGTAGATTCTTGGGGAGGGGTTAAGTGCACGACTAATCCGAAGAATGATTAAATCAACCTTTCCACAGCTGGAAAAGAAGATGATTAGAGGAAGGCACAAAAGATTTTAGTGGAGGAAATGATAGAAACGTTAAACTGAGCATACCACTATGAAGAGGTACTACAAAAAGACCTTGTATTGTACCGTTTGCATAAAATGGAGGGAAATAGTAAAAGCTATGAAAATGGCAAAGAGAACTGAGTATGGAGAAATTTTGAGAATTTCTCAAAAGCTGAGGTGCAATCCTAACGCTGTAAGACCCATGCAAAGGAAAATATTCCTAAAGGTAAATAGGAAACCGTTGGATGAAGAGGAGTCAGAATCACAAGGATCAAACAAAGTCTCGGAAGAAGTTATGGGATTTATGGAAGCGCCCATGGAATGAACAATACCGTGGGATTCTTTCCTACACTACGACTTCTGTGGAGAATGTAATATAAAGAAATGAAGGGTTACTTAAAGTTTGTTGGTTTAATCTCCAATTTTGTTGGCTTATAAATATTGGAGATGTATGTGGAAAATTTGAAAATAATAACACAAATTTTGTTTGCACAAAGAAAAGGGTTGTAAATAGTATATCGTTTATGTGTATGACTTGAGTTTCTTTAAGGTTGTGGGAGATCGGGAAACTACTACTTCAACTCATAACCAAGAGGCTCAAGCCTCTGGATAATAAAATCCATCGAGTTGTTTGCATCCTTCATCAAAAAATCTCTTTAAGGCCCATAAAAAATCCATCTGATAATTTATTGAGTTATTTTAAGAATTTGCATCCAGATAAATTTATTGGAGGTACCGATCCATTTAAAGCTGAACAATGGATCCAATATTCAGAAGATATCTTTAAAGCGTTGGAGTGTAGTGAAATGGATAAATGGAAGTGGTTGTATTTCAACCAGCCGAAGAGGCAAGGAATTAGTAGGAGTTAATCAAGACAATAACCAATTCAAGTGTGATGACTTGGAAAAGTTTTAAGGAAACATTTCTGGAAAAGTATTTTCCAGAACATGAAATGGAGAAGATGGAAATGAAATTTCTCGATTTTCAAGTCATCTAATTAATACGCCTGAAAAAAGGGCCTGAAGATTTGCAAAAGGACTGATTCCACCAATAAGAAGAATGTAATTGGTGAACGTCACAAGTCTTATGAGTCAATCATATCTAAATCTCTGAACCTCGAAGAAGATCGCATTCAACTTCAGCAATAAAGGAATATTTCAAATAATATAAATCATAACAATCAAGGGAAATTCAATAATGATAAAAAATTCAATGGGAAGAAGCCACGGTACAAAGAGGTAGAGAAGAAAGAAGAGACACAACAAGGGAGGCTCAAAACAAAATAAAAACATGTTACAGTTGTAATGAGAAGGATTAACTATCCTAAGGAAAGAAAATAGATTATATGTTACAATTGCAATGAACCTAGGCACATGACAGGGACTGTAAAAAGCCGAAAAGGAAACTAAGACAACATTAGGAAATCAAGATAGGGTATATGCGGTAGTTTCTAAACAACCACGTATGGGAGGTACCTTATTTATTTTTTATTTTCGAGCTAAAGTTTTATTCAATTTGGGCTTCACATTCCTTAATATCTATAGTATTCGCTACTAAGTTAGGATTACTAATTGAGCAGCTAACAAATCCCCGTTCAATTGATAACTTAATTGAAGGAGAAAATGAACTTAGAAGTATATGTAAGAATCATCCTTTTTATATCGAAGATAAGAAAATGCCTGTGGATTTGTTCCTTTTCCCAATGATCCATTTTGATCTTATTCTTTGAATGGATTGGCTTTATAAACATTATACCAAATAGATTGACATGACATGACCGTAGCCTTTTACATTCCAGGACATGAAAAATTTATATATTCATGTAATAAATTTGGAGATGCATTCATATCTTGATACATAGTACATGTTGACATTAAAGATGCAGGCCAATAGCTAGACCAAATAAAGTAGTCAGTGAATTTGAAGAAGTATTTAGGGACCAGAATTACCACCAAAATGAGAATTCGATTTTTTTATCAAATTGGTCAATTGTACAAACCCAATAGCAAAAAAAGCTTATCGTATGGTTCCACTAGAAAATCAAGAACTAAAGAAGAAAATTCAAGAGTTAGAGGATCGGGGATTTAATAGACCAAGTAAATCACCTTAGGGAGCACTGGTATTATTCGTAAAGAAACATGATGGATCCTTACGATTATGTATTGACTATTGAGAACTAAATAAAGTTACAATTATGATAAATATCCATTATCTCGGACTGATGATCTATTTGATCAACTCTAAGGAGCTACCATATTCTCGAAGATATATTTGAGGTCTGGTTATCACCAGTTAAGGATAAAGGAAGAAGATATTTCAAAGATAGCTTTTCAAACATAGTATGGACATTATGAGTTTTTGGCCATGCCTTTTGGGCTAACTTACACATGAGTAATTTTTATGGACCTTATAAATCGTGTGTTCGATCCTTAACATGATCAATTTGTCTTAGTATTTATTGATGATATCTTAATTTACTCTAATTCAAGAGAAGAGCATGAGAAACATTTGCGCATAACTTTGCAAACATTAAAGGAGAACTAACTGTATGAAAATCTAAGTAAATGTTATTTTTGGTTGGAAGAAGTAAAATTTCTCGGGCATATTATTTCAAAAGATGAGATAGGAGACCCATCAAAAGTTAAAGCAATTTTTAAATGGAGTCCTCCATGAATAACTTCAGAGATTCATAGTTGTCTTGGACTGGATGGTTATTATAGAAATATTTATTTAAAACTTTTCAAAGTTAGCTGCTCCACTAACTAAGTAACACGAAAGGAGATAAAATTTGTATGGGGTGAGAAATGTGAGGTGGTATTTCATATATTGAATAGAAAGTTAACTGAAGCACCAGTTCTGACATTACTAAGGAGTGAAGAACGATACAAAATATATTATGATGCATGTGGTCAGGGATTAGGATTGTATTGATGTAGGAAGGTGAAGTTATTGCTTATGCCTCTCGACAATTAAAGAAGCATGAAGTAATTACCTAACTCATGACTTAGAGTTGGTAGTAATAGTGTTTGCATTATAGATATGGAGATACTATCTTCATGATGAACAATTTGATATTTATTTTGACCATAAGAGTTTGAAATATTTATTCTCTCAAAAGGATCTTAATATGAGACAACGAAGATGGATGGAGTTTTTGAAGGACTATGACTTCACATTATGTTACCATCCAAAAAGTCCAATGTGGTAGCAGATGCATTATGTCGAAAGTCATATAGAATTATTGCTAACTTGATGGTCATGGAGTAGAGAGCATTAGAAACTTTAATAGAAATGAATGCTCAACCTAGGATGAGTAATCAAATAAATAGTAAAAAATGACTCTTATATGTAGTATGGTTATTCAGCCTACTTTAATTAGTAAAATTATACAATCCCAAGGACAAAATGGGAAGTTAACGGATTGGTTTATAAAAATAAAAGACACGAACCCAGTAGATTAGAAGGTAGGAAATGACAAAGGAAATAGTTATCAGAACGGACTTTGTGTGCTAAATCAAGTAGAATTGAAGAATAAGATTCTGAATGATGCACATCGGCTCACTAGACATCCTGGAAGCATGAAGATGTATATGGATCTAAATCATTAATTTTGGTGGAATGGAATGAAAAAGGATGTTGCAGGATTCATTTCAAGGTGTCTCACATGCCAACAAAAAGGGGTTGGGAAACGACGACCATTTGGTCTGTTGCAACCTCTTCCTATTGCAGAATGGAAATGGGAACAAATTTCATTGGATTATATTCTACAATATGGGTAGTCGTGGATTGCTTAACAAAGTCAGCTTATTTTATACCCTATAGTATGGGATACTCAATTGACAAACTAAGTAGAGTCTACTTAAAAGAAATTGTCAGATTGCATGGCTCCTAGTCATAATTGTTTTAGACAGAGACTCACGATCTACCTTTAGATTTTGGAAAAGTTTTCAAAAGACTTTGGGTACAAAACTCAATATGAGTATTGCCTTTCATCCTTAAATAGATGGACAAACAAAAAGGGTAAATCGAGTAATAGAAGATATGCTAAGATCCTGTGTGATGGAATTTGAAAGTACTTAGGAAATACACATACCATTAATTGAATTTGCATATAGTAATAGTTACCATACAAGTATTGGTATGGCATTATTTGAAGCCCTATATGGAAGTTCATGTCATTTACTAGTTTGTTGGGCAGAGATAGAAGATAATAAACTACTTGGCCCTAGTCTAGTGATAGAAATAATGAACAAAATTACAACTATAAGATAACGACTAAAATCTGTCCAATGTAGGCAAAAGATCTATGTAGATCAGAGAAGGAAAGATTTGAAATTTGAAGTAGGGGAACAAGTTCTTTTAAAGACTTCTCCAATAAAGGGTGTAATGTGATTTGGAAAGAAAAGGCGAAATTGTCATCTAGATTGGGCCCTTTCAAATAACTGAATGAATAGGTAAGCTTGCATATCGACTTGCATTACCTAAAAAATTATCAGATATCCATGATGTTTTCCATATATCAGTGCTACGAAGTATATTCCTGATCCATCACATGTGGCTGATTTAAATAACATCGAAGTTAAAAAGGGTACCACATACATCGAATGACCTATATGAATTCTCGACAGAAAAGTTAAGAAATTACGAATAAAGGAAATTCAATTTGTAAAAGTTCAATGGAATAATCATGATGAAAATGAGGCATCATGGGAACCTGAACCAGAAACGCTTAAAGAGTATCCAGAGTTATTTAAAGGCTAGATTTCAAGGAAGAAATCTTCTTTAGGGGGGTAGAATGTAAAAACCCAAACAACTTTTTTTTCTTGCGTGTTATAATTGTTTGAAAGATGAAATAAAATGTTACAACTCAGTTTCAAAGACCAAAAGATTTTATAATCTGATAGACTAATTTGGTGTAACCTTGCAATATCACCTTGAAGCATGACATGGCATTAAGTATAACATTTAAATGAGGTAGTGACACATAGGCCGATCAGGTGTAAGCTTTCAATAACACCTTATTTATTAAAGCACGAGGTGGCATTATGCTTGGCTCTTAAAATAAGGAGTGACGTACATGCTGATTAGGTGTAAGCTTAAAGCATGAGGTGTCATTACACATGGCACTTAAAATAAGAGAGTGATACATTGGCAAGTGATGTGTAAGCTTATGAGATGACCATGCTTATTAAGGTGACAACCAAGGGGGTATGGGTTAATACACCAAAGTTTGCATGGAAAAGGATGGACACATGTCCATATTTGAAAAGACCAAAATACACTTGAAGAAAGGCTATAAATAGGATGATAATTTCATTTAGTTTTCATACTTCCATAAATCTAAAAGTTAAACAAAAGTAAGAAAACATGGAATATCTTAGAGAAAGCTAAGGAGATAAACTATAGGCCTAAACTATAATTTCTAAGGTGAGGGAAACTATCTAATTTTAAAATTTTATGTTATTACATGAAGTAGTGTAACTTTTTAATATGTTTAATCTATATGTTGCACTATTTTAAACCTTTTGGTATTATAGACATAATTTTGCTTATAATAGTTTTGACCTCAAGCAAGTGTATATGATTTACGTTTCAATTATTTGAAAGAAAGAATAATCTATACTGGTTGATGGTTATAAAGTATTTTGAAGAATACTTATATATATATATATATACATACTTATGATTTGTAAAGGCTTTCGGACGAAGGCGACAAAAGATCTAGGATAGTGCACTATTAATTTATTTTCATACAGTGTGTTAGGAGATAAGGTACATCCCTACTGTGTGTTAGGTGTTGGCCATGATGTGATGAAAAATTTCTAGGATCTAATTCCTTACTGCATGTTAAGCTTAGATCCATGTGTAGTCAAATTGATTTTTTATGGATTTCAGATGTTCCTGGTTTACAAAGGATATTTATATATGCCAAATAATTTTGGCAAATATGGTTAGAGAAAATTTACCATTTTACTAAAGTAATATGCTAATGTATTTTAAAATATGGTTTGGACATTTTGAAGAATTCTATGACATGATTTGAGATTTAGATTACATAGCTACCTCAATGGGTCATTGTTGCTCATGATGCTACATAGAAACATTTTAGATTTGGATAAGTAAAGTAAGAGGTGGAACTTTCATGGAAAACCGAAAGTGAAGAATTTTTTTTAGCTTTTTTTAGTATTGAAAATCTTGATGTACATATATGTATGAAGTCAAAGACAAGACCTTATGTAAATTAACTTGTATTACAAGTATGAAGGTATAATATTTTTTCCGCTTGAAATCATTTACTCTAAATGATTTGAGATTCTGGGATTTACCTTTTGAAATTGTGACACTAATATCATAGCACCACATTATGACGGTATCACTCCTTGTAGGATCGATTTCACCCTAGAGGGGGGGGTGAATAGGGTGATAGTGTAAATTATAAAAATTAATCGCGGAAGCTTATTAAATTTCAATTCAGATCACAGAATAGCAGCACAGATATAGCAGAATATAATTAACAGAATAAAAACAGAACAACACAGAATTTACCCAGCTTCGGCAAAACCCTGCCTACATGCTGCCCCCAAGGTTTCTACAGAAATTAGATAGTCCCTCGCTTACACACTTAAACTCGCTATACCCGCTATTGACTAATCTAACTCTACGCTCAAAACCATGCCACAACTCAACTACTGAGTTACGAATTCTCAAGCTACGCCACGTAGCTTGTCCCCTAGTCACACGACTAGAAATTTTAAAACGGTTTAAAAAAGGAAAATACAATTAAAAACAATTCAAAATTAAAATAACCCTTATTTAAAATAAAACCCTTATTATATTTTAAAACCCCTAATCTAGAACAAAAGGCCGGCCCACGCTTTTTCTTTAACCCGTTTGTTATTTCCTTCTTTGTTTGGCCTGAGAAAAAATGGTCGCCGTTCCTCAACTCAATTAGGGCTTTTGCAAATTTTGTGCGTTTGCTCCTTGCGATTCAAACTAGGGTTGTGCAAATTGATGTTCGCCACTTGATACAGTTTGATTGTATGCTTCGATGCTTTTTGCTTTGCCCATAGCTCTTCAATTTGGATCGAGTTCATTTTGTGATTTCGGTATGTATTTTATCCTTTTGCTTTTCTGATTTTGGCTTGTTCGAACTCAATCCATTGCCGATGATGATTTGTGGTTATTTCTGCACTTGTGTATATTTGGGCTGATCATTTGTATACATACATTCTTGTATGTACATATGTGTATGGTCACTTGTGTATTGCCTTTCTGAACTGTGCACATTGTTGCATGGTTCTCTGACCCTGTTGCCTCTGTTCATTTGCCGGTTAGCTTGCATTGTTTCTGGCTTCATCTGTAGTCTTGTTCATTGATGGTTTTGGTCGTTGTATTTGCTGGGTACACAGTCTTGACCTGTTGCAGTCCTGTAGTTGCATTCATTGGTCATTTAGCCTTATACCTGTAGTTGTACTGCATTGTGTATATTCATAATACATGTATTGCTGTTGGCTTCGGGTAACTTCGACACTTTCATCTCGAGCTTGTGTAATTTGAACCTGGTTTGGTGTGCATTGTGCCTTGTACTTGCAGTTTGGTCCATTGAGTTGTTGCAATTGAGTTCAAGTTTCTCTGTAACTTCGCTTTTTGCCTTGCATTGACCATGGCTTTTCTTGGTGGTGCATTTTGTTGCGGCCTGTACATGTATTACTAGCTCTGGTTCATCTTTGTTGCTTCACCACAGTTTGCATTTGCCACACTTGTGTTCCCTGTTATCAACTGGCCTTGATTATGTTTTGATTCAAAACTTCTGTTCGCCTGCATGTATTGTTGATTCATTGTGATATTTGTTCATTTGTGTTTCACTGGTAGCACTTGAGTTGTTGACTTCGATCCCGCACTTGGTCTGCACTTGAATTCAGTCTGGACAATGTTGGGAACTCGGTTGTGTATTTGGTTTTGTGTATCCACTGCATGTGTCACTGCATATTGATCTTTATGCTTGGATGTTGAGATCATGTTTGCATGCTGAGTTGAATTCATGTGTTATTTGGATTTGACCTTGTGTTGAATTGTTAGTAGTGCTTTTGTTTGATTTGTGAACACGAGTTGGCGGGGCAGTGCACACGTATACGAATGTACACGTGTGTACTGCAGCCACTTATAATTGCCTGTCCCTGATAAAAATACTGATATGCACAGATATTGCACAGTCAAAAATGATGACGAACAACCCAAATAACTGAGGCAAACAATGTTTTCAAAATCATCGTTTCTTTCAAATTTCAAAAATATTTCTCTTTCAATTTTACTGCGTTTGAGAATATTTTTGCAGATTACTCAGATGCTGGATTTAAACCGGAATGCAGTTGAAGACAAAATACGAGTGTGAGTGATATGTAGTGAGGTTATCAATCTAAAAATATTTGTGATGTAATCGTGATGTAATCAGAAATGTATATGTATAGTGAATAGTGAGAGCTTGAAATTGTACTATTCAAAGATGTAATAAATATTTGTTTGAATAAAATATTCATTTGAATTCAAATTCCGTGTTATTTATTTTATTCAGCAAATATTTATTTAATCTGTGAAAAATAAAATAGTATATTATCAAATACATTTAAACGAATGTATATATGTTTATTATCATCAAACAAAAATCATTTAAGCGCATATTCAACAATCCCCCCTTTTGATGATAACAAACATATATTTAAGATTTTGATTATGTTAAATGTATTTGATCATTGGTATGCTCTAATTGCTCCCCCTATTTAAATGGTTCCTCTCTACACAAAACTCCCCCTACATATATGCATACAAATAAAATATGTAAATGAGTCTAGATGCAAAATGGAAAATTATTTGACCTTTGCTTGATTTTATTTGACAAAATCTTAACTTTTCTCTCCCCCTTTTGTTATCAGCAAAAGAATAATAGTGTTAGAGAAAATAGAGATAATGTAATCGATATCAATCCAACATTAAAACTCAATTGAATATAAATATTAAATTTCAATAAAAAGTCAAACAAAAATCATAAATATTTTGTTAGGCGCATATTCCACTTTTAGAATGATGGAAATGATGTCATCATATAAAACCATACAGTTGTGTCTATTTGTGGTATATTTATATCAGGAATTTGAATATCTACTAACCATGCATAACCGTTAGGACTTTTAAATGAGATTAGTAGTATCCAATTTTATTTTAAAAAAAATGAATTCAAGTATCTTCTAACCACGCATAACCGTGAGGACTTTTAAATGGGATTAGAATCAACTTGTTTATTTTACAAATCAACTTTTGATATGCGTTCCATACATGCATAACCGCGAGGACTTTTACATGAGCATGGAAGCACATAACAAATTCCAAGTAATTCACCCATGCATAACCGTGAGGACTTTTAAATGAGAGTGAATACTTTGGTATTTATTTATTATTATTATTAATTAATTTATTTTATTTTATTTTTTTATTTTATTTTTTTTTAAAAAATGTGAAAAACGAACGATTCCTGTTTAAAGTACCACATATCGACAAACTATATAGAATTTTGATGAGTGATGGTCGTTAGAAATATGATAGATATAGAGATGGTCATGGAATTTTTACCAACAAAATTTTTTTATAACTCTTGTTTAAATTTTTAAAGAAATTTTCTATTTATACTTTCTCGAGTTATAATATATGATCAATATCAACACTCATTACTTTTTCAATCACTATTTTTGTTTTTGATAATCATTTGGGAGTCAGATTAGTCAAAATAGTCATTTAAAATCAACTAAAAAATAATTATGAAATTAATTTTTCAAAAAATGACTAATCTGAAAATATGGTCAAAAATGATTTTCTCCAGGGGGATTTAAAAGAAAATTTTCTGCTATTTGAAAATTATTTTAAATGAAGAATATGCAGATATTTTCTTTGAAAAACGATGCAGTTACTAAATGTCTCAAAATCACGTTCAACTAGTAATTTTTCTATCAACTAGATTACCAGTGTAATCTGCATCTGAATTTCTTTTTCACTCAAAATTATCATTAGTTGAATTCGATTGACCAAACCATGAAGTGTGCAACAAAAATTTCAAATTCAATTTTAACAACAATTTAAATGACATTCTTTTGAATTTGAAATGAAGCCGTGTAAATAATCAGAAAACCGTGAATAAAGAGTTAGCCGTATTATAACCAATTGTAATATCCAACAAAACACTATTTTTAATCCAAACTGATATATATGAAGTAATTCAAAGAATCTAGAGATTTTTATAGTGTTTTTGGCATAAGAATATAATTGGTCAACTATGTTGAATAAGTCAGAATCAAAATCATCATCTTTTCATCAATCTCAATATTGGCTGATTTAATTCAAAATACGGTGTAGATTATCACATTTAATATATCGTTTAAAACATACCATACCTGTTTTACCTTTACGATATTTTTCGTTGTTGTCCATTGTGATTCTGTCACCTTTATACTAGGCTAAGGAACTTAGCTTTGGCGCCCGTTGCGTTTCTGGAACAGCCAAAATCCAGAGAACACTATTGTTGTTCCTTAGCCTGCCACCACACCTACACGAGAAAAGATTTATGTGACCTATTTGTTTTTATAGGTCCATGATTGTTAGTGGCAGAATATTTCGAAAAACAATTTTGTAAAGACCCAAAACTATTTATAATTGTTCCCTTTGGCACCCAAATTTGTTTAACTTTGAGAGATTTTATATTTGTGCCTTTTGGAACCTAAATCGGTATAGTTTTCACATGTTTGGGTCTATACCAACAATTATTGTGATTGTGTCCATATTTTCTACAAATCGTGCACGTTGAATTTTCTTGATTAATCTTGTTTTCAACAATTTTCGAACTATTATATCCAAGTCCTTGTCTAACCGTATTAACAGTTTGCTTTCCTAATAGCATATTCAACGATTTTTCACTTTTTGAAAATTTATCTAAAGTCGTTGACAATTGTTGGACTTGTGATTTGAGAGATTCATTTTCATTTAACAACTGTGTGCACTTTTTAATAGAATTCTCTCTCCTAGTATTTTCATTCTCCTTTAAAATCAGAATTTCATTTTCAAGCGATTTTATTTTAATTTCTGATTTTTTAATTTCTTCATCAAATATTGGACACTTATCACACTTAGGGATCCTACTTTGATAGGTTTTAACTAATTGATCAAGTTGTTTATTACATTCTATCAAAGTATCTTTTTGAGATTCAAGTTTGGCGTATTTTTCCCTAAGTCGTTCAAAACAACCGTTTACTTCATGAAAATATATAAGCAACTCAGAATGGGTAAGTTTTGATACCTCACTTGGCTCGTCATCGTCACTGTCAGTTGTATCACCTCGAAGACACAATTCTGCCTTTTCGCTTTCACTGCCAGTGCTTTGATCATTCTCGTCTATTTCATCCCAAGTGGCTGCAAAACTTTTCTTTTTCTGTTTCTTTCCATGGCTGGATTTAATTTGTGGACAATCGGGCTTGATATGGCCGGGTTTGTTGCAATTATAACAAATAAACTTTTGTTCTTCTGAGTAGTCTAGTGCTTTGGCTATTCTGCTTTTTGCTTTTTTGAATTCGAGCTGAATTTCCATGTTTCTGATTCCATTTTTTGAATTTCCTTATTAACAGCTCTAGTTCTTCTGCACCATCATCATCGTCGTTATCATCATCACTTTCGGTAGTTCCTTTGAGCGCTATTGATTTCTTTTGAGTGTCACCTCCTTCACGCTCTTCTTTGAATTTCATTTCTAGCTCATAAGTGGTGAGATTTCCGATGAGTTCTTCAACTTTAAGTTGTTTTAAATCTTTCGATTCTTGTATGGCAGTTACTTTTGCTTCAAAGCTTCATGGAAGGACTCTGAGGATTTTCCGGACTATTTCTAATTCGGTGTATGTTTTTCCGAGAGCTTTTGATTTGTATACGATATTGGAGAGTCGTCCGTACATCTCTTTGACATTTTCTTCCTTCGCCATTTTGAAGTTCTCGTATTCGCTGCTTAGCATTGCAAGGCGAGATTCTTTGACTTGAGATGTTCCTTCGTGAGTCACTTCTAGTGTGTGCCATATTTCCTGTGCAGTTAGACAATGTGAGACACGATTAAATTCAAATTGATCCAATGAACAGATAATAGAATTCATAGCTCTAGCATTAGCATTTTGTAATCTATTTTCTAGATCTGTCCATTGATCTTTTGGTTTCTCTATTTCCTGATTATCTACAGTTATAGTTGGTATACTATAACCTGTCTCAACAATATTCCAAGCGTCAATGGTTTTCAGAAAAATTTGCATTCTATTTTTCCAGTAAGCATATTCACCATTGAACATTGGTGGTCTAACTATGGACTGACCTTCTGCAAAAGCATTATTAAAAGAAGCCATTAAAAATTCAAATTCTTACAACAAAAATTGATTTTTAAAAAATCAAAATTTTAAAACAAAAATGGCTTTTGTTCCTAGCTCTGATACCACTTGTAGGATCGATTTCACCCTAGAGGGGGGGGGGGGTGAATAGGGTGATAGTGTAAATTATAAAAATTAATCGCGGAAGCTTATTAATTAATTTCAATTCAGATCACAGAATAGCAGCACAAATATAGCAGAATATAATTAACAGAATAAAAACAGAACAACACAGAATTTACCCAGCTTCGGCAAAACCCTGCCTACATGCTGCCCTCAAGGTTTCTACTAGAAATTAGATAGTCCCTCGCTTACACACTTAAAATCGCTATACCCGCTATTGACTAATCTAACTCTACGCTCAAAACCCTGCCACAACTCAACTACCGAGTTGCGAATTCTCAAGCTACGCCACGTAGCTTGTCCCCTAGTCACACGACTAGAAATTTTAAAACGGTTTAAAAAAGGAAAATACAATTAAAAACAATTCAAAATTAAAATAACCCTTATTATATTTTAAAACCCCTAATCTAGAACAAAAGGCCGGCCCACGCTTTTTCTTTAACCCGTTTGTTATTTCCTTCTTTGTTTGGCCTGAGAAAAAATGGTCGCCGTTCCTCAACTCAATTAGGGCTTTTGCAAATTTTGTGCGTTTGCTCCTTGCGATTCAAACTAGGGTTGTGCAAATTGATGTTCGCCGCTTGATACAGTTTGATTGTATGCTTCGATGCTTTTTGCTTTGCCCACGGCTCTTCAATTTGGATCGAGTTCGTTTTGTGATTTCGGTATGTATTTTATCCTTTTGCTTTTCTGATTTTGGCTTGTTCGAACTCAATCCATTGCCGATGATGATTTGTGGTTATTTATAGGATTCGAAATCTTATTTTTGCGTTCGTATATTCGTGTTTGAATTTGTCATATTATTCACCTCGGCCACTTGATTTCGTTTCGATGATTGAGATGTTTTCTGACCTTTTCAATTCCTGTATATTCATTGCTTGGTGGTCACGACTTTAATTCATTTTCGTGATGACCACGATGTTGATTTCTACTGCTTCGGCCTTGACTCGTTCATCTTGTAGTCTTCGTCTCTGGTCATTTGTGTTGGGCATTTCCATATGATTTTTGTCACTATTGAATTATTGATTCTGCTTGCTAGGTTACTGATGCATATAAAGTTGGATTTGTTTCATTTGAAATTCTGTTGCATACATTACTTTTCCATTGTTGTAGCCTTGGTTACTGATCGAGTTCATTTGAACTACTCATTTGTTAATGCCTGATGCATATTACCTGACCATTGTTGCTGCATTGCTTACTGTCACTACTGTGTCCTATACTTGGCGAGTCTTCGAGCATTGTTGTGAGTAGTTTGAATTACTGTCATTTGTTTCTTCGCTTGTGCATATTGTACTCGATACTGTTGCATTTTTCCATGTACACTTTGAGTTCTTGCAGACTTTACATACTGTATTGCTTCATTATGCACATCTATCTTTGTGGTCACTTATGCAGTTTGGTCTTATTTTTGCTGTGCATTCACTTGGTGGTGTGTTCCTGCCTTCACTGTCCACCTGTATCATGCTTGGTTTTGTTGCAAATTGCATTTGGTCTGCACTTTCACTGTTGCCTTTGGTTATTTCTGCACTTGTGTATATTTGGGCTGATCATTTGTATACATACATTCTTGTATGTACATATGTGTATGGTCACTTGTGTATTGCCTTTCTGAACTGTGCACATTGTTGCATGGTTCTCTGACCCTGTTGCCTCTGTTCATTTGTCGGTTAGCTTGCATTGTTTCTGGCTTCATCTGTAGTCTTGTTCATTGATGGTTTTGGTCGTTGTATTTGCTGGGTACACAGTCTTGACCTGTTGCAGTCCTGTAGTTGCATTCATTGGTCATTTAGCCTTATACCTGTAGTTGTACTGCATTGTGTATATTCATAATACATGTATTGCTGTTGGCTTCGGGTAACTTCGACACTTTCATCTCGAGCTTGTGTAATTTGAACCTGGTTTGGTGTGCATTGTGCCTTGTACTTGCAGTTTGGTCCATTAAGTTGTTGCAATTGAGTTCAAGTTTCTCTGTAACTTCGCTTTTTGCCTTGCATTGACCATGGCTTTTCTTGGTGGTGCATTTTGTTGCGGCCTGTACATGTATTACTAGCTCTGGTTCATCTTTATTGCTTCACCACAGTTTGCATTTGCCACACTTGTGTTCCCTGTTATCAACTGGCCTTGATTATGTTTTGATTCAAAACTTCTGTTCGCCTGCATGTATTGTTGATTCATTGTGATATTTGTTCATTTGTGTTTCACTGGTAGCACTTGACTTGTTGACTTCGATCCCGCACTTGGTCTGCACTTGAATTCAGTCTGGACAATGTTGGGAACTCGGTTGTGTATTTGGTTTTGTGTATCCACTGCATGTGTCACTGAATATTGATCTTTATGCTTGGATGTTGAGATCATGTTTGCATGCTGAGTTGAATTCATGTGTTATTTGGATTTGACCTTGTGTTGAATTGTTAGTAGTGCTTTTGTTTGATTTGTGAACACGAGTTGGCGGGGCAGTGCACACGTATACGAATGTACACGTGTGTACTGCAGCCACTTATAATTGCCTGTCCCTGATAAAAATACTGATATGCACAGATATTGCACAGTCAAAAATGATGACGAACAACCCAAATAACTGAGGCAAACAATGTTTTCAAAATCATCGTTTCTTTCAAATTTCAAAAATATTTCTCTTTCAATTTTACTGCGTTTGAGAATATTTTTGCAGATTACTCAGATGCTGGATTTAAACCGGAATGCAGTTGAAGACAAAATACGAGTGTGAGTGATATGTAGTGAGGTTATCAATGTAAAAATATTTGTGATGTAATCGTGATGTAATCAGAAATGTATATGTATAGTGAATAGTGAGAGCTTGAAATTGTACTATTCAAAGATGTAATAAATATTTGTTTGAATAAAATATTCATTTGAATTCAAATTCCGTGTTATTTATTTTATTCAGCAAATATTTATTTAATCTGTGAAAAATAAAATAGTATATTATCAAATGCATTTAAACGAATGTATATATGTTTATTATCATCAAACAAAAATCATATAAGCGCATATTCAACAATCCCCCCCTTTTGATGATAACAAACATATATTTAAAATTTTGATTATGTTAAATGTATTTGATCATTGGTATGCTCTAATTGCTCCCCCTATTTAAATGGTTCCTCTCTACACAAAACTCCCCCTACATATATGCATACAAATAAAATATGTAAATGAGTCTAGATGCAAAATGGAAAATTATTTGACCTTTTCTTGATTTTATTTGACAAAATCTTAACTTTTCTCTCCCCCTTTTGTTATCAGCAAAAGAATAATAGTGTTAGAGAAAATAGAGATAATGTAATCGATATCAATCCAACATTAAAACTCAATTGAATATAAATATTAAATTTCAATAAAAAGTCAAACAAAAATCATAAATATTTTGTTAGGCGCATATTCCACTTTTAGAATGATGGAAATGATGTCATCATATAAAACCATACAGTTGTGTCTATTTGTGGTATATTTATATCAGGAATTTGAATATCTACTAACCATGCATAACCGTTAGGACTTTTAAATGAGATTAGTAGTATCCAATTTTATTTTAAAAAAAATAAATTCAAGTATCTTCTAACCACGCATAACCGTGAGGACTTTTAAATGGGATTAGAATCAACTTGTTTATTTTACAAATCAACTTTTGATATGCGTTCCATACATGCATAACCGCGAGGACTTTTACATGAGCATGGAAGCACATAACAAATTCCAAGTAATTCACCCATGCATAACCGTGAGGACTTTTAAATGAGAGTGAATACTTTGGTATTTATTTATTATTATTATTATTAATTTATTTATTTTATTTTATTTTTTTATTTTATTTTTTTAAAAAAAAAATGTGAAAAACGAACGATTCCTGTTTAAAGTACCACATATCGACAAACTATATAGAATTTTGATGAGTGATGGTCGTTAGAAATATGATAGATATAGAGATGGTCATGAAATTTTTACCAACAAAATTTTTTTATAACTCTTGTTTAAATTTTTAAAGAAATTTTCTATTTATACTTTCTCGAGTTATAATATATGATCAATATCAACACTCATTACTTTTTCAATCACTATTTTTCTTTTTGATAATCATTTGGGAGTCAGATTAGTCAAAATAGTCATTTAAAATCAACTCAAAAATAATTATGAAATTAATTTTTCAAAAAATGACTAATCTGAAAATATGGTCAAAAATGATTTTCTCCAGGGGGATTTAAAAGAAAATTTTCTGCTATTTGAAAATTATTTTAAATGAAGAATATGCAGATATTTTCTTTGAAAAACGATGCAGTTACTAAATGTCTCAAAATCACGTTCAACTAGTAATTTTTCTATCAACTAGATTACCAGTGTAATCTGCATCTGAATTTCTTTTTCACTCAAAATTATCATTAATTGAATTCGATTGACCAAACCATGAAGTGTGCAACAAAAATTTCAAATTCAATTTTAACAACAATTTAAATGACATTCTTTTGAATTTGAAATGAAGCCGTGTAAATAATCAGAAAACCGTGAATAAAGAGTTAGCCGTATTATAACTAATTGTAATATCCAACAAAACACTATTTTTAATCCAAACTGATATATATGAAGTAATTCAAAGAATCTAGAGATTTTTATAGTGTTTTTGGCATAAGAATATAATTGGCCAACTATGTTGAATAAGTCAGAATCAAAATCATCATCTTTTCATCAATCTCAATATTGGCTGATTTAATTCAAAATACGGTGTAGATTATCACATTTAATATATCGTTTAAAACATACCATACCTGTTTTACCTTTACGATATTTTTCATTGTTGTCCATTGTGATTCTGTCACCTTTATACTAGGCTAAGGAACTTAGCTTTGGCGCCCGTTGCGTTTCTGGAACAGCCAAAATCCAGAGAACACTATTGTTGTTCCTTAGCCTGCCACCACACCTACACGAGAAAAGATTTATGTGACCTATTTGTTTTTATAGGTCCATGATTGTTAGTGGCAGAATATTTCGAAAAACAATTTTGTAAAGACCCAAAACTATTTATAATTGTTCCCTTTGGCACCCAAATTTGTTTAACTTTGAGAGATTTTATATTTGTGCCTTTTGGAACCCAAATCGGTATAGTTTTCACATGTTTGGGTCTATACCAACAATTATTGTGATTGTGTCCATATTTTCTACAAATCGTGCACATTGAATTTTCTTAATTAATCTTGTTTTCAACAATTTTCGAACTATTATATCCAAGTCCTTGTCTAACCGTATTAACAGTTTGCTTTCCTAATAGCATATTCAACGATTTTTCACTTTTTGAAAATTTATCTAAAGTCGTTGACAATTGTTGGACTTGTGATTTGAGAGATTCATTTTCGTTTAACAACTATGTGCACTTTTTAATAGAATTCTCTCTCCTAGTGTTTTCATTCTCCTTTAAAATCAGAATTTCATTTTCAAGCGATTTTATTTTAATTTCTGATTTTTTAATTTCTTCATCAAATATTGGACACTTATCACACTTAGGGATCCTACTTTGATAGGTTTTAACTAATTGATCAAGTTGTTTATTACATTCTATCAAAGTATCTTTTTGAGATTCAAGTTTGGCGTATTTTTCCCTAAGTCGTTCAAAACAACCGTTTACTTCATGAAAATATATAAGCAACTCAGAATGGGTAAGTTTTGATACCTCACTTGGCTCGTCATCGTCACTGTCAGTTGTATCACCTCGAAGACACAATTCTGCCTTTTCGCTTTCACTGCCAGTGCTTTGATCATTCTCGTCTATTTCATCCCAAGTGGCTGCAAAACTTTTCTTTTTCTGTTTCTTTCCATGGCTGGATTTAATTTGTGGACAATCGGGCTTGATATGGCCGGGTTTGTTGCAATTATAACAAATAAACTTTTGTTCTTCTGAGTAGTCTAGTGCTTTGGCTATTCTGCTTTTTTCTTTTTTGAATTCGAGCTGAATTTCCATGTTTCTGATTCCATTTTTTGAATTTCCTTATTAACAGCTCTAGTTCTTCTGCACCATCATCATCGTCGTTATCATCATCACTTTCGGTAGTTCCTTTGAGCGCTATTGATTTCTTTTGAGTGTCACCTCCTTCACGCTCTTCTTTGAATTTCATTTCTAGCTCATAAGTGATGAGATTTCCGATGAGTTCTTCAACTTTAAGTTGTTTTAAATCTTTCGATTCTTGTATGGCAGTTACTTTTGCTTCAAAGCTTCGTGGAAGGACTCTGAGGATTTTCCGGACTATTTCTAATTCGGTGTATGTTTTTCCGAGAGCTTTTGATTTGTATACGATATTGGAGAGTCGTCCGTACATCTCTTTGACATTTTCTTCCTTCGCCATTTTGAAGTTCTCGTATTCGCTGCTTAGCATTGCAAGGCGAGATTCTTTGACTTGAGATGTTCCTTCGTGAGTCACTTCTGGTGTGGGCCATATTTCCTGTGCAGTTAGACAATGTGAGACACGATTAAATTCAAATTGATCCAATGAACAGATAATAGAATTCATAGCTCTAGCATTAGCATTTTGTAATCTATTTTCTAGATCTGTCCATTGATCTTTTGGTTTCTCTATTTCCTGATTATCTATAGTTATAGTTGGTATACTATAACCTGTCTCAACAATATTCCAAGCGTCAATGGTTTTCAGAAAAATTTGCATTCTATTTTTCCAGTAAGCATATTCACCATTGAACATTGGTGGTCTAACTATGGACTGACCTTCTGCAAAAGCATTATTAAAAGAAGCTATTAAAAATTCAAATTTTTAAAACAAAAATTGATTTTTAAAAAATCAAAATTTTAAAACAAAAATGGCTTTTGTTCCTAGCTCTGATACCACTTGTAGGATCGATTTCACCCTGGGGGGGGGGGTGAATAGGGTGATAGTGTAAATTATAAAAATTAATCGCGGAAGCTTATTAATTAATTTCAATTCAGATCACAGAATAGTAGCACAGATATAGCAGAATATAATTAACAGAATAAAAACAGAACAACACAGAATTTACCCAGCTTCGGCAAAACCCTGCCTACATGCTGCCCCCAAGGTTTCTACTAGAAATTAGATAGTCCCTCGCTTACACACTTAAACTCGCTATACCCGCTATTGACTAATCTAACTCTACGCTCAAAACCCTGCCACAACTCAACTACCGAGTTGCGAATTCTCAAGCTACGCCACGTAGCTTGTCCCCTAGTCACACGACTAGAAATTTTAAAACGGTTTAAAAAAGGAAAATACAATTAAAAACAATTCAAAATTAAAATAACCCTTATTATATTTTAAAACCCCTAATCTAGAACAAAAGGCCGGCCCACGCTTTTTCTTTAACCCGTTTGTTATTTCCTTCTTTGTTTGGCCTGAGAAAAAATGGTCGCCGTTCCTCAACTCAATTAGGGCTTTTGCAAATTTTGTGCGTTTGCTCCTTGCGATTCAAACTAGGGTTGTGCAAATTGATGTTCGCCGCTTGATACAGTTTGATTGTATGCTTCGATGCTTTTTGCTGTGCCCACGGCTCTTCAATTTGGATCGAGTTCGTTTTGTGATTTCGGTATGTATTTTATCCTTTTGCTTTTCTGATTTTGGCTTGTTCGAACTCAATCCATTGCCGATGATGATTTGTGGTTATTTATAGGATTCGAAATCCTATTTTTACGTTCGTATATTCGTGTTTGAATTTGTCATATTATTCACCTCGGCCACTTGATTTCGTTTCGATGATTGAGATGTTTTCTGACCTTTTCAATTCCTGTATATTCATTGCTTGGTGGTCACGTCTTTAATTCATTTTCGTGATGACCACGATGTTGATTTCTACTGCTTCGGCCTTGACTCGTTCATCTTGTAGTCTTCGTCTCTGGTCATTTGTGTTGGGCATTTCCATATGATGTTTGTCACCGTTGAATTATTGATTCTGCTTGCTAGGTTACTGATGCATATAAAGTTGGATTTGTTTCATTTGAAATTCTGTTGCATACATTACTTTTCCATTGTTGTAGCCTTGGTTACTGATCGAGTTCATTTGAGCTACTCATTTGTTAATGCCTGATGCATATTACCTGACCATTGTTGCTGCATTGCTTACTGTCACTACTGTGTCCTATACTTGGCGAGTCTTCGAGCATTGTTGTGAGTAGTTTGAATTACTGTCATTTGTTTCTTCGCTTGTGCATATTGTACTCGATATTGTTGCATTTTTCCATGTACACTTTGAGTTCTTGCAGACTTTACATACTGTATTGCTTCATTATGCACATCTGTCTTTGTGGTCACTTATGCAGTTTGGTCTTATTTTTGCTGTGCATTCACTTGGTGGTGTGTTGCTGCCTTCACTGTCCACCTGTATCATGCTTGGTTTTGTTGCAAATTGCATTTGGTCTGCACTTTCACTGTTGCCTTTGGTTACTTCTGCACTTGTGTATATTTGGGCTGATCATTTGTATACATACATTCTTGTATGTATATATGTGTATGGTCACTTGTGTATTGCCTTTCTGAACTGTGCACATTGTTGCATGGTTCTCTGACCCTGTTGCCTCTGTTCATTTGCCGGTTAGCTTGCATTGTTTCTGGCTTCATCTGTAGTCTTGTTCATTGATGGTTTTGGTCGTTGTATTTGCTGGGTACACAGTCTTGACCTGTTGCAGTCCTGTAGTTGCATTCATTGGTCATTTAGCCTTATACCTGTAGTTGTACTGCATTGTGTATATTCATAATACATGTATTGCTGTTGGCTTCGGGTAACTTCGACACTTTCATCTCGAGCTTGTGTAATTTGAACCTGGTTTGGTGTGCATTGTGCCTTGTACTTGCAGTTTGGTCCATTGAGTTGTTGCAATTGAGTTCAAGTTTCTCTGTAACTTCGCTTTTTGCCTTGCATTGACCATGGCTTTTCTTGGTGGTGCATTTTGTTGCGGCCTGTACATGTATTACTAGCTCTGGTTCATCTTTGTTGCTTCACCACAGTTTGCATTTGCCACACTTGTGTTCCCTGTTATCAACTGGCCTTGATTATGTTTTGATTCAAAACTTCTGTTCGCCTGCATGTATTGTTGATTCATTGTGATATTTGTTCATTTGTGTTTCACTGGTAGCACTTGAGTTGTTGACTTCGATCCCGCACTTGGTCTGCACTTGAATTCAGTCTGGACAATGTTGGGAACTCGGTTGTGTATTTGGTTTTGTGTATCCACTGCATGTGTCACTGCATATTGATCTTTATGCTTGGATGTTGAGATCATGTTTGCATGCTGAGTTGAATTCATGTGTTATTTGGATTTGACCTTGTGTTGAATTGTTAGTAGTGCTTTTGTTTGATTTGTGAACACGAGTTGGCGGGGCAGTGCACACGTATACGAATGTACACGTGTGTACTGCAGCCACTTATAATTGCCTGTCCCTGATAAAAATACTGATATGCACAGATATTGCACAGTCAAAAATGATGACGAACAACCCAAATAACTGAGGCAAACAATGTTTTCAAAATCATCGTTTCTTTCAAATTTCAAAAATATTTCTCTTTCAATTTTACTGCGTTTGAGAATATTTTTGCAGATTACTCAGATGCTGGATTCAAACCTGAATGCAGTTGAAGACAAAATACGAGTGTGAGTGATATGTAGTGAGGTTATCAATGTAAAAATATTTGTGATGTAATCAGAAATGTATATGTATAGTGAATAGTGAGAGCTTGAAATTGTACTATTCAAAGATGTAATAAATATTTGTTTGAATAAAATATTCGTTTGAATTCAAATTCTGTGTTATTTATTTTATTCAGCAAATATTTATTTAATCTGTGAAAAATAAAATAGTATATTATCAAATACATTTAAACGAATGTATATATGTTTATTATCATCAAACAAAAATCATATAAGCGCATATTCAACACTCCCGAGTCAAACCAAGAGCGTCGGAGCAGGGTGTTACATACAAGCACACCTCCTTAAACAATTTCGTCCTCTAAATTCAGTAAGGACCACAAAAAAGGCATATTAAACATGCAAACGTTTGTAAAAACTTATGCTAGTATACCGTACCAGCTATCTAGCCTATATGCAACAAATATAGAATATACCACCATAACAACTTAAGATAAGCATCTCTAATCCTGTCCTCTGTTCTAAGTACATTCTTTCCCATTGTTACTCTATTAGACTTTCACCCATCTTACTGTCTTGTTCTTAACTTCTTCTCATCTCTTGCTACAACTCGAACTGGTTTTCTTACTAAAGTAAGATTCGATTCTACTAAGAAATGTTCCAATGCGGCTGGAGCAATAGTAATCTCTGGATCATGCACATACTTCCAAAGATAAGCAACACAAAACACAATATGGGCACCTACCAAACTACCTATTAACTCTAATCGGTACATGAGTTTTATTATTCTCTCTGCAATAAGGAACGATCCAACATACCTCGATGCCAGTTTCCCCGACTTCCCAATTCATTGTTGATACCGTAATGAAAACATGATTTCCAACCGATAACTCTAAACTTTACGTCTTTTATCCATATGACATTTCTGCCTACACTGAGCGTCTCTCATCCGACCTCGGATTAACTTAATCTTCTCTATGGCTTCTCTTACCATATTTACCAAGGACCAATTTGTCTTCGGTCTCTAATCAACATGCTGGTGATTTGCATGGCCATCCATACAAAGCTTCAAAATCCTCCATTCCTATACTAGTCTGTTAATTGTTATTATAGAAAAACTCAATCGGGTGTAGATAATCTTCCCACGACCCGCCAAAATCTAGTACACAAGCTCTTAAAAAATATTTAAGTACCTTATTCACTCTCTCTGTCTGCTCATCTGTTTAAGGGTGATAAGCGGTACTCATCTTAAGTTTGGTACCTTATCCCTCATGTAGACTCCTCCAGAATTCATAGGAGAACAATGCATCTTTTGTCACTGAATATACCACTAGGGGTTCCATGCAGTTTAACAATATTCTTTATGAATAATTTAGCTTATATAGGCACCGTCTTAGTAGACTTAACATGATTAAATGGGCACTCCTGGTCAATCTACCTACCACAACCCATATACCCTCATTTCCCCTGTTTGACCTTAATTAGTAGTCCGTCAATAAAATCGTGGATATCAAGTCCAATTTCCAAACCGGTATATCCAAAGGATGAAGAAATTGATTTGGCTTCTGATGTTTGGCTTTAACTTGCTGGCAATTTAGGCATTGTTTTACCCATAAGCCAACATTCCTCTTTATACCTTCCCATAAGAAACTTCTCTTCGTATCCTGATACATCTTGGTTCTTCCAGAATGAATCGTAAACTTTGATCAATGACACTCCATATGAACTTCCCTCCCTAGGTTTGCAATATCTGGAACACATTACCATCCTTTCTTTCTTAACCATCCCCTCTGGTCAAGACTAAAATCCTTTAAATCGTCGATCTCACTTCTGTTTTCTAGTTTTCTGATCCGTTCAGCTAATACTGGATCATCCTTTTTCTTAGAAGCAACCCTTTGATCAACAATGGTCGCATTTCCAAGCAAGATAATATGAATGTACTTTAACTAGGACCGGGAGTCGACCTTAACTGCATACTACAAGTAGTCAATGCCTCCAGATTCTTCCATTCTTCCAACATAGCTAACATCACATTCTGATGTTTCCTGCTAAATGCATCTGCAATGTTATTTCCATTCGCTATGCATACTTAATACAAAAATCATAAGCTGCTAAAAATTCTAGCCACCTCTATTGTCCATATTCAACTCTTTCCGAGAGAATAAAAACTCAAAGACTTATGATCCATATATATAACTCGAATCATTCTTTTAAGAGTAGTGTCTCCATACTTTCAATGCGAAAATCACCGTTGCTAACTCCAAATCCTAGTCGGATATCTAACTTCATATGGTCTGAGCTACCGAGAATCATAGGTAATCACTGTACCCCTCTACATCAATATAGCTACTATTCCTATTCCATACGCATTCGTATACACTACTAAATCTTGATTCCCATCTGTAACTAATAACATGGGTGCATTGATCAAAAAATGCTTTAACTTAATAAATGCTCCTCATATTTATCAAATCAAATAAAATTACCATCCTATTTGATTAGATTAGTTAAAGATGCTACTATCCGTGAGAAATCCTTGATAAATTTTCGGTAATAGAAAGCTAATCCAAGAAAACTTCTTTTCTTGGTCACCATCTTGGTCCTTTTCCAACTTTTAACAACATCGATCTTGGCTGGATTGACTAACAACCCATTTTCTAAAAATACATGATCAAGAAACCTTACTTCTTTCTTCCAAAAATGACGGTTCAGAAATTTTTCTTTAAGTTGATGTTGCCCCAATGTCTCAAGCACTATTCTAAGATGAATCTCATGATCTCTTTCATTCTAAGAATATATCAAAATGTCTTCAATGAGCCCTAAAACAAACCTATCCAAGTGCTCTCAGAAAATTCGATTCATCAAATCCACAAAGAAAGCTAGTGCATTAGTTAATTCGGACGACATCACTAACAACTCGTATGTGTCGTACCTCGTTCAAAACACCGTCAATGGAATACTATCCTCCACCACTGTCAATTGATGGAACCCTACTGCCAAATAAAACTAGGGAAATTCTTTAGCTCCACTCAACTGATCAAATAAGTCATCCATTCTTGGTAAAGGATATCAATTCTTTATCGTCTTTTCACACAACTTACGATAATCAATGCACAATCTTAATGACCTATCTAGTTTCTTCACAAAGACCATGGCCGCTCCCCAAGGCGAACTGCTTAGTTTAATAAAAATCTTTCCTTCTAAGTCCACCGGCTGCAATTTTAACTCTTTCATCTCAGTTGGTATCAACCTGTTAGGGGTCTACTTATGGGTTCGGCTGTTGATACAGGGTCTATGTGAAACTCAATAGTTCATTTCGGTGGCAGTCCTTCGAATTCTTTTACAATTAAAACCGGATTCAATTCCTCTTCCACATTTGTGGCACCAAATAAAACACAAAATTTTGGACTCGTATTCCCAAATGAGTATACTATTTGGTCTTAATATCAAGTTGTCTTAATGATATTTTCCTATCCTAAAAATATTTTGGCATCGTATCTCCTCAACCAATCCATGCCCAAAATAATCCTAAAACCCATGAAATCAAATACATACAAACTACAAGCAAAAGTATAACCTAGCAACTCAAACTATAAATGGTGACATCTCATCTCTAGAGTTGCACACCCTCCTATTGGATTTGCTATCCTTAAGGAAGTAACAAGGTATGATTGTTCCAAACATAACTTATCTACTAAACACTAAGATATAAATGGATGCACTGATGCCAAATAATACTCTAATTGGCATGCTATGAATCAAAAGCGTACCTTTCATCATAAACTTTCCTTTCTCCATAACAGTTGGTTTGGAAGATGATGGATCTAAAGCGAAAACTTTTCCTTTGTCGACTCTGGCCAGCTCTAGACACCGATTCTTATAGTGCCCCATCTAGTCATAGTTGAAGCACTTCACCCTTTCTTTTTTGCAACCTTATTCCCTTTACTCATGCGACACTCATAAGAATAATGTCCATTCTTTTTGCATTTGAAGCAGACAACATCATCTTTCCTTTTCTTGGAAGCTCCACCCTTTTGAGCTTCCTTCTTATTAAAGAACCTTCTCTTCTTCCTTAGGAACCTTGAGTCTTTACTGACTTATGCTTTCCAAAAATAGAAAGCTTTTCTTCAGTTCGGATACCCATTTCCATCACTAAGTTCGATGGATCTCTGATATGTGGCATAGTAGCCCTAGCAATCTCCAGCCTTAACCCTCGGATGAACTTCTCATTTCTCTTAATCATGGTGTCAATAGTAGCGTATCCATATCTATATAGATCATCAAACATAGCAGAATATTCCAATACGATCATATCCCATTGCTCCAATTCCATAAACTTCCTGAGCAAAGCAGACATAGCTACTTCAGAAAAAAATCGTTCATCGAATATGCTTCGAAAATCCACCCAAGTCAACTCGTCCTTAAGAACTCTTATGGTAACTCCGCTCTACTATAATGAAGCGACTCTCTGCAATTGTCTCGAAGCCAATCTCCTTTTATGCTCATCTTTCAGACCTAAATCATCAAAAATCCTTTCATAACGCCACAGTCAGTTCTCCACTTCTATTGCATTCTCAGTCCTCGAAAATGGATTTCCACTCGGACTAGTTTAATCTCGACTCAGCTTAGCACAGTTATTACCAACTAGTATTGCTGGATCAACTCCTTCCGCATCAGCAACATTTCCTCCAACTACTCTACAGCTGCTCCAACCTGTCTCAATTCTTAGGGAGAATCTATCCGACTTCATATTTTTCATGGGATCCCTAAGAACCTTTATGTTTTCATGAGTTTAATATGAACCTATTAGATTCCCCAATAACAACTCTCAAATCATAATTTTCATAGGATCACTACGAACCTATTAATTTCTATCAATAACGTCATCAGTCAATAAGTTTAAATTACTTAATCTTAAGGAATATTCTCTTTAGAAAGTTTTAACTCAAAACTTGGGCTATTTTATAATTAAAATCCTTGAAATCACTTTCATCATGATATATGATTAATCCCTTTATATCATATTCAAAACAAAGTAACATTTAGCCTTTTAAATAGTTCAAAATAGATCAATGTCATCGTCATTAACGAAGTCGACAAAATAGCCCAAAGCTCTTCACCTTTAAAAGAAAAAAAATACTTGGCATTAAAAAATGTCGACCCTCATTTAGGTCAAAGCCAAAACTTAAAACCTTTATATGTTTCATGGCTTACTACAGAAGAGATATAGGTTCCTGACCCTTTAAAATATAGACCTCATCACCTCTTTAAAAAAAGTTTTACATAGCTTCAAACACTAGCCGCTTCAGCATAAAAGACAAGATGCAACATTATGGCCAAGAGGCATTGACATTAGAACATAGATCTTCGAGCTTGATGCACATCGACACTCAAGACCTTCGACGATGCTATAAAACTTCTTTACTTAACCCACTTCGGCTACTATGATGCTTTTATATAGAGTCAGTCATTAAAAGCGGCATCACTGCCGTGGTCATATAAACACTTAAAATGATTAGGCATGGTATCGTTTAAAATAATAGCAAAGACATATGACATCGTCGACGTCGAAAATAAAATCTTTAAATGTTTAGGTGAATTACAAAGTGCCTTTACCACTGATACTATGCTATCGGCAAGGTCGACTTCAACTTACTTGGAACCATTACATAATTATCAAATTATGCTTCCCTTCAAATGACGTCGACACTCAAGGAATGCAACCTGATTTTAGGCTCGAAGACGATTGGGTGGTATGGCCTTATAATAATTATAGTAAAAACTAATTTATTACTAATTAAAGTTAAAACTTTTTGCCAAATCTGCTTTCATGTCCAATTTCTAGTGGATAAAAACAATCTTTTACAAATTCTTTTCGAAAATCACTATCGCATAGCATTTTCAGGTTTCCAAACATACTTCAAAATATTTAATTAATATTTATAATTAATTAACCTTTAAAATGCTTATCTAGCATAATAAATTCACCATAATTTGAAATTACTTGTGAAAAATCCCAAAAATTCACATAAAATCATAAATATGATATTCTTTATCATATAAAAATTTCAAGGGCAAAATCTATATTTATTTATTTTAAATAATTAAAACTTGAAAATAGCTCAATGCCATCCTTAGGGAATTCATAAACTATTCTCTTTAATTTGGAAAACTACAAAATTAGGAACCCATCTCTAAAATAATGTTTTACTTAACATGTCAAAAAATCAAACCGTTTAGAGATAAAAATCTTAGGTTTTACCCTTAAAACCCAGATAAATAATTTCATACAATTTCCCTAACTCATTATCTTACCTAAACAAGGATATAATCAACATGGCACAACAAATCATCATAAACAGATCACCCCAAACAATATTCACAACAAATAGGAATAAAATAAGATATTCTATCATTATTCACCTTGATTTGATCATGAGAATTGAGTGAATTTGATTAATTTTGGCTTTAACTTGGTTTCCTAGGTTTTCTTCCTTTTTCTTCTTGCTTATAGCCTACCTTGATTTTTCTCTTTGATTGTTTTAGTTTGACGAAAACCTGAATGATACGGGTGGTAAAGGGGAGGAAATAGTTTAAGAGATGAAAGGTTTATCTATTTCTATTTTCCCCCTCTCATGTATTCTCTTATGTTTAAAGTTATTAAAACAATCTTATCAACTTATATAGTTAAGGCCCTACCTTAATAATTGTAATTCCTCTATTCCCTTACCATACTACATAGTTAGATTATTCTATTTAATTTATCTAGTTAAATCTCCTTAATAATGTTAATCAAAATTTTGGGTGTTACAACCTCTCCTTCAAACTCACAAACGCATGCTTACACCTTTTGTCTCAAATAGAAGTCCAATTCTTCTTCATCATGTTAGTTAACGACGCTGCTACCTTAGAGAAGTCCTTAATAAAATTTTGGGTGTTGCAACCTCTCCTTCAAAATCACATTTCTCTCCTCTTGAAGTGATACTTCGAAAACTTTTTCCTTAATCGATGCTTTCTCAACACCTCCACCACAATCCTTAAATGCTCGTTTTGTTCTTCCACCATCTTTGAATAAACAAGGATATCATCCATGAACATAAGTACAAACTTATTTAGCTGATCTCTGAAAACAGGGTTCATAAGATCAACAAAGTACGTTAGTGCGTTGGCTAGCCCAAACAGCATAACCAACCATTCATAGAATCCAAATAGCGTACGAAACAATGTGATCGACACACCCTCCTTTGCTACTCTCAGTTGATAAAACCCCATCACAAGGTCAACTAAGTGATACTCTAGCACTATAGAGTTGATCAAACAGGTCATCAATACGCAGGAGTGGATACTTATTCTTTTTCGTCACCTTATTCAGCTTACGATAATCTACACACAACCTCAGAAAGCCATCCGCCTTCGTAGCTGCAATACCCCTAATTTTTAGTTAACATTATTCAAGACATTTAATTGGATAGATTAAATAGAATAATGTGTATAATTAGGGAGAATGAGATTTGGTTAATTAGTATGGTCATGCCAAACTTAATAAACAAAGTAAGATTGTTTTAAAATTAATACACATAGAAGAATACATAGGAGGGGTAAAATAGGCATAAATAAATCCTTCATTCATTAAACCCTCACCTGCTACTTTTTTCTCATATTCGCAACAGTAACAACCAAAAGGAAAGCTCAATAAAGACAGGCCATTAAGAACCAATAAGGAAATCAAAATCTAGGATTCAAGGGAAAGCAAGCTTAGGATTAAGAGCTACATCAAATCTCAACTCCAGTAATTATCCAAGGTGAATAATAACACTTATCATATTTTAAGTCGTTATTTTTATTCGTCATGGGTTATACCCGACTCTTATGTGTTTTATTAGTCAAGTTATGATCTAATAATCATTGTTTGGATACAATAATCGTTAATGGGAATTTTTGGAATTTACTAGAAACGGTTTAATTCATTTTTGGGTTAAATCCAAAGTTTTTATCCCCTAAATGATTTGAAATTTTAACATGTTAAGGAAAACATTATTTTGGAGATAGGATTTAATTCATATTTTTCTGAATTATAGAGATTATTTTATGAATTTCCTATAGAGGAAATGGATTAATTACGGGTTTTAATCATTTTAAATCATTAAATAAGGTTTTGGGCTCCAAAATTTTATGATGTAGAGAAAGATATTCTCTAATTTCTATGAATTTTTGGGATTTTTCTCGTGTAATTTTGAATTACGAAGAATTATTTATGCTAGAATAAGCACATAAAAGTTTAATTAATTGTGGTTACTAGTTAATTATTTAACATAATGTTTTGGATCTTGAAAATAGGGTGTGGTAGTTTTCAATAAAGAAAATTGATAAAGTTTTTCTAACCAATAAGGTTTTGACAAATTATAGAGGTTTGGTGAAAAATAATATCTTTTTATAGTAATTTGGAAGTTCTAAAGTTAATTACAGTTTTATCATCGATGTTGGCTATGTCAAGCCATATCTTATTATCCCAGTGTCATCGATGTGGAATAATACAATGCTGCATGATGCCAATGAGTTTGGCATGCAATAGATTGGTTTTGAGCCTCATCGAGGCTAAAATTACAAAGAGAAAAAGGGATAAGTCTCGACATGGAGATGTCAATGTTTATACTCACCAACCATTGTAACATTGACGTCGCACTATTTTATAAGTGGCTTCGAGCTTTGGGCCTCGAAGACCCAGATGGTCATCGAGCCTACCCCATGTCGTTTTTAACTTGTTGTCAAACATAGCCAGGCCGCTTTTGACTTGTCATCGAGTTTTCCCTCATGCTATTTTTGAACTAGTCTTCGAGTTTTTTATGGGCAGATAGTCTATATATCATGAGAATCGAATGATGCCATTGTCATTGAGGCTCACGATGCTGCATGTTTTAATCATCGAGTCTTAAAATATGCGAAGAGCCTTATGCTTTTACATTGACATGTTATAGATGTCAACATTTATGCATATCGAGCTTATAAATGATGTAGAGCCATTTGTTGCATGGTTTTAAATTCAAACCTTACAGACAATAAGGTATATCATAATGAGTTTGAAATGAAATCTTTTGGGGGCTATTAATGTATGTTACCATGAAATTTAAATAACTAAAGGGCGATAGCTTAATTTGGGACACCAATAGAAATAAGTTATACATGTGGATAACATGGATTAACGTTGAACTTGTGGGTAGCATGGAATAAAGTTAAAAACGTAGATAACATAGGATAAATAGAAACATGTGAATAACATGAATTAAATGGCCAAGTCATGGGTTCATAGTCATCATAGGAAAACCATGGAATGTATGTTGAATAGTCTACATCATGCTGGAGATGGATAGTCTCTAATTGGTTAATTGTTCATAGTCATCCTAGGAATACTGAGATGTGATATGGATAGTTCACATCAATTTAAATGAGAAAATATGAGATGGATAGTCCATATTAGTTTAAGTAAAATATAATATGGGATGGGTAGTCCATATGAATATAAGACTGATAATAAATAAGAACTTAAATGGATATTCTAATAAATGGGGGATGGATAATCCGGTACATATGACATGTTTAAACATTATAATATTATTTTGTTATAATCACTGTGGATGCATGGGCATAGTATATGGTTAAGATGTTTAATTGGGTACTAGTGAGGGGAAACCTATTCGGCATAACGATGTGGTCTCACTAGATATCTATTGGTTTGAGATGGCATATAATTATTCACACCAGACTTTTTGTGTAATCCGAAGTTTTTGTTTTCCCCATAAATTCTTGCGCACTTATTTGAGTAGGTTGAGAGTGAGGGCTTTTTAGGTTCCCTTTAGATGAATAAGCTTCTGGAGATGAGTAGGAGGCAATCTAGCTAGTAGGAGCTATATATTTATTTTCCGTGGTGTTTTGATTATACTTTTGTGTTGTAATGGCAAGTTTTATTAAATGCTAGATATCTGACTTTGATCATCCAAGGAGCATCTTCATATGTCACTCTTGAAGCATGTTGTAATATCTATATTTTCTCTGAGCTTGGTTTAGGATTATGTAGCGAAACTGAAATCTTATTATAAAATGAGATGAGAAAATTTATTGTAAGAATTGTATTGAGTTTCCATATTCATGTATTTATGGTATTATCAAAATGATTAACATAGCTGCATTTTGTTATCGAAAATTAATAACTGTGGATGACTGCAGCATCTGTAGCACTTAGTTTCGGGTCTCAAAAGGGGAGATGTTACAGTGGCGAATACTACAAGTATGCCCCAAGGGTTTATGTACCAATAGTTATTGGATAACTATGGAATAACTCTCTTAAGAGTTTTATATTGCTTAATTATAAGTAATGCCAAATAGGAGATTTCAAAGTGACGATATTATACAATTCCTTAACTTAGAACCATGGAACTTCAATATGGATACTCCACTTTGACTATAGTTAAATCATGGCGTAATGATTCATCGAGCGACTATAGTTTTGTCATATTTGAAGCATTGGAAGTGAAACATTATTTAATAGAGAATTCATCTCCTTGGTTATAAGAGGTTAATATCACGGTCAACTGCAGTCAATTCAAAGTCAAAATCTCTATCCAGAGCATTACGGTTAATAATAAAAATTATTAAAACCAAGGACTTTATGTTTGGACTAACTAAGTAAATGTGGACAATATTGAAGTTTTGACCAAAACTAAATTCCATAATTCCTAAAGTAATATACTCTTGGCGAAGAGAGCTGGAGTAAATAATCATTACTGTAGGGTATCGCTTACGAAAATATTAAATATGACTTTACTAAAGAGCCTTGTAAGTGATGATTTGACTAAACTATCACACCGCTAGCTAAGGCAACATGTGAACATTAATATTTGATTGTTCGAAATTAATTTCCAACTGAATTCGGGCCTTTGAGTCGCACAATCGCAATTATGAATTCTCAAAAAATGAAATGATTTAATTGATTTATGAAATGTTGTAACTTAATTAAATTAATTAATATTTTTTAAATATTAATTAGAATTAATTCTTTTGATGTTTTAGAATTATTTGTAATTATTTAAATGCATTTATAAAAGTTATATTCGAGCACATCGATATACAATATCACTGTAACTTTAAGTGGGTTTAAATAAAAGATAAATGCACTAGAGATTTATGGAAATTGTTACCAAATGATGTATACTATAGAATCGGCCATGCATTGAAGTGGAAGGGGTAGTGAGGAAGAATTAAGGGAATTAATTAAGGAAGTTTCAATTGAAAAAAAAACAAAAGTCTCATTCTTCCTATTAAAAAAAATCCACTAATTCATTTCACTCATTCTATTCTTTTCATTCACTTCTCTCTCCTCCCTATCATAGCCATGGTCGAAATTTTATCCCTTTATCCCAAATAGAATCAACTTCTAAATTAAATGAAAACCATCAAATAAAATAAACATAAGTGGTTCGTCCATCGCTTGCAAGGACTGGGTGTGAATCTTGAGAACTAAGGAAAATTCTCAAATCAAGTTGCAAATCATAGGCCACTTCTTTAAGTAATATTTTAATTTCATTATCATATATATATATATATATATATATATATCATTTGATTATGTAGATTGAACCTTGTATATGTTATATTGAATTTATATATGTATATGTTGTTTGATTCTTTTTGTATATTCAGATTATTTAAATAAAACAATAGTAACGTAATAATAATAAGGAACATGAAAATAATTTTTTTATAATACCATTTTAATTTGTTTTGAAGGTATGAAAATAATTTCTTTCATAGTACTAATTGAATTTAGAGATACTCGTTTAAAACAAAGGTTATACTGTTAAGAGTTGTATTTTAACAAGTTATACAATGTTTAAACAATTTTCTTAAACAAGTTTTTTGATTAATTTTTTTAAATAGATCTAAGAAAATATCATATAATTTAATTGAATTTTTTTTGAAGGTATTCATTTAGAACAGTGATTTCAAAGGTTAAAGGGTTAAAGTGGAATTTTAACAAGTATAAAGTGAAAAAAATTCAAACTAGTGTTCTAATTCAAATTTTAAATAGACCTTGTTTAAAAGCATAGATCTAATTTTGAATTCTTTTTACTAGATTTTAAAAAGTTAATTTTAAATTTTAAAACACATATAATGTGTCATAATTAACTTCAATATGTATTAAGGGTTTAAGTGTTCAAATGAGATTTGAAAAAACAAATAAAATAATGAGTAAAGAAAGGGAAAAAAGACCTTCGCCTTTCCTTCTTCTTAAATTCCTACTTGAACTCATTAATTATCATTTTATAAATATATGAAAACTTTTTCTAAAAGACCTCCACCTTTTTTCTTCTTAAATTCCTACTTAAACTCCTTAGTTATCATATTATAAGTAAACCATTAACAATTAGTTAAAACAATTTTAACATATTATATATATAATTACATTATGTATACATACACACACACATAATTTTACATGATTTCAAAATAAAAATATGAACAAAAAAGCATATATGAAGGGCGAATGTGTTTCTTGCGGTGTAAATCCCAACACTTATACACGTACACATTAACTCCGTATAATTTTTATATATTGCACTTGCACTATACACACAGTATGAGTGTATTTGATATGCTCATTATAATATACTTAATTTAACTTAAAACTCCTTTATAAATAAACTAAATAAAATAAGATTTTATTTAAATGAAATTTTATATTAGATCTAAAATCAATTAGACTTCATACGCCATAAAGATCCTAAATGGATTTTTCTTGCAATTCACCTATTTAACCCACTTTCGACTGATCTGGCTCCTTCAATGGTATTTGAGCTCTAATAGTCTATGTGGTCTAAATGTGAAATACTAGGGTGCACTTATTAATGCGTGCCTATTTAGTAGGGTGTATACGAAAGTAGTATGTAAGATTGGGTTTGGGTAATAAAGTATTTTACCCTACAAGGCTACAGGCCTAGGCCGTTGGAAGATGTAAGCCCAAAGGTTATCCCCAATATAAAGGCTCGAACAAAATTTGGGACATTAGATAATTTTCAAAATTCAATTTGAAAATTTAATATATATCTTGAATTTAAAAGTTAAATTTGAGATAAGAAACATATTTTTTTGGAAAATATAAAATATTTTTAAAAATTAATTTGAATGTAAATTAATGTTTTTTAAAATTTATTGAATAATTTAATTAATCATATTAATTAAATAAGTAATTAATTAAAACTATACTAATTAAATAAACATATATTTAAGATATATGTCTGTGTACTTTTTTTTTTTGAAGCTAAGGAAACCTGTTCAATCACTACCGACATTGCGATTCCCGAACAGTAAACCTAGGGAATAGATGGTTGGCCCGCCACAATCGCTATTCCAAGCTAGCCAGACCTTTTCGGTTGACAAGGTATAGGAGGTGGGAATCGAACGTCAAACCTCCCATAAGGGAGGCGTATCTTCCCACCTCTTGACCAAGCTCGCGGACAAATCTGTGTGCGTATATTAAAATGTTTAAGATAAATAACATTTTAATTTTCAAAAATCATTTAGAAATTATTTAATTAAATAAATTTGTTTGGTTAACATAAATAATAATTAAATGTTAATTAATAAATCAATAAAAGAGTATTATATAAGATAACTGAATTATAAACTATTATATGTGAATTAAACATTTATAGTATGAATGTACAAACTTAAGGGAAAATGTAATAAACCCAATTTTGGTTTACTTAATAAATACATACATTACATATCATACATATACCATGATTTTAGATGTGTCCAACACTTGAAGCACGAGGGTGTTTCATAAGGAATGCATTGTTCCCTATATCAATATATACGTATGTATGTGTATTAAAGTTTATAAATCTTTAATATCTGTTGTCCTCTACCATTTATATATTAAAATATTACTTGCATGCCCTTTAGTTATTGATCTTCCTCAAGCTAAAGATGCTATGTATAGTTCTATTACTATATTAACTATATAAGGTAAGAAACATACATGCATTTGTTGATCTTTCTCAAGGTACGTGCATTATACTTAAGTTGTCTAGAAATGGTGGGTACGAATGAATAATCTCTTTCGATTTATTGATCTTTCTCAAGGTCGTATGAGATTAGGACAAAGACCACAAGTTGGAAGTTTTATATGATACAATCAATAAAGTATTGTCCATCGCTTGTGGCCCTATGATTTTGTTATCACCCTCAAGGTTAGAATCCAGATACAAGCGAGCCCTAATGCAACTAAAGAAATTAAAAGATTTCTATGTTTTTTGAGCGGCCCTGACTCGATCTTCGAAAATCGGCATCGAATACGACACTCATATTCGAATGCCGCAGATTCAAACGTCGAATTTGGTTCGCCGGAGCTTATAACACATCAAGTACAACACAGCGGAAGAAAAGAATATCAATATATATAACATTGATACAATGACAGATACAATATCTGATATAATATGATACAACAGAATGAGACAATAGATATTAATACTATCAGAGATACAAGAAATAGCAGCGGAAACATAATGACAACACCAACAGCGGAACAATATCTTCAATATGATCTTCAAAAGAGAAAGAGGAATGGAATCCATAACTGTAACTCCATCTCCAAAGCACCAATCCACAAATAGCTGGAACTCCCAATGACGATGCACAAAGATAAGCAAGGTCAGTCATGATCCAAAGACTGAACTAGCTCCAGATAATCTACTAAACTTGACTATCTGAAAAACCCAACTCTAGACTGCCCGTGTGGGAAAAATTGTGGGCACCCAGAGTTTAGGAATGGAAAAATAAACTCCGAGTCAGTCATGGTGTAACAACCCGCATATTTGTCGATTTTATATTTAAATATTTTGTCGTTAATCGGATATTGGTCCGAAAAGCTACTTTTTGCATATGGTCAAAGTAGGACTCGAGACCACTTCCATTGAGTTCGAAATGCCGTTTACAACTTTTTTAAGTATAAACATCGATAGGTTTGGAGTTAGTGAAATTTCACTAACTTTTCCCGCTTTGGACTTTGGGTTAGTTTAGCCTATTAAGCCCAAGTTCCAACTCCCTTCTCCTCACTCTTCATAAATTCCTAACTAACTTGAAATTTGCATTAATGGTGAAGAGAATGGGAAATTAAAACTCCAAGCTCAAATTTAATTGCTAATCCAACATTCAACTCCAAATTCAAGTAGAAGATATTGGATTCAAGCTTTGGATTGCTTCTCCATTGGCTTCAAGCTTCATCTTCATCCATTTTAGTGAAAAGGTGAGATTTTTATCTCACACTCTTGCTTATAACTATCTTGGACTGTTGGGAATGGTTCCTTATCACTTCAACATGCACATTTGCATTTGGTTTGGATTGGATTGGCAAAAAACTCCACTTTTTAGTGTTTTTGGTGAATTTCCAGCCTTAAGTCGTTCTGGACCCTTAGGTCGCTCGGGTTCGTGGCTTGCGCGTGTGGAAAAGTCGCCTGGACGTTAGGTCGTAGGTCGCTCGCGAGTTAAGCCTTAAGCCGAAGGTCGTTCGCGAGTTAAGCCTTAGGTCGTTTGGCCTTTATAACGTTAGGTCGCTCGCGTGTTAAAACTTTAGGTCGCGCTGGCCTTAAGTCGTAGGTCGTCTCCGACCTAATATTGCCTCTGCTATTTCACTAAGTCGCGCGCGCCTTAGGTCGTAGGTCGTGAGTCTCCTAGGTCGTAGGTCGCTCGGTCCTACTTCTGTCCCTAAGTCGCGTAACCCTATCACCTTTAGGTCGTTAGGTCGTTACACCTATAACCCGTTAAGTCGCGAATACCTTTAGGTCGTGAACCCCATTAGGTCACAAACCTCTTTAGGTCATCTGTCCCTTAAGCAGTTAAGTCGTTCGACCTGTGATGCCTTAGGTCGTTTGACCCGTGTTACGTTAGGTCGCGTAACCCCTTAGGTCGCTTGACCTTGTTTCCTGTTAGGTCGTGTGACCTTGTTTTTCTTAGGTCATGAACCTTGTTAAGTCTCTCGACCACTAGGTCGCGAACGCTTTTAGGTCGCGTGCCCCTTTAGGTCGCTCGATCCTATCCTCCCTTACGTCTTCACTAGGTCGTACCGTTTTGGACGGGGCGCTGCCCACTGGACCCCCGCGACCTGACCGGGCAGGTCGAACCCCGTAGCAGGGGCGTTGCCCTCGCACCCCCACCTTGGGGGGTTGCCACCCCCCCGGACCCCCCTCCATAGGGGATCTTATCTGAAAAACATTCAACAGAACTTGCTTTGTTGAGATGCTGAGTTGACCATTCTTCGAGACAACTTTAGAAATATGAAGGTTTCAATACTAGTAGTAAATATCAAAACTTTTTCATCAAAATGATTTCAACTTTATTTTCAATACCAAACTCGTTTATAAAACCGTTTTCCAGTCTATTAGTATATACAAACCTTTACCTCACTCGGATGAGAAATCTAATTAAACGGCCTAGTAAAACAAGTGGTATGAAACACTTGCGTTTGCTTCGTCGGTTAATTCTTGGACTTGTTCGATTGAACCTCTTGTGATAATTTTCTAGCGAAGATTTACAGTTTGTTCGTAAATATTTAAGTTAAGCAAGTGGTTATGGGACATGAGGCTAAACTTTTATATTTACTAGCTTTGTGTAATTGACACTTCTCGTTGATCATGACGATCATTCTTATGATTTAGACTAGCAATTGTGCGATGTCTCTTGTTTGCTTGGTTAGATTAGACACCACTTGTGTGATTTCATTCACACATACCTTTTTACCTTCTTGGTTAGTCTAGACACCACTTGTGTGATTTCACTTACACATACATTTTTTTTTGCGAGGTTAGACTAGACACCACTTGTGTGATTTCACTCACACATACCTTTTTGATTTTTGGTTAGTCTAGACCTCATCTGTGTGATTTCGGCTCACACATATGGGGTAGCTCCCCATGGTCTTTGGACCGTCATGTGATAGGCCACTTTCTTTTTCATGATTTTCTGGATTTCTTTTGTTGATTTCTGGAATTTATGTCATTGACTTGTTATGAGTACAAGTTTTGGGTATGATACCCTTTTGGATCTTTGAGAAGATTCTTGTGATATTGATTAATCTCTTGTTGATTATCATTTACATACTTATAGTAGTATGATGTTATGGATATTATTCGCATATGCCATTTCTCTTATTTTATATCATGTCGTATGATATTTATAGCTAGACTGATCCGTTTATTATTTTCTTATAAATAATACTCGGGTCAGACCGAGATGTTACAGGTGCTTCTGCTTGACTTCTCCCCCAGTGATTCACTACACAGACTTTTGGCTACTTGTTTAGATTAGCAGTTTTTGTTGTATACACTTGAGACATAGACTCATAGTTGTATTCTTTTGTATAGCACGTGTTGCTATTCTTTTGTATTATTGTGGATCTTTTTGACCACTAGTCTGATGTACACTTTCATGTGTTAGTTATATATTCATATCTTCTTCCGCCTTTGTGATATGGATGTCTGTGACTGATTTGTGTTATGCTTATTTCTATGTTTGTTTTCGAAGATTATTTATAGTCACTGTGTGATAAGCAATCACATGGATGGTCGCTCCTCAACAGCCTTATTCTCCGTGCTAGTTGACAGCACTACACCGTAGTGTTCTTGGCTAGCGTGGGTATAGAGGTAGGGTGTCACACATGGGACTGGTGTGAGTAACGAAAACGGTTTTATCTTTAAAACAAACAAAAGAATTTAGATTGAAATCCACAATAATTTTTAGAAAATGAAACTACCATAAGGCCTCCCAGCACATACAATGCAATCGCACACATGGGGGAGATTTCTCCTAATGATAGTCAAACATGCTTACTACGCAAAATTATTCTTTTATATTATTATTAGTGCACAGTGGAAAACATTTCGAAAGTATAATATTAATCTTAGCCAGCATAGGTACCATTATATTATGCCTGCTATAGCTACCTCCTGAGGAGGCAGGTTATACAACTGCAATCACAAAGGGCTCGTATTGTTTTGTTTAGATTTCCAACAAATGGTCAGGCTAAGGAACTTCCCACTGCCACATGGATACGCCTCTGGCGGGACGTCCCGAGAACTTAACCAGCTCTCTGCCAACGCAAGGCCGGGTTACCTCTGTAACTAGGTAACCACTACACGAGCATGCCATCCCTCGGTCCTTTGGGACCTTTATCCGAGGCACCTCTAAACCACAAAGCAACAACCACACAGTAAATGAGATTGAAGAAACCACATATAAATATCTAGGCTCCATACCATGATTCCACCCTTTACCAGAAGGAAATGACACACCCTAAAGGGCGCAACCCTCATAACCTTGCCGCATCAATCCTGTTTCGACCATTTCCACGGTGTGAGATCCTGATGCAGTCTCGTCCATAAAGCTATGCTTTACACAAAAGCCATACTTTGATCACAAATGATCATCAACACATAGCAGCACTTAGCATGTCACACTACCAAATTGGGAGTATATCACTGATAACCTTCAACTACATAACCTCTGAGCTCGTACGTCTCAGAGAAGGTTGTTAAACTAAGAGAATAAATTCTCCACCACCAACAGATATGTATTTGAAAGAAATCTGTTTTATATCTCAAAGTGTAGTGTCAGACATACACCATACAAGCCTGTCCCAGGTTCGAACAGAACCGAAGGCACTTCATAAGAAGCCTTTGTAAATTCGGGTATCCACAATCCCGATCGAACTTCCCATCACTTAGGGAATCTCTATACCGTAGCTACTCGGTGCAGAGACAATCGATAGGTTATCCTATCATTCTCACAAATACCCGGTCTTCACCACCAGTCTTCAAATGCAATCCATAACGTCGTATCACTATTCGGAACGGGTTATATGACACAAGGTCCTCTCCCGGCTAAACCGAATAATGAGCACAATATTTAAAATATATGGATATGAGATTTCAGTTAAGTCACAACTTAAAAATCCAAAGCTTTTTCTCAAATGGTTAAACAAGTTACCATTTTGAATCTTTAAACAAAATGATTTATTTTACAAAGTTCATCCAGTTTCACAAAGATCTTTTTACAGACTTTAAAACAATTCCCATTTCGATTAGGATTAACTTATCCAATCTTTATAACAAGGATTTAACTTATAGCTTTTAAACCGTTTCCATAACTTGGAAATCATTTTCATTTTAGACTTGAAATCCTTTTAACCAAATTGGAAGTTCATTTCTTATGTGAAAGCTTTTATTATTTGAAAACAAATAGTTTTCGTTTCAGAAAAATCCAATTATATTTGCATGAGTTAAAGTCCTTGAATTAAATTCAAATTCCCAAATCAATACATTTAAAATGGTTTAACCCATATATAACTTGTATAACATCTTTAATCCCTAGTTTCCAATCATAGGATTCAGTTTCAAAATTTGAATTTAAATTTAAATCAAATTATTTAAACTTCAAGGCGTAATCAAGTTATTCAAAAATAAATTTTATCTTTAAAATCCCCTTTCAAAAACTTTCAAATTCTAATTCCAAAACTATTTTGGATTCAAAGATTCAATCTTTAAAACTATTTCAAAATCTGTGACTAAACCCATTTCCACGTGCAATCCATATTTGTGTGTGTATAAGTGTGGTCGAGGGGTTCAACACAATAGGTGCACAACATCATCATCACAGATTAAAACACAGAAATATAGTTGATAAGTGGTATAAACTATAACGCTTATCTTTCATACACAAATCACAGATTAATAGATTAAATCACAGATAATTAACTACATCACAGTTCACAGCACAGATCAGAATAATTCATATCACAAAGCATCAGACATCGGGAATATCAAACAATTCACCCATTCAATAAAATCCAAACATTCACAAGTAAAATTTATTAATCAACTGATTAATTTAAATCAGATGTATTACTTATGAATAAATCATTAATCCTGGTTAATTAACATAAGTTAATTACAAATCATTTGAAATAAATTTCCCTTTAATCATTTATTAGTTAACCTTTAATTATTAACTCATCACACTTAATTAATGAATCAATTGACCTTTATTTATTGAATTAACTTTTAATTATTTAATTAATCTTAATTTATTAATTAATCCTTAATCAATTACCATTGGTTAATTATCCTTAATTTATTATAATAAGTAATTATCCCTAATTACTTAATTAATTAATTATTAATTCGTAAATAATTTCTTAAATAGTTAATCATTAATCATGTATCAACTTTAGGATAAAATGATTTTATTTAGCGCTCACAAATATGTTAGAAAACATTTCTTTCAAATTTACTGCTTAAATTTCATTTTAATGTCAAAATATAAACGGAATACTAATTTATCTTATATAAAGTTAAAAACTAAATTTAAACATTTAAATTATATAAAACTTAATTTCATTTCAAAATCTAGGATTCGAATTTAGATTTAAGATCTAGGTTTCAAATTTAATTTAACTTTGTTTAAATTCTTCATTTATAATTTAAAAATCAATTTTAAATTCAAATCTTTTAAATCCACTTAATTGCTTAAAACCTTTTAAGTTATTAAACTATTTAATTTAAAAACTTTATTTATTTCCAAATTAAGTTCAAACTAACTTGAGTTCTAACTAAACTCTGATTTAAAAACTTATTTTAACTTTGTTTTATAAATTAAAATTAAAATTCCTAAATTCCAAACGAACAGGTTTCAAGCCTGTACAACATGCTACCTGAGTCAGGCTATATTGGCTTCGAGTCAAGCGCTAAACCTCTTTGAGTAAACTACTCGAATTACTCAAGTTCAACCCTACTTCATCCCAAACTACCCAAGTTCCAGATTTCCAGAAATTCGTGCACCATGCACGTGCACGACACTGCCGTCACCTTCAGTCAACGCTGCATCGTCGAGCAAGTCGACGATCACCCATGCACCAACTCCCGACCACTAGAACCCCAATATCCACTCGAAATCGAATTCGAGTTAAACCCAACCTGGAAACAGCGAGACCCACCACAACCACAACTTGTCATCGCTTCGTTTGCTACGCCCCGACCACCAGAATTCATACAACTCCGGCCAACTACTCGTCAACCTTCCCTCTTCCATTCCCCAGAACCACGTCGCACTCGATCGATTACAGACGACGAACAAATCAAAATGCGAACCCACGTCAAAACTAGGTTTAGAAACGAATTCCACACAGCTCCGTCGCCACAGTGAACGTGAGCATCTCCGAGCATATTTCCCACCATCGTCGTAGGCCCCTCCACCTCCACGCGAATCCCCGACCATCAACCACACTCTGATCAACAGAAATTGATCAAACCCAAATTTCAAACAAGACCGAACTTCTCTCAAATCCTTGATCTAAAAATTATAATTTCGCTTTAAAAATCATATTTTATATAAGAATTCAGTTTATAAACCTGAATTCGAGAATTAAGAAATTCGAATTTTGGCTAATTTTAAAAGTTTGCTCAGTTTCTTCTTCCCAGAGTTATTAACAAGTTGATTTAACTTAAATAAATTTTAAATCCTGAATATATGCTAGAACAAACAATTCTTGTTTTAACACTAAACCCAAACATCAAGTAGATCGAAAGCAAATGATTTTGAATCAAAAATCTGGTATCTTAAAATCTCATAACAGAAAACATGTATAACAATAACCTGTACAAAGTACTTCCACTTTTCAAATATATTCAGAGGATCCTTATATATATAGAAATAGACATATATATGCAACAAATTCAAACTTTTAAATTTTAAAAGCATATGATACTTACAGTTGTTTTGGGAAGATGTACAGAGCTCTGTGACACAGGCTTGAAATTACAAGCTCAAGCCCTTTCTTGATTCTCTGGTTTGAATTGATTGTTTTGGATTATTGTTAAGTGAATTTTTGTTTTAGTTTTCAGATGGTATTTACTTCAGGTTTACTTAGTTTGGAATGGTCGAGCTGAAATGAATGGTGTAACAACCCGTATATTTGGACCATTTAAATTGACAATAATCCTCACATGTCAACTTAAATAATACAAAACACGAATCATTATGGGATTATAAATACATAAATGTAAATGAGAATCAATACAACATCACAGCCACAGAACAGTCACAGAATAATGCAGCGGAAAATACATCGTCATAATAGCAGTTCATGAAGCTACTACATAAGGTACAACAATGTCTAAACAAAAGGTGACTGAAAGGAAATACATAAATGTCCAACAGACACGGACATCAAAATAGACTGATAAAGATAAATGCTAAGTCTTCAGCATCTTCAACCAACCTTGATTAACAAACTGGATAGCTTCAGACTGACCCGAGCACATACAAAAAGAAACACTCGAGTCAGGACTCAAAATCTTATATAGGATAATCAAGTACAGGGAATAAAATCCATAACTCAAAGATGAATAAAACATCTCTAAGGATCCGATAAACTGAATACGATATGTAGATACTGTCTAATCAGTAAAGTACGATATTAAAATAGCGTTAAGGCGTTACCATAATCCCCCTTAACACATTTTATAATGCCTTAATCTATACAGCACCGTAAACCCCACCGTAAACTAGTGGTTATCAGAGGGTACCCCATAGGTATAACACAAAACAAAACGTAGTGGTCGCGAATAGGATAATCAGTATGACAAGGTACATGAGGCGATACCAACTAGGATACTAGTAGTTGCATGATCTGGACTGATGTTGAGCATAGTAGCTACTATCTCAACACCGCGAAACAACACTCCCAAATCAAGGGGTGCACCCAAATCGAATCACAAAAGTAATAGATATGGTATCGAAGAAGCGCGTCCGCTAGAGGTGGCGATCCTCGATGGCCCGGCGTGGCTCCTGTTTTAGTCATATCAGGGGTCATCCAATATCGTTCTCTTTCTTCAGTCAACGCGTTCATCAAACCATCCACTTCATTCTGGATCAACACTTCGCGCATAATAGTTATTAAAGTGGTTTTCGGTATCGACAGAGAGTATGTCCATTCTCGATTCCGGTCTCTTTAATAACTACGTATTTATTACCCGATGGCCGGTTAAATTAACGTTAAAACAAATCAAAGTCCAAAAGTCAAGGTGCAAATTTGACTTCCAAAATTTGACATTTCACGATTCAATTTATCTTAGATATTTTTTAAAACATATTTTCGAATGCAATTTTTCTTATTCAAACATTTGAGTTACCATTTAAAAATTAGTATTCAAGTTCGATTTAACAAGGTCTAAAAGTGGCTTATTGAATTTAGTTCAAAATCAACGAATTCAATTTAATGGTGAACTTAGTTTAAATCATTAAATCAAGTTCAATTCATGTCGCTTTATGTTTACATCCACTATTATCATAAATTCGATTAAATCAATTTCATTAACTAAATTCCTTTCTATCCAACTTCATTTGATTTATTTACCAATTCAATTAAATTTCTAAACAAAGAAGTCCATTTTCATTTACAATGTCCTGATTTGAGTGATTCGTTAAATTTAAAATCATTTTAAGTTTAAATAATCACTAATTTATATCATAAAACTTTTGGTTAGTTTTGTATTCTTCTTAAGTCAAATTTTCTAAATTTCCAAATAAAATTTATAACATGTTCCAAATCTATTTAATTAAAATCGAGTTTTAATCTAAACCTAACAAATTTAATAAATTTTTAAGTTATCAAATTCTAAAACTTACTTGTTTCTAAATCTCATTTCAATAAATTTGCCAATTCATTTTATTTAATGATATAGGTTTATTAATCCGTTCAATTTAATCCATTAATTTTACTTCAGTCTAATCCATAAAATTTATCTCAATTAAATCTGGGAATTTATTTCAATTACATTCATTAAAACCGTTATCAAATTTCCAAACAAATTGTTAAGTTCATTCCTTAATTTAAAATATATTTCAATTTTGAAAATGGTTTTGTTGACCAATCGGGTTTCTTACTTTTATTTTCTATCCTAGGCCAAGTTGTTTAATTCAGGTATTTATCATTTCAACCCAATATTATTTAATATAAAACAAAGCATAGCAAAGGGAACTTGCAGTGTGATAACTGGGATGGTGTCAAAGTAAATAAACAAGCAATAACAACCATACATAACAATTCAACAATTTATTAAATAATCCCGAAATAATCGTATTAACTTACATTTGTTATTTATGCAAATTAATATAATTACTCCTAGAATCCACACTATCGTTTCATGCAGATTAAAGATTATTACATTATGGTTTTCACTTGGTGTCTATTATCAAATTACTACATCAATCATACATTCAATGGTTCAAAGTGTAGTTAACGCTATTTCTACGCGACGATTTATTTAACATTTAAAGGGGTCAAGTTCAACATATATAATCAATTTTAGATTGTTGACTATCCTAAATCAATATTAATTTCATATTAAATTTCACTTAGGTTAACAACCAAAATCAACATCACATAACAATTTTAGCGTCTCTACTATTTGTCGTAAACTAACAATATTCAAATTTTACTTGCATAGCGATTTACACCTTTTTATTATTATTTCAACAATTCTAACAATCAACAATTTAACATCCAAATTAATATAAACAACAATTTATCACTTGATTATCATAGCATAATAGATTGAGTCGTGAATGAAATATTCACCTTGCGTGGTTGAAGAAGATGACGGCGAAGCACGGAAATGAATAGACTAGATATGGACCCTAACGAGCACGACGCAAAATGAACACACTGCAATTAACAAATAATTAACCACTAGTTTGTTTATTGCAATATATATATATATATATCGATTTAATATATATATGTAAACCATACCAAAACAAAGAAGCTAGATAGATCTGATACGCTGAATGGAAGCCTACGTTTCCGGAGCAATAGCTGATACAAATACAGTAAAACACTATATGTAAGCAACTAGAATTTCAAAAGTTATGCTGCTATTTATTAAGACTTCTATCATATATATATATATATATATATATATAATTATACAGAATCATAACTGAAACATAAATATACCACTGATTTTGTAAAACCATAAGTCCAACGTATGAGTATGGGCCTATAACTATAACTATATATAAAGTTTTACACTGTTCATCACAAAATAAGCAAACAGAGATATATAATTTTTTTTATATATTTAAACTTTATATGCAACATGGAACTAACTACATACATATATCAACTACATATAGAAATCAAAGCTTCCTATTCTTGCACGGTCCGGGATGGGCAGTAGCGGGGAGGCAGTGGTGCAGCTGGGCTGATGGGGTCGGTGCAGGGGTTCTGGGTCAGTGGCGGCATCGGCTGGGTCTCGGTGGCTGTGGGTGGGCGAGTTGATAGTGTGGGTAGCCGAGTGGGCCATGTGGGGGGGGGGGACGTTAGTGGGAGGAGGCGGTGCAGGGGGAGCCGTGAGTGGGGGAGTTGCCGAGTAGGCTGTGTGGCGGCAAGGGAGGGGAGGCAGTAGGGGGAAGCCGTGAGTGGGGAAGTTGCCGAGTGTGGTAATGAGCAAGGGAGAAAACGGGCGCATGGAGTGGCCGAGCGGGTGGGGCCGCATGGCGTGTGGGCGGAGCTGCAGGGGAGCGGTTGCAGGGGCTTCAGTGGCGGCTATTAGGGGGGAAGAAAAGTAGGGTGGTGGTTGCAGGTAGATGGAGTCGGGTCAGTGGTTGCGCGGGCGGCCGCACGGGAGTTGCAGTGTAGGGGCTGTGTTGCGGCGGAGGCCGGTATGGGGTAGGCTGCGATGGAGGCAGTGCGGCGTGGGCGGAGGCGGAGCTGCATGGGGAGTTGGGGGGGGGGGGGGGGCGTGTACGTGTAGGAGAAAAGGAGGGGGTTTTGAAGTTAATAAACAAAAAAAAAATATGAAGACGTGAACAAAAGAAAACAGAGGGAGGGAGTACAGGAAAAGAAAACAAAAGAAAGCATGAAGAGAAGAAGAAGTGGAGGAGGAAGGAGAGAAAGAAAAAGGAAGAGGAGTAAAGTCACGTACCCAGTTTCTCTGAGGTAAAGTGAACTGATGCAGAGAATTAATGAATGAGCTGGTGTACAAAGTAACAAATGAAGAGGGATATATACACAGGATTCAGAGTGTGCATACGTCAGTGCAATGTTGATTTTCAAATGGAGGCTACTTGGGTTCCCAAGGCAGCTGAAAGGCTCAAAAGTTTTAAATGTTGGAATGTTGGGTACCGCTTTGCGCTGCGTAACGGACCGGTTTGCGCTCCGTTAACAATTAAAATTTGCAACGCCGAACTCCGATTGACACAAATAAATATACCGTTGTGATCAGCGCGTCGAGACGGACACAACAATATAAAGATATTGATGGTACGGCGCCGTTTACAAAGTGGTAAATCTTATTGAACCATTTGCACGAACGAACTTTTAGCTAGCAATTAAAAGCGAAATTTGACGAAATGAAATGCGCCGTCACGTTTAGAATATTTTTCTTATGCCACATCGAGAAAAATATTTGAGTTCGGGTGATAGGAAATTTTCACATAAGATTTAAACTAAAATGCAAATGCGGCGAGTGTAATTTACTTTAATATTTTTCAACGAAATTTGGCGCATGCCTATGTCTATCCAGACGCATTCCAAATGCAAAGTTTGGATGGTAACGGAAGTTGTTTGTGAAAATTTGAATTTTCTACACTAAATAGCGTTTAAAGAAATTTAAACTGGGTCTGAATTTCAGGGTCGTTACATTCTCCCCCACTCAAAACTTTTCGTCCTCGAAAAGGAACAAGGTAAAGAGAGGAAGAACAATAAAAGAGATAAGGCGGATACATGATAGATTATGAATATAGTAAAAAATATAGAATGGAATTTACCTTCAACAAATAATTCAGGATTAGTATCCCGGATGCTCTCCTCGGTTTCCTAAGTACAATCACGATCATCGGGACTCCATTGAACTTTGACTAGGCTTACAGATTTCCTTCTAAGCTGCTTCGCATCCCTATCAACAATACGAAGTGGTCTCCTCTCTATAGTCAAATCCAGCTCAATATCAACCTCATCTAACTGAGCAATAGGAATGGTCATGGATGGATCATGCACAACCTTCCGAAGATGTGAAACATGGAATACGTTGTGCACGCCCTCAAATGTCTCCGGCAGTGCAACTCTGTAGGCTAGTGTACTAATCCTCTCAGCGATAGTGAATGGTCCAACAAATCGAGGAGCGAGCTTCCCTCTACGACCAAATCGAATAACATTCTTCAAAGGTGATACCTTAAGAAATACCTCATCTCCAACCTGAAATTTTAACTCTCTTCTACGCCTATCGGCATAGCTCTTCTGCCTATCCTGTGCGGTCTTCATCTTCCTTCTGATCTCATTGACCTTCTTGGATGCTTCCATAATCATATCCGGGCCAAGAACTAATCGATCACCAGGCTCAATCCAACAAGCTGGCGATTTGCATGGCCGTCCATATAAAGCTTCGAACGGTGCCATATCGATACTCGCCTGATTATAAAGATAGTTATCTTTCAATTCAAATTTTACTTATTCAAATTGAAAATTTTGGATTACCTGATAGCTGTTATTATAAGTGAATTCAACCAAATGAAGGTGGTCTTCCCAAGATCCACCGAAATCAATAATGCAAGCTCGGAGCAGATCTTCCAAAATCTGATTTACCCTCTCAGTTTGGCCATCTGTTTGAGCATGATAAGCCGTGCTCAGATTCAGTTTAGTCCCCAAGACGTCCTGAAATGCCTTCCAGAATTTACTAGTGAATAAAGGATCTCTATCGCATACAATACTAGATGGAACTCCATGAAGTCCGACAATCTCCCTCATATAAATCTCGGCCAAACTCGAAGCAGTACGAGTGGTCTTAACAGGAATAAAGTGAGCAGATTTTGTCAACCTATCAACAATCACCCATATACTCTCGTTCCCCTTTCTGGTTCTCGGTAATCCGTCAACGAAGTCCATAGAAATCTGATCCCATTTCCAACACGGAATTTCTAGGGGTTGAAGTAATCCTGCCGTCTTCCAGTGATTGGCCTTGACTTGCTGGAAAGTGGTACACCTACTGACATATATGGAAATATCTCTCTTCATCCCACTCCACCAATATAAACGTTTCATATTTCGATACATCTTGGTGACACCAGGATGGAATGAAAGTGATGACTGGTGGTTCTCTTTAAGCACTTCTTGTCTCAATCCATCAACATTTGGAACACAAATACGGTTGTCAATCTTCAGAACTCCATTACCATCTATTTGTGCTCCCACTTTACTGTCAGCATTTCCAACTCTACCAAGAACTAACTCCTTCATGCGATAGAGCAAAGTGTCCTCATATTGCTTAGCTTTGATGCGATGCATAAGAGATGGGGAGATAACAGCTGAAATAGCATGCCTTCTACAAGATTACAACAAGACAATGCTTTGCTACGGCTCAAAGCATCAGCTACAACATTTTCTTTTCCAGGAGTATAAGTGATGAAGAGATCATATGCAGCTAAGAATTCGAGCCATCGGACTTGTCTCTGGTTCAAATCCTTCTGAGAGAAGATATACCTCAAGGACTTATGATCTGTGAATAATTCAAATTTTGTCCCCAAAAGATGGTGCCTCCATATTTTCAAAGCAAATACAACTGCAAGAAGCTCTAAATCATGTGTTGCATAGTTTACTTCATGGATCTTCAACTGATGACCAGCATAAGCAACAACCTTACCATTTTGCATCAAGACAGCGCCTAAACCTTCCCGACAAGCATCGGTATAGACAGTTAATCCTTCACTCCCGTCAATTACCGCAAGAACTGGGGCTGAAGTTAACATACGCTTCAACTCATTAAAAGCTGATTCACACTTCTCACTCCAAATAAACTTGACATCCTTTCGAGTTAAAGCAGTAAGTGGGGAAGAAATCTGGGCAAAGCGCTCAATAAATCTGCGATAATAACCGGCTAGGCCCAAGAAACTACGGATATCAGTAGGAGTTTTGGGAGTCTCCCAATTATGTAGATAAATTTTAAAATTAGAAAGGAATAAGATGGATCAAATATAAATAACGAATTGGATAGAACTTACATTGATTACGGCGATCTTAGCTGGATCGACCGAAATCCCGTTTTCAGAAACAATATGGCCAAGGAATCGTACTTCGTCTCGCCAGAAGTGGCATTTCGAGAACTTGGCTTTAAGCTGATGAGTTCGGAGAGTTTCCAGAACATAAGCAAGATGTGTTTCATGCTCTTTCTCATCTTTGGAGAAGACGAGAATATCATCAATGAAGACAAGAACAAACTTATTAAGGACATCACGGAAGACTCGATTCATTAAGTCGACGAAATAAGCAGGTGCGTTGGTCAAATCGAATGGCATAACCAACCATTCATAGAATCCATTCTCGGTACGGAAAGATGTCTTATGAATACTATCTTCAGCTACTCTGAGTTGGTGGAACCCAATGGCTAGATCAAGTTGTGAGAAAACTTTAGCACCATGGAGCTGATCGAATAAATCATTGATGCGAGGCATCGGATAGCGGTTCTTGAGAGTGCGCTTGTTTAACCCGGTAATCAACACACATGCGAAGAGATCCATCAGATTTGGTGACAAATACGACTGCGGCGCCCCATTCAGAACAACTTCTCCTGATCAAACCCTTAGAAAATAGATCATCAATTTGGGTTTTAAGTTCAGCTTTTTCTTTAGGAACCATCCTTCTGTGAGGGAGAACTACGGGAGTAGCTCCGGGAATAAGGTCAATGCGGAAATCGATCTCTCGCTTTGGCGGTAGAGAGTCGACCTCTCCAAATATATCGGGAAATTTCTGAACAATAGGAGTAGTACTAAGGTCATCCGGGTGAGCATCAAGAGAGAATATGAAGCTTCCGGCATATTTCTGAGGTGATTTGCATCCGATGACAAGCGGTAGACCCTTGTCATTGACTAGAGCAACAGATCGAGCTTTGCAAGAAATAACAGCATCGAATTTTCTTAACCAATCAGCACCCAACAAAATGTCAAATGCTATGAAGCCAAGCACATAAAAATCCCAAGTGAATCGATATCTTCCATACAAAAGCACAACCTCTTTACAAATTCGATTGAGGTTGGCAAGTCCTCCAATAGGGTTGGAGACACATAAGGAAGTAGTAGCAAGATTAGGCTCTAATTTGAGCTTATTACAAAGATCAATAGATATGAAACTATGAGATGCACCAGTATCAAATAATACCCTAACAGGTAAATCACGTAATGAAAAAGTACTTCGTAAGGTACCTCGGTCATCCTGAGCAGGTGGTGGAAGTGGTGCAGGAGTGGTGACAGCATATACTCCTGATGGTGTGCCTTTCTTCCTCAATGGGCAGTCCCTCTTGAAGTGACCTGGCTGGAGGCAGACATGGAATAAATCATTCCTCATCTGAGGAGGTGGTGGAATAGCAGCTCCGGTGGATGGACAACTATTAGCATAATGGTCCTTCTTATCGCATTTGAAGCAAGTGATCTTAGCAAGGTCGATTGGGCTTTTCTGGGCATATCCTAATCCTGTAGTCTTTTGCCAAGCTTTCTTTTGTTGATCAAAGTTCATCTTCCTCTTTCCGAGCTGGCTGGAAGAGGGCTGAGTAGGAGGGGCCTTGGAAGTGGGTCCCTTAGGCTTTGCCTCATATCGAAGTGCATAGTTGACAAGCTCTGTGAAGGTGCAGTGAGTGTGGCCAGTAAGCAAGTCATAATACTCTGGTCTAGCTCCCATAATGAACTTCTTGTTTTTTAGAAGTGGTGTATCGATCAATCCCGGGCCAAACTTGGAGAGTTCGTTGAATTTCCTCTCGTACTCAGAAAAAGTCATACTGCCTTGCTTAAGATCCATAAAAGCTCTATAAAGTTGGGTCTTTCCAGCAACGGGCATTCATTGTGCCGAGAAAGTATCCCTAATCATAAGATAGACTAGATAAATAACATTCCAAAGATTGAAAGAAGAATTCAGACTACGAAATCTAAATAAATTTATACCTAAACTGGGCCCAAGTGATGGTGTTCTCTTCGATACGAGAAGTAACCGATTCCCACCAATCTTGCGCGGCATCCTGAAGTTGCCACGCAGCAAGCTGACGCTTCTGAGCATCAGTGATCTCCAATCCAGAAAATATCTTCTCTAAGCCTTTGAGCCATTGCTGAGCCTCGATAATACCCTCGGATCCAGAAAACTTAGTACCACCTAGTTGTGTATACTCCTTTCTAAGAGTGGTGAATTTGACTGGAGCTGGGATGGCAGGTGCAGCCTGGGCAGGACCATAACCTCTTCCTCCCCTATTGTTTCTTCCGGTGCTCATCCTGAAATATTGAAAGAGATTTAGAACCAAGGATAGAAAATCATACAGCTTGAAGAAAATCTAATGAACGAATCAAAGAAGTTTGAATTTTAAAGGATCGGGATATTGAATCGATTCTCCTCATTCTAGGGTATTGCTACCCTATCTCTAATAAGTTTATATAATCCCAAACTAAGGTTTATAGGAAACCAAAGCTCTGATACCAACTGTAACAACCCGTATATTTGGACCATTAAAATTGACAATAATCCTCACATGTCAACTTAAATAATATAAAACACGAATCATTATGGGATTATAAATACATAAATGTAAATGAGAATCAATACAACATCACAGTCACAGAACAGTCACAGAATAATGCAGCGGAAAATACATCGTCATAATAGCAGTTCATGAAGCTACTACATAAGGTACAACAATGTCTAAACAAAAGGTGACTGAAAGGAAATACATAAATGTCCAACAGACACGGACATCAAAATAGACTGATAAAGATAAATGCTAAGTCTTCAGCATCTCCAACCAACCTTGATCAGCAAACTGGATAGCTTCAGACTGACCCGAGCATATACAAAAAGAAACACTCGAGTCAGGACTCAAAATCTTATACAGGATAATCAAGTACAGGGAATAAAATCCATAACTCAAAGATGAATAAAACATCTCTAAGGATCCGATAAACTATCTATATATACAATAGAATACGATATGTAGATAATGTCTAATCAGTAAAGTACGATATTAAAATAGCATTAAGGCGTTACCATAATCCCCCTTAACACATTTTATAATGCCATAATCTATACAACACCGTAAACCCCACCGTAAACTAGTGGTTATCAGAGGGTACCCCATAGGTATAACACAAAACAAAACGTAGTGGTCGCGAATAGGATAATCAGTATGAGAAGGTACATGAGGCGATACCAACTAGGATACTAGTAGTTGCGTGATCTGGACTGATGTTGAGCATAGTAGCTACTATCTCAACACCGCGAAACAACACTCCCAAATCAAGGGGTGCACCCAAGTCGAATCACAAAAGTAATAGATATGGTATCGAAGAAGCGTGTCCGCTAGAGGTGGCGATCCTCAATGGCCCGGCGCGGCTCCTGTTTTAGTCATATCAGGGGTCATCCAATATCGTTCTCTTTCTTCAGTCAATGCGTTCATCAAACCATCCACTTCATTCTGGATCAACACTTCGCGCATAATAGTTATTAAAGTGGTTTTCGGTATCGACAGAGAGTATGTCCATTCCCGATCCCGGTCTCTTTAATAACTACGTATTTATTACCCGATGGCCGGTTAAATTAACGTTAAAACAAATCAAAGTCCAAAAGTCAAGGTGCAAATTTGACTTCCAAAATTTGACATTTCACGATTCAATTTATCTTAGATATTTTTTAAAACATATTTTCGAATGCAATTTTTTTTTATTCAAACATTTGAGTTACCATTTAAAAATTAGTATTCAAGTTCGATTTAACAAGGTCTAAAAGTCGCTTGTTGAATTTAGTTCAAAATCAACGAATTCAATTTAATGGTGAACTTAGTTTAAATCATTAAATCAAGTTCAATTCATGTCGCTTTATGTTTACATCCACTGTTATCATAAATTCGATTAAATCAATTTCATTAACTAAATTCCTTTCTATCCAACTTCATTTGATTTATTTACCAATTAATTTAAATTTCTAAACAAAGAAGTCCATTTTCATTTACAATGCCCTGATTTGAGTGATTCGTTAAATTTAAAATCATTTTAAGTTTAAATAATCACTAAGTTATATCATAAAACTTTTGGTTAGTTTTGTATTCTTCTTAAGTCAAATTTTCTAAATTTCCAAATAAAATTTATAACATGTTCCAAATCTATTTAATTAAAATCGAGTTTTAATCTAAACCTAACAAATTTAATAAATTTTTAAGTTATCAAATTCTAAAACTTACTTGTTTCTAAATCTCATTTCAATAAATTTGCCAATTCATTTTATTTAATGACATAGGTTTATTAATCCATTTCAATTTAATCCATTAATTTTACTTCAGTCTAATCCATAAAATTTATCTCAATTAAATCTGGGAAATTTATTTCAACTACATTCATTAAAACCGTTATCAAATTTCCAAACAAATTGTTAAGTTCATTCCTTAATTTAAAATATATTTCAATTTCGAAAATGGTTTTGTTGACCAATCGGGTTTCTTACTTTTATTTTCTATCCTAGGACAAGTTGTTTAATTCAGGTATTTATCATTTCAACCCAATATTATTTAATATAAAACAAAGCATAGCAAAGGGAACTTGCAGTGTGATAACTGGGATGGTGTCAAAGTAAATAAACAAGCAATAGCAACCATACATAACAATTCAACAATTTATTAAATAATCCCGAAATAATCGTATTAACTTACATTTGTTATTTATGCAAATTAATATAATTACTCCTAGAATCCACACTATTGTTTCATGCAGATTAAAGATTATTACATTATGGTTTTCACTTGGTGTCTATTATCAAATTACTACATCAATCATACATTCAATGGTTCAAAGTGTAGTTAACGCTATTTCTACGCGACGATTTATTTAACATTTAAAGGGGTCAAGTTCAACATATATAATCAATTTTAGATTGTTGACTATCCTAAATCAATATTAATTTCATATTAAATTTCACTTAGGTTAACAACCAAAATCAACATCACATAACAATTTTAGCGTCTCTACTATTTGTCGTAAACTAACAATATTCAAATTTTACTTGCATAGCGATTTACACCTTTTTATTATTATTTCAACAATTCTAACAATCAACAATTTAACATCCAAATTAATATAAACAACAATTTATCACTTGATTATCATAGCATAATAGATTGAGTCGTGAACGAAATATTCACCTTGCGTGGTTGAAGAAGATGACGGCGAAGCACGGAAATGAATAGACTAGATATGGACCCTAACGAGCACGACGCAAAATGAACACACTGCAATTAACAAATAATTAACCACTAGTTTGTTTATTGCAATATATATATATCGATTTAATATATATATGTAAACCATACCAAAACAAAGAAGCTAGATAGATCTGATACGCTGAATGGAAGCCTACGTTTCCGGAGCAATAGCTGATACAAATACAGTAAAACACTGTATGTAAGCAACTAGAATTTCAAAAGTTATACTGCTATTTATTAAGACTTCTATCATATATATATATATATATATATATATATATATATATATATATATGAAAGTATACAGAATCATAACCGAAACATAAATATACCACTGATTTTGTAAAACCACAAGTACAACATATGAGTATGGGCCTATAATTATAACTATATATAAAGTTTTATACTGTTCATCACAAAATAAGCAAACAGAGATATATAATTTTTTTTTATATTTAAACTTTATATGCAACATGGAACTAACTACATACATATATCAACTACATATAGAAATCAAAGCTTCCTATTCTTGCACGGTCCGGGATGGGCAGTAGTGGGGAGGCAGTGGTGCAGCTGGGCTGATGGGGTCGGTGCAGGGGGTCTGGGTCAGTGGCGGCATCGGCTGGGTCGCGGTGGCTGTGGGTGGGCGAGTTGATAGTGTGGGTGGCCGAGTGGGCCATGTGGGGGGGACGTTAGTGGGAGGAGGTGGTGCAGGGGGAGCCGTGAGTGGGGGAGTTGCCGAGTAGGCTGTGTGGCGGCAAGGGAGGGGAGGCGGTAGGGGGAAGTTGCCGAGTGTGGTAATGAGCAAGGGAGAAAACGGGCGCATGGAGTGGCCGAGCGGGTGGGGCCGCATGGCGTGTGGGCGGAGCTGCAGGGGAGCGGTTGCAGGGGCTTCAGTGGCGGCTGTTAGGGGGGAAGAAAAGTGGGGTGGTGGTTGCAGGTAGATGGAGTCGGGTCAGTGGTTGCGCGGGCGGCCGCACGGGAGTTGCAGTGGCGGGGCTGTGTTGCGGCGGAGGCCGGTAGGGGTTAGGCTGCGATGGAGGCAGTGCGGCGTGGGTGGAGGCGGAGCTGCATGGGGAGTTGGGGGAGGGGGGTGTACGTGTAGGAGAAAAGGAGGGGGTTTTGAAGTTAATAAACAAAAATAAAAAATAAAATATGAAGACGTGAACAAAAGAAAACAGAGGGAGGGAGTACAGGAAAGGAAAACAAAAGAAAACATGAAGATAAGAAGAAGTGGAGGAGGAAGGAGAGAAAGAAAAAGGCAGAGGAGTAAAGTCAAGTACCCAGTTTCTCTGAGGTGAAGTGAACTGATGCAGAGCATTAATGAATGAGCTGGTGTACAAAGTAATAAATGAAGAGGGATATATACACAGGATTCAGAGTGTGCATACGTCAGTGCAATGATGATTTTCAAATGGAGGCTACTTGGGTTCCCAAGGCAGCCGAAAGGCTCAAAAGTTTTAAATGTTGGAATGTTGGGTACCGCTTTGCGCTGCGTAACGGACCGGTTTGCGCTCCATTAACAATTAAAATTTGCAACGCCGAACTCCGATTGACACAAATAAATATACCGTTATGATCAACGTGTCGAGACGGACACAACGGTATAAAGATATTGATGGTACGACGCCGTTTACAAAGTGGTAAATCTTATTGAACCATTTGCACGAACGAACTTTTAGCTAGCAATTAAAAGCGAAATTTGACGAAACGAAATGCGCCGTCACATTCAGAATATTTTTCTTATGCGACATCGAGAAAAATATTTGAGTTCTGGTGATAGGAAATTTTCACATAAGATTTAAACTAAAATGCAAATGCGGTGAGCGTAATTTACTTCAATATTTTTCAACGAAATTTGGCACACGCCTATGTCTATCCAGACACATTCCAAATGCGAAGTTTGGATGGTAACGGAAGTTGTTTGTGAAAATTTGAATTTTCTACACTAAATAGCGTTTAAAGAAATTTAAACTGGGTCTGAATTTCAGGGTCGTTACAAATGGATTGATACATATAAAAAGAAGTATACAAGACTATATCATTATTTGTTTGTACAATATAAGTCAGGGATTTTTATGTTTGGAGGCTGATGAATCTACTTTGGTGGCTAAGCTGATGTTGTTATTTCGGCTGATGAGATAAAATGTGTGCTAAGATATTTTTTGCATTAATTACCTTTGTCTTCTTTTTATTTTATTTTAAATCTACATGCTTATCTATAGACATTTGTTCAACTTGAATATATAACATTGTCTTCTTTTGCAAGCTTCATACTTGAATGTATATATTTTTCTTTTTTTTCTTTTGCTTTGTCTTGTTTCACTTTTTCATATTTATACTTTAGTTTTTCATAGTCGAGTGTATTGTTTCTTTCCTCTTATATTACATTTGCATTCATTTATATATATAGATATTTAACCTTTAAAGAAATAGTTTTTAAAACTTAATTATACCTTGATAAAATAAACACACATATTTTCATTCGAATTTGGAGAAACTCAAATCAATTTACCAATTAAATTTCACAATTTTTATTCAAAAATTAAATTAATTATCAATTTAAATTTAGTAAAAATCCGGGATCGTTACAGTTTTCTATCAAGATTTTGAGAAGCATAAAATAATTTATGGGAGCCTAATTAAAAAACGAAATGAATATATAAATCTAACATCTCCAATATTGTAAGAATAATATGTTATACAAGTTAAAATAAGTGGAAATTGATGTGAAGGGTATAATTATACGGCCCAATTTTTTTCTAGGACACGGGTTTGAAATTATTATTTTCCAAGGCAAATATGTGCGGCGTGCGTCTTCATCTTCTTAAATGACGCATCTTCTGAAATCTACCGATCGTGGAAATTAGGCGATCGTTTCTTATGCAATCAAAGCAGTCGTTGCGATTTTTTTTGAATAAATTAGGCGTTAGTTTCTTCTCAAGTCAAATTTGACTTTAATTGTGGGAAATTCGTGAGGCAATTTTCTTCATTTGGATAGGCTAATCGATTTTCTCTATTGGATTACTTGTTCTTTGGCGACTCTCGATTTTATTTGTTGTTTTTCATTCTCAATTCGTTGTTTTATGATATTCATGATGTTATTATATATTTCTTATCAAGGGAGGCGGTTTTGATCTATTGGAGGAAGGTTTTGTTTGATGTAGTTGGAATAATGGCTTCTGAATGGTATTCTTTTATTCTGATAACACAAGCATAATGTATTTAGCCTGGTTGCATCATTCACTTTAGATTATGATTTTAGTATTTAGACCATCACTTCATATTTTGTTTCAGCAATCAAAGCAATTATTTTTGTCAGTCAATTCTGTTTGTACTCACTTTGGGTATGAAATTGGATCTGAAATAATATTAGTTGACGTTGTTTGTTTTTTAGTTCTTGGTGATTTGTGATATGTAAAAGATAAATTGTTTTATCTTTTTTCGAAAAGTGGGATAGAAAATGATTTGTTACGTAGTGTTTTATGCTATTAGTTTTTAATTAAAATCAGTTTCACATAGTTATATTTTTGTTTACATTTTTTTGCAGGCGTGATTCATCTGTTATAGTTGTGTTTGATTTCAATAACAATTGTTTTAGTGCTCGTTTTGGATTGGATGCTTCTATTTCTTCTGTTAGGAATAAGATTTGGAAGGAGTGGAATAATTTTAGTCGATTATGCTTTGATATTTTTTATATTCGAGAATCAAAGACTACCTTTGTTGACACGGATAGTGATCTTCAAGCTGTATTGTGTTTGTCTTGTTTTAAAAAGGAAGAATTTTTGGTTTTTTTCTACGGTTGAAGAATGATTCAATGTATATTTTGTTGGTGAAAGTAGCAAGTCTGGTTCGGTAGTTGGTGGTGAGTCAAGTAATAATATGTTAAGTTATGATGATGATTTAGATTCTAGTTTTACTCAACAAAAAGATTTACATGAGTTGTTGAAGAAGAATTCAAATATGGAATTTTTATTAGGGTTGGTTAATAGTTTGATTCTGCTATTGGATTCCGTAGAACAGTTAGTGCTTATTGTTTGAAGAATGGGTTTAAAGTATAATATATTAAGAACTGTAAAGAACGATTGACAGTTCGGTATTCTGTAGCTAGTTGTCCTTTTAGGATTCTTGCTTCTTGCAAACTGAAGCAATTGGAACAACTGTTTATGAAAAACATTCACCTGATTCATACTTGTGGTGGTGGATTTCGTTCGCTTGGTTGTCCAACTGTTAATAGTGATCTTGTGAAAAATTTAATCGTCAATCAAATTCGTGATGAGCCAAAAAGAAAAACGAAGGATATCATTAAAAGTTTAGAAGAGATTATGATGTGGAGCTAAGCTATTACTTTGCTTATAAGGGAAAGAAATTGGTATGAATGATATTTACGGTGATGAAAAGAAATCTTACAATGAATTAGTTTGGTATTTAAAGGCATTGGAAAGAAATAACCTGAATAGTTATTCATATATGGATGTGGATTCTGACACAAATCAATTTGAGAGAGTTTTCGTATGTTATGAGGCATGTATATTTGGATTTAGCTATTGTCGTCCAATGGTGTTTTTAGATGCTAATTTTTGAAAGGACGAAGTGGTATTTTGATGGCTGCCACTGCAAAAAATGGAAATCAAGGTACTGATTTTGATCTTTTTTTTGCCGTTGTATTTACTTTGTACTGTTTGCATTAGTTCCTTGTTATAAATTTGTGTAGCATAGTACTGTTTCTTTAAGTTATTATTCTAGTGAATTTTATTGTTTACATACTGCATTTTGTTCAAGTGATTAGTCTACTGTTATATAGTACAGTTTCAAATATAGTGCATTTGGTTGTTTCAAATGTAGTAATTTCCTGTTCAATTCATTATAGTTTCTTCTGCGTTAGGGATTAGCATGTGAAATTATTGCAGAAATGAATTCAATCTCACAATTTAGTTCGACTGAAAATTAACGATGATTAATGTTGGTTTTTTTTTCTTGGTAGATACATAATGCAGATGTTTTATTTTTTCAGTTTATCCACCAAATGTCATGTTACCTACTGCTTATACTGGATTTACTAGAATTTGTTATATTTCAAACAATAAATGCATATATGTTTTTATCTCTAACATCTTCAATGTAGTTGCACTAGTTACAAAGTAGGTACAATTGTTCAATGTACAACCATGCTCCTTCTCATTGTAAATTTGATCCAAAACAAATACTGTAAAAGATTTAATGTTCTTTAATTTGATGTACAAAATGTTACTATATACAGGAGTTAAAAAAGATAAATGCATTTATCTTTTAAGATAAAGAATTAAATAGCATATTAAGTCGTACTTATATATCATAGATACTACTACATGTTAAACATATTTATCATTTTTCTCTTTATTTGAAGTTCTTGCGTAAGGTGTACAAATGATTTAAACAGCATATAGAAAAGATAAAAGCATATATGTTTTAGAAGTTCGAATATAATTCTTTGTATTATATGCATGAATTATGTATCATATCTTTGCAATTTTTATCCTTTCTGCGTAGACTACACATTCATGTAGCAAATTTTTTTAAAAAAAAGGATGAATTGCCTCTAGGAAATTTACCTTTCCTTTTTTATTTAGGCCGAGAGCATAGTGTTCATGTGATTGTCTACTATTAGATAATACTGTTTCAAATATAATGCATTTTGTTGTTTCAAATGTAATACATAAACCATGAATTTTTTTTCTAGGTTTTTTCCCCATTAGCAATGGCTCTTGTTCCCAAAGAAAATGAAGAGTGTTGGAGTCGGTTTTTAAAACACCTAAAGATTGATCTCAGTTATGATAGAATATTAACTTTTTTAAGTGATAGACACTGGGGTTTATTGTTAAGTATTCCAATTTTTTTTTCCAAATGGTCATCATTCTTATTGTTTGCATCATATGCAAAATAATATTGCTAGCATTGTGAAAAGTGGAAGGGGTGTTTGGGTAGCTCATTTACTTGAGCGTTATACTATAGCTTCTAATCATTATGAGTTTGAAAAAGCCATGTCCAAGTACAAAGAAATTGGAGGTGCCAAAGCTATCGAGTATTTGAATTATAAACCATATGATCATTGGGTCGATTTGTTTTTTCCAATGAAGCGATATGGTGAAAATAAGTCTAATGTAGCTGAGAGTTTTAATTCTTGGATTTTGGATGGAAGAAGTTTTCCTGTTACTGCTTGTCTTGATGGAATTAGGGTAAAACTTACGATGCAAATGTCTAATCGTAGAGAAGATGCATCAAAGTGGACTAGTGTGCTATGTCCAACAATGGAAGCTCGTTTGTTGAAATTGAAGGAAGAAGGATTTGGGTAGAGTGTTTCTAAATCATCTAGGCATGTATTTCTATTTTTTTACATGATGTTCACAGTTTCTAAAAAATGATAAATGCATTTATCTTTTTTCAACTTGCTATGTAGCCTGTTTTATGATTTCATTTTGTTGGTGTCATTTGCTACATATTTTCTCTTTGTCTGCATTGAGGCTTATGATAATATGAATAATGTAAGTTCCAAGTAATATAAAGCAAGTATCATTGTAGTGTTTTATTTTTGAGATTTTGTTATGGTAAAAACTAATGTTGTGCATAGGAGTATGATGCATTAGTCTGTCTGCTTAGGGTTTATTCACATGCATGAGTGTTTTATGTTTGACAGTATTTATGGTTTTTGGTCTAACTGAAAGCCGTGACAAGATATTTTCAAATTTTTAAATTTAAAGATTAACAGTAAATATATAATGGAAATATTGAGCAATGCTCACATGCAGAATTCATGAGCAAATATACATTATCTCTTTTTTTCTTCCCTTATATCATAGATTCTGTGATCTTTACGAATATGAACAGTATGACTGTTGTTAATTGTTTTGGTTTATGAGTCTTATTTTTCACTGTTAGTTCTATGCACATGAATTGGGTCTTATTTATTAGATATATTCGAGAGAATATATATAGTGCTAATAATCCTTTTTCGGAAATGCAATCTGCTTATATATTTTAACTGTTTTAATTTTACATTTTGTAGGTATATTTTTGAAGTTCATTCTCCAATATCTCAATAGGTTGATCTTAAAAATCGCATTTGCAGTTGCAATCAATGGAAAGTGACAGGTTTTCCTTGTGCGCATGCTTTGAAGTGGATTTCTTTAACCAGAAATTTTGTTTGTGAATATATTGAGAATTACTTTACTGTTGAGTATTATCGAGCTTCGTATTCACATTTGATCAATCCTATTCCAACTTTTAATTAGGAAGCAATTGAAGCTGAAGAATCATCTATTGTTCTTCCTCCTAAGCATGTTCGTGGAGCTGGTAGGCCTAGGTTGAATAGGATTGAAGGGGCTGATTTTCATGCCAAGCAAAACAGATGTGGAAAGTGTAAAAAACTAGGGTAATAGAAGGGGGTGTTCTTTGAATAATTGAGTTGATTGTTTTAGTGCAATGTATTTTATTGGTTATTCTATGAATACTTTGAGTTGAATAATTGAGTTGATTGTTTTAGTCCAATGTATTTGATTGGTTGTTCTATGAATGCTTGGTTGTTCTATGAATTTTTGAGCTAAATATTTGGATTATTGCATATGTTGAATTGGACATAACCTGATTTTGATTACTTTTGGTTGTATGCAATTGTTTATGTTTAACTGTTATTTGGTATACAATGTTGTTAGTTTTGTTAGAAAAGATAAATTGATATATCATTGACCTCGTACAAGCTTAGGACTTAACTATATTGCTACCATAAACATGTATGGTTTATTTTGCGGTCATTGATTTCAATCTTGTTCCTGCAGAAATATTTATTGATTTTTCATAACGGTGGAATACCTATCTATCTACAATAGTTATTTATCTCTTCCTAATAAGTTCTTTTTTCAAGAAAACAGTATTCAACTTGCGTGCAATTACGGTCGCTTGATGCTACTAGTGCTATAGGAAATACTTCTGACAGTAACTGCCTCTGGTTCACAAACTGGTCCACTAAAGCATTTGATACCTCTCTACTTCTTTTCCAAATCTAAAGAAGTCGGGCTGTCAGCCGAGAAACACAAGTAAAATAACTGACATATGACTGTTAAACTATCTATGCATGTATTTACAAATAAAGTAGTGCAAATATATATTTCAGCAGAAACGGTATAATTTTTGGCCTTTTTAGTGGCTATGGATGCAATGTTTATGAGAAAGAGACTGCATTATAAACAACATATATAACAATCGTAATGAGATTCAGTGCTGCTCTAGTGGAAAAAAAATTGCAGTAATCAGACTTTGTTATTTTTGCCGGATGAGTTTCTTTCCACACTGTACCGAATAAACAACAAATTATTAACAACAAACGCATTAATTGAAGGATGCAGTGTGCAAGTGCACGTGCTAATATAGTACACACGGATCGTGTAATATGGAATATAATATAAATACGAAAATAGATGATAGTAGCAAAGTAAATAAAAATAGAAAAATCACACCAGAGATTTTTATACTGGTTCGGAGCACCGTCCTACGTCCAGTCCCAGACTTCTATCTGGATTTTCACTACCAGCTACCTCGCTTCACCCGGAGGAACAGGTTTACAACACCCGATCAGACGAACGGTATTTCACGCCTCTAATACACTGAGGACTTCAACACTTTGCCTCTTACAACATCGAGGACTTCAACACTTGCCTCTTACAACACGGAGGACTTCAACAAAGATAAATATAATTGTTTGTTGACGGTATGTGTTCTTGCTAACACTGTTTTGTCACTTGTAGTACAAACTTCCTATAATCTTATCCTCAAATAGATTATTTGTATATATGATGATTTGGAAGTGGATATCGTATTGAATCAAAAGGATGTTAAATAAATTTCAGGATTCAAAACGATATATGATAGAATATGAGCAATTTGAACGCTTGAGAGTACAAGATAATGATCAATAGAATAGAGATTAGAAGAATAGAAAATTAGATAAATTAGATATTTGGAATAATGATTTCATGATGTTTATATAAGAAATAAACAGTTGTAACCTTTTGTGAAAAGGTATGAACAAAGGTCATGATCATTGGTGAAGAGAAAGAGAAGCAATCGTTGAAGGAAAGAAAGTGTCTATACGAAGGGTTGCTTTCTGTTTGAAAACGGTCGACAGGTCAAAAAGGACCAGTAGACAGGAATTTGAATATATATACGTTATGTTCACTTGTGCACGTTATCTGTGCATTTTGGGCAGAAACGGTCAACCACCTGGTTTTGACCAGTCGACCGGTTTTGCCCAGAGTGCACAGTTAATGTGCACTCATATATATTTATATATATTCGAAGATTGAAGGTATAAGATTATTTTAGGATAGATTTTAACATAAATAATCATTACTAACATACCAAATAATCAACCTCTAATCATATGGAGCTCTTTGTGTCTGAATAACCTCTTTTTGTCGACCACGGCTTATCCCTTTGTCAGAAATCAAAACTTTATATAAAAAATCTTGACTCAACATTAATTGGCTTGGCAGATTTGAAAATATACTCCGTATTATACGGCTCAATTTTTTTCTAGAACACAACATGAATGAATAGTCAGATTCAAAAGTGACAGTGCAAACAAGTGCACAGCATACACATAATAAACTCAAGTCTACAGCATTTGCAAGTAGGTTTTACGATTCAAATCATGTAGCCTCGGTCAACCATTACAAATTCATCAGTAAATTTAGACATACTGCCTAAAATCTATAATCAAATAAAATTTTAACAAACGTATGATAAAAAGACTATTAGACATCAATGAATTTGTTGCAATCATCGCAAGTTCAAATTTTTTGTTACTGAAGCTGAACTGCAGAATTTCTCAATTGTCCAACAGTATGGTTCATCAAAGATAATTTGTGCAGTTATCAGTGCTCCAAATGCGTTTACTTGTTCTAGACTGATTTTTGATGTTGTGTCCATTCCTTGTGCTATCTTTTGGATAAACATAATTACGAAAATTCCATAGTCAAACCTGCATTTGTTAAAATTTTAGTTATTGTGTAACATTCATTGTTGTATAAAAATCTCTAGTATCTAAAAAATTACCCATTACTTTGTTGAGCACAGTTAACATTTTTAATCAATGTAGACTTTTCCAGAATTTTTTTTTCACCTGCTTCTTGTAAGTCTTTATTGATGTTGTTTACCACTGCTTTCTGCCAAAAATATTATATATATATATATATATATAACTTTTTTATAATAATGATAAATTTATTTATCTTTTTTACTTTCTGTGTATTTTACTTACCACATTAATAACAAACTTTGAATGTCCACTTCTTAATATCTTAGATCTTGTGGTCAAGTGTAGAGAATCATAATGGTTCTATGTACATGATTCCACTACTAGCTCTAGCACGCTCCAATGTTCGTTGCCATGTATATGAAATAATATATTGCAACATAATGGATTTAGAAGTGTTTGTTTAATAAAAGGATTAAATATATTTCTTTTGATATTTTCCATGTTTCCATCTGCTGCGCTTTTCTGTTAATTTTTTTTTTCAGAAAATTTATCTTAGAAACAAATTAAATTTGACATTATAGTTCACTTACTGTCATTGTTGTGTTCACATAAATAATGCTAGAACTTTGTTCTAATAATTTTTTTTTTGAACCAAAACCAATCAATAACCTACATTTCAAAAAAAAAATATGGATTTGTAACGACCCGTAAATTTAACCAGTTTTAATAACGTTATTAATTGAAATTTTGTGGGAATTTAAAACGATAAAATTTTGAAATGTAAATTTGATATTTGGAATGCGTCTAGTTAAACATAGCAACTGATAAATTTTCGTCCGAAAATATGAAAGTTTATTTCCTGCGTAAATTTACTTCAATTTAATCAGTTAAAAAGCGATGAAAATAAAACGTTTTCGAAACCTAAATATTTTTGCATAGAAAAATTCTAAATCATCTTCTGAGCAAGCCGTCAGTTTATCGTTTTTCCAATTCGGACATCTTTAGCTCCGTCGATCTTATTTTCTATGTTTTTTATGCATTTTCCACTATTAGAAAATTTAAATTTTATAATTCAATCGTACCACTAATATCGGTGTATTGTTTTGATGTCTCGTCGTGCCGATCTGCACAGCATATTCATTTATGCATTTCGGAGAATGGTACGCGGTGAAATTTGTAAACGGTCAGCCGTATCGGTACCCGTTCGAGTCTATTGTTTCGCGATATTTTTTCTGTGACCATTCAAAATTTTGCCCTATATAATTTCAACGGCCATCTGCATTTATTTCTCTGAAATTTTGTGCATGACTTCCTCCATTCCCTAGTTGAAAAGAAGACAATGTACTGGCACAAGGTTGTAATTCCAATCTTTTGATTTTGGTCACGTTCTTTCACTTGCTACTTTCATCTTCTCACTTTGGCAACAGAAAAAAAATGAAAGGAACCTGCTCTTGTTCCATTCCATTCCACTCCCTCCGATCATTATTACCGCCACCTACTTTCCCTGCTTCTCGCCATCTCATCACCGTCGACATCGCCCTTGAAGCCGATGGTCGAGAACCGCCCACTGCTGCATCACTAATGGCCGAACACTCCCATGCGCACATATGCACCGCCCTCTCCACAGCCTAGCCAAGCAACAACCCATGCTATCTCCAACGACCCACCCCTCACGTCGACCACCATCATCAGGTCGAGCACCACCACGCAACTTCCCTCCGCCATGCGCGACCTCCTCATCGGCCGAGCCCGCCTTCACTATCCCTAAGCCCGGCAGCAGCTCTCACAAACCACCTGAGCCTCGACGACCGCTGCACTGACAGCCGCGACTCCGCCACCATACCCGCGTCGCCTGCGCCATCCATCTCCGCTGCCGCGCGCAGCTACTTCCACCATACCCACACCGGAATCGACCACCGCACCCCTCAACTGACCGTCTCCGCCACTTACTTCATGCGCCAACAACTTCCAAGGCCGAGCGCAATTGCAAAGCCTAGCAGTCGTCGGCCTACCTGTTACATCCATTGCGCGTCCCCGGTCAAGCTCTGGCCGTGCATCAACTTTCCTTCCCCCTTTCTCCTATTGGCTGAGCGGTATATAATTTAAAAAAATTATATTTTGAATTTATAGTGTTTAATATACGTTCATAAAAGTAATACATTTCAAAGTTTGTTTATAGTATAAATTTTTTGGTGAGGCTAAGTATTGTTTTAAGAACTAAAATCTGTTGTATATGAATTCATATATGTGCGTTATTATATACTAGTACTGGTTATATTAACTATATAATAAATTAGTTATAACATGCCTGTAAGTAGCATGCTAGCTTCAAAATAAAAAGGTTCCAATCTGTGCTTTGCTTTATGCGGCATGGCTAAACTGCTATATAATCTTAGTCACATTATATTATATTGGCTATACATATGTATCAGCAAGGAAATTTGTATTCAATTTTTTGTATGAACACATCTATATTTGCATTGGCCTCTGGAACAACAATTTACATGATTTGGGTTTGGGTCCTAGTGTAAGATATATGATGTGCACATACACGTATTTTGATAGTATAGGCTGTGTACCTTGTCACTGGGCACTTTGTTTAATTTTTACTTTAACCAAAGGAGTATATATGCACTAGTGTCAGAATGTATACATATTCTACATTCATTTTGGTAGAATGTATATGTTTGAAACTTTCAACCTACACATTCTTTACATTATACACATACTTAATGCCCAAAAAAAAAGAAAAAAAATGTGTTATGCATATGATTGTTCTTTCAACCTATACATTCTTTACATTATACTAGTCGGTTTGTTTAAGGGCTATGCTCATACCGGTTGAACAAACTAAGGAGTGTTAGATGTCAAATGTTATGTATAAATGTTAATTTTAATATAAGTATTTGTTTTAAATCTTATTACGTATATATGTTGATATTAACATATGTACTTTATTTGGAATAATAACATTGAAATACATTCAATATAAATGAGTTTGAATATAAAATATGATTTTTATAAATATATAGTTATGTGTATATGAGTTCACTTATACCTTATCTCCGTCGATTTAGTTCTGATTTGATTTTTGTCAATTCCTTATCTATTGGCTTGTCCGTCGAATCCGTATCCATATGGCGTTGCTTTGTAATTCGTGCCTGGATTTCGTAACTCAACTTCATCATTCATCTCTCTAGCCTCGAAAGGTGAGCAATCACTCACGATTAATATTCTTTTATTTATTAAATTTGATTTCAATTGAAACGACAATTGAAATATACCAGTTGTTAGTTATGTACACTGTTAAATATATGTTATTACTTGTATCAGTTCAACTGTGACATCTGAAACCATTATCTGTTAATTATATGATGATAATCTTGTTTGGTTGTTAATTAATTGATTGTTTGTTGTTTATATTGGATGTTAAATTGTAATGTATAACGTGATAAATATTAGGCAAATTGAATTTGATGTAGGATAGTTAATAGTTTAAAATTTTGAAACATGTGTTGAATTGGATTTGTTAAATTCATATAATATGACCCCTTTAATGTTAAATTAATTGACACGTAGGATTTGGTTAATTACAGATTGAACCATTGAATTTATGTTGTATTAATTGACGATGTATGAAATTGAATAATAGATACCAAATGAAGAACCGTAATGTAATAATCTTTAATCTAGATGAAATGATAGTGTAGATTCTAGAAATAATTATATTAATTTGCACAAACAACAATGTAAATTAATGCGATTATTTCGGGATTATTTAAATAAATTATTGGATTGTTATTGATTGTTGCTATTGCTTGTTTATTTACTTTGACACCATCCCAGTTATCACACTGCAAGTTTCCTTTGCTATGCTTTGATTTTTGAATTGGAATGGAATCTGGTTGAAATGATAAATACCCAAAATTAAATTAAACCCAACTGGTCAGTAATTTGATTTAAATAAATAAGATTTTATTTGAATAATGATAAGGTTTTGAAATAAAATTGGAATTTAAAATTTTAACGAAAAGAAATGTGAATATTTGTAATTTGAAACAAAATATTAACATAGTAATTGATTGAAAGAACGTGTTTAAAAATTTATTATTTAATAATTAAATTTAGAATTATTAATAATTAAGTTTGAAATTATTTGATAATTAAGTTGGAAATTATTTTATAATTTAGTTTGAAATTATTAAGTTTTGAAATTATTTAATAGTTAAGTTTTGAAATTATTTAATAATTGAATAAGATTGGATTAACTGATAATTAAATAAAATTTAAATTCTTTGATAAGAGAAATTGAACTTTTGAATAAGTGAATTTGAACTTCGTAAGAAATAAAATTGGGTTTCTTTATTTGTTAAGTTTGATTTTTTTTAAATAAGTTAATGAGTGAAATTGAACTTCTCGAATATGTGAAAGTTAGTTTCTTTATTAATTGAGTTTGAAATTTGTAACTAAGTAAATAAATAAATGAAGTTGAATTTCTTAACAAGAAATAAAATGCGTTTTATTGAAATAAATATAAGACTTGAATTTGAAAATCTGATTTGACGAATTTAATCTAATTGTAATTGAAGTTTTGATATAATGGAGTTGAACTTAAGTAACTGATTTAATGAATTGGAAATCTAATAGAAATCGTTTTGAATATTAATTTAACTTAACGAATGTTGAATGAAATCGATAAATGAATTTGAAATTGATTTGAGGGTTAAATTAATTTATTTAAATGTTTTCAGAATAAAATTTATATATGAATTTGAATCAATATTTTAATTGTTTAAATAAAGTTGAAATCGAATTATAAGATTTTTGAATGGTAATTTGGAAGTTTTGAAACGTAAATTTTGGAAATTGATTTAGAAAGACAAATGAAATGTTGGTTTACGAGTTGAAATTGAAATTGAATTTGATTTGGTTTGATATATATTAAACGACCAATCGGTGTAATAATTACGAAAGTTATTAAAGAAACCGGAATCGGTTATGGACATACTCTCTGTTTAAACCGGAAACCACTTTAATAACTATACACGGAGTGATGATCCAGAATGAAGTGATTGGAATGATGTACGTGATGACTGAATAAAGAGAACGATAATGGATAGCCTTGACACTTGTGTCAAATTGGAAATGACTAAAACAGGAGCCGTGCCGGGCCAAATGTGGTTAGCCACCTCGAGCGAACACACTTCTTCGTAAACTACTCATTACTTGTTATTGATTGCTGCACCCTCGTACTTTTGGGAATGTTGTTTCGCGGTGTTGCGATCGTTGCGGCGATGCGTTTTCACCAGTCTGGATCAGGCAAACGGTAGTTTCACTACCTTGGGTATTGCCTCATGTGCCTTGTCATACTTGTATTCCTATATACGCGACCACTACGAATTTGTTTTGTGTTATACCTATGGAGTACTACCTGATATCCCACTAGTTTACGGTGGAGTTTACAGTGCTGTATAGACTGACATTTATATAAAATGTGTTAATGGGGATAATGGTAACGCCTTAACACTATTTTGATATTTTATATTACTGATAGACATTATCTATTTAGCGTACACTATTACATAGTAGATAGTTTAACGGATCCTTAAAGGATGGTTATTCCAACGTCCTTTGAGTTATTGTATTTCAATTGTTATTACACTTGAGTTGGATTTATTAATATAAGAATGTTAATCCTGATTCGAGTGTTTTGTGTTTTGCTTTACGCTCGGGTCAGACTGAGAAGTTCAGCTTTCGAGACTCACCTTGGAGTTGGAGCTTCGGCTGGAGATCCAGCTATCTATCCAGCTTTCAGATATTCAGTTGATTCTAGTAATGCATCCCGATTATTGTATTTGACTATTGTATTCGAGACTTTTGTTGTAACGTATTTAACTCTGTTATATATATATATATATATATATATATATATATATAGTAGCTTCATGAACTACTATCTTTTGCTTCCGCTGCATATTATTACTCCGTGTCTATGATTTTGTGATTATTTATTTACTGTATATGTTCAGTTTGGCCAAATTTAAATTAACAATTCGGTATTTTGAATTATTCAAGTCCGACATGTGCGGATGCGAATAGTCCAAAAAGCGCGCCGTTACAGTTGGTATCAGAGCTTTGGTAGCTCTAGGCAAAACTTAGCATATAGGGTAAATGTATTTACAGAATCACTCTCATTCAAGTTTCAACTCTTCCTTTTGACTCAATTCCTTTAAATTTTTGAACGTTCCCTGCGGTTCCAAAATTCATTCGTGTCCCTCACTATTCGTATTCTTCTAAATTCCGGAGTTTCCCATAACTCCACTTCGAATAATCTTTATAATGAATCGGCGGTCTCGCCAATCTTCGAATTTTTATAAATGGATGAAATTCCTTTACAATAGGCATTGCTTTACCGGAGAATTCTGTATCCTCGGCTTACAATGCTATCTATCTCCTGCTATGCCTGAACTCTATCTCTTGAGATCGAATGCTGGTTTACCTCGGAATTCTGCATCGATCTTATTCTTGAAGTTACGGTCGACCCGGTTAAGGTTGCCCGTGAATTAAATAAGCCTATCCATCTCCCGATTCTGTTAATTAAATTATCTTATCTTCTGTTTCGAACTTATTATCGAATCAAAATTCTCTTTGATCTGATTTCTATCAAATTTGAATCTCTATACTTGCTTTGAAATCGATTGTCGTATTGTCGAGCGAGGAAGTATATTTGTAAATCTATATTTAAATGTTTTATATATTGTGTTGTTTGAGTTGTTAATGTTGATTTGGATTTTCGATCGATTCGTCTGATCAATGCTATCGATAGAATTTCCAAAACACTTTAACAGAGCAAACTGACATAATATCGTTTTCAAAATTGGCAAATGAAATTTTTGAATGATTATATTATATATAAGTATAAATTTTTCTAAAATTAAATGTTAATGAACCTGTTGTTCGAAATGATAATATCTTCATTTATTGTATTATAAACCATTGACTATTGCATAATATAAATAAATGAATTTATAAAAGTTGGATAATTTGATTTGGAATTTTAAATGAATTTAAAACAAGAATTTGGGAATTTAATTTCCGATAGATTTCAAACCTTGTATTTAAAGGTATATTATTTAAAGAATTTCGAATAGAAATCATTGGAAAGAAATTTTAGACGTTTAAATCAGTGCTCTTCTCTTTGTCGCTGGAAAATAATTTCGGTGATGACGGCCGCATCATGACATTTATTTTCGAGTTTCGAAGTGGAGAGACTATTCTGTAGCTTTGCTGCGGTTTGTATTGAAAATAAATTGATTTGAATTTCTTAAAGTATGATTTGATTTGTAGTATATATTGATGTATGGTTTAAAAATTTGATTTGATATAATATATATTTGTTTGTCTCTAAATAAATTTGAAGTTACTCGAAAATTAAATTCTTAATTTTATGATAAAGGCTAATTTCAATTATAAATGAAACCAAAATTTTGAACTGATATTTAAACTTGAGTGAATTGAATTATAAATTTACTTGTATTATACTAAATTGCACTATATATAACTTACCTAAATTTTCAAAAGTTAATTATGTAACTAAATATTATACAATATAAATGACATCAAAGGAATTTTAAATAAATCTGAGTAGTTATAATGAATGTAAATATACATAATATATATGTGATAGGATATATTAAGTAGAATAAATTTAATAAAGAAGAATTAATTTGTCGAATAAAGCATGATTATAATAAATGACTATTCAAAATTTAGGACCTTTGAGATTGTTAATTTAAGAAAATTGGATAATATATAATATAAATTGACTTTATAAATAAAATATGAGTGCGTATAATAAATGTTATTCACTTAAATTTAAATTATAAAATGTGTATGGAGATAAATAGAATAATAAGTTAAATAGATAATAGGTATGATTAATAGAAGAAAAATTTCTATTGAAAGTTAATAAATTGAATTAAATTAACTTAAGGGAGTATCTTGAATCAATTGAATTTAAATTTAATTTCGTTTTGAAAGAAACCTTTTGTATCTAACATTAATAAATGAGAAATCAAGTCAATTTGATGAAAATCTTGAATTTAAAAACAAATTGTTGAATATAAATTTATTTAAATTGAAATTTATATGGTTTAAATTAATTGTTTACTATGTAATTTAAGTCTATTTTCTTTTGGATGTTTCTATTCTCCTACCTTCTTCCTTTTCGAGGACGAAAAGTTTTGAGTGGGGGAGAGTGTAATGACCCGTAAATTTAACCGGTTTTAATAACATTATTAATTGAAATTTTATGGGAATTTAAAACGATAAAATTTTGAAATGTAAATTTGATATTTGAAATGCGTCTAGTTTAACATAGCAACTGATAAATTTTCGTCCGAAAATATGAAAGTTTATTTCGTGCGTAAATTTCAATTCAATCATTTAAAAAGCGATGAAAATAAAACATTTTCGAAACTTAAATATTTTTACATAGAAAAATTCTAAACCATCTTCTGAGCAAGCCGTTGGTTTGTCGTTTTTCCAAATTCGGACTTCTTTAGCTCCGTCGATCTTATTTTCTACGTTTTTTATGCATTTTCCATTGTTAGAAAATTTAAATTTTATAATTCAATCGTACCACTGATATCGGTGTATTGTTTTGATCGTCTCATCGTGCCGATCTGCACAGCATATTCATTTATGCATTTCGGAGAATGTACGCGGTGAAATTTTTAAACGGTCAGCCGTATCGGTACCCGTTCGAGTCTATTGTTTCGCGTTATTTTTTTTGTGACCATTCAAAATTTTGCCCTATATAATTTCAACGGCCATCTACATTTATTTCTCTGAAATTTTGTGCGTGACTTCCTCCATTCCCTAGTTGAAAAGAAGAAAATGTACTGACACAAGGTTGTAATTCCAATCTTTTGATTTTGGTCATGTTCTTTCGCTTGTTACTTTCATCTTCTCACTTTGGCAACAACAAAAAAAATATGAAAGGAACCTGCTCTTGTTCCATTCCATTTCACTCCCTCCGATCATTATTATCCCCGCCCACTTTCCCTGCTTCTCGCCATCTCATCACCGTCGACATCGCCCTTGAAGCCGATGGCCGAGAACCGCCCACTGCTGCATCACCAATGGCCGAACACTCCCATGCGCACATATACACCGCCATCTCCACAGCCTAGCCAAGCAACAACCCATGCTATCTCCAACGACCCACCCCTCACGTCGAGCACCACCATTACGTCGAGCACCACCACGCAACTTCCCTCTCCCCTGCGCAAGCTCCACATCGGCCGAGCCTGCCTTCACTATCCCTAAGCTCGGCAACAGCTCTCACAAACCACCTGAGCCTCGACGACCGCTGCACTGACAGCCGCGACTCCGTCACCGTACCCGCGTCGCCTGCGCCATCCATCTCTGCTGTCGCGCGTAGCTACTTCCATCATAGCCACACCGGAACCGACCACCGCACCCCTCAACTGACTGTCTCCGCCACTTACTTCGTGCGCCAACAACTTCCAAGGCCGAGCGCAACTGCAAAGCCTAGCAGCCGTCAGCCTACCTGTACATCCATTGCGCATCCCCGGTCAAGATCTGGCCGTGCGTCAACTTTTCTTCCCCCTTTCTCCTATTGGCTGAGAGGTATATAATTTAAAAAGGTTATATTTTTAATTTATAATGTTTAATATACGTTCATAAAAGTAATACATTTCAAAGTTTGTTTATAGTATAATTTTTTTGGTGAGGCTAAGTATTGTTTTAAGAACTAAAATCTGTTGTATATGAATTCATATATATGCGTTATTATATACTAGTACTGGTTATATTAACTATATAATAAATTAGTTATAACATGCCTGTAAGTAGCATGCTAGCTTCAAAATAAAAAGGTGCCAATCTGTACTTTGCTTTATGCGGCATGGCTAAACTGCCATATAAGCTTGGTCACATTACATTATATTGGCTATACATATGTATCAGCAAGGAAATTTGTATTCAATATTTTGTATGAACACATCTATATTTGCATTGGCCTCTGGAACAACAATTTACATGATTTGGGTTTGGGTCCTAGTGTAAGATATATGATGTGCACATACACGTATTTTGATAGTATAGGCTGTGTACCTTGTCACTGGGCACTTTGTTTAATTTTTACTTTAACCCAAGGAGTATATATGCACTATTGTCAGAATGTATACATACGCTACATTCATTTTGGTAGAATGTATATGTTTGAAACTTTCAACCTGTACATTCTTTACATTATACACATACTTGGTGCCGAAAAAAAAGAAAAAAAAATGTGTTGTGCATATGATTGTTGTTTCAACCTATACATTCTTTACATTATACTAGTCGGTTTGTTTAAGGGCTATGCTCATATCGGTTGAACAAACTAAGGACTGTTAGATGTCAGATGTTATGTATAAATGTTAATTTTAATATAAGTATTTGCTTTAATCTTATTACGTATATATGTTGATATTAACATATGTATTTTATTTGGAATAATAAAATTGAAATACATTCAATATAAATGAGTTTGAATATAAAATATGATTTTTATAAATATATAGTTATGTGTATATGAGTTCACTTATACCTTATCTCCGTCGATTTAGTTCTGATTTGATTTTTGTCAATTCCTTATCTATCAGCTTGTCCGTCGAATCCGTATCCATATGGCGTTGCTTTGTAATTCGTGCCTGGATTTCATAACTCAACTTCATCATTCATCTCTCTAACCTCGAAAGGTGAGCAATCACTCACGATTAATATTCTTTTATTTATTAAATATGATTTCAATTGAAACGACAATTGAAATATACCTGTTGTTAGTTATGTACACTGTTAAATATATGTTATTACTTGTATCAGTTCACCTGTGACATCTGAAGCCATTATCTGTTAATTATATGATGATAATCCCGTTTGGTTGTTAATTGATTGATTGTTTGTCGTATATATTGGATGTTAAATTGTAATGTATAAAGTGATAAATATTAGGCAAATTGAATTTGATGTAGGATAGTTAATAGTTTAAAATTTTGAAACATGTGTTGAATTGGATTTGTTAAATTCATATAATATGACCCCTTTAATGTTAAATTAATTGACACGTAGGATTTGGTTAATTACACCTTGAACCATTGAATTTATGTTGTATTAATTGACGGTGTATGAAATTGAATAATAGATACCAAATGAAGAACCATAATGTAATAATCTTTAATCTACATGAAATGATAGTATAGATTCTAGAAATACTTATATTATCTAGCACAAACAACAATGTAAATTAATGTGGTTATTTCGAGATTATTTAAATAAATTATTGGATTGTTATTGATTGTTGCTATTGCTTGTTTATTTACTTTGACACCATCCCAGTTATCACACTGCAAGTCCTTTGCTATGCTTTGATTTTTGAATTGGAATGGAATCGGGTTGAAATGATAAATACCCAGAATTAAATTAAACCCGGTTGGTCAATAATTTGATTTAAATAAATAAGATTTTATTTGAATAATAATAAGGTTTTGAAATAAAATTGGAATTTAAAATTTTAATGAAAAGAAATGTGAATATTTGAAATTTGAAACAAAATATTAACATAGTAATTGATTGAAAGAACGTGTTTAAAAATTTATTATTTAATAATTAAATTTAGAATTATTAATAAGTAAGTTTGAAATTATTTGATAATTAAGTTGGAAATTATTTTATAATTTAGTTTGAAATTATTAAGTTTTGAAATTATTTAATAGTTAAGTTTTGAAATTATTTAATAATTGAATAAGATTGGATTAACTGATAATTAAATAAAATTTAAATTCTTTGATAGGAGAAATTGAACTTTTGAATAAGTGAATTTGAACTTCGTAAGAAATAAAATTGGGTTTTTTTATTTGTTAAGTTTGAATTTTTTTTAAATAAGTTAATGAGTGAAATTGAACTTCTCGAATATGTGAAAGTTAGTTTCTTTATTAACTGAGTTTGAAATTTGAAACTAAGTAAATAAATAAATGAAATTGAATTTCTTAACAAGAAATAAAATGCGTTTTATTGAAATAAATATAAGACTTGAATTTGAGAATTTGATTTGACGAATTTAATCTAATTGTAATTGAAGTTTTGATATAATGGAGTTGAACTTAAGTAACTGATTTAATGAATTGGAAATCTAATAGAAATCGTTTTGAATAATAATTTAACTTAACGAATATTGATGTAACGATCCTAAATTTTGAACAATTAAATTTGTAAATATTTAATTTAATTTAAATATTTAAATGATAATTTGACTTAAATTTCAAATTATCAGAATGAATTGGTGATTAAAATTTAGAATTTAATCTATTTAAAAGTTGAATAGAAATTTGAATTTTGACTTTGAAGTTGAAATTTAATATTTAACTTATATTTTAAATTTGAATTTGATAATTTAGAAAAAATAATTTGGATTTAAAATAAGAAAAAAAATATAAAGTAAATAAATATAAAAAAAATAATAAGTAAACCTTACTTTACTTTGAGCATTCCTCCATACCTTCAACATACCGTGTTCCATGCCGTGACCATGCTTTTATTCACGTCTTCTTTTCTATTTTATAACCCTGCTCCTCTCCACTATCTTCATTCATTACGAAAGAAAAATAAAAAAAGAAAAAATGGCGGCCGTGTAAATCTTCTTCGTTCGCCTTCAGAAAATTGGGGCTTTGCAAAAATTAGGGCTCGGGGAAATTCAAAGGCGACAGCTTCTGTTGCAAATCGATCGACGCTTTCTTCGTGCTCGCCACGGCTGCTTCGTTTTTTTTAGGTGAGTTTTTCTAACTCACGATAATCTTCATGCAAGTTTTTGAATTTGTTTGAAGTGAATTTCTTGGTTGCATGCTATGTTTGTGGGGTGATTTTGTTATCTTTTGCTCGGCTAATTTAATTTGAAACTGATATGGGTAGATTGGTTACTGCATGTTGGATTTTCGGTGGCTATTTGCTATCATTTGCTCGATTTGCTTGGATTTTGAACTGATGAGAACAGATCCTACACCAATTTTCGTTTAAAAACTGTTAAGAGCAGATGTTATTGATTTTAAAAATTTAAATTGATAAGAACAGATGCTATATTTATTTTGTTATTAAATTGATAAGTACAGATACTACTAAATATCTATGTTGCATCCATGCTGTTGCATCTACATTCCACGCTACTGCACTTGAGAATTTGGACTTGAAATTTGTTGTTTGCATGTAGTGACTGTTCCATATATTTATACCTTCATGTACTTAGTTGAATTGACTGTTGCATTTGGTTCATTTGGTTACACTCATTGTGTCTGCTCCACTTGTAGTTTGCTACCAGGCTGCACTTAGTTGATCTGCCTGTACATAGCTTTGAATATGAACATATATAAGCCTCTGTTTTATATTCACAGGCTCAAAACTTACTAAGGAAAGATTTATATGCTTTGATATTGGAGTTGATGTTTGAAATATGTGTTAGTTGAAGGCTATGTTAGTATGTTTGCATGAATTTGCATTGTGCATCTGTTTGGGCTTTGTTCTGGCCTTTGTATCACTGCTTCCATTTTTGACTTGTTGTTTATATACTGATTTGTTCAAGTATTCTTTTCAGAAGTTTTTGGGAAAGTTTTTATAAACTTATTTTGATGAATTATCTATATATATGCACAAGCATATGTAGAACTGGAGTATCTATGTTTTGATAGAAATGTTCTTCTTTGATATAAAATGTATATTTTGGAAGAAATGGAGTTTATGGGGAATTTTGATTTGTTGAGATTTTTGTTATAAGCAGAGTAATTTCTGATCTCTCAACAAAAATTTGCCATCAACAATAAATGGTTGTCAGACAATCCTACTTGTTGAACCTGTTTTCGACACAACTATTTCTTTCCTGTTCTTATTCCATTTTCTGCTCCTCTTCCATGCTTTTTAAAATACATACTGAAAATGCAAAGACACAAAACTTGAAGTCCAAACCAAAAGGGTCTGTGCTATCATGCATGAAGTAATTTTTTTGTTTCTACAGGCAAATCATTGTTGCCTCATTTTTTTATAAGACTTAACAAATAACTGAAAGATGTAACACAATTTTAGTCAGAACCAAAGTTGCAGGAAACTGCTGCCTTGCCATAATTTTTATATGTTCATCTCCAATGATTTCATTTTGTGATTTAAGTGGCATTCCATCTGCTAATATTTGATGTTTCATGACACTGTCAACTCAGCAGTGAAAATTTCCAGTTTTAATGCACGTAGTTGCATTCTTCTTTATTTACAGTAAAAGCTGTAAATATTTGTTTTGTGGATATTTGCATTTATTTGCACCAAAAACTGCATATTTTCCGAAAATACTTCTATATGTGTTTCTAGAAGCCATTTGTTGCCTCTGTTACCTCTGTGGCCTCTGTTGCCTGTGTTACTTCTGTGTTACCTCTATGTTGTCTCGGGTTTGCCTCTATGTTGTCTCGGGTTTGCCTCTGTGTTGCCTCGATATTGCCTTCGTGCTACTGTACATTTTTGCTGCTGCATAGTGCCTTGCCTTGTCTGTTTTGGAGTTATGCTTGTACACTTGCAGTGATTTGTCTGACTCGTGCACGCGTGTCGGCGAGGCAGTGCACATGTGTGCAAAGTACATGTGTGTACTGCAGCCACACTAAAAAGTTAAAGTTGTTAATATGAAAATCCGTAATAGATTAAATTGATTCATGTGATCCATTTTATTCAGTTCATTGCAAATTTATTTACTTGAGTTAAGATTAATCCTGACTCGAGTGTTTTTGTGTTTTGCAATTAACGCTCGGGTCAGACCGAGTATTTTTACAGCTTGAAGATTTTCAGGCCGCGAAGTTAGAGAGAGGGGGATTAAAGCACTCTACTAAAGTTTTCAGTAAAAATTTTCTTTGTACTCAAAAAAAAGATATATATTCCGCTGTATATAAAAATTTAATGCATTGTACAAACTCTGATACATGTATGTAAGAAAAATTCAATTATGAATAATATTATGATTATTCTGTGATTCTGTGGCTGATTCTGTTTAAACTTTATAAACTGACTAACAATTCGTCATTTTGAACGTTTCTAGTTGGTTTAATTACCGACTAGAGGCGGTCAGAGCGGCGGGTCGTTACAAAAGTGGTATCAGAGCTTTGGTTTACTCAAAGCTCAGTTTATGATGTTTAATATGAATAGTTACTAGAACCACTATAAAGAAAGTGCTTTTCAAATTTAAAAGAAGTATAAAATTGTTTTCTTTAAAACAAAAAGTATTTTGGAAAGTTAAAATTATTTTGAAATTCCCCTCTCTAAAATGTGAGTTTGCGATAGTTTATATTCGGTGAGGTCTCGTTAGATTTGAGTTTCGATCGTTCAGAAACTCGTTATCAAATTATAGAGATTTATGAAAGATGAAATATGAGTTAAGTAAGTTAATGAATCGGTTTAAATTGGTTTAAATCGAATAACTTGAATATTTCGAGTAATAATTATGAAATAAATTGATATGTTAATTTAGTTATAATCAAGCGGATTATTGAATTATAACTTGGAAATTTGATTCTAAATTCTTTTGAGAAATTGTTTTCAAATGTAAAGAACGAATTGGTAAATGAATGGATTATAAGTATTTAACTTATAATATGAACTTCTGGGTATATAACTGAGTTATATAAATGAAATTGAATTGAATCAATAAAAAGATTTATAAATTGAAGTTTTATAAATAGAAAAGGAATTTATGAAGATTGTTTATAAATTCGAAATCAATTGAATTTGATAAGTAAATTATTATAACTTATTAAAGGAGATATATCCACGATTTTGGACAGTGGGTAATCCTTTAAAAAAAATAAAAATAAAAATAAGTTGTAGAAATGATGAAATTGGTTGACAAAATATATTCACGATTTTGGACAGTGAATGTATTAATGAATAAAACAGATATGTTTTAGGGAGAATGATTGAATAATCCAACCTCTGCTAATAAAAATTTTGAATATTGATAGGAAACTTCAAAAACACCTTGTTAATTATAATGGCGAAAACCGAAGCACAAAAAGCAATACGCCGTGAACGAAGAGCAATTGCTCGTAGAGAAGCAGAAGCGACCCGTGCGGAAATTGAAAGGAGATTCACTGAAAGGCAAGCACCTGGTCCATATGATGAGGTTATTTGCTATCGATGTCATAAAAAGGGACATTATGCCCGTCAGTGTCAAGAGAGAAGAAAGAAAAGGAATGTGGATGACCGATTCGCTCATCAAGAGATTGTGTGTTTTAAGTGTCAGGAGAGAGGGCATTTTCTTAGTCATTGTCCTAAAGTGAAAAGGAAAAAGTGCGTACTCAATTTACCCGTCGATAGATTGACAATCTGCTACCATTGTCGTCAGACTGGCCATATAGCCAGAAACTGCACCGAAAGACAACGGGGAAAGTAAGCTATAGCCCGACCAGCTAGAGCGAAAAGTGTTATGGTGATAGATAAAGATGGAAACATCTCATATTATTGCAATAACTGTAAGGAATGGGGACATGTGGATTTTCAATGTGTTAATCCTCCTTTAACACAATATGAAGTAGTGTCATCCGAAGATGAAAGTTTGGCAAAGATGCCTACTATTGGACAAGAAGTCGTTAGTCCTTAATTATTCTGAATCTTAAACCAATCGATATATTTTGTAATACTATCTTTTGTAATCCACAATCTTCTATGTACGTCTTTTAAAAGTATTAAGCTATGTAAAATTTCGTATGGAGGAAATATTTTAATCGAATAGCATTTTGGGAAATGATATTATGAAATGAAATTTAATTGTTGATTTAACTGTATGAATCAAACTAATTTCGATGTGAAGTTTATATTTTAAGTTTAGACTATTGTCTAAAATGGTTAATGTGGAGATATGAATTTAATGGAGCTAAATTGATGAACAATTTACTAAAGAACTAGTTGACTATTTTTGAAATAGAAAGTAAATGAAAAGTTCAAATAGAATTTAAATTTTGAATTTGAAATTGTCAACATGATAATCCATTATAGGTTTAATAAATTCAGTGATGAATTTGAATTTAAACGTGTGGAAAATTAAATTAAGTGAAAAACTTAATGTTGAAAAGTTTGAAATCGGTTTAAAACCAATATTGTGAAAAGTATGAGGAATTCAAACTATGAATTAAGAGAAGTTGAAAAAGTTAATAGTTTTAAAGATGTTTTAAAATGCATTAACTATCGAATACATAGATTTCAACATTCAATTGTTGAAATAGACGTTTTCGAGAAAATTAAGGAAATGGTGGACTATAACACTATTGTTATAGTAAATGGTTTCCGGAAGGAAATATTGTTGATAGTATTGGGATTTATATATCTATCTTAAATCCGAATCCCTATACTAGTGATTTTGAGTTGTCGTAACGATGTTTTACGTAACATTCGTTTTAACTCAAATAAATGTGATTAAAAGAATGATTTCCTTAAAGAGTGAAATATATACTTAATTTTGATTCAAGTATATTGAATATTTTCAAAGTGTTGAAAATGAATGAATTTGTGAATTACTTATTTTTGAATAAGTATGGAAATATTTTCCAATGTGAAATGAAAAGTTTGAAATTTTATCTTTTAAAGATAAATTGAGAAATGAATATTTGAAATTAGTTTCAAATGATTAAGTGTGAAAATTAGATATCTTGTAAAGATATTATTTTGAGAAATGTGAACGATTAGTTCAATTTGGAAATTTTTCAAAGGATTGAATCTAGAGTTAAATTGAGTTTAACTTTGACACCAAAAACAATATAAGTTCAGCTTTGAATTTTGGATAGTCGATTGGGATTGTATGTCTAATGTTGTGAATTGATGACATATCATTTGATCTCTATTAAATATATATCTGTGGTGGCGGAGAATTTATTCTTTTAGCTTAACACCCTTCTCTGAGACGTACGAGCTTAGAGGTTATATATCGATAGACATCAATTATATGTTGAGAATTGACGATGTAACGTGAAATCCAAATCGAATGTGAAATCGATAATGAATTGGATTGTGAATGTGAATTAGGTTAGAGATAACCTTAAATTTTCAAATCGATTGAGAGGAAAATTTTAAACGTGATAGAAAATTTTGAATCCTCTATTTGTTGTGAATGTGAAATGAGTTTTCGTAACTTATATATGTGAATACGATCGAAAACTATCAGTTTAGAAAAATCATCCTGTGTAGGTTTACATAGATATGATAAGTACGAAATGTGAATGAAGTACTATATGTATATGACATATGTTTTCTAAAAACTGAGGATATGGAAATGTACCTTCCAAATTATTATGTGTGAAGGTGATTGGAACTCGGTGGAGTGTCCATTGTAAATCGTAGCTACGTAGAATTCCCTTAGTGGAATGTCCAATGGGACTGATTTGATATCCCATTGTGTTGGGATTATCCCATTGTGTTGGGATTATGTGATTGATGCTGGCGTAATTCGAGGGGTGTGATACCTAAAGTTACAAGCGATTCCATTGAGATAGTGGCGCAACCGCCGAGTAAACTGCGATCTGGGAACCGAAGCGTAATTCGAGGGGCGTGATGCCTAAGGCTACGAGCGATTCTACTGAGATAGTAGCGTAACCGCCGTGTGGACCGCGATCTAAGGCGACAACCATGGCGAAATTCAGGAGTGATGAGAAATCTAAGTTACAAGCGATTCTACTGAGATAGTAGCGGAACCGCCGGGTGACTGTGATCCATGGGGGAACGGACTTTCCATATCCATTTTTAAAAGAATTTTTAAAAGAATTTTTAAAAGTATTTTCACTGGGAGTTGAAGCAAGTATGTTTAGTACTTGGAGATTTTTAGTCTTGCGTCTGATCAGCGTATGCCTAAAGTCTGTGAGAACGACGATGAACTTGTTAAACTTTGAGTTATCAAGTATTTTCAAAACTTTGAATAGGAAATCAATAATCTGAAATTAGAATTACATAATTCTAACTTAATGAATTAAGGAAGAAGATCTTTTTGAATATCTTGAAAGTCCACAGTTTTGGATAAAATATATTATGCAAATATTTAGCATGAAAGATTTCAAGTTTAAAAATCTGAGTTTTGTAAATCAAAAAAATTTGATAAAAAAAAAGACTTTTGTGTCTTGATTATTGAAATCGATGAACAAAACTAGTAAAATGAAATAAATAGAATGAATCCTATATTTATTTATGAGTTTGAAACTGAGTGAAATTATGTAGGATATAAATATCGGTGAGATTTTAGCAATCGTTTTTCCTAACTTATAATTTCGGGACGAAATTCTTTTAAGTAGGGGAGACTGTAACGATCCTAAATTTTGAACAATTAAATTTGTAAATATTTAATTTAATTTAAATATTTAAATGATAATTTGACTTAAATTTCAAATTATCAGAATGAATTGGTGATTAAAATTTAGAATTTAATCTATTTAAAAGTTGAATAGAAATTTGAATTTTGACTTTGAAGTTGAAATTTAATATTTAACTTATATTTTAAATTTGAATTTGATAATTTAGAAAAAATAATTTGGATTTAAAATAAGAAAAAAAATATAAAGTAAATAAATATAAAAAAAATAATAAGTAAACCTTACTTTACTTTGAGCATTCCTCCATACCTTCAACATACCGTGTTCCATGCCGTGACCATGCTTTTATTCACGTCTTCTTTTCTATTTTATAACCCTGCTCCTCTCCACTATCTTCATTCATTACGAAAGAAAAATAAAAAAAGAAAAAATGGCGGCCGTGTAAATCTTCTTCGTTCGCCTTCAGAAAATTGGGGCTTTGCAAAAATTAGGGCTCGGGGAAATTCAAAGGCGACAGCTTCTGTTGCAAATCGATCGACGCTTTCTTCGTGCTCGCCACGGCTGCTTCGTTTTTTTTAGGTGAGTTTTTCTAACTCACGATAATCTTCATGCAAGTTTTTGAATTTGTTTGAAGTGAATTTCTTGGTTGCATGCTATGTTTGTGGGGTGATTTTGTTATCTTTTGCTCGGCTAATTTAATTTGAAACTGATATGGGTAGATTGGTTACTGCATGTTGGATTTTCGGTGGCTATTTGCTATCATTTGCTCGATTTGCTTGGATTTTGAACTGATGAGAACAGATCCTACACCAATTTTCGTTTAAAAACTGTTAAGAGCAGATGTTATTGATTTTAAAAATTTAAATTGATAAGAACAGATGCTATATTTATTTTGTTATTAAATTGATAAGTACAGATACTACTAAATATCTATGTTGCATCCATGCTGTTGCATCTACATTCCACGCTACTGCACTTGAGAATTTGGACTTGAAATTTGTTGTTTGCATGTAGTGACTGTTCCATATATTTATACCTTCATGTACTTAGTTGAATTGACTGTTGCATTTGGTTCATTTGGTTACACTCATTGTGTCTGCTCCACTTGTAGTTTGCTACCAGGCTGCACTTAGTTGATCTGCCTGTACATAGCTTTGAATATGAACATATATAAGCCTCTGTTTTATATTCACAGGCTCAAAACTTACTAAGGAAAGATTTATATGCTTTGATATTGGAGTTGATGTTTGAAATATGTGTTAGTTGAAGGCTATGTTAGTATGTTTGCATGAATTTGCATTGTGCATCTGTTTGGGCTTTGTTCTGGCCTTTGTATCACTGCTTCCATTTTTGACTTGTTGTTTATATACTGATTTGTTCAAGTATTCTTTTCAGAAGTTTTTGGGAAAGTTTTTATAAACTTATTTTGATGAATTATCTATATATATGCACAAGCATATGTAGAACTGGAGTATCTATGTTTTGATAGAAATGTTCTTCTTTGATATAAAATGTATATTTTGGAAGAAATGGAGTTTATGGGGAATTTTGATTTGTTGAGATTTTTGTTATAAGCAGAGTAATTTCTGATCTCTCAACAAAAATTTGCCATCAACAATAAATGGTTGTCAGACAATCCTACTTGTTGAACCTGTTTTCGACACAACTATTTCTTTCCTGTTCTTATTCCATTTTCTGCTCCTCTTCCATGCTTTTTAAAATACATACTGAAAATGCAAAGACACAAAACTTGAAGTCCAAACCAAAAGGGTCTGTGCTATCATGCATGAAGTAATTTTTTTGTTTCTACAGGCAAATCATTGTTGCCTCATTTTTTTATAAGACTTAACAAATAACTGAAAGATGTAACACAATTTTAGTCAGAACCAAAGTTGCAGGAAACTGCTGCCTTGCCATAATTTTTATATGTTCATCTCCAATGATTTCATTTTGTGATTTAAGTGGCATTCCATCTGCTAATATTTGATGTTTCATGACACTGTCAACTCAGCAGTGAAAATTTCCAGTTTTAATGCACGTAGTTGCATTCTTCTTTATTTACAGTAAAAGCTGTAAATATTTGTTTTGTGGATATTTGCATTTATTTGCACCAAAAACTGCATATTTTCCGAAAATACTTCTATATGTGTTTCTAGAAGCCATTTGTTGCCTCTGTTACCTCTGTGGCCTCTGTTGCCTGTGTTACTTCTGTGTTACCTCTATGTTGTCTCGGGTTTGCCTCTATGTTGTCTCGGGTTTGCCTCTGTGTTGCCTCGATATTGCCTTCGTGCTACTGTACATTTTTGCTGCTGCATAGTGCCTTGCCTTGTCTGTTTTGGAGTTATGCTTGTACACTTGCAGTGATTTGTCTGACTCGTGCACGCGTGTCGGCGAGGCAGTGCACATGTGTGCAAAGTACATGTGTGTACTGCAGCCACACTAAAAAGTTAAAGTTGTTAATATGAAAATCCGTAATAGATTAAATTGATTCATGTGATCCATTTTATTCAGTTCATTGCAAATTTATTTACTTGAGTTAAGATTAATCCTGACTCGAGTGTTTTTGTGTTTTGCAATTAACGCTCGGGTCAGACCGAGTATTTTTACAGCTTGAAGATTTTCAGGCCGCGAAGTTAGAGAGAGGGGGATTAAAGCACTCTACTAAAGTTTTCAGTAAAAATTTTCTTTGTACTCAAAAAAAAGATATATATTCCGCTGTATATAAAAATTTAATGCATTGTACAAACTCTGATACATGTATGTAAGAAAAATTCAATTATGAATAATATTATGATTATTCTGTGATTCTGTGGCTGATTCTGTTTAAACTTTATAAACTGACTAACAATTCGTCATTTTGAACGTTTCTAGTTGGTTTAATTACCGACTAGAGGCGGTCAGAGCGGCGGGTCGTTACAATTGAATGAAATCGATAAATGAAATTGAAATTGATTTGAGGGTTAAATTAATTTATTTAAATGTTTTCGGAATAAAATTTATATATGAATTTGAATCAATATTTGAATTGTTTAAATAAAAATTGAAATCGAATTATAAGATTTTTGAATGGTAATTTGGAAGTTTTGAACTGTAAATTTTGGAAATTGATTTAGAAAGGCAAATGAAATGTTGGTTTACGAGTTGAAATTGAAATTGAATTTGATTTGGTTTGATATATATTAAACGACCAATTTGTGTAATAATTACGAAAGTTATTAAAGAAACCGGAATCGGTTATGGACATACTCTCTGTCTAAATCGGAAACCACTTTAATAACTATACGCGGAGTGATGATCCAGAATGAAGTGTTGGAATGCTGTACGTGATGACTGAAGAAAGAGAACAATAATGGATAGCCTTGACACTTGTGTCAAATTGGAAATGACTAAAACAGGAGCCGTGCCGGGCTAAATGAGGTTAGCCACCTTGAGCGAACACACTTCTTCGTAAACTACTCATTACTTGTTATTGATTGGTGCACCCTCGTACTTTTGGGAGTGTTGTTTCACGGTGTTGCGATCGTTGTGGCGATGCGTTTTCACCAGTCCGAGACAGGCAAACGGTAGTTTCACTACCTTGGGTATTGCCTCATGTGTCTTGTCATACTTATATTCCTATATACGCGACCACTACGAATTTGTTTTGTGTTATACCTATGGAGTACTCCCTGATATCCCACTAGTTTACGGTGGAGTTTACAGTGCTGTATAGACTATGACATTTATACAAAATGTGTTAAGGGGGATAATGGTAACGCCTTAACACTATTTTGATATTTTATATTACTGATAGACATTATCTATTTAGCGTACACTACTACATAGTAGATAGTTTAACGGATCCTTAAAGGATGGTTATTCCAACGTCCTTTGAGTTATTATATTTCAATTGTTATTTCACTTAAGTTGGATTTATTAATATAAGAATGTTAATCCCGACTCGAGTGTTTTGTGTTTTGCTTTACGCTCAGGTCAGACTGAGAAGTTCAGCTTTCGAGACTCACCTTGGAGTTGGAGCTTCGCCTGGAGATCCAGCTATCTATCCAGCTTTCAGATATTCAGTTGATTCTAGTAATGCATCCCGATTATTGTATTTGACTATTGTATTCGAGACTTCTGTTGTAACTTATTTAACTCTGATATATATAGTAGCTTCATGAACTACTATCTTTTGCTTCCGCTGCATATTATTACTCTGTGTCTATGATTCTGTGATTATTTATTTACCGTATATGTTCAGTTTGGCCAAATTTAAATTAACAATTCGATATTTTGAATTATTCAAGTCTGACATTTGCGGATGCGAATAGTCCAAAATAGCGGGCCGTTACAGGATTATTTACAATGAAGCAAAGAATAGAATTTATAATGACGCAAAGTATAGTTTTTCGTACTTACTTGACCAGAAATATATTCTCCATAGAGAAGTTCTTCTATCATACTTTTTGTGATGATGATGAAGTTTCCATTATCACAAGTAAATGCTTCATCACTGGAAAATTAAGATTAGTATGTACTGTGTTGTATGGCACTTATAGTATAAAAGAAAATTAATTAAGATTAGTATACTGAAAAATTAAGATTAGTATGTAATGAAATATTTGTTAATAAAAGAAAATAACAATAGTTGTAGAAGTTTGTATGAAAAGATAAAGATAAATTAATTTATCTTTTTTACATTAGTTTGGTTTTTTTGATCTCTATATGACAAAAAACATGGGTATTAAATCAGTCCTGGTTTTATGGCACTTACAGTATAAAACACAGATTTGATCTCTATATGACAAAAAAACATAGAGAGTATTTATATGCATATCAATACGAAAAAAGTTTTGCTATAATTTATATGCATATCATAAGTTATGTTTGCAAAAGATATAACTAGTATGTTTCGTTCTATTTGTTAATGTTACAGGTTTTTTCTGAGTAACTGTATTTGGAAATCCGAAAGAACATGACAAACTAATACAACAGTTCATTGTTAATGTTATCGATTGTGGCTTTTACTGCTAGCTTTGAGTACATCTTCCGTCTTTTTATTACTAGTGCCTAAATTTGTGTAGTGTGTATCGTATATAATTAACAAACCTAAAAATGCAAAGCATCAAACCTAATAATGAAAAGGTGAAGATAAATTAATCTATCTTTTTTAGTTTTGTTTAGCATTTTTAGTTTTTTAATTTGTAAATCATTAGATCTTGATGCTGAAATAAAAAGCTTTATTTGAATTATATGTTGTAGTAGAAACAATATGATATTGTGCTTTCACCATATGATCTTGTTTAGCCTTCCGAGTTTCCTCCTTTGCTAGCTTCACCAGTTCGCCCCTCTGTTGTGGTTGCGTGTGAGTCCTTGCGTGCTGTTGTGCCTCCCTCTGTTGCGTGTGCGCAAGTTCTTGGTAGCCAGCTTGAGTTGAGCAGTCCAGTGGGAAAGAATTCCTTGTTTGGTGAACACGTTTCTAGTGGGGTAGTTGGAGTGTCTGACCAAGCTCAGGGGTGTGCTTCTGCTCATATTTCTTGTAGTGGACTTGGCACACCTAGTGTTTGTGTTTATTCCCCTGAGAAATCTGATCCTACTGTCACTGTTATTTGCACTGATGCAAAACTTCCCACTGTTCCTACAGTTGATGAAAGCCGTGATACTAATGCTACGAAACAACCCACAAAATCGTGGTCTTCACTTTTCTCGTCCTTGCCCCGTAATGCTGGTGCCTACATCCCGATTGAATTTGAATTGGTTGAGGTAGATGGAGTGATGATTCCTCCCCCTTGTGTTTTGCAAGCCGGTGTGGAATTTTGGTCTGACTATTTGGTCGGTTTTTTTCTGGATCCGCATTGCCGGCTAACAAATGCGGCGATGGTTCTGCGCAGGGCATGGAAGATTCGTGGAAATTTGCATGTGAAACTAATTGATACGATGTATTACCTTAAGTTTTCCTCTTCTGAGGATCGACGGCTTGTTTTGGAAGCTGAGCCTTCTATCGTTGATGGAAGGCCTTTTATTGTTACCCCCTGGTCTCCTACTGCGGCGTGTGCTCGTGAGCAAGTTTGTTCTATTCCTGTTTGGGTATATTTTTCTCACATTCCCTCAGTCCTTCAGCCTCTTATTGGATTGAATTGGTTAGCTTGTAATGTTGGTAAGCTGAAATGTTTTGACTCTAACACCGTGGAGCGTGATAAGTTGATGTATGCGAAGGCTCTTATCGAAATTTCCCCCTCTAAGCCTCTCCCTACTTCTATTCCTGTTCAGCTAGCTGTCGGCCATATTGTGGAAGTCAGGGTTCGTTATGGTTGGGTTCCAGATATTTGTACCTACTGTCACTCTTTTGGACACCTTACTAGTGATTGCCATCATACTGTTGCATCTGCGGCTGCTCCTAAGTTACCATTGCCGCGCCCCCGTCGTAGGATCTGGGTTCCCAAAGTCCCGCCCCCTCACCCTTATCCTGCACCTGTGGCTGCGATGCCAGTTCTGAGTGATCCTTTTTTGCCCCTTGTTTTGCCTGTTTCTCCGCCTGGTTCTGTGGTTCCTGGTGCTGCTCCTGTCATCCCACTTGTTGCTCCTGACCCTAGCTCGCTGCTACCTCCGGTAGCATGGGATGAGGCTGAAGGGTGTTGGATTGATCCCATTTCTGATATGAGGTATAACCCGGAAAATGAATCCTTCTTTCGGTTTGTTTCTGATAATCAACTAGATCTTCGATGTCTACGCTACAAACAATCTGGTGATTCTATAGTTCTTGATATGGACGGTTTGGATGCAACTTCTAATTCTATCATGCTTGCTGACCCTTCCTGGGATCGATCGTTTATCTACTGTTCTGATGATGTGGTTTATGACCCTAGACTTGCTCTCCGTTTCCGCCCTTTTGCTGGTCTTTCTGGGTCTGCCCCTTTGAGCTCTTCTTTGGTGACTTCAGTTGTTGGTGATTCTCCCTCCAAGGAGGAGTGCTAGGTTTATATGTTATTTTAGTTATCGTGACATTGCTGTCATGTACCTGTGCTGTATTTTCTATTTCCTTTAGTAGTTAAGGTGCTTATACCTTGCTCCTGTACTTCAATTTTTATTACGTTCGTAATAAAAAGTGGACGGTCCACTATAAAACCGGCTGGCCTTGCCAAAAAAAAAATATGATATTGTGCTAGAAACAATATCTTATTGGAATAAATATATATTTAAATCAATTGAGTGAAAAGTAGTTTAGTTACTTACTTGTTTCCTCCAAGAATTTTGAATTTTTTTTGACAATTTCTTTTTGTTCTTCGGTAAGATATTTGAGTAGTGGACATTTGTCAACATTCCTTGGCTTCTTCTTCTTTTTTGGTTCTTTTAAGACAACATCTTCAACAACAATAGGATTTTCAGAAGCATTTTCTCGAGCAGGCACTTTCAAAATGTCAGATTTTAAACTATCTTGTGTCTGCTTTTCTAGTATGAAATCTTGAGTTTGCATAATATCAAAAGTTGGAAAATTAGCAGAACTGTTTATGTGAATCATACCAACATTTTTTTTTACATTTTTCAGCTTCGGTTTTTTGTTCAAATTATCTTTTTCCTTCACATCGTGCTTTTATAAAATTTCCAACTTCTAGAGCATCATTTCAAGAATCTGGATTCTTTTTTCAGCCACTTCTCTTAAAAGTCTTTCCTCATTTAATTATTCTGCAATATTTTTCATCTCAGTAGTAAAAAAATTGACTTTTGATTATAGCTCCATTATGTTATTAGCACATTCTTTGGCATATTTTTTCAGACTTGTGTCTTCCTGGCACTCATCTAATTTTCTTTTATTGTTTTGGTATTCTTCTACCTCAATAACTTTTATTTTATTGGAAAGAAATTCTTTCTCTTCTTTTGTTATAGCTGCAATTTTTTTTAAAATCTAGAATGAATAAATTTAAAGTTAAGCTTGCACATATACTGTCGTTGAAGTACTGGACAAGTTAAGCTTGCACATATACTTTCTATACCCGTTTGGTTTTCTATTATTTATGCTACCAACATTCCAAAAAAATTACATTCCAAGAAATAAAAAAAATGTATAGTTAAACGCCAAAAAAAAAAAAAAAGCATACTTTGTCATTGTCAACTTCAGTGAGGTCCAAATCTTTCAGCTTCAATAAATCCCATTTTCTCATTCTTGGGATTTTGGTTTGTAGATTTTCCTTCTCATCAATTATTTGTGTTCATTCACAAATCCAGTACTGCAAGAAAAAGATAAATACATTTATATTTTTGTGTTAAATATGAATTTGAATATATTTATATTTAGTTAAAGTTATGAAAGCATACCAGTAACACCAAGTACAACCTAGTGTACCTCTAGGTCAGCATGATACATTTTAACATTTTTCAAAACATTTTCACATATTGCCCCTGGCCAAGAAATTGAATTTAATTTTTTTAAATTCAGCAACTTCGGTAAGAAACCCCATTGCATATAGCTTTGGTTGTTTGGAAAAAGGAAAGTTATAACCAGCAACAATAATAACAATTTCACTAAATCTTCATTTCCTTTTTCCTCTTCTAACAGTGTATTCAATCTTTTTGTTACTGTTTTTTGGCTAGTTATGTCTTCTTCTTGAAAAATGGCTATTAAAAAATTGGAGAAACTTTCCATGGCCGAAACTTTGTTAGAAGCTGGTATAGGAAATAAGTCTTCTCCAGCTAATGACATTCCAAAAATTAGACTGACTTCTTCAGGAGTAATTTTGAGTAATTTGTTTCCAATTGTGAAAGCATTTTATTTTTCATCAAAAGAAGTAGTGACATCATCTAAATTCGAAGCACTTTTCCTTAAATCTTGTTGTGCTATTGAATCTATAAGAAAAACATTGAAGAAGTTTTTGAATGGTGCTTTTTCTAAAAAAGCTTTTGCTTCAGGTGAAAGAATGTGTTTCTCCTTTATAATTGACATCCCTTTATAGATTGCATCCAAATTACATCTATAAGTACCTGTGTACTGTTGCCTCTTTTGCTTCTTGGCTTTTTTTTTTTAATTTCATACTGATCAACATCATCCAAATCAGTACTTTCTTGAGCCAGTTGTTGTGAATTCATTTTTTCATCATCAGATATGAAGTCTTCTTTTTCATTCGCATCAGGTAACTCTTGAGGTGGTCCAGTCTGATTCTACATTTATGAAAAATCAAAAAATCAATTAGGAGGTAAAAATAAAAAGTTTATCAAAGCAATATCTTCCTACACAAAAATTTGAATAAAAAAATAATATGGTTTATCTTTTTAATTATTTTGTATTTTTTTGGGATTAAGATATTTTTTAGTTTATAAAGTGCCTCTATTTAAAAAATAAAAGATAAAGCACTTTTTTAGTATATAAAGTACCTCTTTTTTTTTAAAAAAGTACAAATTAAATCCAACATGTTTTTTTGTAAAGAACAAATGTTTGAATTTTTTTAAGACCTATTTCAATTTTCACAATTTCAAATTTTCACATTTTCAAATTTCTATTTTAGACCAATAAAAGATAAATGAACATTCACAACTGAAAATCAACAAAGAATTATTTGATAAATGAAAATTTACAATTAGAAAGTTTCAAAGTATAGAAAGATAATTTGCTTTATCTTTTTTAGTTGTTTAAGTAATGGTCAATTAGAAATCTGAAAATTTAAAGAGAATGAAACACAAAAAAGCCATCAGAATATTGTATAAAAAGGATAAATGCTTTTATCTTTTTTAACAGAGCATTAGAAACAAATTAGCCATTACAAATTGGTGATCAGTTATTAGAATTTCATCATCACAATACATGAATTAATAATAGATATAACATGTATGAATGTAGTGCACAGTGCAGACTCATATGGTCGGAGAATCAAGCTACAACATGAATGAATAGTTAGATTCAAAAGTGACAGTGCAAACAAGTGAACAACATACACATAAACAAATGCAACATGAAAATAACTCAAGATCAATGCAAATGAATAACCAAACCTGACTGAAGTGTTCAAACATTACATATATACATGTGTGAAACATCAAGTGAATATGCAACATCATACACATTGAAACCAGAGTCCAATGCTGACATATCGACAAGACGAGAATGCAAGCGCAGACAAGCTACATGATAACTGACTGCATATAAAGCAACAACTCAAGTCAATGCACATCAACCCAATACAAACTACATGAAGTGTGAATGCACAAGCATATATATATATATAGACACACACACATGTATACATACATGTAGTGACAGAATAGCAGTCTAACCAAGGTAAACAATGTAAGCTCAAAAATTTTAGCTATTTTTTTATTTAAAATATGGAATCTAGATTCCAATTTAATATGTATACACAAATTGAAGAGTAGAACTAAATATTATGGGAAACATGAGTAGGAAAACAGTTACCAATGGAGTTGAAGATAATGATGGTCTCTGCCTATGTTCATTGCAGAAAGGACTGGATATAGGTCTTATGTTTATGCATTGAGTTCCACCTTCATTAATGAATATGCAAGTAGTTTTTCAAATGAATATCTTTGATTTAGAAGACCTTTTATGCATCTTTACGCTGCATAAAAATTGCCATATATAATGAAATGTTAGAAAGAGTGAAGAATAATTTTTTTGTACTTAAAAGTTGTTTAAGTATGTTTATTTCGCATAAATCCTTTAGAACAACTGCAGTTGACTTAAATTCAGTATTTATTATGTTATATGTAGTGGCTGATATAAAATTTTATCTAGGATTTATTCTGTATTTTAATGGTTTAGATAAAACCATAAATGCTTTTATCTTTTCCAACTACAGTTTAAATTAAATTAGTTGTACATTTTTTCTAATAACTTTAAATCATGATAAAAACAAAATCCTATTTAATATAAGTAATTGTAATTATCAAACACAACTAGAGGTTTGGCATGTAGTCTAAATATTTACATTAATAGATAGATACGTTTATCTTTTTTAACAGCTAAACAATAACTTCTTCAGTTTAACACCTAGGGTTTAGTATCATCTGCCATTGAATATTTAGGTATGCTTAATTAAACAAATGTCGATTATGGTAAATTATAACAAGAACTAAAATACCTTAAATAAAAATAGGGCAAACATGTATAACATTTACTAGTCACTATTTAAGATAACTAAGACTTAAGTTGATTTGAACTAATTATAGCAAAAGATAAATATGTTTATCTTTTGTAGCTGTTGAATGCTTTTAGATAAAAATTTATCCTAGTAAAAATTGATCTAGGATTTATTCTGTATTTTAATGTTTTAGATAAAAACATAAATGCTTTTATCTTTTTCAACTAGGGTTTAATTTAAATTAGTTGTATATTTTTTCTAATAACTTTAAATCATGATAAAAACAAAATCCTATCTAATATAAGTAATTGTAATTATCAAACACAACTAGGATTTAGCATGTAGTCTAAATATTTTACATTAATAGATAGATACGTTCATCTTTTTTAACAGCTAATCAATAACTTCTTCAGTTTAACACCTAGGGTTTAGTATCATCTGCCATTGAATATTTAGGTATGCTTAATTAAACAAATGTCGATTATGGTAAATTATAACAAGAACTAAAATACCTTAAATAAAAAAAGGCAAACATGTATAACATTTACTAGTCACTATTTAAGATAACTAAGACTTAAGTTGATTTGAACCAATTATAATAAACGATAAATATGTTTATCTTTCGTAATTGTTGAACATAGGAACATTACAACATAACTGTATTTACACAGTACATACGAATTTTGAAGTACTGAAGTTAAAATTACGTTAAAGCAACTCAAAGATAAACAAACATGTTAAATCCATTACATTCTTGTATCAAATCATTTAGATTAAAAGATAAACATATTTATCTTTTTAAGATGTTGAATATGAATAGTTTTACATCACGTTAAATCATTACAAAGGCAACAAACACCTTATATGCATTACAAAAGCTGTTATGTATAAACAAATCAATAGACCTCATTTCTTACTTGTTAAAACACAAGCAAAAACAACCCATAAATAGTAAAGAAAATCTAACAGTGAATGACTACTTCAGCTAACAAAAACAATCGATATATAGCAAAAAAAAAATATAACTGGTTCAGTTTAACACCAAGGGTTTAGTAGCATATGCCATTGAATATTTAGGTATGCTTAATTAAATAAATGTCGATTATGTTACATCATAACAAGAACTAAAATACCTTAATCCATTACAAAAGCTATTATCAGCATCAGTAAGAAAGAATACTTAACTACGATTTATCATCTAACTAAAACATTTATGTCACAATGAAATATAGCTTACTTGTTCCACATTTAAGTTTGAGGTGATTGCAGAGATTGCTCGATGAAAGTAATTAAGTTTAAGCTGAAATTGATGAAGCTGATGTAGTTGTAATTTAAATGCAGCTCTGATAAATGATTTGTAATCATTTTAGCAGAAATATTGGAAACAGAAATCAATCGTTTGTTTTCTAAAACCTATTTTTGGTTTTGGTTTGCAACTGTGAAAAATGATAGAAAGCGAAAGAGAAATTGGAATGGAAGAAGGGTATGAAGTAATTTTGTCCTGCAAAGTTATTATTTTAAAGTTGTGTCCTACAAACTTATTATTCGATGAAACAAGACTCTTACGGTAAAATTCCCCTTAAAATAATATACTTTAATAAATTTGTGCAACTAATGAAATAAAATTGATAAATGTTTATAAGCCAAATTATAAAATTGAACTGAGTTAGGATTGACGTAGAAACATACAATATATTTACTTCTAAATCTTTTGGCACGTCGTCACATCAAGACCATGCAAATGCTAGTTTATAATATTTATGCGTCGATCGCTTAAGAGTCTATTTATCCGAGATCATGTATTGTCTTTTATGAGTTTTGAACTCTTAAGAAATATAAGAATATGGACATTTGATCCGTACTCGATTGCATATAAGCGTTATATAGTGAATGGTTGTGATTTGTAATTTATGAAACTCCGATGAAATTAGTTCACTCAAAATAAGCAAGTAAGTTATAATGTGAGATTGTATATTCAATTTGATTTATTAAAACAAGGACCTTGTTGTGTTAGATGTAACACTACACTAAGAGCTGTAGGATGGATCTAGAATTCAACCATTGAAATGTGAATTTGATCATTCATGTAAAGTGTAACTTGTTTGATATCCTTATTTGTTGAGGATAACAAAATAAACTTTTGTAAGTAGTTCGTTATGGTCTTGTAGCTAGGGTTTTCTTTTCAATGATTCGACCATTTATAAAAGGAACTAAATGTGTAAGAATGAATGTAACTTAACGCACGATTGGGATGAAGAGAGTGAATGGTCACTTCTACTTCATGAAGAGATATAGAAAATGAGAAATATATAAAATACTAAAAGATAACTAAAATGGAGTGAGAAATGTTATTAATATTTATTGTATTTTATATATAAAAGTTATTTCTTCGAGTTCAAGATAATTAATATAAAACTCATGACTGTAAGCTAGTTAAAGTGAATAAAATAAAATCCTGTAATAAGTCATTGAATGGAGCTTTGTATTTCGTATGCTATTACAGTAAGGTGATAATAGTGGAATCATACTATATAGCACTTCTTAGTGGATGCATCTGTTGGAACCGAGCCAGCACAACGGGGTAAATGGGTAAATTCAAAAAATATATTCTACATTGGATCTTCTTAGGTCTACGAAGTCTAAATTTATTTATATTTTATCTAAATTAGTTTTAAATAAAATCAATATTTTATTTAGTTATAAATAAAGTTTTATTTATTTTTACATTTATATGCTATATAATATAATGTATATTATATACGCAATAGATGTCTAGAAGCACGAGGTCCAACTACTCGTAGGAGACAACCAACAAAGGATGGTGTCCATATTTTGGCGGAATTCCCCGTAGGCCTCTAGGCGGCCATAATATTTTGTTACATTCCACCGCTGCTAGAAATACAAGGTTCCATATGAGCTCTCGTTAAACTCGATTGCTGCTTCGAGTCATATTGCTAGTTACCCGTAACTCGCCTTGTGATATGGGTGCTTCGAGTCAAACATGTGAAAACTCGGGGCTTGCTTCGAGTCGACCTGCAATATGACCCAAGAAAGTTGTTTGCCTTAATTTTCCTACATAACAGAGACACTTTGGACTACTGGGGTCATATTAGCTAGATTTCAAATTCTATAGTAAAGGGAGGTAGTTGCCATGGATTGATGCGACGTGGGCAATGACGGTGTTCCACATACTTGAAACAAGCACCGGGCGAAATGTCTATGTTCGGTGTGCGGTCCCGGATGAAGTTTATAATTAGGAAATTTGTCCAACGAGAATGTCAATCAGTTCTTTAATTGGAGCTGATTGAAGGCCAATCCTTGCTGAGCTGGTTGGGTATTTTTCGGGTTGAGATGCAAGACTTTTGGGCTTCGGCTTCGAGTCAAGTTGGAAAATACACTAAGCTTACTCTTAGTTGAGCAAGTTAATATTCAGGCTTTGGAATTGTCTGGTTGGTTCGGTAAATTGGTTTTTTCATGCTCGGCGGATCATCCTGTTTTTTTGGACCTTTTCTGCCTGTTAACTTATTTTAACATAGTGGGGGTGGCCGAGAACTTAAATAGGTTGTGGTCGCGGTGGCATGTGAGTGGTTATAGGTGTGTTTTATCGTTGGGGTCCCTGCTTTGTAGTAGCCCACCAATGATAAACCATCATTTTTGCACTTGGAGCTTAAGACCTGATATGTGCATATATATACATATAGTTTAATAAATAATACGAAATAATGTTTATGAAATATGAGTTTTTATATATGTATGTACGCGTAATCAAAATTATAATATATAGTAAATGTAAATATTATTATAAATGATTTGAGTATAAAATCAAATTTAAAATTTAGATTTTGAATTTTAAATCTAGATCTGCATAATAAAATATCTAGACATTTCAAATCAAAATAATATATTAAAATTAAATAAATACATATTAAGTATATTTATTATTAATAATAATAACTATTATTTTTAAATTCATATACATATTGTATATATATAATTAATTTATTCGAAAATACACACTTATATATAAGCTTTAGTATGAATAATTAATTAACAAAATGCATACATATTACCACATACACACGGCCAAAAAATAATAAATTTTTCGGTTTTAAAAGTTATGTTTTTTTATTTGTACTGTTAAGATTTCCGTATGAATATATTAACTTTTTTTTTTCAAAATCATTTAATACATATCTGTAATTTTATTAAATATTTATATTTATATATTTTATCAAGTGTGTTTGTGTGTGTATATACACAATATATAAAATTAAGTATAATATGTAAAATGAATTATATATATAATCTATATAAAGATTCAAATAATAACGTGTATATAAAAAATTAGAAAGCTATAATGTATATATATTAATAAAATAAAAAATTAGTATTTTCTATAATGATGTATGTGTTTTAAAAACAATTTGGCATACAAAATCAGATTTTTGATATTATTTAAGTGAGAATTTGTTTTATTTAAATTTCCAGCCATGGACTATATGTTATTATACACATATATGATTTTTTTAAATACACACATACATATAGTTTATAATTAAATGTAGATGGCATAGACATATGTGAATTTTTGATATTCGTATTATATCTATGCATATAACGACATAAGAACAATTATATGCATGCATGTGTGTGTATATATATGTTTTTGCGTGTGTGTGTGTGTGTTTAAACAAAGGATTTACTTTATTTAAAGCCTAGGTATAACACCTTGAAAGCATGAATCGAAGAACTTCTTGAAGCAGTATCCAGAATCCAAAAAGAGCTAACAATATGAAGCAACAACTACCAATCTTTGAAATATATTTAATTAGTATTTTAATAGCTTGAAAATTTAAAGGAGGGATGATAGAATGGTGTAACACCCCGATATTTCAGCGGGAAAATAATTAAAAAGAAATTAAAATAGAAGAAGTTATTATTAAGGGAAAATTTAAAGGAAACGTGTAAAATAAAGTACACCTCACGTTTTTACACTAATTAATTAATGAAAAGATAATTAATAAACTTAGACAACTGTGAAAAATGGATATTCTGCAAATATTGGAATTTGACAACAAAACTTATACCATTGTGTTCGTGGCAATTTTCTGATTAATTTTCATTTATAATGTTTTTCAAATGGAGTTCAAATGAAGAAATTATGACCGTTTGAAGTTTTGGCATCAGAAACAATTACACGTATGAAATTGGTAGCTTACATTAATTATAATTGATTGATTGATTGCTGATGTATATTAGATTACATATGTACACAATCAGCAATGAGTCGGTAGAATTTATTAAAAAGTGAAACATATTATATACACAATGTTTGGAATTATTTCAATAGCTTATGCTTTTATCCGCACATTTAAACATTTGAATTTGATTAACGAAACTAATTAGAAACAAGAGTATTGTATTAATATATACACACATACATACATACACACATATGTATACGGAGAGAAATGGTAAAAAAATATTTATTGACAATAAATGAACATTATTAGTAATTAACGTGCGTTACAATTGTAATTAACATGCGTTACAACATTTACTAATGTATGTTAATTGGAAATTAACATAGATTGTAAACATGTAAGATGAGGAAACTGAATTTTTTTATAAAATATATATTATTGAAGTTTAAATCTTTAATGTTTATAAACAGAAGATTTGGAAAAGCGGATAAAGCGTTAACAAATAAATGTTGTAACGAATAAGAATCAATGGTGAATGATTAAAACTAGTATGAAATCAATTAAAAAAATTAACTATAAACGAATAAATTAACCATGGGATTGATTAATTTAAATTGTATATGTATATATACATATATCCTAATTAATTTTACACATTCAAAAGTAAATAAATGTGTAACATACCCAATTGATGAATAGATAAGGATTGGGAATAAATTGATTGGCTGAATTAATGACATAATTGAAATTGATGAGAATGTTTAACAAAGGAAATTATTATGGATGTAAATTTGGCAAATTAAGATGAATTGATAGTTAACAAGTGCAAATATTTAAAATAAAGATATAATGAGATATATAAAATGGAAAATAATTTGTAAAGTCAATTAAGAGGGAGAGTATAATCTCTCAAAAAGAGTAATGTATACACAAACAACGAAAATGGAAATTTTGCAATATAATAAATTAATGAGAATAGTTAATGAACGCCGATTTATTTTCTGACGTAGCGGTTTTCTATTGGACTGAGTGATGTGGTTTTTGACTTCCTAGCGTTCTATTTGTCTAGCTTCATACATAACGTGTTCTTCAATTTCTTTTGAATCATGTGCGTTTGTGCTTCCATCCGACGGTTACCATCGAGCCTATGATGTGGTTGCACTAGATTTAATCTTCAAATCCAATGGTCTGAGATCCACTAGTGACAATATAAATAAGGCCTAGACCTAGCTACTTTTCCCGTTCGGATTTTCTCCATCTGGGTTCATTGCCTGAGGCTGAACCCTAAAAGGAATATTTTTTCAAGGAGAAGATCTTTTTAATTAAAATATTTTATACCCTAGAAGTGGATTCGGAAAGGCCAAGGAAAAGAGCTAAGGACCATAAGTGGGTGTTTAAGTAATTATTTTAGATTTTTAAGTAATTTAAAATAATAGGGTTCTCAATAGTTATAGTTTTTCTGCAATTTTTAGACCGCTTTTATACAAGTTATTTACAGTTAATTTTTAAAGTTCTTTTCAATCTATTTTAGCAGCTTTTTTATTTAGCTATTTTATTCATTTATTTACAGTTATTTACTGTTATTTACAGTTATTTATATTTTATTTTCATCCGTTTTACGTTAGAATTCAACCTGTAAATGTTAGTTTCTTTTTGTTCCTTGTTACGCAAATAAATTAATAAAAAGAGGATAACTCGCTAATATGGACTAAAATATAAGAATATTAAATTTATAGAAAATTTGATTTAAATAAGAAGAACTGTAATAAAAAGAATATAGACTGAAATATGCAAATTTGATATTTGCAAGCAAGTTTATAACTAGTACTTATAACTAAGGAGATAAAATAAAAGGAAAATTATAACGTAGGTTATAATTAAGCAGAAAGAACAGGAAGAAGCTTATTTTAAACTTAAAGTTAAGTTAATAAGCAAATATAGCAAAAATAACAGAAGGGGCTAATTTTAAAAACTTGGAATAAGTTAATAAGCCAATAGTGCAGAATTAACAGAAGAGTCTTATTTGAAAGACTTATACTAAGTTAATTAGCAAAAATAGAAGTAGGACCCGTACCGGCAGCATTCCCCTTCAGTCAGGAACTGATGGTCTCATAATAGATTATGTGGGACTGGGACACGCTTATGCTATTTAGGGTAGATAAGTGGCAACAGATGGAGGCCCAAATCTCCTGATTTGGGTAAGAGGCACAACTAGATTTTGTTTGTTAAGACTCGTACCGGCAGCATTCCCTTTTCAGACTAGGACTGATGGTCTCACAACACACTTAAGTGAGGCTAGGTAGGACCATGTTAGACTAGGACTGATGGTTTCACAACAGATCAGGTGAGGATGGGCATTCTTATGCTACTTAGGGAAGATAAGAGGTCAAAGGTAGAGCAACAGATAGTGCGAGCCGACGGTGGCCAAGCGTACAGCCTCGATGCAAGGATATAAGTCGCTACTGAGTTCCAAAATGCTAAGCAGGTGTCTTTTTGCTGTGAGACCCACAGGATGAGACTAGCTCATAGTGGCACAACAGAGATAGAAAGTCGATCAAATGATATAATTAGAATTTCAGTCTAATTTAAAATAGGATTAGGATTTCAGCCTAATCAAAGCAGCTATCTAAGACAAGTGCAAACAATCAACAATGATCAAAACTATTTAAGCAAATCAAACAGTTAAATAGTATTCTATTCCAGCTTTATCTTTTTCTTTATTTCCTTTTACACTAGAACTGTTGCTAAGTCTATTATCTTTATCTTGCTTAAAAATACTAGTAATTATTTCCACTGACCAAACTTATAGTCTGATCCACTCCTTTATTTTTTCCTTTTTCCCCTATAGGCCAGCAGAGGAAAGGATAGTAGATTTTGGATTTTCTTGGAGATTCCGCTGTGGAGTTTTTCCTTCATGTATTCTTCTTATTTTCTGTTTTTCTTCCATTGGATTTGATGTATTGGTACTTTTGAGAGTGATGGTTATTTTCATGTACTCTGATGATATGACTAAGACGGTGTTTTTCACTAGATATTTGTATTTAGTTTTAAAGACATATTCTGTTTTGATGATTTATTTTCTAGAATAATAAAGTTTAATTTTAAATGTTTCTACATTTTTATTTAATAGTCTTGTGAATCTTAGTCTCTGTAAAGTTTTAGCTATACCTACAACGTACCACATCTTTTAGTGAGTCCTTTTGGATATATCAAGGTGTGTGGGGGTGTTTCACTTGGTATCAGAGCCTAAGGTTACAGGATTCCTAAAAACTTATTTTAAAAATAAAGTATTTTCCAAAAGTAACCCATTTTTAAAAGTAGCATATCTTCAAACTAGACGTATTTTTCAAAAAGAAACTCTTATTATAGAAATAGTTTTTTAAGTATAAAAGAGAGTTTTTATAAATATCCCCTCAAGGTCCAGTTCAACATTCTTTCAATTCTTTCGAGCCTAAATTTCCTTTTCTTTACATAGTATGGCTGATTGGTTCCGTAGAGCTACGGTACCAGAAGTGCAAGGGCAAGCGCCCAATATAGCACCAGTAGGTGGAGATCCCATTAATCCACCTATAGTAGCCAATTTTTCTAAAGCTATGCAAAGATTTTTCAAGTTTGGGAGGCAAGACTTTTTCTGGCATGGAGGATTTCGAGGAGGCACGAGCTAGGTTAGAAGATACAGAGCGAATGTTTAGACTATTAGGATTGGAGGACCAACAAAAAGTTCAGCCTGCATCTTGGCTGTTGAAAGGGGAGCTTAAAGAGGTTCCTAAGTTAGAAAGCTCGAAAAAGCCATGGTGGAAGAACAAGAAGGAAGACCTCAGAAGCGGATCAAGAAAAGCAGGAAATGTAATAACTGTGGATTAGTTGGTCATTACGCAAGGGACTATAAGAATAAAATGATGAAGGGAAGGTGTTTCAACTATGGGCAGCCTAGTCACCTTAGTAGAGATTGTCCTCAGAGGACAGGGCAGAGAGCAGGCGCACCTATAGCGCAAGTATAATGGACCGAAGCGAGGTAGGAAGGTCTCTGTAGAGGGCTTGATCTCTATTTCGGATTTTCCTATTCTGACTCTTTCATTTCTAGTTCCTTGATTGATTGTTTGCACTTAGATATCTCTTTAGCAGTAGACCTTATAGTTGTTTCAAACCCCATAGTAGGATCGACACATTTATCCATGATTTGTAAGGGTTTGAAATTTTTTATACTAGGTGTAGAGATTGATTGTGACACCTATGTACTGGGATTTTCAGGGTATGGGATGATTTTTGGGATGGATTTGGTATCCACTTATGGAGTGATATTGGACTGCGAGAGAAGAGTCATTAGACTAGAGACATACAACAGTACGAATCTTGAGGTTTCTTGCAACCCACAGGATCATTCATGTTAAGCTTCTTTTATTCCCTTAATTCATCACCAGGAGAGCTAGATTTCATTCCAATCGTTAGAGATTTCCCAAACATTTTGAGGAGGTTCTTTGTACACTTCACATTCATCGGTTAAAGGCAAAATTCTTGAAGTGTCACTTTAGCGTAAGGAAATGCGTTTGTTGGGGCATAGAGAAGGTCTACACATGGAAGTAGTTTGAGAAACGATTTTGTACATTTAGGTTCAAATTTTGGAAATCCAAAGAGTTATAGGAAAAGATTGAAGATGTACAATAGATTCAATTGAAAAAAAGAGGAAAGCCCATGTGTAAATAATTGCAAAACTTATAATTGTTGCGGTAGTGCCTTAGAATAAATATAAGCATAAAAGAGGAATATGACTAAAAGAGTTCAGTAAGGAAATGAGATTTCCAAGGTTTAGAAAGGGTACTCCTGGAGTAGTAAGAAGAAAATCCACTTTATATCTAGCCCAATAAAATGAAATTGTTAGAATTGAAAAGTTGAATAACATAATAGTCAATATTTTCGAGGAAGTAAATATTGTGTTTTTTTTGAAAAAAAAAATGGTATGAAATTTAAATAGGTTTTTATATGATGTAAAAAGTGAAATTCTTTTTGAAGGTTATAGAGCATATAGAGCTTGAGAATTACTTTATAGGTAAATAAAGATTTTAAATATAAAAACCTAGAGTGTATTAAGTATTGAAAACATATGTTACAACATTTATTGTTGTAATAGATGATTTTGTGAAAAATAAGGGGGGCATAGGCTATAACACTACTGTTATAGTAGGTGGCTCCCAAAGGAAATGTTTTTACATAGTTTATGAGATTTATTAGTATTTATTTTATAATTAAATCCATACATTGGTATTTTTGGGTTGTAATAACGGTGTTTTATGTAACATATGTTTTGACCTAAATAAAAATGTGTCTTGAAGATAATTTCTAAGTAGAAATAAAGTGGTTTATAAGTACACTTATTTTTTTCAATAAGAATAAGGAAATGTTTTCTTATTTTGAAAATGAGTTCTTCTAGAAAAAAAGGGTGTAAGTTAAATATTAGGAAATTAATAAATTTCATAGACAATGCCCATCGAGGAGAATATAAATTAAACATACTTTAATCTATTGTAATGAAATGAATAATGATATAATTTTCTATGAAACCAAATCACAAATAAATATGTTTTGTACAAGTCATAAGAAATATGTGAAAGAGATGTATAAGGTATGGGAAGCACCATATTTTGTATAGCCTATTTCGAGAAATCACAAATAAAGATGTTTTGTGCAAGTTGTATTAATTACTTCCATCTGCTTGGCTGTTGAGTCCTTCTAATCCAGCTCCTTGGATCTGAGCTCCTGTAGCTCCTGCTGTCCCCTCTTGTCCAAATTGTCTAAAAAGTGCCTTCTCATTTCCTCTTGCCTTCTCAACTGTTCCTGCATGGAATTCATCATGGCCTGCATCTCATCCTTAGTGATGTAGACGGAGGCTTGACCTACTCCAGCTCTAGAGGAGGCCTATTGATTCCCTCTTGATTGTCCCTTTCTACCACTTGCTTCCTTGTTGGTGATGTAGCCATTGTTTCCTAGAATCCAAGTTCTTAGCTCCAAAATCCTTGAGTGCTTGCCCTATCAATGAAAACACCAGAATCCCTGAGCGCTTTCCTTTTCAGTGAAAGCACCAAAATGTTATCGCCAAAATTGGTCATTAACACCCAAATTCCAATGAAAGCACTAAACAACAGTCACAGACCACAGGTAGAATGTATGTAGGGAGTAAAAATATGAAAAACAATCAAAATTAAAGTGGAAGTAGTAAAGACACAAAGTTTATAGTGGTTCGGCTAACTCTGGCCTACGTCCGCACTAGAAATTTCCTTTTTATTGCTGTAATAATCGATTACAGTTACAAAATGATAGAGTAGCCTTAGCCTTAGAAAGCAAGAGGGCAGAGAAGAAGATCCCTCCATATGGAGACCCACATGCTGTATTTATAGGCAAAACCTGAGCTATTGGGCTTCATGAGTGATGCGGGCCCATTAAGACCATCACCGAACTATTCCTGCCAGACTGAATAACCATCAATGCAGACTGACATTCATGACCAAACTCCTTTGACCGATCCACTCGTGACACCGAACCACCTCGACTTGCCGACCCATGCATGATCTCCTCTCCTTGACCAAGACGCATACGACCGAGCCGCTTCAACTCGCCGATCCATGCATGACCTCCTCTCCCTGACCGAGTCGCATACGACCGGACCGCTTTAACTCGTCGACCTATCATGACCTCCTCTCCTTGACCGAGCCACATACGACCTAGCCGCTTTAACTCGCCGACCCATGCATGATCTCCTCTCCTTGACCTATCCACATCCGCTGCCGAACCACTCACGGTGCCGAACTACTTTGATGCCCGACTGACCTATATTTCCCAGGCCGAACGACACCACCAAGGCCGAATCACACCATCCTGCCGATCCACTCAGGTCGTCCCTAACTTCCAACTATGCTGACCGAACCCGTATAGTCGAAACACTAGATGCCAATCCCTCAAATGGATGCCGACCCCTTATCCAAGTGAAGTTCATCCAAGTGCCGACCCAAGGTGGTGCCGAACCACCTTTAACCGAGCCACTCCATTATGGCTGAACCACCTTCCTACCTGTACACCATTACCGGACGACATGGCCGACCCACGTCAAGGAGACCCTCGATCCACACTTATGCTAATCTAGCCTATGCCGATCCATCTTCCAAGCATGCTGCGTCGTTTATCCATTAACCATGCTTAATCCTGACTTCATATTAATTATCCATCCGTTTAAATCAAATCCATGATATTCCAGCCTCGATAATCGTGAAGTTGGTTAGGTTGAATCCGCCTGTTTATGGCCTTAACAAAAGGCAGGTTAACATTTGCCCCCCAAAATATGCCTTGCTATTGGAAGGTGTGTTTTGAATAGCCTCAAATACGATATCTGAAATTCATGTTTCATTCATAGCCATACCATTCGATCCATAATCCAATCCAATACCCAGCCACCTTATCTGGGTGCCATAACGATATCCTTATCTAAATCTGAGGCTGCTCCAAGTCGATATTCGATTCTGAATCCAGTAACCAAATCCACATCCATCCAAGCCAATAACTGAGTTCTAATCCATCTTTATCAATAACCAATAACCATATCCACGACCTCTCCGGGTCGATATTCGAATCCGGGACCGCTCCGGGTCCATGACCAAATCCTTAGCTATTTATAGCCAATATCCAAATCCGTAACCTCTTCGGGTTCTTGCCAAGCGCAACCTGCACCTGACGACCTATGTCAAGTAATGCCATGGTGTTCCTGGTTCAGTGTCCCTGAACGTTGAGTAATGCCATGGCTTAAGTCCTAAGCCGAATCTTGGTCGCTCTGGACCCTTGCTGAGTATAGTCCATACTCGACGACCTGTAATAGTAACCGATAGATAATATAGGGCGTATGTAACGACTCAATTTTTCGACTTTCGAAAGTCGACATCAATACGTCCACTGTATTTACCGTCGAATAATCGAACGCCGAAAAACTGAACCGTTAGGGTTTAAAAAAAAGAAGAGAGAATAAGAAACAGAAACAACAACAAAATCTCACATTTCACATCGGAACAAGATATAATAGATAAATGAATGATCTTTGAAAACAAAAGCACTATATCAGTTTTACATACATCATCAGAGTTTATAACGACACAATACAACACTAACAGTCATTATAACCTGACTACATGGAACTGACTTTGCACCAACCCAAATACAACGTATAATACATAGTACATATGATACGCCTCGCTAGCCAGCTTCAACTCTAGATTTCCACAGCATACTTCTTGATTGACTTCGCTCCAGAATAATGATAACCTGGCTCTAGGCTGCCCGTAAGGAAAATTGTGGGCACCCGGAGTTTAGAAAGGGAATAATAAACTCCAGGTCAGTCATGGGACCGGTCTGAGATATTTAAAACGGTTATTTTCACAAGGAAAATAAAAAGAAATCCGCTATGCTTTTGAAAAATGAAACTGCCATAAGGCCTCCCGCCACACACACAATGCAAGCGCACACTTGGAGGAGATTTCACCTTATGACAGTCAAAAATGCTTGATATGCGAAAACCATTTGATATTATTATTCGTGCATAGTGCAGAAAACATTTTGAAAGTATAATATTAATCTTAGCCAGCATACCATATTTCATCGTATGCCTACTATAGCCACAATGTTCGATGGCAGTTTACCGCCACATTTCATGGCAGGTTATACAACTAAAACTGTACAGGCCGCGTATTTTTTCTTTAGATTTCCAACAATGGTCAGGCAAAGGAACTTCCTACACCGAAATGGGTATGCCTTTGGATGGACACCTCCCCGAGAACCTAACCGGATCTCTGCTAACACAAGGCCGACGTTACCTCATGCTTTAACCAAGCTATAACTAGGTAACTACCACACAAGTATGCCATCCCCGGTCGTTACCGACCTTTATCCGAGCACTCGACACCAACAACTACAAAGCAATAAGTTTGCAGCAACCATATAGGTTAAATATATGGGCTCCATACCATGATATCACCTCTTATCCAGAAGAAAACGTACATGCCCTAGGGGTGCGACCCCTAAAAACCTTACCGCAACATTCCTGTTTCGACCATTTCCGGGTTGTGAGGCTCAACGAAGTCTCGTCCACAAAGCTACGCTTTTCACAAAATCCATGCTTCGATTAACAAATGATCAGCAGCACTTCGTATGCCACATTACTAAATTGGGAATGTATAACTAGTAACCATCAACTACATAACCTCTGAGCTCGTACGTCTCAGAGAAGGGTGTTAAGCTAAGAGAATAAATTCTCTGCCACCAACAGAAATGTATTTGATAAATACCAGCTTTACATCTCAAAGTGTAATGTTGGACATACAACCATACAAGTCTGTTCCGGGTTCAAACGAAACCGAAGGCACTTCCAAAGAAGCCCTTGCAATCGGGGCATCCACAATCCCGATCGGACTCCCATCACATATGGAGATCTCTATGCCGAAGCAACTCAACGCAAAGTCATTCGACAGGTTATCCTATCGTTCTCGAAAACGCCCGGTCTTCACCACCGTCTTCAAATGCTATCTATTTCATCGTATCACTATTCGGAATGGGTTATATGACACAAAGTCCTCTTATGGCTAAACCGAACAGTGAGCGCTTAATTTAAAAACATGTGGATATTTCAATCACAAAGATTCATCATCAAGATTCGATGTTGGTTTCGGATAACCACCTATAATCCGACTCCCTGTCGCATCGAAATTCAAATGCCATTTAAAGGCTAATATTGATAGTCGGTTATTTAACTATCAATCAACATTCACAGCAATCACTGGATTTCAAATAATTTTCCCCCGGTTATTTATTTTCAAAATATCTTTACAAGATATATTTTCACACTTCAACCATTTGAAAACAAATTTCAAATCACTTTTCACTCGTGGAATAAGATTCCCGATATTATTTATTTCCACTGAAAGTCTGCCGAGTTTAAATACTTCAAAATAATTCAAATCATTTATCCAAAATATACTTGGAAATATTTAGATAAAACTATTTTAAAACATTTATTTAAATATTAGTTATGAAAACATTATACCAATATCTCATATAAGACTTCAAGGCCAATCTAATTTTAAATAAAATTAGAAGATAGAGTTTAAATATTTAAATAACCCTTTTCTAAATCAAATATCAATTATATATTTAAAATAATCACTTCTACAATTAATTAAATAAATCTTCACTTTAAAGATTCAAAAACAACTCAAGAAATAATTTCTCCAAAATATTCTTTTAAAATCAACTTTAAAACTTTTATTTTTATACTTCAAAGCTACTTTGATAATATACTCGGCTTCCCAGGAAAACATGCTTTCCATTCAAAATGGTTCATGTAAACCAATTAATAAACCCTTCTTGATTTATTTTAATTTATATTCCTAATCTGTAAATTCCTTTCCATACCTTTTTAAAAACAACCTAATGTTTATTTTTAAAACAAAATTCCCTTTCCTTTATAAATTCCCATTGTGAATTTAGATTTTCAAATATCAACCGGTATACGATTTCCAAATCGATTCCCAAACATTCACTTTCAAACACCAAATAAAATTTCTAATTGATTTCCAGAATCATTTCAAACACCAAATTAAATCCCAAATTGATTTCCAAATTTACTTCCAAATACCAAATCAAATCCCAAATTGATTTCCGTATTTATTTCCAAACGCCAAATCAAATCCCAAATTGATTTTTGAATTTATTTCCAAACGCCAAATCAAATCCCAAATTGATTTTCGAATTTATTTCCAAACACCAAATCAAATCCCAAATTGATTTTATTTTAAAATAAATTCCTTTATTTCTTTCAAGCTATTTAAAATCCCTATTTTAAATAAATTCTTCAACCTTCGAATAATATTACCCGAAATCCATTTATTAAGCCTTTTTCCTATATTTTAGAATTTTATTCAATAGGATTCAAAAATAAAACTTTATCCTTTTAAAATTCTTTCTTTTAAATTTATCCAATTTTCAAAAATAAATTTTTCTATTAATTTTCGATCTTGAATTTCTAAAAATCTAATTTTATTTATTGCCGGTATACAACGATACCAAAAATATATTCGGCTAAACTATAGCCTTCAACGATTTTAATCACAATATACTCACACACAGATTATAAATAAATCAACACACAATATTGAAACTAATTCAAATATTTTGAGGAATCCAGTTGTATCCTTCCAACATGTTTCCCTACATCTACAGACGTTAGCACAACAATTAAATACCAATTCCACTTCCAGGTGGAATATCGCGGTATATGGGATTTATAAAATATCATCCGCTATTATGCGGCGCATAGGGTCTCATCCGCTATATAATGCGGGAAGTCAATTGCTCCAAATACATATATAATACCAATTCCACTTCGAGGTGGAATATCGCTGTATATGGGTTTATATATATAATATCATCCGCTATTATGCGACGCATAAGGTCTATTCAATTCAACTGATAATAATTTATCATCCAAGCACACAATCAACCATTTTAAATTTAATTATCATAATTCAACAATCAATCAATAACTAAAATTTTCAATTATTATAATTTGAGTGAGAAGATCTCACCTTTAACATTGCATGCAATCCATTTCCAATCCGGCTTGTCTCTTGATTTTTTTAGACCTTGTATCAAACAATTATATGATTTTATTAATACTCGAAATAATCGAATAATTTATTTCCATTTTAATAAATTTAATTAATCAATGATTTTTATTTTAAACAAATCATTAAAATTTAAACTAATTTTCCTTTTATAACCTTCAGTAATCAAAATATTTATATAAGTTAATTAAACCAATTATTCACCATAATTCATTTTGAAAATCCAAAACTAAATTTGAATTTTTCTATATGTAATTTTTTTTATGAAAATACTTTTATCTACATGCATATATATATATATATATAAATCTATCAACATATATAAATTTTTTCTAAATAAAAATAATTTTCCTGTTTTACTGTGTGTGTGTGTGTGTGTATGAATACTCAAAATTAACCTGCTTTCGAACATTCTTCTGCTGTTCATTTACATTCTTTTTATTATGTATAAATACATATATGTATAAAATTTCAAATTGAAAAACAATTTGCATATAATCTTCAGTAAATTTGAATACAAGCACGTATATTCCAGAAAACGATACCTTGTCGCGGCCCAAAAAAAACATTGCGAACCATAGCCGAAATCGCGACCACCTCCTCTATTTGATGCCGTCGTTCTGCCTAGTCGTCGAAGTTGCCACACATGCTTGGTTTGAACGCTGCTTTAGCTTTGCGTCGCCGCGCGATTCAACCGCCAATGTTTCATCGCCTAGGAAACGAATCCCCTATCGACTTGCCTGCCGCACCTCCTCTGACACGCGACGGCGTCGATCCTTGCTACCACGACCCTACAATCGATCAACATCCCATCGCCTTCAAGAACTAGCTGGGCCGCTCGTGAAATCGTGATCAAGAATCTCGATGCAAAATCGAAGAATTTAGGGGGGGGGGGGTTAGAGAACGTTTTAAGAGGGGAGGAACGAGATTTATGGGATTCAATTTCAATTGAGAGGGCTCGGCCATTTTTTCTTTTTGAACTCGATTTTTTGAACGAAGATAACGTTTATTGTTTTTTCTTTTAAATCTCAGCTATTTTGATTTTATTTTGATAACAACGCGTGTTGCAATCCTGTAGAGAAAAGGGAATATGTGTTTTAACTTCTACGCGTGGATTAAAGATTGTTGGCACAATCTTTTAAGGCAACAATATTAATTATATTTGAATTTAAATTTAAACTCAAATCGCTTTGATAAGCATAAATCAAAATCTCGACCTCCAGTCGAGGTGTGTCACCAGGCGTTTATATTGTTATACGCCCATTCCGAATGCAATGGAAAAGTTTTCAAGTCCAAATTCGATCGTATGGAGAAGATAGCTTTTCGCACCAGTTAAAATATTGAATTTTCAATTTAAATTTCAGCACGTTTGCTTATCGCACGGCCAAACAATCACTCCGAATGCTACAAAATTTAAAATCCGATAGTAATAATGTATTACGGATCCAATGGAACTGGTTTCATCGAATTCCGAGACTGTGCCTCGGAATGCTATTTTTATGTATCAATTTAAAAATAAAATTTCAAAACTGAACAAATCAGTTTCAAATTCAATTCTGAAGCTTCCATTATCTTTAGTATTGTAAATATAAATTCTCTAAGCCTTGAAATATTTTTAATCGGCTTAAAATTGAAGATACAAAATTTTACCCAACTTAAATAAATTAAATTCAATAATTTAATTTCAAATCCATAGGTATATTTGGAATTCAAGTTTAAAATAATTTCCAAATATTTAAATTTAATTAAATATTTTAATTTCAAATGTTGAAAATTCTGGGTCGTCACAGCCTAAGTCCTAGGCCGAATCCTTGTTTCTCCGGACCCTTGCCGAGCATAGTCCATGCTCGATGACCTTTTAACCAAACCAGACAAAAAGTCAATCAAAATTAAATCTGAAACCCATTTTAAAATCAGAAAACCAGAAATCCATATCAAAATTCCAAATCTAAATCAAAAATCAAGCATACAAACCAAGAAATCAACAACACCGTGAGTTCAAATCGAACTTCAAAACCAAAGCAGAAAAAGCAAATGTCCTAGCCAAAAGGATAAAACAGATTTCATAAACTGAAGCCTCTCGGTAAACCATCATCTCAGAGCATGCCTAAGGGTTATCTTTGATCTCGTACATGAGTAAGTGATTTAGCCGTTTGCCCAGTGTTTGTTACTTATTCCAAGCCATCATGATTAGTTGATGGCCAACCGGCCACCATTCCTGGGCCTCGCGCCTTCATCGTTCAAGGTAGGCAGTGGTTGCTCCTGTTCCACCATCGCATTTCGAGTTCCAACATATTTCCGCTACTAACCATTCCTTACATGTTCCTCGATTATATCCTTGAGAATCCTGCAGCAGTTAATATCATGCTCGTGCAGATTATGAAAGAGACAGTGCCTTCCCGATGCCCTTTCGCATTCCGGGGGTTTCCTCCTTACCAGCCTTCGATAAGGAAGGCGATCCCGAGTATCCAGGAATATCCGCTCCGATGTTGTATTCAGTCCTGTGTGAGTGGAGAATTTTGATTCTCTTTAGCACTTCCTCTTCCCTTTATCCTTGTCTTTACCCGAGCTTTCACTGGGCAGTCTTCCATCTTTCACCATGTTTACTTCCTTTGACCCCTTATCCTAACATGCATCCTCTTTTTAGAGAAACCTCTTTGCTTCATGGAAGAATTCCTCGAGATCCAGTAGTGGATCCTGTATCAATGATACTTTGAATTCCGAATCATACCTGACTCCTAACACTGTCGCCGTCAGAACCATTAATGGATCCGGCCGATCCACCGAAGCAACTACTGCATTAAACTGAGTCAAGAAAGTCATGAGCGATTCATCCGTCCTTTTCTTAATAGACGTCAACATCACCACATTCTTTGGCCTTTTTATGTGAACTCGAAACTTCCTCAAGACGTTATCCGCTAGTTCTGTCCACGTTCCAATAGATCCATCCTCTAGCTGTCTGAACCACATAGCAGCTATATCCATCAAGTACAGGGGAAAACATCGAGCCATAACTTCCTCTGATGCCCCCAACACTTTCATATGCCTTGCGTACCTCATCAAGTGGTCAGTGGGATCCGTCTTACCATTGTCACTTCCTGAGTGGTCAACTTGAAATTGGGTGGATTCCTAGCTATCTTGATGTTACGGATGAGTGGACTTTTGTTTACTCCCTCCAAATCCCTATTTGTCAGACCTCCGTGAATGGTTCGCCTGATGATGTCATTCAATCCAGTGTTACCTACCAAGGGCTGCCCCTATTTACATTTCCTAACTGCCCTCCAAGTTTTTGAGGGAATTCCAGTACATACTCCTCATTATGTAGTCCTGTATTTTTGTTGGCATCCGACCGCAGCGTCATCTGTATCCCTCCATGGATTGGTCTAGCATCTCCTAGTGGTGTGCCTCCGAGTCTTGGTCCATCCAGATTGATAGTCGTTCGCTGATGGTGGGCTGCCCTGCTAGGCCACTCCATTTACTTGCTTATTGGATCCTTCTGATCCAGCTCCATGGATCTGATCTCCTGTAGCTCCTGCTATTCCTGCTTATCCAAATTGTCTGAAAAGTACCTGCATCATTTCCTCTTGCCTTCTCAACTGTTCCTGCATAGAATTCATCATGACCTGCATCTCGTCCCTAGTGATGTAGACGGAGGCTTGACCTGCTCCAGCTCTAAAGAAGGCCTATTCACTTCCCTCTTCATTGCCTCTTTCTGTCACTTACTTCCTTGTTGGTGGCCTTGCCATTGCTTCCTAGAATCCAAGTTCCTAGTTCTGAAATCCTTGACTGATTACCCTCTCAATGAAAGCACTAAAATCCTTGAATGCTTCCCTTCTCAGTGAAAGCACCAAAATGTTAGCATCAAAATTAGTCACTAACACCCAAATTCCAATGAAAGCACCAAACTGCAGTCACATATCACAGATAGAATATATATAGAGAGTATAAATATGAAGAACAATCAAAATTAAAATGAAAGCAATAAAGACACAAGGTTTATAGTGGTTCGGCTAACTCTGGCCTACGTCCACTTCAGAAATTTCCTTTTTATTGCTGTAATAACCGATTACAGTTACAAAATGGTAGAGTAGCCTTAGCCTTAGAAAGAAAGAGAGCCGAAAAGAAGATCCCCTCATCTGTAGACCCACATGCTGTATTTATAAGCAAAATCCGAACTACCGGGCTTCATTAGTGATGTGGGCCCATTAAGACTATCACCGAACTATTCCTCCAAGACCGAATGACCATCAACGCCGACCGACATCTTAGTCTCTGTAAAGTTTTAGCTATACCTACAACGCACCACATCTTTTACTGTGTCCTTTTTAGGTATACTAAGGGGTGTGGGGTATTTCTAATGGGATCCTGCCTTGCTAAACTTAGAGGAGTGAAAAAAGTTCAAGATCTAAAGTGGGTAAAGAAATGATTAAATAGCCAAAGTTCTAAGGAGTGAAAAAGGATCTAGATCCACCTTTTGCTCTTACCAAAGCACCTCTTTGAATCAAAATTCCACACACAACTCTCTAAATTGGATGGTCCCTACATGTCCTCCTCTAAGCCTCAAAATCACTTTAAGCCTGATCAATCAAAGTTGCACTTAAATCCGATTCAAATGCATATAGATATTGTATATCGGTACATGTGTGTGTAACAATTACACACAATATTAATCTTGATATAATATTTCATACATATTAATTACTTAATTAATTAACATCAATTATAATTAATTAAATAAGTTGGTGATAGGAGTATTCAATGTTTTAGTTGTTTGACTCTTAGGAGTAAATTTAGTAAGTGATTAATATCAAACAATTCGAATATTAACGTTCACCGTGACTTAGCAGGTGTGTGACATTTTGGCCAAATTTGTCACTCACATAGAGTTGGCAACATCCAATTTTACTTCTTTAAGCATTACTTAGTAGTGACAATCATTTACACTGATTCTCTTCATTAAAACTATATCACATTAAGACTTATGGTATTTGGTAATGGTCAAAATTTCAATATCGTTCATATTTAATTTTGTAATCCAATCACAAAGTTCTTCGTTCAATAATAACAATCATTATTAACCGAACTGCTCTGGCCAGAAACTTGGACTTTGATATGAATTTAGTTGACCGTGACACTTACCCTATATAACTAAGGAGATGAATTCCCTCTTGATTAGTGTCTCACTTTCAATGATTCCACTCAATTCAATTATAGTCGTTCGATGGATGCCGTGCCATAATTTAAGTATAATCAAAGTGGAATTTTCACATTGAAGCTCAATAGTATTCTAAAGTCATGGGAATTATGTAACATCATTGCATCGATTTTTTCAGTTTAACCTTAATTATATTAACCAATAGTAAACTATCAAGTAAGTCATTTCATAGTTATCTAATAAATATCAATATATAACCACTTGATTCCCCCAGTTGCCATGAGTAATACATCGTCCAAAATTTAGAGATCGTTATATACTCTAATTTTAAGGATATATCGATTTTCAATCTCGATACATCTTGATTAGCACTATTTAAAATGGTATGTTTATTTATTGTGATAAATCACTCATGATTACAACTCATTTAACTACTATCATAAAATATATCATTATGGATTTTTTAATAAATATACATTTAATTAAATTATTTTATTAATATAACACATTATATTAAGTGTATAATACAAAGAAAACACTTTTTATTTCGAACATGATTGTTTATTAAGTTAGATGTATGTAACAATTACATAATTACCTCTAGGGCATACCCTGAACTTTATCGATCTCCCACTTTCATTTAGAACATCCCTTCAATAGGTTTGATGAGAACTGATCGAGTTAGACCCTTCATGAATGGATTATCTATATTTTTTTAACATCCACTCTGTCAATCAACTCTCTCTGACGTTGATAAACTACTTTATCATATCGAAGTATTCAAAGTATGTTTCTAGACTCCTAGTGGGCTCTTATCATTATTGTTGTCATATAACAACAATGTAGTATTCTTAATACTTGGACAAACCCTAGCTCAGTTATACATTTATACACATAAAATACATACATAGCTTTTATTGGGGCACAACTCAAGGTGATGTACTTAGCCTTTTCATTGAATCGGCCGTAGCCTTTTGTTTAGAACATTTCCAACTTAAAATCCTTAACTAAGTTTCGAAAATAATATTGGCATGTTATACTAATACCAATTATGAAGCTTGAGTCCGAATACTCCTTTATAAGGAGTTTGTTGCTTATGTAAATAATTCTCCAGTATTTGGAAATTACTCAAGAACATTCCAAACTATCAATTAGTGATCTTAATTTGGATTTGATATTTGCTTCATGTATTAAACACATAAGCGAGATACGATATTGTAGACAATAAAACATGCAGATAATTCCTATTGTCAATACATAAGAAATTCATCTTACATGTTCCATATCAAACATTTTATAAGGTGTGCTTCTATGTTGTTAGGGACATTCCAATCACCTTTTATACTTTTCATAAAACATATAATTTACAAATTCAATATCAAGTATTAAACTACTGAAGTAGAACTCATTTTAACATAAGTAAATCGTGAACAATCAGTGGTACGTTGTTCACTTATTATTAACCTAGAAAATGGATCAAGGCCTAGAAATTGAATGAAAGCGCCAGTTCTATTAAAAGTAAAGGAAAAAGCAAAAAAATTTAAATGGATATACAAGAGTTTTTATAGTGGTTGGACATAATCTTTGGCCTATGTCCACTTTACAGTTTTTTATCGTTGTATTCACCCCGGATTAGAAAGAATTATATGAGTATAACCATAATCTAGTAGATCCCAAATTTACAATGAAGTTTCTAGAGTGTTTAAGAGTCACTAAAGCTAGAGATTTGCCGATCTATGTCCTAAAGTAGCAAATAGTAGTTTCCTAGATAACTTTAATAAAGGAGAGGTGAGAGGTGAAGAAAGTGAAGTCTTCAATGGCAGAGAGAGCAGATCTCATTTTGGTTGGAGCTAGGCTGCTATTTATATAGAAACATTGATATGGAGTCAGAAGCCTGCTTGGACTGAAGTCCAGATGAAGTCCCGATGTCACATCAGAAAAATCAATGACCCACGACTTAAGGATATAAGTCGGTACTGAGCTATAAGTGTTGGTGAAAATATAACACTAGCTCATGCTCTGCTCTTTTATGTTCATGTTGATATGTTTTATGCTCTTTTTATTGACTTGTTGGTTGATTCTAGCAATCTCCCTCTATCACTTGAATTGTCATGCTTTCTTGATTTTCTTCACATTAACCCTAGAATTGATCGTCTAAACTCTAGGAAAACCCCTTGATCATGAGCCATCAGTGACGTATATGAGAGGTATTTTGTTTGATGGACGAATTGGGTGAGAATTATAGGTCGGTACCAAACTATCATAGCTTGGTATTGAGCTATGTCTTGTGCTCCAATCTCGCCAAAAAATTTCAGAGTCGTTTCTTTATTCCTTCTAAGCGTGCATCCAAGCTCATGAATCATTTCGCTCTTGTTTTGATCTTCTATGTACGGTTGAAATACGCTTTGGCTCAAAAGCGGGTTAACACTTATAGTTTCAGAAGTACTATGTACCTTTTAATGTTCTTTCTTATGGATGCATACTTCCTCTACATGTTGATGGAAAATTAAATTATTCTATATTTGTATAAAAATACTTAACCAACTTTGAAACTTATCGAAATATACTTTCGTATTTATCTTGGATCATATTTGAAAACCCAAAAACTGAATATCGCTCCCATTGACTTTGAGATACTTTAGTTATTATATGAAAAAGGTCCATTTTAAATCATTATTTAGAACTTTCTACTTTAGCAAATATGTACCAAAATACAAATTCAAACTAGGTGATAATATTGTGAGTAAAATCTGAATTAACTTGAGCATGTAGAATGAGGAATCTATTATGTTAATTTTAGCAATTATAATTTACAGTGTTATTCTTATCAATGTGGCCTGTAACATTCCATCTTTATTAGTCTTTCTCTTAAAGGAATATTTGCAATTGGTGGATCATATCCCTTCGGATACAACTATCAAAATAATTTTTTGTACTGTACTTGGAATCCAGTTTATATTTTTACATCATACCATACGTAGAGTCAATCTCTTAATGGCTTAATTAACAACCAAGGATTATTATTTTTGACATTGATAAGAAACTCATAGTTTTTCTTCAATGTATGAGAATATTGTTAGACAATCTAATCCGATATGTTCGTTTAGCTATGCTAAATCTCATTTCATCCCATGTAATCAGTTTTATCTTTGGATTATATCCAAATCCATTTTACTACCAATAAATTCTAAAAGAAATTCCTTCACTATAACGGCCTGAAATTTAGAACATTTCGTATTTGAATATCTGAGTCTTGGATTTATTATGAATAAATGTTATTTTGTAACCTTGTTAACCCTCTTTTAGTTAATAACTAATAATAAGAATTTTTTTCAAAAATGTTTACAAAAATAAACAATTCGAAGAAATATCGATAATGTGATCGAAAATTATTTTATCGACAAACGACTTTCTACTCAATAAAAGTTATTCGAACTCTTTGGCACTTGTACAGTAACATATAAAACATTAACAAGATTTAATTCACCTATGTTCATAAGAAAATTAATTAAATCCTAAAAGGACAAAGGGGAGGGATTTTAAGCTTGAATTAAGGAGCACGTCATGTCATGTTTTAAGGCATGAAGTTAGGCTTGTCTCATGGAGAGGAAGGTGGGAGTAAACTTCCTTTTGGCCAGCTAAGGGAGGGTATTTTTAGTTATTTTTGCCTCTTGAAAACTCTATAAATACATCTCATAGTGGTTCAATGAATGGTTGCTAATTTATTCACAAAGAGACTCTCTTCTTCATGCACTTTCTTCTCTCTATCTTTTTAGAAAACATATCAAACCAACTCCTTTCTCTTCTAAACTTTGGAAAATGTTTTATACCATTATTAGAACTTACTTTAACATCTAGAAGTGAAAAAATAGGCATCATAGCATGGGTCGTGAACAACTTAGAGGCTTGGGAGAGATTATCTTGGCTTGAAGGCGAAAAAGCATGGATCTTTAGCATTTGGGTGATGGAAGGAAGTGTTTCGTTAGTTCTCGAATACTTAATCTTGTGTTTGGTTTGACTAAAAATGAATTATCTCTTAATTGAAAGAGTATAATGTTGTGTTTTAAATGATTGATTATGAAAAATGTAAAGTTATATAAATAATAACGCAATTTATTACTTTTGGACCCCTCCTTGCTATGGAAAGCAAATGAAACATTATATATTGTATAATCTCTCTTATAACCCACTAATACATGTATCGTGGCCATGAATTATTGTTTACATGTTTTATAATTTTCCACGTGAAGTTGAAGTGTGTGGTGAATGTTTGAAGCGAAGTAGTCCTTATAAATGCACTTTGAAATCTCTTAACCTTAATTTGTATGACTTGGTGATCTATGAATACATCCCGGTATAACTTGTTTTACTTGTTCTGTACACTTCTAGGAGTGTTTTGGACAACAAAGAATTGGTTAGGAAAGTGGTAGAACTTGTTGGAAAAAAGTAGCAAAAGTTATAGAGAAATAGTCGCTATATAAGCACTTCGTAAAAAACATTATTTTGGGAATTTTTAACGACATTAGAAAGATATCTTTAGGGCTTTCTTTATGGTTTTAATAAGTAAAATATAATTTCTTACTGATGCAAAAGCATAAAGTTAAAAAAATATTAAAAATAATCAAACAAAGTTAAGAAAATTTGAAGTAAAAAGGTTGCTATACGAGCACTTCGAAAAATATCTTGTTTTTAGGAATTTTTATAAAATAATGGAAATATATCCTTAATGGTTTATTTCTATAATTTATAAGCACTCCAAGTATACTAACCACTATACAAAATTTGGATCAAGTATCAATTGTTTGAAGTGTAGAAAACTAGTCTCAAAGTTCATGCAAAATTATGTTAAATTCTGAATAGAACTTTAGATATCATTTGAAAAATGCTGTCTTTCCTTCTAAGACACATTTTTTCCGTTGCAAATTCTTCAGATAGGATTTCCAGAAAAACGCATTTGTTTCTATTTGAAACTTTAAATTATGTAAAAAAGATATTTAAATTATGTATTGTTTTCTCTAATCTCTTTAGGTTCTAACTTATATTCAAGAGTTTTAAAATTTGTTTCCTGTTTAGATATAATTTTTAGTAATTAATTATGAATTTTGAAAGTAAAAGGCTTTTAAATAAAATATGTTAATTTTTTGTTTTTCCATTTATTTCAAAATTTATTGTTTTTATATAATATTCTATATAGATAAGTATAATATATTTTTAATCAATTTAAAAGTATTTTAATATGTTTATAAGTATTTTAAAAGTATTGTGTTTATATATATATATATATCATTTTTAAAAGTAAGTTAAGTATTTTATAAATGTCGGTACATGAAGCTTTGGATTTTAGTGCTTAAGTTAAAATAAATGTTTTTTTGAAGTTAAATAAAAAGTGTATTACCTTAATCAATAAGTGCAGAATTGCTTAAATCTTTAAATAAATATCTTGAATATAATGACAAGTATAAAAATAGTTTTGGGTTATAATAACCAAGGTTTTGGTAATATTAATTTTAACCCTTATTAATTATCTTTAAGAGAATGTTTTGATGATAATTATAAGTAAATAAGTAGAATGTTTTGAGTTTGTAGTGACATTGTTTAAGTAACATTTGTCTTTAACCCTTAAAGGTAATTAAATCTTTAAAAAGCAAGTTTAAATGAAATACTTAGGTATGAAATGTTTTGGGTTTGTTTTGACAATGTTTGAGTAATAATTGTATTTAACCCTTATAAATATGCTTAGATCTTTAACAATGGATATTTTGAAGATAATAACAAGAATGAAATCTTTTCTAAAAAGATAGAAAAAGTAAAGGTTTGACTTATAAAAGAGAAAGGGTTTATATTAAACAATACTTAAGTAACGATTGTTTTTAACCCTTGTGATTATATTTTAAAGTAAGTCTTATTAATGATTTGTGAATATACTTATCTATTTGGGATAAGTATATGAATGATTTTTAAAGAATTAAAAGAGTATAAATGAATAGTGAAATAGTAAAGTTCAAGTATATATATCTTTTACAAAGGGAAATTAATTATATATACAATTATAATTACTTAGGAAATATAGAAAAGCTTCACGGCTTCATACGGTTTTAGAATCCTTGGGGAGGACCACTGGTATAAAACATCTCTAGCTTTAAGAACTTATATATTTGAGATCCCCCGGGGAGGACTCCTATGTATAGTTTGCTTATTAATAAAGGAAGCATTAATTAGTAGATGGAGTTTTTTTAATTAATAAGAAGTTTAGTTAATAAAGGAGTTTAGTTAATATAAAATGTTTAAATAAATAAGTGAAGTTTTAATTAAGTGAGAAGTTTAATTAAATAAGTAAAGTTTTAATTAAGTAAGAAGTTTAATTAATATAAGAGTTTAATTAAATAAGGAAGTTTTAATTAATAAAAGAAGTTTTATTATAAAATGGGAGTTTTACTAAAAAAAGAGGTTTTAATTAATAAAGGATCAATTAAATAAAATGGGGATTAAAAGTCATTTATGCGACTTGATCGTGCTTTGTGTGAGTTAATTGTGCTTTATGTGTTACTTGTCTATGGAAAGTATTTAGTTGTGCTCAGCACTAAAAGCTAATAAAGCAAACTTGATTCTATTTGTGAGAGTTAAGAATAATGATTCGAGTAGGGTGTAGAAGCAATAGTGCTTTAACCTACAAGGCTTCACTCTTGACCGAGCGATAGTGGAAGTTAAGAAGGTCGGAAACGTGATAAGTATATGACACTTAATTTCCATATGCGATCACTCATTATTGTTTAATATGACCAAATTAACTTAGGGAATGGTAGCATCCCCTATTTGGAGGCTAAAACTAACTACTATGGATGCTGCAACAATCCATATTTATTAATTCTCAATGACTAAATGCGGTAATGTTAGATACATTAATATAACATAAGCACATGGATATGAAAATTTTTAAAATCATAAAACAAATTTCTTATTTAACATTAATTCATATTTCAAATTCATTACATTATTCCAATTCGTCAACCACATTTATAGAAATATAATTATTACAAAATACGCTAAGAGCGACATATGAAGATGTCCCCTTGGTTGATTAGAGTCTAAATATAGGAAAATAAACAATTTTTCCATTACATCCAAAACACAGCGGAATCAAACAGAAAAGAACTCCTAATAGCCAACTTGCCTCTTGCACATCTCCGGAAGCTTATTCGTCTAAAGAAGAACCTAAAAACATTAACTCTCAAACTACTCAAAATAAATTGAGCACCCGAGAGTTTAAGAGGAAAATATAAACATCGAGTCAAACAAAAAGTCTGGTATGAATAATATCTTGCCATCTCGAACCATGTAGGTATCTGGTGGGACCATGTTGCTTATCATAATGGGTTTCCCCCTTGCTAGTATCCTAACTCAATTATAATAACCATATACCGTGCACCTGCATGCACAATGGTTAAGGCATAACATGATAAAATATACCATGATGATATGAAAACATGCAATATATTCTAGATTTCCCGTCTCCATTCCTCGACTATCTGTCTAAAGTTATAGTTTCTAGGATCACTATTAACCTGTTAGTTTTCATCGGATAACTAATAACCTATTTCAAATTTATGGACTACCTGTCCAGTATCATAGTTTTCATGGAATCATTAAGAACCTATTGGTATCGACCAATAAATTCATCCAATTATGGTTTTCATGGGTTCACTATGAACCTATTGGTTTCTCTAATAACTTCTCTCATGTCATAGTTTTCATGGGTTGACTATAAACCTATTGATCTCTGTCAATAATTTAACTAAGATATAGTTTTCATGGGATCACTAAGAACCTATTGGCCTTTGCTAATATCAATTTCCATACATAGTTTTCATAGACTTACTATGAACCTGTCTAAATTAATACTTCTTGGATCAGTCTTTGGGCATCCTATATTCTGGTCTACCTGACCTCCTAGATGAAACTATACTCACATAGGAGTTACAATATATATATATATATATATATATATATATATATATATTCACCACTGGGTCAACCTAACTGGTAATTCTGCGCGTAACACCCCAAAATACAGTTATGGGAGAATTATAAAGTGAATATGTTTATAGAAGAAGCATACATGATAAATGATCATAACATGATAACACAAACATCTGTGGTTTAATATCCTTGCAATCATTTTCAAATGAAATGCGGTTAATTCCTTTAACCTATTATGTTTAGCAAGGAAAGCTTCTTCAAAAACTTCAAAGTTAAATGCCATTTCAAAACTCTTTCATGTTTCCTTGGATTTAGCTTTTAAAAAGGAGATTGGGTTCTTTGTTTTGAAAACTAAGGCTTTTGAAACCTTAGACCCTCTCTTCTGAAACCATTGAAACATATATTTCAAAAGTATTCAAACCTTCTTTTCAAAACATTTAAATATATACCTTTCGAAACACTTAAAACATTTCCTAGCATTGAAATCTTCCTTTTGGAACCATTAAAACACACCCTACGAAATTGTTAAAGCCTAACTTTCAAAACCACTTAGTTCAAGTAGAATTTATAGAAGCATGGCTTCGAAACTATTTGAAAGTATCTCTTTCAAAATCATTGGGTTTAACCTTAAATATACCTTTTGGGTCAAAGTGCACATAAGCAAAATTAACCCTTTCGAAAACATTAATCTCAAAGTAAAAGAATTTGTGGAACGAATGGCTTCGTAATCACCCTTTCGAAAGCAATAATCTTTAAGTAAAATAATTAGGGAAAAGAATAGCTTCAAAACTACCTTTCGAAACCACTACCTTTGAAACCTTTAATATATGTGACTACAGGGACCCTTTCAAAAGCATTGGAAAGTTGCTTCAATATTAATATAATAAAAACTTCCCTTTCAAACTCATTTTATAAAGCTATATAGAAAAGAGGCCTTTAACCAATTCAAAAGATCTGAAGACGACAACTAGTTTATGACTAGGTTCAGAAGCAACTACCCTTTCGAAAGCTCCTTTTCAAAACTTAATATGTGGCAACTCAATTGACAGAGACTTTAAAAACAAAGGTAATCAACAATCCCTTCGAAAGCTATTTACAAGTAACTTCAACCCTTTCAAAAGCATATTTTAAAAGCAGAGGCAAGTAACATATTCAAAAGCTTAAAAAAAGATAATTTACCCTTTCGAAAGTTAGGTTTCGGCACTATACTTTCCGCCTTTCTCCAATGCACTACGTATCAATTGCTTGATACCATGCGCATTGATTTTGAATGGGTTCTTTAGTGGAGGCATGGTGTCGAAAGCCATCAGATAGAAGTGGCGAGGAAGTAAATCCAAGCAAAACAGATCTTTAGCCTTTAAAGGAAATTTCTTTTTACCTACTTGTCTTATTTGTCAAAATATGATTGGTTGCAAAATCCTTTACAAAATTATTTTTCTAAATAGGTTTCCGAATTCATCAATTAATAGTTAAAAATATTTTAGTAAAGAAGCCCTTCCCCTTAACAAAACAATTTAGATATTTAAGCACTCAAACTTAATTAATTTAATTTCCATAGTAAATCACTTAGGAAAAATTTCTAAAAATCAACTTAATTCACTGTGTTTTCTAACATATATAAATTTCGGATCCAAATTCGATTATATAATTTCCTTAATTAATTTTAAACCCAAACTATCTATTTCTTCCATTCAAAATTCGTAATAAATTATCCATAGCTTGGAATACTATGAAAATTTAAATCCATTTCTAAAACAATGTTTCACATAACATAATCAATCCTTATGGAAGAAACCCATTTTACGTGATTTTAGTGTTAAAATCTAATCAAACCTTTTACAGACATTCTTGTTTAAATCAATTATGGCATATAAACAAAGCATATGATCATTCAAATCATCCACACGGTTTAAGACCAAAAACCCAAAATAAAGATGTTCATTAAAACATATATGAGATGGTTTAGATTATTATTCACCTTGTTTGGATAAGGAACTTGAGATTTGATCTTGCTTAATTCTTCTTTGCTTGAATCCTTAGCTTATAGTTGATTTTGATCCCCTTTTCTCCTAGGGTTATGGCCGACCTAAATCTATTTTGTTTTTATTTTTATAAAAGTATGAAAATGAGAATGAGTTAAGGCTTTAGGGTTATGTGATTATATATGGCTATTCCTATAACACCCTTATCATTTTCTCTTGAGTAGTTAACTAAATGTTACCCCACCTTTTTGTCAAGGCCGGGATATCAACGAATTGGCTAAAAAGAATGGATATCAGGATTGGAGATCGATTGGAAACAAGGCTATGATCGATACCGTCAAAATTGGTCCAAGCTCCAATCAAGGTGGAATCGATCAAGAATGATAAAAGGTTCGGTGAGGCTACACTACGAATTTCATGTTAAGCGTAGTTCATACACTTAAGTTATGGATGGATCAATGTTCATGGAAAAGCAATTCGTATCGATACTTTCATATCGATCAAAATGGAGGTTGTTATATACTTTGAATCGATGCCTCCGTATCAATGCTTTCATATCGATCAAGATGGATATGGATATGGACAATACACACATTCTTTTATGCACTTGCTTTGGATCGATGACAACTCGTATCGGTAGATTTTATATCGATCTATGGCATTAGATAGATACGATGGGAAGCGCTGGAGATCGATGTAAAGAAAGGAGCAAAGGATGGATACAAAGTAGTGGCTATGGAGATTTGGAAGTGTATTTCGTATCGATCACTTACCGATCGATACGAAGGATACATGTGGAAGAAGCTATGATGGATGGATATGAAAAGTGGACGTAGGCCGGAGATAACAAACCACTATAAATCTTATGTCTTCTCTTACTTTCTTTCATTTTAATTTATTTATTTATTCATTTTTACTCTCTACATCATTTGGTTCTGAGATCTGTGACTGGATATTAAGGATTGGTGTGTAAACACTGGCGCTTTCATTACATCCGAGGTTAGTGACCATTTTTAGTGCAAACACTTTGGTGCTTTCATTGGGAAAACTAGCACCTGCTATATCGGATTTGGAGTTCAGATTGGAAAGATAAAGCATCAGATCTAGGATGAATCATGGTTAGGCAATTATTTCGAAGGGCATTACTAGAAAGGATCCATCAAGAGGGAAGTCAAGGGACTTCCTTCGGAGCTGGAGCATATTAGGCATCCATCTACATCACAAGGGATGAGATGCAGACTATGATGGATTCCATGTAGGAGCGGTTGTTGAAAAGGCAGGAGGACATGATGTAGAATCTTCTCAGATAGCTTGGACAGGCTGGGGGAGCAGCATCTGTAGGAGGTCAGATCTACGGAGTAGGAACATAAGGACTCAATAGGCCATCAGATGGAGCATTTCAGCAGGGGCAGCCTCCAGTCAACACACAACTACCAATTTGGATGGATCAAGACTCGAGGACACACCCCTATGTAATGCTGGACACATTCATGGAAGAGCGCCAGTTGATACTACACAGTTGATCTCCAATAGAAATACAGGAGTGCGTGACGAGGAGTACGTACCAGAATTCCCTCGAGGACTTAGAGGGCAGTTAGGAAATTAAGACGTGGGGCTACCCTTTGTGGACAACACTGGATTGTCTAAAATTATCAGGCGAACTATGCATGAAGGTATGACAAATAGAGATCTGGAAGGAGTGAACAGGAGTCCATTTACCGGTAAGATTAGGATGGCTCGGATTCCACCAGAGTTCAAGCTACCTATTCTGGAAGTATACAATGGTAGGACGGACCATACCGATCATTTGATGAGGTATACATGACACATGGAAGTGTTGGGGGCAACGGAGGGGGATATGGCCCAATGTTTCCCCCTGTACTTGATGAATATAGCTGTTATGTGGTTTAGGCAGTTGGAAAATGGATCTATTAGGACATGGACGAAATTGATGGAGAGTTTTTTGAAGCAGTTTTGAGCTCATATCAAAAGGCAAAAAATATGATGACATTGACATCAGTAAAAGAGAGGATAGGAGAGTCGCTCAAGACTTTCTTTACCCGGTTTAATGCGGCGGTTGCTTTAGTGGATTGGTCAGATCCATCAATGGTTCTAATGGCAGTAATGTCAGGAGTCGGGGACAACTCGGATTTTATAATATCGTTGATAAGGAATCCACCAATAGATCTTCGGTAATTCTTTCATGAGGCCGAAATATTCCTTGAACAGGAGGATTCAAGTTTGGATATGAAACTAAAGGACGTAAACATGGTCAAGGATGGAGGACCACCTGATGAAAGCTCGGGTAAGGATAAGGATAAAGAGAAGAGGAAGTCGGATGATGATTTTTGCAGGGCAAGGAAGCGCTGGGGAGAACCAAAATACTCCACTTACACCGAACTGAATGAGACAATGAAATGGATATACATGGATACTCAGGATTGCCTTCCTTATCAAAGGCCGACAAGAAGGGACCCCTCAGAATGTGAGAGGGCTTTAGGAAGGCACATCTCTTTCATGACCTGGTCAGTTGCGACAATATGTCAGGACTCAAAATGCGGCAGTGGAATAGGAGCAGCCACCGTCTATCTCAAACAACGACGACATGAGGCTTAGGAGTGATGGTCGGTTGGTCATCAACTGATCGGGATGGTATGGAATAAGTAGCAAACTCCAGGCAGACGACTAAGTCATTTACTCATGCACGGGGACAGAATAGCCCCTAGGCATGCTTTGAGATGATGATGAATCGTGGTGCTCTAGTCTGTGACATCTGCTTTTTCTTTCTGGTTTGGATATTTGCTTTTTTTTGGTTTGGTTTTGGAGTTTGGCTTGGACTCTTGGTTTTGTTTGATTTCTGCTTTGGATCTTGGTTTGAATTTTTGATATGGATTTCTGGTTTTCTCATTTGATCTGGATTTTGGATTGGATTTTGATTGGATTTTGATATGGTTTTTGGCAAAAGGTCATCAAGCATGGATTATGCTTGGCAAGGGGTAAGTTGCTTCGTTCGAACACGGCGAATCGACTTATTCTGGTTGTCGAGTATAGACTATGCTCAGCAAGGGTCCGAAGACCAGGATTCAACCTAGGATTTCGACCCCATATTATCTATCATTTATTATTTTAGGTCTTCAAGTATGGACTATGCTATGCAGGGTCCGAAGAGACTACGATTCAGCCTAGGACTTAAGTTGTGGAATTACTCAACGTTCAGGGACATTGAGCCAGGATCACCATCGATCTAAGACTTATGCCAAGGCATTGCTTAATGCTGGTCATCGTGTGTGGATTATGCTTGGCAAGAACCCGGAGAGATCATAGATTTGGTTATTGGTTGTTGGATATGGAAGGATTAAAACTCGGTTGTCAGGTTTGGATGGATATAGAATTGGCTAAGGATTTGCTTACTTGATTCAGATCGGACATCGACTGAGAGCATTGTGGATTTGGATAAGCATATGGCTATGGCACTTAGATAGAATGGCTTGGTAATGGATCAGGTTATGTATCGGATGATATGGCTATGAATGGAATATGGACTTTGGATGTCGGATTTAAAGCTATTCAAAACACGCCTTCCTATTACAGTGCATGTCTTGGAGGGAAAATGTTACCCCACCTTTTGGTCAAGGCCGGGATATCAACGAAATGGTTAAAAAGAATGGTTATCAGGATTGGAGATCGATTGGAAACATGGCTATGAGCGATGCCGTCAAAATTGGACCAAGCTCTAATCAAGGTAGGATTGATCAGGAATGATAAACAAGGCTCGGTGAGGCTACATTGCGAATTTAAGGTCAAATGGAGTTCATACGCTCAAGTTATGGATGGATCAATATTCATGGAAAACTAATTCGTATCGATACTTTCGTATCGATCAAAATGGATGTGGTTGTATACTTCAGATCGATGCATCCACATCGATTCTTTCATATCAATCAAGGTGGGTATGGATATGGACAATACACGCATTCTTTTGTGCACTAGCTTTGGATCGATGATAATACGTATCTATAGATTTCGTAACGATCTATGGAATCAAATCGGTATGAAGGGATGGGATGGAGATCGATGTGAAGGAAGGAGCAGAGGATAGATACGAAGTAGTGGCTACAGAGATTTGGAAGTGTATTTCATATCGATTACTTATCGATCGATACGAAGGAAACAACGGAAGAAACTATGATGGATGGATACGAAAAGTGGACGTAGGCCGAAGATAACTGAAGCACTATAAATCTTGTGTCTTCTCTTTCTTTCTTTCATTTTAATTTTGTTATTTCTTCATTTTTACTCTCTACATCATCTAGATCTGAGATCTGTGACTGGATACTAAGGATTTGTGTGTAAACACTGGTGCTTTCTTACATCTAGGGTTTGTGACCATTTTTGGCGCAAACACTAATAAAGCCATTTTATAAACCCATTCTTATGGTTTCATTTAGAAAAGGCATGACCTCTATTTAGTTTTCAAATCTCAATCCCTTTATCACTCAAGTCTTTACATTGTTCTATTTAATTTATCAAATTAAATCTCCCAAATAATGTTATTTAAAAGTAAGGGCATTATATAAATATTTAGAAGAAATCCGAGAACTATAGGTACGGTTATTCACTCTGTGATGGTATAACCTATATATAAACTCGTCTTGCTCTTCTAGGACAAGTGATAAGAAATCCATCCATATAGGACATGATCTTCACCCTTGTCGTTGTTTGTTTATTTTTAAAACAATCAGAGTTAAGTTAACCAAAAATTCGCTATTCAATCTTGAAGAGACCGGGATTGGATAAGTGTAGTTTGGTAATACTTAACGAAAAGCATTTCAAGACTGAGATACACATTCTGTCTCTTAGAACTATTCAATATGCTCGAATCCATATAGAGGTTCAAGATCTGTTCGAGATGCTAAAATACATTTGAGGATTCATGATCTATTTGAGTTGTGGCTCATGTGCTGAATGTGACCTCTCCATCGGTAATAACAGAAAACATAGTAAGGGCATAACCAAAGGGATTTAACTAACCCTAAAGGTTTCTCAGTCCCATATCTAGAGATGCTTTCAATATGTTAACCAGCGGGAGTTTATGATATTCGGGATCACATTTTCAGGCATGGACCAACTATGTTTTTCCTTTTGGTATATTCTATCTAGAGATATATGATACTCGAAACGTAGTTTCTGACCCTTGGTAGTAGGTTCACCTCGATTTACCGAGGGCACCTAAAATGGAAAATCCTTATATGAACGCATCTTAGCAGTTTTGACTATATACCTATTCAATATTAGTGTATCATGAGATGCAAGTAGAATAGCTATTTTCTAATTTATATTCTTCATCTTAGACACTATATATTATATCACAATATATACGTATTAGATGGTTTGGCTCATTTGAGGGGAAAATCATTACAGTGATTCGAACAGTCTCAAAAGATGTTGTTACATGTACATGCATATTTCTTGACTTTCTTATACTAGATATATGTCTAATAAATGGTTTTATGTTTTCCTTATTTCCATGGTTACTCTTTCAAGAAGTCTAGAAAAGGTAAGTTTTCATTTATGTTCGTTGAGCTCTAGGAGAGGAGCTGGATGTTTTACCTACCATAGCATTTATTTCTGCTGCATTACTTTGTGTATATATACCAACAATTGTAAGGACATGCCATTATAACTAGCCAAGCTAGCTTTATATAATAACCCTGAAATGCTATGTATATTAAGTAGCTCTGTGTGCTATCTTTTGATATTATATATTATCATTACGCATGTGAGATTCTATTGCTTTTGTTCTCCTCTTTCTTTTTCGTTTTCTTTTGTTCTTTTCCTTTACCCTAAGAATCTATCTTTTCAGTTGGATGCTTGGCATCTAAATAATGTGGATGTATTAATGTCAACATTCAAGGGTCAAACATGCAGTTACATTCACTATGAAGTTGGTATTTCTTGAAATAATAATTGTTTCTCGGTGGAACAGAATGGGTATTCATAAACAGTTTATGAATATCTTTATATACGAAACTGAATTGGTTTTAGTATATGATACTTATGTTTAAAACACGAATTGGTCATCTAATGTTTATTGTTCTCAAACTCCTTTTGGGACGATTCATACAAGATCCCTCATAAACAATTATTATGTGTTGCCTTCCGATTAGCACACCCTGCCAACTACTTGACCCAGGATATGTTGGAATTTCTTTTAAACCCTTATCTTGTATGATTTCGTAGACTATTCTTTATATGAAATTAAGTTTAACCTTATGTACTAGTCTTAAGTACACAACCTTGTAAAAAGAAATTAACTCAACTTCACTCACCATTAATCATACTTTGTCAACATAGGTCGATTACTCCTTATTGATACATCATGGGTCATAGGGAGGAGTGACTTCTGAGATTGAATCTTTATTCATTTTTAGGCACGTCTGACACTTTCCAATGTACTCATCAATTCGGTCAAACCGAATCATTTTTATTTTATAACATGTTATTTTATTTACTTCGGTTTTATGTTTCGTGAACTCACCATTACTGTAGTGACCTAAAATTTTAATGCTTTGATGTGAAAATACTTAATTAATTTAAATTTAAATAATAGGTTTTATAATGAAAATAAAATCATTTTTAATGATAAATAATGATGGTGGAATAGTTTTTAAAATTTATTTACAAAAAGATTGAGTTCAAAGACGAATCTAAAATGTGATCAGAATTCATTTTCCGAAATTTTGACTTTTCGTAGGCTAAAAGTTATCGGGAATGTTGTAACACTATTTATGCATATATACTTACATTTATGAATAAACTTAGGTTCAAATACACGCACATACACTTTAAATATATTTAAAATTTGAAGTGACATTTTATGAAATTAAAATAAAAACTTAAAAGATATTTAAACATGAAAAGACATTTGAAGGGAAACATGTTTAAGCATAAGTATTCATGCACTTAATGAGTATTAAAGCATGTTTGTCAAGGTTAGCTCAAGGGGGACATAATTTTCGAATTTTGATGAGGTGGAGGGGACAAAGGTGGTGAGGTGGCAACAAAGAGGCATGGGCATGTACCAATGGCAAATTTGGTAATTTAGTTATCTCATTTTATATAAAACCAATTTTTATACTTTTTTCTTTCTCATTTCAATTCATTTTCTCAATTCTAAAACACTATTCTTTTCCAAGCTTTCTCAATAAGCTCTAATGTCTATCTTAATTTCATTCGTTTTAATAGTTTAGACAACTTATTTAAAACCTTTCCTCCTTTTGCTATAAACCCTCCTCCTCCTTAAAACAAGTCACCATCCACCTATTAAAGGCTATGGCCAAATTGTTTTAGGCCTTAAGGCCTTCATAGTCATATTTTTCCAAAGTTAATGCCAAGCTCTAGGGTGGTTTCTAGTGATTAGTAGGAGCTTGATTCGATTGGATAGCTTTTGGGTGAGAAAACTAACCCTTTTACCTAAAGTTTATAAATTTAATTTTTATGTATAGATAGTTGTAAAAAATCATTTCTTAATTTGTTGGTTATGATGTCAATATGTATGCTTGATTGTTATGTGATATGAACTTATAGATAAAAAGTCAGTTAGTTTACAAGTTTTAATCTTGCTTATGTCTGCTTATATATAAGTTATGGAGTTAGATTGGTAAATCTAAATGTTGTGATTAACTTTGAATATAAGATCTTGCTTGTGGTTATGGTAATAACATGTAGGTAAAGCTATATGATGTACATCATGTTGTATATGCTAAAATGTTTGCTCATGACTTAATGAAGTGACTTGAGATCTTTGGAAAAAGAAAAATCGTGTTTTATAAAGTTTAATTTACTAATAGAATTTCAAGTTTTTGACTTTGTTAATTTCAGATCCTTTTACTTATGTTTTTAAGGTAAGTAAATTCATAAAAGATAAACTTTTAAAAGTGATTTCGATTCATAAAAACAAGTTTTAAAAGTATGGATCACATAACGATAGTCGCTATAAGTGCAATTTGTAAAAACTAACATTTTTTTAATTAAAAATTGTTTTCATCTTAAGTATATTATGAAAAAGTGTTTTCACATAGAAATATTTTTGAAAATGTTTTAAAATATATAGTAAATAATAAAATGTAATTAATTAATTAATTAATGACTAATTAATTAATTAATTAATTAATGACTAATTAATTAAGTTAATTAGTACTTAATTAGTTACTAATTAAGGAAATTTATATTTATTTATAAATTAGGTAAGTTAATTATAATTAGTTAATTAATTGAAGAAATTTTTTATTTAATAATTTATATGAGAATTAATTATTTTTTAATTTGGAACTAAAAATTAAATTATTATTTAAAGATACGGTTAAATTTTTAATTAATTACTAGTCAATTTAAATTTAAGCTAAGATTTAATTAAAACATAGTTACGATTTAATTATTTTAAATAAAGGTTTAATTTATTATTTAGGTTAACTAAAGATTATTTAATAATAAATTGAGATTAATTCATGTTTAATTATCATTTAAAAGTTTAATCTATTATTTAACTATTAATTAAAGATTAATTATGGTTTAATTATTTATTTGAAAGTTAACTATTATTTAAAAATTTATTTAAAGGATATTTAATTATTTATTTAAAAGTTAACTATTAAATTATTAACTAAAGGATATAATTATTAGTAAATTAAGAATTTAATGTCGCTTAACTATTGGATTAAAGCTTTTGATTTTAAATCACTTATAAGGCGAAATAAGTTTTTTCCTATAAGGCACTGATATGGAATGCAGTGGGAGTGCGATAATATGTTAAGAGAGTGTTATAGAATATGAGTAAGCTATAGGGATGCGAGGTCAGTCAAAAGCATACAGAAGTCTATCTAGCTAATTTGGCTATCAACAGTGCGAGTTTGGACCTGATGGGAGACATCATATAACAAGCACCCATAAAGAATGCGAGAGTAGTTCCAAATTCTGTGAGATAAAACTATCTAGCTAATCTAGCTACTAGTACCTATGAATTATCAGACTAATGTTAGATGTCAAGTTTAGGTTACGGGACATAATACGAAGGACCTACTTTAGGGTTGAAAGTATTAAGTGGCTGATTGAGGACTTCCTCCTCTCTATGTAGGAAATATTAAATGGTTGAGGTTAGCGATTAGGCATGGTAGAGGATATCTCAGGAAGGATTTCCTTCGTTTTGAGGTATTAAGTGCCTATTGTAGGGTTATCCTCTCTCATAAAAAGAAGTACTAAATGGTCTGGAGAAATTCTATGCAATGTCTGCTAGATGGTACCAAAGAGGAGTCCGCCTTAGGATAGTATTAAATGATGGGGACATATCTTGAATGAGGTATTAAATGGTCAGAGTTTGCCTAGTTCCCTTCAAAATATATTAAATGACTTGGGTACTATCTCTTACATGATAGAAATTATTGACGATAGATGCGTAGAGTATGAAATGACTTTGTCCAATAGTTAAAGAGGGTTATTGGATTGAAAAAGGTTAATGGTTATAGGATTTTACTGGAAAAGCGTTAGGTTTGTAATTGGAATACTTATAGTATAGTTATGATGGATAAGACATATTATCATTTGCATTATGTTGCCCAAATATTATTTTAGAAAGGCTTGTGATTTTTATTCACCAAACATTGTTATTCAGACTCCCTCCTCGTTACAACACAGGTTAGGAAAGATGAAGCAAACTTTTGGAGATGGTGGCGAAGGCATAGACTTGTAGCAGCTACTTATCTATCTATTTATGTTATTTCTATATTTCTAATGTACCTATTGAGAGATGATGTATTTCAAAATATTGTACCATAGATATTTACCATTGGGATTATGTTGTATATTTTTGAAACTGGAAATTTTAAATACATGGGTACTATTCTGATATTATATTTTATCCTTCCGTTGTGAGATTATGAATGTGTAGGAAGATAGCTATATGTATTGTTTTAAATTAATTTTACCAACCAACAATTAGGTTTGGAATGGTACTAAGATTTGATGGGCCTTTTTTGGACCGAAAATTATGCATGTTCTGTGGCAGGCTGTTACAAATATAATAAGGTTCAGGTTAAATTCAATTACACCAATAAAGAATATATCTGGTAGAGGCATAAGCAAAAAGAATTGAAAGTGGTCAACAATAAAATAGTGAACAAGTATGATCAACGGTAACTTACCATGATATTGTGCTCTCACATCCTCCCAAAAACCAAAGAATCCCCATTCATACCTACAAAGATTGGTGAACTCTTACAACTTTACCCTGAAGTTACTTGAATCAAACCTCTGTTACCCCCAAGAAGATTGCACGGCCGTAAAATTCCATTACTCATAGATTCCATCTAGTAAGGCTCAAACCATATAGACACCCCTACATTATCAAGAATGAACTAAAGAAGATTATTAAGGAATTATAGGAATTTGGCATCATCAGGCACATTTGTAGTTTATACTCTTATGTAGTAGTAAGGGTGAGAAAGAAATATGGAACTAGGTTTGCTCTTATTATATAACCCTAAAATATCAAGCAATAAAAGGTAAGTTTCCTATTTCCTTGATAGGAGATCTCTTTGATGAACTCTATGGATCATGATATTTATCCAAGCTAGATCTCTTTTGTGGTTATCATCAAACCTAGATGCATGAATCTGACAGCCATAAGACTGTATTTGAAACCCATAGTGGGCTTTATGTGTTCGTAGTAATGCCTTTTGGGTTAGTTAGTGCTCCCCCCACTTTCCATTCTCTTATGAATGACATATTTAGACTTTACATGAGGATATTTGTGTTAGTTTTTTTGATGATATACTAGTAAGAACAATACATGGTCTATGCATCTAGAGCCTCTCCAATTAGATTTTCAAGTTTTAATGCATAACCAGTTGGTGATCAAATTGTCCTGTGCAATTTTTCTAAAGAATCCACTGAATATTTAGGGCATGTTATTTCCATCGGAGGAAGAGCTGTGGACCCTGGCAAAGTATAAGCAGTCTTGGATTGCACATTGCTAAACAAAATTGAAAGTATTGAGGGGATTTCTAGGGTTAACAAATTACTATAGAAAATTCATTGGAAGCTATGGGTCATTTGCAAGATAATTGATAGAAATGCTGAAAAAGAAAACATTCATATGGAGTGATAAAGCAAGACAAGCTTTTGGGCAACTCAAACAATGCTTAATTAACCCCGCAGTGTTCACCATGCTCGATTTTAATAGACCTTTCATGTTGGAGTGTGATGCTAGTGGTCAGGGAATAGTAATAGTTTTAGCATAAAATGGCAACCCTCTAGAATTTTTAAGCAAAGCCTTGAATGGTAGAAATTTAACATTATCCACATGACTTACTTGCAATTATCATAGCTACCAAGAAGTGGGCACAATATTTAATTAGTAGACAATTTATTCTAAAAGCTAACCATCTAAGCTTAAAGTATTTGTTATCTTAGAAGCTACATACATGAATACAAAAAAAGGCTAGCCGGCTATATGGATTTGGTTATAAAGTGGAGTACAAAAGTGGTAAGGAAAATTTAATAGAAGATTCTTTATCAAGAAAGAAAAATGACTAGGTTGATAGTGGGCAAATGCAAGCTGGTTCAGTGGTGCAAACTCCTTAGCTATAGGAACTAAAGAATACCCTTTAAGCTTCCACTTGGTATCAACAGCAAAGGATAAAATTCCAGAGAAAAGAACTCCCTGAAAATAAATACAAAATAGTAGATAACCTAATATTCACAAAGGCAAGATTCTAATTAACCATCACCTAAACACCTTAATACAACAATTAATTAAGGAACTCCATTCCACCCTTTTTAAAAGGCCATTCTGGAATCAAAGAAATCTTTAAAAGGTTAAAGCAGCTTTTTATTGGAAAAAAATAAAGAAAAAATTTGAGGACTTTTTCAAAGCTTGCGATGATTATCAAAGGAAAAAGCGAAAACATACTTATTATTTGCCTCTTGCAACCCCTACCTATTCATAAAAACATACAGGTAGATATTTCCATGGATTTTACAACATGCCTGCCTAAAAGTCAAAATTACATAGTTATCTTTGTAGTGGTTGATATACCGAGAAAATATGCCCATATCTTTACTCTCAGCTATCCATACACTACTAAGGCGGTAGCTTGTATTTTATTAAACGAAGTCTTTAAGTTGCATAAAATAACCAGAACTATATTAAGTGATAGGATGCTCTTTTCACAAATAATTTTTGGGAAGCAACATTTAAATTACAAGGGATCGGTGTGAAGTTTTATTTATCTTACCATCCCCAATGTAATGACCAAATTAAGGCGATTAATAATTTTTAGAAAGGTATTTGAGGTGATTTGTGTGTCATACACCCCAACAGTGGTCAAGTGGTTAACATTGACTGAATTTTGGTATAATACCATATGTAAGACTCCAACTAATACCATTATATTTAAAGCAGTTTATGAGATTGATCCTCTTAATCTTTTATCCTATGAAACCAACATGGTCAAGGTGAAGCGGGTGGAAGAAGAATTGTAAGACTTGTACACTACTGACATCATGTCAGAATTCTTGAAGGATAGTTTAAATCTAGCACAGGAAAGGATGAAAATGAATGTAGAAAGGGGGATATCCAATAAGGAGTTTGAAGTAGGTGACTGGATATTTTTAGAATTTAATATTACAAACAAGTAATAGCTAAAAACCAAAAAACATGTAAGCCCTCTCTTAAATTTTATGGACCTTTAAGATGGAAGAAGAGATTAGAAAAGGCGCTTACAAATTGCAACTACCCAACCAAGCAAAAATAAACCATACATTTCTTGTTTCACAATTGAAAAAGAGAGTAGGAAATGATGTTGTGATAATGGAAGATATACCTAGATTTGAAGAGAAAGTGATCGAGCAACTTGAAAAGACTCCGAATAGAAGACCGGTACCTAAAAATAATGATGCAGTGATCCAGATCTTAGTTAAATCGAAGGAACAGTCAGAGGAGAGACACCAAGGGATGATTATTGGCCATTATTTAGAAGGTTCCCTATTCTAAACCTTTACATAATGTTTTTTCTTGAAGGAGAGTGGTGATGCAACAATCAGGCTATGATATCCTTGATGACAAGCTCCACAAGTGATGAAAACTCAACTTCCAGCCAGGTTCATCAGAAATCACTAATTCGCCTGAGGTGGTAGCTAAAGGTATCAAAAGTGGCGATGTGCCTAATATGAGTAGTTATGGTCAGGGTTGGAGAGAATGATAATGTATTAGTTTGTGCATGTGTGTGCATGCACACATTGATACATTATGTTTTAGGCAGTAATAGTTGTTTTCTTTGTATGAATGTAATCTTGGTGTGAAGTAGGTTATGTATAAATTGGGTTGTGAACTAGTCTAAGGTAATTGATGAGTGACTGCATGGGTATACATATAAATACGATGCATATGAAATGATGTGTGTTTGAATGAATTAACAAAGCACCTTTTCTCTTTGTCGTGTTTTCTTATATTCTTCCCGCACCTCGTTATCTTGTTTCTACCTTGCCTTATCTTCTTTTCTGGTCATCTTTTGAGTCAAACATAACATACTTCTCCATCTTCTATTTCCCTTACCTGCTATTTCTTCTTAAACTTCCATCCTGCCATTAATTCTACCTCTTCCCTGTCTTGAAAACTCTTCTCTTTACTTACGGTGACCTATTGATTATCATGAAGAAGGCTATTGATCAACAAGGTTCTTCCATGTTATAAATCATAATCATTCTTATATTACTTAGTCGATTTAGTAATGAGCAATTTGAAGAGTACTGTTGTGGCATTATGTCTATGCATGAGTTAAAGTAATGATTCTAAGTTTGACTAACAATATTTAGAATATTTAATTAGATAAATTAATTAAAACAATGTAAAGGGATAACGAAATTGAGATTTGGTAATTAAGTTTAGGTCGTGCTTTTGTTAATAAACCAACTAGAGAAATAAAAGTTAGAACAAGAAAAAGGAAAATGAATAGGGTAATATAGGAATATCCCTCATTCTTACCCTTAAACCCTTATATTTTCATTTCCTTCATTCATTTAGACACATACAAACTAAACATATAGGTCGACCATAGCTAAGGAGAAACAAGAAAGAAATTAAAAGGTTAAGGACTTAAAGCAAAAGGGAATCAAGTCTACACCAAATCTCATCTTTCTCATCGAAATCAAGGTGAATAATGAATATATATCTAGCGATTTTGATTATGCTTCGGTTAAGTGTAAACCTATTTCTTTTGTAAGTATTATGCTATGTTTTAGTATTTCAAATGATTATATCCTTGTTGGTGATTTTCAAGAATTTAATATGAAATTTAGTGATATGTTTGAGTTCAAAATCTATCATATGATACCCAAATGACTTGAGATTTTGGTATGATGTTAGAAGTCGTTTTTTAGAAGTGAGTTTTTATTTTATAATTTTCCAAGCAAGTATGGCTTTTATATGATTTTTCTAGCTGAAGAAATTGGTGAATTTTAGGTTTTAATTATTAAAAATAATTAAATAAGTTTTTGGCCTTGAAACTTTTGTATGTCGAAGAGTATAGGTAAAATATATTATTATGATTTTTGGGTATTTTTCCAAAGTGTTATGGAATGATAAATAAATTGTAAAGTTTATAAGGGCTTATTTGTTTAATTAAAATGTTTATATTATGGGCTAAATTGTAAAAAATAATTAGCACATAAAATTATAGCATGCGGCAGTAAAGAATTTGATAAAGTTTTGATAGCCAATAAGCTTTTGAAAATATAAAGGTTTGGAGAAAAGAAACAACTTTTTCAATAATATTACTGTTTTAAAGTTATTTACAACCCCGCCATGTCAACATTGTCCATGTCGAGCCATATCTCACTGCACCTCAGAATCATCGACATAGAACTAACCAAGACGTGTGATGTCAACGAGCTTGGCACGAACTGGATTGGCTTTGATCCTCGTCAAGGTGGAAGTAATAAAGATACAAAGATAGAACTCGAGATGGCCATACCTATGCCCATAATGCTAAATTTGGTACTAAGAAGCACGCATGCCGCCTTTTATACAAAGAGGCATATAGCCGCCAATATTCTATAGGTTCACCAACTTTTATAACTTTGACATTGATCTCTTTTGTTAATGACTCCAATTATTTAGCCTCGCCGACCCAAATGGTCATTAAGCCTAACCTAAGTCGCATTTAAGTTGTGATCCGATCGATCCGCAAGGACCATGATTGGGAATTGTGATATCCTGGAATTATTTAAAATGCAAAATCTCTAAATTAAATTGTTTAAAATTGATAAAAATTGTTATTTTCAAATATAAATAACCAATTAATTAATAACGTGATGTTTTAAATTATGATTATAGATTGATTTTGATATGAATTTAAAAATGGAATTTAAAAGAATATATATCTTAAAATAAAAATAATAATATAGTTTGGATTTAAAATTATGAATGAGTTTTTATTTAAAAATAAGATATGTTTTATATTATTCTCTTTAAAGGAAAATTTTAATTATAGAAATTTGGAAAAGTATTTATTTAATAGAATAAATACAAAAGCTTTTTGATGTAGCATTTAAAAATGAGTTGAGAATATTATATATGATTTTATTTAAAAGATAATTGGTTTTTATCTTATTTTCTCTTAAAAGTTTTATTTATTTAAAATTAGTAAAGCATTTATAAATTAGGAAACATATTAGTTAATTAGGAAATCATATTTATAAAGCTTTTTAAATTCTTTTAAAGATAAATATAAATGAAAAAGACAAATGTAATTCAATTAAGAAGTTAAGTAACAAGTGTTAAGATCTAAAACCCTTAATTAACATGTGTTTAGTAATTAAGTAAGGTATGAGACAGGTGTCCTCTTTTTATTTTCTTTTTCCTTTATTTTTATAAAATCTAAATTAACTTATATAAACTCCTAATCTTCCTCCTCATTTTCTTTTTACTATCTTCTTCTCAAAAGTTTAAAAAAAAGAGCAACCTGTAATATTCTTAAGCCTGAAACCTCTTTTAGCAAAGCCTGCAACAACAAGTTTCAAAGCATCAAAGATTCCAGTTTTATATTTCTTCTAGATCAAAGCCTTTCAAGCTTCAAGCATTCAAAGTTTTCCAGAAAATAAACTCTCTGCATTCTAGGTGAGTAAACTGCTTTTTAAAATATTTCAAAAAAAAAATCTAACTACATCTTGACTTGTATGGAATGATTATCGAAGTTGGATGAAAACTATGCTTGCATGATTGTTTGAAAATGAAATAATGTTTATGTATGTTAAAAATTTTGTGCACGTTTGAACAACAAGTTTTCAGAAAATATAAATCAAGCACTTCTTTCCAGATTTTCAAAATCTGACATTTCAGTATAAAGAAATCTCTGCATCATTAAAAAGATGAGTAAATTAAATTTTAAACCCGTTTAAACTCTGAAATCATGCAGAAAACTGATTTTAAATTTGTGATTATGGTTTGCTTGATTAATTCATGTGGTTACATGTAAAGATATATGGATGCATTCGTGTACTTGTCAATATTTTAATGTTATGCTCTGCATTTTGTGTGCATAAGCAGGTGAATAAATTAACAATTTAAAATTGGAAATTTTTTAACTTTGATTGCATGTGAAGAGCTTAAAGCATGTTGAAAAAAAATGTTTGCAAAGATCTGTATGCATATTTATAAAATGGGATTGATTGAGTTTGAAGATCTGTATATAAATATGTGTCACTGTTCTTATTATCATCAGCTCATTTCAAAAATAGATTACTTACGTTCCAATCTCCTATGAGTTATAATCTTTAAAGAAGATTTGGATCTGATAACCAAACTTTTTTTTTAAATTATTTTTATAGCTTAATTAACAAGTTATTTTACCGGATAATGGAATTGCAGTGAAAATCTTATTCAACCTGGGAAATCGATTCTTTTTATTTCATAATTATATTATACAAAATAAATTGTATTGGAAAATGGTAAATTTTGAGATTGATTTCAGGGTTTTTATGAGTAAATCAATGGGAAACTCGAGTTGAACGAATTTTGGCTTTTGAACAATCTCTGATGATAGGAGAGGTTTAGAGTCTCGGGGTCAGCACTGAAGCAAGTTGGGTTGATGGAGGTCATAACAAAAATGGGAGGTGGATCGTTTGATGGACGTGGCGGCGGGGACGAAATGATTTGGGTTTCAAACCTAGTTTTCATCAAGCTGGGAAATTGAATCAATGTCTTGCCTCTGGTGATTCGTGTTACATAAGGCTTTGGGAAATGGAGGTGGAGTGGGTCGGCGAACCATAACTGGAGTTGTAGCAGTTTTCGTGACTGGAATCATGGATTCGGATGGGTTTTCTGATGATGGGTTTGGGTTTCCATTCAATTGGTATGCTCGATTTTGAATCGAGACTGGAGATGTTGTTTGGATGATTGTTGTTGCTCGTAGGGAGGTTGGGTGACTTGATGATGTTGTCGTCGATGGTCGGAGTAGTCTCAGGTGGTGGTGCATGTGCACGTGATGGTGGGCGTGTCTGAGCATTTGGGCTGTGAAGGTCTCGAAGTCAGCTTCGAGCATTTGGACAGGTAGCTCGAGTTCATTCTCGAGTATATTGGAAGTGTTTTACCTGTAGGAATTGGACATAATTTAATCAAAGCTTTAATGAAAATGGGAAGATAAACTCGGGTTTGACTCGAGTAAATTTCGGGTTCGACCCGAAGCAGAGCATGTTAAACTGTTACAAAGGGATTTGAAAGTTTTAAACAGGATTTTTAATTTAATTAAAAGTTTAATTAATTGAGTAATTAGGTAATTAAGAATAAATTAATCAAGTAATTAAGTTTGATTTAATTAGAGAGTTTTTAATTAAGTAATTAGAGGTTACTTAAAAAGAGATTTTTTTTATTAAGAAGACTTAATGTGTAATTAAGTTTTATTAATTAATAAGTTAAGTTTTATTAATTAATACTTAAGGGATTAATCAATATTAATTAAGGGTTGACTAACAGTTTAATCAATGGGTGATCATGGATTAACTAATTTGTAATTAAGGTTATTAATTAATAATTAATTTTTATTAATTAATAACTAAGATAAAATGGATTTGTTAATTTGTATTAAGGCATACTGATTAATAATTATGGATATTAATCAATAATTGATGGTTAATTAATCAGTAAATTAGAGGTTAATTAATTGATTATAGAGAAAATTAAGGATTGATTACTTTGTATTAAAGGAGATTAATTAATAATTGAAGATTATTAGTTGATAATAATATATGATTAGAGATTAATTGATTGATTGGTAAGGTAATCAAGGAGTGATGAATTAATTTAATGGTTGTAATTAATTAATGGTTGATTAAGCATGATGAGATGCTTAATTGTGATATGAATTGATAATGTTTGCTTATGGATGATTATTTGTTGAATGTCTAAATTGAATGATATCTATTGGACATGTTATATGCTGTTTCATTCTATTAATATGATATTGATTATATCAATGATAAGTGGGAGATGTCTATGTGTGTATTGCTGTGTTAAGTGACATCCAATATTTGAATTTAATCACTTGAATAATTTGAGTTAAGGTGACATTGGATTCGAAGAGACCGGATTCGGGTATTAGTAAATACCCGAAAATAATGTCGATCTTTTATAATTTGATTTGTGAAGCCAATAGGACGAAGTGGGATGACTTGGACAATTCAATCTAAGTTTGGCACTTTAAAGTGATGTGTGGAATAATTGATGACTATAATGACTTGTGAAGTTGTAATTTGATACAAGTTACCCCGGGTTTATATAAAAGTTGTATGCTTTTGTAATTCATGTTAGATGGGTTTACTCACGCTGGTTTCCAGCCTAACCCGAGTGTTACTTTGATGTAATGCTCAAGTCAGATCGAGTATTATAGATTTTCTGGTAAGGACGTTCTAGAGCTCAGGAGGCGAGATGGAGAGCAGGAACGTATGGAGAGTTTCTGCTGTGATATATTATAGTATCTGAAATAGATTGATTGATCTGTCATGTGCTTGAAAATATGTTGTAACTCTGATATATAAATTAAAGTGTAATTTGACAAGTACAGTGTTCCTTTGTATAACTATTATTTATGTGATATTATATTTTGATCCGCTGCGAATGTGAGGTTTTTGTGTTTTGGTGTTTCTGGTTCTTCTTTTCCTTCTATCTCTTCTTCTTTTTCTCTAACTATCTAGAAAATTCCGGGTCGTTACATTTGGTATCAGAGCTGAAGGTTAAGCGAGAACCTTGCTCTAGTGGGGGATACTCATTAAGGATAGGGTCAACGGTACCCTAGAATGAGTTGAGTGAGTATATATATATATATATATATATATATATATATATGAGAGCTTCTTGTTATTTTCTTATATAAAGATTTTAAATGATTTTATATAAGAATATATTTTGATATATAAAGCAATATTTCTTTCTAATAAATATTAAGGTAATTGGTTGTTAAATTATTGGAATTAAATTAAGAAGTAACATAAATACAACCAAACTGAAATTGAAATTGAATAAAGATAAGTTTGAAATGGATTCAAACTAAAATTGAAATCTTGAATTGGAGAAGTATTTCAAAATAAGATGAATTAGAATTGGTTTCAAACCAGAGAAATAGAATGGTTATTGTGTTTAATAATGGGATGATTGTTTTCCAATTAACAATAAAACGTTTTAAGGAAAGTAACCATTTAAAGAGAATAACTTGTAAATTAGAAGGGATGTAAATTTAAGGTGGGTTTCCAATTGTGAAGTTCTGAATTCTAAATCTAAACATTTGAAATAGTTTTCAAAGTATTGAAGGAAATAATATTATTTAAACTATTTTAAATGTAATCTTAATTTAGAATAAGAAGTTGTTTGTAAACTTTAAAAGAATTTGTTTTGAATTAAAAACAAAGGCGGTCTAATTTTTTTAAATTTGGCTTGGTGGGCCTAGAAGTAATTATGTATATATGTGGATATAATATCAAAGATGGTTTGAAATAAACTCTAAATATTGAGTTTAAATCTGGAATGAGATATGATACCCAAAGTGATAGGTCTTTGAACTTACTAAGTGGGGGGATTATTTATTAGAAGTTCAAAATTTAAAACGGAAGTTCAAACTGGGTAAGGTTGACTGGATTAAGTGAATTGAGTTTAACTTTGGGAAAAGTTAAATAAGTTGGAATGGTCGGCCTGATTTGGAAATTTCAAGATGAAATTGGGATTTAACCTGGAAAGTTAAATGGTTGATTTGAATTAAGGAGTTTGAGTGATCTCAAATTGGGTCTGAGATCCGAAAATTGGAAATGGATGGATGTTTTGAAATAATTGGATGATATCATCCTATTGTTATTAAAAATCTTTAAATTGCAAATTGGATTTGTTTAAGAATGATTGAATTTGTAAATTGAAAATCTGAATGATTGAATTTGTAAATTGAACTTGTTTAAGAATTGATTTTAAAATAGAAGATAAAATCGGGGGATAAGTTGAATTTTTAAGTTAAAATTGTTTTGAACTCTTATGTTAACTTTGAAATAAGTAAATAAGATAATTTAAAATGAAAATTCTAGAAATTTTGAGCTCAGAAATTAAATTGTTTGAAAGCTTTTAATAAAGGTTAACTTGGTTTAAAGGATTAAACCAACCTTAGTGAATTTAACTCGGATTTATATAATTCAAGATGTTTTAAAATTGAGATTGAAATTTGAATTAGTCCAAATTGAATCAGACTTGAATTAATTGGACTTGAGATTGAAGGTGTATTAGTTTAAAAATTCAAATGGAAAATTTGGGTTCAATTGAATGGATATTAGTCCAAAGTGATTGGAATAACTTGGGATTGTAATTAAAGTTGAATATGTTTAAAATCAAATGGAATTTGATTTAAATTTGAAAAGGAATTGAGAATCAATTCAACTTAAATTGGGAATAAATCAAGTCCAATGGAAATTGGAGTTATTTAAAATTGGAATTGGGTCGATTTAAATGGAAGTGGAAATTTAAATTGAATGGAGTGGGAATGAAGATTAGGAAGTGAACATTTTGACTCTGGACTATTTTTAATATAAATATAAACCTATTTTTCCAAGCTATTTATTATATATACAACCTTTCTTTTAAAAGCCAAACTATCTTATATTTGTTTTACAATTATTTTTGGAACTGTTTAACAATTTTCCAACTGTTTTATAAACTAATTACTATCTTACTACTATTTTGCAATTATCTAAATTTCTATAATAATTTTAACTATTTTCTAACTATTTTACACCTATTTTACAAACTAGTAATTATTTTCCAACTACTTATCTATTTTAAAAATTTTCAAGCTATTTTCTAAATAAACTGGTCGGAGTTCAAACTGTTATTGGTTAAATACCCAATCGAGATAAGAATAGAGGTGATAATCCAAATGGAGTGAAGCAATTATGAGTAAGTGAATGAAAACCAAAGTGAATGTGAATAGAAAAGAGAATTGATTTGGCTAATAAAGGTAAATACGTAGGGTGTACGTATGTTATTCTATTCGCATAGTGATTTGATCCAGATGCGAGCATAGAATTTCGAGATAGATATATCGATCCGAGTGGGAATTTTCACTCGATTTTCGACGGCAAACCTGGAGATGGATTGTTGATTGGTTCTGGATATTCTCTATCATAGTTATGACTATGCAAGGAGAATGACGGTTTCTGATTAAGAAACCAGATTTGTGTCCGCACTAGGAAGTCGGGTGGACGATACTAGTTCGGAAGTGAAATTGTGTGGTCGAGTGAGCGATCAGATTGGTATAGCGTACGGATGATATGTGAACATCGTACAGATTTGAATGAAATGATATTAAAAAGAGTAATCAAATTTGAATATTTGATTTTGAGTAAACAAAGTTAAATATCTTCGTTTTATAAAATAAAACCCCCCTTGTTGAATCTTTCGCCAAAAGAAAAGGAGTTTTATACAAGTTTGAAATGATCCAAAGTTTTAACAATTATACACATATATATATATATATATATATATATATGCATATATATAAAGGATCTTATGAGGATTTTAGAAAAGGTTTTGGGAACCTTTGGATTTGGAAAGGCTTTTGATTTTTGGGCAAAATCAATATGAGAATTTGGAAAGCCTAGTTTGAGAATTATCGATTTTGGAATAATCGATTTTTGTAAAGGAGCTGTAACGACCCGTATTTTACGTTTCGATAAATCGTAGAATTATTAGGTCGTTAGTGTTGTTATTGCATCTATAGCTTAAGTCGTGTTTGTTAAGTCGTAAACGAGTCAACGATAGCGACTTAACGTGTTTATGGTGGTTGCCGACTTAAGGGTTATCGGCCTAAGGTGATAAGCCGTGTGATAGCTTAGGTCGTATAGTGTTGGGTCGGCATGAAGATAAGTCGTTTGGGCGACTCAGTGCATAGCTCAGGTCGGTTATGTCAAGTTATAGGTTAGGTCGTTAGACGACTTATAGGATGTTACGACTTAAGTATAGGAACGACCTAAGATTAGCTCGGAGTGTAGTTAGGTCGTAGTTTACGAGTTATAGTAGTTAACGGGTTAACTAGTGGACGAGATAAGGTTTAACTCGTATGGCCGAGTTAAGGTAGTAACCGACTTATAGGATGACCGACTTAAGAATTGGACCGAGTTAGCAGGTTAAGGAGATGAGTCGTGACCGACCTATAGGAAGTAACGACCTAGTGGTTGGTGTGTGTTGTAGTTAGGTCGCTGAGTTGTGTGAACGACTTAGGGATAGGTCGTGGCTTCGTTGAGTCGGTAGAGGCTTGGGTCGGCAGGGTGTGTTATCTCATGAGACGTTGGATCTTAGGATGGGTGATAGGTCGTATGCGACCTAAGGTTGGTTAATTGTTAACTCGTGAAGTCGTTAGGTCGTAAGCCGATGAGTCGTGAGTCGTTGAGGCATAGGTTGCTAAGTCGTAAACGACCTAGTTAAGTCGTGGCATGTTGATCTGTGTTGTGTTAGGTCGGTGGTTCGAGTTAAGTGACGCGGCAGTGTTTTAAGTCGCGTGTATTATGTGGTCTTAGGTCGTAATGGGGTTAGGTCGTAGCATGTTAGGTCGGCAACGACCTAAAACCGAGCATACGACTTAAGGGGCGACGACTCATGGGGTTTCCAGCCTATAAATAGAGGACTTTGGCTCACTTTTTGGCACCGGTTTTTGAAGCGACGAAGAGCTGCCATTTTGAGAGCTCGACTACAACATTTCTTCACTTCTTTTCTCCACTTTGATCGAGTGCTAACATCCATCCAAGATCGAAGATCAAGATAGAAGATCCAAGAGCCAAAGTTGAAGATCTTCATCCAACGAAGCTAGATTTCATCGTTTCAAGCGGGATTTCGACGAATCAAGCTTGAATCTTCGCTGTCCAGATCTAGAGTTGATAGTTTTTGAAGTGTTTGGGTGATTCGGTGAGTGGTGGTTATCTCTCACGCGGACCCAAAGGAGTATATTGGATCGGTGGCTTGCTTATGTGTTAAAGATAGAGATTTCTTGCATTTTCCTTAAGTCTGCATGTAGATTCATTGTATATGAAGTTTTGGATACCCATCTTACTATATGTTTACTTATGCAAGTTCATTCATCAAGTTGTATAGACAAAAACCCATGATTTATATATGTTAGGTCTATGCTAAAAACCCATGATTTATGTATGTTAGACTTATGCTCATTTATTTACGAAATTGCCATTATAGTTAAATTGCTTGTTAGATCTTGTTTGAATGCTTGATTATTTGGATGTATGATTGATTTGATTGTTTCAAGTTAGCTAGTAGTTGATTTGGAACAAGGTGGTCGAAGATGATTCGAAAGCTAAGTGGAAAGGCTCTTGAATGGTGAAAGCTGCTTGTGGCATATGAAGCGGATGATAAAGCTCATATGGATGGATTCGATGACGATGGACTTTGCTATGATTAGAGGAAGCGAAGCATGATGTTGAGATGGACTTTGCCATGATATGATGAGGCGAAGCATGATGATGAGATGGACTTTGCTAAGATGCGATGGAGCAAAGTATGATATGATATAGTCTTGGCTTAATCCAGGCAGGGATCATTCCAAGCATGTTGATAACTCGAGGGATGGTTCGAGTTGGTTGATAATGGATTGCTCAAGAGGTAGCTTGGGCTAGTATGAGAGTAGTCGTTGAGGAGGATGACTAGGAGGCTTGGATTTCATCGTTATTGAAGGTTCTAGCAAACTTAAAGCAAGAGTACATGGGGACGCCCAAAAGACTACAGGCAGGTGGTCGAGTACTCTGGGCAGGGTAGGTAAGTCCTAGGCACGAGCTACGACGATGTGCGAAGTTTGTCTAGAACCGGGGTTACCATTAGCCCTTGATAGATGGCTCAGGAAGGAGTCGGTCATTCAATTAACGGTGATATCGAAGCAAGGTTAACAGTGATAGCCAGAGTCATGGATGTTTGGTTGTATCATCATTCGGTCTCAAGAGCGGTGTTTTCTGGGTGCTTATCTGATCTTGGTTTAGGCCTTGGGGGTTTGTATTTGGAAAACATCGACTTGACTCGAGTGATTATTGCTTTACTTTAATTATCTGCTTTGCTATACTTGCTTCTCCTTAGTGTGTCTGGGGGCTATCACTGTAGAATGAGGTGGAGTGGGATGGTTTGGGTTCCTATTCCTTTTTATCCCTTATGCTCTTTTGGTATGTTTGATAGTTGATTTACCGCTCACTAAGACTGTTGTCTGACTCAAGGTTTTATGTCTCCTCTTATTACCTTGGGCTGTTCATCCATGTTTGGGATGGGAAGACTAAGTGACAGGTGGCAGGTGCTGATCTTAGTGATTGACGATGCTGATGGCGAAGACGAGCAGGAGGCTTGCGTATTATTTTCTTAATAATATGTACTGGATTTTTTCCGCTGTTTGTTGTTACTCTGAGTGCTATGTAGTGAGGCTTCTTGTATTGATTGTTTGGACTTATGTATAAAACTGTTATGATGCTTATATGATGATGTTCTGTTCTATGGAGCTTCTCTATATTATATCTTTCTATTGTACTTTATCCATGCGCTGTGAGTTGTACGATAGATTCTGCGATTTTATTCTTACCATGATCATCGTCCATGGCTGCCAGGCACACTTTTCAGCGCACTATTTCCTTGTTTTGGTGCGGGAGTCATGGGCGGTCGTCACATTTGGTATCAGAGCTTTGGTTAATCGATTTTAGCCAACGCTCGCTAACGTAACTACGTAAGAGAGACGTAATTGTATTTTGATGAATGATTACTATATATAATATATAGTAGTTAGAAGGATTTGAACTCCTTATGCAATTGTTTCTCAAGGTGTTCTAAATCATTCCTTTTTGTAGATATTAAGGATGAGTCGAAGTGAGAGACAAGCCGCTAGGGAAAGCCGTGCTTCTGGGGGAGCTACTGATTATGGAGCTATGTTTGAAGCTATGATGACTTCTATCATGAGAAGGGTACCAGCTCCAGGGCCATCGGTAGATGTTGGAGTTCAAGTTCAAGCTCCAAGACCGGTGGATTTTGCTAAGCTTTGTAAGGACTACACTGCTCTTGGAGGGTAGGTTTTCTTGGGGACGGAATTGACCATTGAAGTCCAAAGATGGATAGATGCTTGCAGAAGGATCTTTGGAGATTTGGGGATTGAGGATGCGACTAAAATGAAGCTTGCATCAAGACAGCTTCAAGGAAGAGCTGCTGATTGGTGGAACTCTATCACCATAGATACTCCGGAGGAAGAGATTACTTGGGTGCAGTTCCAAGCTAGATTTGAAGCCAAGTTCATCTCTACGGCTCAGAAGTCTGTTTTGTTCAAGAAGTTTGTTGATCTCAAGCAAGGTGGGAGACCAGTTCTTGAGTATGTTTCTGAGTTCGAGGCTTTGTCCAAGTATGCTCGATCGTATATTGAATCCCCATACCAGAAGAATGAGAAGTTCGTGACGGGCTTGGACAGTTATCTTGGAAGGCAGTTGGTGGATCATCTGGACGATCCATTTGAGAAGCTAGTGGAGAAAGCTCTCAGGCATGAGAGTTTGTTTCCTAAGGAAGGGTCTGTTGTTGCTGTGACCAAGAAGGAGTCTAAACCGCAGCAGGGTGGAAACAAGAAGAGGAAGCAGCAGCAACAGAAGGGAAAGAATGGCCAGAAGAAACCGAAGGGCGAAGTGACCTGCTATAACTGCCAGCAGAAGGGTCATCTCTCCAGGGATTGTAGGAATCCCAAAGTGCCGGGAAAGTGCTATAACTGTGATAAGCTGGGACACATCAAGAAGGATTGCCCAGAACCAAGGAAAGACAGGCAGATTGTGAAAGCTTATGCTTTGGGGGCTGTTCCATCGTCTTCGAAAGCTCCTACTGCTGAAGAGAAGGGGAAGAGTGTGGTGGTTCAAGGTACTCTTTCCATTTGTGGTATTCCAGTTAGAGTGTTATTTGATACTGGAGCGTCGCATTCCTTTGTTTGTAATGAGTTAGTAGACCGGTTGGGTTTGGAATCGGATATTGTTGATAGGCCATTGGTTGTGACTAATCCAGTTGGGGGTTCGTCTTGTTTATGTATGCTATGCCATGGTCTAGTTGTATCGAGTCATGATTGCTCTTTTGTTTGTGATTGTTTTGTTCTGAACTTTGCGGGGTTCAGAATTATTTTGGGTATGGACTGGCTTAGGAAGTATGCGGCAAAAGTTGATTGTGAAAGGCTGGAGGTGACAGTCGAGAAGGTGGAGGGGCAAAAGGTTGTGATACGATGTAAGCATGAAGAAGGCGTCTTCATGAGCTTCATGTATTCGCTTGATGTTCCACGGGATGGACTGTCATCGGTGCCAATCACAAATGGATTTGAGGAAGTCAAAGGGTTACCGCCGCATAGAGAGATCGAGTTTCGTATCGATCTAGTTGAGGGAGCCAGACCTGTTGTGATGCCACTTAGGCGAATGGCGCCTAGGGAACAGCAAGAGTTGAAGGTGCAAGTTGACGACCTTTTACGGAAAGGATTCATTCGGCGTAGTGTGTCCGAATGGGGTGCACCAGTTGTGTTCGCAACCAAAGCGGATGGATCGTTGAGGTTGTGTGTCGATTATCGTGAGCTGAATAAGGTGACTAAGAAGAAAAATTATCCATTGCCGAGAATAGATGACTTGTTTGATCAGCTCCACGAGGCGAAGGTGTTTTCTCAGATGGATTTGGCAACGGGATTTCACCAGTTAAGAGTGGCGAAGGATAGTGTGCCGAAGACTGCTTTCAGGACACCATCCGGTTTTTATGAGTGGCTGGTAATGCTGTTTGGATTGACTAATGCACCAGCATATTTTGTGGATCTTATGAATAGAGTGTTCAGAGATCAGTTGAACAAGTTTGTACTTGTGTTCGTGGATGACATTCTGATTTACTCCAGAACTGAAGAAGAGCACAAGACGCACTTGCATATTGTTTTGGAAATCTTACGGAAACATCAGCTGAAGGCTAAGTTTTCGAAGTGTCACTTCTGGAAGAGTGAAGTGAGATTCTTAGGCCATGTTATTTCTGGAAATGGAATAGCGGTTGATCCCGCTAAGGTGGCAGCAATCCAGGATTGGGTTAGACCTAAGAATGCATCTGATGTGAGAAGTTTTCTTGGATTAGCAGGATATTATCGTCGGTTTATCAAAGACTTTTCCAAGATAGCTACACCATTAACAGGATTGACGAAGAAGAACCAAGTGTTCAGTTGGGATGCTAAGTGTGAGCAAGCTTTTGGAATCCTGAAAGAGTGACTGACAAGTGCTCTTGTTTTGACTATTCCAAGTGGGAATGATGAGATGGTGGTTTACACCGATGCATGTGGTACTGGACTTGGAGCAGTGCTGATGCAGAAGGATAGAGTTGTTGCGTATGCAAGTCGACAACTGAAGCCGCATGAAAGGAATTACCCGACTCATGATCTGGAGTTAGCGGCAATTGTTTTTGCTCTGAAGATGTGGAGACATTACCTATTGGGAGTTCGATTCGAGTTGTTTACGGATCACAAGTCGTTGAAGTATCTTTTCTCCCAAAAGGATTTAAATCTTCGCCAGCAACGATGGCTAGAGTTTTTAGCATCATATGATTTTGGTATAGCCTATACTCCGGGAAAAGGAAACGCGGTAGCAGATGCGTTGAGTCGAAGACATGCAGGATTGGGAGTCATGTTTTCGGAATGGAAGAGTCTCGAGTATTTGGCTGGATTTGACTTCAGGCCCAGATGTGGATTGGAACCTGAGATGTTGGCAAACTTATCGATAAGACCCACTCTTGTGGAAAGAATTGGCAAGAGCCAAAAGCGAGACAATAAGCTTGTCAAGACTATCCGAGATTTGGAATCTGGATTAGACCCAGAAAAGAATAAGGGATTCGAGGTCGATCGAGAAGGTTGGCTTCGGAAGCAAGGACGACTAGTTGTTCCCGATATCGATAAATTGAGAGATGAAGTTCTGAAGGAAAGTCATCACTCGAAGTTGACAATTCATCCAGGTGGAAATAAGATGTATCGGGATATGAAGAGAACCTATTACTGGGAAGGTATGAAGAAGGATGTTGGAAATTTTATTTCCAAATGTATGAACTGTCAGTTGGTAAAAGCTGAACAGAAGAAGCCAAGTGGATTGCTTCAGCCATTAGAAGTTCCTACGTGGAAGTGGGAGCAAATATCGATGGATTTTGTTGATGGTCTACCTAGAACAAGAGCGAGAAATGAAGGGATTTGGGTCATTGTAGATCATTTGACTAAAAGTGCAAGATTCATTCCTGTTCGATCAACTAGGACTGCATCGAAGCTTGCTGAGTTGTATGTTAAGTGGATAGTTCGATTCCATGGTATTCCGAAGAGTATAGTGAGCGATCGAGACCCATTGTTCATTAGTGGATTTTGGAAGAGCTTCCAGGAAGTTTTGGAAACTGAGTTGTGTTTGAGTACAACTTATCATCCCCAAACAGATGGTCAGACCGAGAGAGTCAACAGAGTTTTGGAAGATCTCTTGAGGGCGTGTGTTTTGAATTTCGGAGGATCATGGGAAGATCATCTTCATTTGGTGGAATTTGCGTATAATAACAGTTACCAGTCAAGTATTGGTATGGCACCATATGAAGCCTTGTATGGAAGACCGTGTAACTCTCCGACATGCTGGTTGGAAGCTGGAGAAAAGTTGATACTTGGGCCAGAGATGATTCGACAGACTTCAGATTGTATAGAGATCATTCGGCAACGAATGAAGGTAGCCCAAGACCGCCAGAAAAGTTATGCAGATAAGCGTCGTAAAGATTTGGAATTTGACGTAGGTGATATGGTTTTTGTGAAGATTTCTCCTCTGAAGAATGTTATTCGATTCGGGAAGAAAGGAAAGTTGACTCCAAGATTTGTTGGACCATTCCCGATCATTGAGCGAATTGGAAAGCTCGCTTATAGATTGAAGTTACCGGAAAAGATGGCGGGTGTGCATAATGTTTTTCATGTATCTTATCTACGGAAGTATGTTCACGACTCGAATACAGTGGTTTCTGCTGATAGCTGTGAAGATTTAGAGGTTGATCCAGTGGTTACAAGACCTCATAAGCCGCTTTGTGTTGTTGAAACCGACACGAAACAGCTTAGGAGGAAGACGATTACGTTGCTCAAGATACAATGGAGTGATGATGTTAACGACTGTACGTGGGAGGAGGAAGAGAGGATGAAGGCAGCTCATCCTGAACTCTTCGAGGTATGGCCCTAAGGTGTCGTGACATCTCATGAATTTGTAACTTGTTCTAATCTTAGAATTCTGCATGCTAGGCTAGAATTGGATGCATGGTTTGTTGATTGCTATGGATGGTAGGCATGCGGAATAGTTTTGGCTGCTGTTGTTTGCTTGGAATTTCGGGGGCGAAATTCCTAAGGGGGAGAGAATGTAACGACCCGTATTTTACGTGTCGATAAATCGTAGAATTATTAGGTCGTTAGTGTTGTTATGGCATCTATAGCCTAAGTCGTGTTCGTTAAGTCGTAAACGAGTCAACGATAGCGACTTAACGTGTTTATGGTGGTTGCCGACTTAAGGGTTATCGGCCTAAGGTGATAAGCTGTGTGATAGCTTAGGTCGTATAGTGTTGGGTCGGCATGAAGATAAGTCGTTTGGGCGACTCAGTGCATAGCTCAGGTCGGTTATGTCAAGTTATAGGTTAGGTCGTTAGACGACTTATAGGATGTTACGACTTAAGTATAGGAACGACCTAAGATTAGCTCGGAGTGTAGTTAGGTCGTAGTTTACGAGTTATAGTAGTTAACGGGTTAACTAGTGGACGAGATAAGGTTTAACTTGTATGGCCGAGTTAAGGTAGTAACCGACTTATAGGATGACCGACTTAAGAATTGGACCGAGTTAGCAGGTTAAGGAGATGAGTCGTGATCGACCTATAGGAAGTAACGACCTAGTGGTTGGTGTGTGTTGTAGTTAGGTCGCTGAGTCGTGTGAACGACTTAGGGATAAGTCGTGGCTTCGTTGAGTCGGTAGAGGCTTGGGTCGGCAGGGTGTGTTATCTCGTGAGACGTTGGATCTTAGGATGGGTGATAGGTCGTATGCGACCTAAGGTTGGTTAATTGTTAACTCGTGAAGTCGTTAGGTCATAAGCTGATGAGTCGTGAGTCGTTGAGGCATAGGTTGCTAGGTCGTAAACGACCTAGTTAAGTCGTGGCATGTTGATCTGTGTTGTGTTAGGTCGGTGGTCCGAGTTAAGTGACGCGAAAGTGTTTTAAGTCGCGTGCATTCTGTGGTCTTAGGTCGTAATGGGGTTAGGTCGTAGCATGTTAGGTCGGCAACGACCTAAAACCGAGCATACAACTTAAGGGGCGATGACTCATGGGGTTTCCAGCCTATAAATAGAGGACTTTGGCTCACTTTTTGGCACCGGTTTTTGAAGCGACGAAGAGCTGCCATTTTGAGAGCTCGACTACAACATTTCTTCACTTCTTTTCTCCACTTTGATCGAGTGCTAACATCCATCCAAGATCGAAGATCAAGATAGAAGATCCAAGAGCCAAAGTTGAAGATCTTCATCCAACGAAGCTAGATTTCATCGTTTCAAGCGGGATTTCGACGAATCAAGCTTGAATCTTCGCTGTCCAGATCTAGAGTTGATAGTTTTTGAAGTGTTTGGGTGATTCGGTGAGTGGTGGTTATCTCTCACGCGGACCCAAAGGAGTATATTGGATCGGTGGCTTGCTTATGTGTTAAAGATAGAGATTTCTTGCATTTTCCTTAAGTCTGCATGTAGATTCATTGTATATGAAGTTTTGGATACCCATCTTACTATATGTTTACTTATGCAAGTTCATTCATCAAGTTGTATAGACGAAAACCCATGATTTATATATGTAAGGTCTATGCTAAAATCCCATGATTCATGTATGTTAGACTTATGCTCATTTATTTACGAAATTGCCATTATAGTTAAATTGCTTGTTAGATCTTGTTTGAATGCTTGATTATTTGGATGTATGATTGATTTGGTTGTTTCAAGTTAGCTAGTAGTTGATTTGGAACAAGGTGGTCGAAGATGATTCGAAAGCTAAGTGGAAAGGCTCTTGAATGGTGAAAGCTGCTTGTGGCATATGAAGAGGATGATAAAGCTCATATGGATGGATTCGATGACGATGGACTTTGCTATGATTAGAGGAAGCGAAGCATGATGTTGAGATGGACTTTGCCATGATATGATGAGGCGAAGCATGATGATGAGATGGACTTTGCTAAGATGCGATGGAGCAAAGTATGATGTGAGATAGTCTTGGCTTAATCCATGCAGGGATCATTCCAAGCATGTTGATAACTCGAGGGATGGTTCGAGTTGGTTGATAATGGATTGCTCAAGAGGTAGCTTGGGCTAGTATGAGAGTAGTCGTCGAGGAGGATGACTAGGAGGCTTGGATTTCATCGTTACTGAAGGTTTTAGCAAACTTAAAGCAAGAGTACATGGGGACGCCCAAAAGACTACAGGCAGGTGGTCGAGTACTCTGGACAGGGTAGGTAAGTCCTAGGCACGAGCTACGACGATGTGCGAAGTTTGTCTAGAACCGGGGTTACCATTAGCCCTTGATAGATGGCTCAGGAAGGAGTCGGTCATTCAATTAACGGTGATATCGAAGCAAGGTTAACAGTGATAGCCAGAGTCATGGATGTTTGGTTGTATCATCATTCGGTCTCAAGAGCGGTGTTTTCTGGGTGCTTATCTGATCTTGGTTTAGGCCTTGGGGGGTTGTATTTGGAAAACATCGACCTTGACTCGAGTGATTATTGCTTTACTTTAATTATCTGCTTTGCTATACTTGCTTCTCCTTAGTGTGTCTGGGGGCTATCACTGTAGAATGAGGTGGAGTGGGATGGTTTGGGTTCCTATTCCTTTTTATCCCTTATGCTCTTTTGGTATGTTTGATAGTTGATTTACCGCTCACTAAGACTGTTGTCTGACTCAAGGTTTTATGTCTCCTCTTATTACCTTGGGCTGTTCATCCATGTTTGGGATGGGCAGACTAAGTGACAGGTGGCAGGTGCTGATCTTAGTGATTGACGATGCTGATGGCGAAGACGAGCAGGAGGCTTGCGTATTATTTTCTTAATAATATGTACTGGATTTTTTCCGCTGTTTGTTGTTACTCTGAGTGCTATGTAGTGAGGCTTCTTGTATTGATTGTTTAGACCTATGTATAAAACTGTTATGATGCTTATATGATGATGTTCTGTTCTATGGAGCTTCTCTATATTATATCTTTCTATTGTACTTTACCCATGCGCTGTGAGTTGTACGATAGATTCTACGATTTTATTCTTACCTTGATCATCGTCCATGGCTGCCTGACACACTTTTCAGCGCACTATTTCCTTATTTTGGTGCGGGAGTCATGGGCGGTCGTCACAGGAGCTTTGTACGGGATCATACTAGGTGTATGATTTGAAGATACTATATGTGTATAGTATAAAACGTTTTGATGACGGCTCTGGGGAAAAAGGCGCTCCCTTAAAATGAACTTCTCAGGAGTGCCACCGGGTGGTGCTGCCTTGAGCCCCAAGGGGGGGTTCTAAAGTTGATCCTATGAGGAGTCCGGACAAAACTAGTTCCTGGAGATTATGAGTAGAGTATACCATAGCGAAAGTCGTGTGTGCCGCTGAGAGCCAACAGTCTGCGTTTGATTTTATATCGGTAGACTGCGACCTATGGTAACATAGCGAAAGTTGTGTGTGCCGTTGAGAGCCAACAGTCTGCGTTTGATTTTATATCGGTAGACTACGACCTATGTAGGAGTGGAGAAGTTTCATTTTGACAGCGAAAATCAGAGGCCGCAGAGAGCCTACATTTACATGGACTTTTGCTACGATGGAAACGTAACCCTGGAATGTAACTGCAATCTGTCGTGGGTTCCATGACATAATCGAGAGGCCGCGGAGAGCTGTAGTTACATGGACTTTTGCTACGATGGCAACGTAACCCTGGAATGTAACTGCAACCATGGATGAGGGTGATGATTTCCAGAGCATTCTCACCAAAGATATTTCCTTGATTTCAAAATGTTTTCGATATTTTCAATAAAATTATTTTCAAAATATTCTCTGTGGATGTTGAAAACGGGTCTGCCAAGCACTTGTAGATTTTCAGTCTTACGCCTGATCAACGTATGACCGAATTTCTGTGAGAACGAGAACAGACTTATTGAAACATCAAGTTATAGAATGATATTTTTATAAAACTATTTTGATAATACTACATAGATTTTAAAAGTGTTTTAAAGATGATCAAGGAAAATTTATCTGGATTTAAGCATTTTAATAATTCCGGCTTCGTTTCTTTTCAGGGACGAAAAGATTCTGAGGGGGGAGGAATTTGATATCCTGGAATTTCGAGAAATTTAAAATGTGAAAATCTCTTAATTAAATTGTTTAAAATTGATAAAAATTGTTATTTTCAAATATAAATAACCAATTAATTAATAATGTGATGTTTTAACTTATGATTATAGGTTGATTTTGAATTTGAATTTAAAAATGGAATTTAAAGGAATATATATCTTAAAATAGAAATAATAATATAGTTTGGATTTAAAATTATGAATGAGTTTTTATTTAAAAATAAGATTTGTTTTATATTATTTTCTTTAAAGGAAAATTTTAATTATAGAATTTGGAAAAGTATTTATTTAATAGGAATAAATACAAAAGCTTTTTGATTTAGCATTTAAAAATGAGTTGAGAATATTATATATGATTTTATTTAAAAGATAATTGGTTTTTATCTTATTTTCTCTTAAAAGTTTTATTTATTTAAATTAGTAAAGCATTTATAAATTAAGAAACATATTAGTTAATTAGGAAATCATATTTAAAAACTTTTTAAATTCTTTTAAAAATAAATATAAATGAAAAAGACAAATGTAATTCAACTAAGAAGTTAAGTAACAAGTGTTAAGGTCTAAAACCCTTAAATAACATGTGTTTAGTAATTAAGTAAGGTATGAGACAAGTGTCCTCTTTTTATTTTCTTTTTCCTTTATTTTTAGAAAGTTTAAATTAACTTATATAAACTCCCAATCTTCCTCCTCATTTTCTTTTTACTATCTTCTTCTCAAAAGTTAAAAAAAGAAAGAAAAATGAGCAACCTATAATATTCTCAAGCCTGAAACCTCTTTTACCAAAGCCTGCAACAACAAGTTTCAAAGCATCAAAGATTCCAGTTTTATATTTCTTCTAGATCAAAGCCTTTCAAGCTTCAAGCATTCAAAGTTTTCCATAAAATAAAACTCTCTGCATTATAGGTGAGTAAACTGCTCTTTAAAATATTTCAAAAAAAATCCAACTACATCTTGACTTGTACGGAATGATTATCGAAGTTGGATGAAATCTATGCTTGCATGATTGTTTGAAAATGAAATAATGTTTATGTATGTTAAAATTTTTGTGCACGCTTGAACAACATGTTTTTAGAAAATATAAATCAAGCATTTCTTTCCAGATTTTCAAAATCTGACATTTCAGTATAAAGAAATCTCTGCATCATCAAAGAGATGAGTAAATTAAACTTTAAACCTGTTTAAACTCTGAAATCATGCAGAAAACTGATTTTAAATTTGTGATTATGGTTTGCTTGATTAATTCATGTGGTTACATGTAAAGATATATGGATGCATTCGTGTACTTGTCAATATTTTAATGTTATGCTCTGCATTTTGTGTGCATAAGCAGGTGAATAAATTAACAATTTAAAATTGGAAATTTTTTAACTTTGATTGCATGTGAAGAGCTTAAAGCATGTTGAAAAAAAATGTTTGCAAAGATCTGTATGCATATTTATAAAATGGGATTGATTGAGTTTGAAGATCTGTATATAAATATGTGTCACTGTTCTTATTATCATCAGCTCATTTCAAAAATAGATTACTTACGTTCCAATCTCCTATGAGTTATAATCTTTAAAGAAGATTTGGATCTGATAACCAAACTTTTTTTTTAAATTATTTTTATAGCTTAATTAACAAGTTATTTTACTGGATAATGGAATTGCAGTGAAAATCTTATTCAACCTAGGAAATCGATTCTTTTTATTTCATAATTATATTATATAAACTAAATTGTATTGGAAAATGGTAAATTTTGAGATTAATTTCAGGGTTTTTAAGTGAGTAAATCAATGGGAAACTCGAGTTGAACGGATTTTGGCTTTTGAACAATCTTTGATCATAGGTGAGGTTTGTTGGAGTCTCGGGGTCAGCACTGAAGCAAGTAGGGTTGATGGAGGTCACGGCAAAAATGGGAGGTGGATCGTCTGATGGACGTGGCGGCGGGGACGAGATGATTTGGGTTTTAGACCTATTTTCGTCAAGTTGGGAAATTGAATCAATGTCTTGCCTCTGGTGATTCGAGTTACACACGGCTCTAGGAAATGGAGGTGGAGTGGGTAGGCGAACCATAGCTGGAGTTGTAGCAGTTTTCGTGACTGGAATCGTGGATTCGAATGGGTTTTCTGATGATGGGTTTGGGTTTCCATTCAACTGGTATGCTCGATTTTGAATCGAGACCGGAGATGTTGTTTGGATGATTGTTGTTGCTCGCAGGGAGGTTGGGTGACTTGACGATGTTGTCGTCGATGGTCGAAGTAGTCTCAGGTGGTGGTGCATGTGCACGTGATGGTGGGCGTGTCTGAGCATTTGGGGCTGTGAAGGTCTCGAAGTCAGCTTCGAGCATTTGGACAGGTAGCTCAAGTTCATTCTCGAGTATATTGGAAGTGTTTTACCTTTAGGAATTGGACATAATTTAATCAAAGCTTTAATGAAAATGGGAAAGATAAACTCGGGTTTGCCTCGAGTAAATTTCGGGTTCGACCCGAAGCAAGCATGTTAAACTGTTACAAAGGGATTTGAAAGTTTTAAATAGGATTTTTAATTTAATTAAAAGTTTAATTAATTGAGTAATTAGGTAATTAAGAATAAATTAATCAAGTAATTAAGTTTGATTTAATTAGAGAGTTTTTAATTAAGTAATTAGAGGTTACTTAAAAAGAGATTTTTTATTATTAAGAAGTACTTAATGTGTAATTAAGTTTTATTAATTAATAAGTTAAGTTTTATTAATTAATACTTAAAGGATTAATCAATATTAGTTAAGGGTTGACTAACAGTTTAATCAACGGGTGATTAAGGATTAACAAATTTGTAATTAAGGTTATTAATTAATAATTAAGTTTTATTAGTTAATAACTAAGATATAATTGATTTGTTAATTTGTATTAAGAGATATTGATTAATAATTATGGATATTAATCAATTATTGATGGTTAATTAATCAGTAAATTAGAGGTTAATTAATTGATTATAAAGAAAATTAAGGATTGATTACTTTGTATTAAAGGAGATTAATTAATAATTGAAGATTATTAATTGATAATAATATATGATTAGAGATTAATTAATTGATTGGTAAGGTAATCAAGGAGTGATGAATTAATTTAATGGTTGTAATTTATTAATGGTTGATTAAGCATGATGAGATGCTTAATTATGATATGAATTGATAATGTTTGCTTATGGATGATTATTTGTTGAATGTCTAAATTGAATGATATCTATAGGACATGTTATATGCTGTGACATTCTATTAATATGATATTGATTATATCAATGATAAGTGGGAGATGTCTATCTGTGTATTGTTGTGTATAAGTGACATCCAATATTTGAATTTAATCACTTGAATAATTTGAGTTAAGGTGACATTGGGATTCGAAGAGACCGGATTCGGGTATTAGTAAATACCCGTAAACCATGTCGATCTTTTATAATTTGATTTGTGAAACCAATAGGATGAAGTGGGATGACTTGGACCATTCAATCTAAGTTTGGCACTTTAAAGTGATGTGTGCAATAATTGATGACTATAACGACTTGTGAAGTTGTAATTTGATACAAGTTACCCCGGGTTTTGTAACGACCCAACTTCCAAACTCCAGGAAGTCGCATCGCTAAGAAGAAAGAAAGGGATAGAAAAGAGAAAAGAAAGGAATGAAAGAAACAGACAACATCAGAATCTCACAGCGGAACGAATAAATTATATTATATCACATAATACTTTACATAGTATCATATGAATTAGAGTTTTACAGCCAATACAACACAAACTAGACAGTTATAAATATCTGTCAAGCAATTACAATTAAGTATATCAGTGAAAAACAGATACAACTCAAACACAGCGGAACCACTATATATATCTACTCGCTGAAGCCTCCTGCTCCATTATCTCCTCCAGAACTCGTCAAAGCAATCCTGAATCACTTGACTACTCATACGTAATATGAGTACCCAAGAGTTTAATAAAACAGAAAATAAACACTCGGGTGAGACAGGGGTCTGGTGTGAGTAAACGGTTAAAAGTTGCTTAACTTTTAGAAAATCCTTTGAAAACAAAATGTATCACGTAAGACTTCCCACACATAAACATGGAAAAGTTTTTACCTTACGCTAACCAAAGCATTTGATCGGAAATCCAGTGATATTATAATAATGTCTAGGATTTTCAAAATAAAATACAGAAATAGCTGGAATGCTTACATCTCACGTTCCAACATAGTTGGGCACAATCAAAACCGTACAGACACTTATTGGATTTTCGATTCCATACAATGGCAGGGCTACTGGGGTACCGCCCGTCACAGTACGTGGCCTAGTTCACCGTACCGAGGAGTACTCCCACTCCCCTGCAACACAAGGCCGGACCCATTCCTTACTGAATAGTTCCGAACAAGACAACCCCGACAGTTGGAGCTCTCAACCATCCACACAGCCGAAATAAAAGGGACCTCTAGACAGGGGTAAATCTCACTCTCAAGTGGGGGCTACCCACGAAGCCTTGCTGCACCTCCCCTGTTTTAGCCATTCCCGGTTGATGAGGCTTGAGGTTACGATTACCTTTAGAGAACACATTTATCTTAGAATGCTCATCGTCCACCTGACGATGTTCTGAAAGCATTCAATCCATACAAGTTCATTCCGGGTTCGAACGAAACACTTATTGATTATCTTAAATTAATTAATCTAATTAATTTATCAAAATTAATCACATTAATTAGTTATTTAATTATCCTTAGATAATTATCTTATTTAATTAACAACATTTCCATTAATTTCTTACTGAAGAAAATTACCTTAGATTAATTATTCATTAATCATCTTTAACTATAAATTAATCCAAAACATTAATTAAAATCAATTAATAAGTAAATTTCTAAATTATCTTAATTATTTCCAAATTGATCTATTTACTTATTAATGACTTATTAATTATTCAAATGTATTTAAACAATACACTCTTGAATTTAAATTCAACTTTCATTTTTAAAATTTAAGATTTAAAAATGTTTAACCATATAAACATTTCCAAATTTAAATAATTAACAAACCTTAAGATAAAGAACCATCATTATTATATAAGAAAAATCTATATTACTAAATTTTACTAAAAATAAATCAAGTCTTTTAAAATAGATAGATGATTTGAACTTTCAAAATTGAACATATCATAATTTTATTTCAATACTTAAAGGAAAGAATTGTTTTAAATTTAAACCTTTATTTGAAATCATATTCATATTTAAATTCTACTTAAAAACATTTCCTGTCTAATATTTAATTTTTTTCAAAACTGTTTTGAATTCAAACTGATTTCAAAGTAAAATTGAAATCATACTTAAAACTTGATTTTAAAACCAATTTTAAATCTTGCTTAAAATTATAAAGTTCATTTTCAAACTTTGAATTCAAATGTATTCTTGAATTTAATTCAAACTTACACCTGAATTTGAATCTTGATTTAAACATTGAATTCCCTTTTAAAAATAATTTAAAAAAACAAAACTGTTTAAAATAAAAATCTGGATTAAAAAACCTGACTATATTTACACTGTTTCTAAATTTAAATTTAAATCTTACTTAAATTTAAATTCATCATTTTAAACTTTTGAATTCATAAGCTCTCTTGAATTTAAATCATACCTACACTTTAATTTAAATCATTGCTTTTAAACATTTGAGTTTCCCAGATTTTAAAAAAAAACAACACTCAGGTTTGCCTCTGCACTCAACAAACTCGAGACCACCAACAAATTACTTCGGGTTAATCCCTAGCCTACTTCGAGTCACAACACATACTACACGAGGTTAACTTCGAGTCACCAAAACCTGCACACCAGAGTTCACCAGAGACCACTATCCACTATGCAAATGCACCCTGCTCCGGCGGCTTCCAGCATTCTTCACCAACCCCTCCAAGAAGCTTTCCATCCCTCGACATGATAACTACCACCAACAAAAATTCTCTGTAACTTGAAAACAGATTCAAGCAAAAAAAAAAACAAAACATCAACCTTAAAAAAAAACTTCAACCCAAACATGTCAACTCTCACTACAACCTACTCCTGCCATTTTATGACCTCCAATCTCCGACCAATGCTCCACCTATACCCCCTCTTCCTAAATCCCAAAACCACAGACCACTCGAATCACCATAGTGTTCAGGCAGTTACAAGTCTTCATCACTTTACAGCTTGGGTTCAAACCTGAAAAGAACTATTCTTGCCATCACCACTACTCTCTGACCATCTATTAGAAATTTTTCCTCTACTCTCCAGTTAACACACCACCTTCAGGCAGAAATCCAAGATCAAAAATCTATTATGTGGTTTGATATCCCCAAAATACCAAATTCTGCACAGTCTAAATTACTACTCTTCAGTTGATTTAAAAACTTGATGCTTGTTTTATTATCCTTGTTTTTTTTAAAAATGCATTAAAGTTTTAAACATGATTGCATAATTTCAAGATGTTTGGTAATTTTTACTTTAGAATCTATTGTCTGTTGTGATTGATTTCAGAAGTAACAGGTTTTTTTTCTTTTCTAAATTAAAATTTTACAAACCTAAACTATACTAAACAAACACAATATGTTTACACAATAATTCCTAACTAAGATTCAGTCATAAAGAAGTGAATTTGTGTTCAAAATACTAGTTAAGAATAGAAGCAAGACTGTTAGAAGATTTGTATCACCTATACACATATTCAATAATGTATGCAGGCATAATACAACAGTCAACATTTATATTCAAACTCATGCACATATAAAATTTTAAACAACCTATAAAAATTGAGGTTACTCACTAAAGAGAAAAGAACAGAGCAGTTTTAATTGCCACTGTTTAATTTTCTTATTTAAAAAGAATTTTGGGTTAAACTTTAGATTCTGCAAATCTTGATAGCTTGGTTTTTTAAAAGTAGAAACTGTTTTTAAAACAGAAAATTTACTCACCTTAAATGAAAAACAGAAAGCATCCAGATGCAATTCATTTCCAGGAGCCTGAATTCCATTGCATTGAATCTGAGCTAACATGCTATTTGAAATTGATTTTAGCTTGATGTTTTGCAGGCTTTTGGAACTGCATTTGATGATGATTTTGGTCTGCATGCTTCCCCTTTTTCATCTTGCTTGAATTAATCTTACAGGTTGAAGAACTTTTGTTTGTTTGCAGGTTAACAGAATTTCCAGATGTATTTTCTTTTACAGGTTTTAAATCCTTGATTGCAGATCTTATAAAGTTTGATATTTGCAGAACATTGATTAAGTTTGGGCTGTGGATTTTTGAGTGAAATGGGATTTCAGTTTTCTCAAAACTGAATTTAGATTTTCCCATAGAAGATAAGTGTTTGAAATAAAGAGATTTGTTTTAAGTTTTATCTAAAATAATAAATTCAAATATTGATTTAGTATGCCACTTGTTATTTAGATATGAAGATTAATTACAAGTGTCAACTTTAAAAACATGAATATTAACTCATGTATGATTTAGATATAAAATAAATTTCTTTGTTTTCAAATGTTTTAATTTGAGATAAAACCATTCTAATTTAAATTTAAGATGTTTTATATGTTTATTTATATTTAATCTTTAAATAATTACAAATGAATTATCTTTACATATTTAAATATTTGCTTGGATATTTTAAAAAATTTATTAAAACTAATTTTCAAAAGAGAAACTTTTAAAAAGAAAAGAATAATGTTGAATTCATTTTATTCCAAAGATTTCAAATCAAAATATTATACTTTATTATAAATAAACTAAATTTATTTCAAAACAATTTTAAGATAAAACAAAATAAGCTATTATTAAAAAATACAATTTTTACCTATTATATATATAACAAAATATTTACTATAATTTCTTTTTTGAAAAATAAGATAGATTTATAAATTGACTTATGGAAAGTTCCAATACTAGTTTTAATTCAATTTGATCAATTGATAAATTATACACCTATATATATTATAATTTGAAAATATTCTTTATTAAATTTAAATTTAAAAATTAAAATCAAAACTCCTATTTACAATGTATACACATATATATACATTATAAATAAAATATTTTTAAATCAGCTTAGAAAGGAAATTTTGTCATTTAAATATTTTTTTAACATTTTAAAACAATAAGATTCTCAAATTCAATTATTATTACAAATTTTCAAAAGAATATCATTTATCCAAACAAAATAATTATAAATTTTCAAAAGAATATCATTTATCCAAACAAAATAATTATAAATTTTCAAAAGAAAATTATGTTTGAATTAGATTATTAAATCAGTATTTCACATTTTAAAATAAATTATAAATGAAATTATTAAATAAATGTTGCCCAAATTTCCGGGACATCACATTCCTTCCCCCTTAAAAGAATTTCGTCCCCGAAATTTCGAAATTTAAAAGCAAAGGTAATTTAATAATCTCCTTAAAGATTTTATTTAAAACACAAGCATATATCAAACATATGCTAACAATCAAAACAACCAATTCAACCAATCAAACAAACCTAATTATCCAGACAAATTCTGGATAAAATTTTATCGAGTTTCCCCAAGTGTATATATATATATATATATATATATATATATATATATACACACACACACCGGGATACTCGCTCTAGAGAATCCAAACTATCAATACTAAGAAGCTCCAAAACTCCTATTCACAACTATATCTATAACACTAGACAATATATCAGACTACAGACGAGTCTGACTCAACAACCAAAACTCCAGAACTGCTGGTTCCACAACCAGGGATAAATCATACACGTATTCCCTCAGAGATACGTGAAACTCATCGAATCCCAGTTATCCAAACTGGCAATCCAATCCTGTAGATCAATCACTTAACCTTGAGAGAAAACAGAAAGATCCAATCTCTTATCTACAAATCTTTCCTGTCGATCCTGGGCTGCCTTCAACCTTCTAGATCAATCCAATCCACCACACAAACTCTACTACAGATATCAGAAGACTTCAGACAAACTACACTTATTCGGAAAACAGAACATATGCACAAGACATCCAAGTTTCCAGATTAAAGTGAATTTCCTGTAGAAATCCTCTGATCCAAGACAAAACACAAATTCCCAATGAATCGGGTGTTGCTTCTATTCTGGAATAGCTGCCACCATGCTTCCACTGCGCAACTCTGATTTGAGAATGTTGTTGATGAACACAAGTGCAAACTTGATTAACTTACTCCGAAAAACATTGTTCATCAAATTCCATAAAATCTCCAAAAAACCAAGTCGAAACAGAACTCAATCTCCTAATGCGGATGCAAAACTTAACTCCTTCGAAGACATCCAGAAAATATCAAACCACTTCGATAACTCAAACATCTTCTAGAGATGCTTTAATCCAAACAAAGGTTACTCAGAAAACTTTTGGATCATTGCAAGTCACTTTTGCGATTCTATTCAGTTCAGGTTCCAAGAAATCGTTCTCTCTTCAATAATCGGAACAGCCAAAGCCTTCAAATCGAAAGGGAAACTAGTGGTTCACCTTCAACCACAAACATCACACCTAGCTGAGCTTCTAGAAGAAATGGATAAGCTTCACCATATGCCCAGCCTACTGATAAAAGAATCACAGAGACTTCAGAACCATCGAAGAAACAGGCCACTCACTGCTGCTACTGCTGCAAAAAACTTCCTTACCCAAAAGCTCATCGAATCCTCAAAGCTACACCAGTCACTTCCACAAAAGAGCCTTCAGAAAACAGATATCCCTCAGGAAACTCAATCTCAAACCAAGCACAAAACACTTTGCCAAACTGAGTCTCAAACTCAAATACAGACAGAACTCCTTCCTAAGGTTGCCAAAATACCGTTGCTGGCTTCAGTACTCCAAACTGATCCAAACTCAAGAAAATCCAATCACACGAGTGAAATCAAGCTTAAAATCCAAAGATACACTTCGAATCTTCAAAAGATTTTCCTTCAGAGATCAGAAAAATCCTTTACACCAAACTGCCAAACTACTCAAGATGCCCAATACTGCCCTAGCAGATCACTTCCAAGCTCAAACACTCGGACTCCTACCATTGGTAGTTGTGTTACACACACCACTACCCTATCTACCTTTATTACTTATATTGGAAAACCTGAACAGGTAATCCAACAGATAGGTAGAATTAAATATATTTATATTTAAAATTACAAGTAAGCTCTCTCAAGAAAGACACCTCTACAGAGCCTAGGTATTCACTCAACCTAATGCTCTGATACCACGTTGTAACGACCCAACTTCCAAACTCCAGGAAGTCGCATCGCTAAGAAGAAAGAAAGGGATAGAAAAGAGAAAAGAAAGGAAAGAAAGAAACAGACAACATCAGAATCTCACAGCGGAACGAATAAATTATATTATATCACATAATACTTTACATAGTATCATATAAATCAGAGTTTTACAGCCAATACAACACAAACTAGACAGTTATAAACATCTGTCTAGCAATTACAATTAAGTATATCAGAGAAAAACAGATACAACTCAAACACAGCGGAACCACTATATATATCTACTCGCTGAAGCCTCCTGCTCCATTATCTCCTCCAGAACTCGTCAAAGCAATCCTGAATCACTTGACTACTCATACGTAATATGAGTACCCAAGAGTTTAATAAAACAAAAAATAAACACTCGGGTCAGACAGGGGTCTGGTGTGAGTAAACGGTTAAAAGTTGCTTAACTTTTAGAAAATCCTTTGAAAACAAAATGTATCACGTAAGACTTCCCACACATAAACATGGAAAAGTTTTTACCTTACGCTAACCAAAGCATTTGATAGGAAATCCAGTGATATTATAATAGTGTCTAGGGTTTTCAAAATAAAATACAGAAATAGCTGGAATGCTTACATCTCACGTTCCAACATAGTTGGGCACAATCAAAACCGTACAGGCACTTATTGGATTTTCGATTCCATACAATGGCAGGGCTACTGGGGTACCGCCCGTCACAGTACGTGGCCTAGATCACCGTACCGAGGAGTACTCCCACTCCCCTGCAACACAAGGCCGGACCCATGCCTTACTGAATAGTTCCGAAGAAGACAACCCCGACAGTTGGAGCTCTCAACCATCCACACAGCCGAAATAAAAGGGACCTCTAGACAGGGGTAAATCTCACTCTCTAGTGGGGGCTACCCACGAAGCCTTGCTGCACCTCCCCTGTTTTAGCCATTCCCGATTGATGAGGCTTGAGGTTACGATTACCTTTAGAGAACACATTTATCTTAGAATGCTCATCGTCCACCTGACGATGTTCTGAAAGCATTCAATCCATACAAGTTCGTTCCGGGTTCGAACGAAACCGAAGGCATTATCTCGTTACACTCATTTTGGAATCACCCTCAGAGTTAACGACGATAACCCTTGCACTCTAAACCACCATCTCGAACCTATAAGTACTATTCCGTCAAACTCATTACGGAATCTCCTACAGAGTTATACTGACGTATAGCCATTACACCTCGAGTCTTCACTTGCTCCACTTGGATTAACGACCTAACGTTTAATTGGAATCGATGTGGTTTTCGGATATCCAAATATGGAAACCCGATCCCGGTCTCACCGAAACCAAACGCCATCTTAATGTCCAAGTTATACTTATGGGTTTTAAACAATTAACTCATTTTATTTTATCTATTTCACACAGAAAGATAAACTACTTATTCTCATCATAATAGATAACCCATAACTTTATCACAACAGATAATCATCACAACAGTCAATCATCACAACCAAAATAATCCATCATACTATAACTAAGCATCCATATCCTATAGATACTACTCATCTCATTTCTGAGATCACAACCATCCAATGGCATACCAATATCATCCATAAGCAATGATTTATTATCCATCATTTATAATTAATTTAAAATGAATTAAATTAATTACTTCTATCTTTAATTAATTTAAAATAAATTAAATTAATTACTCACCAATAAATCTTGCTTATAAATCTATTGATTAATCAACCTAGTTAATTAATCATTCATTAAGTATTTAACTTGATTAAACATATATGATTAATCATTCACTAATTACAATAAGTAATTAGTCTTAAATTAATTTCATAAAATTAATTAACCTAAACCATAAGTAATTAACATTTAATTACTTCATTTATTAATTAACTATAATTAATTACATTTATCCTTAATTAATTACAACTAATTAATCACTTAATTAATTGATTATTACTTATTTAAACAATCCTTAATTACATCATTACTTATAATAATTAATGATCTCTAATTAATATTTAAATTAATTACTCAATTAAAAATTAACTACATTTAGTAATTAATCTAAAATTAAAATATAATTATTAATCATCTTGGTTAATATTTAAACCCAGTAATTAACTATCCTTAATTACTTATTAATAAATTAATTATCCACTAATTAATTATATATATTAATTAATCCTTGATTAATTACAAAAGTAATTTATCCAAATTACTTTATTAAAATAAATCACCTTTCCTTAATTACATTCCAGTAATTATCAATTAAAACTTCTCCAAGAAATCCTGCTCCATAAATTACATTAAGTAATTATTATCATTAAATTATTAAATTATTTCTTAAATTAATTAAACTAAATTAATTAATTTAACAAAGCACATTATCAGAATTAATTACAATAAATAATTAATCCCTTAATTACTTTTATAATGTAATTATGCTTAAACAATTACAATTGATTATCTTAAATTAATTAATCTAATTAATTTATCAAAATTAATCACATTAATTAATTATTTAATTATCATTAGATAATTATCTTATTTAATTAACAACATTTCCATTAATTTCTTACTTAAGAAAATTACCTTAGATTAATTATTCATCAATCATCTTTAACTATAAATTAATCCAAAACATTAATTAAAATCAATTTAATAAGTAAATTTCTAAATTATCTTAATTATTTCCAAATTAATCTATTTACTTATTAATGACTTATTAATTATTCAAATGTATTTAAACAATACACTCCTGAATTTATATTCAACTTTCATTTTTAAAATTTAAGATTTAAAAATGTTTAACCATATAAACATTTCCAAATTTAAATAATTAACAAACCTTAAGATAAAGAACCATTATTATTATATAAGAAAAATCTATATTACTAAATTTTACTAAAAATAAGTCAAGTCTTTTAAAATAGATAGATGATTTTAACTTTCAAAATTTAACATATCATAATTTTATTTCAATACTTAAAGGAAAGAATTCTTTTAAATTTAAACCTTTATTTGAAATCATATTCATATTTAAATTCTACTTAAAAACATTTCCTGTCCAATATTTAAATTTTTTTAAAACTGTTTTGAATTCAAACTGATTTCAAAGTAAAATTGAAATCATACTTAAAACTTGATTTTAAAACCAATTTTAAATCTTGCTTAAATTATAAAGTTCATTTTCAAACTTTGAATTCAAAAGTATTCTTGAATCTAATTCAAACTTACACCTGAATTTGAATCTTGATTTAAACATTGAATTCCCTTTTAAAAATAATTTAAAAAAACAAAACTGTTTAAAATAAAAATCTGGATTCAAAAACCTGACTATATTTACACTGTTTCCAAATTTAAATTTAAATCTTAATTAAATTTAAATTCGTCATTTTAAACTTTTGAATTCATAAGCTCTCTTGAATTTAAATCATACCTACACTTTAATTTAAATCATTGCTTTTAAACATTTGAGTTTCCCAGATTTAAAAAAAAACAACACTCAGGTTTGCCTTTGCACTCAACAAACTCGAGACCACCAACAAATTACTTCGGGTTAATCCCTAGCCTGCTTCGAGTCACAACACATATTACACGAGGTTAACTTCGAGTCACTAAAACCTGCACACCAGAGTTCACCAGAGACCACTATCCACTGTGCAAATGCATCCTGCTCCGGCGGCTTCCAGCATTCTTCACCAACCCCTCCAAGAAGCTTTACATCCCTCGACATGATAACTACCACCAACAAAAATTCTCTGTAACTTGAAAACAGATTCAAGCAAAAAAAAAAAACAAAACATCAACCTGAAAAAAAATATTCAACCCAAACATGTCAACTCTCACTACAACCTACTCCTGCCATTTTATGACCTCCAATCTCCGGCCAATGCTCCACCTATACCCCCTCTGCCTAACCCCAAAACCACAGACCATTCGAATCACCACAGTGTTCAGGCAGTTACAAGTCTTCATCACTTTACAGCTTGGTTTCAAACCTTAAAAAAACTATTCTTGCCATCACCACAACTCTCTGACCATCTATTAGAAATTTTTCCCCCACTCTCCAGGCCTCCAGGCAGAAATCCAAGATCAAAAATCTATTATGTGGTTTGATATCCCCAAAATACCAAATTCTGCACAGTCTAAATTACTACTCTTCAGTTGATTTAAAAAATTGATGCTTGTTTTATTATCCTTGTTTTTTTTAAACATGCATTAAAGTTTTAAACATGATTGAATAATTTCAAGATGTTTGGTAATTTTTACTTTAGAATCTATTGTCTGTTGTGATTGATTTCAGAAGTAACTGGTTTTTTTTCTTTTCTAAATTAAAATTTTACAAACCTAAACTATACTGAACAAACACAATATGTTTACACAATAATTCCTAACTAAGATTCAGTCATAAAGAAGTGAATTTGTATTCAAAACACTAGTTAAGAATAGAAGCAAGACTGTTAGAAGATTTGTATCACCTATATACATATTCAATAATGTATGCAGGCATAATACAACAGTCAACATTTATATTCAAACTCATGCACATATAAAATTTTAAACAACCTATAAAAATTGAGGTTACTCACTAAAGAGAAAAGAACAGAGCAGTTTTAATTGCCACTGTTTAATTTTCTTATTTAAAAAGCATGTTGGGTTAAACTTTAGATTCTGCAAATCTTGATAGCTTGGTTTTTTAAAAGTAGAAACTGTTTTTAAAACAGAAAATTTACTCACCTTAAAAGAAAAACAGAAAGCATCCAGATGCAATTCATTTCCAGGAGCCTGAATTCCATTGCATTAAATCTGAGCTAACATGCTGTTTGAAATTGATTTTAGCTTGATGTTTTGCAGGCTTTTGGAACTGCATTTGATGATGATTTTGGTCTGCATGCTTCCCCTTTTTCATCTTGCTTGAATTAATCTTACAGGTTGAAGAACTTTTGTTTGTTTGCAGGTTAACAGAATTTCCAGATGTATTTTCTTTTGCAGGTTTTAAATCCTTGATTGCAGATCTTATAAAGTTTGATATTTGCAGAACATTGATTAAGTTTGGGCTGTGGATTTTTGAGTGAAATGGGATTTCAGTTTTCTCAAAACTGAATTTAGATTTTCCCATAGAAGATAAGTATTTGAAATAAAGAGATTTGTTTTAAGTTTTATCTAAAATAATAAATTCAAATATTGATTTAGTATGCCACTTGTTATTTAGATATGAAGATTAATTACAAGTGTCAACTTTAAAAACATGAATATTAACACATGTATGATTTAGATATAAAATAAATTTCTTTGTTTTCAAATGTTTTAATTTGAGATAAAACCATTCTAATTTAAATTTAAGATGTTTTATATGTTTATTTATATTTAATCTTTAAATAATTACAAATGAATTATCTTTACATATTTAAATATTTGCTTGGATATTTTAAAAAATTTATTTAAAACTAATTTTCAAAAGAGAAACTTTTAAAAAGAAAAGAATAATGTTGAATTCATTTTATTCCAAAGATTTCAAATCAAAATATTATACTTTAATATAAATAAACTAAATTTATTTCAAAATAATTTTAAGATAAAACAAAATAAGCTTTTATTAAAAAATACAATTTTTAGCTATTATATATATAACAAAATATTTACTATAATTTCTTTTTTGAAAATATAAGATAGATTTATAAATTGACTTATGGAAAGTTCCAATACTAATTTTAATTCAATTTGATCAATTCATAAATTATACACCTATATATATTATAATTTGAAAATATCCTTTATTAAATTTAAATTTAAAAATTAAAATCAAAACTCCTATTTACAGTGTATACACATATATATATATACATTATAAATAAAATATTTTTTAAATCAGCTTAGAAAGGAAATTTTGTCATTTAGATATTTTTTTTAACATTTTAAAACAATAAGATTCTCAAATTCAATTATTATTACAAATTTTCAAAAGAATATCATTTATCCAAACAAAATAATTATAAATTTTCAAAAGAAAATTATGTTTGAATTAGATTATTAAATCAGTATTTCACATTTTAAAATAAATTATAAATGAAATTATTAAATAAATATTGCCCAAATTTCCGGGACATCACAGGTTTATATAAAAGTTGTATGCTTTTGTAATTTATGTTAGATGGGTTTACTCACGCTAGTTTCCAGCCTGACCCGGGTGTTACTTTGATGTAATGCTCGGGTCAGACGGAGTATTACAAATTTTCAGGTAAGGACGTTCTGGCGCTCAGGAGGCGAGATGGAGAGCAGGAACGTATGGAGAGTTTCTACTGTGATATATTATAGTATCTGAAACAGATTGATTTATCAGTCCTATGCTTGAAAATATGTTGTAACTCTGATATATAAATTAAAGTGTAATTTGACAAGTACAGTGTTCCTTTGTATAACTATTATTTATGTGATATTATATTTTGATCCGCTGCGAATGTGAGGTTTTTGTGTTTTGGTGTTTCTGGTTCTTCTTTTCCTTCTATCTCTTCTTCTTTTTCTCTAACCATCTGGAAAATTCCGGGTCGTTACAGGAATTGTTTGATCGTCTTTCTTCGAGGTAGAAGCAAAACATAATAAACTTGAATTTGGGACAGCTATTCGAAATTTTTGGGAAAGACTTGATTTGTTATCTCATGTCTGCTTTTCGTGAATAAAGACCAATTGAAGGGAAGGATTTCTTCAAATAACAGGGAGCCGAGGCAACTATTCAATCATATGAAATTGAGCACGTTTTGTTACCCAAGGCTGTGAGACAATTCAAAACCGAGAAATCTCTACAAGAGAAGGTTCTATCAAAGAACAATTAGCCGATTTAGATTTACAAATTATTATAGAAAATTCATTGGTAGAATGGAAGGAATTAGGAGATGAAGAATCCGCTGGAAACGAATGGGAAGATAGAAAAATTAGAAGAAAAATGGATTTTTGGTCATATGCATGGAATTAGCTAAAAAATTTATCCGAACAAATGTAGAATTAGAATGGACATCGATCCTAACTATTGTTGCTTTTTAACTTGTCATCGAGTTAGAACTATACTGCTTTTAATATTATTATCGAGCTTAGTCAATGCATTTAATTAGTCTTCGAGCGTAACCCATGTTTTTATAGTCATTGAGCCTAGTCCATAATCCATATTTTATACCCATGATGAGGCTTTGATGCCAATGTTTTGAGAGCTGCCAAAGTTTAATTTTTATAGTTTATCACTATGATTTGTAGGTGATAACTTTGATATCATCCCCATATATTTTCTAATAATAAACTTAGATATGCTTTTACATGGACAAAGATATGGCGATGACATTGTCGAGCTTTTTAATTGTAAAGGTATCACATAGTTTTGGCCTAGTAGCCTTAGTTTTGAGAGGGTCGAAGGCCCTAATGACTTTAAGTTATCAACAACAATGTTTTGTAAAGTATATATTATGGCATAAGTATTTTGAGTAAAGGACCAATGGTTTCCTTATTTAAAAATGATTTCAAGGGTTAAATCATTTACAAAGATTTTTTTCTAAGAGAATATGGATAGGGTAGTTAACCCAGAATTTACTAAAGGAATGACTCGGAGTTTAGAAAATTAGATGGGATTAGTGTATGGTCATGCCTAATACTTTATCTAGTATCCCCTAGATAACATAAGTCCAAATTATAGCATGTAGGGCTTTGCCATGGGTCAGACTAAAAGAAGGTTACATAGAGAGAGGAATACATAGCGTAGAGATAGGTTATTGGTGGGCCTGCAAAACCACTATGATTAGTTAACCCTAGAAGTAGTAAGTTACAGATAGACCATCTAGTAGGCTTAAGTCAGCCACAACTTCATAGTTATCCTGATAAAACTATTATGTTGGGACAGATAGTCCACTGATTACCGAATTTGTATGCATACATGTTATTGTATACTGTTTATTATAATAAGTTTGGTTGTAGGATTTTGATTACAAAAGATATGCTTTTAAAGGATATTAGTGAGGGGAAACCCATTCCTCTAGACGGCATGGTCTCACTGAATATCGATAAATTGAGATGTCATATTATTATTCACCCCACGCTTTATGTCTGACTCAAAGTTTATGTTTTCCCCTTAAACTCTCGGGTGCTCAAAATTTAATTTGAGTAGGTTAAGAGTTTAGGATTTAGGTTTAGTAGGTTTTGGAAAATAAAGCATCAAAAGACATGCATGAGGCGGATCTAGCTATGTAGGAGATTATCTATTTATCTATTTCGCTATGATTGAATGTTGTATGTAATGGCAGATGTAATAACTATCTATTTAGAAACTCTGATCATCTAAGGGGCATGTTCATATGTCTCTCTTGGCGTATTTTGTAATAATTATATTTATCTAAACTTGGGCAATGTTATAGGATTATGTATTGAATATGAAATGATGATTTGAAATGTAATGAAAAAGGTTGTTATGAAATTGTGTTAGAATAATTTCATATTCTTATGCTTCTGATATTATGGATACCATTAACATCACCACATTTTGTCACCAAAAATTAGTAATATAGATGACTGCAACATCTGCAATGGTTAGTTTCGGGCCATAAAATGAGGGATGTTACGGTTAAGGACAGGGAGATCTGCTTATAGTCAGTTCTCAATACCTTCAATGAGTTTGAATGAGAGTATGTTTAAGCCTTCGAGGAAGAAAGACGAGTACAATTTTCGGTGATATTTTCACCATTACCTTCCAAGAATCATGACCTCGAGTGACAAAGGCCATAAGGATGGAACCGCTAATAAGGATGTAGGGGATACCGCTAATCATCATGAGGTTAGTCATAATAAGGAGTTTATCAGCATGCCACCTTTTTTCGATATTGTTACTAAAGGAAATTTGGATAGTGTTATGGCTGAATTGAATGCTTGGTTTGCTATATAACCGCAGGCTATTATAGAAGTGTTAATAATACACCTAGGTGAGCTGTTGAAACGAAGGTTGTAACCTAGATAATGCAGAAGTTTATAGAGTTAAAGGCGTGCCATAGGGGAAATTATGTAATTAATTACGTAGCTTAACTTTTATAAAAGAATATGAAATTTTAGTGGATCATGTATACATGGCCAAACTAATAGAGTATATATAAACTAAATAGCAGTAATAACATAAAGTAAATAAAATCAGCACACTAGGATTTTTATACTAATTCAGAGCCACATCTTACGCCCGATACTAGAATCTTTATCCTACCTCTTCACTAGCTAGCACCCTCACAACATCCGAAGGAACAGGTTTACATAGTGCTCGAGACACCGAACATGTCTTTTTAGTAGCTCAAAAGAAAAACTGTCTTTCACTACTTTAAAAGAAAAAATATCTTCAACAGTAGTTGTTGTGGATGGCATGATGTTATGTATGATAACCTAATCTATACTACAACAGAATGGATCTTAAGGCTATTTAACACTAGAGGGGATGCATAGTCTATTTAAAATTTTCATCAATATACTTGCAAATTTCAAACTTAATCACATAAAATTCAAATATAGGTAATAATATAATCATGTAACAGTCAGATAATATTAACTAAATGTAGAAAAAGTAAAGATAAAGAAGACATCAAGAATTTTATATTGGTTCAGATTCCCAATCTTACATCAAATCTTGTACCCCATACAGAATTTCATTAGTCAGGTCTTGACTTTGAATCAGGTAGAAGAAACACTCTTTACACCTTTTGACATTGACACAGGTGGCAATGACACATACTGGAATTTGACTTGGTTAACTAGAGCATCTATCTTATCTTTGACTTGGGAGGTAGGACAACTACCTTTACAATCTCATCTTAACTTTCATTCAAGTGGTTAAAAATACCCTTTTACAAGTAATAGTACTGAATTACCAAAATCAGATTTTTCGATTGTAAACCTAAGTAGTTTGTTGATACAATTTCCTATAGACCTTTAATAGTGGAATATCATTGCTTTTGAATAGAATATACTGAAGATCATAGAGTTAATGGTGTAGATCAAAAGTGAATCTTCTTTGATCTTTTGTATGGATATAGAGAAAGAGAGTTCATGTAAAAATCGGCAACATTTCATTGAAATCTTAAAGGGAACGATAGAGAAGAGATAGATAAAGAAAGTAGTTAGAATTTTTGTTAAAAATTCAAAATTAGAGGCCTTTGAATAGAGGTTGAAGTATTGCACCCGTTTGCGAAAGGATGACACCAAAAGTTGCTTCTTTTGAAAATTATAAAAACACCTCAACGATTGATATATCAACAAACATATTCTTGGTATAGCGACATAAGCAAATTAATTTGTATATTTGATTCTACTCTATAAAAATTATATGAAAATTTATTTTATAATTGAATTAAATATTAATCTTTTATTAAATCATTTTGAGCTGAATTTCAAAGTGAAGATAATTAAAGATATGATACTACTCCAATCTTAAACATATAATCTAAGAATCGATGAAATACTAAAATAAATGTCTCTAGCACTTCATGTTTTTATTCTTGAATTCTTCAAAACTCATGAGTCTTCGGATACATCTCGATCAACTTGTGATTTATACTAATTAATTCTTCAAGCTTTTATTCAATCATCACTTGTATAAACATGTTAAATATATTTGATATCTTGCAGAATGTGCTATATAACTCAAGAAAACATTAGTAACAATATTTGTGTGGTTATTGTCATCCAAATCAATACCTCAGGCATTACATATGTGTTTGAACACACTGATTTGCCAACTTTAGGTACAACAGTCCTATAACTCACAAGAATCCTTTTGGAGTTGAACGAGGAAGATTTTTAGGACAAGTTGAGATTAGAAAAACCAATTTTTAATTGAAAGAATGTTGATTACAGATTTCTTTTAGAAATCAGAGGATTAGAAATCAGAGAATAGAAATAAAAAAGCAAGTTATCCTTCCTTTGAAATCATAGCATATTTATAAATGTTGATGGGTTTTGTTGAAGGGAAATATTTATTGCCATGAGAAACAATAGAGAAGGTCACGACTGATTGAAGAGAAAGAAATGTGATGGTGCGAAAAAATTATCTCATGGCCTTTGAATTTTTGGAAAACTCATGTGCCCCAGTTGGCCCCACTTGTGGATCGGTACATAGATTTTTTCAGAAAACTAAAGTTATATAATAGAGGGTTTAAAATATGTAAAAATTTTGAAAAAAATATTAAAATTTTCTGTAGCAAGATTAAAGTCTTGGAAGACTATAGTGGGATTCTTGTGAGTTTAAATAAGATTTATCTAAGATAATGACTCATATTATTAAAGTCTGCATAAAATTTTCCTTCATCGCTACTCTATCAAGATAGCAAGCAATCTCCATTTTAATATGAGCTCTGTTGATATTACATCTCCTATTTTTCTTCTATGACTAATGTATGGAGTTGTCGTCATCAAAATCCAGGAAATCTTGCTCTAACATTCTCCCACTTTTTGATGTTGACAACTCATTTATGCATTCATGCACACATAGCCAATGTGTAACATTCTATCATGAAATACTCGCCGAATCAGTACTCTTCTTGAATGAATGCATAAGTATAAATATATCACCCCCTTTGTCATCACAAAAAAGAGAAAATAGATATCGATACACCAAAATGCATATCATATACATAGAACATAGTGAAAGAATTAAAATCTTAATATGCATATCCAAAAGCACAGAACACAATACATTAAACATATTCACGGAATGGAAGTACACAAGAAGATGAATAAACAATTACAACAAAGTGTCACAATGTGCAGAAATAAAATAGAATGTCATAGTATGCAAATACAAGACCAAAAAGAGTGTCAAACTAAACATATAACAATATGCAAATGAACAAAAACAAAAACAACATATCTGGAGCAATATACCAGTCCAGGCTCTCATAAGTCATAATAGTACTCCGATGTGGTAGGATCGGACTCCGTAAAAGTAATACGATCATGTACTAGACTCACATAATATACATCTGGTACAAATCTATAACAAATCTCTAAATTCAAATATACATCTCATAACCACATACAAAATCCTAAATGACATAAACTAAAAGTCAAAAAGGTTTATCTCCTTGCTAGCACAACCCTCCGAAGGTTAACCTGTCTGGTAACTTGAAAAGTATTAGCCTAATCCGAGCGTTAAAATAACACCGGAGTCAAACTATCTCTAAATATCCGAAAAGGTGAAAACATGATATAACACAAAAATAAATGACATATGGATAAATCCAAATGTCCAATACGTAACAAGTCACAAAATTAATTTAACTTGGAATTTATCTCAAACACAGGATTATTCAATATTTTTACAATACGTATATGTATTGTAAAGAAATCCATGAGTATACCTCTTAAGGATTTATCGATCCCACCAAACACTGAAAGATAGTAAACTCTAAAGTGTCAATTACCGTAACTTTTAGTAATAACAAGATCTTAACCAAAACATCTCATAGCGCTTGGTGAAATTCAAGTATTTACTAGAAACAAGTAAATCTCATTGCTACGAAAACTACTGGAAAACCTGAACTATATTCTCCTAAGGATCTATCGGTCCTACCGAACACCAAAAGAGAATACAACTCTAAAGTGTTAAGTACTTAAAATACTTCCTAATAGAAATCATAAGAATTTAACCAAGACATCCCATACTTCCTAGTAAAATTCATGTATTCGCTAATAGGCTAGTAAGTTCCATTCAAACATTATATTCGGTGAGTTGTACAATATTCAAGGAAGCGTTACTCGAGTGCATTTAAACCAATTAGTAAAACTAAATCGATTATTAGTACTCCACATATTAAAGAATATAGGCTCTCAAAACATTTATCTTAGAGTTATTTAAAATTTAGAAATCCAAAAATATACTTTTCCATTTAGGAAATGATTTCCAAATAATTTATTTATCATTAGATAAAATAACCAATATATTCCAATTAATATATGTATATATATATATATATATATATATATATATAGTTATCTCTAGATTCCATAAATTTATATTTTTCATAAACCATATTCAAAAACCATACATATAATAAAGCAACCTTTTATTTCATAAAACCATATCTATTACTCTTCCAAACACATTTTGATATATAACCATTTTATTTAGAAAGAAATTAAGTTCATATTTCCAAAACCATATTTCCAAATCCCACGTCCATTTATACTAGTAATACTTAATATATATATATACACATACATACGTATATATGTATGTATGTATAATTATTTGTAAAAAAATCCTTTACAATATGAATTAGATTAATTTAGAAATAAGTTTGAGATTTTTAAACATAAGTAAACTCACTTCTATAAAATTACTTATATATATAATTTTCCCATTTTGATATTTAGAAAATAGATGAAAATAAGTTTATAAGACTCTAAAACTTTGAATCAAAGTGATTATAAGTCCATAGAACAGAAGAGAATTCATTACAATAAAATACTACGTCATCACAAGGTTATCGCCGTGAAATGGGTCCATAAAGTTCTAGCTCTATATTGTCTCTAAACTTATTCCATAGATTAGCAATTCAATGGAAATATACATCAAAATTTCCATAAAAGACACAAAAAACACAAGAGAACAACAACAACAACAAACGAGGCATTGAATGAGGCAAGCGACGGGCGAGTCAAGGCGGCATCTAGAGCTGAAATAGCCCGAGAGGTGCATGCCACCGATGCACCGGTGATGCCTCACTAGTCTACTGGCAGTGATGCAACTTAGAGTTATCTCAACTCTAGGTTGCCCATAGTAGTCCGTTGGTGATGAATTCTTCGGTGATGGTTGTTTCGATATCTAGAGCACTGATTTTAATCATATGCAAGCATATATTCAACAACAACTTAATGAAAAAGGTGATCAAAAGATGAGGGTTTCTATAGATTAAGAATTACATAACCTCAGATATAATTAACTCAATAAATTTGAGAACAATTCAATCATAGATTCAACCAATTATTAACAACAAACATGCTTCCATTTAGAGATAGTAGTGTGAGGAAAACTAATCTTTTTAGGCTAGAATTGATATAAGGAACTCAGATTTCCCTAAGCTAATACTTTTCAACTTCTACCTTGGTTATGTTTCAGAAATCACAAAGTAGAAGGAAATCAACACAAGAAAATATGAAACACAAGGCTCAATATACATAATAGGTTTGAGGGAGATTACCTTGCTTATATTCTTGAATTAGCATACATAGCCTCTTGATTTAATCTTGATTTGGGAATTTAATTTGATTTCTAGGGTTTCAAGATAGAAGAAGAAGGGTTCAGGTTTTGGTTGAAGAGAAAAATGAGAAGGAAGTATATGTGTGTTCTCATTTTCTCTTTACTAATCACCCATATACGGGCAAAGAGAATACCCTATAACCCAATAAGAAAAGATGTTACTAATTTCTAAGAGAAGTGTTACTAATTTCTATTTTGTTTTATCACTTGTAAAACACCAATTTACTCAAAATAATATTTTATTTATCATACTTAGATTTTCCTAAATTTTCCAAAACCGATGCAACAAGTTAAAAATTCCCATTTCTATTAATGTTGAAATATCTTGTAACATTAAATAAAACTTCTGAAAATAAAAGTTATTCTCATTATTTTTAATAAAATGAAATAAACTATTAATTTCATAATCTCATTTTAAAATAATAAATCTCAATATTAACAATTTGTCCTAAATGCCATATTTAATTAATTAATTTAATAAAATCTCAAATTTAAATTGAAATCCCATTTTAAAAAATGAAACTTATTCCATAAATATATCAAATCAAATATTCTCAAAACTATATTTAATTTTTCAATTAAAATTTTCAAATCACAAATTATAATTAATTATCCTTAATTGAACTTAATTAATCAGGTAATTAACAACAGGGTTGCTATAACTATCATCTTTTCCGAATTCTATGTTAGCATTGAATAAGGCGATACGTCATCGATAAGTGTTTATTTAGAATTCTCCATGTTAATGATATTAACTAATTGAGCTCTTGTGAAAACATCTCGAATATTATATAGGGATAGAGAGTTTAAATTTACCGACTCATATAGCGACCATTTTTTCGATAACTTTTGCTACTTTTTTCAACAGGTTTTTCAACATTTCAAACCACTTCCCTGCTGTCCCATACACAGTAAGTGTAGAGAACACCCAAAATGTATGATTTTGCAGTATATTCACATTTAACCATTTTATGCAAGTTAAAAACAAGGGATTTGTGAAGTGCACTTATATCTCACTTCAAACACTTTCAAACACACTTCAATGCAACACATGACCCAACCAAACGTGAAAACAAAAAGCTAAGACCATGTTACATATTTTAAATGGTAAAAAATTAGCGATAAAATTACATATAAAGTTTCAATTTTCTTTACAAAACAAGGGAGCTCAAAAGTGATAACTTGCATTAGTCTTCCTTTAAAGAATCATTCATCAATATGGCTTTGATTCTCTTGATGTTGTCCTGGTCGTTCTTTAGCCTTTCTCTTACTTGGTCAGTAAAAATCTCTTCGATAGAACTAAATGTTGTGAAGGGGATTGGCCTTTTTCCTCTTACCATGAGAAGAAAGTTTCAAATTTTGATGAAAAATTGATTAAATTGTGAAATTGGGTGATAGGGTTTCAAAGAGGGGTAAATCTTCGAAATGGAGGAGTAAAAAATGAAGAGATGGGTGAAAAAATAGAAGAGGAAGGGATAAATAACCACTCTCGATTGAGGTAGAAAAGCCCCCACCCGTGTATAATGGGCGCTCGTAGTTGTGCACTAAATTTCTATAGTGCTTTAGATTTTGAAAAGCCTTTTGATTTAAAATAAATTATTGTATATAAATTAGTATTTTAAAAATAATTTATTAATCTTTAAGAAAAGTATAAATATTATTAAATAACATATTGTAAAGTTTTAAATTTAAATTTATAAAGTTTACCTTTATTAAAATTAACATGAATTCTAGTTTTTCATGAATTTAATGATTTATATACTATTTATAAATCGTTTGAAAAAAATTATTATTTATAAGTCATATGAGTTTATTAAGGTAAAACCTTTTAATTAACGTTTATTATACATAAATTCATACATAAATTTAATTTTGAATAAGAAAATTTTATGCTTGTAACATATTTATAATAAAATTTTATGTTTATAACAAATCTGATTTTCAATAATTCAATAATATGAATTAATATGTTTGTGATTTATTTATAATAATTTATTTAAAAAATATTATTTATAAGAAATTTATGATAAAATTCTTTAATTGGAGTTATTCATATACAAATATTTTGATAGAAATAATTTTTATTAAATTTATTTACAAAAAAATTCATCAGGTTAAATCTATTGGCGAACAATTTCCAAGCTCTCGAGGTAATCTAATATACATATCTTCATTTAACGGCTTAGAAAAAATATCTGCAATTTAATTTTCCATATTTACATATTATAAAATAATGTTTATTCTTCAAAGTGATCGCATAAAAATGAAGTCTTATATCAATTTGTTTTGTTTTTGAGTGTTTAATTGGATTTTTCACAAAATTTATTGCACTTTTGTTATCATGGTGTATAGGGAATTTTGTTAAATTTATGTAATTTTTTTAGGTGTTTGTTGCATATAAATTATTTGAGTGCAAGCTAAAGAAACCGAGATATATTCTGCTTCATAGGTAGATAAAGGTACACAGTTTTGCTTTTTTTACCAAACCATGAAACTAAATATTGTCCCATAAAGTGACATATGTAATTAATGCTTTTCTATATTTCTACTCGACATCCACCAAAATCAGCATCACTTTATGACACTAATTCGAGTAGACATCCTTTTGGATAGAAAAGATCGAAATCTTTGCTTTCAGTTAAATATCTTAGAATTCTTTTAGCAGCACAAAAATGTGACTTTAGGATTAGCTTGAAATCTAGTGCATCTCAACGTTATTTCTGGTAACTAGCTATTTGCGCCAAAAATGATCACGAACACCCAATTGCGGATGAAAGCACCAATTCACAGTCATGGATCACATACAGAATATTTAAAGAGGATATAAATACGAAGAACAACAAAAATTAAAAAGAAAGCAGTAAACTAACAAGATTTATAGTGGTTCGGCTGACTCTGGCTTACGTCCACTCCAGAAATTCCCTTTTTTATCATCAGAGAGAATTGATTGCAGTTACAATCCAGAGTCTTTAAAACTAAAAATGGAAAAGAAGCCTTTAGGTAGAAGATGAATGGAAACAGAATGAGAGTCCCTTTTTTCTGAAGTCTTGCCTGTTGTACTTATAGACAAAACCCCAGTTATTGGCCATCCTGACTTACTTGGGCCGGCTAAGGCCATTGTCGAGTCCATATTGTCCACCACTGCTTTCCTGGAGTATATAACATGCCGACCCCAAGAAACCCATGTAACGACCCAAAGCAGCTTGCATGTTAACCCGAAGTAAACTTGACCCTGACTCGAAGTAACATGCCTGAAAACCCGAAGTAAATCCAAATATGATTCGAAGCAAACTCCAAGCAACCCAAAGCACCTCGACTTTTGTCGAAACCCATATTCCAAGTATCCCACGCTATTTGTCCAACGACTATGCCAAACCCCGACTACATATTCATGTTTATTATCCATGATTGATCGCCTCTCCATCCAGCCAAACAAACCTATAGCATTCCAGCCTCGATAACCGTGTAATCAATTGGATTAAATTCGCTTATATATTGCCTATCGAAAAGATGGTTTAACACTTTGCCCCCCAAAACATGCCTTGCGATTGAAAGGCGTGTTCTGAATTGCCATAAGTCCACAATCCGAAGTTCATAATCCATTGATCGCCATATCATCCAACCTTTAATCCAATCCATTGCCAAACCAATTCCTTGATCTCTCTAGATCTTTAGACTATTCTGAGTCAATATCCAATTCCAGCTCATTCCAAATCTATTAATTGAATCCACGATCTCCCAGACTGTCTTATCTAAGTCCGAGACCTCTTCGGGTCCTGTAATCCAAATCCGTAATCTGCTCCAAATCCAAAGCCGAGACCTCTCTGGGTCCATATCCAGATCTATAAAGCTTGGCGGGTCATTTTATTCTACTCCGGCCTCGACTCTCCGGTCGTGGGCTTATCCATGGTTTTTTTATTCGGTCTCGACTCTTCGGTCGAGGACTTTTTATTCTCCGGCCTCGACTCTCCAGTCAAGGACTTATATTCTTCGGCCTCGACTTTCGGTAAAGGATTTTTATTCTTCGGCCTCGACTCTTCGGTCGAGCACTCTTATTCCCTGGCCTCGACTCTCCGGTCGAGGACTAGTATTCTCCGGCCTCGACTTTCCGATCGAGGACTTTTATTCTCCGGCCTCGACTTTCGGTCGAGGACTTTTGTTCTCTGGTTTTGACTCTCCAATCAAGGACTTTTATTCTCTGACCTGGACTCTCCGGTGGAGGACTTTTATTCTCCGGCCTCGATTCTCCGATCGAGGACATATTCCATGTTCCAGTCCATTTTGCCGCTCTCTGCGAAGGGACTTATAGCTCACGGTTACTGCCGCGTCTCTCCGATCGGGACTGTAGTCGCGTGACCTGAGTTATTTATTACATTAATCCAAATTCAATCATCACAAAGTTTAAATGATAAAAAAAAGTTCGTACGTCCAAGGAAACTAAATAGCCACAGTACCAAGAAAGAAACCAGAGTTCGCAGAAAACAGAAAAAACAAGATTTCGTAAACCCAAGCATTACGGTATATCATCATCTCAAAGCATGCCTAGGGACCGTCCTCGATCCCCTACATGTGTAAGTGACTTAGTCGCCTTACTTCGAGGTATATTGCTAATTCTATGCCGTAAATCCAATCAGCTGATAATAAGCTGACGACGATGACTAGATCAAGGGCCATCTTCGTCTAAGGTGGGCAGTGGCAGCTTCTATTCCACCGCCACAGCTCGATTCCTTATGTATTGTAGCAAATGACCATTCCTCACATGCTCCTCAACGATATCCTTCAAATGCCTACAGTCATTCGTGTTGTGCCAACCCATCTCATAGAATAGGAAATGCTTTCCCGATGCTCTCTCGTATTCAGATGGTTCCCTTTTTTCCGACCTTCGATGCTGGAGGCATCCTCGAGTATCCAGATAAATCTTTTCTAGATTCTCGGCCAAATCTATGTAAGAAGAGAATTTTGATTCCCTCTGTTGCCTTTTCGATGTGTTATCGCCGTCTTCATTTCCTTTTTGCCTCTATTGTCTTTGTTTGGATCCTCCTTGGATGGATCTCCACCTTTTACCGCATAAACTTCGGCCTCTCTCCCCTCTCTTTCATCCTTCACATCTTCCTGTCATAGAAACCTTTCTGCTTCATGGTAAAACTCCTAGAGACCCATTAGTGGATCCCGCTCCAATGATATCTTGAAATCCGAGTTGTCTGCAATCCCTGAGACTGTTGCCATCAAAACCATTGATGGATCGGGCCGATTCACCGAAGCCATTGTCGCATTAAATATGGTTAATAAATCCCTAAGTGATTCTTCCTTCCACTGCTTCATCGATGCTAAAGTCATCACATTCTTAGGTCTCACAATTTGGACCTGAAATTGCCTCATAAACCTCTCAATCAACTCTGTCCATGTGCTAATAAAGCCACTTTCTAGTTGTCTAAACCATAGTGCCGTTATATCCGTCAAATACAAAGGGAAGCACCGCGCCATGACTTCCTCTGATGTCCCGATGTGCTTCCATGTGCCTCATATACCTTTTCAAGTGAACAATGGGATCCGTTCTCCCATCATACATCTCCAGCGATGGTAGTTTGAAATCTGGCAGATTCCTACCTTGCCTGGTCATAGGAGTAAAGGGGCTCCTGTTCACATCCTCCAAATCTCTATTCACCAATCTTCTCTCATAGCCCGTCAAATTATGTCCGCTAACCTGTTGTTACCATCAAGTGGTAGCCTCTTTCGGCTACCTCCAACCTGCCTCCGAGTTTGTGAGGAAATCCTGAAATATGCTCTTCTGGACAAGCATTCACTGCCCTGTTAGCGCCAAATTGTATAACACCACCTGATATTCTTCCTGGAATTGAGCCAACATGATTCGGTGGCATGCCCCCTAGTTCAGGGGCCATTCCTGATGGTTCCACTCTGTCTTGCATCATGTTTGCTTCGTTTTCTCGATCCTAATTCTGGAATACCTCTGTTCCTGCTGCTCCAGCTTCATGATCCTTTTTTACAACGGTCCCTGCAACTCTATTCTCTTGACTTTGGACTCCAGTTTGTCCAACCTGTTGGAGTAGGTTTTGTGTCATATCCTCTTGCCTTTTCAGCATCGATTCTATCTCGTCTCTAGTAATATAAATTAAGGTCGAATTAGCTCTTGAGGACGCCTCCTGACTTGCTTCATGCTAGCTCCTCTCCATTCTCTATCTCCTTGTTGATTGCTTAGCCTTTGCTTCCTAGAATCTGAGTTCCTAAGCTTTCAAATCCAAGTTCCAAGCTTTAAAATCCCTGAGCACTAGCTTAGTGAAAACACTAAAATGTTTGCACCAAAAATGGTCACAAACACCCAATTGTAGATGAAAGCACCAATTCATAGTCATGGATCACAAATAGAATATACGAAGAGGATATAAATACGAAGAACAACAAAAATTAAAAAGAAAGTAGTAAAAAGACGAGTTATAGTGGTTCTGCTGACTCTGGCCTACGTCTACTCCAGAAATTTCCTTTTTCATTATCAGAGAATTGATTATAGTTACAATCTAGAGTCTTTGAAACCAAAAATGGTAGAGTGGCCTTTAGGTAGAAGATGTGGGAAAACAGAATGAGCATCCCCTTTTTCTGAAGCCCCGCCTGCTGTATTCATAACATAACCCATGTAATGACCTGTAGCAGCTTTCATATTGACCCGAAGTAAACTTGACCCAGACTCGAAGTAACTTGCCTGAAACCCAAAGTAAATCCAAATATGACTTGAAGAAAACTCCAAGGAACCCAAAGAAACTCGACTTTTGTCTAAAGCCATCCAAGTATCTTGTGCTTTATATCCATCGACTATCCCAAACCACATCCACATATTCATGTTTATTATCCATGATTGATTTCCCATCCATCAAGTCCAATCAAACCCATAGTATTCCAGCCCCGATAACTGTGCAGTCGATTGGGTTAAATCCACCTATATGCTCCCTGGCCAAAAGGAGGGTTAACACTAGCTATTAAATATAGTATAGATCTAATCATGCTTTTAAATAGTTTTTGATCAACATCTTTATTATTTTCATCTTATGTAAGTGAACAACTATACTTATTGGGTGAGGTTTGCTACATATTTTCAATACCAAATCTTTTTATTAGATCTCTATAATAATTTTCTTATGAAATAAAAATATTATTTTCTAATTGTTTAATTTGTAAACAACAAATAATATAATTCACCTTTATGGGACGTTAAAATTATTTTCTCGTTATATTTGAATATTTTGTGTGGAGATCTTTATTAATTGATCCATATGTAATGTCATTAGCATAGATTTGGCAACAAGTAAATCATTATTATTTGTTTTGTAAAAAGAATTAAGTTTACTTTACCAATTTCTAACCAGATTCAAGTAAATAATTTTTAAATCTATCGTACCAAGGACGTGGTGCTTATTTTAAACCACAAAGAATCTTTTTAAGTTTAAAAACATGGTCAGGATATTTTTCATGTTTAAATGATGGTGGTTGTTCTATATATACAATTTTTGAATAAGACCATTTAAAAATGTGTTTTACATTCATCTGATATAATTTAACACTGGTGACATGCAAAAGTGCTAGTAATATTCTAATTGCTTGAAGTCATGCAATGAGAGCAAAGGTTTAGATACAGTCGATACTTTCATTCTGATTATAGCTTTAAGCAACTAATCTAGCTTTGTTTCATATTATTTCTCCATTTTCATCATTTTTATTTTTATAAACCCATTTAGTTTTTGTTACAGATTGATCAATAAGTCTGGGAACTAATACCTATATGTTATTTCTTTCAAATTGATTGATTTTTCTTGCATAACTAAAATCCAGTATTCATCTTTTCCTCCTTCTTTTTTTTTTGATTCTATGTTTAAAATAAAACATAAGTGACTCATCTCATTTAGCTGCCTTCTAATTAAAACATTTGTACTTACATCTCTTAGAATGTTTTCAATTGGTTGATCTTTTAAAATATGAAGGGGATCTTTGGTTCTATTTTGTTCTGAAGATTCACTAATTTCATGAGGATTTTCATTTTTTTATTTTTTTATAGTTTGAATGACATTTGTAAATTGGTTTATATTTGATTGTAACATCCCTAGTTTTGACAACATTATTCAGGAAATTAAAATAGATAAATTAGATAGAATAATGAGGATAAGGGGATTGAGATTTAAATAAATTATATATAGGTCATGCTTAATAATAAAATAAATGGGCTTATATTGGTTTATAGGCTAATCAAATTACACATGGGCGGATTAGTATATAGCCATTTCATTTTACACAGCTATACTTTTCTCATTCTTGTCTATTCACCTTCATTTTTTTCAAAACAAAAATAAACGAAAAAACCCTAAGGAGTCGGCCATGATTAAAGAGGAAGATTATAATCTAAAGCTAAAGATAAAAGCTAGGAAGGAGTAATCAACAACAAATCTCAAATTCCCTATCATATCTAAGGTGAAGAATAATTCATTCCATTTCCTTTTGTTTTATAATCATATGATTTTGGATTTAAGATTTAATTTCGTTTCTTTGACTTTTTGAAAGATGATATGCTTAAGTTTTTAATTGTTTGATTTAATTAGTTCATTTATATGAAAAATTCATACGGTTTTAGGGTAAAAACTGAGGATTATTGATTTTTGGATGCTAAGGAAATTTTTTATGTTAAGTAAAATATGATTTTGGAGATGGGTTTTAATTTTTAGAATTTTCCAACCAATGGAAATTTTATTATGAATTTCTAAAGGAAATTATGATATAACTGGTTTTAAAATTTATTTCGACAATTTCAAGAAGCAATTGGTCTGAAATTTTAATATATTTAATTACATGATGAAAGAGGTTTTTTCATTTTTGGGGATTTTTTCCATTTGATTTAATAAAGGAAAATAAATTATTTCAAAAGAGGAACTTTTCTATAAATGTTGGTTTTGTTATATGGAACGGTTTAAATGTTATGCTTCTTTGATTTAGGATCTAATTAAATGTGGTGGTTTTCAATTGTAGAGTATTTGAAAAGTTTTAAAGTAACCAATCATGGACTTACAACAGATAGGTTAATTATAGAATGATTACCATATTTATTAATCAAGCGTTTTTCAAAAATAGGTGGTTCCGCCTATTTTGGAGGTACCTTTCGACTCCTTTACCTCCGCACCAACCCAGTCGAAACCATTAGAGTCAAAACCAATGCACACAGTATTATGGTATTCGTACAAAGTGAATTGGTAAGTAGCAGAAGGTAGGGTGTCGAAAGTAATGCTTTCGTTAGAGTCAAAACCAATGCCTATTTTTAAAAGATAAGCGCCTACCTAGTTTTTGAAGGGCTTTCGACCAAGTCGATACCATATAGAGTCGAAACCTTAGTTTGTTTTCAAAAGTTAAATTCCTGCCTTGTTTTACTTAAAGCTTTCGACATAGTCGAAATTCATGCTTTCGAAAGGGTATTTATAAATAGCTTTCGAAGGGGTACCTTTTTCTTTAGATCGGTGCTTTCGAAAGGAGTGGTTCCGACCTAGTCGATACCCAACCGTTATTCTACCTTTCGACTGTATTGAAGCCATCGATGCTTTCGAAAGGTTATCCTTGTTTTTATCTAAGTTAAGCCCCTTCCTAAATGCTTTCAAAAGGGGTTGAGGGTTTCAAAGGCAATGGAATCGAAAGGGTTTTCGACTATATCCTTCAAAGAATAAATTTTAAAAGTTGTTGCTTTGGACCTGATGGTTCTCACAACATCAATTTTTCCCTAAAAATAATTTTATAAGGGTTTCGAAAGAGACAGCTTTGAATATAACCATTTTGACCTAAACGATGTTTTTAAAGGAGTAAAGCCAATGCTTTCGAAATGGGTACTTTCAGATATTTCGAAGCTATGTTTTAAAGAACATTTTGATATCATCGAATGGGGATGTGTAATCCACATTTCATTTACTTGTTTTGCATATCATCATAATATTTTGACATAGTATTTTTTTTAACCATTGTAGATGTAGGAGCACAATATATGGTTTTATAAATGTTTTAAGATACTAGTGAAGGGAAAACCCATTTCACTATGCGGCGTGGTCTCACTAGATATCCAAATGGTTTGAGATGGTAGATTGTTATTCATACCAGGCTTTATGTATGACCAAAGTTTTTGTTTTCCCCCTAAACTCTTGGGTACTCAATTGATTTTGAGTATGTTGAGAGTTATGGTTTCCAGGTGTTCCTTTAGATGAATAAAGCTCCGAGAAGGTGCAGGAGGTAAGCTTGTTATTTGAGTTATTTATTTTCGCTGTGTGTTTTGATTATAAAGGAAAATCGTTTTAGTGCCTTATTATATACTCTGATTAACCAAGGGGGAATCTTCATATGTCGCTCTTTGCGTATTTTGTACTAAGTATATGTTATTTGAGTGTGGTCTGCGAACTGGGATTATGTAATCAATTTGGAATATTTTAAAATGGAATGTGGAATTTGTTTGCTGTTTATTTTTTTTCCATATTCTTGTGTTTTCGTGTACCAATGTAGTTAATATCGCCGTAGTTGGTTACCGAGGATTAATAGCTATGGATGACAATAACATCCGTAGCCGTTAGTTTTGGGCCTCCAAGTAGGGTGATGTTACATTGATATTTCATTATCATCTGACTTACTAAATTTTCACCAAAGGAAACATATAGAGTTTCTTCAATAGTGGTTGGTCTTTTATTGAAAATTCTATAAGCTTTACTCCTTTCTGAGTATCCTATAAATATGACTTCTTTGGCTTTAAAATTGAATTTTCTTAGGTTATCCTTAGTATTCAAAATAAAACATTTTGCACCATAAACTATGAAATATAATATTTTAAGTTTTCTATGATTGAAAATTTCATATTGGGTACATTTCGCTCTAGTCTTATTAAAATGCGATGTAGAACATAACATGCAGTAGTGAATGCTTTAGCCTTGAAATTCTAAGGTAAAGTAATTCTATTTAGTAATATTATAGTGCACTCTTGTAAAGTTTAATTATTTCTTTTCACAACATCATTTTGATGTGGTATTCTGTGAATTTTTTTATGTTTAATCCCCTTTTAGTACAAAAAACTATAAAATCATTGTTTTTGAATTCCCTTTTGTGATCGCTTCTAATATTTTTAACTTTATAATCTTTTAAAATTTTAATTCTTTTTACAGAAATTTTAAACATTTCAACAGTGTCACTTTTATGTTTTAAAAAAAAGTCCATGTATATCTTAAAATTTATCAACTATTACAAAAAGACGTCTATTATGATTTACTGACCTTACTTGAGTTAGGCCAAATCTAAGTAAAGTAATTGTAATGGTTGCTTAATTGAAATTTCGTTTATGGATTTTAAGAAGATTTCTTAATTTACCTTTTTGGCAAGCATCATATAGATTATTAAATTTAAATTCATTTTCAAAAGACCTCTCATAATTTGGTGTTTTGTGATTTTATTTAATAGTTTAAAGTTAACATGACAGAAACGTTTATGCCAAAGCTATGGATCATTAGAGTTTGCTGCTATATACATGTTAACGTCGTTATTAACTTTCATATTTATAATTTAAATTTTACATTCTCTTATGCCCTTGAAAATAAGTCTTTCATTTTGATCAAAAATTAGATATATTTTTTAAAATTTATTTTGAAACTTCATAACACAATTGACTAATACTTAATAAGTTATGTTTTAAATTTTTAAGCAAATAAACATTTGTGATAAAAGATGAATTCAGGTTACCATTATTACTATGTTGTAACGATCTATCTTTCTTACTACTAAAGATGACATTTAATACATTCATCTTATTCGTGTGCCGATCATTTAGTCATCCAAAAAGCAGGTGACTAAGGGTGAAAGAAAGAAAGACAAACCAGAATATCACAAAAACATGACGAGTAACATGTCATATATAAATCAGGTCTTTACGAAAAGAAAGAACTTTGACATTTACAATATCAGAGTACACTAACCTACTATCAACTTGGACAGTTATAACAAACTTCCCTTACAATTGTTGATATCTACAACAATAATAAACAATAGAAAATAAAAGAAAATATGAAAGTACATCGTAGGCACCTAGCTCGTCTCCTGAACTCTAAAGCATCCAAAGCTAATCTGAAAACATGCTCAGTCGGACCCGTGCATAATAAGAAAACAATGGCCGGGTCAGTCTGGTAAAACTAGCATAAGAAACTCAAATAACAATGAGTTTTATTATAACTCGTAAAATCCTTTAAATCAAAGATATCTCGTAAGACCTCACCACACGTAAACATGGACGAGATTTTACCTTATGATAACCAAAACATTTTATATGAAAATCCAGCGATATTATCATAATGTATAAGGTTTACAATATTTATAATCAAATAGCTATGATGCATGTACATCACAACAATAAAAAGTATAAAATTCAAAAACTAAGAACGTATGTGGAAAATGGATTCCAACAAATGGTAAGGTAAGGAACTACCTTCCAAAACAGTACACCTTTAGATAAAATGTATTATAAGATGTAGTTACCTTTGTAACCAGCATGACAAGACCAGCCTGCCTCTGATTGGATAGTACTGAATATGATCACCCCTAGGTTGTGATCACAAACAAAATGGGCCCTAAAGCATACATATATATGTTGACTCAAGATAAGGCAACAATCGTACCCTAATGGGAGTAATCCAGATAGCCTTATGGCATACCCTGTTTTAGCTATTATTAGGATGTGAGGCTTGAGAGGACACGGTTACATTTTTCCTCCTAGCACACCATCTTGGAATGCCACTTCTCTTCAGGAAGATATGAAATGCCAACATTCATTCATTCAAGTTGTTCTGAGATCGAACAAACATTCAACATTTACTATCTTCCATTTTGGAATCACCCTCAGGAAGAATAGTATAGCTCCACATCATATTTCATAACTATCCATCATAACATTATTAGATTAGAATTGTTTGGATAAATCATATACTTATCTGAAATAAGAGTCTCCCAACTAAGCGGTAATTCTCAACTAACTCAATTCCAGTTCTTTAGAAATATGCAATAAGTATTCGAGTCATTACCGGGGAATTTGAGTATACACAACATACTTCCTGAGTTAAAACATGTCTAGGTTTGATAATCAGTTATGTAATTATCAAACACACAATCACACAATAATCCGGAGATTTGATTTCCCTATAGTAACCACTAAACCACAAAATAAGTTTTCGTTTGTTTAAATCGCTTTTCAGAATATTTATCAAATTATTCATATACTTATCACATTACAATAAGTATGTTCACAAAACATTATGAAAAATTCCACATTTAAAAATCATATTAAAAGGCAATTATTATTTAAATTAGAGATAAGGATAACCCCAAACACTATTCCTTTGGTGTTAAGCATGGAATAAATATCCACACCACAATAATTAATAAGGTCGGTTAATGGATATCCTATCTCTAATTCTATTATAAATTTTCTTCAATAAATCCTTTTAATGAATCATTTCCATTAATAAATATCCTTTTCTAAAATTCTAAACCCGTTTATAAAACACTTTTATAAATATCTAGAAATCCTTTATAAAACATTTTATAAACATCTGAAATCATTTATAAAACTCTTTTATAAATATCCAAAATCATTTATAAAACTTCTTTATAAATGTTCGTTTATAATTTTCCCTTTTTTAAAAATCTCATTTTTAAATCTCCTTTAAATGAATCCTTTATGAAATATTATTTAAAAAATGTCTTTTATACATACCATTATCAAAATAATTGGGCAACATACAAATCATTTATAACAACTAACCTCAAATTGATATAGAATTAAGTAAAATTATTAAAATCCTAATTGTGACGACCCGCCTTTTTGACCCTCGAAAATCCACACTAATATATCCACTGTATTCACGTGCTGCAAATTCAAGTGCCGAAGAGGTGGATGAACAGGGGTAAAAGAAAATAAAGATAGAAGATAGAAATATAGATTCTCACATCGCATTTAACAACTTTAATATTTTACATATAGATAGTACATACAATTACTCTCAAAATGGTGTATCGGAGTTATGGCAAGTACTAATCAAGCTAGGGACAGTTATAACTGCCTATCTCTATATATGTGCTGGTATATACTTATACATAATACAATGGAAATAGAAATGGATAACTATCTACAAAGGAATTCAGCTCTTTCTCCAAGCTCCTCCAAAATGCTCCAAGCTGATGTTGACTACTTGGCTATCCGAAAAAATAGGGCACCCATAGTTTAAAGGAAAATAAAATAAACTCTAAGTAAGTGTCATAGGACTAGAGTGAGAAAACTCAAAACATGGATATTAAAAAAAAGGGTATCTCATAAGACCACGCCACACATAAACATGGATGAGTTTTTTCCTTATGATAACTAAAACATTGCTATGTAAAATCTAGTGATATTATAATAGTGCAAAGTTATAAGTACATATTAAACTTAGCCAAAATTGTTACATTGATTAAATTCCAACTACTAGGTATACAACTAAGTCCGAAGGCACTTATTGGAGATTGGATTTCATACAGTGACAGGTAAGGGACAACCTTACATCCAGTACATCTCTGGAGGAATGTACCGAGGACACATTGATAGTCCTCTATATCTAGCAAGGCCGGCCTACCCCTTTCTGGCGACCATTTCTAAATAGTACCAAATATAACACCACCCTGATTGTTACCAACCATTATCGAGATCCTATAACATACACCACATACTTGACATATAGAGGGTAATCTAGAAATGTGACGACCATATTCTAATGGGTGGTATCCACATAGCATTACGGGATACCCTGTTTTAGCCATTTTCAGATGTGAGGCTTGAGGTAACATAATACCTTTTACAAAACAAATCCCAATTTGAATGCTACATTCCCATTTATAATAAAACATTATTAATTCCCACAAAAGTGAAACACCCGAGTTCATATGCCTCAAGTAAGGGTGTTAAGTGTAAGAGGGATTACCTCCTATACCAACCAATGGATATACGTTTGTAAAATCAATCTAAGCGGTCTTAAAACTGCAATTTCAGATACTCGTCCGGAGAAGTTGTCCAGGAATAGGATAAACCAAAGGCACTTTTCCTGCTACATCTTGTTTGGGAATAACCCTTAGGATCAGTAACGAGTGGTCATTGCATCGAAGATTTTCAGAACGAAGGCACTACTGCCTCCATATAGATGATACGGAAATTTACCCCAGAGGTTAGTGGCAAACAGTCCTACATTATGAAGATCTCCATCTTCAAAATCATTGTCTTCAACATGTCTTTACTTTTGAAAGCGTATATTGGTTTGAATGGTTTTCGAATAGGAATCACTCAAATCCGATCCTCGGTCTCTTCGGAACAATTATCAATAAAAAGATGTCAGGCATGTGGGTGATTATTATTCAATTGATCAATATCTTTTATCCAAGTTAAATATCTTCTTAAAAATATATGTCTTTAAACCCCTTTCTTTTTTAGCATATAACGTATTATTAAACCTCTTTTATCCAATCCTTTGGTTTTTAATATCTTTAGAAATACCAAATCATTTCTCTTTAATTACATAGAAAAATATTTCCATCTTCTACTATTGGAATAATTTCGATCTTAATGGAGATTACTTATTTCTAAAATGTATCTTTTAATGGGTTACAAACGATGTTATTTAAAACATCGTTCCTCTAAATTCGAATCAGTTAGTATCGAGTAAAAAGGATTCATAGGTTTTAGATTAATTATACCTATATTCAACCTGTACTATTCGTCGAATAATAGTGAAATCACCTTTTAAATTCAGACGGATAGTAAAAGTTCCCACCTTGGAATTTAATATGGAGTTTAACTAGAATGTTTTCTTTAACAACTAAAATCCTATTTTAAATCCTATTTAACTTTTGGAAAACTCCAAATCTCATTTCTTTTGTCTTAAGAAAATGCAGTTCTAGTAAGTCAAATTTACTATCCCTTTTGTCGGGCCAATCCAGATAGCTAGAGCGGAAATCAATTACTGGTTATCCAAACTCAAGGGCATTGCTCCAAGAACGGAAGGGGTACCTTGTGGAGGTTGCAATCCTCCGTTACCCACCCACTAGGATAAGGAGACTGGAAGAAATTAGCAAGGCCCCTAGAAGGTTCCCGCATTTTTCATTGTTATTTTTAAACTAGTTCTATGTCTTTAATGTTGTGTGGTCAAGTTATTTGATCAACTCCAGCCCTTAAATTGCTTTTAAAATGCTTGGTTTGTGTAACGACCCGTAAATTTCGATAACTAAATTTGTTTAATAACAATAAGGTTAATAATGGAGTTTGATTTTTATTGAAATAAACTCTGGTTAAGTATTTAAATCGTACTTTAATATAGATGTTATAATAATTTAAATAAATTAAGATTGGAAGGTAAATTGGAAATCTTTTTGAAACTGAGCTTATTTAAGAATTAAACGCCATAAGTTGATGTAAAATTTATTAAACTTGAAATTTTAAAAGGTACGATATTTATAACTGGATTTTTATTCAAGATGAATTGAATGAATATTTCTAGTATAAATAAATTGAAGGAAATATTTAGTATTGATAATTTGAGTTTTATTTAAAGGATTATGGATTTATTATGTAAATATTTCAAAACTAAATAATAGGACATTGAATTGTTTAATGGTAATTTCCAACCTTAGTTTTGAAATTGTTTCATACTCAAACTTTGAAATATATGGAAATTGAAATGGTTTATTTGGAGGTTCAAATCAGTATTTGGAATTTATTTGTGAAATTAAAGAAGCTATTTCATATATAAAGTAATTTAATATTTAAACCATTTAAGTATTAGAAGTTATGTTTCAAAGCTATGGGTTTCAAGGGATTATGATTGGATAGTGCTATGATTTTTGAAAAAGGATTATTTGAAAAAAATGATATCATATTGATTTGGGTTTTAAAATGGAAATGATATCGTATTTATATGGTTTTGAAATGGATATTATATTCTGTTTTGAAGTATAAACTATTTTGAATAGATCGCGGTGTTATAATAACGTTTGGTTGTTGAAGAGACCAGGATCGGAAGTTGTCGTACTCTCTGCCAACTCCGAAAACCTCTTTAACAACCGTGTACGCGGTGGAGATTCCAGAATGAAGTAGGATGGTGGCGCATTTCCTTTAAGGTAAATATGTGGACCCGACTCCCGTGGGTTGGCATAAGGTGGCTAAAACAGGAGCGATTGATGGGCTAATGACGTAGCACCTTTGATCGGGCACATCCCTTTGATATTATACTTTGACTTTTGGATTGATTCGGTGGCCACTTTTGACTTTTTTTTTGGGGTGTGGCTCAAGGTGGGCGGTAGCTGTGGCTATGCGTTACCACCGATCCGGAAGCATAATTGGTATATCTACCCTGACATTGCCTAGTTGGCCGTGTCACCTACCCTATCGTGCCTTGTACGAGTTTGGTTTTCTCCATAGCCTGTGTGGTATCCTCTAGTGACTTCTCGATCAGGAGGAACCATGATATTGGATGGACTACTTGGACTATTACGTGTTAAGGTGGAAAATGTAAAGCCTTAACGCTATTTAAAAGTTAGTTTATTTTACTATTAGACATTATTATAATAGCGAAATATTACTACATAGTAAATAGTTTAACGGATCCTTAGGAGATGTGAATCCCAAGCATCTCCTAAGTTACCGCACTAACGTTAGACATTGGATAGGAGATGTCAAATCCCGTAAACATCTCTGACGCCATTCCACTCATATTATTTACCGCTGATTTAACTTACATAAGATCTTTTAATTCTGACTCGAGTGTTTTGTCTTTTCAATTCGCTCGGGTCAGCCTGAGCATTTCAGAATTTGGAGAACCGTATTCTGGAGGACGAAGACGAAGATTTATTATTATTTATTATAGTATTCCACTACATTCATACTATTCCGCTGCATTATTCATTGTTCTCTGGTATGTGTAACTCTGATATGTATTGTATAAGTGTAATCGAATATTTTGTAAAAAGCTTCATGAACTGTATATTTGATTATTGTATTTTATCGTTCCGCTGCAAGATTCTGTTTTGTTCTTTTTCTTTCTCTGCTTTTTCTTATTTACCTCATAACAATCCGCCCTTATGTATGGTTTAAGTCTGACGTGTGTGGTTTACCATCGATTTAAACCGTGTAAAAAGGCGGGACGTTACATCCGGTATCAGAGCTTTGGTTTAGTGATAAACCTTAGCTTTGTGGGGTCTGACTCTTTATCAATAGGATAGTAATAACCTATGATGAGTCGTCGAGTGTATATATATGAGAGAGCGTATTTTGTTAGCATTATAAAAAGGTTTTAATATTGCGTTAATCTGTTCCGTTTTGTATTTATAAATTCTGGTTGGTGCATGGGACGCTATGACATCAATAGGGATTTCTAAACACTTAATACGACAGACCGACATAATATTTGTTTTAATATAGGTGAATGACATCAATAGGGGTTTTGAAAATTTCTTTTGAATGATTTTGAAATAATATAATAATATTATTATTAGAAACATTTTCTGATATAAATATTTCAATATAATTTGAAAGAACTGTTTTAAAAGGACTTTGGAAAGAAATAAGTTTTGTACTCCCCTCTCTGTCGCTGGAAAATAATTTCGGTGATGAGTGCACGCATCACCGACATTCATTTTCGAGTTTCGAAGTGGGAAGGCCACTGTAGTAGTTTTACTGCAGGTTTATTTTGATAAACAAAGATAAATTTTAAATTGTTTTAAATATAATTAGATATATAAGCTGTAAGTATATACACTTATCTATTATTTTAAATGATTTGAAATTAACCCGGTATTTAGTTCTTAAGTTTCCATTGATAAATAGTTTCAGTTATAATAGTGAAATGGAATGTAACTAATTAATAATTGGAGCCTTTAATTAAAATAAGAGATTTAATGTTAAATTATAAAGGAAATTAAAAGAAAGTTGAAATTGTAACTTATAAGACAAAAGATAAAATTATTGAACAATGAATTAATTAAAAGAAATGATAAAACTTTTATAGCTTTCAATTACATTCTTAAAGCATATATATATAACGTACCAAATATTAGAAGTTAAAATGTTATAGAGTTGTAATGGAAAATTATACAAGTAAATTTATGTAATGAAAGATTTAATAAATTGCTTTTATTAATAAGAATTAATGTTATAGAGTTATAGACTTAAGTTGTAATTGAAATGTTACCATAATTAAATATAATAGAAAGGTAAGCACTAGATAAATAAATGAAATTGATCCAACCCTACTTTCTCACCACAGAAAATCGCATCTTGAAGAAAGAAAGGGATAGAAAAGAGAAAAGAAAGAAGAGAAAGAAGAAACAACATCAGAATCTCAACAACGGAACGAATAAATTATATTAATAGCATAAGTATTACATAATATTCAACACCAATCAGAGTTACACAGCATATACATCACATTCTAGACAGTTATAAACACCTGTCTAGTTATACAACTCAATACAGTACAAGGAAACTACTCAGAGAAACCAACACAGCGGAACACTATATATAATTATAACGCAGAAGCCTCCTGCTCCATTGCTCCTCCTTAATTCGTCAAAGTTAACCTGAATCCCTTGGCCACACATAAAAATTTGAGTACCCAAGAGTTTAAGTAAAACAGAAGATAAACTCTGGGTCGCACATGGGTCTGGTGTGAGTAACAGGTTAAGGTTGCTTAACTTTAAAAATTCCTTGAAAACAAAGGTATCACGTAAGACTTCCCACACATAAACATCGAAAAGTTTTTACCTTACGCTAACTAAAACATTTGATAGGAAATCCGATGATATTATAATAGTGTCTAGGGTTTTCAAGTAAAATTCAGAAATAGCTGGAATGCTTACATCTCACGTTCCAACATAGCTGGGCACATCTAAAACGTACAACACGTATTGGAGATTAGATTCCATACAATGGCAGGGCTACTGGGGTACCGCCCGTCACAGTACATGGCCTAGATCAACGTACCGAGGATTACTCCCAATCCCCTGCAACACAAGACCGGAACCATCCCTTACTGGACAGTCCCGAACAAGACAACCCCAGCAGTTGGAGCTCACAACTGCCCACACAGCCGAATAAAAAGGGACTCTAGACAGGGGAAAATCTCGTCCTACTTGGGCATGACCCACTTAGCCTTGCTGCACCTCCCCTATTTTATCCATTCCTGGTTGATGAGGCTTGAGGCTACGATTACCTTTATAGAACACATCTCTTAGAATGCTCATCGTCCACCTGACGATGTTCTGAAAGCATTCAATCCATACAAGTTCGTTCCGGGTTCGAACGAAACTGAAGGCATAATCTCGTTACACTCATTTTGGAATCACCCTCATAGTTAACGACGATAACCCTTGCACTCTGAATCTTCGTCTTCACTTGAGATTCACAACCTATCGTTAATTTGGATCGATGTGGTTTTCTGATATCCAAATCTGGAAACCCGATCCCGGTCTCATCGAAATCCAAAACGCCATCTTTTAGGTCCAAATTATTTTAAAGTTTAAAACAATTCAATTCTATTATCTATATACACACAGATAGATAACTCACAATCACAATTGATAATCAACATTATTAAACAGATGATCCATATTATCATTATAAACAGGTAATACATACTATCATCAAAATAGATAATCCATATTATCATCACAATGCAACCAAAGCATTCATATCACACCGCATTACTTATCTTATTTCTGAGATCACAAACCATTCAAGGCAATCAACATTATTCATCCATACATAAGCAGCGATTTACATAATCACAGTATAATTAATTTAAAATGAATTAAATTAATTACTTCCATCTTTAATCAATTCAAAGTGAATTAATTGATTACTTTGTCTTTAAAAAATCTTGCTTACATAACCATTTAATTGATTACAGATCAATTAATTAATCATTCAAATTAATCACCTAAATTAATCACCCTTGATTAATTATCCTTTACTTACATTCAAGTAATTGTCCTTTAATTAATTTCAAATTAATTATTCTTAACCCCTTACAGTAATTAACCTTTAATTACTTCATTAATTAATTAACTACAATCAACTACATTAATTCTTAATTAATTACATTAATTAATTACTCTTTAATCACTTATCATTGACTAATTAATCTTAATTAATCAACATTTAATTACATCATTAATTATATTAATTAATGATCCCTAACTACATTTTAATTAATTACTTTATTTAAATTAATTACAGTAAGTAATTAATCTTAATTAAACCATAATTATTAATCACTCTTGATTAATCACATTCAGTAATTAACTACCCTTAATTACTTCATTCAAATAAATAAATTACTCCTTATTTAATTATTTTAATTAATCCCTTGATTAATTACATAAATTAATTATACTCAAATTACTTCCATTATTAATTCATCTTCCATTAATTACATCCGGTAATTACTATTAATTACTTCACTAAGCAATTACACTCTATTAATTACATTAAGTAATTATTATCAAATCATCTAGTGTTTAAATTAATTAAACTTAATTAATTAATTCAAACTAATCTCATTAAACTTAAGTAATTACATTTAGTAATTAACTCTTTAATTACTTCTATTAAGTAATTAAACTTAAATATTTCACAAATGATTATCATTAAATTAGTTAATTTAATTAATTTTTAAAATTAATCACATTAATTAATTATTCAATAATCTCAAGTTAATGACCTTTATTAACTACTAACAATTCTTTAATTACTTTCCTTAAGTAAATAACTTAGATTAACCATTGTTAATTACAAATTAATTTATCTTTAATTATCCATTAATTAATCTCTAATTATTTAACTAAGTAAGTGTTAACTGTAACTTAATTAATCCTTGATTATTTGATTAATTAATCTTAATCATTAATTAATATCAAATTAATAATCCTTAATTACAAACTTATTTTTCATTAATTAATTAATCTTAAACCTTAATTAATTAATTTAACCCTTTAATTACTTATTTAATTAATCCAAATCATAATTAATTAAAAAAATTAATTATCCATTTTAATTAACTTAATAATTCAAATCTTTAATATTCATTTACTTAAAGATAATAACACTTCTTATTAATGATCAAATTATCATTATCAAAAGTATTTAAAAACAATTTACTTTAAACTTTTCTTTCAAATTTCATTTTAAATTTAAGATTTAAAAATGAATACAAAATGACTTTAAACAAAGCTTAAAAACAAATCAAAAATCTTTAATTCACATGTTAAAGAAATATTCATTTTATAAAGAAGTTTAAAAGAAATTTAAACCCAAATTTATGTTTAAATTCAAACCATAGTTAAAAATACACTTTAATATTCAAATTGTTTAAAACATTTTAAATTTAAAAACTTCTTTTTATTACAAAATTGGAATGCATGTTAAATTTTTATTCCAGATTAATCTTTAGATTTAAAAACCTATTTACAATTTAAAACTTCATTTTTTTAAAATTCAAACTACTTAACCCTTTTTAAAGTAGTTAAATCAATTCAAACTTAATTTTTTTATCTTATTTGAAAACTGAGATTTAAACTTAAACTCCAGATTGAAAAATTAGATTTAAAACTTATTTAAAACTTTACTTTTCATTTAAACACATCTTTTAAATTTTATTTTAAAATTTAAAACAGAACTACAGGTTTCTGTTAAAACCTGTTACAAATAATTAACCCAAGGCACCATCCTTATTACTTTGAGCCCAAACACACTTAACTCCGAGCAACCCATCTACCTCCTTCGATTCAACACTATTAACTCGAATACAAATCAGAACCCAAGTAACTCATCAGACAACAGTGCACTGTGCACAAGCACGTTGCCGCAGGTCATCTCCGATCATCAGCGATGATCTCTCCACATCCAAAATCACTCAATCACCCCAATTCGATCATCAGATCGAACTCTTAACCTCGAAATCGAATTCGAGACGACACATCCAAACCTAGAACAATAGAACTACACAAACCCAAAATCTGGCAACGCTTCGCCTTCGATCCTCCGACCACCAGAAGTACTACAACTTCGGCCACGTTCTCGTCAACACGCCTACTTCCATCACCCAAAAACTTGAAGCACTCGATCCACTGAAGAAACCGTAGTGGTCAATCACATTCCTAGTTAAAATTAGGGTTCCAGAAGAGATTTCACTGCAGCAATTTCCACCATGAAATTCAACACCATCTAGTATTTTTCCCATCAACTACTAACACCCCTCCATCATCTGGAAGAAACCCGACTTCCTCCTTCAAGTAGATCACCAGGAAATCACAAATTTCCATCTCCAGTTCATACCAAAACTACTCTCCCATCCTTTCACTAAAAATTATAATTTTTGTTTTAAAAATCATATTTTGATTTTAGTATTCAATTTATATTCATGAATCCAGAAAACAGGATGGTTGAATTTTCAATTAAATTTGAACTTGCTCAGTTGTTTAATTTTCCAGAGCCAATTCAAGTTTATATTAACTTAATTCAATTTTAAACTTACTTTATAACTAAACAAACAATTTTTGTCTGTAAACTAAATCCTAACGGAAATTGAGTCAAAAAGAATATGAATTTAAAACATACAGGAAAACTGGAAACTATAAACAGAGGATATAAACATGCATACAGCAGATTACATTTATATATATATATATATATATATATATATATATATATATATATATATACGCACCACAATATTTATCATAGAAATAGCATGAAACCCAATAAAATTTAGATTTCTAAAAGTTACTCACCTGATTCAAAATGAACAGAGCCTCAGAACCAAATTTGAAACAGCCTTAACTTTAAAACTTGAGTGTTGAAATTGGTATATGTTTTGCTTCTTTGATTTTAAAAGTTGAATTGCTTATCCATATGCAATTGAAATGCTTGCAAACAAATGCTGCTTTAATTCCAGGCTTGCTTTTAAAAACAGAAATGATTTCTTGAATATGCTTTGATACTTCTCAGGTTTGCAAAAGAACAAATTTTGAAAATCTCTGGCTTTAAGAATGCATGCAAGTTTCAAATTGTTTGATTTGAAAAGAATGACAGATTTTAGGCAGATAATTTGATTTTGGGAAATGAATAATAGGTTGAAGAATTGATTTTCTGGTTTGAAAAGAGGTTGATTACTAATTTGGATGAATTCTGGTTTTGAAGTGATACAGGTTGATGGTTTTGAAGAGGATTAACGTTCTTCTGATATTGATCTTTGAAAATGTGCAGGCTTGAACATGATTTGTTTCTGGTTTATGAAAGTGTTTCCTACAGATTTGTTTTGAGTTCAAGCTTTAAATTTCTTAACTTTTGATTTTGAAAAGGAAAAAGAAATTGAAGAGAAGAGGCATTTTTTTATAAGATGAAAGTATGATTTAATAAAAATAAAATAAAATACAAAATTGAAAATGACACTTGTATAAAATTTTAACATTTGTCAAATTGGAATGTTTATCTCTTAACACTTGTTATATGAAGCTTAGGAAAACAACACATGTCTTTTTAAAGTAATTTGTATTTAATTTAAATGTTAATATATAAGTTATGCCTGATTAGTTAGCTAATTAGTATCTTATATGTATTGAAACTGTTTTTAAAAAGCAATAAAAACCAATTATACTTATAAATAAAAGCTTATGCATATATTCAGAAATCCAAAACAATTAAAAATCTATAATTTGGATTTCAAAACTTTATATTCAAATTCAAATCAAATTCAAAAATCTAATATTTAAAAATCAAGTTATATATACAAATTAAATTTGAAATAACAATGCTACTTTTATTAAGAATCCAATTGTAAAACAATACATTATTAATATTATTTAAAAATAACTCATTATCAAATTTAAAATAATTTATAAAAGAAATTATCTCTTTATTAATAAATTACTTATTTTATTAAGCTATATTAAAAACAAACCATTTTGTTAATTAATTTAAATTTAAAACTTAGGCCAAAACCATTTTAAACATTTAAACATCTATCTTAACAATTTAAAGTCATATATCTATTTATTTAATAACTTTGAAAAGCTTTATATTAAATAAAAACAAATTTTCAAATTTTCAAATATATATATTAGAATTTGAAATCAAGATTCATTTATTAAATTTAAACCAAAGATTATTTGTTTACAGTATATACATACAATATATTCATTTAAATAGAAATCAATTTATTAGTTTTTAAAAGATAAATCCTACCAATTAAATATTTATTAAAGGAAGAATATTAAATCAATTCAAATTATAATTAACAAAAATTATCAAATCAATTTAATATTAATACAAATTATTAAATAAATATTGTCAAAAATTCCAGGATATCACAATCCTTCCCCCTTAAAAGTATTTCATCCCCGAAATTTAAAACAAAGGTAATTTAATAATCTATGTAAAAAATTTAATTTAAAACACAAGCATATATCAAACTTATGCTAACAACCATAGCAACCAATTCATCCAATCAAAGAAATCTAACTATCCAGGCAAAATTATGGATAGAATTTCCTCGAGTTTCCCAAGTATAAACACCGGGATACTCGCTCTACAGAATTCAAACAATCCATACTACCAAGCTATAGAGCTCTTCATCATCTAGATCTACGAAACTAGACAGGATATCAGACTACAGACGAGTCTAACTCAACAACCAAAACTCCCGTACTGCTTCCGCTGCACAACTCTGATCCGAAGTAGATGAAAATGCTAATGAGGAACACGAGCACAAACTGGACAACACATCCCAGAAATATGGTTCAACGGATCCATAAGAAATACTCAGAAGCTCCACCAAAACCCGAGCTTCCCATCAAACTCTATCTCTAAGAACCATCCTTCTACTAAGCTGAACCACCGGTAGCACTCCTGGAATCCTAGACGATAAGAAAACTCAATCTCTAGATGTGGACAAACTTCTGACTTCCCTGAAGACATCCGAAAAAACTCTGATAACCCAAGAGAACACTCAAACAATCGCAAGTCACTTTTGTGATCAATCCAGACCAAATCCAAGGAAAACTGTTCTCCCTTTACCAAACAGAACAGCATACACTTATCTAACCAATCCATCGAAGAAAAGGATCTACTCAGCTGCTTTCGAACTCCTCCTTCAGAAAAACTGCTAAACCAGAAGATCTCCTGCCGGCACACATAACACTCCGAGCTGCACTGTTGACATAGATGCCAAAGACTTCCTAATCCAAAGCTCTTCGAGAAACTCGGACCTCAAACCGAACAGAAACACCATTCTGGACTCCGCCACAACATCGAAGCAGACTCACTTCCCTAAACTTGTTCCAAAGAAAACACTTCGGGAACATCCGTGGTCACTGCATCTCATCACGCAGCTACTACTTCCTGAGGTATCAAGATACCATCACCCAATTATGCCTAACCGACAGATCCAAACTCTACTCATCCAACTTCTAAAATAGACTCCGAACCTAAACAGGTTTCCTTCAGAGATCGATGAAATCCGTTCACTACCGCAAAACTCACTCGAGACGATATTAGGTCTACAGTCTCGACAGATACACTTCCAACCTCAAACATTCAAACTCCAACCAATGGTAATCGTGTTACACACACCACTACCCTATCTACCTTTATAAATTATATTGGAAAACCTGAACGGGTAACCCAACAGATAGGTAGAATATATATATATATATATATATATATATATATATATATATATATATATGAAAATTACAAATACGCTCTCTCAAGAAAGAAATCACTCCAAAGCCTAGATATTCACTCAACCTAGCGCTCTGATAACAAGTGAGATGAACCAACTTTCTCACCACAGAAAATCGCATCATCTTGAAGAAAGAAAGGGATAGAAAAGAGAAAAGAAAGAAGATAAGGAAGAAACAACATCAGAATATCAACAGTAGAATGAATAAATTATATTAATAACATAAGTATTACATAATATTCAACACCAATCAGAGTTACACAGCATATACATCACATTCTAGACAGTTATCAACACCTATCTAGTTATACAACTCAATACAGTACAAGGAAACTACTCAGAGAAACCATTACAGCGGAACACTATATATAATTATAACGCAGAAGCCTCCTGCTCCATTGCTCCTCCACAATTCGTCAAAGCTAACCTGAATCCCTTGGCTACTCGTAAAAATTTGAGTACCCAAGAGTTTAAGAAAAACAGAAGATAAACTCCGGATCAGACATGGGTCTGGTGTGAGTAACAGGTTAAGGTTGCTTAACTTTAAAAATCCTTTGAAAACAAAGGTATCACGTAAGACTTCCCACACATAAACATGGAAAAGTTTTTACCTTACGCTAACCAAAACATTTGATAGGAAATCCGATGATATTATAATAGTGTCTAGGGTTTTCAAGTAAAATACAGAAATAGCTGAAATGCTTATATCTCACGTTCCAACATAGTTGGGCACATCTAAAACGTACGACACTTATTGGAGATTGGATTTCATACAATGGCAGGGCTACTGGGGTACCGTCCGTCATAGTACGTGTCCTAGATCAACGTACCGAGGATTACTCCCAATCCTCTGCAACACAAGGCCGGAACCATTCCTTATTGGACAGTCCCCAACAAGACAACCCCAACAGTTGGAGCTTACAACTGCCCACACAGCCGAATAAAAAGAGACCTCAAGACAGGGAAAAATCTTGTCCTACTTGGGCATGACCCACTTAGACTTGCTGCACCTCCCCTGTTTTAGCCATTCCCGGTTGATGAGGCTTGAGGCTACGATTACCTTTATAGAACACATCTCTTAGAATGCTCATCGTCCACCTGACGATGTTCTGAAAGCATTCAATCCATACAAGTTCATTCCGGGTTCGAACGAAACCGAAGGCATTATCTCGTTACATTTATTTTGGAATCACCCTCATAGTTAACGACGATAACCCTTGCACTCTAAATCTTCGTCTTCACTTGAGATTCAGAACCTATCGTTAATTTGGATCGATGTGGTTTTCGGATATCCAAATCTGGAAACCCGATCCCCGTCTCATCGAAATCCAAAACGCCATCTTTTAGGTCCAAATTATTTTAAAGTTTAAAACAATTCAATTCTATTATCTATACACACATAGATAACTCACAATCATAATAGATAATCAACGTTATTAAACAGATGATCCACATTATCATTATAAACAGATAATCCATACTATCATCAAAATAGATAATCCATATTATCATCACAATGCAACCAAAGCATTCATATCACACTGCATTACTCATCTTATTTCTGAGATCACAAACCATTTAAGGCAATCAACATTATTCATCCATACATAAGCAACGATTTACTTAATCACAATATAGTTAATTTAAAATGAATTAAATTAATTACTTCCATCATTAATCAATTTAAAGTGAATTAAATTAATTACTTCATCTTTAAAAAATCTTGCTTACATAACCATTTAATTGATTACAAATCAATTAGTTAATCACTCAAATTAATCACTTAAATTAATCACCCTTGATTAATTATCCTTTAATTACATTCAAGAAATTGTCCTTTAATTAATTTCACAAATTAATTATTCTTAACCCCTTACAGTAATTAACCTTTAATTACTTCATTAATTAATTAACTATAATCAATTACATTAATCCTTAATTAATTACATTAATTAACTACTCTTTATTCACTTACCATTGATTAATTAATCTTAATTAATCAACTTCTTGTTACATCATTAATTATATTAATTAATGATCCCTAATTACATTTTAATTAATTACTTTATTTAAATTAGTTACAGTAATTAATTAATCTTAATTAAACCATAATTATTAATCACTCCTGATTAATCACATTCAGTAATTAACTACCCTTAATTACTTCATTCAAATAAATTAATTACTCCTTAATTAATTATCTTTAATTAATCCCTTGATTAATTACACAAAGTAATTATACTCAAATTACTTCCATTATTAATTCATCTTCCATTAATTACATCCAGTAATTACCATTAATTACTTCACTAAGTAATTACACTCCATTAATTACATTAAGTAATTATTATCAAATCATCTAGTGTTTAAATTAATTAAACTTAATTAATTAATTCAGACTAATCTCATTAAACTTAATTAATTACATTAAGTAATTAATTCTTTAATTACTTCTATTAAGTAATTAAACTTAAATATGTCAAAAATGATTATCATTAAATTAGTTAATCTAATTAATTTCAAAATTAATCACATTAATTAATTATTCAATAATCTCAAGTTAATGACCTTTATTAACTACTAACAATTCTTTAGTTACTTTCCTTAAGTAATTAACTTAGATTAACCATTGTTAATTACAAATTAATTTACCTTTAATTATCCATTAATTAATCTCTAATTATTTAATTAATTAAGTGTTAACTGTAACTTAATTAATCCTTAATTATTTGATTAATTAATCTTAATCATTAATTAATATCAATTTAATAATCCTTAATTACAAATTTATTTTTCATTAATTAATTAATCTTAAACCTTAATTAATTAATTAATTTAAAACTTTAATTACTTATTTAATCAATCCAAATCATAATTAATTAAATAAATAAATTATCCATTTTAATTAACTTAATAATTCAAATCATTTAATATTCATTTACTTAAAGATAATAACATTTCTTATTAATGATCAAATTATGATTATCAAAAGTATTTAAAAACAATTTACTTTAAACTTTTCTTTCAAATTTCATTTTAAATTTAAGATTTAAAAATGAATACAAATTGACTTTAAACAAAGCTTAAAAACAAATCAAAAATCTTTAATTCACATGTTAAAGAAATATTCATTTTATAAAGAAGTTTAAAAGAAATTTAAACCCAAATTTATGTTTAAATTCAAACCATAGTTAAAAATACACTTTAATATTCAAATTAACATTTTAAATTTAAAGACTTCTTTTTATTACAAAATTGGAATGCATATTAAATTTTGATTCCAGATTAATCTTTAGATTTAAAAACCTATTTACAATTTAAAACTTCATTTTTTTTAGATTCAAACTACTTAACCCTTTTTAAAGTAGTTAAATCAATTCAAATTTAATTTTTTTACCTTATTTGAAAACTGATATTTAAACTTAAACTCCAGATTGAAAAACTAGATTTAAAACTTATTTAAAACTTTCCTTTTCATTTAAACTCGGCTTTTAAATTTTATTTTAAAATTTAAAACAGAACTACATGTTTCTGTTAAAACCTGTTACAAATAATTAACCCAAGGCACCATCCTTATTACTTTGAGCCCGAACACACTTAACTCCGAGCAACCCATCTGCCTCCTTCGAGTCAACACTATTAACTCGAATACAAATCAGAACCCAAGTAACTCGTCCGACAACAATGCACTGTGCACATGCACGTTGCCGCAGGTCATCTCCGATCATCAGCGATGATCTCTCCACATCCAAAATCACTCAATCACCCCAACTCGATCATCAGATCGAACTCTTAACCTCGAAATCGAATTCGAGACGACACATCCAAACTTGGAACAACAGAACTACACAAACCCAAAATCTGGCAATGCCGCGCCTTCGATCCTCCGACCACCAGAAGTACTACAACTCCGGCCACGTCCTCGTCTACATGCCTACTTCCATCACCCAAAAACTTGAAGCACTCGATCCACTGAAGAACCCGTAGTGGTCAATTCATCATTCCTAGTTAAAACTAGGGTTCCAGAAGAGATTTCATTGCCGCAACTTCCACCATGAAATTCGACACCATCCAATATTTTTCCCATCAACTACTAACACCCCTCCATCATCTGGAAGAAACCCGACCTCCTCCTTCAAGTAGATCACCAGGAAATCACAAATTTCCATCTCCAGTTCATACCAAAACTGCTCTCCCATCCTTTCACTAAAAATTATAATTTTTGTTTTAAAAATCATAGTTTGATTTTAGTATTCAATTTATATTCATGAATCCAGAAAACAGGACGATTGAATTTTCAATTAAATTTGAACTTGCTCAGTTGTTTAATTTTCCAGAGCCAATTCAAGTATATATTAACTTAATTCAATTTTAAACTTACTTTATAACTAAACAAACAATTTTTGTCTGTACACTAAATCCTAACAGAAATTGAGTCAAAAAGAATATGAATTTAAAACATACAGGAAAACTGGAAACTATAAACAGAGGATATAAACATGCATACAACATATTACATTTATATATATATACACACACACACCCCACAATATTTATCATATAAATAGCATGCAACCTAATAAAATTTAGATTTTTAAAAGTTACTCACCTGATTCAAAATTAACAGAGTCTCAGAACCAGATTTGAAACAGCCTTAACTTTAAAACTTGAGTGTTGAAACTGGTATACGTTTTGCTTCTTTGATTTTAAAAGTTGAATTGCTAATCTATATGCAACTGAAATGCTTGCAAACAGATGTTGCTTTGATTCCAGGCTTGCTTTTAAAAACAGAGATGATTTCTTGAATATGCTTTGATACTTCTTAAGTTTGCAAAAGAACAAACTTGAAAAATCTCTGGCTTTAAGAATGCATGCAAGTTTCAAATTGTTTGATTTGAAAAGAATGACAGATTTTAGGCAGATAATTAGATTCTGGGAAAGGAATAACAGGTTGAAGAATTGATTTTCTGGTTTGAAAAGAGGTTGAATACTAATTTGGATGAATTCTGGTTTTTGAAGTGATACAGGTTGATGGTTTTGAAGAGGATTAACATTCTTCTTATATTGATCTTTGAAAATGTATAGGCTTGAACTTGATTTGTTTCTGGTTTATGAAAGTGTTTCATACAGATTTGTTTTGAGTTCAAGCTTTAAATTTCTTAAATTTTTATTTTGAAAAGGAAAAAGAAATTGAAGAGAAGAGGCATTTTTTTATAAGATGAAAGTATGATTTAATGAAAATAAAAGAAAATACAAAATTGAAAATGACACTTGTATAAAATTTTAACATTTGTCAAATTGGAATGTTTATCCCTTAACACTTGTTATATGAAGCTTAGGAAAACAACACATGTCTTTTAAAGTAATTTGTATTTAATTTAAATGTTAATATATAAGTTATGCCTAATTAATTAGTTAATTAGTATCTTATATGTATAGAATTTTTTTTAAAAGAAATAAAAACCAATTACACTTATAAATAAAAGCTTATGCACATATTCAGAAATCCAAAAAAAAATTAAAAATCTATACTTTGGATTTCAAAATTTTATATTAAAATTCAAATCAAATTCAAAAATCTAATATTTAAAAATCAAGTTATATATACAAATTAAATTTGAAATAAAAATGCTATTTTTATTAAGAATGCAATTGTAAAACAATGCATTATTGATATTATTTAAAAATAACTCATTATCAAATTTAAAATAATTTATAAAAGAAATTATCTCTTTATTAATAAATTACTTATTTTATTAAGCTATATTTAAAACAAACCATTTTGTTAATTAATTTAAATTTAAAACTTAGGCCAAAATCATTTTAAACATTTAAACAACTATCTTAACAATTTAAAGTCATATATTTATTTATTTAATAACTTTGAAAAGCTTTATATTAAATAAAAACAAATTTTCAAATTTTCAAATATATATATTAGAATTTTAAATCAAGATTCATTTATTAAATTTAAACCAAAGATTATTTGTTTACAATATATACATACAATATATTCAATTAAATAGAAATCAATTTATTAGTTTTTAAAAGATAAATCCTACCAACCAAATATTTATTAAAGGAAGATTATTTTATCAATTCAAATTATTATTAACAAAAATCATCAAATCAATTTAATTTTAATACAGATTATTAAATAAATATTGTCAAAAATTTCGGGATATCATAGAAATTGAGAAATGAATAAATGTAAAGTAATGAAAAGAAACTTACATGACCTGAATAAATGAAAATGAATAATTGTAAGTAATAAATGAAAAAGAAAAAAATGAAATGAAATTAATAAGAATAATCTGTTGTTTGAAATCGTTGTTTGTTTGGTTTATGGTTGTTTGGGCAAGGATACTCTAAAATTGTTTGGATGAAGAAATAATCTATTTAGTTTCATCTAAAACTGCTGAGTAAATGGTGCAGTAAGTAGTTTATTTTCCATTCTATGCAATTTAAAGTTGAACCCGAACAACTATTTGTTTTGTTTAATATGAATGAATGATTGATTTGTGTTGATTCTATGTGATGGTTGTATGCCTGGTTGCAAGCGATTGATGTTTGTATTGATTTGTTTGTTTATGGTTGAAACCACTTTAAATATTTCATTTTATATAATTGTTAACATTTTTGGATTATATAAGTAAAATACAGGTTATGGAAGCAATTGCTACTGTTTTTGGTTTCATAATTAAGCGTTAATTGCCCGACAAATAGGTACGTTTTCGGATTACGGTTTATAGCGTTATTTTTTTTCCGGGTTAGGATATATATTATTTTCGAAAATATATGTTGTATATTGTTATTTTTGATATTATATTTTCTCCAGAGCATCTCCGTACAAAGGAGACTCTGCCGAAATTTTCCGTAAATTTTGGACCTAGAATTTTTTTAAATGTTTTCCAAAGTTTATTAATTTGAGTATAAAAAGATTTAATGGTTATAAATTGATATATTTTATTTAAATTATTAAATTTTGTAAATTTATTTGTTTATAAAGTTAATATTTTTGAATAAGATGTGTTGTTTACTTAATTCTTTCTTTACCCTCCTTTTCCTTTTCGGGGACGAAAAGTTTTGAGTGGGGGAGAGTGTAACGACCCGTAAATTTCGATAATTAACTTTGTCATTTTTGTAGCGACCTGCCTTTCTGTCACCAGAAAGACGCATCATTACTTAAGAAAGAAAGGGATAGAAGAAGAAAAGAAAAGGAAGAAAGAACAATAACACATCAGAATCTCACAGCGGAACGAATGAAATATAATACATAACATATACATAGTATCTTATACATCAGAGTATACAACTATACATCTAAATTTAGACAGTTATAACATTTCTGTTCTATGTACAATACAAGAACATCAATACAGAATAACATCACAGCGGAAACTCTATCGATGTATCTACACACTGAAGCCTCCTGCTCCAAAGCTCCTCCAGAGTTCGTCAAGGATAATCTGAATCCCTCGGCTACTCATGCATAATATGAGTACCCAAGAGTTTAATAAAATAGAAAATAAACACTTGGATCAGAGAGGGTCTGGTGTGAGTAAACGGTTTAAAGTTGCTTAACTTTTGAAAACCTTTGAAAAACAAAAGGTATCACGTAAGACTTTCCACAAATAAACATGGGTAAGTTTTTACCTTACGCTAACCAAAACATTTGATAGGAAATATAGTGATATTATAATAGGGTCTAAGGTTTTCAAGTAAATAGAAAATAGCCGAAATTATTACATTTATTAAATTCCAGCTACTAGCCACCAAAGTGGGTAATACAATCAAAACCGTAGAGGCTCGTAGGAAGAATGGGTTTCCATCAATGGCAGGGCTACTGGGGTACCGTCCATCACAGTACGTGGCCTAGGTCAACGTACCGAGGATCCAACCTAATTCCCCTGCAACACAAGGCCGGGAATATTCCTTACTGAACAGTCCCGAACAAGACAAGACAACCCCATAGTTGGCTGTAGATCCAACTGCCCACACAGCCGAATAAAAAGGGACATCTAGACAGGGGTAAATCTCGTCCTACTTGAGCGCGACTCACTTAGCCTTGCTGCACCTCCCTTATTTTAGCCATTCCCGGTTGATGAGGCTTGAGGCTACGATTACCTTTATAGGACACATCTATCTTAGAATGCTCATCGTCCACCTGACGATGTTCTGAAAAAATTCAATCAATACAAGTCCGTTCCGTGTTCGAACGGAACCTAAGGCACTATCTCGTTACACTCATTTTGGAATCACCCTCAGAGTTAACGACAATAGCCCTTGCACTCTGAATCTTCATCTCGAATCTGAAAGTACAATCTTCGTTAAACTCATTCTGGAATCGCCCTCGGAGTTATAACGATATATATGGTTCTTACACTTCGAGTCTTCACTTCACTTCACTTGGATATACGACCTAACGTTAATTTGGATCGATGTGGTTTTTGGATATAAAATCCGATCCCGGTCTCATCGAATCCAAAACGCCATTTTAATATCCAAATGGTATTTAAGGGTTTAAACAGTAGATATTCAGAATATCACTTACATAAATGGATGATTCATAACACACAGATAGACAATCCACTTTTCTAATTCATCCACACATAACACAAAGCAGCATATATATCACATCTCAGATATATCACATTCAAATCATCAAATATCAACCAATGAGATCCAATATCATCCAATATCATTTACCCATTCATACACAAAGTTTGATCCAAACTAAATTAATTTAATTAATCATTAATTAAATTAATTCCTTACTTAATCACTTGGATTATCATTAATCCAACTTACTTACCATTAATTAATTACAAATTAATTAATTAATCATCACTTAATTTTCCACTTTGATAAATCTCCCTTGATTAATTATTTCTTAATTACTTTAAGTAATTATTCCTTAATTACAATATTAGTTAATCATCTTGATTAATTACTTCTTAATTATACCAAGTAATTATCTCTTAATTACCCTTTAAATTAATGATCCTTGATTAATTATTCTTTAATTACCCTAAGTAATTATCTCATAATTATCCTTTTTAATTAATCACACCTGATTAATCACTTTTTAATTAATCACACTTGATTAATTACATTTAGTAATCAAAACTTAATTACAGATTAATTTTCCTTTAATTATTAATTAATAATTAATTATTTAATTAATAATTACTTCTATTAATTAAATCCCTTTTAATTAATTATCTAACAAGTAATTAATCACTTATTAATTACCCTTAATTCTTTAATTAATTATTCTTTAATTAATTAATTTAAACCTTTAATTAATTAAATTAATTCTTTTATTAATAACACTAGGTAATTAACCCTTAATCACTTCCACCTAATCACTTTCATAAACTAATTAACCTCTAATCACCTTATTAAATAATTACCCTAAGTAATTATCTCATAATTATCTACTTAATTACCTCCAGTAATTAATTACTTAATTACATCACTAAGTAACTACACCTAATTAATTTAAATCATAAGTGATTATCTTTAATTAACCACTAGTTAATTACTTAGTTAATTATTTAACTAGTCATTTAAGTTTAATTAAATAATTCCTTACTTCTTATATTAAAAAGATCCTTAATTAAGAAAACCATTATCTTAATTAAGTTATTTATATTAACCCATAACTCTTTAATTATTAATAATAATTGAATTATCTTAATTACCTTCACACATTTATTTATTTTTAATAAATCAAAACTCTTAATTGCCTAAGATAAATCTTATTTATAATTGATTACTAAATCTTAATCATTAAACTTAATTTAAAATAAAATACTTTAGAAATCAATTATATTTAAAACAAATTTGAACATTCAAATTTATTTTTAAATCTTTGAAACTTTTCTAAGTTATTGAAAAATTCAAATATAAAAAATCATTTTTTTAAAAAAAACATCTACTTTTATATTCTTTAAAAACCCTTATATTATCAATATATAAAACATATCAAAATTTATTCTTGGAAACAAATAAATCTTATAAGCAAAACTTGTTTTACTTACGTATTAAGAATTTGTAAACGTCTTAAAAATCAAATTCCTTTGTTTTAAAACTTAAGCATCCAATACAATTTTAAAGCCTGCAAAAATTCTTAAGCCCCGAACTACTAGAATCCTACACCGTTCAAACTCGAGCAAAACTTCCAAATGCTCGTATGAAACCCGAGTTTTCCCCGCCCCTTCTCCTGCTTGGAGTAAAACTCGAATATGCTTGGACAAAAACCCGAGCTCACACCTTTCTTCCCAAAACCATACTCAGATGCACAAAATCATGCACATCCACGTGCACCACGCCGCCGAGCGACAATGAACTTCGCTCCTGCCTCCATCAAGTCGACTTCCACCACGACGAATCTAAACGATCGTCCAACTATCTCGATTCATTCAAGAATCGAACTCGACCCTCTAAAACCCATCACCCTGCAGCGTACTTCACCAGAAAATCGACCACCACGGCAACCCCAGCCTCGAGAAACTCTGCCACCTTAACTGTAGCTCCCTCACGTCTCCCTGTACCTATCGCAACCCTCGCGATCACCACCGATCATCGCTCGACGCCTCGAAACCCGATTGAACACTCACGACAATCACAGGGAATAAAACCCTACATTGCCTTCGCATCTCCACGCCGGTCGTTTAAAAATCCCCACTCCATTTTTCTGATTAACTCCATCTTCCCCTCGACCTTCAAGCTCAATCACCACGTCGAGTTCGCCGTCGATCTTCGTAATTTGGCCAATAAAGCTCGAACATTCAACACAGAAATTGACATTAAATTCCAAATTAAAAATCATGATATATACATTAAAAATCATGATTTTCTTTATTGAATTCAATCATGTAATCAAAACTTGAAATTTGAATTCATAAATTTTTGGCCCAATTTTATTTTTACTGTAAACTCAAAAATCCTGAGCCTATTATTCATTTTAAATACCTGTAATTATTTTTAAGTGAGATGTTACGTGATTTCAAACAACTTTCATTTACACATCACAAGCTAATTTGAATTCAAAATTGAATTATTGAATTTATTGAGAAATTGAAGTCTGTTATTATCGCACAGAGACTATTTTAACTACACAGGCATTCAAACAAACATGCATTCATTTAATTCAAGAATTCAGGCAAACATCTTGATTTTCCATACATATATCAAGAGAAGAACATGATTTAAATTATTTTTAAAATCTGCTTACTCACATAGAAATGCAGAGGACAGAGAACTATTTTGTTTCCAGGCTCTTTAATTTTTTTATTGCTGTTAAATTTGCATTTAGCTGCCATTGATTTCTTTATCTGATTCCCATGTTACATTTGAAAATCTGTAGATTTATGTTGTATTTGCCCTTGCCTTTGATTGAAGAATTTGAACTGTTGTTGCCTTCTTGTTCCAAATTTGAATTTCCACCTTTATCTTCCTTGATCTTTGATTCCAGATTTTATTTCTTTCTTTTTGATCTTTGATTTGTATTCATTTTAGTTGAAATGAAGAAAGAATTTGAGCTGAAAATTAAAAGTAAATCTCTTCTCCATATTTTTTTAATTTACAAAGAGAAATTGCCATTTGTCCCCTTATGTTTTAATTAGCTTCCTCCTATGCTTATATTTTTACAAATGTCTTTAATAAGCTTAATATACTTACAAGTGTTTTAAATGCTTCATTTATGTTTTACAAGTGTTAATTTTTTTTAAAAATTTATTTAAGTTATGTATATGTAATTATGAAATATTTACATGTATATAATGTGTATTTATCTTTTTATAATTTAAGCTTTTAGTTTTATAAAAATTATATAAAAGTGACTTCATGTAAACAATTATAAATTGCTTATGCTTTTGATCCCATTAAATGTATCATATGTTTATAAGCTTGAGAATTTATTTTAACTCTATATATAAAATTTCTAAACCAAATTTACCTTATGTTAGAATTTTAAAATGAAAGAATATTAAAAACAACTGAACTTTTTAATTTAAATCTTATTTAAAACTCAAGTTTAATATATATATATATATATATATATATATATATATATATTTATAATAAATAGGAAATTATCCTTGTTTTTAAAAATTTAAATTTCAAATATCACTTTAAAAGTATTAATTTAAATTATAATTTCCAAATTACAAACTATATATAATTTAAAGTTTGAAGACATCTTATTAAATTTAAATCAATACTTTTCCATTTTCAATATATACAAATATATATTCATTTTAAATGGAAAAAAATTTAACATTAGTTTTGAATATTACAATATTGAATTTTAAAACACAATTTCAAATCATAATATATCTACATATATATATATATATATATATATATATTACAATTTGAAAACTTAGCTTTTATTAAATTAAAGACTTCCTATATATAATATAAACCTATATATATACATTATAAATAGAAAACATTTTGATTAGCTTCTGAAAGATAAATCTTACTAATTTTATGTTGTTTGGAAAAGATATTAGTAGATATTGTCAAATTAATCATTATTAGCCTTTAACATAATTTTAACTTGTCAATTTATAATAAAAATGATCAAATCAATTTAATTATTGACAAAGATTATTAAATTGATATTGCTCAAAATTCCGGGTCATCACATTTCTCTCCCCTTAAAAGAATTTCGCCCCCAAAATTTAAAAGCAAAGATAATTTAATAACTCGACAGAAGTTTTAATTTCAAACAACTATCATACAAATCAATCATACACTATCAATCATAGCAACCCTAGCAACCAATTCAAACAAACAATTTTAACTATCCAGACAAAATTCTGGAGAGAACTTCCTGATATTGTCTAGAGTTTCCAGGTACCTATATTGGAATACTCGCTCTACAGAATCTTAAGTAACTACACTACCATAACCCAGAACTCCTTCTCATCTAGACCTGCAAATCTGAACAAGATATCAGTCTAAACTCAAATCCAGCTCAACTACCAAATCCTTTTGAAATGCTGATTCTATCACTTGTGATGAATCATACACGTATTTCCTCAGAGATACGTGAAATACAATGAATTCCAGCTATCCGCACTGGCAATTCAACCCTGTAGATCAAAATCTAATCTCTAGAGAACACAGGAAAATCTCAAAATACTTCCGGAGCTAGCTCTCCAGTTTTACCCAATCTTATATCTCCTTTGATCGGATAAAACTAAAGCAATATCCAAATTCCAACTTTACATTCCAAATCTCCTCAATTCTTAACTGCATAACCCTTTTGATGATCCTGGGTCACCTCCATCTTTCCTGATCAGCTTAACCTTTGCTGATTGCTTCATGAAAAAAACTGGACCAAAATCAAACCAATTTCTAGATCCTATTCAACAAAATGGTTCTCCCAAAAACTTGCCGAAATCAAGAATACAATTCTATTTCGCAAACATTAGTGGACTACGAACTCACTTTACCAATTCTGGGATAGCCAAAACAGTTGTTCTTGATAATCTAGCCTTCAAATCCTGAAAATTTCTTCACACTTAGAAGTACACTTGAATTTCCCGTAGAAATCCTCTAATCCAAGAAAACTACAACTCCCAGTTGCTCCCATTATAGAATAACTGCTATCTCGCTTCCGCTGCACAACTCTGATCTGGAGTAGATGGGAATGCTATCGGAGAACTCGAGCACAAACTTCCTCCATACACTGTTTATTCGACCCATAAAATCTTAGTGACCATTCTACTTGGTCAAAACATCCCAGCAGAATCTTAACTAGAAAACTAGATGTGATCAATCCCTCTCCAAAGAATCCTGAGCTGCCTCACCAAACTCTTCTCGCTCTAAGAGTCATCCCTCTTCTATGTTGAACCACTGGTATTGCTTCGGAAATCTAAGTCGATAAGGAACTCAAACTCCGATGCGGTAGACTTCTGATTTCCTCAAAAACATCTGGAAAATCTCTGACTACTTTAATAGCTTTTACCTCCACTTGAGATGCCTTAATCTCAACAAAAGATTTCTCAATGAACTCCCAAACTAGTCGCAAGTCACTTTTGCGATCATATCTCATTTAGATTCCAAAGAAACTGTTCTCTCTTCACCAACTAGAACAGCTTTCCAAATCGAGGTCAATCTTACCAGAATGGCTTATTTATCTGAAAAACTGATAGATCACTTCCAACTAATATCCTGCACTACTGAGCTTTCCAAAGAAGTGAATAAGCCTTCACTATCTGCCCGGACTACCAATAGTAGAATCCTAAAAAATTTAGAATCATCGAAGAAAAGGATCCACATTATTGCTTCCAAACTTCATCTCACTGATACTGCTAAGCCAAAAGATCATCCTTAACCAAAAGCTCCTTGAAACTCAAAACTGTCACCCAATTCCACTAAAAGATCCTTGAGACGGGTAGACATCTTCTCAAGAAACTCAGGCTCCAATCCAAACACCAACCACTTGTTCTTCTTAAGGGAAACAATGAGACCATGTCTGAAATGAGGTAACTCATCGACCTTAGTCTCATACTTCAATATAGATAAGACACCCTTACTTGAGATCCAGAAGATTTCTATATATCCGAATCTTCCCTGTAGTAGGCATCACTGTTCCTTCAACACCATCTTAATCTGGCTCCAAAAGGAACATCTTCAGAACCATCTATGGATAGTGCATCTCACCACACAGCTATTCTTTTTTGAAGTCACCAAGATACCATCACCTGCTTCCGCTCAGCTGACAGATTCAACTCTTGGAATTTCCGCTCACTCGAGAGCAAACCAACCTTACACTTCCATAATATACTCCAATCCTTGAAAAGACTTTCTCTGGGATCAATGAAATCCTTTCACCAATCTACAAAGCTTATTCGAGACGGTATTAGATCTACAGTCTCGACAGATACACCTCCAACCACAACATATGAGCCTCTTCCATTAGTGGTAATCGTGTTACTCACACTCCTACCTTATCTACCTTTATAACCTATGTTGGAAAATCCGAATAAATAACCCAACATATATATATATATATATATATATATATATATAAATTACAAGTACGCTCTCTCAAGAAAGAAGTCACTCCAAAGCCTAGGTATTAACTCAACCTAGTGCTCTGATACCAACTGTAGCGACCCGCCTTTCTATCACAAGAAAGACGCATCATTACTTAAGAAAGAAAGGGATAGAAGAAGAAAATAAAAAGAAGAAAGAACAATAACACATTAGAATCTCACAGCGGAACGAATGAAATATAATACATAACATATACATAGTATCTTATACATCAGAGAATACAACTATACATCTAAATTTAGACAGTTATAACATTTCTGTTCTATGTACAATACAAGAACATCAATACAGGATAACATCACAGCGGAAACTCTATCGATATATCTACACACTGAATCCTCCTGCTCCAAAGCTCCTCTAGAGTTCGTTAAGGATAACCTGAATCCCTCGACTACTCATACATAATATGAGTACCCAAGAGTTTAATAAAACAGAAAATAAACACTTGGGTCAGATAGGGTCTGGTGTGAGTAAACGGTTTAAAGTTGCTTAACGTTTGAAAACCTTTGAAAAACAAAAGGTATCACGTAAGAATTTCCACAAATAAATATAGGTAAGTTTTTACCTTACGCTAACCAAAACATTTGATAGGAAATCCAGTGATATTATAATTGGGTCTAGGGTTTTCAAGTAAATAGAAAATAGTCGAAATTGTTACATTTACTAAATTCCAGCTACTAGCCACCAAAGTGGGTAATACAATCAAAACCGTAGCGGCTCGTAGGAAGAATGGGTTTCCATAAATGGCAGGGCAACTGGGGTACCGCCCGTCACAGTACATGGCCTAGATCAACGTACCGAGGATCCATCCTAAATCCCCAGCAACACAAGGCCGGGACCATTCCTTACTGAACAGTCCCAAACAAGACAACCCCGCAGTTGGCTGCAGATCCAACTGCCCACACAGCTGAATAAAAAGGGACATCTAGACATGGGTAAATCTCGTCCTACTTGAGCGCGACTCACTTAGCCTTGCTGCACCTCAGCTGTTTTATCCATTCCCGGTTGATGAGGTTGAGGCTACGATTACCTTTATAGGACACATCTATCTTAGAATGCTCATCGTCCAGCTGACGATGATCTGAAAGCATTCAATCCATACAAATCCATTCCGGGTTCGAATGGAACCGAAGGCACTATCTTGTTACAGTCATTTTGGAATCACCCTCAGAGTTAATGACAATAGCCCTTGCACTCTAAATCTTCATCTCGAATCTGAAAGTACTATCTTCGTTAAACTCATTCTGGAATCACCCTCGGAGTTATAACGATATATATAGTTCTTACACTTCGAGTCTTCACTTCACTTCACTTGGATATACGACCTAACGTTAATTTGGATCGATGTGGTTTTCGGATATAAAATCTGATCCCGATCTCACCGAATCCAAAACGCCATTTTAATATCCAAGTTGTACTTAAGGGTTTAAACAGTAGATATTCAGAATATCACTTACATAAATGGATGATTCATAACACATAGATAGACAATCCACTATTTTCTAATTCATCCACACATATCACAAAGCAGCATATATATCACATCTCAGATATATCACATTCAAATCATCAAATATCAACCAATGACATCCAATATCATCCAATATCATTTACCCATTCATACACAAAGTTTGATCCAAACTAAATTAATTTAATTAATCATTAATTAAATTAATTCCTTACTTAATCTCTTGGATTATCATTAACCCAACTTACTTACCATTAATTAATTACAAATTAATTAATTAATCATCACTTAATTTTCCACTTTAATTAATCTCCCTTGATTAATTATTTATTAATTACTCTAAGTAATTATTCCTTAATTACAATTTTAATTAATCATCTTGATTAATTACTTCTTAATTATACCAAGTAATTATCTCTTAATTACCCTTTAAATTAATCATCCTTGATTAATTTTTCTTTAATTACCCTAAGTAATTATCTCATAATTATCCTTTTTAATTAATCACACCTGATTAATCACTTTATAATTAATCACACTTGATTAATTACTTTTTAATTACATTTAGTAATCAAAACTTAATTATAGATTAATTTTCCATTAATTAATAATTAACTAATAATTAATTATTTAATTAATAATTACTTCTATTAGTTAAATCCCTTTTAATTAATTATCTAACAAGTAATTAATCACTTATTAATTACCCTTAATTCTTTAATTAATTAATTAATTTAAACCTTTAATTAATTAAATTAATTCTTTAATTAATAACACTAACTGATTAACCCTTAATCACTTCCACCTAATCACTTTCATAAAGTAATTAACCTCTGATCACCTTATTAAATAATTACCCTAAGTAATTATCTCAAAATTATCCTTTTACTTAATTACCTCCAGTAATTAATTACTTAATTAGTTCAAAGTAACTACACTTAATTAATTTAAATCATAAGTGATTATCTTTAATTAACCACTAGTTAATACTTAGTTAATTATTTAACTAATCATTTAAGTTTAATTAAATAATTTCTTACTTCTTATATTAAAAAGATCCTTAATTAAGAAAATCATTGTCTTAGTTAAGTTATTTATATTAACCCATAACTCTTTAATTATTAATAATAATTGAAATATCTTAATTACCTTCACACATTTATTTATCTTTAATAAATCAAAATTCTTAATTGCCTAAGATAAATCTTATTTATAATTGATTACTAATTCTTAATCATTAAACTTAATTTAAAATAAAATACTTTAGAAATCAATTATATTTAAAACAAATTTGAAAATTCAAATTTACTTTTAAATCTTTGAAACTTTTCTAAGTTATCGAATAAATTCAAATATAAAAATCATTTTTTTAAATCTACTTTTATATTCTTTAAAACACTTGTATTTCAATATATAAAATATATCAAAACTTATTCTTGGAAATAAATAAATCTTATAAGCAAAACTTGTTTTACTTATGTTTTAAGAATTTGTAAACATCTTAAAAATCAAATTCCTTTGTTTTAAAACTTAAGCATCCAATACAATTTTAAAGCCTGCAAAAATTCTTATGCCCCGAAGTACTAGAATCCTATACTGCTCAAACTCGAGCAAAACTTCCAAATGCTCGTACGAAACCTGAGTTTTTTCTGCCCCTTCTCCTGCTTCGAGTAAAACTCGAATATGCTTGGACAAAAACCCGAGCTCACACCTTTCTCCCCAAAACCATACTCAGATGCATGAAATCGTGCACGTCCACGTGCACTACGCCGCCGAGAGTCGATGAACTTCGCTGCTGCCACCGTCAAGTCGACTTCCCCCATGACGACTGTAATGACCCGTTTTTCCGTACTCTTAGAATCGACAATAAACCACACATGTCCAACTCAAATTGCAGGAAAAGACGGATCATTAAGGGTAGAAAGAAAAATAAAGACAGAACAGAATCTCACATGAATGGAATAACATATATTATTTCAATAATAATCTTTGTAGCGGAAAATTTTAAATCCAATATCAGAGTCTAACTTAAATTCAGCTTGGATAGTTATAAACATATGTCCTTACAAT